>CAXKWD010000012.1:11834459-14803324 GCA_964059195.1 Ectobius pallidus
ATAATGTAGGAACAACATGTTCAACGGACAAGTTTTGGACGAACACGGCTTTCTGAATACACCCCAGTTTAACTGCAACGACATCTACGAGCAAGAGGAGGTGTTAAATATGCCACAACCTTCTTCTAATATTTCAGTTGTCTGATGAAGGCCTGGGGGTTCAGGCTGAAACGTTACGATAGTTAATGTGTGTGTTTTTATCCACTGACAAGTAAATTCTTTTTTGTTTGTTCTTTATGAATTTTATAATACAACTTCAGTGGAAAATATGGACCAACGGGTGTTGAATATTAGGGAAGTCTAGAAGGGAATAAACGAGTTCAAAAAAGATTTCAAAACCTTGCACAAACATAATTCAGGACAATGATAGCACTATACTCACGGCTCTGAATAATATTTTCAATAGATGGACAATTTTCTTTAATCAGTATACGAAGATGCCCAAAGTGTAGAAAGCAAAATATTAAAGCAGAGCCATTGATTGCTGAACCGACCCAAATAGATGTAGAAACAGCTATAGTTAAACTATAAAAGCACAAGTCTCCAGGCATTGACAAATATTCCAACCGAATTGATTAAGGCAGGTGGAGATAGTTTCAATTCAGAGATCCTTAAACTCATGATTTGGAGAAAGGAAGAATTGCCTATTACTATACCGTTCCATAAATTGGGAGATAGGGCCAAATGTAATAACTATCAAGGAATTTCTCTCTTATCAACATCATACAAAATTTTGTGTAATACAGGGTTATTCAAAAAGATGGACCCAATTTCATTAATTTATATTTAATGAAGTATAAATTGTAGATGAACAATCTGCATACTAATATAAAGAGGAAGTTTCAAAGTTTTTAAACACAGGTTATAAATGTTCAATATGTCCTCCGTCTGCTGCACAGCAAAAATCTAAGCGGTAGTCAAACTCGTCCCATATGCGAAGAATCATGTCTTGTGTTACTGAATTCATTGACGCAGTGACACGGATCCGCACGTCGACCAGAGTTGTTGGCAGAGGTGAGACATAAACAGCCTCCTTAACATATCCCCACAAGAAAAAGTCGCATGGTGTGAGATCAGGAGATCTTGGCGGCCAGAAGTGTAGAGCGAAGGTCTTGATTTCCCATGCGACCTATCCATCACTGAGGAAGGCCTGGACTTTTTCCTTTGCAAATACATCCAGTTTGTTTAAATTGCTTAAACCAACGGCTTATGCTTTTCCTAGTTGGTGGTTCAATGCCGAATTGCCGACGAAACACCCACTGCACTGTAACTGCTGATTCACTTCTTGCAAACTCAAGAACACAGAAAACCTTATGCTGCATAGTAGCCATCTTACTCACAACTAACAGTGACAAGATGTGCCTGCCTATTGGCACGAGCAGCCAATTACGCAACAATCATGAGACGCTCACCATCCAAGTCGTGGTAAACAAAACTTTGGAACTTCCTCTTTCATTCGGTATGTAGAATGTTAATATCCAATTTGTATTTTGTGAAATACAAATTAATTAAATTTGGTCCATCTTTTTGAATAACCGTGTATAATAATTAAGGAATCGCGCACAATGTGCATTATCTTAACCTAAGACTTAACTTACTGACAAACACCCAGTCCTGAACCCGGGAAAGGGATTTTTCACTACTGAAAAATCCCCAACCCGGGCCGCCGGAGTGGAAGGCAGGCGCGCTACAGACACACCCACGGCGAGTTTGTGTAATATAAGATATATATTGAGTTGAGTCTAGCATGTATGCCATACTTCACTTTCTGTATAAATACCTGAATTAATTTTGAAAAATCGTCATTCACACACATCAGATGTACACCAACTGCTGGCTGGACATTTGTGTTGCCCTCTGGGGGATGTTGACCGCATTTGGTGACGAGACCCTCGTCTGTTGGAATGTCGAAGTTCCTTTCCCTATTAAGATGTGTGTAGTCTGTACCTGGAAAGGCTTTCATTTAACTTATTTTTTTATCTGTCCATCAAATTCTTAGTCTTTTGGATGTTAAGTTGTTTGTCACATTCTGCTTTTCATTCTTAAGATTTCTAAGAAGAGAAGATATACATCCTCAGCAAGAAGTAAACTGCTGCAAATTTGAAACTGTTAGATGGAAGCTTTCCACTTAGCTCTCATAAGACCTAATCCATGAAGTTGTTCAGGTACAAAAACTATACCATCTGGACATTCTTGTGGAAGGACAATTATGTCTGTAAATACCTCCTTCAGCTTCATATTTAATATCTTCAAGAAAATAAATTTTTGTAAAACTTAGTGATAAGCAGGGCCCGGTTTCTGATGACCTAAAATTGTTTGAAAAATGACCTATAAAATGACCCTAAATTTTAAAGAATATGACTTAATAATTACAAAAAATGACCTAAAAACTGATATTTTATTTATAAAAAATTATTTTTGTACACACAAAGTTATAGACTAGTTTGAACATAATTGTAAAAACTGTAAAATAACTGTAATGTTGTGAATGTTCTTTTCTCACGGAAATTTATACTGGCACTGAGGCACTGGTGAGTCAAAAATCGGCACATCCTTTTGTGGTCTGCCGGATTATATTGTTGTTTATTGAGGGTAAACAGTAGTTTGCACTCTCAATTCCAAGCAGGTGGCAGACTATGGTGCCAAGTCAATCTGATAACAATAGTAATATAATACAAAATTTTGGCGTTTCTTTGATTCTCACTTCCAACTGAGACATGTCAACACTTTAACGCCGAATTTTTCCTACTTGCATTAAACAACAACACTTCAAAGACAGCACCGCTAGCGACGAAAAAAAAAGTTAATACACTCAATGTAAATACATGAAAGTGACTAAAGAAGGAAGAAAATGACATGAAAATGACAAAATAATGACCTAAAATTGAAATAAATGCCCTAAAAATATAAAATTGCATAAAATGACAAAAAATGACCTAACAAAAATGCATTTCTATAATCTAGAGGCCATGATTAGGATTTATCCACAAGTTGGCAATGTCTATGCAGCATCAATAAAAAGATGACATGTCATTAGAATCCGGGCCCTGGTGAGATAAGGTTTATTTAAGTTGCATCAACTTTTGAATTACATTGCTAAGACTTACAGTGGTATTAATCAGAGGCGACAGCCACATGCGCATGAGGGAGGTGACGCATGTAGGAGGAATCATGGGGATGGGTAAGAATGTTGAACTGCACTAGCGAGAGAGGAGAAGCGATTGTAACAAGGTCTCTTGTTTCCTAATTAAATTATATGGTCTTATCGCAGTGGAATCGATGATACAACCGACCCATACACCCTTCCACACAGTACGAATATTTATTAAACTCGTCTGCATCTACTGTGCATCCATGCTTGGAATGCCACGTCTGATTAATACCACTGTACTTCTGTTGAGAGAATCATGCTTATTCCTTTAAAGCATCTGCAGCTTTTTTTGGCATGTACAAATAATTTGTATAAAGAACATAAATTGCATGTATAGGTAATATTCATTTAAGTAAACATTTAATAATTCCTTATTCATTTTCAGCTTCCATATTTCATAGAGGCTTTGGTAATAACAGAACTGGATTTGGGTCATAATACACCTCTGGCACATCGTGCATCACGTCCAAAACTGGATGAACGAGGTCTATGGATAGATCTGGATATAACGTATGATGGTACTGCTTGCTTTACTTTAGTTACCAAACTGAATCTGATGAAAATAAAACAAATGGGAGAAATGACTGCAGCCGTGTCTCAGGAAGAAACATCACAGGGAGATAAAAGGTGAGAGCCAATCTAGCAGTTATTACCTGTAATCTAAAACATTAACTAACAACAGTTTTTAAGTAACTTCCTGCATGAGTAACCAACCCTGCTTTATAGATGATCGCCAAGCAGGAGAGCAAACATCTTGTACTGTCGATTGATAGATTTTTATTTATTTCAATAAAGATATTTTTTAAAGTATTTAAGACCTATTTAAAAGTTAAAATTTTTTAGTTACTGAGTAATATTTTTAAAACATCGCATCTAGCGGTATAGTCATTAAGGTGGCAGCAAAGACCATCACAAGTTACATGAAAATAACTGACATACTTCTATGTATGGCAAAGAATGCTAATGAAAGTGTACCTGTGAATGAATGATCATGAAAAGTTTTTATATTACAACTCAAACAAATTAGAGGGTCTACTCTTTGTTACAAAGGAATGTTAACAACTTTTTTAACATCCACTAATTTTCAGTGTTGGTAAGCTATCTGTCAATTGAAACCAGTGCTAGTATGCCATTGAACCTTTGAAACCAGTATTGGTATTTCATACTGATGCATACCACCTCACTTCCCTCTCTGTCTATATGCCTTTCTGAGTAGACCTAAAGTTCCCACCAAACAAAATATATGGACAACAAAATAGCTCGTTTTTAATATCGTAGTCGGCCAACCTTTTGAATTTCTTATGCACATCACAATTGAAGCTCTTCCTCGTATATGTTTTTGACGACTTGTTGCAGACTGATTTATATCCAGATAAATTCACATTTCCCCTGGATTGCTAACTTATTGAAATGAAATGTCTGTAAATATTGAATAGAATTACCACACATTGTTGAACTTGTTAAACTTACAAAAACTGCACCCTCTTGTGAAAAGTTAAAACTACGAAGTTGCTGCACAAAATTCAGTTCTGTTTCGCATGAATTCAATGTCATTGAAAAGGCAGGAATGAATGCCTTCTGGGCAGCGACTTTTTCTTTGGAGACTGGCAGTTCCAGGGGAGGGAACGGACACGTGCCTTGTTAACAGGACTACAAACCTAGGTGAGGAAATGACCTCTTTGCAGGCGCTCTGTTTCGAGTGTATGCATGTAGATGAGAACAGGATTTTTAAAATTATAGAAGGAAAGTAGGGATATTTCTGGTAAATATATTGCAAATCTAAGATGTGACAATGTCTGTTGGGCTGCAGGTCCACAGATAACAACATAATTTTTGTAACTTAAAGCAATAAAAAGCTTCTTTTAGGTATAATCAATCCTTTTTTTGCTGGTATGCTCTAGTACACACACCAGTAAAGATTAATGTTTTTACTGTCTTGAGTACACTTATGATCACTAAGCTGGTTGATCCTACTTGGCCTTTACCTCGTTCCTGAAAGGCAGACACCTAGCAACCAAAAGAACAGCAAGTTAGGACACGTGAAGATGGAAATAGCAGGGTGTTAATCATGGATTAGAAGTTATTGTAATATAAGTAGAGCCTACATTACTTAACTAATGTCATTTTAAACTTTGGATTTACCAATACTTCTAAATAGTAAGGTGAGATGATAGAAAATCCTACTTCACATCGCTTCCCAAGGCCTGTCCCATAACACTACAATCAGATATAATGGCTTTAATCTTATTGAATGCGCAGGAAATAAATGATGTTTACATATAGGGTACAGATCAGTCCGCAATGAATTTTTGATCTGATCCTCTGGAAATGCAGGAATAGATCAGATTCAGATCAAGTTCAATTAAATTTATGCACACTAATATTATTAGCTTATTCTTTTATGCCATAATTCGTTTAATGTTACACATACTTTTTAATCGACCAATAGTACAAAATTCTCAATAGACTCCCAGAACTTTCCAGGTAAACAGGGAATGTATTGAGTTGGGATCAGATTCAAATTGAATTTAATCCAGCATGTAAACATGGCAATTGGTGGGTGTGCAGGCAAAGAGAGTTAATTGAATATCATGATTCAGACAAACCGAAGAGTGACTGTCAATGAAGTAGCAAGGAACCATATGCAGCCATATGGAAGCGGTGCATACGTGGCTCACTAATCAGCTGAAAAACATTATTTCTGAGGCCATCCGGAAGCTTGTGCAACGATGGATCAAGTGCATTGAGATATTAAAATGACTTTCATTTAAGAAAGACATATAATTTATCTCTACTATTCTTTAACTAACTATAAGCCTACTTCAAATGAAACTGATTTGTTTCTTTATGATAGAATTACTATCTGTCACATACAGTGAACTCTCGATAACTCGGACCTCAGTATGCCGGACTTTGGATACCTCGGACAGATTCTTGGCAATCCAGACCCAGATCTACAGCCATTCTACTGCCACTTTAGAACTGCAGGAGAAGTAATTATTCAAAAGCAACAGGAACAATGTGTACACAGAAGAACATATACAGTTTCTTTCAGCCTATCTTATCAGAAAAATACGCTCACAGTACCACATCGATCATAATATTGTACTAATAATGTAACAGTGTGTATTTCAGGCTCTGACTAGAAATTTCAATATAGAACTGAAGTATTATTCTTTTGTTCCAATTGTGTTAATATTACGTTCTGCCTCATACGTTTTGTTATTGCAGCTTAAACACGAAATTTCATTACTTAAATACCATTTCCTAATTTACTCTCCATAAGCCGTACATTTCATAACTCAGACAGACCCCCGATCACTTTAGTCCAGTTTATCGAGAGTTCACTGTATTCAGTTTGAGAGATACAAGTTCCACTAATCATTTCTCATCCTTAAAACCATGTATGGATGAGGCAATTTGCTGTCAGTACGGACAGTCTTCTAAATAATTCATAGTAGATACTTGTTCAAATTTTAATGATTATGAAATTATTTTAAAACAAGAATTAATAAAGTGTGTTTTAGATTTTTATATTAATTCTCTGCAGTGTATTGTACCCTAACTTTAATCATTTCATAATAAATTTGACTTTTGTTATTTTCTACAGCAGTGTGATTTTTTTTCGCAGCAAATCTCCAATGTATGACAGTGAATTAGATGACACTGCTGAATCTTCTGATGACGATGACGCACTTGAAGATGATGGCAAAAGTACTTCAGGAGATGAGTAAGTTATTCTGAACTATTTACTACTTCTTAACATGAGAGTAAATCCTCATCGTTCCGGCAGAAGTCACTTAGTTTTGTATAACTCAGAATGACCATTTTTGGAGTTAGTAATTTCTGTTAGAATGATTTTAAGTGTTTTAATTTAGATATAACTACAGCTAGAGAAATGTATAAAAGAACCGATAAACTATCACTTGTGAGACCTTTAGTGCATTCAATAGAAAAAGTCTTAATATTTTCATTCAATTTAACTTTGATTTGTGTAGAAAAAAGTTCAGCAAAACTATTGGCAGTTACTAATGATGGTTTCATGGGCTACAAGACGAGTAAAAGGATATATTGCATCCAAGCTTTCAGTCGCCGACATCTCTGCGGCCTTCCTCAGGGAAATGAGTGTAGAATAAGGGAAGAGAGAGCTTATATATATTTTTTTAGCAAAAATGAATCCAATCCAATCACAAAATTTCAGCTCATTGAGCGAATGCAACTGAAAATGTCATCGAAGAATTGGGCATTGAGATTATACCTCATCCACTGTATTCCCTGGATCTCGCACTAGGCGATTTTCACCTCTTCCCTAAAGTGAAAAAGGAGCTACGTGGTCACCATTTTCACTTGAACAACTTTGTCATGGGTATACTGAACAGACTGGCAAAAAAGGGGTTCAGTGAGTGTTTTGAACAATGGGTAAATCATTGAAATAGTTGTCTTTTATCAGAGGGAGAATACTTTGAAGGATTTTAATAAATTTGAATGAAATAAAGCCATTAGGCCTATGTATTAATTACAAAATTAGTCCGGTTATTTATACCGTGCAGACAAGACAACTGTCACGACAAGAACAGGAGATCACAATCCTATTAAAAAAGTGTTGCCAAAATATACACCAATTTCATATGTGATCGAAAAGATACAGAAAGGGCATATCTAACAAAATTTTCAGCAACAAATTTTGTGCATCAATCGATAGCTGGAGTATAGCTGTACAAACACATATTCCCATTAGAGCATAGTTTATCTCTCTGATGAATTTCTTAAAACATTCAGAATGAACAAATTTTAACTTAGTTTCCTGTGTCTACTGGAGTTTTTCATTGTTGTTAGGTATGCCCTTTTTTGCATCTTGTAGTTATGTACTTTTTTCCTCCATGCATTTATGCCAGAGCAATGAAGAGTAGATTTTTGCTTTGCTGGCCCAACTTGAGCACTGCGTATGTTGTTATTAATCAATTAATCATTAACTGCTTTGTCACCAGGTCTCCATATCAGTCTTCATTTGGTCCTACCATCACTTGTGTGGTCATCCAACAGGTTCCCTTTAACCCTTTCACTGCTATCGTCGGAGCTGTTTCGTCACGGAGAATGGTACTTACGTGTGCTGTCGACGAAGCTGTTCCGCCCGCGAAGTTGGTGCTATGAACGAGACGATTCCACAAGGCATGGAATTTTTTAATGCGGTTTTAACGAAAGGATAGTGTCCTGCCATGTATTGGGGTTAGATAGAACTTAATTTCATTGCTTTCCCTGCTCTGTGGTGCAATCTGTAGACGAAAATGTGAGGCCTTGCACAATGTTGCCGCGAAGTTAGTGCTACGAATAAGATAATTGCTCGTAGAATAGAATTTTTTAACATGGTTTCAACAAAAGGATAGTGTCCTGCCATCTCTTGGGGTTAGATAGAAATTAATTTCATTGCTTTCCTTGTCCTGTGGTGCAATCTGTAGACGAAAATGTGAGGCCTTGCACAATGTTGTGATGTCTGAAGAAGCCAATGAACTCACGAGTCATATGACACGCGGGGAATCACGTCACAGCCATGGTATGTTCAATTTCAACACAGTCATTGCTTTCACGAGCAAGGAAAAGCATTTCTTACGTGATGACGAAATTCTGGCATATTTTAAAACTGCCTTCTTATTTTTCGGATTTAGCGCAGAGTGACAGTGAAAATATCTCAGCAAGGAGGGTATGTCAGCTTGCCAATATCTCAGCAGTGAAAGGGTTAACAAACCATCCCATGATGCTGAGTGGGCTACTTGGTATTTTCCTTTCTGCCCTTCAGGTCTGATTTCTTCCAGAGAGTCTTTCATTTCAATGACATGCAGTAGAACTCTAAATATCCAAACTCCAACTATCCAGACCACCAATTATTCGTATTGCTTTCAGGCTGTATTCAAGTGGTTTTTGCAGCAGCGAACATTGGGAAGCCCTTTTGCAGGGCCGATTGTTTGCGAAAAAGCAAAACCTTTAGTTGACAAAATCGAAAGTATGTTAACAAAACAACTGACTTTGACCAGTATGTTTTAAGATATGACACTTTATGTAAATACAGTACTGTAAAATTTAGTTTTTAAAAAAAGAAATGACCTTTTTCATGATTTATCCGATTATTTGGATATTTTAATATTTGCCCATCATAACTTACGGAATTGAACTCATATGGCACAACCTGACTGTGAGCAACTTAAAAGAAATAGAACAACCTTTCTGAAGAAAACTCTGTGTGTTTCCAAATTTACACCGTCCAGTCTGACCTATGAACAAACAAACGAACCATACTTCATAGAGCAGTTACGACTGCAACTACTTCTCCCATCCACCGCTGCCTATGAGAAGCTACTAGCAGAGCTCCAAGCAAAGAAAAGAGATATATGGATAGACTTCTATGCAACAGAGGCGATGATGACATCAGAGTGGAAGGAAGCCAACTACGACCTGAGACATATCGTTAGGCAAATTGCAGTCCATGGATTTCACCATCGTGTATGCAAAAGGAAGGAGTTTCAGACACCAAATAAAGCCTTAGTGGCCTGTCACACTGAGCTTCGATCGATCAACACCAACCGACTGCCATCGAGCGCTCTCGACTACATTTCAGTTCCTTGTCACACAGCATCGAGCGTCATCGATCAACAAAAATATTATAGGTTATGTTCCTATATGATTTTACTAGGTCTGCTCATCACTGTATATTAGAGGTAAAGTATATTACCTTATTAGGCCTACGTATGCTTATCTCCTGCACAATATCATACTACATGTGTTGTGATGTAGGGTTAAATATAAGGCCTTCTATCTCAGGCTACATCTGTTTACTTCAAGCTTCGGCCAAGCGAAGAGGTTTTTTGTTTGTTGTAGTTCGATCGCCCACCGCTAGGTGCTACAACTCTATGTTTATTTGTATTTGTACAATTAAATTACATAAGAAGATATCGTTTTAAGTGCCTTAATGGATTCGTGCAATTCTGTTTCATTCAAATGTGAGTCTAAAACGACATCATTGTGAAAGTTAAATCTTCCAGCATCAATTCTGAAATTCAGGTGGGTACGAAGCTTCAGAGTGCTGCCACCATTTGCCATCGACCGTCGATTGAAAAACAGACAGGTTTGATTTCACAGACCAGTTGATCCCTCTCACTCATTATTGGTCACTGGCGATCGATGCTATGTGACTGGTACCACTGCTGTCTATAGATTCGTTATGTTGGTCGGTCGGTTGCTGTCACTCGATCGATCCAGTGTGACAGCCCCCTTATGTTCATGTGATTTGTGTACCATGCCATGTGACCGTTACCATGTGACAATATGCAAGAGCAGGGGAAAATCCCTCGTACAATTCTGCAGTGAAATGTGAATACATCGGAACGATTAATGCACAATGTGTGCTTTCCTTTGTTATTATTATATTATTAGGATCAGGTCCATTCCCAATTAATCCGGATAACTGGAGTTCTATTGTACAAGGAAATCAAGGAAATCTTGCAACCGTAATTAATTTTTTCCCCTATGTTTATTCAAAGTAAAAAGTATGATTTTTTGTTCTTGCAGAAAATCTGGATCAACTGGTTCTACTGGTAAGAAGATTATATCAGTTGTTAATAAGATTGCAGCATCAAAATACTTTCAGCAGGTAATTATTATAAATTAAATCATTATAACTGTGGCATACAGTAGACTCCCTCTAATCCGGCCACCCCGGGACCGGACCCTCGACCGGATTAAAAAATGGCCGGACCATCCGGCGGTCATTTAAACGTGTCAAGTATAACCTATTAAAGCAAAAATCAACTTTTAAGATGGTTTTGTCGATTTTTTAAAGCGTACTTACCCAAATATTAAAATACAGCGTTACAATTACAATTTCAAAATTACTTTTCTTCTGCTTTTTTTAGTTGAACTCTTTTTTTTGAAAGCATAATCACGCCGCTTCTTCGTGAACATTACATCGATAGCTGATGCAGCAGCCTGTTGCTCGACATAAGTAGTCGCCAGTTCCAGTGCTGTGAACTGATGTGATTTGTTTACACTTAAGACTGAAAACTAAACAGGCATGTTTATTCAAGACGAAGGCTCCGTAACCTTTGACAACGGATTCACAAAAGGATCAATAAACAGTGGTGAGTGCTGCCCAATAATCTATTTATATTACGTCACATTCCTCACCATAAAAAGAATGTCATTCAGTAATAGAATGTTTATTCTAGTCAATTACTGCCGTGAGAAACTCTTCTGTGGCGCAGATGACTCATTCCAAGAAGTCGGCCGGATCATCCGGCGGCCAAACCATCCGAGGCCGGACTAGAGGGAGTCAACTGTAGTTATAAATAAGCGTAGACTTTCATGGCCGGGGTCCGTCTGGGCTCCTGACCTACAGTTCTGGACTCGTAAACACGCCTTCACAGCTCTCAAAATTTTCGCCAAACAAGCACTCCTGGAAAAACAAGAAAACTAAACCCGCACTGGTGGAGGGACACCCTAATGGGTAACCTATCACCCCAGCTCGAGCAAGGTTTTTGAGGGGTTTCCCTTGCTCATCGGCAAATGCCGAGCTGGTTAAAAATCCTCTCACACATATTAACACTCAGCTCACACCTCTTAGCACATCACAAACAAAGGACATAAAACACTCCAAGCATAAAAGCAGGATAACTGCAACAATCACTAAACACAGTTACACAGCCCAAATACCACCAACATCCCATCCGGATGAAGCACCAAGGGCACTTACAGGAACATAACAGCACAAATGGTTACCAAAATTTGGTTTGACCCGAGGTTCTGGCTTCATTGCTTGGTACTCGGGGGGGCAAGGGAGGGCACCAAAAAAAAAAAAAAAACAAACAAAAAAAAAAAAAAACAAAAAAAAAAAAAAAAAAAAGGTCCATATTATTAGAATTAGAAGCTTTTTTTAGGTTGTTTTACCATGGTCTGCTTGGAATAATACAGGGTTTAACATTTTAAGAGATTATATAATTTGCTGTAAGCCATATTTATTTAAAAAATGGATATTATCTGATACAGTAAATCATGCCATTTACCATGCACACCTTATATGTGCACCCGCAGTGGCCTGGTAGATATCCAACGTATATTCCATCTCCATCCAGGTATTCAGCAACATTTGCGGTGTGACATTGCCAATGGCTTGATACATTTTTTGTGGCATATGGTCTAAGTTCTCCACAGGAGTGCTGTACACTTGGTTCTTCACAAAACCCCATTGGAAAATATCCAAAGGGCTCATATCCAATCCGTCGACCCGGGAACTACTCATCCAAACATTCTCACACCTGGATCACAAAATGAGGTGGGGCCCTTGTTGGAAAACGGTTTTGTTTTGCACTGGCACGTCGAATTCACTTTTTCGAACTTCTTACAAAGGACATATACGAATCCTTTCCACATTTTCTGTAGGCACATTCCCTTTGCTATGCTTCCCATGATTAGACAAAAGGCTACCAGTTTCTTGTAACTGTCTGTCCCATTTCATAATGCTCACATAGGAAAGAACATCATCATGACCCCCAGGGTTAAATTCACAGCAAAATTTTGTTGTACAGGCTTAACAGATTTTGTTTCAGCCAGTCCAAGAACACAGAAAACTTTTTGTTGTGTTGTCCACATTGTCATCTTTAATATTTTAATCATGTGATCATTGTCATTGTTGCAAGCTATTTTCATAAATGGCAAGGGACTTGCTATTCATATACGAAAGATCAGAAACTGATATAAAAAAAATTATAGAAGTTTATATTGTTAAACCTATAAGCCGGACACGGTGTATATCCAGACTTTTGCTCCACTGCTGCGGTGGACATCCTCATTGGTTAAAATTTTCTGTTTGAAAGTATCAGTGGTTCTGGTGCCTTTCCTGGAGCTTATATTTATACCAGTTGAGCACCGCCCAGACCAGACAGAGGGCAGGGCGGAAGCCGGTAGGGGGTGATATTACCTGCATCTTTTCGTAAGATGTCGACCTCCACTGGTTGGCTGAGGGACGGTCACAGTTGAATGGGAACAAAGTGTGGATCTCTGTAATATGTGTAATCTATGGGTGGGTGAATTTTTCTTAGGTCTTTAATGACTGGATGCTAAGTTTTGTGTAATTTTAGTGATTCTTCTTTCTTAATAAGATTGTTGGGGTGTATGAAAATCTTAATGGCTTCTTGTTGCAGCCGAACATGGTAATGTGGAATAGAAGAAATAACACTGGTGTCCTGAAACTGTATAATGTGTTCCCTCTCTTCACCGATCGCATGTTCAGCTGCTGCGAGATTGTCAGATTGATCTAGACGCCAATTTCTTTTATGCTCAGTAGACTTCGGTCTTTTAGGTCGCTAAAAATGCTGTTTTAGGTACCTAAGATAGGCTCTAAATATTGGAAAATAGGTTCTAAAAATTGTAAAATAGTCTCTTATAAAATCGTTAAATTGCCAATTTTCTGAAATATCTCAATTGCAAGGCAGAATGTTATATTTATTGAAGTCACCATTAATCAATAATCATGATAAAACACAGATATAGGCCTCTGGTACACAGAATTATATAGACCTATTGTTAGGGCCTGTGTTACTACCATAACAGTGAAAACCAGATGCTATGCACGCTAGCGTATTTATTTGTTTGTTTTTTATTACTGGATGTGGAAATCGGGAGAAAAACACTACATTTTCTTGAGGATTCCAAGGAATTTTTCTACTGAAGACGAAACATTCCTTACTATTTAACCAAGTCACAAATGTGTCATGTACTGCACAATCCGAGCTAAAAATTTAGTACGAACTGAAAATAAATGCTAGAATTTATAACAAGAAGTAACTTATTTTGAACTTTAGAGGAAAAAACAAGCAAAAAGGCAATATTAGGCTCTAACGTAAAATTGGCTGTTTTAGGTCCTATAAAAGCATCAGTTTTAGGCATAGCCACTTATGAAACATGTATATACAAGTTTTCGTCCATATATCACTTAAGGATTAAAATAGGTTTTTACCTAAAATCCGAAGTCTAATGCTCAGAGAGTCTGGTGTTGATGATGCGCTGCATTGTGCCTATGTAACAAGGAATTTTGTAAATTTTGTAAATTTTGTAAATGCAGGTCCCTGGGGTCTTTGGCTGAGTGTAGAAGGTTAGTCAATTCTACTTGACTTGATGTTGCTGTAGTATGTGTAGTATGCATACTACAGTGTCATCAGGTCAAAACCATTTTTAGGCCTACAGTACAATTAAGTAACCTTCTATGCTTCTGTAAACACTGGCTGAGGAAAGTTTGTCTTAGGCTGAGCAGCACAAAAAAGGGTGTAACCGGAGCAAAGAGCAAACATACCCACAACTAAAGACAAGAAACCAAACAAAACATTGATGAAATAAATAAAAACAAGAGTTTATGAGTGGCTTTGTGGTTTTGCAAATTAAAAGTAAAATATTTCGCCTCTTGATTCATGGGAGTTCTGGTTCCCCATACATCAGAATTGTATACATAAATAAGCTACTTAAGATTCATAAACTTGTGACATCGTCTTTGATTGGCATGCTTTACAGTTCTGCAGTAGCAATTGACATTTTTGTGGCTCAGGGAGGCAAAGTGGACTTGCATTGTAACTAGCAGTGGATATGCAGAGTCTACCAAGTTTCCCTAAAGGTTTTGTCATAGGTAATCCCACGAGAATTGACGAGTTTATGGATAGATTCATAACTGCGGATTATGTAAATAAAAATTTCTTTTGTGCTTTGTTGTATAAAACAAAACTAACAGTTGTGAGATTACGGCCTACTACGAATCAACCATCCATGAATCGATTCGAGTTACCTTGTTCTTACCAGTGCTACCGATGGTGCATGTAAGACATAGTTAACTTCATTCCTAACAGCAGAACAGAATAAAAGCATACAACTCGCTTGCACTGAATCGAAATTGTGTTCTTAATCATTGTACATTTCTATTATTTCAATTTCTAAACAAGTTATGTTGTATAAAATAATCTGTTTTCGTGCCACTTAGTGGCACCATCTCACTATTAATCACTGTACACTGATACTTGCGTCTCCAGTATGAGCAGACGATTTTATCACAATAAAACACAATCCTTGCGATTCCTACAAGAATATTGCAAGAAAAACGCCTTGATTGGTCTATATCTGAGGAATTGCTAAATGTTATTGGTCAATATCAAACGTGCGGCATATGAGTTTAATAGTCACAATGAAATGATAGTTTGTCAGTTACTAGTTTTTTTGACAGTACTATAGTGGAGCATTTTGAAAAGAAATGATAGAATAATTTCCTCTGCTTTAATATCCTAATTTATAAATCCTGAATACCCAATGTCTATAATAATAAAAGGAAGTGTCTGTCTGTGCATGATGCCCAGCAAAATCAACTGAATGCAGAGATCTGAAATTTTAAACGTAGTTGGACTGAAATGTGGCCGAATACACCTAGAAGCCGGATTTTTTATTTCCTCTTTCATTCCCCAGTTATAAATGAACAACTGGCAGAAACTGTGATTTTTTTTTTTTTCGCTATCGAAGCATCAGTTTTCGGTTATACAATTCAATTGTCAAATCAATTGCAGGTGATTTTGCCTTCTTTTGTCATAAGTTGGAAATAAAAGCATCGTGATATTTTCTGTATATTGCATGGAATTATTGATCGCTTCGATTCTGTGACCTCACCCTGGTCCATTTGCTTGTTTATAATGTCAAATATAATAGAGGCACTTTCTAATTGTGGAATGTACTCCAAAGCCAGATTTTTAGCTGTTTCATTATAATTATTAATCATTTACTTTATGAATGATTTGAGTGTAAATGTTAATAAATATAATTTTTTAATTATGTTGCTCTTCATTTTTAATTTTTGAATTAATTATCGAGGGCAAAGCATTTGCTAGTTTTAGTATAAATTGGATTCAAAGATCAGAAACAGTTTTTGTCATGTAAACTGTTCTTTAAATACTAGAATACCATTTGACATTTTGGTTACCTATAACTTAAGGAATATACTCTTAAAATGAATGCACTTGTACTACTTTCACACTGTGTAGGATTAGGATTAGTCCCCTGAAGGAGGGTGAGGCGGGTTGGGAACGACCCTAAACACTTCTGCCATTCGGCCCATTGTGCCAACTTCCGGTAATGAAATTATGTTCATGCCCAACAGCCCCCCGTCAACAGACCCCACCACGAGCCCCTGCGGAACTCCCCTACATCCAGCAGATACCTATACCCTGCCACGCATGCTGCTGCCTCGGTACCTCTTGGGATATAGAGCCCCCAGGTTGGTGGCACACCAGCCAGGGGAAAAACTCCTATAATTGTGAAATATGATTTTTGGTGCAAGGGTATTTTATTTTATTATGAATTATTATTTTGTTGTTTATAGTTGTGACAAATTATGTTTGGTGCAAGGGTCTTTTATTATTCAGTGGAAGGAAAACTCGGGTGAGTGCGGTTCTACTCTTATTCCCCAGCAACTTCATGACCACAAACCACGGGGAGGACGGGAAAGGCCCACAGCAGGTGTTGAAGCGAGGGAATACCAGAAACCGGGAAAGGAAACAGAATGATAATGAGGGGGAGTTTGAAGATGAAATGGAGAGTGTTGGTGGAATGAGAGGGGGAAACAGGAGGAACCGCGATAAAACCCCCCAAAGTTCACGGCTTTGTCCACCACGAATGACACGCCCGCCTGGCCCGGGGTTTGAACCCGGGCCCGCTAGTTCACACTGTGTAAATCAAAACAATTGCTTAATCTGACCTATACCAAAGCCAGACATCATGGAGAAGAAAATCTAGTTCTACTAGTCTGAACTAATTGGGACTGAGGGCTGTTCAGATTGGCAAAAATTTAGATTAACGAGGTTAATTTATAATGACATAATCAGGCATATATATGAAGCCTACAAGTTAAGTGTACTCAGTTGTAATGTGCATTGTTATTTTTGTGATGCAAATACCATTGCTGTTGAAAGCAGTTGGGGAGTATTGCATCATCCTCAAGATTTTTTTGTCCTTGCGGCAGCAGAAAGTGACTGAATTTTTGTGTAATAATGAGTGATATAAGGTCCTGTTTTATCGTTTTCACTTTTAAATTTGCTGAGTGTTAAATCTGCTGATCTGTAATGTTCCGTACTAGAAAATAGCCCGTGACTTTGCCTTGGTTAAAATGATGCTTAAATACAAAACTTACAGGTCTAGAATCCTGAAGGGATTAACATTACATTTACAAAAGTCAGCGCTGGCTTCATCAATTTTTAATTTAAAATATCTCATCATATACTACATTTTTTGTGAATACTGCATCAGAATAGTCAAGTAACTTCCCCTGTTCTGATGTGTTTTCTACCTTAACTTACATCCTCTGAACGTCTCACTCTCAAAAATGCTACATTATTGTCCACGCATAAACACTGGTCTGGCAAATAAATTTCGACCTTATCTAAAGTCTGTCCTTGGGACTTATTAATTGTCATTGCGAAGGGTTCCCTTACAGGAAACTGCCTTCTTGTAAGTTGGTGATAAATCTATTCTGGGTATAAGATACTCTTTTCCTTCTGCAGATCCAGTCAGCACTTCGGCTTTAATCAAATTCCTTTGCAATCCAGTTACGTAAAGTCTTGTTCCATTGAACAAACCTTCATTTGTGTTCAAATTTCGAATCAACATAATCACTATGCCCAACTTCAATCTTAATCTTCAGTCATATGTTTTATGCAATTCCAAAGCTACCTAAGATCATTGATAATATGTATAGTTTCTCAACTGTTTGCTGGCAGATGAATGTGATGTGAATTTGATTTGATAATCAGTGTAATTTTCAGAATTTATATAATTTTTCAAGGGAAGGAGTGGTTTGTTTGGATTACGCTGAAGGAATACTTCAGTGGAGAGAGAAAGTGAAGTAATTGGACTCATACCAGGGATAACCAAGACATTGACAATAGTCTACTAACCAGCCAGCAAGCCACGAATGAAAGCCCTCAGCCTCTAGTGGAGAAGTAGGCAGTTATCCACCTCAGAGTGTTTGCCGAATAAATGTAACCCTCTGAAATGTATTTCAGGTTGGCACTGGATTACTTATTCCATCTTCACAGGTGTCTTTAGTGGTCTATGCTTTTTATTCTTCATCACTAAATTCACTGTTTCCGTTAGGTTGTTCTGTTATTGATTTAATTTTTTGAGATGGTAGGTCTTTTGTGACACTTCATCTTTGGATATATTTAGATCTACAATTATTTTGTAAATGCATGTAGAAATTTTAAAAAAAACTTATCAGCATCCACTTCAGAAAAATCTCTCTGTTCAGTAACCTTCAAATTCTCTTCTAGTCAGTTTTCAACCTGTACTGATGCAAAAAACAAATGCAGATCATTCATGCCAGAAATAAACAAGAGAAACACAATTTTTAAACATAAAATGGAACAAAAATAAAATTTAAATGCTTGCTTTTGTTACATAATTATTTTGTATATTAGACTAAATTTCTCGTCTTGCCAATTTGTTTTTTATACTGTTAGCCATCCAATTATGATGCATTAAAAACCTCTTTTCTGTTAATTTTAACGTATTTTTCAATGCACCACAAAATCTTGTTCCTAGACATAACTCATGTGGGATTATATTGATTTTCAGGCAACAGAATATAAATACATCAAGAAAGCAATGGAACGAGTCTCCAAAACTAACCTTGTGCTTACTGTGGAGGTGAATGGTCTTGTAGGAACACTGGCTGTGAACATCCCTCCACCTCCCTCAGACAGGTTGTGGTAAGTATTCATAAACCATCACCATCAGTGGCACCGTCAGGATTTTATTCTGGGGGTGCTAAAACTTATAAAATACATTCTAATAAAATTTTTAAAAATCATTTGTTATAAGCTGAATGCAATTAATTTGTTTCACTTTTCTTTGCAACTTATTCTTATTCCATTTAGTTACTATCCTATTATGAACATCATTAACATTATTATTATCATCATTATCATCATCAAATCATATACTATACGATATTATCATCACATATTTTTATCATAGGTAATCACACAAGAGTTGACGAGTTTATCGATAGATTCAGGAGCGAATTTATCTGATGCAACTCGTCAACTCAAGTTGGATTTATTAAGACTATTCCATGTATAAAATGTAACGGATTATATAAATAATAATTACTTTCGTGCTTTGTTGTATAAAAACAAACCAACAGTTGTGAGATCACGGCATACTGTGACTCAACCATCCATGAATCGATTCGAGCTACCTTGGTAAAATCAGTGCTACCAAAGGAGCATATAAGACATAATTAACTTCATTCAGGTAAGCTAACAGCAGAACAGAATAAAAGCACACGAACTGGCTTGCACCAAATCGAAATTGTGTTCTTAATCAATGTACATTTCTATTATTTCAATTTCCCAACAAGTTATGTTGCATAAAATAATCTGATTTCATGCCGCTTAGTGGCAGCAGTGACTATTAATCACTGCACACTGATTCTTGCGTCTCCAGTAATGAGCAGCTGGTTTTACTGCAATAAAATGCCATCCTCACGATTTCTACAAGAATATTGTAAGATAAACGGCCGTGATTGGTCTATATCCGAGGAATTGCTAAACATTATTGGTCAATATCAAACACGCGGCATATGAGTGGGATAGTCTCTATAATTGTTTATGAAAGTTTGATATTCCGTTTTAACGTATCACAATACAAAGCATTTCATTTAACTTTTGAAACTCACAGTTATGATACAAATACAGTAGAGTCGCGATAATCCGAGTTAATTGGGGCTGATGATACATTGGAATTTTCAACTACATACATATGTACATAAAACGAAGCCAAATTTAATGTGTAGATATTAAAGTTACAGATAATACACATCATACATTAACAGTGTTAGAAGAAAGACTCTTTATAAGCGTTTTCAACTTTAAAAATCTGTCCAAGGTCTTCTGCTTCAAAGTAGAGCAACACTTTGTAGCAGCGATGTCACAACATCAACTAAGTAGAAGGGTATCGCTTGGGGTCGCCTCTGGTTGTTGCTCAACATAGCATAGCATAGCCTCTTTTGTATATTGTCAACAATAAAGATACTTTATAAAAAAAATTCTCCTTAAGCCTTTATATATGGATTTTTTTTTTAATTTCCTGTTTTTTGCATCTCAAATTGCACGGAATCTTGGATTATTGAGGCTCGGATTATCACAGCTTTACTATACGTCTAATCAGAACTGAATCTGCTCACCGCTGGTATTGGGTTCCGCATATTTTTAAAGCGATCGTGTGAAGCGCTGCAGCAAACGAGAATTAAAAAGCTGTTGAATGACGGATTGACAGAGAATTTAGCATTGGTTGTTATTACTGCAGAACTAAATGTACATTTGGACTCGATTTGGCAAATGTAAAGCGAATTTGCAAACTAATGCATTTGAAATTGATATCGAATTTCTGTTATGTACGGCGAAAACTAATTAAGCGTATTAATCCAATCACAATTTGAAACATTGAAGCCTAAGTCAAATATTTTAAACAATCTTGCGTTATCAGTAATTGAACATAGTACATCAAAGAAAAATCATTCTGATCTGGGGGACTAGAGGGGGTCTTTAGCCCCTTTAGCCCTCCTGTGGCTGCACCACTGATTACCAACCATCATCATCACCACCACCACCACTGCCAAAGCAAGAGGTTGGGTTTTTGTTACAACTAGCAGGAGTCCATGGCTTTACATGCATTTATTAATTCGATGGCTAGATGTGTTTTAAATAATTTATTTAATAGCAAAATAATTAAAACATATTTATTAACACTGGCATCGTTTTTACATAAATGACATGAATTACATAACTTTATTTGTAATTACATTGTTACTTTCAGTGTTTAGCATACTGAGTTGTGGTGGTAAAAATTACAGTAAAACAATATAAAAGAAACAAAGAAAAAGCTAGATTTTTCCTATTATAGATTTCTGGAAAAATTGTGTTGTGTCCTTCCGTTTGGAGCTAAGATGTACAGATTATTTGCATTTCCAACTCTTGAACACCCATGTGCAGTTGAGCGTGGTAAAAGCATAATTTCTAAAGAAAGGGTCCTACAGCTTAAAGTGATTGTCCATCTCGACTTCTTGATCATGATTTGTTCTATTTCAGCAATGCTCTTCTTTCCCAGTTGCCGAGGCAACACAGCAATGCTACCTGCAATTAATTTCACAAACAAAAAGTATTAGCAAAAACTTGTGGTTTGGAGTGCTAAAAATCACGTTTTCTGCCAGCTTTTTGCTCATAACCCATGAATGAAAGTGAAAATTTAAAATCTGGCCTCTAGGTTCATTTAGGGCAGATTGTATAAACCGGTTTATCTCGGATCAGAGACTAAACTGATCTCAGTTCACGCTGAACTTGGAAATTTCTGTTGTATAAATGCTAATCTGAGATCAATTCCCACTGAACTAGGATCAATTTTGACCTGAGAAATTTCTCCGATCACACTCGTTGATCTCAGTTCAAGGGGCTGTTTTCTTATTTGAGACACAAGATCAGCTCATTATAAACATAATATTACGTGTAGGGTTCCAATAAATACCAAGAAAATACACAAAAGACAACTTCATACATTTCTAGCTATACCATAGTTGTACGTATATAGGCTATGTTAGGCTCCTTATAATGCAGTGTAACATAACTCTACAACATAACCTCTATAAATTGCTTATGCTATTATCAACTCATTCCAATTTTCAGATATCTCATGATGATAAAAATCATGAATTTCGTCGGGCTCCCCAGATGTTTTACTTTGTCTAGAGCAAATGCTTTCCTCGTTCTCGTTTTTATGTGACCTATTAACTCTTTCAGAGCTGAGATTTTACAGTCTAATAAGGTAGGCATCAGCTAAAACTTCAGTGGGCTTTCAAGTTTAAAATTGTTAGGGAAAATTTCAGTAGAATACCTGCTTTCCATGAATGACAAACATACTGTAACAGATGAACAAAAAACCTCACGTTTTACATAAAGCATTTACTCTATTGATGTTACATCTCCACTTTTATACAATTCTTGAGACGAAGCATTTATACGTTGGTAGTAGAGAAAATGTTAAGCCGATTTATATTACCAGAACTGAAATTACCAAAACAATTTTCAATGCATTTTGCTCTTGCACGGATATTTTCAGAACTGTCTTTTTGGATTTTATAATGTCTTTATATTTTCCCAAGATAATTTCAATCAGGACATCCTTGTCCTCCTTAGAAAAATTAAGGGAACAATCCTTTTTCTGCTAAATTTCAATCATTTTTTCCCTTCCTTTTGCACAACAAATAGTCTGAATACGAAGGAAAACAGAGTAACAGTGCTCTCGTCTCACGATACTCAGCTATTTCTGAGATGTTGCCAAGCGCTCATATATGAACTGGGATCAAAATTTTACTTTGATTAGCTGATCTTAGATCAGTGTTATACAATACAACTCGAGTCTGAACTTAGATCATTTTTGAACTTAGATCATAATTAATCTCCTATCAGCGATGTTTATATAATCGGCCATAAGTCTCCTTTCTTTGTTAAAAATTTCAGATCTCTGTATGCCACAGATTGGTCTGGGCATAAAACACAAACTTACAAACAGTTCCTCTTATTAATACAGATTATCAGTATATAATGGAAAGCAGAGTTCATCTTCATTGTAATAAAAATAATTAAAACCTCTTAAAATGAAACTGTCTATATGATGAAAGTCGGCCACGGTGGTCTAGAGGTAGCGTGCCCGCCTCTAGATCCGAAGGTCATGGGATCAAACCCGGCCGCGGTCGATGGGTTTTTCAGGACATAAAAATCCTGGGTGGGACTTTAAGCTGGGGGGCCCATGTCATAGTGGCATGTAAAAGAACTCCAACCCTAAATTAGAGCCTCTGGACAAAATTTCTCAGCCCTTTCACGTCCAAGTAATACCTTAGTTTCATGAGGGGGGTTGAGACGCGATGGGCTTACCGCCTGCCCCTCTGCCCTCTCTCAGAAAATAAGCGTAACAAAAATTCATATAGGTAACAGAAACCTCCACTTGGAGGCCCCTTCGTCCCAACATAGGGGCTATAGGGTTCCGACAGAGACAGACAGGCAGACATATTATGGAAAGATAAAAACCCACAAAAAGTAGCACTGAAATTGTAAGGAAAGGACATAGAAATCAATTAAATCTACTTTCTCCCAACAAGTAAACACTTGAATGATGGTCCTTAGCTACGAAATATTTTTTTTCTAACCAAAATTTATCATGTGTTTTGGAAATGCAATCTCCTGTACAGTGCACAGGTACTTCCTTTCTTCTTGGTCCAAGAATTCATGGGATCACACCCAGCTCAACTCGATGGTTTTTCAGAGCATAAGAGATTTACAGTATATTAAAAAAGTCCAAGCCAAAATTAGAGTATCTAGGCAAAATTTCCCATCCCTTTCACATCCAAATAATCTCTTAGTTTTCTCCTAGACTGCTGTTGAATTGATGGCCCTATCACATATCACACCTCCTGGCTTATATTAGTATAGTGAAGTATAGTATTCTACACTTGAAAATGGGTTATTGATTTTACAGCCATTCTTTTATAACATACACCTCTCAGCAAAAAATAAAATTACTGATCCTAGTGTTAAAGTCAGGTAGTTCTACTATAAAGTAGAATGTCTGTGATGGGATCAGGCCCAAATGGGCCCAAAAAGATGTGCAAGAAGGATATAAAATCCAGAACTTCCAGAACAAAAAGATGTTAGATAAATGTTCACACCAGCACCCTCACTTACAAATGTCACTGTGGAACGAGTACGGTAGAATGTGTGTGATGAGTAATATTCTATATGTAGCACTGAATTATTAATACATGTGAATATGTCCAATTATGTGAATATGATATGATTAGAAATCAATATAAAATTAATGCTAGCCTTAACAGTCTGAATGTACAGGAATGAGTGCTTCTTTGGTATAATTTTGTACACAATTATACTATTTAACAGTATTAAGTTAGAAGATCAGAAAAGTTGAGGATTGAATACAGAGTTAGCTGTTTTAGATTAACAATTAAATTGAAGATTGTAAGTTGTTGTGGTCTTTGTGTATAAAGGAACAAAACTTATGCAATTGTTATTATCTCCACAAATTTTCAACCAGTTTTGGTAAGTAAAAATATATTTTTCTAGGATTTTAAAATAGAGTACAGTGTGTCACATCCGTTACAAGAAACGTGGAAAAGTTTAAATTGCATTTGATTGAGTATTCTAATCTTGTTGTAATTTCTTACATAATAATTTAGTAAGTGAATTCTTTGGATGGAACTAATATTTCATGTTAAATAAAGAAGGAACTTTATTTTTATGTATATCTGTCACGTCTACTTCTGCAGATAATGTTACCCTTTATACACCAGTGTATTATTTTAAAACTATATTTATTCAAATATTTTAACAGGTTTTGAAGCTAATGTAGAACTAGGTGTAGAGGCTGGTGTCATTTTTGTCACATCCGTTACGGCAATGTAATTAGTTATTTACTGTAATTTTTCAGAGCAATAATAATGAAAATTAACATGATTGCAAAGGGGACCACAAAGTAAGTAGGCAAGTATGGAATATTCTAAAAGTTTATTTACATGTTTTAAAATTAGCTGTTACCTCGTGTCCATGTCACATCTGTTACTAAAAGATTGGCTGTTTAATAGGTCCAAACTTTTAAGGAGAGGAAAACGAATGTTTGAATAATTGTTATTTTTCACCAGCATTCATCTATTTTTTCACTCATACATTCTGTTTGTATCTGTTCCATCACCACAACTTTAACATCAAGATAAATTTTTCAGGTATGGATTTCGTGGTAATCCAAGATTATGGTTGCAGGCCCGCCCTAAAGTAGGTGAATGTCAAGTCAGTGCTAGCCAAGTGACTTCTTGGATTGAAAAACAATTATGCAAAGAATTTCAGGTAACTATATTTTTGTTTATAGACTGTAAAATATACCCTACAGGTTCCTTGTAGAACACATGTTGCACACACGTGCTTTATATACCGGTGTATATATATACAGGGTGTTAAAAAATTACGTTTACAACGTTTCAGGGATGATAGAGGAGGTAAAAACAAACATTTTCTCTCTGTGACAAAACTTTGGCATATGCTCCGTTTTGCTGCTAGATGGACTTAAGGGTAGATGGCTTACCTGCCGTCACAACAAGCACCGATTAGTTTTGTTTGTACTGCTTTGATTGTCGTGTCAGGAACCATCTAAATGCTACATTCCTCAATCATTGGATCAGCAGGGATGGGGCGGTACCGTGGCCACCTCGATCACCGGACCTATCTCCACTGGATTTCTTTTTGTGGGAAGACATGAAACGTCTTGTGTATGAGACACCAATCGATATGGCAGAAAAATTAGTTGCTCGCATTGTTGAAGCTGCACATGTTATTTGAGACAATGTTGGCCTTTTTGAGCGTTGCAGACAGTCCATAGTACGAAGATACCATTTGTGCAATGCCTTCAATGAACGGCAGTTTTAACACCATCTCTAAAACGACAATTGGCCTCGTTCCTTCTGGATAATACGAACAAAATTCGAATGTTGCAATTAACCCTTATGTAGGCCTACACAATAAACGGCGCATATGCCAAAGTTTTGTCACATTAAAAAAATGTTTGTTTTTACATCCTCTATCATCCCTGAAACGTTGTAAACGTAATTTTTAACACTCTGTATATTAGGCAGGGGCGTATTCAGAGGGAGGCTGAGGAGGCACAACAAAATGTTAAGTCATGCTAATATGGTGCACATAAGGACATTTTAACTTCTCAGATAGTAGACAGTTTAATTACAAAAACATTTTGAGTTGATTTTACATTCTTCAGTGCAGTTCTTGTATATGGTGTTTATATTAATTTAACCCTTTGCGGGCGGCGATGTTTTAGGGCTGTGGGTGGAAGGAATTTTTAAAGAAAAAATAAGTTAATGAAAAACCAATTGAAAGTAACTTAAATCAAGCATTCATGCATAAAAACAACATATACCTTGGAGTTTTTTTCCGCATTCTGCCCCTAATCTGCTCCAGAAACGATTTTTATTATTTAGCGTGAAAATGTTGGTACAGAAACTGCACAAGTCTCACTGAGTGCATTAGAGTAGGATATGATTTTCAATTGGATCAGTATGTTGATCAAAATCAGAAGGCAGAACTGGCCCTTGCTGGATATTGTATATTGAAATAGTAGATGATGGGCCTGCATCAAAATTACTCACTTCCATTCAGCTGGGTGCACAATTGCCACCGGTGTCACTTACGTTGCTCTCACTCTCATTAACGCTGCCAGTATCGATCTCGGAAAAACATGCCTTACTATTGCTAAATGATAATTCTGACACTTTACTATCACTTTGAATAATTAATTCTTCAGTTTCAGAACATGTAAGGCACTTTCTTCTTGCCATTTTACCGAAAAAAAGGGAAAACACGGAAGAAAAAGAGCACACTATTCACTAGTTACGCTTGGCATGTGAAATCCTCTACTAAAATCGTCCTGGGCACAAGTATAGGGGAAATTCCCAAGTCACAGTGGTTAGGAGAACATTCTCCTGCCATCTCTTGAAGATTTTATGTACCTCATGTGTCAGAAGTGCCAGAAGAGCCTGTCACTTTATGAGTCGGTCAGAGAACCCATATATAGGTTTCTGCCTTCGAGGCTGCTGGCAGGCGTGTCATATATGGGTTTCCACCCTCGAAGGGTTAAATGTGATCCTAAATATCTTTTCTGCATACAGTGGTGTCTTTCATAAGCTGGATATCTAACGATTGTTACCTTCAATCAATAATTTATCTGTCTTATTTATGAATGTATGTCTTCCTCTGTGGTAAGTCACAATTATTCCTATTCTGTCACCTTTACTTTGTGTTGATTTTACAAATTGTTCACTGGTAGATAGGGTGTTCAATTACATGGTTTTATTCACAGTTATATTCTGACCATTAACTGGAAAAGAGTAAATATTACTATATATTCTTCTTGTATGGTTTTTAGGCCTACAGTAGAACTCCAATTATCCGAACTCCAACTATCCAGATCGCCAATTATCCAGATCGCTTTGAGACCGTTTTCAAGTGGTTTTTTTCTGCAGTGAGCATTGGGAAACCCTATTTCAGGGCCGATTATTTGTGCAAAACCAAACTTTTAACTGACAAAATCGACAATTTGTTAACAAAGCAATGGACTCTGACTGATATGTTCAAGATGTGATATTTTATATAAGTATAGTACTGTACAGACTGCCGGCGTGGTCTTGTGATTAGCATCACTGACTACAGATCCGTCGGCCCGGGTTCGATCCCCGGTACCTCCTCGGATTTTTCTGAGGTAGGGAGGTCTGGTAGGGGTGCACTCAGCCTCATGATTCAAATTGAGAAGCTACTTAATAGAGAAGTAGCGACTCCGGTCATGGAAACCACCATTAACGGCCATGGGTGTCAGCATGCTGACCACATGTCCCCCAATCCTGCCATCTGCCTATGCTAGATGACACAGCGATCGGGGATGTGGCACCACGGAGTTAGTTAGTTAGTTATAGTACTGTACAGTTCAGTTTCTTAAATTTTTTTTTTCATTTTTTTTTTTTTCGATTATCCGGATATTTGATTATCTGGATCCGGTTTCGTCCCAATTAATTCGGATAATTGGAGCTCTGCTGTGTTTATTTTACTTCTTTTCTCATGACTGTTCCAGGACATAGTGCCTTTCCTTGTCCCTTGTCCTTGTCTTCCTCGCAGAATTCATGTACCGTATTGGCCCGAATATAAGACGGCCTTATATATAAGACGACCTGAATTTTTGAAGGATAGTTACGAAAAAATAAATAAAATAGCTTATTATTACATTTTGCTTCACATAAAACGGAATTTTGAAGTTCATGTCGTAACTTCTTCTCCCACCTTTATTTACACATTGATAAAATAAAGATGCTTTCTTTTCCACATGGTTCGCCATGATGGTGGTCAAACAAAGCTTTACGCGTAGAGAATAGAGATGCCAAGCAGTGCAGTACAAGGAGAAGCACGAATTCGGGGAAATAAAATTCAGTAAAGTTCGGTGAATTTCTGTGTGACTTTGACCTTGGGTAGGACACACGTCATTGCGTGGGGATTCCTGCTGCTCAGCTGCATTCATGAATGGAGAGTTGTTGAAAGTCTTAGACTGTGTGTATAAGCACATTTTGAGGGGAAAAACATCATCTTATATTCGGGCCAATACGGTAATATGTGCCTAACCTCTCTTTATTCATAGTTTGCTACACTTTCATACCCCTTTTCTTCAGAGTCTCCCAAGAGGAGAAACATGTTATTTTCCTCACAAACATATACTCTTTGCGTTAACAGCCTTCTTCTTCTTTTTAGTTTTCAATGTTCGGTACCAGTTCTGTTGGTCGTTGGTCGATTCATTTGTTTATAATGTTATGGCATGCACATATCTGAAATTTTCAACCTAGATGGCAGAGGGATAATGAATATAGGTCTCAATGCGTAAACATTGTTCGATTTAGACGACACTCACTATGCAGGGGTTTACGAATCTGAGGTTATTTTTCCCATGCTGCGCTTTCTAATCGTGGAATTCACTTCAAAGCCAGATTTATAGTCGTTTCATTAATTAGGCCTATCAATCGTTTAGTTTAGACCAATGAATGTTTTGTGTGCAAAGTGTTAATAAATATAATATTTTTATAATTTTGCTCTTAATTGTTAATCTTTCGATTAATTATCATGGACGAAGCTGCAGGGATTTGCTATAAGCCATGAAAAGCTATATTTATCGTTTTCTGAGGGAATAGTTTCAGTGTGATAAGTCGTTCTTCCTCATTTCAAATTCTAAATACCTATATAAGGACCTATAAGTTATTTTCGAATTTACAAAATACAAAACCTGAGCGACGCCGGGCCTTAAGTTTAGAAGTACCGCATATTGTTTGTGACTAACACTAATCTCATTATTTTATGTTTTTGGACAGAAAAAGTTTGTACTTCCCAACATGGATGACCTGGTTATTCCGCCAATGACAGCTGATCTACCAGAATGCTGAAACATTGAAGATATATGTGCAAAATTTTTTATTTGTTTGCATTTTACATTATTTTTGTTTCGTGTTGTCAGCCAATTGGCAGACCATGATATCATGTATAAAAATTGTTTCTTATATCCATGAAATTTCTTAAAATCAATAAAATTCAACTTTTTAAAAGTATTCTTGGACTAAAATGCTGAAATTTAGAGTTCAGTGAAACCACTTGACTAAAGTCAGCTTTGTATAATTATTATTTTATTAATTTTGTTGTATAATACTGTTTTGTACTTGTTTACAGTAATCGTTTTTAAAGTAAGGTATTATTATAATTGAAATAATGCAACTCCAAATTCCATTGTGATAGATGGATCAAACAAGAATGCTTTCATTGGTTAATGGAGTCTACCCATTGATACTAGTTTCAACTAAAGAATAAAGCAGATGTAAACAAACACATATGTGTATTACTCCGTGACCACGTGTTCGTTGACACATTGCAGATGACGCAATTTCAATGCAAGAGGAACTCGTTAATATTGATCAAAGTAAGCTAGCACTACAGAAACAAAGCTGGGTTTCACAAATATTACATATGTTTAAAATGCTATGAACCAATACGAAATGCGGCCTTGCGGTAGAGCTTAAGATGAACGATCGTAGCTTAAAAACATTCAAGATCACAGTTTTTTCACCGCTATTTAACGGCTTTCCCCGCTTGTGCTGAACAACACGAGGTGATAAGGCCTGATTAGCTACAGCCATTGAACTGTATTGCTGTCTTATTATTTATAATAGCTGTGGTAAGCTTGTTTTCACCGTATGAATTAAACGTTAACTGTCTTCGAAGAATATATGACAAGTGACTGTGTTATGTTTTCATACCTTTGTTGTGTTCAGGCATGCACGTTGCATTACATTCAACCGATAATATCAAATAATAATAATGGTATTGCTTAAATCACATAGAAAGTGTTGCTACAAACTTGAGAAACGTGCTTAATTTAGTCGTACATTACTTAGTTTTTGTGTTTTGAAGAAACTACATTAATACTCAGAAGAAGACGACAAGCAAGAGCCTGGAGGGGTTGTGCGTCCAACTGCCAATCAGAAACCATCATGTTACGTGATTTTGTTTGCATCTACTATATTCTTTAGTTGGAACTAGTATAACTATCTGTGTAAGGTATGCCAGAAAACTCAGTCAGTTTTGGAACTTTTCAGAATCCATTGTTAAAAATGTCGTATTTGGTATATTTAATAAAAGAGGTTCTAGATTATGAAAAAGTATACTTCAATAATTATTTCCATTTATAATTAGTGACGAATTTTGGAACCTGAATATAAGGGAGATTGAGTCACAGCTAATTTTAGCAGAACCTTTGTGATGTAAATCCTATATTAATTGACCAAATAGTTCAATTTAAAATATCAGCATATTAATTCAAATTATAGGTCATAAAACCATTTAATTTGAATTTTGTTTTTTTTAATGTTATGTAACAATACTGAATACAATTTTATAACAACTAGAATGTCTATGCGTTATTAGATAAAATTTACTTTTTCTGACTTGACCCTTTTGTTGCCATGCACCAATACAATTGGTATCTCACTCAGTGCCAGCCTTTCTACTACTTGCCAACAGTACCATGGTTTTTTTACACAAAAATGCACTGGTGTTGAAAATATATTAATAAAGTTTCACTCCTGAGGGGATAATTAATATTATGGCTTTTTGCACAAAAATTTAATTTTTCTAATATTATATTATTAGAGTTTTACACATAATTTAGGTGTGATGACAGTATGTTGTATTTCTGTTATATTTATTGGTACATATCAGTGTGATCATGCTGTCTTCGTTACTGCTGCTGTCAGATAAATCACTATCAAAGGGTAAATCATCACCAATAATCATGATAAAACACAGATATAGGCCTATGATACACAGAATTATATAGACCTATTACTAGGGCCTGTATTACTACCATAACAGTGAAAACCAGAAGCTACGCACGCTAGCATATTCAGCCCCTTGTATTCCTCAGTGATTCAGAAAACTACGTTCTTTTTTTTTTTTAATTTATTATTTATTTTTTTATATAATTATTTTGTAAATTTTTATACTGGATGTGGGAGTCTGGATAAAAACACTACATTTTCTTGGGAATTCCAAAGAATTTTTCTACTGAAGATGAAACATTCCTTACAAATATGTCATGTACTGCACATTCCGAGCTAAAAATTTAGTACAAACTGAAAATAATTGCTAGAATTTATAACAAAAAAGTAACTTATTTTGAACTTTAGAGGGAAAACAAGTAAAAAGGCAAAATTAGGCTCTAACGTAAAAATAGGCTGTTTTAGGTCCTTTAAAGTATCAGTTTTAGGCATAGTCACTTATGAAACATGCATATACAAGTTTTCGTCCATAGATCACTTAAGGATTAAAATAGGTTTTTACCTAAAATCCGAAGTCTACTGATAACACAGCCAAAAAACAAAAAAAAAACTAAATCATGTGAAGAATTGGAATCAGCTGATGATGGCGGGAAGACCCGTTGAAATGATCATCCTGGGTAAATATACCTTTTAGTGAAGTTTAGTGTGTATATTTCCGATCTCAATCTTGCTACAAAAAAAAAATCTTTTTGTTTGGTGTCTCAGATGTTTTACCAAATTTTGACTATACTTAGTGTGCTTATTCCAAATATGTGAACAGTTTTTCTCTACCAGCTCTACTTTTGTCGAGGGGGGGGATTTTATTTGTGAACTCTTAGTCTAGCGAACAAAATCTTGTTTGATAATAAAGCTAGTGAAGGTTCTTGACCATACTTGGAACACGTAGGATGAAAACTGTAATAAGTACAGAAGGGTCATTCTACAGAAATGTCTGCTTTTTATATAATGAGAACACAAAATTTAAATTTGGTTTAAAAAATCAGAAAAAAATCCTGGTTATTCTTCTATCCAACGAAGAAACTTTCAGCATACAATGCATACACTTTACTCAAATTTGGGGTTACTGTCAACTAAAATTGATTTTAAGTTCCAGGAGAGTGATTTTACTTACTGATGCTATTATATCGATGGAATCACACCTCCCAAATTTAATTTTTCAGTATATATGGTTTCAAAACTATCTAGTACCTAGGTCAGAATGGGAGTTGAGATGTAACTCACAAAACAACATAGGCCTAGTTTTTGTTGAAAAAATAATTACAAATTGTCCTCACAATTTTCCAAAGTATTGATGAAATATGTTTAAAAATGTTAGGAACTGTTATACATTTATTAGGGAAAAAGAATTATTTAAACCAAGAAGTAAAAATAAAGAAAGTGCACAAAAATCTTACAGGACTAATGTCGAATCACTCTACTGGCTACCATATCACTTTCCTGGAAAAAGTTAGCCAGGAGAGTGATTAATTTTCTTAGCCAGGAGAGTGAGGATTTTTATTCCTTTTGCCATGTGCAGGTAGTACAGACACAGCTTGATGTTAGGCTTTTAGGGAGACTTTTTGAATCACCAAAAGCATTTAATTGCTCTATTTTCAATTTTTTTACTCTTAAATTTAAAACAATACTACAACCAGGAGAGTGATTGGCAATAAACATATTTACTTGAAAGTGAAGATGTATTTTGCTCAGTTGACCAGGAATCACAACAAAAATGCCTTTTCTTCACTGGTCTTCTTTGTTCACTGGTCTGGAACAGCGTTGCCACTTTGAGAAGTAAAAAGTTTTCCTCCCTCTTTTTCCTCAAAGTTTTCTTATAGCGCCAGGAGAGTGAGTTCAGAAGCTGGGGACTGAACTTTTGAACAGAGTACAAACTTATTCAAACTTCAAAAATTTGAAACATACATGTGAACTAGTCCCCAATACAATAAAGAACAATATCACAAAGTGAATTAAAATAATCATGCCACACATTGTTTCTATAGTCAATAGAGTACTGTAAACCTGGAGCGGGGACAGCCAGGAGAGTGATTTTTTACTTAAAAGGGCTGAAATTCACTGTGGAAAGTTTCCATAAGTTTGACATTGATTACTTAGTTTATAACAATGGGTCCCATAGTTAATCATGGATAAATAAAAATATAGAAATAACAATGTTATTTACAGAGTATTAAGAGAGGACAAGAAAAGCGTAATTCCTGTAGAATGACCCAAAAAACTAAAAGATGGATTAATTTTTGGCCCTCAAATTAACAGCTCATAAGTCATAAATGACTGTACAGTATGTGATAGTATCAGCTTTTTAAAGACCCCATGTTATATTGTTATTGTAATGTTAGTGCGTTGCTTTTTTCTTCACATGATTTAGAAGCTTCAAATAGGCACTGTTTCAACCTACATGGAACAGGGGTGATCAATATAGTCCTGAATATGGTCAAACATGGTTCGATTTGGTCAAAACTCACTATACAAGGGTTTTCTGGGCCAAGGAACTCAAATCTGAGGTCGTTTATCCCAGGTGATGCTTTCTAATCGTGGAATTCACTTCAAAATCGGATTTTTAGCTCTCTCATTAATTATATTAATCGTTTAGGCTTATGAATGTTTTGTGTGCAAGTGTTAATAAATATGTTTTAATTATTTTGCTCTTAATTTTTATCTTCCAATTAATTATTGTGGGCGAAGCCACTAGGATCTGCTAGTCAAACATAAAATGGGATAATATGCATAATGGTAATACCATATCTCAAAAACTAAAGCTGATGGGGCAAAACTAATGGCACATTTGGCATCAGCGACCTAAATATACCCAAGAATAGGTATTAATTCTAAGCCACCAAAATGGCTGTTGGTCTGTGTAATTATTCATAAACCTTTCCACTAACAAATATGTCTTGCCAATACAGCCATGGTTACTACGAAACATAGAAATTGCAACGAAACGATAAAGTCTGACAATCTGTTTTCTGGAAGTCAAAGCCCTCACAAGTACATCATTCGAAAGGGGGAGAAATCTGTTCCTGTAGACATACCGGTATATTTGTGGTACAGACTGCTTCAAAATAAGTGTCTTATCTTATAAAACTGAACTCCACTCTGATCAGGGCCGGCATCCAAGGCTATGAAAAGCATTAACCGAGCGAATCGGCAGGTGGCATTTTAGAAGCCATTTTCTGGCTTAACATTGTGAACATGTTTTCCATGTTTTCAGATGAACACAGAAATATTTACATTTCTCCTTTGGTATTATTTTTACATTCACTTACGCTGTCACTGTTCATCGTGAAAATGATTCTGTAGCACTTGATGTTCAAGCATAAGGAAAGTAACGTTACAATATGAACATGCTTGGAGCCCAAAAGCAATGAAGATTGGTGCATCGATTATTAGCTACACCAAAGATAATAGGTGTTTTACCAAAGGTTGGAAATTCAACACATTGAAATATCTTTATAATAATAATAATAATAATTTTTATTATCTGTTTGCCGTACATACAGTACAGATAAAATCGTCAAATAAAAAACGTAAAAAATAACAAATACAATACAATAGAATTAAAAACTAAAAAATTCATTTAAATCATAAAACGAATTCTTACATAAAAATGTCTTTAGTCTTAACTTGTACTGATGAAGATTATTAATACTAGAATGCTGTTTGGAAGTTTGTTTATGTTTACTATCCTACTAATGAGGCAAACTGAGATTTTGTATACTTTGTAGTTGAGTAATGAGATATGTGCACATGATTTCTTTGTCTTGTTTCATAATTATGTATATCCATATTAAGTCTAAAATTTTGGAGATTCTTCTTATAAAACACACCAGCGTTAAAAATTAAAATGCTTGTGTCAGTTAGTATATGGGTATTGTGTAATTTAAAATACTCACGTAAAGAATCTCTAGGTTTAAGATGAAATATTACTCTTAAAATTGTTTTCTGAATTGTAAAAACCCTCTGAATATTAGATGCACAACTTTGCCACTGTATATTCGAATATCAGTTGATGTTTGGTTATTTAATGATGAAGATATACTGGAACTTAGGCCTGTGACTGTTGCCGGTGTGCCGGAATTTTGTCCTGCAGGAGTTTTTTTTTACATACCTGTAAATCTACAGACACGGGCCTGTCACATTTATGCACACATAAATGCCATCGACTTGGTCCAGGATCGAACTTGCAACCTTGGACACAGAAAGTCAGTACGATACTGAGTGCACCACCCAGGGCAACTAAATATTCGTAGGTACAGAAATGAAGTGATTACCATTTACAGAACCATCGATATTAGTTAAAAAAAATAAAGTGATCCCTATACAGGCCATGGATGCCCAGAGGGTTCCAGGAGGTCGAGGCTCCCAGATTTTGGACATTCGGCACTTATCAAATTGAAATTCGCTGTTATAAATACAGTGAAACCTCTTTATAACGATATTTTCAGGCCCTAGCAGATTGTATTGTTGTATGAGGGTTATTGTTATATTGAGGGGTTGTAATTTACCGCACATTAGAAAGACTGCATACCTAAAACTGTGTAATCTACAGGATAATTCATGGGACGGACATGCGAAAAAGTGGAAAATAATGAATCACAAGAAAACTAATTTTCTTACTTAATTTACTGACTTCTGTTGAATTGTAAACATAGCTACTTTATACCCGCATACTAAAAAAAAATTACTGTTCAGACTGGTTTAACATCACAAATCATGGCTCACTTTGAGCCTAACCATATATCAGAAATTTCAAACTCATAGATGGTGGGAAAGGGAACAAAAAGACAAGTAAATTCAACATATAGCTAAGGCAAAACTAAAACAGTTGCTCCTTATGCTGATGATTTCATTGCACATTATGTGCATGTTGAAGTAACAACCAATCTCACAATACTTTTTTGCACGATGTAACTAATTAGTGGTACTTACGAATATATTTGCCGTGGATCGTAACTTGACATTCCCACATGCAATCTGGTTGCTATGAAAACAAAAGAAATCTCAATGCTGAAAAAATTACAAAAAGCACTAGTGCCATAAGTAAAACCATCACAACACAAGCCTTTATCAAAGGCCGGAACCAAGGCCCCCCCCCCCCAGTTCATGGCGGCTTTAACAGGACAAATATTCCGTCCCCATAACAACCAACACATGCGAATCACTTTCTTCAATAATGTATATACATCATATTTTCAGTTAATATCTCAGTTAATATAATTATATTGATATAAATATTCATCTGCAAAAAATAGCATGCAATACTCGTTCCGTAAGCGCATAACGGATCTTGGAAATTGAAAAACTCTTTCCTCGATCCGTATGCACCACATACGGAACTAGTATCGCAATATACTATTTGCACACATAAGAGATGATTTTAGCTTCAGTGATCCTATTTTCCACCCCTCATGAATGTTTCTTGTCTGGAAAACAATATTGGTGGCTGGGAAGGATACCAGCTACCATCCACAGGGCTAAGCTATGGTTTTGCAGTAACAATTCAACCTCCAAATATCATTATAGAAGGGTGTTTCTGAAATAGCTTCATTATTATAGTGAGTTACATTTAACATTATTAAGATAGGAAATTTGCCAGGACAAAACAAAAATATTGCCATATGCGGGTTTATCGTTATATCGATCTTCGTTATAGACAGGTTGACTGCATCTACAATACTGGGAAATTAACAACAAAGAATGATTAAGAAAAATACGGGAATTTTTGTAGATCAATACGAAAGATGGTATGATCCAAAAAATAATCCTAAAATATGGGAATTCCCAGGTAATACAGGAGAATTGATCACCAGAAATAATGCAGATAAATGGATTGGAAGCAAACTAAATAGTATATTTTTTATATGTTTCATACTGAAAATTAGAAGTATAAAAGTGTAAAATATTACATAAAGTCCTTTAGGCTGAAAAAGTAAGAAAATTTGTGAGAAACAAATTTGGTGCATTGCATTTTTGTTATAAAATCTTGTATAAAGTAATTACGAAAATATTAGAGTAATATCATAGCTATCAGCAGGAAAGCTGCTGAAAGCAGCAGGAAATGCAAGCCATTAAATATTGCAGGGAAAATCATAGTCATTGTTGTGAATGAACTTAATATTATTCACTCAAAACATGTTTATCTTTCCTTTTTACAGTGTGTATATCTGCTAATTCTAGACTTATGATTTAGAACATTGTACTTAAATCTTATATTCAGGACCTATCACTTAAATTTTTTCAGGAGATTTCATGGATAATGTTTTACATCACACAGCATTTTAAATTAACAAGGAATTTGGGGATTAAAATACTTTAAAAAAAAAACTAGTGTTGCCATATTAATTTTGGAGATTAAAGAAGTATGAAGCTTTACCTCTGAAGTTTAAAAAGATGAAACCTTAATTTTGGTTTAAATTAATTGGTAATTTTATTTTTTTATTTTATTTTTTATGTTTTACTCCATTGACCCAAGAAGGCTCAGTCGGGACATCAGATGCCCAAATTCCATTTAGGACTGTAACAGGTAATAGAGTTTTTTAATTTTTATTATTTCTTGGGCCAATCATCACTTTTCCAGAGCCCCAACCACAGGCAATAGAGCATCAGAGTAAGAATACATGGAGTCTAGTGAAATCTCATGGATTACTTCCATACTATAAGGCTCCATTGCCCCATGCATATTGTGCGCAAGTTAGTAGGCTTGTTTCAGCGACATTCAGCAACCATTGTCACATGCGCACATTATTGGTTCATACCAGTAACACTTTTGTCAACAAACTGACAATGTGTACAAGCATTGGGCAGCTGATGACAGTCAGTGAATTTTGCTGTTTTGTGGCAACAGCTGGAAACCAATTTTGGTAGACTAAACCATATGGATGAAAATAACATATTCAGTAATTTGAATAGGGAACTTTTAAAGCTTTGGAGAAAGTGGGCTGACCAAGCCCTTAATCATTGAAATTCTAAGATTTTGTCCCAATTTTGGCCCAAACATTTATGGCAACCCTAGTTTTACGCCTTGTATTAAATTATATTAGTGATTTTTTTTATCATTGTATTACTGTTGGATGTAACTTGAAACTGTTTTGATGTTACATATTTTTCTTTGATGTAATTTGTTTAACTGTACATAAGTGTGCTGTTAAGAATCTATTCATTGTTAATTCTTCATGTTATTGCAGAGCTAAGTTGTGATAAGGAGTTTTTCAGCCTAACATATACATCTGGTATTATCACTTGAGCCATTACGCTTACTGTTTAAAAACAAAACAACAAAACATACTAAAATATCAGGCACACGCAGTTGGTTCTTCAGATTACATCATTTTTGCCAAATACAGTATATATATTTTATTTTGTTAATATATTTATACCAGTGTTTTTGTTTTTAAATTATATTATTTGTTGTAGTTTGTCAATGTAGTTTATTGTATAATAGTTTGTTGAGTTTCTTGAACTAATACAGGTATCATTCCTTTGTTTTAGTTAGCCCTATGTTTAAACAGCATTTATATTTCAGTAAGTAAAGATCACACACTTTGTCTTGAGCTAAACACACTATAATGCTGAAAACAGTCCATATCAAGAACACCTCACTCAAAAAAATGAAGATCATGGGCCATTCCCAGTATTGTCATACCCAAAAAAAACTTTCCATAGCGACATTCTTGAACTACCGTCTATTTTTTATCTGTTTCGATCATATTGTTCTGAAAATGGCAGAATTAAATCCAAGGATATTAGAATAATGGTGTTGTGGAAATGTTCGATATAAGTGACAACGAAGTTAAAAGTGAAGATTCTTTAAACCAAGAAGTATCTGACATCAGCGAATAAACAATAAACCAAATAAATTAAATGGAAGGAAGGAAAAACAATTTAATGTGTTTTAAGCTGAATCTGTTGTTGGAGAAAGGAACAAGTCAGTTTTGATTATTTTGCTAGAAAGTTGTATTAATTACCTACAAACTCTCGTATTAATTCTAGCATGTGAAAGTGCATCTACCGGTATTCAATTACATGTACAATGCTGCTACTTAAACCGATTTTCTATATTCTGAAGACTGGGAGAGAGATTGTCTTAAGAAATATATTACTTATTTCAATTCTCCAGCAATATATTCTACTATAATATCTGGTAGCGATAATTGAATTTGCTACGAACTACAGCTAGTTCCATTCTGTACCAGCATAAAAGTACAAACGTTATATTTTCTACTAGTCGGCAACCCTTCAGAAATGATGTCAGTTTCAATAGTCAGTCTCTTATACTGCATGCAATATCAGCTCCCCTCACCGCTGCATTTTTCACCTCATGATAAAGTGTGTAATCTATACTATATTTCAATGCTATTTTTAAGGTAAACATTTTTTCAATGTTTTACTTAAAAGTTATATGTGGTATAGTTTATTGTGAAACACTGGATTTGTTAACAGAAGAGATTTTTACACAATTCATAAATTGTACAGTTTTTATCCATCTAGTGAGTTCAACAAAATATCTTGAAATGTTCTTTTTAAGTGAATATATTCTTTTACTATAGGTATGATAAATATACTTGACGGTTTCCAGTTAAAAAAATATGTGACGAATATCTCAAATACAAGAATTCCATTTGATTTAGTGTTCAATATTACAAAAGTTATGAATTCACTTAAATGTCTCGAAATGTTATTATGTCATTCTTACGACTACTTTCTAATTCACGTAACACATCACACTAGTGCACTGACTTTTGTGTCACGCACAGCTCTCGACAACTATACACAATTTATTCTCAATATCAGCATTGATTCTTGAATCCCCGAGCACCAATATTATGTAAGAAGGCACATACATGTGCTGAGTAAAAATACAGCATTAAAAGCAAAAATCTTTCACCATGCATTTGCTGAATTGGGCATTTCAAATCTTAGAAAATGTTGAGTTTAGAAGGTTTCTAAAACCAGGCAGTGCTGATTTACTTTTTGTGAATTTCTGAAAGAAATCTCTCTCTTAATAAATCTAATAGAATTACTAATTCAGGATAATTGCTTTCATCTTTCGAGTTAGAATAATGTTATGGTTAATTGTGTTTCAGTATTTATAAATTTTCATATATGAGGGTTGGCCTCTATTCCCAATTTTTTTTAAATTTTAATTTTATAGGTATTATTTTGTTTGTAAAACAGACAACAGTAAAAGTGTGATTCAAAGAACGTAAACATTTATGATAAAAAACAGCATCCAGTTTACAACAGAATAGCCTAATCTACAGACTGAAGTGTTTGGGAATAGTTGTAATTTAAGTATAAGTTTTTAGTTACCACTTGAAATAGTAAGATGCTAATGATGCGTCATTTCCCCATCCCCAGAAACCAAGATCAGTTGTTCAGATTGATTTTAACCTGCCCTCATTAACAGCTTTAATTGGATCAAGGAAATTTAAACATACCAGGGTGTTAATTAACAACACCGCAATATTTTACATGTGCATAGAGGAAACATAGACAAGCAACTTTTGTTATAATAATAATCTTGATTGTCCGGGTGGCGCCGTGCTATCATGTCTAAAACCGACGTTTCAGCCCTCATTTGTGCCCTTCTTCTGGGTTTACTGAACTATGATGTTTTGTTTTCTCCTTTTTGTTTATATGGTTACGGTTTGATTAGTCAGTCGGCCGCTAGGTCGTGCATGAGGTCATTATTCGTTGTCTGACGTGAATGGTTGTCATGGGAGGGCCTGTCTAAAGTAAACAAGATTATTATTGTTCATTTAGCTGTGGAAGCCTACGAGAACATTCAACTTTTGTTATGCCCACAAACATAAAACGTGTATGCTACAGGGCATTAAAGACATTACAATTTGGTGCTCATAAGTCAATAATGAAGCAAAGTAGGGTTAAAATTTTCATTAACTTGACTTCATGCCATCTTAGTGATAGATAAAAACTGATTCTTATGCCCGGTTTCTATAAACTCATGAAATACCTATGGGTAAATTATCCATGGGCAAATTAGTTCCATTTCACCCACAATGATATAATGAGGAAGGCCTTGGAGTTGAACAGTTAATTTAATTCAGAAGGCTTTGATTCTCATTGTTTAAATTATTATTGATCCTACAAGAGGTTAAATTTTATCCAGCCGTCCATGAAAGGATAAATTAACCCGACGATTTACCCTTGGAAAGATCTAGCCCGAGTTTGTAGACATTTTTTCCGTCATTTTCATATGTACCCAGAGGACATTTATCTAGAAACTTGCAACAAGTGTATGTGATTGCTATGTTTAAATTATTTGTGTTTGTATGGTGTTATTCTTGTGTAAATTCTGTCCATTGGATAATTTACCCATAGGTATTTCGTGAGTTTATAGAAACCAGGCATTAATCATTCATCAACAGCTATATCATAATTTAGAGTTTTCATAATCTCCAAAATTTACAGACTAATCACATGACTGGCCGCCACTGCATTAGTTTTTTATTCATAACTTTTGTGATGATAGTTAAATATACAGTATTTAAGTACCAGGTCACCAACTGGACCCATGCCTTTACAATGATATATATTACAATTCACAAATTGAAGTAATAGTAAAATTTAAGAGTTATCCACAGCTTGTCTACTAGCAGCGTTACTAATAAAAGCTGCTTATATCTGCGTTGAACGGCTGTTTGGTTATTCACCGTGCAAGTTCTGCATAAGCTGTATTACCAATAAACGTTGTGTAACTGCCGAGATTTACACCGGGTTTGTACGTGCACGTCATCAAAAACGTCATGCTTTTCATGACGTTACTAGCCTCGGGCTATGAAGGACTGCTGAAAGCCATCTATCGGTGCAGCGGGCAAACAGCGATGCTGAGTCTGCCTAGTTTCAGTATTTCATTATATTGTTTTCAGAAAGCTGTAATCATGGGTACAAGTATGGAAATATGTCGTGCAAACAAGTAACAATGTTTATAATTCCGCAAAAGCAGCTCAGAATATGCATAGCCTCAAAATTCAATCTCAGACATCTACGAAACGACCGGCTGTTACGGATATCGGCCATCTTGATTATTTGCGTGAAGCTTATACAAGGGGACCAGGCTGTGTAAAGCATTGCACACATTCAGCCTTATGCAAGGATTATTAGTACACTTTTTCTCCTCAGCTGTGCATATTCCTGGTATAAATGTTACAACTGGATTATGGCTAAGACTGTATAAGTAGAGCCAGATAATGAATTCATAACTCCAGTGTTAACAAAGTTATTTTGTTTTGCATAATTTCAAATGTTAAAAGTCAGTGGAAGATTTTATGCTATAATAGGAAAAATTGAATCCCTAGAGCAGTGGTTCCCAACCTTTTTCAGCTGGCGACCCACCTTTCCTTATCGGAATACCTCCACGGTTCATTGGTCCATGGTGGAGTAAAAAACCTTATTTGTATCGTATCCCTTCCTTATGAATATATAATTTACCATCAAATACTGGAAATATATATAAGCTTATATATGCTTTTCTGAAGATACAGATTGATTATTGATAAACAATTTGTGTTCTGATTTGAAAACGGTTGCCAAAATATAAGAACTTTGTAGCAAAACATTTATTTAACAATAGATATAAGTTTGCAATATATGCAACAAGTGGTTTCATACTCACTAACAAGTGTTCCTAGGTGAAGATAAAAACTACAATTATAAAAGTACACAAAGACCATTTTCATTTTTCAGGCAAAATTGCTGTTTTTAAGTAAGAATACTATATTAATGAGATTTTTGGCACTGTTTCGATTGATCTAACACGTCAATGTCAGGATTGAATGAAGATGTTTTTAATCTTAAGTAAACTTTCGACATTGAGCTGATTTCGCAAAGTGGTGAATAACATCAGAAACCTCAATGCAGTTACAGATATTGTTGGATATACTGTCCTCGTTTCCATAAAAAATGTTGTTAAATCTGATTTGTTTCGATTTTTCTTATCTTTTTTGATGGTTTATTCAATGGTTTCTGATAGTTTTAGGATCAAGTCGCGACCCAACTGTAACCCTTCCACGACCCACCGGTTGGGAACCTCTGCTCTAGAGCATAAATCTCTTAATAAAAGTTGCTTGTCTATGTTGCAGGAAAAATATTTCAACGTTGTTCATTAACTCCCTGTATGTCTAAACTATAAGAAAAATAGGTGTGTTTGGAGATGCCTGTCCCCTGTTTAGTAGTGATGCACTTAATATCACATGCAATTGTTGTAATTTACAGGTGGTTGTGCATTTGTTGAATTCAGCAGAACTCTTTTCAGATTTGCTTTAATTTGTCTTCACTTTTAGATTGTAACTTCTGATTTATCTATAACTGTTGAAACATTGTAGATCTCTATTATTTCAGTATTAGATTCATTTTTGTTACTTTATAGAATGTTTTGTTTAAATCAGTCTATGCCATCTTAAGTAAACCCACTGTTGATATTGCTTACAAGCAGGGCCTGAATTTTGATGACCTAAAAATACTTAAAAAATTAGTTTTGAAATGACTGCAAAAATACCAAAAAATGACCCAAAAACAACAAAAAAATTACCCAAAAATTTGTATGAAAATGCTAGTTTTTTTGATCAGATTTGTGTCTATTCTACATTTATGTTGTTGGCCCAATTATAGGCTTGTAATTAGTTAATTGGTACATATACACTGACCGGAAAAAAAAAAAACAATCACTTAAAGAAATTTTTAAAAATTAAGTTTAAATGAAAATTATGTAGTAGGCCTAGTGCTTGAAATAAAATTACTGCAATTGTATACGTTTTTAAGATTAAAATGTAATGACACATTTCACACTTAATTCCCCATTTTTCCTCTTGCACCGTGGTGAATGGTGAGCCTAAGATTGGAGGGGCATAACGGAGGCTGCATCCATCATCAATTAGAACAACAACTTTGGCAAAGTCTTCAGGACTGAGAGGCATTAATTTCAACTAAACTTACTGACAGAATCACTGCAATGCAAAGGGAGACAGTTTCCATTCAGTTTGGAAGGAAATGACGCAATACAACAATGAAACACCTTGCAATGTGTACGACAAGCTAGTGCTTATACTCATATTAGAATTACCGTATTGCGATGTTTTTTTTGTTTTGTTTGGTGATAAAGTAAAGATATGAAGAAAGTAGATATGCTGTATCTATAGCTAATGATCCATTAAAAATAATAATTCATCCTCAGCAACAACAATGTGTAAACATCCGATCAAAATTATGTTTAATCTTAAAAGTACAACAAATTTTACAGTGAACGGTTTTTTTTTGCCGGTCAGTGTAGTTAAATGCAAACAGCAAACACCGTCTTTCTGTATACAAATTAAAAATTATAACAATACAAGGTTTAGGAATGAAGTTTTTTTGACAGTGAAACTATACTAATTATTCAAAGTAGTCGAACGTTTGAAACACTTTTAGCTCACTTACATACCTTTACTAGGACATGTTTCAAGAGGTAAGTACCCTCCCATCGTCGGCTAGCGGTCGACTGGCATTCTGGCGACTGTGTTGTGTGAAGTTCTGTCAGAAGTTCTGCCAGAATGCCAGTCGACCGCTAGCCGAGATGGGAGGGTACTTACCTCTTGAAACATGTCCTAGTAAAGGTACGTAAGTGAGCTAAAAGTGTTTCAAACGTTCGACTACTTTGAATAATTATAACAATGTTTATTTATTTATGCTTGTTTAGAATTCCAATAATATCCAACGCAAGTAAATGCATAAAAAGTCTACATAATGCAAGAAACAACACAAAATGAGAAAATAATTACTTTATATTTAAAACATTTCCCAAAAATATGAAATGTGGGGGAAAAAGACCTAAAAATAAAAAAAATGGGGAAAATGACAAAAAAAATTACCCTAAAAATTGCCGTTTTTATAAGCTAAGAGTCATGATCAGAATATCTGCACTAGTGGTCAACGTCCATGATGTTCCAGTTAATAGATGACATGTCATCAAAATCCTGGCCCTGGTTAAAAGCCACTTGTGTTTAGCCGCTACCAATTATCTTCCCGATGAGGTTGAAATTCGACATCTTTAAGTATGTATAGTAATACTGACTGAAGTGTTATAAATCCCAGCCGAAGTGGTTCTCACCTTGTATCTCTCGTACCATTTCTGTAATTCACGAATTACTAAAAGTTTTTATAACAGATCACAAGATGCCTATATGCAGCATTGCAAATGCTGGTTCTATTGATTGTTTCGGATGCTTTACTACTAATATCAGTGTGAGATGATTGTTTTCTGTATGTATTCCCTCACAAGAGCAAACCTGTGTACAAAAGTATGTTTTTATATTCAAGCTGCAGTCTTGTTGTGTTGTAAGTGTGCTGCTGTAGAGGATGAGAATCACTGGCTAGAGAGCATCTCTTGAATATCTATATCCTGTTCTTTTAATTGAGTACATACTGCTATACAAAATGTAAAGAATGTGTCCCTGTGATAGCTAGTTGTGAACTTAAGGTACTTGTATACCCAAGAAACAAAACAAACAAACAAACAAACAAACAAAAAAATCTGAAAAATTGAATTTTTTGAAAATGTATTTAGATAAACAGTTCTGTTCTCTTTCATTTCATATATTCATTTTTAAATTCTGGTTGCTAGTTCCTTAGATAGAGCCCATACCCCTTACCCAGCTATCAAATTTCAGTATTTTTATTTTTCCCTCTTTGCTAAAAGTTGTACTATTGACTATTAATTGTCACTAATACACTAGTAAGCACATGGAGCCATGCTGGAGTACGAATAAACTGTTTGAATTTCCTGTTTTCTAGCTTACTCTTACATGTATTTTCCATGCGTTTCGATACAAGTTTTGCTTTCTTCTCAATTTCTCATAAATAGTAAATTGCTTAGTATTCAATTATTTCAAACATAACTCTTCTATAAATTAACATATGAAAGTGATTTTGGTGTCATTTTGAAGCTTGAAATGTTTCTAGTGCTTGACGTGGAAAAAATTCAACAATTTGAAATCTTAAGTTTCCAAAAAAAATAAATGTCAGGCACTAGAGAATTATTCTTTGTACAAAGTAGTGAAAATTTGTGGTTTTATCTTTCATAGGTTTGAAGTAATCGTGTTGCAAGTTTATAGTCAAAATTTTCAAGAAAACAATTTTAAAACAAATTATAAATAGATACAAAACATTTTTCTCATGAAATGTTGTAATATACAGCTGTATTATATATACCGTATATATATATATATATATATAAACTGAGAGTCCTATTGTTGAAAAATAAAATTTTCAAACCTGAAGGTGTACATATACCTTAAGTCCATGTGCTATGTAAAGAACAATGAATTCCTACTTAGAGGTCCTTTTTAGGTATTGACCCATGGCATAGTCGATGAATTTAACTATTCAGCTTTCTCTCGTTGATCTGTGTTCCTTATTAAGTATGTGTAGTAGCCATGTCCAAAGGATCCCCAGGCGGCAGTCTTTGTATACCCCAACCCCTGACCAAACCCTTTATAAACATCTTTGTGTTCAATAGCCGAAAAGGAAGGAAGGAAAATGTGTTGCAAATGCCTAAAGCATAAGATGCGTGTTGATGCCGCAGTTTAAAATGAGATTTAAAAGCTTTGCAGCTCATTTCCACAGGTACGAAATACAGCCAAGCAATTGAGTTATTCATATAATATTAATCATGCAAAAAAGCGTAGAATTGTAGAATACCCTAATTACAGTAAATATTCATTAATTGTATATAATAATATATTTAACAAAATATTTCTCAACTTTTGAATCACAAAGATGTAGAATAATCGTTGCTTCAAAGAACACTTAATAAATTACTGTAGCTGGTTAGAAAACAATTTCTCTCACAAACACTCACTTTGAAGACTCGCCACGAAGGGAATTGAGTGGCTTCTTATCTCTTTTGGTTTTGTGATGTGGGATAAAGTAGGATCCTATAATAAATTATAAAAACTGGAAATTCCAACCTTGCGAAAAAGTGTTTTGGCCAGCTTTTAGGGCGATTGGGACCACTGTGCAATGAGTCGACAAGCCTGACTCGTGCACCCACATGAGTCACAAGTTTCAATAAAATGACAAGCCAAGTGACTTACATCATGAAACAAAACTAAAAACTTCAACCGTTTCTTTGCTTCAGTCTGCATTTTACTTATACCTTGTCACTCATTGCTTTCTGAAACACACGCCAAATCCTGTCACTTCTTGAAAAGTAGCCTACACCTGCTCTGCTTCCTGGGGAAAATTGTTATGGCTGGATAGCAATTTAATCCTTTCAGAGCTGAATTTTAATGAATATGTAAACAATCGTCACATTAAACTATTAGTGAGCTCTAATTTTTAAATTACTGAATACAATTTCAGTAAAATAGCTGACTTCCATAAATAATAAATGTAAATCGTAATACATGAATAAAAATCCTCACATTTTACATAAATCAGTAATGCATTTATATCTCTGCTTTAAATAATTTGTTCTAAGGGATCCATTTATACGTCGGTACCAGTGAAAAGATTAAAAATCTGTTTAACATTTTAAGATTGAAGAATAATGAAGTACATGCATCCATATGCATATAATAGTGAAATATATACTAACCCCTAGTATGCAATTATTTAACTATAAAACTTCCCAATGGCATGAAACACATTTTCCTCTTATGTTTTACTCTCAGGGAATAAATAATGTTAATATGTAAAAATCCGCCTTCTAGTCATAACTAGGGATGAGCATCAATAGTTAAAACAATCTATGTTTACCATCGATGTGATGATAATATCGTCCTGAAAACATCAATGTATTTTGTTGGGAAACATCGATGTATAGCCTATTAAAAATGGTCATGGTTTCAGGAAATTAAGCAAAATCCATAAATAAACTTAAATATTTCCATGAAAACAATCGGTCTAAAAAAGTCTGTGTTTTCAGAAATTAGGCTGCTGTAAATAAAATTATATCTTAGAACCAAGGTAGGCCTATTAATCTTATTTTAATACTGTAAATGTTTAAAAACATCGGTTGTTTTCCGTCGATGTAGAAAACATCATTCATCAACATGAAAATATCGATGTTTTGAAAACATCGGCCATTGATGCTCAACCCTAGTCATAACCATCGAGGGAAGGTAGAAGCACCTGTGACCTTGCAGTATTCTCTGTAAACAAATATGATCCAACATTTGAAGGCAGTACAACACTGTGCTTCGAAAGTAGGTAGATCAGGTTTAAAGAAAGAAAACAGTGTACTCTATGTGATATACTTTACATCTGATGGTTTTGCCATTTGTACTGAAATGTTCCCTGCCAATTTTTGCCAAGATCAATGCTAATTGTGATTCTGCTTTTGATGTAAGACTTACTTATTGCCATAGTTCTCCATTGCAAACAACTGGAACAGTCATGATGAAACTTATGTAATTTATACTCTGCACCATGGACGTACGGTGGGGGAGGGTTGGGGGGGTTGAAACCCCTCCCGAAATACCAGCAATTTTTAGGATTATTTAGGAAAGCATAGGCCTATTGTTATTAAACAATTTATTAATATTGGTGGGTTTTTAATTATATACTTCTTATAACTGTGATGCGTTACTGATAAAATTGCCTTTGGAATTTCTCATAAATGATTTGATAATCAGGATACTTATGTGGTGTGATCAAAGACTTAAAGTATTCCTTGGGGAAACATATGACTGTGTTTCAAGCAGATGCATCGGCACTGCATGCCTGTGTTCGGGAAAATTTTGAGAAAAAATTACAAGAAGCAGAAGATCTCAATCTTCATGGACAGGGCGCTCTTGTCTTGCAGCCTGAGATCCCAGTTAATCAGGGATTGTCATAAAGACCTTGTGGAACTGGCAAAACAAAATGTCGTAAAACTCTTTTGGGTGCCGGGTCACAGGGGAATACCTGGTAACGAGGGTGCGGACTGTCTGGCGAGGGCACCAGCAGCAGAAGCTTATATAGGACCTGAACCATTTACTGGGATATCAGGCAAACTAATTCGCACTGCAGTGAATTCTTGGGTTGCCATAGAGCATACCTAGTATTGGAACTCATATGTAGGTTCAAAACATTGTAAGGGGATGATTAGAAAACCCTCTAAGAACATCGCAACTCAGGCTTTAGGACTGAAAAAATCCGACCTAAGAATTGTGATGGGATTACTTACAGGACATTGTACACTGAAGAAGCACATGCACAAAATGGGCATCCATTTAGGAAGTACTGAATGTAGACTCTGCGGCCTTTCAGAGGAAACCGCTTGGCATGTTATTCACAATTGTGAAGCCCTTGGCAGGAGAAGATTCCAAATATTTGGAACTTCGGAACTCCTGCAAGTACCAACATCTGATAGGATTGTGAGTCAGCTTGTTAACCTGGTAAAAGGCACCGGGCTATTTGACTGACTCCAATCTAGGATGTAAGAGGTAGGCACAATGGACCTTTTGGTCGAAGTGTTTGGGACAAAGAGACCACCTCAGAATATATCATTATCATTATCATATGTGGTGTGATCGGTTGGATATCAAATTTTCTGGAATGGACTTAGCTCCACAAACTAGCACGAGTAGTTAAACGACTGGTTAAACGAGTAGTTAAATTACTACGTCTGCAATCAACTTGCCGATACAGAAACAACAGAATATAGATACAATGATTCATAGTGCTCCACATCAAGAAATCATAGTGTTTATTGCATCCTACGGTAGTATGATAATTTCTCAAAATTTCTCTAATTTATAGACTATTTAAAACAAGAAATGGAAGGACACCTAAAGAAAACATTTGAAATACTGTGCTGCATAACTAACATCATATTATTTATAGTGTACTAATGATCACAATAAAACTGTTTAGTTACTAAAAATGGTATATTGTGCCCAAGGACATGGAGCTGAGAAAACATTGTATTCAACCCCCTCCGATCAGAATTTCACCGTACGCCCATGCTCTGCATGGTCACATGTCGCTCTGTTTATTTACTAAAATCCCTCTGCCTGGTCATAGCAAACTAACATTTGTTGATTTTCCTTGTGGCTAATAAAATATAGTAAGTTTTATATAATTTGATGTAGCCTACTCTAATTGCAGTATGGCCTCGTAGAAAAAATGATTAGATGATTTGAATAATGTAGCTTAATATTATGTACCGTATTCACTGAAACATCGATTGAGAGGAATTTTTAAAAGACTGAATTATATTTTCAGACTTTATAATACAACATTCCGTCTGTAATTTTTACAAATTTCTAATAACTGTAGAGTTGATATCAGTTTATTATGCATTTAATCAGATTTTATTGCACTGTGTTTGGGTAGCCATTTGTAATATAAAGATCAGTTTTACTCAACATGATGTTCATATTAAATTCAACCTTACATCCTTAACTTAAAACTTATCTGGGTCCATATCACAACTTTTACATGATTGATACATCTGGAGTTCGAAAAGGAAAGGAAAAAAACAGACGAACTGGAATCAATTTTCAGTCTCATAAACATAACCTTTAATACTGTGACACCATTGTTTTAGTGTGTATATATATGTTGTGTTTCATTTTATGAAGGCTAAAGTTTTAATATGGACCCAAATAAGTTTTAAGTTAAGGGCATAATGTTGAATTTTATCAAGATTTTAACATTTTTAACACTTATCTGAAAAATGAGATTTTTTAATGATAATGTTCAAATGCTTTGACTTATATTCAGTAATACAGTGAATGCTGCTGAATATAATCGCAGATAATGTTATCAGTCACTGAAGTACTGAAGTTCAGTAGGGATTAATGCTCATACATTGAAAAAACGCTGTTTATTGTGATCAAACATTCGGTTTATGTTATCACATTTTCTGTTTTTGCAGCTTTATTTCCAAGTACTGTTCTTTTTAAGGATTTAATTTCTAACTCAATTGTAACTGTGTTATATTAGAAGTAAGGGTAGTGTTCCCAGCTCAAAAGACGACCTGTTCGAGGAGGTGGCATTCTCTAACTTTCTCTTTTACACAGTAAAACATCTTTCACACCTCAGTTTAGCTGTTGCTTTTGATTTGTGAAGGTCACAATGATGATATGCATTGATGGTTAGTGTAAAATGGAAAGACTTAAACAGACAGGCGTTAGACGTTTTGCTAAGCAGTGTTCCCCACAGGTTAGTAAATTTCCAAAAAACACTATGAATATGAAATATTGGTTAATGGACTCCAAAGGAAAAATAGAAACTAATAAAAACTGTTGGATTGCAAAAATAGTTGAGTGGTTGAATGATTCACAGTTAGGCCTACATATTACCTTGTATGTATGAATAAACATCCTTCAATTCTTTGGGCTACTATTATCAATCAGTTAATATTATCAGATTAGCTGTATTGCCAAGTGATCACAATAAGCGGCGTGCACTGTATTTTATTCACTAGCATACTAGGCAATTTCCAGCCTAAGCCCACAGTAAGTGCTAACAAAGAACATGTTTATAGCTATAACGTATAGTGTTTGTAAATTGGTAGCGCTTGCTTAATGACTCACCCAGTACATCCCACTGCTTTATATTTCATCAGAATAAACTCTCAGTGATTTTATGGAAATCCATTGGCTCCACAAGAAAAAAATTGTTCATCTTTGATAATACAGTGAAACCTCTCTTAACGGACACCCCTTCTTTAGGGACGATTTTTCTGGTTCCTAGGTGACTGTAATGAAACTTCATAATAATTAACCCCTGTAAGATGGACACCCTATATTATGGACACGGACACAAAAAATCCACTTAAAAAGCCTCTTCAAACCTCTCTTAATGGACACTTGATGAGAAAATCATATATCTGCAGTATACTGTATTGTACTGAACTTCTTTTCTTCTTCTGTTGACTTAGTTTTGACGTGAAACCAAAGTGTGCAAAACAAACAAACAAACATTAAATATTTTAAAACAAACAAACATTAAAGATTTTTTCGCATGTTAATAGTGCGCTTGACTAATACACGCAGAACTACAGTTGTGTAGGCGTATTCCATTGTAAAAAGTGTGGTTTTAATTTTGATGGTAGGCCTAAAGTGGACTACAATATAGTGTTCGGGATTTTTGCAATATGTAGGCCTACAGTATATCATATCTGTGTAATGGATTAGTGTAAACTAAAGAGGTTTTCATCTACTGTATATTAATCTCATGTAAGTACTGTAGATTATTTTACGCCAGAATTTTTTAACCTCTCTAGAGCGGACACCCCTCTATAGCGGACGATTTTTGCGGTCCCGTACGTTTCCGTTATAGAGAGGTTTCACTGTATTTCTCTTTTGTGCTCAAAACGACTTCATTTTTGCTCATAGGGTTGCTCTACTATAAGGAATTATGAAGTCGGTCACAATCTATCTTCCTATCAAAATCAAACCTCACTCTTAGAATTTGAATCATTGTAACTGTTATTTTTTATCTTTTTGTACTCGTCAGTTTTGAAAAAGCGTATCTTGTGTTACAGGTGGTTCCAAATATGGTGCAAGTAGTGTAATGAATAAAGTTATCTTGCCGTAGCATTCGAGTATGTTTTTATATTCTGACAATGATGCATTTTAATAACTTGAAAATATCAAACAGGATGTAGATATTCAGTTCTTGTAGAAATGTAAAAATGTGTTGTATATAACTGTTAAAAGTAAATGTAATGTTTTTATGTTGAATGGAAATAGCCGTCTATGTGTAGACCGCCAAAATCTTACTAGGATTCAACCTGACATGTGATAAATATGAAACTTCGCTGGTACATAATGACTGATTGGCACTTTAGAAGTGGACATCTAGTTCTATGTTCCAAAGGCTGTACTGTAATTGATCTTTAGAAACTTTATTTATTAGCTAGTCGGTTTTGTCCTGAAGTTCATCTGATGTTAGTATATCTTATAACTATTTGCAAGATTTGCTATTTTGTCAACTGTTTCACAGTGTTCTTAGCAACTGAAAACAGACTTGTTCATAGCTATCAGATGTTGGATGTGGTGTTTTCAAGGGACATAATCACTTCAGAACATCTATTAAAAGGTTTTGTTGTTTTTTGAACTAGTCCCGCAAATAGCTTGAACATATATAAAGAAGAATTACTGAAATACTTGATATGGTAGCGTGGGTGTGTCAGTATTTTTGGTATTGTAGATTCATTGCTGATAACGAAGGTGATTTTTAAAAAAATGAGGAATTTTTAGCACGTTAAGATGATTGTATTGCTGAATTTAGTTTTTAATTAAATGTGGAATTCCATGTTTTACTGCAAGTCATTTTATCTTGATATATATTTTATTACTGTATATTTCTGCAGATACAACGATAGTTGAATCATTAAAAATTCCCTTTAGGCAGGCCTACAGGCTGAGGTAGATTTCGAAGTGCTAAATCTCGCCTTATATGAGAGCTATCGAGAAACCAGTTATTGATTTGTAGAGTACTCATCGAGAGGTTTTCAACGATACTCAATAAGACGTGGTTTCAAAAATTTCGAATTTCCATCCCCCAACCAACCACCCCCACTCGTACCCCCAAAACCCCCGAATCGTTGGTGTCACTGTGAACTCCATAGGGAGTACTCTAATTTATTCAAACAAAGTTTCCCTCTATATTTCATAGGGGCCGAGATATAAATTTTTCAATATTTCAACCCCCTCCCCCACCCTCCCCTTGGGCCAATTTTTCTCATTAACGAATTTGTCCGAACTATTGAGCCTAGAAATAACATAATAAAATTTGGTTCAAATATCTTCAAAATTACGGCCGCTAGCGTGTAAAGATATGTATATATATATAATAAATATAACAATTTTTTTTTTTTTTTGAACGGGCGGTGGTTTCGTAATTAGGGAGGCATGAAACATAAAGATGTGAAAGAATTTTTTCTTAGTCATGACATGGTATCGATTGCAATAGGTAGATTTTTCTTCGAAATCTACCTAAAAAAGGCCCCAAAATCCAAGGTCGTGTTATAGGACAGATACAAAAAAAAATTACATTGACATTTATATAAATTAAAACCATTCAAGTGTATTCTGATGTCAAGATTACATTATCTTGCTATGTTAAGATGTTAGGTATCATTTGCAGGCAAATGTAAACTATGAAATAACACAAATTAGGTAAATAAAACCACAAACCCCAGTGGCGGACGCAGAATTTTTTTCGTTGGGGGGATTTGAATAGGTAGAAAGAATACTAAAAAAAAATAATAATAATTAACTGACATATATAATTACTTTATAAAACTGGTCACTTAGAGTGCATATATAGCCTTTTTTTTCAAATTTCGGGGGGGGGATCTATCCCCCCAATATCCCCCTCTGCGTCCGCCACCGACAAACCCCATAATCCGGAAATAAAACCTATTTTCGGCATTTTTTTTTCATTTTTTCCTATATTCCAGTACGTGTATCACATGGCTCACCCACATCGCATGTATCGTTCTGTTCCATTGTGGTGGGACTTACTCAGTGGCGCTATTTAAAAAAAAAAAGAAGAATATTGAGGAAGCTTTATTCTGATAAGGGTAGCCAACAGTGCGATGGTTGGCAACATTTTTGCAATCAACCAGAAAACTGAAACAGAATCAAAACTTGTTCAAGTTCTTTAGTGAACATAAATTCATAGGCCGTTCAACATTGTGAGTCATCTTACAGGACAGAATACCCTAAAACTAAAAATGATTGATAAAAATATGTACCTCATCTTATCTGTGGAAATATACCAGGATGCCATCCACATAAAATAGGCTCTGCTATGAGACTTTAAGGGCCAGTTGTATAAAACTCACAAACTGATGGTTGTTTTTAACTGAAAGTTAGAAAATAACTAGCTACTTTTGTTGTATAAAAATAACTATAGATTGTATAACTCACAGTTTTAAATAACTGGAGGAAATAATAAAACATCTGGCAACAGTGCCAAAATTGAGGGAAATTTGCAGAATAATATGTTTACAGCTTTGGTATTTATTTCAACTGTTTATTTAAAGATGAATTTTTTTTTCAAAATCATTTCATTGGGGCCATGTATATTTTTGCTTTGAACTGCTTTAACCTGTCCATAGAGGTGTTTAGGTGTGTAAGTGCAACCTACAGCACCTATAATACCTGGAAGGTTACGAATATTGTAGAAATCTAGTATTGTTTTCTTATGACACTGTCCTTAGATGGAATAATTTTCTCTTGTCAAATGATGAATGGTTCTGATGGCTGTTCCTTTGTCCCCAGTAACTATTTGGAAGCTTCCAATCATAATAATTTGCATAGGACCTCAGAGCTGACCCTGAATATCATGAACATATCAAGAATTCACTTTGTTCTTGATTGCAATTATTGGAGGCATAACCTCTGTCTAGTTCTTCTGCCCAAATTTTGGTAACATGTCATTCAGTATTAATAAAGGATTCCTTCTGTTATGACATTCCAGAGATGCATGGATGATGGATTTTCATTGCATCACCAGATGGGGTATCACAATAATCAGAAATCTAGAAATAAATGTTGCTGTTTTGTAATGTAGGTACTACCGGTATCTGTATTTTCAATGCCAATAGACAAAATGAAGCAAACTGAATCTAACTGATATGAAAATAATAATGAATAACTCACATTGTACTTATAAAATGGATTTCTAGTGTATTTTATCTGTTTGAAATATATTTAAAATTCCAAATCATCAGTTAATGTTTTAACTTGCAAAAATTCACCATTTATATTAAACTGTTGGTTTGGATGAGATAACCTTGGATTAATGTTTATACAACAAAAAAAGATAGTTAAATGTAACTGAAAGTTATTTTGCATGCAAACTACAGTTTACACGTTTATACAACTGGTGTCCTAAGAGTAACAACAACGAAATATCCTGAGCAGAATGTATCTCTTAGTGAGCATTCACACAGAAGTATAGCATAGCATGCGTATCGCACTTCATGGATGTAGGCTGCACATTGAGTTGCATGGTTTACAGTTTTGCATTCATACCGAAGTAGCATATATACGATCTGCAGTTTAACGTAAATTATATATTTTCACTTGAACAATTGAGAAACCCATTTAAAGTAATGTAATTTACCTAAAGAGGATATAGTTTCAGCAATTTTAATCCAGGCTTTTTTCATACTAGTTTCAATTACCATATCGTATAGTCTACGCATGTACAAATTGTATGTTAAATAGCTCTCTTTCCAGCAGTTTTCATTACATCTTTTTCCATAATCTACTGCTACACAAGTGAATATGTGTTGAATTTTCTTAACAATTGGAAAACAGCTGAAAAGGCAACTGTATGCATGCGTCATCCCGAGTAGCGTCACATGAAATAAGTCCAGATCTATCTGAAGAAATGAATGTCGTACTCTGCGAGCTACACTATTTCCACGCTACTTTGGTGTGAAGACTCGAACTTGTTTATTTGGGATTTAAAATGAGTAACGTGCAGCATGCATCCAGGTAGCAAGTGGCATGCTACTTCGGTGTGAATGCTCCCTTATGCAGACTTGCCAACTCTCACATGCTGAGTAGGAGACATACCCGTTTGAGGTCAATCTCAATGTCTCATGCAATCGAGCTGGAATCTCACGCATTTGATCCATTAAAAATATTGAGATTTCATTTGGAATTTCACTTCTTTTTAACTCCATTGTAGTGTTAGGCAGTGCCTGAATACCATGATTTTAGTATTGATATCACAATATAAGTTCATAGAACTAACCACATGACAGATTGCGATAGTCCCTATCAGATGGCCTCACTGAAGAAAATTTAGTATTTCTTTCTTATGCACTGTGATGGGCTATTCTTTTAAAGGCATTAAATCAAAGTCATTACAATAACTTCTGGTACCCATGGGCACAATTAGCGGTTATGTGCTGGGGGGGGGGGCAGACCTTCTGGGGTCCAGTTGTTAATATAAAAACTAAATTTTGAGCATTTCTTACTCATATTTATTACAACTTACCTTGTTTCAGTTCTACTGGTTAGATTAAAATTACAACAAAATCTTTGCATTAGTTTATTTTTGGTTTTATGTGAAATTACACTTATTTCTGTCTAGAACTAACAAGAAGAAACTAGTGCCTTCTACATCATAGTATTCTTAACTCAATAAGTATGATAAAAACCATAAGCAAAATAGACGCTGACGATAGTGTCTGGAGTCAGGAAGGGCGTGAGTAGACTAAATGTCTTCAGTTGTTTGTCGTGTTGTTATTGTTTGAATCACTTTAGGGATTCCTGTATTAATAAGTACCATAATATTTTGTTGTTCAAATTTTGGATCAATTCATTGTATGTAACACCTCGTATTGGGAGGGGCACATTTTTATTTCATGCCAGAGAGTCCCATGCCCCTCTCTTAACTCCGTCCATGCTTGTACCAGAACCATCTTTGCTTTTTCTTTAATACTGAATCATATGCTTTCTTTAAACCTATGAATAAATGGTGAAAACACTTACTATATTCCCACTCTTTCTCCAAAATTTGTGGAAACAAAATATTTGCTCAGTTGTTGACGTGTTTCACCAAAATCCACATTGGTGATCTCCAATGATTTCGTCCACATATGGGGATAATCTTGACAGAAGTATATTAGACAAAAATTTGTATGTTGTTGATAAAGAGACCAATTCCTTCATATTGATGAATTTCATTTTCCGTTTGTGGTAATTATATTTGTTTGTATAAAGAGCTTCCACCTATACAACAAATAGAGTTATCCAAAAGTTCAATCTATGCAATGTTTACTATGTTTTTTAGATATACATTAGTATAATAATAGAAATAAAATAACCTAATAACACACTCTCATACACTCTCATACCTTACATTACACAATATTCATCGATGTAGTGTTAATTTCTCTTGTGATATTGTCTTTAAGTTCTTATAACAGTATGTGACTGTTATTTATGGGGAAAATGGAAAAATAAAGTGTATAGGTCAAATATCCATACATTATAAGAACTTAAAGCGAACATCACAAGAGAAATTAACTCTATCTCGGAAGCTGAACTTATGCGCGTGAAAGAAAATTTCGTAAGAAGGTGTCAGTGTTGTGTGGATGCAAGAGGAGGACATTTCCAACATCCCTTAAGATGAGGTAAGTGGTTATTTTCATTGTAATTTTAACTGTAATTGTGAGAACCTGAATCATTACACCGTTAGCTGCTTTATTTGTGTAGATATTTCCCGATAGCTCGGGAGTTGGAGCTGTGCCCGCCGCGACGCAGAAACCTGAATGATTGGCCAACTCTTACTTGAAACGCACTGTACATGCGTGTAGTCAACACAAATATAAATACTGGGCCGCCTTCAAAATTATTTCTTCTCAATAATTCATTTTTCACTTTTCTTAGGGTTCATCTTTTGGAGGAGGTTTGATTAATTGTTTTAGGTAGATTTTGAAGAAAAATTACCCATTGGGATCGGTACCATGTCATGACTTTCGAAAAATTCTTTGATATCTTTACGTTTCATGCCTCCCTAAGTACGAAACCACCGCCCGTTCATTTTTTTAGGTATATATATATATATTTTTTATTATGTTATTTCTAGGCCCAATAGTTCGGACAAATTCGTTAATGAGCAAGGGGGTCGGGGGAGGGGGTTGATATTGTGAAAAATTTATATCTCGGCCCCTATGAAGTATAGAGGGAAACTTTGTTTGAATAAATTAGAGTACTCGCAATGGAGTTCACAGTGACACCAACGATCGGAGGTTTGGGGGTACGAGTGGTGGTGGGGGGATGGAAATTCGAAATTTTTGGAACCATGCCTTGTGGGGTATCGTTGAAAAGCTCTTGATGAGTACTCTACAAATCAATAATAGTTTCTCGATAGCTCTCATATAAGGCGAGATTTGAATACTTGAAAAAGTGCTCTTTCCTCTTTTTTTTTGCAGTTATTATTGCGGGTTGTCATGCCAAGGCTAAAGAAGAAGAGTACTGCTCAACGACAATAAATTAAACCAAAAGCACTTCGAAATTTACCTTAGCCTAAAGGGATTTTTTTTTATATGAAGGTATACCTGAGCGTTCTTTGCTTTCGTGCCAGATTTGTAGACCTGGAATTTTAGGCTATAAAAATTAGTTTTAGGCACCGAAAATAGGGTTTTAAAACAAGTAAATAGGCTTTTAAAATAGAAAATAGGCACTTAAATATGCTTTAAAAATGTGTGAATGGATAGAAAATAAAATCAGGTAAACTGATGTAACAAAGTGCCAGTATGTTTTTGTTTAAACAGTTATGACTGCAATTATGATATGCAGAATATGTTTTTTTAAAAATTGATTTCCAAGTTAAGCTCCAGATTTATTCATTAAGCAGGGCTTACGGAAGAACAAAAGTCTAGTTTTTTTTTTTAATGAGATTAAAATCTTCCAGCATCACCTGAACTGTACAGATATGTGATATCATGACAATCGCACACTCACATAAAAATGTAAAAAAAAAAAAATTCAAATTGGCCGGTTTCGGGTTTTGAACCATGGACTCCAGAATGTGAGGCCAAAGCGTTACCATCTCGGCCACCGGGGTCATTTTAACGGTCTAGTTGGATAAGCGCTTGTAAATCGATAGTGTTTTTTGTCATAGCTACCTGTATTTTAATTTCCAAGGCCTTATAAGATAACAGTAAAACAATAGGCAGTGTTGTCAAGATAATTGATTTTCATTTTTTTAAATAAATTCTTTCGAATACGTATATTACCATAAAATAGGCACTAAATTGAGCATTACTCCGAAACAGGTCGACCGATTTTATCTATTATAAATAGAGTTCTTCCCATGGACATTATAAATGCGTATAGGCCTACGAAGTTTCATAAATATACGATAAAGCGTATTTGAGTTATTGCGCCTTTAAAGTAGACATTAAATTGGGGTTTACTCCGGTACCGGTCAACAGATTAGGTTCAAATTCAATTGGGCACTTCTCATGAACGTCATAAATGAGTATACCAAGTTTCATGGAAATCCGATACAGCGTATTTGAGTTATGGCGCCTTTCTATTAGGAAGGCGCCATAATCTATTAAAATAGGCACTAAATTGGGCATTACACCGGTACCGGTGAACCGATTTGGTTCAATATCAATAGGGTTCTTCCCATGGACATTATAAACGTGTATACCAAGTTTCATTAAAATTCGACAAAGCGTATTTGAGTTATCGCGCGTACAGACACACGGACGGACGGACAGACATTTTTCGTCCCCACACACAATCTCATAAAGTACCATACTGGCACTTAATAAACTTTAAAATATTACAATGGTATTTTTTTTGCTGCAAGAAACGTGGTAGCGTTAATTCTTAACAGAATTAACTGAAAAAATAAGCATTACGAACCATATTCACTTAAACAGATGTTCTTTCACTGGTGACTTAGTAGTCCTTCCTCCTTAATCCTCCCCCTCCCCCGTCGGTCAACATTCCTTTAGCGACAATTGTTTGGAATAATCAAGTTTCTGTGAAAAACCCACCTCTGCTGTTCTGCTTTTCGTCGAGGGGTGTCCATTATAAGATTGTAAAAATTACAGAAGTTGAATTTTATTTTAAATGCAAAAAGTAGTCATTTTAGGCAAAAATAGTAAAATAGGCTCTAAAGGTCCAAATAGGCATTTTAGGGAATTATAAAACACTATAAATGTACGTGATTTATCATGAAACGTCCACATATTTAAAAATTTTCATGTTATTTCATAAGGAACGAAATAGACATTTGCCTTAAAATCCCAGGTCTACTGATGTCACTTGTTGGTCGACCCAGACCGAGTCATTGGAATGCAAGTGACACAAGACCTTGTAAGAATTGTGACGGAAGCGTCTCACGGACGACACTAGGACGATACGGTATGGCATCAGGTCTCACGTTGTCTTTATTATTATTATTATTGACCGAATGATTGAATAAACAAAAGTCGAAGAGGGATATTGTTTTGAAAAGGCTACTTAGATTTTCATCTTGAGTGCCATCTCTTGTCTTTATTCTCCTATCCGACTGAATGGAGAGGATTGCCTATTGTTATTTCCACGTGACTTCCTCGACGTGACGCGAATGTCATTCTCCTATCCCTGCCATTACCCACAATGATAGTTTTTAAAATCCTAATGGGGAAACATCTGACTTCGAAATCTTGACAGGTTTCTTTGCCTTTACAAGGCAAGAGAAAGATAGTGAATAGGCGTGTTTCTGGCGCTGTTGAATAGCCTGCTATAAATATTCATGCTTTATCAGATGTTTGCTTTCTCTCTTTCTAATATCTCTCTCTCTCTCTCTCTCTCTCTCTATATATATATATATATATATATATATATATATATATATATATAAATATATATATAGTGAGTCCCACGCAAGAGGCCTATGTGATATTGTCTTTAAGTTCTTCTAACAATATGCGAATATTATTTATGGGGAAACTTGAAAAATGAAGTGTATGGGTCAATTTCCCATACATTAGAAGAACTCACGTGTTTATTTTCATTGTAATTTTAACTGTAAATGTGAGATCTTAGATCATTACACCGATCGCGGCTTTTTTAGCGTAGATATTTCACCCGATCGCTCGGAAGTTGGAGCTGTGCCCGCCGCGCCGCAGGAACCCGCATCGTTGGCCAACTCTTGCGTGGGACTCACTGTATATATAAAAGGCTTTGTCCTGATTGACTGACTGACTGCCAGAGAATCATCGTAGAGCCTAAACTATAATAGGTACAGACTGGAATTTTGACAATACCTTTGTTTCTTAATGTAAATCCTCACTAAGAAAGGATTTTGCAGAATTTTTATTTTAAATGCCAAAAATCAAATGTTTTTAACAATTCTCAATCCCTTTTTGCACAGAATTATCAAATCCAATTCACATTTCACATGACAACATATTGTTGCCAGTGGTCTCAGATGGGTTTGGAAATAAATGAAATGGGACTTTGAGAAATTAGAGAAGCTATCAATATAATTCATGTTATAAATAAATATTGCAGAATGAAATCCACGAAAATAATGCAGTCACATAACTTTAGAGACATAGAGAAAACATTACGAGGTATGGTATGATAATATGATTTGGGGAGAGGAGTATGAAAGTGATTTTGCATTTCTGTTTAATTTCATCCGCAAAACGGTTTTATGGTAACATAAGAGTGAGAAATAAATATTCAGCAAAGACAATACAATTTTATGTTATCGGAATTTCTGTTTCTTCTTATTTGAACCCCTATCAGGCTTGCTGTGTACTGTACATGCGATGGGATGCAAAATTCTACATGGCTACTCTATGAGCCATAAAAAGCTATATCAAACGTTTTCTGAGGGAATAGTTTGAGTGTGATAAGTCGTTCTTCCTACTTCAAATTATAAATTCATATATAAGGACCTAGAATTTAAAAATCGAAAGTTCTTCATAAGATAATTTCCAATTACAAAATTAAAAAAACCGGGCGACGCCAGGCCTTTTAAGCTAGTGTAATATAAAAGTAAAACGTTGTCCCTATACAGGCCATGGAGGCCCAGAGGGTTCCAGGATTGAGGCTCCCAGATTTTAGACATCGGAACTTGAAGGTGGTAAGGTTGTCAGCCTTAACGCACCGCCCGACCGCCTTTACCCCAAGGATTGCTCCTGGTACTCATTTCTGTTAGAGGTTGAATCGACCCCAAGGCCATAGTGCCACCAGAAGGATTTAGACCAATTGAAAAACTCCAGTCCACCGCTGTGGCTCAGGGGATGCGTTCAATCCTCTCACGCAGCGGGCCCGGGTTCGATTCCTGGTCGGGACAAGTTACCTAGGTGGGGTTTTTTCTGGGGTTTTCCCTCACCTTTGAGACAAATGTCGGGTAACTTTAGGCCCTTGTGGTCCCCAGATATCATCTGGCCGTCATTATCATCTTCATCCCATACTCGCCTTGTTTGGAGTGAGTGTGTGTGTGAATGGTGTGTTTCGTCCTATGTGTTCGTGTTGTCTCGGAGGTGGCCCCGGCATTGAGCTGATCACTCATCCGGGGAGGCCCTCCATGTCCTTGTCTGGTCAAAAAAGTATGTATGTGATCCAAAGACAATCCCTCTCCCGACAGGTCGCGGCCCTTTAAGGCCCGGGCGGCTTGGGTCGCTTAAATCCTCAAAGGGAGAGGTGAAACTACGATAAAGAAAGAAAGAAAGAAAGACTCCAACGATCCGCGACCTTCTGGTTTGTAGCGCAGCGCCTTAACAACTACGCTATAGCGTACCCCCGTAATGTAATATACTGAATTATTTTGTTTTCGTTATAGAAACCCTGTTAAATTGTTAATGTCAATCAACATTATGAGGCTTAATTGCTTGGCACTCCGGGGGCAAGGGTGGGCACACAAAGAAAAATCTTCAATGTAATAAAATGAGGTAAAGTGATGTAACAAAGTGCCAGAATGCTCTTGTCTAATCAGTGATAATTGCAATTATGATATGGAGAAAATATTTTTTTTTTTTTAATCGACTTCCGAGTTTAGCTCCAGATCGATTCATTAAGCAGGGCTTATGGAAGAACGAAGGTGTAGTTTGATAAGCATATGTGAAGGAATATGTGGATAGTATTATTTGACAAACCTAACTGTATTGCAACTTCCAAAGCCGTATACGAACACTGTAAAACAATTTGTTGTTATGAGAACTGATTCGCAATTGAAAAATTCTTTCTAATATATTACCAAAAAATAGGCACTAAATTGGGAATTACTCTGGATCGGTCAATAACTTTGGTTCAATATGAATAGGCTTCTTCCCGTGGACGTTATAAATGCGTATACCAAGTTTCATTAAAATCCGATAAAGCGTTTTTTTTTAATACAGACGGATAGACATTTTCCCGTCCCCCCACATAGTCACATAAAGTACCAATTCTGGCACGTAATAGCATCCTTGATTTCAACCCTTACTTAATACAGCCACTATATTAATGGGAGAATTCTCCATGTATCAAACAGCAGGTGATTTTGCGCAAACCGAAGAATGCAGTAATGTAAAAGCAAAATTCTTTGTGCCCAAAAAATATTATCGAAGATGAGGAAGGGTAAAAAAGCTTCTGCATTAAGAATTCTAGGTCCGTGACAGGTTATGTTAGGTAGGGAACATCTGTATTAGTTTAGGAGCAATATATTGAATAGCGCGGGTTTTATTATGTCTCACATTGAATCTTTTCTACGACGGGAAATTTTACCCTAGCACCGATCGTTTTTCTTTTATTCCCCGGGCAAGCGATCATAGGAGAGAGGTTCCATCTGGCGCTGTGAGTTGAACTCCGGCTTAGCTCAGTTGGTAGAGCATTGGCACGAATAGCCAAAGGTGCTGGCTTCAAGTCCCAGTGTCGGAGGAATTTTTCTCCTATAATATTCTTATAGAACTATGTTTGTACTTGTTTGTTCCTATTTTTTTTTGTCTCTGGTTGAGTATAAGAGAAGGCCTTAAGTCCTTAACTCTGCCAGATTAAATAAAGATTTATTATTATTATTATTATTATTATTATTAATATTATTATTATTATTATTATTATTATTATTATTATTATTATTATTATTAGGCTATTATTTGAGTAACTTTAGAATATTTTCGTAAGTATTCGTCTCGACTTAATTTTTCTTAATCCACATCGTAGAGTGATGGGCTTCAGAACCACTAGTTGCACACCGTATGGGATAATGAGTGCTTGCTGTAAGCAAACAGGTACTGCATATTGAATCCGTCCAGTGTATGTGAAAGCACGTGTGGTCATCCTACCTCCCTCACATACTGAACAGCTTCTGTTGTCCAATAGCCAAAGATGGATTCCTAGTCGGTCGCTTTAGACAACAAAACGCCTTTCACAGCAAACCATAGCCACAAAAGGAATTCCGGAATATCAAACAAACGTTCTTTTTTGCTTGCGCTAAAATACATCCCACTAAGAGACAGCGAAGTATTTCCTTTTCTTGAAAAATATCCTCTATTCTATATTTTCGGGATAGATATGTCATTTGAACCGCATTGGGACACATAGAAGGATAGGCGGTACCTTTACTGATGAGATGAGCTATGTGTCAAAGCATTAAAGAGGGACATAAAGCTTTCGGTGAAATTCATAAGTGAGAAATAGGATAAATTCTTTTTTTTTTCTTAGCAATGAATTGTTCTGTAACCTTGTAATATGGCATGTTCTTTATTGACTACTAACTATAGCTTAAAAGGCCCGGCGTCACCCGGGTTTTTTATTTTGTAATTGGAAATTAACTTATGAAGGACTTTACATTTTTAAATTCTAGGTCCTAATATAGGTATTTATAATTTGAAGTAGGAAGAACGACTTATCACACTCAAACTATCCCCTCAGAAAATCCTTGATATAGCTTTTTATGGCTCAAAGAGGATGTAGAATTTTGCATCCCATCGCTTGTACAGTACACAGCAAGCCTGGTAGGGGTTCAAATAAGAAGAAACAGAAATTCCGGTAACATAAAATTGTCTTTGCGGAATATTTATTTCTCACTCTCATGTTACCATAAAACTGTTTTAGGGATGAAATTAAACAGAAATGCAATATCATTTTCATACTTCTCTTCCCAAAACATATTATCTTACCTCGTATTCTTTTCTCTATTTCCAGGCTAGAAAAAGTTATGTGACTGCATTATTTTCGTGGATTTAATTCTTTAATATTTATTTATAACATTTATAAACTGTCAAAGTCACGTTTCATTTATTTCCAAACCCATCTGAGACCAGTGGCAACAATACACTGTTGTGATTTGGATTTGATAATTCTGTGTAAAAAGGGATTAAGTATTATCAAAAACATTTGATTTTTGGCATTTAAAATCAAAATTTTTCAAAATCCTTTCTTAGTGAGCACCTACATTATGAAACGAAGGTAGCCTACTGTCAAAATTCCAAGTCTCTGCCTATTATGGTTTAGGCTCTACGTTGATTCCTGTCAGTCAGTCAGTCAGTCAGGACAAAGCCTTTTATGTATATAGAGACCTCTACAATTGCCTACTATTTTGAGAATTAATTTACTCAAGTCATGTTCTTTTTGCGCTCTAATTTAATAACTTGATACGTTTTTATTTTATCAAAAGTCCTGGTGCTACAATTAAATCGCTTCTAATTGCTACATTAGGATATCTGCAGAATCAAAATTTTGATGCCGTCGGCCTGAGTGGAAAAGTTAAAAAGTTGTCCTTTTTTGTATAAATGGTAAGTGACCTTTCCTGGTCCCAGCTGTAGTCAGTTAATCGTCACAGAAATTGCATTCGCCCTTATTTTATAAAAAGTTTGGTCTGCCAAGGTATTCTAGACTGATCTGTTAGGATTAAAAATATATTTTCTGCATATCATAATTCCAATTATAATTGATTTAACAAAAGCATTCTGGCACATTGTTATATCACTTTACCTGACTTTATTATTATAATGAAAATTTAATTTTCGCTACACGTGGGTAAAACTTGTTAATTATATTATAGTTACTTAGTAGTTTACACATTTAAGTATTGCTTAACGTTATATGATGAAAATTTATATACCATGTTTGAATAATTAATTAATCATTCGTACTTTTAACTGATAAATTAACTGTAGAACTTAAAATCCCTAAATCTCGGCAATGGAATTATTCGAAATAGCATACAAGTTACACTAACGCAAAACTATTGCTCAAAGCAATACGTACAGTACATGAGGTACATAAGAATGGTAACGTCTGTCCACAGTTCCTTTTGTTGGACTGGTCTTATTTTTTTCGTACAACCGCAATGTAAAAAATTTACTTAAATGGCCCGGCATCGCCCTGGTTTTGTATTTCTATTTCGAACTTTCGATTTTCAGACTTTAAGTCAGGGCCCTGATTCATAGAACTTGCTAATAATATCAGTTAATAATATTAGAACTCATAATATTATTTATTAGTTAACAAAATCTTGTTTCATAGAGATATGAACACTACTCATAAAATCTCTTCACTAATATTATTAGTTCATTAGTCAGCTGTTTGATTTGGAGGTTATGTCTGGATTGTTGTTTGTTTGAATTTTAGTGTTCACCGCGTTACTTCCCTGGCTTAACTGGGTATGTGTGGAAAATTTCGTGCAAATTGCTCAAGAAATGTAGATTTGTATAGGGAACATACATACCCACAAAATCACATACCCACATACCCAATTACTGTACACACTTTCGATTTGATATATTAGATACCCATGAAGTCATGTGAGTGTATTACAATAAATTTGTACTGTGTATCCATAGCCATAGGTCCAGCTACAGTAAATCAAGGATGTGGATAATAATAATAATAATAATAATAATAATAATAACAACAACAACAATAATAACGTGTTTGTAATAACAGTAGCTCAGTGATGGCGATGAACTACACAACCGAGGATAAAACGATTCCAAGTCATAATTGGATATTGTCAACCCTCACACAACCTTTATGTAAATAAAAAAATCCCTTTAGGCAAGCCTACAGGCTGAGGTAGATTTCAAAGTGCTTTTGGTGTAATTTACTGTAGCTGCGTAGCACTCTTCTTCTTTAGCCTTGGCTTGACAAACCCGCAATAATAATTGCAAAAAAGAGGAAAGAGCACTTTTTCAAACATTCAAATCTCGCCTTAAATGAGAGCTATCGAGAAAATAGTTATTGATTTGTAGAGTACTCATCAAGAGCTTTTCAATGATACCCCACAAGACGTGGTTTCAAAAATTTCGAATTTCCATCCCCCCACCCCCATCCCCACTCGTACCCCCAAAACCCCCGAATCGTTGGTGTCACTGTGAACTCCATAGGGAGTACTCTAATTTATTCAAACAAAGTTTCCCTCTATACTTCATAGGGGCCGAGATAAAAATGTTTTAAAATTTCAACCCCCTCCCCCGACCACCCCCTTGGGCCAATTTTGCTCATTAACGAACTTGCCCGAACTATTGGGCCTAAAAATAACATATTAAAATTTGGTTCAAATATTTTCAAAATTACGGCCGCTATCGTGTAAAGATATATATGTATATAAATATCACAATTTTTTTTTTGAACGGGCGGTGGTTTCGTACTCAGGGGAGCATGAAACGTAAAGATATGAAAGAATTTTTCGAAAATCATGACATGGTAACCATTGCAATAGGTAGATTTTTCTTCGAAATCTACCTAAAAATATGACCGATATCTTCATTTGGCAGCAATGGCTAGGATTGTCCAGTAAGTGTTTTAATAACTCATTTTAAATGTTTTAGTGCTTGTTAACTACAATTAGTCAAGCTTTCACACTGGGCTCTAGTAATTAAGTACACTCTTATGCAGTCGCTAAAAACTTGAGCTAAACATGTATTAATAAATTTCATTTTTCTTCTTTGAGGGATGTAGTAATTAAGGAGCTAGTGGGTAATATTTCGTCTTATACCCTCAAAATGATGTCGATAAACCAAGATCAGCAGTAGCCTTAGATATTTATTGTTAATATATTATAACCAATTCTGAGTTGTGAATCATACTAAAAATACACATACTAAAAATTACACATATTTACATAATCAATAAAAAATACCTAATTGCATTGTCATAAAATCAAGTATTTTACAAATTCATTAAAATGTCTATTTACATTCAAAACATACACTTTTTAGCTTGTTGATTTGTGCTGCAATTACTAGTTCTAATAGTAGTATTTAGTCATACATGTATGTAATCTGTTAAAAACAGAAGTTATTATTGAATATAAAATTATTTTAGATTGTAGTATTTATTTTAATTGCTAACTGCAGTAGTCACGTTGGTAAAATTCAGGTTGTTAATGTAGAAGTACTATTGTTCTAGTAGTATCATTACAGTACCTATATACAGATGTAGTATACAATTTACAGAAAACTTATATATATATATTTTTGAATTAAAACTTCTTTTCTCGCGGTTGGGGTAAATCTGGAAAATCAGTCACACTAAAACGAAATCAGTCACGAAATCAGTCACAAAATCAGTCAAAAAATCGGAATCGGAATCGAATTGAGAATATCTGCAACGTACTTTTGATACGTGGCTCCTTCCTCTTTTATGCCCACTACTATGTAGTAGGCAATGGGTACCTAGGCAAAGCCCATTTGCCCCATAATTTGAATATGATTTGGAGGTGGTGTCATAGCAGTAAAGTAGGGGTGGCTAGCATGTTCCATTCTATTGTTGTTGCCGAAAAGACAGTCTATTGTAATTTTGTATATCCAATTTCTTACTCTAACATGTTATCTTACGCGGTCAAAGGGTCCTTTTATTTAACAATTTTGAAATTTGGGGAGGTGTTATTATGCGGGTTGCGGCCCGTCTTTTGCAAGGGAACTATTCCAACATTCGTTGCGAGGCCTTGGAAAACCGCAAAAAACCTTGGCAGAATAGCTTGACTTTAGTGATTTAGCAATAGGACCAGATTTTATTTAGTGTAGGCTTAATGCATGGTGACTTCTACAGTCACACTCAAAACTACGTGTTTCGGAGCGGACTGCACAGAAAACAATCAACTCAATGATCAGGAGTAATCAAAGGAAATTTTTCAGACATTACTTCCTCAATGGCAATAGACAATTCCTAAGCAATCTAAAGGTATATTATCTATTTTATGGAACCCGGAGGTTGATTACCGCGCAAATCCAAAATTAAAAAATACAAATTTCCAAAATTTAAAAAACAAAATTAAATCTTAAAACATTCATAAATCCAAAATTTAATACATAATAAATTCCAAAATTTAAAAATAAAATAATTAAAAAATCGAAAATACCAAAATTGAAAAAATCCAAAATTAAAAAACTAAAATACAAAATAAAAAAAAATAAAAAAATTCAAAGGATCAAAATTTAAAAAATCCAAAATTAAAAAAATCAAAGATCCAAAATTAAAAAGTCCAAAATTAAAAAAATTAAAATTAAAAAATACAAATTTCCAAAATTTAAAAAACAAAATTAAAATTATAACATCCAAAAATCCAAAATTTAATAAATAATTAAAAAATTAAAAAATAAACAATTCAAAGATCCAAAATTAAAACGTCCAAAATCAAACATTTAAAAAGTCCAAAAACCCAATATTAAAAAGTCCAGTAATGCAAAATTGAAAAAATCCAATAATAAAAAATTGAAAAAAAAATAATAAAAAATAAAGTTTTACTTCTGTCGCGTGGCGTTTCACGCAGTCTTTTTTTTTTTTTTTTACTTCTTCTGTGCTCATTCATGGAGAGTCCTATATGAGAGTCGTGGATCAGAATTGCAGGCTTACTGCTGATCTGGGTTTATCGACATCATTTTGGGGGTATAAGGCAAAATATTACCCACTAACTCCTTAATTATGAGCTAAACATGTTTACAAACCTCTTTATTATAAATACTAGCTGAAAAAGCCCGGCGTCGCCCGGGTTTTGTATTTTGTGATATGAAATTAACTAATGGAGGACTTTCGATTTTGAAACTCTAGGTCCTTATATAATTTGTGTGTACAACTTGAAACGAAGAAAAAGATTTATTATACTCAAACTATTCCCTCAGAAAACGCTGGGAGGCATGGAAATAAGAAGAAACAGCAATTCCGGTTACATAAGATTAAATTGTCTTGACGGGAAATTTTATTTCTCACTCTCATGATACCATACAACCATTTCGGGGCTGAAATAGAAAAGAAATTCTATGTCACTTTCATATTTTCCTCCCAAAAAACCTGGGACATAATATACTACAGGCATAGGACTGAAAATATTCAATCCTATTTTGTCTTCTTTTAGATGCTTAAGATTTTTTACAGACTTCTTTATAGCATACTCGTTGGCACACACTTCAAGCTGTCCCTGCAATACGACCTCTTATTCTACATCAAAATGTGAAGTGAGAAAATGATATTCTTCATGTCCAGGGTAGAGAAAGTTATGTGACTGTATCACACTGTGCATTATTTTCGTGGATTTCATTATTCATTATTTATTTTCACCAATGTAATTCCTTACATTGATAGCATCAGAATTTCTTAAAGTCCAATAGAGTCTATTATGTAGTTCCCAAATCCCTATGTGAACACTATAAACAATACACTGTTGTACATTCTATTGCAACATTTAGGACTTCCTCAGAAGATACCTTCTTTAGAAATGATGGAACTTGATATGCATTTGGATGCAATAACATCATCTTCAGTCAACCCAAACTCTGTCCGTGTGTCTGTACGCGCGATAACTCTAATAGGCTTTATCGGATTTTGATTAAACTTGGTATACGCATTTATAACGTCCATGGAAAGAAGCCTATTGATATTGGAACAAATCGGTTGACCGGTACCGGAGTAATACTCAATTTAGTGCCTATTTTATGGTAATATGTTAGAAAAAAATTTCTCAAATGCATATCAGATCTCAATTTTACAGTGATCATATATGGCTTTAGAAGTTTGACAAAATTACACTATCCTCATATTCCTTCACATATGCTTATCAGACTAGACCTTTCTTCTTCTGTAAGACCTGCTTAATGAATCGATCTGGAGCTTAACTTGGAAATCGATTACAGAAATAACTTATTTTCTGTATATCATAATTTCAGTTATCACTGATTAAACAAAAGTATTTTGTCACTTTATTACATCAGTTTACCTGATTTTATTATTATTATATATTAATGATATTACGACTAGTACTGCTATTGTTACTATTTTGTAATTGCAATTGATTAGTATTTCATTTCAGAAAGTTGCAATATCCTTTAGTTAAAAATTTAAATGAAAATATATAAGTGATATTGAAACAAGCGAAGGCCTAAGACTTTTAATTGTGTCGCATGTCGTACAAACCTATGGAATGTTTACAACAAAATCACATCTTGAAAGTTGCCGGATGTAAATACCGACCATTCCAAACCAGTGGTGCAGCGATGGGGGGGCTAAAGGAGTTAAAATCTCTCTCCCCCCCCCCCAGTCCCCCAGATCAGAATTATTTTTCTTTAATGTATCAATTTCACTTAAGTTCATTAGTGATAAGTAGGGTTCGGATGTTTATGACATGTCATATTTTTATCCTGACCCGTCTCACCACAAACACAAATTAAACACTAATTGCACATTTGTTATCCTAATCGGACCGTTTTTATTTTGCATATAAAGTCATATTTTGGTCATTTATGTGGTCTTGGTCATATTTTATACATATTTGTAATTCCGGGGTGCGCGGGCAAAGAGAGTTAAGTCCACTTTCTTGTTACTGAGATAGGCTATTATAGTATAGTGACTTAACACACTATACCACTATACTTTAGAGATGGATAAACCCATGAGGCACACATCCATAACTACCGTACAATTTTGAATATGACTTACTGGACTTAACACAAATGTAGAGAACATTTCTATCTATAACTCTATGGACATATCTCATTTTTTGGGGGATGGTGGACTTAACTCTCTTTGCCCGCGCACCCCGGAATTTAACGTCATATTTCAATTATAAATTCGATAAAGGAGCATAATTATACAGTGTACGTACTACATGGTCGAGTTAAATTTGAAATTTATTTAAATAATTTAATGTTTATACCAAATTAATTAGGAATTAGCCCACAAGCATCCCATAGCGGGCAAGGGCTTCCTGGCATACCAGGGTGGCTGACTCGTTAAGTAAGAACGTATACCAAATTAATAGGTCTACCTACCTACCTATACCAAATTAATAGGTAACTTAAATTTTAAAACTAATGCATTTGTCATATTTGATAGGGACACGCAAGGTCTACAAAATATTACGAGTATTTGGAGCTGATGAAGCGAGCAAATAGGAGCAAATTCTTTAAAAATAGTCCATTACAAGTAAAACTGCAAATCACCAAAATTGTTAAGAAGTTATTAACTGATTTAATTCATGTGATGTACGTGTCTTTAAATGTTTTAAATTGGAACATTTATTTGTTTGAAAATACGTTATTTTATTAGGTCATATTTACGATTTTTGGGTCATATTTAGTCATTTTAAGAGCATATTGGAAGTCATATTTTCCATTTGTTTTGATCATAAACATCCGAACCCTCTGTTTAAATATTTCACATGCAATGTTTAAAATTGTTGACTAGGTTAATAATTAGTAGGGCAAGGCATTTGATGATTTTGCATCTTTTTTGTATGAAGGTTAAAAGATAGCTCGGATATATATATAAATGAGTATAATGAATTAATTGATTAAATAAGGGCAATTTGTTTTTGCATTCCTATGCTTTCTTCTTCTTCTTTCGTTTCACCCTCTTTGGGGTACGTTGAATCAGTCATTTCTTTGTGTGTTGTTCCTTCCCAAGTGCCCAGTATTTCTTCATTCTTTCTGATCTTCTCTTCCTCTCTTCTTCAGAGATAATAGGTTTGGACTTCAGTGACGACCTGTCTTGGAACCTTGTATTTTCGTCTTTAGTTATTATTTTAGCCGTTCGATCTAATAGTGAATTTTCTGTAATTTTTAACTCGACTAGGTCTTTTTCAGTTTCTTTAAACCAGTTGGGTTTTGTTTTGCGGTTGCGGAAGAAGTCAAAGATTTGTTTGGTTATTCTAACAGAGTCCATTCTAAGAAGATGACCATAGAAATTTATCCTCCTTTTTTGCATAGTGTCTGAAAGTTTTTCAATTTTCTTGTAGAGGGTTTCATTCTTGATGTAAGGTATATATCATCTTATTATCCTGAAATTTAGGTCCTATGATTTTTCTTAAAATCTTCCTTTCCTTTAGTTCAAGTTTCTCCATCTGACCTTTGAAATTCATGTTTAGCGTTTCTGCCGCGTACAGTGCTTCTGGTTTAATTACTGATCTGTAATGTTTAATTTTTGACCCCCATGAAAGGGATTTCTTGTTGTATGTATCTTTTGTTAGTTGAAAGGCCATTTCAAGTTTGTTTTTTCTGGATTCCATTGTTTTGCATTCCACCGCATTCCAACTGATCCATTCTCCGAGATACTTGAATTCTTTTACTATTTCTATTTTTTGTTCTTGGATTTTGAGGTATTGACGTGGGTGTTTGTTATTTGTCATGATTTTGGTTTTTTCAAAGGAAATGTGAAGACCTATTTTAGCTGCTTGTTTAGCTAGTTCAAGTATTTGTTCTCTTGCTTCCTCCATCGTTTCAGCAACTATGCTTTATTTTGCATTTTTCTTCATTTTCAAGAGATAGGCCATTTTTGGCAATTTTTAGGTCATTTTCTGCAATTTTAGGTCACTTTCGACATTTTAGGTCTTTTCGGCATTTTAGGTCATGTTTCAGTCGAGGTAAAGAGGAGCTTTTCCATGTACAAATCATTAATTACTTTCAGACAACAGACAATCATTTTTATCTGAGTTAACTGGCTGGTGTGCTGCGAACCTGGGGGGCTCTATAAGAGGTACCCAGGCAGCGGCACACGTGGCATGGTAGAGGTATCTGTTGGATGTAGGGGAGTTCCGTGGGGGCTCGCGGTGGGGTCTGTTGTCGAGGGACCGTTGGGCTTGCAAATCATTCCATTCCGGAGGTTGGCACAATGAGCCACAAGGCTGAAGTGCTTAGGGTAGTCCCAACCCGCCTTCCCCCTTCAGGGGCTAAATACATAGGCCTACAGGGGCTAACAGACAACAGTTAATTTTAATTCAGATTTATTGTAAAAACCAAAGCAGTTTGTCCTGTAGCAATACAGATTTTTTCTTTCTTGTTAAGTGGCACACATTTGTTAGGGTCAATTGGCGGGCATGCCAGTTCAGAAAGAAATTATTTTTCGCTAAGGGTGTCCAAGTAGTATAAATTTACTTACTTCTTCAGTAACAAAAGTTGTTTTATATTGTAAATTCATATACAACGCACTTTCATCCATTACATTGCTTTTAGCAAAACATTACTTTAAAAAACTAAATACAAGTAATAATGAGAAATTTACTGTTTATTTAAAAATTTGTGACATTTTTTCACTATTTTTAGGTCAGAAATGCATTTTTTATTTTGCATTTTTCAGTATTTTATGGTCATTAAATGCCTTGTCCTAATGATGATGATGATGATGACGATGATGATGATAATAATAGTAATAATAATAATAATAATAATAATAATAATAATGTTAGTGATGTTCGCAATAGGATAAGTTGTAAAGTTGAATAAGTTGTAAAGAAAACAAAAATTAGTTGCAACCAGCTTATAATAAATACTTACTTACTTATTCAATGGCAATAGACAATTCCTCAGCAAACTAAAGGAATATTATCTATTTTATGAAACCAGAAGGTTCATTGCCGCGCTTACCTGAGCCCACCATTCAACCCTATTCTGTGCTAACTCCATCCAATCATCCCTCGCAAATCCTACTTCCCTTAAATCTATCCTAATATTGTCCTCCCACGTACGTTTAGGTCTTCCGAGTGGTCTTTTACTTTCGGGTCTCCCAGTCAATACTTTTGAGATATGTCTTTCCTCCCCCATGCGCGCAACATGTCCAGCCCATTTTACCCTCCGTGATTTAGTTACCCTTACTATATCCGGTGACGAGTACAGATTTTGAAGTTCGTCGTTAGGCTATGCAGTTTTCTCCAGCCCGCATTTTCATCTCTCTTAGGCCTAAATATTTTCCTAAGCACCCTGTTTTCGAATAGCCTACTCTCAGATTATGTTTTATTTGCATGTATTTTATAAGTTATAGCACCCCCAGAATAAAATCCTGGCTCCGCCACTGTCCCAAACGTCCTTTGTTATTCAGGGAAACAAATGTGTGACGTCATATTTCGAGGTAATCATGTAGTCAGTAACATGGGTCGGAAGACACGAATACCTGAACCTCGTCAATTTGGTAACGGAGATGTGAACCCACATGCCTCTACATAATAATTACTTTCCACGCTCCAACGCCTTCACTTTTCCTCTCCCCCCCCCCATGAAGTGAATTTCTCGAGGCATTACCACCCAGACCTTCCCCAAGGCAACAAACTTCCATCTCCTTCCGTAATCGTTTATGGATGCCTTCTGGCGAAATTCTTCCTGCGTTTTTGTACATGTTTAATATCTCTGAACCGATCTATTTTTTCTTAGCATGTGCCTAGACCATAACTTGTGTTTTATAAGAATTTATATTCCTCTCGCGGCGCGGTTATTGCCTAGGGAATTCCAGGCGCATAAAATTCCCTGTTTTCTCTTAGCTTGGGGATCTTTCATTAGCAATAGGGTAAACTTTAAAATACCTGTGAAACTCTGATTGTGTAACAGTGGCGTACCAAGAGGGGTGCGAACGGGGCGGCCGCACCGGGCGCCGTAAAGGAAGTGGGCGCCAAAATTGAAAAAGAATTTTTTTAGTTTAAGAAAAAATAATTTTTTCAGGCAAAATATAAGGTTTTATTGGTCAAATTTTCTTTATCACTTTGTTAAATACTGCAGTAATATTATTTAGAAATGAAATAAACATTTTGTTTTAAACTATTTGTAGACAATACGAAATATGTCGTGGGCGTCGAACCCACAGGAAAAGTTTACGGTGTACGGGCGAAAGAAAGACTAAGTAATTTAGCAATTTTATCAATTGAACGTGATGTGGCTGCTACCATAGACTTCAACTCTATTATAAATAAATTTGGATCCATCAAGGCTAGGAAGGCACATTTTTTAAAAATTGTTATGACTGAAACTTTTCTCTTTATTTCTTTTTTCAAACAAACTAACTTTATAATACTTACAGTTTTATTTCATTCATATTTTTCTCTTTATAATGTGTTAAAGTAACATACTACTTATTAAAAATAAATATTTGTGAACAATAAACTGTGTTTAAATTAAACTCATTGAACCTTGAACCTTTTAGTGTTAGGGGGCGACTACCACCTAGTTAGCCCCGGACGCCAAGTAGCCTTGGTACACCACTGTTGTGTAATAATATCTTAAAAATCCAAGGATCGTTGCTGTTATATTATATACAGGGTGTTTCAAAAATACTTTTATAAACTTCGGTCATGGGTTCCTTACACCAAAAGAAGGAAAAAAAATTCACATGTCTCATAATCCTTTGTTTTCTCGTTAGGAACTGTTCTACACATTAGTACACTCGTAACATGTCAACACACAAAACTCATAAGAAATGCTCGAAATGTCCTCCTCTTGCTTCTAGACATGCGTGCACTCGTCGAATCATGGATTGTCGCACCCTTTCAAATACCCCGGGATGGTGTCAAATGGTTTCTCAGGCTTCCATGACACATCGATGAAAATTTTCTTAATCCGGGATGTCTGCTCCATAAACCAGTAGTTTAAGTTGCCCCCAGAGATAAAAATCCAAAGGAATGAGGTCGGGAGAACGTGCAGGCCATGGAACTGGTAGAACGTATGGACCTACCAGACAGTCGTCATTAATAAATGAATAACGAGAAAACAAGGATTATGGACATGTGTTCATACTAGCTTAAAAGGCCTGGCGTCGCCCGGGTTTTGTATTTTGTAATTCAAAATTAACTTATGAAGGACTTTCGATTTTCAAATTCTAGGTCCTTATAACTTATACGTATTGAAAATTTGAAATGAAAAAGAACGACTTATCACACGCAAACTATTCTCTCAGAAAACGTTTGATATAGCTTTTTATGGCTCACAGAGGTGTAGAATTTTGTATCCCATCGCTTCTACACACCATGCCTGGTAGGGGTTAAAATAAGAAGAAAACAGAAATTCCGGTAACATAAAATTGTATTGTCTTTGCGGAATATTTTATTTCTCACTCTCATGTTACCATACAACCGTTTTGGGAATGAAATTAAAAAGAAATTCAATGCCACTTGCATACTTTCCTCCCCAAAAACCTGCGATATAATAATATACATTTCATCTTCAAAATTTAATTACAGCAATGAAATATATCAATAGCTTCTCTAATTTGTCTAACTCCCATTTCATTTACTGTATATCCAAACGTACCTGATACCAATGCCAACAATACACTATTGTCATGTGACCTGTGATCTGGATTTGATAATTTCTGTGTAAAAAGGGATTAAGTATTCTAAAAAACATTTGAATTTTGGCATTAAAAAACAAAAGTTTTCAAAATCATTTCTTAGTGAGCAACCTACATTATGAAACGAATGAACTGTAGAAATTCCAACTCTCTACCTATTATAGTTTAGGCTCTACGTTGATTCTCTGTCATTAAATCAGTCAGTCAGGACAAAGCCTTTTATATATATATATATATATATACACTGACCGGCAAAAAAAAACCGATCACTGTAAAATTCGTTGTATTTTTAAGAATAAACATAATTTTGATTGGATGTTTATACATTGTTGTTGGTGAGGATGAATTATTATTTTTAATGGATCATTAGCTATAGATACAGCATAGCTACTTTTTTCATATCTTCACTTTATCACCAAACAAAACAAAACAAAAAACATCGCAATACGGTGATTCCAATATGATTATAAGCACTAACTTGTCGTACATATTGCTAGGTGTTTCATTGTTGTATTGCGTCATTTCCTTCCAAACTGAACGGAAACTGTCCCCCTTCGCATCGCAGTGATTCTGTCAGTAAGTTTTGTTGAAATTAATGCCTCTCAGTCCTGAAGACTTTGCCAAAGCTGTTGCTCTAATTGATGATGGATGCAGCCTCCGTTATGCCCCTGCAACCTTAGACTCACCATTCACCACGGTGCAAGAGGAAAAATGGGGAATTAAGTGTGAAATGTGTCATTACATTTTAATCTTAAAAACGTATACAATTGCAGTAATTTTATTTCAAGCAATAGGCCTACTACATAATTTTTATTTAAACTTAATTTTTAAAAATTTCTTTAAGTGATCGGTTTTCTTTGCCGGTGAGTGTATATATATATAGTCTATAGAGAGATGAAATTGTTTCCTTCTTTTGGTGCAAGGATCCCATGCCCGAAGTTTGTAAAAGTATTTTTGAAACACCCTATATAACAATATATCTCGATAACATAGGCCTATGAGAGTTACCATAAAAGTTGCAAATATCATTTGCCACGATATACGGGTCATGCAAAAAATGTGAAAATTCACCATGTCCGTAAAGTCTAGAATTTAAAAAAATGCAATTTAATTTGTTTAATGTTTTTTGTCTCCTTTTTATAAATTTGCATTTTCTTTTTCTAGCTCTGTTTTACATTTTTCACCTTTTTTATAAGTGTGTCATTCTTTCTCATTTTGTTTTTTGTTTCTCCTCTTTCTCCACTCTGATGTTCTGAATCTACACCCGAGCACGAGCAGTCTGCTCATTCGGGTGTATTTCTAAATAAATATTTGGTTCTTTTCTTTCTTTTTCTTTTGTGTACTTTAATTTTGAAATTTGTAAATGTATTTTGTTTATTTGTGTATTTTTGTAGTTGTATTTGTATTTGTACATAAGTTTGTAAATGTAATTTAAATAAATAAATAATAATAATAAATGAAAAAAAATTGTTTACATTTAGAGAGAAATGTTCCAGCTGTCGTATGCACGTCATATTAAAGAGGAATTCAAATATTTACTTACTTACTCCATGGCAATAGACAATATTCCTAAGTAAGCTAATGGAATATTATCTGTTTTATGGAACCCGAAGGTTCATTGCCGCGCTTACCTGAGCCCGCCATTCAACCTTATTCAGTGCTAACTCTATCCAATCATCCCTCGCAAATCTTACTTCCCTTAAATCTATCCTAACATTTAGTAAGTTTACATGCAGGATTCAGATTGATCTGAGTCCGATCCCCGTATTGAGATCGCCATGTAAACGCGGATTCATTCCGATCCGATCCTCTGCAAATGGAGGAACGGATCGGATTCAAGTCGTGTTCCATTCCATGTAAACGCTAGCGAGCTCAATCCTGGTGCGCGCGCATACACTCGCACGGCATTCGTCATTTGTTCGGTCAGCTGATCGTCAATTTAATCAAAAATACTCACTCACACTATAATATTAATATTGTTATGCTACTCTTTTATGCCATGAATTTTTTTAAGGTGACTAGCAATTATTAATAGAATCCACACTTTTTAATATCTTTAATCACGGCAATTGTTTACTCAGGTTAGCCACAACAATAGCCATACATATCCAAGTTAGCCAACAGTGCAACAAATCTCAATACAATCCAAGAACGTCCCATGTAAACACCAATCAATACATACAATACAATTGTCTGGAATAATCAAGTTTCTGTGAAAACCCTCCTCTGCTTTCCTGCTTTTCATTGAGTATTGAAATTGTATATTGTATTGATTAGGGATCGGATTCAGATAGATTTCAATCCCGCATGTAAACGTGGTAATTGTCCTCCCACCTACATCTATGTCTTCCAAGTGGTATTTTCCTTTCGAGTCTCCCATTCAATGCTTCTGAGATACGTCTTTCCTCCCCCATGTCCATCCCATTCCATCCTCCGTGATTTAATTACCTTTACTGGCCTATATCCGGTGAAGAGTACAGGTTATGAAGATCGTCGTTATACAGTTTTCTCAGTCCCCATTTTCGTCTCTCTTAGGCCTAAACATGTTCCTAAGCCCCCTGTTTTCGAAGATTCTCAGCAGTGGCGGACGCAGAGGGGGGGATAGGGGGGATATATCCCCCCCCCCGAAATTTGAAAAAAGGCTATATATGCACTCTAAGTGGCCAGTTTTATAAACTAATTATATATGTAAGTTAATTAATTTTTTTAGCATTCCTATTCAAATCACCCCCCGAAAAAAAATTCTGCGTCCGCCACTGACTCTCAGAGTAAGAGTCAAAGCTGTCTTGTTTAAAAACTATCAGACTTTAGAGACAAGCTGTAGTCTATACTCTTGAGAAAAACAATTTTAAGATTATTAAGCTTATGTATGTCGGCTGCGGTGGTCTCGAGGTAGCGTGTCCGCCTCTAGATCCGAAGGTCGCGGGATCAAACCTGGCCGCAGTCGATGGGTTTTTTCAGGACGTAAAAATCCTGCGCACGGAGTCCTCCGGGAGGGACTAAGCTGGGGGGCCCGTCCAAGTTAAGGTACGATGGGGTTACCACCTGTCCGTCAGCCCTCTCTAGGAAAATACCAAATGCCCATAGGTAAACAGAAACCTCCACTTGGAGGCCCTTCGCCCCAACATGGGGGCATAGTATTCGAGAGAGAAAGAAGTTTGTGTATACTAATGTTTAACATATAACTTTTGAACTACACGGGGATTTCTAACATGACAAGGAAAGAGACAAAATAAGAAACTTAGGCCTAATCGTTCATTACATATGGGTTTATCATGGGTAATCCCACGAGAGATTACGAATTTAACGACATATTTGCTAGAACGTAATTTCGAGTAGGATTTATCATGAATAAAATACAACGGATTATGCAAGAAATAATAATTTTTTTACTTCGTTGTCAATATTCTGTCAGCCGTAAGATCACGGCATACTAGATGAATGAAAAGTCCAATCGATCAGAGTTCCCAATGCTACCAATAGTGCGCATCACAAGATGGAGGGCGTCGTGGTAGTTGCTTATATCTAAACTAAACTCCGTGGCGCGACATCCCCGAAGAGACAAGGCCTACCACCCGACCGCTGCGTAATCTACCTATAGGCAGATAGCAGGATTGGGGGGCATGAGGTCAGCATGCCGACACCCACGGCCGTTAATGGTGGTTTCCATGACCGGAGCCGCTACTTCTCTATCAAGTAGCTCAATTTGAATCACGAGGCTGAGTGCACCCCTACCAGACCTCCCTACCTCAGAAACATCCGAGGAGGTACCGGGAATCGAACCCGGGCCGACGAATCTGTAGTCAGCGACGATAACCACAAGACCACTAGGGCGGTCAGTTGCTTATATCAAGACGATATAAACGCATACGAACACAAGCACACGTCAGCTACTGGACACGTAAGGCATCAACGTCGGTGACATGCTGCCAGTGAACACAATGAAAACACATTATTTTATACGACATAACTTGTGCGGAAATTGAAATAATATAAATGAACAGTTAGGGGGGGGGGGGAAGCGGACCGGCTTGTAGATATTTAGATTCCTACTTATACCAGCAGAATGCTTAGTTTCCACTGTGTGTTAGTAGGCTGTACTCAATCGTTGTGGCAATCAAATTGCTCAACAGATTTACAATCTGTAGATCATCCACCACAGCGTTTCAAGTGTCTGGTATCCTATGAACGCCGCTAGGCATGCGCAGTGGCTCATATCGGCAACTTATATATTTTAATCGGTCCGCTTCCCCCCCCCCCTACCTGTACATTGATTAAAAATACAACTTCGATTCGGTGCAAGCCAGTTTCTGTGCTTTTATTCTGTTCTGCTGTTAGCTTACCCCAATTAGGTTAAGTATGTCTTATATGCCCCGTTGGTAACATTGGTCACAACATGGTAACTCGAATCGATTCATGGATGGTCGATTCATAGTAGGCCGTGATCTCGAAGCTGTTAGTTTTGTTTATATAATAAAGCACGTTAGTAATTATTATTTGTACAATCCGTTGCATTTTTATTCATGGAATAGTCTTAATAAATCCAACTCGAGCTTATGAGTTTATCGTTAGATTCGCGACTGCAAGACAGATATACCTGAATATTATTTATGACATTCTCTTCATGTATATTGATAGTAAAAATGAAGGTAATGTCATTACCACGTCACATCGCATCCCCGGAGGATACATAACCCAAATAAAATCTGACAGATAGTATAAATAATGCATAATAGTATCCACATAGTTAAGCACATTGTAGAATAATGCTGTTATTAATAGGAACTCGATTCATATAATAATGATCTCTTAATTCTGTCAGCACTAGGACAAAATAAATGTAATAGGCCTATATATGTAATATGATACCTCCTCCCAAAATAAAATCTCTTTTTTAACACTTGGATCATAAATTTAGATAATTAATATTGGATCATATTTTAGATGGTCTATGTTCTTTTAACTTGGAAAACGTGTCACGCTGTCATACATCAGATTACCGAAATCTAAAGAACATTCGTGATACCGGGATCTAATAATTAACCTTAACACCTAGTCCTGAACGCGGGAAAGGGATTTTTCACGACTGAAAATTCCCCAACCGGAACCGCCGGGGCGGAAGGCAGGCGATCTACCGACGAGGCACCCACGGCGGCGGACTTAGGCTTTAATTTAAGAAACGATCTGGAGTTTAACTCAGAGATCGATTACAAAAATAAGTATGTGTTTGGCAATTTTACATGTTTCAGTGCAATGATTACACGAAAAGAAGCCATTATCATGAAAAGAATGCGAGACTTCATCTTCGAGTTATGAATAAGAACATGAATTTTCAGATTTGTTTAATAAAAATAGAAGAAAATGTTGTTATTTGTAGACAAAAAGGGTTAATTGCATTGAATTCCTGTATACCATTTCATTTTTATCCCATTTTAATGCGATTGGGCATAATAGACTATGCGCTGAGATTTATGTTTCCTATATGGCATTTGTGCTTTTTTTTTAAATTTATTTTTTTATTTTTATTTTTTATTTTTACTTTCTGGCATATAGCCTATGTTTTCTGTGCTAACTTTTAAATCGTATATGCGAGAAAGTTTGTGCACCATTTATTTTATAGTATCTGTCAGATTTTATTTTGGTTATGTATCCTTCGGCGATGCGATGTGACGTGGTACTGACATTACCTTCATTTTTACTATCAATTTACACGAAGAGAATGTCATACAGAATATACAGTACTAAGATGCTAACATCTATTTGGGCAGAGGAAGTTATGTGATTTTCACATCAGATTTTTTATGACTGGATTTGCGTTTAAGGGAAGATTAATGAATCTGTGGTTCGTTTTAATCGTTTAATTTCGAATGTGTATACCCATATGGCAGCACATGATTCCTTTCAGTCGTTTTATTTATTTATTTACTACGTCTAACAATATCATTGTAATTAAATTATGTAATTCATTGCAATGCAATATTATATCATTATTTTGCTGTTAAATAAATTGTTTAAAAGCATCTAGCGATTGAATTTTAAAAAGCGGACAAGTCCGTGGGCACCTACTAGCATAGATGTACTGAGGGGGGGTTTTGGGGGTTTGAACCCCCCCATTGATTAAAAAAATGAAAATTGTATATTTTTTTAAAGTCTGCCCATAAATTACTTAATACAAGTATAAAGCGTGGGAAGCTTAAAACTCGTTATTTTGCGTCTTAATTTTTTAAATATTCCGGGGGGCGACCCCCGGAAGCTTAAAACTCGTTATTTTGCATCTTAATTTTTAAAATTTTCTGGGGGAGGACCCCCGGACCCCCCTCTCCCTGGATGTTATAACCCCCACCCATATGGTCGGCCTGGTTACGCCTATGGGTAACCATACGAGAAAGATTCAGTCTGGCGCTGTGAATCGAACTCTGGCTATCTCAGTTGAGAGAGCATCGGAGGTACTTTCTTCCTCAAATATGCTCATGAAATGTTCAATAGGTGCAATATTAGTAGTAGTGCAACATTTCTTCGTGTTGTTTCTGTCAGTTTTACCTCTCCCCTTCTATAAACTGTTTATGCCCCCTCGTCTTTCAGGGAGAGGGATTAGCTACTGGATCACATACAAACATTTCTGACTGGATTCGGACAAGGATGGAGGACTTCCCCGGACACCTCCAAGACAACACAAACACAGAGGACAAGTCACACCGAAGGATACATAACCGAAATCAAATCTGACAGATGGTATAAATAATGCATAATAGTATCCACATAGTTAAGCACGGGAAACGTTGTAGAATAATGTTGTTATTAATAAGAACTCGATTCATATAATTATGACCTCTTAATTCTATCACCACTAGGAAAAATTTGCTTAAATGTAATAGGCCTATAAATATATGTATGATACATGTGGTAAAATTATTTTTTTTCTCGTAGGATTGCTACACTCGCTCTAAAGGAGCTCGTTTCGCAAACATAACCTCCTTCCAAAATATAATCTCTTTTTAACACTTGGATCATAAATTTAGATAGTTAATATTAGATCATAAGTCTAAGTTCTTTTAACTTCGAAAATATCTCACGCTGTCATACATCAGATTACCGAAATTTAAAGAACATTCGTGATACCGGGATCTAATACTTAACCCTAAACATCTAGCCCTGAACGCGAGAAAGGGATTTTTCACGACTGAAAATTTCCCAACCGGGTCGGAAGGCACGCGACCCACGTTATAAAACGATCTGGAGCATAACTCAGAGATCGATTACAAAAATAAATGGAACAGAACGTTCGTTACGGCATACTCTCGTGGATTAAACGAAAGCATGCCATTATCATGTAAAGAATGCGAGACTTCATCTACGAGTTATGAATAAAAAATACGAATTTTCAGATTTTTTTAATAAAGAAAGAAGAAAATATTGTTACTTGTAGACAAAATATGTTAATTGAATTGAATTCCTATAGGCTATACCTTTTAATTTTTATCCCATTTTAATGCGATTGGGCATAGGCTAATAGGCTATGCGCTGAGATTTATGTTTCCTATATAGGCCTAGAGTTTGTGCTTTTCTCTGTATTTTTAATTTATACTTTCTGGCTTATAGTAGTCCTACGTTTTCCTGTGCTAACTTTTAAATCGTATATGTGAGAACATTTGTGCAACATCCACAAAGACACACAGACATGTTTCCGAAAATAGTATTTTTGTATTTAGGGGTCCTCAAAACGTGTATTTATGTTATAAACTAAATTTCGAATTTGGGGGTCGAAAACAATACTTGCTCTATTTATAGTACCCTTGGTACTGGCATATTTTGTCAATATTCTCTCAGCCCTAAGATCACGGTATACTAGATGAGCAACCCATCAATGGAATCGATGAATCGTCCGAGTTCCCAATACTACCTATAGTGCGTGTCGTGGTAGTTGCTTACATCAAAACGTTATAAAAGCACACGAACTGGCTTGCACCGAATCGAAATTGTGATTTTAACTAATAGACTTTCATATTATTTCAAGTTCCAAACAACTTATCTATATATATATATAAAAATGAATGTATGTGTGTGTGTCTGTGTGTGTGTCCTTTATGCATTACTACACCATTCATCCGATCGCCATGAAACATTGGGAAGTTGTTGAGTACATTCCCGATAAGGTTTTCGGCATATTACATTTTTAGTTTTTGCATTCGTTATTGAGTTATGAGTGAAAAACGGGCAGAAAACGTGTATTTTAGCGTTTTCGAAGCATCAATTTTCAGTTACACATTTCAATGTCAAATCAATTACAGTAGGCTTTGGCTATTTTTGTCATAAAACCATTACGATCGCTTGAATGTTGTAGCTCACGCTGGTCGACTCATTTGTTTATCATGTCAAGGAACGCAGATATATGAAATTTTCAACCAACACCGAAGAGGATTATTATTAAGTGCCAGTATGGTACTTTATGAGATTGTGTGGTGGACGAAAAAATGTCTGTCCGTCTGTCTGTCTGTCCATCTGTCTGTCCGTCTGTCTGTCTGTCTGTCCGTCTGTCTGTCTGTCCGTCTGTCTGTCTCTCCGTCTGTCTGTCTGTCTGTCTGTCCGTGTGTCTGTACGCACCATAACTCAAATATGCTTTTTTGGATTTTCATGAAACTTTGAAAACACATTTATAATGTCCATGGGAAGAACCCTATTGATATTGAACCAAATCGGTTCACCGGTACCGGAGTAATGCCCAATGTAGTGCCTATTTTAATAGATTATATTAGAAAGGCGCCATAGTTCAAGTACGCTGTATCCGATTGCCACGAAACTTGGTATACCCATTTATGACGCCCATGAAAAGTGGCCTATTGAATTTGAACCTAATCTGTTGACCGGTACCGGAGTAAAACCCAATTTAGTGTATATTTTAAAGGCACAATAAATCGAATACGCTTTTTCGGATTTTTATGAAACTTCGTACACGCATTTATAATATCCATGGAAAGACGTCTATTGATATTCGACCAAATCTGTTGGCCAGTACCAGAATAATGCCCAATTTAGTGCATTTTATGTTAATATATAAAAAGTCGCGATAATTCAAATATGCTTTATTGGATTTTCTTGAAACTGTGTATACCCATTTATAATGTACATGGGAAGAAGTCTACTGATATTGGACCAAATCGGTAGACCGGTACCGTAGTAAAACCCAATTTAGTGTCTATTTTAAAGACGCGGTAACTCAAATACACTTAACGGATTTTTATGAAACTTGGTATACACATTTATAATGTCCATGGGAAGACGTCTATTGATACTGGATAAAATCGGTTGACCTGTTTCGGAGTTATGCTCAATTTAGTGCCTATTTTATGGTAATATACGTATTCGAAAGAATTTATTTAAAAAAATGAAAATCAGTTATCTTGACAACATAACCTTTTGTTTTACTGTCATTTCTAAGGCTTTGGCAATTGAAATACGGTTAGCTGTGACAACACTATTGCTTTAAATGCGCTTATCCCATAACTGACCCAGGTGGCTGAGATGGTAACGTCTTGGCGTCACATTCTGGAGTTCCATGGCTCAAATCCCGAAACCGGCCAATTTGACTTTATTTTATATTCTGCATATCATAACTGATTAAACAAAACATACTGGCACTTTGTTATATCAGTTTACCTGATTTTATTATTATTATTATTATTATATGAGGGATAATCAATATAGGCCTAAATATGGTCAAACGTTGTTCGATTTGGACGAAACTCACTATACAGGGGTTTTCTGGGCCAAGTAGGGCCTACCTCGAATCTGAGGTCGCTTTTACCACGCGACGCCTAAATGGGGTCAAACGTTGTTCGATTTGGACGAAACTCACTATACAGGGGTTTTCTGGGCCAAGTACCTCGAATCTCAGGTCGCTTTTACCAGGCGACGCTATCTAATCGTGGTATGTTACTCACGTGATTTAGGTGTTAATAAATATAATGATTTAACTATTATGCTCTTAATTTTTAATTTCTGAAATAATTATCGCGGGCGATCGCTTGATTTTGTATGTCCATCCTTGACGATTCATTTGTTTAGAATATCAAATCCCACAGACGTTTGAAATTTTCAACCTACACGGAAGAGGGATATTCAATATAGGCCTAAATATGGTCAAACATTGTTCGACTTGGACGAAACTCACTATGCAGGGGTTTTCTGGGCCAGGGAACTCGAATCTGAGGTCGCTTTTTCCAGGCGACGCTATCTAATCGTGGTATGTAGTCCACGTGATTTTGGTGTTAATAAATATAATGATTTAACTATTATGCTCTTAATTTTTAATGTTTGAAATAATTATCGCGTGCGAAGCCGCGGGCACACGCTAGTAATTAAATGAATTGTACAATTTTCCTTTTTTTAATCAATGGGGGGGGGGGGGTTCAAACCCCCACCTTCCCCCCCTCGTTACGCCTCTGTCTTAGTACTATATATTATGTATGACATTCTCTTCATGTAAATTGATAGTAAAAATGAAGGTATTGTAATTACCACGTCACATCGCATCGTCGAAGGATACATAACCCAAATAAAATCTGACCGATAGTCTAAATAATGCATAATAGTATCCACATAGTTAAGCACACGAAACGTTGTAGAATAATGTTGTTATTAATAAGAACTCGACTCATATAATTATGACCTACTAGCGTGTGCCCGCGGCTTCGCACGCGATAATTATTTCAAAAATTAAAAATTAAGAGCATAATAGTTAAATCATTATATTTATTAACACCAAAATCACGTGGACTACATACCACGATTAGATAGCGTCGCCTGGTAAAAGCGACCTCAGATTCGAGTTCCCTGGCCCAGAAAACCCCTGCATAGTGAGTTTCGTCCAAGTCGAACAATGTTTGACCATATTTAGGCCTATATTGAATATCCCTCTTCCGTGTAGGTTGAAAATTTCATACGTCTGTGGGACTTGATATTCTAAACAAATGAATCGTCAAGGATGGACCTACAAAATCAAGCGATCGCCCGCGATAATTATTTCAGAAATTAAAAATTAAGAGCATAATAGTTAAATCATTATATTTATTAACACCTAAATCACGTGAATTACATACCACGATTAGATAGCGTCGCCTGGTAAAAGCGACCTCAGATTCGAGGTACTTGGCCCAGAAAACCCCTGTATAGTGAGTTTCGTCCAAATCGAACAACGTTTGACCCCATTTAGGCGTCGCGTGGTAAAAGCGACCTCAGATTCGAGGTACTTGGCCCAGAAAACCCCTGTATAGTGAGTTTCGTCCAAATCGAACAACGTTTGACCATATTTAGGCCTATATTGATTATCCCTCTTATAATAATAATAATAATAATAATAATAATAATAATAAAATCAGGTAAACTGATATAACAAAGTGCCAGAATGTTTTGTTTAATCAGTTATGATTGCAGTTATGATATGCAGAATATAAAGAAAAGTCAAATTGGCCGGTTTCGGGATTTGAGCCATGGAACTCCAGAATGTGACGCCAAGACGTTACCATCTTAGGCACTAAATTGAGCATAACTCCGAAACAGGTCAACCGATTTTATCCATTATCAATAGACGTCTTCCCATGGACATTATAAATGTGTATACCAAGTTTCATAAAAATCCGGTAAAGTGTATTTGAGTTACCGCGTCTTTAAAATAGACACTAAATTTGGTTTTACTACGGTACCGGTCTACCGATTTGGTTCAATATCAGTAGACTTCTTCCCATGTACATTATAAATGGGTATACAAAGTTTCAGGAAAATCCAATAAAGCATATTTGAGTTATCGCGACTTCTTATATATTAACATAAAATGCACTAAATTGGGCATTATTCTGGTACTGGCCAACCGATTTGGTCGAATATCAATAGACGTCTTTCCATGGATATTATAAATGCGTGTACGAAGTTTCATAAAAATCCGAAAAAGCGTATTCGAATTATTGCGCCTTTAAAATATACACTAAATTGGGTTTTACTCCGGTACCGGTCAACAGATTAGGTTCAAATTCAACAGGGCACTTTTCATGGGCGTCATAAATGGTTATACCAAGTTTCGTGGCAATCGGATACAGCGTATTTGAGCTATGGCGCCTTTCTAATATAATCTATTAAAATAGGCACTAAATTGGGCATTTCTCCGGTACCGGTGAACCGATTTGGTTCAATATCAATAGGATTCTTCCCATGGACATTATAAATGTGTTTTCAAAGTTTCATGAAAATCCAAAAAAGCATATTTGAGTTATGGTGCGTACAGACACACGGACAGACAGACAGACAGACGGACAGACAGACGGACAGACATTTTTTCGTCCACCACACAATCTCATAAAGTACCATACTGGCACTTAATAATAAACTTCTTCGGTGTTGGTTGAAAATTTCATATATCTGCGTGCCTTGACATGATAAACAAATGAGTCGACCATCGTGAGCTACAACATTCAAGCGATCGCGAAAGTTTAATTTCCAAGGTATGACAAAAATAGCCAAAGCCTAGTATAATTGATTTGGCATTGAAATGTATTACTGAAAACCGATGCTTCTAAAACGCAAAAAATACACGTTTTCTGCCCGTCTTTCACTCATAACTCGCGAACGGAAGCTAAAATTAAAAATGTAGTATGACAGAAACCTTCCCGGGAATGTACCCAACAATTTCCCAAAGTTTCATGGCGATCGGATGAATGGTGTAGTAATGCATAAAGGACACACACACACACACACATACACACACACACACATACATTCATTTTTATATATATAGATTAATTCTATCACCACTAGGAAAAATAAATGTAATAGGTCTATATTTATAATAGTGAGTCGGTAGCGCGTCTGCCTTCCACTCCGGTGGCCCGGGTTCGATTCCCGGCCGGGTCAGGGATTTTTCAGTAGTGAAAAATCCCTTTCCCGGGTTCAGGACTGGGTAGGTTAAGATAATGCACATTGTGCGCGATTCCTTAAATTATTTATAATATGATACATGTGGTAATTTTTTTTGTGCTCGTAGGATTGCTACACTCGCTCTAAAGGAGCTCGTTTCGCAAATATAACCTCCTTCCAAAATAAAATCTCTTTTTAACACTTGGATAATAAATTTAGATAGTTAATATTAGATCATAAGTCTAAGTTCTTTTAACTTGGAAAATGTGTCACACTGTCATACATCAGATTATCGAAATTTAAAGAACATTCGTGATACCGGGATCTAATACTTAACTCTAAACATCAAGCCCTGAACGTGAGAAAGGGATTTTTCACTACTGAAAATTCTCAACCGCGACCGCCGGAGCGGAAGGCAGGCGAGCTACTGACGACCCACCCACGATATAGGCTAATTATGAAACGATCTGGAGCTTAACTCAGAGATCGATTACAAAAATAGATAATTGTCACTGGGGAGACGACTGTTGAACGCTTCATTAAACGAAAGGAAGCCATTATCATGAAAAGAATGCGAGACTTCATCTTCGAGTTATGAATAAGAATATGAATTTTCAGATTTCTTTAATAAAGATAGAAGAAAATGTTGTTACTTGTAGACAAAATATGTTAATTGGATTGAATTCCTGTATACCTTTTTATTTTTATCCCGTTTTAATGCGATTGGGCCTACGATTAGAACGCATAATAGGCTATGTTTCCTATATGGCGTTTGTGCTTTTCTCTGTATTTTAATTTTTACTTTCTGCTAACTTTTAAATCGTATATGTGAGAACATTTGTGCAACTTATTTTGCACCATTTATATTAGTTGGGGAAATGTTATATTGCATGTTCACAGGTACCTAATCCAAATACAAAATTTTGTTTTCGTACGATTTTGCATTACAGGCCGTATTGCATAGAGCGCGTATTGACAGTGGGTGGCTTATAACTACCCTTCAGAGAATTTGATCGAAAAAATGTTTCAAATAAAATGGTTCAAATGTGCAAAATTTAAAGAAAATCGTTAGAGCCGTTTTCGACAAAATCGAAAATTTCTTCATGAAAAGTCCCCTTTAAAATAAAAGAAACTTGTCGATAATCTTCTGGTCACATCTTTAGAAGGTACCTGACCCAAATACAAAATTTCATTTTCATACGATTTTCCATCTTGGAGCTTGCCTGTTCAGAGACATCCACACAGACACACAGACATGTTTCCGAAAATAGTATTTTTGTATGTAGGGAACCTCAAAACGTGTATTTATGTTATAAACTAAACTTCGAATTTGGGGGCCGAAAACAATACTTCCTGTACCTATAGTAGCCTACCCTTGGTACGGGCAGAGGAAGTAAAAAAAAAGAAGATTAATATTTGAAAAGCTAAAAATCTGGCTCTGAGGAGCATTTCACGAATAGAAAGCGACGCCCAAAAAATAAATAAATAAATAAATAATAAAACAGCAGATTTGAGTTCCCTGGCCAAAAAAAAATCCCGCGTACTGAGTTTTTTCCAATTCGTTCAATGTTTTCTCATTTTAGCTCACATTCATGATTTCCATTCCATTCAACTATGCAAAAAATTAAGATCTCTGCGTGCCGTAATTTTACAAACAAATTAATCAAGCAGGGTGGGCTAACAAAATCAAAGCTATCGTCAATTCGAAAAGAATCGGTTTCCACGATACTCTTTTCCCCAGCTGCTAGAGCAGAAGAGAAAGGCCAACTGTAATTAATTCGAACAGCCTTCAGTCCGTATATGTTAAAAGTTTCAGATCTGTACGTGCCCTATATTTGACTGGGTATCGCACACAGACAGACAGATAGACAGACATCCTCTTACTATGTAGATTCATGTTTAGCAATTTCTCAAACATAGCTGTTTATTATGAAATGCAAGTCCGTCGTGAGTCAACTATCTGTGCTAACAGATACGCTGGAATGACACGACGAGGCGCTGTACGCAGCTCACAAGAGGGAAGAACAAGTGAAGTAGGAACTAGCGTAGTGGGACATCTGCCGAGTGCTTGTCGTGTCGTGTGTTGTTATGTTTAAAACATGTGTATAATTCGTGTTTTGCGTGTGATTTTGGTGATAGACATTGCCATATCAAGTTTGGAAAACACCAAGACAACACAGCGACTTGGAGAATAAGCCGGGTAAGTAACATTAAGAAATGTATCAGATGGCCGTGTCTGTGGAAACAAATCAAACTGGAATGGCTTCACCCCTAACCTTGTATCTGCCTCGATCACCCACAGCCCACTACATTAGCAAAGTGAACTATGCAAATATTCTGTCATTAATAAGAAATGAATAGGATGGCCGTGTCTGTGGAATCTATAGAAAACTGAAGTGGCTTCGCCCTAACCTCACACCACCCATACCGGCCATAGCCCACTATGTCAGCAATGTAAACAGTACATTCAAACCAACTCTCACTGATTTTGGAACAGCAAATAAATGACTTGAGATAAAGAGTAATCGATTTAACCCTAAATTTGTCCTCGACCGAAATAATGCCAAGTATTATAGCCACCTAATTGCCGATACCCTCCACGTCGTTGTTTAGCTTCAGTTTGGTTATGTTAGAGCGATCATAGCATCAACAGGTCAAGAGCTACAATACGTTTTTCTTGTAACTTGTCATGTAAGAATTCTGGTAGGGACAAACATACAGAACGGAGTGAAACTGGTATTCATATAACATTTCGTGTAGCGTAAAAAACTATCAAGATCTTTGTTTGCAAAAATCACTAACAGCAATCCTTTGTGAGAAATGCAGCTTGCGTTCACATGAGATCGAAGTGGACTAATTTTCAATTTGTAACTAGTTAGCATTTATAAATCGAAAGCATTGTTCAACTTTAGTTTAGATGTTACTTGTAATCTATGAATGGTGTAATGCAAATTGAAGTGAAGGAAAAGCAACAAATTGTCATTTATCTGCACTGTGTATGGAATATACCGCGCGTCTGCTCTAGGGTCAATATGTCTTACGACTGTCATTCCTTTGCTGGAATTTATTGGTTAATGTTAAGCTCAATAGATGGCGACAGTGACCTGCCTAACTTAACATATGAACTTCAACGTTGTGTATTATCTGTGTGGGTGAGCGTGGCATGATTTAAACCGACCCTGGAAAGGGTTTCTGAAATTGTACTTTTCCAAGCAAGTTGTCTTGAATGAATATTTTGTGTCCCTTGTTATAGACGTTTGGCATTTCGTATGTTTGGGAATGGTTTCCATGACTACGCACTATGTTTATTCACAGAAAACAAGTTCAGAATCGGTGATTTTAGCTTGTTGCGTTGTTCTTCTTAAACTTTAGAAATCATATAGGCCTACCGGTAGTAATTTAGTTTTTCTGGAAAGTGTCCGAAACAATGGGAAAATGAGAATGAAGATGTCCCTAACCTAACCTAACTGCCACTACTTACCTTATTGCAAGAAGATCAGTTGGTCATCCTGCTTTGCAGTTGCTCATCCTACTTCACTCAGAACCATAGTATGGCTGGCGTGTTTTATGCGTAATAAACATGAACTGATTGCAAGGGGTAAAAATACAACATAAAGTTCTAAAAACTACTAATTTCACCCCTGAATCAATTCCTTTAACAAAAATAAATACCGTACATTAAATTACGTTTTTGCACGACGCAACTAATTAGTGGTGCTTACGAATATTGTTGCCGTGGATCGTAACTTGATATTCCCGCACGCAATCTGGTTGCTATGAAAACAAAAGAAATCTCCGTGCGGTAAGAATTACAAAAAGCATAAGTGCCGTAAGTAAAATCATCATAATACAAGCCTGCATGGAAACCGGAACCAAGGCCCCCTAGTTTGTAGCGACTTTTACAGGACAAATATTCGGTTCCCATAACAACGAACACATGCGAATCACTTTCTGAAATATAACATCCATCTTCAATAGTGTATATACGTAATATTTTCAGCTAATATCTCAATTAATATAATTAAATTTATATTAAATAATCATCGTGCAAAAAATAGCATGCAATACTCCTTCCGTAAGCGCATAACGGATCTCGGAAATTGAAAAAAACTCGGCGCAAGCGCCTGTTTTTATCAAACTCTTTCCTCGATCCGTATGCACCGCTTACGGCACTTGTATCGCAATATACTGTTTCAATGTCAGGATATAGTGCTCTACCCGTCACTTTTCGAACCTATAGGCCTAAATGGCAATCACTGAACACAAAATGGCTGTTGAAAGGCGAGAAGTAAGACTAGCAGCGAGTTGCGCATGGGTCACGTGATCCAGAAACAAGGCAAGGATTGTAAACTATATGGCGATCATCACCAGGGCCCGGATTTTAATGACATGTCATCTTTTGATTGATGCTCCATAGACATTGCCGACTTGTAGATAAATCCTAATCATGGCCTCTACATTATAGAAATGCCTTTTTATTAGGTCATTTTTTGTCATTTTATGCCATTTTAATTTTTTAAGGAATTTATTTCAATTTTACGTCATTATTTTGTCATTTTCGTGTCATTTGCTTCCTTATTTAGTCATTTTCATGCATTTACATTGAGTGTATTAACTTTTGTTTTTCGTCGCTAGCGGTGCCATCTTTGAAGTGATCTTTGTTTAATGCAAGAAGGAAAAACTCGGTGTTGAAGTGTTGTCATGTGTCAGTCGGAAATGAGAATCTAAGAAACGCCAAAATTTTGTATTATATTACTATTGTTATTAGATAGACTTGGCACCTGCTTGGATTTGAGAGCGCAAACTACTGTTTACCCTCAATAAACAGTAATATAATCCGGCAGGCCACAAAAGAAAATGCCGAAGTTTGACTCGCCAGTGCCTCAGTGCCAGTATAAATTTCCATGAGAAAAGAACATTATCAACATTAGCCTACAGTTATTTACAGTTTTTACAATTACGTTCAAATTAGTCTATAACTTTGAGTGTATAAAAAAAGTTTTTATAAGCAAAATATCAGTTTTAGGTCATTTTTTATAGATATTAAGTCATTTTCTTTAAAATGTAGGATCATTTTATAGGTCATTTTTCAAATAATTTTAGGTCATCAGAATCCGGGCCCTGATCATCACTAATATCACTGTTCCTAGCCTAACTGTTTCTTACCAGGAACTGAAAATTGGTATGTAGTGGGGGCGAAAGTGTGCGGAGTGCGTAATGAAGGAAACTAAACCCAATTTGTCTGTTACGCAGTCATGACAAATGCGTTGTTAGATTTTCTTCCATTTCGGCATGAAAATTCCTTGAAATCAATAAAACGACGAATATGTAAGGATTTTTAGCCTATATTCATAATTTCGTTTCAAGATTGCGGTTGTATTAATGCTTCTGTAGCGTGTAATGTTAAGCTTCCTTCAACGATTGGTCCATATCGAAAGACGTATGGGCACAATTCAATTTATCAACAGGCTAATTTAATATCTTTTGTTTGCTTAAAAGTTAAACGATTTTAACTTAGTCCTATATTTGCTTCGAAGTTGTACTCACACTATGGTTTATGATAGAGGCAATGCTCCTGAAATATTTCGTATGACCTTATACAGGGTCTTTATTATAAGTTGAGACCGGGCGACGGAAGGCGCGCGCAGCCGGTCTGACCTTGATGCAACATCGGCACGTGCAGTTATTGTTAAAGTGTCAACATGGTGAGACCCATTTCGCTGCAGCATCGTATTTTTGTGTGTAAACATTATTTTAAGTACGAGTCTGCTAGACGTGTACGTGATGAATTTATTCGGACATTTCCTGCTGATGTGCCACCTTCAAGAGCACAAATTCACAGAATTGTTAATAAATTTGTAAATACTGGCTCAGTGCAAAACAAAAAGCATGTGCGCACACGAACAGTGTTAACAGAAGAAAAGCTAGACGAGATTGGCGCTTATCTTAAACATTCACCAAATAAATCACTCTCAAAATTAGCCCAACAAGTAGGGGTTTCAGTTTCTTCTGCACACAAAGCAAATTAGGGGCATTACAGTGGAAGAACTCACTCGCGTCAGCCAGAATATGGTTTCCAGATACAATGCCTGTATAACACAGGAAGGACGACACTTCCAACATATGTTATAAGGTAAGATATGTAATACTTTATATAGCCTACACTTTAAGCAGGGAAGCTGCGCGCGCGTCACCGGCGGCTAATGCGGACTCCGTAGCGGAGAGTGAAAACACCGGTCGTCCGGTCTCAACTTATAATAAAGACCCTGTAGTTATGGTACCTGCTGCATGAGATATCATTTCTTTAATGGCAAAACATCTAGGATGTTAAGTTGTTTCATAGGGATGCATTTCAGCGTAAGCTAAGTCATCTTCAACCTTGATCGTCTGATTTAGCTGGGAAGACGTCTATTGATATTGGATAAAATCGGTTGACTGGTGTCGGAGTAGGGCAAGATGGGGTGACGCGCCGCACTTTTCTTGAACTTCGTCTACCTCAAAACAGGATTGAATATTTTGAAAACTCTTTTTGAGATTCCAAGCTATAATCTTCCCTGCCTATATTTCAGCAAAGGAAATATTTATAAAATAATAATTAAACGTGTAAATACAATTACTAAATTGAAAGGCAAAGCGGGAGAGATGCCGCATTCACAATATTAGTTTAAATTTACTTCAAAGGCACGTACAGAACAAAAGAGAACCTATCTACACAATCTCTGAATATTGGCGACTAGCCTTGTTTCATTTTCAGTACCAAATATTCCTTCAGGCCCAAGTGAGGGTTTTCCCAATTTCCTGTGTCCGTGCACCTACGAATAGTCAGTCCTCTTTGGCATATTATAGCAACGTTCGGCTTCCTGAATGGAAATTTCCCCTGCTTTAATTCGCCGAACAGCTTCTTGTAGGCCACTGTCACTCCATAGGCCACGATGTTTAGCTCCCTCCCTTTCCCTATACCTTGTTGGCATGCCTATTGCTGAAAAGAGCAGAAAAAATAATTTTGGGGGGTAATTATACTGCAAGACATTGTGCGGCGTGTGACCCTTGAAAGCTATGCGGCATGTGACCCAAAACTCAGGGACACGTGCCGCACTCATCTGTAGAGCTTATTGTTATTGTTGTTATGGCGAACTTCACTCACAATATCTTTACAACCTCTAAATAGTCTATTAAAAGTAGTACACGCAGAAAAAATGGAACAAATACAGATCAGGAAAGAATAAAGTAATGAGTCCAAAAAAGTTTCGCAGTGAAACTAGTGCACTTACCTGATAAATACCGCTATAACAATGACATAAACACCGCAAACAATGAAGACACGTGATCCAGTTACTCTGGGGAGGGAACTGGAGATGGTGTCACGACAATTAGCGGTACCTAGCGTCAAATGTTCGAGTAACAAATGCGGCATCTCTCCCGGTGCGGCGCGTCACCCGGTTTTGCCCTAATGCCCAATTTATTGCCTATTATAAAGTATTTAACAAATGCAAATCTGTTATCCTGACAACATGATGTTTTATACTGTTCATAGGCTATACGGATTTGGAATTTGCAATAGTTAGCCATGACACATCCCATTTCAGATTGACTTTAATTCATTCATAACCTATACGGCTGCTGTAAACTTGAAACAAACAGGTCAGCGAATCGTATGCCTATTAGCCTACATTATTAATATTATTGTCATTGCATTTTGTAAAATGTTGACATATTTTAAGAATATATTGTATCAGTGTAGGCTATACCAATATGAATTAAGGTTAAGAATCAAACTTTAGACCTCAGTTCATCCGTAAGCCCTGCTTAATGAATCGATCTGGAGTTTAACTCGGAAATCTATTACAAAAATGACTTATTTGCTGCATGGGGCTATCATAATTGCAATTTTCACTGATTAAAAAAGCATACTGGCACTTTGTTACATTAGTTTACCTGATTTTTTCTACATGTCACTTGTTAAAAAATATAGTTTGGATTACATTTTGATCCTTAAAAACTTGTTTATTACACGTATATCTATGGTAATTTATACTACTTCTTGTATTATACCCATGAAGATCATTGTTTCTTCTGTTATATATACTGTACAATACAGTCCTATGTATGAATATATCTACTCTTATACAATTCAACGGCCCTAAATAGCGTGCTCACTCGCTCGCTCACTTCGTGAGACATCGGGTATACTCGGCGATGTTCGTCTCTCGCAGTCTAAACTTTCACGAAGAGTACAAAATTAGGAAAACCGTTTCTTTATTACATAAGGCCTAAGTGAAATGAACACAATGAACAAATATTCCTATTTTATTTTTACTTACAATTTTCATAAGTTAGCTCTGAACCACAAACATGTCTAATAAACTGCCAGTGTAAATTTCTTAAAAATCCTGGATTCAATTAATAATGGCGGGCGAAGCCGCGGGCACCAGCTACAATATTAGTGATAGTTTAACCATGGAAGTATCGCGAACAATAAAAATCCAAACAAACCATTCCTTCCCTTGAAAAATTATATAATTTCTGAAAATTACACTGAATTTATCAAATAAAATTCACATCATATTCATCTGTCAACAAACAGTTGAGAAACAATACGTATTATGTGTTCAGTTAGCTTTGGAACTGCATAATCGAATCTGAGATCGTTTTCCCAGGCGGCGCTTTCTAATCGTGGAATGTAGGCCTACTCTAAAGCCGGAATTTTAGCTGTTTCATTAATTATTAATGATTTAGTTTATGAATGATTCGCGTGCAAGTGTTAATAAACATAATGCTTTAATAATTATTATTCTCTTGATTTTTAAATTTTCAATTAATTATCGTGGGCGAAGTCTCGGGCACCTGCTATAGTTGTTAACATAAGCTTCTTAAACGAAACGCTCGGTTCTGAAAACTTCGGAAACTCCTGATCCGTGTTAAATGGGGAATTCAACATGAATTCACAAAGTGAAGTACCGGTAAATATACAGATACTGTAACCTTAAAACAAAGACAAAAATTGTACGTACATTATTAATTTATTACGCAAATATTCCCTGAACAATTATCCTTCCGGTCGTATTATATGGATGTGAGACATGGTCCCTTACATAATCTGAGAGTATTCGAAAACAGAGGGCTTAGGAAATTTCAGATTCCTGATAATTCTAATGCATTAGTTTATTCATATGGACCCCACACCTCAATCCCACAATGGAATTTACGCCACAGATAATATTTTTAATTATTCACTCCTTAATATATGATTAAAAAAATCTCAATGAACAAATAGACTTACTAATTTTAGCAGATGAAGCATCTATATGTTGTGCCCATGTTAACCTATCAGGGGCGTATTCAGAGGGGGGCTGAGGGGGCCGCAGCCCCCCCCCCCCCGAAACGTTAACTAATGCTAATATGTTGCACATAAGGGCACTTTAATTTCACAGATAGTAGACAATTTAATTGCATATCTTGACTCATAAAAGGTTCGGCATTTTATTCTTTGCTACTAATCTTTAAGAAATTTTCATTTTTCCGTTACATTTTCCCTATTTTATCATCAGAACGAACTTTTCCAACATTACAGACAAAGCGATCTCGTAATTCCTTAGCTATGAGACATTCATTAATATAGTCAACATAACAATAATAGAAAACATAATATTAAAGTAGTCATATAAAATACTTAAATACTTTTCATTTGTTATTATACTACTGTATATTCCTTTTTTTAAATATGCATTTAGAAATTTGAAGTCATATTTTCAATTTTTAATGTCATATTTTCATAAATTCAAGGTCATTTTCAGGCATTTTTAGATCATCAACTTCTGAGTCCTAGTGAGAATAGAGTTAGGTTTATCACAGCCCCTTCCGAAAAGAAATCTTGGATATGCCCCTGTAACCTATTGTCTATCCATATTCCTAAGAACTTTTGCCTGTCGACTTTCTCGTAATTTTTATTCCTTAGCATAAGTCGATCATCCCTATTTCCTTTATTTAAGAAATCTTATGCGGTATCCAACAGATTTCGTAAATCGGGATAAAAACATTTGTTTTGATTTGTGTCTAGTTCAGTCCTTATTTAACATGATCAACATTATATTTCCATATAAATTTGTAGAACAAACTAAGTAGGAGGAAAAGAAATAACAAGCTACACAATAATAAAAATGTTTCAATATCCTCACATTATCAATGTACACCAGCGTTTCTCAACCTATGGTCCGTGGACCACTGGTGGTCCGTGATGATGGTGCAGATGGTCCGCAGACATAATTAAAAAATATCATAAAGCAAGTGGAAAGTAAAATGGACACTAGATGTCAAAATTTTTTAAAACCTTCGAAAATACAGGTCCTATTGCAAGTTTCCTTACTTTTGCAGTTACGAACCACAGTTTAAACCCCTGATGCACTGACGTCTATGGTTCCCTCTTTCATTCAAAACCCTGAAAAATAAGACTTTGTCGGATTTTGTTATTAGAGGCGCTCTCTTAACAAGGGTTTTATGTATTTAGATTTATTTGTTATGTTGACCTATAATTAATGCCCCAAATATTAAGAGTATAGGCCTACATAAAGCTTACTTTTAAAAATGGGATGTAAAATTTGGGATCCGTAAAACTTTTTAGACATTTCAGAGGTCCTCGGGTTCAAAAAGGTTGAGAAACGCTGATGTACACAATGTTCACATCGCTTTCTTGGGCAATCACTGCAAATTGGTTTTGTGCATTTTTCCTGCCCTGTATCACCTCTTATTGTAGGTGCTACTTCTTAAAGACTTTCTTTCCAAGAACTGCCTCTACCTGCTGCCACCCTAATCCTCTTCGACTTGTCAGTCAGTCAGTGAATAGAAAGGTAATTAGGCGTATTCGCACATGTCTTCAGTCGAGTATAACTGGGACGCTAGGACTTAAACCAAACACGCCACCTCCTCGAAATGGTCATCCTGTGAGCTGGGAACAACACCACTACTTCCAATACAACACAATGCAGTTCAGTTATAAACGAAACCCTTAAAAACAACATTTTGAATGACGTACAGTACTTGGAAATAAAGCCGCAAAAAGGAAAATGTGATAACATAAACCAAATCTTTGATCACAATAAACAGCATTTTTTCAATGTAGGCCTATCAGTATTAATCCGTATGGAACTTCATAAAAGTGATAACATTATCCGCGATTACATTAAGCGGCGTTAACTTTATTATATTTTGGTTGTTCGGTTTTTCGTCATAACGTGTGGGGAATCGTCAGCTGCTTCGAACCAGGTATTTATATTTAATGTTTTTAATATTTAATATCTACTCTTATACAATTCAACGGCCCTAAATAGCGTGCTTGCTCGCCCGCTTCGTGAGACATCGGGTATACTCGGCGATGTTCGTCTCTCGCAGTCTAAACTTTCATGACGACTACAAAATTAGGAAGGAAAACCGTTTCTTTATTATATAAGGCCTAAGTGAAATTAACACAATGAACAAATATTCTAATTTTATTTTTACTTACAATTTTCATAGCTCTGAACCACAAACATTTTTAATAATCTACCAGTGTAATTTTCTTAAAAATCCTGGAGTCAATGAATAATGGCGGGCGAAGCCGGGGGCAACAGCTGTAAAATATTGATGGTTTTATCTCTTGAAATATCGCTGATAATAATAATCCAAACAAACCATTCCTTCCCTTGAAACATTATATAATTTCTGAAAATTACACTGAATTGATAACATAAAATTCACATCATATTCATGTCAATAAACAGCTGAGAAACAATACGTATTAGGTTCTTTGGAACTGCATAATCGATTCTGATATAGTTTTTCCCAGGGGGCGCTTTCATGTCGTGGAATGTACTCTAAAGCAGGAATTTTAGCTGTTTCATTAATTATTAATGGCTTAGTTTATGAATGATTCGCGTGGAAGTGTTAATAAATATAATGCTTTAATAATTATTATACTCTTAATTTTTAATTTTTAAAAGAATTATCGTGGCGAAGCCACGGGCACCTCCTAGTATAATACAACCCCAAAGAGCAAAGCTCATGCGAGGGGTGAAATACATACATTGGTTCAAAAGAAAAATATATTTAAGTACTAGGTTATGTGGTGGTAATATCTACATTATGTTTGATGATCATAGAATAACAATAAATTAGCTACGGAAAAATAATACTAAAAGACTCGCGAACGAAATTCTATATTAATCGTTATACTATTGCCAAAGCAAATATTACAATCCACATTGGATTAAAATTGCTGGAGGTAAATTACATTACTTAAATGGGGTTCTCAAAAATGTATAATGTACGTTAAACTACTTCGGTATGAATGCAAAGCTGCGAACCATGCAACTCTATGTGCAGCCTGCATTTAGGTAGTGCATGCTATGCTACTTCGGTGTGAATGCTCACTTACAATCCACATATTATTTATTTGACGTACCAATAACATGGTATTTTTACATGTTATTATTACTATTCCGAAATACTTAATACAAAGGAAGAATACTGAACATAAACTTGTAAATCAAGATAACACTGGTCAATGTTTCATAAGCTTATTTCTCTGCCTATTTGTATAACTCTATCGGTAAAACCAGAGGCAAACACGAGCGGATAGCTTATCGTCCGCCGGTAGCAATGGAGGGGGGTAGAAGAGAATGCATATACTGTTCTCTTCATTCCAAACTGTTCGGTTCATAATAGCCCGTAACTATTGAAAACAAAAATAAAATGAATAAAGTTTTTTTTTAATTTTTTTTTTAATGAAATATTATTTAAGTAATGCTATGTAACTCTTTGAATACCGCTGTTGGGTCTTCACTATTGAATGTGTGAGGCTAAGATGTTTTAACACGTTTTGTACAGCAGGGAAACATCACGTGAGATGGTCAGGCAGGTCTAGATTAGATCATCGTAGCCTACTGCGCAGCCGTTGTTACCGATCGAGTTATACAAAGTTGCCAAATACGTAGGCCTACCACAGCACGTTTACTGCACCTGAGAGTTGGTGAATGGCAGCGGCATCACTGGGGAAATCCACGCGACTACAAGAGCACCTGTTCTTTGTCGGTGTCGGCGTAGGTGCAGATATTCGGATTAGGGAACAATGCTATTACATTCTTTTGTATATAGACGATGGTTTGGGACGAGGTCTTCTTAAAATGGCACCAACAGTTTTATTCCCTCCCCTTCAGTTTCACTAACACTTGACTCATTTTCATGTCTTCTATCTCAGACTGTTCACTGTTTGTATCGTGTTCATTTCTTCACATTCATCCTCACTGGCTCTTGTATCACTTTCGTGTAACACTTCATTTAGTGTGGACAGAGTTCTTGGGACAGATTCATCAGTATGATGTGATTCCCCACGCAGTTTTGCAGTCGCACGTGTTATAAAAGGGGCCTGGATTTTTAGGTTTTTATCAAACATGATTTAGTTTTTTTAAACATATTAAAATAGTTTTTAGGTTTTTTTCCAAATTCAGACTTTTTTAGTTTCATAAGTACAATAAACACATTGAAAAAGGTATTAATTAATTTTATTAAGTGCCAGAATGGTACCGGTACTTTATGAGATTGTGTGGGGGACGGAAAATGTCTGTCCGTCTGTCTGTCTGTCTGTCCGTATGCCTGTACCCGCCATAACTCAAATAAACTTTATCGGATTTTCATGAAACTTGATATACGCATTTATAACGTCCATGGAGAGAACCCTATTGATATTGGACCAAATCGGTTGACCGGTATCGGAGTGCCTATTATTTAGTGCCTATTTTAATGGAAATATATAAGAAAGGTGCGATAACTCAAATACGCTTTATCGGAGTTACATGAAACTTGGTACACGCATTTATGACGTACATGGAAAGAAGCCTACTGAATTTGGACCGAATCGGTTGACCGGTACCGAAATAACGAGTAATTAACAGTCACATCTATTATAATGTAATGAAGATATCACAAATCTGTAGTTCTGCTGACGCTGGTCGATTTTAATCTGATTAGAAAAACTTATTTTCTGCATATCATAATTGCAATTATAATTGATTCGACAAAAGCATTCTGGCACTTTGTTATAGGCCTATCAGTTTACCTGATTTTATTTTTACTTGTATTACTATGGCTCTGAACCACCAAACTATAGGAATGCTTTTTTTTGTTTGTTTCTTTCTTTCTTTCTTTCTTTCTTTCTTTCTTTCTTTCTTTCTTTCTTTCTTTCTTTCTTTCTTCCTTTCTTTCTTTCTTTCTTTCTTTCTTTCTTTCTTTCTTTCTTCTAAATTTTATAATTATCCCCTGACATTTCCAACTCTACCACAGTAATTCAACAAGGTTTCTCAATTAATCAACATTTAGAATACTTTACTTTAGGCTTCTTGCTGGAGCAAACACTATGAACAAACTGCCAGTGGCGGCTATTCAGGGGATTTTTTAATTGCCCGCCACGCCACCATCTGGTGGCAAAGCTAGGAGACACTGAGATCCTGAGAGGGCAGCGTGCTTCAAGTCGGCCGTGTGAAGGTGAAATGGAAACCACGCCCTCCGTTGCATGGGTAGTCTGTTCAAATAAAAAATGAGGATGGCAAGCAGCAGTTTTCTCGCTTATCCCACGTCTGCTAGGTGACGAGAACAGACTACCCATGAAGCAGTCCCCCTTGTTCAGGCATTTTCTTCGCCGCGCCAGCACCTCACACTGTCAGCTTGGAGAAAGAGGTGGGCACGTTAGATCTTCCACCGTCTAACGGTCTTACGCTGCCAAATTCGAATGAGTTAAATTCAGAAAAACCCGGATTCCACAACCCCGATTAAGTATTCTGTCGCACTGGGAACACTAAGCGACTTCCTCTACCTCGATCATTAAAAATACTATTTCTCGTCTCTTATTCCATTTCCGGGGAATTCTCACGCGATTTGCCCTGCCCCAATTATTATTATTATTGTTGTTATTATTACTATTAGTATTATCATCATCATTGTTCCTATCATTATTATTATTATTATTGTTATTATTATTATTATTATTTTTGTGCTATTTTCTCTCGTCACACAACTCACACAACGTTCGACGAGACGAGAGAAATTAGCAAAAAAATAATCGCGTGAGAGTTCCCAGAGATGGATTAAGAGACGAGCAGTTTAGATAGGCCTACTAATAATTTTTAAAAATATTTTAAGTTTGCTGTATGAAATGATATTTGCAGCACACCCTCGTTTTGAGCCACGAGCCGCTATTAGGTGAATTCCGTTATTAACATAAGCATGTGGCATTTTCTCTCTTCACCTAATTTTCCGGCCACGAGCCGCCACTGCAAACTGCAAGTGTAAGCTTCGTAAGAAAGCCGTTAATTTGCTGAATAAACCGGGGATTTCGGTTCACTAAAGATTTCCTTCACCTGGAAAATGAAGTAGGCTACAATTTGACAAAATTGCAAACTGCAATGCTATATTTTCTCGTACTAATCCAATGATAACAATGAGCAATACGCAAAATGTTAGCAGATATTTAAATGGTGCAAAAATATGTTGCACAATCTTTCTCGCAAATACGTGTTAAAGGCTAGCACAGAGAAATGTAAATTATAGAGACAATTAAATTTTCTTTTTACATTTTCATAAAACTAACAAGTATCTGGAATGGAAAGCATCAGGGTCGATCTTTATGTTCAATACTTTTACCGCGAAATAAAAATAATAAATTGGGGGTTGATGGTTTCCTCAATCTCAAAGGCAAAAATGCAGGATACATTGATGCTGCACGAATGAGTTATTACAAGAGCCTACTGGTAAATCTGGGTGGCCACGAGGTTTGATTTGAACCCAGGACCTCTTTCCTTATACCCTCTACCACACAGGTCTAATTGATTTTGGTGTGTTCATTACGACTGTGGTAAAATGACTACATTTCACAACAATAATTAGATTATAGTATTTTTGTTAGCCTACTATTGGCCACAAAAGAATATAATTCATATTTTTTTCAAAATATATGTTCTAAAATTCACATTTAGGCCTAAGTCATGTTATTTCGTTTTTATCTTGATACCTGTTATTGTTATAAATAGGGGCGGATTTCTATGACATGTCATATTTTTCCCCTTTGCATTATTTCAGGTTTCCGACTAATTTAAACCCGATTCCAAGCATCCTGTTGAAAATGGAAGGGCTTTTATTGTGCATATAACTGCATAAATAGGGAATTTTCAACTATTGTAGCATATTTAGTCTGAATATGCTTATTACGACATATTTTTGGCATATTTGTGTGCATATTAAAGAAATTTTGAAGTTTCATATCATATTTTGTAAATTTTGCTTTATAATGATACTTTTGAGAATTTACAGATATTTTAAATAATTAACATTATCTAATATATAAAGTCGAATGTGTGTTTGTGGATATGTGGGTATGTATGTTTGTTCCTTATACAAATCTACATTTCTTTACCAATTTACACGAAATTTTGCATACATACCCAGTTAAGCCCGGGAAGTAACGCGGTCAACATTAAAATTGAAACAAATCAGTCCTTCCCTTGAAAATTATATAATTTCTGAGAATATTATACTGAAAAAAATGAAATACTGTTCAGTTGTCAAGACAACAGTGAATTGTTTACACAGTTCACATGGAGCTCTGGACACTACATAATATTGGACTTTAACGAATTCTGATGCTAACGATTTGTAAAAATAATTCTTGAAGAATAAAATCCACGAAAATAAAGCACATTGTAATGCAGTCACATAACTTTCTCTACCCTCGACACAAGAAATATTTTCTCACTTCACATTTTGATGTAGAATAAGAGGTCATATTGCAGGGACAACTTAAGTGTGTGAGTATGCTATATCAGAAGTCTGTAAATAATCCTTTCCGCTGATAAGTTATCCATACCTGTAGGCTTTGTATTAGTTGAGAAATAGGGATGTTTATCATAGACCCTAAGCATGGGATGGAACATTTTGAGTCCTATGCTCGCAGTATTTTATGTCCCGGGTTTTAGGGGAGGAAAGTATGAAAGTGATGCTGCATTTCTCTTTTATTTCAGCCCCGAAACGGTTGTATGGTAACATGAGAATGTGAAATAAAATTTTCCGTCAAGTCAATATGTAATTTATGTTTCTTCTTATTTCAACCCCTCCCAGGCATGATGTGTAGAAGCATCGGAATGCAGCATTCCACATCCTCTATGAGCCATAAAAAGCTATATCTAGCATTTTCTGATGGAATAGTTTGAGTGTGATAAATCTTTTTCTTCATTTCAAGTTCTACATACATAAAGTCCTCCATAAGTTAATTTCAAATTAAAAAATACAAAGCCCGGGCGACGCCGGGCCTTTTCAGCTAGTTGTTTAATAAAATGAATTGTAATGAAACTTAAAAAATATACACAATGTGTAAGTGGTAAAGTCATATTTTAAATTTTATTGGTCATATTTTAATGTTTTTTAGGTCATAAATGCATGCATATATCCTATTTTTTAGGTAATAGAAATCCGCCCCCCCCCCGTTATAAAGAAATGTATTTAACAAAAAGTGTTCTATTTAATTTTCTCTACAACTTGACTGTGCTAAGTTTTCATGTATCGCCCAATGTAATGGAGATAACCTAGAAAAATTGAAAATGGATACGAGTTAAGTACCCTCTAAGTCATTTTTACAGAAAAACCAATATAGCCTTTTCATTAGTTCTAGGCCTATATAAAATTTTCAGATTTTACACTTTTATTAAAATCGTTTGAGCCATTTTTTTTAAAATAAAAATTTTGACGAAAGTTTTCATGAAAAGCCTCCTTACAGTTTTAGTTATGAAAACAAAATTCAGGGCGGTTCGATGAAATTCCGAAAAATTCCTTCATTTAAAAATTAAAGTAGGCCTACTGGTAAATACAGCGCTGTGCTTGTCCACGGGCAGACGGACAGACGTCATTCAAAAATAACTTTTTTTCGGCATCTAGGTATCGTGAAACATGTTTTCCCGGTGTTATATCGATTTCGATTTTTTGGCACGATCACAATACTTTTTCTATACTACGGATATGCGAGAAAGTAAAATGCTGGAGAAGAATTACCTTAGTATTTCCACAATGAAGTTATAAAGAGAAATATTAACATATTTTCTTATGTTATTTGGTCTTAATTATTATATTATATTACAAAAATTTACCACTTTTCAAATATTCGCACGAGAAATTGTCTGCAAATATATTATATCAGAAAACTCGAAGACGGGATTCTCCGAAATGAGATTAAAATATGGCAGACCTAACACGATTGCCAAAGGCAATATTATACTCTCATAAGAATTCCCTATTGAATTACCATAAACGTATTAATTAAATAACATTTTTAAATAAACAGTGTAAAAAGTGTTGCACAAACTTTGTTACACGTAAAATCATACCAAATGAGCAAAGCTCGTTTCTATGGGCTGTATTCTTACATATATTAATAAGAGAGTAGATAAATTTACAAATATGCACACAAATTAAATAAATATTAAAACAGTTAAACAGTTTTTACAAATAATTTAAAGCAATAAATCCAAAATTACAAGAACAGAACTCAATTCTACATATACGTTTATATTCAGAACTCGCTTCGCTCATTGGAGGCTCCGCTGAGGTTCTCGGGAAAGGTTTTTTAAAAGATCTATGGGAGATAGAGTGCGTGTATTTAATCTGCTGTAGTGGTTAAATATTTTATTTACATAGATTTCATGGTCTATCTATGTAAATATTCAATTTAGCATTGCCTTTACGACCGGGAAAATCATAAAAAGACACAAGTAAAAATGCGAGATTTCATCTACGAGTTATGATTAAAGAATATAAATTATGAAATTTCTTTAACAGATAGAATAAAATTTTGTTAGTTTTGGACAAAAATATGTTAATTGGATTTAATTATTATGAACCTGAGTCTTCAGAATGCGATTCCAAGACGTTACTATCTCGACCACCCGTTAGGTTTACAGAAATAATTATTTCTAAACTTTCAGAGCCCTATGTGAACACTGTTTGATAATACCGAGCCCTTTTTCGGGGGGGTTTTAGGGCTAAAAATTGAAAAAGTAAACTTTTTAGAATTTACCTGTGGTTTACAGCCTAAAAGCCATATGTGTAGCAAATTTCAAGTTTCTAGCTCATCTGGAAGTGGGCAAACATTAATGGCAATGAGTGAGTGAGTGAGTCAGCCATGTGGCTTTATATTATAGGGATTAGAAATAGTTGGAATTATTAAGATGAAACAAATAGAAGTAAAAAATATATATAATTTAATTTTAATATTAAATACTGTATTATCTAATTCTTATCTTAAGTTGGTGGGCACTATACAACGAAATCAGGATGCTCAGCAGTAAGAGTATAATAAAGTTTCATGCCATCATTTAGGTCATGTAATTGGCCTGAAGTGGCATTTTATTTCTCCAAAACGAAATATGACGTTTCTTGTTCTATTTTGATAATATTCGAAAGAAATACATTTTTGTCGGATTTTACCGTAATTAGTCAATGGCCTAATTAGACCAAATTAGGGCCCAGATTTTTAGGTTTTTGTAAACCCTGTTTGCGTTTTTTAAACATATTAAAATTGTTTTCTTATCATTTGCAGAAGATTTTTTTTTAGTTTTTACTATAATAAGTAGCCTACAATAAACACACTGAAAAAAAATATTGATTAATTTTATTTTCACTTAAATTTCCATGGCTCTGAACCACAAAACTTTAGGAATACTTTTTACTTAGTTTTAGAACTATCTCAATCATTTCCAAATCCACCACAAACTCAACAAGAACGTTTTTCAATTAAACAACTTTTAGAATTCTTTACTTTCGGCTTCTTGCTGGAGTAAACACTGTGAATAAACTGCAAGTGTAAGATTCCTAAGTTTACTTCTAAAGAAAGCGGGGATTTCGGTTTACCTAAGATTTACTTTACTGGGACAATGGGGTACAAAATGAAAAAATTACAAAACGCAAATTTTATCTTACAAATTAATATACTGGCAACAATGAGCAAGATGCAAAATATAGAGACATTTAACAAATAATTTTTATTAGAACAATAATAATTAATTTTTATTTTATCGTATTTTACTTGAAAATCAGTTTTAGCCATTTTTAGATGTTATAAGATTGGACTATGTGACTGCCATGACAATGAAACGGATAATTATGTTAAAATATCGCAGTCAGCAGGAAGGAACAAAATAGTTTAAAACTTAAGAATCCGGGCCCTAGAAATCTCTCTCTCTCTCTCTCTCCCTCTCTCTCTCTCTCTCTCTCTCTCTCTATATATATATATATATATATATATATATATATATATATATATATATATATAAGGCTGTGTCCTGACTGACTGACTGACTTAAATGACAGTGAATCGACGTCAGTAGAGACTTGGATTGGAATTTTGACTGTACCTTCGTTTCATAATGCAAGTGCTCACTAAGAAAGGTGTTTGAAAAATTTTGATTTTAAGTGCCAAAAATAAAATGTTTTTGAGAATACTTAATCCTTTTTTACACAAAATTATCAATCCAAATCACAGTTCACATGACAATATATTGTTGCCAGTGGTCTCAGATGGATTTGGAAATAAATGAAACGGAACTTTGACAAATTAGAGAAGCTATCAATAGGCTATAATTCATATTATAAATAAATATTAAGGAATGAAATCCACGAAAATAATTCAGTCACACAACTTTCTCTATCCTGGACATAGAGAAAACAATACGAGGTATGGTAATATGTTTTGGCGAGAGAAGTATGAAAGTGATATAGCATTTCTGTTTAATTTCATCCCCAAAACGGTTTTATGGTAACATGAGAGTGAGAAATAAATATTCCTCAAAGACAATACAATTTTATGTTACCGGAATTTCTGTTTCTTCTTATTTGAACTCCTACCTGGCTTGCTGTGTACAAGCGATGGGATGCAAAATTCTACATCCTCTATGAGCCATAAAATGCTATATCAATCGTTTTCTGAGCGAATAGTTTGAGTGTGATAAGTCGTTCTTCATTTCAAATTTTAAATACTTATAAAGGGATCTAGAATTTTAAAATCGAAAATCCTTCATAAGTTAATTTCGAATTACAAAATAAAAACCCGGGCGACGCCGGGCTTTTTAAGCTAGTCAATCGTAAGTACAATATCATATTCTAGTACCGTACATGTGGTTCCTGAAAATGGTCATAGAATGCCACGTGATCGTGAACTTTGTTGCTGGTAGTTTCCTATGTTGTTCACAGGCAGAAGATACGTCTTAAGTGAAATAAGCCAAAGTTGGTTCATAAATTTTTCTTTTGTCAGCGTGAACATCTTGAGGTTGTTCAACTCCTAATTCAAATTGGATGGTATGCATATTTATATACAGAGTGTTAATAAATAATACAGAAATATTCTACATGTATATAGAGGAGACTTAGACAAGCAACTTTTATTAGGAGATTTTTGCTCTACGACGTAAAATGTGTATGCTACAGGGCTTTAAAGTCATTATAATTTGTTGCTCATAAATCAATAATTACGCGAAATAGGGTTAAAATGTTCATTAAATTGACTTCATGCCTTCCTAGTGATCCATAAAACCTGACTCTTAATCAGTCGTCAACAGCTATATCATAATTTAGAGTTTCCATAATCTGCAAAATTTACAGACTAATCACATAACTGGTCGCCACTGCATTAGTCTCTTTTTTATTCACAACTACCGACTACAGTGTTAACAACGAAGTTCCTTTGTTTTGCATTTGTTTCTAATGTTAGAAGTCAGTGGCGGCCATGCCCTGGGAGACTTCATGCTGTAACTAGGCCCGACGAGAGGGAGGGGCAGCCGGGGCTCTAGCCCCGGGGCCCGGACCCCGAAAGGGGGCCCGGCCGACCAGGTTTTATTTTTTACTTTCTAAATTTACTCTAAAATAAAATTGGTTATAAGTCAATAAACAGCTTAAGTTATGTTTTATGTGTTTATTTTATCCGCATTGACCTGTCGTATAACGGTGACATGAAATTAATCAGTTAATCTGAAACGGATTATTCTTGAAGATAAATTTATATTTTTGAAAAGTAGAAGCAGATTCCTTTTGGACTGAACAGTAGGCGTCACTAACGTTCGGCATTTAAAATCATAATTTTCAAAAGATTAAACTGGTACATACAGATAAAATTGTTCCTAATTACAACATTTTAATGTAATTTTCAGTTTCGTGCCTGGCATCAGTTAACCGATTTGATCCAAAATCAATAGGCTTGTCCCATAGTATACCAAGTTTTATGAAAATCCGATAAAGCGTATTTGAGTTATCGCGCTTACAGACACACATACAGACAGTCAGACAATCCTGTCTACCAGATAGGCCTAATCTCATAAAGTACTGGTACCATTCTGGCACTTAATAATTATGTAATATCATTACAAAATCTTTTTGTTGCATAACTTACATTATAAAGTGCGAGTTGGGTAGTGAATTTAATATTCGATGGGGGCCCGGGAAAATTTGTCCCTGGGGCCCTTGCTTTCTTTCCACGGCCCTGGATGTAACAGGAAAAATTGAATCCATAGAGCAAAAATCTCCTAATAAAAGTTACTTGTCTATGTCCCCTCTATACACAGGTAAAATATTTCGGTGTTATTCGTTAACATTCTGTATAAAATAGATTTAACTTAATTTGCAACTGAAACCTCCCACACGGATCTCTTTCTTCGCCGAGCTACGTGTGATCAACATGACTTCAGATAATTACATAGGCGTACCGGGGGGGGGGGTTTGGGGGTTTGAACCCCCCCATTGATTGAAAAAAGGAGAATTGTATAATTTGTTTAAGTCTGCCCATAAATGACTTAATACAAGTATAAAGCGTGGGAAGCTTAAAACTCGTTATTTTGCATCTTAATTTTTAAAATTTTCCGGGGGAGGAACCCCTGACCCCTCTCCCTGGGAGGTATTCCATACCCCCAGACCCGGCGGATGTTATAACCCCCCCCCCCATATGGTCGGCCTGGTTACGCCTATGGATAATTACACACCTGACTCGTCTGTCTTCTCAAAATACTTCTTTTATCGGATCTGCGACGTGAACCATCAAGTTTTTTTTTTTTTTTTTTTTTTTTTTTTTTTTTTTTTTTTTTTTTTTTTTTTTTTTTACTATAAATATATAGCCTAAATTAGATTGTGAATGAGGAACGATTGAGACACTTAAAGCTGTTTGGTGGTTGTTGAAGAGAACTGGTCTTGAGATGATTGCCTCATTTCGCTTGGTTGGTTGTTTCAGGATTCAAACTTGATTTTCTCTCAACAATCTTAATTCGTCTTGAAGTCCTTTTATTACTCACATTATAATAAGAGGATACTCCGAGGCGTATCAGTTGCATAGACCCAGTTAAGATTACCATTACATCAGTAACGTGACGGAGAAAGGAACAAAAGTCTATTGTTTTAACAACTGTTGTTCTACGAGGGCCATCCAGAAAGTAAGTTCCCATCGCCGATGAAGAAAACAAAAATAGTAATAAGTACACTTCGGATTTTAGGTAAAAACCTATTTTAATCCTTAAGTGATATATGGACATAAACGTGTATATGCATGTTTCATAAGTAACTATGCCTAAAACTGAAACTTTTACAGGACCTAAAACTGCCTATTTTTACGTTAGAGCCTAATATTGCCTTTTTGATTCTTTTTCCTCTAAAGTTCAAAATAAGTTCTTTTTTTGTTATAAATTCTAGCATTTATTTTCAGTTCGTAGGCCTACTAAATTTTTAGCTCGGAATGTGCAGTGCATGACACATTTGTGACGTGGTTAAATAGTAAGGAATGTTTCGTCTTGAGTAGAAAAATTCCTTGGAATTCTCAAGAAAATGTAGTGTTTTTCTCCCGACTCCCACATCCAGTAAAAAAAAAGAAGAAGAAGAAAAATTAGTTCACTGAATCACTGAGGGATAAAAGGGGTTGAATATGCTAGCGTGCGTAGCTTCTGGGCGCAGGGATTAGGTTTTCACTCTTATGGTAGTAATACAGGCCCTAGTAATAGGTCTATATAATTCTGTGTACCATAGGCCTGTATGTTTTATCATGATTATTGATTAATGATGACTTCAATAAATATAATATTCTGCATTGCAATTGAAATATTTCAGAAAAATAGCAACTTAACGATTTTATAAGAGACTATTTACGATTTTTAGAACCTATTTTCCAATTTTTAGAGCCTATTTTAGGTACCAGCATTTTTAGCGACCTAAAAGTCCTAGTAATAAGTAATAAATATCTATTGCAATATTTACAGAGATGCATTGGCTACTTCTCTACATAGTCGGCACTGTTATCGAGGCATTTATCTCAGCGGTACACAGAGAAAGCTGATGAGCAGGGCCCGGATTCTAATGACATGTCATCTTTTTATTGGTGCTGCATAGACATTTCCAACTTGTAGATGAATCCTAATCATGGCCTCTAGTTTATAGAAATACATTTTTACTAAGTCATTTTTTGTCATTTTATGCAATTTTATACTTTTAGGGAATTTATTTCAATTTTACGTCATTATTTTGTCATTTTCGTGTCATTTGCTTCCTTATTTAGTCATTTTCATGTATTTACATTGAGTGTATTAACTTTTCTTTCGTCGCTAGCGGTTCTCTCTTTGAAGTGTTGTTTGTTTAATGCAAGAAGGAAAAATTCGGCGTTAAAATGTTGACATGTCTTAGTCGGAAATAAGAATCAAAGAAACTCCAAAATTTTGTATGATATTACTATTGTTATTAGATTGACTTGGCACCAGAGTATGCCATCTGCTTGGATTTGAGAGTGCAAACTATTGTTTACCCACAATAAACAATAATGTAATCCAGCAGACCACAAAAGGAAATGCCAAAGTTTGACTCGCCAGTGCCTCAGTGCCAGTATAAATTTCCGTGAGAAAAGAACATTCACAACATTACAGTTATTTACAGTTTTTACAATTATGTACACATTACTCTATAACTTTGTGTGTACAATAATAATTTTTTTAAAAAAAAAGGTAAAGTGATCCCTATACAGGCCATGGAGGCCCAGAGGGTTCCAGGAGGTTGAGGCTCCCAGATTTTGGACATTCGGCACATGAAGGTGGTAAGGTTGTCAGCCTTACGCATCGGCCGCCTTTACCTCCAGGATTGCTCCTGGTACTCATTTTTGTTAGATGCTGAGTCGACCCCAGGGCCATAGTGCCACCAGAAGGATTAGGTCAATTGAAAAATCTCAACAACCTCATCGGGAATCGAACCCGCGACCTTCCGGTTTGTAGCGCAGCGCCTCGACCACTACGCTACGGCGTACCCCATAATAATTTTTTATAAATAAAATATCAGTCCTTAGTTAATTTTTAATAATTATTAAGTCATTTTCTTTAAAATTTAGGGTCATTTTATAGGTAATTTTTCAAACAATTTTCGGTCATCAGAATCCGGGTCCTGGTGATGAGTTTCTCGACAATGTTGTCACTGGGGATGAAACATGGGTGTCGCATGCCACACCAGAAACAAAACAACAATCCATGCAATGGCGGAATAGTGGTTCAACTGTGATGATAAAATTCAAGCAGACAATCCCTGGGAAAAATCTGGGATCGACGTGGTGTCCTCCTGTGCGAGGGGAGACCGTAACTGCTGATCGGTATTGTCAAACATTGAAAAATCTGAGGAGGGCGATCCAAAACAAGAGACGTGGAATGCTGAATGCAATGATTTCATGGCTCCAGAGACTAAAGGGGCTGTCACACTGGATCGATCGAGGGACAGCGTCCGACTGACTGGTATAATGAACCTATAGACAGCAGTGGTACCAGTCACATAGCATCGATCGCCAGCGATCAACAACGAGGGTGAGAGATCATCTGGTCTGTGAAATCAAACCTGTCCGTTTTTCAATCGCCAGTCGATGGCAAACTTTGTACCCACCTGAATTTCAGAATTGATGCTGGAAGATTTAACTTACACAATAATGTCGTTTTAAACTTATATTTGAATAAAATATAATTGCACGAATCATTTAAGGCATTTAAAACGATATCTTCTTATGTAATTTAATTTTAAAAACACAAAAATAGATCGAGTTGTAAGCACCTAGCGGTGGGCGATCGAACTACAACAAACAACAAACCTCTTCGCTCGGCCGACTGATGGAAGCTTGAAGTAAACAGACGTAGCCTGATATAGTAGGCATAATATTAAACCTTACATCCCAACACATGTAGTATGATAATGTGCAGGAAATAGGCATTCGTATTCCTAATAAGGTAATATACTTTACCTCTAATATACAGTGATGAGTAGACCTAGTAAAATCATATAGGTACATAACCTATAATATTTTCGTTGATCGATGACGCTCGATGCAGTGTGACAAGGAACAGAAATTTAGTCGAGAGCGCAAGATGGCAGTCGGCTGGTCTTGATCGATCGAAGCTCAGTGTGACAGGCAGCTATGACATGGGCATACAAATGTTGGTGCAGCGGTAAATGCCTCAATAATGGTGGCGACTATGTGGAGAAGTGGCCAATGAATCTCTGTACATATTAAAATAAATGTTTCTTACTTATTGATAGATATGTAAGCTTTCATGAACCACCGATTATTATCTCTGTTGGACGCTACAGAGAATATTATAGGAGAAAAATTCCTCCGACACTGGGACTCGAACCCAGTACCTTTGGCTATTCGCGCCAAATGCTCTACCAACTGAGCTAAGCCGGAGTTCAAGTCGCAGCGCCAGATGGAACCTCTCTCCTATGACTGATTGCCCTAATGGTCTACCTCACAGACAGACAAGTTATGTCATATGCAGTACTGTGAGGCACACTAATTAGTGATTTTGTGACCGGGCTCCCACTGTTATTGTACAGTTAACATGCAAGATATATATATAAGCTTTCATGAACCACAGTTTGTTGTCTCTGTTGGACATTACATGAGAATATTATAGGAGAAAAATTCCTCACTGGGTTCGAGTCCCAGTGTCGGAGGAATTTTTCTCCTATAACTGGGTTCAGTTTTATTTTTGATTTACATCAATGATCTTCCTGGTAGCATAAGCGATGGATGCCTGGAAACGTATCTTTTTGCTGATGATCTAGTCTTGAATATCTGTAGTGCAAGCAATGAAAGTCTAGACAGTAAACTTGAAACGATTTCTATACAAATACAGGATTGGTGTAATTCTAATAAACTTAGTCTCAATCAAAATAAAACGGTTAGCATCAAATTTAGTTTACGCAGATCTTCATATCACATTGATTCTTCTGTTAAGTTCCTAGGCATTTATCTCGATCCCGATTTAGGATGGAAGTCCCAAATCAAATATGTAGCAAGTAAAATTAGCAAAGGTCTGTATATACCAAGAGTTCTTAGTCACAGTATTAGTAAAACAACTTTAACAACTGTTTATTATAGTCATATCGCTCGTGGGCTGCAATAGTGGCACAACTCAAAATTTACGAATTTTGAGTTAATGCACTCTTCAGAATTGCAGATTGGTCTATTTTACAGCAGCAACAGCGGCATATCTTATAGTACAGTATTCTACAAACAGATGACAGAAGTGTCGCTGTTGCATGCTCTGCTTTGTTATTTACTCTGGCTGCAATAGTGACACTTTTCAAGTTGTGCCAGTGTTGCAGAAGTATTGAATTGTTTTCTGCGGGACATCTCTGGTGTACAGTGGTATTAGCCTACAGACGTGGCAGTCAGATGCGCGTGAGAGAGGTGACGCATGTAGGAGGAATCATGGGGAGGGATAAGAATGTTGAACTGTTCTAGCGGGAGAGGAGAAGCGATTGTAACAAGGTCTCTTGTTTCTTCACTGCATTATACGATCTTACCGCACTGAACGCTACGACACAACTAACCCATACACCCCTCCATGCAGTACGAATGTTTATTGGACTCGTCTGCATCTACTGAGCATCCATGCTTGGACTGCCACGTCTCATTAATACCACTGTACGCATAATAACTCGAATACGCTTTATCGGATTTTCATGAAACTTGGTATACGCTTTTATAACGTCCATGGAAAGAAGCCTACTGATATTGAACCGCTTGGCAATGTCTATGCAGCATCAATAAAAAGATGACATGTCATTAGAATCCGGGCCCTGGTGCTAAGGTTTATTTAAGTTGCATCAACTTTTGAATTACATTGCTAAGACTTACAGTGGTATTAATCAGAGGCAACAGCCACATGCGCATGAGGGAGGTGACGCATGTAGGAGGAATCATGGGGAGGGGTAAGAATGTTGAAGTGCACTAGCGAGAGAGGAGAAGCGATTGTAACAAGGTCTCTTGTTTCTTAACTGCATTATACGATCTTACCGCACTGAAAGCAACGACACAACTGATCCATACACCCCTCCATGCAGTATGAATGTTTGTTGGACTCGTCTGCATCTACTGCGCATCCATGCTTGGACTGCCATGTCTGATTAATACCACTGTACTTCACGAATTGTGCCGTTGTTGCAACTTAACATGACTATGGTTATGGTTTTGGTGTTGCAACTTGGTTACTCGTTACACTTTTTTAATAATTTGTTTACATCATTAATAAAGCTTACTTTTTTTGCCTGTACATTCGTTTCATAAGCCATAAACTTCCAAGATAGCCCAACGTAATGTATTAGAAACATTCAGCAATAGTGGCACATCTCAAAAAATGAGTCCTGAAAACAACAAGGAGGGTAAGGGGGTAAAATTTTTATGATGTTATTATTAACTGAACCCTTACGGAGCCATTTAGTACCGTTTGCCACTTATTCCATCAGTGAATCCTATGAATGATGCATTCCAATACAAGGTGAAACTTCAAACTCATTTATCTCAGCTTCTGATTTTTTCAGTTGTGCCACTATTGCAGCCCACGAACGATATATACAGTCATCTAAGCTACGGAGACTTGCTGTGGGGCAACCATGCTTACACAAACAAACTTCTACTACTGCAAAAGAGGGCAGTGAGGATAATATGCGGAGCTCCCCTGAAAGCACACTGTAAGCCACTTTTTATCGAACTTGGTTATTCTTACCCTTCCATGTATATATGTTTTTAATTGTCTTATTCATGTAAAGAAGAACTTGTCTGATTACACTCGATGCACATCTCTTCATAACTATCCTACTCGAAGCAGTAGTTATTTATATATAAATAAATGTAAATATACCAAGACTCAGAATAGTTATGAGGTGATGTCATTGAATTTATTCAATAGTCTCCCAGAAAGCATAAAGAGAATGACTTTAAGTAATTTTAAAAGAACAATCAGAAGATTTTTATCAACTAACCCTCTCTACAGTGTTGAAGAGTATTATAATATTGAGTGGTTTGAATTATAGTTGTAAGTTGTATTTCATCTTCTTGACGTTGCTATACATTGAATATGTCACCAGCAATAAATCTCTATCTATCTATCTAATATTCTTACTTATTAATGCTTTTGTTTTCTTTGTCGGAGATCAGAAGTTACTTTCTGGATGACCCTCGTATAAAAAGTAGCAGTATCGTAAAAAGAAGGAATACGTAATAGTCTTTTTATACAGAAACATAGAAAATGCCCAATAAGGTATGGCTGTAGTATGGCAATAATCCTAAAATGCTAACGGAGATTCTGTCCAAGTGTTTAAATTTCCCAAAAATGAATCCACAAGGCTTAAATGGATATATGCAACTCACAGGGAAAATTTTATACCTTCAGATAACTCATGGTAAGTAAACACACGTTAATAACTTTTCTCAGTATTTTGTTAAACCCATTAATTGTGAATATCAGTTTACGTGTATTTATTTCCTTTCCAATTGTAATGATTTTTGTTTTTATCTATTACTGCTCGTAGGGAATTCTTCTATACTACATTCATTCCGCTTAAAAACTCATGTCTTCTTCGCTTCCAGCCGTTACATGTAAGTCACCAGCCAGTCTACTTTTTCCCTTGAATTTTCGTCCCTACTTTCACTTTGTTATTGCCATACTGTCGATTTAATTGATAACAGAATATTATAACTAGGGCAAGGCATTTAATGACCATAAAATAGTTTAAAAATGCATTTATGACCTAAAAATAGTGAAAAATGCCACAAAATTTAAAAAATAGACCATTAAATTTTCCATTATTACTTATAATTAGTTTTTTAAGTAATGAATTGCTGAGAAAACAATTTAATGGATGACAGTGCGTTATATATTTAAATATACAGTATAAAACACACTTATTTTATTACTAGGGACCGGATTTTTAGGTTTTTAAAAACACTATTTTAGGTTTTCCATTAGGTGAAATAGTTTTTTTTTATGTTTTTTTGTCCAAAATATAGTTTTCTGGTAGAATAATTGGTTTAATGAATTTGTATGTGCTACATAAGATTCAATACATAATACTTGTAAAGTTTAACCATAATGAATAGAGGAGAAAGTGTGATGACTGAGGTAGTTCACTGGTTCCGCCGCTAGGTAGCAGTTACTCTGCTTGAGATTCGCGGGAGCTAGATTACTACGGGCGGTATAGGAAAAATTGCAAACACTCTTAAACAAAATAATACATTAATCTATTCCAAAATGACTCACCTTATCTAAATTGAATTGTTAGATACTTTTGACAATTTTCGGGCTGCTTTACACGTCTTGGAAGATCTCATCTCCATAAATAAACATGGCCGTTTCTCAGATATCAAGAAGCTTGACCGTAACATTTCGTTCCACATCTTTCCAAAAATCGAAGATGTTCACAAGCAATGAACAATTATATAATATAGGTATGAAACAGCTAAGGGATGATTTGATCTAATATTTTGTTGCCTAGAAAATAGGGTAGAGGGTATGTTAGTATAATTTGATGAGAATTTTTAAAAGAATGTACATTTGTATAGAAATAACAACGTATAATTAGGGTAGAAAACAGCTAAGGGATATTTTATAAATTAATATTAATATTACATTGTATAGAATATTACTGAGTATTAATTTGTATTAATATTGTATTAATAGTAATATTATTTATATTAATATTCATTTTCTCCTGACTCTATGGGGTAAGTTATGTAGGTGAAACACGGTCAAAAGTGTAGATCTGTTTACAAATTATGTGAACAAAGATAATATAAACTAAGGGATGGTTTGTGAATTGCAGGGCACGGAAAATTTCATAAGCAGCACTACAAAAATAGGGCGCGTGATCTTTAAAATTGGCGTCTCAACATCCGATAAAGATGCACATACGCAAAAATTGTTTTGCAATGCATTCTACATATATCACACAATATTTCAAAGCATTTTCCCTGATTTTTTCATAAGAAAATTAAATCCTCTTGCCTTAACTACAGCCCGCTATTTGCTCAAACTCTCGACCATTCGCCGTTCGCTGTAACTGATGTACGTCTTATGTTGTTAAATTATATTATTAAGAAAAGGAACAAGATATTAAACTAATAAGACATTTGCTATGATAATTATACATACAAATTACTAACATAAAAGTGAACAGATAATAAATGATAAATGATAAATAATCCAATAAATGCATAAATAAAAGTAGTGCAGATTTACTAAGTTAGAAAAAAGCTTCATTCGTTCCTTTTCCCCAGCGGGTCAATCTTGCAGTATGGGTACAAGTAGTCAGTTAATATAGTATTATTATTGAGTCCACGAATAAATTATGTGAAAATGTTACGTTATTGCTGGTATTTTATGGAAAAGATGCCTGCCAGTACCTCAATACCATTCTGATAGCTTTAGCTTTAGAGTAATTACTATTACTCGTTAACCATTATAGATATATAGGTGGTACTCGATTTATAATAAGATCCAAATATTTCACTAAACCTTACACACTTGATCTCTTTCTGGACACAAAAATAAAGTAATAAATGTCGCATAGTCAAATTTGCTTCACCCTCAACATTTCACGATCGTCCCACATCATTCAGACAGCTGTGCGCCAGGAATAATTACCACTCAATTACTCGTAAACCATTCAAGATATAAAAGTGGTACTGAATGTAAAATAAAGTTGAAATATTTCACTAAAACTTTCTCGCTTGAAGTTTTTACGGGACACAAAAATGAAAAAAATTGTCTCATAGTCAAATTCCGTTTCACCCTCCATGAATTTTATGTAATTGGTGATGTTTATATAATGAAATAAAAAATTTATGTCCGCATTTTTTAAATCTCTGTTTTAACCATCAGAAGGACTGTGTTGTGCAGATTATTTCTGCACAAATTTCACAGAAATAGGACCAAAGGTTAATTAAAGATTGCGAGTTTAATCATAAGAAGCCAAACTATCATGATGCAGCATTGAGAAGTTGAAACGCAAACGAAGGTGCTGCCAGTGTTTCGGTGGACCGCCGCTCTCCCTATACCCACCATTGTATTAGCGGCGAAGTCATCACACTTTCTCATTCTATTCATTATGGTTTACCTTAAAAAATTGACTTAAATTTGTGTAAACTTGCTTTAGGACAATATTAGACAATTGAAGAAAGAAAGAATAAGCAATCAAAAGAAGCAAGAAAAATAAGATTGCCTCACATTTCCTGGTTACAGTATATCACAGGGTATCTTTCAAGATTCTCAACTGTGAGTTGTATTGAATGACAACGTCTATCATATACAGCAGGAGCAACTTGGAAAACGAAAGAACAGACGTAGAACCCGCGGTGTGCAACGTCATAAAATAACCTCAGAAGAAGAAAAGGAAGAAGAAGAAGTTAGAAGAAGAAAAAGAAGAAAAAGAAATTCAGGTCGTCGCCAATCCACTGCCGTAATAAACTCGATTTCATTTGTTTCGGCATAATTAACACGTCTTCTTAAAACTCACAATGCAACAATGGTTGCTCGTACGAATATTTTAAAAGGAATACGCCGGTAGGCCTACTCTTACTTCGTCTCTTGTTACTGTCCTTCCTAGACGACAATGGGTTGAACGAAACGCTGGTGGTATTAATTTCAACCCGACAATGTTTTGTCTCTCCGCAAAATATCGATTTCTCAACTGACAAACAAAAAAACAAAAATACAAAAAAGTAACCTAAATTAGATATTTAAGGTTTTATATCCCGTTTAGGTATATTTAGGTTTTTATACCCCATTTAGGTATTTTTAGGTACCACAGAATTAATGTGGGTGAATCCTATGGACATGATTCGAAAAAGAGTATAAGCGCTTTTTGTTTTGGAAGTAAGGAAAAAAAAGGTAAAAACCTAAGAATCCGGTCCCTATTTATGAGAATACTTAATCCCTTTTTACACAGAACTATCGAATCCGAATCACATTTGACATTAAAACATATTGTTGCCAGTGGGTTTCAGATGGGTTTGGAATTAAATTAATTGGAAGTTTGACAGTTACAGTTGGCTTTGTCTATTTTTGTCATACCTTGAAATAAAACTTTCGCGATCGCTTGAATGTTGTAAGCCCTAATATGGTCAAACATTGTTTTATTTGGACGAAACTCACTATACAGGGGTTTTCTGGAGCAAGGAACTCGAATCTGAGGTCGCTTTTACCAGGCGACGCTATCTAATCGTGGTATGTAGTCCACATGATTTAGGTGTTAATAAATATAATGATTTAACTATTATGCTCTTAATTTTTAATTTTGGTAATAATTATCGCGGGCGAAACCGCGGGCACTTGCTAGTTTCTATATATTCCAGTTATCTTTTAACCTTCAAATAAAAAAGAAGCAAAATCATCAAATGCCTTGCCCTAATTATAACAACCACCTAAAGGTTATAAACTTGGTCTCGTGAGCAGGGAACCGCTAGCAGGAATGTAGTGTTGCATGTTGTCAGGTTATCTCGCATAATTCACGAGTTCTCATCGCCCCGTGCGTAGCTGCTGGGGAGTCTGTAAAACTATTCCAACCATTTAACATAATATGGACAGTGTTACGGCAGGATTCAGCTTTCCGAATCCCGTGAAAGCAGGAATGTAGAATACGCCGGAAGGAATACACGCTATCAAACTCCTTCGTTTGCATTTATTGTCGGAAGCGATTCTGTGCAGGCAATTGGTGAGTTACCTATCTTTATTATTCACAGCGACATAATATGTAACATGAGTAGATTTTTGCAATCTTCTAAGCGGCTTTGTCCTGACTGACCGAATGACCGAATGACTGACTGGCAGAGAATCAACGTAGAACCTAAACTATAACAGGTAGAGACTTACAGTCTTACTAATAATCCAGTTGTAACATTTATACCAGGAATATACACAGCTTAGGAGAAAAATTGTACTAATAATCCTTGCATAAGGCTGAATGTGTGCAACGCTTTACACAAACTTGATGTAAATAATCAAGATGGCCGATATCCGTAACAGCCGGTCGTTTCGTAGATGTCTGAGATTGAATTTTGAGGCTATGCATATTTATTTATTTATTTATTTATTTACTTATTGAATATACAATTACTTAAACCCTATTTCACCCGGAGGTATATTAGGGTTATAGTTACAAGACAATATATTTGCAATATTACTACTTCTTATCCATAGGCTGGATGCAGGCCTTACTACTCTAAGAAAACAAAATAACTAATATATTATATTATAAAAGAAAACTACATATCAAAGAGTGGTTTATCTGATTTCTTTTTACAATAATCTAAGTGTGCGTCCAATATTCTTCTTTTATGCTCTAGGACTGGGCAATGAAAAATTAAATGTAACAGTTTGTTGTTCAGTACATATACATTGATGAGCTGCTTTTGCGGAATTATAAACATTGTTCCGTGTTTGCGGGACATATTTCCATACTTGTACCCATGATTACAGCTTTCTGAAAACAATATAATGAAATACTGAAACTAGGCAGACGATGCATCGCTGTTTGCCCGCTGCTCCGACAGATGACTTTCAGCAGTCCTTCACAGCCAGAGGCTGGTAACGTCATGAAAAGCGTGACGTGTTTGATGTAGTTCCACGTACAAACCCGGTGTAACCCTCGGCAGTTACATTGCGTTTATTGGTAATACGGCTTATGTAGAACTTGCGCGGAGAACAACCAAACAACCGTTCAACGCAGATATAAGCAGCTTTTATTAGTAAGGCTGTTAAAATTTTGACAGCACCTTCGTTTCATAATGTAAGTGCACGCTAAGAAAGAATTTTGGAAAATTTTGATTTTAAATGCCAGAAATAAAATGTTTTTGTGTAGACGAAATACCTTTCGTAAGAAACCCACGAACAATTCGATTGTTGTGGAAAACAGTATTGAATTGTGAAATTCATTCAAGATGGTCTTGCTTGGTTGCTATCTTGATTAATTTGTTTACGATTCGCAGAGATCTGATTTTTTAAACATAGGTGGAGAGAAAGGGAGAATGAATGCACGTCTTAATGGGAAAAGATGCAATGATTTGGACGAAACTCACTATGCGGGTTTTTTTTTTGGGGGGGGGGCCTATAGAACTGGAATCTGAGTCTTTTTTCCCCCCGGGCGGCGCATTTTCTTCGTGAAATGCACCTCGAAGCCGGGTTTTTAGTTTTTTAATTATCAATCGTTATAATAATATTGTTTATGCATGATTGCGTAAATTTCATTAATCTATGGTTCATTTTAATCGTTCGATTTCGAATTTGTGTGCCCATATGGCAGCATAAGATTCGTTTTGTTCGTTCAATTCTTTACTTTTTAACTTTTAAACAATACAATTAAGAATAAAATTACGTAATTCCTGCAATTTTTGTAAAAACGATGTCACTGTTAATAAATACAATGCTTTAATTATTTTTCTGTGAAATTGATTTTAAAAAAATCTAGCGGTTGAGTAAATAAAATCGCGGGCGAAGCCACGGGCATCTGCTAGTAGTGTATATTTAACCATCATATTGTTGACACTTTTGCTGTTTATGACTGAAAAGCAGAAAGGCTGACAGTAAAATTCAACAGGCTAGGTTTGTAGGCTATAATAGAAGCCAGAAAACTAGATTTTATGATAGATATATAAACATTCATGAACCACATATTATTGTCTCTGTTTGACATTACATGAGAATATTATAGTCCGAGAAAAATTCCTCCGACACTGGGACTTGAACCCAGGACCTTTGGCTATTCGTGCTAATGCTCTACCAACTGAGCTAAGCCGGGTTTCAATTCACAGCCCCAGATGGAACCTCTCTCCTATGACTGATTGCCCTAATGCTCTACCTCACAGACAGGCAAGTTATGTCATATGCAGTACTGTGAGGCACACTAATTAGTGATTTTTGCGACCGGGCTCCCACTGTTATTGCACAGTTAACATTCAAGAATGTTCAAGAATGTTAACTGTGCAATAACAGTGGGAGCCCGGTCACAAAAATCACTACAATACTGTCTGTCTGTGAGGTAGACCATTAGGGCAATCAGTCATAGGAGAGAGGTTCCATCTGGCGCTGTGAGTTGAACTCCGACTTAGAGCATTGGCGCGAATAGCCAAAGGCCCTGGGTTCAAGTCCCTGTGTCGGAGGAATTTTTCTCCTATAATATTCTCATGGATTTTATGGTTTCGTTACACGAAAGCTCTGTTAGTCTACACAGGAACAAACTTTTCACTAAGTTGATACAGTCTAATGCTTCCATCTATCCGCTGTCATGGGACACAACTTCTAACCAAACGTAACAAACTGTGTGCGAGTGTTATTGTACTAGTGAAAAATTACAACTGTGATTATGTAGTAGGATTTCTTTGTATGAATTAGACAGGATGCTGAGAAAATTAGGTTGCAAAAATCTTTGGTAGGTGAGTACTTACTGTAACAAGTACTTCAATCTTAGTTCTGCTTTCATTGTTTTCCGGCAAGAATATCCTGCGCTTTATTTCGTAGTTTTGTTCTTTCAGTTTCAAATGCATATTAATTAATAAAGGCTTTTCATCTTGTTCCTCGTTTAACACTTTGCCTAAACGTTACTGGTCATTCTGTATAATGCCTAGGAATTGTATAGAATGCCTAGGAAAAGTATGTAACATTTTCACCAAAAAAAACTTATAATTCATAGTTTGCCTAAAACCATCAGGCATTCTATACATTACCTAGGCATTCAATAGAATGCCGGGATTTCACACAATGCCGGTAGCATATATACTCCCCTGTGAGAGTGAGGACTTTTAATTTTTCAAATAGCGGTTTACAATATTCTCTTTTTTCTTTCCACATATTATTCTTATTGCAGGTTTTTGGAAACTAAATTTTTTCTCCTGATTTGAATTAAACTTTTGAAGTCTATATCCTATCCTTCCGCCTGAATCCATAGGACAAAAGAATTTCATGGAGACTTGGTTGTGTAGCATATATGGTTGTCAGACGTGGGCGACAGTGGAGTTATGTAGATGTGTAGAATCACAGAGGCTGCTCTGCATCTAATAAATGCGGCCTTGACTGTTTCTTTGCCAGAGTCCAGCGCGCGGTCAGCAGAGTCCAGACGCCATATGCAAAACAAGGCTATACGGCTTGTTTCTCCATCTGAAATTTCATTTCGGTCCACAGATCGTTGTGTACACAAATTCCAACAGAAAAACAGTCATGTTTATCGTATTACAGAAAACTATGCATTGGTAAAGTTCCAAAACCTTTTATCCCCTTTTCACAAATATAACTTTCAAAACAGTTGTTACCAGTATCTACAAGAATATGACTGGTCAGTGTTATTCGCTTACTGTATATATATATATATGCCCCTTAAAGCCCAAGTGGTGTAACTCACATTACTGCTGTTCTGAGATATTTAAGGTTTTAGGTTTCACCATATAGATGACTTTATGGACAGCAGCAGCGTCGCCAGGAATTTTATTAAGGGGGGCAAAATCAATTTCGGACCTCAATTTGAAATTATTAGGCTAAACACATTAATATTCACTTAGTTAACCGGATCGTTATTTTGAACCTAAGCTGAATTTGACGAGGCTACAAAGGTTTTTTAAGTTAACAGAATACGCTCTTTTGAGCAATGGCCTTGGTGAGATATTATTATAAATACATATTATAGTTATAATTAGTTATTACTTGCTAAACTCATTATAAAGTAATTCTATTTTTTTTATTCTCCATACTACAACTGTAGGTTGACAAAGAGTACCACAAATAAATAAGGCAATCCAGAGGGGGGCAGTTGCCCCCCCATGCCGACGCCCATGATTATTGGACAGCATAAAATTGTGCTCCTGCCTACAGGGTTGCTATGCAAGTTATGACTTACACCATTTGCACTATTAATAAAATAACACTTTCTGAATAGGATCCTGAACATAACTAAAAGAATCCAAAAACTGGAGTTACACCACTAGGGCCCGGATTCTTAGGTTTGAATCTATTTTGTTCCTTGCTAGCTATTTTAACATAATTATCCATTCCATTGTCATGGTAGTTCCATAGTCCAATCTTATAAAACCTAAAGATGACTAAAAATGGCCAAAACTATTTTATACGAGGGCCGTCTACAAAGTAAATTTCCCTGGGGCCGTTTACACAAATAAAACAAAATTTCATGGAAATATTTATTGCAACAGATATACCAAGTGTTCAGCTATTGTTCAACATATTCGCCACAGGAATTGAGATATTTGTTATACCGTGGGACCAACTTTTGAACACTTGTGTCGTAGAAGTCTGCCGCCTGGGATTTGAACCACTGTGTGACCATCATCTGCGCTTCTCTGTCATTTATTGAGGTGTAGGAAAAGATGGAAATCGCTGGGAACGAGGTTCGGGTGGATGTTGAAATATCTCCTAGCTGAACTTTTGCAGGAGACTTGCAGGGAGGTGTCTTCACCCTACAGCTCGGACCGCGCACCCAGAGAGTTTCATCTTTTCATACCCCTCAAAAAATGACAGTGAATGACAGAGAATGGTAGAGATTGACACAGAAACGGAGAAGGTTATCACAGAAGAGTTTAAATCCCAGGCGACAGACTTTTATGGCACAAAAGTTGGTGCCACGTTATAACAAAGTCTCAATTCCGGTGGCGAATATGTTAAAAATAGCTGAACACTTGCTATATCTGTTGCAATAAATATTTCCATTAGATTGTGTTTTGTTTCCATTAATGGCCTATGGGAAAAATACTTTATGGTCGCGCCTTGTAGCCTAATTAAAATACGATAAAATTAATTCTTATAAAATTTTAAGACGCCCAAATAAGACGTTAAAAACTAAAAATGGTTAAATATGATAGGCCTATAAAATTAAAATATATTAAAATACTTAACTAATAATATGTCGGCGAAATTATTAATGTAATTATTATTGTTCTACTAAAACATACTTTTTAAATATCTCCACTTTGTCTTGTTCACTTTATGCCAGTGCAGTCAATTGTAATTTTCTAATTTTTTATCTCAATATGCCGGTAAAGGATATACACGGTTATTCAAAAAGATGGACCCAATTTAATTAATTTGTATTTCACGAAATACAAATTAGATATTAACATTCTACATACCAAATGAAAGAGGAAGTTCCAAAGTTTTGTTTTCCACCGCTTGGGCGGTGATTGTTGCGTGATTGTTGCGTAAATTGCCTGCTTACGCCAATAGGCAGGCATTTCTTGTCATTGTTAGTTGTGAGTAAGATGGCTACTATGCAGCATAAAGTTTTCTGCTTTCTTGAGTTTGCAAGAAGTGAATCGGCATTTACAGTGCAGCGGGCATTTCGTCGGCAATTCGGCATTGAACCACCAACTAGGAAAAGCATAAGCCGTTGGTTAAAGCAATTTAAACAAACTGGATGTCTCTGCAAAGGAAAAAGTCCGGGTCGACCGCATATGTCAAAAGATGTCATCAGACGAATAGAAGACAGTTTTGTTCGTAGTCCAAGAAAATCAACCAATAGAGCTATTATAGTAGAGAACTAGGAATACCCCAACCAACTGTAAGGGGTGTGAGACGAGTTTGGCTACCGCTTAGATGTTTGCCTTGCATCAGAGGGAGGACATATTGATCATTTATTACCTGTGTTAAAAAACTTTGAAACTTCCTCTTTATATTAGTACTAGCTTAAAAGACGCGGCGTCGCCCGGGTTTTGTATTTTGTAATTGGAAATTAACTTATGAAGGATTTTCAATTATAAATTCTAGGTCCTTATATAGGCATTTATAATTTGAAATAGGAAGAACGACTTATTACACTCAAACTATTCCCTCAGAAAACGCTTGATATAGTTTTTTTTATGGCTCATAGAGGATCTAGAATTTTGCATCCCATCGCTTGTACAATGCACAGCAAGCCTGGTAGAGGTTTAAATAAGAAGAAACAGAAATTCCTGTAACATAAAATTGTAATATCGAGGCGGGAAATTTCCCACTCTTATGTTACCATAAAACCGTTTTGGGGATGAAATTAAACAGAAAGCATTATCACTTTCATACTTTTCTCTCCAAAAACCTGCGATATAATATAATAATATACACATTACCATACCTCGTTTTGTTTTCTCTATGTCCAGGGTAGAGAAAGTTATGTGATTCCATTATTTTAGTGGATTTCATTCTGTAATATTTATTTATAACATGAATTATTTTGATAACTTCTCTTATTTGTCAAAAGTGCATTTCATTTGTTTTTTCCAAGCCCATCTGATACCATTTGGCAACAATATATTCTGTGATTTGGAATTGATAATTCATTGCAAAAAGGGATTAGGTATTTTCAAAAACATTTAATTTTTGGCATTTAGAATCAGAATTTTTCAAAATCCTTTCTTAGTGAGCATCTACATTATGAAACGAAGGTACTATCAAAATTCCAAGTCTCTACCTGTTATAGTTTAGGCTGTACGTTGATTCCTGTCAGTCAGGACAAAGCCTTTTATATGTATAGAGATAGAGATGTAGGCTAGATTGTTCATCTCCAATTTATACTTCATTAAATACAAATTAATGAAATTGGGTCCATCTTTATGAAGAATCCTGTAGTATGAACTGAAATCCCCGGATTCTTTAGAAGCAAATTAAAGACAATCTGAAGATGCTTACACTTGTGTTTATTCTCAGAGTTTGCACCGAAAAGTTGGTTGATTATTTTTAAAAGGTTCTTACAGAGTTTATGTGGTGGAGTTGAAAATTGCAGGAGTATTGTGTTGTATAAACTACTAGCAGGTGCCCGCGGCTTTGCCCACGATAATTAAATGAAATATTAAAAATCAAGAGTATAATAATTATTAAATCATTATGTTTATTAATATTTGCACGCGAATCATTCATAAACTGAACCGTTAATAATTAATGAAACAGCTAAAATTCCGGCTTTAGAGTACATTCCACGATTAGAAAGCGCCGCCTGGGAAAACGATCTCAGATTCGATTATGCAGTTCCAAAGCCTTCTAGACTGCATTACTCGTGTGTAATTCTCGAGACGGCGGTGGACAATACGTATCGTTTCTCAACTGTTTGATGACAGATGAACATGATGTGAATTTTATTTGATAAGTTCAGTGTAATTTTCAGAAATTATATAATTTTTCAAGGGAAGGGTTGGTTTGTTTGGATTTTTATTGTCCGCGATACTTTTAGGGTTAAACTATCAACTGTTGCCCGCGGCTTCGCCCACCATTATTAATTGACTCCAGGATATTTAAGGAATTTACACTGGCAGTTTATTAAAAATGTTTGTGGTTCAGAGCTATGAAAATTGTACGTAAAAATAAAATTAGAATATTTGTTCATTGTGTTCAATTCAATTAAAGAAACGGTTTTCCTAATTTTGTACTTTTCGTGAAAGTTTAGACTGAGAGAAGAAAACATCGCCGAGTATGCCCGATGTCTCACGAAGTGAGCGAGGGAGTGAACACGCTATTTAGGGCCGTTGAATTGTATAAGAGTAGACTCGCTTCGCTCATTGGGGGCTCCGCCCCCAAACCCCCGCTGAGGTTCTCGGGAAAGGTTTTTTAAATGATCTATGGGAGATAGTATTTAGTCTGCTGTATTGGCTACTACCATTTTTGCCACATTAAACCTGAAAAAATAAACGTGGGACTTTGGGATTTTTTCGGAATTTTCCTGTCGGTTGCAAGCTAATATGTATCAGTTTGCCAAGTCTAAGTTTTCTAGATCAACTGGAAGTGTACGTACATTTATGGTGTATTTTATGGAGTAAATTTCAACTGATATTAATTTAAATGGACATGATACAAGATGAAATTGCGAGTAAGATTCATGGTATGTAAATATTCAATTTGGCTTTTGCCTTTACGACCACGGAAATCATAGAAAAATACAATTGAAATTGGTTGTAATATGTTGTAAAGAATGCGGGACTTCATCTCTGAGATATTATTAAAGAACATAAATTATGAATTTTCTTTAACAAATAGAAGAAAATTTTGTTAATTCTGGACAAAAATATGTTAATTGGATTTAATTATGATGAACCTGAGACTTCAGAACGCAAGTTCAAGACGTTACTATCTCGACCACCCCATTAGGTTTACGGAAATAATTATTTCTAAACTTTCAGAGCCATACGTGAATACAGTTTGAGAATACCGTTGCCATGGAAACCGAGCCCTTTTTCGGGGGTTTTTAGGGCTAAAAATTTAAAAAAATTTACTTTTTGGAATTTTCCTGTGGTTTACAGCCTAAAAACTATATGTGTACCAAATTTCAAGTTTCTAGCTTATCTGGAAGTGGACAAACATTAATGTCGGTGAGCCGAGCCGAGCCCTTTTTCGGGGGTTTTTAGGGCTACAAATAAAAAAGAAATTTGGGGGGAATTTTCATGTGGTTTACAGCCTAAAAGCTATACGTGTACCAAACTTCAAGTTTCTAGCTCATCTGGAATTAGGCAAACATTAATGTCTGTGAGCCGAGCCGAGCCCTTTTTCGCGAGGTTTTTAGGGCTAACAATTAAAAAATTAACTTTTTGGAATTTTCCTTTGGTTTACAGCCTAAAAGCTATATGTGTACCAAATTTCAAGTTTCTAGCTCATCTGGAAGTGGGCAAACATTAATATCGGTGTGCCGAGGCGTGCCCTTTCTCGGGGGGTTTTTAGGGCTAAAAATTAAAAAAGTAAACTTTTTGGAATTTTCCTGTGGTTTACAGCCTAAAAGCTATACGTGTACCAAATTTCAAGTTTCTAGCTCATCTGGAAGTGGGCAAACATTAATGTCAGTGAGTGAGTGAGTGAGTGAGTGAGTGAGTCAGTCAGTCAGTCAGCCATGTGGCTTTATATTATAGGGATAACTGTTGAAAATTAATCAAAAAGTGTTCCTATAGTGTTATGGTTCGGAGCTATGGAATCCTACGACAATTAAATTAATTAACTTATTTTTTTCATTGTGATTATTGATTTGATTAAAGTGAAACTTTAAAAAAAATTGTCAAAATGGTAAAAACTAAAATAAAAATATATTAATATGTTTAAAAAACTAATAGGCTACTCCCATGGGTTCCTTACACCAGATGAAGGAAAAAGTTCATATGAACATATGTCCCATAATCCTTTGTTTTCTCGTTAGGAACTGTTCAACACATTGGTACACTCATAACTCATAACAAATGCTCGAAATGTCCTCCTCTTGCCTCTAGACATGCATGCTCTCGTCGAACCATGGAGTGTCGCACCCTTTCAAATACTCCGGGATGGTGTCGAATGGTTTCGCAAGGCTTCCATGACACATCCATGAAAAGTATCTTCATCCGGGATGTCTGCTCCATAAACCAATAGTTTAAGATGCCTCCAGAGATAACAATCCAAAGGATTGTGATTGGGAGAACGTGCAGGAGTAACGTGTGACGGAACGGACTGCACAGAAAACAATCAACTCAATGATTAGGCTTATCCAAAATTTAAAAAATCTAAAAGTCAAAAATAAAAAATCCAAAATTAGAAAATAAAAAAATAATAAAAATTCAAAGGTCCAAAATTTAAAAAATTTAAAAATTAAAAATTAAAAAAATCAAAGATCTAAAATTTAAAAGTCCAAAAAACAGATATTTAATAAATAAAAAATAAAAAATATCCAAAAATCCAAATATAAAAAATAAAAATGTCAAAACTAAAAAAAAAAATAAAAATGTTAAATATAAAAATTCCAAAATTTGAAAATCCAAAATCCAAATAAAAAAATAAAGAATCGAAAATTTAAAAATCAAAAAAATAAATAATTCAAAGATCTAAAATTTTAAAAATCCCAAATTAAAAAATAACAAATTAAAAAAATCCAAAAAACAGAATTAAAAATGTCCAAAAACCCAATATTAAAAAGTCCAACAATCCAAAATGGAAAAATCCAATAATCTAAAATTGAAAAAATCCAAAAATTAAAACAAGTTTCACTCCTGTCGCGTGGCGTTCCCCCGCGATATGTAATGGATATGTAGGATGGATGGTATGTAATTCCTAAACACAAAGTCGCATTTTAATTATTCTGATCTTATACTGTATACGTAACGAAATTATATCGTCAAATTTTGTTGTGTTTTTGAGAACCCTGTTTTCAAGTCATACCGTAGGCCTATATATTGCTAATCCACCGGGGTAGCGTAGTTTTCGGCCCTTCTGCGCTTATCTTCCCTCTCTCTGTCTTTATCTTAGTTTTACCTCTCCCTTTTAGGATTTAAACGACCCAAGCCCCCCGGGCCTTACAGGGTCGCAACCTGTCGGGAGAGGGAGTATCTTTGGATCACATACATACTATTTTGACCAGACAAGGATAAGGAGGATGAGTGATCAGCCCAATGCCGGGCCACCTCCGAAACAACACAAACACATAGGACGAGACACACCATTCACACACACACACACTCACTCCGAACAAGGCGAGGATGGGGATGAAGATGATAAGGACGGCCGGGGACCACAAGGGCCTAAAGTTACCCGACATTTGTCTCACAGGTGAGGGAAAACCCCGGAAAAAACCTCACCTAAGTAACTTTTTCCGACCAGGAATCGAACTCAGGCCCGGCCGCTGCTTGAGAGGAGCGAACACATCCCCTGAGCCACAGCGGTGGACACGCTTATCTTCCCTAAAATTTATAAACCGTGGAATGTCGTAATTCTCTCCTTGACTGACTTAGGTCTCTCCAAGCCCTAATAATTATACCAACTTAAAACAGAATTCCAATGATTGTGCTGTTGTGAAACGAGACATTTTTAACTGGATTTTTTTTTTTTTTCGTGAGCTTGTCCTGGAACAAATCAAGATATTTTACAAATTTGTCGAAATTGAATGTCGAAGTTATCAAACAAAACTTTAGCAGTAAGACCTATTGATACGTGTCTGGATATTTAAGTATTACGTTATGTGGTGGTAATATCTACATTATGTTTAATGATCGTAGAGCTTTCTTCGCTTTAACAATAAATTAGCTACGGAATAATAATTCTAAAAGACTCGCGAACGAAATTCTGCGAAACTATATATTAACACATCAATCGTTATGCTATTGCCAAAGCGATACCATAATATTTTCCTAGTTTGAAATAATATTACCAATAACAAGGTATTTTTACAAGTTATTATTACTTTTCCAAAATACTTAATACAAAGGAAGAATACTGAACATAAACTTCTAAATTAGGATAACACTTGTCAATGTTTCATTAGCCTATGTCTCTGCATATCTGTTCACCTAGTGTTAGGAATGAGTTTCAATATTAAAATAGGCAGTAACCATCCATGTGACGATAATATCGACCTGAAAACTGTGAGTCATTGAACCACTCAAAATAGCCTACAGTAATAGACGACATCAACTTTTTTTTAACCAGTAACAAAGTTTTTAAGTTTTGTTTTCCTTTAGGAGTCCATTAACCAATACTACATAATTTTCAGTTACGAGATACGTGTGTTTTTGGAAGTTTACTGATTTGTGGCAAACACCGCTTAACAAAACATCTAACGCCTATCTGTTCAAGTCTTTTCATTTTGCACTAGCCATCACTGCATGTCAACACTGTTATCTTCATAAATCAAAAGCTGCAGTTTAACTGAGGGGTGAAACGTGTTTTATTGCTTAAAAGAGAAAGTTAGGTAATGCTACCTCCTCGAAATAGTCATCCAGTGAGCTGGGAACAATAGCACTACTTACAATACAACACAATACAGTTCAGTTAGAAACGAAACCCTTAAAAACAAAATTTTGAATGACGTACAGTACTTGGAAATAAAGCCGCAAAAAGGAAAATGTGATAACATAAACCAAATCTTTGATCACAATAAACAGCATTTTTTCAATGTAGGCCTGTCAGTATTAATCTGTACGGGACTTCATAAAAGTTATAACATTACTCCATTGATAACATTATCCGCGATTACATTAAGCGGCGTCCACTGTATTATATTTTGGTTATTCGGTTTTTCGTCATTACGTGTGGGGAATCGCCAGCTGCTTCGAACCAGGTATTTATATTTAATATTTTTAATATTTAATATATAATACAACCCCAAAGAGCAAAGCTCATGCGAGGGGTGAAATACATACATTGGTTCAAAAGAAAAAAATATTTAAGTATTACGTTATGTGGTGGTAATATCTACATTGTGCTTAATGATCGTAGAGCTTTCTTCGCTTTAACAATAAATTAGCTACGGAAAAAAACACTAAAAGACTCGCGAACGAAATTCTGCGAACTATGTATTAATTAATCAATCGTTATACTATTGCCCAAAAGGCAATACTACGATGATATCATCCAATTCCATTAATCAATAACAAGGTATTTTTACAAGTTATTATTACTTTTCCAAAATACTTAATAGGCCCTACAAAGGAAGAATACTGAACATAAACTTCTCAATAAAGATAAAACTGGTCAATGTTTCATAAGCCTATGTCTCTGTATATCTGTTCACCTGGTGTTAGGAATAAGTATCGATATTAAAATAGGCAGTAACCATCCATGTGACGATAATATCGACCTGAAAACTGTGAATCATTGAACCACTCAAAATAGCCTACAGTAATAGACAACAATCAACTTTTTTTAAACCAGTAACAAAGTTTTTAAGTTTTGTTTTCCTTTAGGAGTCCATTAACCAATACTACATAATTTTCTGTTACGAGATACGTGTGCTTTTGGAAGTTTACTGATTTGTGGTAAACACCGCTTAACAAAACATCTAACGCCTATCTGTTCAAGTCTTTTCATTGTACACTAGCCATCACTGCATTTCAACACTGTTATCTTCATAAATCAAAAGCTGCAGTTTAACTGAGGGGTGAAACGTGTTTTATTGCTTAAAAGAGAAAGTTAGGTAATGCTACCTCCTCGAAATAGTCACCCAGTGAGCTGGGAACAATACCACTACTTCCAACACAACACAATACAGTTCAGTTAGAAACGAAACCCTTAAAAACAAAATTTTGAATGACGTACAGTACTTGGAAATAAAGCCGCAAAAGGGAAAATGTGATAACATAAACCAAATCTTTGATCACAATAAACAGCATTTTTTCAATGTAGACCTGTCAGTATTAATCCCTACGGGACTTCATAAAAGTGATAACATTACTCGATTGATAACATTATCCGCGATTACATTAAGCGGCGTTCACTGTATTTCAGCTGCTTCGAACCACCTATAACTCGATCGGTAAGACCTGAACCAAACACGCAGATAGCTTATCGTCCGCCGGTAGCAATGGAGTAAGGGCAGAAGAGAATGCATTACTATACTATTCATTCGAAATTATACGGTTCATAATAGCCCGTAACTATTGAAAACAAAAATAAAGTTAATAAACCATTTGTTTTTTTTAGTTATGAAATATTATTTAAGTAATGACATGTAATTCACAGGATATCGCTGTTGGGTCTTCACTACTGAATGCTGTGAGGCTAACTAAGATGTTTTTACGCGGTCTGTACAGTATGAATTTGCAAAGAACATCACCTGCTATGAAGGTCAGGCAGGTCTAGATTATGTCATTGTAGACTACTGCGCAGTCGTTTGTTTGGCTCAGGTCTTACCGATCGTGTTATACGTATATCTCTGGATCCGGGGCTAAAATGTCGTTAATCCAGTTGACATAGTTATTTCTGGCTTAGCCCACTCTCTCCCTGGATGCCACAAGTTATTGCAGTTTGTTACAGTTCATTTTAAATGATTTCTCTTTCGATACGTAGAATTGTTCAAGCCCTGTTAGAAAAAAATATTACATCTGTGTAAGGCAAACCATCGGAATGCATTGATAAATTTTGCTCATTGTCTTGCTAAAGTTATTAATGCTATTGTGCAGTAATGGTTGTAGAGGTTGTTTAACAAAGCATGAACATCAGCAACAACAAAAAGCAAAACTTCGATTGTTTCAGACTTCATATAAATCGCTAATTGTGCATTAACTTCGCTCTTCTTTGAAAACCATTTAAATTTATTGACACCCGTTATAAATTGCAAGACTCTTCTAACACGATCTCTTAAGCTTGGAACAGGCCAAATTAATACATATGTAAGCGAACCCAGCTGTCGAACTCTTTGATGGACACAGTCAAGATGGGAACTTCCTTCGATTGTTTCTTAAGTTCTTTAAAATGCCGACTATTTTTATACACAGGACTCGGATTGAATTTATATCCCTTTCAGTCCATATATATTGCCGAAGACATCAGCAGGCCCTCAAGAAATAAGTTGCTTCTTTTTCCGAAGAAAGATTTTGAGTTCACGTTTCTTTCCTCTTATGTCAGATGTTTTAAACTTCAGGAACTACATTACGCCCATCTCACTTTTTTCTTTCGCATGTCTTTTGTTTGGGAAGAATCCTTGCCTGGAACCGATTTGCAGTTCAACTAGGATATCTGGATTGCAGTGGCGACTTCTGCAAGCATGCGTGATCATCAGGGCCCGGATTCTAATCACTAGACTTCGGATTTTAGGTAAAAACCTATTTTAATCCTTAAGTGATATATGGACGAAAACTTGTAAGTTATATGCATTTTTCATAAGTGACTATGCCTAAAACTGGTACTTTTATAGAACCTAAAAAGCCTATTTTTACGTTAGAGCCTAATATTGCCTTTTTGCTTGTTTTTCCTCTAAAGTTCAAAATAAGTTATTTTTTATTATAAATTCTAGCATTTATTTTCAGTTCGTACTAAATTTTTAGCTTGGAATGTGCAGTACATGACACATTTATGACGTGGTTAAATAGTAAGGAATGTTTCGTCTTCAGTAGAAAAATTCCTTGGAATCCCAAAGAAAATGTAGTGTTTTTCTCCCGACTCCCACATCCAGTAACAAAAAATAAGTAGTTCTCTGAATCACTGAAGGGTACAAGGGGTTGAATATGCTAGCGTGCGGAACTTCTAGGCGCAGGGATTAGGTTTTCATTGTTATGGTAGTAATACAGGTCCTAGTAATAGGTTAGGTCAATATAATTTTGTGTACCATAGGCCTATATCTGTGTTTTATCATGATTATTGATTAATGGTGACTTCAATAAATATAATATTCTGCATTGCAATTGAGATATTTAAGAAAATTGGCTACTTAACGATTTTATAGAGACTATTTTACGATTTTTAGAACCTATTTTCCAATTTTTAGAGCTTATTTTAGGTACCTAAAACATCATTTTTAGCGACCTAATAGTCCGAAGTCTGCTAATGACATGTCATCTTTTTATTGATGCTGCATAGACTTGCAAACTTGTAGATAAAACCTAATCATTGTCCCTAGATTATAGAAATGCATTTTTATTATGTCATTTTTTGTCATTTTATAATTTTTAAATTATTTTTAGGGCATTTATTTAAATTTTACGTCAATATTTTGTCATTTTTGTGTCATTTGCTTCCTTATTTAGTCATTTTCATGCAATTAGATTGAGTACATTTGTCAGCGGTTCTGTCTTTGAAGTGTTGTTTGTTTGATGCAAGAAGGACACCCTCGATGTTGAAGTGTTGTCATGTCTCAGGCGGAAGTGAGAATCATTTACGCCAAAATTTTGTATTATATTACTATTGTTATTAGATTGACTTGGCAACAGAGTTTGCCACCTGGTCGGATTTGAGAGTGCAAACTACCGTTTACCTTCAATAAAGTACTAGGTTACTATAATGCAACATTTTTGTAGGATCTACTTTAAAAACAATTTTCTTACTTTTCTTCTCAATTGCTCCAATCAAGAACAAAGAACAAAATTTTTAGACCAAAATCCTTTCTGCATTTACAGTTTTTACAATTATGTACAAATTAGTCTATAACGTTGTGTCTACAATAATAATTTTTTATAAATAAATTATCAGTTTTTAGGTCATTCTTTATAATTATTAAGTCATTTTCTTTAAAATTCAGGGTCATTTTATAGGTAATTTTTCAAACAATTTTATGTCATCAGAATCCGGGTCCTGGTAATCATAATGCTCTGGACAGTTACATTAAATTGTATTTAACAATTCATACAGTAGTAACTTGGTTTAAACCAATGATGCTTGAGAATAAGACATAGATATGACATTTATAAAACCCATAGAGTATACGTGAGTCAACCACATGACTTCATTTTTGTTGCATGGATCTTGCTATTTTCTTGCTTCACATTCTGGTATAGGCTAAACTAAGCGGCGTCTTATACAATGCATCTCCTTTAAGCAGCTTCTAATGGCAAACCTATCTGATATAAGTTTCCCCACCCTGACTCTGTTATAGGTTTCATTTAGACACATTTTGATCAGCCTAACTATTTTTTTTCGTATTCCAAACCCAATGAGGATATTGTACAATTTGTCTCGCTTAACTGAATCATATGATTTTTTAAAAATCTAATGGCCGAGTGCACCATTCTCCGGTTTTCTCAGCCGTTTCGTTACCGCGGTAAACGTAATACCGGGGTATTCTCAAAATCTCTGTGCACCATTGCGAAAATACCGCGGTTTGCTAATGCTTGGAAATATTGCTGTTACTCTGCTACGAATCCATTTTTCCTTGATGGTTTCTTCCATGGCCGCTAGGTTCTCTCTCTCTCTCTCTCTCTATCACTCTCTGCACGTCTGCCAGTCACGGTGGCTCGCTAGTAGGCCAAATTTTTTCCAAATTCAATGTATTTGATGCCTTATTATTCAATTAAAAGATGTTCATAAGGATAAAAGGGAATATTATATTGCGTATATATGTCGTCTGAATTCATACTTCGAATCCAAGCACCATAGATACTGTACCAAACGTGAAATGAGTTGCTTTCGCTCTGGTTGAGGTGAGAAAGGAAGCTCATTTCAATCGATGTTACAGCACAGTATTTGCAAAGATATGTACCATCGTTCATTCTTCAAATAGATCCCACCTGTCTGCACATTTAAATAAAATAACATTGATGTTTTAAAGAATAATTCTCACACGTTTGCAATCCAAGGCAAAGCAACACCACGAAATCTCTCCTCTGAGTTCGACATAGCCTCGCTTTTATTCCCGTACGACTAGTAGAAATTTTAGGTGCAAAATCATGTGCATAGCCATGAGAGGGCTGTTATAATTATGTTCGTGTACGGGCAGGTATGATAAATTGATTTACATACCCTATATACCGATACACAGGCTATATCGTGATGCATGCAGCCATTCACTTAAATTTGGCCTAGGACCACTGGTTTTCCATATTTCATTTATTTGTTGCCTTTTTGTTCAGTAATAAAAGTTTATAAGGATAAAATGGAATATTATATTCCATATATATGTCGTCTGAATTCAAACTGATTTCAAACACCATAAATACTGTACTAATCGTAATAATCATGGTTACGCCCACTAGCCTACTCGATGGACCTGGTTTGGTTGAGGTTAGAAAGAAAAGTCATTTCAATCGATGTAACAGCATAGTATTTGCAAAGATATGCACCATCGTTCATTCTTCAAATAGACACCACCTGTCTCTCATTATTCTTTATGTTCAATTAACTTTTGGCCTAGATATCGTAAATATGATACATTACGCTGATCTCCATCTTGGAAAGAAAACAGCGGTTTTCTCACTTTACAGCTCTTTCACGGCCGGTTTGCATCTTACCGCGATAAAAGTCGAAACCGAGCACGGTGCAACGAAAGTATGACATTACCGGGGTAAACTAAGCAACTTTACCGCGGTATTCTGAATACCGAGGTTGGTGCACTCGGCCATAAGAATAACTTATGAACAGACTTATTATATTCCCACTTTTTCTCCAAAATTTGGCGAATAAAAAATATTTGATCAATGGTTGTTCTATTTTGCCTAAATCCACATTGGTCATCTCTAGGGCTCGGACTTTTAGGTAAATACATATTTTTTTTGCTATTACCTATGATTTCTGGACTTTGTCAAAGTTCCGGTTGGGACCTTTGGATTCAAAATACTGAGTTGCATATCACATAAAAATAAATATTTTCGATATTTCTTATTTGAATAAATATTTTTGGTAACTTAATTTTTTTTACATATTTTACCACATATCACGTTTAGAAATGAATATTTTGACTGTTTTTGTAAAATTGTGCCATATTTTGAATATGTTGCATTGTTATGTTGAGTCAGACAATAAATCAGGGCTGATTTGGCCTTTATTAGTGCAAATTTCTGTTTCCTCTCACTTCATTACTAAGTTGGAAACAACAAAACAATTCTTGACAGAATTAATAAAAGAAACCAAACACATTGAAAACAAACTTAACAAAATCAGTGGTTCAAAAACAAACGAAATTAAAGAAAAATTCCTGTCATGCCTAAATAAGAATGAAAGGTTACAAGTGTTGCCAAAGATTTAAGATATTTTAATGGGTAACAGTGTAGAGAACTTGGAGCATATGGTACATCTGACTGTCAGTGATGGCCTACTGCGTTTTACAAATATGCAAGATTAACATCCTGCAATGTTGAACGTACATTTTCAAGATTCAAGTCTCTGTTCCGTGAAAATCGTCACAACTTTAAGATGCACAACTTAAGATCTACTTCTGTCGTTCGCTGCAACAGTTCTACACTTGCTGACTAGAATGACTAGATGAGTACTTCTGTAAATATTGGTTAAATAAATAAAATATTTTTATATTTTTTAAACATATTTTCGACTTTTTAACCACATAAAAAATAAATATTTTCGTTTTTATAAGCACCTAAAAGTCCGAGCCCTAGTCATCTCCAATGATTTCGTCCGCGTATGGGATTAATCTTGTCAGAAGCATTATGGACTAATATTTTATGACGTTGATAAGATAGAAATTTCTCGGAAGTTATTATATTCGGCTCTATTTCCCTTTTTATAAAATTAAAGTGTTCCCTATACAGGCCATGGAGACCCAGAGAGTTCCAGGTAGGCCTAATTGAGGCTCTCAGATTTTAGACATTCGGCACATGAAGATGGCAAGACCGTCTTTACCCCCAGGATTGCTCTTTGTACTCATTTCTGTTAGAGGTTGAGCCAACCCTAGGGTCATAGTGCCACCAGAAGAAATAGGACAATTGAAATTTCCAATGAACTCATCGGGGATCGAACCTGCGACCTTCCGGTTTGTAGCGTAGCGCCTCAACCACTACGCTACGGCGTATCCCTTCCCTTTTATATATATAGGCTATATCTCGGTATAATAATGAATCACCGCCGGCGTGGTGTTGTGGTTAGCGTCGCTGACTACAGATCCGTCGCTCCGGGTTCGATCCCCGGTACCTCCTCGGATTTTTCTGAGGTAGGGAGGTCTGGCAGGGGTGCACTCAGCCTCGTGATTCAAAATGAGGATCTACTTGATGAGAAGTAGCGGCTCCGGTCATGAAAACCACCATTAACGGCCGTGGGTGTCGGCATGCTGACCACATGCCCCCAACCCTGCCATCTGCCTGTGGTAGATGACGCAGCGGTTGGGTGGTAGGCCAAGTCCCTCCAGGGATGTAGGGCCACGGAGTATAGTTTTATAATAATGAATCAGCTACATTATTTATTATAAAGAAACGAGAAGGAAGAATTTTAAAAATAAAATCTTCATAACTATTTCTCATAATCGAAAACAGGTCTAAACATTTTGTTAAACTGTACGAAAAAGTAAAGTGGTTGTTTTCTCGAAATACAGAAATGCATTGGAAATTCAGTCATGAGTTCAAGAACAATCCATCGTATCCTGACTAAAAAAAAATCTACCCAACTTGATCTTTATTGCTAGAGATACACCGCCCATACCAACTGGTAACACAGTTTAATAGTTGTTTTTTGTTGAGACAGACGGAATTGCTTTCCTCTTCAATCGTCCATTGTCACAGCAAGTAGCCTACTGTTTTCCGAGATTGGTATAATTTTTATAGTACAGTAATTCTCTCCAAATATAGTTCGCAACTGCGGCGTATATCTGGAGAACTCGATAAACTAACTGGTCCCATTAACTACGATGTTTTACCACGAGCAAATCGCATTGTAACCGACTATCAAGAATCCTGTAACTGCTACATGAACTCCAGCTGCTAAGCAGACATGTGAACGCCGCTTGATGTAATCGCGGTTAATGTTATCAGTCGCGTAATGTTATCTCTTTCGTGAAGTACCGTGAGGATTAATACTGATACATTGAAAAAATTTGTTTATTGTGATCAAAGATTCGGTTTATGTTATCACTAGGGACCGGTTTTCTAAAAACACTGTTTTAGGTTTTCCATTAGGTGAAATAGTTTTTTTTAGATTTTTTGTCCAAAATATCGTTTTCGGGTAGAATAATTGGTTAATGAATTTGAATGTGCTACATAGGATTCAATACACAGTACTTGTAAAGATTAACTTAACAAAATTGACTTAAACTTGTGTAAACTTGCTTTAGGACAATATTACACAAATGAAGAAAGAAAGCATAAACAATCAAAAGATGCAGTGAAAATAAGATTGCCTCACAATTTCTGGTTACAGTATATCACAGTGTATCTTTCAAGATTCTCAACTGTGAGTTGTATTGAATGACAACGTCTATCATATACAGCATATACAGAGCAGACGTAGAAACCCGCGGAGTGCAATGTCATAAAACAACCTCAGAAGAAGAAAAAGAAGAAGAAATTCAGGTCGTCGCCTATCCACTGCCGTAATAAACTCGATTTCATTTGTTTTGGCATAATTAACACGTCTTCATAAAACTCACAGTTTGACCACTCAGTATGAATAACAGGGAAGTACTAAAGGCAAACAAGCGCTTTAAAACACAGAAATCTATATCGTTGTTCATACATGGTAACAATGGTTGTTCGTACGAATATTTTAAAAGGAATACGCCGGTACTCTTACACTTCCTCTCTTGGTACTGTCCATCCTAGACGACAATGGGTTGCACGAAACGCTGGTGGTATTAATTTCAACCCGACAAAAATTATTGTCTCTCCGCAAAATATCGACAAACTGACAAACAAAAAAGAAACAAAAGTAGCCTAAATTATATATTTTAGGTTTTATATTCCGTTTAGGTATATTTAGGTTTTTATACCATTTTTAGGTGCCACAGAATTAATGTGGGTGAATCCTATGGACATGATTCGAAAAAGTGTATGATCGCTTTTTGTTTTGGAAGTAAGGAAAAAAATAGGTAAAAACCTAAGAATCCGGTTCCTAGTTATCACATTTTCCTTGTTGTGGCTTTATTTCCAACTACTTTACGTCATTCAAAATTTCGTTTTTAATGGTTTCGTTTCTAACTTAAGGGTATTGTGTTGTATTGGAAGTAGCGGTACTGTCCCCAGCTCACAGGATGACCTGTTCGAGGGGAAGGCATTGCCTAATTTTATCTCTTAAGCAATAAAACATGTTTCACCCCTCAGTTAAGTCTTAAGCTGCAGCTTTTGATTTATGAAAATAACAATGTTGAAATACAGTGATGGCTAGTGCAAAATGAAAGGACTTGAATAGATAGGTCTTAGATGTTTTGCTACGCGGTGTTCACCACAGATCAGTAGACTTCCAAAAATACTCCTAATGGAAAGGAAAATAAACTTTTTTGCTTGCTGTCTATTACTCTATTAGCCTATGAGAGGTTCAATGATTCACAGTTACGTATTATTTTATGAATAAATATTTTTTATTCTCTTTTCTAGTGTTTATCTTATATATGAATAACTAACCTTCATTTATTTCCTTCGGCTACTGTTATCAATCGGTTAGTAATATCAGATTAGCTGCGTCCCGAAGTGATATCATTAAGCGGCGTTCACTGAGTTGACCAAAAGTCGCGATCGGATATTTTCTATGTTAGTTTATGCAATAATAAAATGCCACAATTAGCGTAAAAACTTTATTTATTGAAGTAGCAAGTATTAAGGGATGGAAATATGGTAAAATAAAGTACCCTAGGCCTGTCAGCATCATTGTTAAACGTCCAAAATTTCGGCATGTGCACCATCGTTTTCCGCGGACAGTTGAATGCGCCGCCATTCCTTCTGCTTTCCCGCCTCAGCATTTCGGGAGTTATCGCTCTGAAGATACGGATGATCTCTCTCTTCAGTTGTTCAACAGAATCGTTCCGAATCATTCCAAGATTTTCTTTTAAGTAGGACCACAGCCAGTTGTCCTACAATGAAGTTCTTGAGAACTGCATTTCTGCCGATCGCTTCCTTCTTGATTTCATCGGTGAACGCTCCAATGATTCACTCAGACGATTACTGACATCATCGGCGCAATATTTTTTAGGTCTTCCGCTGCGTTTTGCATCCAAATACACAGCCTGTTGAAAAAGTCTTCTTTTCCAGTTTCCGTAGATTGGCATCAGTGGGAGCTGCTTTATTGAAACGAAGAAAGAAGTTCTCTCTTATTTCTTCGTACGTTTCGCCAGTTTGTTCTTTTTCAAGAACCCACACACTAACAATGAGACGTTCCTCAATCGTATGTGCTTGTATCCGCCATTGCTTTCAACACAAACATAACACAGCGTTTCACATCGACAACAATCACCTAATAAACTCGCGCGCAAGAAAAATCTGGCTTGTCACTAAAACATAACAATGTCCTTGCTCTATCGGAAAATTGACAAACTAATGCTACAAAAATTATATGAAGGGGGTGAATATTCCTCTCAGCCTAGGATTAGTTTTTAATTTGTTTTAGGTTTCGGAAAACGAGTTATTTCAATATAAACATTATCCGATCGCGACTTTTGGTCCACTCTGTAGTTATCCCGCTGGAAAGAAAATGCGAGTCCCAGTTCCTAGGGACCTTCCAAATTCGTCACTGGTGTGACTGGGCTAGTAGAACTAACCGTTAATTTACAATATTTTACGATTTTCTCTAAATTATCTCTCGAGGTGTGGTTAGGCCTAAACAGAAAAATGACGTACGCGATGAAAGGAAACATTGTATCTCCAATTAATCATACTGCCTATAATCTAATAATTTTAAAATTTTAAAAATCATCTTAACCGTTATTAATTACCAGGGCCCGGAATTTGATTACCTAAAAATACTTTTAAAACGAGCTATAATATTAACTTACTCAAACAATTAAAAAGGACCCAAAACTAAAAAAAAATCCCGAAAATTTGTAATAAAATACTACTAGCTCATCAGATTTTTGTCTATTCTACATTCATGTTGTTGACCCAATTATAGGCTTGTGATTAGTCAAATGCAAACAGCAAACACCGCCATTCTTGTATGAAATTAAAATTATAACAAGAACTATTTAATAATGCTTATTTTGAGTTCTGATAGTATTAAAATATAAGCAAATGTACAAAAACTCTATATAATGCAAGAAAAAACAAAAAATAAGAAAATAATGACTTTAAAATGGAAAAAGAAACCTAAAAATATGAAATGTGGGGAAAAAAGACCGTATAGTAGGAAAAATATGACCAAATAATGAGATTAGATTCTAAAAATTACCTAAAAATGATAATTGGGGAAAATGACTCAAAAAAAGGCCCTAAAAATTGCCATTTTAATAATCTAGGAGTTACGATCCGAATATCTGCACTAGTGGGCAACGTCCATGATGTAGTGTCATCGATTTGGTTGATATAATCAAACGACAGGGATGTACTGCAACTTAGGCCTGTGACCGTCGCCGGTGTGACGGAATTTTGTCCCGCAGGAGTTCTTTTACATGCCAATAAATCTACTGAATGGTCCTACACATTTATGCACACATAAATGCCATCGACCAGGGCCGGGATCGAACCCGCAACCTCGGGCACAAAAGCCAGCTCCACCCAGGCCAACGACATGCCATCGAAATCCGGACCCTGAATTACTATAACTAAAGATTAATTCTATGGAAATGTTGGGAATTGTGGATAGACTGGGTCACAAATAAACCATGAGGACATTACGACTGAATTATTACGGTTATGCAAGGTTTGTTCTGGAAATGTAATTCCAAATGTCACTTAGGGAATGTGCTCGCTATTTGTCACAGGTAGAGCAAGGCATTTGATGATTTTGCATCTTTTTTATATGAAGGTTAAAAGATAGCTCGAATATTTATAAATGTATATCATGAAATAATTAATTAAATAAAGGCAATTTGTTTTTGCATTATTTTGCTTTATGTTATATTTTTCGTCATTTTTCAAGAGATAACTTAGGTCATTTTTTGGCAATTTTTAGGTCTTTTTCAGCATTTTAGATAATTTTCGGCATTTTAGCAATAAATATTTTTTATTTCTTTTTAAATGGCACATATTTGATAGGGGCAATTTGATAGGCATGCCAGTTCAGAAAGAATTCATTTTTCTTTAAGAGTGCCCAAATAGTATAAATTGACTTACTTATTTAGTAACAAAATAAGTGTTTTATATTGTAAATTCATGTATAAAGTATCGTCATAAGCAATTCATTACTTAAGAAAAAACTAATAAGTAATAATGGTAAATTTATTGGTCATTATTTTAAGATTTCGGGTCATTTTTGCACTAAGGTCATAAATGCATTTTTTATTTTGCATTTTTTCACTTTTTTATGGAAGTTAAGTGCCCTGCCCTAGTCTCAGATCACAAAGACAAATCAATACTGTATCATAGACAGTTTCGCTTTAGCCTTTATTTAGTCCTTAATCGGGAAAGAGGGTGTTTAGTATAATACTGCTGCAGAAGATATAGAATAAAATTTGGCTCTAGTATAATGTTCTAGGCCTATTACAAAATTCTGAACGACTTTAAAGAAAGTTCTGTTCTGATATGGGGAAAGGTAGAATTCACAATGGCCTGCCCCTCAGTTGAAAAGCTACTTTACTCAGTAATTCAATTATAAACTGTCATATGACCTTGCTTGTGTCTTGTACTGTATGGTGTGAAGGTACATCTTTATTCTTATATAGGTTACATTTTCAATAGAATAAATCTAGCGTATGGGCCTATACGGCCGTTCGTGCTTTTACAATGCACAAGACAAAGAAACAGAAATGTAACACTAACAATACAATACGATATAGTACGATATAATATAATAATGCTACACAAAAATGAAGAAAGAAAAAATGGCAATAATAATAGAAGAATGCAATATAATACAAAACAATACTTAGACAAAGTACTATGAGGCGCTAGGAAATGTCAACAGACAAGAAATATTATCTATTTTATGGAATTCCCGCGCTTACCTGAGCTCGCCATTCAACCCTATTCTGTGCTAACTCCATCCAACCATTCCTCGCAAATCCTACTTCGCTTAAATCTATCCTAATATCGTCCTCCCACCTACGTCTAGGTCTTCCAAGTGGACTCTTCCCTTCGGGTCTCCCATTCAATACTTTTGAGATATGTCTTTCCTCCTCCATGGGCGCAACATTTCCGGCCCATTTCATCCTCCGTGTTTTAATTACCCTTACTATATCCGGTGAAGAGAAGAGGTTATGAAGCTCGTTGTTATGCAGTTTTGTCCAGTCCTCATTTTTATCTCTCTTAGGCCCAAATATTTTCCTAAGCCCCCTGTTTTCGAACACTTTCAGATTATATTCTTCCCGAAAGGAAAGGTTTACAATATATACAGAGTGCTTCAAAAAAAAAAAAAAAATGTAAACACACTTTGAAGTGCCATAGAAAATCTATTTTTTATTCTACAAGGTTAAATTTCTGGAAATGGAAAGCTTAAAGTTCAATTTGAAAAATAAATGATTTTCTGATGAATGTGTGATTAATGGATTGATGTTCATATGTTCAAAATGGTGGCCTTCAGCATCAGTACATTTCTGAGTCCCAGTCACCACTGCTTCCGTACATCGTTCCAAAGTGTCCAAGGAGATTTCTGCGCACACCGCTTGAATCTCATTCCAAAGTGTGTCTAGGTTGCGTGGTTTACGTTTGTACTCCTCATCTTTTACTGTGTCCCAACTGTTGAATGACTGTTGAAATTATTGTTGGATAATTGTTGAAACGATTGTTGGCACGAATGTTGAAACTATTCTGCTGCGACCTGTTGAAGAAATATAACATTACGTTCTCCCAGAAATTTAACCTTGTAGAACGGGAAGTAAATTTTCTATGACAGTTCAAAGTGTGTATACATTTTTTTAAGCACTCTGTATACATTCCTACCATTTTCTGATATCCGGTATGTAAGTATTCTACCCAATTTTCAATTTGAAGAAAGTTGGTAACAAGTGTGTGTTTATTCATACGAGCCGCCACTGTTACCTAGGCGGTCACATGTGAAGCACTAAGCTGTCTTAAATATCTGAAGAGCGTGTCCACCTGCGTGGAATTTGAAATGAGTGAGAACAGAAGCTGTAATGGAGCTCTTCAGATGAGAACAAAACTCGCCTGTATCGGTAATAAGTCAGGTGACAAACAACGCTTACATCAGTACTACCTTAGACCCTCGTATATGTAGATGAGAAAATTTACCAATACATTCACAAGTTGCTCCTTATTGAAATTAATTTTAATATAAACTTATTCAATGCACCAACATTCTTTTTACTATGCAAGTAGGCCTACTTAGATTACTCGATGTTAGGAAAATGTACTCTTTTTTGCATTTGTTCAACCTTTTTCTTCTACTGTATATAAACTAAGTAGGCCTATATGAATATATTCATGTGTAGGGGCGAATTTCTATTACCTAAAAAAATAGGATATATGCATGCATTTATCATAGGTAATCCCACGAGAGTTGACGAGTTTATCGATAGATTCGCGACTGCGCAGCAGGAGCGAATTTAGCTGATGCAACTCGTCAACTCGAGTTGGATTTATTAAGACTATTCAATGAATAAAAATCCACCAGATTATACAAATAATAATAACTTTCGTGCTTTGTTCTACAAAAACAAAACTAACAGCTGCGAGATCACGGCATACTATGAATCAACCGTCCATGAATCGATTCGAGCTGTTTTGGTGTAATCAGTGCTACCACCAGAGCATATAAGACATAGTTAACTTCATTCAATTAAGCTAAAAGCAGAACAGAATAAACGCACACGAACTGGCTTGCACAGAATCGAAATTGAGTTCTTAATCAATGCACATTTCTATTATTTCAATTTCCAAACAAATTATCTTGTATGAAATAATCTTTTTTCGTGCCGGTTAGTGGCACCATCTGACTATTAATCACTGCACACTGATACTCGCGTCTCCAGTAACGACCAGACCATTTTACCCGATAAAATGCCATCCTCGCGATTCCTACAAGAATATTGTAAGATAAACTGCCGTGATTGGTCTATATCCAAGGATTTGCTAAACGTTATTGGTCAATATCAAACACGCGGCTTATGAGTTGAATAGTCACCTAAAAACATTAAAATATGACCGATAAAATTTTAAATATGACTTTACCACTTAGGCTACACATTACGTATATTTTTTTATGTTTTATTACAATTCTTTTTATTAAAATATAATTTTAATTAGTTAAAATACCTGTAAATTCTCAAAAAGTATCAGTATAATGCAAAATTTACAAAATATGATATGAAACTTCAAAATTTATTTAATATACACATAAATATGCCAAATATATGACCTAATTCCTAAATATATATATATGCCCACTAAAAGCCGTTCCATTTTCACCAGGATGCTTGGAAACGGGTTTAAATTAGTCGGAAACCTGAAATAATGCAATGGGGAAAAATATGACATGTCATAGAAATCCGCCCCCTATTCAATGTGACTGTATGGATTATATCCTCTTTTTCTTTTTCATGTGCTATTGGTATTTTGTTCATAAGAGTTATTTTCGCACTAAAACTCCCTATTCCCATGAGGCAGCGTAATATAGGACTAATAGGCCTATGCTAGCTTAAAAGGTCCGGCGTCGCCCGAGTTTTATCAATTAGAAATTAACCTATGATGGACTTTCTATTTTCAAATTCTCGGTCCTTATATACGTATTAAACATTTGAAATGAAGAACGACTTATCACATTCAAACTATTCCCTCAGAAAACGCTTGATATAGCTTATTATGGCTCATAGAGGATGTAGAATTTAGCATCCCATCGCTTCTACACACCAAGCCTGGCACGGGTTCCAATAAGAAGAAACAGAAATTCCGGTAACATAAAATTGTATTGTCTTTGCGGAATATGTTATTAAAAAGTAATTCAGTATCACTTTTATACTTCCCTCGCCAAAAACCTGCGATATAATAATATATAATTAATTAATTATATTACCATACCCCGTGCTGTATTCTCTATGTCCAGGGTAGAGAAAGTTATGTGACTGCATCACATTGTGCATTATTTTCGTGGATTTCATCTTCAATATTTATTTACAGCAACGAATTATATCGTTAGCTTCTCTAATTTGTCAAAGTCTCCTATCATTTAGCCTATTTCCAAACCTACCTGATACCAATGCCAACAATACACTGTTCCCAAGTGAACTGTGATTTGGATTTTATAATTCTGTGTAAAAAGGTATTATGTCTCCTCTAAAATATTTGATTTTTGGCATTTAAAATATAAAAAAAAATCAAAATCCTTTCTTAGTTAGCACTTACATTATGAAACAAAGATACCATCAAAATTCCAAGTCTCTACTTATTATTGTTTAGGCTCTACGTTGATTCTCTATCAGGACAAAGCCATATATATATATATATATATATATATATATATATATATATATATATATATATATACTAGCTTAAAAGACCCGGCGTCGCCCGGGTTTTGTATTTTGTAATTGGAAATTAACTTATGAAGGATTTTTAATTTTAAATTCTAGGTCCTTATATAGGCATTTATAATTTGAAATAGGAAGAACGACTTATTACACTCAAACTATTCCCTCAGAAAACGCTTGATATAGTTTTTTATGGCTCATAGAGGAACTAGAATTTTGCATCCCATCGCTTGTACAGTGCACAGCAAGCCTGGTAGAGGTTTAAATAAGAAGAAACAGAAATTCCTGTAACATAAAATTGTAATATCGAGGCGGGAAATTTCCCACTCTTATGTTACCATAAAACCGTATTGGGGATGAAATTAAACAGAAAGCATTATCACTTTCATACTTTTCTCTCCAAAAACCTGCGATATAATATAATAATATACACATTACCATACCTCGTTTTGTTTTCTCTATGTCCAGGGTAGAGAAAGTTATGTGATTCCATTATTTTAGTGGATTTCATTCTGTAATATTTATTTATAACATGAATTATTTTGATAACTTCTCTTATTTGTCAAAAGTGCATTTCATTTGTTTTTTCCAAGCCCATCTGATACCATTTGGCAACAATATATTCTGTGATTTGGAATTGATAATTCTATGTAAAAAGGGATTAAGTATTTTCAAAAAACATTTAATTTTTGGCATTTCGAATCAGAATTTTTCAAAATCCTTTCTTAGTGAGCATCTACATTATGAAACGAAGGTACTATCAAAATTCCAAGTCTCTACCTGTTATAGTTTAGGCTGTACGTTGATTCCTGTCAGTCAGTCAGTCAGTCAGGACAAAGCCTTTTATATATATAGAGATATATGGGTCATATTTCAAATACAGGAAAATTTGGAGTGTGTAAAATCCAAATTTCTTACTTTGTTTTTAAAATCTCAAAAAAAAAAAAATTACTAAAAATAATAAGACACCAGCAGAGCTTAAATGTTTATATTTTTATTTATTTTAGCTTTTTAATTTTTTTAAAGCCATGTGAATGACATCCGTGTACATGTGGAAGGCAGAAGGCCACATTAATGACTAACTTTGGCAACAATCTGCTTTTCTTTATGTGATTTCATATTTTTCTCAGTGTGCTTCAGTTGATTTTGCACCAAATTTGCAAATTTGTGTGCATACTCCGGAATTAATGTAATTTTAACTAGACCGTGTTTTTATGGTTTTTTTTTGGGGGGGGGGAATTAAGCAGAAATTCATTTAAACAGTTTTAAGATTTTAAGTACAAGTCACAGACACCGCAAACACAATAGTACCCTACATTTATCATCTGCATGACTTGAGAGTCATCCACATACCCCTTCATGAGGCATGTGGATGACGCAAAAATCAGGCATGTGGATGACAAAAAAGGAGTTTTAGTGGTCTCAGCAAGCCATTTCTAAACCTCTGTAGGCTCAACTTCAGTCAGGTACTTCGAATTGGAAGGTTTATCATAGTGCATAATCAAAATTAATTAATATTCACTTTCTGCCTACTTTCTAGAAGTCATGTTAATGACGGGGAATAAAAACACTTTCCTTGAAAATAATGCAAAGTCCTTTGTTAATCCCAAACTGTTTGTAAGCAAGTAAAATTCAACCTTACAATTCAACCACAAGCTGACCTGTTGACTTTCTAACACTGTTGCCAGTTATACAAATTTTTCATTTCTGCAGAAAAAATTCCATTCTTTTCAGCCATGTGGATGACCAAAAACCCTTGGGACATTCTTTATGTTCATTAGGTGGGGTGACAATTTTATTTTATTTTATTTTTTAGGGGTTAATATACTTCACACATTCATACTCATTGGCAAGAAAAAAGTTGAAAAGGAAATAACATTTTGTTTTGTGGAAAAATGCATTAGAATATACAAAACCGGGGTATGGGACAGGGCATGTGGATGACATTTCATTGAATTAAATTTGATTTTGGAATAGCAGAACTTAAAGTTAGTGACATTTCAAAGTGATAGCTGTTGTATGGAGGTAGTAGAAACAAACTTTTATTTGAATATTTTTTTTTTAAAGTTGAATTTGAAGGGAAATATCACTCCGGAACACAAATTTTCCCGTATTTGAAAAATCACCCAGATATATATAGATATATATATATATCTATATATATAAAGATTATGCATATACAACAAATTTTACTACAATATCTGTTTATATAATTACAGCTTTAATGTAAAATTATTAAGCCTATAACAGCTCCCAATTTTCACCTCAATATGAGTTTATTCTATAATCTATGGATATCAGTTCAATGGACAATACTTATGCAAAAAAGAAAGTTGATTCAACTGATATTTAAAGAATAAAGTATGAAGTAGGGGCCGCCTACAAACCTACAATGAAAACTTAGTGGAGGAATAGTTTTGATAGTGGTTGTAGGCGGCCTCTAATTCATACTTTATTCAGATATACTCACAATCGGAATGAAATTTATTAATGTAATATATAACAACAAATGGAGGAATTCAAATATCTGTGAACAGTAACTACAGACAAAACTAATATTAAGGCAGAAGTTAAGTGTAGACTCAAATCAGGAAATGCTTGTTTTTATGCAGTTCAGAAACTCTTATCGTCTCGTCTCCTGTCCAGAAATCTAAAAATTAAGATTTATAAGACTATTATCCTGCCGGTTGTACTATATGGATGTGAGACATGGCCGCTAACTGATCAGGAAGAACATAACCTGAGAGTGTTTGAAAACAGGGTGCTTAGAAAAATATTTGGGCCCTAGAGGGATGAAAATGGGGACTGGAGAAAATTGCATAACGACGAGCTTCAGGACCTGTACGCTTCACCGGATACAGTAAGGGTAATTAAATCGCGAAGGATGAAGTAGGTTGGACATGTTGCACGCATGGGGGAGGAAAGACATATCTCAAAAATATTGACTGGGAGACCCAAAGGGAAAAGATCACCTGAAAAACCTAGACGTAGGTGGGAGGACAATATTAGGATATATTTAAGGGAAGTAGGATTTGCGAGGGATGGTTGGATGGCGTTAGCACAGATTAGGGTTGAATGGCGGGCTCAGGTAAGCGCGGCAATGAACCTTCGGGTTCCATAAAATACATAATATTCCTTTAGCTTGCTTAAGAATTATTGTCTGTTGCCATTGAGTAAGTAAGTAAGTAAATATATAAAGGTTACTATGACAATTTCTGTGTAGTGAAAAACATATTGCAAACAAGGATAGAATAAGATTTACCCTGAAGATTGTGCAAATATCAGAAGATGTATGCTTACTGAAATGTTAAGCTGCAGTGTAAGCCTAGGGTATTTTAACCTCAAATTACCAGAATAAATCGAAATTTAAAAAAAATACATATAATATTTGTTTAGCCTAACTTTAATGTTAGCCTTTACAATGTATAAGTAATCAACAAATTATACCATCAGTGGGCATTAAGATTAAAATCATTAAAGAAAATTTCAGTAGAACATCTGGTCTCTTTGAATACCAATCATAACGAAAGGGTAAAAAATACTCATATTTTACATATGACATTAATCTACTATTCTTATATTTCTGCTTTTAAACAGTTTTTTGAAGTGACGAATTTGCACGTCAGTAGCAGCGAAAGGGTTAAAGCTGGGTGAGCCTTTCAATTCAAGAATTGTTCTTTTTTTCACATTTTATTGTAGTTAAAATAAGAAGTTAGTTTCAGCTTATTAAGTTTAAAGTTATTAATTGCTGAATACGTGGAAACATTTCATATGCTGCATTTAATGTATAAAAGACAGCCCAGAACAAACACTGATGGGAAGGTGAATATGAGAAAGAACTTGGAAAGAATCCGGTACCTAGAGGATTAGACTGTTGTAAAAAAAAGTGTGCGTGGAAGGCCACGCGACAGAAGTGAAACTTGTTTTAATTTTTTGATTTTTTCAATTTTGGATTGTTGGGTTTTTCCAATTTTGGATTGTGGACTTTTTAATTTTTGGGTTTTTTGACTTTTTTAACTTTGGATTTTTTAATTTTAAATCTTTTAATTTTGGAATTTTGTATTTTTTAATTTTGTATTTTTTAAATTTTAGACCTTTGAATTTTTAATTGTTTGTATTTTTGAATTTTCAATTTTTTAATTTTGGGATGTATATTTTTAAATTTTTGATTTTTTAATTTTTATTTTTAATTTTGGATTTTTAATTTTTTGACCTTTTAAATTTTGTATATTTGGATTTTTTATTTTTTTTTAATTTTGGATTTTTGGATTTATTAGTTTTGTATCTTTGATTTTTTAATTTTGGAATTTTGGATTTTTAAATTTTGGATTTTTTAATTTTATGATTTTTGATTTTTTAATTTTAGATTTTTTAAATTTTGGATTTTGACATTTTTAATTTTTTAAATTTTGGATAAATATCATTGAGTTGATTGTTTTCTGTGCAGTCCGTTCCGTCACACCTCACTAATTTCGCGACGAAACTGGGCCCCACCCTGTTAAATGATATTCTTCATCGGTCACAATATAATAATAGCAATATACATATATTTGCTGACGATACACTGATCACTGGACAATCAGTCAAGGCAACACATGCAGCAAACCAAATACGCCGAACAATACCTCTATTAGAGGAGTGGCTAACGAAATGACGCGTAGAAATAAACACTGACAAAATGTCAAGCAGTGCTATTCACTAAGAAATGGTCACAACTCAGAACCCTACCTCCAGAATTAATAATAAACGGAAAATCCATCCCATGGAAAACAGAAGCCAAGTACTTGGGAGTAATATTGGATCAAAAGTTACTATTCAGGAAACATATAGACTCCTTGCGAGCTAAGGCGTATGCCCAATTAAGGAATCTATTCCCATTGTTGAACAACACTTCCAAACTAAACATTCGGACATCATTAACGATCTATAAAGCATTGGTTAGGAGCATCATAACTAGGGCCCGGGGGTTTAGCCAATAATTCGTCAAGTTAGTGGTGCACAAGGCATAGAAAGCTTTCTGAGTTAGTAAACAACTTGCACTGCATGAGGCAGTTTAGTGTTCTGTTGACATTGTGTGTTGTACGTTCTTGACAACCAGTGGCGGATCATTGCTAAAATGAGTGGGGGTGCTGCTCCAGAAAATGTTTAGCCTTTTGTTTAGAAAAGCTACTAAGTAATATCAAGTTCATTGGAAATAATTTCGGCAATTGTCTAGATGTATCACTCTTCTAGAGAGACAAAATATTTAAATAGCACAAGCGATCAGACTCGTGGAGGAATTATTCATAGGTAAGAGTCAACCTGAAGATGGAATACTTCTACAGGTGCAGCAGAAATAAAAACAAATTCTCCAGAAAAATGCAGGATTTTTCTACTATTTTTACCTTTCGAGGTGCACTGGAAGGTTCTACAGAAGACCATAATGTGTACCCACACAAGGGAAACACTAATATCTCATCCCCCCGTCACGTCATGAGACGTAGAGAGAAGTTTTTACCATTAAAGATCTTCTTTGGAGGAAAATAGAAGATATTTTTCTTTTGAAAACTTCAAAATGTATATTGCCTTTCACTGCAACAAAGCGTATGCACAGACATAATGTATAAATTGCCTTTTAATTTTCACTGTGAATACTGTTAACAAATATTAAAGCATTGGTTGTGAATATTTATGTTCGTTTTACTAGGAAATATATTTTGTTTCTGTGATTTACGATTAAATGTGCAAACTATTCAATAACGCTGTGTCTATCATTTCACTAGACTAGCTGCACTGCCCTTGAACTTGAATGTTCGTATTAAAGTGCGCCACTGAAAGCGAGTCACCCCTTCCCTCGTGTTTACATACGGCAATATCCCAGTCACCACTAGCCTGATGTAATGTTTTTGTGGCTAAACCCCCGGGCCCTAATCATAACATATGCTAGCCCAGTGTGGGGCCACGCCAGCGAAACTCATATGAGTAAACTGCAAAAACTACAAAACAGAGTATTATACACTATCACTAAACTTCCGCGAGTCACTCCAATCTGGACCCTCCTTAAGGAAACTAACATGGACACCATCCAGGAATATATAGCGACTAGCGCGGCGACATTCTACGAAAGTTGCAACGGGCACGAAAATCCCTAAATCGCGGAGCTGGGCCGTTTCGACATAACACACGACAAACACAAGAGGCCGAAGTCACTCCTTCCACAGGAGATGATTGAAGCACTAGGGCTCTAACAGAACACACAAGACCTTATATAAGGCGGATAACTGGCAATTCGGACTGGCTCCTCTGAACACGAGCCAAATAGCAGGGGAAAATTTTTAATTTGGTTCCCCGAGTAGAAATTAATATGCATTTTGTATGATTTCAGGAAATGGATCTCCAGGCTAGAAGTCACCATGCATTAAGTCTACACTAAATAAAATTTGGTCCTGTTGCTTAATCACTAAAGTCAAGCTATTCTGCCAAGGTTTTTTGCGGTTTTCCAAGACCTCGCAACGAATGTTGGAATAGTTCCCTTACAAAAGACGGGCCGCAACCCGCATAACAACAACTCCCCAAATTTCAAAATTGTTAAATAAAAGGACCCTTTGACCGCGTAAGATAAAATTTTAGAGTAAGAAATTGGATATACAAAATTACAATAGACTGTCTTTTCGGCAACAACAATATAATGGAACATGCTAGCCACCCCCACTTTAGAGCTATGACACCACCTCCAAATCATACTCAAAATTATGGGGCAAATGGGCTTTGCCTAGGTACCCATTGCCTACTACATAGTAGTGGGCATAAAAGAGGAAGGAGCCACGTATCAAAAGTACGTTGCAGATATTCTCAATTCGATTCCGATTCCGATTTTGAGCGTTACACAAGCACTCGATTTACTTCTACAGCGGCTAAAGAAGTTTCACTTCAAAAGTTATTAAAATACATGTTAGCTACTGTCGATCAATTGAATAAAATAGATGTGATACCAGTTGCTCAACTATGATTTATTTTATAATTCACCGCCTAGGCCTTTCGATGCGATTGCACCATCTTCAGGGCATCTTTTTTGCTGGTTTCAAGTTCCAACAATTAAAATCTAAATTGCATTTTGTCACATTTATAAAAATTAGATAAAATTCACAAATGCACTGTCACCTCCTCGCATTGTTATTTCTGTTATCACCAGGGCCCGGATTCTGATGACCTAAAATTGTTTGAATAATGACCTATAAAAGACCCTAAATTTTAAAGAAAATGACTTAATAATTACAAAGAATGACCTAAAAACTGATATTTTATTCATAAAAATTATTGTGTACACAAAGATATAGACTAATTTGTACATAATTCTAAAAACTGTAAATGTAGAAAGGATGTTGTAGGTCTAAAAACTTTGTTCTTGATTGGAACATTTGAGAAGAAAAGTAAGAAAATTGTTTCTAAAGTAGATTTTACAAAAATGTTGCATTATAGTAACCTAGTCATTTTATTTAAAGTCAATGCAAAAAAAAATGACAAAATAAGGAAGCAAATGACAGGAAAATGACAAAATAATGACGTAAAATTGAAATAAATGCCCTAAATATATAAAATTGCATAAAATGACAAAAAATGACCTAATAAAAATGTATTTCTATAATCTAGAGGCCATGATTAGGATTTATGTACAAGATGGCAATGTCTTGGCAGCGTCAATAAAAACATGACATGTCATTAGAATCCTGGTTATCACTTGCTTTGTTGTAAACAAGACCGAAGTGATGTTCTGCAAGACGGAGGGAAACTTATTTTAAAATACAAGTATCTCTATTTTGCCATAGAAGGAACATCAAAAAATATACACATAGTTTAAAAAATAACACATAATTACATTACTCCTTAAACATATTATAGGCTATACATAGGCTAATATGTTAAAACGTTTCAGAACTCAGACTTGATCCCCACCACCAAATCAGTTCCAAAATATCCATGGCATACTAACAAATAAATGAAGAACAGTGTTGACATGTGCTTGACCCCATAGGCGTAACCAGGCATACCATATGGGGGGGGGGAGGTTATAACCTCTGGAGAGGAAGCTTCCCACGCTTTTAACTCATATTAAGTAATTTATAAGCGGATTTTTAAAAAAGGTGATATATCACAATAATGAAATAAATAGTACAATTTTCCCTTTTTTAATCAATGGTGGGGTTCAAACCCCCAACCCCCCCTCCTCGTTACGCCTCTGCTTGACCCGACATATCAACTACGGGTATTGTGGGTGCCACTTTTTAAAGACCTTCTTTCCCAGAATTTCCCCTACCTGCTGCCACCCTAATCCTCTTCGACCTGTCAATCAGTGAATAGAAAGGTAATTAGGCGTATTCGCACTTGTCTTCAGTCCAGTACAATGTTGCCAAATATGTACTACAACACGGTTACTTCACTTGAGAACTGGTGAATGACAGCGGCAACACTGGGGAAACCCACGCGACTACAAGAGCACCTGTTCTTTGTGTCGGTGCAGATTTTCGGATTAGGGAACAATGCTATTAAATTCTTTAGTAGACTGATGATGGTTTGGGACGAGGTCTTCTTATAATGGCAGGGACAGTACAGAACTGTCGGTCAGTTGTTTGAGGACATTTTTGCTGTTATTAACATTACACAAAAAAGTCAATATCGTTTTTCTTTTGGTAACATTCTTCATTCATATGAAAATTAGCATATTGGATTCAAATCAATAATTAATTGTGTCACGCGTAGTTTTCGACGAAAGAAAAGTGCGCATCTAAAAATTCTAACCAGATAATGAAACTTAAACTTATTTTATTTACTAGGAAAGATAGGACAGAAGGGTTAATAGTTAATTCGAAAAAAATGACATTACATCGCTAGGAGTTTTCGTTAGATTAGTCAATGGAGAGTGGGTGCCACTTTTTAAAGACTTTTTTTTTTCCAAGAATTTCCCCTACCTGCTGCCACCCTAATCCTCTTAGACCTGTCAATCAGTGAATAGAAAGGTAATTAAGCGAATTTACACTTGTCTGCAGTCCAGTACAATGTTACCAAATACAGTACGTACCTTGAGAAGTGGTGAATGACAGCGGCAACACTGAGGAAATCCACTCACTACAAGAGCACCTGTTCTTTGTCGGTATCGGCGTCGGTGCAGATTTTCGGATTATGGAACAATGTTATTATTAGGGTTCGGATGTTTATGACTTGTTATATTTTCATCCTGACCTCCGTTCTCGCCGCGAAAACAAATTAAACATGAATTGCACATTTGTTGTCCTAATCGGACCGTTTTTACTTTGCATCTAAAGTCATATTTTTGTCATTTTTGTAGTCTTGGTCATATTTTGGCCATATTTGTAATTTAATGCCATATTTCAGTTATAAATTCGGTAAAAGAGTACAATTATACAGTGTATGTACTACATGGACGAGTTAAATTTGAAATTTATTTCATTAATTAAATGTTAATACCAAATTAATAGTAACTTAAATTATCAAATTAATGCAATTTTTCTTATTTCATAGGGACACGCACGGCATACAAAATATTAGGAGTAGGCCTATTTGGAGCTGATGAAGCGAGCAAAGAGGAGCAAATTCTTCAAAATAGAATTAAATTATCTCCAAAATTTAAAAAAAAAAGTTATTATCTGATTGAATTAAGAATTTAGTGTCTTTAAACATTTTAAATGGGAACATTTATCTTTTGAAAATACTTATTTTACTAGGTCATATTTAGGGTTTAAGGGTCACATTTAGTCATTTTTAACGGCATATTTGCAGTCATATTTTGCACAATTTTAGGTCGTAAACATCCGAACCCTAGTTATTATATTATTTTGTAGATAGACGATGGTTTGGGACGAGTTCTTCTTAAAATGGCCCGAACAATACTATTTCGAAGTTATTTGAACGTACTTATAACGAAACCAATTCTGATACCAAGCACATAATATCAGAAGCAGTCTTTTCCTAATTTGAAATTTTTATTTGTGGCAAGGCGGCATGATCAGAAATTCAATGCGGAAAGTAGAATGTAGGAAAGATTGTTAAACGTTTGAGGACCGCAGCTCGTATTCATGTAGCGTTCTCCTATTTACATTTCGGCATGCTTAAGTGCCCTTTTACTGTCAAAAGTGTTTCTCTCTTTTTAATATTGGTGCAGTGGACAGAACAAGAAGTGGTTGTTTGCGACGGCGCAGAACACAAGTTCCTCCAGATAACATCTTGCCTTTATTTCATAAGAAGTCCGCGTATCCACAAGCTTTTGCAGAATGTAGGCTACATTTGAATTGATTTCTTTAATGCAGCAGTCGGCTTGTAATAACTGGACCTGGGATTTTAGTCTCTAAAAAACTTAGTGTTAGGCACCTAAAATAGGCTTTTAGAACAAGTAAATAGGCTTTTAAAAGAGAAAATTATTCATTTAAAATAAGCTTTAAAAATGTGTAAATAGACAGAAAATAGACTTTAAAATACTACAATATGCTCTTCAACTGAAACTTTATCTTTTTTTACTGTAAAAAAGTGGTATACGTACTCTTAACAGAAATAATTGCAAAATTAAGACATAATTAAAAATAAATTTATCAAAAACATTTTTGGATTATATGAAAAATTGACACAGTATGTCACTTCATACTATATACAGTATCTGCTACTTTTTGCTTTGAGCGAATCCTCCCCCGTCAGTCCGCATTCCTTTGGTGACAATTGTTTGGGAAAATTAAGTTTCTGTGAAAAACCCATCCTCTGCTGCTCTGCTCTTCATTCTGGGATGTCCATTAAATGATTGTGAAAGTTACAAAAGTTGAATTTTATTATTGTAAATGTACAAAATAGGCATTTTAGGCATTAAAATAGTAAAAATAGGCTCCAAAGGTCCAAATGGGCATTTTAGGGCACTATAAAACTGTATAAATATAAGTGATATATAATGAAATGTCAAAGTATTTAAAAAAAACTGTCATGTTATTTCTTAAGGAACAAAATAGGCATTTGCCTTAAAATCCCAGGTCTAGTAATAGCACCCTATCTGGGGCGCATTTCAAACTCTACTATTGAACGTAAGCGTACTAGGCCTAAGTCAAATAAACATCATAATTCATAACTAGGATTCGGATGTTCATGACATGTCATATTTTTATCCTGATCTCCGCTCTTGCTGCAAACTCAAATTAAGCACGAATTGCACGCTTGTTTTTCTAATCGGATAGTTTTTATTTTGCATACAAAGTCATATTTTAGGCTTTTTTGTGCTCTTGGTCATATTTTGGCCATATTTGTAATTTAACGTCATATTTCAGTTACAAATTTGGTAAAGGAGCACAATTTTATAGTGTAAATTAGTTAAATTTGAAATGTATTTAATTAATTATTATTTATGCCAAATTAATAGAAAACTTCAATTTTAAAATTAATGCAATTGTTCAAATTTTATAGGGACACACAAGGTCAACAAAATAATAGGAGTATTTGGAGCTGATTGACCTAGCAAATAGGAGATAATTCTTTATAAATATAAATTCATTAAATGTAAAACTGTAAATCACCAAAATGATAAACAAAATTATCTGATTGAATTCATGTGATGTAAGAATTTAGTGTCTGTAAAAAGTTTTAATTTTAGCACTTATTTTTTGAAAATACGTTATTTTGTTAGGTCATATTTAGGGCTTTTGGGTCATATTTAGTCATTTTTAAGGGGATATTTATAGTCATATTTTCCACTTTTTTAGGTCATAAACATCCGAACCCTATCTAGGGTTGGAATGTTTATGACATGTCATATTTTTATCATGACCTCCATTCTCGCCGCAAAAACTAATTAAACATGAATTGCACATTTGTTATCCTAATCGGGCCGTTTTCATTTTGCATATAAAGTCATAATATGTTGGTAATTTTTATGGCTTGGTCATATTTTGGTCATATTTGTAATTTAACGTCATATTTCAGTTAAAAATTCGTTAAAGGAGCACAATTATGCAGTATATGCACTAAATTGTCGACTTAATTTCTTTCCCTGAAAAAGAGTCACGAATATTTTGGTTTTACTGTAACTGAAATGTGAAGGGACATTAACAAGTATTAGCGAAAGTACCTCTTCCTCCTTGTTGTTAACAACTTCCAATATACATATTTTAAAATATTTTCAGTTCACATTTGCAGTCGTATGAACAGATTACAAGTTCAATACAAGTAAAACTGTAAATCCCCTGTAAAATTGTTAAAAAGCGATTATTTGATTGAATTAACGTGATGTAATAATTGAGTGCCATTAAACGTTTTGAATTAGAACACTTTTTTTATGTCATATGTAAGATTTTTGGGTAATATTTAGTCATTTTTAAGGTCATATTTGCAATCATATTTTCTACTTTTTTAGGTCATAAACATCCGACCCCTAATCATAACATTACTAAATGAGATAAAATCTGTGCTGAAATGAAGTGATCTGGTTAGTATCACTTACTGCATCTGTTTCCAGTATTTTTATTTAGGTAGAATCAGTCCAATCGTAAACTGTTTCTGACTACAAACAACTACCTGTTATAATAATAACAATAATTGTTATAGCCTATAGCGAATAATATAGTGTTTGAATATTACTATTTTACTAAAATATACCAGAAACATACCTGGATGGTAAACCAGTCTTTTGTGTCATATCTCTTTGCAAGCAGTGACGGGTTGCGACACTGTTCCGATTGGAAAGGCGTTATGGCATATTCTAAGCCTTTGTATGATGAAATAATTGCACACGTAAAAGAATAATTAAAAATACAAAATTGTTTGTATTATTTGTTTTTTGTAGTGTATATTATAAAGTGAAATTAGTGTTTCCCTAAGAATGAGCAACCGCCACTGCACTTATTGTCTGCTTGTGTCTCCATCTACCCGTTCTTTTCGAACTATGTGTAAGTTGACCAACTTTGCGGGTTGCGTGTCAATGGATGGGGGTTTGCCCATGATTGCTTTAATCAATGTGCATTTATATGATTTCAATTTCCAAACAAGTTATATTAAATAAAATAATGTGTTTTTATTGTGTTCACTGGCAGCATGTGACGTATTAGTCACTGCACGTTGATACCTACATTTCCAGTAACGAGCTGATGTTTTATCAGATAAAATCGCATCCTCGAATTAATGGCAAGCATTTTATAAGATCGTGATTGGTCTATATCTGAGGAATTGCTAAACGTCAATGGTCAATATCAAACACGCGGCGTAGGCCTATGAATGCAGGGCCGTAGCTACGCGGTGGCGAGATGTGCCCCCGCCAAGGGCGCAGGTACAAAGAGGGCGCAAAATTAACCATGAAAAATACCACCCTTTTTTAGACTGGTGCAATTTATCAAGCAATAAAAATTCTAGATTTTATGATTTAATTATTTTTTAAGTAGTTCAATCGTCTGAAAATAAGGTTTTAGTACCTTGAAAGACCAAAACTTAGTTCATTTTCAAATTGAGGTTTAGGTTTTCTTTCATAATAACAGTGTTTTTATATTAAAATAATAAACAATTTTACAGAAATGTAAAAAAAATGTTTACACCCCCCAGTATTGGGGGGTGCAGATTTGTCAAACTCGCCAAGGGCGCAGAAGGACCTTGCTACGGCCCTGTATGAATGGAATAGTATAAAAATATTTCCCTAAGCTTGGACCAAACAGTATATAAGAATTTGGTAGGTATTTTAGTAAAATACATCAAGAAAATTATTCGATGTTTTAGGGCAGCTAATTTTTTCCACTTATCCTGTCTGCCATAATAATATCTGTATTAGAACCAGTCTTTCTTCCGGACTTTAACAATGGATGTTACAGATAATGAAGAAGACAATTTAAATATCTTTTAAAGAGTTGAAAGACTTGACAGGCCAGATGACTGTTTACTGAAGAACAGTACTTTACCTTTTCTACCTGGCAACCTCTTCTCTTTCACGATATCTCACTACATTACAGTATAGATTTTTTGTTCTGCTCTCCCCTGTATTGTTATGTGTAAGAACACACCCATATGCTTTTAAGTTCTTACCTTTCTGTAGTGATTTTAAGATTATAGAGAAGTTGAAATGTCAGGAAACCGCACATCAGGGTTGTCTCTTCAAGTGTTTAGCCATTAAAGTATATTTGACATTCCTCTAACCTTAGATTCTTCACCATACCTTGTTATAATTAGACCTGGGATTATAAGGCAAATGCCTATTCTGTTCCTTATGAAATAACATGAAATTTTTAAAATATGTGGACGTTTCATGATAAATCACTTACATTTATAAAGTTTTAAAGTGCCCTAAAATGCCTATTTGGACTTTTAGAGCCCATTTTACTATTTTAGTGCCTAAAATGCCTATTTTGTACATATAAAATAAAATTCAACTTCTGCAAGTTGTACAATCTTATAATGGACACCCCTCAATGAAAAGCAGAACAGCAGAGGTGGGGTTTTCACAGATGCCTAATTTTGCAGTTAATTCTGTTAAGAATAGGTATTGGGCCTACCACGTTTTTTGCAGTAATTAAAAAAATAGACCACGTTACAGTTTAAGTGTATATTGTAATATTTTAAAGTCTATTTTCTATCTCTTTACACATTTTTAAAGCATATTTTAAGTGCTTATTTTCTCTTTTAAAAGCCTATTTCGTGGGTTTACAAGCAAAACACATTAAGTCTTATGGAAATGCTGTTGACTTAGTGTATTTTGCTTGTAAACCCACGATTTACTTGTTTTAAATCCCTATTTTAGGTGCCTAAAACTAATTTGTTTAGAGCCTAAAATCCCAGTTCTAGTTATAATATAAGTATATTGTATCATGACCCGGGTTTTTACGTTTTTTTAAAACCCTGTTTTAGATTTTTAAACTTATTAAATTAATTTTTTAGTACCCACTCTCTAAAACAGCTGCTTGTCGGACTGGTAACATTCCGAAAAATTGCATTTTAGCAACCTTGTCCGCTAAAATTGTATAAAACTTCATTCAAACTGCATTCAAAATGCACGCTTAATACGCTAAAGTCGTCATGGCAATCTATAAACAAAATCCAGATGGCATTGACCAGTCACACCAACTTGAACACGGATTTAAGCATATATTTGGTCACAAAACAACAAATATAAGCCAACACGTTTCTTTATGATAATAAAAAAATTAACCAGGGTGTTTCGCAATACAGGGTATGACTTCTTCATCATATAACAACAAATATAAGCCAACAAGTTTTCACACTTTTGTTCACAAGAGAATCGTTGCTTACCATGTATGCACCAGCATTTAATTGCAATATATTCCTTCTCATAGTCTAGTGCTGCCGTGATGTTGCTGGGACCAGCTCCAATTCAATGTTTCTGGCTTGGATTGAAATTTCCTTGAAATTAGGCCTAGCATTAAAATTTTCACAAGTTTTTCATAAATACTAGTTTAATATCCATTATTGTTTACAAAAAGCGACTCATAATGCATCTACTAGGCATACCACATTTCGTTTTGGTACGTACGGTTCATTGTTGTTTTGTGATTTAGGTGGCTGTGAGAATATCACGTTAGTAAATGTCTGCCTACCTATCATTATAATCAATTATACGGTATTTTTGTTTTATTTCAAATAATTTAGAGAGCTTTTACAAAAAAATAATGTATGCACCTCGTACGTTAAAACTTTATCGGACTCATCCAGTATTTCTATATTAGATTTGTCCGCTAAAGCGTTATTTTGCGTACTTGACACATACATAACTAGGCCTATTATTTTAGTTTTTTTACAATTTATTCTCAGACGATTTTTTTTTTAACTTTCTTTAATAAGTAAAATAAAAACATTGAATAAATATATTAAATGATTTACTTTTACTTTAATTTCCATGGCTGTGAAACAGAAAACTTTAGGAATACTCTTGGCTTAGTTTTAGAACCACCCCTGTCATTTCCAACTCCACCACAAACTCAACAAGAACGTTTTAAAATTAATCAATCAATTTTTAGAATACTTCACTTTCGGCGTCTTGCTGGAGCAAACACTGTGAATAAACTGCAAGTGTAAGATTCTTAAGAATGCCTTTAATTTGCTTACAAAGGAACCGGGGATTTCGGTTCACTTAAGATTTCCTCTACCGAAACAATGGGGTACAAAATGACAAAATTACGAAATAGCCTACAATGCTTTATTTTTCTCTTACAAATCTACTGGCGGGATGCAAAATGTATTCAGATATTGGAAAATAACTTTTAGTAGAACAATAATAATTACTAGAGCCCGGATTTCCATGCAAATGCATGTTTTTATATACGGGAATCCATTTTATGCGGAAACTTTTTAACAGCGTTGCCCCTGCTCACACTTTCCCCGCTGTTGCGCTTGCACCGGCCGGGACCGTGTTCCGTTCCTACCGGCAAATCGGCAAATCAAGACTTTAGAAACACTACAAAATAGAATAACTCAACCAATTTATTATCAAAATAGGCCTACATGTAGAGGCTTATTACTCACCATTTTGTACGGATGGTACAGTCAGGATATTTACGAGAAAATCTGCGAACGCGCCTTCTATGGTTATTTCTCAATAAGTAACATTCCACCAAATAAATTCGCTGTTCAACCGTATACATTTTCGATTATTGTCTTACGTAACACACAACAATAGACAAGCGTCTCACTACAAGACACCACAAGACACCGAAGCAACTAACCGCTTGTAGGGTCTATGCTTTGTACAATGCTAGCGCGGCAATGCGGCAGTGATGCGAGGTTTCCTCATAAAGTGGACTCACTGTACTTTGTTTACACTTCTCAAACTTTGTAGTTACTCATTACATGACTTATGGATTCCAAATAACCATATTTTTTCCGTGCATGTTTGCATAATTCGGCCTTTTTATGGCAAAATTCATGCATAATGCATGTTTTGGATATTTTTGTTTAATGTAGCATATTCAGACGTTTTTAATGCATATAAACCCTCATTTTCTGGTTTTAGTGCATAATATCAACTTAGCTTGTATAACTCTGCATATTATGAATGTGCCTCCATAAAATCTCGGCTTTTCAAAGAAACGTAAAAATGTTGTATTGTATTACCACTAGGAGGTGCCCGTGGCTTCGCCACGATAATTCTTTTAAAAATTAAAAATTAAGAGTATAATAATTATTAAAGCATTATATTTATTAACACTTACACGCGAATCATTCATAAACTAAGCCATTAATAATTAATGAAACAGCTAAAATTCCTGCTTTAGAGTACATTCCACGACATGAAAGCGCCCCCTGGGAAAACTATATCAGAATCGATTATGCAGTTCCAAAGAACCTGTGAACACATAATACGTATTGTTTCTCAGCTGTTTATTGACATGAATATGATGTGAATTTTATTCTATCAATTCAGTGTAATTTTCAGAAATTATATAATGTTTCAAGGGAAGGAATGGTTTGTTTGGATTATTATTATTATCAGCGATATTTCAAGAGATAAAACCATCAATATTTTACAGCTGTTGCCCCCGGCTTCGCCCGCCATTATTCATAGACTCCAGGATTTTTAAGAAAATTACACTGGTCGATTATTAAAAATGTCAGAGCTATGAAAATTGTAAGTAAAAATAAAATTAGAATATTTGGTCATTATGTTCATTTCACTTAGGCTTTATATAATAAAGAAACGGTTTTCCTTCCTAATTTTGTAGTCGTCATGAAAGTTTAGACTGCGAGAGACGAACATCGCCGAGTATACCCGATGTCTCACGAAGCGGGCGAGCAAGCACGCTATTTAGGGCCGTTGAATTGTATAAGAGTAGATTGATATATTTTGATTGACTTGGCAACAGAGTTTGCACCTGCATGAATTTGAGAGTGCAAACTACTGTTTACCCTAAATAAACAGTAATATAATACACCAGGCTACAAAAGAAAATGCCGACTCGCCGACCCCCACCACCTTCCAATGAAAGAAAACTGCTAAACAGAATGTTCACTGCTTGAATTTGTCAATCACTAGCCATTGATGAAGACGTTGAATAATTAACTTTATAATCGTGTTGTGGAAAAATGGGTTGACAGGGAAAAACTTAAGAAGGTACTTAGTTCAAATCCTGATCTTAAACTTCTGAAAACAGTGAAGGACGTATTGTGTGGAAAAAGTGTAAAATACATGGAATTCGATCTCACCCTCAGTCAAATTTCTTCCCTTAACTGTTCCTTAACTAAACTTCTTCCCTGTTACTTCTTGTGAAGTAGAAAGATCCTTTTCTGCGTTCAAGAATGTCCTAACTGATAAATGCACGAGTTAAAGTGAGGAGAATTTTGAAAAACTTGTATATTGTTTTAAGAGAAATTGAAATATATTGCAGTACAGTGCGGATTTTTGATAGTACATGTTTCGCCCTTCATTGTGCATATTTGAAGATACGATAGTGCATGAATGCATGCATGTTTTTAAGTTTGATAGTGCATGAAAATCCGGGCTTTAATAATTACATTAATATTATAATATTATTACTGTTATTTCATCATAACTTATTTTACTTGAAAAGCAATTTTAACCATTTTTTAGTTTTTAACGTCTTATTTAGCCATTTTCAGGTGTTTATAAGATTGGAGAGTCCACCGCTGTGGCTCAGGGGATGCGTTCAATCTTCTCACGCAGCGGGCGGGCCCGGGTTCGATTCCTGGTCTCGACAAGTTACCTAGGTGAGTTTTTTCCGGGGTTTTCCCTCACCTGTGAGACAATTGTCAGGTAACTTTAGGCCCTTGTGGTCCCCGGATATCATCTGGCCATCATTATCATCTTCATCCCCATCCTCGCCCTGTTCTGAGTGAGTGTGTGTGTGAATGGTGTGTATCGTCCTCTGTGTTCGTGTTGTCTCGGAGGTGGCCCCGGCATTGGGCTGTTCACTCATCCGGGGAGGCCCTCCATGTTCAAACATTCAAATCTCGCCTTATATGAGAGCTATCGAGAAACTAGTTATTGATTTGTACAGTACTCATCAAGAGCTTTTCAACGTTACCCCACAAGACGTGGTTTCAAAAAACTCTTACCCCCAAAACCCCCGAATCGTTGGTGTCACTGTGAACTCCATAGGGAGTACTCTAGTTTATTAAAATAAAGTTTCCCTCTATACTTCAAAGGGGCCGAGAAATATTTTTTTTTTAATTTCAACCCCCTCCCCCGACCCCCCCCCTTGGGCCATTTTTTCTCGTTAACGATCTTGTCCGAACTATTGGGCCTTGAAATAACATAATAAATTTTGGTTCAAATATCTTCAAAATTATGGCCGCTAACGTGCAAAGATATATATATATATATATATATATATATATATATATATATATATATATATTATATACACACACACACACAAAATTGAACGGACGATGGTTTCGTATGTAGTTGCCGGTCCCCTTAGCCGCGGTAGCTGCCTTGGAGCTGTGGGTAAGTCGCCTCGGGCATGGGTGTTTGTGTGTCATAAAGAAAACATGGAAAAACAAGGAAAGGACACAAAACCAAGGGAAATACCGAAAAAACAAGGAAATGAAAAAGAAAGAAAGAAAGAAAGAAAGAAGAAGAAAAAAAGGAGACATGAAACGTAAATATATTGTAGTGTCTTGTGTAGTGAAACATAACATTCGAAAGTCATGACATGGTACCGATCCCAATAGGTAGATTTTTCTTTAAAAATCCAGTGGAATATAGAAAAGATGTCTTACGGTTGCCTAAAATATTACATTATTAAGTGTCAAGGCTAAAGAAGAAGAGTGCTGCACAGCGACAATAAATTAAACCGAAAGCACTTCGAAATCTACCTCAGTGTACTCTAAGAGATTGTGTGGGGGACTGGAAAATGTCTGTCCTCATATCTGCCTTCTGTCTCCGTGTGTCTGTACGTGCGATAACTCTGATGCGCTTTATTGGATTTTCATGAAACTTGTTATACGCATTTTTAACGTCCATGGGAATAAGCCTATTGATATTGTACCAAAAATAATAAATTAATAAAATAAAAAATAAAAATAAAAATTAAAATTAAAAAATCAAAAATTTTAAAATCTAAAAATCCGGTACTGGAGTAATGTCCAATTTAGTGCCTATTTTATGGTAATAAAAGAGAATTTATCAAACGCAAATGAGTTCTCATTGTTTTACATTGTTCATATACGGCTTTGGATGTTGCATTACAGGTAGCTTTGACAAATAACACTACCCACATATTCCTTCACATATGCTTATCAAACTAGACCTTTGTTCTTCCGTAAGCCCTGCTTAATGAATCGAAAAAAAAAATTAAAAATTATTTTCTGCATATCATAATTGCAATTATCACTGATTAAACAATATTGCATTCTGGCTCTTTGTTACATTAGTTTACCTGATTTTTAACAAAATTCTCTTATAACTTGGAGCTTGCGACTTGACCTTTACCCTTCAGAGTTATTCATTTATCATCTTGTACCGCTGTGGTCCAAGAGAAAAGGCATTATGGTAGATTGCATTTTGAACATTAGGGAGATGGAAGAAGGTGAAGAGTCATCTCATAACCTCACTCTTTGGCAGGTTTCGTTAAGTTATTACTTGCTATAAAAATAATTAATGAATTATTCCCATGTCGTCCTGCTCCCTCCAGCCTATTGGAGCAATATTTCACTGCAGAGATACCTGGTAATAACTTCCAATCATTCAGTGAAACATCAAGTAAATTAAGGTGTTGTTCACTTTTTGAAGCGAAACTTCTTTAGCCGCGGTGGGGGTAAATCGAGAGCTTGCGTTACTCTCAAAATCGTCACGAAATTAGTGAGGTGTGATGGAACGAACTGCACAGAAAAAATCAACTCAAGGATTAGGCTTATCCAAAATTTAAAGAAACAAAAAATTAAAAATTAAAAAATAAAAAATTTTAAAATCTAAAAATCCAAAATTAAAAAATTAAAAATCCAAAATTAACAAATCTTAAAAATTATAAATTCAAAGATCCAAAAATTAAAAATCCAAAATTAAAAACTCAAAGATCCAAAATTATAAAGTCCAAAAATCCAAAATTAAAAAGTTCAAAAAGGCAAAATTTAAAAAATTAAAATTCCAAAATTAAAAATCAATATACAAAATTTTTAAAATAAAAAAATTAAAAATTAAAAAATCCAAAATATAAAAACAAAAAATTCAAAATTAAAAATCCTAAATTTAAAAATAAAAATCCAAAATAAAAAATAAAAAATTAAAAAATCCTAAAAATAGAAAATTCAAAGATCTAAAATTTAAAAATCCAAAATTCCAAAATAAAAAATTAAAAGATCAAAAATTTAAAAAATCCAAAATTTAGAAAGTCCAAATACCCAATATTAAAGAGTCCAACAATCCAAAATTGAAAAATCCAATAATCCAAAATTGAAAAATCAAAAAATTAAAACAAGCTTTACTTCTGTCGCGTGGCGTTCCACGCACACATTTTTTTTTTTTGTTTTTACAAAAAAATAATAAATAGTATAGGGGAGATTGTTCCGATACCGGTCAGGCCTCGTTACCGGACAACACGGTTTCCTCTAAAATGGCGAGAGATGGCAGCAGAAAACAGTTATGAAGGAACAAAAGGAACATTATTCCTCGCATAGAGTCCGTGTTTGTCTCGCCATTTTAGAGGAAACCTTGTTAACCGCTAACGAGGCCTGACCGGTACCGGGGCAATCTCCCATATACAAATTTGGAACTATTTCAAAACAGTAACTCTTGAAAGACCTCAGTTTTTGTTTGTTTTAATAGAATGAAGTAATTAAGTTTGTTGTATAGGACAAGGTCAGGTTTGTGTGCATTCCTAACATAAACCATTCGGTCATATCTGATAAAATAACCCAACCAAACGCTGTCTGCTTTTACTCCAGAAATAAAAATTACAGCCATAGACACGAGCTTTGCTCATGTGTAGGGACCGGATTTTTAGGTTTTTAAAAACACTGTTTTAGGTTTTCCAATAGTTGAAATAGTTTTTTTTAGGTTTTTTGTCCAAAATATCGATTTCGGGTAGAATAGTTGGTTTAATGAATTTGAATGTGCTACATAGGATTCAATACATAATAGGCCTACTTTTAAAGTTTAACTTAACAAAATTGACTTAAATTTGTGTAAACTTGCTTTAGGACAATATTATACAATTGAAGAAAGAAAGTATAAACAATCAAAAGAAGCAGTGAAAATAAGATTGTCTCACATTTCCTGGTTACAGTGTATCACTAAATATCTTTCAAGATTTTCAACTGTGAAGTTATTCCTGTTATCTCTTAGTTAATAGTTAATACTGTATCTAGACACTACCCTTCTAAGGATTCGAATCCGATGCTTCTAATTTAGTGAGTAAAATACTTTATGGTTGGATGAGGATAATGTGAAACTGATTATTTTCATTTCTTCGGTTGTTAGGCATGCTAACCGCACAACAGATCAACTAGGGACGAAAACTTCCCCCTTTTCTAGAAAGGTAAATAATACGTGTTTCTGGCGGGCTTGACAAAATATTACTTTGCCATCTGTCGTGAAATTCAGGTCGTCGCCAATCCACTGCCGTAATAAATCGATATCTTTTTTTTCGGCATAATTAGCACGTCTTCTTAAAACTTACCATGTGAATAATAGGGAAGTAATAAAGGCAAACAAGCAACTAAAAAACATAAATCTACTGTATATCCTTGTTCAGACACGGCAACGAATATTTTAAAAGGAATACACCGGTACTCCTACACTTCTTCCCTTGACGACAATCCATCCTAGACGACAATGAGGTGAACGAAACGCTGGTGATATTAATTTCAACCCGACAAAAATTATCGTCTCTCCGTAAAATATCGATTTCTCAACTGACAAACAAAAAAGACAAAAAAGTGGCCTAAATTTGATATTTTTAGGTTTTATATCCCGTTTAGGTATATTTAGGTTTTTATACCCCATTTAGGTATTTTTAGGTGCCATGGAATTAATGTGGGTGAATCCTATGGACATGATTCGTAAAAGTGTATGAGCGCTTTTTGTTTTGGAAGTAAGGAAAAAAATAGGTAAAAACCTAAGAATCCGGTCCCTACTCATGTGGTACTTTCAACGACATAGGCCTACGTATGATTTTGTATACGCTATATTTTCTTTGCATGTTTGTTTGAAAATTTGATATCAATAAAAAAAAGTCCGAGCGAGATGGCAGAGGTAAGACATTCTGGATTAAAATATCAAACCCTGAGGATGGCCAATAAATATAAATTGGGTTTGTTGTTGTTGTGGTTTCCTCATTCGCAAAGTCAAACGCAGAACTTGTAGGATTTGTTCTTTTGTCACACAGTATCAGAATCGTTTAAATGAGCATCAGCCAAAAAGGCATCACCGAAAAATAGAAACAAACGCACACGAATGACTCATTACAAGAGGCATTTGTAAACCTAACCATCTTAACACTTGATATGACTTTTATGCAGTTAAAACAAGCAAAATTGGCAAAGTAATAACTTAATAATAACGATTACTAATTATAATTTATTATTAAAAGAAAAATGCTCGAATAAAGATTATTATATTTTCGTGAACAAATCTTAATTCAAGAAGTGAAAAATATTCTATTATACAGTACTATAGCTTCATGAAATTTCCTCACTTAAAATAGCAATAATAAAAGTGGGCGTAAGTAATATATTATATTCACTATATTTTTTTTCACTCTCTTTCATGATTTATTTTGTTGATCAAGTAATCTATTGAATAGTCGGAGCAACTATTTACTCAATTAAAAACCTAGAGGCTGTACATTAATTTTTGAACGATACATACAGACTTTATTCATCAACCTGAAAACCTCAATAAAAATGCTATATTTTGTACTGTTTATTTTAAAACTTTATTAAATTAAAATGATATAACAAATTATATATAAATGCAAGATTGTAGTCTATATTGCCTTTGACAATTGTGTTCGCTGTGCCACATTTTAATTTTATGTCGGAGAATCCCGTCTTCGAGTTTTCTGATATAATACATTTGCAGATAATTTCTCGTGCAAATATTTGAAAAGTGGTAATATTTTTCTATTATAATATAATAATTAAGATCAAATAACACAATAAAATATGTTAATATTTAAACAAATCTTTCTATAACGTTGTTACGGTAATACCAAAATAATTCTTCTCCAGCATTTAAAAAAAATTATTGGTGTTACTACAGTAACTCATTCCAGTAAGAGAAACAGTACAGTATATAATTATATGAATATATAATAATTAGGGCACGGATACTTAGTTTTTAAATTATTTTGTTCCTTGTTAGTTGACTGTGATATTTTATCATCAGTTTCGTTGTCATGGCAGTCACATACTCCATACTTATGTAACCTAAAAATTGCTAAATAAGACGTTAGAAACTAAAAATGACTAAAACCATGTTTCAATTAAAATACGATAAAATACTTAACAAACTAATAATATGTAATGAATCGAATTATTCTTATACTAAAATAGTATATTGCGATACAAGTGCCGTAAGCTATACATACGGATCGAGGAAAAAGTTTGAAAAAACGAGGCGCTTGCGCCGAGTTTTTTTCAATTTTCGAGATCCGTTATGCGCTTACGGCACGAGTATTGCATGCTATTTTTTGTACGATGATTATTTATATCAATTTAATTATATTAATTGTGATATTACCTGAATATATTATGTATATACATTCTTGAAGATAGACGTTTATTTCAGAAAGTGATTAGCATTTGTTGTTGTTTATGGGAACCGAATATTTGTGCTGGGGGGCCTTGTCCATTAAGACCTGTATTATGAGGTGTGGCGTAATATTCATAACAGCAATGAAACGCTTACCGCACATAGCAACAAGATTGCGTGTGGGATTGTCAACTTACGATCCACGGCAACAATATTCGTAAGTACCACTAATTAGTTAAGGATTGCAAAAATTACTTTTTTAAATATCTGCCTACATTTTTCATCTTGCCCATTGTTATCGGTACAATAGTACGAGAAAATGTAGCATTGCAGTTTGCAATTTTGTACCTCATTTTCCCGGTGAAGAATGTCGTTACTGAACCGAAATCCCCGGTTTATTTAGAAGCAAATTAACGGCATTCTTAAGAAGATTACACTTGCAGTTTGTTCACAGTGTTTGCTCCAGCAAAAAGCCGTAATTAAAGTATTGTAAAAGTTGATTAATTGAAAAACTTTCTTGTTGAATTTATATGGTGGATTTGGAAATGACGGGGTTAATTATGAAATTAAGAAAAAAGTATTCCTTCAGTTTTGTGGTTCAGAGCCATAGCAAATCAAGTAAAAATAAAATGAATTAATACACTTTTCAATATATTTATTGTACTGGGTACTTATGAAACTAAAAAAAAATCTGAAAATGGTAAAAAAAAACCATTTTGATATGTTTAAAAAACTTAACCAGGGTTTATAAAAACTTAAAAATCAGGGCCCTAGTCATCATATACAGGACAGTTGCCAGGTCTTTCTGCGCCCTTGGCGAGTTTGACAAATCTGCGCCCTCCAATAGGCCTACTGGGGGGTCTGAACTTTTTTTAAAATTTCTGTAAAATTGTTTATTTTTTAATATAGAAACACTGTTATTATCAAAGAAAACGTAAACCTCAATTTGAAAAGGAAATAAGTGTTGGACTTGCAGGATACTAAACTTTATTTTCAGACGATTGAACTACTTAAAAAAGGAGTAAATAATAAAATCTAGTATCAAAAGTAAATTGCATAATAGGCCTGAGGCCTACTAAAATGTTTAACACATTAATATAGGTAAAAGTATTTTTTTTTTTCGAATAGTTGAACCACTTTCATCTCAATAAAAACGTACATTTTAATTTTTATATCATTCCATACTGTTCATGATTTATGCTATACTCTGTCAATAAAAAACGTCTTAATTAAAGAACGTTGCATGACTGCTTTTTGTTTGTTGACAATCGGCATAATACTACAGATAGTTCACGTGCAGTAATTTTTAATAACCTGAAATATTTCTTCCATTAACGTGTAATTTTTATTGTTTGATAAATTGCACCATTCTAATAAAAGGCGGGATTTTTCATGGTTAAATTTGCGCCCTCTCTGTACCTGCGCCCTTGGCAGGGGCCCATCTCGCCACCGCCTGTCTACGGCCCTGATCATATTGCCTCATTCTTTGGCAGGTTCCATTATTACTTGCTATAAAAATAATTAATTAATTATTTCCCCCCAAAAAGAGTAGCATGTGTCGTCGGGCTCCCTCCAGTCTATTAGAGATGCCTTATTGATAATTAATTACTTCCAATAGTTTAATGAAACATCAAGTAAATTAAAGAGTTGTACTTAAAATATTTTAATTTGTTTTTACAACTTGTTTATTTTTTTTATAACAAAAAAAAGTGGTAGCCTATGTACAAATTTGGAGCTATTTCGAAACAGTAACTCTTGAAAGGCCTGTACAGTCTTTTTGCCAAAACATTCTTTTTTCACTTGGGAAAGTAAAATATTGCACCTTTACAGAGAAAAGGAAGTAGGCCTAATTAAGTTTGGTGTATAGGGTTGTTAACATTCTTTATGTAAGGAACCATTCGGGCATTTCAGAATTTACAGGCTGATAAAATTACCGAAGGAAATGCTGTCTTCTTTTACTTCAGTGGTTTCCATGACCGGTCGAGATAGAGAGGTGAGACAATAATGATACTACAGTGTCTTTAAAAATGTTACGACAAAACTTAACATTTCCACAGTTTGCTGACTGTGTAGTTAATAATATATTGTTCTTAGCTTTGTCTCACTGTTATATCATATATTAGTTCAAATTTATTTTTACATTAACTCAGAGGTTATGTCACGTATGTTAGGTTCTGCGCCATGATGTTGATGTGGCATGACTTCTGTTAATTTAAGACTATTGTTCTTTTTTGCTGGTTATGATATGGCATGAAACAGCGGCGATGATTCACGGTAGGCAAACATGCAATTGGGCATTTGTCTCTACGACTGGGAAAACTATGAAAACCTAAGTCAAATTGGCCGGCAACGTCATTTGAACCGAGGACCTCCCAGTACTCGAGTGGCTACCGTCTCGGCCACCTTGCTCGGTTAAATTATTTATTGTATTTATCTCATGACATCTGTCGAAAAATGTAGGAAAGTAATCTAACTTTTTCCTTAATATATGTATGATATGTAATTACACCCTATAGACACAAGTTCTGCTCATGTGGTACTTTCAAGGACATAAACGTACATATGATTTTGTATGTATTTTGTTTGCATGTTTGTATGATAATTTGATATCAATGAAAAAAATAAAGTGTGCATGGAACGCCACGCGACTGAAATGAAATTTGTTTTTTTTTTAATTGTTTCAATTTTTGATTGTTGGATTTTTTAATTTTGGATTATTGGACTTTTTAAAATTGGGTTTTTGGACTTTCTTAATTTTCGATTTTTTACTTTCGGATCTTTGAATTTTGGATTTTTAAAATTTAGGATCTTTAAATTTTTTATTTTTTGGATTTTTAAATTTTTTATTTTATTATTTTTTAATTTTGGTTTTTTTGATTTTTTAATTTTTAATTTTTTAATTTTTAATTTTTTGTTTTTTAAATTTTGGATATTTAGATTCTTATTTGTTAAATTTTGGATCTTTGAATTTTTATTTTTTGGATGTTTTAATTTTGGAAATTATCGATTTTTTAATTTTGGATTTTTAGATTCTTCAAATTTTGGTTTTTGGATTTTTTAAATTTTTTTATTTTTTAAATTTTTGGATTTTTTAATTTTTGTTTTTTGATTATTAATTTTGGAATGTTGAATTTTTTAAATTTTAATTCTTTGATTTTTCGAATTTTTTAATTTTGAGTTTTTGTTTCTTTTAATTTTGGATTTTTAGATTTTTAAATTTTAGATTTTCAATTTTTAATTTTAATTTTTTATTTTAAATTTTGGATTTTGGTTTTTTAATTTTTAATTTTTTTAATTTTGGATCTTTGATTTTATTAATTTTGAATTTTTTTATTTTTAAACTTTTGGATTTTTCAATTTTGGAACTTTTTTTACTTTAATTTTGGATTTTTTTTTTACTTTTTAATTTTGGATCTTTGAATTTTTAATTTTGGAATTTTTGATTTTTTTAATTTTGGATCTTTTATTTTTTTTTATTTTTGGGATCTTTAAGCGCGGTAATGAATCTCCGGGTTCCAAAATATAGATAATATTCCTTTAGCTTGGTTAGGAATTGTCTATTGCCATTGAGCAAGTATTATTATTATTGTTACTATTATTATTATTATTATTATTAATATTATCATTTTTTTAATGATTACTAATTATATTAATAATAAAGAAAAATTGCTTGACTATAGATTATTATATTTTCGTGAACAAATCTGAAATCAAGAAATGAAAAGAATTCTATTATACTATGCAGGCTGTTGAAATTTCCCCACTAAATAGCAATAATAAAAGCGGGCCTAACTCATATATTATGTAGACTATCCTTAATTTTCACTGTCTTTCATGATTTATTTTGTTGACCTGGTAATCTATTGCATAGCAATTATTTACTTAGTTAAAAACTTGGAAGTTGTACATGAACAAAATCCTCAATAACAAGGTTTGTGCAATATATTTTGCACTGTTTATTTTAAATATTTATGGTAATTCAAGAGTATATTGCCTTTAGCAATTGTGTTCGCTCTGCCACACTTTAGTTTTATTTCGGAGAATCCCGTCTTATAGTTTTCTGATATAATACATTTGCAGATAATTTCTCCTGCAAATATTTGAAAAGTGGTAATATTTTTCTAATATAATATAATATTTAAAACCAAATAATACAAAAAATATTGTCTATCTTTAAACAAATCTCTCCATAAAGTAGTTCTTCTCCAGCATTTAAAAAAAGTATTAGTGTTACTACATGTAACTCATTCCAATAAGAAAAAAAATGTGTATATACTGTTATATATATATACACACACACTACAGCACGGATTCTTAGGTTTTAAACTATTTTGTTCCTTGTTAGCTGACAGTGATATGTTAACATAATTATCCGTTTCGTTGTCATGGCAGTCACATAGTCCACTCTTATAAAACCTAAAGATGGGTAAAGCGACGTTTTAATTAAAATACTATAAAATGCGTAACAAATTAATAATAGCCTATATAATCAAATGGAAAGGGATATGTCATGGCTAACTGTATTGCAAATTCCAAAGCCGTACATGATCAGTGTAAAACAATATGTTGTCAGGATAACCGATTTGCAGTTGTTAAATTTTTTCTAATATATTACCATAAAATAGGCACTAAACTGGGCATTACTCCGATAATGGTCAACCGATTTGGTCAAGTATCAACAGGTTTCTTCCCATGGACATTAAAAACCATTATACCAAGTTTCATTAAAATCCGGTAAAGCGTATTAGAGTTACCGTGACTTTTGTTATAAATTACCATAAAAAGGCACTAAATTGGACATTATCGGGTCCCACGTTTATTGACCGAGAATCACAAACGTCAGAGACGAACTATTGCCCAAAATCTTCTTCAGAGATTTCGAAATGAAGGTGATGAATTTTTGACGAGTATTGTGACTGGAGAACCTGAAACAAAACGTCAGAGTATGGAATGGCGTCAGTGTCTAGGGGCAGCTGGAACGGAATTCTATCGCAAGGGTATTTTCAAACTTGCAGAACGATGGGAAACATGTGGTAAAATAACTGAGACTATGTGGGAAAGTGAAAGAAAGGTCTGTAGATTGAGGTACTTGGTTTCAGTTAAAAATAAAGATTAAGGTTGTGAAAAAATGTTGCTTACGACTTTGGTATTATAGGGATGCACTGAAGAAACACATTAAAATATTTCATGGTGTAACTTCTGTGCTTTGCTGATAATGAGAAACAGTTTGACAAATCGCCAATAATTAACGAGTCAGATCCTCCTATATAGAGAACTTTTATGTATCAGCCAATTTATTAATCTCAATTGTACTTTCGTAACCGCTCTCTAGCAGATATCGTCACTATTACTGAAGATAGCCTGCATTTTGTATATTGTTGTACGTCCACAAAATTGTTATGAGCAAGGCCCGGATTCTGATAACCTAAAGTTGTTTGAAAAATGACCTATAAAATGACCCTTATTTTAAAGAAAATGACTTAATAATTATAAAAAATGGCCTAAAAACTGATATTTTATGTATAAAAATTTATTATTGTACAGACAAAGTTATAGACTAGTTTGTACATAATTGTCGGATTATATTGTTGTTTATTGAGGGTAAAGAGTAGTTTGCATTTTCAAATCCAAGCAGGTGGCAGACTCTGGTGTCAAGTCAATCTAATAACAATAGTTATATAATACATCATTTTGGCGTTTCTTTGATTTTCACTTCCGACTGAGATATGTCAACACTTTAACGCCGAATTTTTCCTTCTTGCAGTAAACAAACAACACTTCAAAGACAGTACCGGAGCGACGAAAGAAAAGTTAATGTAAATACATGAAAATGACTAAATAAGGAAGCAAATGACACGAAAAGGACAAAATAATAACCTTGAAATAAATGGCCTAAAAATATAAAATTGCATAAAATGACAAAAAATGACCTAATAAAAATGTATTTCTATAATCTAGAGGCCATGATTGGGATTTATCCACAAGTTGGCAATGTCTATGCAGCATCAATAAAAAGATGACATGTCATTAGAATCCGGGCCCTGGTTATGAGTTTGATCATGCACGTGCTTGATCTGTATATGCACATTCCTCGCAAATCCTATCCTAACATCTTTTCACTTGTTTGTCAGCTGATGTAATAAAGTTGAGACTTTTTTTTACTCACCGTCACAGAACTGGAGAAAATAATTGTCTGTCTCGTCAGATTGGACGTCTAGTACACGCCCACTGCCCCCTATTTCCTCCCCATATTAACTGTAGTAACAGATGTTTTGGAAATTCCTCTCAGTTACGCAAGTGTCTGGTCCATTAATTTTTAAAAGTGATTTATTGGAATAATTTCAAGAGCTCTCTCTTCTGGAGCTGAGAATATTTTTTATAAGGCAAAATCAATTTAAAACGGACACCAGTTTTTACATCCGAGAACACATTGAAGGTCTATACATTACGAATGTATAGAAATATCTCAAGTAAATGAGAAAAATAATTATTTCCAATAGATAGCCTAACTTACAGCCGTTAAAATTCATTAATAGTGTAAATCTTTTTTACTGATTAGTGATTACTAGGGACCGGATTCTTAGGTTTTTACCTATTTTTTTCCTTGCTTCCAAAACGAAAAGCGCTCATACACTTTTTCGAATCATGTCCGTAGGATTCACCCACATTAATTCTGTGGCACCTAAAAATACCTAAATGGGGTATAAAAACCTAACTATACCTAAACGGGATATAAAACCTAAATTTTTTTTTATTTAGGCTACTTTTTTTGTCTTTTTTGGTTGTCAGTTGAGGAATCGATATTTTGCGACAAGACAATAATTTTTGTCGGGTAGAAATTAATACCTCCAGCGTTTCGTTCAACCCATTGTCGTCTAGGATGGACAGTATCAAGAGAGGAAGTGTAGAGTACCGGCGTATTCCTTTTAAAATATTCGTACGAACAACCATTGTTGCCGTGTATGAACAAGGGTATAGAATTCTGTGTTTTAAAGCGTTTGTTTGCCTTTAGTACTGTCTTGTTATTCACACTGAGTGGTCACACTGTGTTTTAAGAAGACGTGTTAATGATGTATTGAATCCTATGTAGCACATTCAAATTCATTAAACCAATTATTCTATCCGAAAACGATATTTTGGATAAAAAACCTAAAAAAAACTATTTCACCTAATGGAAAACCTAAAACAGTGTTTTTAAAAACCTAAAAATCAGGTCCCTAGTGATTACTTTGGCAGTTAAGTGCAGTAGATTTATTATCAGTAAATGTAATATTATAATTTAAATAGTACTGTTGAGGGAAATGTTAAACTTCTCGATTGTAGGTTAGTTAACATAGACTTAATAAATTATGCCTAATTAGTCGTAGTTACTAAATCAATTAGGCGTAGAAGTTCGCTTTACAATACTGAAGTACGTTAATCGATTTTCTGAATCGTCAATGGAGAAGACCGTATTACGTTGTGATTTCATTTTTTTATATTTGTGTTGCTTATTAAATACTAGCATGTGCCCGCGACTTCACCCGCGATAATTATTTCAAAAATTAAAAATTAAGAGCATAATAGTCAAATCATTATATTTATTAGCACCTAAATCACGTGAATTACATACCACGATTAGATAGCGTCGTCTGGTAAAAGCTACCTCAGATTCGAGGTCCTTGGCCCAGAAAACCCCTGTATAGTGAGTTTCGTCCAAATCGAAGAACGTTTGACCATATTTAGGCTTATATTGATTATCCCACTTTTAATAATAATAATAATAATAATAATAATAATAATAATAATCCTCTTCGGTGTAGGTTGAAAATTTCATATGTCTGCGTGCCTTGACATTAAAAACAAATGAATCGACCAGCGTGAGCTTACAACATTCTAGCGATCGCGATGGTTTTATGTCCAAGGTATGACAAAAATAGCCAAAGCCTACTGTAATTGATTTGACATTGAAATATATTACTGAATACTGATGCTTCGAAAACGCAAAAAATACACGTTTTCTGCCCTTTTTCACTCATAACTCACGAACGAAAGCAAAAATTAAAATTCCGGCTTCGAGGTGCATTTCCCAACCCTTCAGTCTACATATGTTTAAAATTTCAGATCTCTGCGTTCTGTAGATTTCGCTGGGCATCGCGGACAGACAGACGGAGGAAGACAGACACTTCCTTTTATTAATATTGATAGATGTTACTTCCCACATTTCAAGCAGCTAACAGCTCAATGGCTCCCGAAAATGTGTAAATAATTTGTGGGGTTTCCTGTAATAAGTGGGATAAGGCATTTGATGATTTTGCATCTTTTTGATATGATAGCTCGAATATATATAAATGTGTATCATGAAATAATTGGTTAAATGAGGACAATATGTTTTTGCATTTTTTGTTTGCTTTATTTTGCATTTTTTGTCATTTTCAAGAGATAGGTCTTTTTTGGCAATTTTTTAGGTTTTTTTTTTCATTTTTAGATCATTTTCGACATTTTTAGGTCATTTTCGGCATTTTTAGGTCATGTTTCAGTTAAGGCCGAGAGGAGCTTTTCCATGTAGGCCTGCAAATCTTTACTAACAGACAACAGACAATCATTTTTATTTAAGTATCTCCGCCAAGTGTTCATAGTTAATTTTAATTCAGGTTGATTGTAAACACCATAGCAGTTTGCCTTGTAGCAATAAAGAATTATTTATTTCTTTTTAAATGGCACATATTTGCTACAGGCAATTTGATGAGCATGCCAGTTCAGAAAGAATTTCTTTTTCGGTAAGAGTGTCCAAGTAGCATAAATTTACTTACTTCTTTGCCCACAAAATAAGTGTGTTTTGTATAAGGTTTGTTCGCAAAGCAGTCAGAAACCAGGAACATATCGTTCGCGCATGCGCTCTTTCTCCACACGCGTTCGCAAAGCGAGAATCCGTGATTCTGATTTCAATCTTCAGTTCGCAAAGCTCTCACGGACAGTTTCTGTACTATAAGAAAAGTTTGCAGGCTCTAGCATGAATTGTTATCAGAGACATGCGCAGTAACCTATTTTCGCGCCTGACTCCTCCCTCCTATAACATTGCGCCAGATTTATAAACATAGGCTACTTATATGTATGAATAATGGAAGATAATTAAAAGTTTCCCAAAATATAGATTATATCGTCGATGTATATTGCATTTATAACATGTCAAAGGGAAATATATATTTATTTGCATATCATATCGATTAAACGCAGAAACTATCGATTCCAAATTATTGTAACCGTTCGCAAAGTGCAAATCACGGGTAAGTTACAGACTGGACATGCGCAGTACAACAAATTCTCAAGCGGTCACGGATTTGCTTTGCGAACAAACCTATAGTAAATTCATATTTAACGCACTACCATTCATTAATGTTTTTGCAATTAATTACTTAAATACTCAATATAAGTAATAATGGAAAATTTGTAGGTAATTATTTTAAATTTTTGTGTCATTTTTTACTGTTTTAGGCCATAATTGCATATTTTCTTTTGAATTTTTTCACTATTATATGGTCATTAAATGCCTTGCCCTAATAATAAGTATTAGCAATTTAAATGATGTATTGAATCAATATATAATGTGCTACAACATATATATTTATAAACTAAAATACTATTAGGGTTTACTTTAGGTTCTACTTCACCGAAAATAACTACGACTCTTTTCAAAGTTCGTTCCTTAGATTGAAGCACTCAAAAGTCAGATATTTGGCCATCCCTGTTCTATAGCATCCCACTTTGTTTATTTAGCTTCGAAAACTAGATATCAATGTAAGTTATTATCACCATCATCATCATCATCATCATCAACAACAACAACAACAACAACAATACTTCACGGTTTAGGAGATCATCTCCTGTTCCGGTCTCATATTTCCCTCCAGCGATTTATAGGTCTTCCTATTTCTATAGCGTGATATATGTTTGAAATGGAATACGGGTGTTATCCACTCTTTATATGTGGTTCTTCCATTTCTCTCTATTTATTAATACCATTTCATTTAGCGAAAATATACTTAATTCTCCTCATATGTCCTCTTTTCTAATTCAATACAATCTTGTACAGCCTTTTACTGTTTGGAGATATTTCATTTCTGCCGCTTATATTTTGATCCCAATCCCTCTACCTTATAGTCCATGTCTGCGAATCATATAATAGACATGGAACTGCCATTGTCTTGAAAATTTTTAATTTGTTTCTTTTGGGGTTTTCTTTTCAATTTGCTATTACTCCACAGATGTGTTAGAATTTACTCATTTATTGCTTAGGCCTATTTCTTCGATTTTTTTATATGTTACATTGGATCTCAGATAGTTAAAGTTTCCAACTTGTTCTAATACTGTATCATTTAAGACTATCTTTGATCTTGTAATTTGATTTCCTCTAAACGCCATTACTTTTGATTTCTCCACCGAAATGTTTGAGCCGTAATCTTGGATCAATTTTTGTAACTTGTACAGGTAGGGGAAAAAAAAAGCGGACCGACTAAGATATATAAGTTGCCGATATGAGCCACTGCGCATGCCTAGCGGCATTCACAGGATAGCAGGGAATGTAGCTATTGAAATTTGTTCTGCAGCCGATAAATTGTTTGAATTGTGAAATAATTTCCCGTAATTTGCATTGGTTGTGAAAACAAACGTTTCCGTTACACCTCTTACATTTATTTGCGTATCACAAGGCTCTGAAATCAGCCACAAAAGTCGGTCCGCTTTCTCCCCCCCCCCCCACCTGTACATACAGATTTGCAGCTCATTTTCTCTTTCTTGAATTATCATCATGTCATCTGCAAAGAGTAGTGTATTTATTGTGTCGTTTTTACTGTAAGTTATAAGGTAATATGTTATATTATGTTAATATGTAAATTATAGGTAACATATAACATGTGAGTTATAAGGTAGGCTAATATGTTACTTTTTACATGTTTAGAAATTAAATTGCATCGCAGATTCCGGAGTGTCTTATACAGGGTGTTATTAAATAACACCGAAATATTTACCTGTATATAGAGGGGACTTAGGCAAGCAACATTTATTTGGAGTTTTTTGTTCTATGACGTAATGCTACAGGGCATTAAAGTCATTGTAATTTTGTGCTCATAAATCAATAATTACGCGAAATAGGGTTAAAATGTTCATTAAATTGACTTCATGCCTTCCTAGTGATCGATAAAAACCTGACTCTTGATCAGTCGTCAACAGCTATATCATAATTTAGTGTTTCCATAATCTGCAAAATTTACAGACTAATCACATGGCTGGTCGCCACTGCATTAGTCTCTTTTTTTTAATTCATAACTACTGACTACAGTGTTAAGAACGAAGTTTCATTGTTTTGCATTTTTTTGTAATGTTAGAAGTCAGTGGCGGCCATGCTCTGGGAGATTTTATGCTGTAGCAGGAATAATTGAATCCATAGAGCAAAAATCTCCTAATAAAAGTTGCTTGTCTATGTCCCCTCTATACACAGGTAAAATATTTCGGTGTTATTCATTAACACCCTGTAGTTCGTAAGATGTGTCCGCCGGCGTGGTCCTGTGGTTAGCGTCGCTGACTACAGATCCGTCGGCCCGGGTTTCGATTCCCGGTACCTCCTCGGATTTTTCTGAGGTAGGGAGGTCTGGTAGGGGTGCACTCAGCCTCGTGATTCAAAATTGAGGAGCTACTTGATAGAGAAGTAGCGGCTCCGGTCAAGAAAACCACCATTAACGGCCGTGGGTGTCGGCATGCTGACCACATGCCCCCCAATCCTGCCATCTGCCTACGGGAGATGACGCAGCGGTCGGGTGGTAGGCCAAGTCCCTCCAGGGATCTAGCGCCACGGAGTTTAGTTTAGTTAGTTCGTAAGATGTGGTTAGTCAAGTGATCTTTATACAGTCCATAGGGGCCTTTAGGGTTCCAGGAAGTTGAAGCTCCCAGATAGATATTCGGGCATGGAATTGGTCAATTAAAGTTGTCGAACGGCTGACTTAACCCCCAGTAATGGTTCTGGTATTCGTTTCCGTTAAAGGCTCCAAGACCGTAGGTATATAAAAAATATTAGGCAATTGAAAAATCCCAATGATCCAATAAGGGATCGAACCCAGAACATCTGGTTTTTCTTGCCAGAACCAATTCCACCTCGACACACCCCCTTGAGATATGACTTAATTCAGGTGTGGCTGTGTTGAATTTGTATTATAAGTAGAGACGGATTTTAAAGGGAATCCCTTTTTTTATATTTTATCACAAAATGTGATGAAATTGAACAGGACATTACTGAGTACGTTTCAACTGCAAATGACCTGGTTTTAACGTCCTTTTTTTCCCTATTTTAGGCTCATCTCCCTTTTTTAGGAACTTTCCTTTTCCAGTACCTATTTTGCTAATTTATTTTGAAAAATTCGTAAATCACGCAGTATTTGGTAATATGAAATCATTAAAAATTGTTTTCACTGATTCACCATTGAAAAAATAATTCCTCCCTGCAGAATAGAGCGTTACAGGGAAATCACAGGCTCGCCATTGCCTAAGTTTCCCATTATAACAAGGTGGGGAACATGGATTTCGTGCGCTATTTTCCTCTGTGAGAATTTCAATAAGAACAAAAAAAATTTTCAGTCATTAGATGTTACGGAATCAGCAGCTGTAGAGCAAGCAAAGTCTTTACATAAAACAAACATGTATCTCTCTGAGAATATAGCTTGTATATCTATGTATCTCTCTGTTGAATTTTTACACTCTCTTACTTTTATATCCTTTTTTCCCCACCTTTTTTTGGCAATAATTTTCCCTTTTTTCCTCACCTTTTGTGGCAATAATTTTCCCTTTTTTCGTCCTTTTTTGGGTGAAAATTTTCCCTTTAAAATCCGGTCTCTAATTATAAGTGATTCAAATAGACCAGATGTATGTTGGGCTACAGACAAATCAGAAGGAAGGACCTCCCAAGTTAAGACTGGACGCTCGACTGAGCTTGAAGATAACCAGTTGAATAGAGGGAAGGAACAGGTATGAAGATTATAGAGAATATTTGTCAAGGCAATCAGCTGAGCAAAGAAGTGTCCAGCCGATGCCAAAATGATGATGAGGGGCTTTGATTGGGTTGCAATGTGCAGGCAGAATTCCATTTCATTCCCAGCAGGAAAGCAGGGCACACGCTGTACTAATTAGGTTTTTACTTCCTTCCAACGAATGACCCTTCAAATGAATTTAGGGGTGAAATTCGAGATTTTTTGGACGGCGTATCTTTCTCGTTACTTGGACGAGAATTCGGAATTCCGTGAAGTTAATGCCATTTTCACTCTCCTGGTGCAACGACTGATAAGTCATAACTACACCCTTTTCATAGAAGCTTGCCGCCAGGGTATTTGAAAGTTGCACCACGCTTCAACAAATGTCTCAATCGGGGCGCGACTAGGTAAAGAAGTAGCTAGAAGGTGTACCTAAATGTTCCAAATAAAACAGTTTTGATTTTCACTGTGGTTTTCATTTTATACCCCCTAATGTTTTAAAAAATAGCCCTCGTATTTCCGAAATTGAAGTTACTTTTTCCGAAATTGAAATTACTTTTTCCGAAATTGAAATTACCTTTTCCGAAATTGAAATTACTTTTTCCGAAATTGAAATTACTTTTTCCGAAATTGAGGTTGAAAAGGTGTAGACCTAGGATTTTAAGGCAAATGCCTATTTTGTTCGTTATGAAATAACATGAAAATTTTTAAATATGTTGACATTTCATGATAAATCACTTATAAAATATGAGTTTTTTAGTGCCCTAAAATGCCTATTTGGACCTTTGGAGCCTATTTTTACTATTTTAGTGCCTAAAATGCCTATTTTGTACATTTAAAATAAAATTCATCTTCTGCAATTTTTACGATCATATAGGCTAGGTAATGGACATTCCTGAATGAAGAGCAGAACAGCAAAGGGTGGGTTTTTCACAGAAACTTGATTTTCCCAAAGAAGTATCGCCAAAGGATTGCTGACTGACGGCCAGGATTCGCTCAAAACAATTAGCAGGTTTATAGTAAGAAGGGACATACTGTGTCAGTTTTTCATATAGCCCTAATCCCAAACTGTTTTTGATAAATGTATTTTTAATTCTGTCTTAATTTTGCAATTATTTGTGTTGAGAATAGATATACCACGTTTCTTACGGTAAAAAAAGATCACGTTACAGTTTAAGCGCTTGTAGTATTTTAAAGTCCATTTTCTGTCTATTTACACATTTTAAAGCATATTTTAAGTGCCTATTTTATCTTTTAAAAGCCTATTTACTTGTTTTAAAAGCCTATTTTTTGGTGCCTAAAACTAATTTTTTTAGAGCCTAAAATCCCAGGTCTAGCCATAACCCAGTTCGAAGGGCAACAGTTCGTAAAGGTCTTCGGTTTAGTTTTATGTGGCTACTCTTAACAGGGTCTTAGGAAAATATTTGGGCCTAAGAGAGATGAAAATGGGGACTGGAGAAAATTGCATAACGACGAGCTTCATAACCCGTACTCTTCACCAGATATAGTAAGGGTAATTAGGGTAATTAAATCATGGAGGATGAAATGGGCTGGACATGTTGCGCGCATGGGGGAGGAAATACGTATCTCAAACATATTGACTGGGAGACCCAAAGGAAAAAGACCACTTGGAAGACCTAGAAGTAGGTGGGAGGACAATATTAGCATAGATTTAAGGGAAGTAGGATTTGCGAGGGATGGTTGGATAGAATTAGTACAGATTAGGTTTGAATGGCGATCTCAGGTAAGCGCGGCAATGAACCTTTGGGTTTCATAAAATAGATAATATTCCTTTAGCTTTCTGAGGAATTGTCTATTGCCATTGAGTAAGAGTAGGTAAAGTGGCTACTCTTAATTATTACTGTGGCTTGGTTCTAAAAGGGCCAATGTCAATTTCTTGCAAAAATGAGGTGTATGCATTATTGAGCTCGGCTAGTCCTTATCTTCCGTATAATAAAAGTGCCAATGTCTGTTGCTATTAATAGACATAAACAGAAACCTTAGAAGCCAATGTCGGAAGTTTTCAGCAAAAAATGTTACTTCTATAAAGTCAGTTATCTCAAAAGCAAGTTTTATGACATTGGCCCTTTTAGAACCAATAAAATGTTTTTAATTTCTGTTAGCGGTTCATTTGGTTGCTTACTATTAAGTACAGCCCGGATTTATTTGCAAAATGCATGATATTTTTTCATATATTTAAAAGTATGTGTAAATCTTATATTTTTTAAGTCACACTTTTCCAGATAATTTGACCAGTATTTGCTAATGCATATATAAGTTATATGCATATTCCGGGGGAAAATGCATTTTTTAAGGTTTACATGTGAATGTGCATGTTTTAGTCTTAAATGTTGTATTAAATTATATTTTACCCTTTAGATAGTTTGGTACTTATTAATATTGTCTGCAACCAGTCTATATATTTTTTTATTTATTTTTAAATGGATGGATGGAGGGTGGATGGATGCATTTAAATATGTACTCTGGAACAACTGGAGCAAACCAAACTTGGTAAACATAAGCTTATTATAATCATTCAGAGTATTCACTTTCTTCGATAGATCAAATTTCAAATATCTTCTGAAACTCACCGTTTTGCTAAAATTGCTTTCGATAAGCATAGTCAGGTACCTACTAAATAAAAAATCTGATGTGAAAGTCACATAACTTCCTCTGCCCAAATAAAAGTTAGCAGTATTCACATATCCTTGTACAGAATCGCAAGACACATTTTTACGCTAATTATCCTAGAAATACCTCTTCTTTCAATGATGCGACTAAAAGCGCAGTCTAAATAACAAACTTTAAAAAAACGAACAAATGACTGCAGACGTTTATTGAACTTTCCGCCGTATAATATAATTTCCTAAATTTATTGAATATTTCCCTCAGATACTTCTTTACTTTATGCATGGCCAACAATACATCTTTCTCACTTCACATTCTTATATAGAATAAGAGGCCGTGAAAGAGCGCGAATTCAGTTGTTCATCACGCAAGACAAACTTTCTACAAACAGTGGGTGAACAGTGGGTGGCTTGTAACTACCCTCAGAGAATTTTCTCGAAAAAAATGTTTCAAATTAAAGTTTTAGCTCTTAGTATAAGCAACCCATGTGCAAAATTTAAAGAAAATCGTTTGAGCCGTTTTCGAGAAAATTGCGAAAAACGAAAATTTCTTCATGTAAAGTCCCCTTAAAAATAAGAGAAAATAGTCGCCAATCTTATCCTCACATCTTCAGAAGGTACCTGACCCAAATACGAAATTTTGTTTTCATACGATTTTCCGTTTTGGAGCTAGAGTGTTCACAGACAGACAGACAGACACACAGACATGTTTCCAAAAATAGTATTTTTGGATTCAGGGGGCCTTGAAACATGTATATATGCTAAAAACTCAACTTCGAATTTTGGGGTCGAAAACAATACTTCCTCTACCTATAGTACCTATGGTACGGGCAGAGGAAGTAAAAAAGAGTGCGTGGAACACCACGCGACAGAAGTAAAACTTTATTTCATTTTTAATTTTTTTTTAAATTTTTGATCACGGTATTGGATTTTTGTCAATTTTGCATTATTGGACTTTTTAATATTGGGTTTTTGGACTTTTTTAATCCTGTATTTTGAACTTTTTAATTTTGGATCTTTGAATTTTTAATTTTGGATTTTTAAAATTTTCGATCTTTGAATTGTTTATTTTTTGAATTTTTAAATTTTTTATTTTTGATTTTTAAATTTTTTATTTTATTGTTCATTAAATTTTGGATTTTTGGATGTTACAATTTTTAATTTTTTTTTTAATTTTGGAAATTTGTATTTTTTAATTTTTTTTGGAATATTTTAATTTTTTAAATTTGGATCTTTGAATTTTTTAATTTTGGTTTTTTAAATTTTGTTTCTTTGAATTTTTTATTTTTGGATTTTTTAATTTTATATTTTAGTTTTTTTTTAATTTTGGATTTTTAGATTTTTTTAGATTTTGGTATTTTCGATTTTTTAATTTTTAAATTTTGGAATTTATTATTTATTAAATTTTGGATTTTGGATGTTTTAATTTTTAATTTTGGAAATTTGTATTTTTTAATTTTTATTTGCGCGGTAATGAACCTCCGGGTTCCATAAAATAGATAATATACCTTTAGATTGCTTAGGAATTGTCTATTGCCATTGAGGAAGTAAGGTCTGAAAAATTTCCTTTGATTACTCCTAATCATTGAGTTGATTGTTTTCTGTGCAGTCCGCACCGAAACAAGTCGGTTTTAGTGTGACTGATTGTGACTGATTTCGTGACGGTTTTAGTGTGACTGATTTTCGCGATTTACTCTCTACCGCCACTAAAGAAGTTTTACTTCAAAAATCCTGGTTACAAAACAATCTGTAAAATCAGCAAAATGTTGTCTGGTGATGGTGAAGAAGTTGTAACAGAAGAGGAATTCACTGAAGAAAAGTTGTGGTGTTTTTTACATGCAGCTGCGACATCACGCGATGTAGAAAGGACATTTTCATTGTATAAAACCTTCTTCACTGACACACATGAAAACCTCAGGCCAACTTTCCTTATCTCCTGGAATAGCCACAAATAAGATACAATTATCCTCCCAAAAATGGTTTATTTGATTTTTATTCATTTGATTTTTCATCAGTTTTTGCATGTAAGGGTACATATTTTTTTAAGTGAAACTTCTTTAGCCGCGGTAGGGGTAAATCGAGAGCTTGTGTAACGCTAAAAATCGTCACGAAATTTGTGTAACGCTCAAAATCGTCACGAAATTAGTGTACGCTCAAAATCGTCACGAAATTAGTGAGGTGTGACGGAACGGACTGCACAGAAAACAATCAACTCAATGATTAGGCTTATCCAAAATTTAAAAAATCCAAAAATTCAAAATTCAAATACCCAAAACATAAACAATATAAAAATTAAAAATTAAAAAATTCCAAGATAAAAAAATCCAAAGATCCAAAATTTAAAAAATCCAAAATTTAAAAATTTAAACATCCGAAATTTTAAAAAATCCAAATATCTAAAATTTAAAAATCCAAAAATTCAAAATTCAAAATCCGAAAATTCAAAATAAAAAAAATAAAAAAATTTAAATTTAAATCCAAAATTAAAAAATCGTTCATCCAAAATTAAAAATCCAAAAAATAAAAGGTTTAAAGATATAAATTTTTAAAATCCAAAATTAAAAAATCCAGAATTAAAAAAATTTAAAATATCAAAAATTAAAAAAAAAACCAAAATCCAAAATAAAAAAATCCAAAACCCAATATTAAAAAGTCCAACAATCCAAGAATGAAAAAATCGATAATCCACAATTGAAAAAATCCAAAAATAAAAATGAGTTTCACTTCTGTCGCGTGGCGTTCCACGCACACATTTTTTATTATTCTCATATTTTATTATTTGATTACGCATACAAATCCGGGCTCTGTAATAATAAGGCTAGTAGGAATTAAATTCCGTCCACGGTTGTAGTATTCTAGGGTCAGAAATAATGCTGACCCACATAAAGACTTGAACCAATGACCCAAGTCACAGATTTTAGGTCCGTTAAGAACATTCATGTTTAAATTGATAAACTTCATGTTTGACTCAATGAGGGTGGAAAGACTTATACCCTTAGCAAATAGTGATGGCGCGTGGGGCCAGGTAGGTTCCTTCACCAAGCAAGCATCCTCACAGTTACAAACGCAGTGGATTAGTACCAACCGTAATTTCCGCCCAATGAGTCAACTAGTAAATCAATCTTAGATTTTTTATTGTCATTTTATCTTAAAATGTTTGTTATATATCAATTCTACACATAATTACAAGAAAAATGACACCAAACAATGTACAATTTACCTTAATAGGAACATTTCTAACAAATACATAAATAAAAGTTACGAGAAAACTGCTTTCAAGGACTTCGCATCAGGCATTGAGTGCTTTCATTTTGTCTCAGGATTCTTATTTACTTATTGACATTATCTCTTCTGACGCATGGAGTTATGAGGAAAAATACAATCTTTCGAACACACTTCATTGTACATCCACATTCTTTAAGAATTCCGTATGTGCTAATTTCTGACGATCCCGTGAATTCTGATGTCAATTTCATGGACTGAAAGTTGAGCGAACTTTTCAGAATTTATATTAAATACGTTTAAAATTAGGCCTATAGCTTTCTCCACTTTTAGATGCCATACCTCTCTTACGTTTTAAAACACTAAATGGTGAAGCATGTTCTGCTAAGACTCTTCTTTATGCTTAAAATGAGTCATCCAGTGTAAAAATATTGAGCCTATATTATGCATAATATTCTTATTTGATGACTTATTTGATAACCAGACGCTTATGACGTGTAATTAATTGTTACGCAATACCGTCACCACGTTATATTATTGGAATGCATTAAAATCGTTGTATATTAAAGTCACTACATAAAATACCATACGCGCGATTCTGCTGAAACGTTATTTCTTTGGTTGACAACACTGCAGAAAGACTGGCGGAATAGCTATGTTTTGTTCCCCCGATCCTCACTTCCCCGTAAATCCAGCGCTTGACCCTCTACACAATGTTGCACAACAATTAAGGATATAAAAGACGCTTATCAAACATTAAACCTTTGTTATTCCGTAAGCCCTGCTTAATGAATCGATCTGGATCTTAACTCGCAGATCGATTACAAAAATAGATGTAAAAAAGACTAAACACAAACTCTGACGATTGATTAAATAAAAGCCTGACATATAAGCTAAAAAAAAAAGGACTTTATCAAGGGGTAATGAATATGAAATACAAATTTTCAGATTTATTTAATCAAGATTGGAGATAAAAAAATTATTTGTACATAGAAAATATTATTTGGAGTGAATTCGTGTAGGCGTTGTAATTTTCTCTTCCTTTTTAAATGATTATTACAGGAAAAGCTTAAGCGCCGAGGTTTGTGTATACCACGTATTTGAACTCAATTTTGTTACGGGAGATAAGTTATAGCCGCACGAACTCTACCAAAATCACCTACATCAACAGTTTGTGGTATTGTATGTTTGTATTTTGTAGGACAATTACAATTTGTTTTTAGTACACACTCTTTAAAACAGCTGATATGTATCACTGTTACACGCCGAACAATATGAACTTTCATTTCATATTACCTCACTTTCATAATGTCTTGGGGAGTTTTCTTTCTTTCAGCGCATCCCAACTACGAAAGGGACCATAAATCTGTGGCTTGGTTCTAAAAGGGCCAATGTCAATTTCTTGCAAAAACGAGACTTATGCATTATTGATCTCGGCTAATCTTTATCTTTCGTATATTAAAAGTACCATTGTCTGTTGCTATTAATAGACATAAGTCTAGAGACCGGATTTTAAAGGGAAAATTTTCACCCAAAAAAGGACGAAAAAAGGGAAAATTATTGCCAAAAAAATGTGGGGAAAAAGGGATATAGAAGTAAGAGAGTGTAAAAATTCAACAGAGAGATACATGTTTGTTTTATGTAAAGCCTTTGCTTGCTCTATTGTTGCTGATTCTGTAACATCTAATGACTGAAGAAATATTTTGATCTTGTTGAAATTCTCACAGAGGAAATCCATGTTCCCCACCTTGTTATAGTGGGAAACTTAGGCAATGGCAAGCCTGTGATTTCCCTGTAACGCTCTATTCTGCTGGGAGGAATTATTTTTTCAATAGTGAATCAGTGAACCAATTTTTAATGTTTTCATATTACCAAATACTGGGTAATTTACGAATTTTTCAAAATAAATTAGCAAAAAAGGTAATGAAAAGGAAAGTCTCTAAAAAAAGGGAGATGAGCCTAAAAAAGGAAAAAAAGGCAGTGGCGGACGCAGAATTTTTTCGGGGGGGGGGGGGGATTTGAATAGGTAGAAAAAATATTTTAAAAAAATAATTAACTTACATACATAATTAGTTTATAAAACTGTGCATATATAGCCTATTTCTAAATTTCGGGGGGGGGGATATATCCCCCCTATCCCCCCCTGCGTCCGCCACTGAAAAAAGGGACGTTAAAACTACGTCATTTGCAGTTGAAACGTACTCAGTAATGTCCTGTTCAATTTTATCACGTTTTGTGATGAAATATAAAAAAAGGAATTCCCTTTAAAATCCGGTCTCTAGACATAACACAGAAACCTTAGTGGCCAATGTCGGAAGTTTAGTTAGTTATCTCAAAAGCAAGTTTTATGACAAGCCACAGAATTATGTTTAGTTAGGTTATTTAGTTACATTATTTTATTGTCATGTTATTAGCATATCACGCCTTGCTTTAGGCATTTGTTGTAATTTCGTTCTGTTAATGTTCTAGTTATCCCACTTATTCCTTCATATATGCTTATCAAACTTTCTCAAGAAACCGTGGTCTAAAACTCAATAGTTTCTGAGTTATGGCCTATTAACTCCTTCTGGCACTTTGTTATATCAATTTACATGAATTTATTTTTGTAGTAGAATATAGAAACTCTCTTAAAGTCACCGCTTTTAAAGGATCCTCAGGCGGCAACCCTCTAATTTAGTATCTCAACCCCAACCCTGACCAAACCCTCCATAAACACCCCATAAACATCTTGGGGTTGAAAAGCCGAAATCGAAGGAAGGGAAATGTTGGCGCGTGCCTAAGCATAAGATGCGCATTGTTGCCACAGTTTAAAAACCTTGCAGCTGATTTCCACAAATCTGGAGAAACAACACAAGTGACATTGCAACAAGGGCTGACCTGGTGGCAGGGACCACCGCATTTGTTTAGGGGTGGGTAGACCCTAATAATCTTTTCCAGATGAGGGGAGTGGTCCGACTTAAAAGCCTTCCGCTCGCTTTGTAGCCGAGTGGGGTTCGTTTGGGCGCGAAGACTTTTTTTTTACTAGTGTTTGGATGTTTAAAACTAATACTGAAATTTAATTTTTTACTTATAAAAATTGAGATCAAAGTACGCAGGGTTCAAGCGGCATGTTAGGGAATTTTGTTCTGCAGTTTGTGTTTGTGTTTACCAGATTTTCATTTATAACGTCCATGACAATATGCCTATTTATTTTGGACCAGATCGGTTGACCGGTGCCGGAGTAACGTCTAATTAACGGTCACATGCTTTTTAAATGGCAAATCACTATGCTACAAAGCCGCGTTGCTAAACGGAGTAAGGCTGAGATTCCTTGTTCCGTTTTTTATATTGAATAAGACTACAATGCAGTCAGTTGTTTGTAAATGTAATATATCACGCCTTGCTTTAGATGTGAGGTATTTTTTGTAATATTCTAGTTATCCCGCTTATTCTTTCACATATGCTTATCAAACTTTCTAAAAATAAATGGTGCAAAAATATGTTGCACAAACTTTCTCGCATACCTACGTGTTAAAGGCTATTACAGAAAAAGTAAATTAAAGAGACAATTTAATTTTACTTATTACATTTTCATAAAACTGACAAGTATGTTGAACGGAAAGCATCAGGGTCGATCTTTATCTTCAATGCTTTTACTGTGAAATAATAATAATAATAATAATAATAGTCAATGGCAGTAAAACTGCTTATTATTAGTACTACTACTACGGGAAAATTCAAATATAAGTCGCACCTTGGGATGAATCGGTCCCACCCAACCAACCCTCACCGATGCAGTTTCTTTTCTATAGTGCGTTTCACGTTAAGAATGCAGCATTGGATATACGGGACATTCATTTCCACTCCTTCCCTCCCGTTCACACCCCTTCTTATCGGGTGGCACGTGCTTTTGGGTCATCCTAAGCCCGTACAGTCTGAAGCTAAGTGACCTCAACAAGTATTTTATTTTACGAGTGGCAGTATGGCATTAGATTAGCATCTATTACACATTGCAAAATAAACTAATATATACATTACTTATCTACATACAATTCCTATAATACATTACATAAATGACTGACATAGAGTAAAAAAAAATATTATATATTATTTACAATAAATTCATGAACTGAATAAAACACTATGTTATCTAAAAATTCAGTCTTTCTTAACACATTTCAAAATCATTTCAAAATTACATAAATACTTAAATAATACACAGTTGGTCCTGAAACTCCGAAAGCGCTGGAGGTTATGCTCGGGGGAGTTCAATTGTTACATTTATACAGGTCTATGTCTTACAATAGAAGTGTAATGTTAAACTAAAATTATCTTAAAACTAAGAAGTAGACAAAATATATTGAAAAAATAACAGAGGAAAAAGGGAAAGGCTTAGAGCAATGGCATGATTCAAGTGATATAAAAAGTAAAGTAAAGTAAAGTGTTCCCTATTACAGGCCATGGAGGCCCAGAGGGTTCCAGGAGGTTGAGGCTCCCAGATTTTTAGACATCGGCACATGGAGGTGGTAAGGTTGTCAGCCTTACGCACCGGCCGCCTTTACCCCCAGGATTGCTCCTGGTACTCATTTCTGTTAGAGGCTGAGTCGACCCCAGGGCCATAGTGCCACCAGAAGGATTAGGTCAATTGAAAAACTCCAACGACCTCATCGGGGATCGAACCCGCGACCTTCCGGTTTGTAGCGCAGCGCCTCAACCACTACGCTACGGCGTACCCCATTCAAGTGATATAGTAATAATAATTGTAATAATTAAAAAAATTAAGAGCTGAAAATTAAAGTTTTATGATTTTTAAAATTCTAGATTTAAAGACTTTATGACTACATTTACCTGGATGTAATTTAATTTTAGAATTATAAAGGCAAGGACAGAAACCAGAGCTATATGATGGACCAGCAGAAGTGAAACATGTGGGTTCTACTAAAGTACTTGTTTTATTTCGTCCTGTGCTGTTTTCATGTGAAACAGTAAGCAATTTTGTCTTACTTTTATTGTAGAATTTTAATAAAGAGTATCTATAAATTGGTGAATGTTAAATTCCTGTACATCAAACTCGCAATAGATTAGTTCAGTGGTTTAGCCCAGCCGCTTTTTTAAACAAATTGTTAATGGATTAAGAATAGTTTTAGAAATGCTTCCCCATCCAATAATACCATATTGAGTAATGGATTTGACTAGGGCTAGATAAACTACTCTTAGAGCATTAATGCCCATACAGTTACGGAGATTTACAAATTGATATATTCCTTTTCGTATTTTACTATACATATATGAAATGTGCTTATCCCATTTCAAATACTGATCAATAACAATCCCCAATATTTCACTTCTGTAGATATTTTCAGAGAAGGGCATTCGCAAACCGTAAGGTCTTCACAATCAGAGTTATGGATTATTAATATTAAATTTTCAAGTGGAATTGTTTTAATCCAGAAACTGTTAGGGAGAAAGGCGTTAAAACAGTTTGAGTTACATCAAGAGAAAGTTAACATCCAACCACTTTTTAAAATCTTATTTATACCCGGATTAACAATCTTGTAGGCATTCTCCCACGTTAATCACTGCCGTATCACCAGCATTATATTTCTTCAGGCACCAATATATTTCTTCAGATCTGTTTTATGTATAGGCTATTAGATATAATATTGGTCCCAGAATTGCTATTGACATTTGCTATTGATTTAATGTCCCTTAGCAATTGATTATATCATTATTTCAATCCTTTAGGCCTATAATTTAGTTTTTTTTCTCAAATAACACTAACATATGTTTTGTTAAGTTATAATCATTCTGCATTCTTAGATAAATACCTTTAGATAAAAATGTGCTGTATGATTCATGAGGGAGACTGTACTCTGTGGATGGAAACAGAGTTCAATAGTGCAGGGAAATCCCTTTTTCCGAGAATAGTGTAACCTTGTCCTTCAAACTCTGCTTGCAGGTAGCATTGTAACAAAGTCTGGAATAGCCCCATAAGGCCAATGCTGCATTCTTAGCATGAAACGGTCTATACCACGATCTAGCGAATTCTTCTGTCCTCGTATTATGAAGAAACTCGTGATTGGACGTTGGAGGTATGACGTCACACCGCTAGACGAGAGGTGACAGGCTGACATAAGTTACCTTGCGGGAGATATAATATGCCACATTTTCGAAACCTATAAACAGTGTATCGTACATTATTCGAAAATGCAAGGGCGTTTCGCTACGGCTGCCGCCTCCGCTTCGCGCACTTAACTATGTGGTTAGTGTTATGCATTATTTAGCTATATGTAGAGGTGGATACAAGGCACTTGCGACAATATACAAGGACAGTTGGTCACTCTGCTTCGCTCAGAAACAAAATACATCACACAGTCCATGCAAATGTGAATATCGTATGGACGGAGCGTAAGGGACGACTTATATTTGAATTTCGCTACTACTACTACTAAAACTAAAACTAAACTCCGTGGCACTACATCACTGAAGGGATTTGACCTACCAAACGAGCGCTGCGTCATCTCCCGTAGGCAGATGGCAGGATTGGGGGGCATGTGGTCAGCATGCCGACTCCCACGGCCGTTAATGGTGGTTTCCATGACCGGAGCCGCTACTTCTCTAACAAGTAGCTCCTTAATTTGAATCACGAGGCTGAGTGCACCCCTACCAGATCTCCCTACCTCAGAAAAATCCAAGGATGTACCGGGGATCGAACCCGGGCCGATGGATCTGACGCTAACCACAAGACCACGCCGGCGGTCCTACTGCTACTACTACTTAGGTTATATTGCACGCTTTAACTGCATTCTAGGTCCTGTAATGTGTTTAGTATGTTTGCGTGAACCATTAGTCTATAGTAACAACTTATTCACGTCATCTGTTTCTATTGTTTAGTGATGTCTTCTTATCTGATATTCTGTTTAAACGATTATAATATCCAGTGACATAGCGGCGATGAGTTATGGAAAATAAGCAAGTCATGCAAACCCGGCGTTTGCTTTTGCAAACGAGGAAACCATGAAAAACCCAAGTCAATTTGGGCGGCCACGAGGTTTGATTTGAACTCAGGACCTCTTCCCTGTTAGCCCATAGGCCTACCACCTCGCTGTAGGCCTAATTGGTTTTGGTGTGTTCATTGCGACTGAGCTAAACTGATTGCATTTCACAACAATAAGTACATTAGGCCTATAGTTTTCTTGTTACTAGGGGCAACAAAATGTCATTCATATTTTAATTGACATGACGTATGTTCTGAAATTCGCATTTAAGCCGTACTTATTTCGTTTTTATCTTGATATCTATTAAATGTATAAAGAAATGTTTTAAACAAAAAATGTTCATTTTAATTTTCTCTACAACTTTACTATGGTAGATTTTCATGTATCGCCTACTGTAATGGATATAATCTAGAAAAATTGAAAATGGTTACGAATAAAGTACCCCTTAAGTCATTTTTAGCCATTTTATTAGTCATAAATAAGAGTTTCCAATTTTAAATTTTTATTAAAATCGTTAGAGCCATTTTTTCAAAAATCAAAATTTTTTAAAAGTTTTCATGAAAAGTCCCCTTAATATTTCAGTTGTAACTTAAAGCTAAATTTCTGGGCGGTTCGACAAAATTTCGAAAAAGTCCTTATTTCAAAAAATGAAGTAAATACAGACAGACGTACAGACGTCATTCCAAAAATACTTTTTTCGATTTCTAGGCTTCATGTAGGCCTAACATGCTCTCCCGGTGTTATCTCGACTTCGAATTTTTGTCACGATCACAATACTTTCTCTATGCTACGTATTTGCGAGAAAGTAAAAAACCGTGGTCAAAAACTCAATAGCTTGTGAAATATGGTGTATTATCGCCATCTGGCACTTTTTAAAATCAGTTTATCTGATTTTATTACTACCGATATTAACCCCTTTTTTGTTATAATCTCTTGGAAACTCCTAATTTAGAACCTGATGTTTAGTATGACCAGGGCCCTATTTCATAAAACTCTACAGGTGTGACAAATACGACAATTATGTCAAGTCTGACAAATTTGTCAATATGTCACGACAATTGTATTTTTCATAAATATTACAACTTTTCCTTACATTACAGGCAAATTAATGTAAATTGTCAGACTAAAAGAACCCATTTCATAAACGCGACAATTTTATATCAAACCTAAAGATTACTTTAGTACATAGGCGTAACCAGGCCGACCATATGGGGGGGGGTTATAACATCCGCGGGGTCTGGGGAAAATGAAAAAAATTAAGATGCAAAATAACAAGTTTTAAGCTTTCGGAGGTCCTCCCCCGGAAAATTTTAAAAATTAAGATGCAAAATAACGAGTTTTAAGCTTCCGGGGGTTACCCCCGGAAAATTTTAAAAACGCAAAATAACGAGTTTTAAGCTTCCCACGCTTATACTTGTATTAAGTAATTTATGGGCACACTTAACAAAATTAAATAATTTTCCTTTTTTTAATCAATGGAGGGGGGGGGGTTCAAACCCCCAAACCCCCCCCCCCTCGGTACGCCTATGCTTTAGTACACTGTAGATGGCTCTCACATACGTGTCTCAACATCGAATATGATACCCAAGCAATCGATTATTACTATCAAAAATAATTGAATTATATTTCTCTTTTAATACAAAGTCACTGAAATTGAAAGTTAGGTTAATCCATTGCCTAAAAACACTGGGTGGTTTCATGTCTATTTCTTCACCACTTTCACTACTACCAATATCACTACTACTAGTGTTCATTATTAACAAGACAATTTGGCAAGTTTATTAACAAAGTTTAATTCACAAGAAAGTTTGCCAAGTTATGCCACACATTTACATAACCTACTCTGTTGGCCTACATATGAAAGATGCCTGTCACTTCTGTATTGACAATTTTACATTTTTTGTAAATTTGTAAATATGTCAGCAAAAATTAATGTTTCATAAATGATAGGTATCCTAAGATTTGACATATTTGTCAGACTTTTTCCTGTAAACTCAAAAGCTTTGAGAAACAACACTATGTAAAATTGTCATACAAATCTACAAAATTGTCATGACATTTATGTAAAGTTGTCAGTTTTTATGAAAAACACAATTGTCAAAATGTAAACCTGTAAGACAATTCTATGTCACCTGTCACCTGTAAAATTGTAACTTTTATGAAATAGGGCCCAGAATGTTACGGAATATTAAGAAATATATTAAGTTATGCTGCGAGTTTTATTTTATGCGTTCATTTCATAAATGGGGAAAAGAAAACGCAAGTTTACTGCCGAGTTGGAGGTGGCATAGGCCTACAAAATGCTCTCATGAGGATGTCGATCATTTGGCAAAGCTTTGTGGCTAACCATGGAGCCTCCAAGGTAGCAGTATGGGTAAGAATGTTCATACAGGCTCAGTTGGATATAAATTTAGACTGCCGCATAAATATAGGACTAAAAAACCGAACCGTTTAATAATTTTAATGTATTCTGCTTTTATCCTGTATTTTTAATCTCTTTTCCAACTATAACCATCTGGTAACCCTATGTGTGTTAAATTTTAAATATTTTTTAGTACACGCTCTCTAAAACATTTGCTTGTCGGACTAGTAACACGCCGAAAAATTGCATTTTAGCAACCTAGGCCGCTAAAATTGCATAAAACTGCATTAAAAATGCAGTTTCATCGGCCTAGTATGCTAAAGTCGTCAAGCAACCTAGGCCGCTAAAATTGCATAAAACTGCATTAAAAATGCAGTTTTATCGGCCTAGTATGCTAAAGTCGTCAAGGTAATCTATTAAAAAAATCCAGATGGCATTCACCAGTCACACCAACTTTAACATGGATTTAAGCATGTATTTGGTCATAAAAGAATAATATAAGCCCACACGTTTCTTTATGATAATCAGAAACTTTACCAGGGTTTTTCGCAAAACAGTAAACACCGTAGCCTACTTCGTCATATAACAACAAATGTAAGCCAACAACTTTTCACATCTTAATTCACAAGAGAAACATTGCTTACCATGGATGCATAAGCATTTAAATGCAGTAGTAAATTCCTTCCCATAGTCTACTGCTGCTGTGAAGTTGTTGGCAGCAGCTCCAATTCAATGTTTCTGGCTTGGATTGAAATTTCCGCGGGATTATCATTCATATTTTCACTAGCTTTTCATAAATACTTGTTTGTATGCATTGTTGTTTACAAAATGTGACTCATAACTAGACTTCGGATTTTAGGTAAAAACCTATTTTAATCCTTAAGTGATACGTGGACGAAAACTTGTATATGCATGTTTCATAAGTGACTATGCCTAAAACTGATAGTTTTATAGGACCTAAAACAGCCTATTTTTACGTTAGAGCCTAATATTGCCTTTTTTACTTGTTTTTCCTCTAAAGTTCAAAATTAGTTATTTTTTGTTATAAATTCTAGCATTTATTTTCAGTTCGTACTAAATTATTAACTCGGAATGTGCAGTAGGCCTACATGACACATTTATGACATGGTTAAATAGTAAGGAATGTTTCGTCTTCAGTAGAAAAGTTCCTTGGAATTCCCAAGAAAATGTAGTGTTTTTCTCCCGACTCCCACATCCAGTAAAAAAAAAAAAATAGTTCTCAGAATCTCTGAGGGATACAAGGGGTTGAATATGCGTAGCTTCTGGGCGCAGGGATTAGGTTTTCACTGTTATGGTAAGTTAGTAATACAGGCCCTAGTAATAGGTTTATAATTCTGTGTACCATAGGCCTATATCCGTGTTTTATCATGATTGTTGATTAATGGTGACTTCAATAAATATAATATTCTTCATTACAATTGAGATATTTCAGAAAATTGGCAACTTAACGATTTTATGTAATGATTTTTATAACCTATTTTCCAATTTTTAGATCCTATTTTAGGTGCCTAAAACAGCATTTTTAGCGACCTGAAAGTCCGAAGTCTACTCATAACTTATATAGCCTAATGCATCTATACCGCATAGCCTACGTACGGTTCATTGTTGTTCTGCGACTCAGGCGGCTGTGAGAATAGGCCTATGACGTTTTCTCATGGCTGACTGTCTTTCATTATAATTAACTAGCTTAAAAGGCCCGGCGTCGCCCGGGTTTTTTATTTTGTAATTGGAAATTAACTTATGAAGGACTTTAGATTTATAAATTCTAGGTCCTTATATAGGTATTTATAATTTGAAGTAGAAAGAACGACTTATCACACTCAAACTATCCCCTAAGAAAATGTTTGAAATAGCTTTTATGGCTATATGTAGAATGTTGCATCCCATCGCTTGTACAGTACACAGTAAGCCCGGGAGGGGTTCTAATAAGAAGAAACCGAAATTCCGGTAACATAAAATTGTATTATCGTGGCTGAAAATTTTGTTTCTCACTATCATGTTACCATAAAACCGTTTTCGGAATGAAATTAAACAGAAATACAATATCACTTTCATACATCTCTTCCGAAAACATATTACCTTACCTCGTATTGTTTTCTCTATGTCCAGGGTAAAGAAAGTTATGTGACTACATTATTTTCGTGGATATTGATAGTTCTCTCATTTGTTTCTCTCATTTGTCAAATTTATTCTACTTTCATTTTTTTTCCATGGCCATCTGAGACCCGCTGGTAACAATATGTTTTAATGTCAAATGTGATTCGGATTCGATAATTCTGTGTAAGAAGGGATTAAGTATTCTCAAAAACATTTGATTTTTGGCATTTAGAATCTGAATTTTTCAAAATCCTTTCTTAGTGAGCACCTACATTATGAAACGAAGGTAGGCCTACTGTCAAAATTCCAAGTCTCTACCTGTTATAGTTTAGGCTGTACGTTGATTCCTGTCATTCAGTCATTCAGTCAGTCAGGACAAAGCCTTTTATATATATAGAGATTATACGGTATTTTTGTTTCATTTCATATAATTTAGAGAGCTTTTACTAAAAAAAATATTGTATGCACCACGTACGCAAAAACTTTATCGGACTCATCCAGTATTTCGGCCTCGGCTTCCGCTAGCTCTGCTTAATGAAACGACCATTGATAATATCCAATATCCGAACTTCTATCTACAGTTCTTTTCCCAACCGATAATGATTCATGCATTCTAAAACTAAACTCCGTGGCGCTACATCCCTGGAGGGACTTGGCCTACCACCCGACCGCTGCGTCATCTCCCGTAGGCAGATGGCAGGATTGGGGGGCATGTGGTCAGCATGCCGACACCCACGGCCGTTATTGGTGGTTTTCTTGACCGGTCATGCATTCTACTAAGTGCAATTTATATTATGACCTACTAGTGTAATAATAATAATAATAATAATAATAATAATAATAATAATAATAATAATAATAATAATAATAATACAAAAAAGTAGATGTAGTGATAACTATTATTATGACGTGGGTAATATTGATAATAATAACAATATAATATTATAGTGGGGGTGCCCACAGGGGGGGGGTTAAGACGCAGACTGCGTCATTGAAATTTCCGAGGGGGGGGGGACAAAATATTATCGTTTTATGAATTTTCTGGGGGGGGGCTGAAAATTGTTGCGAAATTAGCGTTTTATATGTTAAAAATAAAAACGGTCAAGTTTTATAACTTCAAAAGGTCTCTTCTAATTCTTTAGAAGTGAATAGTCAATAAATTAGCGAAACGCATTTGCTTGTATTAATAAACAACTGCCGCGCCAACGAAATCGATCACTCTGTGCCGATAGCGGCGACTGCGAACTGAACCGGTGCAGGTATTCATTGCATGGTCAGGCTGCTTCAAAGGAAGAAACCATTAAGTCTGTGTTTCTTTATGTTAATTGATCTGACTAAATAGGTCCTGGCCTCCGCTTTCCAAAACAAAAGTAACGTTGCAATATTCTCTCATTGTTATCAATGATCTCAGAACTTCCTTCGCTTTATATTATATCCCAAGTAAGTTTGATCCTGTTCAAAACAAAGGGGAGGAGAACTCACAGAGAGTTCACGGAAAATTCGCATCATGTGATTGGTTAATGTCATTAGCATACGCCATTACCAGGGTGTGGCTTGCTAGTGGAGAAGTAGTGTTCGCAAGTCCATGCAACAATAATATCAACCTTTACATGTGAAATAACAAACTCTCACTGGCATCGTCATCATTATAGTATATCAATTAGCAAACAAAACAAAGGATTCATTGTTCACGACGACCCTGCGGGTGAGTTGTACTGAAAATAAACAAACTAACATTAAACACTGTGAACGCGTGCGTTCTCACGTGCGGGCTATGACAGCCACGCCTCTTTGTTTTGAACAGGATCGTTCTTAAATGGGATAGAGAATAATCAATTCACACGTGTTATTGTTTATTGTAACTTGATCTTGCAACCGTGGATTTCACTCCACGCGGATTACTGGTTTCAGTCCATCTCGGCATATCGAAAAGGCCGAAAAAACAACAGCAATTTAAATATAAGTGTTTAGAATTATTGTTCAATGCCATTATTCGGCATGACAAATGGCAAGATCACTGCAGAAAGAAACATCCGTATATAGGCTAAGCCTACTGAAACATAATTTAGATATAAAATACAAGATTACTGAAAGTAAAAGCAGTGGCGAAGATAAATGGAAACCTTATATTGATGTAAATCCCAAGCAGAATCTTCAATATAAAGATGAAGAATTTCGAAAGCCATGGGCGCCCAAACGCGGGGGAGGGGGCGCAAGGAAAAAAAAAATGTATATTAATAATTATTATAGTCAGGTGTTTTTCTTTTAAGACAGTTATTTGAAAGTCAGTTAAGACATAAAAAGGTTGCAGAAGTTTTACCAAATCGACAACATGGAAGCAGAATCCACAGTGGATTAGAAAAGGTGGGTCCAGGGGGTTTGGACCCCCAAAAGTCAAAACCTAAAATTCTATATTTGTATTTCTAAAAACATATTTAATTAAACAAGATTTGTTGGTGTGTCAAATATGATATAGCAGTTATTTTCTTTTCATAACATAATGAGGAGGCCTATTCTATCCACTGTTCCATGTGTTATTCAACTTTTCTTTTAAATAGTAATAAGGAGGGCCCGGATTCTAATGACATGCCATCTTTTTATTGATGCGGCGCAGACATTGCCAACTTGTGGATAAATCCTAATCATGACTTCTAGATTATAGAAATTCTTTTTTATCAGGTCATTTTTTGCAATTTTTTATTTTTAGGGCATTTATTTCAATTTTAGGTCATTATTTTGTCATTTTCGTGTCATTTGCTTCCTTATTTAGTCATTTTCATGAGTATTTTCATCGAGTGTATTAACTTTTTTCGTCGCTAGCGGTGCTGTCTTTGAAGTGTTGTTTGTTTAATGCAAGAAGGAAAAATTCGGCGTTAAAGTGTTGACATGTCTCAGTCGGAAGTGAGAATCAAAGAAACGCCAACATTTTGTATTATATTGCTATTGTTATTAGATCGACTTGGCACCAGAGTCTGCCACCTGCTTGGATCTCAGAGTGCAAACTACTGTTTACCCTCAATAAACAACAATATAACCCGGGAGACCACAAAAGGAAGTGCCGAATTTTGACTCACCAGTGCCTCAGTGCCGGTATAAATTTTCGTGGGAAAAGAACATTCACAACATTACAGTTATTTACAGTTTTTACAATTATGTACAAACTAGTCTTTAACTTTGTGTGTACAATAATAATTTTTTATAAACAAAATATCAGTTTTTAGGTAATTTTTTATAATTATTAAGTCATTTTCTTTAAAATTTAGGGTCATTTTATAGGTCATTTTTCAAACAATCTTAGGTCATCAGAATACGGGCCCTGGTAATAAGTATTATAACTTAGGTAACAATTTCTTTTTTAAGTTGCTATGTCTTAGAGTAAACTTATAGTAAACAAATTTGATAACTAGTTTTTCAGTGCTAAAATAGCGTAAAATGTGATTCTCATTAGTTCAACATTTAAAATTTCCCGGGGCTGGACACCCGACTTAGGTAACATTTTCTTGTTTACATTGGCATGTCTTAGAGTATGGTAAACAAATTTCCTAACTAGATTTTCTGTGCTAAAATAGCGTAAAATGTGACTTTCATTAGTTCAATATTTAAAATTTTTCTGGGTATGGACCCCTACCCCCTTTTTTGGGGGTATTCCAAACCCCCCGGCACTTTCGACCCTCCGCGCAATTATTTTCTGGCTACGTCATTGTTGCACATTATATTATTAATATAATGTTACAAATTGGCCCAAGAAGTTATAGCGACAAAAAATAAATTAATTATAAAAATTGCCCCCCCCCCTAGAAAATATCATTTGGGCGCCCTTGTCGACAGCCAGTCAGGTTGGGGGTGAGCAATGAAGTTTAGGGGGTGAGCAATGAAGTTTGGGGGGGTGCGTCATGAAGTTTGGGGGGGGGTGGGCACTCCTGATTAGGCCTATAGGATAAAATTCCTCTGACGCTGAGACTTGAACCAGGACATTTGGCTATCCGTGCCAATGGGGTGCTTATACTAACAGCTAAAACTTGTATTTTTCAGAAGGGTAGTTATAACCCACCCACTCTGAATACGTGTTCTTTGCAGTATGGCCTCTTGTTCTATATCAGAGTGTGATGTGAGATAGTATATTACGATACAAGTGCCGTAAGGCATGATTACGGATCGAGGAAATAGTTTGAAAGCACGAGGCGCTTGCGCCGAGTGCTTTCAATTTTCCGAGATCCGTAATGCGCTTACGGCACGTGTATTGTATGCTATTTTTTGCACGATGATTATTTATATCAATTTAATTATATTCATTGTGATATTACCTGAAAATATTATGTATATACATTCTTGAAGAGAGATGTTTATTTCAGAAAGTGATTCGAATGTGTTTGTTGTTATGGGAACCGAATATTTGTCCTGGGGGCCGTGGCCATAAAGGCTTGTATTATGAAGTGTATCGTAATGAATTATGACGTAGCGCTGGCACCGTAAGTAATATAACAGCATCGCAACCGGCCTTAGCAACAAAGTGTGTGGGAATGTCAACTTACGATCCATGTAAACAACGTTCGTAAGTACCACTTACTAGCTAAGGAGTGCAAAAAAATGTATTGGCCATGCTTAAAGTAAAGAAAGTTACGTACAATAGTACATTAATGAGATCTTATGTATCCTTCGGGGATGCGATGTGGTGTGTTAACGATATTATCTTCATTTACATGAAGAGAGTGTCATAGGCCTATATTAAATTTTGTGCTAAGATGCTAAATTTTATTTGGGCAGAGGAAGTTATGTGAATTTCACATCGGAATTTTCTTATTGGAATGAGTTAGCCTACATGTAGTAACACTATTTATAATACATTTTGTAACTGCTGGAGAAGAATTATCTTAGTATTGCCATAATGAAGTTATAGAGAGATTTGTAAAAAATATTAACATAATTTCTTATGTTATTTGATCTTAATTATTATAGTATATTAGAAAAATATTACAACTTTTCAAATATTCGCAAGAGAAATTATCTGCAAATGTATTATATCAGAAAACTCGAAGACGGGATTCCCCGAAATAAAATTAAAGTGTGGCACAGCGAACACAATTGTCAAAGACATACCTTGATTAGTTCATGGACCATGTTCTTGAATTTTATTTTAATTAAATAAACAAAATATATTACAGAAACTTTTTTATTGAGGTTTTTAGTAGAGATGGGAATCTGTTACTTTTTTTGGAACAGTTACGTTACTGTTACAGTTACACGAAAGTAACTGTTATTTATAACCGTTACCTGTTACTTTTCTTGTATATTACGTAGTTAATCGTCAGATCACTTCCCACTTGTAGGGGAATGCCCTTTATCTCCCCCCCCACAACGGTTATGGACGTAGCCAAGGCTGGGGCTCTAGGGAGGGACCCCCGAAATAAAAAACAGTTGTAAAATTAAGCTTTCAATTAGGGATGATAATCGATAGTTAAAATATCGAGGTTAAAATCGGAGATAACCATCGATATGACGATAATATCGGCCTGAAAACATCGATGTATTTAGACAAAAAACATCGATGTATATTTAAAAAGGGCCATGGTATCAGAAAATTAGGCAAAATTCATAAATAAACAGAAGAATTTCCATGAAAGCAATCGATGTAAAAAATCAATGTTTTGGGAAATTAAGCTCCTGTAAATAAAATTATATCGTAGAACCAAGGTAGCCTATTAATCTTCTTTTTGTTACAAAAACATCCATGTCGGGGAGAAACATCGATGTAGCAAAAACATCAGTTGTTTTCCATCGATGTAAAAAACATCGATTATCGTCATGAAAATAAACTTTTTGGAATTTTCCTGTGGTTTACAGCCTAAAAGATATAAGTATACAAAATTTCTAGTTTCTAGCTCATGTGGAAGTGGGCAAGCATTCATGTCAGTGAGCGAGCCCTTTTTTCGGAGGTTTTTAGGGCTAAAAATATAAAAACTACTTTTTGGAATTTTCCTGTGGTTTACAACCTAAAAGTTATATGTGTACCAAATTTAAAGTTTCTAGCTGTAATGTCAGTGAGCGAGCCCTTTTTCGGGGATTATAGTGCTAAAAATTTAAAAAAATACTTTTTTGGAATTTTCCTATAGTTTACAGCCTAAAAGCAATGTGTGTACCAAATTTAAAGTTTCTAGCTCATCTGGAAGTGGGCAAACAGTAATGTCAGTGAGCGAGCCCTTTTTCGGGGGTTATAGGGCTAAACATTTTTAAAAATTACTTTTTTTTGGAATTTTCCTATGGTTTACAGCCTAAAAGCTACATGTGTACCAAATTTCAATTTTCTAGCTCTTCTGAAAGTGGGCAAACAGTAATGTCAGTGAGCGAGCCCTATTTCGGGAGTTTTTAGAGCTAAAAATTAAAAAAAACACTTTTTGGAATTTTCCTGTGGTTTACAGCCTAATAGCTATATGTGTACCAAATTTCAAGTTTCTAGCTCATCTCGAAGTGAGCGAGCCCTTTTTCGGAGGTTTTTAGGGCTAAAAATAAAAAAAAAATACTTTTTGGAATTCGCCTGTGGTTTAGAGCCTAAAAGCTATATGTGTACCAAATTGAAAGTTTCTAGCTCATCTGGATGTGGGCAAACGTTAATGTGAGTGAGAGAGCCCTTACTCGGGGGTTTTTGGGCTAGAAATTAAAAAAAAAACGTTTTGGAATTTTCCTGTGGTTTACAGCCTAAAAGCTATATGTGTACCAAATTTCAAGTTTCTAGCTCATCTGGAAGTGGGCAAACATTAATATCAGTGAGTCAGTCAGTCAGCCGTGTAGCTTTATATTATAGGGATTTTATTATTAGTAGTAAAATTATCAATATTATTTCGAATAATTTACTACAGTTATTGAATTCACATTTCATGCTATATACCCACATTCTAAGTTTAAATTGTCCAGTAAAGGCAATATCGTATTTTGATAAATTTTTAAGTGGTATGTAAAGCAAGAAATATATATGAGATCAGACAGCATGAATTCTATGCATGAACTCTTGACGCCCATTAATAATTAAAAAAATAACTTTTTAAATTTTTTTTTTATTTTTTTTTATTCTTATTTTTATGTAATTTTTATTTTTTAATATTTTTATTTTTTAATATTTTTATTTTTTGTTTTTTATTATTTTTATTTTTTATTTTTTTAATTATTTTTGTTTTAATTAAGAAAATAACTTTTTAATTTTTTTATTCTTTATTTATTTTTTATTCTTTTTTTTGAAATTTTAATTTTTTAATATTTTTATTTTTTAATATTTTTATTTTTTTGTTTTTTTATTATTTTAATTTTTTATTATTTTTTATTTTTTAATTATTTTTGTTTTTCAAATATTGGAAGTAACAGATGTAACGGAACGAGGCGAAAGTCACGGATAAAACACTTGTAACAGAAATATTAGAATTAACTGTAACAGGTCAGAGTAACTGGAGCAGGTGGAAATAACAGTAACGGGTCCAAATAACTGGAGCAGGTGGAAATAACAGTAACGGGTCCAAATAACTGGAGCAGGCGAGAGTATCAGTAACAGGTCAGAGTAACTGGAGCAGGTGGAAATAACAGTAACGGGTCCAAATAACTGGAGCAGGCGAGAGTATCAGTAACAGGTCAGATTAACTGGAGCAGGTGGAAATAACAGTAACGGGTCCGTGTAACTGGAGCAGGTGAAAATAATGTAACGGGTGTAACTCTCGACACGTTACTTTGTTCCAGACCAGTTACATTCGCTCGACACCGACAAATTTCTCAACGCAACTAATAATAACAATAATAATAAGTAAATAAATAAAATAAAAATAAAAATAAAAATAAAAATAAAAGTATTAAAAAAAAACCTGAGAAAAAGGAGAGCTGCTGAGAAATTTGGAGAAACTATACAGAATTCTTATATATTTATATATATTTACACGCTAGCGGCCGTAATTTTGAAGATATTTGAACCAAATTTTATTATGTTATTTCTAGGCCCAATAGTTAATGAGCAAAATTAGCCCAAGGGGGGGTCGTGGGAGGGGGTTAAATTTTGAAAAAATTATATCTCGGCCCCTATGAAGTATAGAGAGAAACTTTGTTGGAATAAATTAGAGTACTCCCTATGGAGTTCACAGTGACAGTAACGATTCGGGGGTTTTAGGGGTACGAGTAGGGGTAGGGGATGGAAATTCGAAATTTTTGAAACCACGTCTTGTGGGGTATCGTTGAAAAGCTCTTGATGAGTACTCTACAAATCAATACCTAGTTTCTCGATAGCTCTCATATAAGGCAAGATTTGAATGTTTTAAACAAGTGCTCTTTCCTCTTTTTTGCAGTTATTATTGCGGGTTTATCATGCCAAGGCTAAAGAAGAAGAGAACTGCGCAGTGACAATAAATTAAACCAAAAGTACTTCGAAATCTACCTCAGCCTGTAGGCCTGCCTAAAGGGATTTTATTTCACTTCACACAAATGCAATTAATAGGAAATGATCAATCTCCGCCATTTCATGCAGATGTCTAAACTTAAATAGATGAATTTTCGCTTCTCATTGCAATGATTGCTCGATGGCGTAGTGGGTAAGATGAAGGTTGAATAGTAGGAAAGGGTAAAGAAGTGGTGAAGGGGGGGAGTCAGAATTTCCAATACTGCTAGTTGTTCCACCATTCACATCTAGATGTCTGGAGTGGGAAGAGCTAAAGGGACGACCTGATTTTCCCTCGTTTTTTAATAAAAAAAATCCCGGGGGAGGACCCCCATTTTTTGGATTTCCAAATAATAGCAAACTTTCGTCTGTGTCGGTCCCTCCTTTCAGTATTTTCTGGTTCCGCCTTTGGTTGAGACGAAAATAAGCTATCCTAGGAGGAGCTTTGGTAACCGTTACTTTTGATTTTTTGTAACAGGTCGTTACCGTTACATACATGTAACAGTTACAAAGTAACAGTTACAAGAAATATTCCCCATCTCTAGTTTTTAGGTTGGTGAATAAAGCCGGGATGTACAACCTTCAAGCTTTCAACTGAATAAATAATTGCTATTGAATAGATTACTAGGTCAACAAAATAATTCATGAGAGAGAGAGTGAAAATTAAAGATAGTCAATGTAATATATGACTTGACCCACTTTTATTATTGCTATTTACGTGGGGAAATTTCATGAACCTGCATAGTACAATAGAATATTTTCCATTTCTTGAATTCAGATTTGTTTCACGAAAATATAATAATCTATGTTCAAGCAATATTTCTTCATTATTAATATAATTACTATCGTTATTATTAAGTTATTACTTTGCCTATTATACATGTTTTAACTGCATATAAGTCATATCACGTGTTAAGGTGTTTAGGTTTACCAATGGGCTCTTATAATATCAGAATCGCTTAAATGAACATCAGCCAGAAAGGCATCGCCGAAAAATAGAAACAAATGCACACGAATTATACATTACGGGACAAAGGGGCGATGAGTTATGGAAAGTAAACAAGTCCCACGTTTGCCTTTGCGAATGAGGAAAGCACGAAAAACCAAAGTTAAATTGGCCGTCCCCAGGGTTTTATATTTGCATCTAAGATCTCTTACCTCTGCCATATCACCATAGGCGTAACCAGGCCGACCATATGAGGGGGGGTTATAAAGGAATACCCCCCAGGTAGAGGGGGGTCCGGGGGACCACCCCGGAAAATTAAAAAAATTAAGACGCAAAACAACGAGTTTTAAGCTTCCGGGGGTCCTCCCCCGGAAAATTTTAAAAATTAAGACGCAAAACAACGAGTTTTAAGCTTCCGGGGGTTCCCCGGAAAATTTTAAAAACTAAGACGCAAAATAACGATTTTTAAGCTTCCGGGGATTCCCCCGGAAAATTTAAAAAATTAAGACGCAAAATAACTAGTTTTAAGCTTCCCACGCTTTATACTTGTATTAAGTAATTTATGGGCAGACTTAAAAAAATTATACAATTTTCCTTTTTTTTAATCAATGGGGGGGGGGGGGTTCAAACCCCCAAAACCCCACCCTCGGTACGTCTATGCATATCACTCGGACTTTTTCTTTTATTGATATCAAATTTTCAAACAAACATACAAACAAAATGCATACAAAATCATACGTAGGCCTATGTTCTGGAAAATAAGCTGATTGGTGCGGTAAAAATAAAGAACATAGGTTGAGCTGTCGGCAAACTTTTCCTCCTAACGAAAGGAAGCCGCCTGGACTATACCAGATGAGCAAAGCTCGTGTCTATGGGCTGTAATTATCATATCGTACATACGAAGGAATAAGTTAGAATCAAAATTTTGACAAAAGTTTTCATGAAAAGCCCCCTTAAAATTCAGTTATGAAAACCAAATTCAGGGTGATTCGATAAAATTTCGAAAAAGTCCTTGATTCAAAAAATGAAGTAAATACAACGAACCGTTTGCCCGCTGTGCTTGTCCACGGGCAGACAGACAGACGTGATTCCAAAAACGCTTTTTTCGGTATCTAGGTATCGTGAAACATGTTTTCCCGATGTTATCTCGATTTCGATTTTTTGTCACGATCACAATACTTTCTTTATACTTACGGATATGCGAGAAAGTATAATGCTGGAGAAGAACTACTTCAGTATTGCCACAATGAAGTTAAAAGAGATTTGTTTAAATATTAACATATTTTCTTGTCTTATTTGGTCTTAATTATTATATTTTATTATAAAAACAATACCATTTTTCAAATATTCGCACGACAAATTATCTGCAAATGCTTTATATAAGAAAACTCGAAGACGGGACTCTCCGAAATGAGATTAAAATGTGGCAGAGCTAACACAATTGCCAAAGGCAATATACCCTCGCTCCTTAGAATGGAATTATCATAATCGTATTAATTAAATGACGTTTTTAAATAAACAGTGTAAAATATGTTGCACAAACTTTGTTTTTTTTTTATACATACAAAATCATACACGTTTTTAAAAGTACCAAATGAGCAAAGCTCGTTTCTATGAGCTGTAATTATCATATCGTACATATATTAATAAGAGAGTAGAGAAATTTGCAAATATGCACACAATTAATTAAATACAATCTTAAAACAGTTAAACAGTTATTACAACAATTTCAAATTAAGAAATTCAAAATTACAAGAACAGAACTCAATTCTGCAAATATGTTTATATTTAGAACTAGAAATAGTTGGAATTTTCAGATGAAACAAATAAACGACAAAACAAATATAATATTTAATTATTAATATTAAATACTTATTTAATTTTTATCTTAAATTGGTGGACACTATACAATGAAATCAGGATGCTAAGCAATAAGAGTATTCTAAAGTTTCATACCATCATGTAGACCAGCGCGCTGCAGCGTTTCTCGACCTTTTTGAACCGGAGGACCTCTCAAATGTGTAAAAAATTTTACGGACCCCTAATTTTACATCCCATTTTTAAAAGTAGGCTATATGTAGGCCTATATTATTAATATTTGGGGTATTAAGCCAAATTCTGGGCGGTCCGATAAAATTTCGAAAAAGTCCTTGATTCAAAAAATGAAGTCAATACAATGGACCGTTCATCCGCTGTGCTTGTCCACAGACAGACGGACAGACACACAAACACACAGACAGATGGACAGACAGACAGACCGACGTCTTTCCAAAAACACTTTTTTTCTTTTTCCAGTCATCTTGAAACATGCTTTCCCGGTGTTATCTCGATTTCGACTTTTTGTCATGATCACAATACTTTCTATATATGCGAAAAAGTAAAAGGAACTCTTGTGAACTGTGCTTTGTACTTTCACACTCGTTTCTTTACTTTTGCTCTGTCCACATCTTGGATCAAGTAGCCTATAGGACGAATTTTAGACACCTCCATTAAAATCACCAGGATTTTCTGTACAGTAGATATAGGCTTTTGAAGTAATAACTCTGATTCAGCCTGACTCTTTTCATATGCAGTTCACGTAGCGTTCTCGAATTTTTAGCAATAAAATTATTGTAATCGGCTTAATGGCAACTTCGGCATTCTCGTCAAGTTATTTTCATGGCTCGTTTACAAGGCGTGGGGTCCATGTAAAACAGATTATTGTTCCAGATCGGCAGTGCCAAGGGTTTACTCATTAAGACCGAAAGCCTACCCGAGGCGATCGGGCGTCCTTTCATCTCATCAATTAACTTCTGCTTCCATTGTTCCAAGACTTGGTCGATTTCTCATGTTATTCTGCGCACGGATAGACGAGATTACAGCTTCATTTTGGAATGAGTCATATTGGAAGATTAATTAGGCTATATTCATTTTTAAGTGGGACCCATACAGCAGCGAATTTATTTTTTACGAAATGTTGATTAATAATAAGACATCTGGCTAGATTGAGTGTCATAATATTTTGTAACCGAGCGAGGTGGCCGAGATGGTAATGTCTTGGATTCGCATTCGGGAGGTCCCTGGTTCAAATTCCGTGGCCGGCCAATTGGTTATGGGTTTTTTTCATGGTTTCCCCAGTCGTAAAGGCAAACGCCGAGTTGGATATTTACATACCGTGTGAATCATCCTCACCATTTCATCCATTTAAATTAATATCAGTTGAAATTTACTCCATTAGGCTAAATACACCGACAATAGAAACAATTGATAATCAATAGTTCCGTGGCCTACTCTACCCTATACAGACACAGATCCCGAACTCATGATATAGCCTCGAAGCTAAAAGGAGTATAAACACAGCTGAAAATAGAAAAAGTGTGCGTAGAACTCCACGCGACAGAAGTGAAACTTATTTTAATTTTTGGATTTTTTCAATTTTGGATTAATTGATTTTTTCAATTTCGGATTATTGATTTTTTTCAATTTCGGATTGAAGGACTTTTTAATATCGGGTTTTTGGACTTTTTAAATTTGGATTTTGGATTTTTTAAATTTGTTATCTTTTAATTTATCTTGGAATTTTAGTTTTTTTAATTTTAATTTTTTTTAATTTTAGTTCTTTGAATTTTTATTGTTGGATTTTTTAATTTTGGATTTTTTATTAATAAATTTTGTATTTTTAATTTTGTATTTTTTATTATTTTAAATTTTAGCTATTTTAATTTTTTAACTTATGAATGTTTTGATTTTTTAAATTTCGTATATTTGGATTTTTAATTTTGGATTTTTTTTATTTTCTAATTTTGTATTTTTGGACTTTTTAATTTTGGATCTATGAATTTTTTAAATTTTGAATGTTTTAAATTTTGGATCTTTGAATTTTTTTACTTTTTAGATTTTTTAATTTTTTTATTTTTAAAATGTTGGATAAGCCTAATTATTGAGTTGATTGTTCTCTGTGCAGTCCGTTGCGTCACACCTCACTAATTTCGTGACGATTTTCAGCGTTACACAAGCTCTCGATTTACCCCTACCGCGGCTAAAGAAGTTTCACTTCAAAGAAGTAAAAAAAAATATATGATATATATTTTGCACACTTAACCTACATGATAGCAGCTTTAATTATTTGGCGTATAGCTGATCTAACAACTATCTATTCATTACATTTTTAAAATTTCTAAAAAGAATCATGCCGTCCACTTAAAAACACGGTAACAACTAAAGCGAGGAATTTTTAAATCTAAGGTCATATTCCAGAAGAATGGACTTGAGTGAGCACCATTTCTCCTAGGTTATTAGACATATAGCCTAGTTTTTCTGAATTTGCATTACAAAATTTTATTTTATTTTCCACTTTCCAGTCAGTAATTTTAAATTACATTTTCCATTGAATATGATGAAAGAACCGAAGGGAGAAATTAATTTTCAGTAACTTCCTATCTCTAAGTATATCGTGTTTCTTAATGGAGGGTATGATTTTGTTTAGAAAAACCAAAATGTATTCTACGTAGATACTTATTGAAAGTTTTATGTACAGTCGGTCAAATAAAAAACGTCGGGCGGTATTTGATTAAGTATCACGAACGAGCATATGCGCATGTACAGGAAGACTTAAGGTTAGGTTCACACACGCCTCTTGTCTATCCATGTATTTTCTTGATTATTTAGTCAGTTTTGTTCCAAAACAAACATGTATAGAAGGCTGTGGCCATATGCCTCAAATCCGCCATATTCTTGGTTGCAAATTTTTATAATATTAATAATTAATAGATTCGCGAGGAATATGTTTATTCAAGGAGCATTTTTTTAAGATTTTATTTTATAATACCGGTACTTCTAGTGCAAAATCAATAACTTACGCTCAACTTCTGCAACCAATCTAGCATCGAAATACGCGTCCTGCCAGATCCACGTTTGCTATGAAAACTTCCGGTCGCATTATAGTAAAGTTCCCACCTCTGAGCTGCTCTTTCATAAATATGGAACCTTCTCGCTGCTTCAGAGGCCGAAAAATGCAGGTCAATTACAGCCCTAACTACACTTTCTCTCACTTTAGCATTTGTATGTGGCGATGACACAAAGCAAAATTAATTATGACAATACATTAAGTTGAATATCGTGTGTTGCGCTTTCCGCGTTGTTCATTTTTTCCCTCCTAGTTCATATTTTCCCTCCTGTCGCATGGCCTCATATGTTCCGAAAATGACCTGTATTTTGTGTTTTTTTATAGAAAACTTGTGAACTAATGCGTTAAAACTTTAATTTTAACTGCATACGAGTCCCGACGTTTTTTATTTGACCGACTGTACCAAATTAAAGGTAATTTCAGGTATAGAACGAATTGCAAAAATTCTAAGAATTAGTACGTTTACATGCAGGATTCAGATCGATCTGAGTCCGTTTCCGATTTGAGATCGTCATGTAAACGCGGTCTCAGCCCGGAATGAATTTTCGATTGCATCCTCTGCAAAATATGGAGGAACGGATCAGATTCAAATCGTATTCAATTCCATGTAAACGCTAGCGATCTCAATCCAGGTGCGCGCGCATACATTCGTCTTTAGTTCTGTCAACTGATCGCCAAAAATAATAAAAAACACTCTCTCACACTATAATATTAATATTGTTGTTTTTTTAAGCTATAATTTGTGATAGACAGAACCATAACAACGGGTCAGCATAGTAAGCCAACAAGAGAAAGATATCAGTATTATTATTAAACTACAGTATTGTTCAATTACACACGCCAGGCATAAATGAAATAAGGACATTATTTTATTATGACTATATTTTAGATAATTTCCATTCCATTGATCAAAAGAATCAGTATATATATGAACTGGACACGTGAAGTCAGAATGAAAAATTCAATGCCATAGCCGGGATTTGAACCAGGATCTTCAGCTCTCCGTGCCGATGCTCTAACCAACTGAGCTACCATGGCAACGTGCCGGTACAACATTCAATTCTCCAACTGACTCACAATCCCAGTATACCACCAGGCGTTCTCAATATGAGATACGAACCCAGTGGCGACTTACAAGATGTAAGTGCTTAAAGACTGAATTTTTCATTCTGACTTCACGTGTCCATCTTAGCCTATACACGGCCAGTGTGAAAGAATTATCATTCCATATATATGAACTATTTACTACACATCTAATATATAAAATCGAAAGTGTGTATGTATGTATGTATGTATGTATGTTTGTTCCTTATACAAATCTACATTTCTTTACCAATTTACACGACATTTTGCACACATACCCAGTTAAGCCCGGGAAGTATAGCTGTCGACATTAAAATTTAAACAAAATACTCCTTCCCTTGAAAATTATATAATTTCTGAGAATTTTAAACTGAAAAAATGAATTGCTGTTTAGTTCACATGGCAACAGTGAATTGTTTACTATGATTACATAGGCCTAGGGCCTTGGCAAGTATATAGCCTAATGCTGGACTTTAACGAATTATGATTCCATCGATGTAATATATTGGCGAAAATAATGACTGAAAATGAAATCCACGAAAATAAAGCACAGTGTGATGTAGTCACGTAACTTTCTCTACCCTCGACATAAGAAATATTTACTCACTTCACATTTTGATGTTTATTGAGGGTAAACAGTAGTTTGCATTTTCAAATCCAAGCAGGTGGCAGACTCTGGTGTCAAGTCAATCTAATAACAATAGTTATATAATACATCATTTTGGCGTTTCTTTGATTTTCACTTCCGACTGAGATATGTCAACACTTTAACGCCGAATTTTTCCTTCTTGCAGTAAACAAACAACACTTCAAAGACAGTACCGGAGCGACGAAAGAAAAGTTAATGTAAATACATGAAAATGACTAAATAAGGAAGCAAATGACACAAAAAGGACAAAATAATAACCTTGAAATAAATGGCCTAAAAATATAAAATTGCATAAAATGACAAAAAATGACCTAATAAAAATGTATTTCTATAATCTAGAGGCCATGATTGGGATTTATCCACAAGTTGGCAATGTCTATGCAGCATCAATAAAAAGATGACATGTCATTAGAATCCGGGCCCTGGTTATGAGTTTGATCATGCACGTGCTTGATCTGTATATGCACATTCCTCGCAAATCCTATCCTAACATCTTTTCACTTGTTTGTCAGATGATATAATACAGTTGAGAGTTTCCTTACTCACCGTCACAGAACTGGAGAAAATAATTGTCTGTCTCGTCAGATTGGACGTCTAGTGCACGCCCACTGCCCCCTATTTCCTCCCCATATTAACTGTAGTAACAGATGTTTTGGAAATTCCTCTCAGTTACGCAAGTGTCTGGTCCATTAATTTTTAAAAGTGATTTATTAGAATAATTTCATGAGCTCTCTCTTCTGGAGCTGAGAATATTTTTTATAAGGCAAAATCAATTTAAAAAGGACACCAGTTTTTACATCCGAGAACACATTGAAGGTCTATACATTACGAATGTATAGAAATATTTCAAGTAAACGAGAAAAATAATTATTTCCAATAGATAACACTTACAGCCGTTAAAATTCATTAATAGTGTAAATCTTTTTTACTGATTATTTTGGCAGTTAAGTGCAGAAGATTTATAATCCGTAAATGTAGGATTATAATTTAAATAGTACTGTTGAGGGAAATGTTAAACTTCTCGATTGTTGGTTAGTTAACATAGGCCTAATCAATTTATGCCTAATTAGTCCTAGTTACTAAATCAATTAGGCGTACAAGTTCGCTTTACAATACTGAAGTAAGTTAATCGATATTCTGTCTCGTCAATGGCCCGTATTACGTTGTGATTTCAATTTTTTATATTTGTGTCGCTTATTAAATATGTTACTTCCCACATTTCAAGCAGCTAACAGCTCAATCTGTATCTGTATTTTCATTTTCATTTAACTAGAGTAGAAGCTGGAGCACACCGAAGAACAACATTGAAATGTAAATTTAAATGAATACCGGTGAGCTTCAGCTGTAGTGTTAGTAAAATAGCTCTAGAAGCAATAGGTTTATCTTTTATTTCATTTATAGTGTAGTATAGTGTAGTTTAAGTTCCGACTACTGGTCTCCAGTAAAAGGAACAAGTAGAGTAGGTTTTATTATTATTATTATTATTATTATTATTATTTTTCTTCTTTCTTTTTTCCTTTTCTTCTTTCTTAATAAAAGGACATATAGAATAATAGAATACTGTTCAAAGCATAGAAAAATTTGTCCTTAGTATATAATAATTGTAAAATGAACATTTGTATAAAGGCAATTAATAAAAGCCATGCGAGTAAGTCCTGGCTTTTATTAAAGATGCCAGGATGAAAGAAATAAAGGACGACTATTATATTATAATCTGTATCTGTATCTGGTACCCTATGATCCCCAGGTGGGGCGAAGGGGCCTCCAATGGAAGTTTCATTACCTATACTAATTTTGATATGCTTATTTTCCGAGAGAGGGTAGAGGGACAGGTGGTAAGCCCATCGCCTCGCAACCCCCCTCTAACAGCTCAATGGCTCCCGAAAAAGTGTAAATAATTTGTGGGGTTTTCTGTAATAAGTAGGGTAAGGCATTTGATGATTTTGCATTTTTTTGATATGATAGCTCGAATATATAAATGTGTATCATGAAATAATTGGTTAAATGAGGACAATATGTTTTTGCATTTTTTTTTTTGTTTGCTTTATTTTGCATTTTTCGTCATTTTCAAGAGATAGGTCTTTTTTGGCAATTTTTTAGGTTTTTTTTTTTCATTTTTAGATCATTTTCGACATTTTTAGGTCATGTTTCAGTTAAGGCCGAGAGAAGCTTTTCCATGTAGGCCTGCAAATCTTTACTTTCAGACAACAGACAATCATTTTTATTTAAGTATCTCCGCCAAGTGTTCATAGTTAATTTTAATTCAGGTTTATTGTAAACACCATAGCAGTGTGTCTTGTAGCAATAAAGAATTTTTTTCTTTCTTTTTAAATGACACACATTTGCTACCAGGCAATTTGATGTGCATGCCAGTTCAGAAAGAATTTCTTTTTCGCTAAGAGTGTCCAAGTAGCACAAATTTACTTACTTCTTTAGTCACAAAATAGGTGTGTTTTGTATTGTAAATTCATATTTAACGCACTGCCATTCATTAATTTTTTTGAAATTCATTACTTAAATACTAAATATAAGTAATAATGGAAAATTATAGGTCATTATTTTAAATTTTTGTGTCATTTTTCACTATTTTTAGGCCATAAATGCATATTTTCTTTTGCATTTGTTCACTATTTTATGGTCATTAAATGCCTTGCCCTAATAATAAGTATTAGCAATTTAAATGATGTATTGAATCAATATATAATGTGCTACAACATATATATTTATAAACTAAAATACTATTAGGGTTTACTTTAGGTTCTACTTCACCGAAAATAACTACGACTCTTTTCAAAGTTCGTTCCTTAGATTGCAGCACTCAAAAGTCAGATATTTGGCCATCCCTCTTCTATAGCACCCCACTTTGTTTATTTAGCTTCGAAAACTAGATATCAATGTAGGGCCTAAGTTATTATCACCATCATGTTAGGGGGCGGATTTCTATGACATGTCATATTTTTCCCCTTTGCATTATTTCAGGTATCCGACTAATTAAAACCCGATTCCAAGCATCCTGGTGAAAATGGAACGGCTTTTATTGTGCATATAACTGCATATTTAGGAAATTTTCAACTATTGCAGCATATTTAGTATGAATATGCATATTTAAGTCACATTTTTGGCATATTTGTGTGCATATTAAAGAAATTTTGAAGTTTCATATCATATTTTGTAAATTTTGCATTATAATGATACTTTTTGAGAATTTACACATATTTTAAATAATTAACATTATATTTTAATAAAGTGAATTGTAATGAAACTTAAAAAAATATATACACAATGTATAAGTGGTAAAGTCATATTTTAAAATTTTATTGGTCATATTTTAATGTTTTTTAGGTCATAAATGCATGCATATAGCCTATCGTATTTTTTAGGTCATAGAAATCCGCCCCCTAATCATCATCATCAACAACAACAATACTTCACGGTTTAGGAGATCATCTCCTGTTCCGGTCTCATATTTCCCTCCAGCGATTTATAGTTCTTCCTATTTCTATAGCCTGATATATGTTTGAAATGGAATACGGGTGTTATCCATTCTTTGTATGTGGTTCCTCCATTTTTCTCTATTTATTAATACCATTTCATTTAGCGAAAATATAGTTAATTCTCCTCTTATGTCCTCATTTCTAATTCAATCCAATCTTGTACAGCCTTTTACTGTTCGGAGATATATAATTTCTGCCGCTTGAATTTGTTTCCAATCCCTCTTTCTTAGCCTATAGGCCTAGTCCATGTCTCCGAACCGTATAATAGGCATGGAACTGCCATTGTCTTGTAAAATTTTAAATTTGTTTCTTTTCGGGTTTTTTTTTTTAAATATTTGCTATTATTCCACAGATGTGTTGGAATTTATTCACTTTATTGCTTATTTCCTGGATTTTTTTATCTCTATATATATATAAAAGGCTTTGTCCTGACTGACTGACTGACAGGAATCAACGTACAGCCTAAACTATAACAGGTAGAGACTTGGAATTTTGACAGTACCTTCGTTTCATAATGTAGGTGCTCACTAAGAAAGGATTTTGAAAAATTCTGATTTTAAAAGCCAAAAATCAAATGTTTTTGAGAATACTTAATCCCTTCTTACACAGAATAATCGAATCCGAATCACATTTGACATTAAAACATATTGTTGCCAGTGGGTTTCAGACGGGTTTGGAATTAAATTAAATGGAAGTTTGACAATTACAGTTGGCTTTGTCTATTTTTGTCATACCTTGGAAATTAAACTTTCGCGATCACTTGAATGTTGTAAGCCCTAATATGGTCAAACATTGTTTTATTTGGACGAAACTCACTATACAGGGGTTTTCTGGACCAAGGAACTCGAATCTGAGGTCGCTTTTATCAGCCGATGATATCTAATCGTGGTATGTGGTCCACGTGATTTAGGTGTTAATAAATATAATGATTTAACTATTATGCTCTTAATTTTTAATTTTTGAAATATTATCGCAGGCGAAGCCGCGGGCACATGCTAGTATGTTATATTGCATCTCAGATAGTTAAAATTTCCAACTTGTTCTAATACTTTATCATTTAAGACTATTTTTTATCTTGTAATTTGATTTCCTCTAAACACCATAACTTTTGATTTCTCGACCGAAATGTTTAAGCCGTAATTTTGGATCAATTTTTTGTAACTTGTACATAGGCTGCTAATTTGCAGCTCATTTTCTCTTTGTTGAATTATCATCATGTCATCTGCAAAGAGTAGTGTATTTATTGTGTCGTTTTTACTGTAAGTTATAAGGTAATATGTTATATGTAAAATATAGGTGACATATAACATATATAATATGTTACTTTTTACATGCATAGAAATTAAATTGCATCGCATAGTCCGTAGTGTCTTATAGTTCGTAAAATGTGGTCAGTCAAGTGATCTTTATACAGCCCATTGGGGCGTTTAGGGTTCCAGGAAGTTGAAGCTCCCAGATAGATACAGTATTCGGGCATGGAATTGGTCAATTAAAGTTGCCGAACGGCTGACTTAATCCCCAGTAATGGTTCTGGTACTCGTTTCCGTTAAAGGCTCCAAGACCGTAGGTATATAAAAAATATTAGGCAATTGAAAAATCCCAATGATCCAATAAGGGATCGAACCCAGAACATCTGGTTTTTCTTGCCAGAACCAATTCCACTTCGACACACCCCCTTGAGATATGACTTAATTCAGGTGTGACTGTGTTGAATTTGTATTATAAGTAGAGACCGGATTTTAAAGGGAATCCCTTTTTTTATATTTCATCACAAAATGTGATGAAATTGAACAGGACATTACTGAGTACGTTTCAACTGCAAATGACCTGGTTTTAACGTCCTTTTTTTTTTTTCCTTTTTTAGGCTAATCTCCCTTTTTTTTAGGAACTTTCCTTTTCCAGTACCTATTTTGCTAATTTATTTTGAAAAATTCGTAAATCACGCAGTATTTGGTAATATGAAATCATTAAAAATTGTTTTCACTTATTCACCATTGAAAAAATAATTCCTCCCTGCAGAATAGAGCGTTACAGGGAAATCACAGGCTCGCCATTGCCTAAGTTTCCCATTATAACAAGGTGGGGGAACATGGATTTCGTGCGCTATTTTCCTCTTTGAGAATTTCAACAAGAACAACAAATTTCTTCAGTCATTAGATGTTACGGAATCAGCAGCTGTAGAGCAAGCAAAGTCTTTACATAAAACAAACATGTATCTCTCTATTGAATTTTTACACTCTCTTACTTTTATATCCTTTTTTCCCCACCTTTTTTTGGCAATAATTTTCCCTTTTTTCCTCACCTTTTTTGGCAATAATTTTCCCTTTTTTCGTCCTTTTTTGGGTGAAAATTTTCCCTTTAAAATCCGGTCTCTAATTATAAGTGATTCAAATAGACCAGATGTATGTTGGGCTACAGACAAATCAGAAGGAAGGACCTCCCAAGTTAAGACTGGACGCTCGACTGAGCTTGAAGATAACCAGTTGAATAGAGGGAAGAAACAGGTATGAAGATTATAGAGAATATTTGTCAAGGCAATCAGCTGAGCAAAGAAGTGTCCAGCCGGTGCCAAAATGATGATGAGGGGCTTTGATTGGGTTGCAATGTGCAGGCAGAATTCCATTTCATTCCCAGCAGGAAAGCAGGGCACACGCTGTATACTAATTAGGTTTTTACTCCCTTCCAACGAATGACCCTTCAAAGGAATTATGGGTGAAATTCGAGATTTTTTGGACGGCGTATCTTTCTCGTTACTTGCACGAGAATTCGGAATTCCGTGAAGTTAATGCCATTTTCACTCTCCTGGTGCAACGACTGATAAGTCATAACTACACCATTTCAACCTCAATTTCGGAAAAAGTAATTACAATTTCGGAAAAAGTAATTTCAATTTCGGAAAAAGTAAATTCAATTTCGGAAAAGGTAATTTCAATTTCGGAAAAAGTAACTTCAATTTCGGAAATACGAGGGCTATATTTTAAACCTCCGAGGGGGCATAAAATGAAAACCACAGTGAAAATCAAAACTGTTTTATTTGGAACATTTAGGTACACCTTCTAGCTACTTCTCTACCTAGTCGCGCCCCGATTGAGACATTTGTTGAAGCGTGGTGCAACTTTCAAGTACCCTTTTCATAGAAGCTTGCCGCCAGGGTATTTGAAAGTTGCACCACGCTTCAACAAATGTCTCAATCGGGGCGCGACTAGGTAAAGAAGTAGCTAGAAGGTGTACCTAAATGTTCCAAATAAAACAGTTTTGATTTTCACTGTGGTTTTCATTTTATACCCCCTAATGTTTTAAAAAATAGCCCTCGTATTTCCGAAATTGAAGTTACTTTTTCCGAAATTGAAATTACTTTTTCCGAAATTGAAATTACCTTTTCCGAAATTGAAATTACTTTTTCCGAAATTGAAATTACTTTTTCCGAAATTGAGGTTGAAAAGGTGTAGACCTGGGATTTTAAGGCAAATGCCTATTTTGTTCCTTATGAAATAACATGAAAATTTTTAAATATGTTGACATTTCATAATAAATCACTTATAAAATATGAGTGTTTTAGTGCCCTAAAATGCCTTTTTGGACCTTTGGAGCCTATTTTTACTATTTTAGTGCCTAAAATGCCTATTTTGTACATTTAAAATAAAATTCATCTTCTGCAATTTTTACGATCATATAGGTAATGGACATTCCTGAATGAAGAGCAGAACAGCAAAGGGTGGGTTTTTCACAGAAACTTGATTTTCCCAAAGAAGTATCGCCAAAGGATTGCTGACTGACGGCCAGGATTCGCTCAAAACAATTAGCAGGTTTATAGTAAGAAGGGACATACTGTGTCAGTTTTTCATATAATCCCAAACTGTTTTTGATAAATGTATTTTTAATTCTGTCTTAATTTTGCAATTATTTGTGTTGAGAATAGATATACCACGTTTCTTACGGTAAAAAAGATCACGTTACAGTTTAAGCGCATAGCCTATTGTAGTATTTTAAAGTCTATTTTCTGTCTATTTACACATTTTAAAGCATATTTTCTCTTTTAAAAGTCTATTTACTTGTTTTAAAAGCCTATTTTTAGGTGCCTAAAACTAATTTTTTTAGAGCCTAAAATCCCAGGTCTAGCCATAACCCAGTTCGAAGGGCAACAGTTCGTAAAGGTCTTCGGTTTAGTTTTATGTGGCTACTCTTAACAGGGTCTTAGGAAAATATTTGGGCCTAAGAGAGATGAAAATGGGGACTGGAGAAAATTGCATAACGACGAGCTTCATAACCCGTACTCTTCACCAGATATAGTAAGGGTAATTAGGGTAATTAAATCATGGAGGATGAAATGGGCTGGACATGTTGCGCGCATGGGGGAGGAAATACGTATCTCAAACATATTGACTGGGAGACCCAAAGGAAAAAGACCACTTGGAAGACCTAGAAGTAGGTGGGAGGACAATATTAGCATAGATTTAAGGGAAGTAGGATTTGCGAGGGATGGTTGGATAGAGTTAGTACAGATTAGGTTTGAATGGCGATCTCAGGTAAGCGCGGCAATGAACCTTTGGGTTTCATAAAATAGATAATATTCCTTTAGCTTTCTGAGGAATTGTCTATTGCCATTGAGTAAGAGTAGGTAAAGTGGCTACTCTTAATTATTACTGTGGCTTGGTTCTAAAAGGGCCAATGTCAATTTCTTGCAAAAATGAGGTGTATGCATTATTGAGCTCGGCTAGTCCTTATCTTCCGTATAATAAAAGTGCCAATGTCTGTTGCTATTAATAGACATAAACAGAAACCTTAGAAGCCAATGTCGGAAGTTTTCAGCAAAAAATGTTACTTCTATAAAGTCAGTTATCTCAAAAGCAAGTTTTATGACATTGGCCCTTTTAGAACCAATAAAATGTTTTTAATTTCTGTTAGCGGTTCATTTGGTTGCTTACTATTAAGTACAGCCGGGATTTATTTGCAAAATGCATGATATTTTTTCATATATTTAAAAGTATGTGTAAATCTTATATTTTTTAAGTCACACTTTTCCAGATAATTTGACCAGTATTTGCTAATGCATATATAAGTTATATGCATATTCCGGGGGAAAATGCATTTTTTAAGGTTTACATGTGAATGTGCATGTTTTAGTCTTAAATGTTGTATTAAATTATATTTTACCCTTTAGATAGTTTGGTACTTATTAATATTGTCTGCAACCAGTCTATATATTTTTTTATTTATATTTATATTTATATTTATTTTTAAATGGATGGATGGAGGGTGGATGGAGGGTGGATGGATACATTTAAATATGTACTCTGGAACAACTGTAGCAAACCAAACTTGGTCAACATAAGCTTATTATAATCATTCAGAGTATTCACTTTCTTCGATAGATCAAATTTCAGATATCTTCTGAAACTCACCGTTTTGCTAAAATTGCTTTCGATAAGCATAGTCAGGTACCTACTAAATAAAAAATCTGATGTGAAAGTCACATAACTTCCTCTGCCCAAATAAAAGTTAGCAGTATTCACATATCCTTGTACAGAATCGCAAGACACATTTTTACGCTAATTATCCTATAAATACCTCTTCTTTCAATGATGCGACTAAAAGCGCAGTCTAAATAACAAACTTTAAAAAAACGAACAAATGACTGCAGACGTTTATTGAACTTTCCGCCGTAAAATATAATTTCCTAAATTTATTGAATATTTCCCTCAGATACTTCTTTACTTTATGCATGGCCAACAATACATCTTTCTCACTTCACATTCTTATATAGAATAAGAGGCCGTGAAAGAGCGCGAATTCAGTTGTTCATCACGCAAGACAAACTTTCTACAAACAGTGGGTGAACAGTGGGTGGCTTGTAACTACCCTCAGAGAATTTTCTCGAAAAAAATGTTTCATATAAAAGTTTTAGCTCTTAGTATAAGCAACCCATGTGCAAAATTTAAAGAAAATCGTTTGAGCCGTTTTCGAGAAAATTGCGAAAAACGAAAATTTCTTCATGTAAAGTCCCCTTAAAAATAAGAGAAAATAGTCGCCAATCTTATCCTCACATCTTCAGAAGGTACCTGACCCAAATACGAAATTTTGTTTTCATACGATTTTCCGTTTTGGAGCTAGAGTGTTCACAGACAGACAGACAGACAGACACACAGACATGTTTCCAAAAATAGTATTTTTGGATTCAGGGGGCCTTGAAACATGTATATATGCTAAAAACTCAACTTCGAATTTTGGGGTCGAAAACAATACTTCCTCTACCTATAGTACCTATGGTACGGGCAGAGGAAGTAAAAAAGAGTGCGTGGAACACCACGCGACAGAAGTAAAACTTTATTTCATTTTTAAATTTTTTTTTAATTTTTGATCACGGTATTGGATTTTTTTCAATTTTGCATTATTGGACTTTTTAATATTGGGTTTTTGGACTTTTTTAATCCTGTATTTTGAACTTTTTAATTTTGGATCTTTGAATTTTTAATTTTGGATTTTTAAAATTTTCGATCTTTGAATTGTTTATTTTTTGAATTTTTAAATTTTTTATTTTTTATTTTTAAATTTTTTATTTTATTGTTCATTAAATTTTGGATTTTTGGATGTTACAATTTTTAATTTTTTTTTTAATTTTGGAAATTTGTATTTTTTAATTTTTTTTTGGAATATTTTAATTTTTTAAATTTGGATCTTTGAATTTTTTAATTTTGGTTTTTTAAATTTTGTTTCTTTGAATTTTTTATTTTTGGATTTTTTAATTTTATATTTTAGTTTTTTTTAATTTTGGATTTTTAGATTTTTTTGATTTTGGTATTTTCGATTTTTTAATTTTTAAATTTTGGAATTTATTATTTATTAAATTTTGGATTTTGGATGTTTTAATTTTTAATTTTGATTTTTTTAATTTTGGAAATTTGTATTTTTTAATTTTTATTTGCGCGGTAATGAACCTCCGGGTTCCATAAAATAGATAATATACCTTTAGATTGCTTAGGAATTGTCTATTGCCATTGAGGAAGTAAGGTCTGAAAAATTTCCTTTGATTACTCCTAATCATTGAGTTGATTGTTTTCTGTGCAGTCCGCACCGAAACAAGTCGGTTTTAGTGTGACTGATTGTGACTGATTTCGTGACGGTTTTAGTGTGACTGATTTTCGCGATTTACTCTCTACCGCCACTAAAGAAGTTTTACTTCAAAAATCCTGGTTACAAAACAATCTGTAAAATCAGCAAAATGTTGTCTGGTGATGGTGAAGAAGTTGTAACAGAAGAGGAATTCACTGAAGAAGAGTTGTGGTGTTTTTTACATGCAGCTGCGACATCACGCGATGTAGAAAGGACATTTTCATTGTATAAAACCTTCTTCACTGACACACATGAAAACCTCAGGCCAACTTTCCTTATCTCCTGGAATAGCCACAAATAAGATACAATTATCCTCCCAAAAATGGTTTATTTGATTTTTATTCATTTGATTTTTCATCAGTTTTTGCATGTAAGGGTACATATTTTTTTAAGTGAAACTTCTTTAGCCGCGGTAGGGGTAAATCGAGAGCTTGTGTAACGCTAAAAATCGTCACGAAATTTGTGTAACGCTCAAAATCGTCACGAAATTAGTGTACGCTCAAAATCGTCACGAAATTAGTGAGGTGTGACGGAACGGACTGCACAGAAAACAATCAACTCAATGATTAGGCTTATCCAAAATTTAAAAAATCCAAAAATTCAAAATTCAAATACCCAAAACATAAAAAATATAAAAATTAAAAATTAAAAAATTCCAAGATAAAAAAATCCAAAGATCCAAAATTTAAAAAATCCAAAATTTAAAAATTTAAACATCCGAAATTTAAAAAAATCCAAATATCTAAAATTTAAAAATCCAAAAATTCAAAATTCAAAATCCGAAAATTCAAAATAAAAAAAATAAAAAAATTTAAATTTAAATCCAAAATTAAAAAATCGTTCATCCAAAATTAAAAATCCAAAAAATAAAAGATTTAAAGATATAAATTTTAAAAATCCAAAATTAAAAAATCCAGAATTAAAAAAATTTAAAATATCAAAAATTAAAAAAAAAAAAACAAAATCCAAAATAAAAAAATCCAAAACCCAATATTAAAAAGTCCAACAATCCAAGAATGAAAAAATCGATAATCCACAATTGAAAAAATCCAAAAATAAAAATGAGTTTCACTTCTGTCGCGTGGCGTTCCACGCACACATTTTTTATTATTCTCATATTTTATTATTTGATTACGCATACAAATCCGGGCTCTGTAATAATAAGGCTAGTAGGAATTAAATTCCGTCCACGGTTGTAGTATTCTAGGGTCAGAAATAATGCTGACCCACATAAAGACTTGAACCAATGACCCAAGTCACAGATTTTAGGTCCGTTAAGAACATTCATGTTTAAATTGATAAACTTCATGTTTGACTCAATGAGGGTGGAAAGACTTATACCCTTAGCAAATAGTGATGGCGCGTGGGGCCAGGTAGGTTCCTTCACCAAGCAAGCATCCTCACAGTTACAAACGCAGTGGATTAGTACCAACCGTAATTTCCGCCCAATGAGTCAACTAGTAAATCAATCTTATATTTTTTATTGTCATTTTATCTTAAAATGTTTGTTATATATCAATTCTACACATAATTACAAGAAAAATGACACCAAACAATGTACAATTTACCTTAATAGGAACATTTCTAACAAATACATAAATAAAAGGTACGAGAAAACTGCTTTCAAGGACTTGGCATCAGGCATTGAGTGCTTTCATTTTGTCTCAGGATTCTTATTTACTTATTGACATTATCTCTTCTGACACATGGAGTTATGAGGAAAAATACAATCTTTCGAACACACTTCATTGTACATCCAACACTTTCCTCACCTCTTTAAGAATTCCGTATGTGCTAATTTCTGACGATCCCGTGAATTCTGATGTCAATTTCATGGACTGAAAGTTGAGCGAACTTTTCAGAATTTATATTAAATACGTTTAAAATTAGGCCTATAGCTTTCTCCACTTTTAGATGCCATACCTCTCTTACGTTTTAAAACACTAAATGGTGAAGCATGTTCTGCTAAGACTCTTCTTTATGCTTAAAATGAGTCATCCAGTGTAAAAATATTGAGCCTATATTATGCATAATATTCTTATTTGATGACTTATTTGATAACCAGACGCTTATGACGTGTAATTAATTGTTACGCAATACCGTCACCACGTTATATTATTGGAATGCATTAAAATCGTTGTATATTAAAGTCACTACATAAAATACCATACGCGCGATTCTGCTGAAACGTTATTTCTTTGGTTGACAACACTGCAGAAAGACTGGCGGAATAGCTATGTTTTGTTCCCCCGATCCTCACTTCCCCGTAAATCCAGCGCTTGACCCTCTACACAATGTTGCACAACAATTAAGGATATAAAAGACGCTTATCAAACATTAAACCTTTGTTATTCCGTAAGCCCTGCTTAATGAATCGATCTGGATCTTAACTCGCAGATCGATTACAAAAATAGATGTAAAAGAGACATAACACAAACTCTGACGATTGATTAAATAAAAGCCTGATATATAAGCTAAAAAAAAAAGGACTTTATCTAGGGGTAATGAATATGAAATACAAATTTTCAGATTTATTTAATCAAGATTGGAGATAAAAAAATTATTTGTACATAGAAAATATTATTTGGAGTGAATTCGTGTAGGCGTTGTAATTTTCTCTTCCTTTTTAAATGATTATTACAGGAAAAGCTTAAGCGCCGAGGTTTGTGTATACCACGTATTTGAACTCAATTTTGTTACGGGAGATAAGTTATAGCCGCACGAACTCTACCAAAATCACCTACATCAACAGTTTGTGGTATTGTATGTTTGTATTTTGTAGGACAATTACAATTTGTTTTTAGTACACACTCTTTAAAACAGCTGATATGTATCACTGTTACACGCCGAACAATATGAACTTTCATTTCATATTACCTCACTTTCATAATGTCTTGGGGAGTTTTCTTTCTTTCAGCGCATCCCAACTACGAAAGGGACCATAAATCTGTGGCTTGGTTCTAAAAGGGCCAATGTCAATTTCTTGCAAAAACGAGACTTATGCATTATTGAGCTCGGCTAATCTTTATCTTTCGTATATTAAAAGTACCATTGTCTGTTGCTATTAATAGACATAAGTCTAGAGACCGGATTTTAAAGGGAAAATTTTCACCCAAAAAGGGACGAAAAAAGGGAAAATTATTGCCCAAAAAATGTGGGGAAAAAGGGATATAGAAGTAAGAGAGTGTAAAAATTCAACAGAGAGATACATGTTTGTTTTATGTAAAGCCTTTGCTTGCTCTATTGTTGCTGATTCTGTAACATCTAATGACTGAAGAAATATTTTGATCTTGTTGAAATTCTCACAGAGGAAATCCATGTTCCCCACCTTGTTATAGTGGGAAACTTAGGCAATGGCAAGCCTGTGATTTCCCTGTAACGCTCTATTCTGCTGGGAGGAATTATTTTTTCAATAGTGAATCAGTGAACCAATTTTTAATGTTTTCATATTACCAAATACTGGGTAATTTACGAATTTTTCAAAATAAATTAGCAAAAAAGGTAATGAAAAGGAAAGTCTCTAAAAAAAGGGAGATGAGCCTAAAAAAGGAAAAAAAGGCAGTGGCGGACGCAGAATTTTTTCGGGGGGGGGGATTTGAATAGGTAGAAAAAATATTTTAAAAAAATAATTAACTTACATACATAATTAGTTTATAAAACTGTGCATATATAGCCTATTTCTAAATTTCGGGGGGGGGGGATATATCCCCCCTATCCCCCCCCTGCGTCCGCCACTGAAAAAAGGGACGTTAAAACTACGTCATTTGCAGTTGAAACGTACTCAGTAATGTCCTGTTCAATTTTATCACGTTTTGTGATGAAATATAAAAAAAGGAATTCCCTTTAAAATCCGGTCTCTAGACATAACACAGAAACCTTAGTGGCCAATGTCGGAAGTTTAGTTAGTTATCTCAAAAGCAAGTTTTATGACAAGCCACAGAATTATGTTTAGTTAGGTTATTTAGTTACATTATTTTATTGTCATGTTATTAGCATATCACGCCTTGCTTTAGGCATTTGTTGTAATTTCGTTCTGTTAATGTTCTAGTTATCCCACTTATTCCTTCATATATGCTTATCAAACTTTCTCAAGAAACCGTGGTCTAAAACTCAATAGTTTCTGAGTTATGGCCTATTAACTCCTTCTGGCACTTTGTTATATCAATTTACATGAATTTATTTTTGTTGTAGAATATAGAAACTCTCTTACTAGTGTTTGGATGTTTAAAACTAATACTGAAATTTAATTTTTTACTTATAAAAATTGAGATCAAAGTACGCAGGGTTCAAGCGGCATGTTAGGGAATTTTGTTCTGCAGTTTGTGTTTGTATTTACCAGATTTTCATTTATAACGTCCATGACAATATGCCTATTTATTTTGGACCAGATCGGTTGACCGGTGCCGGAGTAACGTCTAATTAACGGTCACATGCTTTTTAAATGGCAAATCACTATGCTACAAAGCCGCGTTGCTAAACGGAGTAAGGCTGAGATTCCTTGTTCCGTTTTTTATATTGAATAAGACTACAATGCAGTCAGTTGTTTGTAAATGTAATATATCACGCCTTGCTTTAGATGTGAGGTATTTTTTGTAATATTCTAGTTATCCCGCTTATTCTTTCACATATGCTTATCAAACTTTCTAAAAATAAATGGTGCAAAAATATGTTGCACAAACTTTCTCGCATACCTACGTGTTAAAGGCTATTACAGAAAAAGTAAATTAAAGAGACAATTTAATTTTACTTATTACATTTTCATAAAACTGACAAGTATGTTGAACGGAAAGCATCAGGGTCGATCTTTATCTTCAATGCTTTTACTGTGAAATAATAATAATAATAATAATAATAATAGTCAATGGCAGTAAAACTGCTTATTATTAGTACTACTACTACGGGAAAATTCAAATATAAGTCGCACCTTGGGATGAATCGGTCCCACCCAACCAACCCTCACCGATGCAGTTTCTTTTCTACCACGATCTAGCGAATTCTTCTGTCCTCGTATTATGAAGAAACTTGTGATTGGACGTTGGAGGTATGACGTCACACCGCTAGACGAGAGGTGACAGGCTGACATAAGTTACCTTGCGGGAGATATAATATGCCACATTTTCGAAACCTATAAACAGTGTATCGTACATTATTCGAAAATGCAAGGGCGTTTCGCTACGGCTGCCGCCTCCGCTTCGCGCACTTAACTATGTGGTTAGTGTTATGCATTATTTAGCTATATGTAGAGGTGGATACAAGGCACTTGCGACAATATACAAGGACAGTTGGTCACTCTGCTTCGCTCAGAAACAAAATACATCACACAGTCCATGCAAATGTGAATATCGTATGGACGGAGCGTAAGGGACGACTTATATTTGAATTTCGCTACTACTACTACTAAAACTAAAACTAAACTCCGTGGCACTACATCACTGAAGGGATTTGACCTACCAAACGAGCGCTGCGTCAACTACCACAGGCAGATGGCAGGATTGGGGGGCATGTGGTCAGCATGCCGACTCCCACGGCCGTTAATGGTGGTTTCCATGACCGGAGCCGCTACTTCTCTAACAAGTAGCTCCTTAATTTGAATCACGAGGCTGAGTGCACCCCTACCAGATCTCCCTACCTCAGAAAAATCCAAGGATGTACCGGGGATCGAACCCGGGCCGATGGATCTGACGCTAACCACAAGACCACGCCGGCGGTCCTACTGCTACTACTACTTAGGTTATATTGCACGCTTTAACTGCATTCTAGGTCCTGTAATGTGTTTAGTATGTTTGCGTGAACCATTAGTCTATAGTAACAACTTATTCACGTCATCTGTTTCTATTGTTTAGTGATGTCTTCTTATCTGATATTCTGTTTAAACGATTATAATATCCAGTGACATAGCGGCGATGAGTTATGGAAAATAAGCAAGTCATGCAAACCCGGCGTTTGCTTTTGCAAACGAGGAAACCATGAAAAACCCAAGTCAATTTGGGCGGCCACGAGGTTTGATTTGAACTCAGGACCTCTTCCCTGTTAGCCCATAGGCCTACCACCTCGCTGTAGGCCTAATTGGTTTTGGTGTGTTCATTGCGACTGAGCTAAACTGATTGCATTTTACAACAATAAGTACATTAGGCTTATATAATAGTTTTCTTGTTACTAGGGGCAACAAAATGTCATTCATATTTTAATTGACATGACGTATGTTCTGAAATTCGCATTTAAGCCGTACTTATTTCGTTTTTATCTTGATATCTATTAAATGTATAAAGAAATGTTTTAAACAAAAAATGTTCATTTTAATTTTCTCTACAACTTTACTATGGTAGATTTTCATGTATCGCCTACTGTAATGGATATAATCTAGAAAAATTGAAAATGGTTACGAATAAAGTACCCCTTAAGTCATTTTTAGTCATTTCATTAGTCATAAATAAGAGTTTCCAATTTTAAATTTTTATTAAAATCGTTAGAGCCATTTTTTCAAAAATCAAAATTTTTTAAAAGTTTTCATGAAAAGTCCCCTTAATATTTCAGTTGTAACTTAAAGCTAAATTTCTGGGCGGTTCGACAAAATTTCGAAAAAGTCCTTATTTAAAAAAATGAAGTAAATACAGACAGACGTACAGACGTCATTCCAAAAATACTTTTTTCGATTTCTAGGCTTCATGTAGGCCTAACATGCTCTCCCGGTGTTATCTCGACTTCGAATTTTTGTCACGATCACAATACTTTCTCTATGCTACGTATTTGCGAGAAAGTAAAAAACCGTGGTCAAAAACTCAATAGCTTGTGAAATATGGTGTATTATCGCCATCTGGCACTTTTTAAAATCAGTTTATCTGATTTTATTACTACCGATATTAACCCCTTTTTTGTTATAATCTCTTGGAAACTCCTAATTTAGAACCTGATGTTTAGTATGACCAGAATGTTACGGAATATTAAGAAATATATTAAGTTATGCTGCGAGTTTTATTTTATGCGTTCAGTTCATAAATGGGGAAAAGAAAACGCAAGTTTACTGCCGAGTTGGAGATGGCATAGGCTAGACCTACAAAATGCTCTCATGAGGATGTCGATTATTTGGCAAAGCTTTGTGGCTAACCATGAAGCCTCCAAGCTAGCAGTATGGGTAAGAATGTTCCTACAGGCTCAGTTGGATATAAATTTAGACTGCCGCATAAATATGGGACTAAAAAACCGAACCGTTTAATAATTTTAATGTAGGCCTATTATGCTTTTATCCTGTCTTTTTAATCTCTTTTCCAACTATAACCATCTGGTAACCCTATGTGTGTTAAATTTTAAATATTTTTTAGTAAACGCTCTCTAAAACATTTGCTTGTCAGAGACTGGTAACACGCCGAAAAATTGCATTTTAGCAACCAAGGCCGCTAAAATTGCATAAAACTGCATTCAAAATGCAGTTTTTATCGGCCTAGTACGCTAAAGTCGTCTTGGCAATCTATAAACAAAATCCAGATGGCATTCACCAGTCACACCAACTTTAACATGGATTTAAGCATGTATTTGGTCATAAAACAATAATATAAGCCCACACGTTTCTTTATGATAATCAGAAACTTTACCAGGGTTTTTCGCAAAACAGTAAACACGGTAGCCTACTTCATCATATAACAACAAATGTAAGCCAACAACTTTTCACATCTTAATTCACAAGAGAAACATTGCTTACCATGGATGCATAAGCATTGCAGCTTGCCGCTTTTAAGGGGGGAAAACCGCTGAAGAGCTGGCTGGGAACACCAGGGCCAAGATCAGAACTCAAATAAGGAGCGGTACAAGCGCAAGGGAGAGGGAAGATACAAAGGGTTCTGAAGGTATTAAGAAGAAGGTTAGGTTTGAACAAAAGTTGCAATACGCCAATCAACAGAGATAGTAATTAAACTAGTGCCTGGGACAGGATAGAAAATACCAAGGATCACCCAGGACAGAAACTCGGAATTTCAAAAACACTAACAATTTTTATTCCATCCAAGGGAATAGAAAAACTTACAAACAATTGCAAAACTTCAACAGCATGAATATTAAATAATTTAAGATACCCAATCAATAAGGATATACAATTAATATTTATGAGTTTAAATCTCTATAATGATTAAACAGACAATATACTAAATACAGCCTGACTTCGTTAAACTATATGATTTGGCTGGGAGTATAACTTCTATATGTATATAGAGAATTACTAAAACGGGACACTACCCGACACACAATATCTAAAGAACTGCAAGTACACCGAGTAGAAAATTCATTACTTGGAAGCGTAAATGTGTTTTACGCCAATTATCAGTTACCAACGTTCCAAGACTAAGATAATTTTTACCCAACTTAAAAGTTCACTACAATACTCAGAAATGAAATATAAGGTTTAACTTCGAGCTTTGAACCTTATTAATAAATCTCTTCAGGCAAGATTAATTCAATATGGAGGATAAGTTATGCAATGACAGCACGCCCTATAAAGGTTAATAATGGACTGGAATAGTTCAATTTCCTATCAAGGGGGGGGAATCCTAAATATAGGGCTAAACCATTAACCCAATAGAACAAGCAGAATTACCAAATCGCAAATTAATAAGCGATTGACTCAAAATTGAATATAGCGAAGCATCCACCTCAACTACAAAACGCATGAAAGGTTAAGCCAACAAACTTTAAGAGAGACAGAAAATTTAACAATAGAATCTCAAAGGTAAAAATACCAAAATTGAATATAAATATATATATATAGTTCTCCAGTTATAATGTCCAACGATAGGTTATGGCTATCCGGATATTCAGAGACTAGTCAGAATATTACTCCAGGCTTAGGTTCAATAATAGGCCTATACAAATATTCAGTAGCCCGTCGATTTTACAACTTTCACTATTAATAGAGACTAAATATCAAAGTACAATATAAGAAAAGCATAGTTGCTTGGGTACGACATATAATTATAGATTAGGCCTGTAAAAATATTGAATGGGCAAGCAGTCCTACAACTTTTACTATTAACAAGAACAGCATAGGAATTTGAATAGAAGAAAAGCATGGGTATTTGGCTATGAAGGTTAATTATAGTTTAGGCCTACACAAATATTCAATGGGCCAGCTGTTCTACAACTTTTACTAATTATAGTTTAGGCCTATACAAAAATTCAATGAGCCAGCAGTTCTACAACTTGTACTATAAATAAGGACAGCATAACAATTTTGCATAGGGAAAAAGCATAGCTATTGACTATAAAGGTTAATTATAGTTTAGGCCTATACAAAAATTCAATGAGCTAGCTGTTCTACAACTTGTACTATAAATAAGGACAGCATAACAATTTTGCATAGGGAAAAAGGATAGCTATTGACTATAAAAGTTAATTATAGTTTAGGCCTATACAAAAATTCAATGAGCTAGCTGTTCTACAACTTGTACTATAAATAAGGACAGCATAACAATTTTGCATAGGGAAAAAGCATAGCTATTGACTATAAAGGTTAATTATAGTTTAGGCCTATACAAAAATTCAATGAGCTAGCTGTTCTACAACTTGTACTATAAATAAGGACAGCATAACAATTTTGCATAGGGAAAAAGGATAGCTATTGACTATAAAAGTTAATTATAGTTTAGGCCTATACAAAAATTCAATGAGCTAGCTGTTCTACAACTTTTACTATAAATGAGGGCAGCATAACAATTTTGCATAGGGAAAAAGGATAGCTATTGACTATAAAAGTTAATTATAGTTTAGGCCTATACAAAAATTCAATGAGCTAGCTGTTCTACAACTTTTACTATAAATGAGGGCAGCATAACAATTTTGCATAGGGAAAAAACCTAGCTGTTGACTATAAAAGTTAATTATAGTTTAGGCCAATACAAAAATTCAATGAGCCAGCTGTTCTACAACTTTTACTATAAATAAGGACAGCATAACAATTTTGCATAGGGAAAAAGCCTAGCTGTTGACTATAAAAGTTAATTATAGTTTAGGCCAATACAAAAATTCAATGAGCCAGCTGTTCTACAACTTTTACTATAAATAAGGACAGCATAGCAATTTTGCATAGGGAAAAAACACAGCTGTTTGGTTATGACGTTAACTGTAGATAAGGCCTATACCATTATTCAGTGGGCAAATATCAAAAAGCAGCCTAATACGAAAACGCCAAACGTATCCGGTGAGCAGAGCGTCTATATATATATTTATAAGTTACATCTAATTATTTCAGGATAGAAATTTCACTAACAATAATCCTACTTTGATCACAAATAATAAGTTAATTTCAAAGCGTAGAAGCCAACTTCCCTAGATAAAATTTCACACTACCTAAGCACGTAAGCATGACGTGACTTGATCATATAATGGCGGACGAAGAGGTAGCAGTTTGGTTTTAGATTTACACATCTGCATGACGTTTTTACTAGAACTTGCCATAAGACACAATTAATGGGTAGGCCAATGACATAGTTCTGGAATTAGCTCCCAAAAGATCGGAGAAAATAGTTAAATTAAAAAAATGCATTTCTTGCCTTCAACAAGCAAGCCAGTAACTTGTTACGTGGTTTCACAGAGGGATAGAATATTACGTAAAGGAATAGATATTTCATACAATTTAAGCATGATAACTTACACAGGAATTGCTTTTATCATATCGGCAGAAAGTCAGTACTCACCATCACAGCAGGCGAACACACTGAACGAAAACTAACTTCACTCACGGCCCCAGGTACACACACTGAACTCTCTGTACCCGGAACCAAAACACGTAAGCTCCGTAAGACAAAGAAACAATGGCCGCTCATGCGCGGAACAAGAGCGCCACCCAGCCAGCGAAAGAGGAAATAATGAGGCGGATTGTTTGAATCCGTCTCAATCTCCTCCCTGGCTGGACCAAAAATTTAAAAGGCCGGAAGAAGGGGTATAGACCAAAAGAAGAAAATCCCACCTGTGAAACCTCAAAACAGTAAACCAACTTGCACAGCCAACCAAGAAAATGCAAAGAACACATAATAGGATACACTGGAACAAGAGATAACTTGGCTTAAACTATACACTAGCACAAGCTATGAAATAACCCTTATTGACACGCAATACAGAGCGTGAAAACTTATACCTTAAGAAATGTTCATATCTTGACGCTATCATTTGACGATGTCCTTCAAGTATTCATAATTGAAAGTGTTTTACACCATGTGAAAACCTAAAAATAGAACATGCGGCTACATATATATATTAGCATAATCACTTCAACACATTTGTATTAGAATGTCTTCTTAGGAATTTAGTCTTGTTTTGGGTGAGTCCAAAAATTCTTCATGGAGAATACATTTTTAACCTTAAGCATTTTGGTTTTGTGGTTACCATTAAAGGTATATTGCCTTTACACTTCTGACATTTTTCAAGACTACTCTTAAACTGTAGGAGATCATACCAGCTTAATATGGACTGGCATATAGACTACAACACTCACTGAAACTATGATGAGAGCAATACACACTCTCGGATTTCTTATGCAAACACTATATCTTGCCTTAGCAAAATATTTAAACAAGGCTGGCAATTTGGTGGAGAAACACTTTTTATATTTTAGCTTATATGGTAGATCACTCATCTTACTCTCGACGAAGCTAACGCCCACATGTCCAAATGTGGCACCAGAACGAAGATGAAGGAAGAAGATCAGCCAAGGTCCATCTATTGGCTGAACACATCATTTCATAGGCAAGAAGGAGATCACTGAGTAGAAGAAAAAAGGGGGGGAACTGGAGAATCGAAGCGTGGCTCGAAGATCGGAGACTGCTGAAAACTATGAAGTATGACGAGGCTCCGGCCACCAGAGTCTAGTGGCAAAACAAGTCAGGGAGGCCTTCCCCATGAGCGACGTGCGAAGGAGTCCCAGAGCGTGGTGCACACACGCCCAGAGAATACACAGCAGGAGCACATCTCAGCACCCAGGTCAGAAGCAAGGGACGGGGTCCATGGCCCCCATCCACAACCAGAAGCAGAAGCCAAACATGAAACATAGTGTAGTAACCATTAGCACTGAAGTCAAAATATGTAAGCCAGTAGATATAAACACTCCCACAATCTTGCTGGGAATGAATAATAAATGTTTTCAGGAAACATAGAATGTGTCTATCATAATTAAGTCCATCCACTCCATAGGCACTTCACTTTTGATACGGAATCCGATACGGGTTTCCTTTTACTGATTTTTTTTTTTACACAGAAGTTGATGCATAAATAATGTTAGTTCAGTTCCATGTTTAGTTTATCGAAGGGTATATTAGATACTTCTTCAATAAGTAATTTGGTTTAGTAGTATCTAGACTTCTTGTTTCATATAATAGTCTCTTTTGCGTTTAAAACTACGTTTTACACCTTTTATTTTATGTAGCGATTTCAAGTTGGGTGTGAAACTGAAGTTTCATACAGTAGTCTTATATATATAATTTTTTGAACTGAGGATTTATATAGTAATCCTTTTGAAGGCGATTTATTTAGGTAAGTGTATTATAGTGTAGTCTTCTATATTTTTGTTTTTTTGTGAGGCCACAGTATATAATCTTATCAGACTAGAGGGGCCCCATACTTTGAGTACCTAGGAGCCAGAACGCTCAATGCACACCCACTGAGACAGCGAGCACCGACCAATCCGCCAATATGACTAACAATTCCTTACAAAAAACTCTATAAAATTTACTAGAAAATTTATTAAAATTCTTCTCAATGTGAAACCACAAAACATGAATATTATCATCATTACAAATCATTTTAAATAAGATCGGTCTTTTTAGAGGGACCTCAAAAGCCACGAAATGCACAAACTATACACATATAAATACTCATATACACAATTACAATGACTTAATCTGGGAAGCATGGCATCTACGCTTCGACGAGTCATGAACATGCTGCAAAAGAAAAGAAACTCCATTCTGGAGTTGCTTAATGATTCGAAATGGGCCAACATAACGGGGCGCCAATTTCTTAGCAAACCTATTCGAAGCCTTACTCACCGGGTAATTTCTACACATAACCAGATCGTTTACCTTAAACTGACAAGGGACCCTACCCTTATTGTAGGCTACTGCCCTCCTACCATGGGAAGCAAGAAGGTTACGCCTGGCCGCCTTCCAAGTGTTAGAAATCTCAAGAGGAGTAAGAGAATCAGGCAATAAGTCCGCAAGGTGCCAGAGGTTACTGAGTGGATGGTTGGGAGCGAATGTAAACAGAAGAGAGAATGGAGAGAAGCCATGACTTTCATGCACTGCTGTATTGAATGCAAACTGCAACCAGTGGAGATTACTATCCCACAAGGAGTGATCACCACAATGGTATGCAATTAAGGCATTTTTCAGGTTACGCATAACACGTTCGGCATGGCTTGGGTTAGGATAATATGGGGTGGTAGTAATGTGGTCAATGCCCCTACGAAAACAAAAATCCTTGAACACACGGGAAGAGAACTGCGGTCCATTGTCCGAGACAATGCACTGAGGAAATCCGCAAACCTGGAAGATGGACGATAGCGAAGCAATGACCTTCTCAGTGCGCGAATCCCGCAAAGGAAACAGCCAAGTGAACTTCGTGAAAGCGTCAACAACGACGAAGATAAAGGTATTACCCTTCCGGGACCGAGGCAATTTACCCAGAAAATCAATGAAAAGTTTCTGAAAAGGTCTCTCAGGAACAGTAGATGAAAGAAACCCAATACGTGAATTCAAGGTAGGTTTCGATATAGCACACTCATGGCATGACCGAACACGATCACGAACATCCACGAACATACCCTTCCACCAGAAAGCAACACTAATCTTATGCAGAGTTTTCTTGATGCCCAAATGCCCCCCAATCGGAGATACATGAAAATATTTAAATATCATATCTCTGAGGGAGATCGGCAAGACAATCTTAGGTCGCTTCTGCTTACCCACCAAAATCTGCAGAACACCAGAGACCAAACGAAAATTACTGACTACAGCCCGATTCCCAAGTTGGTCCATAATACAAGCCAGATCAGGGTCAAGACGCTGATGATGAGAAATGTCAGCGTACGCCAAAGGAAAGTTAGTCAAGAGCGGAGCAATAGTCTCCTGAGCAGGCAACACTACAGGAGGGGCGGAGGCCTCCAAGACATGTTCAGAAGAAGAGGGATAGCCTTCGAACATACGAGAAAGAGAGTCAGCAAGGATATTTTGAGATGACTTAATATGAACAGGGAGAAATTTGAATGCTGAGAGCCTAACGGCCCAACGAGCCAGTCTGCCCGTCTTACGGGGGCGAGCCAAACACCAAGACAACGCTTGGTTGTCGCACTCCAAGATGAAATTGACGTGCTCGACATACATCCGGAATTTCTCCAGAGCAAAGATGACGGCAAGAGCTTCCAATTCATAAATGGAAAACATTTGCTCTTGCTTGCTCAAAGATCTCGAGGCAAAGGCCACCGGCTTACGCCCATCAGGGAACTCTTGAAGAAGAACCGCGCCCAACCCAACAGAACAAGCATCAGTCTGGACAATGAACGTCCTGGAGAAATCGGCCATGGCCAAAATCGGCGGGTTAGTGATGGCAGACTTAAGGTTCTCAAAAGCGAGTTGCTGCTCATCACCCCAGACAAACGGCACACCCTTGCCCCGAAGACGATTCAAGGGAGCCGCCCGCACAGCAAAGTTGGGAATGAATTTCGCGAAGAAATTAACCATGCCTATAAACCGAGCGACACTTTTGACATTGGTAGGAGGCGGGAAGTTCCTGATAGCGACAGTCCTCTCTGGGTCAATAGCAACCCCGTCTGGAGAGATAATATGGCCGATGAAACTAAGTTGCGGCCTCGCAAACCGCACCTTAGTTGGCTTGACTGTCAAACCGGCCTCCTGGAGTCGACGAAAAACTTCCCGAAGGTGACCAACGTGAGACTGGAAATCCTTGCTATAAATTACCAAATCATCAAGGTAATGGTATACATAGTCAAATTTGATGTCAGAGAAAATGGTATCTAACAACCTGGTGAGAACCTGCGCCCCAGTAGCAAGCCCAAACGGGAGGCGACAGAACTCAAAATGTTGCCAATCAGTGGAAAAGGCAGTCAGATGACGGGAGGATTCCTTAAGAGAGATCTGGTTATAAGCACTGTTAAGGTCAAGTGAAGAAAATACCTTAGCACCAGCAAACCAATGGGCTGCCGAATGTATATCCGGCAACGGCATGGATTCAATCACAATTTTCTGGTTAAGTGCTCTATAATCGATGACAGGGCGGAAATCGTCTTCGCCTTTCGGCACTAAGAAGATAGGACTCGAGTACGGTGACGTCGAGGGTCGAATAATGCCCTTACTCAACATCTCATTAATTTTACGTCGCATGACCAGAAGTTTCGGAGGGGCCAACCTGTACGGGGGTAAACGGACAGGGATATGGTCAGTAACCTGTATCTCATACTGTATAACATTTGTTACTCCCAACCTCTCACTCAAAACATCAGGATATGCGTTAACAACTTGCAGGATCTGATCACGCTGAACAGGGCTCAAATGGTCTAGAGATATCTCATTAGTAGGAAAGGTATTACCTACTCCAGAATGGTGATCGATAAGAGAGGCACAAGGAGGGAAGGCATTGGAACCAGGGGAAATAACAAATGGAATTTTATGGTGGGTGGCAAACTTGAAGTAAAGCTGGCGTAACTGGAAATCCAAAGTCAATCCCGTAAACGAAGCAAACTCAGCACCCAGAATGACCGGGCAAATCAAAAATTGAAGGACCAGAAAGGAAACCTTCCAAGAGAACTTTGCTATACGAAGTGACAACTGCACAGATCCCAAGATATTAATACCAGAACCATCAGCATTAAGGGCAGCCCCTTGAAACGGGCAAACACTAGATAAGGAAATGCCCAATAATGGCAAAACATCACTACGAATGCAAGATTTGCTTGCTCCGGAATCAATCAATGCCTGACAGGAAATCTTATTCAGAGAAACATCAACCAAAGGAAGATGTTGCGGCACACGCCCATAACAACCCATGGCCTGAAATAAGACGCGGTCACGCTCTGATGAATGAGTGTCAGGAACGGACCAAGAAAATTCAGGTACTAGTCAGGAATTACGAGGTGATGGTGACGGCCCAGCACCCGGACCAGAAGAGGCCCGGCGCTGAACATCAAATTCTTTTTTCCCGCAATTCGCCTCAAGGTGACCAAATTTATGACAATAAGAACACAAGCGAGAGTTTCTATTCGCATCTTGAGTATTCACATTCCGCTGGCGAAGATCCGCAAGTCTTTTACGACAATCTCTGCTCAAATGACCTACATTGGAGCAATAATGGCAAGAGCGGTGCTCACGAACATGACTGTCATTCGAGCGATCTTGGACTCTATGCGCCGCCTGAGACGACATAAGAGAGGAAGAGGAACGACAAGCGTCAGCACTCTCAACTTCAGCAATAACAGAGACCAGATTAGATAAATCAGAGTACGAGACAGGTCTTGCTGCAAACGTCAGATAAGAACGAGTGCTAGGATTTAAACCAGAAATGATAACATCCACCACTTGTTTCTCCGTGTCGGGAACCTGGAAGACTGCAGCATGCAGTTTAATATCCAAGAAGAAATCTGAGAAATGTTCATTAAGTAGCTGAGGACGGTAGTAATATCTACGCAGATAATCTTGTCGCGGTCTAGAAGGTATGAATTGGACCAAAAGTTGGGCATGAAAATCTGAAAGCATCTTGGAAGAGTTTAGAACGCCCTGTAATATTTCCAACACCCGTCCCGAGACAATGCTAAGTAACAACTGCAAAGCTAAGAGATCCTCCACTCGGAACGATGCAGCAAGCTCAGCGAACTTAACCAAAAACCTCAGGAAAAATATCACATCCGGAAGTTTGGAAATCGCGAATGTACCTTCACGTTCTAACATCTTTTGAAGGGGGTGCGGCATCTTTAACGGCGCAAATTGAAGGTCACCAAACACTGATTGAACAGGCTGAGGACAATGCGGAGAAATACCACCATGCATAGTATTAGAATTTATAGGCGGAATATAAACATCCTGAGGCGATGGTAATTCAACCTGAAGCGAAGGTGGGGAAGTAGAAGGTAATTCAACAAAATGAGCCCCGGCAGGGACAGTTAGATCAGACTCTTCCATCCCAGAGGACGAAAAGGTGGAGACTAATAACTCGGAGAGTTTATCCAACTCACCCAAATCTAAGTTTGAATCCCGCAACTGTGACAAAAGGAAAATCCTGTTTTCCCAGTGCCAAGCACGATGTCGCAATCGACGTTTTTGGCGATAAGATGCTTCAGGATCCAACAACAATTCTGAGACAAGATCCAGTAACTCAGACACCTTCCGTCGAACTAATTGAAATTCTGACACGGTATCTTGCGATGAAATAAATGTCAAAGAGGGGAAATGGGAACCTGCAATTTGCTTTAGTTTAGACAAAAGAGAGGGAACGTCAGACGAGTCCTCCACCTTGACTCCCCTAGACCTAATTTCAAATACTAACTCCTCCTTACGGAGAAATTCCCATGATAGTTGCGTTCTTAAAGGCATGATGGTACTTGAAAGAAACCAAAAGGTAGTTCAAGCTTCGAAACACAGAAGGGGGCAGACTCACAGTAAACGCAAGGTATAATTACACTAGACGCCACCTCACCCAAAAAGGTAAACAAATAGTATAACCTACATCGAAGGGATGCAGGGCATCCAACCTCCTCTCTCCCCAAAAATCCTGCTATCAACTGCAGCTTGGCGCTTTGTTGAGGTGGGTATAAACCGGTGAAATAGCTGGCTGGGAACACCAGGGCCAAGATCAGAACTCAAATAAGGAGCGGTACAAGCGCAAGGGAGAGGGAAGATACAAAGGGTTCTGAAGGTATTAAGAAGAAGGTTAGGTTTGAACAAAAGTTGCAATACGCCAATCAACAGAGATAGTAATTAAACTAGTGCCTGGGACAGGATAGAAAATACCAAGGATCACCCAGGACAGAAACTCGGAATTTCAAAAACACTAACAATTTTTATTCCATCCAAGGGAATAGAAAAACTTACAAACAATTGCAAAACTTCAACAGCATGAATATTAAATAATTTAAGATACCCAATCAATAAGGATATACAATTAATATTTATGAGTTTAAATCTCTATAATGATTAAACAGACAATATACTAAATACAGCCTGACTTCGTTAAACTATATGATTTGGCTGGGAGTATAACTTCTATATGTATATAGAGAATTACTAAAACGGGACACTACCCGACACACAATATCTAAAGAACTGCAAGTACACCGAGTAGAAAATTCATTACTTGGAAGCGTAAATGTGTTTTACGCCAATTATCAGTTACCAACGTTCCAAGACTAAGATAATTTTTACCCAACTTAAAAGTTCACTACAATACTCAGAAATGAAATATAAGGTTTAACTTCGAGCTTTGAACCTTATTAATAAATCTCTTCAGGCAAGATTAATTCAATATGGAGGATAAGTTATGCAATGACAGCACGCCCTATAAAGGTTAATAATGGACTGGAATAGTTCAATTTCCTATCAAGGGGGGGGAATCCTAAATATAGGGCTAAACCATTAACCCAATAGAACAAGCAGAATTACCAAATCGCAAATTAATAAGCGATTGACTCAAAATTGAATATAGCGAAGCATCCACCTCAACTACAAAACGCATGAAAGGTTAAGCCAACAAACTTTAAGAGAGACAGAAAATTTAACAATAGAATCTCAAAGGTAAAAATACCAAAATTGAATATAAATATATATATATAGTTCTCCAGTTATAATGTCCAACGATAGGTTATGGCTATCCGGATATTCAGAGACTAGTCAGAATATTACTCCAGGCTTAGGTTCAATAATAGGCCTATACAAATATTCAGTAGCCCGTCGATTTTACAACTTTCACTATTAATAGAGACTAAATATCAAAGTACAATATAAGAAAAGCATAGTTGCTTGGGTACGACATATAATTATAGATTAGGCCTGTAAAAATATTGAATGGGCAAGCAGTCCTACAACTTTTACTATTAACAAGAACAGCATAGGAATTTGAATAGAAGAAAAGCATGGGTATTTGGCTATGAAGGTTAATTATAGTTTAGGCCTACACAAATATTCAATGGGCCAGCTGTTCTACAACTTTTACTAATTATAGTTTAGGCCTATACAAAAATTCAATGAGCCAGCAGTTCTACAACTTGTACTATAAATAAGGACAGCATAACAATTTTGCATAGGGAAAAAGCATAGCTATTGACTATAAAGGTTAATTATAGTTTAGGCCTATACAAAAATTCAATGAGCTAGCTGTTCTACAACTTGTACTATAAATAAGGACAGCATAACAATTTTGCATAGGGAAAAAGGATAGCTATTGACTATAAAAGTTAATTATAGTTTAGGCCTATACAAAAATTCAATGAGCTAGCTGTTCTACAACTTGTACTATAAATAAGGACAGCATAACAATTTTGCATAGGGAAAAAGCATAGCTATTGACTATAAAGGTTAATTATAGTTTAGGCCTATACAAAAATTCAATGAGCTAGCTGTTCTACAACTTGTACTATAAATAAGGACAGCATAACAATTTTGCATAGGGAAAAAGGATAGCTATTGACTATAAAAGTTAATTATAGTTTAGGCCTATACAAAAATTCAATGAGCTAGCTGTTCTACAACTTTTACTATAAATGAGGGCAGCATAACAATTTTGCATAGGGAAAAAGGATAGCTATTGACTATAAAAGTTAATTATAGTTTAGGCCTATACAAAAATTCAATGAGCTAGCTGTTCTACAACTTTTACTATAAATGAGGGCAGCATAACAATTTTGCATAGGGAAAAAACCTAGCTGTTGACTATAAAAGTTAATTATAGTTTAGGCCAATACAAAAATTCAATGAGCCAGCTGTTCTACAACTTTTACTATAAATAAGGACAGCATAACAATTTTGCATAGGGAAAAAGCCTAGCTGTTGACTATAAAAGTTAATTATAGTTTAGGCCAATACAAAAATTCAATGAGCCAGCTGTTCTACAACTTTTACTATAAATAAGGACAGCATAGCAATTTTGCATAGGGAAAAAACACAGCTGTTTGGTTATGACGTTAACTGTAGATAAGGCCTATACCATTATTCAGTGGGCAAATATCAAAAAGCAGCCTAATACGAAAACGCCAAACGTATCCGGTGAGCAGAGCGTCTATATATATATTTATAAGTTACATCTAATTATTTCAGGATAGAAATTTCACTAACAATAATCCTACTTTGATCACAAATAATAAGTTAATTTCAAAGCGTAGAAGCCAACTTCCCTAGATAAAATTTCACACTACCTAAGCACGTAAGCATGACGTGACTTGATCATATAATGGCGGACGAAGAGGTAGCAGTTTGGTTTTAGATTTACACATCTGCATGACGTTTTTACTAGAACTTGCCATAAGACACAATTAATGGGTAGGCCAATGACATAGTTCTGGAATTAGCTCCCAAAAGATCGGAGAAAATAGTTAAATTAAAAAAATGCATTTCTTGCCTTCAACAAGCAAGCCAGTAACTTGTTACGTGGTTTCACAGAGGGATAGAATATTACGTAAAGGAATAGATATTTCATACAATTTAAGCATGATAACTTACACAGGAATTGCTTTTATCATATCGGCAGAAAGTCAGTACTCACCATCACAGCAGGCGAACACACTGAACGAAAACTAACTTCACTCACGGCCCCAGGTACACACACTGAACTCTCTGTACCCGGAACCAAAACACGTAAGCTCCGTAAGACAAAGAAACAATGGCCGCTCATGCGCGGAACAAGAGCGCCACCCAGCCAGCGAAAGAGGAAATAATGAGGCGGATTGTTTGAATCCGTCTCAGCATTTAGATGCAGTAATAAATTCCTTCCCATAGCCTAGTGTACTGCTGCTGTGAAGTTGTTGGCAGCAGCTCCAATTCAATGTTTCTGGCTTGGATTGAAATTTCCGCGGGATTATCATTCATATTTTCACAAGCTTTTCATAAATACTTGTTTGTATGCATTGTTGTTTACAAAATGTGACTCATAACTAGACATCGGATTTTAGGTAAAAACCTATTTTAATCCTTAAGTGATACGTGGACGAAAACTTGTATATGCATGTTTCATAAGTGACTATGCCTAAAACTAATAGTTTTATAGGACCTAAAGCAGCCTATTTTTACGTTAGAGCCTAATATTGCCTTTTTTACTTGTTTTTCCTCTAAAGTTCAAAATAAGTTACTTTTTGCTATAAATTCTAGCATTTATTTTCAGTTCGTACTAAATTTTTAACTCGGAATGTGCAGTAGGCCTACATGACACATTTGTGACGTGGTTAAATAGTAAGGAATGTTTAGTCTTTAGTAGAAAAATTCCTTGGAATTCCCACGAAAATGTAGTGTTTTTCTCCCGACTCCCACATCCAGTAAAAAAAAAAAATTAGTTCTCAGAATCTCTGAGGGATACAAGGGGTTGAATATGCGTAGCTTCTGGGCGCAGAGATTAGGTTTTCACTGTTATGGTAGTAATACAGGCCCTAGTAATAGGTTTATAATTCTGTGTACCATAGGCCTATATCTGTGTTTTATCATGATTGTTGATTAATGGTGACTTCAATAAATATAATATCTGCATTGCAATTGAGATAATTCAGAAAATTGGCAACTTAAAGATTTTATAAGAGACTATTTTACGATTTTTAGAACCTATTTTCCAATTTTTAGAGCCTATTTTAGGTGCCTAAAACAGCATTTTTAGCGACCTAAAAGTCCGAAGTCTACTCATAACTTATATAGCCTAATCTCTATATATATAAAAGGCTTTGTCCTGACTGACTGAATGAATGACTGACTGACTGATTGACTGAATGACAGGAATCAACGTACAGCCTAACTATAACAGGTAGAGACTTGGAATTTTGACAGTACCTTCGTTTCATAATGTAGGTGCTCACTAAGAAAGGATTTTGAAAAATTCTGATTCTAAATGCCAAAAATTAAATGTTTTTGAAAATACTTAATCCCTTTTTACATAGAAATATCCATTCCAAATCACAGAATATATTGTTGCCAAATGGTATCAGGTGGGCTTGGAAAAAACAATTGAAATGCACTTTTGACAAATAAGAGAAGTTATCAAAATAATTCATGTTATAAATAAATATTACAGAATGAAATCCACTAAAATAATGGAATCACATAACTTTCTCTACCCTGGACATAGAGAAAACAAAACGAGGTATGGTAATGTGTATATTATTATATTATATCGCAGGTTTCTGGAGAGAAAAGTATGAAAGTGATAATGCTTTCTGTTTAATTTCATCCCAAAAACGGCTTTATGGTAACATAAGAGTGGGAAATTTCCCGCCTCGATATTACAATTTTATGTTACAGGAATTTATGTTTCTTCTTATTTAAACCTCTACCAGGATTGCTGTGCACTGTACAAGCGATGGGATGCAAAATTCTAGATCCTCTATGAGCCATAAAAAACTATATTAAGCGTTTTCTGAGGGAATAGTTTGAGTGTAATAAGTCGTTCTTTCTATTTCAAATTATAAATGCCTATATACGGACCTAGATTTTAAAATTGAAAATCCTTCATAAGCTAATTTCCAATTACAAAATACAAAACCCGGGCGACGCCGGGTCTTTTAAGCTAGTGCATCTATACCGCATAGCCTACGTACGGTTCATTGTTGTTCTGCGACTCAGGGGTATTTTTATTTCATTTCATATAATTTAGAGAGCTTTTACTAAAACATATTGTATGCACCACGTACGCAAAACGTTATCGGACTCATCCAGTATTTCGGCCTCGGCTTCCGCTAGCTCTGCTTAATGAAACGACCATTGATAATATCCAATATCCGAACTTCTATCTACAGTTCTTTTCCCAATCCGTGATAGCACAAGCTGAGAAGACAGTAGGCCTATTCAGAGAAAGATACTTCCGATAATGATTCATGCATTCTACTAAGTGCAATTTATATTATGACCTACTAGTGTAATAATAATAATAATAATAATAATAATAATAATAATAATAATAATAATAATAATAATAATAATACAAAAAAGTAGATGTAGTGATAACTATTATTATGACGTGGGTATTATTGATAATAATAACAATATAATATTATAGTGGGGGTGCCCAAAGGGGGGGGGCTTAAGACGCAGACTGCGTCATTGAAATTTCTGAGGGGGGGGGACAAAATATTATCGTTTTATGAATTTTCTGGGGGGGGGGGGTTGAAAATTTTTGCAAAATTATAGTTTTATATGTTAAAAATGGTCAAGTTCTATAACTTCAAAAGGTCTCTTCTAATTCTTTAGAAGTGAATAGTCAATAAATTAGCGAAACGCATTTGCTTGTATTAATAAACAACTGCCGCGCCAACGAAATCGATCACTCTGTGCCGATAGCGGCGACTGCGAACTGAACCATTGTTATGGTGCAGGTATTCGTTGCATGGTCAGGCTGCTTCAAAGGAAGAAACCATTAAGTCTGTGTTTCTTTATGTTAATTGATCTGAATAGGTCCTGGCCCCCGCTTTCCAAAACAAAAGCAACGTTGCAATATTCTCTCATTGTTATCAATGATCTCAGATCTTCCTTCGCTTTATATTATATCCCAAGTAAGTTTGATCCTGTTCAAAACAAAGGGGAGGAGAACTCACAGAGAGTTCGCGGAAAATTCGCATCATGTGATTGGTTAATGTCATTAGCATACGCCATTACCAGGGTGTGGCTTGCTAGTGGAGAAGTAGTGTTCGCAAGTCCATGCAACAATAATATCAACATTTAGTTGTGAAATAACAAACTCTCACTGGCATCGTCATCATTATAGTATATCAATTAGCAAACAAAACAAAGGATTCATTGTTCACGACGACCCTGCGGGTGAGTTGTACTGAAAATAAACAAACTAACATTAAACACTGTGAACGTGTGCGTTCTCACGTGCGGGCTATGACAGCCACGCCTCTTTGTTTTGAACAGGATCGTTCTTAAATGGGATAGAGAATAATCAATTCACACGTGTTATTGTTTATTGTAACTTGATCTTGCAACCGTGGATTTCACTCCACGCGGATTACTGGTTTCAGTCCATCTCGGCATATCGAAAAGGCCGAAAAAACAACAGCAATTTAATTATAAGTGTTTAGAATTATTGTTCAATGTCATTATTCGGCATGACAAATGGCAAGATCACTGCAGAAAGAAACATCCGTATATAAGCCTACTGAAACATAATTTGGATATAAAATACAAGATTACTGAAAGTAAAATCAGTGGCGAAGATAAATGGGAACCTTATATTGATGTAAATCCCAAGCAGAATCTTCAAGATAAAGATGAAGAATTTCGAAAGCCATGGGCGCCCAAACGCGGGGGAGGGGGCGCAAGGAAAAAAAATGTATATTAATAATTATTATAGTCAGGCGTTTTTCTTTTAAGACAGTTATTTGAAAGTCAGTTAAGACATAAAAAGGTTGCAGAAGTTTTACCAAATCGACAACATGGAAGCAGAATCCACAGTGGATTAGAAAAGTCAAAACCTAAAATTCTATATAGATATATAGTCTAAGCTTTCATGAACCACAGATTATTGTCTCTGTTAGACATTACATGAGAATGTTATAGGAGAAAAATTCCTCCGACACTGGGACTTGAACCCAGGACCTTTGGCTATTCGCGCCAATGCTCTACCAACTGAGATAAGCCGGAGTCCAATTAAGCCGGAGTCCAATTCACAGCGCCGGATGGGAGAGAGGTTCCATCCGGCGCTGTGAATTGGACTCCGGCTTATCTCAGTTGGTAGAGCATTGGCGCGAATAGCCAAAGGTCCTGGGTTCAAGTCCCAGTGTCGGAGGAATTTTTCTCCTATAACATTCTCCTAAAATTCTATATTTGTATTTCTAAAAAAATATTTAATTAAACAAGATTTGTTGGTGTGTCAAATATGATATAGCAGTTATTTTCTTTTCATAACATAATGAGGAGGCCTATTCTATCCACTGTTCCATGTGTTATTCAACTTTTCTTTTAAATAGTAATAAGGAGGGCCCGGATTCTAATGACATGCCATCTTTTTATTGATGCGGCGCAGACATTGCCAACTTGTGGATAAATCCTAATCATGACTTCTAGATTATAGAATTCTTTTTTATCAGGTCATTTTTTGCAATTTTTTATTTTTAGGGCATTTATTTCAATTTTAGGTCATTATTTTGTCATTTTCGTGTCATTTGCTTCCTTATTTAGTCATTTTCATGAGTATTTTCATCGAGTGTATTAACTTTTTTCGTCGCTAGCGGTGCTGTCTTTGAAGTGTTGTTTGTATAATGCAGAAAGGAAAAATTTGGCGTTAAAGTGTTGACATGTCTCAGTCGGAAGTGAGAATCAAAGAAACGCCAACATTTTGTATTATATTGCTATTGTTATTAGATCGACTTGGCACCAGAGTCTGCCACCTGCTTGGATCTCAGAGTGCAAACTACTGTTTACCCTCAATAAACAACAATATAACCCGGGAGACCACAAAAGGAAGTGCCGAATTTTGACTCACCAGTGCCTCAGTGCCGGTATAAATTTTCGTGAGAAAAGAACATTCACAACATTACAGTTATTTACAGTTTTTACAATTATGTACAAACTAGTCTTTAACTTTGTGTGTACAATAATAATTTTTTATAAACAAAATATCAGTTTTTAGGTAATTTTTTATAATCATTAAGTCATTTTCTTTAAAATTTAGGGTCATTTTATAGGTCATTTTTCAAACAATCTTAGGTCATCAGAATACGGGCCCTGGTAATAAGTATTATAACTTAGGTAACAATTTCTTGTTTAAGTTGCTATGTCTTAGAGTAAACTTATAGTAAACAAATTTGATAACTAGTTTTTCAGTGCTAAAATAGCGTAAAATGTGATTCTCATTAGTTCAACATTTAAAATTTCCCGGGGGTGGACACCCGACTTAGGTAACATTTTCTTGTTTACATTGGCATGTCTTAGAGTATGGTAAACAAATTTCCTAACTAGTTTTTGAGTGCTAAAATAGCTTAAAATGTGATTTTCATTAGTTCATTATTTAAAAATTGGCCGGGGGTGGAGTCCCCACTTAGGTAATGATTTCTTATTTACATTGGCATGTCTTAGAGTATGGTAAACAAATTTCCTAACTAGATTTTCTGTGCTAAAATAGCGTAAAATGTGACTTTCATTAGTTCAATATTTAAAATTTTTCTGGGGATGGACCCCTACCCCCTTTTTGGGGGTATTCCAAATCCCCCGGCACTTTCGACCCTCCCCGCAATTATTTTCTGGCTACGTCATTGTTGCACATTATATTATTAATATAATGTTACAAATTGGCCCAAGAAGTTAAAGCGACAAAAAATAAATTAATTATAAAAATTGCCCCCCCCTAGAAAATATCATTTGGGCGCCCTTGTCGACAGCCAGTCAGGTTGGGGGGTGAGCGATGAAGTTTAGGGGGGAGCAATGAAGTTTGGGGGGGTGCGTCATGAAGTTTGGGGGGGTGGGCACCCCTGATTATAGGATAAAATTCCTCTGACGCTGAGACTTGAACCCAGGACCTTTGGCTATCCGTGCCAATGGGGTGCTTATACTAACAGCTAAAACTTGTATTTTTCAGAAGGGTAGTTATAACCCACCCACTCTGAATACGTGTTCTTTGCAGTATGGCCTCTTGTTCTGTATCAGAGTGTGATTTGAGAAAATCTATTGGCCATGCTTAAAGTAAAGAAAGTTACGTACAATAGTACATTAATGAGATCTTATATATCCTTCGGGGATGCGATGTGGTGTGGTAACGATATTATCTTCATTTACATGAAGAGAGTGTCATAGGCCTTTTTTTAAATTTTGTGCTAAAATGCTAAATTTTATTTGGGCAGAGGAAGTTATGTGAATTTCACATCGGAATTTTCTTATTGGAATGAGTTAGCCTACATGTAGTAACACTATTTATAATACATTTTTTAACTGCTGGAGAAGAATTATCTTAGTATTGCCATAATGAAGTTATAGAGAGATTTGTAAAAATATTAACATAATTTCTTATGTTATTTGATCTTAATTATTATAGTATATTAGAAAAATATTACAACTTTTCAAATATTCGCAAGAGAAATTATCTGCAAATGTATTATATCAGAAAACTCGAAGACGGGGTTCCCCGAAATAAAATTAAAGTGTGGCACAGCGAACACAATTGTCAAAGACATACCTTGATTAGTTTATGAACCGTGTTCTTGGATTTTATTTTAATTAAATAAACAAAATATATTACAGAAACTTTTTTATTGAGGTTTTTAGGTTGGTGAATAAAGCCGGGATGTACAACCTTCAAGCTTTTAACTGAATAAATAAAATCAGGTAAACTGATGTAACAAAGTGCCAGTATGTTTTTGTTTAATCAGTTATGACTGCAATTATGATATGGAGAATATGTTTTTTTTTTTTAAATTGATTTCCAAGTTAAGCTCCAGATTTATTCATTAAGCAGGGCTTACGGAAGAAGAAAGGTCTACCATCTCGGCCACCTGGGTCATTTTAACGGTCTAGTTGGATAAGCGCATGTCAATTAATATGTTTTTTGTCATAGCTACCTGTATTTTAATTTCCAAGGCCTTATAAAATCACAGTAAAACAATAGGCTATGTTGTCAAGATAACTGATTTTCATTTTTTTTATAAATTCTTTCGAATACATATATTACCATAAAATAGGCACTAAATTGAGCATTACTCCGAAACAGGTCAATCGATTTTATCCATTATGAATAGACGTCTTCCCATGGACATTATAAATGTGTATACCAAGTTTCATAAAAATCCGGTAAAGCGTATTTGAGTTACCGCGTCTTTAAAATATTCACTAAATTGGGTTTTACTCCGGTACCGGTCTACCGATTTGGTCCAATATCAGTAGACGTCTTTCCACGTACATTATAAATAGGTATACAAAATTTCAGGAAAATCCAATAAAGCATATTTGAGTTATCGCGACTTCTTATATATTAACATAAAAACACTAAATTGGGCATTATTCCGGTACTGTCCAACCGATTTGGTCCAATATCAATAAACGTCTTTCCATGGACATTATAAATGCGTATACGAAGTTTCATAAATATCCGATAAAGCGTATTTGAGTTATTGCGCCTTTAAAGTAGACACTAAATTGGGTTTTACTCCGGTACCGGTCAACAGATTAGGTTCAAATTCAATAGGGCACTTCTCATGGACGTCATAAATGGGTATACCAAGTTTCATGGAAATCCGATACAGCGTATTTGAGTGATGGCGCCTTTCTATTAGAAAATATTCCTTTCTATTAGAAAGGCGCCATAATCTATTAAAATAGGCACTAAATTGGGCATTACTCCGGTACCGGTGAACCGATTTGGTTCAATATCAATAGGGTTCTTCCCATGGACATTATAAATGTGTTTTCCAAGTTTCATGAAAATCCGAAAAAGCGTATTTGAGTTATGGTGCGTACAGACACACGGACAAACAGACGGACAGACATACGGACAGACAGACGGACAGACAGACGGACAGACATTTTTTCGTCCACCACACAATCTCATAAAGTACCATACTGGCACTTAATAATTGCTATTGAATAGATTACTAGGTCAACAAAATAAATCATGAAAGAGAGTGAAAATTAAAGATAGTTAATGCAATATATTACTTTTTATTGCTATTTATGTGGGGAAATTTCATGAACCTGCATAGTACAATAGAATATTTTCCATTTCTTGAATTCAGATTTGTTTCACGAAAATATAATAATCTATGTTCAAGCAATATTTCTTCATTATTAATATAATTACTATCGTTATTATTAAGTTATTACTTTGCCTATTATACATGTTTTAACTGCATATAAGTCATATCACGTTTTAAGGTGTTTAGGTTTACCAATGGGCTCTTATAATATCAGAATCGCTTAAATGAACATCAGCCAGAAAGGCATCGCCGAAAAATAGAAACAAATGCACACGAATTATACATTACGGGACAAAGGGGCGATGAGTTATGGAAAGTAAACAAGTCCCACGTTTGCCCTTGCGAATGAGGAAAGCACGAAACACCAAAGTTAAATTGGCCGTACCCAGGATTTTATATTTGCATCTATACCCTTAGCAACCAGGGAAGGCGGTTGAGGCCAGGTAGATTCCTTCACCCACAGGCACCCTCACATTTACAAGGGCAGGAGATTTAGGACCAACCGTAATTTCCTCCCCGTGAGTCACCTAGTCTACTTCAATCAATCAATCTTAGATTTGTTTAATATGTCATTTTATCTTAAAATGTTTGTTATATATCAATTCTACACATAATTACAAGAAAAATGACACCAAACAATGTATAATTTACTTTAATAGGAACATAGGACTTGAAAGCTGTTTTCTCGTAACTTTTATTTATGTATTTGTTATAAATGTTCCTGTTAAAGTAAATTATACATTGTTTGGTGTCATTTTTCTTGTAATTATGTGTAGAATTGATATATAACTAACATTTTAAGATAAAATGACATATTAAAAAAATCCAAGATTGATTGATGAAGTAGACTAGGTGACTCACGGGGAGGAAATTACGGTTGGTCCTAAATCTCCTGCCCTTGTAAATGTGAGGGTGCCTGTGGGTGAAGGAATCTACCTGGCCTCAACCGCCTTCCCTGGTTGCTAAGGGTATAGGATCTCTTACCTCTGCCATATCACTCGGACTTTTTCTTTGATTGATATCAAATTTTCAAACAAACATACAAACAAAATGCATACAAAATCATACGTAGGCCTATGTTCTGGAAAATAAGCTGATTGGTGCGGTAAAACAAAGAACATGGGTTGAGCTGTCGGCAAACTTTTCCTCCTAACGAAAGGAAGCCGCCTGGGTATGCAATGAGTAACTGGACTATACCAGATGAGCAAAGCTCGTGTCTATGGGCTGTAATTATCATATCGTACATACGAAGGAATAAGTTAGAATCAAAATTTTGACAAAAGTTTTCATGAAAAGCCCCCTTAAAATTCAGTTATGAAAACCAAATTCAGGGCGGTTCGATAAAATTCCGAAAAACCCTTAATTCAAAGAATAAAGTAAATACAGTACAACGAACCGTTTGCCCGCTGTGCTTGTCCACGGGCAGACAGACAGACTTGATTCCAAAAACACTTTTTTCGGTTTCTAGGCATCGTGAAACATGTTTTCCCGGCTTAGGCGTAACCAGGCCGACCATATGGGGGGGGGGGGTTATAACATCTTGGGGTATGGAATACCCCCAGCGAGAGGGGGGTTCGTGGGTCTTCCCCCGGGAAAATTTTAAAAATTAAGATGCACGATAACGAGTTTTAAGCTTCCCACGCTTTATACTCATATTAAGTAACTAGCTTAAAAGACCCGGCGTCGCCCGGGTTTTGTATTTTGTAATTGGAAATTAGCTTATGAAGGATTTTAAATTTTAAATTCTAGGTCCTTATATAGGCATTTATAATTTGAAATAGGAAGAACGACTTATTACACTCAAACTATTCCCTCAGAAAACGCTTGATATAGTTTTTTATGGCTCATAGAGGATCTAGAATTTTGCATCCCATCACTTGTACAGTGCACAGCAAGCCTGGTAGAGGTTTAAATAAGAAGAAACAGAAATTCCTGTAACATAAAACTGTAATATCGAGGCGGGAAATTTCCCACTCTTATGTTACCATAAAGCATTATCACTTTCATACTTTTCTCTCCACAAACCTGCGATATAATATAATAATATACACATTACCATACCTCGTTTTGTTTTCTCTATGTCCAGGGTAGAGAAAGTTATGTCATTCCATTATTTTAGTGGATTTCATTCTGTAATATTTATTTATAACATGAATTATTTTGATAACTTCTCTTATTTGTCAAAAGTGCATTTCATTTGTTTTTTCCAAGCCCACCTGATACCATTTGGCAACAATATATTCTGTGATTTGGAATTGATAATTCTATGTAAAAAGGGATTGAGTATTTTCAAAAACATTTAATTTTTGGCATTTAGAATCAGAATTGTTCAAAATCCTTTCTTAGTGAGCACCTACATTATAAAACGAAGGTACTCTCAAAATTCCAAGTCTCTACCTGTTATAGTTTAGGCTGTACGTTGATTCCTGTCATTCAGTCAATCAGTCAGTCAGTCATTCATTCAGTCAGTCAGGACAAAGCCTTTTATATATAGAGAGATTTATAAGCAGACTTTAAAAAATTCTACAATTTTCCTTTTTTTAATCAATGGGGGTGTTCAAACCCCCCCCCCCAAAAAAAACCCTCGTTACGCCTATGTTTCCCGGTGTTATCTCGATTTAGATTTTTTGTCACGATCACAATACTTTCTTTATACTTACGGATATGCGAGAAAGTAAAATGCTGGAGAAGAACTACTTCAGTATTGCCACAATGAAGTTAAAAGAGATTTGTTTAAATATTAACATATTTTCTTGTCTTATTTGGTCTTAATTATTATATTTTATTATAAAAACAATACCATTTTTCAAATATTAGCACGACAAATTATCTGCAAATGTTTTATATAAGAAAACTCGAAGACGGGGTTCTCCGAAATGAGATTAAAATGTGGCAGAGCTAACACAAAATGGAATTGTCATAATCGTATTAATTAAATGACGTTTTTAAATAAACAGTGTAAAATATGTTGCACAAACTTTGTTTTTCTTGTTTTTTTCTTTTACATACAAAATCATACACGTTTTTAAAAGTACCAAATGAGCAAAGCTCGTTTCTATGAGCTGTAATTATCATATCGTACATCTCTATCTCTATATACAGTATATATAAAAGGCTTTGTCCTGACTGACTGACTGAATGACAGGAATCAACGTACAGCCTAAACTATAACAGGTAGAGACTGGGAATTTTGACAGTACCTTCGCTTCATAATGTAGGTGCTCACTAAGAAAGGATTTTGAAAAATTCTGATTCTAAATGCCAAAAATTAAATGTTTTTGAAAATACTTAATCCCTTTTTACATAGAATTATCAAAACAAATTCACAGAACGTATTGTTACCAGTGGTATCAGGTGGGCTTGGATTGAATTAAATGGATGTTTGACAAATTAGAGAAGGTATCATTATAATTCATATTATCTATATTAATAAAAGGAATTCTCCTCGATGTCCAGCGAAATCTACTGAACGCAGAGATCTGAAATTTTAAAGATAGATGGTCTGAAAGGTGGGCAAATGCACCTCGAAGCCGAATTTTTAATTTTAGCTTTCGTTCGCGAGTTATGAGTGAAAAACTGGCAGAAAACGTGATTTTAGCGCTGTCGAAGCATCGGATTTCAGTAATACATTTCAATGTCAAATCAATTGCAGTTGGCTTTGGCTATTTTTGTCATACCGTGGAAATAAAAGCATCGCGATCGCTTGAATGTTGTAAGCCCACGCTGGTCGATTCATTTGTTTAGAATGTTAAGGCCCGTAGACATATTAAATTTTCAACCAACACGGAAGAGGGATAATCAATATAGGCCTAAATACTGTATGGTGAAACATTGTTTGATTTGAACGAAACTATACAAGGGTTTTCTGGGCCAAGCAACTCGAATATGAGGTCGCTTTTACCAGGCGACGCTATCTAATCGTGGTATGTAGTCCACGTGATTTAGGTGTTAATAAATATAATGATTTAACTATTATGCTCTTAATTTTTAATTTTTGAAATAATTATCGCGGGCGAAGCCGCGGGCACATGCTAGTATATTAATAAGAGAGTAGAGAAAATTGCAAATATGCACACAATTAATTAAATACAATCTTAAAACAGTTAAACAGTTATTACAACAATTTCAAATTAAGAAATTCAAAATTACGAGAACAGAACTCAATTTCCCAAATATGTTTATATTTAGAACTAGAAATGGTTGGAATTTTAAGATGAAACAAATGAACGGCAAAACAATTATAATATTTAATTATTAATATTAAATACTTATTTCATTTTTATCTTAAATTGGTGGACACTATACAATGAAATCAGGATGCTAAGCAATAAGAGTATTATAAAGTTTCATACCATCATGTAGACCAGCGCGCTGCAGCGTTTCTCAACCTTTTTGAACCGGAGGACCTCTAAAATGTGTAAAAAATTTTACGGACCCCTAATTTTACATCCCATTTTTAAAAGTAGGCTATATGTATCAACTTTTGTATATATTTTTCGTGTACTTTGGAGTAATAAATTGTAATTGTAATTGTAATTGTAATTATGTAGGCCTATATTATTAATATTTGGGGTATTAAGCCAAATTCTGGGCAGTTCGATAAAATTTCGAAAAAGTCCTTGATTCAAAAAAATGAGGTAAATACAATGGACCGTTCATCCGCTTTGCTTGTCCACAGACAGACGGACAGACACACAGACAGATGGACAGAGAGACAGACGTCTTTCCAAAAACACTTTTTTATTTTTCCAGTCATCTTGAGACATGCTTTCCCGGTGTTATCTCGATTTCGACTTTTTGTCATGTTCACAATACTTTCTATATACAGTGATACCTCGAGATACGAGTTTAATTCGTTCCGTAACCTTGCTCGTATGTCAATTTGCTCGTATCTCAAAGCAATTGTCCCAATTGAAATTAATTGAAATGCCATTAATCCGTTCCAGCCCCAAAAATGCTATCCCCAATTGTTTTTGTTACGTGTTTTTGAATAAGAAAAATGTATTTATAAATAACAAATATTGTATAAAAACAATACTGTAGGGGAGACCGGACTTGGTTGTCACACTTTTCAATTAAATGCATTTTTAATTATTCCTATCGGTTTTTTTATTTAACTAATTATCAAATCTGTCCTTTCAACTCTTTGGCATATTGTAAAACAAAGTTCAAAACAAACAATGAACAGAAAGTATTTAAATATCATCTTAAAAAAAAAAGCAAAATGTGACAACCAACCCCAGCTCAGGGTTGGTTGTCACAGTCATTGGGGTTGGTTGTCACAATGCAAAAAAATAACTGGAATAAAAATGTTGTAAGTTCAATGGTGTGGTATTTAATACTCATGAAAGCAAGGAAAGCATTCCCATAATATAACGTCAATATTATTAAACTATTGACAAAAACAAAGTGTTGTATCAAGTGACAGATTAAACTTTTGACTGATACATGGGGTTGAGGCTAACAAGGAACTTTTTGTTTCTTCAAAATTGATAGAAAAATGGATAAACACATTATAGCTTAGAAATCTTGCGTCACCTTCAGTCTCTTATGTTAGGCATCTAATTTGGTCTGCCTCGGAATATTCATGATGAAATGAGAAATTGGATTAATTTTGAATGACTTAGTTCAAACAAACATAACAGGCACTGAATTAAATCGGAAATACATCAATCAGTTTATGGCATACATATATACCATGAAGTCCTTGAGTACAGGCTTCATGAGCCCAACCTTTATGATCTTGTATTTATACCCTGACTGTATATTTTGCATAGCAATTGCCTGAGTAAATGCAATTTTCAGATTCCCGGGATGTCTTATATTATCATGCTCTTCTAGGATTGTTTATCATTCAAGAATCGCTAGCTCTATTTACTGCTTTCTTCATCTGAAACAATACATAAAATCCTACTGTATTAACCATATTTAAGTTGGACTGGGTTGGTTGTCACATGAGACAACCAATCCGGACGGGGATGGAATTCACATGTGGCAACCAACCCTTGACGCCATTTTGGAATTCCATTGCTCTAGCGAGGTTTTCTACCAAGCAAAAGCCGAAAAGAATATAGCAATATACTCCTAAATAAATGTATTGTTTAACGTAATATAGAAGATATTTGTAAACTTATCCGTTTACGATGAAGTAGAAGTAAACTTCAGAGCAAAAATTTTATTTTCAACACAGCAAATCACAAATCTTTCAACATTGGACACAAAACTAACACCTGCTTCGCGGGAAACTGCAGACGGGCTAATGGTCAAGGAAGAATATTTCCCACTTAAAACCAATCACTCCTGCCAACTGTGTATCCAGTTACTTACTAGTGAGACAACCATCCCGTGTGACAACCAAGTCCGGTCTCCCCTACTGCCTCGCCAAGTCAGCTGCTCGCACACCTTGCTCATTTTTGTCTATGATTTCTAGAAAAACTTAGCAAAGATGCTTCGACAGCGAGGTAAACAAGCACACTGGGGAAATACTTGGGATAATGCGCGAGACGCACGACGCGCAGGCGCAGTAAACTGGTGGGCCGTGTGCAGCGTCGCAGCTGGCCGTTCCTCGTATCTCAAATGTCGCTCGTATTTCAAAACAAAACTTCGCTCGCTCGACAGCTCGTATCTCAAATAACTCGTATGTTAGGGCACTCGTATCTCGAGGTACCACTGTACTACGTATATGCGAAAAAGTAAAAGGAACTCTTGTGAACTGTGCTTTGTACTTTCACAATCGTTTGTTTACTTTTGCTCTGTACACACCTTGGATTAAGTATTGGAAGGATGTTAGACACCTCCATTAAAATCACCAGGATTTTCTGTACAGTAGATATAGGCTTTTGAAGTAATAATTCTGATTCAGCCTGACTTTTTTCATATGCAGTTCACGTAGCGTTCTCGAATTTTCTATATTAATAAAAGGAAGTGTTTGTCTGTCTGTCCGCGATGCCCAGCGAAATCTACTGAACGCAGAGATATGAAATTTTAAACATAGATGGACTGAAAGGTGGGCGAATGCACCTCGAAGCCGGATTTTTAATCTTCGCTTTCGTTCGCGCGTTATGAGTGAAAAACGGGCAAAAAACATGTTTTTTGCATTTTTCGAAAATTTGAGTAATACAGTTTTGAGTAATACATTTCAATGTCAAATCAATTACAGTTGGCTTTGGCTATTTTCGTCATACCTTGGAAATAAAACCATCGCGATTGCTTGAATGTTGTAGCTCACGCTGGTCGATTCATTTGTTTATAATATCATGGCCCGTAGGCATATAAAATTCTCAACCTACACGGAAGAGGGATAAACAGTTTAGGCCTAAATATGGTCAAACATTGTTCGATTTGGACGAAACTCACTATACAGGGGTTTTCTGGGCCAAGGAACTCGAATATGAGGTTGCTTTTACCATGCGACGCTATCTAATCGTGGTATGTAATTCACGTGATTTAGGTGTTAATAAATGTAATGATTTAACTATTATGCACTTAATTTTTAATTTTTGAAATAATTATCGCGGGCGAAGCCGCGGGAACATGCTAGTTAGCAATAAAATTATTGTAATCTGCTTAATGGCAACTTCGGCATTCTCGTCAAGTTATTTTCATGGCTCGTTTACAAGGCGTGGGGTCCATGTAAAACAGATTATTGTTCCAGATCGGCAGTGCCAAGGGTTTACTCATTAAGACCGAAAGCCTACCCGAGGCAATCGGGCGTCCTTTCATCTCATCAATTAACTTCTGCTTCCATTGTTCCAAGACTTCCTCGATTTCTCATGTTATTCTGCGCACGGATAGACGAGATTACAGCTTCATTTTGGAATGAGTCGTATTGGAAGATTAATTAGGCTATATTCATTTTTAAGTGGGACCCATATAGCAGCGAATTAATTTTTTTACGAAATGTTGATTAATAATAAGACATCTGGCTAGATTCAGTGTCATAATATTTTGTAACCGAGCGAGGTGGCCGAGATGGTAACGTCTTGCATTCGCATTCGGGAGGTCCCTGGTTCAAATTCCGTGGCCGGCCAATTTGACATGGGTTTTTTTCATGGTTTCCCCAGTCGTAAAGGCAAACGCCGAGTTGGATATTTACATACCGTTTCATCCTCACCATTTCATCCATTTAAATTAATATCAGTTGAAATTTACTCCATTAAATACACCGACAATAGAAACAATTGATAATCAATAGTTCCGTGGCCTACTCTACCCTATACAGACACAGATCCCGAACTCATGATATAGCCTCGAAGCTAAAAGGAGTATAAACACAGCTGAAAATAGAAAAAGTGTGCGTGGTACTCCACGCGACAGAAGTGAAACTTGTTTTAATTTTTGGATTTTTTCAATTTTGGATTAATTGATTTTTTCAATTTCGGATTGCTGGACTTTTTAATATCGGGTTTTTGGACTTTTTAAATTTGGATTTTTTAAATTTGTTATCTTTTAATATTTTTAATCTTGGAATTTTGGATTTTTTAATTTTAAATTTTTTAAATTTTAGTTCTTTGAATTTTTTATTTTTTTGGATTTTTTAATTTTGGATATTTTATGTTTAAATTTTGTAATTTTAATTTTTAATTTTTTTAAATTTCGGATTTTTTAAATTTTGGAAATTTGGATTTTTAATTTTGGATTTTTTGACTTTTTAATTTTGGATCTTTGAATTTTTATTTTGAACGGTTAAATTTTGGATCTTTAAATTTTTTTACTTTTTGGATTTTTTAATTTTGGATTTTTAAAGTTTTAAATTTTGGTTTTTGGATTTTTTTATTTTTAAAGTTTTGGATAAGCCTAATTATTGAGTTGATTGTTTTCTGTGCAGTCCATTGCGTCACACCTCACTAATTTCGTGACTATTTTGAGCGTTGCACAAGCTCTCGATTTACCCTACCACGGCTAAAGAAGTTTCACTTCAAAAAAAGTAAAAAAAAAATATATGATATATATTTTGCACACTTAACCTACATGATAGCAGCTTTAATTATTTGACGTATAGCTGATCTAACAACTGTCTATTCATTACATTTTTAAAATTTCTAAAAAGAATCATGCCGTCCCCTTAAAAACACGGTAACAACTAAAGCGAGGAATTTTTAAATCTAAGATCATATTCCAGAAGGATGGACTTGAGTGAGCACCATTTCTCCTAGTTTATTTGACATATGGCCTCGTTTTTATGAATTTGCATTACAACTTTTTATCTTGTGTTCCAAGATATTTTTTACTTTTTAGTATATATTAATGATGTAACCAAAACAATAAAGCATTGTAGATATCACCTGTATGCTGATGATTTACAGCTGTACAGTCATTCCCCTACTGACTTTATCAACGACGCACTGACGAAACTCAATGAAGACTTGTCTTCAGTTTGCAAATGGGCAGACAATTTTGGACTTACCTTAAACACAGGAAAATCGCAAGCAATTGTAATGGGACATCAGCGTTTGATAAATAGAGTAAATATTAATACCATACCGCGCGTGCAAATTAATGGCTCTCCTATAAACTATAGCCTATCGGTAAAAAACCTTGGCGTCTTTATGGATTCAGATCTAAATTGGAACACTCAAGTATCACACGTCTGTAAAAAGGTATATTCATTATTCCTTTCTCTAAAAACTGTGAACGATTTCCTCCCTAGTGAACTAAAGAAACGTCTAGTCCAAGCGCTAGTGATGCCTCATTTCGATTACTGCGATATTCTGTTGACCAACTTAAACACCAGCCTTACTGACAGACTTCAGCGGGCTCAAAACGCTTGTATTAGATTTATATGTAATATCAGACGATTTGACCACATGACGCCATCTTTTCACACCTTGCCATGGATGCGCCTCAAACAACGAAGAATGATCCATTCTCTTATTTTCCTTCATAACATATTATCTTCCTCTCCTTCTTATTTACACTCTCGTTTTAATCCCCTTTCGACCTCACGAACGCATAACCAAAATATACTGCTTATTCCCCGACATACATCTTTCTATTCTTCATCTTTTAGTGTATGAATTCCTCGCCTTTGGAATTCGTTGCCTTGTCATATCAGAGACTGTTGAAATGTACCACAATTTAGAAATAAATTCTTGTATTATTTGTAGTATGATTTACGATATGTATAGTTTTACTGGTGCAATGGAAGAAAGGGCCTTATGGCCTTAACTTCGTCAGTATAAATAAATAAATAATAATATTTTTACCTCCCAGCCAGTAATTTTAAATTACATTTTTCCATTGAATATGATCAAAGAACTGAAGGAGGAAGGTAAGTTTCAGTAACTTCCTATTTCTAAGTGGACCGTGTTTCTTAATGGAGGGTATGATTTTGTTCAGAAAAACAAAAATGTATTCTACGTTGATATTTATTGAAAGTACCATGTGCCAAATTAAAGGTAATTTCCTATAGAACGAATTGCAAAAATTCTAAGAATTAGTACTTTTGCAAGGAGGATTCAGATCATCTGAAACCGTTTCGTATTGAGATCGTCGTGTAAACGCGGACTCAGTCCGGAATGAATTTTCGATCCGTTCCTCTGGAAATGGAGGATTAAATCGTATTCAATTCCATGTAAACGCTAGCGAACTCAATCCAAGTGCGCGCGCATACATTCATCTTTAGTTCTGTCAGCTGATCGTCAATTTAATAAAAAACATTCTCTCACACTATGATATTAATATTGTTTATGTCATTTTTAAAGCTATAATTTGTGACAGACAGAACCATAACAACGGGTCAGCATAGGCTAGTAAGCCCACAAGAGAAAGATATCAATATTATTACTATATTAAACTACAGTGCGATCAGCAGGAGGCCTTTGCCCATTAAGGGATGCCATAGGCTAAATTCAAATTCAAATTCAAATTGCTCAATTACACAAGCATAGTGAAATGCCAGGCATAAATGAAATAAGGACATTATTTTATGAAGACTATATTTTAGATAATTTCCATTCCATTGATCAGTGAATATATGAACTATTTACTACTCATATATATTCTTAGGGTTCACCGCTTCAGGGGATGCGTTCAATTCTCTCACGCAGCGGGCCCGGGTTCGAGTCCTGGTCGGTACAAGTTACCTAGGTGAGGTTTTTTCCGGGATTTTCCCTCACCTGTGAGACAAATGTCAGGTAACTTTAGGCCCTTGTGGTCTCCAGATATCATCTGGCGGTCATTATCATCTTCATCCCATCCTCGCCTTGTTCGGAGTGTGTGTGTGTGTATGTGAATGGTGTGTCTCGTCCTATGTGTTCGTGTTGTGTCGGAGGTGGCCCTGACATTGGGCTGATCACTCATCCGGGAGGCCCTCCATGTCCTTGTCGTGTCAAAAATGAATGTATCTGATCCAAAGATAATCCCTCTCCCGACAGGTCGCGGCCCTGTAAGGCCCGGGCGGCTTAAGTCGCTTAAATTCTAAAAGGGAGAGGTAAAACTACGACAAAGAAAGAAAGAAGAAAGATATATTCTTAGGTCACAATACAACAAGGTACTGATAATTTTAATAATTAGTCAGTTTAGTTAATTGAATTATTTTTTAAATATTGACAGTACAAAGTTTTACTAATACTGAATATATGTAAATATGGTTAACATTGAACTCTTTGTTCAAACATATAAATATAACTAATGTGTTGATACTAACCCAGATAAAGAAATAATTTTATATCAAATCAAATTCATCATATAGTTTATTCTTTGTTAAAATCTGACTAATAAACACATAAACAAATTACTCAGTAAGTGTGATCGGGCTTTCCTGATTATATCTCTTGTTTTCTTCATCTTTCAACTGTGCTTAATCAAATTAGTGGTAGGCCTATACAAGGCGGAATCTACTAAGATCATTCTATAATTTGTTTAAGGTGACTAGAAATTATTAATAGAACACACACTTTTTAAATATTTTTATTCACGCAGACACTTCACGGCAATTGTTTACACAGGTTAGCCACACATAACCAAGTTAGCCAATAGTACAACAAATCTCAATAAATTCTTAGAACTTTTCATGTAAAAAGGGAACGTATTTTGGATTTAAATCCCGCATATAAACGTGATAAACATGTGTCCGATCAATGGTAAGTTATTGGCAGTACACAACTGTTAGGCCTAACAGTTATAATTATATTGTATTTACAGTGCCTTACTTTAACAAGAATGGCGTCGTTTCAATTAAGATAACGGTATAATAATTAGATCTTTTACATATTGATTTTTATATGATCAGTTCTTAGCGTTACTTACTTACTTACTCAATGGCAATAGACAATTCCTCAGCAAGCTAAAGGAATATTATCTATTTCATGGGACCCGAAGGTTCATTGCCGCGCTTACCTGAGCCCGCCATTCAACCCTATTCCCTGCTAACTCTATCCACTCATCCCTTGCAAAACCTAGTTCCATTAAATCTATCTTAATAGTGTCCTCCCACCTACGTCTAGGTCTTCCAAGTGATCATTTCCCTTCGGGTCTCCCAGTCAATACTTTTGAGATATGTCTTTCCTCCCCCATGCGCGCAACATGTCCAGCCCATTTCATCCTCCGTGATTTAATTAGCTTTACTATATCCGATGAAGAGTACAGGTTATGAAGCACGTCATTATGCAGTTTTCTTCAGTCCCCATTTTCATCTCTCTTAGGCCCAATTATTTTCCTAAGCACCGTGTTTTCGAATACTCTCAGATTGTGTTCTTCCTGATGTCTCACATCCATATTGTAATACAACCGGCAGGATAGTCTTATAAATTTTATTTTTAGATTTCTGGACAGAAGACAAGAAGGTAAGAGTTTCTAAATTGTATAAAAACAAGCGTTTCCTGATTTGACTCGAGACTTAATTTCTGCCTTAATATTATTTGTGTCTGTACTTATTGGTCACAGATATTTGAATGTTTCCACTTGTTCGAACGATTTACCGGCTATTCTAATATTTTGAAGAATATTATTTTGACGTTCCATGATCATGTATGGTACTTAATTTTTTATGTATTAATTTCCAATGCAACATTTCTGCAAGCATCGAAAAGACTTTCTGGATTTCTCTCGATTACGTTTATGTCATCTCCTAACAAGCAAACGTCATCTGCATAAGCTAAACTCGGGTGCCTGCCATTTTGTTCTAGGCCTACCTTGTTTTCCTGAACTTTCTTAATGGCATATTCCAAAGCGAAATTTAAAAGTAAAGGCGCTTCCAATGGCAAACCTATCTGATATGAATTTCCCTACCCTGACTTTGCTATAGTTTTCACTAAGTGAGCATACCGAAGTAGCATAGGCCTACATGCGAATCGCACTACCTGGATGCAGACTGCACATCAAGTTGTATGGTTCACAGTTTAGCATCCATACCGAAGTAGCGAATGCGGTCTGCAGTTTAACGTACATTATATATTTTCACTTGAACTATTGAGAAACCCATTTAAAATAATGTAATTTTCCTAAAGAGGATATAGTTTCAGTAATTTTAATCCAGGCTTTTTTCCTACTAGTTTCGATTGCCATATCGTATAGCCTACGCATGTACAAATTGTAGCTCTCTTTCCAGCAGTTTTCAAGACATCTTTGCCATAATCTACCGCTACACAAGCGAATATGTGTTGAATTTTCTTAACAATTAAAAAACATTTGAAAAGGCAACTATACGCATGCGTAATCCCGAGTAGTGTCGCATGAAATAAGTCCAGATCTATTTGAAGAAATGAATGTCGCACTCTGCGAGCTGCACTATTGCCACGCTACTTTGGTGTGAAGACTTGAACTTGTTTATTTGGGATTTAAAATAAGTAGCGCACAACCTGCATCCAAGTATTGCGACTCATTTGCTACGCAACTGCGGTGAGAATGCTACCTTAGACACATTTTGATCAACCTAACTAATCTTACTCCCTCAGTGTAGTCCCTACCCGGAGATCCGAACGAGGGACAGTTCTTAGCAATATACCAGAATATTGTTGTAGTATTTTAAGAATAACCGTAGATTTATAGCTTTGTATATATATATATATATATATATATATATATATATATATATATATATACATATATATATATATAATGTAACAGTCACATTAAGCTATAAATCTATAAATAGGCTATACACAGTATATATATATACACATTATATACATACACAATATATATACAATATATATACTCTGATTGTGGTAGAGAGAACAATTAAAAAAAGACCAACAAAGGCTATTGGTTGAAATTCAAACATTAAAGCATAGAATTGAACATGTTAAGCGCTTGAAGCAATACCTAACCCAAATAAAAGCTGGGGGCAATGAAGGGCCCACATACCCATCACTCCTTGGAGATCGCATGATGCTTTCTCTCGTGCGGTTCGCAAGTTTTTGTAGCATTTTTTTACGCCAAAGCTTCAAATATCTAGTCTAGACGTAATAAATGGTGTTAATGTAATGGCCCACCTCCACCTGAAGTATTCCAGTCTTTGTTTCAGTTCATCCTGTAAGTGGAGCCCATTTAGAATTGTTACACATCTAACTGCCCCTGAAATCTTGATTATATGTTGATGCTCCCATATTTCTAATATAAATAGCCTTAATGGAAGTAGGTCGTCGGATTTGATCATAAATTAAACTGTTACATGATTGCTCTTTTCTTTGTTTCTCTGCTATGTAATTTTCTTCGTTGGTTTTCCAACATTTGGTTAGCATAATTAAATGTCTTTCCGAAGTAAATGGAAACACTGGCGGATTCCTCTAACGTGTATCATACTGGCATAAAGATATGTGTAATAATTAGGGACCGGATTCTTAGGTTTTTACCTATTTTTTTCCTTACTTCCAAAACAAAAAGCGATTATACACTTTTTCGAATCATGTCCATAGGATTCACCCACATTAATTCTGTGGCACCTAAAAATACCTAAATGGGGTATAAAAACCTAAATGTACCTAAACGGGATATAAAACCTAAAATATATAATTTAGGCTACTTTTTTGTCTTTTTTGTTTGTCAGTTGATAAATCGATATTTTGCGGAGAGACAATTTTTGTCGAGTTGAAATTAATAGCACCAGCGTTTCGTTCAATCCGATGTCGTCCAGGATGACAGTATCAAGAGAGGAAGTGTACCAGCGTATTCCTTTTAAAATATTCGTACGAACAACTATTGCTGACGTCATGTGAGGTTGAAAGTACATTTTCTGCCTTCAAATGTATTCTAAGAGATAACAGGAAGAACTTCACAGTTAGAATCTTGAAAGATACGTGAGACAATCATATTTTCACTGCTTCTTTTGATTGTTTATGCTTTCTTTCTTCAATTGTATAATATTGTCCTAAAGCAAGTTTACACAAATTTAAGTCGTTTCGTTAAGTTAAACTTTACAAGTATTATGTATTGAATCCTATGTAGCACATTCAAATTCATTAAACCAATTGTTCTACCCAAAAACGATATTTTGGACAAAAACCTAAAAAAAACTATTACACCTAATGGAAAACCTAATACAGTGTTTTTAAAAACCTAAAAATCCGGTCCCTAGTAATAATTAGACTTCAGATTTTAGGTAAAAACCTATTTTAATCTTTAAGTGATATATGGACGAAAACTTGTATATGCATGTTTCATAAGTGACTATGCCTAAAACTGATACTTTTATAGGACCTAAAACAGCCTATTTTTACGTTAGAGCCTAATATTGCCTTTTTGCTGGTTTTTCCTATAAAGTTGAAAATAAGTTATTTTTTGTTGTAAATTCTAGCATTTCTGTTTTTAGTTCGTACTAAATTTTTAGCTCAGAATGTGCAGTAAATGACACATTTGTCGCGTGGTTAAATAGTAAGAATGTTTCGTCATCAGTAGAAAAATTCCTTGGAATTCCCAAGGAAATTTAGTGTTTTTCTCCCGACTCCCACATCCAGTTTAAAAAAAAAAAAAAAAAAAAAAAAAAAAAAAAAAAAAAAAAAAAAAAAAACTTCGTTCTCTGAATCACTGAGGGATACAAGGGGTTGAATATGCTAGCGTGCGTAGCTTCTGGGCGCAGGGATTAGATTTTCACTGTTATGGTAGTAATACAGGCCCTAATAATAATAGGACTAGGCCTATATAATTCTGTGTACCATAGGTCTATATCTGTGTTTTATCATGATTATTAATTAATGGTGACTTCAATAAATATAATTGCATTGCAATTAAGATATTTAATAAAATTAGCAACTTAACGATTTTATAAGAGACTTTTACGATTTTTAGAACCTATTTTCCAATTTTTAGACCCTATTTTAAGTACCTAAAACAGCGTTTTTAGCGACCTAAAAGGCCGAAGTCTACTCATAACAAAAGAAGGATTTCAAGGGTTCATGGTTTGGAACAGCTGGGTTAAGTACTAACTTTCCATTACAGGCTGGAGATGTTTCAATCCAGGTAGCCCATTGCAATTATCTCACTTATTAAGTGCCAGAATGGTACTTAAAGAGACTGTGTGGTGGACGGGAAAATGTCTGTCCGTCTGTCTGTGTGTCTGTACGCGCGATTACTGAAATACTTTTATCGGATTTTCATGAAACTTGGTATACGCATTCATAACGTCGATGGGAAGAAGCCTATTGATTTTGGATCAAATCGGAGTACCGGAGTAAAGCTCACTTTAGTGTCAATTTTAGGATAATATAATAGAAATAATTTATCAAATGCAAATCAGTTCTCATGTTCATATAGCCTACGGCTTTGGAAGTTGCAATACAGTTAGCTTTGACAAATAACACTATTCCTTTACATATGCTTATCGAAATTTAGACCTTTGTTTTTCTGTAAGCCCTGCTTAATGAATCGATCTGGAGCTTAGCTCGGAAATCTATTACAAAAATATCTTATTTTATGCATATCATAATTTCAGTTATCACTGATTAAACAAAAACATTCTGGCACTTTGTTATACCAATTTACCTCATTTTTATACTTCGACATTGCTGAATATACCACAAGAAATATAAAATGAACTGAAGTTATGTTCAGCAGTTTCGCAAGCCAATGACTTAAATTGTAAGAACTTGCATTATAACGCAGTTAATGTAACTTGATTCCGTGGGGTTGTAAGTATCCCTAATATGCGGAAGTAAACGCTTTGCGCCAGATGCAGAAGTGAAAACAACAATCCGCAGATGGTTATACTCCAACCGAACGGACTTCTATGAACAGGGTATTTTGAAACTGGTATCACGATGGGAGAAATGTGTTGAGAAACTCGGCGACAATATAGAAAAATAGACAAAAGATGTCCCTTCATGTGTGCATTTGCTTGTAATTGTACTTATTAAAATTTAAAAAAATATATTGTGATTTACTTTTCGATACACCCTCGTACAAATCTTTTCGTTAAATAATACGATGTGCTAGAGTTGGAGCCATTCTTTATCTCCTGATCTCCAAAATAACTTTTGATTTTGACTCCTATTTCAAACAAAACATATTCAGCGTAGGGCGTTGGTTTGTCCCATACTTCAAACGAAGTTCCTTTTTGTGATAATATTTGAAATTCTCAGAAGAGTCAGTCAGATAATTTTAGGTTTATTATAAGGGGACCCCACCTAAGGCGATGCTAATTTCAGAAGCATCACATACACATTAAGGGTATCAAAAGGGGCAAGACTAGGTAAGCATTAAGGACAGGGTTTAATGTTCTACTGTAAAATAATTTATTATTTTGTCTTCCGTTGCGGAAATCACCATGTATAGAAAACCGCAGTTTATTGCTGGTTAACCATGAATCGATGGAAACTAAACGGCAATAGTGGAAGATGCAATAATAACAATACTTAAGTCGTATAATTTGTCTACGAAAAGAATGCACTGATTGTTAGGTCGTCCTCGACAGGTGAAACCATTCAATCTGGGACACAAAAAAAAGTTTATAAATTCTCTTCAATTACATTTTTATCTGTTTGGGACATTGATTTTTACTGGAAGGCATATTTCTGTTCTTTCTTCGTCCAAAGTTATTCTGAACCCACGACCGATGTATTTCCCTCTGGCAACCAAACCTCAGCCCTCTGTCAGATCACTTGCTTGGGGCCAATGCAGACAATTGTTCATTTTGATGATAGGGTCTCGGATCTCAGCTGTTTGACTACATTATTTTCCATAAGAAACCACAAGGAGCGACAAGGTTTGTATAACCACTGTATGCACAAGTACATGTTGTATATAGCGACTAGCAGGTGCCCGCGGCTTCGCCCGTGATTGTTGACTCAACTGTTAGATGTTTTGTTTAACACATTTATTTAACAGAAAAATAATTTAAACATTATATTTTTTACCACTGACATAGGTTTTACTTAAATTGCAGGAATTATATCATTTCATTCTTAATTATGTTATTTAACGTTAATAATATTAATAATTAAACGAACAAAACTAATCTTATACTACCATATGGGCATACAAATTTGAAATTAAACGATTAAAATGAACCATAGATTCATGAACCTTATCCAATTCATGCATTAACAATTTTATTATAACGATTGATAATTAAAATATTAAAAACCCAGCTTCGAGGGGGATTTCACGATTAAATACATCAGATTCGAGTTCCCTGGCCCAAGAAAACCTCATAGTATGTTTCGTCCAAACTCCAAATCATTCAATGTTTTCCCATTTAGACGTACTTTCATTCTCCCTAAAAGATCAGATCTCTGCGAATCGTAAACAAATGAATGAAGATAGCAACCGAGCAAGCCCACCTTGAATTAATTTCATAATAATTGAATACTGTTTTTCACAACAATCGAATTGCTCATTGTGAATTTTATAGAAGGTATCTCGCCTCCTCTAAAACAATTTTTTTGGCATTTAAAATAAAAATTTTGCGAAATCCTTTCTTAGTGTGCACTTACATTATGAAACGAAGGCAATGTCAAAATTCCAACCCCTACCTATTATTTATTTATTTAACCTGGCGGATTTAAGGACATAAGGCCTTCTCTACCACTCAGCCAGGGCGAAAACATGAGATACATAATAATAATAATAATAAATATAAATTTAAAACAATAAATGATATACCTGAATACACGAAACTTACTTTAGATATAAAGACAAAAATTCAAACATAGAATACTTGAATAATATATAATACAAATGACTAAAATAAAGAAATGAAAAAAAATATATGAAAGACTAAACAAATACATTCTTAGTTATTACAAGTAATGAAAATTTTCAAAAAATTTTACAAGTTATAGTTTAGGTTCTATGTTGGTTCTCTTATATAACATATTAACCCAAAATTAATATTCTGTATTGGTTTCGTATGTTATTACTAGTGACCGGATTCTTAGGTTTTTACCTATTTTTTTCCTTACTTCCAAAACAAAAAGCGATCATACCCTTTTTCGAATCATGTCCATAGGATTCACCCACATTAATTCTGTTGCACCTAAAAATACCTAAATGGGCTATAAAAACCTAAATGTACCTAAACGGGATATAAAACCTAAAATATCTAATTTAGGCTACTTTTTTTGTCTTTTTTGTTTGTCAGTTGAGAAATCGATATTTTGCGGAGAGACAATTTTTGTCGGGTTGAAATTAATACCACCAACGTTTCGTTCAACCTAATGTCGTCTAGGTTGACAGTATCAAGAGAGGAAGTGTAAGAGTACCGGCGTATTCCTGTTAAAATATTCGTACGAACAACCATTGTTGACGTCATGTGAGGTTGAAAGGACATTTTCTGCCTTCAAATGTATTCTAAGAGATAACAGGAAGAACTTCACAGTTGAGAATCTTGAAAGATATTTAGTGATATACTGTAACCAGGAAATGTGAGACAATCTTATTTTCACTGCTTCTTTTGATTGTTTATGTTTTCTTTCTTCAATTGTATAATATTGTCCTAAAGCAAGTTTACACAAATTTAAGTCAATTTTGTTAAGTTAAACTTTACAAGTATTGTGTATTCAATCCTATGTAGCACATACAAATTCATTAACCAATTATTCTACCCGAAAACGATTCTTTGGACAAAAACCTTAAAAAATATATTTCAACTAATGGAAAACCTAAAACAGTGTTTTTAAAAACCTAAAAATCCTATTAATTACAAAAACCTGTTAATTACAATCCTAATTATTATTATATAACTACAATTACAGCATCCACTGTAATGAGCTCTGCTCCTAGGGGCTGAATCGTGTTTAAAATAAATAAAAACAACTACGTTATTGTTACAAATTTAAGAACAGATAAAAATAAATATATGTGTAAAATTGAAAAGAATAACGAACTATCAGAATTATTTCTCCAATCCTTTTTAGAACCATAATTGTCCTGGTTCTCACCAGATCCTGACTCCACTCGTGACGTCGCATTAATATGACAGGTTGTCTTCATTACTAGAAATTGATTGAGATGGACAGAAAGCAGGGATCTGCTGGCGTGACGCCGCATCTGCTCAGAGTTTCCGATAAAACCCCTTGGGATGTGAGTTCAATGAAAGGCTTGTGTTCGTCGAGAGGCCTGTTAATTAAGGCTCTCTTTAACAAGCAAAACCATTTCCACAGAGACCCTCCTTCACAGAGCGACCGCAGTTATTTAAATGAAGAGCTTCTTAGTTCGAAACCTGATAAAGGAATTGATTGTCTGTTATTTATAACTAGACCTGGGATTTTAGGCTCTAAAAAAATTAGTTGTAGGCACCCAAAATAGACTTTTAAAACAAGTAAATAGGCTTTTAAAAGAGGAAATAGGCACTTAAAATATACTTTAAAAATGTGTAAATAGAAAGAAAATAGACTTTAAAATAATACAGTATACACTTAAACTGTAACATGGTCTTTTTTTATTGCAAGAAACGTGGTATACCTATTCCTAACAGAATTCACTGCATCACGAACTATAATCACTAAACATATGTTCTTTCACTGGTGATTTGACACAGTAGTCATTCCCCCGTAATCCTCCCCCTCCCCCTTCAGTCGGCTTTCATTTAGCGACAATTGTTTATAATAATCAAGTTTCTGTGACTATTCAACTCATACGCCGCGTGTTTGATATTGACCAATAACGTTTAGCAATTCCTCGGATATAGACCAATCACGGCCGTTTATCTTACAATATTCTTGTAGGAATCGCGAGGATGGCATTTTATCGGGTAAAATGGTCTGGTCGTTACTGGAGACGCAAGTATCAGTGTGCAGTGATTAATAGTCAGATGGTGCCACTAAGCGGCACGAAAACAGATTATTTCATACAACATAATTTGTTTGGAAATTGAAATAATAGAAATGTACATTGATTAAGAACACAATTTCGATTCTGTGCAAGCCAGTTCGTGTGCGTTTATTCTGTTCTGCTTTTAGCTTAATTGAATGAAGTTAACTATGTCTTATATGCTCTGGTGGTAGCACTGATTACACCAAAACAGCTCGAATCGATTCATGGACGGTTGATTCATAGTATGCCGTGATCTCGCAGCTGTTAGTTTTGTTTTTGTAGAACAAAGCACGAAAGTTATTATTATTTGTATAATCTGGTGGATTTTTATTCATTGAATAGTCTTAATAAATCCAACTCGAGTTGACGAGTTGCATCAGATAAATTCGCTCCTGCTGCGCAGTCGCGAATCTATCGATAAACTCGTCAACTCTCGTGGGATTACCTATGAAAAACCCACCTCTGCCTTTCATTGAGGGATGTCCATTATAAGGCACTATAAAACTGTAAAACTGTAAGTGATTTATCATGAAACGTCCACATATTTCAAAAATTTCATGTTATTTCTTAAGGAACAAAATAGGCATTTGCCTTAAAATCCCAGGTCTATTTATGACAACTCTATCACTTGTAAGTATTAAATAGCACAAGCAACCTTTTCGTGCAAAATTAACAGAAACAGAACGTGTTTTAGATTTTATCGGGGTTAAACTACAGAACTCGAAACGTTTTCATGAGTATTAAATATTCTATGATATTTACATTTTTGAATAAGAAACGTGGTATACCTATTCTTAACAGAAATAATTGCAAAATTAGGACAGAATTAAAAATACACAGTATGTCCCTTCTTACTATATACCTGCTACTTGTTGTTTTGAGCTAATTCTCCCCCGTCAGTAGCATTCCTTTGGCGACAATTGTTTGGGAAAATCAAGTTTCTGTGAAAAACCCACCCTCTGCTGTTCTGCTTTTCATTCAGGGATGTCCAGTAAATGATTGTAAAAGTTACAGAAGTTGAATTTTATTTTAAATGTACAAAATAGGTATTTTAGGTACTAAAATAGTACAAATAGGCTCCAAAGGTCCAAATAGGCATTTTAGGGCACTATAAAACTCTATAAATATAAGTGATTTATCATGAAATGTCAACACATTTAAACATTTTCATGTTATTTCATAAGGAACAAAATAGGCAACTTCCTTAAAATCCCAGGTCTAGTAATAACTTAGTTGTGACTACTAACTTTTTGGAGAAGTGTCTACTTTTACACAGTTTGTGCGAGAACTTCTTGATTTACTGACCTTTAGTCGTTTCTTGAAATAGCCGAGAAGTGAAGCACAGCTCTTGCAGATGTAGACCTGTTTACTCACACAATTCATTTTATGTGGGTTTTATTTCCTTGGAAATAAATTAGAAGACGTAGGTTAAAGATGTAGAGAAGACTTTTATTCGAAGATACACTACACTATGGTTACATGTAGATTCTCGTATTCCCCGGGACAGTCCCGTTTTTTGACAAAATGTCCCTCTGTCCCGAAAGTTTTATTGGGTACACTCAAATGTTCCGCTTTTTTTGTGATTGTGATTGGGCAGTGTGTTTCAGTCAGGGCCGTCGCGTGGTTTGTTGGCGCCCGGGGCAAGATTTCGTCAGGCGCCCCCCCCCAAACTCAATCCCACGTGCATCCACCCGACATTCCACCTATGTGTAAGGATTCAAACACAAACACACAGAGAGCGACGTGACGCGACACTATCAAATACATATAAACATATGGGATTAAACACGCAATGAGCGACGTGACTTGGGTTGTCGTGGACTGGACCAGTTCCAAGCCGCAACGCGTCCAGTCGCTCGTAAGCAAAGTTGCGCGTCGGGTTGCATCGCTGTTTATGTTTTTGTGCCCAAAAGAGACACCTAATCGGATTACCTTACAAAATTACCAGAAATAAAATTAGTTAATTTTTTTCAATAAGATTATATTGAAAATCAAATTAATACAAGTTTAGTAATCTAAGAAAATCTTAACAATCATAAAAAATACTATAGGCGTTATTAATGGACTACAAATTAATAGTGTGGGAAACCTCGATACATACATTGAATAGAATATAGAAAAGGGAACCGCGTTTATCAAATTAAGATATTTTTTGTGCTTCATCGTTTTCAATGGACAAGATGGCCAGAGAATTCAGTCTCTCCTGTGACGTAGTTGATAGTAAATTTGTCTTTATAAGCAAATATTTCTTTTGGGATAACTTAGCAAATATAGGCCTAAAGTTATTGGTGTCAAATATTTATTTGTTTAATAAAAACATACAACGTAGGTTAATATTCAAAATTCAGTTGTACCTAACTTTAAAAAATACGTTATGTACATCCTACTTATTTTTTCAAATTATGTTGTTTTATTTTTGCAGTTGCCACGGCGCCCCCCTGGTCGCGGCGCCCGGGGCGATCGCCCCGCTCGCCCCGCCCACGCGACGGCCCTGGTTTCAGTTTACAAATATATGTGGGGTTACAAGAAAAAAACATTGTCTTATGGAAATGCTGTTGCCTTATTGTATTTTGCTTGTAAACCCACGCGATTAATAAAAATTACAACAGTGAAGGTCTTGTTCATTATCAGAACATACTTTAATGGAGTAATGTGTGCTGACTTTTATGATAAATTATAAGAAGAAAAGCACTTCTTGATAGAATACATAAAAGTGAAATGTGAGAATGAGGCATCTATTTATGTGGAATAAATTATCAACACCAGTTTCCAGAAGAAATTTAAGAAGTAGTTTGGAATAATTTGTGTGCATGAGACAAAGGTCAATTGCAAATATTCGCTAAATTTTGTGAGTGCAATTTTTGTCACCCTTTAAAATAAAAATGTCCTCTTTTTATATAAACACTATATGGACACCCTAATGTAGATTTTGACGTGGAACAAAATCCAAAAATTTATTCTCATCGATGGGAGGAGTTTAAACAATTTATTATGATTGATTTACTAATCCACTTCACTAGGTCAATCTTAACCTTTCTTTCATTAAAACAATTACACAGTCGTGAACTTGCGCAATAATGCTGCTCTCAGCATCAACATGGTCTAGTAAGAAATTCTTTCTTGTACTGAATTATTTGCTTGACCCGGTAGTGAAGGTAATTAGGACATACTTTGCTTCATACTCTAGAATAACTGTATGAAATGGCACATTCCATTCTTCTATTTCATTTTATATCAATTTCTCAAATGTTAACTACACTACATAATATTTTTTTTCATCGTACGAAGGTCGGGTAACCAGTTAGTGATTCATAGCCTATTATAAATCGACATCAAATTACTTCATTGTATTTTCATGAAAAACAAAATACAGTATAAACTATTGTGCTTGCATTAATGCAACGTTAATTCAATTAAATAATTTATATGCAATAGCTTATAGGCCAACGCAGTCTTCACTTATTTCATGCAATAGGTTTACAGTTCGGAACTTAAGATCATTAGTAGGCCTGGGATTTTAGGCTCTAAAGAAATTAGTTTTAGGCACCTAAAATAGGCTTTTAAAACAAATAAATAGGCTTTTAAAAGAGAAAACGCACACTTAAAATATGCTTTAAAAATGTGTAAAAAGACAGAAAATAGACGTTGAAATACTGCAATATGCTCTTAAACTGTAACGTGATCTTTTTTTACTGTAAGAAACGTGGTATACCTATTCTTAACAGAAATAATTGCAAATTAAGACAGAATTAAAAATACATTTATCAAAAATAATTTTGGTTTATATGAAAAATTGACACAGTATATCCTTTCTTACTACTGTATATACCAGACTGCTACCAGTTGTTTTGAGCTAATCCTCCCTCGCCAGTCAGCATTCCTTTGGCGACAATTGTTTGGGAAAATGAAGTTTTTATGAAAAACCCTCCCTCTGCTGTTCTGCTCTTCATTCAGGGATGTCCATTAAATGATTGTAAAAGTTACAGAAGTTGAATTTTATTTCAAATGTACAGAATGAGCATTTTAGGTACTAAAATAGTAAAAATAGGCTCCAATGGTCCAAATAGGCATTTTAGGGCACTATAAAACTCTATAAATATAAGAGATTTATCATGAAATGTAAATATACTAGGCCTATTTAAAATTTTTCATGTTATTTCATAAGGAACAAAATAGGCAATTGCCTTAAAATCCCTGGTCTAATCATTAGAAATGAAAACTACTGCCTGCTTTTGACGGCTGGGCTCTTGGGCTTACAAGCTTATTCAGTCGTAGTATCAACCTATCTCTAAACAGGGTTACCAAGCCTTGAAAGTGGAAATAAGGGATAGTCTAAATGCAAAAAATAAGGGACCAAAAGTTTACTACTCGTACAGGTTAACGAATGTTGCATATGTGTGTGTGTATACAACCGAAATTTTTTACTTGTGTATAGAAGGGACATAGACAATAAACTTTTATTAGGATATTTTTCCTCTATGGAGTCAATCTTCCTGTTACAGCATAAAATCTCCTAGGACATGGCCGCCAGTGACTTCTTACATTTGAAACGATGCGAAACAAACTTCGTTGTTAACAATGGAGTTATGATACAAAGCTAATACAGTGACATCAGTCATGTGATTGGTCTGTATATTTGCAGATTATGAAAACTCTAAATTATGATGTAACTGTTGATGAATGGTTCTTAATCATAAGGTTTTTATCGATCACTAAGAAGGCGTGAAGTCAATTTAATTAAAATTTTAACCCTGTTTCGCTTAATACTTATGAGCACCAAATTGTAATGACTTTAATGTCCTGTAGCATAGACATTTTGCGTCATAGAGCAAAAATCTCCTAATAAAAGCTGTCTTTGTCCCCTCTATACATAGGTAAAATATTTCGGTGTTATTCATTAACACCCTGTATACACACACATATAAGGGAGATTGCCCCAGTACAGGTCAGTTACACAGTAAGACGTTAGACAAACAAGGACTCTATGCAAGGAATAAAGTTATTTTGTTCCTGAATATCACTTCATAACTGTTTTCTGCTCCTAACTAGCGTCTTAATGTGTAACTCCTTTTTGACCGGTACCGGGGCAATCTATCCTATATCACTGAAAGTGACAGAGGGATGCAAACACATTGACGAGGGGAGAGAAAAGCGAAGGGACAAAGAACATACAACCACTAATCATAATTCATATGATCATTATGAAAATATCATACCTAAACAAATTTAAATAATTGAATAGCGGGAATTCTGGAAATACGGGATCCGAGATTTTCGTCCAAACTAAGTGCAAATATGGGATAGTTGGGAACCCTATCTCTAAATGAGGTATCAGCGCGTTCATAGTGAATGCCATATTGCACCATACTTTAAACGTCTAAAACGGGGAAATTACTCAACAGAAAAGTAACTTTGTTTCAATTGAAAATTCTTACAAGATGTCAAGCTGTCATTATTAAAATTTAGTTGCAGTAAGGACTAAGGCTGCATAAAAGACAAAGGCGGAAGCCGAATAATAAGAAAATAGTTTCTCATCTACTGTAATATAAAAACGTTAACATAATTATGTCGGTAGGCAAAACATAACTAATAACCAGAACCCGGATTTCTAAGCATAATCAAAAAATAAAATATGCATGCAAGTAGGCTATAAATGAATAATTTTAAGAATATGTACGATTATAATATGTAAAAACAAATTAACAAAATCTAATAAACAATCTTACCTTATTCGTGGCTGTTACAGTAGATAAGGAAAGTTGCCCTGAGGTTTTCATGTTTGTCAGTGAAGAAGGTTTTATACAATGAAAATGTCCTTTCTACATCGCATGATGTCACAGCTGCATATGAAAAACACCTGAACTCTTCTTCAGTGAATTCTTCTTCTGTTACAGCTTCTTAAACATCGCCAGACAACATTTTGCTGATGACAGATTGATTTGTAACCAGGTTTTATATTTAATACCTGACTATGCTTATCAAATGCACTTTTAGCAACACTGTGAGTTTCTGAAGACAGTACATTTGAAATTCGATCTGTCAGAGAAAGTGAATAGGCCTACTCTAAAGAATTATATCGAGCTTCCAAGTATGTTATAACTAGACTTCGGATTTTAGGTAAAAACCTATTTTAATCCTTAAGTGATATATGGACGAAAACTTGTATATGCATGTTTCATAAGTGACTATGCCTAAAACTGATTCTTTTATAGGACCTAAAACAGCCTATTTTTACGTTAGGGCCTAAAATTGCCTTTTTGCTTGTTTTTCCTCTAAAGTTCAAAATAAGTCAGTTTTTGTTATAAATTCTAGCATCCAGTAAAAATTTAAAAAAAAAGTTGCACTGGGAATCACTGAGGGATACAAGGGGTTGAATATGCTAGTATGATATGTGTAGCCTCTGGGCACAGGGATTAGGTTTTCACTGTTATGGTAATAATACAGGTCCTAGTAATATGTCTATATAATTGTTTACCGTAGGCTTATATCTGTGTTTTATCATGATTGTTGATTAATGGTGACTTCAATAAATATAATATTCTGCATTGCAATTGAGATAGCTATTTCAGAAAATTGGCAACTTAACGATTTTATAAGAGACTATTTTACGATTTTTAGAACCTATTTTAGGTACCTAAAACAGCATTTTTAGCGACCTAAAAGTCCGAAGTCTAGTTACAACTTCAGGTAATTTGGAGAAGTGGCTATGAACACACTGGATCTTTTTCTCAATGCCATCTTCAGGGGGGAAAAATACACATCTGAGCTATCGTAATGCTAGCTGCATCTTCCGCATTTAAGGAATCTATCACTGTCTTCACTTCACTTAAATGTTTCGCGTAGTATGACACAACCTGTATTCATGTACTCCACCGAGATAAAACTGGCTCAGAGAGTTATACAGATTGATAGCAGAGACTTTATTATTTAATACCACATTTATAAGAGTAAAACATGCACTTTTTCTTTTAAAACTTAAAATGTGCATTTCCCCCCCCCCCAGAATATGCATTTATATGCATTAACAAATACTGGTCAAATTGTCTGGAAAAGTGTTACTTACAAAATGTAGGCCTATCATTACTAGACCTGGGATTTTAGGCTCCAAAAAAATTAGTTTTAGCCACCTAAAGTAGGCTTTTTAAAACAAGTAAATAAGCTTTTAAAAGATAAAATAGACACTTAAAATAAGCTCTAAAATGTGTAAGTATACAGAAAAATTGACTTTAAAATACTACAATATGCTCTTCAACTGTAACGTGATCTTTTTTACTGTAAAAAAAAAAGTGGTATACCTATTCTCAACAGAAAAAATTGCAAAATTAAGACAGAATTAAAAGCACTTTTATCAAAGACAGTTTTGGATTATATGAGAAATTGACACAGTAGGCCTACGTCCCTTCTTACTATATATATACCTGATACTTGTTGTTTTGAGCGAATCCTCCCCCGTCAGTCAGCATTCCTTTGGCAATAATTGTTTGGGAATATCAAGTTCCTGTGAATAACTCGCCCTCTGCTGTTCTGCTCTTCATTCAGGGATGCCCATTAAATGATTGTAAAAGTTACAGAAGTTTAATTTTACTATAAATGTACAAAATAGGCATTTTAGGCATTATAATAGTAAAAATAGGCTCCAAAGGTTCAAATAGGCATTTTAGGGCACTATAAAACTCTATAAATATTAGTGATATATCAAGAAATGTCAACATATTTTTAAAAATTTCATGTTATTGCGTAAGGAACAAAATAGGCATTTGCCTTAAAATCCCCGGTCTAATCATTACGCATACATTTAAAATCTATAAAAAAGACCATGTATTTTGCATACAAATCCGGGCTCTAATAACAATAAACTCCTAACAAAATTAGTTTAATCTCCTGGCAAGCGAGTTTTTATTCTGAGCAACCACTGTGAATTCTGAGACAAGGGCGGCGATAAATGGCTGCAACTTGACAGCAAATAGAGCAAAGTCAGTAATGCCAAGAACCAGTGCATCAATTTATGACATGAGTACTAATAGGCGGTGTTGAAAGTGATTTTTAATTTCCTGCACATGGGACTGGGCGCAGTGACCCCTCCGACGCCCGGCGTCGAAGTTACGCCCTTTTACCAGGGACGTCTGGATATGTAGGGCGCAACAGCATTGGGTTAAACCCCTTGCATAAGAGTGGATATCCAGACGTCCCTGGCGAAATGGCGTAACTTCGACGCCGGGCGTCGGAGGGGGGTCTCTACGCCCAGTCCCATATGCAGGAAATGAAAACCCACTTTCAACGCCGCCTATTACTACTGTCATGAGAACCTTTCATATATAAGTGGAATAATCGAAATTCGATCATCTACACCTTTTTAACCTCAATTTCGGAAAAAAGTAATTTCAATTTCGGAAAAAGTAACTTCAATTTCGGAAATACGAGGGCTATTTTTCCAACCCCCGATGGGGCATAAAATGAAAACCAGAGTGAAAATCAAAACTGTTTTGTTTGGAACATTTAGGTACACCTTCTAGGTACTTCTCTACATAATCTCGCTTCGATTGAAGAATTTCAAAACTCTTCAAAATGCCGTGAAGACCCTTCTCAATACGCTGGCGGCAAGCTTCTATGAAGAGGGTATTGGAACCACGCTACGACAAATTACTCGATCGGAGCGAGATTATGTAGAGAAGTAGCTAGAAGGTTTACCTAAATGTTCCAAATAAAACAGTTTTGATTTTCACTCTGGTTTTCATTTTATGCCCCATCGGAGGAGAAAAAAAAATAGCCCTCGTATTTCCGAAATTGAAGTTACTTTTTCCGAAATTGAAATTACTTTTTCCGAAATTGAAATTACTTTTTCCGAAACTGAAATTACTTTTTCCGAAATTGGGGTTGAAAAGGTGTAGAATTTTCTGAATTGCTCCCCTATTCAATATCAAGTTTCGCGCGTTCTAACATCTTTATAAGATACCGGTAGAATGCTTTGTCTTCTTGCAGCGGAAAGAATATAAATGATAGTAAACCTCAAAAGAAATATAATGATCCCTGCGGGAGACAATCCTTAGGTTTTGGGAGTTCATTACGTATTCTTAAACTCTGACAATGCCTTGAAGGATCTCTGAAATTCTTCCTAAGTTGCTGTTACTTAAGATTAACTCAAGAAAACTAAAAGAATGCTGGAGGCCATTACCTGACTATGGTCACGCACATGCGTATGTACGTTTCTAACCTCTTTTTATTACCATTCCTCCGAAATAGAAGAGAGTTTGAGGGTCTACCATGTACCCTAGAAGGAATGGATTTAGGAATTACAGGACCAGATGTTTGACGCCTATTATTTCCTTTGGCTATCATGCTAGAATAATTGGTCGATATTCAAGAAATGAAACACAAACGTTGGAGAAATTAAAATCTTTAATATATTTCTCATCAATGTTGTGGTATCACAGTCTTCTGATTCTTACAGAAAACAACACTACAGTCATGGCCAACAAATGAAATTCAGCGAATGTACACCATTGAGCAAAAACGTTAGTGGTTAGGTAGGCCTAGAAACAAAATATGCATTAAAATGTCACGGCCCACCATTCCTTTAATAAAATTAAACCTGATTTGTTATCATGTAGTAATACTATCTTACTTGAAATTTTGACATATGAATTGAAACGCAGTGAACAATTGGACCACATTCTGCAGAAAGGAAACAACCCTCTAATTAAAAAAAAAACATAAAAAAACATAAAAATAAAAAATGAATTAAAAAAACAAACAAACAAACAAGAAAAAAAACAGACCAGATGCTAAATTTTTGCTACTGAACTATATATTTACGTTTTGCAAACTAACCAACCCTCTTCATCCATTTATAGGCCTATGCCATCTATGGAGCAAACAAAAACACACTGAAAAGATCCAGGTGGCTTTTTATTTAACTTTAAATGCCTTTTTTGGGCTTACAAATCATGTGGGTTGGTTCCTTTCTGCAGAATATCGTCCAATTATTTTCACTACCTCCATTAGTCTAATATATATATACAGTATATCTTAACCTTGGCTATTATGAATGATGAAATGAATCGTTTATAATTAATAATTTGTACAGCAATCATTAGAATTTAAAATTGCTCAATCGTGTTCATTTACCGGCATATATTATTGTAATGCAAGGAACAGAAGAAATGAAAAAGTCTTTATACAGACATTAACTATCAACATGAGCAACTCAAATTCTGGTATTCCATCCAGTTTTCCTTTTGTACATCAAGCAGTAGGGTTAAGCATCGATGGCCTATTTTTCGTGTCGATGATCGATGTTTTTTACATCGATGGAAAACAACCGATGTTTCTGTTATATCGATGTTTCTGCCCGACATAGATGTTTTTAAATATTTACAGTACTAAAATAAGTTTAATAGGCCTACCTTGGTTCTAAGATATAATTTTATTTATGGCAGTCTAATTTCCCAAAGATCGATTTTTTACATCGATAGTTTTCATGGAAATATTTCAGTTTATTTATGAATTTTGCCTAATTCTCTGAAACCATGACTTTAAAAATATATACATCGATGTTTTCCATCAAGATACATCGATATTGTCATGTCGATATTATCGTCGAATCGATTGTTACCACCGATTTTTAGCTATCGATGCTCATCCCTATCGAACGGTTAATCAAATTCAGTATTCATCTTTAGATATCCATGCAGTGTTGTCAACTTTATCTATTTGAGATCGTATTGTTGCTCCTGACTTAATTTCAAAATTATTATTTTTTAGTAGATGGCTGTTACATTTTATTAGAAGTATTAATGGCACAACAATAAACATATTGCTATATGGTAAAATTTAATGCGTTCTATCCACAAATAGGTGCTTTTTATAATACAAAATTATACAAATATTACATATTTTCACAGTCATTACAACAATGTTGTAATTGTAATTATAATAATATTAATAAGCTCAATTCTAAAATGTTTATTTAGTTCAAGATCAAAATGAGTTGGAAAGAAAAGACGAATATGCCAACAAAAGGTTAAGAGGAATACATGAAAAATTTTGGAGAGAAAGAGCATACAATGTAGGCCTACATTTTGACAGTAGACATTTTGGCACAATGAATTCACAAGGAAGACATTTTTTATCTGAACAATAGAAAATTTATTAATTCAATAATATTATTAAATATATTGTTTAGAAAATATTCTAGCAGTGATATAGCTGGTTCATCTTGTTCAAATATGTACAAAAAATATGGAACATTGTACAATTAAAGGTTCTCTTATTGCTCTACTGTACTCTGCTGTAGGGTAATTTAGGGTATTCAGGCAATATATTGCTATAAGTTACACAAACAAGCTTATTATAACATTGTAAAATTGGACAAATATTTCTCTTCTTTTCAGTTACTCCAACATTGTAACTTCTGCATTCATCAGGAAGATATGATTCTTCCTTATTACTATTAGTAACATGAGATCAGGTCTTTAGTTTCCTACAGAATGTTGAAATGAAAATAGTTTACAACTGGAATTTCCAATGAGTAGGATTGTTATTCTTTCTGTTTCCTTCTGTTTCTAGACTACTTGGTTTGAGGTGGAGATAATTTTATAAAATATAATTATATATATATATATATAATATAATTGTGAACGCTGCTTAATGTAATCATGGATAATGTTATCACTTTTACGAAGTCCTGTACGGATCAATACTGATACACTGAAAAAATGCTGTTTATTGTCATCAATATTTTTTGTGGCTTTATACCTTTATTTCCAAATACTGTACATCATTCGTTCTTGTATTGTGTTGTATTGGAGGTAGCAATTCTGTTCCCAGCTCACGGGATGACCAATTCGAGGGGGTGACATTACCTAACTTTCTCTTTTAAGCAATAAAACATGTTTCATCTCTCAGTTAATCTGTAGCTTTTGATTTATGAAGATAACAGTATTGACATGCAGTGATCGCTAGTGTAAAATGAAAAGAGTTGAACAGACAGGCGTCAGATATTTTGCTGCGCAGTGTTACCCATAGATCAGTACAGAGTTCCAAAAACATGGAGTATTGATTATTGGATTCCTAAAGGAAAGTTAAACAATTAAAAACTTAGTTATTGGTTGTAAAAATAGTTGCTTGCAATCTATTACTGTATTAGCCTATGAGTGGTTCAATGATTCCCAGTAATATATTATTTTATGATTCAATAGCTTTTGTTTTTTTGGTGTATTATCTTATATATGAATAAATAACCTTCAATTAATTATTTCGGCTTCTGTTATCAACCTGTTAATATTATCAGATTAGCTGCGTCCCGAAGTGATAACAATAAACAGCGTGCACTGAATTCTGAAGTTTATGATTATTCTATTTCATCAGTTCATGAGATGTGAGAGTAACTAGGCCTACTGTAACTGTAATGAGTTAATTTTGGAGAATTGAAAAGTCTATGTGGGTACTAGTACAGTAAATTCAACTAAAGACCTGATTACTCAATCCATAACACTTCAACATGACAAATGTATGATGCCTCACTTACACTGTAACATGACAAGATTAATATCCTTTTTATAGGATTCCTATTATGTAATTCATACCAAAATGGTGTGACTATTATTGTTATTAGAGCTAAATTGAACATAACAAAAATTTACCTTTTCTGAGATCCTGAAATTATCATAAACCAACATTTCTAATATACAACTTGTCTCCAATATGGAGAAATTACCTTTACATTTTTTTTACACTATGTACATATCTCAAAACAAAAAAAGATTAAGGTCAAGTGTGTGTTAAATTTCAGGTAAAAATCATGATTAGTAATTTGGCAAGGCAACTGCAGAAATTAACCACAGCAAAAGCACATTGTACTACAATCCCCAATTATGGACTAAAGACACGAGGGCTTAAAACTGTTCACATCCAATATTGCTTGTTCATTAGCAACATGCTTTTAAGTCCCTATACCTCCATCATATGTTTTAGACCATAATACAATTACATCAATGAATTAAAATTGCAAGAAATCATTTAAATCAGTCAGACCAGGTGCAAATCATTCACTTCCCAGCAAACATACAAACTTAAATTTAAGGGGGCTCATACACCAACCAGTGTCAAAATTTGTTTACTCTCATATTAAAGAATACACCTTTCTGAACATACCCTATGATTTTTATATTTAAATTCGGAGTTTAAATGCCAGTATATGCGTCAAGGTTTTTAGGCTTATATGTAAGTTGAAAATGTTGAATTTTCAAAGCCATTTTTCCCGTAACTTAATACTTGCAACACAAAAAACACAATCTCTCTTAGACTAATGGTCCAAATTGCATGAAATTTTGCACACACATAGTTTTTGTGTTTTCTAGAGGATAAACCTAAACAATCTGATGTATTTGCAACACAAGGTTATTTCATTTGTGAACATGATATGAAAAAATTAGTAATAATTTGATAATGAAATTTTAAAATCCCTGAAAATTGTAGCAGGCATGTCTCAGTATTCATTGATAGTTTATCCTCTAGATGATAGTGTCAGCTGTGAAAAGAAAGAAGAAAAAAAAAAGATTATACCAATCAGATTGGCCCTTTGCAAGAAATTATGTTTCTTAGGCCTTATCGCATGCTGAAAAATAAAAAAATTTTTTTTTATAATATCAACCTTCATATTTGTGACATTATAATAATTATTATGCACATTTCAAGCCCCAAGTGTATACATCTAATGTCCAAAATTTCATTTTGTTATTACAAATAGTGTTGAAGATATTGAACTTTTACTGCAATGCCTGCTCGGGCATGGTCTCTTGGTGTATGAGCCCCCTTTTGTTAGCAAAAACCACCATCATAATGTATTACCGTTGCAGCAAATGTTTATTGACAAAGGATGAACTAGAGTCGTCATGTTTACACTGTGCTTGACTCCTCTTATTACCTGTCAAACAGCATTCAGTGCTTTTCTGCTCATAGTTCCACAATTTGCTGCAAATGCTAATACATCGGTTACTGTATTGCACAAACTTATTTTCTTTTCTGCATAAACTTTCTTGCTCTAAGGAAATAACAATTCATTATTTCCACTTCTATCATTTACTGTTCCCAGAAAAGTCTAGTAACTCATATGTGAATATTAAATTTCTCATAACAAATATTTGTCAAATAATTGGTTTTTGTGATTTACTTTAAAGAGAAGTGTACTGTTCAGGGAAGAAACAGCAATATGACAGATGTCAATGATTCGTCACGGGATACAAAGCAATATCATCACTTGCCGTACTTGCAAAGTTATAAGTTCCCCCATTATGAAGACCTAGTCATTACTGTACATTTACTTTTTTTTAAAAAGAAGACATTTCACGTAATACATAAATGCATATGAACTGACCAACTGTCTTGATTTTTTCACAATTTTAGAAAAATAATTATCTATGCAGGAAAAAATTAAACTGTTTTCAGGACAAAATAAAACAGGAATTCTATATAGATACTCATATTGGGATGAACATAGAGGTCATAACATATATATTATGACTTGTAACACACTTAAACTTCACTTTTTATGGTTATTAGTTACCTTAGGACTACGTAGTCTCAATCATTGTGTGTAGTTACAGATGTAGCTGACGATGATCACAGTGGAGTTTGAAACTACGTAGTTCTAAGGTAATAACTATAAAAGTGAAGTTTAAGTGTGTTACAAAAAATTATATATAGGAATTCTACCTAGGTATACCTTACAATTTTATTCAAATTCTGAAATTTGACCCTAGGCTTTAACATTCAATGTTAGAGTTAGTGGGTTCATGAAATTGTGGCCCAGGCTACTTTTAAATCTCGCAGTACCAGTAGAGGAGTCTCCTTGTAACATTTTAACAATTTTAATAGAAAACCATGTATACAAATTAATACAAATATCCAGTTCTAAAATTGGCATTTTAATTTGTTTTGAGTATAACGATTTTAGTCATCTTTACCTTAAATCCACGATGGCATATAGTGCCATTTCCCACTGGCTAACTCGCTCATTATTATGCAAGGAGATAGTGCTTTGCATCAAACGAAGAACATGAAGTATAAAATATGTAAATATCTCGATTTTGCTATTAAAAAAAAGTAGATGATTAGTGGCTGTGGTTATTTAACAATGCAGTAAGATTGTTGTCCCTATTCCCTGCACAGATATGACCTTGTCACATTGGTCAAGTAAATGTCTTTCACCTGGGCTGGGATGGAATTGGGCTTTAGAAAGTCATTGCCGCAATGAATGCACATTAACAAGAACATAATTAACACTCAAACTATAATATACCATTGTCGTCAGTCAAGAACAAACCCTAAGGTACTGTTGTCCAAAGGAGAGACTGCCCTGCGGGGTGCACTGCTATTTAGCGGGGCGAAAGGTGATGGGTGCCATCACATTCTTATTGGTTGCGGCTTAGAAGCGCGCTTAACGGCCACAATCCTCGCATTCCTGACAGGGAAGTTCTTTGCTTTGGACAACAGTACTTTAAGCTTTAGCAAACATGTATCAAGAACTCATATTTAAAACAGAAAATATAGTTTATGCTAACTTTTCAGCACACAATGGGCTGTTCCTTCTTTGTTAATTTTTCTAACAACACTTGCCCAATCTTCGAGTCTTGGAGCACATGACAACGCAAGATCGCCCAGTTTTCTGCGAGCCATGAAAACAAACTCTCCAGTTCCATGCTTTGCCTGGCAATGCTGTGCCACATTCACAGACACTTGTCCTCCGCTGTCCTCCATCACTACACTGTTCTCTTCCATTGGCACATTGTCTTCCGTAGACTGTCTCAACAGTTTGGTTATTTTCACTGTCACTTGTGCCACCTCCAACGCATCTTTATTTTCTATGCCTCGAATGATGCCTCGAGTGACTGTAACAAAAGAAAAAGATTATTAATATCTTTCACAAAACATTATGGAGACAAAGGCATTCTACCAATGGTAGGCACAGAAATAGGAAAAACTGCTGCTCAAATTGCATTAAAACTTTCCTTAATTTTGGTGGAAATATACAAAATTTATGTTAAAAAGCAAAACAGTGTAGTGTAAATGATACATTTTGAATTAAAAGCAAATGGACCACACACAAAAAATAAAACCCACTCCTATAGACCTATAGGCTAATGTAAGGCAAAAATTCATCTACTTGGGTAAATGTGAGAAGGGCAACAACTAACAATAATGTGTATGATAACTTTACAATAGCAACATTTTCACCTGGCATAAGAAGCGAATCATATTATTATTATTTACATAATGCCTCGACATAAAATATAAAAAGGAAAAACGCGAACATATCAAATGGCAAAAAAAAAAAAGTGATCTTTATTTTATATTTTTCTCGTCTAAAATACGCCGCTAACCATAGGCTACAGTTGTGCACTACACAGATATATTTTGTTAGGTTAATAAGGAAGCATATTGGATAATAGTTTTTAAAAAATAGGAATATGAAACATTTACAGCATGCAGTCATAAAGTCACAAAACATAGTAATTATTTTTCTTTTATTACATATTTTTCATTTATAATTATTGTAATTGAGTATGTGCTGTTTAATTGATTTGGTGTTCTTTATTTAATTGTCAAAGAGTCTACTATGTAATTTTTTAGTTGAATAGACTTAAAATAAAATAAAATAAAATAGTTCATCGAGGCATGGTATGGAACTGCAGACTGACCTCTTCGCCCCCTGGATTTTAACCCAATAATTGGCACATCCCCCCTCCGAGGTGTCTTTTTTTTTTTTTTTTTAATTTATTTAACTGCATGTCCCATTACAATGAGAGTAATACTACATGCACTAATTACTAATATTACATTTTAATGCATACAATATACTGTCTTTTATCTTCCTTATTCTATGGCTGGTTACTGTGGAACTTATTCATTACCTTATTAAAACTCAATTTTCATGCTATTCTTTACAATAATATTTAACATGTAGGTATACTCTATTTATATAGTATTAGTTAATCTCCTGTATTTCTGATTTCTGATTTCTGATTTCCGAGGTGTCTTGATAACTTGTGAAGCCTGGGACATTGTAGCTGAGGATCAAGAATATTATTGAACACCTGACGATTCCGTGCCCATGTGACTAGAAAATGTCGAGTTGAATATGGCTTGTTTACAGTAAACCTAATTTTGGTTCTATTTAGTTATTTATTGTAGAGTCTGTTAGAAATTGTTCTATGGTTTTTTGTTATTTTTGTTATTTTTTTATTTTTTATTTTTTACTATCCAAGTTTTAACCTTATTTTACCCGAAGGTATATTAAGGTTATAGTTATTAACAATCACTTAACATATCTAAATATTAAAGTAATATATGTACAAGAGTATTGAGTCATGAGATGGCTAACAATTTAACATGAGATGACTAACACTATTTGGTTAAAGTCTAGTTTTAACAAATATATAAATTTAGAAATAGTGTATGAAATGGTTAACAACATACGCTAATAGTTAACTTAGTTGCTGATACAGTATCTGATATACATTTCTAACTATAGAACTTAACTACTGGTACAATTTTATATTTGGAAATATTATATTTAAAAATGATATAAAGCAGCGGTTCCCTAACTTTTTTGTCCTGGGACCCACCTTCACCTAGACATTTTTTCGCGACCCACTACTACACAACGATAATCAATGTATGCTATATAAAATACTGCACATGTTTTTAATATGCCTTTCAATAGTTTTACTGAGTTCAAATGCCTTATATTCCGTATATTGAAAACAAGTTTAATTTCTCCCGCCCTTTTCGCGACCCACCGAAATTGCTCCCCACTGGTGGGTCGCGACCCATAGTTTGGGAACCACTGATATAAAGTATTTATATGATTTACGGTTTACTAAAACATCTGTGAGTGGCTTAGAAAGTGTGCACTCCACAGATTCCAACAGCAATCTAAGTTCGTATCTCTCACTATGAAATAGTGGACAGTCGAATAGTATATGGGTGACATTTTGGGTATCTCCTCCACAGATGCATTCCGGGCTAGGCTTAAGATGAAATCTATGTAGATATTCTGTAAAACCACCATGTCCAGTCAAAAACTGTGTTCTATGGTTTATGCCATGGACAAATATTTTGTTTCCCACTGCCAGCCAATTGCAAGCCTCACACACAAGCTCTTTACCACACTCCTGGCAGCGTACGGGCAACATCAGGGGAAAAAGCTTGCAGGCAATCACGCGCGGTGAAAAAATGCAGCCCAAAATGCAACACGTTCTTCCTCGCATGATAAGAGTGTCAACAAAAGAGTAATTCTCTCTCAAAAGAACAGCGCATGGAATGTCTAAATTTTGTTCACGCCAGCTAAGAGCGTGCGGTATTGTTTAAAGTTCATTACAGAGGGAGCTGATGTAGTTGCACGAATGACACACCGCGTGGTTTCTTTTGTTTGTCTATTGCCTTTTCACATGCACATGTTTTCACGAGCATTTGAGTGCTCACCTGCCTAAACCCGAGCGATATTTCTTGATTTGACAACTTCATTTTTATACCATTGAGGGAAGTTTAATGTAGTTTACTATTAATAGACCTCCTTATACCCTCAATATATTGTATTTTTCTTTCTTTGATATTCTTAAAGAACAAAAACTAATAGCTGCCAATATTACAAGTTGTATTTTATTTTGTAGAGCTAACTTACAATATACAACACATATTCTCATTTGATAATAGGCCTATGTTAGGTTTATCATGTTTTTATCTATAACTGAGTATAAAAATTTAAGAAAGTTTTTAAAAGCCTATGTTATTGATGCATCTTCTAAAAGAACATAATTATTATTATTTACAGACTTAAAATCAGTGTTATATATATACAATAGGGTGGCCATTTCTAAAATGTCAGAAAGGAGGACACACAACTTCGGTAATCTAGCATACTGTAGTATAACTTCGGGCATGGACGGCTGGACAGCAGATATTACATGGTATATCCCTGACTAATTTTACTTAATAACTGCATTTATATAAAATAAATGATTATACACTGCAGAAAGGGATTTTCATCTCTATTTATGAATGTACAATACAAATGGAGACTTTAACAACAGTCAACAGTACGGCCAACACCATGTACTGCACCAAACAAATGATAGTACGCTATCATCATATGGACAAGCGTGCCAACCTTAGGAATAGATCCCTTGGCAGGAACGTACGGGAAAATACAAATTTTATTAATACGCTTTACCGATCCATCAGAGTCTCAAAGAGGGGGACAAATCAACGTCCGGCATAAAGCCGCGCCGGATGGAGGACTGCTTAGCCAAAAGCCTTACAGTCCGGCCACCCTAATATATAATGCATCCAATCGGTCAGCCTTAAAAATATTCTTTTAGTTCGTATAGTGATAGGCCTATATGTCGTATCCCCTTATACAATTTTTATTTTTGTTAGAGTCGTCGTATGCATAGAGTATAACAAGAAAAATGCCTAGAGTTTATTCAACACATTCCCTAAACATATTGTCATTTTTGTGGTAAAAATGTTAATTTGCTATATTACTCACAGTGCACCTACACAACTGTCTATTTATTTCCCAGGAGTAGAAATTATTTCCCAGCCTACAATTTCGTTGTTGAATCTTCTTTTTTGTGGATCTTGAGTGTTTTGATGTAGCCTACACGTACTGTTGATTTGACTAGTTTAAAGGTGCGTTATAAAGGGCTTTAATATCAGAGTACATAATCATTTACTCGATTAATGCCCGGTTTCTATAAACTCGCTAAATACCTATGGGTAAATTATCCAATGGACAGAATTTACACAAGAATAACACCACACAAACAATTTAAAGATAGCAATCACATACACTTGTGGCGAGATCTAGATAAATGTCCTCTGGGTAAATATGAAAATGACAGAAAAAATGTTCCTACAAACTCGGGCTAGATCTTTCCAAGGGTAAATCGTCGGGTTAATTTATCCTTTCATGGATGGCTGGATAAAATTTAACCTCTCATAGGATCAATAATAATTTAAACAATGAGAATCAAACCCTTCTGAATTAAATTAACTGTACAACTCCAAGGCCTTGCTCATTATATCATTGTGGGTGAACTGGAACTAATTTACCCATAGGTATTTCACGAGTTTATAGAAATCGGGCATAAATGAAAAGTGCTTTTGCATTCGATTTAATATGTTAATTTAAAAATTATTATTAAGAAAGTGAGAATTTATTTAGATGTGGGATTTGGAGTAGACCTACTGGATTCATCATTTTCAGTTTCTCCATTCTTGTCTAAGCTTTAAGAAACTGCAGTTAAATTATGAGGTCGCAGCCGAGGAAGGCTTTAACATGCAGAGTGAATCCAGAAGAAGAGGACTTACCTAAATCACTGGTGCAGAATGCATGGGCCATTTCGTCTTCAGTACACGGCCGACATTCTGAAAACAAAAATCACAGTTTGTAAATTATATAGAACGGAAACTGCTACAAGAATCGAGGAGTCTCAATAGTCAATGCATAATTACAGAATCTGACAAAAACTCTCGTAGTAAGACAAGTAGGAGCTGGGAAATGTAAAGAAGGAAGTAGAAAGAGGAAACTAGTAGCAGGGGAATGCATGAAGTAAAATTAAGGGAAAATAACAAACACACAATTATATAGAATAAAGAAGCAAGTTTGACGCAGGGAGGGAGGAAGGGAGAGACAGCATCCTATGTTACTAAACTTTTAAAAGAATCCATCCTTCTCTTCCTTAAATGACAGGGAAATAAGAACAGAGAAATCGGTAATAATCAGGGTCCGGATTTTGATGACATGTCATCTTTTAACTGGTTACCCACTAGTGCAGATATTCTGATCATGACCTCCTAGGTTAATTAAGAAATGGTATTTCTTGGTCATTTCCTCCATTTTTTATATTTTTTTATTTTAGGTCTTCTTTTTTTGGAATTAAATGTCATTATGTGGTCTTTTTTGGGCATTTTATGGTCTGTTTTTCCACATTTCACATTTTAGGCAATTTTTTAAGTAGCCTACAAAGTAATTATTTTCTCACTATGTGATGTTTCTCGCATTACGGGTATATTAGAGTTTGCTCTTTTAGTTGCATTGAATATTATCGGAACTCTAAATAAGCATAAATAAATAAATCTTGTTATAATATAATTTGCTGTTTGCATTTAACCGTATGTACCAATTAACTAATTACAAGCCTACACTTTGCCCAACAACATAGATCTAGAATTGACACAAATCTGATGAATAGACTAGCATTTTCACACACGTTTTTGCGTCTTTTTTTTGTATTTTTGCAGTCATGTTATAGCTCATTTTTTAAAAGTATTTTAAATCATCAAAATCCGGACCCTGGTAATAATAACATGACTAATATACTGAAATGTCTTGTCAAGATGAATAAGAGCCCTCAGAGCGTTACCGTAGTTTATGTTTCATTACTAGGGACCGGATTCTTAGGTTTTTACCTATTTTTTTCCTAACTTCCAAAACAAAAAGCGCTCATACACTTTTTCGAATCATGGCCATAGGATTCACCCACATTAATTGTGTGGCACCTAAAAATACCTAAATGGGGTATAAAAACCTAAATATACCTAAACGGGATATATAACCTAAAATATCTAATTTAGGCTACTTTTTGTCTTTTTTGTTAAATTTCTCAGTTGAGAAATCGATATTTTGCGGGGAGACAATTTTTGTCGGGTTGAAATTAATACCACTAGCGTTTCGTTCAACCCATTGTCGTCTAGGATGGACAGTATCAAGAGAGAAAGTGTAAGAGTACCGGCGTATTCCTTTCCAAATATTCGTACGAACAACCATTGTTGCCGTGTATGAACAAGGATATAGATTTCCATGTTTCAAAGCACTTGTTGGCCTTTATTTACTACCCTCTTATTCATACTGAGTGGTCACAGTGTGAGGTTTAAGAAGATGTATTAATTATGCCGAAACAAATGAAATCGAGTTTATTACTGCTTCTTTTAATTGTTTATGCTTTCTTTCTTCAATTGTCTATAATATTGTCCTAAAGCAAGTTTACACAAATTTAAGTCAATTTTGTTAAGTTAAACTTTACAAGTATTATGTATTGAATCCTGTGTAGCACATTAAAATTCATTAAACCAATTATTCTACGCGAAAACGATATTTTTGACAAAAAACCTAAAAAAAACTATTTTACCTAATGGAAAACCTAAAACAGTGTTTTTAAAAACCTAAAAATCCTGTCCCTATTCATTACTATATCCTGGTTCATTATAGTCCAAGAAGTCACATAATAAGATGAATATTACTATTATATTGAATGTACTGGAGAAAGGAAAGTTAAGGGCTGTGAAGTAAAGGAAAAGAAATAGGATTGGAGACAATACCGGATACAAAATTGGAAAGCAGAGGACTAAATGGAGAATAAAATATACAGAAAACTAACGGTAAAATCCTATAGATATTTAATTTCTTAAAAGCATTATTTTTTCGAATTCCCAGATTACGTTTATGGGATTTACTAAATTTTCTGTTTGTCCGAGTTGTGAGTTGGTACAAGCAGATCTGAGAGATTGTGGGCAGCGCTTAACAACGGTATTACCTTTTTCGAGGAGGAAAAGAAATTGGAGGATCAACCTTGTTCTGCCCACTGAGCTGTCATCCCATGAAACTGGTTACAAGAATTCTAATGCTTTACTCGTTTAAACAGACACTAAATTATGAGCAAACAGAATTCTTTCGGCGCCCTTCCATATATTATTCATTTTACATAAACAGTAAACAGATGTATTATATTGATAAATTTCATTTTTTCCGTTCATGGTAATGTTTGTTATTATAAAGGGAACTGTCCACCTAGGCACAAATTAAAGTGGACCAAAAGTTCCAGCTATTTTTACTTCTACAATTAATATTCAACTACTAAGCTTCAGTGTACTCAAGCATAATTTTATCTTTAATGACTATTTGCTGAGAAGTCTTCGGCAAATTCACTTATGTTCAATAGACAGGCAACAGACAATGTTTTATAATTAATCTACATTACGTAGCTCCAGTGTACCTAAGATTAACTTCATAACATTGACTATATGCCGAGATATTATATATTCGGCAAATTTGCCTACACTTAATCATTAGAATACAATGGTTTGACAACTTAGAGTTTTTAAATTTTAAAACTGTACGCAACATATAAGATAATATAATTTTAGTGGTTTTATGTTTTTAATTTGGATACATACAGCATTTTACTATTTAAAGTATTAATGGGTACTATGTGACTGCATAACTTTATTTCCAAGTAGAGGCCTATTTTAGGACAATAGTTAAACATTTATATACCCTTAGCAACCAGGGAAGGCGGTTGGGGCCAGGTAGGTTCCTTCACCCGCTAGCAGCCTCACATTTACAAGCAGAGGGAATTAGGACCAACCGTAATTTTATCCCCATGAGTCACCTAGTCTACTTCAATCAGTCAATCTTACATTTTTTTAATATGTCATTTTATCTTAAAATGTTTGTTATATATCAATTCTACACTTAATTACAAGAAAAATGACACCAAACAATGTATAATTTATTTTAATAGGAACATAGGACTTGAAAGCAGATTTCTCGTAACTTTTATTTATGTATTTGTTAGAAATGTTCCTATTAAAGTAAATTATACATTGTTGGTGTCATTTTTCTTGTAATTGTGTGTAGAATTGATATATAACCAACATTTTAAGATAAAATGACATATTAAAAAATCTAAGATTGATTGATTGAAGTAGACTAGGTGACTGATGGGGAGGAAATTACGGTTGGTCCTAAATCTCCTGCCTTTGTAAATGTGAGGGTCCACGCGGTGAAGGAACCTACCTGGCCTCAACCGCCTTCCCTGGTTGCTAAGGGTATAAGTCAGCACCATCAAGATATGGAACACTTTTTGAAAAATGTATAACAGTATGTATGAAAACATTATACAGGAGTGCTATATGTGTATGATTTCAATTAATACTACGATATTATAGACTAAAAAAGGGGTAGTAAACGTTGCATTCATTGAACTTTCGGTCCAGTTTAATCCGTGGTTAGGTGGACAATTCTCTTTATAATAACAGATGTATTATAGTAAAATAGTACAGTAGAACTCCAATTATCCGAACTCCAACTATCCGGATCGCTTTGAGGCTGTGATGAAATGTTTTTTGGAGCAGCAAGCATTGGGAAACCCTCTCTCAGAGCCGATTATATTAGGCGAAAAAGCAAAACTTTTAGCCGACAGAATAGATAGTTTGTCAGCAAAACAACTGATCCTGAACGACACGTTCAAGATGCGACACTTTATGTAAGAACAGTTCTGTTTAATGTAGCTTTTTCAAGAAATTAAATTTTCCATATTTATCCAATTATCCGGTTATTCGATTTTCCGAATCGACTCCGGTCCCAATTAATCCGGATAATTGTGTAGGCCTAAATACACAAATATATTGGAATCTCTGCAAGGGAATAAATGAATTTAAGAAAGGTTTTCAACCTCGAACAAACACAATTAACATTAATGATGGCACTATACTCGCAGCTCTAAATAGTATTTTAAATATATGAATAAATTTCTTTAATCAGTTGATAATGTACAGGTAGGAGAAAAAAAAGCGGACCGACTAAATATCTAAGTTGCTGATATGAGCCACTGTGCATGCCTAGCGCCATTCACAGGATTCTTTAATCAGTTGATAAATGATAATGTACAGGTAGGGGGAAAAAAAGCGGACCGACTAAAATATCCAAGTTGCTGATATGAGCCACTTCGCATACCTAGTGGCATTCACAGGGTAGCAGGAAATGTGTTGAAATTTGTTCTAGTGTCGACTATTAATTTAGCCTATTTCGAAACCCAGAATATGGTTTCTAATCGTATTGTTTTACAACTGAATTTATTAATTATTAATATTATAAAATACTAACACAAATTATATTATACTCAGCTACAAGAGTCGGTCCGTTTTTTCCCCTACCCTGTACATGGAGATGGCCAAAGTATATAAAGTGAAATATTCACTGCAGAGCCGTTGGTTGCTGAACCGACTCTAACAGAAGTAGAATCAGCTTGGTAAACTATGTCAGGAAACATGTAAACAGCTTCACAACTCATTCTCAAATCCATAATTATCCCACACGTGGAAATTCTAATTTACATATCCGTAAATGTAAGTATACCCTTACTCAGAAAAGTTTTGAACAAACATCGCTTAAACTATTTAACACAGTTCCTTCTCAAATTAAAAACCTTTCTTTCCTGACATTTAGGAGAACGGTTTTAACAGCACTGAGATCTAACCCTCTGTATTCTGTCGATGAGTTTTATAACCTGAGTGTCTTTTAATATCTTATATCTTTGACGGTGCTATACATATTTTATATGTCTTGGCCAAACTATAGTATCCATCCATCCATCCATCCATCCATCCATCCATCCATCCATCGATCCATCCATCCATCCATCCATCGATCCATCCATCCATCCATCCATCCATCCATCCATCGATCGATCCATCCATCCATCCATCCATCCATCCATCGATCCATCCATCCATCCATCGATCCATCCATCCATCCATCCATCCATCTATCCATCTATCCATCTATCTATCTAAAAAAAACATATCTCCAGGCGTTGACTAAATCCCAGCAGAATTAATTATGGCAGGTGGTGATAGATTAAACTCAGAGATCCATTAAACTCATACTTATGATTTGGAAAAAGGAAGAATTGCCAAAGGAATGGGAAGAATCTATTTATTATACCGATCCATAAAAAGGGGGATAGGACCGAATGTAACAACTATCGAGGAATTTCTCTCTTTAACACCATCAAAAAAATTTTTTGTCTAATATACTTCTGTCAAGATTAACCCCATATGAGGACGAAATCATTCAAGATCACCAATGTGGATTTAGGTGAAACAGGTCAACCAATGAGCTATTACTTTTTACTCGCCAAATCTTGGAGAAAAAGTGGGAATGTAATAAGTCTGTTCACAAGCTATTCATAGAATAAAATAACTTATAATTCCGTTACAGCTACAAATTGTACAATATCCTCAATGAGTTTGGGATACCAAAAAAGCTAGTTAGGCTGGTCAAAATATTTCTAAATGAAACCTACGGCAGAATCAAGGTGGGGAAACTTATATCAGATAGATTTGCCATTAGAAGCGGCTTGAAGCAAGGAGATGCATTATCACCTTTACTCTTCAATTTCGTTTTGGAATATACCATTACGAAAGTTCAGGAAAACAAGGTAGGCCTAGAATTAAAGGCAGTCACCAGAGTTTAGATTATGCAGATGATGCCTGCCTGTTGGGCGATCATGTAAACATAATCAGGAGAAACGCAGAAAGTATTTTCGATGCCTGCAGGAATGTTGGAATGGAAATTAATACAGAAAAAAGAAAGTACATGGTCATGAAACGTCAAAACAATGCGCTACAGAATGCTGTATTAAAATAGCAGATAAAGCATTCGAAAAGTGGAGCAATTTAAATATCTAGGAGCAATAAGTACAGACACAAATAGCCTAATACGTAAGTAGAAGTTAATCAGGAAATGCTTGTTTTTATATCCAACTCAGAACCTTTTATCTTCTCGTCTTCTGTCCAGAAATCTAAAAATAACAATTTATAAGACCATTATCCTGCCGGTTGTATTAAATGGGTGTGAGACAAAGTCGCTTACTCTTCGGGAAGAACATAATCTGAGATTGTTGGAAAGCAGGGGGCTTAGGAAAATATTTGGGTCTAAGAGAGATGAAAATGGGGACTGGAGAAAACTGCACAATGACGAGCTTCGTAAACTGTATTCTTCACCGAATATAGTAAGGATAATTAAATCACGGATGAAAAGGGCTGGACATGTTGTGCGCATGGGGGAAGAAAGACATATCTTAAAAATATTGACTAGGAGACCCGATGGGAAAAGACCACTTGCAAGACCTAGACGCAGGTGGGAGGACAATATTAGGATAGATTTAAAGGAAGTCGGATTTGCGAGGGATGGTAGGATGGAGTTAGCACAGAATAGGTTGAATGGCGGGCTCAGGTAAGCGCGGCAATGAACCTTCGGGTTCCATAAAATATATAATATTCCTTAGCTAGCTTAGAGCTTAGGAATTGTCTGTTGCCATTGAGTAAGTAAGTAAGTAAACAGCAGGTATTGGTTACTATCTTGCACGTTTTATTAAGTGCCAGTATGGTACTTTATGAGATTGTGTGTGGGAGACGAAAAATGTCTGTCCGTCTGTCTGTGTGTCTGTACGCGCCATAACTCAAATACGCTTTATCGGATTTTCATGAAACTTGGTATACGCATTTATAATGTCCGTGGAAAAAACTCTATTGTTATTGAACGAAATCGGTTCACCGGTACCGGCGTCAAACCCAATTTAGTGTTTTTTATTTAAAAGCGCCATAACTCAAATACGCTTTATCGGATTTTCATGAAAGTTGGTATACACATTTATAATGTCCATGGAAAGAAGTCTTTTGATATTGGACCAAATCGGTTGGCCGGTACCGGAATAATACCCAATTTAGTGCATTTTTATGTTAGTATATAACAAAAGGCCCCATAACTCAAATATGCTTTATCGGATTTTCATGAAACTTGGTATACGCATTTATAACGTCCATGGCAAGAAGCCTATTAATTTTGGACCTAATCGTTTGACCGGTACCAGAGAAACGGCTAATTAAAAGTCACTTTTTTTTAAATTTTTGTCTACCGGTATTATATGATAGTTAACACTATTCCTTCACTTATGCTTATCGAACGACACCGTCAAACTGACTGAGTTGGCCAAATGGTAACTCCTTGGACTCGTATTCTGGAGGTCCCCGGATCAAATCCCGGAGCCGGCCGATTTGACATGGATTTTTTATTTTTATGTGAATGCGCGATTGTCAAGGTATCACAAATCTGTAGTTCTGCTGACGCTGGTCGATTTTAATCTGATTATAAAAACTTATTTTCTGCATCTCATAATTGCAATTATAATTGATTCAACAAAAACATACTGGCACTTTGTTATATCAGTTTACCTGATGTTATTGATCTATGTATTGCACTGCAGACCACAAAAACTATTTATAAAACCTATAACAGCATTTAAAAAGATGAGTTATTATTAGACCTGGGATTTTAAGCTCTAAAAAAATTAGTTTTAGGCACCTAAAATAGGCTTTTAAAACAAGTAAATAGGCTTTCAAAGGAGAAAATAGGCCCTTAAAGTATGCTTTTCAAATGTGTGTAAATAAACAAAAAATACACTTTAAAATATTACAATATACACTTAAACTGTAACGTGTTTTTTTCTGTAAGAAACGTCAAAATTAGGCATCACGAAGTATATTCACTTAAACAGATGTTCTTTCACTAGCGGTTTGACTCAGTAGGTCTATGTCCCTTCTTACTGCCTGCTCCCTTTGAGCTAATTTTCCCCCTCCCCCATTAGTCAGAATTCCTTTTAGCGACAATTGTTTGGGAAAATCAAGTTTCTGTGAAAAACCACTCTCTGCTGTTCTGCTGTTCAATCAAGGAATGTCCATTATATGATTGTAAAAATTGCAGAAGTTTAATTTTATTTTAAATGTACAAAATATGCATTTTAGGCACCAAATGGTAAAAATAGGCTTTAAAGGTCCAAATAGGCATTTTAGGGCACTATAAAACTCTATAAATGTAAGTGATTTATCATGGAACATCCACATATTTAAAATTTTTCATGTTATCTCATAAGGAACAAAATAGGCATTTGCCTTAAAATCCCAGGTCTAGTTATTATGTAAGTTGCGTGACTCACTTCACGCTGAGAAAGAAATGAACTTCCTTTCTATTGTAGCGTTGAAAGGGTATCGAATACTCTACGCCAGGTATGGGCAACCTTTGGAAAGATGCGGGCTAAACTTTACGATATTTATGAAGACGCGGACCGTAGATAATAGGTAGTTGTGAAAAAATAATCATGATACGGTTTTTATATTTATAAAGTATAATGTTAAAGATACATGAATGAGAACAATATCGAACTGATTAGGCATTTACTTAGAAAAAGCAGAAATTAATGAGAAGCTTGAGCTTGAACTTGAGAAAGAAGATAATCAATGTTGGCATCAATCCCACTAAACACATGCGCAGAGTGTTTTCCAAATTTTCATCTGTAAGTCTGGTTCGATACTTTGATTTAGGCCTATTGCAGCATTTTTCTAGCACTGACCGGAAGGAACACCCTCGTAGTTCAGGCTTTTGTTTCCCCCCTCTCACTCTCTTGTTGGCGAGAACCGAAAATATTTACTTTTTCGAGCGCGATTTTAAAATGTTCCGCGGGCCGGATCAAAAGTCGAAGTGGGCCACATCCGGCCCGCGGGCCGGGCGTTGCCCATATATGCTCTACGCCAATATTACTAATGGAAATACCACAGTAATTTAGTTAGCCTTTGCAGGTTGAAATGAAATGAATCAATACAGAAGAATTCAGAATGCGTCTTACCTTGTTCACGATGTATTGAGCAAGAGATATTTGATTGAGTTCCCCTCAGTTACCTGACCTACTTCCCAAAAAATGAAATACGACCGCTTGATAGAGGGGGGAGGGTAAACGCCACAGGTGTAGTGACCCAGGAGAACCCTACAACATTTCACATGACCCTCCTCTCATGTGACCTCCGGATAACAATGCAATATGGCCCCTCACAAAATACCTTTTGAAAGGAGATAAATTGCTTGCGATAGAAATAACAAAATTGAGTATTATACAATGACTGTATTCTTTATAAATCGAATTTTTCAACAAACAGGTGTAAAAAGAATTTTGATACTAGACTAAACGTTTTCACCCGTTACTAACATACAGTAGAACTCCAACTATATTTTGTAGACCATGCGTGTCCCTATAAAATATGAACAATTGCATTAATTTTAACATTAAGTTACCTAAGGTATAACATTATAGTATATTGCGATACAAGTGCCGTAAGCGATGCATACGGATCGAGGAAAGATTTTGAAAAAACGAGGCGCTCGCGCCGAGTTTTTTCAATTTTCCGAGATCCGTTATGCGCTTACGGCCCGAGTATTGCATGCTATTTTTTTCACGATGATTATTTATATGAATTTAATTATATTAAATATAATATTGTGTATATACATTATTGAAGATAGATGTTTATTTCAGAAAGTGATTCGCATGTGTTTGTTGTTATGGGAACCGAATATTTGTCCTGGGGGGCCTTGTCCATAAGGCTTGTATTATGATGTGTGGCGTAAGTAAATTCTTACCGCATGGAAATTTGTTTTGTTTTCATAGCAACAAGATTGCGTGCGGGAATGTCAACTTACGATGCACGGCAACAACATTCGTAAGTACCACTAATTAGTTAAGTCGTGCAAAAAGAATTTTAATACTAGACTAAACGTTTTCACCCGTTACTAACATACAGTAGAACTCCAACTATATTTTGTCCCTATAAAATATGAAACATTAAGTTACCTAAGGTATAACATTAAATTAACGAAATAAATTTCAAATTTAACTCGACCATTTAGTGAATATAAGTTACTGTATAATTGTGCTCCTTTACCGAATTTTTCACTTAAAATATGACAGTTAACTTACAAATATGGCCAAAATATGACCAAGATCATAAAAAATGACCAAAATATGACTTTATATGACAATAAAACGGTCCTATTAGGATACCAAAACTGTAATTCATGTTTAATTTGTGTTTGTGGGAAGAATGGAGGTCAGGACAAAAATATGACATGTCATGAACAACCTAGTCCTAATAATAACTATGTGAACTGTTTCACTGGATGTTAAACAGATTAATGTTGATGTGATCCGGTCAAGGATGGGTAAATTCACTGACTAATCAGCCATTCTGGACAGAGCATATGGGAATAATTACATTGGACTTACGTAAAGAAGAAGCTAACTTCTTTTTCTAATAGTAAATTATTACTTTAATCAAAGATAACTTGTAAAATATAGGTTCAATAAGAATTTTACTTTCTATACTAAAAAATTAGACAAATTAGACTAAAGACTCTAGTACATAAATGTGAGGGTCTTTTCTCTCTCCTGTACAATTTTCTAAAAGACACTTAGAATCTCCTCAATTACGAAAATAAATAAAATTATGATTTCACAAAGCTCTCCCAATAAGATTGTGACGATTCACAAAGCTTTCCCCATAAGATTGTGACAATTGACAAAGCTCTTCCTATGTGATTGTGCCTGTTCACAAAGCTCTCCCCATAAGACTGTGACGGCTCACAAAGCTCTCCCCATAAGATTGTGAAGGTTCAAAAAGCTCTCCCCATAAGACTGTGACGGTTCACAAAGCTCTCCCCATGAGATTGTGACGGTTCACAAAGCTCTCCCCATAAGGTTGTGACTGTTCAAAAATTTCTCCCCATAAGACTGTGACGGTTCACAAAGCTCTCTCCATAAGACCATAAGATTGTGACGGTTCACAAAGCTCTCTCCATAAGACCATAAGATTGTGACGGTTCACAAAGCTCTTCCTATGTGATTGTGACGGTTCACATAGCTCTCCGCATGAGGTTGTGAAGGTTCAAAAAGCTCTCCCCATAAGGTTGTGACTGTTCACAAAGCTCTCCCCATAAGATTGTGCCTGTTCACATAGCTCTCCCCATAAGACTGTGACGGCTCACAAAGCTCTCCCCATAAGATTGTGACGGTTGACAAAGCTCTCCCCATGAGATTGTGACGGTTCACAAAGCTCTCCCCATGAGATTGTGACGGTTCACAAAGCTCTCCCCATAAGGTTGTGACTGTTCAAAAATTTCTCCCCATAAGACTGTGACAAAGCTCTCTCCATAAGACCATAAGATTGTGACGGTTCACAAAGCTCTCTCCATAAGACTGTGACGGTTCACAAAGCTCTTCCCATAAGATTGTGAAGATACGAATCTCAATAACAATGCAGTCCAACTGGTATCGATCATTAACCATTTCCAGTTCAGGCAGGGTATCATCTGTATCTGTATCTGGTACCCTATGATCCCCAGGTGGGGCGAAGGGGCCTCCAATGGAGGTTTCATTACTAATTTTGATATGCTTATTTTCCGAGAGAGGGTAGAGGGACAGGTGGTAAGCCCATCGCCTCGCAACCCCCCTCTGGAAACTAAGTATTTCTTAGACGTGAAAGGGCCGAGAAATTTTGTCCAGAGGCTCTAATTTAAGCTTGGAGTTCTTTTACGTGCCGTAAATCTACGACACGGGACCCCCAGCTTAAACTCCCTCCCGGAGGACTCCGTGCCCAGGATTTTTACGTCCTGAAAAATCCATCGACCGCGGCCGGGTTTGATCCCGAGCCCTGCGGATCTAGAGGCGGGCACGCTACTTCTAGACCACCGCGGCCGACAGGGTATCATAGAGCACAATAAAAGCACAATTCAGTTCATGGATGCTCGATTAGAACCAGATGGCCCTGGATTTTATTTATATGACAGCAATAACAGACACGGTTCAGTTCAACGATAATTTTAACTAGTTAGCTAAAAAGAGGAGTTTTCCGCTCTAGGCTAGCTTTGACCTTCTTTACTATTTATTGTGTCCGCTTTCTTCCCCGTAATTCACAATTAATCACTCTTATTCTTACACAATTTGCTTGGCAGTTATTGTTGTAAATTAAACTTTACACTGTACAAAAAATGATTGCTCCCAGCATTAGATAATTACAAAGGAAAAAATCGCGGGAATTACAGTTGAGTGATAATGAAAGGTAAATACATTACCGGCAACAGCATCTAATTAAGTTGACGTGAAATTCTGTATACATTTTTAATTAGCCTACTTTTTATAAGAACAATGTTCGATTTGTAAGGCCATGAAGTAAACTTCCGCATAAGAAATCATGCATTAACGACTACAGTGAATTCAAATAAAGAAAGAACTTTTAAATCTGCAGCCATTTCATAATTACGGGCGGTACATTCTAGCAAATTATAAAATCTATTTTTATTACATATCATAAATAATAAACTAGAATTGGTTCTTCACATTCTGTAAACTTAACAATGCCTTCTCCTCCACACTACATGCAAAGCATTATTTAAAATTAATTTTAAATATTTTAAATTTTCTTTTCAAAATCTATTACGGGTGGGACATAATTTGGACACTGATTTTAATGATGCAAAAGAAAAGTTCATTTGCTGTTCTGCTATTACTGTTAGGGTCTTAATGTTGTTATTAATGAAAGTATGAGGGATTAAATACAAATTATAAACTGTTTCCAGGTTGTCAAAACATTTATTTAACTCATCAATAATAATTTAACAAAACTATCATCATTACGGGTGGGACAAAAAGTTACTTGTTTTTTTTTCACATAGTAATTAACCACAAATATTTTTTAAGTTAATCTTATACCAAATTGTACCTTAAGATGTATATTTTCTCAAATGAAAATGGACATAGCTGATTACTCTTGACTACTTGGTATTAAAGAGTGTTAAAATCATGCTAAAAATGGCAAAGAAAAAGTAATTCCATGCAATAAATAAGTAAATCGACAGATTTTACACATGAAAGTCCTTAATATTCAGAGAATTTGAGGTTTTGAACTTATTTTTGACCACCCAATTACAATAATTTTATAACTTCTCTCTTTGAGGAAAAAATTGCCATATTTTATGAAATGGCTGCCCGGTTCACATAGCCTATTTTAAAAAAAAAAAGGAATTGCCTTAAACTAAAGACAAATATGCCGTCGCGGTGGTTCATCCTTAGTGCGTGGGTTCAAATCCCGGGCAGGCGTACGTGTAATTCGTGATGGTCGAAACATTGACTTGGTGGTTTTCTCAAGGACCTCCCGTATCCCCTTCTAAACCCAACACTCTCCACTTCATCTTACATTTCCATCTTAACATCTTCCCGTTTCCTTTCCTTTCCCGCTCAGCGGTGAAAGAAAGAAATGTTTAAATTTACCCCATCAGGGGAGTTCCATAGGGGCTTGTGGGGGATTCTGATGACCGGGGAGCTTGTGGGCACGCAACTCATCACCAGACTTCGGATTTTAGGTACAAACCTATTTTAATCCTTAAGTGATATATGGACGAAAACTTGTACATGCATGTTTCATAAGTGACTATGCCTAAAACTGATACTTTTATAGGACCTGAAACAGCCTATTTTTACGTTAGAGCCTAAAATTGCCTTTTTTCTTGTTTTTCCTCTCAAGTTCAAAAAAGTTATTTTTTGTTATAAATTCTAGCATTTTTTTCAGTTCGTACTAAATTTTTAGCTCGGAATGTGCAGTAGGCCTACATAACGCATTTATGACGTGGTTAAATAGTAAGGAATGTTTCGTTTTCCGTAGAAAAGTTCCTTGGAATTCCCAAGAAATTGTAGTGTTTTTCTCCCGACTCCCACATCCAGTAACTAAAAAAATGTTCTCTGAATCATTGATGGTTACAAGGGGTAGAATATGCTAGCATGCGTAGCTTCTGGGCGCAGGGATTAGGTTTTCAACTGTTATGGTAGTAATACAGGCCCTAGTAATAGGTCTACACAATTCGGTATACTGCCTGTTCATTTAGACGTGATCACTTGCATGCGCCGCAGATATAGAGCGGGACGGAAGGGGAGTGTGTTGCTAGTATGGATCACGTGAGACTGATACCACTGCGCATCGTGTTTACAGTGTTCACGTCTAAATGCACAGGCCTATAGCTATATTTTATCATGATTATTGACTAAAGGTGACTTCAATAAATATAATATTATGCATTGCAATTGAGATATTTCAGAAAATTGGCAACTTAACGATTTTATAAGAGACTATTTTACGATTTTTAGAACCTATTTTCCAATTTTTAGCGCCTATTTTAGGTATAGTCTTCGCGCCCAAACGAACCCCAGTCGGCTACAAAGCGAGCGGAACGCTTTTAAGTCGGACCACTTCCCTCATCTGGAAAAGATTATTAGGGTCGTCCCCAACCCACCTCTCGCCTCCAAGGGCACATGTCCTACCCTATTCTAAAGACAAAGAAGGGGAATGAGAGAATACAACATGCGAGTTGGCATAATTTCAAATACGGTACTTTTTTATCTGCCCACCTCTTATATTAGCAGTGCCACCAATCAGAACTTCTAATTAAATATGCTAACCTGTCACTCAGGATCGTGGGATAGTCAACTCTAGAAGGGATATCGTTAATCTATTTTAGTAATACGTGTATACAGCAATGGAATTAATGGGATTACCAGGACCCGGATTTTGGTGACATGTGTCATCTTTTAACTGGAACTTCATGGACGTTTTCACCCGTTACTAACATATCCCTCACTGCAAAAATTGCATAACAGTAGGTATGTGACATAACAGTAGATATGTAATATGCGATCACCGGTATTCTAAAAAATATATTTTTAAGTGTAAGTTAATCATATATGCTAAATATCTTAAAATATATCAATAGTATATTGCGATACAAGTGCCGTAAGGCATGATTACGGATCGAGGAAATAGTTTGAAAACACGAGGCGCTTGCGCCGAGTGTTTTCAATTTTCCGAGATCCGTAATGCGCTTACGGCACGTGTATGCTATTTTTTGCACGATGATTATTTATATCAATTTAATTATATTAATTGTGATATTACCTGAAAATATTATGTATATACATTCTTGAAGACAGATGTTTATTTCAGAAAGTGATTCGCATGTGTTTGTTGTTATGGGAACCGAATATTTGTCCTGGGGGCTTTGTACATAAAGACTTGTATTATGAAGTGTATCGTAATGAATTATGACGTAGCGCAAGCACCGTAAGTAATTTAACCGCATCGCAACGCCCTTAGCAACAAGAATGTGTGGGAATGTCAACTTACGATCCACGGCAACAACGTTCGTACGTAAGTACCACTAATTAGTTAAGGAGTGCAACAAATATCTTACATAATATGTAGTGCAGATATTCTAATCATGACTGCTACAATATTAAAATGGTAATTATAGGGTCTTTTCGGTCAATTCCCCCCCCATTTTTAGTTGTAGGTCATTTTTAGAATTCAATGTCATTATTTGGTTATTTTTTTGGGTTCTTTGTGGCCTTTTCCCCCCACATTTAATATTTTTAGGTAACTTTAAAAAAATATAAAGTAATTATTTTATGTTCTGTTGTTTCTCGCATTATATAGAGATTTTGTGCATTTACTTAGGCTACATTGAATATTATCGGAACTCTAAATAAAGATCTTGTTATAATTTTAATTTGGATGCAGAAAGACGGTGTTCCTGTTTGCATTTAACTGTATGTATATGTACCAATTAACTAATTACAAGCCTATAACTGGGTCCAAGATTGCTAGTTCGATCCTGGCTCAGATCGATGGCATTTATGTGTGTATAAATGTGACAGGCCCAGATTTACTGGCATGTAAAAGAACTCCTGCGGGACAAAATTGCGGCACACCGGCGACGGTCACAGACCTAATTTGCAGTACATCCCCGTCGTTAAATGACCATATACCAACCAACCAACAAGCCTACAATTTGGTCAACAACATAAATGTATAATAGTCACAAATCTGAGGAACAAACTAGTAATAAATAAATAAATAAATAAAATTAGCCTAGACATCCCAAAGGGCAATGGCCTCCTGCGGATTGCAGGGCAAGCTCCTATACCTCTCGTTAGGTGAGCTAATCCTAGCGAGAGTTTTTGTGCATGATTGGATTGCTTCTGTATTTCCACTAGTCACTTGGGGTGGAGGTTTCTCCCATTTTCTTCCACTCTTTTCTATTCCTCGCTACTCGAGACCATAGTCTTCCTGATGATTTGATGAAGTCGTCCTCCCATCTGGTCTTTTGCCTCCCCACACTTCTCCAGCCTGTTCTGGGGTCCCACATTGTAGCTTTTTGTGCCCATTTTCGTTGGTTCATTCGCATCACATGGCCTCCCCACCTCCATTTCAACTGTTCCGCTGTATTTGCCACATCCTTCATACCTGTTCTTTTCCTGATTTCTGTGTTGCGGATTTTGTCCTTTAATGAGATGTGGAGGATAAATCGCTCCATTTTGCGCTGGCATACCTGTAATGCTTGCCGCTGTTTTGCAGTAAGCGCCCATGTTTGGCACCCATAGAGCAGTACTGGAACCACACATTTCTCTAGGACCGCAGACTTCATTGCTGTCTTCAGTCTTTTGTCAGCCAGTAAGAACTTCAATGACCAAAACTTCTTCCACGCCAAGCCGATCCGTCTTTTGATTTCTTTTTCCATACAGTTACCAAACGAGATCATTTGTCCTAGATATATGTACTCTTGGGTGTACTTTATATGTGTAGTGCCGATGTGGATGGGGGTTTCTTCTTTGTTGGTCATCACTTGAGTTTTTGTGGGGTTCATGTGCAATCCTGCCTCTTTGCTGGTAGCCTCCAGGTCTTTTAGCATTTCTTCTAGGTCTTTTGCTGATTCTGCTAGCAGGATAATATCGTCTGCGAACCTGAGGTTTGTCAACCTGACACCATTGATGTTGATACCGTACTTGTCGTCCCAGTTGAGCTTTGCAAATTGGTTCTCTAATAGGCTAGTGAAAAGTTTTGGGGATAGAGGGTCGCCTTGTTTGTATTTTCATACAAATTTTTGGTATTTTTTTAGTTTTTGGTCACTTTTGTATTTTTGCAGTCTTTTTATAGCTCATTTTTGAGTATTTTTAGGTCGTCAAAGTACGGGCCCTGATATGCACACAACTGACAGATTTCATGATGATATGGGCCCGAAATATGCAAATTAGAACCCTGACCGGCAAAAGATTGATTTATGCTGCGTACCAGCTAAGCTCCGCCGTTTTGTTAGGTTAGGAACGTTTATGTTAGTTTAGGAGCAATATACTGAATAGCACGAGGTTTATTATGTCTCACATTGAATTTCTTCTGTGACGAAACCCTAAACCCCACCTTCCCAGGCGGGCCTCATTAGAGAGGAGCCTTGGGTGCAGCATAAAACTATTTTTCCCCCTGACGTTTCATCTCTTGATTCTGATTTGGTGTAATTTATTAAAACCGAATTATATTCATTATGACTACATTCTAACGAATCACTAACATCCTCTTACTTACAACCTTACTCAACATACGTCATAGGCGTAACCAGGCCGACCATATGAGGGGGGTTATAACATCCGCGGGGTCTGGGGGGTATGGAATACCCCCCAGGGAGAGGGGGGTCCGGGGGTCGTCCCCCGGAAAATTTAAAAAATTAAGATGCAAAATAACGAGTTTTAAGCTTCCGGGGTTCCTCCCCCGGACAATTTTAAAAATTAAGACGCAAAATAACGAGTTTTAAGCTTCCCACGCTTTATACTTCTATTAAGTAATTTATGGGCAGACTTAAAAACATTATACAATTTTCCTTTTTTTAATCAATGGGGGGGGGGGGGTTTCAAACCCCCAACCCCCCCCCCTCTCGGTACGCCTATGACATACGTTATACTTCTCTCCCTGTTATGGCAGTTTGATTTCCAGGGCTACATCGGTCCTAATTAAGTCAACTGTTTCTGGTAAAAACAAAAAGTGTAAGTTACGGTTGAATCTTTCGCTTTAAATGCTTTGCTATTACGCAGTCAAGTGCTGTTGTTATTCCAGATCTACTTAATCTTATAATAATCCTTCACACATCAAATCATAATAACCAATCGCTGTATTCAATCATTTTTATCAAAGAAGCTACAGGTATGAAGATCAGAGATGCCAACCTTGAAAGGTGGTTATCAGTAGTGTGAGTCCTCCATGTTTAACCGAAAAATCACAATTACAGGTGATCGGTGAAAATAATGTTTGAAGGTCCGAGGCAAGGAAACTCTTCCGTATATTGCTTTCGATACTGCTGATTTGCCGCAGTTCGTTTTTGTCCATCAGACTCGTTACTGGTTTTATGTTTACAGGACATATTTCCTCAATATTCTACTTGCACTGCAACACTCAATAAAACTTCTAGCAAGCAACGGCGTCGGTAGTCGTCAGCGGCATTACAGTGATAATGAAAAAAGAGGAAATATGTTAACACCAAAGATGTTATAACTACAATTATGTTATAACTGTAAGATATAACATCTTTGGTTAACACACTCACGTCAAAGCTTGTAGTGTCCAATGTCGCCAACACAACGGGTGTTTTCTTTTACAAACTATTTCTCATGATAACAGTTGGCATCTCTGCCGTCACATTATACTTTTTTATGTTTGCGGGAGAAACGAAACATTTTAGAAATACATATTGCGATTCGTAAAATCCGTAATATTCAGTACAATTTCCGTATTGCCGTAGCAAATTCAAGATAATCGTAGAAACTACGGGAATTCCGTAGAAGTTGGCATCTCTTGAAGATGTTTCAGTGTTTTACATAAAACAAGTGCACGTATGAATGTGAAAAAATAAAACGATAAAATTGTGACGATGGACACTTGGGAAATTCCACATATTCTTGTACTGAATTGGTTATTAATTCATTACCTAAATAGTCAACACAGGCTGTTACAGTTCCTTACCATAAAGTGAAATTTGTCCTGGATTCAGTTTAAAATAATGAAGACTACAAGTGAAGCAAGATTCTCACATTTTCAAACTTGTTTTATATAAATTACCTCTGGTTCTGATCGTTTCTACTCCCTTCATATGGTCGTTTGATTGCTTTACCAGTCTTCATCACGAGTTTCATAACTTTCTATTCCGATAAACATAAAATACATAGGACAGAATGAGTGAATATTAATGACTAATATTTCTGAAAATGGTAACATTTTCGTAAAAATTATCAACTCAAAAAAATATTAATGATTAATATTTCGGAAAATGGTAAAATTTTTGTAAAAACTATCAACTCAAAAAAATATTAATGACTAATATTTCTGAAAATGGTAAAATTTTCGTAAAAATTATCAACTCAAAAAAATATTAATGATTAATATTTCGGAAAATGGTAAAATTTTTGTAAAAACTATCAACTCAAAAAAATATTAATGACTAATATTTCGGAAAATGGTAAAATTTTCGTAAAAACTATCAACTCAAAAAATATTAATGACTAATATTTCTGAAAATGGTAAAATTTTTGTAAAAACTATCAGCTTAAAAAAGATATTAATGACTAATATTTCTGAAAATGGTAAAATTTTCGTAAAAACCATCAACTTAAAAAAAATATTCTCTTCTATGCGATTTTCCCCGAAGGTTCACAAAATTCAAGCATAATTCAAGGATTTTTCCCGACATGGAAAATTCCAGCATAATTCCCGATTTTCCCGATTTTCAAGGCTGCTGGACACCCTGAATATATAATTGTATTCTAGAACTACAGTAGAACACCAATATCCGAACTTCAACTATCCGGATCGCCAATTATCCAGACCGCTTTGACACCGAATTCAAGTGGTTATTGCAGCAGCGAGCATTGGGAAACCCTCTTTCAGGGCCTATTATCTGCGAAAAAGCAAAACTTTTAGCCTATAAAATCGACAGTTTGTCATAAAAACAACTGGCTTCTGACCGATATGTTGAACAAATGACGCTTGTTTATGTACAGTACTGTACAATTTAGTGTTTTTTAAAGAAATGACATTTTTCATTATTTATTCAATTATTGTGGGTGCCACTTCTTAAAGACTTTTTTTTCTCAAGAACTGCCTCTACCTGCTGCCACTCTAATCCTCTTCTAATAATCCTGTCAATCAGTGAATAGGAAGGTAATTAGTAGGGCTGAAAATCGATTAAAATTTCTAATCTTGTTAACGCTTGACTTTAATCGATTAATCGGTTGATTAATCGACAAACAGGTCGGTATTTTAAACGAAACCAAATCGTACATTTAATATTGTTTTACACGTTTAATATCTACTACACTATAGATAATTAGAAGAAATCTTGAATTAATGAATATCATTATTAGTTAACTAGTGAAAAAATACGATATATACAACATATAGGGCCTATATCGTATATACAAAACTTACATTTCCGGTTACTTTTTCAGCCAAGACTTGAGACACACGAGTTAGTTGACATTTGAATGTTTAAGAGACGATCGTAGCTTGTTTACAATAATACCGGCAGCACTAAAAACTTTCTCACTCGGCACTGAGAAAGGAGTTTGCTCATTTGACCCATTTCTCGAAAAAAGTTTTTCAGAATTCGACTAAACCGATTAATCGGAAAATGTAATTGATCGACGATTAAATGTTTAATCCATTAATCGGTACAGCCCTAGTAATTAGGCGTATTCACGCTTGTCTGCAATCCAGTACAATGTTCTCAAATATGTGCCACAGAGACGTTTACTTCACTTGAGAATCGGTTAATATTATCAGTAGAGACCGGATTTTAAAGGGAATTCCTTTTTTTATATTTCATCACAAAACGTGATAAAATTGAACAGGACATTACTGAGTAAGTTTCAACTGCAAATGACCTGGTTTTAACGTCCTTTTTTTTCACCTTTTTTTAGGCTCATTTCCCCTTTTTTTTAGGGACTTTCCCTTTCCAGCACCTTTTTTACTAATTTATTTTGAAAAATTCGTAAATTATCCAGTATTTGGTAATATGAAAACATTAAAAATTGTTTTCACTGATACGCCAATGAAAAAAATAATTCCTCCCAGCAGAATAGAGCGCTACAGGGAAATCAAAGGCTTGCCATTACCTGTTTCCCTTTATAACAAGGTGGGGAACATGGATTTCGTGTGCTACTTTCCTCTGTGAGAATTTCAACAAGATCAAAAATTTTCTTCAGTCATTAGATGTTACAGAATCAGCAGCTGTAGAGCAAGCAAAGGCTTTACATAAAACAAACATGTATCTCTCTGAATTTTTACACTCTCTTACTTTTATATCCCTTTTTTCCCATCTTTTTTTGGCAATAATTTTCCCTTTCTTCCCCACCTTTTTTTGGCAATAATTTTCCCTTTTTTCGTCCTTTTATGGGTGAAAATTTTCCCTTTAAAATCCGGTCTCTAATTATCAGATTAGCTGCATCCCGAAATGATCACAGTAAGCGGCGTATAAGTGCATATTTGTACCTCTAAATAAAGACTGATTCAGTTCAAGGTCTCACAAAAAATTGCTATAGAAGAATTGTAACGCCTACCTTCAGCAGGATCGTAAGCAGCTCCACCTCTTGGTAAAGCCTCCAGGTCATAAGTTAGAGATGCAACTTGCTTGGTAAAGTCCGACTTGGAGGTAGCCGCTTCCACGTACAAGGCGGCTTGACCTCCGCGACTTTGAAAACACCTCACCAGCTGTGGAGGGGCGCCATCTTCCACAGAGAAAAGCGGCACTAATGATCTAGGTCCTTCTAGGAATATCCGTGCTCCACCGAAATTTGAGCCCACTTTAACACACCCCCTAAAGTCTCTTCCTGAGGCTCCTAGCCTGAGCAAAACTCTTAGGGCGCCTCTAGGATACACCCACTCGATGTGCCCCTGTGAGCACCGCAGGTAGACTGGCGTCACACCCCTGCCAGGGCCGTCCGCTGCCGTCGACAGACCACTGCAAACAAGAAACAATACAATATTAGTAGGGAAAGGCATTTAACTACCACAAAATAGTGAACAAATGCAAAATAAAGTTTTATTTATGACCTAAAAATAGTGAAAAAAGACATAGAACTTTTAAAAATGATCAATAAATTTACCATTACTACTTATATTTAGTTTTTTAAACATATTAAGATAGTTCTGTTTTAGTTTAATCAATACAATAAACACATTGAAAAACTCGAGTTTTAATAATAATAATAATAATAATAATAATAATAATAATAATACAGAAGTTGCGCACAATGTGCATAGATAGTAGGCTTGCGTTTTATGATTCACAGAACTTCCTCAGGGATAGTGTTCTTGATTTGCAATTTAATACATGGTATCTTTCACATATGTTTCCACATAATTTGCACGCGCGTCTTTCGTTTGGTTCGTGAAAGCTCATTAGCCTAGAGTGTAAGAGCACATTTTAGAAGTCTTAAATTGCATTAAATCAAATTAAATATTTTGCAGCATAGGCGTAACCAGGCCGACCATATGGGGAGGGTTATAACATCCGAGGGGTCTGCTGGGGGGGTGGAGAGGGGGGTTCGGGGGTCCTCCCCTGGAAATTTTAAAAAATTAAGATGCACAATAACGAGTTTTAAGGTTCCCACGCTTTATACTCGTATTAAGTAATTTATAAGCAGACTTTAAAAAATGTACAATTTCCCTTTTTTTAATCAATGGGGGGGGGGGTTCAAACCCCCAACCCCCCCCCTTGTTACGCCTCTGTTTTGCAGTAAAAAATATTTAACGCCACTCAGAATTCTGCGACCTCTGATATTTGGGAGGGAGTGATTTCGAGCACTACCAGTTCCCCAGGTCGTGTTCAAAACAACCCTTCTGCTAATAGAAACATACACTCGTCTTAGCAACAGCTTTTAATTTTGTACATTAAAAAAAAAATTCAGGAGTACAATTTACTTAAAGTAATTCCACAGCGAGCACAAAAAACCAATCCTGATGCAATTGCTGCATAACGTACGAACTGTAAATTAATTAGCCTACATGAGCGCACCTGCTCATGTGACACATGACATGATTCATGGAGTATGACTCAAGCATTCTTACTTAGATACAGCTGAGTGCATCGCCTCTCCTCCAGCCGACGTGCGTTTCATTAGCAACTCACATGAGCATGAGACCAGGACCCTATTTCATAAACCCGACAGGCATTACAATTTGACAATTAAGGTAGTTGTACACCCCTGAAATCTGAAAAATGATGAAAAATTGCATTTTTTTTAAATAGCTTAGATGGATAGACAATTCTTTTCTCTTTAATTTCATGTATCAATTTTTAATTTCTGATTGTTAGTTCCTGACATACAGTCTTTTTTCTAAATATATGACGCAGGAGGTTTTTAGCAAATCGCAACTTTCAACTTCAATTTCCCATAAGTAGTAAATCGCAAGGCATTCAATTGTTTAAACATAATTTTTCTATTAACATATCAAGGTGATTTTGGTGTCATGTTGAAGCTTGAAATCTTCTCTAGTGCTTGACATTGAGTAATTTCTGAAAAACGAATATTCTGTTGTGTTATAGAATTTTGTTTATAATGATGTGATTAAAAGAAATACAGTTTACATTAATCAATATAACAGTTTAAGTAATCGAACAAAAACAAAATGTCAGGCACTAAATAATTTTTTTGTCTACATAACAGTTAAACATTGGTGTTTGTATCTTAAATAGTTTTGGAGTAATCATGTTTTGAATTTTTAGTCAAAATTTACAAAATATTTTTATAAACAAATTATAAACAAATACAAAACCTTTTCCTTGCAAAATGTCTTAACATGTAGCTGTATAACATATATAAAAATTGACTCCTAATATTGAAAAATAAAATTTTCATACCTAAAGGTGTATTACCACCTTAAGGGAATGCACCACTGAGATTTGTTAAAAATTGTGTAAAAAAGTCATTTTTCATTTTTGTACTGATAAAATTCTACAAACATTCTAGTTTCAGAATCTATTTTCGTTTATGACATTCTGCGTGTTTAAAAGGCGTCAGGTGACTTTTTAAATGGCCTTGCGCACGTTCCTGACTGCTACCTGCCTGCCCTTAAAGATCGTTTATCTAACTATTTTTTTTTTCCATCATTTTTTATAATTTAAAACACTCCACACGATGAAGTCTTTATGCAATTTCTCTCAAATTTTCAGCACATGTTCTTAAGGTGTAGTTATAAAAATCTGTCATATGAATTTTTGAAATATAAATATATATAACTTACACTTTTTTTTGTCTCAGGAACCATAAACCTTAGAAAAAAATCATATGACAATTTTTTTCTTCATAGTTAGATAAATAAAGTGCATTTGTGAAAAAATTAATTTTTGAAAATTTTTATCGTGTGGAGTATTTTGAAAATCGCTCTACTTTTATAATATGAAAATTAATAACTCAAAAACTTTTCAAGATATTAGGATGAAATTTTAAAACTTAAAATAAATGCATGAGACAAGTGTATGGTAAAATGTTGAGCTATATTGTTTGAAAACTTTCGATTTTAGTAATTTCAGTGATGCATTCCCTTAAGTCATTTCGGTACGCAATTGTCTCCGTTTTTAAATCTACAAATTTGTCATACTTTACAGGTAAGTAATTTTGAATTGTCAAGGTCAATAGTGACAACTGTATAATTTTGTCTGTCATAGAATGCAAATCAGTTTTCCCAATATGAATACAATCTATTATCGTGTTTTCTGAAACGATCAATTATTCGTTTTGATTGACTTTATTTATTGCCAGGAATAAAACGTTCCTAACGTCTATCGTCAGAACATATTTATTTCTGTTTATGGCTTCTTGTAATATGTCCCTTATATTTTAGATTGATTTTGTTGATTTGGAATTTTTCTTTGAAAACAATATCATTCAAATTAATTGATAAATTAACGTTATGCTTCAAATCTATATTATTTCACTTTCTAACCAATTTTTCACTGCTACTACTACTGTAGGCTATGTATCTTACATATTATCACCATTATAAATTAATTTATTATTATAACTGAATTCCATTTTTCAGTTTTTCTTCTGATTTAACAATTGTCAAAATGCTATGACATAAGAGAAGTCAAGTGTCACAAAAACATGACAATTTTACAAACATGTATAACTGTTAATTAAAGACTGCATAGGTAGGTGTTTCATAAACGAAAATTGTTGGAAAACATGACATATATTTTCATATGTCAATTGTAAAATTTTGTGAAACAGAAAAGTGATGAATTGTCATGACAATTTACATAACTGTTAACTTTTTCTGACATATACATGGCTTTGAGAAACAGCAATATGTTGCATTGTAGGATTGTCAGACATTTGATTGTCACCTGACAATAATTATTGTAGAATTGTCATGTTTATGAAATAGGGCCCAGTTCTCGTCGAGTTATGAAATCCATGGTGCAGAAACCACGATGGACCTGGATGAAGAAAGGAAAACATCCGAATGGCTGTATAAGAGACAGTATACGAGATAGGCTTATGTATAATACTGTTAACCTTACGTTCAATTTTCTTTACAACTAGCTTAACAGAGTAATGGAGTAATGCACATGAAGATTAATTTATTGAGGTCACATTCGTCTGTACTAAGATTGCCCTACCCTGAAAACACTGTAACTTCAGGAGCAATGTTATCAAAATCCACCCCATGTAAATGAATGATCATTTTACAGTACATGACTTCAGGAAATCACGCTGTTCATTGAATTAATTTGCTGACAGAATTTTTCAATGTTATATATATATATATTTCCTTTAAAATCTAGGTCTGTTCGTTTGTTTTTGTGGCTGTTGTTTTTTCTTTCTTGTGTCGTAGATATACGAGCCAACTTTGCGAGTTAAAAGTGTCAGAAGAATGACGTAAACAATATGTTAGAAAAGAATATTCAACAGATCCTATTGCAAATAGTTTCTGAGAAAATGGTTCGTTTGATAATATAAATTTTGTTTTTGCAGCCTCTACTGTGCATGTTCCTCTATGAACAGTTTTACGCCGCTTATTGTGATCACTTCGGGACGCAGCTAATCTGATAATATTAACCGATTGATAACAGTAGCCGAAGGGATTAAATGAAGGTTATTTATTCATATAAACTTATAAGATAATACACTATAAAACAGAATTAAATGTATTTATTCATAAAATATTACGTAACTGAATCCTTGAACCATTCATAGGCTAATACAATAATAGACTGCAAGCTATTATTTCTTCAACCAGTAATAGTAATTTAAAATTAAAATAATTCTACAGAATCATTGGGCTGGAAACGAAGAAAAGTGCGCTTCAACAACAATTTCTTTCAACTTCAAATTAATGCAGGTTAAGCCTAATAATTACTACACCTACGAAACTATTTTTTGACCATTTGATGTTATCTAATAATCCTACAACTACTGGTCTCAACTTTTAAGTGTTAAGAAGACGAATTGGCCTTGGAAATAAAATAAAAACAATAAGATCTGCCAATTCGCTTGTATTTGTTTGTATAGGCCTATTGCGACGAAAATGACAGACACAAATATTTTAAAACGTTGCCAAACTTTTCAACGAATGAAACAGAATTGTTAGTCAATTTAGTTCGAAAGTATAGGAGTACGTAGAATGGAGAGGGGAAGGAAAAAAAGGGGGGGGGGAAAAAAAAAAGAGAGAGAGAGAGAGAGAGAGAGAGAGAGAGAGAGATGAAAGACATTTTATTATTAGGGAAAAAGTTAAATCAAAATTGAATACAGTTTTGCTCAGTGTAAGTTTATTCAATCACAGCTAAAATAAATACCATAGCTAGCCTATTCATTGCTCATAAAAATGATCTTGTATTAGCATTTGTTTCACAATATAGCCTTCTATAGCTATATTAAAATACTTTCCATTCCGGAAAGTAATCAAATAGAATTACTTTAAGTTTTGTCTCATCTTCTCATAGCGTGTTGTATCCGAAATTGAATTTGTTGATACTGCCTTATAATCGTGTTTTTATAGTCATTTTCTATTAAACAATTATTACGTCTTAAACTGCAGGCTAAACGGTAGAAAAGGTTCAGTTATGATAAACTTAATATTATCTTGTAGTTATCGTTTATAATACGCAAAAATCTGAAAAACTAAAGTTTAAACTAAAACTGAAGGTTAAACCATGATTATAATACTGGCCCTAAATGTTAGTGATAATAATTAATTGATATTTAACTTCATATAAATGTTTGTACTAATTGTAATTTCATTTTGTCTCATGACTAGTCGATATTCAACTGCTTTTTAATTAATTTTATTAATTTATGTTAATTTCTAAATGACTAGTTGATTTTCAAATCGTTTTAATTAAATTGATGATATAATATTACTATTGCTTATCCAGTTTATTGAGTATAAGACAAATGTTAAAGGATAACTCTACTATAAAATGGTTCTACTTACTCTAATATATGTAACCCAAGAACTATGTCAATTTATAATTAACGCATTGTAACTTACACTGTGATACCAACAATAAATTGCAATTTTCTACGTCTCCAGCTTCAGATTTTCTGATAGATTCTAATAAGTTTATACTCTAGTGCTTGAGGCTGAATATCTACTCTACTTTTCATAAATTTTTAATTGTTTTTACTTTCCTTTAGGAGTCCATTAACCAATACTTCATACTCAGTTATGAGTAGACCTGGGATTTTAGGCTCTAAAAAAAATATGTTTTAGGCACCTAAAATAGGCTTTTAAAACAAGTAAATAGGATTTTAAAAGAGAAAATAGGCACTTAAAATAAGCTTTAAAAATGTGAAAATAGACTTTACAATAGACTTTAAAATACTACAATATGCTCTTAAACTGTAATGTGATCTTTTTTTACTGTAATAAACGTGGTATACCTATTATCAACAGAAATAATTCCAAAATTAAGACAGAATTAAAAATACATTTATGAAAAACAGTTTTGGATTATATGAAAAATTGACACAGTATGTCCCTTCTTACTGTATATTCCTGCTACTTGTTGTTTTGAGCGAATCCTCCCCATCAGTTAGCATTCCTTTGGCGATAATTGTTTGGAAAAATCAAGTTTCTGTGAAAAACCCACCCTCTGCTGTTCTGCTCTACATTCCGAGATGTCCATTAAATGATTCTAAAGGTTACAGAAGTTGAATTTTATTTTAAATGTACAAAATAGGCATTTTAGGCACTAAAGTAGTAAAAATAGGCTCCAAAGGTCCAAATAGGCATTTTAGGGCACTAGAAAACTCTATAAATGTAAGTGATATATCATGAAATGTCAACATATTTAAAAATTTTCATGTTATTTCATAAGGAACAAAATAGGCATTTGCCATAAAATCCAAGGTCTAGTTATGAGTTACGAGTGTTTTTGGAAGCCTATACTGATCTGTGCAGCAAAACATCTAACTCCTGTCTGTCCAAGTCTTTTCATTTTACACTACATTATCATTATTGTAGTATTCAGTGCAGCGATACTATTTATTTTAATGAGACGAGTGAAAGGTTGGCGGAATAGAGCCAGAACATGGACACGCTTAATATAGCAACACTCCCACAACTGGAACATGGAAAGTCCGGTTCCACCTCGCCCAAGCCTGGGGCTTCACTTAGATTCTTGCAATGTTGCTTTGCAACTAATATTCCTAATAGTGTATCCGTGCGCTCACTCACTCGGGCGTGGCCCGCCAATGCGCGTGATTAATACTATCAAGATGTGATAAATTCCATCTGCAGATAATTGAATCGTTGACCTTTTGAGGGGAAAAATACATTTATGAAAAACAGTTTTGGATTATATGAAAAATTGACACAGTATGTCCCTTCTTACTGTATATTCCTGCTACTTGTTGTTTTGAGCGAATCCTCCCCATCAGTTAGCATTCCTTTGGCGATAATTGTTTGGAAAAATCAAGTTTCTGTGAAAAACCCACCCTCTGCTGTTCTGCTCTACATTCCGAGATGTCCATTAAATGATTCTAAAGGTTACAGAAGTTGAATTTTATTTTAAATGTACAAAATAGGCATTTTAGGCACTAAAGTAGTAAAAATAGGCTCCAAAGGTCCAAATAGGCATTTTAGGGCACTAGAAAACTCTATAAATGTAAGTGATATATCATGAAATGTCAACATATTTAAAAATTTTCATGTTATTTCATAAGGAACAAAATAGGCATTTGCCTTAAAATCCAAGGTCTAGTTATGAGTTACGAGTGTTTTTGGAAGCCTATACTGATCTGTGCAGCAAAACATCTAACTCCTGTCTGTCCAAGTCTTTTCATTTTACACTACATTATCATTATTGTAGTATTCAGTGCAGCGATACTATTTATTTTAATGAGACGAGTGAAAGGTTGGCGGAATAGAGCCAGAACATGGACACGCTTAATATAGCAACACTCCCACAACTGGAACATGGAAAGTCCGGTTCCACCTCGCCCAAGCCTGGGGCTTCACTTAGATTCTTGCAATGTTGCTTTGCAACTAATATTCCTAATAGTGTATCCGTGCGCTCACTCACTCGGGCGTGGCCCGCCAATGCGCGTGATTAATACTATCAAGATGTGATAAATTCCATCTGCAGATAATTGAATCGTTGACCTTTTGAGGGGAAAAAAAGGAAATATTTTCTGGAATCATTAACGAGACTGTTCATCTTCAACAAACGTAACGCCTAACAGAAAGCAATGAACCATTTCAACGTCTCTTTTTTATTTCATGTTATTTATAACCACGTATATACTGCATGGTATATCGTATCACTCACATCAATTAGACCTTTCCAAGAATTCCCAACAAACAATCTGTTCTGTACTCTATTAACTAGTTCCGTCGATGAAATACCGAAGCAAAAGCGCCCATTACTAAAATATTCGATTTATCGGGGCATTGTTCTAGGACCACATCACAGTACTTCTGACCACGGTGCTGGTAAAAGGTAAGAAGTTCCCGGCGTTTACTCAGCTCATGAACTCCTGGTCGGGACAAGTTACCTACCTAGGTGGGGTTTTTCCTCATCTGAGATAAATGTCGGGTAACTTTAGGCCCTTGTGGTCCCCAGATATCATCTGGCCGTCATTATCATCTTCATCCCATACTCGCCTTGTACAGAGTGAATGTGTGTGTGTGAATGTTGTGTCCCGTCCTATGTGTTCGTGTTGTCTCGGAGGTGGCCCGGCCTTGGGATGATCACTCATCCGGGTAGGCCCTCCATGTCTTTGTCTGGTCAAAAAAGTATAGCCTATCTGTGATCCAAAGATAATCCCTCTCCCGACAGGTCGCGGCCCTGTAAGGCCCGGGCGGCTTGGGTCGCTTAAATTTCCCTATAAGGGAGAGGTAAAACTAAGATAAAGGAGGAGGTTATGTTACTGATTAAGAATAATTATAATCATACGGTAATAAGTAGGGGGCGGATTTCTATGACATGTCATATTTTTCTTCTTTGCATTATTTCAGGTTTCCGACTAATTTAAAACCGATTCCAAGCATCCTGGTGAAAATGGAACGGCTTTTATTGTGCATACAACTGCATATTTAGGAAATTTTCGACTAGGCCTATTGTAGCATATTTAGTATGAATATGCATATTAAGGTCTTATTTTCGGCATATTTGTGTGCATATTAAAGAAATTTTGAAGTTTCATATCATATTTTGTAAATTTTGCATTATACTGATACTTTTTGAGAATTTACAGATATTTTAAATTATTAACATTATATTTTAATCAAATGAATTGTAATGAAACTTTTAAAAAAATATACATAATGTGTAAATGGTAAAGTCATATTTTAAATTTTAGTGGTCATATTTTAAAGTGTTTCTAGGTCATAAATGCATGCATATATCCTATTGTTTAGGTCATAGAAATCCGCCCCCTAGTAATATTTTGTAATAACTAAGAATGTATTTGTTTAGACTTTCATCATTTTTTTTTTTATTTCTTTACTTTTAGTCATTTGTATTACATATTCATATTATTCAAGTACTTATGTTCTAATTTTTTCTTTGTATTTAATGTTCGTTTCTTGTATTCATGTATATCAGTTCTCTTTTTTATTTTATTATTAATCATTATTATTATTATCATTATGTATTTCATGTTTTTGCCCTGGCTGAGTGGTAGAGAAGGCCTTATGGCCTTAACTCCGCCAGGTTAAATAAATAAATAAAATAAAAATAAATAAAATAAAATAAAATAATAAGATAATGATATTGGTGGCGAAGCAATTTCTGTGACTGAGACTGTTATACCTTACTTATATCCAAACCGATAACTCAAACACTGGATAGAATTTTTTTTTAATCAGTAGGTAAAGAAGAAATCAAGGAGCCTATGTTTTTGTAAAATATAAAAGATTATGGAAATTCCTCGCCATAAAAATGTTATTTGTAGGACACATGGATAAACTTTAAACATCACCGCTACCAGACAAGAAATCTTCACATTTTTATACTGTTCAAATTATAAATCGTGGCGCTCTGACCTCAAGCGGTAATCCCAGACTATAATTTGTGCAAACTTGTTTTCGAAGTTGAAAGTTGTTCTTATTTGTACGAGTAAGCTAATCTAGGAACTGGATATTATGGATGCTTTTACGGAAATCTTCCTTTAGGGTGTCTCACGTCTACAATGTGAAATGAAGTTGAACAAGTGTGGTTATTATTATTATTATTATTATTATTATTAATAATAATAGGGGCCCTATTTTTATGACATGTCATATTTTTCCACTTTGCATTATTTCATGTGTCCGACTAATTTAAACCCGATTCCAAGCATCCTGGTGAAAATGGAACGGCTTTTATTGTGCATATAACTGCATATTTAGGAAATTTTCAACTATTGTAGCATATTTGGTATGAATATGCATATTTAGGTCATATTTTCAGCATATTTGTGAACATATTAAATAAATTTTGAAGTTTCATACCATATTTTGTAAATTTTGCATTATACTGACATTTTTAGAATATTTACAGACATTTTAAATAATTAACATAATATTTTAATCAAATTAATTGTAATGAAACTTTAAAAAAATATACATAATGTATACCTGGTAAAGTCATATTTTAAATTTTATTGGTCATGTTTTAATGTTTTTTAGGTTATAAATGCATGCATATATCCTATTTTTAGGTCATAGAAATCCGCCCCTAAATATATTAATCCCCATATGGAATATAAACATTTAATTTATAATTACTTTACGGGTATTAAGCTACTATTAGAATTTCATCAATTAGTATTTATATATTTATGCGGTGTGGCGCAAGGGCTAGCAAGCTAGGGCTCGAATCCTGGTCGGGACAAGTTACCTAGGTAGGGATTTTTCACACCTATGAGACAAATGTGTCTGATAACTTTACACCCTTGTAGTCTCCGGATACAACCTGGCCGCCATTATCATCTTCATCCCGTACAGAGTGACGTGTTGTCTCGGAGGTGGCCACGGCGTAGAGCCGATCCCTCAACCGGGAGGTCCTCCACGCCGTTGTCTGGTCATAAAAGTACGTAGCCTATGTGTGATCAATAGATAAACTATCTCCCGTCAAGTCGCTGCCCTGTATATGAGTGCGTAATTCCTAAAAGGGGAGAGGTAAAACTACAAGAAAGTAAGCAATTTTTATATAAAAAATGTACTTCTATATATTTAGTTTGTGAGCTATTATGTGAAGAAAAAATTATAAATTTTAATTATTGTGGGTACCACTTCTTACAGACTTTGTTTTTTCAAGAACTGCCTCTACCTGCTGCCACCCTAATTCTCTTCGGCCTGTCAATCAGTGAATAGAAAGGTAATTAGGCGTATTCACACTTGTCTGCAGTCCAGTACAATGTTGCCAAACACGTATCACAGCACTTTTACTTCACTTGAGAAGCGGTGAATGACAGCGGCAACACTGGGAAATTCACAAGACTACAAGAACACCTCTTCTTTGTCTGCATCGGCGATGGTGCAGATTTTCCGATTAGGGAACAATGCTATTATATTCTTTTGTAGATAGACGACGATTTGGGACGAGGATCAGGGTTGCCAGATCAAAAACGTAGAATACTCGAAAATATACTAGATACTATATACAAATATACAAATACTAGAATACTCGTACCAATACTCGAAAATAGTCGTGTGGCAGTTAAAACTGTCGTATACTTTGTGATTTTTCAGTGTAATGAACTTATTACGTTAACAATAGGTAATACTAATAATAATAATAATAAATCGGTAATATACACCTTACATATACCATGTAATTGTTAATCTTATTTCTAATGATTAGGCGTATGCTAAATGTTATGAAATCCAATAAAATTAAATAAACAGTAATTACCACGGTATTGTTATTATTAGCAACATTCTTACAACTAAAACCATGAGAAAAAAAGAGCTGGACATATATCAAAATTTAAAATTTTTCAGTAGATTTATTTAAAAAATATAAAATGCTATGTTAAAATAGTCGTACAAATAGCCGCACGACTCATGGTTGCGTCGTACGTATGGCAACCCTGGACGAGGCACGACAATATTATTTATACGTTATACTTAGGCTTATTAATAAGCCTATAATATGCTTTGAATTTTTCCTGGTGCTGGTAATATATGATATTTTCCCGGGCTACTAACCAGGTGGTGAATTGGATTAATTCCGACGTTTCGAAACCAAACTGAGGCTTGATTGTCAAGGAGAAAGAAATGCCGGGATTAGATGGCGTGTAGGAATTAATCCAATTCACCACCTGGTTAGTAGCCCGGGAAAATATCATATATAAGCCTATAATAGTTTGTTGAGCTGTTATGTGAATAAAAAATTATAAATATTAATTATCCATCTTATTTAAAAGATAATTATTCTGTGATTCTTAATCTGTGTACACAAGCGTACGTTTTCCTTAGCCAATAGGAAAATTAGTCTGTCAACCTTGATTTCAATTTATTCACGTCTGTTATATTCTGCTACACATCTAAAGAAATTGAAATTACAGAACTGACATTACGTGGAAACCTGTTTACACCAAGGTGGAGTACCCCCCCCCCCCCACACACTACATAGTGCATTGTTATGTGGAAATATAGTGAACGGTGCGTATTATTCCCCACACGTGTCCAGCTCTAACAAAGAAAACGAGAAGAATAAACCATAAAAGGGAAGACACGATACACGACACTTGAAGTGGGGGTATAAAAGAATAATCAGTACAGGATGTTTCGAGAAAAGCTGTTTATTCCACTGGTAGGTCTAGTCAATGAAACGAGCGCCTTAAAGCACACCACGTCAGTAGGCTTAAGATTATTCATTATTATCAGTGGCCGGACTTTGATGACGTAATTTTTTAACTGGAACATCATGGAAGTTGCCCAGATCATATATTCTGATCATGACTCCTAGATTATAAAAATTGTAATTTTAGGGACATTATTTGGTCATTTCCCCCATTTTTTCATTTTTAGGTTATTTTTAGAATACATGTCATTATATGGTCATTTTTTTTTTGTTATTTTATGGTCTTTTTCACATTTCATACTTTAGGTAATTTAAAAAATATATCCTAAAGTTATTGTTTTCTTATTTTGTGTTATTTCTCGCATTATATAGAGTTTTATGCATTTACTTACAATGAATAGACCTATTATCAGAACTCTAAATAAGCATAAATAAATAGAGCTTGTTATAATTTTAATTTGGATATAGAAAGACGGTGTTTGTTGTTTGCATGTGTTTGCGGTGTTTGTTTGTATGTACCAATTAACTAATTACAAGCCTATAATTGAGTCAACAACATAAATCTACGAGTAGAATAGACACAAATCTGATAAATAAACTAGTATTTTCATACAAATGTTTTAAGTCTATTTTGTTTTGTTTTTTGAGTAATTTAAAAAAAAAAAATCAGTCATTTTATAGCTCATACTTTTAAGTATTTATAGGTCATCAAAATCCGGGCCCTGATAATTATCATCTGTATGTAATAGATTACTTGGTTTGGATTTCGTTTACTCACTCACAATAATATATTTTTAAAGACGATCCTTTGTTAAATGGTTTTCACAGTTTAATATGAATATTTTGTGCGACTCTATAACACAGAAAATGTCTCCGACGAAAAATATTCCTCCTGTGCTGATCTGTTTGAAGGAATGCCTGCCCTCTAATAGGCAATTCTAATCAAGTAATCAACTTATTTTAACGATTTTGATGCCCTCGCAAATGTAGTAACGTAATGTATTGTGGGTGACACTTCTTAAAGACTTTTTTCCAAGAACTGCCTCTACCTGCTGCCACCCTAATCTTCTTCGACCTATCAGACAGTGAATAGAAAGGTAATTAGGCGTGTTCACAATTGTCAGCAGTCCAGTACAATGTTGCCAAAAACGCACCACAGCAATTACTTCCCTTAAAAAATAGTGAACGACAGCGGCAACACTGGGGAAACCCACGCGATTACAAGAGCATCTGTTCTTTGTCGGTGTAGTTGTCGGTGCAGATTTTCGGATTAGGGAACAATGCTATTATATTCTTTTTTGCACGACGTAACTAATTAGTGGTCCTTTCGAATATTGTTGCCGTGGATCGTAACTTGACATTCCCGCACCCAATCTGGTTGCTATGAAAACAAAAGAATTCTCCGTGCGGTAAAATTTACAAAAAGCACAAGTGCCGTAAGTAAAACCATCATAATACAAGCCTTTATGGAAGACCGAAACCAAGGCTTCCCAGTTTGTGGCGACTTTAACAGGACAAATATTCAGTCCCCATAACAACCAACATATGTGAATCACTTTCTGAAATATAACATCTATCTTCAATAGTGTATATACATAATATTTTCAGGTAATATCTCAATTGATATAAATAAATCAATATAAATAACCATCGTGCAAAAAATAGCATGCAATACTCGTGCCGTAGGCTAAGCGCATAACGGATCTCGGAAATTTCAAACTCTTTCCTCCATCCGTATGCACCGCTTACTGCACTTGTATCGCAATACACTATTGTAGATAGATCATGGTTTCGGACGAGGTCTTCTTAAAATGGCACGAATAGTACAGGACTGTCGTTCAGTTGTTCTCGTTTTGCCATCGGATTTAGAGAAGCTATTAAAAAGAGGCTGACAATGAAAACTAAATTCCTCGCAGGTGAACATGCGTAACAGAAATAAGTTTAGCATTCGGTCAAAATGTCTGGCATCCCAACGTTCGCCTTAAACCAGCAGTGAAATTACGGCAGGGTATCCTATTATCGACTCGATACCGGTCATTCCCCTCTGCTAGGAATCCCACTTCTCTCCAGTTCTATTCGAAATAAGAAAAACAAAAAACTAATTGCCCATGCAAGTCCGGCAACTTTTTATAGCAAAAACGTCGATAACTTGAAATTGCTTTCAATGTAAATGCTCGAGAATCGCAAACGATGTAAGTGCTCTGGCCTATATAAACTACCAACGGGTAGGCAAAAAACTCGTCTGGCACTATAACCACCGGGAGTGAATGAACACTTCAGGCAGCCTGTTTAATGGAGTGAGAGGTATGGCTGCATTATTATATAATAACTAGTGGTGAGAAAAGGCGAAAGACGCAAATTGCATGTGCTAATTGCAGTCCATAGCTTGCGTATCTCTTAAATAGGGCAGTTACCTAATGAAAGTGTGAATATTATAGGATTTTAACCCAGGACCTTTGGCTATCCGTGCCAATGCTCTACCAACTGAGTAATGTCCAACAGAGGCAATAATGTGTGGTTCATGAATGTACACACATATATATATATATATATATATATATATATATATATATATATATATATATATTGTATTGTGTGTTTAGAGACGATCTTAACGTGATGAGCAGGGCCCGGATTCTAATGACATGTCATATTTTTATAGATGCTGTGGATAAATCCTAATGATGGCCTCTAGATGATAGAAATGTATATTTATTAGGTCATTTTTTGTCATTTTAAGCAATTTTATATTTTTAGGGCATTTGTTTCAATTTTAGGTCATTATTTTGTCATTTTCGTGTAATTTTCTTCCTTATTTAGTCATTTTCATGTATTTACATCGAGTGTATTAACTTTTTTCGTCGCTAGCGGTGCTGTCTTTGATGTGTTGTTTGTTTAATGAAGGAAGGAAAAATTCGGCGTTAAAGCGTTGACATGTCTCAGTCGGAAATGAGAATCAAAGAAACGCCAAAATTTTGTATTATATTACTATTGTTATTAGATTAACTTGGCACCAGCTTCTGCCAATTGTTGGATTTGAGAGTGCAAACTACTGTTTACCCTCAATAGCCAAAACAACAATATAATCCGGCAGACCTCAAAAGGATGTGCCGAATTTTGACTCACCAGTGCCTCACTGCCAGTATAAATTTCCATGAGGAAAGAACATTCACAACATTACAGTTATTTACAGTTTTTAGAATTATGTACAAACTAGTCTATAACTTTGTGTGTACAATAATAATTTTTTTGTAAATAAAATACCAGTTTTTAGGTAATTTTTTATGATTAAGTCATTTTCTTTAAAATTTAGGGTCATTTTATAGGTCATTTTTCAAACAATTTTAGTAATCAGAATCCGGGCCCTGGTGATTACTAAACACCTTTGCAAAATTTTGCTAACTATAAAAACCCGAAAATGTTTACAGTACTGTATAGGCTATTAGTTGCTCTACAAATTCTATAATGTTTTGAAGAATTATCTAATATTCTTAGGGCCTACAATATTAGCCTATGTAGACTATTCCACTCATATGCCGCGTGTTTGATATTGACCAGTAACGCTTAGCAATTACTCAGATATAGACCAATCACAGCCGTTTATCTTACAATATTCTTGTAAGAATCGCGAAGAAATCGTTTTACCCGATAAAACGTCAGCTCGTTACTGAACCGTAACAGTATTGTTACTAGATTACGTCATCCATTGTCAGCGCTAAATTGAAAACAAAAACCCCAAGCTGAAAAGTTTGGCAATGTATCTGTTGACGAAATTGACATTATCATAAAGGAAGCTAAACCACATAATCATCATCATCAGGATCTAAAGGCAATGCCTTGTTGTAGTAGCCATGTCTTCCTCTTCATCGCTGTTCTCTTTAGATTTTCGTATGACAGCACGTCCATATCCTTTATCATGTATTTAATAAATGAATTTCTTGGACGTCCTCTTGATTTCTTTCCCAGTATTTTCCCTTCAAAAATGTTAATGAGTAGACCATTGTGCCGAAATGTATGACCCACTAACTTTGCTCTTCTACTCTTAATTGAATTCAGAAGGGATCTCTCTTCCATCACTTCATTAAGCACTTCTTCATTTGTTTTCCTATCCACCCAACTCGTCTTTGTTAGCCTTCTCCATATCCACATTTCTGCTGCTTCTAATACCACATAATACCGAAAGAAATATAAAATGCTTATGGATTCAGTTACAAAAGTTCTGTTAAGATCTAAGTATAATTGAGTAGAACTGACTAGGAAACCTCAAATGCAGCAGATTGGGCTATCAACATGAGAAGAAAACTAATGCACATCCAAGTAGACAGTGGCAATTTAAAAATAAATTACTTTCTTGAAAGTTTTTTTATTGTTTTATTTTTGTATGTTTTATTTTAGCTTCTCTTAATTTTGAGGTTAACTGTTTTGTCACTACTTCGTTGATAGCATTGCTTAGTATTCCATAATGCAGATTGTTCATTAATTTAATATGCCGTGATCTGACAGCTGACACTAATAACGATTAACCAGAAATAACTATTTATATTAGAATATATTTTTTATTGTTTATGTAATCCGTTACGTTTTATTCATGGAATAGTAATAAGTAATAACACGAGGTTACGAGTTTCATCAGATAAATTCGGTCCGGCTGCGCAGCCGCGTCTATCGATAAACTCGTAACCTCTCGTGACATTATCTATGACAATCATGCTATTATCTCTCTATGTATAAGAGGCTTTGTCCTGACTTAATGACTAACTCACTGTCAGAGAATCAACGTAGAGCCTAAACTATAATAGGTATGGACTTGGAATTTTGATAGTACCTTCGTTTCATAATGTAAGTGCTCATTAATAAAGGATTTTTGCTAAATCTTGATTTTAAATGCCAAAAATAAAATGTTTTGGAGGATATTAAATACCTTTTTACACAGAATTATCAATTCCAAATCACATTCCATCTACAGTTCTCACGACAACAGTGTATCGTTGGCACTGCTCCCAGGCAGCTTTGGAAGGGCATGATACGGGACTTTGATAAATTAAGGAGAAGATATCGATATGGGAAAAGGTAATCTGCGCCACTTCTACCTTTTCCCCCAACCTACACAATGTAAACTGCGCCACCGACATATGTAAACTGCGCCACCGACCTTTAAATGGCGTCACCGTCATACTAACGCACTAACATTTTCCTTCCCACTTCTCCAGGCTTAGGATTGGCTTTGAAATTGCATAGGTGTGGTAGCTTTGTCATTTTATCTCACCATTTGAGTAGACGAGAATACTTGTCATTTATTTTAGCATTCTTCTTACAGGTATCTTTTGTTCAAGACTTCTCAGTTTTATGTAGGCACTTGTTTGGAACTGGTGAAGTGCATCTATCACAAGGAAGATGTTGAGAGGAACGTGGTAGAACATCGAATTATATTTTGCTTGAAATGACCTACATATCTCCGTGGCGCAGTTTACATATCTCATTTTCATTCTATTTCAAATTCGGTGTCAACCGTGGCGCAGATTACATAAACCCATCGATATAATTCATTGGTGTAAATAAATATTCAAGAATGAAATCCACGAAAATAATGCACAATGTGATGCAGTCACATAAATTTCTCTACGACATGAGAATATAATTTTCTCACTTCATATTTTGATGTCGAATATAATTTTCTCACTTCATATTTTGACGTAGAATAAGAGTTCGTACTGCAGGGAAAGAGTAATCCGGTTTCTCAGCCTGAGTGTGCCATATCAGAAGTCGGCAAAAAATTATATCCACTGACATGTTATTCATAGCTGTAGGCTTTGTATTTTTAGTTGAGAAATATGGATATTTATCATAGGCACTAAGGGTGTACAAGGAGACAAAATAGGATGGAACATTTTTAGTCCTATGCCCCAGGTCTTTGGGGAAGGAAAGTATGAAAGTGATATTGAATTTATTTTTTATTTCAGTCCCGAAACGGTTGTATAGTAACATGAGAGTGAGAAATAAAAGATTCCGTAAAGACAATACAGTTTTGTTACCGGAATTTATGTTTCTTCTTATTTCAATCCCTACCAGGAATGGTATGTAGAAGTAATGGGGTGCAAAATTCGACGTCCTTTATGAGCCATAAAAAACTATAGGCTATCAAGCATTTTCTGAGGAATTAATCTGAGTCACTGAGTGTGATAAGCCGTTCTTCCTCATTTCAAATTCTGAATACCCATATAGGCCTAAGTACCCAGAGCCTGAAAATCGAAAGTTCTTCATAAGTTAATTTCGAATTAAAAAATTCAAATCCCGAGCAATGCCGGGCCTTTTAAAATTCCGATCTCAGCGCAAAACGAAAAAATTGCAATATTGCTTTGGCAATAGGATTAGGTCAGTGTAATTTGTATGTTATGCCAGGGTATTCCTGCAGCGTTTTCTTTGCAATTTATATCCTGGAGCTAATTTATTGTTTGAAATTTTTTTAAATGTTACAATTATCCAAGTATAGTGTAATAATGCTCACCATATAAAACTACGAAGTACTCAAATAATCTGTGAGGTAATTATACAATTAAAACAAAATTACAATTAAGGAGAAAGTCGAAAACAGTTATGACAGCTCACGGTAAATAGCGTTCTATATAGTTATTATGTGCTAAATGTGACTATTTGGATGTATGGCTGTAGGGAATGGAGCTCTGCTTGAAAAGAAGAATTCAAACATTGCAATGATGCCCCATGGGCATGGGCGTACGGTGAAATTTTGTTCGGGAGGGGTTCAATGTAAAGTCATCTCAGCTCTTATGTTCTTGCTCACATTGTAACCATAGCGTAACCAGGCCGACCATATGGGGGGGGGGGTTATAACATCCGCGGGGCCTGGGAAAGGGGGGTCCGGGAGCCCTCCCCCGGAAAATTTAAAATATTAAGATGCAAAATAACGAGTTTTAAGTTTCCGGGGGCACTCCCCCGGAGAATTTTAAAAATGAAGACGCAAAATAACGAGCTTCCCACGCTTTATACTTGTATTAAGTAATTTATGGGCAGACTTAAAAAAATTATACAATTTTCCTTTTTTTAATCAATGGGGGGGGGGGTTTTCAAACCCCCAAACCCCCCCCCCCGGTATGCCTATGATTGTAACGTAATACTTTTTAAATAACTAAACAGTGGTATTGTGATCAATAACTAGACTTCGGATTTTAGGTAAAAACCTATTTTAATCCTTAAGTGATATATGAACGAAAACGTGTATATGCATGTTTCATGAGTACTATGCCTAAAACTGATACTTTTATAGGACCTAAAACAGCCTATTTTTACGTTAGAGCCTAATATTGCCTTTTTGCTTGTTTTTCCTCTAAAGTTCAAAATAAGTAATTTTTTGTTATAAATTCTAGCATTTATTTTCAGTTCGTTCTAAATTTTTAGCTCGGAATGTGCAGTACATGTCACATCTATGACGTGGTTAAATAGTAAGGAATGTTTCGTCTTCAGTAGAAAAATTCCTTGGAATTCCACAGAAAATGTAGTGTTTTTCTCCCGACTCCCACATAAAAAAAGTAGTCTCTGAATCACTGAGGGGTACAACGGGTTGAACATGCTAGCGTGCGTAGGTTCTGGGCGCATAAATATAATATTCTGCATTGCAATTGAGATATTTCAGAAAATTGGCGACTTGACGATTTTATAAGAGACTATTTTACGATTTTTAGAACCTATTTTCCAATTTTTAGAGCCTATTTTAGGTACCTAAAACAGCATATTTACCGACCTAAAAGTTCGAAGTCTATCAATAACACACCATAATTAATATGCAGCACAGTCTTTGAAAATGTTTTTATTGAGGTTTCTGTCCACTTCTTGTTTAAGCTAGAGTCTATAAATAACTTTCTTTTGATCATAATACTGTACGGTGTAAAGGGCACGTTTTTAAGTCATGTAAAAATTCACCGGTGGAAAAGTCCCATCAAGAGTTCCCGATTACTGTTGACTTTACGAACAGATTGGTGGATTTCAGCGGGAGTATTCGAGTATATAATAATTATTTATCATGGTTTTGGAAGAAGTGGAAATTATAATAAATGATGGCAGGGAACTAATAACGCAGAGCTACCATTCTTGTTATAAGCATATTAAAATCCATCTTACATTTTGTATATTTAAAATTACGATTAATCATAAATAATGATTTGATATGTACGAAATTGTAAAACATGTAAGAAGCAAATCTGTGTACTTTTATTTCATTACATGAAGTTATAATCTTAAAAATATTGCAGATATTTCGGGAAGGGTTTCAACCCCCTGAACCCCCCATACCGTACGCCCATGCCCATGGGCCATGGTATATGTCCTGATCTGAAAATTCCGTTCTAACTACCAAATAAACCCAACTTCATAGTACAGTACCTTTATACATCACCCCAATTCCAGAATCAACAGCCCAGAATTCAAAGAAGATTAAAACATAGGCTTAAAAGGCATGCAATCTTTTCTTCCTTATAATAAAATAAACCCATAATTTACTTACAATATCACTAAGAACTACTGTTGAATAGCGACCTCAATACATTTTGAAGTTGCTGCCTCAACTGTAATAGACCTACATTTGTAGAATAAAGATATTTAAAACAACTTATTTCAGTAAAAACACTGTTTTGTAGTCCCATACTGTGAGAGTATATTAATGACCAGGGTTCGAATGTTTATGACATGTCATATTTTTATCCTGAGCTCCAATCTCGCCACAAACACAAAATAAACATGAATTGCACATTTGTTATCCTAACAGGGCCGTTTCTAAATTGCATATTAAGTCATATTTTGGACATTTTCATGGTCTTTGTCATATTTCCGACATATTTGTAATTTAAAATCATATTTATGTTATAAATTCGGTTAAAGAGTACACTTATGCAGTATGTGCACTAAATTGTCAACTGAAAATTCTTTTTCTGAAAAGGAGTCACGAATATTTAGGTTTTACTGAAACTGAAATGTGAAGGGACAAAAACAAGTACCGTATTTTACGGTGCGTCTAATGGTCCGAAGAACGCTTAAAAAAAAAAAAAAAAAAAAAAAAAAAAAATTGCCGGAACACCATAATTATGAACAAGATGGCACAGACTGTACATTAGTGCATTGTCACAATCGTAAAATGAAGGTAGCTGGACGCCAGGTGTACAATGCGAAAATAAAGTTATGTTGAGTTCTTTTATACGAAAGGAGTTGTCTCAGCCGGGTGGTTTAAATGAAGGGAATTGCCTCTAAATGGCTTTGTCCCGTACACTAACCGTATGCTGAACTGACGGTTAGAGGGTGTAAAGGTATTTTCAGTCTTTAATGAGAAATCAGTTCAATTGTTAAAATTTACGCGATACCATCTGTACAGAAGAGATTTTCGTACAACGCAGGTTTTAAGTTAGAAGTGATTTACACTGATTCCATTGTACAAGGTTATAACTTGTTTATGCAATGAAATACATTATCTCCTTTAAAAAAATTTCGTTTAGAATCAAATTAGATTTTTTCCCCTTTAAATTTCCATCCTAAAATCAAGGTGCGTCTTATGGTCCGTAAAATACGGTAATAGCACAATTACCTCTTCCTCCTTGTTGTTAACAACTTCCAATAGACATGTCTTAAAATATTTTCAGTTCACATTTGCAGTGGAATCTGGAAACATTAACAGATCAGAAGTTCTTTACAAGTAAAACTGTAAATCACCTGTAAAACTGTTAAAAAGTGATTATCTGATGGAATTAATGTCTCTTCAGTGTATATTGCGTTGTTTCCACTACAGGAAACCGTTTCATTTGGACTTCCCTCTCAAGACGAAAGACAAGGCGATGCTATCAGTAAATTGAGTGTAGGTTGCCCCTGACGTGTAGGCAGCTCTATTTCCTTCCTTATCTGGCAGCACAAGCGTTTGCTTCTATGATTTGATTGCAAAACCACAAAAACGCAAAGGCGTATGCGTTTATCTTTTCGGGATGTAATATTAATTATTTCTATGCATTTATTTATTCCTTTACAATTTTGCCATTTCCTTCCTTTCTTATCAGTTTGTTGTAGATTGTCTTGAACCGCAAAATATCATGCTTCCTTCCTGCTTTGTCCTCCCATTCCTAAATGAGCAACAACTAGATCTGTAAACATCGCATCGTACCTTGTGTACTCTCAAATTAAGTTTACTTAAACTAAACTAAACTAAACTCCGTGTCGCTACATCCCTGAAGGGACAAGGCCTCCCACCCGACCGCTGCGTCATCTACTATAGGGAGATGGCAGAATTGGGAGGTATGTGGTCAGCATGCCGACATCCACGGCCGTTAATGGTGGTTTCCCTGACCGGAGCCGCTACTTCTCAGTCAAGTAGCTCCTCAGTTTGTATCATGAGGCTGAGTGCACCCCTACCAGACCTCTCTACCTCAGAAGAATCCGAGGAGGTACCGGGGATCGAACCCGGGCCGACAGAACTGTAACCAGCGACGCTAACCACAAGACCACGCCGGCGGTCTTAAGTTTACTTACATTATTAATATAAGCCTTACTCTTAACCTGGAACTGAACAGCAAATTTCTATGTACATATATATGCATTCATGAACCACAGATTACTATGTCTGTTGGACATTACATGATAGCCTAATATCATAGGAGAAAAATTCCTCTAACACTGGGATTTGAACCCAAGACCTTTGCCTATCCGTGCCAATGCTCTACCAACTAAGCTAAGCCGGAGTTCAATTCACAGCGCCAGATGGAACCCCTCTCCTATGACTGATTACCCTAATGGTCTACCTCAGAGACAGACAAATTATGTCATATGCAGTACTGTAAGGCACACTAAATAGTGATTTTTGTGACTGGGCTCCCACTGTTATTGTACAGTTAACATTCAAGATATAATAGATATACAGTATAAGCATTCATGAACCACAGATTATTGTCTCTGTTGTACATTACATGAGAACATCATAGGAGAAACATTCCTCTAACACTGGGATTTGAACCCAAGACCTTTGGCTATCCGTGCCAATGCTCTAAAAACTAACCTTCACAGTGAACTCTGGCTTAGCTGACTTGGTTCATTTCAGAGTGAACTCTGGCTTAGCTCAGTTGGTAGAGCATTGGCATGGATACCCAAAGGTCCTGGGTTCAAATCTCAATGTCAAGAGGAATTTTTCTCGTATAATATTCTCAGCATATTTCTAGTAATAGGTGTAAATACTTTTTCTTTTATAATTTCTCTGTAATTGATAAATTGTGTAAATTAAACAAAGGTAATAAATAATCAACTGATTAAATGCAGAGGCTAGTATAAAATCCGATTACTTTTCTTTTACATTGAGATCTGATCATGAAAATATAGTAATCTACATTTAAGTCTAATATTTTCTTTTTCATTACTTATTAGACTAAGTTATAATAGGTATTTGACGATTTTGCATCTATTTTATACGAAGGTTAAAAGATAACAATGTATATATATATATATATATATAAATGTGTATCATGAAGTAACTGATTAAAATAAGGGCAATTTGTTTGTGGGTTTCTTTGCTTTATTTTGCATTTTTCGTAATTTTGAAGAGACAGGTAATTTTTTGGTAATTATTAGGTCATCTTCGGCATTTTTAGGTCGTGTTTCAGTGGAGGAAGAGAGGAGATTTTCCATGTACAAATCGTTACTTTCAGACAACAGACAGTCGTTTTTAATTGAGAATCTCCGCCAAGTTCATCTAAATTCACTATAGCAGTTTGTCTCGTAGCGACAAAAAATTATTAATTTTTCTTTCTTTCTAAATGGCACATATTTGCTAGGGGCAATTTGATGGGCATGCCAGATCAGATTTTTTTTTTTTTAAATTGGAAGTTCATATGAAACGCACAGTCATCCACTAAATAGCTTTTAGCAATTCATTACTTAAAAAACTAATTCTAAATAATAATGGTAAATTTACTGGTCATTTTTTAAATTGTGTGACATTTTTTCACTATTTTATGGTCATTAAATGTCTTGCCCTAATTATTATTATTAATACAAATACTCAGCTCACCTTTATAATGTTCGCTTTAAAGTAGCTATTAACCTATTAAGTTGAACGGCTAATAACTCACATGTTCCGCAAGCTGTAGCCTATTTTACAACATTTTTGAGCCAACTGTTATGAAAGTTTGGAAATACATTCGTACATTAGGCTACTTTACTGGAAAATTTCTCTAATCTAAGGCACACAACTATAAAGAATGGATAAATATTCGCCTTCGACAGGTAACAGAGAAGCCCATGTGAAGCAAAAGCATTTAAGTAATTTAAGGATGCATAAGGATGCAAGAACACCTGTTGCGTGAGCTACAAGCACATACTTTACGCGTGATTCATGAATCATCAACACGGGATGTGCTCTTCACACTCTCTCCGTAACTCTCTTCCTGAAACGAAACGCCAATCGGATGGCTAAAATTCACCCTTCGCTTTGATTCTGTCCACTTTTCACCTACCCCTCGTCACTCGTCACTCTGTGAAACCCACTCCTGTCAATTTTTTTCATCCCGACAAGCATTTTCACGTATGACGAAGTCCGTCGCTTCGTGAAAGAGACCCCTGATTGAAGATTCGTTAATCTAAAACTAATATAGATAAGCCTATCTTCCTGTGGATGGCAATGGACGACCACTAAAAGGAAACTAAAGTATTAGGCCTACTTGGACGTGAATGGGTCGAGGAATTTGGTCCATAGGCACTATCGTAGGTTTGGATTTTTTTAACCGTGCCGTAAATCTAGGCCTACGACACGCAACCCAGGACCTCTTCCAAAAGTCCTCGTGCCCAAATTTTTACGTTTTGAAAAATCCATTGACCTGAACTGGATTTGAATCCGCGATCTGCGGATCCCAAGGCGGAGAAGCATTCTGTGCACAACCACACCGACGAAATAATAGTTGGCTCAAAATAATATTCATTCATAGACACCGCAACATACTTTTGCTCTAGGCCAAGACAGAAGCTATAGGCCTAATGAATTTATCCTGCACTATGGAAATACAATCTTTTTATTATTATTATTATTATTATTATTATTATTATTATTATTATTATTATTATTATTATTATTATTATTATTATTGAAGTAGCCCTAATCGTAATACAGTCAAACCTGTGTATACCGATGATCGATGTAACGATAAACCTGCATTTAGCGATATTTGTCTTTGGTCCTGGCAAATTCCCTATCTTAATGTTAAATTTCACTCAATACAACGATGAAGATATTTTAGAAACACCCTTTTATAACAATATTTTGATGTTAAATTGCAACTGCAAACTACTAACTTAGCCCTATGGGTGGGAGCTGGTATCGATTTATGTCGTTCCCAGCCACCAATATTTGTTTTCTAGGGACCTGAATAATGTTGGGCCTACATACATTAGAAATTCCAGAAAAGAAGGTGGAGGAGGTGGCGGAAAATAGGGACATCGAGGATAAGATCTTCCCTTTCATGTGCAAAAACATCTACAGTGGTTTCGGTTGCTACTTCAACATGCACATAACTTAATAGACACCATACCGAGCAAAATATGGTTTTAGTTTTGCTTTAGCTATGTGACGAATTTGATGTATTTTTCAGCCCTCTTCCCATGTTAGGAAGAGTTTGGAATTTCTGGCATAAGCCTATGCCTTGGCTCAAAGCTTGCCATGTTTCATTATGTTAAACCGGTCCGAATGAATAAATTTAGAAAGAACATCATCAGGTTTTAAGGTTTGAATTTTCGATTCATTATTTTTCGCTTTTTTTGCACATCTGATCCTTCTATTATCCCAGAGATTAGAAAGTATTCTGTATGTAGCCTTCCTAGTATGAGGTAAATAAGAGCCCCTCAATATAACAATACCCCCCTTATAACAATACAATCTGCTATAGCCCACAAATATCGCTATACGGAGGTTTGGCTGTATTATAATTCTTTGATTTGCTTCGACACCACTTAATGATTATCACCAGGGCCCGGATTCTAATGACATGTCATCTTTTTATTGATGCTGCGTAGACATTGCCAACTTGTGGATAAATTCTAATCATGGCCTCTAGATTATAGAAATGCATTTTTATTAGGTAATTTTTTATCTTTTTATGCAATTTTATATTTTTAGGGCATTTATTTCAATTTTAGGTCATTATTTTGTCATTTTCGTGTCATTTGCTTCCTTATTTAGTCATTTTCATGTATTTACATTGAATGTATTAACTTTTTTTCGTCACTAGCGGTGCTGTCTTTGAAGTGTTGTTTGTTTAAGGCAAGAAGGAAAAGTGTTGACATGTCTCATTCGGAAGGGAAACGCCAAAATTTGTATTATATTACTATTGGTATTAGATTGACTTGGCACCAGAGTCTGCCACCTGCTTGGATTTGAGAGAGCACGCTACTGTTTACAATATAATCCGGCTGACCACAAAAGGATGTGCCGAATTTTGACCCATCAGTGCCTCAGTGCCGGTATAAATTTCCGTGAGAAAAGAACATTCACAATAACTTACAGTTATTTACAGTTTTTATAATATGTAGCCTACAAGTTAGTCTATAACTTTGTGTGTACAATAAAAAAAATGTATAAATAAAATATCAGTTTTTAGGTCATTTTTTATAATTATTAAGTCATTTTCTTCAAAATTCAGGGTCATTTTATAGGTCATTTTTCAAACAATCTTAGGTCATCAGAATCCGGGCCCTGATTATCACGCTATTAAAAGAAGTTCTCGGCGATTAAGGGGGGAGGGTGGACATACAATGATGTTAAAATATAATAGGTATCGAGGAAATATTGTGTAAAACTTGTGTGTGCTCCTACAAGAAGTCCAGCTTTTTTTGTTCATGTCCTCTACTTCTGCCAATCTTCAAATGAAGTCAGATAGGTACACGGTAGATGACGGACGGCAGACAGTTTTTCTGTGCCCGGGGTCTCGTTGTATTAAAACTTGCTCTTACCTTGGTTATTATCATGCATGAATTCCTTTTTACTTTTTCTTAATGTAAGTTATTTTACTTTCAGCTCTTGAAATCCTACATAAGAAGGCATAGAAACGAGTTACATATAACGTTTTACTGACATGCATTTCTGTGTTTCCTTTACCACGAAACCTGGTTTTTAATTAAACTAACCTTCAATGTTAATGCATAATAAAAAAGCATGCATGTCACATTTCAACACACCTAAGCATGTTTGGTGAAAATTGAATTTTAACTCGTAGGCTATTATAACTTTACGAAATATATTTTATGTTAGAAAGACTATTCCAGAATCTAGAAGATACGGTTGGTGCCATTTTATGAAGGCCTCGTCCCAAACCATCGTCTATCTACAAAAGAATATAAGAGGGTAAGTCAAAAATTACTTACACTTTTCGTTCTACAACTTTATTAAACAAAGATAGGTGGTGGCCACATGCGCATACGTTGTCTTCTAGCTACAACAGCGTAAAGCATTTCAGCACCGCTATCAGATTGCACCAAAGAGGAGCAACGAGGAGTGATCAGATTTTTGAGGTCAGAGGGTGTGAAAGGTGCCGAAATTCACCGGAGACTTTTGTCACAATACTGGGAAAGTGCTTTATCTCGTAAAACCGTTTTCTGTGTTGGTCGAGGTTGACGGTCGCTCAGCTCCTTTCTTGTGTTACGCTCGTTCGGCCACTTTTAAACATTTCGATCCACAAGAAAACGGTTTTAGGAGATAAAGCACTTTCCCCGTATTGTGACGAAAGTCTCCGGTGAATTTCGGCACCTTTCACACTCTCTGAACACTCCTTGTTGCTCCTCTTTGGTGCAATCTGATAGTGGAGCTGACATGCTTACGCTGTTGTAGCTAGAAGACAACTGATGCGCATGTGGCCACCACCTATCTTTGTTTAATAAAGTTGTAGAACGAAAAGTGTAAGTAATTTTTGACTTACCCTCGTATTAGCATTGTTCCCTAATCCGAAAATCTGCACCGACTTCGACGCCGACAAAGAACAAGTGTTGTTGTAGTCGCGTGGGTTTCCCCAGTGTTGTCGCTGTCATTCACTATTTCTTAAGCAAAGTAAGTGCTGTGGTTTTTTCGCCGCGCTCAATTCGTTGACAGTTAACATCAAAGAAGTCGCCGCCGCTTGGAGTAGTTGCCACACCGCACAGTGTTAGTAAACAGAGCGGGAAGATGTAGATGCAGCAAAACACTTACGTGGCAATGTCATTGAGCAATGAGAGAATTGGCAACACGAATTCAGTCAGCGGTTTCTTTTGAGAAAACCTTTTACAGTAACAACAAGCATTGTAATATGAGAACAAAGCGAGCCGCCCGTCAACGTTATGAGTGAGGCGATAATACGTATTTGGCAACCTTGTACTGGACTGCAGACAAGTGTAAATACGCCTAATTACCTTTCTATTCACTGACTGACAGGATGAAGAGGATTAGGGTGGCAGCAGGTAAAGGCAGTTCTTGGGAAAAAGAGTCTTTAAGAAGTGGCACCCACAATATTTAGGATTGACGCCTACTATGAACGGGCGATGGAAGAGGCAAATTGAGGTGACGAAACATAAAGCAGGACTTGCGGGGATGGGAACAAACGGGGAATCTAGATCAGATCAGGACGCGATTTTTGAAAGGGATTTTGGGGGTAGGGAGGGGCACAGCAAACTGTGACATTATGAAAGAGATTGGAGTGCATAGTGAGATTATAGAGTGTAAAATTAAGGCGATGAGATATTGATTACAACTTAAGCTAGGATCAGTCTCTAATTAGAGCAACGTGTTATCAAAAACAGATAAGGATGGGAGGAAATGTGACATGGGCTTGCAAATTAAGAAAGGGATTACAAACAATACGGATGGGATACGTTTGGAAATAGGAGAAGTGTGTGGAGGAAGGTTAAGAACCGTGTGAAGGATACTGATAGACAAGAGACAAATGCGCAATGTATGAATATGGCTTCACTTGAATTGGAGTTAAAATTGGAGTGGGGTAAGGAGCAATACATAGAAAAAGGATCCCAAGTCAGTAAACTGAGGCTCGCTTGGATTGCATGGCGAATGATTAAGATCTCAAATGATATATATATATCATTATGTATGTATATAATGTATGTATATCATATATATGTGTATATATATATATATATATATATATATATACATATAAGGGCTGAAAATCGATTAAAAATAACGCTTGACTTTAATCGATTAACAGGTCGGTATTTTAAAAGGAACCATTGTGTACATTTAATATTATTTTACACGTTTAATAACTACTACACTACAGATAATCAGAAGAAATCCTGAATTAATGAATACCGTTATTAGTTAACTAGTGAAAAAATATATACAAAACTTACATTTCCGGTTACTTTTTCAGCCAAGACTTGAGACACACGAGTTTGTTGGCATTTGAATGTTCAAGACAGGATCATAGCTTGTTTACAATAATACCGGCAGCACTAAAGACTCTCTCACTCGGCACTGATAAAGGAGTTTGGTCATTTGACCCATTTCTCGGAAAAGTTTTTTTCAGAATTCGACTAAACAGATTAATCGGAAAATGTAATTGATCGACGATCAAATATTTAATCGATTAATCGGTACAGCCCTAATATATATATAAGGGGGAAGAATCATGGTTTCGTATTCTGGCAAATTATAGAGGTGTCGAAAATTGGAGGGAAAAATATCTACCAATATCGTTTATGGAATCAAATAGGAAGCAACGAATATGTCTGGAGTTACTAGCGGGCAAAAATGTTTAGGAAAGCATTAGGAAATGTTTAATGAAGGCGAGACAGCTCAGGCAAACTGGGGAGCGGGGGTGGAGGGTGAAGAATAGGCTTCGTTTGTTTGTGTTATTTTGTGTTTTATTTATTTAATTATTTGTGCGACTGTTGCATTTGTTTATGTAAAAAGCAAATTAATGTAAATAAACACAAATAGTGTATGGAGGTTTCAAAGGAACAAAAAGTCGGGTGTTTCTTTATGTTAATTGATCTGACCAAGTCGGTCTTGGTTTCCGCTTTCCAAAACAAAAGCAACGTTGCAATATTCTCTCATTGTTATCACTGACCTCAGTTCTTCCTTCGCTTTATTCAATTCACACGTGTTATTGTTTACTAGATTTTGCAATCCCGCGTTTCGCTCCACGTGGAGTACACGTGTAGCTATCAAAATTGTCACAGGACATTCTTAGATTTTTATTGGCTGAGGTAACTAGCTGATTGGTGCAGTAAAATTATAGAATTTGGGTAGAGCTGTGGGCAAACTTTTTCTCCTAGTGAAAGAAAGTCGCCTGGCCATGCAATGAATAACTGGACCATACACTACCACTGACGTAGTGTAAACAAAAACGGAGGTTAAAAGATCAGATTACAAAGCATAAACCCCGAGTCCCTAAACAGATGACTCCCACAACAGGTGTTTGAACCAAGAAACTGATACGCTTATGATTTTCGCCATGCCTAAACTGTGAAATTCTGTTAATGAACAACAGAGCTTCCATTAATGTTTTCTGTGAATTTGAAACCAACACATCCATCTTTCATATTCTGAGGAATACAGTGCCTTGCATTGTTACCGGGAGTTCATCTCATCTGGCGCCCATACTGCAGTATGTGGTTAGGGTCTGTGTTTGTTTTTCTTATAATAGGATGGTTATATTTCTCTCCGGTAATACCTCTCAACGCATTTATCTCTTACAAGTTTTCACACACAAGCAAGTGAAATGAGGAGCGAAATGTCAGTGGAAAGATTTTGTAAGGGCCACAAAAATGTTATTGTTATATCGAGAATATGCAAAAAGGGTTCTAATTTTGGTGGTATATAGTAATTACCAGGGCCCGGATTCTAATAACATGTTTATTATTATTATTATTATAATTATTATTATTTTTATTTTTTTTTTATTTATTTAACGCTGCATAGGCATTGCCAACTTGCAGATAAATCCTAATCATGGCCTCTAGATTATAGAAATGCATTTTTATTAGGTTACTTTTTGTAATTTTATGCAATTTTATATATTTTTAGGAAATTTATTTCAATTTTACGTCATTATTTCGTGTCATTTGCTTTCTTATTTAGTCATTTTCATGCATTTACTTTAAATAGATGACTAGGTTACTATAATCCAACATTTTTGTAGAATCTACTTTAAAAACATTTTTTTTTTTTTACTTTTCTTCTGAAATTTTTCAATCAAGAACAATGTTTTTAGACCTACAGCATCCTTCCTACGTTTACAGTTTTTCAATTATGTACAAATTAGTCTACATCTTTGTGTGCACAGTAATAATTTCTATAAGTAAAATATCAGTTTTTAGGTCATTCTTTGTAATTACTGTCATTTTATTTTTTTCCTTTAGGGTCATTTTATAGGTCATTTTTCAAACAATTTTAGGTCATCAGAATCCAGGCCCTGGTCATTACATACCCAGGCAGCTTCAAAGGAATAAACCATTAAGTCGGTGTTTCTTTAGCCTATGTTAATTGATCTGACCAACTTGGTCTTGGTTTCCGCTTTCCAAAACAAAAGCAACGTTGCAATATTCTCTCATTGTTATCACCGACCTCAGTTCTTCCTTCGCTTTAATAAATTTATTCACACGTGTTATTGTTTACTGTAACTTGATCTTGCAACCGCGCATTTCACTCCACGCGGAGTTGACGAGTATCACAACCGTCACAAGACATTAGATTTTGATTGGCTGGGATAACTAGCTGATTGGTGCGGCAAAAATAAAGAGCATTGGTTGATCTGTCAGCAAACTTTTCCTCCTAACAAAAGGAAGCAGCTTGACCATGTAATGAATAACTGGTCTATATAAAGAGAACGACTCCTATAATTAAGGAATTAAGAAAAACAATAGTAATTTAGCACATGAACTCCTTAATCAATGCATTACACTTAACTTATGCCCACTCAGTCAAGGAATACATATGGCATATATTTCATTTTTTACTCGGATATGAGAGTCTGTTCACTTTTTCATTTTGTTATGATTAGACCTGGGATTTTAAGGCAAATGACTATTTTATTCCTTATGAAATAACATGGCAATTTTTAAATAAGTGGAAGTTTCATGATAAATCACTTACATTTATAGAGTTTTATAGTGCCCTAAAATGCCTATTTGGACATTTAGAGCCTATTTTACTTTTTTAGTGCTTAAAATGCCCATTTTGTACATTTAAAATAAAATTCAACTTGTGTAATTTTTACTTCCTCTGCCCATACCATAGGTACTATAGGTAGAGGAAGTATTGTTTTCGACCCTAAAATTCGAAGTTGAGTTTTTAGCATATATACACGTTTCAAGGCCCCCTGAATCCAAAAATACTATTTTTGGAAACATGTCTGTGTGTCTGTGTGGAAAATATCTGTGAACAAGCTAGCTCCAAAACGGAAAATCGTATGAAAACAAAATTTCGTATTTGGGTCAGGTACCTTCTGAAGATGTGAGGATAAGATTGGCGACTATTTTCTCTTATTTTTAAGGGGACTTTACATGAAGAAATTTTCGTTTTTCGCGATTTTCTCGAAAACGGCTCTAACGATTTTCTTTAAATTTTGCACATAGGTTGCTTATACTAAGAGCTAAAACTTTTATTTGAAACATTTTTTCGAGAAAATTCTCTGAGGGTAGTTACAAGCCACCCACTGTTCACCCACTGTTTGTAGAAAGTTTGTCTTACGTGATGAACAACTGAATTCGCGCTCTTTCACGGCCTCTTATTTTATATAAGAATGTGAAGTGAGAAAGATGTATTGTTGGCCATGCATAGAGTAAAGATGTATCTGAGGGAAATATTCGATAAATTTCGGAAATTATATTTTACAGCAGAAAGTTCAATAAACGTCTGCTGTCATTTTTTTTTTTTTTTTTAAAGTTTGTTATGTAGACTGCGCATTTAATCGCATCATTCAAAGAAGAGGTATTTATAGGATAATTAGCGTAAAATTGTGTCTTGCGATTCTGTACAAGGATATGTGAATACTGCTAACTTTTATTTGGGCAGAGGAAGTTATGTGACTTTCACATCAGAATTTTAGTCTTATAATGGACATCCCTCAACGAAAAGCAGAACAGAGGTGGGTTTTTTACAGAAACTTGATTATTCCAAACAATTGTTGCTAAAGGATTGCTGACTGATGGGGGAGGGAGAGGATTAAGGGGGAAGGACTACTGTGTCAAGTCACCAGTGAAAGAACATCTGTTTAAGTGAATGTAGTTCGTGATGCCTAATTTTGCAGTTAATTCTCTTAAGAATAGGTAGGCCTATACCACGCTTCTTGCAGTAAAAAAAAAAAAAAAAGACCGTTACAGTTTAAGTGTACAGTATATTATAACATTTTAAAGTGAATTTTCTATCTATTTACACATTTTTAAAGCATATTTTAAGTGCCTATTTTCTATTTTATAAGCCTATTTACTTGTTTTAAAAGCCTATTTTAGGTGCCTAAAAGTAATTTTTCTTAGAGCCTAAAATCCCAGGTCTAGTTAAGTTATGATCATTAAATGCCTTGCGATCATACATCTGACATTCTGCACCTGTCGGTCTGAAGTTTATTGGTAGCTTAACTTATCTTGACCAAAGTTAGGTCTAATATTTGTGAAAGCCAGAAATTGGGTTGTTTTCTTTATAAGATTGTCAAACTTAGGTTTGTACAATTCGGAATTTAAAAAAGTGCTTATTTACTCTGTTTTTGTTTTATAAAATTAAGTATATGCAAATGTTCAAAATAGTGTCACAATAACATTATTTAAAGCTGTTTTGTTTTCAAAATATACTCTGTAGACTTATCAGAGTTAAGCATTCATTTGCACAGATCCAAGTTCCAACCATGATTACAGCTTATTTCGGATCTAATGCAGATAAGTCTGATGTACTGCATTCTATACACAAGACAAACACTTGCAAGTACAACCATGAACTGTTACAACCTCATTTACTCTAAATCGTAACGATCTATTCAATGATATTCATTAAACTAAAGTAAACTATGTGGCGCTACATCCCTGAAGGGACAAGGCCTACCACCCGACCGCTGCGTCATCAATCATAGGCAGATTGCAGGATTGGGGGCATGTGGTCAGCATGCCGACACCCAAGGCAATGATATTCATTTCAATTTGTATGCACTTGTATGCTATTTACAGTTACTAAAGTGTAATAATAATAAAAAATAAATACTTGTCTCACAGACTGAAGCCCATAACATTCTGCAGAATTCGTCACACACAACTTGTAACTCTGCTTACCTGTAAAGAGAAAAAACACAAAATAAGAACACAACTCGCAAATGCACAAAGATTTATAAAATGATTTTTTTAGAATGCGCTCTTTAAAACAGCTGTTTGTTGGACCGTTAAGGGAATGCACCACTGAGATTTGTTAAAAATTGTGAAAAAAAGTCATTTTTCATTTTTGTACTGATAAAGTTCTACAAACATTCTAGTTTCAGATTCTATTTTCGTTTATTACATTCTGTGTGTATAAAGGGCGTCAGGTGACTTTTTAAATGGCCTTGCGCACGTTCCTGACTGCTACCTGCCTGCCCTTAAAGGCAGTTTATCTAACTATTTTTTTTCAGCATTTTTCATAATTTAAAACACTCCACACGATGAAGTCTTTATGCAATTTCTCTTAAATTTTCAGAACATGTTCTTAAGGTGTAGTTATAAAAATCTGTCATATGAATTTTTGAAATTATGAATATTTTATTAGTTATGAATTTTCAAAATAAATATATTTTTGAAATTTTGAAATATAAATATACATATATATATAACTTACACTTTTTTTTATCTCAGGAACCATAAACCTTAGAAAAAAATCATATGATAATTTTTTTCTTCATAGTTAGAAAAATAAAGTGCATTTGTAAAAAAATTCATTTTTGAAAATTTTCATCGTGTGGAGTATTTTGAAAATCGCTCTACTTTTATACTATAAAAATTAATAACTAAAAAACTTTTCAAGATATTAGGATGAAATTTTAAACCATAAAATAAATGCACGAGACAAGTGTATGGTAAAATGTTGAGCTATATTGCTTGAAAACTTTCGATTTTAGTAATTTCAGTGGTGCATTCCCTTAACACGCCGAAAAGTAGCACTTCACCAGCCTATAACTTATAACTTACAGAGCTTTTACTAAAAAAAAATATTGCATGCACCACGTACGCAAAAGCTTTAGCGAACTCATCCAATACTAGATTCGTCCGCTAAAACCTTATTTTGCATACTTGATACATAAATAGTCCACCGCTCCTCTCACGCAGGGGGCTCGGGTTCAAATCCTTGTCGAGACAAGTTACCTAGGGTTTTTCCTCACCTGTCGGGTAACTTTAGGCCCTTGTGATCCCCAGAAATCATCTGGCCGTCATTATCATCTTCATCCCATCCTCGCCTTGTTTGGAGTGTGTGTGTGAATGGCGTGTCTCGTCCTATGTGTTCGTGTTGTCTCAGAGGTTGCCCCGGCATTGGGCTGATCACTCATCCGGGGAGGCCCTCCCTGTCCTTATCTGGTCAAAAAAGTATGTATGTGATCCAAAGATAACCCCGACAGGTCGCGGCCCTGTAACGAACGAATGGCTTGGGTCGCTTAAATGTCCCTAGAAGGGAGAGGTGAAACTCAGGTAAAGATGGATAGATAGATACATAGATACATAAATAGCTAGTAATTATCATAGATTCTTACAAATTTGCACTGGAATACCAGTAGTGTATTATTACAGTCTTACTAATAATCCAGTTGTAACATTTATACCAGGAATATACACCGCTGTGGAGAATAAGTGTACTAATAATCCTTGCATAAGGCTGAATGTGTGCAACGCTTTACACAGCCTGGCCCCCTTGTATAAGCTTGACGTAAATAATCAAGATGGCCGATATCCGTAACAGCCGGTCGTTTCGTAGATGTCTGAGATTGAATTTTGAGGCTATGCATATTATGAGCTGCTTTTGCGGAATTATAAACATTGCTCCTTGTTTACGGGACATGTTTCCATACTTGTACCCATGATTACAGCTTTCTGAAAACAATATAACGAAATACTGAAACTAGGCAGACTCAGCATCGCTGTTTGCCCGCGGCACCGATAGATGGCTTTCAGCAGTCCTTCATAGCCCGAGGCTAGTAACGTCATGAAAAGCGTGACGTGTTTGATGACGTGCACGTATAAACCCGGTGTAAACCTCGGCAGTTACACTCCGATTATTGGTAATGCGGCTTATGCAGAACTTGCACGGTGAACAACCAAACAACCGTTCAACGCATATATAAGCAGCTTTTATTAGTAAGGCTGTACGTGTATAACTGTTGACTGTATCACTATTTATGGTACCAGTAGGTATATGAGTTCTAGTCAATTAATTGCATATGTTAACCCAACATTATTTCATTAACACGTCTATGGAAATTTACAAATTCATCCAAACAGGAAGAAGTTATTTATGTTCGATGAAGAGGATATAATACATACTCTCTCTCTTCATACAACAGGTGGCATTGCGAAGAAATCACATGTAAATGTTGATGAGTGAATCTGGTGGGAGGTAAAGAGGGGGGAGGTACAGTCTTGTAGGAACACCTGTTCGAAAAAGAGGGTTTATAAACGGATGTTCCGATATCTAATCAGGAGAAATGTTAAGGTCTAGTTACAGCAATGGAAATGGCAAGGAACGGAAGTCGTTAACTGAGACCAGGTGCTGGTTTTATTGCCACTCCAGTCACGCATGTAAGGTTAATTCCTGCCTTTTGACCTCAAGGGAGGAACACGCCGCTTATTGTGATCACTTCGGGACGCAATATTAACCGATTGATAACAGTAGCCGAAGGAATTAAATGAAGGTTATTCATTCATATAGCCTATAACAGCGTTTCTCAACCTATGGTCCAGATGGTCCTGAGACATAATTTTAAAAAAATATCATAAAGCAAGTGAAAAGTAAAGAAGTAAAATTTTTCACATATTTCGTTATAATGACCTATAATTAATACCCCAAATAATAAGAATACAGACCTTCTTTTAAAAATGGGATGTAAAATTAGGGGTCCGTAACATTTTTTAGACATTTTAGAGGTCCTCGGGTTCAAAAAGGTTGAGTAACGCTGGCCTATGAGACAATACGCTACAAAAACAGAATTAAAAGCTTTTTTTATTATTTATTTATTAAGGTCTATTCCACAATAAAATGTCGGCCGCGGTGGTCTAGAGGTAGCGTTCCCGCCTCTAGATCCGCAGTGCGCGGGATCAAACCCGGCCGCGGTCGATGGATTTTTCAGGACGTAAAAATCCTGGGCACGGAGTCCTCCGGGAGGTACTTTAAGCTGGGGGTCCCATGTTGTAGATTTACGGCACGTAAAAGAACTCCAAGCCTAAATTAGAGCCTCTGGACAAAATTTCTCGGCCCTTTCACGTCCAAGAAATACTTAGTTTCCATAGGGGGGTTGCGAGGCGATGGGCTTACCACCTGTCCCTCTACTCTCTCTCGGAAAATAAGCATATGAAAATTAGTATAGGTAATGAAACCTCCATTGGAGGCCCCTTCGCCCCACCTGGGGATCATAGGGTACCAGATATACAATAAAATGGTTTTCCTTCATCCCACAACAATCTTCTGCCTCCATAAGACCATGTCCATAGCATCTTCTTCGCTTAATCCTTTTCTCGCCACACTCCCTTTCACCCCATCCATCCAGCATTCTTTGGGCTTTCCTCTTCTTCTTTTTCCTTCTACTTTCCAATCCAAAATTTTCTTGGGTATTCTATCCTCTGTCATTCTGAGTACATGTCCATACCATCTCAAGCGTCTTTCTTCTACAATTCTCAAAATATTCTTTTCAACTTGCATTATTTCCCTTATTCCATTATTCCGATTTTTTTCTTTCCTGGATTTTCTTGCTCAGCGCCTCCAAAAATTCATTTAATAGCTATTTATGCGTAAGATAATATACAACTAATACAGTAATAGACTGTAAGGAACTTTTTTTTTCAAATAGTAACAAAGTTTTAAATTGTTTTTACTTTCCTTTAGGTCACCTAACCAATACTCTATACTCAGTTACGAGTTACGAGTGTTTTTGGAAGTCTACTATACTGATCTGTGGTGAACACCGCGTAGCAAAACATCTAACCGCCTGTCTTGTGATGCCATCTATCGCAGAAGACAAGAACTACGAGAACATACTGACAGCAGATTTCGAAGGGTAGTGGTCTCTGTTTGATGAGTCTAAAATATCGTGAGCAACTCCCTGTAACGGTAAATCAGAGACACGTATAAATATTATGAAACTCGGTTCGCTCATTTCGTATGCAAATTCGTATCTTAATAAAATATGACCATAGGGTTGTTCCATCTTGTATTATTAATTTACTTTCAATTATGAAAAAACAACAATTCACAGTTGCGACAATACAACTGTAGGCTAATTTCTTTTGTAAAATGACACTGAGGCCGTGTCCCAAAGGAAATTTACAGCTGAAGTTGAACTTTGATAGTTTGATGTCAAAGTCGTCAGTCATGATCGAAAGGTACATAGTTCATAGTGCAATCAAGTCCTTAATAGTGTTGAGTAGGGCCCGGATTTTAATGTCATCTTTTTATTGGTGCTGCATAGACATTGCCAACTTGTAGATAAATCCTAATCGTGGCCTCTAGTCTATAGAAATTAATTTTTATTGGGTCATTTTTTGTCATTTTATGCAATTTTATATTTTTAGGGCATTTAATTTAAATTTTAGGTCATTATTGAGCGTATTAACTTTTATACCTTTCAATAATCTCCGTAAGCTGGCAGTAATTTACTGCAGTCCTAAATAAGGTAGAATTTACATTTTTTTTTTCATACGGCTAATATTGAAATAAATTACTAGGTTACCGTACCATAGTGCAACATTTTGATAGGATCTACTTTAAAACAATTTTCTTACTACTCTTTTCAAATGCTCCAATCAAGAACTAAGAACAGAGTTTTTAGACATACAACATCCTTTCTACATTTGCAGATTTTTCAATTATGACAACTTTATGTGTAGGCCTACAATAATAATTTTTTTATAAATAAAATATCAGTTCTTAGGTCATTCTTTATAATTATTATGTCATTTTCTATAAAATTTAAGGTCATTTTATAGGTCATTTTTCAAAGAATATTAGGTCATTAGCAGGGCCCGGATCTTTTTATTGATGCTGCATAGACATTGCCAACTTGTGGATAAATCCTAATCATGGCCTCTAGATTATAGAAATGCATTTTTATTAGGTCATTTTTTGTCATTTTATGCCATTTTATATTTTTAGGGCATTTATTTCAATTTTAGGGCATTATTTTGTCATGTTCGTGTCATTTGCTTCCTTATTTTGTCATTTTCATGTATTTACATTGAGTGTATTAACTTTTTTCGTCGCTAGCGGTGCTGTCTTTGAAGTGTTGTTTGTTTAATGCAAGAAGAAAAAGTGTTGTCATGTCTTAGTCGGAATCAAAGAAACGCCAAAATTTTGTATTACATTACTATTGTTATTAGATTGAGTTGGCACCCGAGTCTGCTTGGATTTGAGAGTGCAAACTACTGTTTACCCTCAATAAACAACAATATAATTCGGCAGACCACAAAAGGATGTGCCAAATTGTGACTCGCCAGTGCCTCAGTGCCAGTACAAATTTCCGTGAGAAAAGAACATTCACAACATTACAGTTATTTACATTTTTTATTATTATGTACAAACTAGTCTATAACTTTGTGCGTACATTAATATTTTCTTATAAATAAATATCAGTTTTTAGGTCATTTTTTATAATTATTAAGTCATTTTCTATAAATTTAGGGTCATTTATAGGTTATTTTTAAAACAATTTTAGGTCCTCAGAATCCGGGCCCTGACGATGACAAATATTTGCTTCATTGCTGACTTCTAAACTAAATGGTAGTATCCTAGAGAGTTTATAGATAAATTGGGCCAATGATTAAATGGGGATTCAAGCAGATTTACCCACAGTTCCTTATTCACTAGCATGATTTCCGCTTTGGTACACGGCACACCCTGTTGAAACTTCCTACCGCATAAAATAATAGGAACTGAAACTTCAATTTGTTTTATTCTTATTCTCTGGCTTGGTTCTAAAAGGGCCAATCTCATAAAACAGGGGAAGACAGAAGCTTGCTCTGTGACGTCACTGCTTTCTGCTCTCACTGCTCGCGTAATACCTCTGCGAGGAGCACGTGAAATGGCGGCATCAGTGAACAGGGGGGAAGAGAGGGGCATTCGTATTGCGGGCAGCGGGAATTTAGGGGGTTAGAACTTACGTAATACGTGTTTCCGAGTTAATGAAACATCAATCGATTTTCTTGATAGTTTATCGGTTAATTACAGCGCAGCAGTTTAACATATTATAAATAATTCTATTTTTCTATTCTGTGAGAACAATTCCCTTTCCACAAAATATATGTTCTTTGACAAAAATATACAATAGGCTACTATCATTTGAATTAACATAATTCACTACAGTAAAAATGATAAAAAAATGAACTGAATTAATTACCATACAAGCTCGTCTGCACCTTAGATGATACAAGATTACAGTAACAATTTTCTGACTTTCCTGTCTCTTTTTCTTTAACAAGTTTATCAATGTTGGGACGTAATGTTTGAGCAATATTTAATCGAAGACTACATTTAGGTTGTGATTTAACAATGTACTTCTTGATTTGAGCTTTGCACGTTTCATTAGTGAAAAAAATTGTTCGGCCACATATGTCGATCCAAAATTACATAATATTCGTGCGGCAAGTCTCGGGAATCTGGTTTCAGAGAAATTTCTGTAAAAGTTACCCAAGACCACTTTACGTTCGTAGGCCTATTTGTCCTTTAACAGATCGTCGCATTGTAAGTTTAGCAGTTCCAACTGATACCGGCAAGGAACGTCTTTGACATTAACTGAATATGGGGTAGCAAAAAGTTTAAACATTGGAGAAAGGTTTTCCACTTCCTGAAACCTCGATTCGAACTGAAGAAGAATGTTTTGCAGAACTAACACATGTTCTGCAGAGAGAACACTATCAGGATCGCGTACTTGCAATAACTTTGAAAAATGCTCCGTATTTCCAACCAGAAGTTGTTCTACCCACAGAGCTAAAGTGAATAGGTCCTCTAGTACCTAGCTCTAGCGTACTCTAAACACCCCTACTACCGTGCGCTCTTGCTGACGTCACACACAAGGGATCCGCATGCTCTTGCTCCACAAACGTCATCACAAGACGTAGTTGACTTCCCCTGTCATAAAACTTGCTTTGAGCTAACTGACAATGAAGCCTTTATGGAAGTAACATATTTGCTGAGAACTTCGGACATTGGCCTCTTAAGCTTTCTGTATAATGTCTATTAATACCAACAGATATTGGCACTTTTATTATACGAAAGATATAGACTAGCCGAGCTCAATATTGCATAGATCTCATTTTTGCAAGAAATTGACATTGGCCCTTTCAGAACCAAGCCACAGGATTCTGTCTGACTATGGTGCTGTTTAGGAGAAAAAAAGCGGATTGGTATTTCTTTTATTGCGTTTCATAACATGAGAGCAATATTAGCGTAGAGAACGGAAATCACACGAAAAATTAATGAGACTGCTCTAACGTGTGGCCTGGCATCCAATCATATCGAGGCGGTGATATTTGCTTTCAAAATCTCATAATTAGGGCTCGGACTTTTAGGTAAATACATATTTTTTTTCCTATTACTTATGATTTCTGGACTTTGTCAAAGTTCCGGTTGGGGCCTTTGGATTCAAGATACTGAGTTGCATATCACATAAAAAAAATATTTTCGATATTTCTTATTTGAATAAATATTTTTGGTAACTTAATTTTTTTTACATATTTTACCACATATCATGTTTAGAAATGAATATTTTGACTGTTTTTGTAAAATTGCGCCATATTTTCAATGTGTTGCGTTGTTATGTTGAGTCAGACAATTAATCAGGGCTGATTTGGCCTTTATTAGTGCAAATTTCTGTTTCCTCTCACACTGCATTACTAAGTTGGAAACAACAAAACAATTGTTGATAGAATCAATAAAAGAAATCAAACAAATTGAAAACAAACTTATCAAAATCAGTGGTTCAAAAGCAGACAAAATTATAGAAAAATTCTTGTCATGCCTAAATAAGAATGAAGGGTTACAAGTGTTGCGCAAGATTTCAGATATTTTAACGGGTAACAGTGTAAAGGACTTGGAGCAGATGGAACAGTGACATTGCATGTTACAAATATGCAAGATTAACATCCTGCGATGTTGAACGTAAATTTTCAAGACATAATTCTCTGCTCTGTGAAAATCGTCATAGCTTTAAGATGCACAACTTAAGATCTACTTTTGTCGTTCACTGCAACAGTTCTACACTTGCTGACTAGAATGACTAGATGAGTACTTCTGTAAATATTGGTTAAATAAGTTAAGTTAATTAAAATATTTTCAAATTTTTTAAACACATTTTCGACTTTTTAACCACATAAAAAATAAATATTTTCGTTTTTATAAGCACCTAAAAGTCCGAGCCCTACTCATAATTAATGTGCAAACAAAATAAAGCGACTATTGTTGACCTTTCTTTAACCCTGAGCGTTGACTGATAAGTTGCACACGTTTGCTCAGCTTGGGAGGGTTGTCTTATCTCTAGACGAGACAGCTGAAGAAACGATTGCCACTTGTTGACCCAAAACAAACCACACACGCCAATTCCTGCCTGCTATATTTCCTTCGCAGCTCACCCCCAATCCAAACGAGTAGGGTTCCCTCTTCAAGTAATGACTGACACACACGAGGGTGGTCTGGTGGCTACACCACTTTGCACTTTCCTCAAGTTAGCAACAGTCAGGCTCCAACAAAGAGAAGGCCACAGAAGACAGTTCAGTGATAGTGTTTTTATAAGATTTTACCTTATTTTAAAAATGTGACCAAATGCAGTTTTTGAAGTGAAACTTCTTTAGGCGCGCTAGGAGTAAATCGAGAGCTAACCCAAAGTTGCGTTACGAGCAAAATCGTCACGAAAATAGCGGGGCTATGACGGACTGCACGGAAAACAATCAACTCAATGATTAGGCTTATCCAAAATAAAATAAAAAAATCCAAAATTAAAAAATCTAAAAATTTAAAATTAAAAAAAAAATACGGAAGCACGCGGGGGAAAGGTATCAGACATTGAGTAGGGGGCTATTACTGCTTCGAGCTAGTGGCGTGGTGAGCCCTTCACCATTATAAAAAATTTGAAATTTAAAAAATAAAAAATCTAAAACTAAAATACAGTAATAAAAAAAATCTAAAATTAAAAATTCGAAAATCCAAAATTTAAAAAAATCTAAAAATCCAACATTTAAAAAAAATATAAAAATCCAAAGTTAAAAAATCGAAAACCCATAATTAAAACATTTAAAAAATCAAGGATCCAAAATTTAAAATTCCAAAATTAAAACAATTAAGGATCTAAAATATTAAAAATCCAAAATATAAAAAGTCCAAAAACCCTCAATTAAAAAGTCCAACAATCCAAAATTGAAAAAAATTTAAAAAAAAAAAAAACAAGATTCATTTCTGTCGCGCGGCGTTCCACGCACGCGATTTTCTTTAATTTTAACTCCTAGAATTCCAAGTCAGCAAAAGATGCCCTGAAGATGGTGTAAAGGCACCGAAAGGCCTAGGCAGCAATCACAAAATTATATAATAGTTGAGCACCTGGCATCATATTAATTTTATTTCTTTAATAAAAGTTAATTTTACCTAACAATCTTATTTGGAAATACTGGTTAAATACCGACACTTAAGGACTAGACGGAGTAAAGAAATTAATCACTACGTTTGCACAATTTGTGCCAGATAAAACTGTAGTAATTGAAAGACAGCTTCTTTAAAAAAAAATGTCGTTCCTTGTTTATTAATAAAATTAGAGTTATGTAGTTCTTCTATGAACTTCGTCAATGTGTTGGTGAAACAAAGACACGTTATAGTACCAGGGCTTGAATAAGAAAAAAAATACGCCTCCTCAATAGTTATATAGAAACTTAGTTTAATAGCACTTGTTTTTACCTAATCTATACCAATACTCATGCAATTGATTCGCGGGAAATAACATAATGATATATGTAATTTGCATATACAGTGTGGACTTCGCCAATTGCATAAACACAGAGATCAACTCATATTAAGCCTTTCACAAGAAATCGATCACAAAAATAGTAATTTCCAGTGAGTTAGATGATGATTATGATGATGATGATGACGACGATGATGATGATGATGATACGTGCATGGAGTGTAAGGAATACTATTACTTAGGCCTACATGACAAGAATGAATTCGACTTAGTGTAAAAGTGGCTTCTTGAAAAGTGTACATTATTTATAACATTTTGCACCGACTGTCACAGAAAAAAGTCAATTGAAAAGACCTTAAATGTGTGGAAAAAGTAAGACATAATATTAAGACAATATTCTGTTAATTTTGGCTTGATGCAATTCAACCCTCTGGACCTCCATGGCATGTATAGGGAACTCTTTAGTTTTTTAAGGCTTAAATGCATGTACTAATGGGGCATCTTTCCTCAACCATACGCCACAGGTGCCCTTCTGCATTATGTTTGTATTTTGTTAATAATAAATCATATTTCTTAGTAATAGTTAATATTTTAGTAATAGTTTAAATCTTAGTAAGTAGCAAACTATTTAGCATATTGTATTTTGTGTATTGTATTATCTCTAGTGAACTAGTTCTAAGCCTTAAATGATGATAATATAATCATGTTCCTGTGTATTTGTACTGTACTTGTATCATACTTATTTTATTGTAATATTGTAAAGTTCATTTGTATTAATCCTGGTTGAATGGAAGAGAAGGCCTAATGGCCTTAATTCCACCAGGTAAAATAAAACAATTCTAATTATAATAAATGACGATTGTTTATTTGAACAAAAATTGACTAATTTATATATTGGCCTACAGTGAATGTCCCACAATCTATTAACTTCGTTATCACAAGCATTTTGTGCCACTATTGAGTAACAAATTAAGTTTAACAAAAAGTGAGGCATCTTTTAAATTTTACACATGATATAAATGTCAAGCACTATGAGAAACTAAATACGGCCACTTCTAAAAACTTGCAAAATACTATTTAACACGTACAAAGGACGGGCAAACAATTGTTAACCAAATGTGAACGAATTTCATAGATCGCAAAATTGTTGCAAGGAAACATTACGGTATAGCATTTGTGAATAATGGCTGTCTTCTGTTGTTTCAAAGAATATAAGTATGTTAATGTAAGATAACGCAAAACATTACTTTTAGAAAATTCATACCAACGAGTGCTACCTTACGTATATACTGAATCATCATGGAATTTATTCGCGTGAAATAACAACATAATGATATAGTCTACGTAATTTTCAAAATACGAGGCGCGTCCATAAAGTAAGCTTCCCTGAAGCCGTTGCAGAAACAAAACACAATTTCTTGGACATGTACAGTGGTATTAATCAGAGGTGGCAGTCAGATGCGCGTGGGAGAGGTGACGCATGTAGGAGGAATCATGGGGAGGGGTAAGAATGTTGAACTGCACTAGCGAGAGGAGAAGCGATTGTAGCAAGGTATCTTGTTTCTTCACTGCATTATACGGTCTTACCTCACTGAAAGCAACGACACAACTAACCCATACACCCCTCCATGCAGTACGAATGTTTATTGGACTCGTCTGCATCTACTGAGCATCCATGCTTGGACTGCCACGTCTGATTAATACCACTGTATATTCCAACAGATACAGCAAGTATTCTGCTATTATTCAACATTCAACACCGGCATTGAAACATTTGTCATACCGTGGTTCGAACTTTTGAATACCTGTGTCTTAGAAGTCTGCCGCCAGGGATTTGAACCACTGTGTGACAAACATCCTCCTCTCTCCCATTCTCTCTCATTTCTTGAGGTGTAGGAAAATATGGAAATCACTGGAAGCGAGGTAAGGCTGTAGGTTGGATGTTTAAACACCTACCAGCCGAACTTCTGAAGGAGAATTGCTAGGAAGTGTTTAAACATCCACCCAACAGCCCGGACCTTGCTCACAGTGATTTCCATCTTTTCCTACACCTGAAGAAGTGACAGGGAATGACAGAGAGATGTTTGTCGCATAGTGGTTCAAATCCCAGGCGGCAGAGTTCTACGATACAGGTAGGCCTATTCAAGAATGAAAAAGTCTCAATTCCGGTGGCGAGCATGTTTAAAAATAGCTGAACACTTGCTGTATCTGTTGTAATAAACATTTCCATGAAATTGTGAACCACTATGTGAGAAACTTCCTCCTATCTGTCACCCTGTCATTTCTTGAGGTGTAGGAAAATATGGAAATCACTGGAAGCGAAGTCAGGGCTTTAGGGTGGAATTACCAGCCGAATTTTTGGGGATGACTTGCTAGGAGGTGTTTAAACGTCCACCCAACAGCCCGGACCTTGCTCCCAGTGATTTCCATCTTTTCCTACACCTCAAGAAATGACAGAGAGAAGGAGAGGTTTGCACACTGTGGTTCAAATCCCAGGCGGCAGAGTTCTACGATACATGTATTCAAAAGTTGGTTCCACGGTATGAAAAATGTTTCAATTTTAGTGGCAAATATGTTGAATTTTGCTGAATACTTGCTGTACCTGTTGGGATATACATGTCCAAGAAATTGTGTTTTATTTCTACAAACGGCCTCAGGGAAACTTACTTTATGGACGGCCCTCGTACAATATAACGCAAAACATTGTTTTAACTAATTCATACCTTAAGTATATATTGAATAACCATGCAATTTATTCGCGGGAAATAACATAATATAGCCTATGTAATTTGCAAAATATCTACATACAGTTGGGTTAAGTCTTTCACAACAAATCGATACCGCAAAGCTACGACACTACTTTATGAAAAGGTTCAGAGTGCATATGTTAGCTGTGTTGTTTGGATGTAAACTAGTTGTCTGGAATACAGGCTTACAGCTATTACAGTTTACAATTTAGCGTTAAAATACAGGTGCCGTTATTTAACTTTTTGTACTGATCCACTTACAAAGTTTGAGAATATTAACATAGTTTAAATATAAGGCAATAATGGCATAACAGCCATGTCATAATTACGGGTGGGACATTCTAGCAAATTATAAAAACTATTTTTGTTTATTACATATCATAAATAATAAACTAGAATTGGTTCTTCACATTCTCTAAAATTTACAATGCCTTCCCCTCTACACTACATGCAAAGCATTATTTAAAATTTGTTTTAAATATTTTAAATTTGTTATTCAAAATCTATTACGGGTGGGACATGATTTGGACACTGATTTTAATGATGCAAAACAAAAGCTCATTTTCTGTTCTGCTATTACTGTTAGGGTCTTAATGTCGTTATTAATGAAGCTACGAGGGATTAAATACAAATTATAAACTGTTCCCAGGTTGTCAGAACATTTATTTAACTCATCAATAATAATTTAATAAAACTATCACTGATACGGGTGTGACAAAAATTCCCTTGTTTATTATTTTACAAAGTAATTAACCACACATATTTTTTTAAGTTAATCTTATACCAAATTGTACCTTAAGATGTAGGCTATATTTTCTCAAATGAAAATGGACATAGCTGATTACTCTTGACTACTTGGTATTAAAGTGTGTTAAAGTCATGCTAAAAATGACAAAAAAAAAAGTAACTCGACGCAATAAATAAGTAAATCGACAGATTTTACATACGAAACCACTTCAGATACACCTAAGTCCTTAAAATCCAGAGAATTTGATGTTTTAAACTTATTTTTGACCACACAATTACAATACTTCTATAACTTCTCTCTTTGTGGGAAAAATTCCCAAATTTTATGAAATGGCTGATAACCATTTTAAATCAAATTCTCAACTTGAATATTAATGACGTGATAATCGGAACTAAATTGTTGTAGGAGCTGTTTTTATTAATTAACTAATTATTACTTGTTATTACCGCTAGTTTGCAGTAATCCATCTCAATATGTAAATTAAATCTTACTTTTTGTTTGGAGTCCAGCTGTGAATCTCTATTTTTCGAAAAATGTAAACTAAAAAACATAACAGTAGGTTTGTTTATGTATTCAACCTTCTTCCTCGATTTCTGAGTGGTTTGTTAGAACTGATTTCGGCCTATAAGAATTGTCAGTTTTTGAAGTGAAACTTCTTTAGCCGCGGTAGGGGTAAATCGAGTGCTTGTGTAACGCTCAAATATCGTCACGAAATTATGTAACGCTCAAAATCGTCACGAAATTAGTGAGGTGTGACGGAATGGACTGCACAGAAAACAATCAAATCAATGATTAGGCTTATCCAACGTTTAAAAATAAAAAAATAACAAATTATAAAATTAAAAATCCAAAATTTAAAACATCCAAAATTTAAAAAAATCCAAAATTAAAAAATCCAAAATTTAAAAAATTCAAAGATCCAAAATTTAAAAAATCCAAAATTGAAAAGTCGAAAAAACCAAAATTTAAAAAATAAAAAATCCAAATATCCAAAATTTTAAAATAAAGAAATTCAAAATTATAAAATAAAATTTTTTTAAAAATTTAAATGAAAAATCGAAAATGAAAAAAGCCCCAAAACCCAATAGGGCCTATTAAAAAGTCCAACAATCCAAAATTGAAAAAATCCAATAGTCCAAAATTGAAAAATCAAAAAATTAAACAAGTTTCACTTCTGTCGCGTGTGTGGTTTAAAAAGCAGCTCCGAAGTTTCGTATAGGCCTACTCTGAAGCTCCTCCAAATCATTAAGTTATATACAAGATTGGGTCTTGATTAAAGTCATTTGAGAATCCTTCAGTTCTTTTACCTCTTCTGTCCGTATTGTTTTCGACCCCAAATTGGAACTTGAGTTTTTAGCATAAATACACGTTTTGAGGTCTCCTAAATCAAAAAATACTATTTTAGGAAACATGTCTGTGTGTGTGTTTGTGCATCTTGTGAAAAGCTTAGCTCCAGAACGGAAAATCGTATAAAAACAAAATTGCTAAAATACAGCAGAATTGCTCGTTATAGATTTGTAACAACCACGGTAATTTTTATGCAACAGGCTAGCGGTGTGTATACCTGTATTAGAGCTACATTCTCAGTATACTTGTTCAACAGGTACACCTCACCATGAAGGTAACGTGGTCAGTGTTCGCATTAATTCTCATCCTGGCTGCAGTAAATTCTGACGTCCTACGAACAGAACAACGCCATATTGTTCTTTGTTTGAAGAACATCATAATCAACAACTTCACACCGGACAGACCTGTCTACATTGCATTCTCTTCGTTAAATGAAGCATACGCGCCGAAGGTAGGAAAGCGTCAGCTAGCATTCAAACAGCCGAAGAGAAACTATCAACGCGTCATCGATGCCTTGGCAGAAACTCTCCACGATGACATGAAATGGCAGCTTGTCTTATTGCAATACCATCACAATGGTTCAGATTTCAGATATGGTACCGAATTGAGAAAGATATATCCTGAAGCTGTCCAGTGTGTTTTGTTTATTTGGCGAGTAAGAAACGATGGGCGTGTCCCTTACGCTGATCAGCTGAATATGCTAATCGAGAGCATATCATTATTCAAGAAACGTCATGTGACTGTTGCCCTTAACGTCATCGATAAGTCAGATATTTTAGATATGCTTTCACTTGTACTAGCAAAATATTCTGGCGTCGGAAATAACATATTTCTGCTGCCTAAACGAAGAAGAAGAAACATTGATCCACACATAGATGTTTACACTTGGTTCCCATACAGGTCTCCGGAGATATGTGGCAGCTACAATCATCCAGTGATTATAGACACTTGGGTGGAGGATACTGTGGGGAGATTCCAGAACAATGCAATATTATTCCCTAACAAAGTACCTAAACATTTTGGCGGATGCCCAATTGTGACTAAAACATTTAAGGATTTCGAAACTTTAGTAACGAGGATAGAAGAATACATTTTGGATGTGATCTTCAGTCTGCTAAAAGTAACTCCTGTTACGAGTAAAATAGATACGAAACACATCAGCCCTCCTGATATTGTATATGGCTCCTTGTATCTGACTACTACATCCATAGAAGCTTTTGGCGAAAATAATGTCTATCCCATTCCACACATACATACAGAGTTAAAATGGTTTGTTCCCTGTCCAAACTCGAATCCAAGACAGGGTAAGTTTTATGAAGTATTTACTTTGCCGGTTTGGTTCATCTTGAGTCTAACATTCCTGTTGGCTGGGTTGACTGACTGGTGTATACACTGGGCAGAAATCAACGTTCAAACTGGATTAGTCTCGCATGATACGTCATCAGGGTTCTGCAATCTGTGGGCCGCCTTTCTGTCTATCTCGATCTCTACAATGCCAAGTGGCACACGGCTTAGAGTGTTTTTCCTGTCTTGGTTAATCTACTCATTTGCTGTGAGCACAGTTTTTCAGGCCTTTTTCACAAGTTACTTAGTAGACCCTGGTAAAACGCAAGAGATCAATACGCTTGAAGAGTTCAGAAAAAGTGGATTAGTCCATTATGCAGATAGGGGTTTATATGAACAATGGTGTTGGCTTAGAGAAAATAGTGAGTTTTGTGCATCTGAAACTGTCTACAGAGCACCCTCCGCAGGCAGTAATTGGGATGGCAGAGATCAAATTAAAATATTGTTTTTCATTTCAACTGAGGTACAAAATATGAGTATACTTGCCAATGACTTACAAGTTGAAATGTTTAAAGTTCTGGTACTGCCGGGATACAAACTGTGTTCTATTAGAGATCTAACAATACCTTCTACAATGGTATTCATGATAACTAGAGATAGCGTGTACTTTGAACCTATCACTGATCTGCTACGACAGTTTCAAGACACCGGACTATTGGAGAGATTTAAAAACAATTTCATTTTCAAATTAACTCCCGGAATTGATTCAGAGTTCTGGGATAATGATGACTATCGTAATATAGAAACTTCTCCTGAGAGTGGCTATTTCATTTTCAGTTTGTCACACATGAAAGTTTCGTTCTATTTACTGCTTATGGGATGTATTTCAGGAGTATTGGTATTTCTTGGAGAAGTCATTTATTCCAAATTTCATAGGTACCTGAAACCATGGGTGCTGTGTTTAGGAGCATGCAAATCGACTTGAACTCGGTCGGTCAGGCCTGATTCCGTCCCTTAAACAATACACTACATCACTTATATCCAGTGGCGGCTCGTCTGTAGGCTCTGTGAAACTGCAGCACCCCCCATTTCCACTTGGTATTATCGATAACATTTAATATAATGAGTCCTTTTTTTCTTCAATTCTTTCTTTATACTTGTATAATTTATAATCCTAAAGGTATATGTACGTGAACAACCACAAAAAGATAAAAAAAACGCAGGTTCTAAAATATTAAAATTTTACAAGAAAATGAACTCAGAAGTGGACAAAAATTACAGGATCCTGTAACAAGGCTTACTAGAACATAACTAGCAGATAAAAGTATAAAATATTGACCAAGATAATTTTAAATTACACATTTTATAGGAGCATGAAAAAAATTAATTCAGCTGCACTAATCACTTCCTATAGAGATAACATTTTTCTGGTTTCTCTGACGCCATTTATTTTTTAAAATATTTTTCTACAAAGTAGACTACTTTTATACAGCTAAAGTTATTATTTTTAATGCAATTAATTTTTATATATCGCATATAAAATATCTTGAAATTTGATCAATATTTCATGACACATTTTCTTTAATTTTATACCTATGGGCATCATTGTACTCTACTTTATGCATATATGCATGTAAAATTAGTGAAAAAAATTTCAGCCTTCTATCTCTAATGGTTGTGGAGCTAACTAACAATATGTGTGAAAAATAAGAGTTACCGGGAAATTCAATTTTAAGTTAATAGTGAATAGTAGCTCAGAGCATGTAAACATATTTAAATGTCCATTTAAATGGCACAAATAATTTCTAAACCTATATAAATTATATATCAATGGATGCAGAAAATTCAGCACAATTTTTTAGTGCTATAAACAAAAAAACATAAATTTCAAAATAATTCACGTACATATACCCTTAAGTTTCATGCTAGTAGCCATCCCCCAGTTTATTAAACAGAGAAAAGAAAATCTTTGTGCGCTTCACAGTTCCAGCGGCGTGGTGTTTGACTGTTGTGCGCATGCCCATATAGGCAGGTGCATGCCGCGGCCGGCAAGGGAGAGAGAGCACTGTCGCTTCCACAGTGCCGACCGGTAGGTTTTTTCCCTCGTTCCACGTGTGTTGTGCATAAATTCCATGTACCATATTCTTGAATGTGATAAAGTGAAGAATTATATTATTATCTTGTTTCCAGCTATTCCTAGTTTATTTATATTTTCGGTTCTTTTATTTAACAGAAAACTTGGCAAAAGATAAAATTAGGTCGCGCTTCGCCCGCTCGCTTTCCCTGCCGCCACTCGCTTCCTTTTTCCCAGTTTTACCTTTCCCTCGATAGATGTCGTTGGTGGTAGTTCGAATACAGAGCCATATAGTTGCTTCCGTTTTAAATTACTCCCCACCGTAAACCCTTCCTTTCCAGGCGGGCCCCGTTAGAGTTGGTGGAAGGAATCTAGTGTGCGACCTAATACTATTTCTTCCCGAAAACTTTAACCATGGGAGATCAAGGAGATAATTATTGATATTTTCGTGCAAATTAAAGAAGAAGAATGGATTTCATTTTTAAACAAATAGATCAAGCTTGAACTGTAACAGTTAATATTAAAGGAAGTAAAAAGTTTTGATTTTGTTCTTTTAGGGTTTTATAAGGTTTCTGAATAAATTTTCTTTTGATGTTTCCTTTTACACAATTTTAAAACAAAGGCTAAAAATTCTTCTGGAGCAGCACTCCCACTAATTTTAGCTACGAGCCGCCACTGCTTATATCTAATGTCACTTGTTTTTCTTCAGAATCAACAAATTTGCCAAGGCAACGATAAAAACAAACGAAATCTTGTTTGCTAGATATATGTTTGAAACACGTAAGCCTATGATATAAATAATTTCACGATGTGTGCGGAATGGAAGTAAACATCTGCCTGAGCTTGTTGCACTTTCGTGAAGTACGCGCTGGTGCGATTAACCAATGAAACGACAGGACACAGTTAGTTAAGGCAAGTTTATGGTTTACTTTTGCTCCGTACACATCTTGGGTCAAGTATAGTATAAATCTGCTTCAGTTATACCAGCTACACTGTGCGGACCTCTGTGCAGAAATCGATAGTGGTCTATGGATATATTTCGAATTTAATTAGGCATGCAGGAATGACAGAGAATGACAGCGGCGGGGATATTTATCACTAGACCTGGGATTTTAAGGCAAATGCCTATTTTGTTGCTTATGAAATAACATGAAAACTTTTAAATATGTTGACATTTCATGATAAATCACTTATATTTATAGTTGTTTAGTGCCCTAAAATGCCTATTTGGACCTGTGGAGCCTATTTTTACTATTTTAGTGTCTAAAATGCCTATTTTGCACATTTAAAATAAAATTCAACTTCTGTAACTTCTACAATCATTTAATGGACATCCCTGAATAAAGAGCAGAACAGCAGAGGGTGGGTTTTTCACAGAAACTTAATTTTCCCAAACAATTGTCGCCAAAGGAATGCTGACTGACCGGGGAGGATTCGCTCAAAACAAGTAGCAGGTATAGGGGACATACTGTGTCAATTTTTCATATAATCCAAAACTGTTTTTTATTAATGTATTTTTAATTCTGTCTTAATTTTCCAATTATTTCTATTAAGAATAGATGTACCACGTTTTTTACAATAAAAAAGATCACGTTACAGTTGAAGAGCATATTGTAGCATTTTAAAGTCTATTTTCTGTCTGTCTACACATTTTTAAAGCTTATTTTTCAGTGTCTATTTTCTTGTTTTAAAAGTCTGTTTTAGGTGCCTAAAACTAATTTTTTTAGAGCCTATAGTCCCAGGTCTATTTATTACACAGTGGTTCAAATAGCTGGCGGCAGACTTTTACGACACAGGTGTTGATAAGTTGCTTCTACAGCAGTGATTCCCAAAGTGGGGTCCGCGATGTGTTTCAGGGGGTCCGCAGGCGGTTCAAGAAGAAATAGGATATCCCGTAATTTTCTCTAATTACATATCTTCTAAAGCAGCTTCACTGTTCACATTAAGGAGTAAACTCTGTTTGTTATCACTGATAGTGTTATTTTGTCTATTGAATTAAATACATTTGACTCAAAGTATTTATTTAGTTATTGTCTCATAACCCAGAGGGGGTCTGCGAAATTTTAATTTTTTCAAGGGGTCCGCGGACTGAAAAGTTTGGGAACCACTGTTCTACAGTATGACAAATGTTTCAATTCCGGTGGCGATACGTTGAAAAATAGCTGAGCATTTGCTGTGTCCTTTGCAATAAATATTTCCTTCAAATTGTGTTTTGTTTCTGTGAACGGCCCCAGGGAAACTTACTTTTTGGACGCGCCTCGTAGGACGTAAACATCGACATCATCGCTCTTTGCTCACCGGCATTCCAAAATGTCCCAGGTTAAACACAATACTCATGATATAAGCCCATAAGCCATAACCCAAAGTCTACGAATCTACAGTACGCCACTTCTCCCCATATCTACATCACAATGTGTACTGCATGACGAGCGATAAGAAATAGAATATATGTTTATAACTGTTTTCAGTTACGTCTCGACGCCCTTTAATATTTCACCCAACCCTTCTACAAACATGTTCATGAGATTTCCAACATAAACTTGAGGCCACGCAATCTCTGTTTATCATCTTAAATAAAAAATTATGAGATAGAAGTTGTTAAAACTAGACAGGCATAATAAAATGTCAACAAAGGAAATACTGAGGTTCAGATATTCGTGTTTATAGCTCTTGGAAATGTAAATGAACCTAAGCTGAATTTAAACTTTTAACAAATGATTTACTGCCAAGAGCTTAGGAGCGAAATCTTAAAACCACGGGAAATTATGAAAAATATATTTAATTACTCTGATAACCAGCCAGAAGAGGAGGGTCTTTGTTTATTTTTATGATAAGACTTTAAAAGGACAAGCTGTTTTACAGCCAGTGCTAAGGCGGTCTTGGGTATTTTTTTCCTTTGTGTGGGTGACGAGGATTTACATTTTTTACTCTCGCCCTACAGGGATTTCCATTCTTAATTAATTCTCCAACCTTCGTCTTCTCTTTCCACGCATACGTTCAAGAAAAATATGCCTTAGGTCTTTCGTGCTAGCTCTGGCATTCAAGGAGGTCACATACAGTATGTACTCTCGTTCTGAAACCGTATAACTTCGATTTTTAAAGAAAAATTAACGATTTTACATCTTTGATCGGGGACATACTGGGCACAGAATGTAGACCCGGAAATTATGCAAAAAGCGGCTCATATCAACATCAGTAACCAAAATAATAATAACAATAAAAAAAATCCCTTTAGGCAGGCCTACAGGCTGAGGTAGATTTCAAAGTGCTTTTGGTTTAATTTATTATCGCTGCGCAGCACTCTTCTTTTTTAGCCTTGGCATGGCAAACCCGCAGTAATAAGAACTGAATTCGGTGAAGAGGAAGAGCATACAATCATTTGTTTTGACAACAAGAATAGGATATAATATTCTGGGAGGCCGTGCGCAAGATTAGCAATGAATAAAATTAGCAAAGCCGCTAAACAAGACAAAATTATGATATTATAATAATTCTTTTAAGTGTTATTATTTTCAAACATTAAAATCTCGCGTCATATGAGAGCTATCAAGAAACTATTTATTGATTTGTAGAGTACTCATCAAGAGCTTTTCAACGATACCCCAAAAGACGTGGTTTCAAAAGTTTCTAATTTTCATCCCCCACCCTCACCCTCACCCCCACCCTCACTCGAACCCCCGAATCGTTGGTGTCACTGTGAACTCCATAGGGAGTACTCTAATTTATTGAAACACAGTTTCCCTCTATACTTCATAGGGGCCGAGATATAAATGTTTTAAAATTTCAACCCCCTCCCCCGACCACCCCCTTGGGCCAATTTTGCCCATTAACGAACTTGTCCGAACTATTGGGCCTAGAAATAACATAATAAAATTTGGTTCAAATATCTTCAAAATTACGGCCGCTATCGTGTAAAGATATATATATATATAAATATCACAATTTTTTTTTTTAACGGGCGGTGGTTTCGTACTTAGGGGAGCATGAAACGTAAAGATATGAAAGAATTTTTCGAAAATCATGAAGTGGTATCCATTGCAATAGGTAGATTTTTCTTCGAAATCTACCTAAAAAAATTAGGCAAACTAATGTAACAAAGTGCCAGAATGCTTTTGTTTAATCAGTGATAGCCTAATTGCAATTATGATATGCAGAAAATAAGTTTTTTGTAATAGATTTCCGAGTTAAGCTCCAGATCGATACATTAAGCAAGGCTTTCGGAAGAACAAAGGTCTAATTTGATAAGCATGTGAGTAGTGTTACTTGTCAAAACTAAATATATTTCAAGTTCCAAAGTCGTATATGAACACTGTAAAATAATATGTTGCCATGAGAACTGATTTGCACTTGATAAATTCAGTCTAATAATATTACCATAAAATAGGCACTAAATTGGGCATTACTCCGGCACCAGTCAACCGATTTGGTCCAGTATCAATATGCTTCTTCCCATGGACGTTATAAATGTTTATACCAATGTCCGATGAAGCGTATTTGAGTTATCGCGCGTACAAACACACGGACAGACATTTTCCCGTCCCCCATACAATCTCATAAAGTACCATGTTGGCACTTAATAACATTTTTCTTTATAAATAGTTGAACACGAAGTGAAAATGCCAGCAGACATGGCATTTCTGAGTTCCCAGAGGAAACTTCGGCAAAAAATTGATGCAATGATATAATCTAAGGAGACATGAACTTTCTCGGAGTCAAATACTAGCGGAGTTATTACTATTTCAATTTCATGATTTAAGAAATAAATACACTTGATTTTTATTAAGTGCCAGTATGGTACTTTATAAGATTGTGGGGGACGGGGAAATGTCTGTCCGTCTGTCTGTCTGTGTGTGTGTACGCGCGATAACTCAAATACGTGTTATCGGATTTTCAAGAAACTTGGTATACGCATTTATAACGCCCATGGGAAGAAGCCTATTGATATTTGACCAAATCGGTTGACCGGCACAGGAGTAATGCCCAATTTAGTGCCTTTTTATTGGTAATATATTAGAAAGAATGCATCAAATGCAAATTATAGTTATCATATCAACATATTGTTTCACAGTATTCATACAGCCTACGGCTTTGGAAGTTGCAAATCAGTTAGCTATGACAAATAACACCATTATTTCATGCTTATCAAACTTAATCGTTAAACTAAGCGAGGTGGCCGAGATGGTAACATTCTGGAGGTCCCTAATTCAAATCTCGTAGCTGTCCGATTTGACTTTTTTTGTTTTGTATTTTATGTGAGTGTACGTGTGTCACGATAGGCTATCACAAATCCGTATAGTTCTGCTGATGCTGGACGATGTTAATCTGATTTTTTTAAAACTAGACCTTTGATTCTTCCGTTAGCCCTACTTAAGGATCAATCTGAAGCTTCACTCGGAAATCGATTAAAAAAATAATAATTTTCTGCATATCATAATTGAAATTATAACTGAATAAACAAAAGCATTCTGGCACTTTGTTACGTCAGTTTACCTGATTTTGTTATTTTACCTTAGGGACACTAAATAGCTAAGTTCTGTGAAAACGACCCATCTGCTTCATTTCAAGGGTCCGAAGAATTCACAGAATTGTTAAGTCAATATGTCACATTTTGTGACTATCAGCTGCCAGATTTAATATAACCTGAGAACCAATGAGCGCCTGAGTACAGCAAAATGGAGGTCATAACTATGGGCAATGTAGACAATTGTGAGTGCAATTGAAGGTCTGATCACTAAACCAATGGGGTCAAAGTTTAATATACGAAGCCCGTCCACGAAGTCGTTCGCTCTAACATAATCTGCCTGACGTTTGAAATGAATATCCACAGACTTGAAGACTTCAGAAGCGGCTATTGTATTAGGCCTAAATAGTATTGTCTCACATGTAGGCTACCAGCCTGTAAAAGGAAATTCAAAGGCAACTTTTATTAGTGCTAAAGGAGGAGCAGTTAGAAATACTCAACCCCCTAAATAGTTAGAACTGGCTAGAAGTTAATGTAGAGAAGAAGCAAGATTAATTTATTATATCATATCCCAAGTAAGTTTGATCCTGTTCAAAACAAAGAGGAGTGGCTGTCATAGTCCGCACGTGAGAACGCATGTCATCACCGTGATAATGGTAGTTTGTTTATTCTCAGTACAACTCACTTCATCTTCATCTTGAACAAATAAACATGAGAGGGGAATGCAAGTACGGAGAGAGGAGTAAGATATGCGTGAGGTCGTCGTGAACAATGAATCCTTTATGTTTTGTTTGGTAATTGATATATTATAATGATGACGATGCCAGTGAGAGTTTGATATTTCACGTGTAAATGTTGATATTATTGTTGCATGAACTTACGAACACTACTTCTCCACTATTCTCTATACAATTTAAGAAAGATCCTGTTCAAAACAAAGAGGCGTGGCTGTCATAACCAGCACGTGAGAACGCACGTGTTCACCGTGTTTATGTTAGTTTGTTTATTCTCAGTACAACTGACCCGCAGGGCCGTCGTGAACAATGAATCCTTTGTTTTATTTGCTAATTGATAAAATATAATGATGATGGTGCCAGTGAGAGTTTGTTATTTCACGTAAATGTTGATATTATTGTTGCATGAACTTAAGAACACTCGTTAGCCACATCCTGCTAATGGCGCATGCTAATGACATTAACCAATCACGTTTTGTCAGGTGAGGCGAATTTTCCGCGAACTCTCCGTGAGTTCTTCTCCCCTTTGTTTTGACTAGGATCAAACTAGAATGGGATCAATAATAACAAGCCACACCCTGGTAATGGCGCATGCTAATGACATTAACCAATCACATTTTGTCACATGATGCGAATTTTCCGCTAACTCTCTGTGAGTTCTCCTCCCCTTTGTTTTGAACAGGATCAAACTAACTTGGGATACAGGCCTACTATAATTGCCAGAATGGTACTTTTTGAGATTGTATGGGGGACGGAAAAATGTCTGTCCATGTGTCTGTACGCGCGATAGCTCAAATAGGCTTTATCATATTTACATGAAACCAAGTATACGAATTTTTAACGTCCATGGGAAGAAGCTTAATGATTTTGGACCAAATCGGTTGACTGGTGCCGAAGTAAAACCCAATTTAGCGCTTATTTATGTTAATATACAGAATTTATCAAATGAAAATCAGTTCTCATGACAACATATTGTTTTACATTATTCATATACGACTTTGGAAGGTGCAATACAGTTAGCTTTGACAAATAACACCACCTACATATTCCTTCACATATGTTTATCAAACTAGATCTTTTTTCTTCCGTAAGCTCTGCTTAATGAATGGTGGCTAGAGGTTTGGAAATTTAGGGAGTCAAGAACAAATTTTGAGGTAGGCCTAGACAAAATATGAAGGGAATCTAACAGGACCGTTTTGCACCTGCCACTTCAGTTTCTTACTCCTCGAATTAAGTGATATCTTCTTTAATAATTCCACCCCCACTACTACTTCACATCGAATTGATCCCTGAACCTTGAAAATATATTCGGACAACTAGAACTCAATACTTTACGAACCAAATAGCAAAAAATAGGAAGTTTCTTGTGGTTTCACAATGTAGTAACTATGTTGTACACTTTCGACGTTTTCTTCCTTTCTTTCTTTCTTTCTCTCCCCTCGAAACTTCTAAATAGGGGCTGTCGAAATCTCGTTCTCCACAGTCCAATGCACCACAACAATTGAAGGGAAGCCTTCACTGTCCATCCAAATAGCCTTTTGCTGGCCACAGCATTCTCTTCTATTTTCATGCTGGCCCTTTCATCCATCGTTGCCGCAGTGACAACAGTGAATCTTCTTCTGAAAGGAATCCTGCAATTTTCTAGTCACAAATAAGTACCGTAGATCGTTTTAAACTTGAAGAACGCCCAAGACTACAATCCGGCATATTATAAATGTCACTGAACTTGTTAATCAAGATACTTTTTGTAAAATCTAAATATAAGAAGATTTTCTTGATACATGATTTTTCCTCGATACTCGATACCGTCAACATTTCCCGTTTCAATAAATTGGTACATTAAACTGTGTAATACCAACTAAATTAAGTGTACATTAAAAATTAAAAACTCTGCATATTTAATGAGACAAAATTTAATATCAGCAGTAGCATATAATTATTTTTAAACTCTACATTAAAACTAAAACTAAAATTTCTTTTTAAAAATAAAACTTTTTCAAACAGTCCACTTACAAGTTTTTGTTCAAAAATTACAATGGGGTTTGGACACTCACTCAGAACAAGGCGAGGATGGGATGAAGATGATAATGACAGCCAGATGATATTGGGTCAACAACATAAAATTTGACACAAATTTGATGAATAAACTAACATTTTCATACAAATTTGTGTGTGTTTTTAGTAGGTATTTGGATCTTTTGTTGTTGTTATAATTTGGCGGTAATTTTATAACTTTTTTAGGTATTTTAGATCATCAAAAACCGGGCCCTGACGTTGATAACGATTATGATAATAATAATAATAACAACACTACGGAGACATTCGCATGAGAATGTAGTTACATTTCCTTGCACACATATTTGATCTGCGGAATTTGTGGTAAACCACAAGAATTCAAAGAGCTTGTCAATTTACTTGCATCATAATATGCTTTAAAGCTTTCACATTAACATCATCTCTATACTGCTTACTGGATTTACCTTGGCTAATATGTATTTTTCTCTTTCTTGTGTACATTGTTTTTCCGGGGAGTATAGCTGGGATAAATACCCATTCTCAATGTTTACTCGTCATTTAGCTGATATTTGCTTCTCAAACATAGAGGTCTTTGTAAGAAATACAAGCCGTTTTTATCCCGCGACTAAAGCACTTCCTTAAGGTACACTGCTCGTATTCAATGATTCCGACCTCAAGTGGCTTTTCTCAGTACTGTATCGTTCACTTGCGTTTTTACTGCCGTAAGTGCTCAGCACTGATGAATAAACCATTTCATCATTGTCTTGTTTTTCTATATACAGTATACACATAAATGTTCATGAATACTCTAAGAATCATCACTAAAACTATAGATAAACTTGTTAAGCTTCACTAAAATGTTGTAAGAATGGTTTAAAAGCGAAGGAGCGACTGTCAAACGAGAATGTTCTTCAATGTATTCATGTCTCAGGAGATCAACACATATACAGTCGAATCATTCAAAGCATCGTCAGGAGGCTTCCTTTTATTAGGAGGAAAAGTTTGTCGAAAATTCAACTCATGTTCTTTATTTTTACCGCGCCAATCAGGAAGTTACCTCAGCCAATCAAAATCTAAGAATGTGCTGTGACGGCTGTGACAGCTACTCGTCAACACCGCGTGCCGTGAAACGCGGAGTTGCAAGATCTAGTTACAGTGTTAATTGATTAAAGCGAGGAAAGAACTAAGGTCAGTGATATCAATGAGAGAATATTGCAACGTTGATTTTGTTTTGGAAAGAAGGAACCAAGACCGATTTATTCAGATCAATCAACTTAAAGAAACACCGACTTAATGGTTTATTCCTTTGAAGCCTCCTGGCCATGCAATGAATAACTGGACTATACCCAGAATGCTAAAAGTAAGTTGTTAGCGAAGCGTGTTAGGGATCCGATCCTAGAGGTTCCGGGATTTGTAAATGATTATTTATTGGGTACTCATAGGAGGTAATACCCAGAAGAATAGCATACACCGTTAAGTTTTACTACTGCCTACTGATTTGAGATGAAATGTGTACTTGGAACAAAATTAAAATGCAATTCAAATCAATTCAATCGATCAATCAATTAAACAATAATAATAACAACAAAGAATGGAAGAAAGTGATTGCACTCGAATATGGATTTCAATAAAGATTGAAAGAGAATTTCTAGGTCAAACAAGTTTGAGAAACAGTGCTTAGCAGTTAATAACTTATCTAGTTATCTCTGTTCTGGTAAAATATAGGACTTAGCTGAAAGAGGATCCATTTCGTTACATTCACTGCAGCTTCAGAACATGTGTGTGGAAGTCCTTGCTTATCGGTACCGTAACTAAAAGAATATAACAACTACAAAATCTCATTTCAATTTTAGATTTGAGATTTATCTATAATAATAATAATAACAATAATAATAATAATAATAATAATAATAATGACAATAACTGACGCTGTGAAAACGAGTGAGAATAATTTCGATGATGATCGTGACGATGATAATGACGCTGCTGCTAGCAATGATCATCTGGTAGTGATGATGAGTACTAATTTTGCTCCAGAGGTGTTAGTATTACTTCACCACTACTAGCAACACATTTCTCTCTTTTACAGTAAGTTGTTCAATATTTATAATAGACTGGATTGGAGGAGCGTTCTTCATTACAAAGGAAGTACCCGAATAGAACAGCTCAATCTGGCAACAGGGGGATGCAAGGTGGTTGTTAGTTGAGTTGAAAAGAGAGGAAATGGGAAAACGTGAAATCCTACACTTTTTTGCAGAAAGAAGGGTGGATCCTTCCTGGACCCCTTCATTTCTGTTTGCACTTGTCAGCAGCCAGGTCCTCGGGGAACACGAGTCTCTGGAAGCGAATTTTGTAATAATAAAAACATGTGATCAAAACAAATGACACGTCTTTGTCTCTTCTGTACATTACAAGTACAGTGAGTCCCACTCAAGAGTTGGCCAATGACGCGGGTTTATGTGTCGCGGCGGGCACAGCTCCAACTCCCGAGCGATCGGGTGAAATATCTACGCTAATGAAGCCGCTATCGGTCTAATGATTCAAGTTCTCACATTTACAGTTAAAATTACAATGAAAATAACCACGTACCTCATCACAAGAGATGTTGGAAATGTTTTCCTCTTGCATACGCACAACACTGGCACCTTTTTAGGGAATTTTCTTTCACGCGCGTAAATTCAGCTTCCAAGAAAGAGTTAATTTCTCTTCTAATGTTCTAATGTGTGGGGAATTGACCTATACACTTTATTTTTCAAGTTCCCCCATAAATAATAGTCACATAGGCTATTGTTAGAAGAACTTAAAGACAGTATCACAAGAGAAATTAACTCTATCTCGGAAGCTGAACTTACGCGCGTGAAAGAAAATTCTCTAAAAAGGTGCCAGTGTTGTGCGTATTCAAGAGGAGAACATTTCTAACATCTCTTGTGATGAGGTACGTGGTTATTTTCATTGTAATTTTAACTGTAAATGTGAGAATCTGAATCATTACCCCGATCGCGGCTTCCTTAGCGTAGATATTTCACCCGATCGCCCGGGAGTTGGGGCTGTGTCCGCAGCGACGCAGAAACCCGCGTCATTGGCCAACTCTTGCGCGGGACTCACTGTATATTCCACGTAAGGAATCGCAATATTCAGAACCTGACAAAACTTCAAGTCACAAAAAACAGGCTTTCTACGTGTGCTTTAGACTCTTGCTTACAGCTTAGTGACGGAGACACTGCTGGAATCTCCCCACAACACTGGGAACTGATATGAACTCAGGAACAGTACTTAATCCAATCGCTGCAAACAGTACAATCCGTAAATATGCCGAATTGGTGCTGTAATTTTCAATATGGGAATATTTCTTTATAAATTTACGCCGTAGCGTAGTGGTTGAGGCGCTGCGCTACAAACTGGATGGACGCGGGTTCGATCCCCGATGAGGTCGTTTGAATTTTTCAATTGCCCTAATCCTTCTGGTGGCACTATGGCCCTGGGGTCAACTCAGCCTCTAACAGAAATGGGTACCAAGAGCAATCCTGGGGGTAAAGGCGGCCGGTGCGTAAGGCTGACAACCTTACCACTGTCACGTGCAGAATGTCTCAAATCTGGGAGCTTCAAATTCCTGGAACTCTCTGGGCCTCCATGGCCTGTAGAGGGAACACTTTACAAATTTTCTTACTCAATAAAAATCAGGATTTTTAGTACCTGAGTTGCATAGCTGAAATAATTAGACTTATGCGAGACTATTGTGTACGCGTGTTAAAAGTGATTGCATGGGTTTGATTTCAATGTAAAAAATAAAGTCCAATTCAAGAAATTATTAACTTAATGGTGGTGGGCTGGGCACCATTAGTACCAACTTGGGCTGAAAATCGATTAAAATTTCTAATCTAGTTAACGCTTGACATTAATCGATTAATCAACTGATTGATCTACAAAACAGGTCAGTATTTTAAACGAAACCAAAGTGCACATTTAATATTGTTTTACACGTTTAATAACTACTACACTACAGATAATCAGAAGAAATCCTGAGTTAATGAATACCATTATTAGTTAACTAGTGAGAAAATATATACAAAACTTACATTTCAGGTTACTTTTTCAGCCAAGACACACGAGTTTGTTGACTAAACTACCCTTCAGGTTTCTGAATAACGGGAAATGTTTGAACACAATAGGCCGAATGACACATGATGTGCCAAGGCCGGAGAAGCGAGAGAAAGGAGTTTGGTCATTTGACCCATTGCTCGAAAAACGTTTTTCAGAATTCGACTAAACCGATTAATCGAAAAATGTAATTGATCGACGATTAAATCTTTAATCGATTAATCGGTACAGCCCTAGTATTATCGCCGCACTCAATTCGTTGACAGTTAACATCAAAGAAGTCGCCGCCGCTTGGTGTAGTTGCCACACTGCACAGTGTTAGTAAACAGAGCGGGAAGATGTAGATGCAGCAAAACACTTACGTGGCAATAATGAGAGAATTGGCAACACGAATTCAGTCAGCGGTTTCTTTTGAGAAAACCTTTTACAGTGACAACAAGCATTGTAATATGAGAACAAAGCGAGCCGCCCGTCAACGTTATGAGTGCGGCGATAATAGCAACACATCATTGAGAGTGTAGTAGACATACAAATTAAAACATGCAGACATTGTCTCTTACGTTATTACTTCAACCAACATCATCATTATTCGCCATTTAGAAGGTGTTTAGACGTTAAAATAAGTAGCGGCTCCGGTCATGGAAACCACCATTAATGGCCGTGGGTGTCGGCATACTGACCACATGCCCCCAGGGTTACCAGATCAGAAACGTAGAACAGTCGTACCAATATCCGAAAATAGTCGTATGTTAGTTAAAACTGTCGTATACTTCGTGATTTTTCAGTATAATGAACGTTTTGCGTTAATAATAATAATAATAATAATAATAATAATAATAATAATAACGATAGTAATAATAATAAGATAATAATAATAATAAATAATCGGTATCATGCACCTTATGTACTATACCATGTAATTGTTAATAAATAATCTGTGAATGATTAGGTGTGTTTCATTATCTTCCGATGTGCTAAATTTGATTAAATACAATAAAATTAAATAAACAGTAGTTGCCACAGTGTTGTAATTATTGCAAAAGGCACAGGACTGCTTTCGAATCATATTGATTTTACAAACATGCTTACAACAGAAACCATGAGAGAACAAAAAGCTGGATACATATTAAAATTTAAAATTCGTCAGTAGATTGATTTTAAAAATATAAAACGCTATGTTAAAATAGTCGTACAAATAGGCGTACGACTCATCGTTGCGTCCTACGTCGTACAAATCTAGGAAATAGTCGTATGTGTACGACTATAGTCGTACGTATGGCAACCCTGCATGCCCCCCAATCCTGCCATCTGCCTACGGTAGATGACGCAGCAGTCGGGTGGTAGGCCAAGTCCCTTCAGGGATGTAGCGCCACGGAGGAGGAGAGTTAGACGTTAAAATTAGCGCCACTTTCAATTTCCCAACAGTCGTGTAGTTCGCAGAAAATATAAGGACGTCCTATTACAGTTTTTATTTATTTCCCCTATTGACTATTCTTGTTCTGGTGCTGCTTGCAGTGATCTTGACAATGGCGGTGTCAAGTGTCGTCTCCACACAGAAGTTGTTCACCCGATGGCCATGACCGTATGCAATTTTATTTCATCACGCCCGGTCATCCCACTTCGTCTTGATATAAACAAATGGGCGTCAAACACCACACCGCAATCACAGTCATCTTTCTCAATTACATGCTACCTCTGCCCAATCAACATTCTCAAGGAATTAACTGGTAAGTCCGGCTTTCTTATGTCACCCGTACTCATTATGCAAATTACATGCGTTTTGGTAGAAAAACTCGCAAATATTTATCATGCCATCGTAACAACAACCAGCGATTCAATGATTAAAGTACCGGTATTTAACGAATAACAAATAAAGTCAGGTAAACTCATGTAACAAGGTGCCAGAATGCTTTTGTTTAATCAGTGATAATTTTAATTATGGTATGCAGAAAATAAGTTATTTTTGTAATCGATTTCCGAGTTAAGCTCCACATGGATTGATTAAGGAGGGCTTACGGAAGAACAAAGGTCTAGTTTGATAAGCATATGTGAATGAATATGTGGGAACAGGTGCTTTGCAGATGACAAGTCCTATGTCCTTCAACTGCATAGATACGCGGTCCAATCAGAGACGGCGAGACGGAGGGAAGACTCTCACTGCTAGCGGCAGTCTTTTAGCCCGTACACGTGATTGGCGGAGAAGGAAAAGGCTTCTCATTTGAAAAGTACTCTTAGTGTTATTTGTCAAAGCTACCTGCGTTGCAACTTCCAAAGCCATATATGAACACTCTAAAACAATGTCATGAGAACTTATTTGCATTTGATAAAATTCTTTCTAATATAGACTATTACCATGAAATAGGCATTACATTGGGTATTGCTCCGGTACCGATCAACCTATTTTTCCCAATATTAATAGACTTCTTCCCATGGACGTTATACGAGGGATGTTCTGAAAGTAAGTATCGTCATTTTTTTTTCACATGGAAACTTTATTACCAAAACAAATACACCATGCAATCATGAAATATACCCCTTGCACTATTTTTCAACATAGTCTCCACCGACATTGAGACATTTGTCATAGCTTGCAATCAGTTTGAAGAAACCACTCTGGTAAAACTCGGTGCCCTGCTATGCAAGGAATTGTCGCACAGCCTTCTCCACCTCAGCATTGTTTTGGAAGTGACGTCCCGAGAGTGCGGCTTTCATTGCATGGAACAGGTGCCTTCCTTCACTGAACATGCAACACCAGCGACCAACAATTTGATGAGACATGACCTCTTCACCATACACAGTCTGTAGGCGTCCATGGATGATGGACACACTAGTCCTACATGCGCATTCATACCGGATAACAGCATGTACTTCCATTGTCGACCACGTTTTCAGTACACGTCCATCTGCCATCGTGATTTGTACTCAAATAACCTCGGGCACGCCAGACTACTGCTACTCTCTCTTCTTCGGGACTCTACTCGTGCATCGTTTCTCCTCTGCTGACGCTCTTTCCGTCGTTGAACCAGCAATAGGTGTCGATTCTTATGGCAGTTGTTTGCTTCACCTGCTTTACCATCTTCACTTTTTAAAAAAAACGACGAAACTTACTTTTGGAACATCCCTCGTAAATACATATACCAAGTTCAATGAAAATCCAATAAATTTTGAGTTATCGCGCGTACAGACACTTGGATAGACTGACGGACAGACATTTTCCCGTCCCCCACACAGTCATAAAGTACCATTCTGGCAATTAATAAACCGCAAATCCTATGTCCTTATCTTTGGAACCCAGATGAAGCAATGATGAATAGAACTTCAATAAGGTCTGCACCACAAGGCCAAAAACGGTTTATAAATATGCCACAAAAGGAAACACGAAACCTAAAAATATTTCAGGATCATGTAGAATCTACCCTTAATACTGTAACGTATAGGCTACATATGATTAAATACCGTAATGAGCAGGGTCCGGATTTTGATGACCTAAAAATACTTTTAAAAAATGAACTGCGAAAATGCAAACAAAACAAAGACCCAAAAAATAAAAGTATGGCTGCTAGTTTAATTATCAGATTTGTGTCTATTCTAGATTTATGTTGTTGGCCCAATTGTACATATTGTACATATAGTTAAATCCAAACAATAAACATCGTGTTTCTAATTCCAAATTAAAATAATAAAAAAGTTTATTTATTTAGGCTTACTTAGAATTCCGATGATACTCGTATTAAATGTAAATAAATAACTCTGTAAGCTATAATGCAAGATACAACGCAAAATGAGAAAATGACTTAAATTTTTAAAAATTGTCAAAAAATATGAAATGTGGGGGAAAAGACCGTAAACTGGCAAAATAATTACCAAATATTGACATTCAATTTAAAAATATCTAAAAATAAATAAATGGGGGGAAATGACCCTAGAAATACCATTTTCATAATCCGGAAGTCATGATAAGAATATCTGCACGTCCATGATGTTCCCGTTAAAAGATGACATGTCAAAAATCCAAGCCCTGGTAATGAGTCATTTAAAATATGTATGTTTAGTTCTGCTGGAAAAGAGATAAGAAAACTAATGTACATATCTACAAGGTGAAATGTTTTCCTGTGTAGCCTATGGCAGAAGAAAAAACATGTTCCACAAGGGCGTATAAAACCTACAACTTTTGAAGTTTAGACAGCGAAAATAATGCAAATGAATACATTATTGGATAACCTACAAGATAAATATAGTGATTTAATCTTGAGCAGTGTATTTTGACAACTCAGCGAAGTACGATAATCGAAAAACTGCTTCCAACTCCTCCACAGCACAATGGCAATATAATACACCACCAACACATAAATTGAAGAACCTCCACCCAAATGTTTTGGGATGTGCTTGCCTTTGTGCGGCCAGCGCTTGTTAAAGAAAGTTAACCCACCCTCTCCTATCCCCAGGGGTTTTCCTCTAAACTTGTCTGGAGCAGACCAATCCCAGCCAAACCAAGCGAAACGACGATGCGGACTTACCTCCAATTACTTCCTTAATAAGCACGATGAAACTACGAACAAAAGCTATGTATATATCATTTTATAGCACTATTTATTATGATATGGATACGATAAAAGCGAACCGGTATACTCCTCCTTGGGCAACGGTGTTCAAATTAACTGCATTAACCAGAGCATGGAGGACAAATATTTTTAGATACAAAGCTAAAGCAAAGACATTAGGAATGATTTTTACCAGTTGGGCTGGACAATACAAAGTGATCCGGCTCTGCTAATGAAATTTCAGTGTATTTACAACTAACAAGAAATAATTAAAATCCAAGTCTGAATGATAAAAAACACTTTTTTCTCCACTTACGTCACAACACCAGCCGATGATGGGAGCAAACAAGGCTCTCGAAACTAGTCCTGTGTTATTAAAAAGTGACGTTAGTGGAGAAAAAAGTGTTTTTATCATTCAGACTTGGATTTTATCAGTATGCTCCACTGTTTATATAACTTCTTTTTATTGTGTTTTAAGAAATAATTAGTTCCAAGATTCCACGGGTATCACAGAAATGCTTAAATTTACACTGTTGACAAAGGAAATTCATAACAATCAAAATGCATTAATCATAAAGTTTTTCGGAATTATTTCAAATACAGTATTTAAAATCTGTATCTTCGCGCCCTTTCCTAGCGCGTTTCTTTATTGGTGACGTAAGTTGCCCTGCAATTTTCTTCTATAATACAAATTATTAAAGGTTATGCCTACTTACTTTTACCTACAATATGTGGTGTACGTCTTCATCACACATTATGTAAATGAAAAATACAAAGAATTAATTAATTATGTTATAAAATACGTCTTGTGTTTAGTAATGTATGTCACTTGTTTTCTTCAGAATCAACAAATTTGCCAAGGCAACGATTAAAAAAATCCTGTTTGTTGTAAAACATGTAAGCCTATGATATAAATACGAAAGCAAGCAATTCAATTAACAAAACTTGGCCTATGTTTTCACAATTGAGGGGGTTAAAGTCAAAGTTCTGTAAGTTATGGTTTATGCATTTAGAGAAACAGAAGGTTTTGTCAGATGCATTATAATAATCTCTCCTAATATTGTCCTCCCACCTACGCATATAATATACATGACTCTTCCTGCTAACATATCTATACCGCAACATTGCATTGCAATGCTTAGGTTAAACATTTTTAAAACATGACATACATCACTTTGGCTTTAACACCCTCAATTACATAAGATATAAATAATTTTACGATGTGTGCGGAATGGAAGTAAACATCTGCCTGAGCTTGTTGCACTATCGTGAAGTATGCGCTGGTGCGATTAACCAATGAAACGACAGGACAAAGTTGTTTACTTTTGCTCCGTACACATCTTGGATCAAGTATAGACTAAGTTAAATTAAGAAATATCGATAACCTAGCAACATATTTAAATCACTCTTACAGGCTGATTAAATACAAGTAGGCCTATTTGCATTCCCTTAGATCTCAGCTATACTGTACGTCTGGGACTGTTGACTGTTGTAATGATGTGAAGTATTACTACAGGATTACCGAAGCATGGTCAAGATACCTGTCTGGAAACTTTAGTTTAACTTAACTAAGAACAAATTACGAACATATATGAATATGGAACATGTGTGTGATGTGTTTATCTATGTTGGGATCACCCATAAACTCCATTGGCTGGTCACGTTCAATATGATAATAACAGTCTAGACCCGTGAAACTGATAATCTCAACGAAATGATCTAAATTAATACAAGACACTAACTAATACTGCCCACGAGCCCTGTTTCTTATCATCTCTCATCGTTCGCTTTCTCTACTTTAATCGGATAAAAAACCGAATAAGCTCATTCTGGAGATGAGAAGGTTACCACTAAGCACTGGAGGTGGCGTTCGACAATAAATAAACTTCGATTTGTTTTTATCCTCAACGTAAGGACATTGTCTCGTATATACATTAATGTGGTACTTAGTTTTGAATGATGTCTGGAAAGCATACTAAAATATACATTAATTTTTATGGAATTCTTTACACTTCCGATATGATCAGATGCACATGTCATTAAATAGTAGACCTCGCTTATCATCAGTTAAAACGGAACAAAAAAAATTAAAATCTTACAAATATTTAGTTTTTAATGGCTGCATGCATGACCATTGATGCTAAATTGATACCTGTTGATAATATTCAATAACTGACTGAATGAGCGAGGTTCTGTTTAACTCGAATCCTCGACATTTGGTCTGTTTGTAAATTTGTGTGTTATGGCGGCTTCCTTTTGTTAGGGGGGAAAGTTTGCCGACAGCTCAAGATATGCTCTTTATTTTTACCGCACCAATCAGCTAGTTACCTCAGCCAATCAAAATCTAAGAATGTCCTGTGACGGCTGTGACAGCTACTAGTCTACTCCACGCGGAGTGAAACGCGGGTTTGCAAGGTTTAATTACAGTACACGTGTGAATTGATTAAAGGGAGGGGGAAGAACTGAGGTCAGTGATAACAATGAGAGAATATTGCAACGTTGCTTTTGTTTTGGAAAGCGGAAACCAAGAACAGCTTTGTCAGATCAATTTAGGCCTACATAAAGAAACCCCGACTGCATGGTTTAATCCTTTGAAGCCGCCTGGGCATGTAATGAAAAACTCTACTCTATAAACGTATATCTATATTGTTAGATTCTGAGGACTCTGAAACGTCTTATAACAGCGTTTCTCAACCTAGTTGAACCCGAGGACCTCTAAAATGTCTAAAAAAATTTACGGACCCCTAATTTTACATCCCATTTTTAAAAGATGGCCTATATTATTAATACTTGGGGTATTAATTGTAGGTCACTATAACGAAATATGTGAAAACTTTATTTCTTTACTTTCCATTTGCTTTATGATAGCCTATGTTTTAATTATGTGTGAGGACCATCTGCACCAGTGGTCCGCGGACCATAGGTTGAGAAACGCTGTCTTATAATGCTAAAATCTTGATAGATAATACCAAGGTCGAACACGATCATTCTTCAGCTTCCTATAATACGTTTAGAGGATGTAAATACATCTTTAAAAAAAATATTTTCATGTGATGTGGAAAATGTCACATTACGTAGAGAACTGCAAGTAGTCGCACAATGGGCTACCTTATAAAATATTACATACACATAGACCGGGCGGTTGTTTCATTCTACAGAATACCCTATTGTTAGGCTATAGTCCATAAATTTGTCACTTTGGCTTAATATTACTCTATTGTGTTTCATAATTCCATTATATCACCAACCTCCCACTCTACAAAATTTTTATTGTATGGCATCTATTGTAATTTCGATGGCAGAGTACCATTCTTATACAACGTGATTTGCATATCTTAAAAATACATCGTTTGCATTAAAATAAGTTTTTTTTACGAGTCCGATTCCAGCAAAGCTATTGTTAGAAATATTTGGGAATACAGTATTAGCATAATACTGACAGTGCTTGACAAACTGAAGACCCACCTAACAGAAACAGGATATGGCGTAAACGATGGATACAATCAATCCTATTGTTTTAGTTTTTGAATGCATCTTGAGCTGTGTATATCTCATTAATGCAAATATTATGGCAACTTCACTTCATATTTTTGAAAAAATATTTCGGTCTCAAGAGATTCAGACTGGCATTGACTCTCAGTTTACACAACTCTAAATCCATTTATAACTTGTTCCCGTTTAGCAAAATTCTTGGATCTCTAAAAAAATAGCTAGCCATAACATTCTGTAATCATGTATTGTGGATGCCTTTTCTTAAAGATTTTTTTCCAAGAACTGCCTCTACCTGCTGTCTCCCTAATCCTTTTTAATCAATCAATGAATAGAAAGGTAATTAGGCTTATTCACACTTGTCTGCAATCCAGCACAAAGTTGCCAAATACGTACCACAGTACGTTTACTTTACTTGAGGAGCGGTGAATGACAGTGACAACACTGGGGAAATCCATGGAAATTAGGTGTCGGTGCAGATTTTAGGATTAGGAAACAATGATATTTCATTCTTTTGTAGATAGACGGTGGTTTGGGACGAAGTCTTCTTAAAATGGCATGTACAGTACAGAAGAAATTTTCAATTATATTTGCGGGGGGTAAATTTAACTTTCTTCCCCTAAAATTTTCTAGGTTTAACAGGAATACGTCATCAACCGCGTCTTTCAATTTTAAAACTACAGATTTGCTCTTCTCCATCATAAAACTGTTTCAAGGTTGACACTTTCCTCCTCCATTCCTGATATCCTACTCAGTATATGACTGACTGACAGAATGACTCTGTCCTATACCCCCAGTGTCGGGGCGAAGGGGCTCCAATTGGAGGTTTCTGATAGCTATGTGAATTTTGTTACGCTTATTTTCCGAGGGCAGAGGGACACAACTCCCCAGGAAACTAAGGTATTGCTTGGACGTGAAAAGCCGGGAAATTTGGCCAAAGGCTCTAATTTATGCCGGTTGTCGACCAGGAGCTAAGCTAAGTTAGTTTAGCTTAGCTCATAGTAACTTAGCTTAGCTCACATACAGTGCGGGATTTCATATGTAGTTGTGCCGACAAAACTACATATGAAATCCGGCACAACTATATATGAAATCCCTCACTGAATGTGAGCTAAGCTAAGCTAAGTTAGCTTAGCTCTTGGTCGAATACCGGCATTAGGCTTGGAGTTCTTTAACGTGCCGTAAATCTACACCACGCCCCCCCCCCCAGCTTAAAGTCCGGATTTTTACGTCCGGAAAAATCCATCGACCGCGGCCGGGTTTGATCCCGCGACCTGCAGATCTAGAGGCGGTCCCCTTCTACCCCTAGACCTACTCAGTGTATATTATCTTTCATGAGAAAGTAAGTCCAATTTTCAGCCTGAACTGATTCCTTGTACAGTATTCTGCACTTTTTTATTTCCTCTACGAGAGAAAAACCAAGCAACCTTGAGACAGAGTGTACTCAAAATATCAATCAGCACTGAATTAAACACTTTAATGGCTTTTAAGATTTTTTTAACCGAGCTGTCGTGATGAGCTATGAAGGTTTTAAGAAGATTATCATCTTCTTTTAAGCTTTCAGGCGGAGAAGTGTTTCTCAGGCCTTGCCTAATGGAGTCTTGCGATAGTGTTTCTTTCTTCTTTGTTTTCACATTATATAGCATGACATCATGTACGAGATCCAACGACTGAATATCGTGGTCTTTATGGCTATGAAAATTCTGTTCGGTCTTTGTTTCACAAACGAACAGAAACAAAGCCTAATATTTTAAACGAAGGCCATTCGATTTTGTTTTTAGGGATATAAAAAAATGCTCATTGCTTTAATTTGAAAGTACAGTGAACGCCGCTTAATGTATTCGCGGATAATGTTACAACTTTTATGAAGTCCCGTACGGATTAATACTGATGCATTAAAAAATGCTGTTTAATGTGATAAAAGATTCGGTTTATGTTATCACATTTTCCTTTTTGCACCTTTATTTCCAAGTACTGGTTTTTCAGGGTTTCGTTTCTAACTCAACTGTATTTATTTATTTTTATTTATTTATTTATTTATTTTTATTTATTTATTTATTTTTATTTATTTATTTATTTATTTAACCTGGCGGAGTTCAGGCCAGGTGTTGTGTTGTACTGAAGGTAGAAATTCTGTTCCCAGCTCACAGGATGATCAGTTCGAGTGGTGGCATTACTAACTTTCTCTTTTAAACAATAAAACACGTTTCGCCCCACAGTTAAGCTGCAGCTTTTGATTTATGAAGATAACAGTGTTCACATGCAGTGATGACTGGTGTAAAATGAAAAGACTTGTGAACAGACAGGTGTTAGATGTTTTGCTACGCGGTGTTCAGTATAGACTTCCAAAAATACTCGTAACTCGTAACTGAGTATGGAGTATTGGTTAATAGACTCCTAAAGGAAAGTAAAAACAATTAAAAACTTTGTTATTGGGTGAAAAAATATTTTCTTGTAGTCTATTACTGTATTAGCGTATGAGTGGTTCAATGATTCACAGTCACGTATCATTATATTATATTATATTCGTTTAAGGCCATTAGAGACCTCGTTAGGGAACAGTTACACGTTTCCGGAAGCCTTCTTTGCAGCCCAAAATCTTTGCATTCTTTCTCTGGCAGCCTGTCTTTTGTCTTCTGTCCATCCACTGTTCAGTTTTGGTTCGTAATGAAATCCTTGAAATTTGTCGAACACTGACCTAAACTTTTTTCGGTTCGGGATGTCTTCTGCATGTAGTCCAACTAGCTTGAGATCTTTTCTCAACCATTTGTTAGGCACTTTAAGTCTATCAAGTATTTTAATTTATGTATTATACCCTTAGCAAACAGCGATGGCGTGTGGGGCCAGGTAGGGTCCTTCACCCGCAAGCATCCTCATATTTACTAGCACAGGGGATCAGGACCAACCGTAATTTCTGCCTCATGAGTCATCTAGTCTACTTCAATCAATCAATCAATCTTAGAATTATTTAATATGTCATTTTATCTTAAAATATTTGTTATACATCAACTCTACACACATTTACAAAAAAAAAAAAAAAAAAAAAAAAAAAAAAAAAAAAAAAAAAAAAAAAAAAAAAAAAAAAAAAAACCAAACGTTATATAATTTAATTGAATAGGAACATTTAGAGTCGTCTTAGCGATTTACTTAATCATTTCTTAGAAATGTTCCTATTAAAGTAAATTATACATTGTTTGGTGTCATTTTTCTTGTAATCATGTGTAGAATTGATATATACCAAACATTTTAAGATAAAATGACATATTAAAAATCTAAGATTGATTGAAGTATACTAGGTGACTCATGGGGCGGAAATTACGGTCGATCCTAATCCCCTGCGCTTGTAAATGTGAGGGTGCTTGCGGGTGAAGGAACCTACCTGGCCCCACACGCCATCGCTGTTTGCTAAGGGTATATTTCATGAATAAGTATTTTTAATTCTGTTTTGCAGTGTATTATCGTATATATGAATAAATAGCCTTCATTTAATTCCTTCGACTACTGTTATCAATCGGTTAATATTATCAGGTTAGCAGCGTCCCGAAGTGATCACAATAAGCGGTGTGCACTGTATATGAAGTATTCTTACTCCTACAACAACAAAATAGTTTAATTTGTAAATTACAAATACTTTCTTTCAATGGAAACATTTCGTGTTAAACAGTTATCACTAGACTTCGGACTTTTAGGTCGCTAAAAATGCTGTTTTAGGTACCTAAAATAGGCTCTAAAAATTGCAAAATAGGTTATAAAAATCGTTACATAAAATCGTTAAGTTGCCAATTTTCTGAAATATCTCAATTGTAATGAAGAATATTATATTTATTGAAGTCACCATTAATCAATAACCATGATAAAACACAGATATAGGCCGATGGTACACAGAATTATATAGACCTATTTCTAGGGCCTGTATTACTACCATAACAGTGAAAACCTAATCCGTGCGCCCAGAAGCTACGCTTACTAGCATATTCAACCCCTTGTATCCCTCAGTAATTCAGAGCACTACTTTTATTTTTGGGGGGGGGGTTAATGGATGTGGGAGTTGGGAGAAAAACACTACATTTTCTTGGGAATTCCAAGGAACTTTTCTACTGAAGACGAAACATTCCTTACTATTTAACAACGTCACAAATGTGTCACGTACTGCATATTCCGAGCTAAAAATTTAGTACGAACTGAAAATAAATGCTAGAATTTATAACAAAAAATAACTTATTTAGAAATTTAGAGAAAAAACAAACAAAAAGGCAATATTAGGCTCTAACGTAAAAATAGGCTGTTTTAGGTCTTATAAAAGTATCAGTTTTAGGCATAGTCACTTATGAAACATGCATATAACTTACAAATTTTCATCCATATATCACTTATGGATTAAAATAGGTTTTTACCTAAAATCCGAAGTCTAGTTATCACACGTCAATATAGAACTCTGTACTCACGATACAAATGAAGCAGATATTTGTTACGTATCACATGCATAGCTTCAGCTACATTCTTCTCTTTTATAGAAGCAGCCTCCATGGTTGTCTCGTCCGCTGAACTTTTCCCTCCACCAAGGTCGTCAGGCATCATTCATTATGATCTTTTAAATCATTCCACACACTGCTTGCTACATACTTGGTATTGCGCATGCTTCAAAGCGGGTCCGGTAGCTGAGTTCTTAAGTTGTATATTATCCCGGTAGAAACTGTAGCTAACATAATGTTATCAGTCGGATAATGTTATCACTTTTATGAAGTACGGTACCGTACGGATTAATACTGATAAATGAAAAAATGCTGTTTATTATGATCAAAGATTCGGTTTATGATATCACATTTTCCTTTTTCTTGCTTTACTTCCAAGTACTGTACCTCATTCAAAATTTCGTTCCTAACTCAAATGTATTCTGTTGTACTGGAGGCAGCAATTCTGTTCCCAGCTCACAGGATGACAAGTTCGAGGAGATGGCATTACCTAACTTTCTCTTTTAAGCAATAAAACATGTTTCACCCCACAGTTAAGCTGCAGCTTTTGATTTATGAAGATAACAGTGTTTACATGCAGTGTTGCCTAGTTTAAAATTAAAAGACTTGAATAGACAGGCCTTAGATGTTTTGCTACGCGGTGTTCACCACAGATCAGTATATATTTCTAAAAATACCCGTAACTCGCAACTGAGTTTGGAGTATTGGTTAATCAAGTCCTAAAGGAAAGTAAAAACAATTAAAAACTGTGTTACTTTTTAAAAAATAGTTGCTTATAGTCTATCACTGTATTAGCCTATGAGTGGTTCAATGATTCACAGTTACGTAATATTTTATGAATAAATATTTTTAATTCTGTTTTGTAGTGTAATATCTTATGTATGAATAAATAACCTGCATTTAATTCATCCGGCTACTGTTATCAATCGGTTAATATTATCAGATTAGCTGCGTCCCGAAGTGATCACAATAAGCGGCGTGCACTGTATTACAGATTGGTAATTTATATTGCGAGGAGTGAAGGCGTCATTTTATCGACAATAATACCTAAACGCAGTCTAGACGCACTATATATACTGGACTAGAGACCATAAAAGTCAAGACGCACGAGTTAAAAAGGGGTTGGTAACATTGTACAGCCGCAGCTAGTTATGCATTCGTTATTCCTGCGTGGCTCGAGGCAAATCCTTTTCAAATATCTTCCACGGTACAGGATGATCACAAACACAAACCTCAAGCTCAAGAAAATGCTCTACCACATCGATGTGACTGAATTTAAACTTATTTCTCACGCTAGGTTGTCTGTGTAAACACACATCTGTTTCTACATTACTCAGAATTAAAAAGTGCGATACATGTTTACGAATTGGGGGATTTGGAATTATCTAAGACACATTTGATTTTCCATATTCGTCCCTATATTAAGGTATAGTAGGCCTACATATATATATACAGTAGAACCTCCGTAATTCGAGCCCCGGTATTTCGAAGTTCCGTGTAATTCGAGCTGGTCTTAAGAAAATTAAAATTTTCCATAAAACTATAATAAAATCCCGTTTTTATACGGTATCCCGTAATGTAAGTTTTACGCACTTTTGAACGTGTTTGAGCTTTCTTTCAATTTTTCCAGGCACAAAAATGCAGGTAAAACTGTCCCACTTAGGGTTTTAGTTCATAATACACAGAAATAGCCTTGGCTTCAGATTGCTAATGCATTTCTATTACAGACTGAACATGGTACCTGTACGTACAGTAGCCTACTGTAGTGTAGTGAGCCCACCTCTGTCACATTAATTTTAGAGTGGTATGTAAACCTACTATATTGTTTATTTATTTACCTTTTAAACCATTATTGTGCTCATTAAACATTTATTTATAATTTACCCATTGATTTAGTGATATTTCCGAATAATCCGAGTTTTTTGTAATTCGAGGTAGCCTCAGCCCCAATTAGCTCGAATTATCGGGGTTCTACTGTATATATATATAGATATATAAAGTAGCTTACTTACTAACTCTATGGCAACAGACAATTGAAGACCGTTTTGACAAAACTCAACATGTGCCAAAACATAATTTGTTCAGGAGAAGGTTTCTTTAGTTTTTCCAACATATAGAAGATAGAAACTTTGCATATTGAGGCTTCAAAATGAACTGGTTATGTTGACTTTTCTTATGTTCTTTTTTTCACCACTTTAAAGATCTAATTTCAAAGCATCTAAAACCATTAAAAACAGAATTTGACAAAAATGGAGATGTTTAGTTTTGTCAAAACAGTCCTCAATTCCAAAACAAGCCAAAGGAATGTTATCTATTTTATGGAACCCGAAGGTTCATTGCCGCGCTTACCTTAGCCCGCCATTCAACCCTATTCTGTGCTAACTCCATCCAACCATCCCTCGCAAATCCGACTTTCCTTAAATCTACCCTAATATTGACCTCCCACCTATGTCTAGGTTATGCAAGTGTTAGCTTGGAAGTGAACAGTTTCTGTGGATCCACAGGCTGAGCAAAATTAACATCTTTTGATTCAACAGGAGGTTTCTTAGATGCCTTTAAACTAATTCTAGCTAACTCTAGTATTTTTAATATAACTAACCGTTTCAATGCCATGGCAGTCACATAGTCCAATCTTATAAAACCTAAAAATGACTAAATAAGATGTTAAAAACTGAAAGTGGCTAAAACTGCTTTTCAATAAAAATAATTAAACTTATAGTATGTAATTATTATTATTATTATTATTATTATTGTTACTATTATTATTACAGTCCACCGCTGTGGCGTAGGGGATGCAGCGGGCCGGGTTCGATTCCTGGTCGGGGGACAAGTTACCTACAGTGTTTTGCAGATGACAAGCAGTTTCTTCCTTCTCGTGCTTAGATACGCGGTCCAATCAGAGACGGCGAGACGGAGGGAAGACCCTTACAGATAGCGGCCCCTCATTAGCTCGTACACGTGATTGGCGGTGAAGGAATTGACTTCTCATTTGAAAAATACTGTAGATGGGGGTTTTCCTCACCTGTGAAACAAATGTCGGGTAACTTTAGGCCCTTGTGGCCCCCAAATAAAATCTGGCCGTCATTATCATCTTCATCCCATCCTCGCCTTGTTTGGAGGGAGGGAGCGAGTGTGTGTGAATGATGTGTCTCGTCCTGTGTGTTCGTGTTGTCTCGGAGGTGGCCCCGGCATTGGGCTGATCACTCATCGGGGAGGCCCTTCCTATCCTTGTCTGGTCAAAAAAGTATGTATGTGATCCATAGACAATCCCTCTCCTGACAGGTCGCGGCCCTTTAAGGCCCGGGTCGCTTAGATCCTAAAAGGGAGAGGTAAAACTAAGATAAAGGAAGGAAGGATTATTATTATTATTATTATTATTATTATTATTATTATTATTATTATCATCATCATCATCATCATCATCATCATCATCGTCATCATCATTGTTCTACTAAAACTATTTTTTAAATGTCTGCTTCCATTTTGCATCTTGCTGATTTTTACCAGTACATTTGTAAGAGTAAAGATGTTGTAATTTTGTGCCCCGTTGTCTCGGTAAAGGAAATCGTTAGTGAACCGATATAACATTTTTAATATTTTTATTTGTGATTTAGACAAGGAGGATGACACGTTCATCTCGAAAAAGTAATCCGTTCTGGATCAAGCCCTTAAGTAGCATAACGCTGCTAAAAGTTTTCATTAGTTTTATGGCTACCAGCATAACAAGGGTAATCGTGCTAAGAGGGTAACATAAGCGTCACTTTTTATCGCAGCTAAAATTCAAAGAATGTTTACTGCTGTGGTAAAAGGTTAGGAACAGGAGTAGGCTATTGTGATTTATCAAATTACAGGTTAGGTGTTAAATATTAAACTTGTTAATGATATTACAGGAACGTCTTAAACAGGCTACCCGAGGTCACTTCTGACAGTGGTGCAAGAGTCTGGAACATTTCCTATCAACTTTGCACTTTGTTCGGCCCATGCGGTATATAGATATTGTTCATTACAAATACCTATTATCTTCTTGAATACCCATGTGCGTTCACGGAAATAATAGGTTAAAAAACGTGATATTAATAAATTGTAAACAGTGTGGATTCGTCCTAAATTTTGGAACAATTTAATTACATAAGGCTACTTGAGCCCATGCCATTTCAGTCGATAATGTTTATTTTGTGTGATAAAAAGAATGTTTCCTTTGTTTGTTAGTCTATTAAAAACAAATTGCGGTTTAAACCAGCTTACATTAAACATTTTTGTTTAGCCTTCTAAATACATGGGGTACGCTGTAGCGTAGTGGTTGAGGCGCTGCGCTACAAACCGGAAGGGTCGCGGGTTCGATCTCCAATGAGGTCGTTGGAGTTTTCCAATTGGCCTAATCCTTTTGGTGGCATTATGGCCCTGGGGTTCGACTCAGCCTCTAACATAAATGAGTACCAGGAGCAATCCTGGGGGTAAATGCGTAGGACTGATAACCTTACTACCTTCACGTGCCGAATGTCTCAACCTCCTGGAACTCTCTGGGCCTCCATGGCCTGTATGGGGAACACTTTACTTATTTTTTACTACTAAATAGACGTACGTTTTTGTGCTAATACAGCGCATTAGTTCTTAAAAATTAAGAAAAAGTATTGTAAGTCCTTAGTTAACACAATGGCCAGTTATTAAATGTTAGTAATTTCAATAAAATATTTAAACTATGAGGTCTTTAATAAGTAAAGTAAAATCATTTTTCTGGATATTCCCAGCAAAGGCCACAAAGATCAGTACTTTCTACTCGCCGAAACCCAGAGGCGGGGTGATTGTCCTCTTACTGCGCAACAAACTCTTTCTTCATGTGGTTATTTAAGAAACTCTTCATGTAGTAAATTAAATTGAATCATCTGAGAAAAATAACAATCATTTCGCACCCGAAAACAGGAATATTACTTCCTTCAAATGGTAGGACTGTAGCACTGTTAGGACTTCGACCTATATCGATGACACATGTTAAGTATCTTTCTCGAACCCATGTTCCTAGGCTTAGAAGATTGTTAGAATATAAAAGGAGTTATTAAGTGCCAGAATGGTACTTTATGAGATTGTGTGGGGGATGGGATCATATCTGTCCGTCTGTCCGTGTGTCTGTACGCGTGATAACTCGAATACGCTTTATCGGATTTTCATGAAACTTGGTACATGCATTTATAACGTCCGTTGGAAGTAGCCGTTTCGTTTTGGACAAAGTCGGTTGACCAGTACCGGAGTATTGCCCATTTAGTGCCTATTTTATGGTAATATATTATACAGAATTTATCAAATGCAATTCAGTTCTCATGGCAACATATTGTTTTATACTGTTCATATACGGCTTTGGAAGTTGCAATACAGTTAGCTTTGACAAATAACACACCCACATATTCCTTCACATATGCTCATCAAACTAGACCTTTGTTCTTTCGTAAGCCCTACTTAATGAAGCGATCTGGAGCTTTACTCGGAAATAGATTTAAAAAAAAAACTTATATTCTGCATATCATAACTGCAATTATGACTGACTAAACAAAAGCATTCTGGCACTTTGTTACATCAGTTTACCTGATTTTATCCAGTAGGGAAAAGAGTGTACAGTATAGGGTATACCAGAATCTTCCATATTCTCAAGAAATGATATCTGTTCCACAGAACAAAAAAGAATAAAACGAAAATGGAAATATCTTTTGATATGCTCGTAACCTTTGTTGCCTTGTCAATAAGATAAGGTCTGTTTAGTATTAGAAAGATCTGACGTGTTTCGACAGAGAGCTCGAAGCTACAGCATTGATTCCGGATTCGCCAGCTGTTACCAGTTATTGCGTTAAAATCTTTCTGACAGGTGAGTTTTGGGATCACTCACGCGTGAAGAGGTTACATGCAATCTCTCCTCGATAGCATCATCAAATCTCTCAGATTTCGCGCTGAATGTTCCGGAGGGGAAAGCAGGTTCAGGATGACTTTTTTCTTACGAAAGTGACTCAAATATTGATTACCACCTTCGCTTTTCATATAGTGAAGGCTTGATTTTTCTTGAACCTGCGCGAATTTATGATGCAATATTCAAGACGATACACAAGACGTAAAATTACAGTAATGAAGTATAATGCTACAGAATTTATTATACATGGATTGCATTACACTAACCGGAGACTTAATGTAATCAAGCTTGCAGTCTCCAAATGTTACTCTTATGTCTTACGTCAGGGTAAGAATTGACGGTATTTTACTCACACCTTCTACAATATGGTTGAATATTTCCACCTTGAATAAATTTGGCAGCTTAAGTTCTGTATTTTGTTGTTATAACATACATGTATATTTTGATCTGACGTGTTCTATATCCTTGAGCCTCGCTCAATACAGGATCTACAAGATGAGATATCTACATCATAAATAGGCTACATCATACACAATGAGAGTGTCATCTGGAGACTCAGGACATCAAAGAGGCACAGACAAATCTTAACCAACTTAATGAAGACATATATTTAAGATGCTTTAATAACCAATCGTAGTTATCTTCTGTGATTGGTAGATGTTTATTTAAAACTGTTTTGTCAACTTTGATGGGGTTCAGTCCAATCTCAACCCAGGTCGAAAGCCTAAATGCAATAAGTCTTAGTCTGTATATTTGCAGACATATAAAGTAATTCTTGTGGAACAAAATTCTGGCACATTGGCAGGGATTTCAACTCTAAGTAGCAGTGCACAACCCTCGTTAAATAATCACAAAGAAAAAGTAAATATGTTTTGTTTCATGGAGACCTTCCAGTCACGAAATAAAGTTCTAACAACTTTATAACTAGAACAAACGATTGTCGAAAGCAATACAATTTAATACAGACTAAAAAGATGAGGGTAAGAAAGGGGGAAAAGAGAGAGAAATATTAAAAATGCGATCTGCAGCTTTCATATCACCAAATAAAATTTAAAGTTATAAACGACGTACGTAAAACGTGGTTTTCAAAAATCAATACAAGTCCCTTAATATTGTGTACCCTTTAAAGCAGTACCGGTACCGAAAGTAATAAATATGGATCTGGAAATAAAATACACGCTTTATAATGCCGAAAGGCTTATTATTTTGTCGAACCACCCACGCTGAAAGACGAATCGCTCATGTTCTGGTCAATTTCACATGAGATGCATCCGACATATGAAATCAGCGATGGAGCACCCTATAATGAGCAGAGAGACGGTCAGTCACTGAGATACAAATTATTATGGTTTACATCACCCGAGGGCCCGAGCCAAACTATGTCCGCAGCCTGCCCTCTCCTGTACCCACAGTCTTGTCTAGCGATCCACAATACAGCATGGAGATAGTGTACATTTTATTTTTTTTAACGGAGAACAGAATTTCCGCTACTTACGATGACCATTTTCCAATGCTGAGGTAATCTTAGCTTCACCAGTCACTGCACAATTTTAGTATTGGTCATATCGTCGCATAAAGGTTATTATTATTATTATTATTATTATTATTATTGTCATCATCATCATCACAAGCAAATGGTGACCACTGAATAATGCCGGTTAAGAGCTAAGCTAAGTTAGTTTAGCTTAGCTCACATACAGTGCGGGATTTGTGCCGACAAAACTACATATGAAATCCAGCACAACTATATATGAAATCCCTCAATGTATGTGAGCTAAGCTAAGCTAAGTTAGCTAAGCTAAGTTAGCTTAGCTCTTGGTCGACAACCGGCATACTTAATTCCGATCTAGCCATGTCTTCATGCAGTATGATGAAGGAATGCTCTATGTTGCTTTGGTAGAGTATAAGCATTTTCCTAACTGCGGGGTAAAACATAGTTTCTGGAAGTATGTCTGGAGCTCCCCCCCCCAAAAAAAAATCCTTATTTGTCCAGACGTCATACCATAATCTGGCTTCTCAATGACGTAGCTAGAAAATAATTTCAGGAGGTTCGAAAGTTCCGGGAGGTTTGGGGGGTATGGAATCACCCGCAAGAAAGGGGGGTCGGGGGTCCACCCACAATTTTTTTTTAAATATTGAACTAATGAAAATTACATCTTACGCTATGTTAGCAATGAAAAACTAGTTAGCAAATTTGTTTACTCTAAGACATGTGAACTTAGCCTAAATAAGATATCGTTAGTCTTCCTAAGTTATAACACTTATTACTACTTAGAGACAACTTAAATAACACATGGAACAATGGAAATAATAGGCCTACTAATTATGTTATGAATAGGGACCGGATTCTTAGGTTTTTACCTATTTTTTTCCTTCCTTCCAAAACAAAAAGCGATCACACACTTTTTCGAATCATGCCCTTAGGATTCACCCACATTAATTCTGTGGCCCCTAAAAATACCTAAATGGGGTATAACAACCTAAATGTACCTAAACGGGATAAAAAACCTAAAATATCTAATTTAGGCTACTTTTTTGCCTTTTTTGTTTGTCAGTTGAGAAATTTTGCGGAGAGACAATTTTTGTCGGGTTGAAATTAATAGCAACAGCGTTTCGTTCAACTCAATGTCGTCTAGGATGACAGTATCAAGAGAGAAAGTGTAAGAGTACCTGCGTATTCCTTTTAAAATATTCGTACGAACAACCATTGTTGATGTCATGTGAGGTTGAAAGGACATTTTCTGCCTTCAAATGTATTCTAAGAGATAACAGGAAGAACTTCACAGTTGAGAATCTTGAAAGATATTTAGTGATATACTGTAACCAGGATATGTGAGGCAATCATATTTTCACTGCTTCTTTTGATTGTTTATGCTTTCTTTCTTCAATTCTTTAATATTGTCCTAAAGCAAGTTTACACAAATTTAAGTCAATTTTGTTAAGTTAAACTTTACAAGTATTATGTATTGAATCCTATGTAGCACATTCAAATTCATTAAACCAATTATTCTACCCAAAAACTATATTTTGGACAAAAAACCTAAAAAAAAAAACTATTTCACCTAATGGAAAACCTAAAACAGTGTTTTTAAAAACCTAAAAATCCGGTCCCTAGTTATGAATATAAAATAACTGCTATATCATATTTGACACACCAACAAAACTTTTATAATTTAATTACTACTTAAAAATAATATAAAAATAAAATTTTCGCTTTTTCATTTCTGGGTGGTCCGGACCCCCTGGACCCCCCTTCCCTACACCACTGTGTCTTCCATTTCCATGTTGTCGATTTGGTAAAACTTCTGCAAACTTTTTATGTCTCTACTGACTTCTTATAATTGTCTTAAAAAAAAAAAAAAAAAAAAAAAACGCTGACTATAATTACTAATATAGGCCTACATTTCTTCTTCCTTTCCCTGAGAGCACCCCTTGCCCCGGGCATGGGCACCCACCACTCCTTAGAGTTTGTATGTTATCTCATCTTAAATTATAAGATCACGTTTAAGGTATTATTTTGCGTAACAAATATTGTGGACCAGTCTTAATTAAGAGCTCATCTCATCGTACCCGCCACTTAAGTGTGTCACAATCTTCATCTGATTCCTGTACAAACAGGTTACTGGAAAAACTTAATTATAGCATTCTAGATCGCCATAATTAGCTTGCACTCTTAAAATATACGATAATCATAAGCGGTATTATTTACAATATGACAACCTGTTTTATGCATAATTATTATAAATTCACATCCACCCATGCACGAAGATCTGATAACCACTTTCTCCGGATCCTGACCTGAAAGCATATTAACTTGATTATTCGTTTCAAATTTCTTTACAAACAGAAAAATGTATTCTCCAAGACAAATTTATTTCACGTGAAGCGTATTCTAAGAAACGTCGCGAGTTAACGTCATAAAAACTTTAAAAGTAGCGTGTTTTACATCCATACGGAATTTATTAATACGTCTGTAATTAGTCTGCATGACTCTCTCTCTCTCTCTCTCTCTCTCCCTCTCTCTCTCTCAGCATTTTTTAATTCACTTTTTGTCTTACTGAAATCACTTGTGGAGCTCTTTTATTTTTAACTAGCTTAAAAGACCCGGCGTCGCACAGCAAGCCTGGTAATAAGAAGAAACAGAAATTCCTGTAACATAAAATTGTAATATCGAGGCGGGAAATTTCCCACTCTTATGTTACCATAAAGCATTATCACTTTCATACTTTTCTCTCCAAAAACCTGCGATATAATATAATAATATACACATTACCATACCTCGTTTCGTTTTCTCTATGTCCAGGGTAGAGAAAGTTATGGGATTCCATTATTTTAGTGGATTTCATTCTGTAATATTTATTTATAACATGAATTATTTTGATAACTTCTCTTATTTGTCAAAAGTGCATTTCATTTGTTTCTTCCAAGCCCACCTGATACCATTTGGCAACAATATATTCTGTGATTTGGAATTGATAATTCTATGTAAAAAGGGATTAAGTATTTTCAAAAACATTTAATTTTTGGCATTTAGAATCAGAATTTTTCAAAATCCTTTCTTAGTGAGCACCTACATTATAAAACGAAGGTACTGTCAAAATTCCAAGTCTCTACCTGTTATAGTTTAGGCTGTACGTTGATTCCTGTCATTCAGTCAATCAGTCAGTCAGTCATTCATTCAGTCAGTCAGGACAAAGCCTTTTATATATAGAGAGATTTCAGCTGCGAGGCTATATCACGAGTTCGGGATCTGTGTGTACAGTAAGGTAGGCCATGGAACTATTGACTGTCAATTGTTTCTATTGTCGGTGTATTCAATGGAGTGAATTTCAACTGATATTAATTCAAATGGATATGATACGGGATGAAATAATCGGATGATTCATGGCATGTAAATATCCAATGCGGCATTTGCCTTTACGACTGGGGAAACCATGGAAAAAACCCATGTCAAATTGGCCGACCACGGGATTTGAACCTGGGACCTCCCGAATGCGAGTTGTGGAATTTTCTATTGCTTCTTTATATATAAAAAAAGTTACTTTGTTGCTAAGAGTGGAAATTAAGTGGAAAATTTTTCATTTTTCAGTTATTTACATTTCTTCAGAAAAGGTGCATTGAAATTTACAAATGTAACATGGTGGAGATAGAAGGTAGCTTCTCCCCTTAACTTCCTAGTAACCTAAGAGGATTAGTTGTGGAATGTTAAATCTCTTCTTTCTTTTTATCCTGCCTCTGTTGAGTATAGTGGCTCCATCTTCCAGAAGTGGAGTGGAGATATGTGGAATGTGGGAACTGGTCTTTACTTGATGAGGTTTGTTATCTAGCAGGCAGGAGTGGTTTTGAGTGTCCCTGCCCACATGAAGAAGTCCCCCTCATTGATTCCAAGTCCATTTACATTCTCACAACCCTCAGTGATCTTCATGACTGTAGTCGTAGGAACTATACAATTCCTTAAAAATCGGTTTAATGTACTCTCCATCCTGATAACTAAAAACAATGCAACATTTTTCCGCAACAAGCCTGTAGAGACAGACATCATTCCGGAAACAGTTTTTTCGGTTGCTGAACTAAAATCCGTGGCGATACATCCCTGAAGGGACAAGGCCTACCACCCGACCACTGCGTCATTTACCATAGGCAGATGACAGGATTGGGGGCATGTGGTCATCTTGTCGACACCCACGGCCGATTATGGTGGTTTCCATGACCGGAGCCGCTACTAATCTATCAAGTAGCTCAATCTTAATCACGAGGCTGAGTGCACCCCGTTCCAGAACTCCTTAAATCAGAAAAATCCGAGGAGGTACCGGGGATCGAACCCGGGCCGACGGATACCGTGAAATATGTTTAGGCCTATCTCGGTTTCGATTTTTATCACTACCATTATACTTTGTCTTTACTACGTATATTCTAAAAAGAAAAATCTGAAGGGATGACGAGATCAGTGATTTGACACTCGGGAAGTACAGACTTTTTTGTTTATTATTAATTTAGTTTTTTTTAGTATGAATATGGAAAGACGACCAACGAAAAATAAACTTATATGGCAGGAAACGTTTCAGATTAACATAACTAATGTAACTTAATACGAGTATGCACATGTCATTATTAAAAAACCTTTATACTAAAAATGATGATCAACGGTTTTCAGTTTTCGAGAAGTAAATGGAATTTTAGACTTCAGATAGGTTTTTTAAAACCCAGAATTTCATTTTCTTCTTCTTCTGCACAAGATATAAAAAATGTTTTCGTTCAATGTGGAAATTAGCGAAACTATCAACAGCCTCAAACTCAATGATTCTTCTTTGCAATGAGTCTCTAGCTGATGGCTTCCTCCCAGCATGACTGTTCTCGGAGTTAACGAGAAGTCTTGCGGAAGAAGCTGCAGGAAGTCATACTCGTGCAATCCCCATAATTTATATACACTATTCGACTTACACGCCCGCGTATTTGACATTCACCAATAACGTTTAGAAATTCCTCGGATATAGACCAATCACGGCCGTTTATCTTACAATATTCTTGTAGGAATCGCAAGGATGTCGTTTTATCGGGTAAAACGTGTGCTCGTTACTGGACACGTAAGCATCAGTGTGCAGTGATTAATACGTTACATGCTGCCATTAAACAGCACGAACACAGATTATTTTATACAACATAACTTGTTTAGAAATTGAAATAACAGAAATGTACATTGATGAAAAACACAATTTCGATTCGGTGCAAGCCAGTTCTTGTGCTTTTATTCTGTTTTGCTGTCAGCTTCCCTGAATGAAGTTAACTATGTCTTATATGCACCATAGGTAGCACTGATCACAACATGGTAACTCGAATCAATTCATGGATGGTGGATTCATAGTATGCCGTGATCTCGAAGCTGTTAGTTTTGTTTTTATATAACAAAGTAAGAAAGTCGCGAATCTGTCGATAAACTCATCAACTCTCGTGGGATTACCTATGATAAATTTGGTCGAACTTCGTTCTGCTATTTTATTTCCCACTGAACCAAGTTGCAAATAGTTACTTTTAGCTGTAACAATGGAACAGAGAGAGGTCGCTGTGTTGTGAAAAGGGCGATTTGGACCTCTTGTCTTTTTGACAGTCACGATCGCATTAGCATGCAGAATAATTTATAACTAGCTTAGAGATATGAAAACGGAACAGACTCGGTAGAGACCAGGCGAGGGAGGGAGTAAAAATACAGGTTCTGCAACCATATTTTTCAGTCAGAGTTTGAACACGTTTAATCTAATTCTACGCGCTTGACGGCGACTGTAGCTGCTTCAGGCTGACAACATTTATATTAAATTCACGTGATTGTAATGGTCAGACTCTTCCAGATCATTTAACCATACTTACAAAATATGCTTTGTCATGCACCACAGTGCTTCTCTTTAAGTGTGCTGTGGAACGGATTTCTTTTTTATCTTCACATACAAAACCAATCTTCTTCTTTTTTCACCTTAAATCCATCAGCCTTCGCATTAGCTAATCAGAAAATAACTTTACCAAGGAAATGGCTCCAGGAAATAATCACAAACTAAATGTCTATAATATAAATACAGCAATTTTATTGTATTTTAACCACTTTTATACGCTCCACTAAATGAGTCCTCTAGAACTATACCCTTAGCAACCAGGGTAGGCGGTTGAGGCCAGGTAGATTCCTTCACCAGCTAGCACCCTCACATTTACAAGCAGAGGGAATTAGGACCAACCGTAATTTTCTCCCCATGAGTCACCTAGTCTTCTTCAATCAATCAATCTTAGATTTTTTTTAAATGTCATTTTATCTTAAAATGTTAGTTATATATCAATTCTACACATAATTACAAGAAAAATGACACCAAACAATGTATAATTTACTTTAATAGGAACATTTATAACAAATACATAAATAAAAGTTACGAGAAAACTGCTTTCAGGTTCTATGTTCCTATTAAAGTAAATTATACATTGTTTGGTGTCATTTTTCTTGTAATTATGTGTAGAATTGATATATAACAAACATTTTAAGATAAAATGACATATTAAAAAAATCTAAGATTGACTGATTGAAGTAGACTAGGTGACTCATGGGGAGGAAATTACGGTTGGTCCTAATTCCCTCTGCTTGTAAATGTGAGGCTGCTAGCGGGTGAAGGAACCTACCTGGCCTCAACCGCCTTCCCTGGTTGCTAAGGGTATACATAACTATAAAACTTCATCAATTGTTAGAAATGTTCCTATTAAAGTAAATTATACATTGTTTGGTGTCATTTTTCTTGTAATTATGTGTAGAATTGATATATAACAAATATTTTAAGATAAAATGGCATATTAAAAAAATCTGAGATTGACTGATTGAAGTAGACTAGATGACTCATGGGGCGGAAATTACGGTTGGTTCTAATCTCCTGCGCTTGCAAATGTGAGGGTGCTTGCGGGTGAAGGAACCTACCTGGCCTCAAGCGCCATCCCTATTTGCTAAGGGATTATTTCACGGTACACATTTATATATTCGAGCTATCTTTTAACCTTCATATAAAAAAGATGCAAAATCATCAAATGCCTTGCCCTAGTTATTAAGAAAAGTAACATATTGCAAGAAATAATTCCATCCATATACAACTGAGGATAAACTAGGAAAGCATATAATTTGTGAAGCATGCAAGAGGTTCCCAGAAACGAGGAGCTGAGCCGGTAATTTGAGGCGCATTGTATTGGTGTAATTGTTATGTACTCCGGGTCAAGAAGTCTTCGTGCCTCTTTCAACAAGATAATTCCCACTCGGTTTCTCCCCTTCACACCCACTAGTGCTATATATAGGACACTTTTTCTTGCCGCTTGCCTTCTTAACTTTAATTCGTTGTGGTTTTTTATTCATCTTTCACGGGATGGGAGTTTTTGCTTCAGATAGCTTCCCTATCTATAAGGACCACGCCAAATAAAAGATACCAATGGAATGCAGAACATTTCAACAGGCTATACTCAGAGCGCAACCCTGGAGAAAAAGCTATGTAATGTTGAGTCAGCACTATGTAGTCTATATACTCCACTCAGGATCCAGAGATAATAAACAATTATTTACTATTTTATGCCTTTGGAATATTCGGACCTAAGAGAGATGAAAACGAGGACTGGAGAAAACTTCACAACGACGAGCTTCATAACCTGTACTCTTTACCGGATATAGTAAGGGTAATTAAATCACAAAGGATAAAATGGGCTGGACATGTTGCGCGCATGGGAGAGGAAAGACATGTCTCAAAAGTATTGACTGGGAGACCCGAAGGGGAAAAGACCACCTGGAAGACCTAAATGTAGGTGGGATGTCAATGTTACGATAGATTTAAGGGAAGTAGGATTTGCGAGGGATGGTTGGATGGCGTTAGCACAGAATAGGGTTGAATGGCGAGCTCAGGTAAGCGCGGCAATGAACCTTCGGGTTCCATAAAATACGAGTAGATATTCTTTTAGCTTGCTTAGGAATTGTCTATTGCCAATGAGGAAGTAAGTAAGTATGCCTTTGGAATTTCTCGTAATACAAAAGGATTTCTTTTATTAGAATTAGAAAATATGCATAATCGTTATGTAATTATGTGCTGCAAATATTAATTTTGTTATTTATTTTCGTTATAACTAGTGAAACATAATGTAGTTCTATGTGTATATCAATATATCTCTAACATCAAATTTAGCAAAACAATAATTTGCTTTCCAAAAGAGCTAAAACTAAACAATTATCAGCAAGTGGCTGGATATCCATTATCCCGTAAGTTTGTTTTTCATCATTTAAAACTTTGTTTTCTTGCAGTATAGCTTGCTAAATTTTAATTAATTTTTACAGAACATAGCTAAGGGATATGTTCACATTCTTGAGCAGATTGTGAATTTTACTTTTACACGCATTTTTAAAAATAAAATACAATTCCTAAACTTAAAAAAGGGATCTGAAGTAAATAAATGAAATCTGTCGATGTTTGCTTGGCAATGAAATCCGCTCTCTTGGGAACAGATGAAAGATTTAAAGATTTAATAAAATTTAAGAAATTGATGTTTTGCAGTAAAAAGTTGGACTAAAAAAAATCGCTAATGTGCGTGCCATTTTAAGGAGACCTCGTTCCAAACCATCGTCTATCTACAAAATAATATAATACCATTGTTCCGTACTCCGAAAATCTGCACCGACAATTGCTCTTGTAGTCGCGTGGTTTTCCGTAATGTTGCCGCTGTCACTCACCCCTTCTCAAGTGAAGTAAACTTGCTATGTACGTATTTGACAACACTGTACTGGACCGCAGACAAGTGTGAATACGCCTAATTACCTTTATATTCACTGGTTGACAGGTCGAAGAGGATTAGGGTGGCAGCAGGTAGATGCAGTTCTCGGAAAGAAAGTCTTTAAGAAGTGACACCCACAAAGAATGGATTAATTAAGTCTGAAATCGTCAAAATTTGTAAACTGTTTCTTTTTAAAATGATACAATGCGTACCAAAATGTCGTTCCCACAGAAAAAGTTGACAGAAGAGCTGTTCTGAGAAGTTAATGACAGTTGAATGCATACTTTTCGAGGAAACTGATAAGTTAGATTTCAACACGGGTGTGACAATAGCATTGGAATTTCCTGCTCAAGCAGTGAGCTGTCTAAGTATTTTCCTTACTTGGAAGGGCGACGAACTACCTTGAGGCGCATCTTCGCTGCCCGTCCTCAGAAACTGACATAGCAACTCATTCGCCCACGGTTTTCAAGCTATCATTAGGTTTTTTCTTGCTTATAATGCGCTGGTTTTTAAAATGTTTTTTATATCAGATGGCTTGATCGTGTTTTGCATTTATCATCAACTAAGGTACTAAATGCATCCCCATAGCACCAAAAAGAAAGAGTTAAACTTTTTTGTAGCTAATACTTTTTTTTAGTGAGGCACTTCAACATAAACGTCTCAATTGTGCTTAAAAAGGAGAGCGAAATTTGCATTTAGAAGCGACTAAAAGAACTGGAGAGCTGAAAATAATTAATGAAGGATATAATCAATATTAAAGTGCAGGACATCGAAATGCGATTTCCACGTACATACAAGAAGTAGGCCTATCATGCCGATGTGTACGTGAAGAATCAGTCTGAACACAATTTTGCAATAAATACTTCTCAACAATGTGACAGAATAATCCCATATATTTTCTATACTTTCAGTTTGATCTATACTCTAATGCAAACACTCATATTAATAATCAATGTGCATTTTGCATTTTTATTAATAGACGATAGTCAACAGAGGAGTTCTTTATAAGATTAGTCGATCAATTAAAATGAAGAAACACGGACTTAATGGTTTATTCCTTTGAAGCCACCTGGCCATGCAATGCATAACTGGACTATACTTGTGTGTTTATGAATGTTTTCTATGCAATATGCCTGTGCATGTAATATTTGTGTATATAACTTTATCCTTTTAACATGTAGGATGAATGCTATATGTATGAATAACTATTTATATCCCATAATGCATTAAATATTGATATTGTAATTAGATATAAACAGCCTACTTCGAGTTGAGCAAGAAACAAAAAGATTGTCAATTTAGTTTGGTATGTTGCTGGGATAATCAATTTGCATTAAATCCACTTTTAATGTTGTAGAATATCTCAGGAGAGATAATTAGGAAGAAAGAGAAAATGAGAAATTAAATTATGCTTAGACCTATGGTAGCGTGCCCGCCTCTAGATCCGCAGGGCGCGGGATCAAACCCGGCCGCGGTCGATGGATTTTTCAGGACGTAAAAATCCTGGGCACGGAGTCCTCCGGGAGGGACTTCAAGCTGGGAGTCCAAGAAATACTTAGTTTCCAGAGGGGGGTTGCGAGGAAAATAAGCATATCAAAATTAGTATAGGTAATGAAACCTCCATTGGAGGCCCCTTCGCCCCACCTGGGGATCATAGGGTACCAGATACAGATACAGATATGTTATTATGCCATAGCAGTCAGTTGACTCTCAATAAAGACATATAATTTGGTTTATTTCCGGATATTCTCGTACATGTCTAAAATACTAAAAGTCAAGGTTAATATATCCTCACTCAGACTGAATACGTTATTTTTTATGTTACATTGGTTTTTATTCCGTTTATATCTGTTTGGGTACGTGGGACTTTACCACGTTTTCCTTATGGTAAGTTCATGTACTTGGCATGAAAGGGATCTTTGCCTTTGGCTTTAAATTATTTAATATTTTGTTTCAGGATGGTCGACCAAGTCATTTGATCCCAGGGCTTCTTGAACGTGAATCTGCAGCGTTGCCGCCTCTGCTAACCAACTGGGTGAGTAAAAGAGGGAGATAAACTTAGTTTAGTAGGAGATAAAATAACAGTTTTACCCATTCAGTGACACATCGTTACCTTATTATCTATGTAAGTATTATGAGTTCGACTTCCTGCGAATTTCTAACGATTCTTCCGTAACTTTGTAACAAAAACACAGCATATTCTATTTCATCATCATTCAGGCAAAATGTCAAAGGATCCAAAACTTCTTAGTAATAACCTCGTAAATAAATAGAACTTAGTGATAACTAGAGACCGGATTTTAAAGGGAAAATTTTCACTCAAAAAAGGACGAAAAAAGGGAAAATTATTGCCAAAAAAAAGTGGGGAAAAAAGGGAAAATTATTGCTAAAAAAGGTGGGAAAAAAGGGATATAAAAGTAAGAGAGTGTAAAAATTCAACAGAGAGATACATGTTTGTTTTATGTAAAGCCTTTGCTTGCTCTACAGCTGCTGATTCTGTAACATCTAATGACCGAAGAAATTTTTTGATCTTGTTGAAATTCTCACAGAGGAAAATAGCACACGAAATCCATGTCCCCACCTTGTTATAATGGGAAACTTAGTCAATGGCAAGCCTGTGATTTCCCTGAAACGCTCTATTCTGCTGGGAGGAATTATTTTTTCAACGGTGAATTAGTGAAAATTTTTTAAAATGTTTTCATATTACCAAATACTGGGTAATTTACGAATTTTTCAAAATACATTTGCAAAAAAGGTACTGGAAAGGGAAAGTTCCTAAAAAAAAGGGAGATGAGCCTAAAAAAGGGAAAAAAGGGACGTTAAAACCAGGTCATTTGCAGTTGAAACTTACTCAGTAATGTCCTGTTCAATTTTATAACATTTTGTGATGAAATATAAAAAAACGAATTCCCTTTAAAATCCGGTCTCTAGTGATAACAGTGGTCACGAGGACGATCATTATTGCCATTTCCAGAGTATAGTGGGTGTCACTTTTTAAAGACTTTTTTCCAATAATTTCCCCTACTTGCTGCCACCCTAATTTTCTTCGACCTGTCAATCAGTGTATAGAAAGTTAATTATTCGTATTTACACTTATCTGCAGTCCAGTACAATGTTGGAAAAAACATACTACAGCACGGTTTCACTTGAGAAGTGGTGAATGACAGCGGCAACACTGGGGAAACCCACGCGACTACAATAGCACTTGTTCTTTTTTGGTATCGGTGTTAGTACAGATTTTCGGATTAGGGAATTATTACTACTATAATCTTTTGTAGATAGACGATGGTTTGGGACGAGGTCTTGTTAAAATGGCACAAACACTAAGCATGGAACCACATTTACTAGTTAATCGCCTTCCAATTTATTCTGTTGCAGGCAAACTAGTAAAATTTACAGCCTGGTTTCGGAAAGCATTATTCTCTCTAAGCAAAGTTTAATGAGAACGATTCCCGCATTGCTCAGATTTATCTGCTTAACACGATCTCTATAAACAGACATGATGGAAATTCCCGTCTACTACTGCTTGAGGCCTGTGGCAGGAAAAAATGAAGTAAACTAAATCACTATAGGAGTTGAGTCTTTTAAAAAAATACCATATAACGCTGCATAATACGAAATACTACACTTTCCCTGGTACTGTTGGTGTTAATAGGTAAAATTCGCTGCAGGGTCGCTGTGTTCCGGTTTGTATAAAAGTCATGTGAATTTTGTTCTGATTGGCTTAAGCTGTAAGTTGGTTTCCGATAGGAGGAGGATCTTATTAGCGAAGCAGATATGACACAGTGATAATTTTCATTTCAAGACTTTTTTTTTTTTACATAAATGTTTTTCCAAGAATGAAAACAATCCCCTATATATGTTTCACAATAAGCTGTAGTTACAGCTGTTCTCAAGCTTTTAAATTGCATAGCCCCATTCAATTACTTTTAGGAAGATTTCGAAGAAAAATCTACCTATTGCAATCGATACTATGTCATGACTTTCGAAAAATTCTTTCATATCTTTACGTTTCATGCCTCCCTAAGTACGAAACCACCACCTGTTCAAAAAAAATTGTGATATTTATATATATACGAGTATATATATATCTTTACACGATAGCGGCCGTAATTTTGAAGATATTTGAACCAAATTTTATTATGTTATTTCTAGGCCCAATAGTTTGAACAAGTTCGTTAATGAGCAAAATTGGCCCAAGGGGGTGGTCGGGGGATGGGGTTGAAATTTTAAAACATTTATATCTCGGCCCCTATGAAGTATAGAGGGAAACTTTGTTTCAATAAATTAGAGTACTCCCTATGGACTTCACAGTGACACCAACGATTCGGGGGTACGAGTGGGGGTGGGGGATGGAAATTCAATTTTTTTTTAACTACGTCTTGTGGGGTATCGTTGAAAAGCTCTTGATGAGTGCTCTACAAATCAATAACTAGTTTCTCGATAGCTCTTATATAAGGCGAGATTTGAATGTTTGAAAAAGTGCTCTTTCCTCTTTCTTGCAGTTATTATTGTGGGTTTGTCATGCCAAGGCTAAAGAAGAAGAGTGCTATGCAGCGACAATAAATTAAAACAAAAGCACTTCGAAATCTACTTCAGCCTGTAGGCTTGCCTAAAGGGATTTTTTTGTTTGGGGGACATCCTATAAAGGATTGTGCATAACTCAAGCCAGCGTTTCTCAACCTTTATGAACCCGAGGACCTCAAAAATGTCTAAAAAATTGTACGGGCCCCATTACTTTTACATCCCATTTTTAAAATAAGGCCTGTATTCTTAATATTTGGGGTCATTATAACGAAATATGTGAAAAAATTTTACTTCTTTACTTTCCACTTGCTTTATGATATTTTTAAAATTATGTCTGCGGACCATCTGCACCATCTTCGCGGACCACCCGCGGACCATAGGTTGAGAAACGCTGACTTAAGCCAAATAATAAAATAATAGCAACAACTTATTATATTTTTATGATTTACATTTATAACGAACTCTTAAAACAATGCAATGCACAGTATCAACAATTTAAAAAGTACAAATATAGGCCTATAGGACAAAATAAAACTGGAGTCTAACTTACTTGAAGTATTTCAGACATTTTATAATAAGCCTATAAACTAACAACCATATTTATATAGAGACATTATGTTTGATATGTGCCGCTGGAGCCTCTTTACCGGCCGACGCGACGACTTGCTTCCAGACCGCCAGACCGTGCGTTCTCGGCTCACCGCAAAAATAATCTCTAGTAAAATCAGTAATGTCCAAAAAACTTAACAATCCTCACTCGTAACTCAGTATGGAGTATAGGTTAATGGACTCCTAAGTAAAACTAAAAAGCAACTAAGAACTTTGTTACTGGTTGAAAAAATATTTTCCTTGAGGTCTATTATTGTACAGTATTAGCCTATGAATGATTCAATGATTCACAGTTGCATTTTATTCTATGAATAAATATTTTAAATTGTTTCGTGGTGTATTATCTTATATATAAATAAATAACCTTCAATTAATTCAATTGGCCTAATCCTTCTGGTGACATTACGGCCCTGGGGTCGACTCAGCCTCCAACAGAAATGAGTACCAGGAGAAATCCTGTGGGTAAAAGCGGCTGGAGCGTAAGGCTGACAACCTTACCACCTTCACGTGCCGAATGTCCAAAATCTGAGAGCCGCAACCTCCTGGAACCCTCTGGGTTTCCATGGCCTGTATAGGGATCACTTTACCTTTTTACAATGTCTAAATTACTGCATTTGTTAGGAACAAAACAGCATACATTGCCATACAATAGCAAGAAGAAGGCAGGTATGCATACAGGCCTAGAACCAGATAGTCCAGGGCGTGCCTAGGTACGCCTTCAAGAACTTGAATACAGAGGACCTCCTTGTTCTTTGAATCTCTCCTACACAAAGTTACAATGCGTCTCTGAACGATGACATCGCCTGCATGTATAAGGTGTTATTCATCCATCTCAAAATAATAAAGAAACGCCATGTTTGTGCCTTATCACTTCCAGCACAAGCGTGTGAAGTCAGTGCCTCGCTCCACGTAGCTGAAACCGGTTTTCTATCGTCTGAACATCTGACCATTTATAGTATTGTATTTAAATCTGCAATGCATGCAATTCTCTAACAAGAATCCTGTAAAGCTTGTGAGATCTAAATCGTAACAAAAATGGATTTTATCAATTTCGGGGTGAAGCATTGCAAAGTTGTGATTTAAATTCAAAACTAACAAACATCTGTTGTCTGTAACACGGTTTAACACATTATCCTGTACCTCCGCAAGATATGTAGCAGGGGTGGCCACTAACCTTTGGGAGCCCAAATTTATGAAGCTGTTCGAAGTAAACCACATTTTTTTTTTACTATACACATCAAGGTTATTGTTCACTTGCACAACAAGAATTAAGATTTTACTTTTGAGAAATGCTTTTTCGAGTGCTCATGTTTGCTGTTAGTTGTTTGAAATCTGGCTGATATTGGTAAGCGCAGTTCGCACGAGTTCACTTAAGTGTTCATCAGATTTAGATTTAATGAACTGAAACGTTCAGTACAGAGATTCACACACACAAGTAGTCACAATATCGAGATAAGTCTCTTAGCACACTCTTTTGTTAGTAGGTATTTTTCTTTTGGAACTTTCTTCCAGAATTTTATGGCTGAAACGACACTTCCTTTTAGTCCTTCGTCCTCTTGCAGTTCTAAAGTCTATCTCAGTCAACCTGATAGGAAGGAAAAACAATTTCTCCTCTCCTCGTTCCACTGGCTACCGTCAGAGGAGAAGCTAGTACGGTCCATTCCAAAAACATTGATTCGACTACTAGGAATAATCATACTAAAATATGAAAATAAAATTATGTGTTATATAGGTACGGAAGTTGGAGTAATCAATAATCCAGTTATATTAGATGAAAATAGAGATGGGATATTCATAACTAATAATTAACATACATTGCATACACAAATATTATTTACGCAACGAATAAATGTGTATAAGTTATACACACAGATTTTCTTATACACACTCGCAGACACTATATCCGCTAAGTTAACTATACACAGGGCAAAATATGGAATTTGAAACGACACGTGCAAAAAACCACTTAGAGACCGTCTGCGACAATGTTTTCTTGGAGACTGTAGTTGCCAAAGATCTGAAACAGGTACGCCATTCCTGATTTGTCTCATACCCACGCTTATTAACACCAAGAAAATAATGTTATTTAAAATTAAGCCTATTGTTGTACATATTTTACTTATGAGATTACTATAATCACGTTTAGATGGTTATCGCATCGCATCTCAATTAATACTACGTTGTTTATACTCCAGTAGTAAAACAATCTAACGTAAATATCAGAGCTGTGAGTAGGGGGTTGAAAGCGTTAAAAAGAACGGCAATTCGTCACATTGAAACCCCAGTCCGGTTCCGTGGTGGGGACTGAGAATGTTATGATTTCCTATCAGGTTCTCTGAGATACAGTATAGTAGCCCCAAATCTACAACAACTGTATTCTTTGTAATTGGTGACGAAACAGGACAGCCATCGCACACAACATCAACAGGAAAAGGATTTTCTAGGAAGATTTAAGTGTCCTCAAATCATTAAATCTGCCATTGATTTCTTTAGCAAGACCAGACATTTTACACAAATAATCTTCTGTTTCCACCTGAACGTCAGGCTTTCAGTAATTTTCTTCCAACATTTGAAATGAGCAAATGTTTTATTCTGAAGGCCCTTTCCGAAAGTCTTAACTTGCTCCGAAAACTAAATCAGAAATAAGTTTTCACTTCTCGTAATATGTTTTCATTAAATTGTGTGTGTATATATATATATAATTTATTCAAATACAAAGATATATTTATAAAAGTAAAGTTAAACAGAACAAATACAAATTTCAAATTTAAAAAATTACTACAACTGCTATTAAAAAAAAGGAAAAAGAAAGATAGGCTAAACTTACATAATTGATAATTATTCTAGCACAAGAAATATTAACATTTAGAAATTCACCCGAATGAGCAAGACTGCTCGTGCTCGGATGCAGTTTCAAAAATATCAAAGTGAAGAAAGAGGAGAGACAAAGAAAGAGTGTATAAAAAATGTGATTTACTAATAAAGTAAGAAAATGTTAAACATAAATACATAAAAGGAATGAAACAAAAATGTATTAAAAAGCTAAAAAAGAGTGTATAAAAACTGTGATTTACTAATAAAGGAAGAAACATAAATACATAAAAGGAGTGAAACAAAAATGTCTTAAAAAGCTAAAAAAAAGTGTATAAAAATGTGATTTACTAATAAAGGAAGAAAATGTTAAACATAAATACATAAAAGGAATGAAACAAAAATGTCTTAAAAAGCTTAAAAAAAACACTTAAAATGCTTTACATATCTGTTAACTATATACTTTTTAAAATCTGTATCATATTTACTCTTAGCTTGGTTTCGAGAGCCGCATGCGGCTCGCGAGCTTCGTTGTGGCCACCCCTGGTATATAAGTCGATTCGGAATAGGTTTAGGTTGCTGAAAGTGGAGACATCAATGCTAGGTATGTAGCCCCCGCAGGGATAGATGTGATTGGTCTCCTCGTAGTTTCCCACGTAATTTGTGCCTTTAATTAACGTGTCATTTCAATTACAGAAGCCTGAAGTAAATGTTTACATGTAGACTGGTATGTAAATTACGCAAGATTTGCATAGAATCATCTGAAAACGTATTCACAAATTTAACGAGTATACATTCTTCTAAAAGAAATACAGCTTTCTGAACCGAATACATGCTGATGGAATGAAATCGCATATTAACTACTATCAATACATGAATTTGCACAAACATGGTTATGGAAAGACCTACTCATATAATTAATGCTGAAGTCAATGTCCAATAACGAAGGAATCAATTCAATTCTTTATGAGCTCATCGGAATCAGGGTTGCCAGATCAGAAACGTAGAACAGTCGTACCAATATTGGAAAATAGTCGTATGCTAGTTAAAACTGTCGTATACTTCATGATTTTTCAGTGTAATAAACGTATTGCGTTAATAATAATAATAATAATAATAATTAGTCGTCATTATACACCTTACATATGTCATGCAATTATTGTTTATAAACCATCTTCTTTGTTAACAATTAGGCGTGTTCCATGATCTTTGATAAAAGATAGCCTATTTGATATTTGATAAAAAAAATACAATCAAATTAAATAAACAGTAGTTGCCACAATGTTGTAATTATTGCAAAAAGAACAGGACTGCTCTCCAAACACATGCTTACAACAAAAACTACGAGAAAAGAAAAAGCTGGATATATATCAAATTTTAAAATTCGTCAGTAGATTGATTAAAAATATAGCCTAATTACAAAACGCTATGTTAAAAATAGTCGTACAAATAGGCGTGCGACTCATGGTTGCGTCGTACGTCGTACAGATCTATGAAATAGTCGTATGTGTACGACTATAGTAGTACGTATGGCAACCCTGATCGGAATCCTGCTGATCTAGAATGTTATTTACAGTTTTGAACTCTGGGGGGCAATATTCCTCAAATGTTTTACATTTAATCTTCTCTATGTGAACTGTTATTACTGTTGAATAACTACAGTGATAGAATTGTTCTCTTTTCTTCAAGTTATGTTATAGACCAGTTATTATTTGCATAATCAGGCTGCTTCCTTTTGTTGGGCGGAAAGGTTTTCCGACAGCTCAACCCATGTTCTTTATTTTTACGACACCAATCAGTTAGTTACCCCCAGCCAACCAAAATCTAAGAATGTCCTGTGACGGTTGTGACAGTTACTCATTAACTCCGCGTGGAGCGAAACGCGAGGTTGCAAGATCTAGTTACAGTAAACAATAACACGTGTGAATTAGGCGAGGGAAGAACTGAGGTCAGTGATAACAATGAGAAAATATTGCAACGTTGCTTTTGTTTTGGAAAGCGGAAACCAAGACCGATTTAGTCAGATCAATTAACATAAAGAAACACTGACTTAAAGGTTTGCTCCTTTGAAACCGCCAGGGCTCTGTTTCAAAGAACTTGCTATTAATATTAGTTAATAATATTAGAACTCATAACATTATTCATTAAGTTATCAAAATCTTGTTTCATAGAGACATAAACACTAGGCTACTCATAAAATCTCTTCATTAATATTATTAGTTCATTAGTCAGCTGATTGATTTGGAAGTTATGTCTGGATTGTTTATGTGTTTCCCTTGTTAGTCTTTTTGTCAAAACTATTTCAAAGCAGCATGCTCTAAATATATCTTCATAAATGTAACAAATAATAACTGGCTTAAGAAATTAATAAATCGGCCAGGCATTTATTCAAGATAAGCACTAAAATGTAACCTCAAATCCTTAAAACGACAGAAATTCCTTTGATAGCGTATGTAAGCATTTTCTAAATTCATAATTACATCATTACTTGACAAAAACAGAGATAAAATATACCGAAATACTCAAGACGATTCTGAGGCCCCGGTTTCGATTCTTATAAATTAGCTTTCACGTCAATGATCCCCTGTAATGTATAAAGCTTATATATTTTCTCTTATTGTAAAATTTCATACTACGGGAAGACAGTGTTAATTTTTTAGTAATACCTTCTAAATTCATTTTTTTAATGTGATAAATTATGTACGAGTGGTACCCCTGTTTAAGCCGTAAGAAATAACACTACAACATGAAAAATGTCCTTTAGATGAAAATGTGTGTTTCTTGTATATTTTTGGCTGAAAATAACGAATCTATAATTATTTTTTGTTTGTTTACCACGGACCATTTTCCCCAAAATCCACATGTTTGCTTTTTACGTAAGGATATAGGGATACACTAAATTCTTCTTTCTCTGTGAATGGGAAACCCTTAAATAGTGGCCTCCAAGAAAAAAAAAATCATTCCTGGCACAAAAAGATATCACATAAACCACTTGTGAATCTACAATGTGTTTTTCTTCCACCAATTAAATTCGGTTTGAGAAAATATTTGTAAAAGCTCTGGATAGAGGAGTAGCTTTCTTGCATCTCAGGAACAAATCCAAACATTTAAATGAGGCAAAGATAAAAGAAGGGGTTTTTATTGGCCCGCAAATTAAAGCAGTTTTTCGTGATGAGGAGTTTGAAAATAACTAAGCGGTACCTGATGGACCATTTTGGTTTAGATATATGAATCAAGAACCTTTCGATACACAGAATCACATAACTTACTTTCGTATAAAGGATAGAGAAAAGTTCAAATTTGTTGTACAGTGTATCTATTACAGAAAATAACGGTTGTTACGCAAGACAAGATCAGAATTAGTGTATCACGACTCTACAGTAATTCACAAACAAGAAGTCGTGATTGGGAGAATTTACGGGCTAAATTCGCGTTCGTTTGGGGCGATTGTGTAGCGAATCATGAGAGACTGAAGGGCAACAAGTAATTTCTCTCGGAACGGGTCGAACCAGTTGCATAATGTACGAGTGCGAGTGAAAGGGAGAGCTAATGCCACGACAGGATACGCAATAAAACCGTATTAACTATGATTTTTATTATTGCTCAATAGGGCATTATTTGTTCTCTCTCAACCTACTTTGCAGCGATTCTTTCTGTGAAAAGAGAAAGGCTGACTATCCACTCTTTTTAATGTGAAATTTATTACCTGTGCTCTTAGATTCATATCAATTTGAAATGTTGTTTGCAGTTTTTTCCTTGGTCTAAGAAACAGAACCAACTTAATAAGGAATGTAGACACTCTTATTTTATGTATCCTACAATAGTAACAATAGTAGATTATTAAGTGCCAGAGTAGTAAGATTGTGTGGGGGGACGGGAAAATGTCCGCGATTACTCAAATACACTTTATCGGATTTCGATGAAACTTGGTATAAACATTTATAACGTCCATGGGAAGAAGCCTATTGATATTGGACCAAATCGGTTGACCGGTACCGAGTACCGGTAATACCCAATTTGGTGCCTATTTTATGGTAATATATTAGAAAGAATTTATCAAATGCAAATCAGTTCTCATGACAACATATTGTTTTACACTGTTCATATACGGTCTTTGAAGTTGCAGTACAGTTAGCTTTGACAAATAACATTGCCCACATATTCCTTGACGTATACTTATCAAATTTGGTTCTTCCGTAAGCCCTGCTTAATCAATCGATCTGGAGCTTAACTCGGAAATAGATTACAAAAATAACTTATTTTCTGCATATCATAGCTGCAATTCTCACTGATTAAACAAAAGCATTCTAGCACTTTGTTACATCAGTTTATTTAATTTAATTTATTTAGCTACTAGCTTAAAAGACCCGGCGTCGCCCGGGTTTTGTATTTTGTAATTGGAAATTAGCTTATGAAGGATTTTCAATTTTAAATTCTAGGTCCTTATATAGGCATTTATAATTTGAAATAGGAAGAATGACTTATTACACTCATTCCCTCAGAAAACGCTTGATATAGTTTTTTATGGATCATAGAGGATCTAGAATTTTGCATCCCATCGCTTGTACAGTGCACAGCAAGCCTGGTAGAGGTTTAAATAAGAAGAAACAGAAATTCCTGTAACATAAAATTGTAATATCGAGGCGGGAAATTTCCCACTCTTATGTTACCATAAAGCCGTTTTGGGGATGAAATTAAACAGAAAGCATTATCACTTTCATACTTTTCTCTCCAAAAACCTGCGATATAATATAATATACACATTACCATACCTCGTTTTGTTTTCTCTATGTCCAGGGTAGAGAAAGTTATGTGATTCCATTATTTTAGTGGATTTCATTCTCTAATATTTATTTATAACATGAATTATTTTGATAACTTCTCTTATTTGTCAAAAGTGCATTTCATTTGTTTTTTCCAAGCCCACCTGATACCATTTGCCAACAATATATTCTGTGATTTGGAATAGATAATTCTATGTAAAAAGGGATTAAGTATTTTCAAAAACATTTAATTTTTGGCATTTAGAATCAGAATTTTCAAAATCCTTTCTTAGTGAGCACCTACAATATGAAACGAAGGTACTGTCAAAATTCCAAGTCTCTACCTGTTATAGTTTAGGCTGTACGTTGATTCCTGTCATTCAGTCAATCAGTCAGTCAGTCATTCATTCAGTCAGTCAGTGAGTCAGGACAAAGCCTTTTATATATATAGAGATACTGGGTGATGAAAAATATTGGAGTGATCTCATATTAGACCTATTTATCATATCAAATCGAAGTCTTAGAGCTACCGGTGCACAGATGTTTTAAATGTGTATCCTCAGGAGACTCAAAAATTGTTATGAAGTTCCCGAAGGAAGTTTGGCGGGTAGGGATCACTCATTTTGCAAGGGGGTGTGCACCACTACTACAGATCTTTTCCAGATTTTCACTGTTATCTGTATCTACCATCAAAGAATAACTAATGTGCTTGGGGTGTTATACGCAAGTATAATGTTGAGCAGGGCCTGGATTTTAATTATCTAAAATACTTAAAAATTAGCTATAAAAAAGATTAAAATATCCCGTACTTAATATTGAAAGTATCACTTCTTCGGAAGCCTGTGATGTTCTGTATGAACATTATGGAGAAATAAAGGCCGTGAAACTCGAAAATAAATGCCTCAAATTGATTGGTTGTATATGGTTATTTAACGTCGGGGATGTAATGCAACTTAGGTCTTTGACTGTCGCCAGAAAACTCTGGTTATTCATTGCATGGCCAGGCGGCTTCTTTTCGTTAGGAGGAAAAGTTTGCCGACAGCTCAACAATGTTCTTTAATTTTACCGCACCAATCAGCTAGTTACCCAAGCCAATCAAAATCTAAGAATGTCCTGCGACAGATATGACAGCTACTCGTCAACTCCACGTGGAGTGGAACGCGAGGTTGCAAGATCTAGTTACAGTAAACGATAACACGTGTGAATTGATTAAAGCGAGGGAAGAACTGAGTCAGTGATAACAATGAGAAAATATTGCAACGTTGCTTTTGTTTTGGAAAGCGGAAACCAAGCCCGATATAGTCAGATCAATTAACATAAAGAAACACCGACTTAATGGTTTATCTCTTTGAAGCCGCCTGGCCATCCAATGAATAACACCGGAATTTTGTCCATCGAGAGTTCTTTTATTATCGCCTCGCTCAATTCGTTGACAGTTAACATCAAAGAAGTCGCCGCTGCTTGGAGTAGTTGCCACACTGCACAGTGTTAGTAAACAGAGCGGGAAGATGTAGATGCAGCAAAACACTTAACGTGGCAATGACATTGAGCAATGAGAGAATTGGCAACACGAATTCAGTCAGCGGTTTCTTTTGAGAAAACCTTTTATAGTAACAACAAGCATTCTAATATGAGAACAAAGCGAGCCGCCCGTCAACGTTATGAGTGAGGCGATAATACATGCCAGTATAGTCCAGTTACTCATTGCATACCCAGGCGGCTTCCTTTCGTTAGGAGGAAAAGTTTGCCGACAGCTCAACCCATGTGCTTTGTTTTACCGCACCAATCAGCTAGTTACCCCCAGCCAATCAAAATCTAAGAATGTCCTGTGGCGATTTTGACAGCTACTCGTCTACTCCGCGTGGAGTGAAATGCGCGGTTGCAAGATCAAGTTACAGTAAACAATAACACTTGTGAATTGAATAATGCGAAGGAAGAACTGAGGTCAGTGATAACAATGAGAGAATGTTGCAACGTTGCTTTTGTTTTGGACAGCGGAAGCCCAAGACCGATTTAGTCAGATCAATTAACAGAAAGAAACACCGAAACCTTTGAAGCCGACTGGCCATCCAATGAGTAACTGCACTATACGTCTACTGACATGGACCTGTCACATTTATGTACACATAAACATCATCGAGTTGGTCCGGGTTCGAACCCGCAACCTTAGGAAGAAAGCCAAGCGCGATACTAACTGCGCCACCCAGGCCGACTGCGAGAAATTGAAAATCTTGCCCAGGCTCTATCAGTTCTCCGCTCGCAAAGGGTTAAAATAAAAAAGTTAGAAAGAATGTTGCATGGATACTCCACTCCACTCCACTCAATTGGTTGCATTACATTTGAGCATGAGTGTGAGACAGTGGTGTCAGCAATGAACACATCTAATTCTAGAGGACAGGAAGTCTGTTTCAATAAAGACATGTGAGCTGAGTGGCCACAGCTCTATAAAGAACAATGCCACTTACTCCTGCAGCTTCAGTTGCGAATTCGCATCTCAGGTCTTAATGGAAGTTAAGCCAATGCAGATACAGGCGCCTCCAGCTGATTATTTTTTTAATTCCTTCTCAAACTAATTTATTCACGGTTCTTAAACTGGAAAGAGATCTCCGCCACGATAACGCATCGTGTGTTCCCACGTTCAGAATTGGCACTTCTTGCGCACAGTCGACAGATGTTAACTCCATGCAGTGTTTTGATGTTATTTACTTCCGGAAAAGGCTTAATCTCCTTAGTTGTATTCTTTTAAACGTTTAACACAACATCAAAACGAGACAAAAATATCGCGGGATGATTGTACGGACAGTTGCAAACCTGTTGTTACAGATTTCTCCCAGAAGTGTAATTAGAAGTGAGATTCCCCTATAACAGTGGTTCCCAACCGGTGGGTTACAGGTGGGTCGCGACTCGATCCTAAAACTATCAGAAACCATCGAATAAACCATCAGAAAAGATAAGAAAAATCGAAACAAATCAAATTGTGTTTTGATTGTTTTCTTGGTTATTTGTGTACTTATATAATTGTAGTTTTTATCTTCGCCTAGGGACACTTGTTAGTGAGTATGAAACCACTTGTTGCATATATTGCAAACATATATTAATTGTTAAATAAATAACCGTTTTGCTACAAAGTGCTTAGGCTATATTTTGTCAACCATTTCCAAATCAGAACATACATTTTTATGTGTTTTTTTTTTACTATCAATAATCAATCTGTATCTTCAAAAAAGCATGTATAAGCTTATATATATTTGCAATATTTGATGGTAAATTATATATGCATAAGGAAGGCATACGATACAAATAAGATTTTTTACTCCACCATGGACCGATGGACCTTGGAGGTATTCCAGCTGAAAAACGTTGGGAACCACTGCCCTATAATACTGAGCCCAATGATGGTCAAGGAATCATATTACTTAGGCCGATAAAATACAACGTTTGGACAGTATATTCTTACGTCATAATTTAATCGGAAGACCGTTTCTTGTTTATAAATATACAGATATTAAACAAGAATAATTATGTAATCTTAAACGGAAACAATTAAAAGACTTTATAGGTTAAATCACACGACGTTTCGACCCTTCCATAGTCTTCCTCAGTCCAGTGCGGTGTGTCACCTGAGGAAGACTCTATGGAAGGGTCGAAACGTCGTGTTTTAACCTTTATCCACTGTTTTAGAAATTATTCTTAGAAAAGTCTTTTAACTGTGTTTAATACCGAGTTCAGAACCAATATGGATGTTTTCTTACACGAAAAACTCCTCATCAAACATTATCTGTTTACTTTACGGATTAAGAATTGTGTTAAGAAAGTCTGAGAAATATTGGCTTAATTTTTAAATATCCAGTTTTATTAATAAACCCCTCTACAGGATGTTTCTTTGAAAAAAAAACTACATTAGGACTATAATGCCGCAACTATATTTTCTTAAATGAACACGAAGCACTATTATAGTTCCCGAGCAAAGTTTTGCATTCGTGCTATAGATCTATGTTACCTCATATATAATAAAGGCAGATAATTTTGCATGTTAAAATAATCCTTGTAATGTCAAGAGTTTAAATTAAATGTGAATAATCCGCTTTGGCTCAACTTTAGAAAAAGTCCCTTCATATATTTTTTCTGTGTCCACTCGACTTTTTATGCTGACATATTTTAAAAATTTATAACTATCCTTTCTACGCTGTTTACTGTCCCTTCACATTTCTGTTACAGTAAAACCAAAATACTCGTGACTCTTTTTCGGAAAAAAATTTAAATTGACAATTTAGTGCACATACGATATTTAACAAATTTATAACTCAAATGAGACGTTAAATTACAAATATGGCCGAGATATGACGAAGACCATGAAAAAAGCCAAGATATGACTTGCGGCGAAACGCGCATAGTTCCTTCCACTGGATAATAAAAGACCCTTGCACCAAACATAATTTGTCACAACTATAAACAACAAAATAATATTTCATATTAAAAAAAATACCCTTGCGCCAAAAATCATATTTCACAATTATAGGAGTGGGAGTGAAAACTTGTGCGCGACCTGTTCTACCATTTTCCCGACTTTATAAGCAAAATATTGTAATAGAAACGGTCTGATTAGGATAACAAACCTGGAATTCATGTTTAATTTGTGTTTGCAGCGAGAATGGAGGTCAGGATTAAAATATGACACGATAAACATCAGAACCCTAATGGTAACCCTGCCTAACATGAGTATGCACTATGCTACTGAACAATTTTATTTACCTTCCAAACCAGTCGCACTCATCTCCCATAATGTTGGCCCCTGTCATTGCGAAATTGGATGCTACGAAGATGCTGAAGGATAAGATCAGTATAGTTTTAATCCTAGAGTATGGCAGATATCTGTTCACACCACAACCACTTTCACGATCACACTTCGGATACAGACGTTTATACTTATTTTCCACCCACTTTCTCATTGGTACAGTCAAAGGAAAGTACATGGCCAACATTTTTCACGCGGATGCTGCTAAGAGATCCAAACAATTTCGCGCCACAATGCATGTCACTAACAAATAAATTGTCATCAAGTTCCTTCAAACAGTAATGCATCAGGAAAACACTTCTTACATAAATAAATCACGTTTTTCTCACACATTAGGATAACACTGCCGCAAAAGGTTAAGAAAAAATTCACCTGTCCACAAACGATTTGAAGCAAAACACGGATAACAGAAAAACACAACGAAAACCACTGACCACTTCTCCACTCCACGGCGCACAAACTCCGACTGAAGGTGACGATATTTACGCTCCCCAGCTCGGAGATTCAACAAGTGCTATTGCCGATGCTGCCATCTACCCTAGCTTTCTCCTCTCGTGGCAACAGCCAATCACGTCTTGTTGTATTGCTGTGTGTGAAGGGAATCAAGGGATGTCCAATACCGTGACCACAGCTACAGAATCCTACTGGACGTCATTTCAATGACACTTGTACTAAATAGACCAGAGTTAACAAATATTTTTTAACGATGTAACTAATTAATGGTACTTACGAATATTTTTGCCGTGGATAGTAAGTTGACACACAATCTGGTTGCTATGAAAACAAAAGTAATCTCCGTGCGGTAAAAATTACAAAAAGTACAAGTGCCAGTAAAATCATCATAATACAAGCCTTTATGGACCCCCTGGACAAATATTCGATCCTTATAACAACCAACACATGCGAATCGCTTTCTGAAATATAACAACTATCTTCAATAATGTATATACATAATATTTTCAGCTACTATCTCAATTAATATAATTAAATTGATATAAATAATCATCGTGCAAAAAATAGCATGCAATACTCGTGCCGTAACGGATCTCGGAAAATTGAAAAAACTTGGCGCAAGCGCCTCGTTTTTTCAAACTCTTTTCCTCGATCCGTACAAATCCGCTGCTTCTATCTCTCTCTCTCTCTCTCTCTCTCTCTCTCTCTCTCTCTCTCTCTCTCTCTCTCTCTCTCTCTCTTTCTCTCACTCTCTCTCTCGAATTCTATGCCCCCATGTCGGGGCGAAGGGCTTCCAAGTGGCGGTTTCTGTTTACCAATGTGAATTTTCTTACGCTTATTTTCCTAGAGGGACAGATGGTAAGCCCATCGTCCCTTAACCCCCATCCGGAAACTAAGATATTAATTGTCCAGAGGCTCTAATTTAGGCTTGGAGTTCTTTTACGTGCCGTAAATCTACGACACGGGCCCCCCAGTTTAAAGTCCCTCCCGGAAGACTCCGTGCCCAGGATTTTTGCAGCTTCTATACTCCACATTAAATCCACAAACTAATTCAAATTCCTTTATCCCATAAAACTTCTCCACTGGTCACATTTTTGCTCTTGGTGGAAATGTTTACAGATTTTTCCAATGTTATTTCGAAAAACTTTCTAGCTACAGACAGTGCCGAGTGCATTATCAATTCCAAAGAACTGAAAGCTATTTATTAATTATATTTGTTGTTAGTAATAGATTACAAATAGGTAAATATTTATTTCGATTCATTATCATAAAGCAAGATATACGTATTGCATGACTTGGATTGGAGATTTGTATCTCATTAAGTAACTTGAGTGCCCAATCTTATTCTAGTTCATTTTTAATGTCAGAAAACAATTAAATTACTGTATTACTCAGACTTTTGCTTGCCATATGGCATAGAGAGCTTTATGTGTCTGTGTGCACACAAACATAAAAGTCCAGTTGTTCATTGCATGGCCAGGCGGCTTCCAAGAAATAAACCATTAAGTCGGTGTTCCTTTCTGTTAATTGATCTGACTATATCGGGCTTGGTTTCCGCTTTCCAAAACAAAAGCAACGTTGCAATATTCACTCATTGTTATCACTGACCTCAGTTCTTCCCTCACTTTAATCAATTCACACGTGTTATTGTTTATTAGATTTTGCAACCCTGCGTTTCGCTCTTTGTGGAGTTGACGAGTAGCTGTCACAGCCGTCGCAGGACATTCTTATATTTTGATTAACTAGCTGATTGGTGCGGTAAAAATAAAGAACATGGGTTGAGCTTTCGGCAAATTTGTCCTCCTAATAAAAGGAAGCCGCCTGGCCATGCAATGAATTACGGTACTGAACTTTAATAAACGTGAACTTGGGAATCTCGTACTCCACGAACTTGGGTTCAAATTCAATTTTAAAAAACTCGACTATTGTGGTAAACAAACATGGCATCAGTACGAGTTATTAAACCTCACTTGACTATGTCTTCCCAGCTACAGTATTTGAATTGTCTTTGTAACGCAGTCAGATAAACCATCATTCACATTGCTATAACCGGCGCAGTAGGGTGCTTATTTCCATTTCTATAATACTGTTATTGTGTGCATGCTGATTCGAGCCTCCACGGGGTGGTTCATGAATTTGTTTCTTTTTGTCTAGAGTGAATACAGATGCTGAATAAAAAAATGAATCTTAATACAGAACTGCAGGTCAATTTTTTTAGAATAAACTGATGTGAACGGGAGTAAAATAAATAAAATCAGGTGAACTGATATAACCAAGTGCCAGTATGTTTATAATCAGTGATAAACGCAATTATGATAGGCCCATGCATAAAAGTTATTTTTGTAATAGATCTCCGAGTTAAACTCCAAAAACAAAATGTGCTGGCAATAATAACAATGATGCAATAGACCTACGATTCGCTGATATCTCTGTTTCAATTTAAAGCAGCCTTAAAGGTTATGAATGAATAAAAAGTCAATATGAAATCTATCTGTCAGGAATTACATTAGGTATATTGCTGTACAGAAACGAATATAAAAAATACTCACATTAAAATATAGCCTAATATAAATATCGGTAGTCTACATAACCATAGAATACACAATATAATATCAATATTCAACGGCTAGTTGTTATAAATCGCTGATTTACATTATTTGAATTATTATTTAGCCCACAGAGACATCGTTATGAAGAAACAAATCAATCAAGGTTGCTAACAATATCAATATATGATTGGCTTTGTTACGTTTTTTAATATATTGAGGGCCATGAAAGAATATTCATTACAAAATTAATATTGATGTACTAGTTATTTCGGTACCGGTCAACCGATTTGGCCCTAATTCAATAGGCTTGTACCCAAAAACGTCATAAATTCGTATACAAAATGTCATGAAAATCCGATAAAGCGTAGGCCTATTTGAGTTATCCGCGCCTTTGTGATATAAACTTATTACCAAAAAAAGGCACTAAATTGGGCATTATTCCGGTACCGCCCAACCGATTTGGTCCAATATCAATAGACTTCTTCCCAGGAACATTATAAATTCGTATACCAAGTTTCATGAAAATCCGATAAAGCGTATTTGAGTTATCGCGCGTACAGACACACGGACGGACGGACAGACAGACAGACAGACAGACATTTTTTCGTCCTCTACACAATCTCATAAAGTACCATACTGGCACTTAATAATATTTGCTTTTGGTTTATATTACAAATGAAACTACTATAACGTTTATTGTATAGAAATTTTGTACAAGTATTTCGTCCGCCTGTACAGACAATATTTTTAATTCTTCTTTACTATCTCTGTTAGCATGTTCACCAAGTCCTGAAATAGCATATTTAGAGTAAAATCAAGAAAACTGATATAAAAAGTGCCAGATGGAGTTAATAGGCCATGTTTAAGCAACTATTTAGTTTTAGATCACGGTTTCTTGAGAAAGTTTGGTAAGCATAGCCTATATGAAGAAATAAATGGGATAGGCTACTTACAATGTCAACAGATCGAATTTACAACAAATTCCTTTATTTTTGTAAAAAATCTGAAGTCGTACAAATAAGCAGTCAAAGATTTAAAAAAAATCAAGGTTTACTTTGGAGCGAAAAGTAAAAATTTGAACTTTTTGGAATTTTTCTATCGGTTATAGGCTTAAAGCTAGACTTTGCCAAATTTCAAGTTACTGGCTCATCTGAAAGTGAGTAAATATCATTGTTAATAAGCGGAAGATTATACTGTCGTATACGTGAATGACGGTGCCGTCGATTCACCACAGACCAAGAACTGAAGGAAGCGGTGCATATGTGGCTTGCTACTCAGCCGAAAAAAAAAATTTTATTCTGAGGGCATCAGGAAGCTTGTGCAACGATGGATCAAGTTCACTGAGAAGCAAGGGGACTATGTTGACAAATCTGATGTGAAACTCACATATCTTCCTCTGTCCAAATAAAATTTGCCTGTTGGTATAATATTATATGCATGTCATTCTCTTCTGTAAATGGGTTGTAAAAATGAAGAGAATGCCGTTATCACATCACATCCCCGAAGGATACATAGGTCTAACCCGATTAATGCATTCACGTGACTTCCTTTTCTCTAAGCATGGCCAAAATACATTTTTCTTACTTCACATTCTTTTATAGAATAAGAGGCCGTGAAAGAGCGCGTATTCAGTTGTTTGAACCTCATGCAAAGCTTTATTGTTGATCAGGCAAAACAGTTTCTATAAACAGTTGGTGGCTTATAATTACCCTTCAGATAATTTTTACGAAAAAAAATGTTTGAAATAAGCTCTGGGTATAAGCATTCCATGTACAAATTTTAAAGAAAATCGAGAAAAATAAAAATTTCTTTATGTAAAGGCCCCTTAAAATAGGAGAAATTTGTCGCCAATGTTCCTGTCACATCCTCAGAAGGTACCTAACCCAAATACAAAATTTAGTTTCCACACAATTTTCCGTTTTGGAGCTAGGCTGTTCACAGGTAGGCTACATAGACACACACACACACACAGACATGTTTCCGAAAAATAGTATATTTGGATTCAGGGAACCTCAAAATGAGTATTTATGTTAAAATCTCAACTTCGAATTTGGGGTGTCGAAAACAGTACTTCCTATACCTATAGTAGCCTATCTATGGTACAGAGCAGAGGAAGAAGTTCCTGTGTTTTAAGCTACTGTACTGTAATGTCCAACAGAGACAATGATCTGTGGTTCATTACTACTTATACAGGGTGTTAATGAATAACACCGAAATATTTTACCTGTTTATAGAAGAGACATAGACAAGCAACTTTCATTCGGAGATTTTTGCTCTATAGATTCAATTTTTCCTGTTACAGCAAAAGATCTCCCAGAGCATGGACACCATTGGCTTCTAACATTAGTAAAAAAAAAAAAAAAATGAAAAACAAAGGAACTTCGTTGTTAACACTGTAGTCAGTAGTTATGAATAAAGGAAGACTAATGCAGTGGCGACTAGTCATGTGATTAGTCTGTAAATTTTGCAGATTATGAAGTCTCTAAATTATGATATAGCTGTGGATGAATGATTAAGAATCAGGTTTTTATCGATCACTAAGAAGGCATGAAGTCAATTCAATGAAAATTTCAACCCTATTTCGCTTCATTATAGATTTACGAGCACCAAATTGTAATGACTTTAATGCCCTGTAGCATACACATTTTACGTCAAGGAGCAAAAATCTTCTAATAAAAGTTGATCGTCTATGTCCCCTCTATATAGCCTACAGGTAAAATATTTCGGTGTTATTCATTAACACCCTGTATATCTACTGTAGTTCCATTTGTGGTTTATTGGTTATTTGTGTATTTAACGACGGGGATGTGGGTAGGCCTACAACTTAGGCTTGCGACCGTCTCTGATGTGCTGGAATTTTGTTCCTCAAGATTTATTTTACAGACATGAGCCTGCCACATCTACTATATGCACACATAAATGACATCGACCTGGGCCGGGATCGAACCCTCCATCTAGAACAGTTTTATTTTTGTTTCTGGGGAATTATTTATATTGAGTGAACAGGAAATGTATCTTGAACAGACTATACTATAGCCTACTTCGTACGCGGTATAGCCTAAACTTTAAAGAACAAAAGGTGTAAAAATAAACGTCCAAAGGTATCTTCGGCAGATGAAATTAGAGGAATATGCTGTATTCAATAGGTAGTTCGCTTGAAATTTACGACATGAAAACCATAAACTTTAGCCTACCGCTGTTTGGAACGGATGCACTGGACGTAGTGCTTTTGTGGAGGGTTTTTGAAAACAATATCTGTTTGGCTACCTGTTTTGTATTGTACCGGTCTGACCGGGGTCTATGCCTCCATAGATTCGATGTGGTGTGTGTTGGTAGAGAAGGGGTGGATTTCCACACTCCCCCTAAATGCAAGAGCACCAGAAACTCTGCTGCAGGCATGTCAAACTCAACTCGACTTTAAAATTGTATTTTCATTTCGCGGCCCTTGGACTTCAATTATTGAAGTATAAGGCCCGAAATGAAAATACAATCTTTTGTTCGTATAAAATTTAAGCATGTTTATCATAACCTATAGACTACTCGTCACCGGATATAGTAGGATAATTAACTCCCGGAGGATGAAATGGGCTGGACAAGTTGCGCGCATGGGGGAGTATTAGTATTGACTGGGAGACCCGGAGGGAAAAGACCTGGGAGACCTAGTCAAAAGTATTGACTGGGAGACCCGGAGGAAAAAGACCACTTGGAAGATCTAGACATAGGTGGGAGGACAATATTAGGATAGATTTAATGGAAGTAGGATTTACGAGGGATTGGATGGAGTTAGCACAGAATAGGGTTGAATGGCGGGCTCATGTAATAGTGGCAATGAAGTATTATTATTAGTATTACTTAGCTTTACCATTTTTTAACCGCATATAGGTCATATCACGTGTTTAGAATGTTTGCGTGTAGGCCTACCTGTAGTTCCCTTGTAATAATTAATTCTTATGTAGGCCTATCTGCTTCTATTGTTTAGTGATGTCTTCTTTTCTAATATGCAGTTTAAACGATTATAATATCCTGTAACATAGCGGCGATGAGTTATGGAAAATAACCAGGTCTACAAATCTGGCGTTTGCCTAAAGTTGCGAATGAGGGAACCATGAAAAACCCAAGTAAATTTGGCCGGCCATGAGGTTAGACTTTAACCCAGGACATCTTGCTTATTATAGCCTATACCACCTCCCTGTGACTGCTTTTGGTGTGTTCATTACGACTGAGGTATATTGCATTTCACAACAATTTGTTGAGTATAATTATTAAAGCAATATATTTATTAACACTTGCGAATCATTCATAAACTGAATAATTAATGTTCGAAACAGCTAAAATTCCGGCTTTAGAGTGCATTCCACGATTAGAAAGCGCCGCCTTGGAAAACTATCTCAGATTCGATTTTGCAGTTCCAAAGCTACCTGTGAACACTGATAATACGTACTGTTTCTCAACTGTCTGTTGACAGATGAATATGATGTGGATTTTATTTAATAAATTCAGTGTAATTTTCATAAATTATATAATTTATCAGGGGAAGGAGTGGTTTGTTTGGAATTTTACTGTCCGCGATACTTCCAGGGTTAAAATATCAATATATAATAGCTGGTGCCCGCGGCTTCCCCCGCCATTATTAATTGACTCCAGGATTTTAAAGAAATTTACACTTTCAGTTTATTAAAAATGTTTGTGGTTCAGAGCTATGAAAATTGTAAGTAAAAATAAAATTATAATATTTGTTCATTGTGTTCATTTCACTTAGGCCTTATATATTAAAGGAACGGTTTTCCTGATTTTGTACTCTTCGTGAAAGTTTAGACTGCGAGAGACGAACATCGCCGAGTATACCCGAAGTCTCACGAAGTGATGGAGTGAGCACACTATTTAGAGCCGTTGAATTATATAAGAGTAGATAGTTTTCTTGTTACTATGGGATACAAAAGAATATCATTCATATTTAATTAATTTTTCTCACACTCTGCATTTAAATGTTATTTATTTCGTTTTTATCTTGATAAAGAAATGTGTTTAACATTTTCTCTACAATTTTACTGTCCTAGGTTTTCTTCTACTGTATTAGAGATACTTTATATAAATTGAAAAAGGATACGAATCAAGTACCTTATAACTTATAAGCAGGGCTAGGATTTATATGTACTAAAAAATGTCAAAATATGTACATAGGCCTATATAGGCTATGTACTTAAAAATGTCAAAATATGTACATGTATATGTACTAAAAATGTCAAAATATGGACATCAAAACAAATTTAACCACTAGACACTACATTTTGTTACTTTTTAGAACCTATAAAAATGCATTACAAATACTGGATTCATAAATTAAATTATTCAATTTTTTTTTTCATATCACTTACTTTATTTGTATTCATTCATTGATTATTTATGCTACCTTAACAGTATGCCACAAAATGTTGTTTTAAATTTTCAAAAGTGATTTGTATTAGCTGAAACTTCGTTATACTGCACATGAAGTGTTTGGCGCGTGTTTAAAATTCACTGATTCTAGTTTTACATTTGACGAGCTACTTAAGATTGCACTGATTTTACACATTTCTTCAAAGCCTGGATTTCTTGAAAACACTTTACATTTGATAATATCGGCTAAATGTCCACGTATACATTTGAGTTCATGAATCATGTTTTTCACAATGTCAATATTTCCAGGTAATGTCAGATTATTATTTTGTAGTTTCTGAATTATTTTTGTTATATTACAAAAATTTGATTCAATGTAACACAAATCATTTTTCACACATTCATTTCTGTACATAACTGTAAACTTATCCTGTGCTGCCATATTTTCTGTCACTGAAAACGACAATTTTATATAGTTTTACTCTTAAGAATGAAATATGTACGAATATTGCATTAAAATCACTAAATATGGACAAATATTTATTTTACATATAAATATGTACTAATATCAGAAATATGGAAAAATATGTAAAATAAATTTGTTTAATTTGAATAGAGGACAACATAATAGATGGAGATAAGTGAAAAAAAGTGTCAATATGTGAAATTAAGAAATATGTAATTACATATAAATCCTAGCCCTGCTTATAAGTCATTTTAGGTTACAGAAAAACGGATATAGCCATTTTATTAGTCATAGATAGAAGTTTCTCATTTTACATTTTATTAAAATTGTTTACATTTTGTACATAAGGTGTTTATACAAGAACAAGCCTGGTGAACAATAGGCCTACAGCTTTGCATCAGGTTCAAAAACTGAATATGCGCTCTTTGCAATACGGTCTCTTCCCGTGCTTAGAGTAAAGGAAATTACGTGAGTGCATTAATAATACTGTATTTTATTTGGGTTGTGTATTCTTAGGGAATGCGATGCGATGCGGTAAGGTCTTTCTCTTCAGTTTTACAACCTAAAATATTTACATGAAGAGAACGTCATACATAAAATATTGTACTATGTGCCAAAACATTTCATTTCGCAGAGGAAGTTATGTGTTTCACAGACTTTTTCCGTTAGCAAGTGCCGTCAAAGAATTTTTTCTGCACGCTCTTCAGTCAAACATGAATGCATCAATAAAACGATCCCTGTTGCGAGGGTTCCAAGGAAGGGACCCCTCATAAATTCTACTGCTCGTTTTTGAGTGACTAAAATAAAAGAGATCCTTTGGTTGATTTTATTACTCTATTTCCTGTTTCCAATTTTTCAAAATTGCTGTCAGCACTTTCTCTAACCTTCACAAATCACAGTTCTACGAACATTGATTTTGTATCGGTTACACATTTATGAGCGAGTACGTAGTTCGAATCTTTCCTTAATATATACTGTATTTACATTTCTAACAATCGTATATGATGATAACATTAATAGCTGCAATTGACAACACAGTCAACATCACCAAATTCCTTATCATATTATTCTTCTTCATTCTCCTCGTTCTCGTTTTCTTCCTACTCCTGTCTTCCTGCAGCTCCTGTCTTCCTCCTCCTCCTTCTTTTCCTCTTCTTCCTTCTTATTCTTTTGTATTTAGCTTTATTTATTGCTTACTTACTTACTTACTTACTTACTTACTTACTCAATGGCAATAGATAATTCCTTAGCAAGCTAAAGGAATATTATGTATTTCATGGAACCCGAAGGTTCATTGCCGCGCTTACCTGAGCCCGCCATTCAACCCTATTCTGTGCTAACTCCATCCAACCATTCTTCACAAATCCTACTTCCCTTAAATATATCCTCCCATCTATGTCTAGGTCTTCCAACTGGTCTCTTCCCTTGGGGGCTCCCAGTCAATATTTTTTAGATATGTCTTTCCTGCCCCATTCTCACAACATGTCCAGCCCATTTCATCCTTGAAAGGAAATGTGTGATTATGAATGTTGGATTTAGGACGGTTTCCTAGCTGGTATGTAGGTTCAGGAAGGTCATTTTTCTGTGGCAGGCGTGTTTCTGTCGATATGTAGAGCGCGTTCCAGAGGTTGAAAAAAAAACAGCATCACCGGAGCTTTCGTTCCTCGACTGAGGGAGATAGTCTTCATATGCTTCTATTTTTTGGGACTTCCAATATATTTTTGCGAGAAAATTAGCTTTTTCGTTCCCATAATTACTTGTGTCTTCGGATACAGTAGAAATTAAGTTAGAATACCACATTATTAGACACTAGCAGGTGTCCGCGGCTTCTCCCACGATAATTAGCTCACAAATTAAAAATTAAGAACAAAATGATTAAAACATATTTATTAACACTTACACGTGAATTACACTAAATAATTAAGGAATCGCGCACAATGTGCATTATCTTAACCTATGGACAAACACCCAGTCCTGGATCCGGGGAGGGGATCTTTCACTACTGAAAAATCCCCGAACCGGCCGGGAATCGAACCCGGGCCGCCGGAGTGAAAAGCAGGATTCATACACTAAACGATTAATAATTATAATGAAACAGCTAAAAATCCGGCTTTGGAGTGCATTTCACGATTAGAAAGGGCCTATTATATTGACATTATAAACAAACAAATCGACCTGATTGAGCTCACAGAATCGAAACGATCGATCATTCCATGCTATATATTGAAAAAATCGCGATGCTTTTATTTCCAAGTTATAACAAACAAAAAAAGTCAAAGCCACCTGCAATTGATTTGACAGTTGAAATGTAAGTATTACCGAAAACTGATGCTTCGATAGTGCAAGAAATTCACGCTTTCTGCCAGTTTTTCACTCATAACTCGCGAACGAAAGGGAAAATTAAAAATCCGGCTTCACGGTGCATTCGGCCACCTTTCAATCCATCTATGTTTGAAATTTCAGACTTCTGCGTGCAGTAGATTTCGTTGGGCATCGCGCACAGACAGACAAACACTTCCTCTTATTATTATAGGCCTACACTGAGTTTCACATTCTTCATCGTGAAGTCCGTCTCTCTTCAACCCTGAGCGTTCCTATTTTCTCGCTTTAAGGCTAGTTTACACGATGACACTAGGTTTCGTAACCACTTTCATGAAAGTGATTTCGTGAAACTAATTACACACATTTTCTTTCCAATGCAACCACACATTTCATGCTATTTGTGAAGTTCAAGTTTCTGAATGGTATTTAGTATCAATATATTTTATTGTATTTTTAGTTTAAATTGATTGTATTGTATCTGTATTCATTTCATGTTATTTGTATTTTGTATTTTGTATTTGTATTTTTATTTTTAATCGATGTAATTTAAAAGGAACTGACCCCAAACACGAGCTTTGCTCCTTTGGGGTAACTTATGTAACTCTTTCTGTAACTCTTCTTTAAATAAAAACTTGTAAAACTTGTAAAAAAAATTTAAAAAAAAAAAAAAAAAAAAAAATTAAAATCCCATATAAATGTTTGAAACATGTATAAATACAGGCATTTCACAATTTCCTCACTTCCCCATTTCATTTTACGAAACGCGAACAAGCTAAATAAGCGTAAAATATCAACATTACTATTATAGTTTCGTGAAAAGTTGGAATCAGCCGAAACTGCGTAGTTTCGTAACTCATTGTCGTCAGTACGTCTTGCGCTTGCGCTTTCAAGCAAAAAAAAAGTTGCGAAACTTACTTACGAAACCTAATTTCGTCGTGTAAACTAGCCTTTACCCGCATTTCAAGGTAACCTCCCCCTCACGCTAGGCAAAGACGAATACTTTCAGGCATGTGGTCAAAATAGGTTCGCTATAACTACCCCTGGAACGAGTGATAAAAAATTAAAAATATTTCATATAAAACTGCGAATTGCGAATTCGAACAATTGGTGTCCAAAGATAAAGCAAAATTCTTAGAGATTAATTCGGGAAATTCTCGAAAAAGAACATCTTATTCGTGTACAGTTGTAGGGAGAGTAAGAGACATAATTAACATCCGTCCTAACTTGCCTATTTAAAAATAAAATTTTTGTTGACAAAGTTTTATGTTTTCGAATTACTGTGTTTACAGACATGCAGATAAACACAGAACTGACTAAAAATTATTTTGGGACTTAACGAATCTTTGAACACAATGAAGACTTGATATCGAATTTAAGTATCAAATAATGTACTTACTTATTGTAGGGTAAAGGATGTGAATATATCTGTAAATAAAACACATAATTAAATAGTGTTTGCTACGAAAGGAAATAAAGTGTCATATCAAAGTTTAAAGGACTTTTTTCCGACCGCGCCACATTCCATATTACTATACATAAACCGGCAGACAAAAGCAATTCCCCATACACCTCAAGATCGACCTCATGTTTTTGTCGTCTTCACCAAACCTCTTCCACCTGCTGTTCCGCCCGAGTGATTTAATACAGAGTCTTGTTTAAGGGGTTTCACGTGCCCCCTTGGGGGGGATTCATCGACCCCCCGCCACCCTATACTCTTCCGATCATATTCCTTGGATAGTCATCTAATGCTACTAATATTATGTCGCCGAACTCTTGTCTTTGTCTATAGAAATTATAACGGCATTAAAAGCTAAAGGATGCCCAGACAGAATAAGAAAAAAAGAATACACTGATATTCCGTGGATATAGACTACATGAAAAGTCTCATAAATTTATTCTCAACAGTAACATTATATATATATTAGGGCTGAAAATCGATTAAAATTTCTAATCGAGTTAACGCTTGACTTTAATCGATTAATCGACAAACAATTCAGTATTTTAAACGAAACCAAAGTGTACATTTAATATTGTTTTACACGTTTAATAACTATTACACTACAGATAATCAGAAGAAATCCTGAATTAATGAATATCATTAGACTATTAATTAACTAATGAAAAAATATATACAAAACTTACATTTCTGGTTATTTTTTCAGCCAAGACTTGAGAGACACGAGTTTGTTGACTAAACTACCCTTCAGGTTTCTGAATAACGAGATTTGTTTGGACACAATAGGCTGAATGACACATAATATGCCAAGGCCGGAGAAGCGAGGGAAAGGAGTTTGGTCATTTGACTCATTACTCGAAAAACGTTTTTCAGAATTCGACTAAACCGATTAATCGGAAAATGTAATTGATCCACGATTAAATGTCTAATCGATTAATCAAGCCGATTAATCGATTAATCGTTACAGCCCTAATATATATAGGCTATGTATGTATATATATATATATATATATATATATATATATATATATATATATATATATATATATATATATATATATATATATATTGGAGGAAACGAAATACTTAAATAAAAAAAATGACAATGGAGCATAATTTAACAATCACGTATTATTTATTACTATTTTAAAGTTTTCAAATTTTGATCACAGATATTTTTAAACCGCTTATTTTTAATATTCACAAACTTCATTTTGATATTGTACCATTGAGGGAAGTTTAATGTATTTGTACTAGATAAAAAAATCTCCTTATACCCTCAATATATTGTATTTTTTTTCTTTTACTTTGATACTCTTAAAGAAAAAACTAGTAGCTGCCAATATTTCGGGTTGTACATTCTTTTTATAGAGATACAGCTTACAATTTACAATATATGTTATTATTTGGTAATAGGCCTATGTTGTTTATTAAGTTTTTTATAGCTGAGTAGAAAACTTTGAGATAGTTTAAAAGTTAAAAAAAACACCGTTGTTAATGGATCTATAAAAATCACAAATGATTATTTACCAAACTTAAAAAACAGCCTTGAAGGTTCTGTTAGTTCATATGATGGTAGGCCTATAGGCCTATGTCTTATCCCTTAAAAATATATATATATATGTCTTTGTTATATATAGGTTATAGGTTCGTCATAATTATATATATAATGTCTAGAGTTTTATTCAACTCTAAAGAAGAAAAACAGCTGCCAATAAATGTTAACAGTTACATGTGTACATTCCGAACACTCAACTTTCTGCAAAAAGAAGATTCACCAACGAAACCACAGACAAAAAACTCCTGGAAAATAAATACACAATGGTGTAGATATACTATCTACAAAAAGAAAATTAAGCAACGAAACCATAGGCAACCAACTCCTGGAAAATTAAATATACGGTGGTTCGGGTGAACTGTGAGTATCACAGCAAATTATAGTATAGCCTATTGCGATACAAGTGCCGTAAGGCATGCATAAAGAGCTTAACATAAACATCCGAACACTGATTATCACATTCCTTCTTTTGCTTTGTGTTTCATGGTTCACCATAGGCGTAACCAGGCCGACCATATGGGGGGTTATAACATACGCGGGGTCTGGGGGGTACGGAATACCCCCCAGGGAGAGAGGGGTCCGGGGGCCCTCCCTCGGAAAATTTTAAAAATCAAGACGCAAAATAACGAGTTTTAAGCTTCCCACGCTTTATACTTGTATTAAGTAATTTATGGGCAGACTTAAAAAAGTATACAATTTTCCTTTTTTTAATCAATGGGGGGGGGGGGTTCAAACCCCCCAAACCCCCCCTCGGTACGCCTATGTGGTTCATACCAGAGTACTTCTTGAAACATGATTGTTGTGCTTTATCTTACTTTAAAAAGTACATGCTTCTTTCGTGTGTTCGCTGGTTGAAATCTTCAATCGCCAGGTGTCCATACTTTTCACGTCAGAGCAACAAACAAAAACTTGCATCGTAGACGGACAGCCAGCCCTGCTAGAATATTAGTAACAAATAGACCCTTCCCTACACCCTCTGCAATCCTTTTTGCCTGAGGGACGGTCATTTGGTATGGACCCTTGTGTAATATTTCATCCCCAACATTGTACTCGTCTTCCAAGTGGTACAGGAGATGCTATATGTAAACTGAAGCGACCGGATTTATAGATGTTGAAGATAATAATGTATTGTGAGCTATACAAAGGAAATTTTCAGCTAAGGGTTTTATGTGAAGAGGTTTTTATGTATAAAAATTATAACTCAGTATTGAGATGTTATCAAATTAGACATGCTTAGCTATATCAGACACCTTTTTTTTTTTTTATATAAGCGTAGGTTGAGGAATGTGAAAGGTGTCTTTTTTATGGTGGAAAATGGTTTGAAGGGGAGAAAATTAATAGCCATATCATATATAGTTTTTACAGTAACAAAGTGCATTTCAAGCCTACCTGAAGAGCATAAAATATTGGGAGCCGAGCAATGAATAGCACTGTATCGAGAATTTATGTTGAGATATTTAACATTTCCACTGTGACGATGATGTCTATTTAGCTCGGGTAGGCTAAAATCTGCCAATGGAGTGTCTACAAGACCATGTAATAGACAGATAGATAGATAGGTTAAATTTTGCCATGACATTAAAAGAAAATGTATAGCAACGTCAAAAAATATAAAATTCACATCCAATGTATAGAATAAAATTTCTGGACGCGGTATAGTGGATTATTTCTTAAGTAAGATTGCAAAGTTCTCTTGAAAGCACATTAACATATTTGTCTTATATTGACAGATAGGCTGTTACACAGATTCAAAGAAAAGTTTTCGTAACTATTAAATATTTTAGCATATAGCCTATACATTTTTGAATATGTAAATTGCCTCTATTGCGTTTGTCATACTAGTTTTAGATCTCTGCACTAGTAAATTCGTCCAGATGTTTAAATGCATAAAGTAGGCAATTAAGAACAAACATTGCTGGAAGAGTCAGAATGCCAAGTTTGATAAACAGTGATTTACAATGGGTTGTTGACGAAACTCCACATATTATTCTAATAGCTTTTTTCTGTAAAATGAAAAGTTTATCAGAAGTATGGTTCCTCCAAAGCATACACCATAATTTAGGTGAGAATTAATATGGACACAATAAACAGTTAAAAGGGATTATGTACAAACACTAAACTTTAGAGCCCTAAGCATAAAAATACCTGTGCTTAACTTATTTTAGATGCAATGGCATTATTATTAGTAGGCCTATATACAGTACATAGAGGTAATCTATTGATATAATACTATACGCATATTTCCTAACTCATTTTATTGGATGGATTAGCAAAGCATAGGGTTGAATGGCGGGCTCAGGTAAGCGCGGCAATGAACCTTCGGGTTCCATAAAATAGATAATATAATAGATAATGAGTAAGCAAGTAAGTAATAACTAGACTTCGGATTTTAGGTAAAAACCTATTTTAATCCTTAAGTAATATATGAACGAAAACTTGTATGTGCATGTTTCATAAGTGACTATGCCTAAAACTGATACTTTTATAGGACCTAAAACAGCCTATTTTTACGTTAAAGCCTAATATTGCCTTTTTTGCTTGTTTTTCCTCTGTTTAAGCTCAAAAGTTATTTTATTTTTATAAATTCTAGCATTTACTTTCAGTTCGTACTAAATTTTTAGCTCGGAATGTGCAGTACATAACATATTTGTGACGTGGTTTAATAGTAAGGAATGTTTCGTCTTCAGTAGAAAAATTCCTTGGAATTCCCAAGAAAATGTAGTGTTTTACTCCCGACTACCACATCCAGTAAGAAAAAAAAAACTGTTCTCTGAAACACTGAGGGATACAAGGGGTTGAGTATGCTAGTATGATATGCGTAGCTTCTGGGCGCAGGGATTAGGTTTTCACTGTTATGGTAGTAATACAGGCCGTAGTAATAGGTCTATATAATTCTGTGTACCATAGGCCTATATCTGTGTTTTATCATGATTATTGATTAATGGTGACTTCAATAAATATAGTATTCTGCATTGCAAATGAGATATTTCAGAAAATTGGCAACTTATCGATTTTATAAGAGACTATTTTACGATTTTTAGAACCTATTTTCCAATTTTTAGAGCCTATTTTAGGTACCTAAAACAGCATTTTAGCGACCTAAAAGTCCGAAGTCTAGTAATAACTTACTAAAATATTTAAACAAATAATGATGTCAACCGTGACGGCCTACGCGATCGCCGGATACTCCTGGAAAGGAGAGGTTTGGAGTAAGGTGCACTCAGTTTCGTAAGGAAAGTCGAAAAGCAACTTGTTAAAATAGTAGCTGCTCCAACAATAACGGTCTGGGTGTCAGCATGCTGACCCATGCACCCACAATCCTGATATAAAGTAAGTCATGAGATGTAGCACCACAAAGTTAGTTTGACATTCACTTACAGTACATATTTCTATGGAGAAATCAACGCACCTTGTTTTAGGAACTTTTGAAGTGAAATTTCTTTAGGCGCGTCAGAAAACCCCCAGCTAGGATTTTTTTGCTATTTTCTCGAAAACAGCTCTAAATATTCTCTTTAAGTTTTTTTATATATGGTGATTATACTAAGAAGTCAACCTCTTTACCGAAGTAGCCTACTTAGCTGAAGGGTAGTTTTTAGCCATCAACTCAGACTTTAAGACTTGCGTGGAGAACAACTAAGCCTTTGCATGTGGCTCAGACAACTGAATGCCCATGGTAAATTGCGCTGTTTTAACTTGATATTTTTTCATTGCCCAGTATGATTTAAAAAATCTAAAAATCCAAAATAAATAAAAAATAAAAAAATATGGCAGCGCGTGGGGGAAAGGTATCAGGCATTGAGTGGGGGGCTATTATTGCTTCGAGCTAGTGGCGTGGTGAGCCCTTCACCATTATAAAAAATAAAAAATCCAAAAATCCAAAATTTAAAAATAAAAAATCCAAAATTTAACAAATCTAAAATTAAAAATTAAAAAATCGAAATAAAAATTTAAAAATCCAAAAATCCAAAATTGAATAAATAAAACATCCAAAATTAAATAATCCAAAATCCAAAATTTAAAAGATCTAAAAATCCAAAATTTAAAAATCCAAAATTTAAAAATTAAAAATTCCTAAATTAAAAAAATTAAAACATCCAAAAATCCAAAATGAAAAAAGTTCAACAATCCAATAATCCAAAATTGAAAAAATCAAAAAATTAAAAAAATCCAAGTTTCACTTCTGTCGCATGGCGTTCCACGCACCCGGTTTTTAACGAGGCAGGCTTTAGCTGCTTCGATCTCTTTGCAATGGAACTGCAATGATGTCCAAGGTCAACTTATCATTGTCTATCTGTAGGCTATGAATGTGAGCGCTTTAATAACTGAAGCAATAGCCAGGTATCTCGTTACTGTTTTCTCTAAATGGATTAGCTGAGTCATAAATTATAATAATAATGCCCGGTGACTTTAACATTCCAGTCACATGATACATCTTAGCCATGCGCTCCATTCGTCTTCATGTCACAGTCTAAGCAAAGGGGAAAAGTGAAACTATAAATCATATACGAAGGTGGATTTCAATAGCACACTGACAATTATAAATAGCATTTTGACCACATCACTCCTTCTTAATGTTTTTGTTATCAATTTTGCGTGTATCCTGGTAGCAACATTGTCCATTGAGTAACGCAAAAATCACCTAAGTCCGGTATTATTGACCACCACCGGCGAGGACTTTGTCCTTCTCTTCCTTTCCACAATGCCCAGTGGCGGCATGTTAACTCAGATCAGTATACACAAGTGTTCCACCGCTCTGGCGCAGGAGGTCCGGGTTCGAATCCCGGTTGGGATAAGTTACCTAGGTGGGTTTTTTTCCCGGAGGTTTTCCTCAGCTGTGAGACAAATGTCGGATAACTTTAGGCTCTTGTGGATCCCGGCTATCATATGGTCGTCATTCATCCCATCCTCGCCTTGTTCAGAGTGAAAATAGCTATATAGGCTTACACGCAAGCATTTTACCTTACTCCTGGGAGCGTACGAGCAACATCGGGGGAAAGAGCTTGCAGGCAATCACGCGCGGTGGAAAAATGCACCCTAAAATGCATGCACGTTCTTCTTCGCATGATAGAGTGTCGACAAAATAGTACGCGCGGAAGATTGTGCGTGTATTTGCCAAACACGCGCGAATTCTCTCTCAAAGGAACAGCGCATGGAGTGTCTAAATTTTGTTTGTACACGCCAACTAAGAACGTGCGGTGTTGTTTAAAGTTCAGTACAGACGAGTTGATGTGGAAAGTTTTGTTTGTTTTTCTTCTGCCTTTACATACACACATGCATCCATGATGCACCGCACTCTTTCTTTTGTTTGTTTATTGGCTTTACATTCACACGTTTTCCCGGCCATTTGAGTGCGCACCTGCCTAATCCTGAGCGTAAGAGCTTGTGTGTAACCGTAACTAATGACGTGTCTCGTCGTATTGTCTCAGAGGTGGCACCGGCTATGGGCTGATCACTCAACCGGTGAGACCCTCTATGTGCTTCTCTGGTTAAAGTATGTTCGTGATCCAAAGGCAATCCCTCCCCGACAGGTCGCGGTCCTGTAAGGCCCGGGTGGTATGGGCCGCTTAAACGTTCTTACAATGGCAGAGGCTAAACTACGAGAAAGAAGAAGAAATTGAAGTTGAAGGACCACCATTAAAAATCCCAAGCTATCCAATGACGGCGTTGTTTGCAATGTAAAGTGTGAATGAGACATTCTCCCGTGAGAAAAAGAAAAACAGACATGCACCACACTTCTGAAAACAGTTGCCTTTGCTTACAGCTTCCTGGTAATGCTTTGCAGTCAATTTAATGCTTAACGACGCGTGAGAGGTAATTACTGTGTGAGGTTCGCATATAAAGAATCTCTTTAAAACAACAACACTCTAACTTAATACCATTGCAAAATAAGTGTCATATTATGTCTAAATGTTAGAGATCTCTACAGTTGTCCACATTTTCTAAGTGTATTCCATTGCCATTTATGCGGCCGGGTTGGTTGGTCAATGATTCGTGATCTAAGCAGTAAATAAAATACAAACTTTGTGGAGTTTTATATTATTTTAAATTTAAAGTAATATAGTAGCCTGTATTTGTGTATTATAGTTGTTTATTTTAATTCTTTGATCAGTAGAGCGGAAGAGAAGCCAAATAGCCTTAGCTCTGTCAGAATAAATAAATAAACTTAAAATATGCACTGAGCAACACGTTATGCACAAAGCAACACGTTATGCACTAAGCAACATGTTATGCACTAAGCAACATGTTATACACTAAAAACATGTTATGCACTAAGCCAGCGTTTCTCAACCTTTTTGAACCCGAGGACCCCTAAAATGTTTAAAAAAAATTTACGGACCTCTAATTTTACATCCCATGTTTAAAAGTAGGCTATATGTAGGCCTATATTCTTAATATTTGGGATATTAATTATAGGTCATTATAACTAAATAAATCTAAATAAATTTTTTAATTCGACGAAAACACAGTTATTGAATTGAAAGTAAACTATTGACAGTAAAATTATATTTTGAACAGACTTTAATATTTATTACCAATTTGATAATATAATTAGGAATTACAGGCCTAACATCACATAGGTTTACCGGTATCAGACACTCGGTCACCTCCAACAATAAAACTCTTTTTAAGAGAGCGCCTCTAATAACAAATTCCGAATTTTGAAGGAAAGAGGGAACCATAGGCGTCAGTGCATCAGGGGTTTCAAACTGTGGTTCGTAACTGTAAAAGTAACCTGTATTTTCGAAGATTTTAAAACTTTGACATCTAGTGTCCATTTTATGTGAAAATTTTTTACTTCTTTACTTGCTTTATGATATTTTTAAAAATTATGTTTGCGGACCATCTGCACCATCTTCACGGACCACTAGTGGTCCGCGGACCATAGGTTGAGAAACGCTGCACTAAGCAACTTGTTATACATTAAAACATGTTAGGCTATGCACTAAGCAACATGTTATGCACTAAGCAACGTGTTATGCATTAAGGAATATGTTATGCATTAAGCATCATGTTGTGCACTAAGCAACATGTTATGCACTAAGCAACAACTTATGCATTAAGCAATATTTTATGCCCTAAGAAACATGTTATGCACCAAGAAACATGTTATGCACTAAGCAACAAGTTATTCATTAAGTAATATGTTATGCACTAAGAAACATGTTAAGCACTAAGCAACGTGTTATGCATTAAGCAATATGTTACGAATTAAACATCATGTTATGCACTAAGCAACATGTTATGCACTAAGCAATATGTTATGTACTAAGCAACATATTATGCACTAAGCAACATGTTATGTACTAAGCGACATGTTGTGCACAAATCAACATGTTATGCACTAATCAACTTGTTTTGCACTCAGCAACATGTTATGCACCAAGCAGCACGTTATGAACTAAACAGCATGTTATGCATTAAGCAAACATGTTATGCACTAAACATCATGTTATGAACTAAGCAACATGTTATGCACTAAGCAACATGTTATGCACTAAGCATAATGGTATGCACTAAACAACACTAAGCAACATGTTAAATTTTATCAGTAATAATTCTTTTACATCTGAAGATAATAAAGGAATTTCAAACAAAATTACGAGTACTTCGTTCCATTCAGATCTTTCGTGCTTTTAAGTTTGAATTAACTGTAAGATATAAACATAGACTTACTACACTGTGACAAAATTCCTTACCATTTCCCCAGTCACGTGTAAGTGATATATAAAGCCCGGATTTTCATGCACTATCAAACTTAAAAACATGCATGCATTCATGCACTATCGTATCTCCAAATATGCACAATGAAGGGCGAAACATGCACTATCAAAAATCCGCACTGTACTGCAATATATTTCAATTTCTCTTAAAACAACATACAACAACGAGTTTTTCCAAATTCTTCTCACTTAAACTCGTGCGTTTATCAGATAGGGCATTCTTGAACGCAGAAAAGGATCTTTCTACTTCAGAAGGTGCATACTTAAGGGAAAAAATTTGACTGAGGGTGAGATCGAATTCCATGTCTTTTACATTTTCTCCACATAATACGTCTTTCACGTTTTCAGAAGTTCAAGATCAGGGTTGGAACTAAGTACCTTCTTAAGTTTTTCCCTGACTGCCACACGTCTTTGGTCACACCCGTTTCTCCACAACACGATTCTAAAGTATTCAAAGTCTTCAGCAATGGCTAGTGACTGACAAATTCAAGCAGTGAACATTCTGTTTAGCAGTTTTCTTTCAATGGAAGGTGGTGGGGGTCGGCGAGTCGGCATTTTCTTTTGTAGCCTTGTGTATTATATTACTGTTTATTTAGGGTAAACAGTAGCTTGCACTCTCAAATTCATGCAGGTGACAGACTCTGTTGCCAAGTCAATCAAAATATAACAATGGTAATGCAATTACGTTTCTTTGAAAAGCCAAGATTTTAGGGAGGCATATTCATAATATGCACAGTTATGCATGGTAACTTGATATTATGCACTAAAACCAGAAAATGAGGGTTTATATGCATTAAAAACGTCTGAATATGCTACAATAAGCCCAAAAAATCCAAAACATGCATTATGCATGAATTTTGCCATAAAAAGGCCGAAATATGCAAACATGCACGGAAAAAATATGTTTCTTTGGAATCCATAAGTCATGAAATGTGTAACTACAAAGTTTGAGAAGTGTAACCAAAGTATATAAAAACATGCATTTGCATGGAAATCCGGGCTCTAGTGATAAGTGATAACGTGGGAGAATGTTACAACTAACAATTTCCAGTTGCCTTTTTTTTTCTCTTTCTTTCTACTAAATTACTCTCTCGTCTAGTTTTCGCTTCCATCCTTGATTACGTCTTCTCGCTCGCATTAACCTGCCGGATACAAAATTATTTGAGACACAATTCTGTACGTTGCCGGCGGCGATGTAATCTAAATTGTTCACAGTTGGTGGCATTCTATGGGCAGCCTCTGCCAGTTAAAACTCACTCGGCGCTGTGCTCTCGTCTGAAAGTTCGCAACTTACATTACAAATTATTTCTTCTGGGCTACCAAACCTATCTAAGCAGTAAGCCACACATTTCGTGACTTATGAACTTTTGTTCTGGGGACACTGCAGTAGAATTTCGGAGGTGCTAGTGATCCGGAAGAAAGCATACGTATGATATCTAGATTTTCAGCATTTTTAAATAGTATATTGCGATACAAGTGCCGTAAGCGGTGCATACGGATCGAGGAAAGAGTTTGAAAAAACGAGGCGCTTGTGCCGATTTTTTTTTCGATTTCCGAGATCCGGTATGCGCTTACGGCACGAGTATTGCATGCTATTTTTTACACGATGATTATATATATATATATATATATATCAATTTAATTATATTAATTGAGATATTAGCTGAAAATGTTATGTATATACATTATTGAAGATAGATGTTTTATTTCAGAAAGTGATTCGCATGTGTTGTTTGTTATGGAGACGGAATATATTTTGTCCTGTTAAAGTCGCTACAAACTAGGGGGCCTTGGTTCCGGTCTTCATAAAGGCTTGTATTATGATGGTTTTACTTACGGCACTTGTACTTTTTGTAATTTTTACCGCACGGAGATTTCTTTTGTTTATCATAGCAACCAGATTGCGTACGGGAATGTCAAGTTACGATCCACGGCAACAATATTCGAAAGTACCACTAATTAGTTACGTCGTGCAAAAAAATATTACTTATGAAAGGACTTTATGAGTCACGGCTTTCTGACAAAGCCAGTATAAATACAATTTTGACAATTTTTTCTGAAGACGTTGAAATACTTGCATAATTCATGAGTGGGGTTCGGAAGTTTATGACGTGAAAAATTGAAAATATGCCCTTAAAATCCACTAAATATGACCCAAATATCCTAAATATGATCTAATAAAAGTAACGTAGCAAAAAAGTGTTCCAATTTAAAACGTTTAAAGACATTAAATTCTTGCATTATATAATCACATTTTAACAATTTTGTTGATTTACAGTCTTACTTGTAATGAACTTCTATTTTTAAAGAATTTTCTCCCTTTTGCTTGCTTCATCAGCTCAAATTACGCGTAATATTTTGTAGACCTTGCGTGCCCCTATAAAATATGAACAATTGCATTAATTTTAAAACCTAAATTACTATTAATTTTGCATAAATATTAAATTAATGAAATAAATTGCATTTAATTGCATTTAACTCGACCGTGTAGTACATACAGTACACTGTGTAATCGTGCTCTTTTACCGACTTTAAAACTGAAATACTGTATGACGTTAAATTTCAAATATAGCCAAAATATGACCAAAACCACAAAAAAATACCTAAATATGATTTTATATGCAAAATAAAATCAGGTAAACTGATGTAAAAAAGTGCCAGTATGTTTTTGTTTAATCAGTTATGACTGCAATTATGATATGCAGAATATGTTTTTTTAAAAATTGATTTCCAAGTTAAGCTCCAGATTTATTCATTAAGCAGGGCTTACGGAAGAAGAAAGGTCTACCATCTCGGCCACCTGGGTCATTTTAACGGTCTAGTTGGGTAAGCGCATGTAAAACAATAGTGTTTTTTGTCATAGCTACCTGTATTTTAATTTCCAAGGCCTTATAAGATCACAGTAAAACAATAGGCTATGTTGTCAAGATAACTGATTTTCATTTTTTTTTTATAAATTCTTTCGAATACGTATATTGCCATAAAATAGGCACTAAATTGAGTATTACTCCGAAACAGATCAACCGATTTTATCCATTATGAATAGACGTCTTCCCACGGACATTGTAAATGTGTATACCAAGTTTCATAAAAATCCGGTAAAGCGTATTTGAGTTACCGCGTCTTTAAAATATACACTAAATTGGGTTTTACTCCGGTACCGGTCAACAGATTAGGTTCAAATTCAATAGGGCACTTCTCATGGACGTCATAAATGGGTATATCAAGTTTCATGGAAATCCGTTACAGCGTATTTGAGTGATGGCGCCTTTCTATGAGAAAGGCGCCATAATCTATTAAAATAGGCACTAAATTGGGCATTACTCCGGCACCGGTGAACCGATTTGGTTCAATATCAATAGGGTTCTTCCCATCGACATTATGAATGTTTATACCAAGTTTCATGAAAATCCGAAAAAGCGTACTTGAGTTATGGTGCGTACAGACGCACGGACAGACGGACGGACAGACAGACAGACAGACGAACAGACAGACAGACAGACGGACAGACATGTTTTCGTCCCCCACACAATCTCATAAAGTACCATACTGGCACTTAATAAAAACGCTCCAATTTAGGTTAACAAGCGTGCGATTCGTGTTTAATTTGTGTTTGCGGCGAGAATGTTGTTCAGGATAAAAATATGACATGTCATAAACATCCAAATCCTATTCATGAGTATAGAAGAGCTTAATCATAAATGTAATTTTACAGACTTTTACAAACATGTTGGATAAAACGGAACGTGGGATAAGCAAAGATCGGGCAAGCTGGAATCTACTCTATTAGCACATTTCAACACGACACATTAACATAAATTCTCATATCTTGAACATATAAATTTGGAATATGCTGTGAGTGTATGGGATCCGTATCAGGCAGGCCTAATAACACAGTTGGAAATGGTACAGAGAAAAGCTGCAAGATTTTTTATGAATAAGCACCAACAAACTGACAGCGTTACGGCTATGTTAAAAACACTAGGGTGGAAATCTTTAGAATCCAGAAGGAATATAAATAGATTAAAATGTATGTATTGTGTATACAGGAAACAACCGGCATGGGAAGAGCTTCATAGCAAAATTAAAGAACCAGATTACAAAAGTAGGAAGGATCACAAATACAAAATAAGGGGTAGATCTCAGAGAACAAATATTGCCAAATTTTCTTTTTTAAATAGAAGGATTCAGAATTGGAATGATTTACCTGCAGAAATCTTCGAAACGTTTCCTGCTAACACCAACATTTAAAAAATATATATTGAATAGGGTATACGATAATGCATAATATATATATTTTTTTTCTATAATATTCTCAGTGTGCAATTTTTATATGCTATAGTTTTAAATGGAAAGAGTTTTTTTTTTTTTTTTTTTTTTTTTTTTTTTTTTTTTTTTTTTTTAATTATCAGGTAGCCTATGTGGATAGCTGTTGCGATATTTAATGTGTAACTGTATGTATAGTGTGTCATTTTTGTATATATGTATGGCTGGTATTTATTTAATGCGTAATGTACGAGTACATGTATTTAATGTGATATTTAATGTGTAGTGTCATTTATATATATGTATGGCTGGAATTTATTGCACCACAGTCACCGGATTGTTGACCCACTTGCAGTGCAAGAAAATAAATAAATAATTTAAAAAATAATCGGTCAGTGTCAGTTGTTTTGCTGACAAACTGTCGATTTTATCGGCTGAAAGTTTTGCATTTTCGCAAATAATCGGCCCTGAAAAAGTGTTTCACAATGCTCACTGCTGCAAAAGACTCTTGGATACAGCTTCTAAGCGATCCGGATAGTTGGAGTTCGGATAATTGGAGTCCTGTATTTGGATTTAGTTTGAAGAATAAATTCAGTGAAATAACATCAACAACAGTTTCACCATTTCGTGATGACCAGGGCCCGGATTCTGATGACCTAAAATTGTTTAAAAATGACCTATAAAATGACTCTAAATTTTAAAGAAAATGACTTAATATTTACAAAGAATGACCTAAAAACTAATTTTATTTATAAATGTATTATTGTGCACACAAAGGTAAAGACTAATTTGTACATAATTCTAAAAACTGTAAATGTAGAAAGGATACCTTAAGTCTAAAAGCTTTGTTCTTGAATGGAACATTTGAGAAGAAAAATAATAAAATTGTTTTTAAAGTAGATTCTACCTGTACAACAATGTTGCATTATAGTAACCTAGTCATATATTTAAAGTAAATGCATAAAAATGACAAAATAAGGAAGCAAATGACACAAAAATGACAAAATAATGACCCAAAAGTGAAATAAATGCCCTAAAAATATAAAATACCATAAAATGACAAAAATGACCTAATAAAAATGTATATCTATAATCTAGAAGCCATGATTATGATTTATCTACAAGTTGGCAATGTCTAAGCAGCATCAATAAAAAGATGACATGTCATTAGAATCCGGAACTGTAAATGGAGACTACTGTACTGTTATTAGCAATCATAGAAGTAAATTCTCTCATGTGTTTAAGGGACCAAAATAATTTTACCTATCCATCATGAATCAGCCCTGCAACAACCCAAAAAGAAGAGAATACGAACCATTGTATATGGAAAATAAAGGGGAAAAAGGCTTCTGGAAACACATTTTCCCCAGCACATTCAGCCCTCAGAAGAGCTGACAGAAAGAAGAAAGCGGTCACACCCGTAAGATAAATTATCTAATCCTTCCTTCCGCAGAGACGGTTGGTATGAAACTTCAATAATATAATATTTGGCAACATCGAATAATAATACCTACATTTATCATTGCAAGGCTAATTATACGATTTTCATGGCTATTCTCTGGCATCAGGTGAAGTTCTTCGCATAATAATAACAGCCCAACAAAAAAGATCTTTTTGTTTGGTGTGTCAGATGTTTTACTAAATTTTGGCTATACTTAGTGTGCTTCAGCAGCGTCGCCAGGAATTTTATTAAGGGAGGGCAAAATCAATTTCGGAACTCAATTTCAAATGATTAGGCTAAACACATTAATATTCACTTAGTTAACCGGGTCGTTATTTTGAACCCAAGCTGAATTCGACGAGGCTACAAAGTTTTTTAAGTTAACAGAATACGCTCTTTTGAGCAATGGCTTTGGTGAGATATTATGATAAATACATATTATAGTTATAATTAGTTAATACTTGCTAAACTCATTATAAAGTAATTCTATTTTTTTTTATTCTCCATGCTACAACAGTAGGTTGACAAAGAGTACCACAAATAAATGAATCCATAAGGCAATCCAGAGGGGGGCAGTTGCCCCCCCCTTGCCCCCCATGCCGACGCCCATGGTGTGCTTATTCCAAATATGTAAACAGTTCTTCTCTACCAGCACTACTTTTATATAGAGTGAAATTAACTTATAACCTTTTTCGCGAAACAAAATCTTGCTTGATAATATAGCTAGTAAAGGTTCTTGGACCCGTAGGACTAAAACTGTACGAAGTACAGAAGAACTAAAAGCTGGATTATTTTTTGGCCTTCAAATTGACAGCTCGTAAGTCATAAACGACAGTACAATATGTGATAATATAAATTTTTTGACAGACCCCATGTTATAGTGTTATTGTAATGTTAGTGTGTTGCTTTTTTCTTCACGTGATTTAGAAGCTAAAAATAGGCACTGTTTTTTATTTATATCAAACGTAAAATGGGAGAATATGCATAATGGTAATACCATATCTCACAAACTAAAGCTGATAGGGCAAAACTAATGGTACATTCGGCATCAGCGACCTAAATATACCCAAGAATAGGTATAAATTCTAAGGCTCCAAAATGGCTGTTGGTCTGTGTAATAGTAGTAGTAGTAGTAGTAGTAATAATGATAATAATAATAATAATAATAATAATAATAATTATTATTATTATTATTTTAATAATATAATATCTTGTAAAAAGCAAGACTTCTCATCACTCTATAGACATAGCCTATCCGTCTTATTTTCTGAATTTCTTAATATAATAGGGTGGAGTTAGGAAGGAAAGAATCGTTGTAAAATTCGAATATTGTTGTTCCAAGCAGGGGCGGATCCAGAGAGACATTTTTTTTTTGGGGGGGGGGGGAACTAAAGTAGAGAGGGAAGCTTTTACTCATAAAAATTAATTATTCCCAGTACACAGTTGAAATCAAAATGAACATTTCAGCATTTTATTACAAATGTATTTCAAAATAATGAATGTCGTTGCTTTAATTCAAGTATTTGGGTTATGTTGTCTTTACAAAACTTATTAGAAGGCCGACCGTTTGAATAATCTGCGCTTAATGTTACAAATTTTGGGGGATGAAATTTCCCCCATTTCCTCCCCCGTGGATCCGCCCCTGGTTCCAAGCTTAAAATCAGCCCATCAAACTAGATCTAAAATAGGCTAGAATGACTGACAACAATACAGTGGCAGAAGAGGTTACTGTAGTGTAAACAGTAAGCATAAGGCTACTGACAGAGTTTTAATTATCATTCAAAGCTAAGCACTTATGCATGCATCTATTAGCGTATAGCTTTGATGTTAAAAGCAAACCCGTATAGTACATGTAATATATTGTTAGCTACTATGCCTCCTTAGAAATTATCAACCGGTCTTGCATGCTTGACGCCTACAGAGAAAGAACAAAAGAGAGGCGTTGGGTGAAGAGGCAAGTGACATGCCTCGAGGTCTCGGGGCGCCAGCTGTGGGAGGTCGTCTGTACCACAACGGTGATACCGATGCGTGGACAAGCCCTGTAATTACATCTAACCGGCGCAGATCTGTGCATTATACAAGTTTGCTATATCCTGTCACTGCTGAGACTTGAAAGTAAATTATATCTCAAGTTGACACATTAATATTCATGAAGAGTTTGTCAATTCCGGGGTGCGCGGGCAAAGAGAGTTAAGTCCACCATAAAAGAAATTGAGATATGTCCATAGAGTTATAGATAAAAATGTTCTCTACATTTGTGTTAAGTCCAGTAAGTCATATTCAAAATTATACGGTAGTTATGGATGTGTGCCTCATGGGTTTATCCATCTCTAAAGCAATGTTGGGCTGGTATAGTGTGTTAAGTCACTCTAATTCTCAGTAACAAGAAAGTGGACTTAACTCTCTTTGCCCGCGCACCCCGGAATTGTATTAATATTGCTTTTAATATTTATTAGAAATATTCATCCTGATTCTAAGCCAGCTAGATAAGCTCAGCAGGAATTGTAATACTTACTCACAATTTCTAAGCAAGTTAAAGGAATATTATTATATTTTTAGTACTCGCTCTCGAAAACAGCTGCTTATCGGACTGTTAACACGCCAAAAAATTGCATTTTAGCAATCAAGGCCGCTAAAATTGCATAAAAGTGCATTCACACTGCATTAAAAATGCAGTTTTATCGGCATTGTACTTTAAAATCGTCATGGCAATCTATAAACAAAATCCAGATAGCATTGACCTGTCACACCAACTTTAACATGGATTTAAGCATATAATTGGTCGTAAAAAACAAATTTAAGCCAACATGTTTCTTTATGATAGGCCTATTCAGAAACTTTACCATGTTTTTTTTTTTTTTTTCGCAAAATAGAGTAGCCTATTTCATTATATAACAATAAATATAAGTCAACAACTTTTCACATCTTCGTTAACAAGAGAATCTTTGCTTACCATGGCGGTTGCACCAACATTTAATAGTAATATATTCCTTCTCATAATCTATTGCTGCCGTGATGTTGCTGGCACCAGCTTCAATTCAATATTTCTGGCTTGGATTGAAATTTTCTCTGGATTATCATTTATATTTTCACAAGGTTTTCATAAATACTAGTTGGTATGCAATATTGTTTACAAACAAGGGACTCTATATTATGCAGCTATACCACATTTGGTATTGGTACGTACGGTCATTGTTGTTTTATGATTCAGATGGCCGTGAGAATATAACTTTAACAAACATTTGACTACCTTTCATTATAGTTAATTATACGGTATTTTTTGTTTTATTTCATCTAATTTAGAGAGATTTGACTAAAAAATATTGTATGCACTTCGTATGCAAAAACTTTAGCGGACTCATCCAATATTTCAGCCTCGGCCGCTATACTAGATTCGTCCATTAAAGCGTTATTTTGCGTACATGATAGATAAATAGCTGTTATGGAACTCCTGCTTACGTGAGCCCGCCATTCAACCCTATTCTGTGCTAACTCCATCCAACCATCCCTCGCAAATCCTACTTCCTTAAATCTATCCTAATATTGTCCTCCCATCTACGTCGAGCTCTTCAAAGTAGTGTCTACCCTTCGGGTCTCCCGGTTAATCCTTTTGAGATATGTCTTTCTTCCCAGTGGCGTAGCCAGACAATAATTTCGAGGAGGGTCGAAAGTGCCGGGGGATTTGGGAGGTAGGCCTACGCTACGCTACGGCGTATCCCTAAAATTTGGAATTAGTAAAACGAAAAACTTATTTCCTCTAACATAAGTTTGGCATATTAATGTTTTATAGTAAGCTGGTAGTCTACTTGAGGGTCAAATTCCCTTATATTTTTATTCAATTTTTATTTAATAATAATAATGAACATTCCAGGTAGAAAACCCAATTACAATATCCATGACAAAAATACAATTCATTCTTACAAAATAATAAAAACAAAAGATACAAAAGGTAAGAATACACAAAAGATAAGAATACACAAAAGAAATATTACTGCAATTTGATAAAAGTAAAAATAAATCCTAGCCACTTCTGGGTTCCAGTAGTAGCCAGGTTTCTTCTATAAACACAGTACATAACACAGTCCCAATGTCAGAGGAATTTTTCTCCTATAATATTATCATGTAATGTCCGACAGAGACAATAATCTGTGATACATGAATGTACACACATATACTGTTAGCAGATGAGATGAATGCAAGCAGCAGGAATGCAGCGAGCTCCCCATTTCTTTACCTGCATGCGGGCTTGTCCTAATCTTACCTGTTTCAGTCGCTGAGCGGGCGTGCCAGTTCCGAGTCATCAGATCCCTGCCCTTTTCATTGGTGTCATCATTAGGGACCGGATTTTTAGGTTTTTACCTATTTTTTTCCTTACTTCCAAAACAAAAAGCTCTTATACACTTTTTCGAATCACGTCCATACGATTCACCCACATTAATTCTGTGGCACCTAAAAATACCTAAATGGGGTATAAAAACCTAAATATACCTAAACGGGATATAAAATCTAAAATATCTAATTTAGGCTGCTTTTTTTGTCTTCTTTGTTTGTCAGTTGAGATATCGATATTTTGCGGAGAGACAATAACTGCGTCGGGTTGAAATTAATACCACCAGCGTTTCGTTCAACCCGTCTCGGATGGACAGTATCAAGAGACGAAGTGTAAGAGTACCGGCGAATTCCTTTTAAAATATTCGTATGAACAACCATTGTTGCCGTGTATGAACAAGGATATAGATTTCTGTGTTTTAAAGCGCTTGTTTGAATTTAGTACTGCCCTGTCATTCATACTGAGTGGTCACACTGTGAGTTTTAAGAAGACGTGTCAATTATGCCGAAACAATTGAAATTGAGTTTATTACGGCAGTGGATTGGCGATGACCTGAATTTCATCTTTCCCCCTTCTTCTTCTTCTTCTTCTTCTTCTTCTCCTTCTTCTTCTTCTTCTTCTTCTTTTCTTCTTCTGAGGTTATTTTATGACGTTGCACCCCGCGGGTTTCTACAAGTATTATGTATTGAATCCTCTGTAGCACATTCAAATTCATTAAACCAATTATTCTACCCGAAAATGATTTTTTGGACAAAAAACCTAAAAAAAACTATTTCACCTAATGGAAAACCTAAAACAGTGTTTTTAAAAACCTAAAAATCCGGTCCCTAGTCATCATCGATAAACAATATAGCTTCAGTACTATTTATAATGATATAACTAAAAACGATATAGCTTAAATACGATTTTTAACTATATACGGTAACGATAACAATTCACAAAGACAATCACAGCGCGCCAGAACAAACTACTACTAAACACGTGTCGCTCTAGACTGTTGCTATGACATTAGTGGGGGAGTCCAATCACTACCTCCCTTCCTCTCCCTTCCTCTTCACCCCGAACTTGCATTCATCTCATCTGTTGATTATAGGCCTACATATATCTATCTTGAATTTTACTGTACAATAACAATGGAAGCCCGGTCACAAAATCACTAGTTAGTGTGCCTCACAGTACTGCATGTGACAAAACTTGTCTGTCAGTGAGATTAGACCATTAGGGCAATCAGTCATAGGAGAGAGGTTCCATCTGGCGCTGTGAAGTGAACTCTGGCGCAGCTCAGTTGGCGAGGGCATTGGCACGGAAAGCCAAAGGTCCTGGGTTCAAGTGTTTCAAGTTTAGAGGAATATTTTTCTCCTATAACATTATCACAGTGCATAATGCCTTTGTGAATATAAAAAATTTAGGATAAGAAAGAAAGAATGAGGAGAATGTTTGGCATGATACATTAAACCAATACACTAACTACAATTTATTGTAACTGCGTTTAATAAGTTTAATTCATTATTAAATTAACTTCAGCTAAAGCATTTTTAAATTCATTTTCGGACATGCTAAGCATATCAAAATTTTAAAAAATGAATTTGATTGTACAAAGTGATTACTTTATTTAGAGGGAATGTTTGTGAATATCAGTATTTACACTGGGGGTAAAGAATAGCTTCCTGTGTCTACTTATAGTTTACTTGGCACGAAAAAGGAAACCTTCTTCACAATATTATTGCCATCATTTTTTAAATGTAGTAATCTGTGAAGAAATATTAATCCTTGGCTATTTCTTCTAAATTTTAAACTTTTAACGTAATATACTTCTAGAAGCGTTTGGTAATTCAAGTATATTGGATAATAGCCAGTACCGGTACTTCTGAACATCAAAAACTTATAGAACTTCGATTCTACTTTTTCTATTGAATCAGAGATAATAAAAACTATGGGCACTGTGTTTTGAAAACCTTTATGGTTTTGACGGAGTAATAATTAGACCTGGGATTTAGGGTCTAAAAAAACTAGTTTTAGGCACTTAAAATAGGATTTAAAACAAGTAAATAGGCTTTTAAAACAGAAAATAGGTACTTAAAATATGCTTTAAAAATGTGTAAATAGACAGAAAATAGACTTTAAAACACTACAATATCCTCTTCAACTGTAACGTGATCTTTTTTTTAATGTAAAAAACGTGGTATACCTATTCTTAACTGAAATAATTGCAAAATTAAGACTGAATTAAAAATACTTTATCAAAAACAGTTTTGGTTTATATGAAAAATTGACACAGAAGGCCTATGTCCCTTCTTACTATGTATACCTGCTACTTGTTGTTTTGAGGTAATCCTCCCCCGTCAGACAGCATTCCTTTGGCGACAATTGTTTGGGAAAATCAAGTTTCTGTGAAAAACCCACCCTCTGCTGTTCTGTTCTTCATTCAGGGATGTCCATTAAATGATTTTAAAAGTTACAGAAGTTGAATTTTATTTTAAATGTACAAAATAGGCATTTTAGGCACTAAAAAACTCAATAAATATAAGTGATTTATCATGAACTGAAAACATATTTAAAAATTTTCATGTTCTTTCATAAGGAATAAAATAGGCATTTGCCTTAAATCCCATGTCTAGTAATAATACATTTGTCTGAAATTAAAATTCAATTCGAATAACATTAGTCCACAAAGGGGCTGGTGTTCTTCATGGTTTATAAAACAGTGATCATCGCCACAATAACAATTATTCCAAACACCTAACACAAAAACAGATACAGCTACTGACATTATCTGTTTTCATAATATGATGTTGTCTCCTTGGCGAGACGCCTTCTTCATATTCCTTGTGGTTTTTCTTCTCCGCTTAATTCAATAGCGACACAGATGTTTTCTACATTACGTCTCCCTCAGCTCCATGACAAAAGGGTTATGTAAGCTGACACCCAAGTCCTGCAGCCCCCCTACTCAAACACGTTTTCATACTCACTAAAAAGTCGTTTAAATCTTCTTTCACGTTTCTTGTTTAAAAGTAAAAACATTTCGGTAAAATGAGGGTTTGTCTTCGATAGCATCAGTAGAGAAGGGTTAAAGTTAATATATTTTTCAGTTAAAATACTCCCCTGATTACAGTATTTTTACTTACTGTTTATCTTCCTCCCTTAAAATCATTCTGCATTAAAACCAGATTAGATGTAAAATTTCTTAGCTTATTTTTTGTCTACACGAATTCCTTGTGTAGGTAATCAGCAAGACTAGGGCTTTCAAACTTCAGAGCTATTCACCCCAATATTTCAGATGTTTCTTCTATATACAGAGTGTCCCAATAAAATGTATACTCCTTTTAAATTACTATAACACTAACAATTATTATAATACAGAGAAGTTTCAAAAATCAAAATAATGTGAACAAATGTAGAAACGAGCCATATATCGAAAGTGTTCAAATTGTTGCCAAACAGATAAGTAGGACGAAGAAGAAGTATCGAATACCCTCCACGCTCACCGGATTTGACCCTCATAGATTTTTTTCTGTGGGGACATGTTAAACACAAGGTTTATACCACAAAACCAGCTACAAGTTGAGAGCATCCATTGAAAAAGAATGTGCCGAAATTACAATTGAAATTATTAGGAACGTTTTGGATTCAATCAGTCAGCGTTATCAGCTGTGTGCATGGACCACAATGGCCAACAATTTGAACACTTTCGACAATTGGCTGGTTTTTACATTTGTTCACATTATTTTGATTTTTGAAACTTTTCTGTATTATAATAATTGTTAGTGTTATAGTCGTTTAGAGAGTGTATACATTTTATTGAGACACTATACGTAGGCCTATAGCTGAAAAATATTTCCTATATGAAGAAGTTAAAATGCACTTAATTATCTCGTAAGAGCTAATCATATGGCACAGCGTGGGTCTAGAATAGGGTGTCCTTATAATGTTTATATAAAAACGGGACATTTAAATTCTTCTTGTAAAAAACCCTGGACAGTTAAGGAGAAAAGGGGACAAAAATTTAAATCACAAAATTTATGGAATATTTACAATTTATCTTTATCTCATGGACAATAATTATCCGAAATCACTTCCTAATTTCTTCTGAAGACTGGTGTAGATAACTTATTCCACAGAAATAGATGCCTCACTTGTATGTATTCTATCAAGAAATGCGGTTTTTCTTATAATCAGGCCCGACGAGAGGGAGGGGCAGCCGGTGCTGCAGCCCCGGGGCCCGGGCCCAAAAGGGGGCCCGGCCGACCAGGTTTTATCTTTTACTTTCTGAAGTTACTCTAAAATGAAATTGGTTATAAGTCAATAAACAGCTTATGTTATGTTCTATGTGTTTATTTTATCTGCATTGTCCTCTCGTATAACAGTGACACGGAATTATCAGTTAATCTGAAACGAATTAATCTTGAAGAAAATGTTCTATTTTTGAAAAGTAAAAGCACAAAGCCTTTTGGACTCAACAGTAGGCCTCACTAACGTTCGACATTTAAAATCATAATTTTCAAAAGATTAAACTGGTACATACAGATAAAATTGTTCCTAATTAAAACATTTTAATGTATTTTTCCGTTTCCTGCCCGGCATCAGTTAACCGATTTGGTCCAAAATCAATAGGCTTCGTCCCTTGGGCGTTATAAATGGTATACCATGTTTTATGAAAATCCGATAAAGCGTATTTGAGTTTTCGCGCTTACAGACACACGGACAGACAGACAGTCAGACAGTCCTGTCTACCAGACAATCTCATAAAGTACCTGTACCATTCTCGCACTTAATAATGTAATATCATTACATAATCTTTTTGTTCCATACATTATAAAGGGCGAGTTGGGTAGTAAATTTAATATTTGACGGGGGCCCGGGAAAATTTGTCACTGGGGCCCTTGCTTTCTTTCCACGGCCCTGTATATATAAAAATGAATGTATGTGTGTGTGTGTGTGTGTGTCTGTCCTTTATGCATTACTACACCATTCATCCGATCGCCATGAAACTTTTGGAAGTTGTTGAGTACATTCCCGGGAAGGTTTCTGGCATATTACATTTTTAATTTTTGCTTTCGTTCGTGAGTTATGGGTGAAAAACGGGCAAAAAACGTGTATTTTTTTGCGTTTTCGAAGCATCAGTTTTCAGTAATACCATTCAATGTCAAATCAATTATAGTAGGCTTTGGCTATTTTTGTCATTCCTTGGACATAAAACTATCGCGATCGCTTGAATGTTGTAGCTCACGCTGATCGATTCAATTGTTTATAATGTCAAGGCACGCAGACATATGAAATTTTCAACCTACACCGAAGAGGATTATTATTATTATTATTATTATTATTATTATTATTATTATTATTATTATTATTATTATTATAAAAGGGATAATCAATATAGGCCTCAATATGGTCAAACGTTCGATTTGGACGAAACTCACTATACAGGGGTTTTCTGGGCCAAGGACCTCGAATCTGAGGTCGCTTTTACCAGGCGACGCTATCTAATCGTGGTATGTAATTCACGTGATTTAGGTGTTAATAAATATAATGATTTAACTATTATGCTCTTAATTTTTAATTTTTGAATTAATTATCGCGGGCGATCGCTTGATTTTGTAAGTCCATCCTTGACGATTCATTTGTTTAGAATATCAAGGCCCGCAGACGTATAAAAATTTTCACCTACACGGAAGAGGGATATTCAATATAGGCCTAAATATGGTCAAACATTGTTCGACTTGGACGAAACTCACTATGCAGGGGTTTTCTGGGCCAGGGAACTCTAATCTGAGATCGCTTTTACCAGGCGGCACTATCTAATCGTGGTATGTAGTTCACGTGATTTAAACTAAACTCCGTGGCTCTACATCCCTGAAGGGACTTGGCCTACCACCCGACCGCTGCGTCATCTCCCGTGGGCAGATGGCAGGATTGGGGGGCATGTGGTCAGCATGCCGACACCCACGGCCGTTAATAAATATAATGATTTAACTATTATGCTCTTAATTTTTAATTTTTGGAATAATTATCGCGTGCGAAGCCGCGGGCACACGCTAGTCTATCATAAATGTCAGCACATATTACTCCACTAAAGTAAGTTTTGACAATGAGGAAGACCTTCACTGTTGTAACTTTTATTAATGTGGCGTGAAATACTGGCCAATCACAAAAAAGCGGAACATTTGAGTGTCTCAATAAAAATTTCGGGACAGCGGGACGAATGGACACCTACTAGTCTTGAATTATAACTACAGATGTGGAAAGATTGCGATACGAGTGTCGTAAGTGGCCATTCGATGATCAAGAAACTTTGAAAAGAGGAGCCGAAGGGAGGCTTTTTTTATTTCATTTATTGATTTATTTTAATTTCCCAGATTCTCCAATACACTTAAGGCATTTGTATTGCATACTATTTTTCCTACGATAGGAATCTACCTGATATTAAAATTGTTACTTACATAAAAATAATTATTAATCACAGCTGTTGTTAGGACACAAGAGTCCCAGCTTCATGAATAGCATTATTTACTTCACTAAATACAGTATGCAGGCTCACGGTTGTGTGCATATCAGCACAGTCTCATTTTCGTGCACATCGGCATAGTATTTTTTTTATCGGGATCTGTGTCTGTACAGTAAGGTAGGCCATGGAACTATTGCTTGTCAATTGTTTTTATTGTCGGTGTATTTAATGGAGTAAATTTCAACACTGATATTAATTTAATTCATCGTGCTCATCGCCACACACCCTCCGTAGGGGTGGACATAGAGACAAAGTCGGAATTACATTATCGTATTGAATGCAATGGAGTTCACAGTAACTGCTAGATAGACAGAAAGACAAACACTTCCTTTTAGTATTGTAGATAGGGTGGCCATTTGTAAAATGTCAGAAAGGAGGACACACATCTTCGGTAATCTAGCATAGTATAACTTCGGGCATGGACGGCTGGATAGCAGAAATTACATGGTATAACCCTGACTAATTTTACTTAATAATTGCATTTATATAAAATAAATGATTTTACACTGCAAAAATATATTTTCATCTCTATTTATGAATGTACAATGCAATGAATGTACAATACAAATGGAGATTTGAACAACAATCAACAGTACGGCCAACGCCACGTACTGCACCAAACAAATGATAGTACGGTATCATCGTATGGACAAGGAATAGATTCCATGGCAGGAACGTACAGTACAGTCGGTCAAATAAAAAACGTCGGGCGGTATTTGATTAAGTATCACGAACGAGCATATGCGCATGTACAGGAAGACTTAAGGTTAGGTTCACACACGCCTCTTGTCTATCCATGTATTTTCTTGATTATTTAGTCAGTTTTGTTCCAAAACAAACATGTATAGAAGGCTGTGGCTATATGCCTCAAATCCGCCATATTCTTGGTTGCAAATTTTTATAATATTAATAATTAATAGATTCGCGAGGAATATGTTTATTCAAGGAGCATTTTTTAAAGATTTTATTTTATAATACCGGTACTTCTAGTGCAAAATCAATAACTTACGCTCAACTTCTGCAACCAATCTTAGTATCGAAATACGCGTCCGGCCAGATCAACGTTTGCTATGAAAACTTCCGGTCGCATTATAGTCAAGTTCCCTCCTCTGAGCTGCTCTTTCATAAATATGGAACCTTCTCGCTGCTTCAGAGACCGAAAAATGCAGGTCAATTACAGCCCTAACTACACTTTCTCTCACGTTAGCATTTGTATGTGGCGATGACACAAAGCAAAATGAATTATGACAATGCATTAAGTTGAATATCGTGTGTTGCGCTTTCCGCGATTTTCATTTTTTCCCTCCTTGTTCATATTTTCCCTCCTGCCGCATGGCCTCATATGTTCCGAAAATGACCTGTATTTTGTGTTTTTTATAGGAAACTTGTGAACTAATGCGTCAAAACTTTAATTTTAACAGCATACGAGTCCCGACGTTTTTTATTTGACCGACTGTACATATAAGAGGCTTTGTCCTGACTGACTGACTGACACAGAATCAACGTAGAGCCTAAACTATAATAGGTAGAGACTTGGAATTTTGACAGTATCTTCGTTTCATAATGTAGGTGCTCACAAAGAAAGGATTTTGAAAAATTTTGATTTTAAATGCTAAAAATAAAATGTTTTTGAGAATACTCCATCCCTTTTTACACATAATTATCAAATCCAAACAACAGTTCATATGACAACAGTAAATTGTTGGCAATCTTTACATAAGGCTTTGGAAATAAATTAAACAAGACTTTGAAAATTAGAGAAGGTATTAAAATTTATATTTGAGTAAATTATGTATCTCAAAATTTTGTAGATTATGTAAAATAATCAGTAAATTCAACCTTTTAATCGAAATGTTCGCATTAATCAATATGTTCCTTACAGCTTACAAGTTTCGCGGGCAAAGCCTTAATGGGAAAACATTGAATGATTTGGACGAAACACACTATGCGGCAGTTTTTTGGGCTAGGGAACTCTAATCTGAGGTTTTCCCCCCCGGGTGGAGCACTTTGATCGTGAAATGCATCTCGAAGCCGGGTTTTTAGTTTTTTTTTTAAATTATCAATCGTTATAACAAAATTGTTTATACATGATTTGGGTAAGGTTCATGAATCTATGGTTCATTTTAATCGTTTAATTTGGAATTTGTATGCCCATATGGTAGCTTAAGATTCGTTTTGTTCGTTTATTTATATTTTTAACGTTAAACAATATAATTAAGAGTAAAATTACGTAATTCCTCAAATTTTTGTAAAAAAACTATGTCAGTGTTAATAAATATAATGTTTAATTACTTTTCTGTTAAATACATAATTTAAGCCCAATATGTAGCAGTTGAGTAAGTAATCGCGGGCGAAGCCTGCTAGTAACTTAGGCCTATATAGAAGGGGAACATTTTTATTGGTCTATTATTTGTCAACTGCAGTATAAAATATGAAAACAGCAGAACACTACAACCGAACCTCCCATGACAATAAATTATGAATTGACGCAACGTATTGTTCTCATGCATTGATTTATATCGCAGCGTAGGTTGACATCGTAAAGAAGGGGAAACATAATCTGGTTACTCGCCCACATTTCTCTCTGGAAGGGTTGAGCTGTCTGAGCCGTGATGTAGAGCCAAGTCAGAGATAATATGTTACCAGCTAAAGCCATTAGTACTTTCTTTACCTCAATAAAAATTCGATTGCTTACACGAAGTGGAATGATATGTATGTCGTAGGCCTACTGTCATATTGCCACTTGGCTTCACGTAGACCATCGCTGTATTCACTACCTATATCTTAGCAACCGGAACCTCGTTTCATGATAAATAATACAGCGATCCTTTTATAGATTATCGATTAACAATGGATAAGCTTATTTTATATATACAAATACTATAGAGGACAATACAGGACACTTTGCGTTATATCGAGGGACAATATCTTGAGCACCATCTAGCGGCCCAACCTGCTACTACTGAATACAGATGCAGTAACTATACTAATTTCACGTTAAGTTCAAAGTAGATGTAAACAAAGCCACGTGACAAGGGAGCGCCTCATTGGCTAGTGGACGAACTGTAACTTTTGCTGCTTTGTATGCATACTCTTGCTCTTAATAAAATAGTTCGGTTCAAACCGTACTTTTCGTAGCTATTTTCATGCAGAGAAATTTAAAAACACGTTTCTGAAGCAGATCTGTATATGAAACAAAATTAATTTGGTCAGATTTTCCTGACGCATAATAACTAAGTGAACTAATTAAACCGTTACAACAGATGTAAATTGTAGGCGTTTACGACGGCTGTGCGCATGCTCAAGTACGCCATCTTAGAATGAACTTGCCACAGACCCCTTCCAAGAATTTGGTGTGACCTGCTGAATGTGCGTTCATTTATTTATTTATATCGGCTATACAACATGTACGTGAGGACAAGAAAGTCGTGTGATAGAATAAGACAATAATTTCGTCAAAAGTTGCATGTAACCTAAGCTCTGATAGGATTGGGGCGGTTACAAACAGAAATTAATGAATAGTGAACAACATTCGAAAATTAAACGCCTCTGAAGAGGGTAGCCAACATTGCAAATTGAGAGTAATTTTTATACTCGTTAATATCTTCTTGTTAACTGTCTATGACTTTCTTACATACTAATATTAAGCTTAATTTTGTACAGATGTAACGATCTTTTCAAAATAAATATCACATTTTTCAACAATGGCGAATGTCATAAAAGAAATTTAAAAGTACTATTGAGAACACTGGAATATTCACAAATCCTCATTCAATTTCTTTCCGCGGCGGGTAAATTTCCACGTGGTATTGTCACATGCTCGGCGGAGTGGTACGTTAGAGTTTGTTTACATCTACTTTGAACTTAAAGTGATACAAAGATATCAACCAATTTCTATTAGAGGAGCCGAAGTTGCCAACCTCGGCATGTTTTGATAAGGGATATGATTTTTCTATCTATCTATGGTCCAAAAAAAATGCTGGTTTGGAAATAAATGACCTAAAAAATTAAAACAAAAAAGCAACATTTAAAAAAAGAGAAAGTTGTTGTTGTTGGCAACCGCTAAGTTGAAATATCTATGTTTTCATTTATATATATATTTTTTTATTTATTTTATTCTGCCAACTAAAGGAATAAATCCCAATTATAGTTGGCGTAGTTTCGCCAATACATGTTGTACAGTATAAAAATACAATACAATAAATGAACGAATGTGTGAGGATAAAGAAAAAAAAAATACATAAATGATTTACAATAACTACAATTAATTTAACTAGACAATCTAAAAATTAAGCCAAATCATATGGAACATATAACAGTTTATGAAGAAGTCCCATGTACTGATTCAATGACAAGTCAAAATCCAGAAGAGCATTTTGAAGTGATAAAGAATTATATCGTTTACACATTTGAATGAAAGATGAACATTCTAATATTTTTGACCTAATGACAGGAATATATAACAAATCCATATTCCTTAAATTTAATTGCACTACATTAAATTTAATACGTTTTAAAAGTTCATTACTATCAATTTTACCATTGATAATTTTATATAAGAATAACTGTTGCGCTACCAACCTTCTACCAATTAAAGTAACAAATTTAAATTCATTTAATAAAGTATTATAAGAAATTCTATCAATTAAAGCAGATCTATCATATTTTTTAAAATACATATATCGAAGAAAACTCTTCTGAATTTTTTCTATGTCATTAATAGTCTATGAGTTTTATACAATGGTGACCATATAACTGATGCATATTCTAACTTACTGCGTACAAAACTATTATAAAGTAATTGTAAAACACGTTCGTCTTTAATATTTTTGGAATTACGAACAATAAATCCTAACTGTCCATAAGCTTCATCTATTATTTTATCAATATGCTTTCGATAACTATTTCGGAAGTTCTGTGTTTTATTTGCTCAATATTATTCTTATAATTACTTAAACAGTGTTTTGGCCCTTAGTGTTTGGTGAAACAATAAAACATTGCAGTTTATATGTGTTTTGAATATCTTAATTTGCCCCCAAGTTTGCAGGTTGTGCCACCAGGAGTGCTGCAAAATCTGACCCCCATTTTTCCATTGCCAAAGCAGTAAGTGTCCGGTATAGTATTTGATATATATTTCTCTTCTTAAACTATTATGTTAGGCAAGCAAAGAAGACAATAATTGCTATAACAGTTAATATTTTGTCACCGCCAGAAATAACTATGTTACCAGCCGGAAGCATACGGCAACTGGATTAACGACATTTTAGCCCCGTATCCAGGGATATACGTATAACTCGATCGGTAAGACCTGAGCCAAACAAACGACTGCGCAGACGATGACGTAATCTAGTCCTGCCTTACCTTCATAGTACGTGATGTTCTTTGCTAGTTCATACTGTACAGACCGTGTAAAAACATCTTAGTTAGCCTCACAGCATTCAATAGTGAAGACCCAACAGCGATATTCTGTGAATTACATACCATTACTTAAATAATATTTCATAACTTAAAAAACTTTATTCACTTTATTTTTGTTTTCAATAGTTACGGGCTATTATGAACGGCTATTACGGGCTATTACAGGCATAGTTTGGAATGAATAGTACAGTATATGCACTCTCTTCTGCTCTTACTCCATTGCTGCCGGCGGAGGATAAGCTAAATGCTCGTGTTTGGCTCAGGTCTTACCGATCGAGTTATACCTTGCTCGAAGCAACTGACGATCCCCCCACGTAATGACGAAAAGCCGAAGAAACCAAAATATAATACAGTGAACGCCGCTTAATGTAATCGCGGATAATGTTATAAATCGGGTAATGTTATAACTTTTATGAAGTCCCGTAAGGATTAATACTGATAAATCGAAAAAATATGTTTATTGTGATCAAAGATTCGGTTTATGTTATCACATTTTCCATTTTACGGCTTTATTTCCAAGCACTGTACGTCATTCAAAATTTCGTTTTTAAGGGGTTCGTTTCTAACTGAACTGTATTGTGTTGTATTGGAAGTAGTGGTATTGTTCCCAGCTCACAGGATGACCATTTCGAGGTGGCATTACCTAACTTTCTCTTTTAAGCAATAAAACACGTTTCATCCCTCAGTTAAACTGCAGCTTTTGATTTATGAAGATAACAGTGTTGACAAGCAGTGATGGGTAGTGTAAAATGAAAAGACTTGAACATATAGGCGTTAGATGTTTTATTAAGAGGTGTTTACCACAAATCAGCAAACTTCCAAAAACACACGTATCTCGTAACTGAATATGTAGTATTGGTTAATGGACTCCTAAAGGAAAAAAATACAACTAAGAACTTTGTTACTGGTTAAAAAAACTTGATTGTTGTCTATTACTGTAGGCTATTTTGAGTGGTTCAACGATTCACAGTTTTCAGGTCGATATTATCGTCACATGGATGGTTACTGCCTATTTTAATATCGATACTTATTCCTAACACCAGGTGAACAAATATGCAGACATAGGCTTATGAAACATTGACCAGTGTTATCTTTATTGAGAAGTTTATGTTCAGTAGCCCTATTCTTCCTTAGTATCAAGTATTTCGGAAAAGTAATTATAACTTGTAAAAATACCTTGTTATTGGTTGTACTCAGGGTAATCGATAAATTGTAGTTTGGCAATAGCTTAACGATTGATGTGTTAATATATAGTTTCGCAGAATTTCGTTCGCGAGTCTTTTAGAATTATTTTTCCGTAGCTAATTTATTGTTAAAGCGAAGAAAGCTCTACGATCATTAAACATAATGTAGATATTACCACCACATAACGTAATACTTAAATATCCAGACACGTATCAATAGGTCTTACTGCTAATGTTTTGTTTGATAACTTCGACATTCAATTTCGACAAATTTGTAAAATATCTTGATTTGTTCCAGGACAAGCTCACGAAAAAAAATCCCTTTAGGCAGGCCTACAGGCGGAGGTAGATTTCGAAGTGCTTTTGGTTTAATTTATTGTCGCTGCATAGCACTCTTCTTCTTTAGCCTTGGCATGGTAAACCTGCAGTAATAAGAACTGAATTCGGTAAAGAGGAAGAGCCTACAATCATTTGTTTTGACAACAAGAATAGGATATAATATTCTGGGAGGCCGTGCGCAAGATCAGCAATGAATAAAATTAGCAAAGCCGCTAAACAAGACAAAATTATGATATTATAATAATTCTTTTAAGTGTTATTATTTTCAAACATTAAAATCTCGCGTAATATGAGAGCTATCAAGAAACTATTTATTGATTTGTAGAGTACTCATCAAGAGCTTTTCAACGATACCCCACAAGACGTGGTTTCAAAAGTTTCGAATTTTCATCCCCCACCCCCACCTCCACCCCCACCCTCACTCGAACCCCCGAATCGTTGGTGTCACTGTGAACTCCATAGGGAGTACTCTAATTTATTCAAACAAAGTTTCCCTCTATACTTCATAGGGGCCGAGATATACATTTTTAAAAATTTCAACCCCCTCCCCCGACCACCCCCTTGGGCCAATTTTTCCCATTAACGAACTTGTCCGAACTATTGGGCCTAGAAATAACATAATAAAATTTGGTTCAAATATCTTCAAAATTACGGCCGCTATCGTGTAAAGATATATATAAATATATATATAAATATCACAAAATTTTTTTTTGAACGGGCGGTGGTTTCGTACTTAGGGGAGCATGAAACGTAAAGATATGAAAGAATTTTTCGAAAATCATAAAGTGGTATCCATTGCAATAGGTAGATTTTTCTTCGAAAATCTACCTAAAAAATCCAGTTAAAAATATCTCGTTTCACAACAGCACAATCATTGGAATTCTGTTTTAAGTTGGTATAATTATTAGGGCTTGGAGAGACCTAAGTCAGTCAAAGAGAGAATTACGACATTCCACGGTTTATAAATTTTAGGGAAGATAAGCGTGTCCACCACTGTGGCTCAAGGGATGTGTTCGCTCCTCTCACGCAGCGGGCGAGCCCGGGTTCGATTCCTGGTCGGGACAAGTTACCTAGGTGAGGTTTTTCCGGGGTTTTCCCTCACCTGTGAGACAAATGTCAGGTAACTTTAGGCCCTTGTAGTCCCCAGATATCATCTGGCCGTCAACATCTTCATTCCCTCATCTTCATCCCCATCCTCGCCTTGTTCGGAGTGAGTGTGTGTGTGTGTGAATGGTGTGTCTTGTCCTATGTGTTCGTGTTGTCTCGGAGATGGCCCGGCATTGGGCTGATCACTCATCCGGGGAGGCCCTCCATGTCCTTGTCTGGTCAAAAAAGTATGTATGTGATCCAAAGGTAATCCCTCTCCCGACAGGTCGCGGCCCTGTAAGGACCGGGCGACTTGGGTACCTTAAATCCTAAAAGGGAGAGGTAAAACTAAGATAAAGACAGAGAGAGGGAAGATAAGCACAGAAGGGCCGATAAAGACCCTACCCCGGTGGATTAGCAATATAAACGGTATGACTTGAAATAGTATATTGCGATACAAGTGCCGTAAGCTAAACATACGGATCGAGGAAAGAGTTTTTTTTCGATTTCCGAGATCCGTTATGCGCTTACGGCACGAGTATTGCATGCTATTTTTTGCACGATGATTATTTATATCAATTTAATTATATTAATTGTGATATTACCTGAAAATATTATGTATACATTTTTGAAGATAGATGTTTATTTCAGAAAGTGATTCGCATGTGTTTGTTGTTATGCGAACCGAATATTTGTCTTGAGGGGCCTTGTCCATAAAGGCTTGTATTATGAAGTGTATCGTAATGAATTATGACGTCACGTCACTGACGTGGCGCAAGCACCGTAAGTAAATCCATAACAGCACTGAAACTCTTACCGCACATAGCAACAAGATTGCGTGTGGGAATGTCAACTTACGATCCACGGCAACAACATTCGTAAGTACCACTATAGTATATTGCGATACAAATGCCTTTACGGCCCGTGTGTTGCATGCTGTTTTTTTGCACGATGATTATTTATATCAATTTAATTATATTAATTGTGATATTACCTGAAAATATTATGTAAATACATTCTTGAAAATAGATGTTTATTTCAGAAAGTGATTCGCATGTGTTTGTTGTTATGGGAACCGAATATTTGTCCTGGGGGCCGTGCCCATAAAGGCTTGTATTATGAAGTGTATCGTAATGAATTATGACGTAGCGCTTGGACAGTAAGTAATTTAACCTCATCGCAACCGCCCTTAGCAACAAGACTGTGTGGGAATGTCAACTTACGATCCATGTAAACAACGTTCGTAAGTACCACTTACTAGCTAAGGAGTGCAAAAACAGGGTTTTCAAAATCAGAACAAAATTTGAAGATATAATTTTGTTAAGTATAATTACAGTATAAGATCAAAATACTTCAAATGTGACTTTGTGTTTAGGAAATACATACCATCCTCCTACAGAATCACCATATAAAGAATGGTTTGTACGAACAATTAGAGGATGTGGAATATAGTCTATGTTACCGGCAATGTGTGAAATTCGGCATTCTATAGAATGCTTGGGTAATGTAGGCTATAGAATGCCTAAAATTAGGGATGGGTCGATACCAGATTTTCCCGATACTCGATACCGGTACATGATTTTTTCCTCGATACTCGATACCGCCAACATTTCCAGTTTCAATAGTCTATATAGGTACATTAAAAATTCAAAGTTCAGAGAACTGTGTAATACCAACTAAATTAATTAAGTGTGCATATTTAATGAGACAAAATTTAATACCATCAGTAGCCTATAATTATTTTTAAACGCTACATTAGAACTAACATTATTTTCTGAAACAGTCCATTTACAAGTTTTTGTTCAAAATTTACAATGGGGTTTGAACAGTCAGCTTGCTTGTTGGTTGTTATTGAAACGTTTGACAGGAAACGAAACACTTAAAAAATCTTCTGTTTGGATTTTAAAAGTCGGAAAATCTTTATTTATGACTAGACAAAAGTCATAGAGTAGTTTTCTCCACTTCAAGGAGAAACAGAAGTAGACTACTAAAAGCAGAAAGAGATACCGCACTTCCTTAAATTTTAGAGTTACCAAAGTATCGAAAAAGTACCAAGCAAGTTTTCTGAAGTATTGCTCGATGCCGATAGGCCTACCATAGAAATAGGCCTATCGAGAGTATCGAGGTATCGAAAGTATCGGGGACGCATCCCTACCTAAAATCATTTCATACATTGCCTAGGCATTGTATACTTTGGCGGATTGTCTGCCGGCAAAGTATATAATACGCCTAATGAAGCGATCTCCGATCTGCAGCTACTTCTCAGTCCACAGGAAGTGGCCAAGGATTCGTCAGGTGTATGTGCAAGACGAAATGCCAAAATATGAGGTGCCTTTGTGTGAAAAATAAAATTAAGTGCAGTTCAAAATGTCACTGTAACCTTCCCTGCTGCAACAAATAGGTTATGCCAGTTCTGCTTTGTGTTTTACTGGTAACAATATTGTGTTCTCATTCTTCTTTAAGTCGTGAAATGCAAGTACAAGATCAAATTTCCAAAATGTAAACTGTTTTTGTGTGAAAAAGAAAAGAGAGAACTTACTGTAATAAGTACTTCAATCTCAGTTCTGGTTTCATTGTTTTCCGGTAAGAATATCTTGTCCCTTTCACGTCCAAGAAATACCTTAGTTTCCTGAGGGGGGGGGGGTTGAGAGGCGATGGGCTTACCACCTGTCCCTCTGCCCTCTCTCGGAAAATAAGCGTAACACAATTAGTATAGGTAATGGAACCACCACTTGGAGGCCCCTTCGCCCCAACATAGGGAGCTTTAGGGTTCCGCACAGACAGACAGACAGACAGACAGAAGAATATCCTGTGCTTTATTTCGTAATTTTGTTCTTTCAGTTTCAAATGCGTATTAATTAATAAAGGCTTATCTTGTGCCTTTTTAACACTTTGCATAAATGGTAGGCCTACTGTTCATTCTGTATAATACATACTTTTCACAAAAAACTTATATTTCATAGTTTGCCTAAAACCATCAGGCATTCTATAGAATACCGGGGTTTCACACAATGCCGGTAACATATACAAGAACCATTTCCAGGATCAGAACAAATTAGTTCTTAAAGGGATTTAAACAGTCGATTTGGTCATCTAACACCCAAAACATCGGATACATGGGTAGGTAGTGACTGGCAGGAGTTCAATAGAATCAGTAAAGCTAATGTTATAAACTGCCAGGCTAAGAAATTAATACAATTTTCTGGAAGTTTTAATTTAAGGGGGGCACAGCTTTCGGTGAAATACATAGGTGAGAAATAGGTGAATTTCATTATTTCTTTCCTAAGCAATGAATTGCTCTACAATCTTTCAATCTGACATAATCTATTGACAAGCAGCCTTACTAATAAAAGCTGCTTATACCTGCGTTGAACGGTTGTTTGGTTGTTCACCGTGCAAGTTCTGCATAAGCCGCATTACCAATAATAGGTGTGTAACTGCCGAGTTTACACCGGGTTTGTACGTCCAACGTCATCAAATAGCCTATGTCATGCTTTTCATGACGTTACTAGCCTCAGGCTATGAAGGGACTGCTGAACGCCATCTATCGGTGTAGCGGGCAAACAACGATGGATCGTCTGCAGACTAATTGTAGTTTCAGTATTTCATTATATTGTTTTCAGAAAGCTGTAATCATGGGTACAAGTATGGAAATATGTCCCGCAAACAAGGAACAATGTTTATAATTCCGCAAAAGCAGCTCAGAATATGCGTAGCCTCAAAATTCAATCTCAGACATCTACTAAACGATCGGCTGTTACGGATATCGTCCATCTTGATTATTTACGTCAAGTTTATACAAGGGAGCCAGGCTGTGTAAAGGTTGCACACATTCAGCCTTATGCAAGGATTATTAGTACACTTTTTCTCCTCAGCTGTGTATATTCCTGGTATAAATGTTACAACTGGATTATTAGTAAGACTGTACATCTATAATTGCTTACTATTTTCAAAATTATTCAAACTGTTACAGTTAAGGGTAATTATCGTTACAATAGTTTGTAACGAGAATTCAGATTGTACACCCATGTTACCTTAGGCCTTTAGACTCCAATCAGGTTACAAATGCTAGAATTTATTTCGTCTGATACGTGGAACAGGTTTTATTAGGACGTTAGTGTCTCTGGAGTAGGAAGTGTGAAATGTGTTACGATAACAAGATTTTAGGAACCCCCTTCCAATGGAAGCAACCTATGTTTAAATTTGAAGTTTTATACCTTTAGCGAGAGGAAGGCGACTGGGTCTTGTTATCCGAAACTACGCGCTAATTTGACTTCTTTATCCATCAGCGCCGGCCATGATTTGTGCATTATACTACCAGTGTTTAGAATGCGTATCTTTTTCCTTCGATCTAAATTGCTTTATCGACCGTCCCAATTTTCATCTTCAAATTTCATCTTCCAGGGTTTAGAATTTCCTAAAGGAAAAACATTAAAGTTTATTTTTCTAAAAACAACAGTATCGTCCACCGCTGTGGCTCAGGGGATGCGTCCAATCCTCTCACGCAGCGGGCCCGGGTTCGATTCCTGGTCGGGACAAGTTACCTAGGTGAGGTTTTTTCCGGGGTTTTCCCTCACCTATGAGACAAATGTCAGGTAACTTTAGGCCCTTGTGGTCCCCGGATATCATCTGCCCGTCATTATCATCTTCATCCTCATCCTCGCCTTGTTCTGAATGAGTGTGTGTGTGAATGGTGTGTATCGTCCTATGTGTTTGTGTTGTCTCGGAGGTGGCCCCGGCATTGAGCTGATCACTCATCCGGGGAGGCCCTCCATGTCCTTGTCTGGTCAAAAAAGTATGTATGTGATCCAAAGGTAATCCTTAATAATTAATGAAAAGGCTCAAATTCCGGCTTTAGAGTACATTCCACGATTACAAAGCGCCGCCTGAGAAATCGATCTCAGATTGGATTATGCAGTTCCAAAGCGACCTGTCAACACTGATAATACGTATCGTTTCTCAACTGTTTGTTGACAGATGCATATGGTGTGAATTTTATTTGATAAATTCAGTGTAATTTTCAGAAATTATATAATTTTTCAAGGGAAGGAGTGGTTTGTTTGGATTTTTATTGTCCGCGATACTTTCAGGGTTAAACTATCAATATATTATAGTTGCTGCCCGCGGCTTCGCCCGCCATTATTAATTGACTCCAGGATTTTAAGACATTTACACTGGCAGTTTATTAAAATTAATTAAAATTGTTTGTGGTTCAGAGCTATGATTGCAGAAAAAAATAATTTTATTCGTTTAATTATTTATGTTTACCATGAAAAACAGTATAATCCAATATATAAAATAGAAAGTGTATGGATATGTATGAATGTTTCTATACAAATCTATATTTCTTGACCAATTTGAACGAAATTTTACACATACTCAGTTCAGCCCGGAAAGATACGCGGTGAACATTAAAATTCAAACAAACCACTCCTTCCTTTGAAAATGTATATAATTTCTGAGAATATTATACTGAAAAAATGAAATGCAATTGAGTTATCATGACAACAGTGAATTGTTTACAGTGTTCACATAGGGCTTTGGGAACTACATAATACTGGGCTTTAACAAATTATAATGCTATCGATGTAATAAATTGCTAAAATAATTAATGAAGAATGTAATTCATGAAAATAAAGCACAATGTGATGGAGTCACATAACTTTCTCTACCCCCAACAGGGAAAATATTTTCTCACTTTAAATTTTGAAGTAGAATAAGAGGTCATGTTGCAGGGACAGCTTAAGTGTGTGCCAGTGAGTATGCTATATCAGAAGCCGGTAAAAAATCCTATCCATTGATACGTTACTCATAGCTGTAGGCTTTGCATAGGGATGTTTATGATAGGCCTTAAACATCTAAAAGAAGACAAAATAGGATGGAACATTTTCAGTCCTATGTCCGCAGTATATCATGTCCCAGGTTTTTGGGGAGGAAAGTATGAAAGTGATATTGAATTTTTTTTTTCAGCTCCAAATTTTTTATTTTCCATAAAGACAATACAGTATTTTGTAACCGGAATTTCCGTTTCTTCTTATTTCAACCCCTCCCAGGCATGGTGTGTAGAAGCAACGGAATACAACATTCGACATCTTCTACGGGCCATAAAAAGCTATATCTAGCGTACGGCATAGGGAATAGTTTGACTGTGATAAGTCGTTTTTCCTCATTTCAAATTATAAATACATAGTGCTATTATAGCCTATAAGGACCCAGAGTTTGAAAATCGAAAGACCTTTATAAGTTAATTTCAAATTACAAAATACAAAACCTTGGCGACGCCGGGCCTTCTAAGCTAGTTAAGAGTAAAATTATGTAATTCTTGCAATTTGTAAAAAAATCGATGTCAGTGTTAATAAATACAATATTTTATTATCTTTCTGTTAAATAATTTAAATAAAAATCTAGCAGTTTAGTAAGTAATCGCGGGCACCTGCTAGTGTTAACATATTGTCAACGCCATTATGAACCTTACATATAATTGAACTCAATATGATATACGCCTACTTTCATATTAAGTTGGAGAGGAAGGCGTATGTTGTATCTATTTGATGTTGTCCTAAAATGGAAAGGGAAAGAGGATGATACTAACATTAACGGCTTTGGTTTTTTGTGAGAAGGAGGAGCATGAATAAAAAAGAACAACCTGTGATGTAACATTTCAAATGTACAAAAACGGCACAAGAATATCCCATAACACTTCTAACCTTACGTCGTCGTCTCCGAAGTACTTTATGAGGCAATAGCAGTGAAGTTGATGCCTCTGATTATTTTTTTGTTCCTGCTTTTATCTATTCAACTTAGGATCTAGTAATATAACGCACATTAGAGCATCAGAGCTAACCGTGAATAGTCTGTGCCGTAAACACAATGTGCCATAAACGTAAAGGATTCAACTTTGAAGTATGGCGGTAACCATGACAACGTTAGAGGATTAGGGATGGTAGATTTTCGCAATCGCGATAAATGCTAAGAGTCCCCAAATGCTGTCAAATAAATAAAAGTCCCTTTAGGCAGGCCTAGAGGCTGAGGTAGATTTTGAAGTGCTTTTGGTTTAATTTATTGTCGTTGCGCAGCACTCTTCTCCTTTAGCCTTGGTATAACAAACCCGCAATAATAACTGCAAAAAGAGGATAGTGCACTTTTTCAAAAATTCAATTCTCGCCATATATGAGAGCTATCGAGAAACTAGTTATTGATTTGTTAAGAGCTTTTCAGCGATACCCCACAGGACGTGGTTTCAAAAATTTCGAATTTTCATTCCACACCCACTCGTAACCCCAAAACCCCCGAATCGTTGGTGTCACTGTGAGCTCCATAGGCAGTACTCTAATTTATTCAAACAAAGTTTCCCTCTATACTTTATAGGGGCCGAGATATAAAATTTTCAAAATTTCAACCCCCTCCCCCAACCCCCCCCCCCACCTTGGGCTAATTTTGCTCATTAATTAACTTGTCCGAACTATTGAGCCTAGAAATAACATAATAAAATTTGGTTCAAATATCTTCAAAATTACGGCCGCTAGTTTGTAAAGATATATATATATATCTTTACAAACTAGCGGCCCAAGGTGGGGGGGGGGGGTTGGGGGAGGGGGTTGAAATTTTGAAAATTTTATATCTCGGCCCCTATAAAGTATAGAGGGAAACTATATATATCACAAAGAAAATTGAAAGGGTGGTGGTTTCGTACTTTGGGAAGCATGAAACGTAAAGATATGAAAGATTTTTTTCGAAAATCATGACATGGTATCGATTGCAATAGGTAGATTTTTCTTCGAAATCTACCTAATATGACAGGAAATAAAATAAATCAATTTTTCTTTTTTAAAGAATCCAACAGTGGCTGGACAGATGAGTACCATAAATCCCAAAAAAGCGTTCGGTATGCAGAGAAGAATTCCATATTTTAATCAGACCCACAGTTCCTTATGTGGTTGTGATTAATTTTACAGAGATCTAATAACCAGTAGGCCTGGCCTATAAGAGACAATTCAGAGGTTGACTGCCTGCAAATTGTTTAGCAATGGAAATTAAAAATTCCCAGTCTTTGCCAATGCAGGTATTCAAGAAATCTCAGAAATCTCACAGAAATCAGAGGTGGTAGAAGTACGATTACTTACACAAAGTATCTGGCCTTGAAGACTAACACAGCCAGCGAGCTTCTCGTTACCAGCTTGCGCAGACTCGCATGCGCGTAAGGTCACTTAGCTACTGTTGAGCACAGAGTGAAGATCATGCAGCACGTTGCCAGTCGCAGAAAATACTATAATAGTTGAGTAGAAGGGTAATGCCCCAGCGAGACAGAGATAGAAAACACGTGGAGTGGGATAGAAGAGCTGAGCCAATCAGGGTGCAGCTACCTCCCCTAGGCAGGAACTCTAGGAACAGTGACACTAGCTCCTAAGGTATATACGTAAAAACCCAGAGACTTTGTGGAAGTAATCGTACTCCTACCGGGGAATCGAAGCCAGGCCTCTTGATCCGTAGCAAGCGTCGCTAACCATTAGAACGTGCAGGTGGCCTATAAGGACCTATTAGTCGGCATAAAGTAAATAATGACAGCAGCTTCACAGCTCAAATTGCATACAGAACATATTGTGGGTGCCACTTCTTAAAGACATTTTTCCAAGAACTGTATCTACCTGCTATCACCCTAATCCTCTTCGACCTGTCAATCAGAGAATAGAAAGGTAATTAGACGTATTCACACTTGTCGGCAGTCCAGTACAATGTTGTTAAATACGTACCACGAACATTTACTTCAGTTGAGAAGTGGTGAATGACAGCGGCAACACTGGGGAAACCCACGCGACTACAAGAGTACCTGTTCTTTGTCGATGCAGATTTTCTGATTAGGGAAAAATGCTATTCTACTCTTTTGTAGATAGACGATGGTTTTGGATGAAGTCTTCTTAAAATGGCACGAATAGTACATTCACAGTCCAAGCGAGGAAGAGAAATCTAAATGGCCACTTTCTTTCAGTGATGGGAAGTAATTGAATAAAAGTAATCGGATTACTGTAACAATTCCTTTTTTGGTCCCATTTACTTGTAATCAATACTTTAAAAAAAATGTAATTTGTACTTGTAATAGTAATTGTTACAATTTAGTAGTCGTTAGTATTAGTATCATTCTCGCTTGCTCTATCGCCATCACTACTGTTTTTGCAGAGTTAATATTAACAAAAAGTTACTTAATGTTTCTGAAAATATTCTCATTGATACGTTTTTTTGTTTGTTCATTAATAATTTGGGATTGTGCCCAAAAGAAACAAAAAACAAGGAATTTTTAGGCACTGCCATTTTGTAAAGTAATTGTAAATGTAATTTTAATTTTACTGATTACTTTTGAAAAGTAATTTGTAATTGTAATTAAGTAAAATGTCTCTCAGATAATTGTAATTCAGCCCAATTACTTTCTTTTCATACTTTTCCCATCACTGCTTTCTCTACGCATAATTAGGAGAAATAACAGGAATTCATTTTTTCCTTGTTTAAGTAAAGAGTTTAATCACCCAATGAAATTGACTCTACCGATTTGCCAAGTATTTAGGGATATTTATATCTTCGCCAATGTAGAATGTTTCTTGCAGTACTCCAAATGAATATTCCATGATTTCGGCGCAGGATCGGGTACGTTGACTATGAGGAGCAGGGATACCTATTCTTCTCCAGGGATGTCGGGTTCCTCTTGCCATGACACTTTCTCTGGGCCTCGCAGGCCTGCTTGATGTACTGTTGTTTCTGTTCACATGACATAGCCTTCCATGTTTTGGCACCCTCTTTAACAACAAAAGCTGCGTTCTTGCCCTTATATTTCGGAAAGATGGTCTTCAAGAAGTTAAAGAATGGGTTGACATTTTCACCATACTTTCCACCACATCGCTTCCTCTTGCTGATTTTGTTTCCACGAGTGTGCTTCTTCGGTTTACCCTTACCCTTCTTGGAATGTCCTTCAGCAATGTCTGATCCTGACTCTGAACTTGATCGTGATCTGTTTCGTCTAACCTTTGCCATCTTACCAAGAATTTTGTCTTAAAATGTCATCCGACCCACTAAAATTTGGGAATCTTTCAAATTATAATAAAAGTCGTTTCCATGGTTCTCACCCTATTATTATATTCCTAATGAACAGGGCAAGATTTTGTATCTCTTTTATATGAAGGTTAAAAGATAGCTCGAATATAGCCTATATAAATGTGTATCATGAAATAATCGATTAAATAAGGGCCATTTTTTTCGTCAGTTTCAAAAGATAGGTAATTTTTTGGCAATTTTAGGTTTTTCCGGCATTTTAGGTCATGTTTCAGTGAAGGTAGAGAGGAGCTTTTTCATTTATAAATCGTTACTTTCATATAACAGACAATAGTTTTTATTTGAGAATCTCTGCAAAGTGTTCATAGTTCAGTTTAGTTCAGGTAAACACCATAGCAATTTATCTTGTAGCAATAAAGAATTATTATTTTTTCTTTCTTTATAAAAGGCACATATATTCTAGGGGCATTTTTATGGGCATTCCAGTCAAGAAAGAGTAACAAAATATGTGTGTTTTATATTGTAAATTCATACATAAGTATATAACACACTGTCATCCATTAAGTTTAAGTTGCTTTTAGCAATTCATTACTTAAAGAAACTAATAATTAAGTAATAATGGTAAATTTATTGGTCATTCATAAAATTTCGTGTCTTTTTTTTTACATTTCTAGGTCATAGGCTAAATTCATTTTTTCACTGTTTTATAGTAATTAAATGCATTGCCTTACTAATAAGTGATAGGCCTACTACATTTACTTTCATTTACAATACCTAAAGAATGGTATTATTAATAATAACTAGGGTTCGGCTGTTTATGACCTAAAAAAGTGGAAAATATGACTGAAAAAATGCCCTTAAAAATGACGAAATATGAAGCAAAAATCCTAAATCTGACCTTATTAAATAACGTATTTTCAAAAAATAAATGTTCCAATTTAAAAAGTTTAAAGACATTAAGTTCTTGCTTCACATTAATTCAAGCAGATAATCACTTTTTAATAATATTGATGATTTACAGTTTTACTTGTAATGAACTTCTATTTTAAAAGAATTTGCTCCTTTTTGCTCGCTTCATCAGCTCCAAATACTCCTAATACTTTGTAGACCTTGCGTGTCCCCATGAAATAGGAACATTGATTTTAAATTTTAAGTTACCTATTAATTTGGCATAAACTTTAAATTAATTAAATAAATTTCAAATTTAACTCGATCATGTAGTACATGCACTTTATGATTGTGCTCCTTTACCGAATTTATAACTGAAATATGACATTAAATTACAAATATGGCCAAAATATGACCAAGACCACAAAAAAAAAAAAAAAAAAAAAAAAAAAACGCCAAAAATTTTACTTACATGCAAAAGAAAAAAATGTCCGATTAAGATAACAAGGGTACAATATTCGTCTTAAATTTGTGTTTGCGGTGAGAATGAAGGTCAGGATAAAAATATCACATGTCATAAACATCCGAACCCTAATAATAGCAAATCCATGAGATAATAATGCATTAAAATTGTTTTCTGTACTTAAGTCAGAAATAAGATATTTCTTCTAATGAAGAAGGAGGGGAAACGTACCCATCATACTTGCGACATTTTCCCTTTGGTTCGCTATGCGTCAGATATTCAGTGGCGCGAGAATCATTAGTGATGAACTGTATTGTGGGTGCCTCTTCTTAAAGACTTTCTTTCCAAGAACTGCCTCTACCCGCTGCCACCCTAATCCTCTTCGACCTGTCAATCAGTGAATAGAAAGGTAATTAGGCGTATTCACACTTGTCTGCAGTCCAGTTCACTGTTGCCCAATATGTATCACAGCACGTTTACTTCACTTGAGAAGTGCGGCAACACTGGGGAAAACCACGCGACTACATGAGCACGGTCTGTTCTTTTTCGGTGCATATTTTCTGAATTAGAGAACAATGCTATTATATTCTTTTGAAGGTAGACGATGGTTTGGGACGAGGTCTTCTTAAAATGGCACGAACAGTAGATGTTTTCACAATTCATTAACTAAGGTTTTGGTTCCACTGCAAAGACGACAAAGATGTAATTGTCGAATATTGCACCCTATTTCGATCTCTTTAGCTAATTCGATATCCTAATGATATATGTGTAGGTCTGTGTGTCGTATTTTTAGCCGAATTAGGCCAACTGTAAATTCAGCTCTTTTAAATTCATTATCATCAGGACCCGGATTTTGATTACCTAAGAATACCTTAAAAAATGAGCTGTAAAATGACTGCAAAAATACAAAAGTGACCAAAAACTAAAAAAAAATGACTCAAATATTTGTATGAAAATACTGGTTTATTCATCAGATTTGTGTCTATTCTACATTTATGTTGTTAATGGCTTGTATTTAGTGTATTGGTACATCTCGTTAAATGCAAACAGCAAACAATGTCTTTCTACATACAAATTAAAATTATAACAAGGTATATTTATCTGTTTAATGCTTATTTAGAGTTCCGATAATATTCAATTTAAGTAAATGCATAAAAATGGTAGAAACAACACAAAATACAGTAATAACATAATGACCTTGTATTTTTTAAAATTACCTAAAATGTGAAATGTGGAAAAAATACCGTAAAATGACAAAAAAGGACAAAATAATGGCATTAAATTCTAAAAGTAAAAAAAAAAGGGGAAATTACCAAAATTACCCTAAAATTACGATTTTTATAATCTAGGAGTCATGATCAGAATATCTGCACTAATGGGCAACGTGCATTCTATTCCACTTAAAAGATGACATGTCATCCAAAACCTGGCCCTGATTATCATATATTTTTTAAAACTAAAACATGTCGCAAGTCCTCCCGTGGTATTTGAAAGAAAGAATTCAGTCCAAGACTACCTGCTCTAATACTGGAGCTATGAAGATGACTTTATAGGGTACTAGCTGAAAAGGCCCGGCGTCGCCCGGGCTTTGTATTTTTTAATTTGAAATTAACTTATGGAGGACTTTATGTATGTAGAATTTGAAATGAAGAAAAATATTTATCACACTCAAACTATTCCATCAGAAAATGCCAGATATAGCTTTTTATGGCTCATAGAGAATGTCAAATCCTGCATTCCGTTGCTTCTACACATCATGCTTGGGAGGGGTTGAAATAAGAAGAAACAAATTAAATAAGATTGTATTGACTTGACGGAAAATTGTATTTCTCATTCTCATGTTACCATATAATCGTTTCGGGGCTGAAATAAAAGAGAAATGCTGTATCACTTTCATACTTTCCTCCCCTAAAACCCGGGACATAATATACTGCGAGCATAGGACTCAAAATGTTCCATCCTATGCTTAGGGCCTATGATAAACATCCCTATTTCTCAACTAATACAAAGCCTACAGATATGGATAACGTATAAGGGGAAAGGATTATTTACAGACTTCTGATATAGCATACTCACACACTTAAGTTGTCCCTGCAATACGACCTCTTCTTCTACATCAAAATGTGAAGTGAGAAAATATTTCTTATGTCGAGGGTAGAGAAAGTTATGTGACTACATCACACTGTGCTTTATTTTCGTGGATTTCATTTTCAGTAATTATTTTTGCCAATATATTACATCGCTGAAATCATAATTCGTTAAAGTTGAGACGATTGCTACTTTGCAATTGAATTACTCAGCCTATATCATTATAATGAACAAAATAAGTTTATTATATAAACTTATTAATCAGAATAATAAGATAAATATTAATCAATTAGGACTTTGCATTACCAATAACATTATAGAAATAAGTAAAATTCAACTAAAATTATTTGAACAGGTTACAGCAGAAATGAAATAAGAATATAATATTTGCAATATTATATTCAGGCTGGACTTGTGTAGATATTGAAACGAGACGGATTTCCCGGAACGTAAGAATGGACTTATGAACTATACTAAAGAATCTCAGTGGGGTGTAGTAGACAGTCATTCATCACGAAACTCACTGCTATTGAACTAAAAACGCAGAGAAAGAAGAGCTTACTGACTCTATTGAAATTTAAAGGCTTAGTAAGTGGGAAGTTCTTGCTCAATAGCGCTTCGGGGAATCCTGGATCATTTCTTATTACTGACAGCGTGGCCAAGCGCTGCCATCCACGTGTATTAGCGTCTATGCTGGGTAAGGAGCATTAGCCAATGAAATAAGGGTTTGTGTCCGAAGATTCGGAAAAAACAATGTAATTTGATGTAAACATAGCTACAAGAGGCTAAAAGTAATACAAGGCGTATTGGACTTTGAACGATGAGAAGTGGGGACACGCAGTAAATGGTATCGACACTCTCTCGTCTACGCTCTGGGTGAGCGGGACGATTTTCACAGCATCCAGCTTCCGACTTAGTAGGAGTCGGGAAGCTATTAATATTCTTCGATCAGTAAATGATTTAAGTATCATTTACTGCAGTATTATTTAAATCTACACGACGAATATATTCAGGTTTGAGGTACGGCTTAATTATAGCTGAGTACCAACTTAAATTCAGTGTGTATCAAACTGTAAGTACCAGTGAATCAACGACTTTACAAGGTATTCTAATGAATACACGAGATTAGGGAGAAAGACACCTTAATAACGGGACCCACTCATCTGAAGTCAAAGTTCACGAACGACGAGTATTTTGCAAAAGCCTATTAACTGTTTTTACAACTAAAGTAAAATAAACAACACTCTTACCAGTTAACCAGTGAGTTTTGATTGCATCAGAGTATAAAGTAGACTGTTTTTAAGAACCATAACTACCCAGATTTGCCCCCAGATACTGAAGATAATCTCTGCTTCGACTGTAGCGAAACCGTGGCTGTAATTGGTTTCGTAACCCCGCGAACCGTTACATACGTGACTTACCCAATCTGTGGGGCTCGAAGTTAAAAGCTCAAAGTTAAAGGCTCGAAGCTAAATTGTGTCGACTCAGAATATTTAAATTAAAATAATAACTGTTACACACATCATTGAGTAGAGACTACATACATTGCAACGATTAACGGGAAGAAAAAGTCAAGATAGGGATAGATAAATTCAAGACCCGAGCAAGAAGAATCAGGAGTGGGCAGACCGAAGATAGAATACCGGAGCAGCAGTAAAAAGCCTTGTAAAAATATAGTTTATAAGAGGGTATTATTGCTAGCTATAAGAGGGTATTATATGTATTTATGTTCTGTGAAGGGTATGATTTATATGTATGCAAAGGTGAGTGAGCATGCTTTTTATATATTGAGTGATCCCAGTGCAGTAAATAAAGCTAGGGTTGTGTAGAAATGATGACGTTAAGGAACGGAAAAGCTGTAAATTCAAATATGGAAACCGAGGAAATGTATAACGGTCAAGACGTGCTAACTAATAGCGAGATAGATCAAATCCAAGAGAATGAAATTGTATTAGGTAACCAGGAAACTAGTAATAGTAATGAATCTGAAATTCTATTAGTTAATGAAAGCCTAGTAGTTAATCAGGAGACTAGTGAGGAGAGGGAACCAGAGATTTCATTAGTTCAGGAAGATAGGCCTTGTGAAAATACAATGTCAAACCAAGTAGATGAGGGACCGCCTTCATGGATGAAGCACTTCATAATTGATATGCAAATACAGAATCAAAAAAGGGATGAAATATTAAGTAAAAAATTAGAGGAAAATAGCAGTAAATTAGCTGAAAAGATTGATAGGAGTTCAAAAAACAGTAAAGAGGAAACTAGAAAGATAGGGGAAAAATTGGATAGGAGTACCAGTGAGATGAGGTTAATGATTGATCAAATATCTGATAAATCAAAGAAAAATGAAGATATGATAAATAAACTCTCAGACGAAAGTAAAGTAACAACTGTAAAATTAACTAAAAGGATCGACCACGTGCAAAACAAAGTCGAGGAAAATAGAAAACAGTTGGAACAGAAAATAGAGCAGGATATAAGAACTCAGAATAAAAACTTAGAGGAAAAATTAGTTCAAGCTTTGTCAGTGGATATGGGGGTAATAAGTACTAATATTCAAGGACAGGTTAATGATATTGAAACTAAACTAAACAAAATAGTTGCAGTACAGAATAATGTGACTAAAGAGGTTAATGATCATGCTGATAAACTAAGTAGGATGAGTAGTGACATTTCTTGTACCGGAATTCAGGCTAATGGTAGAGGGGTTTGTTCACAATTAATTCATTGTACGAATGCGGAAAATAACCACCCACACGGGAGTCAAGATGGTGAACCGAGGACTCCGAGCATAAGCCTAGAATCAGAAAATTCGCGAGGTGACCTAGGCCTACACGACAATGTTGTTATCCCAGTAACTAGCTATATTAATACTCATGTAAATAAAATCGCGGACTTAGATTGGCCTTTGCCTTATTATAATGATGAGAAGAATGCTAATCCTCATGAATTTATAAGGGAGCTAGAGACATACTTTAAAGTTAAAGGCATTCGAGAAGAATTTAAGATACTAGTTGTTCAGAGATCGCTTGAAGGTAGTTGCAAAGACTGGATGCAGGTTGTAATGAGAGAAGGAACTGGGTACCAAGAATTCAAAAAGTTATTTATGGATAAATATTGGAGCGATTCGCGTCAGAGTGAAGCTAGGACTGAACTATATTCAGGGCACTATAATGAGCAAGGGAAAATGACGAGTACTGAACATTTCGTAAGACTCATAAAATTAGCCAAGTCGCTAAATATAGTTTCCGAAAAAGAGGTCATCCAAATTTCAATGAAACACTTCGGTCCAGATATTCATAAATTGCTAACTGTGGCAAGACCACAATCTTACTCGCAGATGCTTAGCTTGTTAACTGAATTTGAGGAAGGCGAGAGAGCCATAAAGAAATTCCATAGTTATCAGCGGTACAATAATACTCAAAATCGTGGAGGAAATCAAGCACAGTACGCAGGCGCTAGCCGAAATAATGAGAATTATAATGACAGTAATGGTAGGCCTACACAAGGTTATCAGGATGCAAGGGGGAATAATTATAATTACGGAAATGGAAGAAATCAGAATAATTATAATTACGGAAACGGAAGGAATGAGAGGGTAAATTATAATAGTTACAGAGAAAACCAGAATACTAATAATGGTTCATGTAATACCAATAATAATACCACTGATGATAGAAACAGGTCACGACCTCAAAGCGTGGGAATAAATCACATAGCCTTCCAGGAACAGGAGAGAGGAAATGTAGATCAGACTTATCGATATGGACAATTACGAGACGGTCGGTACATTCCTCATCAAAATAACGGGACGGATAATTGTAGCCACGTGCCAGATTCACAACAAAGATTAGATCCTAGTGTGAATGCATTTCATCACGCCCAAGCCGACGCAGCAGGTGTAGGAATTGACAGGTGTCAGCCAGAGGCTTTAAACTTAATAGAGATGCGATAAGAGGTAATATCCCGTCTAACTCATGCCCAGTGACCTCAGGGGACTCCCCTCAAACAAACAGAACTGATATAAATACCGTAGAAGTGTCTGATGACTTGAATAAAAAGTTAAACCAACAAAATTTATGTCCACCGCAGATTAAAGCAAATATAGGAAATTTAAAGGTACAAGTTCTCGTAGATGGAAATATAGTTACTGAAATTCCGTTTCTCACGACTCATGCAACAGATCATCATACATGCTCCGAACGGGAATTAGCTATCCAAGACGAATGCTTTATTATTGAAAGTTTATCAGCTGTGCAACTAGATAATGAGGGGGAGGAATTTTCAATTATGCAGAATGTAGGCCTGTCGAGCCCAAGCAATAATATTGAGAATCAGAATGGCGGAACGCCAGATCAGTATCAGAAACGCACGGAAATTGATGAATTTAATAATACATTTGTAGAGGAAGTATACGAAGTAGGATCAAGTTATGAGATAAACATGTGTGAGACAGATGTCCGTGATCAGGGAAATTATAGTGAGGAGAACGGAGAAGAGGGTACTGAAAAATTGCGAGAATCTGAGATCTTAGAAATTTTAAGGAGTAAATTGGACGGCACCACGCCTATTAAGGATCCACAAAAGAAACCTAAACATCACTACCACAAACATAAAAAGAAAAAGAAAAAGAGGGAAAAGAATCTGTCGAATGCAGTAAATAAAAGAATGTCTCGTCTCGAGTTATTGTAATAGAGGACCGTTTATAGTGACTAACATTTTTAATGGGATTTGCTATGAAGTGACTGATCCTAAAACTAATAAAGTAGTGGGACGGTACAATCTTTCATTTGTTAGGCCGTACAAAGAATAACCATTTAAATAGGTAAAACAACATTGGAATAGGCTTGGGTCATTTCAATAGAATTAAGGCACTAAAACTGAGGGTGTTATTATTGTAAGTATACATGTCCGCGGAGCAGATATGAAGCGAAATGTAGGCTTGCAGTATAACCTCAAAAATGTGAAATTCATGGGACGTGCAGAAAATATATATCCTCTGCCGATTATATTGTTGTTATTTAATTGTAGTATGGACCTCGACACTTAAATCCGTCGATCTTTTATTGTTGTTATCTCTTCTTAGTCTGGACGTTGTACCAAATAGATCCGGTCGCCCTTTTATCTAGGTTAGAATAGATTTAGTAAGTGTTTTCAAGTGTTTGTATTCATAGGTTAAATTAGGTTTTGCATTAATATTTCATTATTACCTGATGAGGTGAGGTATCTGTGGTCATGATCTAAGATAGCCTACCGTGTGCGAAGGGTGTGGTGTGTGAGAGAGTAAGAAAATATTGTAGTATGTGAAGTATGAATGAAGCAGTTGTGCCAGGTATAGGAAATGTCATTCACTCATCACAACAAATAACATTACTGTGAGAAGGTGGGAAGCTATTCCATGTAATAGAATACTAGTTAGCACGAAGGTCATTGTACTGGGATTCACAACAAACTCTGCTCACTTATGTCACACTAAGCACTTCATGTCAGGAGTAAAACAGAATTACTCCGTAAATTTGAAATTTTGAATACAAAACATAAATTTTCGTAGAATTCTCTTGGGCATGTGAGACGATTGCTACTTTGCAATTGAATTACTCAGCCTATATCATTATAATGAACAAAATAAGTTTATTATATAAACTTATTAATCAGAATAATAAGATAAATATTAATCAATTAGGACTTTGCATGACCAATAACATTATAGAAATAAGTAAAATTCAACTAAAATTATTTGAACAGGTTACAGCAGAAATGAAATAAGAATATAATATTTGCAATATTATATTCAGGCTGGACTTGTGTAGATATTGAAACGAGACGGATTTCCCGGAACGTAAGAATGGACTTATGAACTATACTAAAGAATCTCAGTGGGGTGTAGTAGACAGTCATTCATCACGAAACTCACTGCTATTGAACTAAAAACGCAGAGAAAGAAGAGCTTACTGACTCTATTGAAATTTAAAGGCTTAGTAAGTGGGAAGTTCTTGCTCAATAGCGCTTCGGGGAATCCTGGATCATTTCTTATTACTGACAGCGTGGCCAAGCGCTGCCATCCACGTGTATTAGCGTCTATGCTGGGTAAGGAGCATTAGCCAATGAAATAAGGGTTTGTGTCCGAAGATTCGGAAAAACAATGTAATTTGATGTAAACATAGCTATAAGAGGCTAAAAGTAATACAAGGCGTATTGGACTTTGAACGATGAGAAGTGGGGACACGCAGTAAATGGTATCGACACTCTCTCGTCTACGCTCTGGGTGAGCGGGACGATTTTCACAGCATCCAGCTTCCGACTTAGTAGGAGTCGGGAAGCTATTAATATTCTTCGATCAGTAAATGATTTAAGTATCATTTACTGCAGTATTATTTAAATCTACACGACGAATATATTCAGGTTTGAGGTACGGCTTAATTATAGCTGAGTACCAACTTAAATTCAGTGTGTATCAAACTGTAAGTACCAGTGAATCAACGACTTTACAAGGTATTCTAATGAATACACGAGATTAGGGAGAAAGACACCTTAATAACGGGACCCACTCATCTGAAGTCAAAGTTCACGAACGACGAGTATTTTGCAAAAGCCTATTAACTGTTTTTACAACTAAAGTAAAATAAACAACACTCTTACCAGTTAACCAGTGAGTTTTGATTGCATCAGAGTATAAAGTAGACTGTTTTTAAGAACCATAACTACCCAGATTTGCCCCCCAGATACTGAAGATAATCTCTGCTTCGACTGTAGCGAAACCGTGGCTGTAATTGGTTTCGTAACCCCGCGAACCGTTACAAAGTCCAGCATTATATAGTCGCCAAAGCCCAATGTTATCAAAGTAAACAATACACTGTTGTCATGTGAACTGAACAGCATTTCATTTTTTTCAGTAGAATATTCACAGAAATTATATAATTTTCAAGGGAAGGACTGATTTGTTTCAATTTTAATGTCGACAGCGTTACTTCCCGGGCTTAACAGGGTATGTGTGCAAAATGTCGTGTAAATTGGTAAAGAAATATAGATTTGTATAAGGAACAAACATACATACATACATATACATAGGCCTACATACACACTTTCGATTTTATATATTAGATGCTTGATCTAAAACTACCCCGAACTGGCTTGTAGGGAATAAAAAAAAAAAAGACTTGTTAAAAATTTATGTGTTCCGAGCACTTTCATAGAACTTCCTAATAATAGCTACCAGTTAATTATATTAGAACTCATAATACTATTTATTAGTTATCAAAATCTTGTTTCATAGAGATATGAACACTACTCATAAAATCTCTTCACTCATATTATTATTAGTTCATTTGTCAGCTATTTGATTTGGAGGTTATGTCTGGATTGTTGTTTGTGTTTTTTCTTTTCTTAGTCTTTTTGTTAATGCTATTTCAAAGCAGCATGACCTACACATAGCCTATATTCATAAATGTAACAAGTAATAATTAGCTCTAAGAAATCAGTAAATCTGTCAGGCACTTTTCAAAATAGCAGTAAGTTAAGCTTATGTACTAAAATCTAACCTCAAATCCTAAAAACTTATGACAAAAATTCCTTTGATACTGTATATAAGCTTTCTCTAAATTGATAATTAAATCAGAGTGATTCATATTCCACTATTTTAAGATCAAGAAATCGGAATTACATGGGTTTCAGTATAACTTATTCAGGGGTGCCCACAGGGGGGGGGTTAAGACGCAGACTGCGTCATTGAAATTTCTGGGGGGGGGGCAAAATATTATTGTTTTATGAATTTTCTGGGGGGGGGGGGTGAAAATTTTTGCAAAATTAGTGTTTTATATGTTAAAAATAAAAATGGTCAAGTTTTATAACTTTAAAAGGTCTCTTCTAATTCTTTAGAAGTGAATAGTCAATAAATTAGCGCCCATACCCGGGGGCGGGGGGGGGGGGCGCAAGGGAAAAAATGTATATTAATAATTATTATAGTCAGGTGTTTTTCTTTTAAGACAATTATTTGAAAGTCAGTTGAGACATAAAAAGTTTGCAGAAGTTTTACCAAATCGACAACATGGAAGCAGAATCCACAGTGGATTAGGAAAGGGGGTTTCAGGGGTTTTTGACCCCCAAAAGTCAAAACCTAAAATTCTATATTTGTACATTAAAAAAATATTTAATTAAACAAGATTTGTTGGTGTGTCAGATATGATATAGCAGTTATTTTCTTCTCATAACATAATGAGTAGTATTATGTCCACTGTTCCATGTGTTATTAAACTTTTCTTATAAATAGTAATAAGCAGTGCTTTTTTTCTAACAAAAAAGGTGGCGGTACTCACCGAAACTTTTTAACTTAATCACACGGGAGCTCCCACACTTCTCCCAGAAGTCATTTTTCTGAGTTAATGTCGAATAGTCGGGCCTATCATGGCCAGAAATGTTTCTTCCCGGAATTGCAGTAAAATTACCGGTACTTGTGACGTTCTCTAAAGATTAATTTTATTCGTTGTGTGCAGTTTATAAGAAACTTCAAAAACATCGTCATGCACTCTTTTATTGAGCACCGGTTCAAAATAATTACATATTTTGCTCATTTCACTTCTCTACTTGTGAACCACGTGCAAACCTTGATCCTACAATTGTACTAAGCAACTGTGAATTTACTTGCCTCTGCAACACAAATGAAGGGTTTTCTTTTCAAATTATATGTAACCAACGAATGCAGTTAAATTTAAACACGCACTAACTCCTGATTAACTATGGTGGTTAGCTATTTACTACTTGTTTGTTACTACATTTGCACTTGGTGCAATACTTGTACTGTTAGAATGGCCTTGGCCACAGGAGCAGTTTGCTGAGGGCTGGAAAAACCAACCCCAACTCTCTTGCAGTCCAGCAGCCACGGCAATTTACTGAAACTATCATGTGCTCGTGTGTAGGCTATTATGTATGTAGAAATCTAACAAAACAAGCTTGATTTTAAGTACTAGGCCATAATTTTATAGGAATTGTGAAAGGAATATTCCGGGTAATATCCAATTTTTTGAAGGGAAAAAAGGTGCCGGTACTGCGTACCGTTGCGTACCGTCACAAAAAAAGCACTGGTAATAAGTATTATAACTTAGGTAACAATTTCTTGTTTAAGTTGCCATGTCTTAGACATGGACGTCCGCAGAAATCTTGCCAAGGAGGGGCAAATGAACAAAATACTATTAACACTACCATCACTATGCTTGAAGCAAGCAGCTCATTTTATTCAATAAAATTAATATTAAAATAATAATCATCGTCATCCAATCGATGATTTATTGTAATTGGACCTATGGTGATGGATACACAGTAAAAATTAATGTAGTATACTCACATGGCTTTTTCTACCCCTTACAAATTCACAGATGGGCCTTCTATTCATATAAAATTGGATAGACTACATCCGTTGCATTACCATCATTACAATAAATAGCTTGGCTGGAAATGATTTAAAGTTTAGTGGAATTAATTATCCCTACATGCTCATATCTAAGGTAGTCAGCTGTTACAACTCATATTATAGTATGTGGAAAAGTAGCATCACTGCATATTAGTTGCTTTCAGTAATTTAATTTACAGATTTATGTGTAAACAAAATTTCCAGAGAGGGGCAGCGGCCCTACCTTGCCCCCCCCCCTTCCGGACGGCCATGGTCTTAGAGTATAGTAAACAAATTTGCTAACTAGTTTTTCAGTGCTAAAATAGCGTAAAATATGATTTTCATTAGTTCAAAATTTAAAAATTTTCCGGGGGTGGACCCCCACATAGGTAATGATTTATTATTTAAATTGGCATGTCTTAGAGTTTGGTAAACAAATTTTCTAACTAGTTTCTCAGTGCTAAAATAGAGTAAAATATGATTTTCATTAGTTCAATATTTAAAAATTTCCCGGGGGTGGACACGCGACTTAGGTAACAATTTCTTGTTTACATTGGCATGTCTTAGAGAATGGTAAAGAAATTTCCGAACTAGTTTTTGAGTGCTAAAGTAGCGTAAAATGTGATTTTCATTAGTTCAATATTTAAAAATTTTCCGGGGATGGACCCCACTTAGGTAATGATTTCTTATTTACATTGGCATGTCTTAGAGCAGGGATGGCCAACTGGCGGCCCGCGGTTATGTTTTATGCGGCCCCCGAACAACTTTTTAAAAGTATTACGGTAGATATTTTTTAACAGAAATATAAAATACAAAATTTCCTACAAGAGTCCAGGTTAAGTTCAAATTGTATATAATTACGACCTGATAATAAATTTTTTAACAACTAGCAAAATAAAGGTTTAATTACTTTAAGAGAATCAGTAGGAAGTATACTTTGAGTAGGCCTATAAGGCAAACACGCCAGTTTGATGTCGCACGGTGTGGCAACTACGCTTTCCGAAAAGACTGACTGCACGGTTTGGCAACTGCGCGTTCGGAACCAAACAAAACACTCAGTGACTCTGAGATACTAAGACTGTGCGCACGCGAGGCTAGCTACTGTCAAACTGCTGGTGCTTCATCACTGTGTTTAGTTTTAACTTACAAACCTAATTACGTTATTTCACGATGGGTAAGAAAAGAAAAGTTTCAGAAGAAAACAGAGTGTTTCAAGACAAGTGGGAAACCGAGTATCTGTTTGTAAATAACAAGGACAATAAACCCCAGTGTTTAGTGTGTTTGCTTGTACTGTCTGTCCATAAAGAATATAACCTCAATCGGCACTACACTCAGCACCATGCAGCTAAGTACAAAGATTACACTGGACAAGCTAGGCTTACTATTGTATCTGACTTGAAGAAAAAGGTTAGTGCTCAAAAAAACCTATTTAATAAATCCACAACTTTGCAAAAAAATGCACTCTTAGCTTCTTATATTGTAAGTGCAGAGATAGCTAAAGCCAAAAAACCCTTCACTGATGGTGAGTTTGTAAAGAAATGCTGTATAGAAGTGGCTCAAGCTTTTGGTGAAGAAAAATTTAGTAATGAGTTTAAAAACGTCTCACTTTCAAAACAGACTGTCACTAGAAGAATTGAAGAAATAAGTAAACATGTTTCCAGTGTAATAAGTAATATTGTTTCTGAGTCTTCCTACTTTTCTCTAGCCTTGGACGAGTCCACTGATTTAACAGACACTGCTCAACTGTTAATTTTCATCAGAACAGTAGACAATAATTTCATGATAAATGAAGAATTACTGGCTCTAGAGTCACTGCATGGTCATACTAAAGGTCAACACATTTTTGATGCACTTATGAAAGCCCTCAACAGCTGTGAAGGAACAAAAAAGTTGTCAGCAATTGTAACAGATGGGGCCAAAGCTATGGTTGGCTCTCAACTAGGCCTAGTGGGCTTGTTAAGAAAGGCTGGTATCAGCTGTCCATCATTTCACTGTATTATACACCAGGAAGCTCTTTGTGGGAAAATGCTGGAAATGGAAGACACAATGAAAACAGTTATGAAATGTGTCAACATGATCAAAGGAGGAAATAGGTCATTGACTCATAGAAAGTTCATGGCTTTTCTAACAGAACTCGAAGCAGAGTATGGAGACTTGACACTCTTCACAGAAGTACGCTGGCTAAGTAAAGGGAACTGCTTAAAACGATTCTTCGCTTTAAGAAAAGAGGTAGCTGAGTTTCTCAATGCACATATAAATACGCCTATCTCCAAAGAAGTTCAAGAAAAACTACTAGATTCTAAGTTTTTATGCAATATGGCTTTCTTAACCGACATAAGTCACCACATGAATGAACTTAACTTGAAATTGCAAGGTCGAAATCAAACAGTACCTCAGTTAGTTGGACACTTAGATGGATTTGTAAATAAACTTAAGGTTTTCATATCAAGCCTAGAAAAAGCTAATCTAGTACATTTCCCATCGTGCAAAGAAATTATGGAAGAAATTCCAACCAGTGATTTCAGTTTTTGCATACCGAAATTGAATATGCTTTTGGAGTCATTCAATGAACGATTTTTGGATTTTAATGAACTGCGACCACATCTCTTCTTATTCAACAATCCCATGACATGTGACATTTCCCAGCAAGATGACGACCTACAGTTGGAGCTCTGTGATTTGCAAAGTGACCAAGTTTTCCAGAAAAGACCAGAAACTGGTGTCGAATTCTGGAGTAGGCTGCCTGAGGACAAATATCCCAAACTACGTGATTTTGGTAAAAAAATTGTTTCAATGTTTGGAAGCACCTACATTTGTGAGAGCACTTTTTCCTCGATGAAATTTATAAAATCAACTCACCGTAACAGACTTACAGACAACCATCTTCAAGATTTGCTTAAAGTGGCCACCACCTCGACAAGAATTGATTTTGACAAACTTGTGAACGATTGTGCCCGCCCTCAGTGTTCTGAGCCGTGAAATTCGGCTCAAGTGGTATAAAGCGCCCCTATGGTTGTTTGTTTGAACCACAAAAACTTTAATTATCATTGGTTTTACGCGTCCGAGTTTACCAGCGGTTACGTCTGGTATTTCTGAACGTGGTACGTGGAAGCGAGACCCTGGAGCGCCGTTCTTACGTGCTTCAGTTGGGAGCTGCCTCTGACAACGCGAGTATGTAGTGCTTGATTCTGTGATTTGGTGGGCGTGTACAGCAGTTCAGCCATGGATCGTGCCTGCTGTTTCGGTGAGATTGTTCCTTTTCTATCTTAATACAATTTATAAATTCTGTTCAATTCTTTATCTCACCTGATTTTGGATCTGCTAAATTTGCCGTAATGTATATATAGTTCGTTTATTTGTTGAAGTTTAGATTATTCATTTTCTCGGGTTTTTGGCTTCTAGAAATTTCGCCCACAATTAGTAATTTATTCATATTATGTTTCATTTTTCTTCGTCCGTCCGTCCGCCTAAAATATATTCTCCAGTTCTCCTGAAACTAATACCACGTTCGTAGGTTTTTCTAAATTAATGGTTAATTTTTCAAGTGATGTAATGAATGTCCGAAGTCGGCTAGGTTATACATAATCCAAGCAGTTGTCAGTAACTGGAATTTGTTGCAGTATTTGAAGTTTAAGATAGAATCTATGGCATAAGTAAAGTACTAAAATACAGAGTGATATTTCATAACTGGTATAATCTTTCAAGCTCTTTGAATTAGACTTTGGTGTTACGACGAGCTCGTAATAATTAGTTCCTGAGTGGAGTTTAACTTTACAATTCAAAAATAAAATCAGTAATATAAATTCATATACAGCGTGATCACATTTTCAGTAAATAATCTGACATGTAATTTGAAATAAGCTTGGATGCCACAAATGTGTATGCACAGAGTAATTTTAATGAAGTAATTTTGGCTACTGTTTAAATTGGATAATTAGCCATTTTGTATATATTAACTTTTAGATTATTTATTAATATTTATTTAATTTATTTGCATATTTATTATGTCCAAAGAACCATACAGGTATCAATAATCAGTACCAGATATACCCATGTTTGTTAAATAAAATTGTTAGTTAAACCTTACCCTTGCTTCTTAATGGTATTTGTAGTTACCCGAGGTTTCCAGATTTTTGTCCAATCAATTTTCAGAGTTACATATGGGGATAATGGGCCGCAGTGTGAAAGTTCAGCAGGGCGTTTACTTGATTTAGCTAAAAATGGTCAAAACCAAATCTACATTCTAAAACCGTACGCTAGCTTCCCGTACGTAAACTCGTGCACCCTCAGAGGGGGCACAAATAAGTGGTAGCAGAGCGTAGTTAGGTTTTTGACTCCCATTTTTCTAAATTTGTGCTCTGCTGCTCTTTATTAAACAAAACTTTGGAAGATTTTGTATGCTTTTTCAAAATTCCGTTTGTAGAAACTCATGTGTTACCACTTCTCGATTTTGATCTAGTTCCTCAGTGTAGGCTGGATCGGCATTTTGTTCTGGCATTGATAGTAGTTCTGCGTTTCAATTTTGAAGAATTTCAGTGGACTTTATCAGTAACTTTTACTATTCTGAACTTCATCAAATCCGGTTTTGACATAATTAACCTCACTTATTTTGTATTATTAGCCTTACTTAAAACTGATATCTGCAAATATTCCGTTTGTTCATTATTCTAACCTAACGCTGATTTTGCACTTCTTATTCTATCCTAACAACAAAATAGTTTTGGCTGTTAGTATTTATATATCCTTCATCATGAGTAATAGGATTCATGTACCGATTGAATTTCTTTTGAAAGCTGACATTATTTATGAGTTAGTTATCCGTGGAATTAAGGTGAATTCGGAGGATTCAGTGGCGAATTTATCTAAACTATTAAGAGATAATTTCTCGACCCCAGTTAATCCGAGTCACTTAAAAGATATCAATGCTGATAATGAAATTCAAGCTCTTGTCTCTAAAGTGGAAGAGATTTTTCAACAGTGTCGCGAACTTGCTGATGAAGGTGGTTTTTCACAAAAACAGGCAAAACGTCTTATCGCTAAATTGGATCATATCCAAAATAGAATTTCTGATTTAATTCAAATTGGTCTTTCTCTAGATTATAGCCAGACCTTAAGCTCACTCAGTATGGAGATCGCGACGGAAAAGGATAAGCTCAAATCACAGTTGGCAGAAAATTTGAATAGAAATTTTGAAGCTGATCATTCTGAAGTCATTACAGCTATTAACGGGGATTCTCCGAACCCTTTTCTCAACAATGAGCCAGTAGTAACTAATGTACTCCAACATACCCCAACGCCGGTTGTTAGAAATTTACAATTTGATCTCAGTAAAGATTTTTGTAAACTTCCCCACCCTTTAGGTAAACTGTTAGACAGGTTGGAACATTTTAGTGACAGTTCTTTGGAAGAAATAATTAAATTTTTGCTTTTTCTATGCGAACTTAAGACTCAAGTGGATATTTTTGCATTTTCTCAGAAACAAATTCTTGCCTTATGCTCTGCACATTTACACGGTGGTTTGAAAAAGCTAGCCACTAGAACTGTTAGAGAAGATAGAGATTTGAATTATTTTCATGATATTATTCTTGAATATTATCTCCCATCCAGAGCTCGCGTAGGTCTTATGAACAAATTGTATTATAGGGTTCAAAATGAAAAAGAAGCCTTTTCGGACTATGTTAATGATATTAAGGCTTATGCCGAAGTTTTTCGTGTTGACTACTCAGAAGCACAGATAGTTGAGAACATTCTGGTCGGCATGTCACCGAAAGCTAGGGGCATGTGTATATTCGAAAATAAGCCCTCCACCTTTCAAGAGTTAGACCTATTATGTGCTAGATCTCTCTCTTTGGGGTTTTCTGATTCTTTGAGAACTGGGAATGGGGGTTGCAGTAGATTTCCTTCTCAATCTGAACCTCTAATTAATCAACAGAGAATAAAGACTTCTACCAATTATATAGAGCGCAGGTCGTGTTATTTCTGTAAGGAACTAGGCCATCTTCGCAACAATTGTCCAAATAGGCCTTTGAGGGGAGTGACTCGAAATGGTCCAGTATTTAGGCGTGGAGATAATTAGAGCTAATTTATGGTCTTCTTGAACCTTAAGTAGATACTAATGTTTAAAGTTGGGTATTTAGATTAAATGAGGTATGCTTTGCCTAAAAATTCACTGTTTGTCTGATACAAAACTGGGGTGTTTCTAATATTTTAAATGTTTGTAAAATTTTATATTGTGTATGAATATTTCGGGGTGTTTTGGGCTCCCTCTTACTTCTTGCTGGGAGGAAGGGTAGATCCACGAATACGTTTATATATTCTTCTGCTAATTCCTGTAAGGAGGTTTAGTTTTCAGATATTTCGTCGCGGGCGGCTCACTGGTAATTCCGGAAGCCATTGAGCTGGACGTTTCGATTTTGTTCCGTTGTCTGGGTAAATTCAAAGGAATTCCCTTGACGTCACTTTTTGGTTTCCTTATTCTGGGACCCCTACAATAAACTCCCCGATTATCACTCACCTGGATTTTGTAAATTGCTGGTATTTATTCTTGATAAATGTTATGGTGGATGTACCTGAAATTTTATAAAGTGGGAAAGGATTCAGGAGAAACTGAATGTTCTTTTCGCGAATCGGTTTCAAGGAAGCATATTTTCAGCTCCCAACTCATTTTGTTTTAAATGTAATTTTTTTTAAAGGTAAAGTATGGTTACAAAACATATATATATATTTGCTTGGACGCATACTGTGTGGTTTCTATTTTATGTTTCAGTTTGTTGTCATCTGCCCAAGGGACATTGTTGTGGTCGTGTACTCTGACCCAGACTTAGTGTGGACCTAGTATGTGGGGGGGGCTATCCCTCTCTTTCTTCTTGGCTGCCTGTCTGAGTCCCGTCTTGTGCCGTGTCCGTCACCTTGGTTCCTGCTCTGGAGACGTCTGGGGTTGGTTCCTGTAACAAAAGAGGAAGCATCTATTAGAGAGGACGCATTGCTGAGCTACAAGCTGGGTTGCAGAAACATGCATCTGCATCCAGATAAGCGGAGATGTCTGCTGGGATTGGGAGTAAGCGGAATTCCAGGAAGAGAGGAGCTTTTGATGGAAACATGGAAGCGTGCTGGTCCAGGTCTTGGTCATGCTGAGAGAATCTCTGAGGCATGCAATTTGAAGCAAAACTTTTATTGGAGCCATTTCCATGCTATTTGGCAAAGCAAACTTTAAGAGCCATGCATGACGTCATTGAGACAGTGAGATCCTGCTCGGATGGGAGAACTTGTGGATCTATAGCAAGCAGTATTTTGGACACAGCAGATAAGAGCCGCACAAATGCAACTTACTGTGCAGCCGACTGCCATCTTACGATCACTTCATCTTGTTGATCGTGTTTCCATCCCCTATTTTCCTGTCGTGCCCTTTGATGCTTTGCCTCAAAATTCTAGTTTATCCTTCCGCGCCCTTCCTCGGCGAGACTTGCCATCCTGTTAGCCCCCATCTTTATCTGATCCATCGAGTGGCAGTACAGATTCTCCTAGAAGATACTTCGCACTCTTGATTAAGCTTGACCTGGCGGCACAACATCTAGCTAGAGACAAGAAGTCCATGCCACTGTCTCTCACTCTGGACTTAAAAGCTACTGTGCATCAGATGCAGTTATTCTCTACAGTTCCTGCTCGAGCGGCTGGGCGGTGGGAACCTTCCCGCTAGCTGTTCCATGGTCTTCGCTGGGCACTCCTGTGGTGCAGAGTTGCAGAATATTGGAAGTCCTGCTCCAGTGGTGAAATGCTCGGTGCGTCTGGACTAAGAATTGGATGTCTTTCTCTCTTCAGTTTGGTGCTGGTGTTTATCTCCCACCCCGGGGGGGAGGAATAAATGGAGTGGTTCGTGTGTTTGGAACTCATGAAGAGTACAAGAGTCTCTGAAGTTTCGGCGGCACTGGTCAAGGCGAGGAACTTTCGACGGCAGTTTTCAAGAAAAAGATTGGGTTTAGTGTTCAATTTATTTAAATGTTGTGTTTTTTTGGGGGGTAATTTCTAAGGTTAAGGTCTAAAGGCATTGTTGAAATAAAGTCTTCGACTTTATTTAGGGCAATTGGGGGAGAATGAGCCGTGAAATTCGGCTCAAGTGGTATAAAGCGCCCCTATGGTTGTTTGTTTGAACCACAAAAACTTTAATTATCATTGGTTTTACGCGTCCGAGTTTACCAGCGGTTACGTCTGGTATTTCTGAACGTGGTACGTGGAAGCGAGACCCTGGAGCGCCGTTCTTACGTGCTTCAGTTGGGAGCTGCCTCTGACAACGCGAGTATGTAGTGCTTGATTCTGTGATTTGGTGGGCGTGTACAGCAGTTCAGCCATGGATCGTGCCTGCTGTTTCGGTGAGATTGTTCCTTTTCTATCTTAATACAATTTATAAATTCTGTTCAATTCTTTATCTCACCTGATTTTGGATCTGCTAAATTTGCCGTAATGTATATATAGTTCGTTTATTTGTTGAAGTTTAGATTATTCATTTTCTCGGGTTTTTGGCTTCTAGAAATTTCGCCCACAATTAGTAATTTATTCATATTATGTTTCATTTTTCTTCGTCCGTCCGTCCGCCTAAAATATATTCTCCAGTTCTCCTGAAACTAATACCACGTTCGTAGGTTTTTCTAAATTAATGGTTAATTTTTCAAGTGATGTAATGAATGTCCGAAGTCGGCTAGGTTATACATAATCCAAGCAGTTGTCAGTAACTGGAATTTGTTGCAGTATTTGAAGTTTAAGATAGAATCTATGGCATAAGTAAAGTACTAAAATACAGAGTGATATTTCATAACTGGTATAATCTTTCAAGCTCTTTGAATTAGACTTTGGTGTTACGACGAGCTCGTAATAATTAGTTCCTGAGTGGAGTTTAACTTTACAATTCAAAAATAAAATCAGTAATATAAATTCATATACAGCGTGATCACATTTTCAGTAAATAATCTGACATGTAATTTGAAATAAGCTTGGATGCCACAAATGTGTATGCACAGAGTAATTTTAATGAAGTAATTTTGGCTACTGTTTAAATTGGATAATTAGCCATTTTGTATATATTAACTTTTAGATTATTTATTAATATTTATTTAATTTATTTGCATATTTATTATGTCCAAAGAACCATACAGGTATCAATAATCAGTACCAGATATACCCATGTTTGTTAAATAAAATTGTTAGTTAAACCTTACCCTTGCTTCTTAATGGTATTTGTAGTTACCCGAGGTTTCCAGATTTTTGTCCAATCAATTTTCAGAGTTACATATGGGGATAATGGGCCGCAGTGTGAAAGTTCAGCAGGGCGTTTACTTGATTTAGCTAAAAATGGTCAAAACCAAATCTACATTCTAAAACCGTACGCTAGCTTCCCGTACGTAAACTCGTGCACCCTCAGAGGGGGCACAGTTCTCACTAGTGGTTTTTTTTTCAGTAAAATTGTTGATTTTGTTCTGCTCAACTCTTGTATGATTAGTAGTATATATTATTTCAACATTAAAGTATGTTCAATATCCATAGCATTTGTTTATACATTAATTTATATAGCCTAAATTTCCCTTTAAGTTCTTGTGCGGCCCCTGCTTTTAGCGAAAGTATGGAAGTGGCCCTTTGGGCAAAAGAAGTTGGCCATCCCTGTCTTAGAGTATGGTAAACAAATTTCCTAACTAGTTTTTCTGTGCTAAAATAGCGTAAAATGTGATTTTCATTAGTTCAATATTTAAAAATTTTCCGGGGGTGGACCCCACTTAGGTAATGATTTCTTATTTACATTGGCATGTCTTAGAGTATGGTAAACAAATTTCCTAACTAGTTTTTCTGTGCTAAAATAGCGTAAAATGTGATTTTCATTGTTCAATTTTTAAAAATTTTCTGAGGATGGACCCCCGACCCCCTTTTTTGAAGGTATTCCAAACCCCCTGGCACTTTCGACCCTCCCCGCAATTATTTTCTGGCTACATCATTGTTGCACTTATTATATTATTAAAATAATGTTACAAAGTGGCCCAAGAAGTTAAAAAAAAAATTAATTAATTAAAAAAATGGCCCCCCTAGAAAATATCATATGGGCGCCCTTGTCGACAACCAATCAGGTTGGGGGTGAGCAATGAAGTTGGGGGGGGGGGTGAGCAATGAAGTTGGGGGGGGGGGTGAGTCATGAAGTTTGGGGGGGGGGGTGGGCACCCCTGACTTATTAGCCCAAATACACTTATATAAAAACACGTAATGCGGCAGACCGCAAAAGGAATTGCCGAATTTTGACTCGCCAGTGACTCAGTGCCAGTATAAATTTCCGTGAGAAAAGAACATTTACCGGTACAGTGGTATTAAAGAGAGGCGGCAGTCAGATGCGCGTGAGAGAGGAGACGCATGTAGGGGGAATCATGGGGAGGGGTAAGAATGTTGTTCTGCACTTCCGAGAGAGAGAAGCGATTGTAACAGGGTCTCTTGTTTCTTCACTGCATTATACGATGTTACCGCACTGAAAGCAACGACACAACTAACCCATACACCCCTCCATGCAGTACGAATGTTTATTGGACTCGTCTGCATCTACTGAGCATCCATGCTTGGACTGCCACGTCTCATTAATACCACTGTACATCATTACAGTTATTTACAGTTTTTACAATTATGTACAAACTAGTCTATAACTTTGTGTGTACAATAATAAGTTTTTATAAATAAAATATCAGTCCTTTAACATTTAGCGTCATTTTATAGGTCATTTTTCAAACAATTTTAGGTCATCAGAATCCGGCCCCTGATAATAACTAATATTATTTTGTATTTGCTAGTAATATGAGTGATGAAACAGGGCCCAGGACTGGAACTGGCGCACCGAGTATGGTTTGGATCAGACAGCGTCCGTTTTTATTTGCAGACTACAATAATAATTCAGTATTACAAGCACCAGCGTTTTCTTTGCACGTGTGGGATACAACAGTCAATTGGCAGCCTTGTACAAGAAAGGAAATGTGCCTCCTTTATGGAATGCGTCCAGCTGAAAGAAGGCCTGCAGTTTACACTCGGCAGTAAATCTGTTTTTCTGCCTACGTAAGCAGGTAACGTCACGTACCGATTTTAAAACGATTCGCTGTCTCAGCCGGAATGCGAAATGGAGCAATTGTCTTTTTGCATGCAGACTGCCATGTAATTGCCCTATTTCGTATGAATGCTGTTTTCATAATGCTTCAGCATTCTCCAGAATAAAATTGTCACGGCCATAAAATAAGTAGAAATTAGATTGAAACTATATTATTCCTAAGTGTTTCTCTTTGTCTTCAGACGAAAGCTGGTGGACCACAAACCAATGGCATGCATTCAAGTAAGTTATCTTTTTTTATTTTTAAATAAGTACAGTTTTAATTTGACATCAGTCGCGTAGGGAAGGGGGGGGGGTCCAGGGGTCGGACCTACCCCGAAATCTTTCTTTCTTCTTTCTTTCTTTATCTTAGTTTTACATGTCCGTTTTAGGAGTTAAGCGACCCAAGCCACCCGGGCTACCCCGAAATCAAAACCTAAAATTCTATTTAAGTTACTTAAGCTCTATTTTGTGTAATATTTAATTATTTTATTTTTTAATAAAATAATGAACTTGTAAATGTAGGCCAATTATTTCCACTGTTCCATGAATCATTTAACTTTTCTTATAATATTAATAGGCTAAGTGTTATAACTTGGAAACAATTTCTTGTTTAAGTAGGCATGTAAATAAATTTGGTAACTTGTTTTTCAGTGATAAAATTGCGTGAAATGTGATTTTCGTTAGTTTAATACTAAAAAAATGTCCGGGGGGGGGGATTCCATAACCCTATACCTCCGGTACTTTCGACCCCCACCGAAATTATTGCATCACGAGGAATAAACTATTATAACTGTTCGTTGGGTGATGAAATGATTAACGTCAAAATGGGTGCCAATTTATAACTGTTCGTAATGTTGGGTGCTAATTTATGACTGTTGGGTGCCAATGTATAATTGTCAGTAGGGGTCGTTGAATATATTATGTCCGGCTATTTTTAACTCAGTTGATAGAGCGAGATCTCTTTCAGGGTCGTGCTCGACGAAAACTAAAATAGGATATAAGATGAAGGGATTATAGGTCGTAAAAATGAAGTCTATTGATAATGAACTTGAATAATATTTGTAAGTTTATTTTGTCCGAAAATCTTTCACTTAATTTGTTAATTTCTTAAAATGTCTGGAGGAAGAATACAGTAATGTCTTTATCTATTTGCTTCGCCGTCGCCAAAATCACTTTAGGTTATATTATTATACTTATAACATCTGCACGTTTTATTGCAGGAATTTTAGGTTATATATCTTATAGTATAAATGTTTGGAAATTTTTAGCCTAAACCCTCAAAAATATATTTACAACCTTGAAGCGAAAAATCAAGAAACCTGTAGATATATATATATATTGGAAGGATATAATATAGACTCAAAGAATTTCTGATATGAAGCGATAAATGTTATAAGTTGTTAATTCCAATAGGAGCGTTAGGTTAGAAGAGTATAAACTTATAATGCGCGTGTGTATAATATTATAATTTTATTCAAGTAAGCAATCGATCATAACCAAATAAGTTTTTCGTACCTTGTTTAGATAATAGAATCTTATATTTATAGAATATATATATTCCAAGTCAATATTAAAAACAGTAGTATTAAATAACTTATTCACAGAATAAAAGTCAAATAATGATAAAAGGTTATGATTATAATATAATGTACAAAAAGTGTTAATAATTGAAATTTATTAAGAATTGGATATAAATAAGCTTATTTAGCTTTTACAAATTGTATTAAAAGTAATACTTATTCAAAATTGCTTACAGGTATACAATTCTGAATAAGGATTCGTAATATATTTCTTTTACATGTATATTTAATACCCAAAAAATGTGATATAGTCATATATAAAATTAGCGTGGTATAACTACATAAATATAAGTTACCTATAAAAATCTTGTCAAAGTCTAAAAGCTAAGAAAGTTTTTATATCAGAGTGATAAATATTGGAAGTTTCACATCATGTAGTATTTTACCATGTTTTTTATGTAATTAGTAGAAATTATGTGGAGAGTCTGTTCTCTTATATTGTTATTATATATTTCCGAAGATCAGAATAGCTTATCCAGTTTGTAGTTCTATATGAGTGTCAAATATTATTCATATCAAATTATACTGAAGAATATGCGTCCAAGTATTTATATTATATTGGATGGTATTTAACCTAACTTATTTAGGAGCTGAAAGCCAATTGAATTGATAATTGGGTATTAAATATACATGTAAAAGAAATATATTACGAATCCTTATTCAGAATTGTATACCTGTAAGCAATTTGAATAAGTATTACTTTTAATACAATTTGTAAAAGCTAAATAAGCTTATTTATATCCAATTCTTAATAAATTTCAATTATTAACACTTTTTGTACATTATATTATAATCATAACCTTTTATCATTATTTGACTTTTATTCTGTGAATAAGTTATTTAATACTACTGTTTTTAATATTGACTTGGAATACAGTATATATATTCTATAAATATAAGATTCTATTATCTAAACAAGGTACGAAAAACTTATTTGGTTATGATCGATTGCTTACTTGAATAAAATTATAATATTATACACACGCGCATTATAAGTTTATACTCTTCTAACCTAACGCTCCTATTGGAATTAACAACTTATAACATTTATCGCTTCATATCAGAAATTCTTTGAGTCTATATTATATCCTTCCAATATATATATATATCTACAGGTTTCTTGATTTTTCGCTTCAAGGTTGTAAATATATTTTTGAGGGTTTAGGCTAAAAATTTCCAAACATTTATACTATACAATTACCCTCAAATAAAAGATGAAATTCATTAATACATATATATCTTATGGCGGTATTTATTCGTTTAACTTTTCAATACGAAAAATAATATCTATAATCTTGTCTTATTCCAATATATATATCTTTATCCTCGACCGTATTATTTAAAAGTCGGTATAAAATTAATATTCGTACTTGTTACTGTTTCACTGTATATTTCTAACTCCGGTTTAGTCTATAAAAGTTACGTCCGTCGCTGTTGAATAGATGTCTTCAAGTCTCTGTTGGTCGCTCCTGTTCGTGTTAATATGTTTCGGTGTTAAAATATTCTAGCCATTCCATTGGTTCTGTCAGTAGGCTTTGTCTCTTGTGATTGGAAATTAGCTAAGTCGTCTGCTAGTGTTTGAAATATTTGTCGTTAAAGTGGGTTGAGGTTTGGGGAGAAACGTATCCATCAACTTGACTTTAATAGCTGGCGACAGTGGACTTTTCCAGACAAAAAGCCACGCCTTCACTTCATTGTATTCCCTTATTTAGTTAATAATTCATAAAGTAATTGTCACTATTGTCTGCAATAAGTGTAGTTGTATAGCTTTCTTGATTACGCGTTGAATGATGTAATTTTCTATGTTGTAGTGTTAATAATTAATCGTTTGATTAATTATTTGTAATTGCTGGTAATGTCTTTTGATTCAGATGGTCATGTTGTATATCAAATTGTTCGTTTAAATGTCCTCTGTCTTGTCATGTAATTTGTTTTATGGTCATTGTAATAGTCTAGGCGTAATGGTAGTTTTTAGTAGTCGATAATGTTGCGGGAAGTTCAAATATTGTCTGTGAAACGTATTTTCTTATATTTGATTCCTCTTTTTATATAAGTCCATATGAACTGATCGGTTACAAATGTCCGAACGCTATAATTATTAAAATTATGAAGTAATTGGTATTTGGAAAATAGTTTTATAAATAATTTTAAAAATTTTTCGTTAGTCTCGCATCCAAAATTTCTCGGTCAGTTCGTATATCAATTAGTTATTTTGATTTTGTAATTATGAATATTTTGTAATTTATTATCTGTTATCTTTTATCTGTGTTCTTCCTCGTCGACTGAATAAAAATATAGTTTTCACATTAAAATTCTTAAAATATAAACATTGTTAAATCATACACTTGTTACATTGAATCAGCTGATAATCTTCCTTTCTTTACTTCATTGTACTTACTTGTAGTACGCTTCTCTTTCCTTTTCACCTAATAAAATGAAATCTTTGTTACATTGAATTACTTGATAATAGTCATCTTGACTGGTTGTAACTCATTTCTGGTACATCACTGTTCTTCACCTAATGAAACAATTTTACTAATTACACTTAATTACTTACCGTTAAATACATAAAATTTTATTTAACACACAATGGGATTTGATTACTTATACACTTCACACTTTATGTTTAATTACACAATCTAAAAATGTATTATTTTCTTTCTTCTGTTCTTCAGGTATCCTTTTTATTCAAATAAATTTATTTTGCTTATTTCGTAATATCATGTTCAAGTTTACTACAAATTTATGCATTCTTACTCCTACACAATCAATAATATCATTCTTAAATGTCAATCTGCTTTTTCTAGCATGATTATTATAAGTGCATGCCTTACCTTCATTTTATTATTTTCTTTCTCATTAGTGATCTTTTTCACTCTTTTGACAGTGGATTCCTTCCTTGTCATACTTTTCTCATTTTTCATCGTCGACTCATTTCTTACCTTTAATTATTCATAATCTTTGCACACTCATAAATTCACTTTTCATAACTCATTATTTATCTGTTTCATCTCCATTTTATACCTTATATTTTATTGGTGTAAGGTTGTAGGGAGGATACTAAATTGAATATGCATGATAGTAAAATACTTATTTATTCATAAATCTTAATTCTTTAACCAAAGTGTAATGTGTAATTATAAAACTTAATTCAATATTTTCAATAAGTGTAACTAAAATTTTCTTATATATTTAAATCAAATACTAGCGTGATTATCCTAAGTCAAATCGATGTTTCATTTTCTTCAGTATAATTCAGAGGGGGAATTCGCACATCACTTCTTAAATATATATACAATTTTAGTCGAAGAAAGGCTGTACACACATTTCTTCGTCTTCAAGGAAACACTGCAAAAATCACTTCATTATATGAGGTAATCCTTGTATCTGTATTGTCTTTCAGTGTTTACTTATAAAATGAGGGCTTCATCATATTACCTTAAATTAATACATTCTTAATTTACGTAAAAATGAAACATAGATTGAGAAGGTTCACGCTAAAGTATTTTACATTCCATTCTCGTAGTCCTCTTTCGATTCCAGTTCGTTGAATAAAAGCAAAATTTACCTCGTAGATGTTTTGATTCTTAGGGAATTCGTGACATGATATAGTATGGTTTCAATAAATATTTACGGAACCTTTCACAATTTTATGTGGTTTCTTTGCCTCTTGTTTTATTCGTATGTTAGCGCCTATTGGATTGGATTTTCTAGTAAATATTCTTCGCAGGTAGATTTTATTATCACAACATGCCATGGCCATTGTGCATGATGAGTTTCAATAAAATCTGTTTTTATTATATCATGTATAGTTTTGTGGTATAAAATATTCATTTTCTCTTTCTAAAATAAATCTTAAATATTTACAATGCGTGTTGAAATTTTTTTTGTATGTGCTGTCAATTCTAAAAGTTAGTTTTAAATTAGTATATACACTGTAGAGACGTGAAAGTTGGGTAGTTATTTACAAGCGGGTGCGCTTCCTTTAGAAATAAATTTAAGAGGGTCACTCTGTGGGGGTTTGGCTTACTTCTTCATAAGAAATGGTGCCTTGTTGGGGTGACTGGAATAACAGTGTTACGTAAGGTCGTAAAAAAAAGGGGGAATGACCTATATGTTGTTTGGGTAAAATTCTTAAGAAATGTTTGTGGTAAACACGAATATGTTTTGTCAAGAATTGGGGTTATTTGCTTCTTTCGTTAAGTTACTTTAGTCTTCAACAGTAGGTGTCGGTGACTGATTGCCATTGTTATTTTCATGATTATTCATCGTGCTATTTATGGTCTGATTGTTATTTATTGGGTCATGTTGATAATCGTTATTTTGTCCATTGATATTAGCATATCGGTTCAGTCCACGTCTTGAGTTATTTCTACCTCTAAAACTTGGTCTAAAAAATCCTTGGTTGTACTGAGTCCTATTGAACCAGCGGGGTGTTCCATTGTATGGTCGTCTGCCATAGTTATTTCTGTTGTTTTGATTCGAGCCTGGGGAGTTATCATGTGTGTAGTCATTATGATTATTGTTATAATTATTGTTATAGTTTTGGTATCGAAAATTGTTATTCCTGAAACCATTGTTGTAGTTTGAGTAGTTTCTGCCATTGTTGAAATAATAAGGGCGATATCTGAAATTTCTACTTCTCCAATAAGAAGTCCTATTTCCTCTTTGATATGGCGTATTTCTCCAGAACTGTCCTGGGCTGTTCGAGCTATTTTCTGGGATTACATTAGTCTCGTTTTCATTTACTTGTTGTTGTTCCTCACACAACTGGGCAGATCCTGTCCGCGTCTCGCATCCAAAAGCGTTTTGGTTGGGTTTGGTTTGAACATAATTAATGTTTCTTTTTAGGCCTTGATTAATGTTGGTAACTTGGGATTTATTTATCTTTTGTGGTGGAAACGGGGATTCCTGTAGGGATTTCAACAATGCTATCATGTCAGGGATTGTCTTGGGGCTTGCAACAATTAAACTGTTCTTTATTGAAAACGGATAGTGTAAGCAGAGGGCTTTGATGAAGACTTCATCTTCGATACTAGGGGTTAACAGCTGTTTTGAATCACATAAAGAAATAAAATGTTCCATATAGGTTTGGCCGCTATTACGATCAAAACTTCCATGAAAAATCTGACCTTTTAATCTCTCTTGATCTGATATTGACCAGAATTCTCGAAGAAAGGACTCTTCGAATGTCTGCATATTCAATTCCAGCGTATCATTAACAACATTGAACCATCGGGCTGCACTACCTTTTAATGACCTGGATACCATGATCATTTTTAACTGTTCAGGTACATTTCTTAAGTTGAAAAAGGTCTTTAATTCGCGCAGATATCTTACAGGGTTAGTCTTCTGTTTGTCCTCAAACGTGGGAAGAGGCAAGTCGCTTTGACTAAGGGTAAATCCAATCTGATTACTGGGGTTGAAATTTTGATGATTATTATTATTACTTTGACTTGAATTACCTGCAGTGTGATGGTTCAATCCGTTATTGGATCTTGGTAAGTTTGCGGGTAGAGGGGGAATGATAGGTGTATCAGTAGGCGTGTCTGGGAGAGCAGATGAAGTTGACGCAATTTCGCCCCGGTCAGAGACCAAGACTGTACTCTCTGCACGATCTTCTTGATCCCTTAACCTATGACGCAATCTGTCCAACTCCGAATTAAGGGATACCAATCTAGTGTTGTTACTCCTAACTTCTCTTTCTACTGCACTTACATGATTTCGAATTCCATCTACCTGGGTACGAACCTCTGTCTGTACAGTTTCTATTTGTCCAGTTAAGATATTTTCTGAAGATGCTATCTGTTGTGTTACTCGGGAATCGATTTGCATTAATTCCTCAGCAACCTGTTGTCTATGGTTTTGCATTAATTGAGTAAGATTACTAGTTTGAGCTGTTAGCTCTGAATTCAAGTTTTCATTAACTTCTGTCTGTAGTGAAGTTAATTGAGTATTAAGTACTGTTTGCATTGAATTTATTTTACTATTAAATTCAGTCTGCATTGAATTCATGGTTGTATTTAAATTAGTGTTTTGACTGTTTAATTCAGTTTGCATTGAATTAATGGTTTCAGTTAGCGTAGTGTTTTGACTGTTAAATTCAGTCTGCAATGAATTCATTTGACTATTAAGTTCAGTTTTAAATTCAGTCTGCAATGCATTAATTGTAGTATTTAGAGTAGTGTTTTGACTAGCCAGAGAAGTTATAGCATTCATAATCTGTTGTAATGCATTGACATTTTCAGTGGCTATTTCAGGGTTAGAAGACATAGTATCTGTTGGAACAGCTGACTGGGATGTTACACCTGCTGTTAAATTCTCACTTACATTGACATTTCTATTGTCTAATTCACTGCTTTGCAAACTAGAAAGATCATTTGACACTGGGTGTGGGGGTTCATGCTGTGGTTCTGGGTCACTTGAACATGTTACTACTTGTACAGTTTTCACAGACATCTTAATTTTGTTATTGCGTAAACGCATAGAAAAATGTGAAATTGAAAAATAATTACTGAAATATAAGTCTAAAAAGTCATTCCTTCTTGAAAGGATATAATTTAAAGTTATTTTAAGCTTTTACAAATAAAAAAAACTAAAGAGAAAAAATATGATTGTTCTGTGAACTCTGTAAGTATAAGCAAAAATTTTAACGATACCCTAGTCCTTCTGTTGTTGCAGCTGTCTGTCGGTCAATAGCCTAGGAATGGCCATCAGCTGACTGGAGGTCACAAGCTGAAGAGGGGTGTCGATCTCTTGTAGAATTGGGGGGGCAGGGGTGTAGATTTTCAGTTGAGTGGAGGGTTTATGGTGAATGTTGATGGTGAATGTTGATGTTGTTGGTAATCCACATGGAGTCTATACACTATTGCTGATTGTTGCGAAGAATTAATTTATTAATGAATTTCGTCTATCCCCCGTGTCGTTTCAAAAAAGTTTTCGACTTTTGTTGGCCTAATTCCTATATCCTATTTCGTTTCGAAAATTCTGCCCCGAGATGGGAGCCAATTTATAACTGTTCGTTGGGTGATGAAATGATTAACGTCAAAATGGGTGCCAATTTATAACTGTTCGTAATGTTGGGTGCTAATTTATGACTGTTGGGTGCCAATGTATAATTGTCAGTAGGGGTCGTTGAATATATTATGTCCGGCTATTTTTAACTCAGTTGATAGAGCGAGATCTCTTTCAGGGTCGTGCTCGACGAAAACTAAAATAGGATATAAGATGAAGGGATTATAGGTCGTAAAAATGAAGTCTATTGATAATGAACTTGAATAATATTTGTAAGTTTATTTTGTCCGAAAATCTTTCACTTAATTTGTTAATTTCTTAAAATGTCTGGAGGAAGAATACAGTAATGTCTTTATCTATTTGCTTCGCCGTCGCCAAAATCACTTTAGGTTATATTATTATACTTATAACATCTGCACGTTTTATTGCAGGAATTTTAGGTTATATATCTTATGGCGGTATTTATTCGTTTAACTTTTCAATACGAAAAATAATATCTATAATCTTGTCTTATTCCAATATATATATCTTTATCCTCGACCGTATTATTTAAAAGTCGGTATAAAATTAATATTCGTACTTGTTACTGTTTCACTGTATATTTCTAACTCCGGTTTAGTCTATAAAAGTTACGTCCGTCGCTGTTGAATAGATGTCTTCAAGTCTCTGTTGGTCGCTCCTGTTCGTGTTAATATGTTTCGGTGTTAAAATATTCTAGCCATTCCATTGGTTCTGTCAGTAGGCTTTGTCTCTTGTGATTGGAAATTAGCTAAGTCGTCTGCTAGTGTTTGAAATATTTGTCGTTAAAGTGGGTTGAGGTTTGGGGAGAAACGTATCCATCAACTTGACTTTAATAGCTGGCGACAGTGGACTTTTCCAGACAAAAAGCCACGCCTTCACTTCATTGTATTCCCTTATTTAGTTAATAATTCATAAAGTAATTGTCACTATTGTCTGCAATAAGTGTAGTTGTATAGCTTTCTTGATTACGCGTTGAATGATGTAATTTTCTATGTTGTAGTGTTAATAATTAATCGTTTGATTAATTATTTGTAATTGCTGGTAATGTCTTTTGATTCAGATGGTCATGTTGTATATCAAATTGTTCGTTTAAATGTCCTCTGTCTTGTCATGTAATTTGTTTTATGGTCATTGTAATAGTCTAGGCGTAATGGTAGTTTTTAGTAGTCGATAATGTTGCGGGAAGTTCAAATATTGTCCGTGAAACGTATTTTCTTATATTTGATTCCTCTTTTTATATAAGTCCATATGAACTGATCGGTTACACTATTAAGTCCATGTTTCTTTATGTTAATTGATCTGACTAAATCGGTCTTGGTTTCCGTTTTCCAAAACACAAGCATCATTGCAATATTCTCTCATCGTTATGACTGGCCTCAGTTCTTCCCTCGCTTTAATCAATTCACACATGTTATTGTTTACTGTTAACTAGATCTTGCAACCCCGCGTTTCGCTCTATGCGGAGTAGACGAGTAGCTGTCACAGCTGTCATAGGACATTCTTAGATTTTGATTGGCTGAGGCAACTAGCTGATTGGTGCGGTAAAAATAAAGAGCATGGGTTGAGCTGTCGGCGAACTTTTCCTCCTAACAAAAGGAAGCCGCCTGGCAATTCAATGAATAACTGGACTAAAAGTTGAGTGAAGGATGTGACTGGACAGGAGGGTAAGTTGAGTTTGAGCGTGAGTAATTTGAGCCCCAACTTAGCTTTGTTTAATACGCTTAGCTCATTTTCAAATTACAGATTCATATGTAATATACGGACACATCTATTGAGGTTAGTTCATTAGGTTAACATTATACATATGCCAGGTAGGTTATTATTTTATGAAATTTATACACCAGAAAAAAAATTACTATAAGAATGCATTATTTGTTTGAGTTTCTAAACACTGATTTATTTCATTTTACTTCTTCTTATTCTTGTGATGTAGGAAGGCATCCTGTTTATTTCCCCTTTATTCCTCAGATGAGTCATGTGTACTGTCTTTCCATCTCGTAGCAGGTCTTCCTCTTAATCTTTTTCCTTCTGGTCTGCTTTCTTGAGCCTTTTTTGCTAGGCGATTGTTTTCCATTCTGTCAACGAATTCTTTCAAAAATTTTCTTCTGTCATTGGTAAATTTAGTTAGGCATATGTCCTGAATTTGGCATTTGTCCCTAATTTCTGTATTGTGTATTTTATCTAATAAAGTCTTCCCCTGAGTTGTTCTTAGCACCTTGTGCTTAATATCTGTTTAGTTTTGTGTCTGCTCTCGTTTCTGCTGCATATGTTAAGATTGGTCTTATATTGTTTTATAAATGCGCACTTTAATGTCTATCGCCATGTACTTGTTTCTCCAAATTATGTCTTTCATACAACCTGATATCTGCATTGCTCTGTCGGCTTGTTTCATTACTTCATAAATTAGATTTTTAGCGTTTGTTATCAGAGTTCCTAGGCAATTAAATTCTGAAACTTGTTCAATATTTTTTGTTTCCACTTCTAACTTGCATCTAACTCGATACTGTTAGGCATTTAGTTTTCATTTTACATTGGCATTTAATTGTTTTGTGATGTGATGATGTGTTTTTTATGATCTCAGACCAAATGCGAAATCGGTTGTTGGACCGGAGATATAGCCTATGGCTCAAGTATAAAGAGTATAACATAATTGTTAGCGCAAACCGACAAGGTTGAAAGTACACGATAATAAAATGGTCTGCAAACGAGTCGTTTATTAGATCGTTATAAATGCGTTATTACTAATAGTCACCGACTTCATTGTTTGTAAATACCTTACCTCCCGTCCCCTTTTATTTTTGTGTCTGGTGTTGCCTCAAGCATAGAGTACCAAACAAGACTCCCGTCGAGACGGTTGAAGAACTGGAGCCGAGAATTGCACATGCTTCTAAAAAATTATATAACTTAATTCCAAACAATTGTAGAGGGCCAATATTTTAAAACGTCTAAAATCACATTATATTTTGTAATTCATTGTTCTATGGAAAGGAGATGTTGTCTTGACGAACGATTTGCTCCAACCCGCCTGCCCTAAATGATATAACCTACACCTTCTTTTATTCAGCGATCTGATGGAATGTAGCGAAATTTCCGCCATATCTACTTCTCAAAATTTACAAAGAACTCGTGATTGGAAGTTGGTTGTGTAACGTCACTCAGGGAAAACAGCAAGAATGCTGGGTAAATAGGTTGAAAATACCAACAAATCACGCGAAAGTTTAAATATGGCACATTACGAAACGTGAAAAATTCAGAATGACCTTGCTGAACTAATAATGTCACTATTCCTAACCTAACCTCCATTAACCTAGCCCTACATGCCATTAACACTAACATCACTATTCCTAACCTAACAGCCACTAACCTATCTCTACATGCCATTAACACTAATATCACTATTCCTAACCTAACTGCCATTAACCTATCTCTACATGCCATTAACACTAATATCACTATTCCTAACCTAACAGCCACTAACCTATCTCTACATGCCATTAACACTAACATCACTATTCCTAACCTAACAGCCACTAACCTATCTCTACATGCCATTAACACTAACATCACTATTCCTAACCTAACAGCCACTAACCTATCTCTGCATGCCATTAACACTAATATCACTATTCCTAACCTAACAGCCACTAACCTATCTCTACATGTCATTAACACTAACATCACTATTCCTAACCTAACAGCCACTAACCTATCTCTACATGCCATTAACACTAATATCACTATTCCTAACCTAACTCCCACTATCCTAGGGGAAAATCCAATCTGCATACCACGAGAATGGGTAATTCAATTCAAGTCGCGTACAGTATTGCACCCAAATGCAAGGCTGGCACTTTGACAGATGGGAGTGTACATTAAAATTGTAATATTGGTTACATAGGATTTCCTAACCAGTTAGTGAGAGTTATTAGAAGTCTTTATTCCCCAACATAGTCTATATTGTAATAGATAATGGAACTTTAATTTCAGAGAGAGCAGAAATAAATAGAGGCGTAAAACAAGGTTGTCCACTTTCACCCATCTTGTTTGGAATCTATATAGATGAAATGATAAGGGAATGGCAAAACGAATTACAAGACAATTTTGTACTAAATAAAAATATCCTAAATACAATTCTTTACGCTGACGATCAGGTGATAATATCGGATACTGAAGATGGACTTCAGAAAGCAGCTCACCTTCTAACAAAAGTTGCATCTACATATAATTTGGAGATCTCCACAGTCAAAACAAAAAGTATGGCCTTCATTGGAAAACATCAAATTAGGACAAAAATACTTATAAATGACAGTATTATTGAAGAGGTGTCAAATTTTAAATATTTAGGCTGCAACATATCTCTTAAGAACAATCAGGAAGATCTGAACAATAAGCTACAAAAGTTTCAACATATATGTGGAACTATAAAAAGAACATTAGGCCGTAAAACCAGAAAAGAAACACAGTTAAAGTTTTATAAGACTATGGCCGTCCCTTGCTTAATGTATGGTAGCGGAAAGTAGGCTATGAGAAGAAGCGATGAAAGACGATTAGAGGCAGCCGAAATGAAATTTTTAAGATATGTAGCAGGCTATACAAAACTGGATAAAAAAAGAAGCATAGATATACGAGATGAATTGAAAGTGAAAAAGCTCAATGAAGAAATAAAACAAAATAAAATAAATTGGTATAACTATGTACAAAGAATGCCATCAGAAAGGACTCCTTACCAAGTACTGTATCAACCGAAAGGAAGACGTGATCCAGGAAGACCAAGAACAAGATGGAGAGACTTTGAGGACGGAACGGGCTAACAAGCCCAAACCTTGCAGTTGATGATGATGATAGGACTACTTAAGAAGTAATGTATTCCTTGATAAATAAAGGAGAATTTAAAAAACTCAACAACATTTTTTATATCCAAAATTCAATAGTTTTGTTATTGTATTTTTAGCATTTATTTTTACAAACAATGAAGTCAGTGATGCTCGTAATAACAAGTTCACAATTATCTTGTGAAGGGCTCGATCACAGATTTATGTTTACTGATACTTTTTGCTTCTATTATGGTATCGATTTCCGCCATTAATTATGACACACCAGGACTGTCGAGCAGTACTCCGAAGGTGTGGAGTCAGTTGCGCAACTGAACCAATCGCTACGATTTGGAGGTCGCGAAGGGAGGGGAGGTAGGGAATGACTTCACACTTTCGGAGTACTGCTTGACAGGCCTGTGAAGTATACACTCTATACAGTGTTGCCAACTCAAAAAATTGTTCCGTTGAAACAGTGTTCAAAATCAGCTTAAATAAATAAATAAATAAAATTTAAACTAGCGGCTCCGGTTATGGAAACTACTATTAACGGCCGTGGGTGTCGGCATGTTGACCACATGCCCCCCAATCCTGCCATCTGCCTATGGTAGATGACGCAGCTGTCGGGTGGTAGCGCCATGGAGTTTAGTTTAGTTAAACTAGCCGAAAGCACTTTCAACTTCAGCAATTGACAATGGCAGCCCTAAAAGCTTAAGGGCAATTCCGAAATTTCTTTGAAAAGATTAAAAGCACTTGTAAATAGATACTCATTTCATTCCAAAATTCACTTAAATTTTGCTTTTTTCCATTCCACAGTTGTACGTTTCAACCACTTTAAGTCTATTTCAGTCAGTGCATCTGAAAATCCCATCTCTTTAGCCTGAGATATTATTGGTAATTTCATCACCTCAAACATTGAAATTCAACACATTACATTGGACTTTTAAAATATTCACTAAAATCCGCTGTCCGTTAAAATCTCATATTTTTCCCGTTGAAATTTAGCGGGAATTCCACTAAGTTAGCAACACTTATTCTATATAAAGGACGTAAAAATTAGGAGTTGAGTAGCCTTGCCAAGCTGTCTATGTATATTTTCATTGAGTAGTAGAACTACATACATTCTGAGTTTTCCCTCAATACAGAGGCTGTCCTCCAACCAAACAATACAAACAAATTAAAACAAAGTATCCACACATCACATTTCAACACAATCAATACACTTTTCTGAGCTTGTCATCATTTGTTAATAATCTGTCTCCATTTTTCTGTCCTGTGTGAGTAGTGGAACTGTTCGGTGTAAACTTGAAGCACAGCAATTCTCACTCAAGGTTTTTATTTTAGTGTATCTAATTTTCGGGTCTGTTTTATAGAACTATTTGGTCACGCGGAAAAAAAAAAAGAAGAAACATTAGTCTCGCAATTTCCTCTCACAGCTCGTGCCAAGGCGTAGTTCCTTATTATAACGCGTCTCGCTTGGTTTCATTATCGAACTGGCCTTGGATGCACTGGACAAAGTAACTGTTAAGTTGATAGTTTACAAGAAGGAAATCACTCTGTTACTACTCATATTCCACATTCGTATCGCGTTCGCATGAGTTCATGACTGGTCTATGAAGGAATGTGTAGCTTATTTTGAAATTTCGTACATATTCAGGGCCGGATTTAAGAGTATGCCACCTATGCAGTGGCGTAGGAAGGGGGGTGCGGGGGATGCGGGCCGCCCCGGGTGCCATCACCCGAGGGGTGACAAAATAAAGATATATCTTTGTAAGTAAAAAAATCGCTCAAGGGAATTTAAAGAAAATAATAATATTATTTAAAACAATTAAATAAGCTTAACAACTATCTACAAGTCAACATCCGTATTGAAACTTCTTTTAGTTTTAAATGCAGTCAACAAAGGTAATAAAACGCGGCTGAACTGGCCGCTGTGTTGATACGAACAATAATATTATGGTTAGGGGAAGGGGTGTTTATTTCTGCCGATGTTTGTCACTGCAGTTTTATTAATTTAAATGAGACTTGATGTCACTCAAGCCGCAACCAATTCTACCCGCTGCTGCAGTCATGACTTTGATGAAAATAAACTTCGAATGTCAGTTGACTCCGAAGTCTCCGGCAATCTAGATTTTGAACTGGTATGTGCGCATATTTAAGAATAGATTATTAATAATACGTTCCGTAAAATACTTACATTACTTGTTTATGAAATTTATTAGGATCAACCTATAAAAAAATCTTATGTATAATTCACATAACTTCCTCTGCCCAAATAAAAGCCTCTCCTTAAAAATAAGAGAAAGTCGTCGCCAATCTTCGTGTTACATCCCCAAAAGGTACCTAAACCAAATACAAAATTTTGTTTTCGTACGATTTTCCGTTGCAAGAGGCCGTATTGCAAACAGCGCGTATTCAGAGTGGGTGGCTTATAATTACCCTTCAGAGAATTATTTCAAAAAGGTGTTTCAAATGAAAGTTTTAGCTCTTAGTATAAGAAACCCACGGGCAAAATCTAAAGAAAAACGTTAGAGCCGTTTTCAAAAAAAAAAAAAAAAAAAAAAAAAAACTTTCCTTATGTAAAAATAAGGAAAACTCTTCTCCAATCTTCGGTACACATTTTGGAAGGTACCTGACATAAATACAAAATTTTGTCCTTTTCAACTTTCCAAAATTCGAGATTTCGCTTGGAAAACAAAATATAAAAATATCACTCCAAAAATAAACTTTGCACAATTTCGGGAGTGTATTTTGGCCTAGGAATGTGTGAAACAAAAGATGTTCGCTTTATTAATGGTAACACCCACAATTCGTGAATCTGCCGCTCACGAAAACAATGTATATCTCGCTGTCTATAACGTACTTTAGATTAATAATAAATAACAAAATAATAATAATAATAATAATAATAATAATAATAATAATAGCATTTGTTGTCGTTTAACAGTACAATGTACAATGTACAGGAAAATGTGCTTGATATGTATGTCTCCTTAACCCTAAAAAAATTGGCTGAATTAGGTTAACTATGTCTTATTTGCACCATTGGAAGCACTGGTTACAACATGGCGACAACATGGTAACTCGAACCGCTTTATGGATGGTTGATTCATAGTAAGTTATGCCATGATTTTGGAGCTTAGTTTTTTTGTTTTTATATGACAAAGTGATTATTACAAATTTTGTATAATCCGTTGAGTTTACGAATTACATCAGATAAATTCGTTGCAGCTGCAATCTATCGATAAACTCTTAAACTCTCGTGGGATTACCTTTGACTATCCAAAAAATAACACTTGGAACTGTTCCATCTTTTCATAATTTAAATTGGGGGGGGGGGGGTGACAAGAAATTTTCCGCACCGGGTACCACCTAAGCTTGCTACGCCACTGCCTATAGGCTAAAGTCCATTTGCCGCCCCCTCTATAGTTCATATTTTCTTAATACATTTGTTTTATACAACAAAAGGATACAGTTCATTGGTGTTTTCATCTTTTTTAAATATAAAGTTCATTGTTTTAGATAAAACTACAATTTTAATGGTTTACATAATAAATTATATAATCAAATTAGTTATCTAGGCCTACTTGTTTTTTGTCTTACTCCTTTCAAGATTCGTTAAAAATTAAATGGGGTTCGAAATTAATTAATTAATTTGTTCTTGGAGATCAGTGATCACTATTTTAAACATATTTTTATATTTTAATGCTAATGACTATCTTTTGCGTAGTTGGAGAACTATTCAATTTGAATTAAGTTGTCCTACACGGGAAATGAAATTACATAAAGTGTAGTTAATTAGGCCTACTGGTTTATTTGTTGAAAAATATACAAACTTCTCTGAAACATCTCACATTACGTAATTCATACGGAAAATATTATTAACGTCTGAAACACTTCATTTTAACTATTGAATAAATTACCAAACTGCCGCTCTAGGCTACAGCCTACTTAGCCTATTTAGAAATACGGCCCTGTACATATTACACCTATTGGCACAACCGTAATACGAGACGCGTCCAGAAAGTAAGTTTCCCTAGGACCGTTTACAGAAACAAATCACAATTTCATCAAAATATTTATTGCAAAAGATACAGCAAGTGTTCAGCTATTTTTCAACATATTCACCACCGGAATTGAAATATTTGTCATACCGTGGAACAAACTTTTTAATGCTTGTGTCGTTAAAGTCTGCCGCCTGGGTTTTGAACTACTGTGTAACAGCCATCTGTGCCTCTTTCATTCTCTGTCATTTCTTGAACTGTAGGAAAAGATGGATATCATTGGGAGCGAGGTCCGGGCTGTAGGGTGAATGTTTAAACTCTTCCTAGCCGAACTTCTGTGATGCAGTCACATATCTTTCTCTACCCTCGACAAGGAAAATATAATTTTCTCACTTCACACTTTGATGTAGAATAAGAAGCCGTATTGCAGGGAAAGCTTAAGTGTGTGCCAATGAGTATGCTCTATCAGATGTCTGTACAAGAATCCTTACAACTGATACGTTACTCATAGCTGTAGGCTTTGTGTTATTTGAGAAATAGGGGTGTTTATCACAGGCCCTAAGCATCTAAAAGAAGACATTTTCAGTCCTATGCCCGTACTATATTATGTCCCAGGTTTTTGGGAAGGAAAGTATGAAAGTGATATTGAATTTCTTTTCTATTTCAGCCCCGAAATGATTTCATGGTAACATGAGAGTGAGAAAAAAAATTTTCCGTCAAGACAATACAATCTTACGAACCGTCTATTTCTTCTTATTTCAATCCCTCCCAGGCATGGTGTGTAGAAGCAAATCTATATCTAGCGTTTTCACTGGTGACTTGACACAGTAGTCCTTCCCCTTAATCCTCCCCTCCCCCCGTCAGTCAGCATTCCTTTAGCGACAATTGTTTTGGAATAATCAAGTTTCTGTGAAAAACCCACCTCTGCTTTTCATTGAGGGATGTCCATTGTAAGTTTGTAAAAATTACAGAAATTGAACTTTATTTGAAATGTACAAAATAGGTATTTTAGGCACTAAAATAGTAAAATAGTAAAATAGGCTCTAAAGGTCCAAATAGGCATTTTAGGGCAGTATAAAACTCTATAAATGTAAGTGACGTCCACATATTTAAAAATTTTCATGATATCTCATAAGGAAGAAAATAGGCATTTGCCTTAAAATCCCAAGTCTAATAATTAATCATAAAAACATGTAGAAACAAAACAGTCTGCAGACATGAGTCCCAGGTTAAGATGTAGCACATTATATGGGGTTACTCACCGAGTAACAACTTGCCGTAGGTTTTATGGATAAGAAGAGTTTACAAGAGTTGTGCAATTATAGAACAGCACACGTGCACCTGTAGATTTACTCGGCCGTAAGAAAACTGGTAGGAAAATGTGTGGTCACTTTGACAAGAGCAGTTATTATCATTGTTCCCCTGTCCACAACAAGGGGTTCGTCTTTATTCAGTGTGCACTCAGCCTTGACTCCTTTGACATTCAAATTGCGAGGGGGTCAAGGCGTTGTGGAATAATAAACAACCTAAAATATTAAGAACAATAAAACCGAATCGAAATGAAAATTATCCTAATGATATGGAGAAAGTTTTCAAATGTGGAGCTCCAGATCTCAACTCAGATTGCATTAGAGCAGCGTTCCTCAACCTCTTTGAACCCGAGGACCCGTAAAATGTTTTACCCCTAATTTTACATCCCATTTTTAAAAGAAGGCCTATATTCTTAATATTTGGGGTATTAATTTTAGGTCATTATAACGAAATAGGTGAAAAAATTTTACTTCTTTACTTTCCACTTGCTTTATCATATTTTTAAATTATGTCTGCGGACCATCTGCACCATCTTCAAGGACCACCAGTGGTCCGCGGACCATAGGTTGAGAAACGCTGCATTAGAGTATCATGCCATGGAATTAGTTATATATAGACCTGGGATTTGAAGGCAAATGCCTATTTTTCTCCTTAAGAAATAACATGAATTTTTTAAAATATGTGGATGTTTCATGATAAATCACTTACATTTATAGAGTTTTATAGTGCCCTAAAATGCCTATTTGGACCTTTAGAGCCTGTTTTACTATTTTAGTGCCTAAAATGCCTATTTTTTACATTTAAAATAAAATTGAACTTCTGTAATTTTTACAATCTCATAATAGACATCCCTCAATGAAAAGCAGAACAGCAGAGGTGGGTTTTTCACTGAAACTTGATTATTCCAAACAATAATTGTCGCTATAGGAATGCTGACTGACGAGGGAGGGGGAGGATTAAGGGGGAAGGACTACTGTGTCAAGACAGCAGTAAAAGAACATCTGTTTAAGTGAATATACTTAGTGGTGCCTAATTTTGCAGTTAATTCTGTTAAGAATAGGTATACCACGTTCCTTGCAGTAAAAAAAGACCATGTTACAGTTTAAGTGTATATTGTAATATTTTAAAGTCTATTTTCTATCTATTTATACATTTTTAAAGCATATTTTAAGTGCCTATTTTCTATTTTAAAAGCCTATTTACCAGTTTTTAAAAGCCTGTTTTAGGTGCCTAAAATAAATTATTTTAGAGCCTAAAATCCCAGGTTTACATGCGGGATTGAAATCTATCTGAATCCGATCTCAATTCAATACGTATCCTGTTTACATGAAAATTTCTAAGAGTGGAATGAGATTTGTTGTACTGTTGGCTAGCTTGGTTATGTATGGCTATTTGTGTGGCTAACCTGTTTACATGAAAATTTCTAGGAGTGGAATGAGATTTGTTGTACTGTTGGCTAGCTTGGTTATGTATGGCTATTTGTGTGGCTAACCTGTTTAAGCAATTGCCGTGTTTATTCCGTAATTAAAAAAAAAATATTTAAAAAAGTGTGTGTTCTATCAATAATTTCTAGTCAATATAAACAAATTATGACATAAAAGAGTAACAACAATATTAATATTATAGTGTGAGTGTATTTTTTTAAAAATTAAATTGACGATCAATTGACAGAACAAATGACGAACGCCGTGCGAGTGTATGCGCGCGCACCAGGATTGAGTTCGCTAGCGTTTACATTTAATTGAATGCGATTTGAATCCTCCATTTGCAGAGGATCGGATCGACAATTTATGAAGATTTCAACACGGGGATCTGAATCCTGCATGTAAACGTATCTGTATCTGTATCTGGTACCCTATGATCCCCAGGTGGGGCGAAGGGGCCTCCAATGGAGGTTTCATTACCTATACTAATTTTGATATGCTTATTTTCCGAGAGAGGGTAGAGGGACAGGTGGTGCATGTAAACGTACTAATAGTTAAATCTTTTTAAGTGACAAATTTACTGATGAACTATGACAACAGCTACTCAGCTGTTTCCACAAGCTCCTATGCATGGCTGTTGTTTTTTGGTGATTATGCCACTCAAGTGTTTAATATTGACCAATAACGTTTAGCAATTCCTCAGATATAGACCAATCGCAATTGTTTATCTTATAAAACGCTTGCTATTAATACGAGGATTCGATTTTATCTGATAAAATCGTCAGCTCGTTACTGGACACGTAAGGCATCAAAGTGCGGTGATTAATATGTCACATGCTGCCATTATGCAGCATGAAAACATGCAATTTTATACAACATATTAACTTGTTTGGAAATTGAAATAATATAAATGTCCAATGATTAAAAACACAATTTCGATTCGGTTCGTGTACTTTTATAGCGTTTTAATGTAAGTAACTACCACGACGTCCTCCATCTTGTGATGCGCACTATTGGTACCATTGGGAACTCGGATCAATTCATCCAATCTAGTAGTTCTTTCATCTAGTATGCCGTGATCGTACGGCTGACAGAATGTTGACAAAAAAAGTAAGAAAAGGCTTGTTGTCTTAGTTTCATTAATATTATGGTATCTCACACGTACGTAATGCCCCAATACTCGCTTTAAAATTCATTTACGAGTTTGTAGCAGCTCGTGAGATTTTATCCTTCTTCATGGTGGCAATTTTCTGTTTAATTCCCTACATTCCTTACTCAGAGAAACCAAATAATATTTTGATGCAACTCAAAATGAAGCTTTATCTTGTAAAATACCCTGCTTTCTGCGTATGTGGAGTGCAGACAGCAAATCATGCCTTGTTTTAATGTAGACATAGCGCACTTATATATATAAACTTAGAAGTGAAACTTGTTTAAATTTTTGGCTTTTTCAATTTTGGATTATTGGAATGTTTCAATTTTGGATTGTTGAACTTCTTAATATTGGGGGTTTGGACTTTTTAAATTTTGGATTTTGAATTTTTAAATTTTTGATATTTTAATTTTTTAATTTTGGAATCTTTAATTTTTTAATTTTGGATTTTTTATTTTTAAATTTTGGATTTTTGAATTTTTAATTTTTTTACTTTTTAACTTTTGGATAAGCCTAATCATTGAGTTGATTGTTTTCTGTACAGTCCGTTCCGTCACACCTAACTAATTTCGTGACGATTTTGAGCGTAACACTAATTTCGTGACGATTTTGAGCGTTACACAAGCTCTCGATTTACGCCTACCACGGCTAAAGAAGTTTCACTTCAAAAAGATAGAAAAACTGAACAGTGCATTTGCTTTTTTCCGGTTTAATTTCAAAATTAGACATCGAAGTGCGGGTTTTTCTGACCAAAAGATTCTGCATCTGAATCACGGCTGTATTTGAATAGAATGAGAGACGTTAGGTGGAGGCAATACATATTTCACTGTTGTTTATGGGTAACCTTTTATGCTAAAAGGAGAATCATCCTTTAGAAGACAATGGTGAATGTATAGAATATGTAAATATTAGCTGCATAATACATTCCAGGAAAATAACGTTGGCAGCAGTTTAAGGGTTTTTGGTTGCGATGCAGTTTCATTTCCTCTTATCTGTCACTTATGCTGAACAGTACATTTGTTTCCAAACGTCGCTGATGGAAGACATTGCACGACCTTTGTGCCTGAAACTGGTTTTCAAGATAAATACATGCGTATGCATCCATGAACCACAGATTATTAAATAGTAAGAATTTAATATCCACCTTATACCCTCATTAATATGGATGTAGGATAACCCGGAGAATTTTTAAAAAACATTAACTTTTAGTTATCAGTATTTTATTTTCATTTAGGCCTATAAGTTTGTAAGTTAATTGCTTAAAAAGTGATGAAACATAAATGATCAGATTATTCTCTCTGTTGGACATTACATGCCAATATTATAGGAGAAAAATTCCTCTGACTCTGGGATTTGAACCCAGGACCTTTGACTCTCCGTGCCAATGCTCTACCAACTGAGCTAAGCCAGAGATCACTTCACAGCGCCAGAGGAACCTCTCTCCTAAGACTGTTACGGCCGGGCGGTGTTTTGTACTTAGGGAGGAATTAAAGGTAAAGATATGAAAGAATTTTTCGAAATTCATGACATGGTATCGATTGCAATAGGTCGATTTTTCTTCGAAATCTACCTAAAAATGCGCGTTATTCTAAACCAGCGTATCTCAACCTTTTTGAACCCGAGGACCTCTAAAATGTCTAAATTGTTTTATGGACCCCTAATTTTATATAAAATTTTTAAAAGTGGGCTATATTTAGGCCTATATTCTTAATATTTGGGATTATAAATATAGGTCATTATAACGAAATAATTCTAAATACATTTTTAAATTCGACGGAAACACAGTTATAGAATTGGAAGTAAGCTATTGACAATAAAATTATATTTTGAACGGACTTTAATATTTATTACCAAATTGATAATATAATTAGGAATTATACCACAGGTTTACCGGTATCAGACACTCGGGCACCTCCAACAATAAAACCCTTGTTAAGAGAGCGCCTCTAATAACAAATTCCGACAAAGTCTTATTTTTCAGGGTTTTGAATGAAAGAGGGAACCATAGACGTCAGTGCATCAGGGGTTTCAAACTGTGGTTCGTAACTGCAAAAGTAAGTAAACTTGCAATAGGACCTGTATTTTCGAAGATTTTAAAAACTTTGACATCTAGTGTCCATTTTATGTGAAAATTTGTTACCTCTTTACTTCCTTTATGATATTTTTAAATTATGTCTGCGGACCATCTGCACCATCTTCGCGGTCCGCGTACCATGGGTTGAGAAACGCTGTTTTAAATAATACTTTTGAGTCATAACTAGGGCCAGGATTTTTAGGTTTTTCTAAACCCTACATTAGTTTTTTAAACACAGCCTACTGAAATAGTATTATTTTAGTTTTTTTAGCACTTACAGGCTTTTTAAAAAGTTTTACTATAATTAATAGGTAGCCTGCAATAAACAAACTGAAACAAATATTATGTTAAATTAATAGTAACGTAAATTTTAAAATTAATGCTATTGTTCATATTTTCTAGGGACACGCAAAGTATACAAAATATTACGAGTATTTGGAGCTGACGAAGCGAGCAAACGGGAGCAAATTCTTTAAAAATAGAAGTTCATTACAAGTAAAACTGTAAATCTCCAAAATTGTTAAAAAGTGATTATCTGATTGAATTAATGTCTTGTAAGATTTTTTTTCTGGAACGTTTTAAATTGGAGCATTTATTTTTTTGAAAATACGTTATTATTAAGAATATATATTTATTAATGACATAAAAGACAAATTCATTATGCATGCGTAAAGTATGATGCAGTTTATGGTATTGAATATTTACCTGATTATGTAGTAAGCTTCTTTAGCAATGTTCAATCTCAGGAATAGACTTATGTTGGCAAGTGGTCATACTTCTAAGAGGTGTTACATGAGAATATTATTTGTTCTGTTAATGTTAAAATTGCTTATTAGGCCTACGTGTCTTATGAACTCTTATGAACAAGTTCATTCGTTAAAAAGTCTGGGAATAAAAAAATATATGTATATATTAGTCTATGCCAATTAAAAATTACAGATGAAAGATATTTTGATGGTTATATATTAAACATTTTTAGTTGATAAAATGTTCAAATGGGAGAACATTGTCACTCTTCGCAGCTGGCTGCAATGGTAAAAGTTCAAACCTTTTTGATGTTTTAGAAACACAAACTTACATGAATATTGTTTATAAGTCATTTGGTTTTTGTCTTATTTGTATTCAGCTTTTCAAAGTGAACAAGTCACAACAGCAATAATGAGATGCCTTTCGATTCGTTTCATGTATCATCATCAGTCGTCCTAAGGATGTTGAATAAAACAATTAATAAACTTGCTTATATTCACTTTAATAACTGGAATATGAACAAATATATTATACCTACGTTTTACGTTATTATAGTAGGTCATATTTAGGATTTTTGGATAATATTTAGTCATTTTCAAAGGCATATTTTCCACTTTTTGAAGTGAAACTTCTTTTGCGGCGGTAAAGGTAAATCGGGAACTTGTGTCACGCTAAACCCGTCACGAAATTAGTAGGGTGTTTCGGAGCGGACTGCAATAATAATAATAATAATAATAATAATAATAATAATAATAATAATAATAATAATACTTACTTGCTCAATGGCAATAGACAATTCCTAAGCAATCTAAAGGTATATTATCTATTTTATGGAACCCGGAGGTTCATTACCACGCTTAAAAAGTACAAACAATAAAAAAATCAAAGATCCAACATTTAAAAAGTCCAAAAACTCAATATTAAAAAGTCCAATAATGCAAAATTGAAAAAAAAACCAATAATAAAAAATTGTGAAAAAATAAAAATTAAACAATTTTCACTTCTGTCGCGTGGGGTTCCACGCACACTATTTTTAGGACATAAACATCCGGGCCCGAGTCATAAGTAATAAAGTAGCCAATGAAAAGGAACCTAATGACTTCATGGAATCATGTAATCATTTATCACCTTGTGTCAGTACATTTATAATGTTGCAGCAGTTGTACGAACAGGGTTTATGAGCAACTTGGGTTCATTGATTTATTAAAACAGTAGCAAGATGTAAGCTGGTAGCTCTTTTCCAGGGAGCCTGGCCTTATCGAATCAGTTATTCTTCCAAGTGTGAAAGCAAAGGAACTGATCTCCGGCCATGAAGTTGAATAAATGGAATTCTTTTCCGTGAATGCTCCAATGAGTAACTCTGTCCGGTCTGGTGCGTCTATGTATTTTGTTTTGGTAAAGACATCCGTTGCTGACTGCCTTCCTACAAATCGTTAGGACCACCATTCAAGCGAGAAGTCTATCATTAACAATCTAATTTAGATATTTGAACAATAAAAGCATCTTATTATGTTGCTTTCCACAAGAATGCCATTGCTTGGAGGATTGTATTTCTTAGCCTGCGCTAACCGATCGAGGTGGCTGAGTCTTGGACTCGCATTCGTGAGGTCCCAGGTTCAAATTCCGTGGCCGGTCAATTTGAAATGGGTTTATTCATGGTTTCCCCAGTCGTAGAGGCAAATGCCGAATTTGATATTTACATGTCATGAATTGCTCTCACTATTTCATTCATTAATATCAGTTGAAATTTACTCCATAAAATTACACCAGTAGTAAGATTTATTACGAAAGTAAATAAATCATCCGACCTCCAATGAGGATGACCATTATGGATCCAGAATACAACATAAATCATGAAAGAATATTTACAATTAACCTTAAAATTTAACGGTTCAACATTGCAAGGATTGTTAAAAAAGAATAGAAACTGACAAGCAATAGTCCCATGGATTATGCTACTGTACAGACACAAATCCCGAACTCCTGATATGGTCTCGCAGCTAAAAGGAGTATAAACACAGCTGAACTAAAAGAAACCCACACACACAAAATGAATAGGATTCCAATACTGAAGGTATATTTTACACAAAATATCTCTTAAGTAACAAACCTTAAAAATCCCCATCTTTTTTTTTCAAATATGTTGCTGTAAGAAGCAAACTACAGTCTGTTTAGTATTAACATATTCTTAACTTTGGCTGGAGGTGTTTGAGTCGATAAAGACCATAACTCAGGCTAATATGAATGTATAAAAGCCTTATTTCAGTCTTCCGGGCTTTTATTATACCTAAATACTTTTAATGCTGCATAAGCTTGACACAAATCATGGCACTGTATAAATCCCGACCAGACCAGCTACTGAAGAAGTTATGCCCTCGGCTTCAAGTGAATACATTAAAATTTGAATATTTCGCTGCTGCATATTTTATAGATTTGTAGTACAAGTTTTCCAGTGACGAAGATTGATCACAAACTGAAAGCTGGATTATTAAGTAGGGTGCGTCCCCGTGTCTCGAATACAAGGAGAAACATTTAAAATGCAAATGAATGCCACGAGGCGCAAGAGAAACAAACCTGGTCCTTCATAATTCATATTTCAACGCTAGGAATATTTTTCAATACAAAGCAGTATACTGTTGAGATTTTAACAAGTTACAAATAAAACCAGGTAAACTGTTGTAACAAAGTGCCAGAATGCTTTTGTTTAAAAAGTGATAATTCCGATTATGATATGCAGAAAATAAGTTATTTTTGTAATCGATTTCCGAGTTAAGCTCCAGATCGATTCATTAAGCAGGACTTACGGAAGAACAAAGATCTAGTTTGATAAGCATAACCAGGGCCGTATTTCTAAATAGGCTAAGTAGGCTGCAGCCTAGAGCGGCAAATTTTCAGGGGCGGCAGTTTGGCAGTAAATTCAAAAGTTAAAATGAAGTTTTTCAGAAGTTAATAATATTTTCAGTATGAATTGCGTGGGTGAGTTGTTTTAGAGAAGTTTGTATATTTTTCAACAAATTAACCAGTAATTAACTACATTTTGTGTAATTTCATTTCACCGTGTAGAACAACTTAATTAAATTTGAAAAGTTCTTCAATTACGCAAAAGATAGTCATTAGCATCTCTATATATAAAAGCCAAAACCCACTCACTCACTGACTGATCACAGTTTCTCAAAAACCATAAAGCCTAGGAACGTGAAACTTGGTACACATATTGCTACTAGGCTCTAGATGCGCACTAAGAAAGGATTTCAAAATCTTTGGCCTCTAAGGGCCTATAAAGGCCAAAATAGGGTTGTAAAGGTATGAAATTCACCAAAAGGAATTCATACTGCATGCATACAATCCCCATGACAACATTTTTTTTTTAACTACACAGGTGGCTTTGCATGACACTATGATTTCATGTAGACCTAATAGATATAAAATTATGAGAAAGGCTATCAATAGAATTCCTATAAATGATTATCAACTATTTTTTTGACGTGAAGTAAATTTAGAAGGTCCTGGGTTCTATTCTTAAGAGTTCAACTATTTTCTTATAGTTAGCCTAGGACTGCAATGCAAAAGATAGTAAGTAAAGTGTTCCCTATTACAAGCCATGGGGGCCCAGAGGGTTCCAAGAAGTTGAGGCTCCCGGATTTTTAGACAATCGGCACGTGAAGGTGGTAAGGTTGTCAGCCTTACGCACCGGCCACCCTTACCCCGAGGTAGTTCATACAATATCAATAGATATAATTTCCTGATTAATTTCTATTTACCATATTATCTATCTATCTTTTACCTTAGTTTTTACCCAAACTTTTGGGGTCATTTAAGCGACCCATGTTGCCCGGGCCTTACAGGGCCGCGACCTGTCGGGAGAGGGATTTTCTATGGCTCACATACATACTTTCTTGACCAGACAAGGACATGGAGGGCCTCCCGGATGAGTGATCAGCCAAATGCCGGGGCCACCTCTGAGACAACACAAACATATAGGACGAGATACATCATTCACACACTCACTCTGAACAAGGCGAGGATGGGATGAGGATGATAATGGCTGCCAGATGATATCCGGAGACCACTAGGGCCTAAAGTTCCCAGACATTTGTCTCACAGGTGAGGAAAAATCCCGGGAAAAGCTCTACCTAGGTAACTTGTCCCGACCAGTATTCGAATCGGAGCCCGCTGCGTGAGACGAGCGAACGCATCCCCTACGCCCAACTATTTACTGTATGTTTGCCAAAATTGAAACAGAAAGATTAAATTTTTTAAGACATAATCAGAGTAAACTACGGGTGAAGGAGTAAGTTATGTGGAATATAAATACGTCCACCGTGTTGGCTCGACGGCTGATGATTTATAGAAGTACATCGAATCGACTTTAAATTGTGTTCACTTAACCTATATATACATAAATCTAACAATGCGAAGCATTGATGGGTCAGCTAGTTAAAATATAAAAATATGTTTAAAATAGTGATCACTGATCTCCAAGAACAAATTAATTAATTAATTTCGAAACCCATTTCATTTTTTAACGAATGTTAAAAGAAGTAAAAAAAAAAAGTACAGAACTAATTTGATTACGGTATATAATTTATTACGTAAACTATTAAAATTTTAGTTTTATCTAAACTAAATGAACTTTATGTGCAAAAAAGATTAAAACACCAATGAACTTGATCCTTTTGTTGCATAAAACAAATGCATTAAGCAAATATGAACTATAGAGGGGGCGGCAAATGGACTTTAGCCTATAGGCGGCATACTCTTAAATCCGGCCCTGAGCATAACTTATGTGAAGGAATATGTGGGTAGTGTTATTTGACAAAGTTAAAGGCTCCTTTACACGGTGACACTAGGTTTTGTAAACACTTTCGTGAAAAGTGATTCCGTGAAACTAATTACACCCATTTCCTTTAAAACCTATTCCAATGCAGCCGCACGTTTCATCCTATTTCTGAAGTTCAAGTTGTTGAAATCCTACATAGGCCTACACGTTTGAAACACGTATGAATCCAGGCATTTCACAGTTTCCTCACACCCCCCCCCCTTAATTTTACAACACGCCAAGCTAAATAAGCGTATAACCTCAAAATTACTATTATAGTTTCGTGAAAAGTTGCAATCTGCCGAAACTGCTTAGTGTCCTAACTCATTGTCGCCAGTAGGCCTACATTTCGCGCTTGCGCATTCAAATAAAACACAGTTGCGAAACTTAGTTACGAAACCTAATTTCGTCGTGAAAACTAGTCTTAACTGTATTGCAACTTTCAAAGTCGTATATGAACACAGTAAAACAATATTTTGCCATGAGAACTGATTTGCATTTGATAAATTCTAATATATTTCCATAAAATAGGCACTAAATTGGTCATTACTCCGGTGCCGGTCAACCGAATATTGGTCCGATATCAATAAGCTTCTTTCCATGGATGTTATAAATGCGTATACCGAGTTTTATGAAAATCCAATAAGGAGTATTTGAGTTATCCCGCGTACAGCCAGACAGACACACGGAAAGACATTTTCCCGTCCCCCACACAATCTCATAAAGTACCATTCTGGCACTTAATAATATTTTCGAAATTTGAAATAGGCTAACGCTATTGTAGACATGTAGACTTAAAATATTACTCTGCATTTGAGCTGGGATTGATAATTAAAAGTTCACATTTACATTACGTTCACATCCTCATTTGAAAGAATATACAAGTGTAAAATATATTTCACAATACGGTAATACTTTAAAATGCAAATATAGTCAACCCTCGATATAATACCACCTCCATTCACTGACATTTAGTGGCACAAAGCGAGGGTGGCACTAAAACGAAATTTAATTTTAAAATAAAAATATTATAAAACAGGGCTGAAATTAATTTACAGTAGGCCTACTGTTTTATGAAAGCGAAATTAAATAAAAGGCAAATAGAGAACTTTAGCACAAAATAAAACACACTTTACTGTGCAGTGACTCGATTTATTACAGTATAAGTTCAGTACACAAAGGGGTTGAAAATCATGTAAGTGATAACTCAGAAACTGTAGTGTAGTGTTTAACAGCTGAATGGACACTGGACTAAAAGAAGCGAAAGTTTGGAATGTCTCATTGCATGACGGCCCTTTTCTACCTGCTCCACCCTCACGAAGGCTGTCTATCTGACCTCTTAAAATAGCTTCCTCATTCCACCGCACTACATTTACACTCACTTCTTAGAAATACAGTACAGTATGTTTATTAAATAATGCTCCTAACATTCATGCTAGTTTAAAAATAATTTAGCAACTGAAAAGATCACTGCAAGCTATATTTTGTAAAAGTCTTGTGTTATATTCACTGGCACTAAATGAATTGGCACAGTAACGAGGTTTCTTATGTATTTTATATGGGAGAAAATCCGTTCACTTGCATTTATTGGCACAGTGCGAGGGTGGCACTGTAAAAAGGGGCATTATATCGAGGGTTGACTGTAGGCCTATATATTTTTCTAAATTAATGAAGTAGGAATATAAAACACTTCGCAAAGAGTATATAGGTTATAGGGTGGTTTGGACATGAATTTGCTTAGAGTAGTACCGCAGTCAGCTGCTTTGTTACAGAAAGATTCCCATTAACCTCAATAAACGAAGCATGAATATTTGTAATAGTGGCTATGATCAATATTTTCCTTACAAGTCAGACGGCACAAAACCTTCTCCCTTTGTATGTTACGTTCCTCTTGGAATTTAAAACTAGCAACACAAACAGCAGAAACAACACAAAAGATCTCCTATATAAACCACTTATATAAAATTATTCCGTAGACAGGGCAGCATGAAAACTTAAAGAAGGGCAATTTAAAAAAGCGTCAATCAAAGTCAAGAAAATTGTACACGTATTCATGCTTTGTATTGTCTAGTAAGCCGTGACTGTGGAAGCTTTATTATGCAGCTCGCTTTGGGGAGATTTGGAATGCTGCATCGACCATGGAAATATATTATCGATAATGTAAATTGAGGTAAGAAGAAGTTTACAGGTTACTGAGTGCTTGAAGATAATAATAATAAAAGAATAAAAAAACTGAGATACCCTATGTATATTGTTTGGTCTCTATCCTGGGAGTAAAATGAATAAACAAGTTATTGTAAACATAAATGATCTATAAACAGAAATGTGTTCACTACACTGTCATATCGGTATCTACTCTTATACAATTCAACGGCTCTAAATAGCGTGCTCACTCGCTCGCCCACTTCGTGAGACATCGGGTATACTCGGCGATGTTCGTCTCTCGCAGTCTAAACTTTCACGAAGACTACAAAATTAGGAAAATCGTTTATTTATTATATAAGACCTAAGTGAAATGAACACAATGAACAAATATTCTAATTTTATTTTTACTTACAATTTTCATAGCTCTGAACCACAAACATTTTTAATAAACTGTCAGTGTAAATTTCTTAAAAATCCTGGATTCAATTAATAATGGCGGACGAAGCCGCGGGCAACAGTTGATGGTTTAACCCTAAAAGTATCGCGGACAATAAAAATCCAAACAAAATAACTTCTTCCCTTGAAAAAATTATATAATTTCTGAAAATGACACTGAATTTATCAAATAAAATTCACATCATATCGATGGCTAAAAGCACAATCATTGTATGTCCATTTTTTGGCGAAAATGAGATATTGGTGTCAATATGTAGGTGAGTCTAGCTCTTTTCTCCTGCACAAATATTGTATCTTTCTTCGAAATAGTAAGGTGCAGGTGCAGGTTAAAAAAAATATATCAATTTTGATCAAGACACACTTATTGTATGTCCTCACTTTTCACAGCCATGACTTATATAAGATGAATGCCTGAGTGCACACTTATTGTACATACATATATATATATATATATATATATATATATATATATATATATATATTTACATCAACGGCATGCTCCGTTACACGGTAGTAGCATGGCTATAAACATTTACATTGATTCTTAGTACTTAATACACTATACATTGATTATAAATGTCTGAGGACTTACAACATCTGAGCACATGAGAGTACAGTATACCGTAACCATCAACAGCTGTCAGTTGTGTTGCAGTAGCAGAGACGTTATGGTTTTGCTGTAACGAGTTTGGAGTGTACTAGTGTACACTAGTTTTTCACTAGTTATAAATATTGTCGTGTTCTTCTGAAGTTACCAATATAAGTATGAATTTCAAACTGAATTACCATTCAAAAAGCTCCGTGTAAGCCTCGATCGCGAACCTCCATTCTCCTAGGACTTCATCACACTAATACCTAAGTATAATTCAGTGATTCCGTCTCAAATGTCAAAAAGAAAGATATGCTATCTCTTTTGAAGACAGGAGTCATTCCAAACTGCTATGCTAGTTTTGTGACTGATATTCCATCATCGAGGAAATGTAAGGATATTGTGCCATATCCCGTTGAAAATGAGGACGACGAACCCATCTCTGGAAAAACTGAACAATCTCTATCCAGGAGAATTACTCGTAAGAACATAAATTGCGAGAAGAACGAGGAGAAAAGTCCAAGAATCATTTAGGGAAAAGTAAAGAAAAATGATAAGAAAAAATTAAACGGGCAAAAAGATGGTCAAAAGAAATAATATTTTTTTCAAGTAAGTCTAACTGTTTGAAGAAAGACCAGTGACTGTGTAAAAAAGTCTTATTTTCTTTTTAAAAATGTTGATAATGTATTTGACCTTATTGACCTCATTTTAGGAAGTAAAAAATTAAAATGAAACAAAAGAGTAGTATTTGTGTGTTATGTATTAACTTAAATTCCATCCTGCTATTATCATAGGACACTTTTATTATATGCACGCCTATAGTACATCCACAAGTCACTTAATCTACTAGAGCACAAATATAGTATGTCCGTTATTGATACACATTTCATTAAAGTTTCCAGAACTAATGAAAATTACCTTAAAACTGATACTGTTGTCTAATAAAATATTACCTGATGCATACATGTTTAAGCCTGCTGAGTATTTTTGGGACTTTGGGAAGTTTTCCCCCAAGTTTAAAATCTATAAAAGATTTAAAACACAACTAGCCGTTGAATATTGATATTATATTGCGCATTCTATAGAAACAGGTATCTACATTATATTTTAATGTGAGTACTTTTCTTAATCGTTCCTGTGCAGCAATATACCTAATGTAATTCCTGACAGATTTCAGATTGACTTTTTATTCATTCATAACTTTTAAGGCTGCTTTAAACTTGAAACAGACATATCAGCGAATCGTAGGCCTATTTCATCATTATTATTGCCAGCGCATTTTGTTTTTGGAGTTCAACTCGGAGATCTATTACAAAAATAACTTTTCTGCATTGGCCTATCATAATTGCGTTTATCACTGATTAAAAAAGCATACTGGCACTTTGTTATATCAGTTTACCTGGCTTTATTAAGTGCCAGTATGGTACTTTATGAGATTGTGTGGGGGACGAAAAAATGTCTGTCCGTCTGTCTGTCTGTTTGTCTGTCTGTCCGTCCGTCTGTCCGTGCGTCTGTACGCACCATAACTCAAGTACGCTTTTTCGGATTTTCATGAAACTTGGTATAAACATTCATAATGTCGATGGGAAGAACCCTATTGATATTGAACCAAATCGGTTCACCGGTACCGGAGTAATGCCCAATTTAGTGCCTATTTTAATAGATTATGGCGCCTTTCTCATAGAAAGGCGCCATCACTCAAATACGCTGTAACGGATTTTCATGAAACTGGGTATACCCATTTATGATGTCCATGAGAAGTGCCCTATTGAATTTTAACCTAATCTGTTGACCGGTACCGGAGTAAAACCCAATTTAGTGTATATTTTAAAGACGCGGTAACTCAAATACGCTTTACCGGATTTTTATGAAACTTGGTATACACATTTACAATGTCCATGGGAAGACGTCTATTCATAATGGATAAAATCGGTTGATCTGTTTCGGAGTAATGCTCAATTTAGTGCCTATTTTATGGCAATATACGTATTCGAAAGAATTTATAAAAAAAATGAAAATCAGTTATCTTGACAACATAGCCAATTGTTTTACTGTGATCTTATAAGGCCTTGAAAATTAAAATACAGGTAGATATGACAAAAAACACTATTGTTTTACATGCGCTTATCCAACTAGACCGTTAAAATGACCCAGGTGCCGAGATGGTAGACCTTTGTTCTTCCGTAAGCCCTGCTTAATGAATAAATCTGGAGCTTAACTTGGAAATCAATTAAAAAAAAAAATATTCTGCATATCATAATTGCAGTCATAACTGATTAAACAAAAACATACTGGCACTTTTTTTACATCAGTTAACCTGATTTTATTTAAGTCTGTATAGATTCTTGAAAATAGTTTTCCGTCTGTTGTTAAACTAAATGGTATAAGTCTACATACAAGTCAGGGAGAAAGCAATATTATACTTTTATCTTATTTCATTTTATTTATTATGCTGGCCTATGGATCTTGTCATAGAAAATTAACATAAAATAACTTATAGTCCAATTAATATTAAATAGCCGTGCGATGTGAAAAATGTGCAATGACGTTTATTAATATTGTTGCTGTACATAATGTTTAACATTAACTGGTATAAAGATTTACAAAAAACTTAATAAAATGGATATAATTATATGCATTCATGAATCACATATTATTGTCTCTGATGGACACTTCATGACATTATTAGAGGATAAAAATTAATCCAACACTGGGATTCGAACCCAGGACTTTATATATAGTAGGTATACTATTATAATACTGTTATGCATTTATAGTCTACACACAATCAGTCACACACACACATTTATATATATAATTTTTTATTCACTTTGTTTTCTCCTTTGTATTATTATTGGATGCATTTTGCCTTAGGCCTATATTTCATTGAATACATACCAATTGTATTATTATTTTATTGTTAGTATTTTGTATTATTATTTTTCTATTGTATTTGTTTTTGTAGGTATGCCTTAAATGTATTTTGCATTTATCCTGGTTGAGATGAAGATAAGGCCCTATGCCGGCAAAATAAAACATTATTATGTATGTAGGCTATGTTTTAAAATTATTTGCATTAACTGAGGCTTGATTTTTAACTTCAATTTATGTATTAGTTTTATAGGCAAAACCACAAAAGTTATATATGAGGAATTCCCAATGTAAGATCCGGTATATCTGAAGATTTTTTATTTTTAAATTTTAAATACATCTGAGTAGGTTGCTTATCAAAATAAAAATAATATTGCGAACGGTACAAATAACAAACTTTACAATCTCCAAATTCAATGCAGAAAGCAAAATATTTGACTGCATGTCCTACACATGAAATAAAAAATAGCAAAATTAATAAGGCAAAAGCAAAAAGCAATTGGCATTATTATTATTATTATTATTATTATTATTATTATTTATTATTATTTATTATTATTATTATTATTTAATTTCAATCGTAAAGTAAAATGTGTTGTAGGAAAATGTTGTATAATGTATTTATTTTTACAAATCCTGGGCAAGAAAATTCTGCCTTGTTTTGAATGTTCGCCACTGATCTTTTTTCTCACTAAATAGTACTAACAATTATAAAATTAGATATGTTGTAGAACACAACCAAGTTTGAACTGCTAGACTCTTGTATGAATTGGAGTTATTAGTAACGGATGCACCTCCTATTACAGGCCTCATTGAATTTGAAACTTCCGGAAGATTTTGATACAGCAGCCAGACGACCTTGCGGCCTATTCATGGTAACCCACTTGTTGTTTCCTTGTTTCTTTTGTTGCTTCCAAGTAAAAAATATTTCCGTGGTTCATCATCGCATGTGATACACTATAAAACCTTCGAGGAACAAAGCACCTTGCTCCAGCAACCACTTAAGGGTTCCTATAAAAAAGCTTTGGAATTCCACCCACTCAGGAAAAATTACAATAAGCTAGGTTTCAACACAACTTCCGTTTTATGTCCTTCCTTGATGCATATGTTGTACATTTCTTTATTATGTAAAACTTCAACACTTTAATCGTTTTCAAACTTAAAGCCCACTGATGTTTTCATTAGATGAATGCTTATATAAATATATGTTATATATAATATTATATTATAAATAAATTATTTGAACAAATTTTATGTATGAATCAAAAGAATAAAACACCACCATTAAAACTTAATAAAATTCTTCATCGTTTTAAGAACTGCGTTTTGACCATTCGGGTTTTAATGACATGTCATATTTTAACTGGTACATCATGGACGTTGCCCACTAGTGCAGGTAATCAGATCATGACTGCTAGATTATAAAAATGGCAATTTTAGGGTAATTTTTCTGTCATTTTCTCCCATTTTTTATATTTTGGCTATTTTTTAAAATTTAATGTTATTAACTGGTCTTTTTGGGCCATTTTAGGGCATTTTTTCACAAGAGATGTTGGAAATGTCCTCCTCTTGCATCCACACAACACTGGCATCTTTTCAGGACATAAGTTCAACTTCCGAGATAGAGTATCTTGTATGAATATCTCACTTTTTATCTATTAATTTATTAATTTGTTGCAATGCAGTACGTTGTTGAATGATCACATTGATCACTGGTCAATTTCCTATAGGCCTACTATGAAGAAGTACAGTGAGTCCCACGCAAGAGTTGGCCAACGACGCGGGTTTCTGCATCGCGGCGGGCACAGCTTCAACTCCCGAGCAATCGGGTGAAATATCTACGCAAATAAATCCGCGATCGGTGTAATGATTCAGGTTATCACATTTACAGTTAAAATTACAATGAAAATAAACACGTACCTCATCACAAGAGATGTTGGAAATGTTCTCCTCTTGCATCCACACAATACTGGCACCTTTCTAGGAAATTTTCTTTCACGCGCATAAGTACAGATAGAGTTAATTTCTCTTGTGATATTGTCTTTAAGTTCTTCTAATGTATGGGAAATGACCTATACACTTTATTTTTCAAGTTTCCCCATAAATAATATTCACATACTGTTAGAAGAACTTAAAGACAATATCACATAGGCCTATCACAATTTTCTTTCACGCACATAAGTTCAGCTTCCGAGACAGATTTTATTTCTCTTTGCTTTCTCGGCTTTGGAATTTGCATTAGTTAGCCATGACACATCCCTTCGCATTTGATTATTACGTTCATCAAGTTGAATACTGTAATACAGCTACAAAAGATGTATTACTCTGACATAATTAGGCCTACATACATTAAGTGGAGTTCTTCGCCAGTGTATTTTGTGAAATGTTGACATTTTAAGAATGTCTTGTATCTGTGTATACGAGTTTGAATTAAGGTTAAGTATCAAACTTTAGACCTTTGTTCTTCCGTAAGACCTGCTTAATGAATCGATCTGCAGCTTAACTCGGAAATCGATAACAAAAAATAACTAATTCTCTGCATTTCATAATTCCAATTAACTTTCTACTGATTAAACAAAAGCATACTGACACTTTGTTACATCAGTTTACCTGATTTTATTAAAGATACAAAAATAAAATGGAACGTATTTAGTCCTATGTGCACAGTAAATTATCTTGTCTCAGAATTTGGGGAAGAATGTGTGAAAGTGATATCGATTTTTTTTTAAATTTTAACCCTGAAACGGTTGTATGTCAACGTGAAATTCGGAAATACAGTATTCCCTAAAAATAGAAAATGTTATGTTACCAGAATTTCTGTTACTTCTTAATTCATTCCCTACGACGCTTGGTGCGTAAAAGCAAGGGGTTGCAAAAGTCCTACATGAATGATATAAGCCATATCTAGCGTTTTCTGAGGGAAAAGTTTGAGTGTGATAAGTCGTCCTTCTTCGCTACTAGCTCTAGACACCCAGGCCTATATATGGACTTACAGCTTGAAAATCAAAAGTCATCCATTATTTAAATTTGAATTACACGTAAAATACAAAACCCGGGCCTTTTAAGTCTGTAATAAAATCAGGTAAACTGATATAACAAAGTGCCAGTATGCTTTTTTAATCAGTAATAATTGCAGTTATGATATACAGAAAATAAGTTTTTTTTTTTAATTTTATTTTATTTTTATTTTTTAAATAGATCTCAGAGTTAAACTCCAGATACATTCATTAAGCAGGGCTTACGGAAGAACAAAGGTCTAAAGTTTGATTCTTAACCTTAATTCATATTGGTATACACTGATATACTAATTCTTAAAATATGTAAACATTTTACAAAATGCATTGACAATGAAATAGTACAGTAAGCCAATAAGAAGAGGATAATTCCACCTAGCGGTATGCAGTTTTGTTCTGAGTATAGGCTTATGCAATTTTAACGCAACGCAATAACTTTAAAGCTAGTTTCTGTTCGTGAAATAACATTTATAGGCTTATGTTATTATTTAGGAATGATGTAGGTCAATGAAAGACAATGAATTCCCAGTTTTTTTTTAAAGAAAAATGTAATACTTATTTAAGCACATTGACAAAATAGGACATAAGAATGGAATAGGCTCAATTTAACACAATTGATAATAATAATAAAAAAAAATTTCTTCAGGGTGGACTCGAACGTGAAATCTCTTGATTACTAGACAAGCACCTTACCCCAAGACCAAACCTCACTGCGACTTTTGAGTGTCCAATACCAAAGAATACTATTTCGTCGTTGCTCACAGAAGAGAAAAATCACCGTATTTCGAAATTAGGCTATATATCGTGCCTACTAGATTTATTATGGTACAATGTTGAATTATTTCATTAATTAGTACTATAATATTCGCGATATCTGAGTGATAAATTAGGATGAGGCCCTCGTTGAAGCAGAGGTACCAACCTAACCATATTCTCAAAGCTTAATGTTTTTATTTATTAAGAGGTCAGGGATTATAAATCTGACATAGGCTGAAGTAAAATTCAATGCTTTAATCTAATTGTAATCAATTTTAGCAAAATAATTAGTCATTATACAGCAGCATTTCATCTATAATCGTACATATGGGAACATTTGTTTTTCATGTAGATGTCAAACTGTCCATGGCAACTGAAGGAAGCTTTATAAGCTGTCATTAATTGATGACGCTATAAGAAAGATCCGAGAATTTGATTTTGCATTTGAAGAAGGTGCCTTCTTTTTACCCTCCTTTACTAAAGAAGGTTTCGACAGGAATTGAAGGCTTGTTCCAGAATTTCCCTTTATTTACCTTAGTTACGGGACTCGCCCGCTGATTGGTTGGCCGCGAGCCAATCAAAATGCTTCGAAATGAACCAAAATATTATAATAAATTTGACTGATAATTACTCTTTATTTCGGTACTGGACAACCGATTAGGTCCAAATTCAATAGGCTTATTGCCATGATTGTTATAAATAAGTATACGACGTTTCATGAAAATCCGATAAAGCGTATTTGAGTTACCGCGCCTTTTCTTATATGATACCATAAAAGGGCACTAAATTGGGTATTATTCCGGTACCGGCCAACCGATTTGGTCCAATATCAACAGACATCTTCCCATGGACATTATAAATAGGTATTTCAAGTTTCATGAAAATCCGATAAAGCGTATGAGAGTTATGGCGCCTTTAAAATATACACTAAATTGGGTTTTACTCCTGTACCGGTGAACCGATTTGGTCCAATTTCAATAGAGTTCTTCCCATGGACATTATAAACGCGTATACCAAGTTTCATTAAAATTCAATAAAGCGTATTTGAGTTAGAGCGCGTACAGACACACGGACGGACGGACGGACGGACAGACGGACAGACATTTTTCGTCCCCCACACAATCTCATAAAGTACCATACTGGCACTTAATAAATAAAATAACAAATCAGGTCAACTGATATAACAAAGTGCCAGAATGCTTTTGTTTAATCAGTGATAATTGCAATTATGATAGGCGTATGCAGGAAAGAAGTTATTTTTGTAATAGATCGCCGAGTTAAGATACAGATCGATTCATTTGGCAGGGCTTACGGAAGAACAAAGGTCTAAAGTTTGATTCTTAACATTAATTCATACTCGTAACATTGATAAATTCTTAAAATATGTCAACATTTCACAAATTGCACTGGCAAATTAATGATGTAAATGTAAGCCTACGATTCGCTGACATGCTTATTTTAGGTTTAAAGCAGCCGTACAGGTTGTGAATGAACTAAATTCAATCTGAAATCAATCTGTCAGGAATTACATTAGTGGCCGGTTTCTGATACGACTTTTGTCTGCTTTCGCAGAGTTACCTGTGGTATAACACGCTGGTTTGTGCAAAAGCGGTTTCTGAAACCACATTTATCGTTACAGTTACAGGTACCAGCGCTCGAGCTGATAACTGCGCCAACACGCGTGGTTACCTGGCTGTTAGCTATGATTCACATGAACGTCACCTGTGACGCTAGTATATGTTCACATGCAGTATTAGTATTTTTCAGTAATTTTCAGTAGTTTAGCGTGCTTTTTTATTCTCCGTTCGTGCAGTGCCCAGTCTCCAAGATAAGTCCAAGGATTGGCGAGATCCGTGTGGTATATTATTCCGATATGGAGCTTACATCTTCATCATTATCGTCTTCGTCTTCCCTAACTTCATCAGGTTCAGATTCTCGGTCTTCCGATGAAGAAGATTTGGGTATTTTAGGGGCTGTAGCTAGGCCTAAGGTGTTCAGAGCTCCGAAACATACTCTTGAGGCTTATGACGACCGAGAATTGTAATGTGATTGTACTATTTTATGTATTTTTACCCCATTGACTTCGTCTATTTCAGTTGTATAACTGTCTTATGGAACTAGGCCTATAGATAGATGTACATTTATCGGGCTATGTGGCCGTGGTCGTAGTCCGTCTCGCGGTGTTGCTGACGTTTCGCCTCGATCTGCGTCGGGCATCCTCAGAGCTGTGTTCAGCAAGATGGTCGGCTGAGTCTTATGGAAATAAAATTAATTGAATTGAACTGACGCTGCATTAAACTCAACCATATTGAATACCTGTTTATTGGTACATGAGTGTGCGAAATACAATCAGCATACTCAATCAATTTCCTTTTTCTTACCACGAAATGGGAAAAAGATATTTTATGCCGCTCACGAGTTCCCCACTCCCACTCCTATAATTGTGAAATATGATTTTTGGCGCAAGCGTCTTTTTTTTTAATGAAATATTATTTTGTTGTTTATAGTAAGTTGTGACATATTATATTTGGTGCAAGGGTCTGTCATTATTCAGTGGAAGGAAAACCTGTGCGCGGCATAAATTACCGTTTCGCCCAAGAAATTTTTTAAATTGAAAGTTCACCATTGACCCCTTTACGTTAAAAGTACAGTGCAGATTACTACGGGCCTACGGGTAAGTTCATTTTTTGCACAAACTGAAATAATTGGAAAAATTACTAAACATAATGAGTAAATATATAAATAAATAATGTTACCAAGAAGAGTTAATTGCCTGCTTTTCGATAAAACAAAAATGCATTGTTAGCTACATCTGTTTATACAGCCAACAGTCAGCTGTTTTGTTTAGTGAGAAACCTTTGCAAGCAAAATAAACTAAAAAAAAATAATTAGAAAGTCTACAGTAGCTATAGTCCAGTTACTCATTGCATACCCAGGCGGCTTCCTTTCGTTAGGAGGAAAAGTTAGCCGACAGCTCAACCCATGTTCTTTGTTTTTACCTCACCAATCAGCTAGTTACCCCAGCCAATCAAAATCTAAGAATGTCCTGTGGCGAATTTGACAGCTACTCGTCTACTTCGAGTGGAGTGAAATGCGCGGTTGCAAGATCAAGTTACAACACGTGTGAATTGAATAAAGCGAAGGAAGAACTGAGGTCAGTGATAACAATGAGAGAATATTGCAACGTTGCTTTTGTTTTGGAAAGCGGAAGCCCAAGACCGATTTAGTCAGATCAGTTAACATAAAGAAACACCGAAACCTTTGAAGCCGACTGGCCATCCAATGAGTAACTGCGCTATAACTGCGATGTATAGTGCAGTTACTCATTGGATGGCCAGTCGGCTTCAAAGGTTTCGGTGTTTCTTTATGTTAATTGATCTGACTAAATCGGTCTTGGGCTTCCGCTATCCAAAACAAAAGCAACGTTGCAATATTCTCTCATTGTTATCACTGACCCCAGTTCTTCCTTCGCTTTATTCAATTCACACGTGTTATTGTTTACTGTAACTTGATCTTGCAACAACGCATTCACTCCACGCGGAGTAGACGAGTAGCTGTCAAAATCGCCACAGGACATTCTTAGATTTTGATTGGCTGGGGTAACTAGCTGATTGGTGCGGTAAAACAAAGAGCATGGGTTGAGCTGTCGGCAAACATTTCCTCCTAACGAAAGGAAGCCGCCTGGGTATGCAATGAGTAACTGAACTATACCAGAAACCGAGTATAGGTCTATTGCTTGCACAGGAGCGTTTAAACTGAAAAATACAATAAAATATAATATAGATACCAGTAGCCGTACATTTCGATAGAATGCACAATATTATATCAACAGCAGTTGCGATTAAGTATTCAACGGCTAGATGTGTTTTAAATCTTTTATTTATATTTTTATTTATTTATTTTGATAAGCATTTGTGAAGGAATAAGTGGGATAACAACGGAACGAAATTACAACAAATGCCTCACATCTAAAGCAAGGTGTGATATAGCCTATTAATGGCCGGTTTCTATAAACTCGCGAATTACCTATGGGTAAATTATCCAATGGACAGAATTTACACAAAAATAACACCACACAAACACAAATAATTTAAAGATAGCAATCACATACACTTGTGGCGAGTTTCTAGATAAATATCCTCTGGATAAATATGAAAATGACAGAAAAAATGTTCCTACAAACTCGGGCTAGATCTTTCCAAGGGTAAATCTTCGGGTTAATTTATCCCTTCATGGATGGCTGGATAAAATTTAACCTTTCATAGGATCAATAGTAATATTTAAACAATGAGAATCAAAGCCTTCTGAATTAAATTAACTGTACATCTCCAAGGCCTTGCTCATTATATCATTGTAGGTTAAATGGAACTAATTTGTCCATGGATAATTTACCCATAGGTAATTCACTAGTTTGTAGAAACCGGGCATAAGTCGTATTTTATTCACGGCTGTTCCAGTATGTACGGAAAGTCATCCACAGAATTTCTTGTGTGAAGCTCCTGCTCTGTCAGCGAAGAACTATATCGACGTCACAGGCACATGTGAAAAGCAACACAGTTTTTATATATGAAGTAGGCCTACTCTCCTATAATTATGTTTCTTCACTGGAAAGCTTGAAATCTGACAGTGTCTCTTATATCCCGGATATTTCAGTAATTCTATTAGCCGAAGAAGAAAAAACCCCGGGATCAAAGACGCCTGAGAGTGAAATAAGTACGTTTAATGTGGCAGTTTTGAGTAAAACATGCTATTTTAATTCAAAACCATAAAATTATCAAGCATAATTGTTTTCTCAGAATAAGCAAAATAAGAATCAACTAAAGATGAAACTGCTTGTCAGGGAGTGCCCTACGAAATATAAAGGTACTGCTTTTGTTAGGGGTATGAAAATAAACATACAATTTGCTTAGAAATATGGGTTCTAATTGAGTCATACTTTATCAAATTTCCTTGATTACCCTTAATGGTCGACCGTGCAGTGAGAACCATTTACGTCATCTATATTAATAAAATCAGGTAAACTGATATAACAAAGTGCCAGTATGCTTTTTTAATCAGTAATAATTGCAGTTATGATATACAGAAAATACTTTTTTTTTTTTTTTTTTTTTTCCAAGTAGATCTTCGAGTTAAACTCCAGATCGATTCATTAAGCAGGGCTTACGGAAGAACAAAGGTCTAAAGTTTGATTCTTAACCTTAATTCATATTGGTATGCACTGATATACTAATTCTTAAAATATGTAAACATTTTACAAAATGCATTGACAATGAAATAGTACAGTAAGCCAATAAGAAGAGGATAGTTCCACCTAGCGGTATGCAGTTTTGTTCTGAGTATAGGCTTATGCAATTTTAACGCAACGCAATAACTTTAAAGCTAGTTTCTGTTCGTGAAATAACATTTATAGGCTTATGTTATTCTTTAGGAATGATGTAGGTCAATGAAAGACAATGAATTCCCAGTTTTTTTAAAGAAAAATGTAATACTTATTTAAGCACATTGACAAAATAGGACACAAGAATGGAATAGGCTCAATTTAACACAAATGATAATAATAAAAAAAAATTTTGCTTCAGGGTGGACTCGAACGTGATATCTCTTGATTACTAGACAAGCATCTTACCCCAAGACCAAACTGCACTACGACATTTGAGTGTCCAATACCATAGAATACTATCTCGTGGTAGCTCACAGAAAAGAAAAATCACCGTATTTCGAAATTAGGCTATATTTCGAGCCTTCTAGTTATCTTATGTTACAATATAGAATAATTTCATTCATTGGTAACATAATATTCGCGATATTCTAGTCATAAATGCGAATTTGGCCCTCACTAAAGCAGAGTACCAACTTAACCAAATTCTCAGAAGTTAATGTTTTTATTTATTAAGAGGTCAGGGATTATAAATCTGACATAGGCTGAAGTAAAATTCAATGCTTTAATCTAATTGTAATCAATTTTAGCAAAATAATTAGTCATTATACAACAGCATTTCGTCTATAATCGTACATATGGGAACATTTGTTTTTCATGTAGGTGTCAACTGTCCATGGCAACTGAAGGAAGCTTTATAAGCTGTCATTAATTGATGACGCTATAAGAAAGAACCGAGAATTTGATTTTGCATTTGAAGAAGGTGCCTTCTTTTTACCCTCCTTTACTAAAGAAGGTTTCGACAGGAATTGAAGGCCTGTTCCAGAATTTCCCTTTATTTACCTTAGTTACGGGACTCGCCCGCTGATTGGTTGGCCGCGAGCCAATCAAAATGCTTCGAAATGAACCAAAATATTATAATAAATTTGACTGATAATTACTCTTTATTTCGGTACTGGACAACCGATTAGGTCCAAATTCAATAGGCTTATTGCCATGATTGTTATAAATAAGTATATGAAGTTTCATGAAAATCCGATAAAGCGTATTTGAGTTACCGCGCCTTTTCTTATATGATACCATAAAAGGGCACTAAATTGGGTATTATTCCGGTACCGGCCAACCGATTTGGTCCAATATCAACAGACATCTTCCCATAGACATTATAAATAGGTATTCCAAGTTTCATGAAAATCCGATAAAGCGTATGTGAGTTATGGCGCCTTTAAAATATACACTAAATTGGGTTTTACTCCGGTACCGGTGAACCGATTTGGTCCAATTTCAATAGGGTTCTTCCCATGGACATTATAAACGCGTATACCAAGTTTCATTAAAATTCGATAAAGCGTATTTGAGTTAGAGCGCGTACAGACACACGGACGGACGGACGGACGGACGGACAGACGGACAGACATTTTTCGTCCCCCACACAATCTCATAAAGTACCATACTGGCACTTAATAAAAGGAAGTGTCTGTCCTCCGTCTGTCTGTCCTCCGTCTGTCTGTCCGCGATGCCCAGCGAAATCTACTCAACACAGAGATCTGAAATTTTATAAGTAGGCGGACTAAAGGGTCGGAATGTGCACCTCGAAGCCGGAATTTTAATTTTCGCCTCCGTTCGTGAGTTATGAGTGAAAAACTGGCAGAAAACGTGCATTTTTTTGCGTTTTAGAAGCATCAGTTTCAGTAATAAATTTCAATATCAAATAACTTACAGATGGCTTTGGCTATTTTTGTCAACATACCACATAGCCTACCTTGAAAATAAAAGCAACGCGATCGCTTGATTTTGTTAGTCCATCCTAGACGATTAATTTGTTTAGAGTGTCAAGGCCCACAGACATATGACATTTTCAACCTACACGGAAGAAGGATAATCAACCCTAAATATGGTCAAACATTGTTCGATTTGAACGAAACTCACTATACAGGGGTTTTCTGGGCCAAGGAACTCGAATCTGAGGTCGCTTTTACCAGGGGACGCTACCTAATCGTGGAATGCACTCCACGTGATTTAGGTGTTAATATTTATAATTTGAAATAATTATCGCGGGGGAAGCCGCGGGCACATGCGGGCACATGCTGTTTGTCTGTCTGTCCACGATGCCCATCGAAATCTACTGAAAGCAAAGATCTGAAAATTTAAAGATAGATGGACTGAAAGGTGGGCGAATGCACCTCGAAGCCGAATTTTTAATTTTAGCTTTCGTTCGCGAGTTATGAGTGAAAAACTGGCAGAAAACGTGATTTTAGCGCTGTCGAAGCATCAGATTTCAGTAATACATTTCAATGTCAAATCAATTGCAGTTGGCTTTGGCTATTTTTGTCGTACCGTGGAAATAAAAGCATCGCGATCGCTTGAATGTTGTAAGCCCACGCTGGTCGATTCATTTGTTTAGAATGTCAAGGCCCGTAGACATATGAAATTTTCAACCTACACGGAAGAGGGATAATCAACATAGACCTAAATATGGTTAAACATCGTTCGATTTGGACGAAACTCACTATACAGGGATTTTCTGGGCCAAGGAACTCGAATCTGAGATAGCTTTTACCAGGCAACGACATCTAATCGTGGTATGTAATTCACGTGATTTAGGTGTTAATAAAATAATGATTTAACTATTATGCTCTTAATTTTTAATTCTTGAAATAATTATCGCGGGCGATCGCTTGATTTTGTAAGTCCATCCTGGACGATTCATTTGTTTAGAATATCAAGGCCCGAAGACATATGAAATTTTCAACCTACACGGAAGAGGGATAATCAATATAGGCCTAAATATGGTCAAACATTGTTCGATTTGGACGAAACTCACTGTACAGGGGTTTTCTGGGCCAAGGAACTCGAATCTGAGGTCGCTTTTACCAGGCGACGCTATCTAATCGTGGTATGTAGTCCACGTGATTTAGGTGTTAATAAATATAATGATTTAACTATTATGCTCTTAATTTTTAATTTTTGAAGCCGCGGGCACATGCTAGTGTACAATATTGTGGACATTGGATAAGAATAAATTCTTAAATTTCTCCATTTCAGTTATTTAGAAATTTCAAATTAAATGCTCTTTTTAAATTAATTATACTCCTTTTAGCTTCGAGGCTATGCCAGGAGTTCAGGAGCTGTGTTTGTACAGTAGGGTAGGCCATGGAACTATTGCTTATTAATTGTTTCTATTGTCGTTGTATTAAATGGAGTAAATTTCAAGTGATATTAATTTAAATGGATATGATACAGGATGAAATGGTGAGGATGATTCATGGTACGTAAATATCCAATTTGGCATTTGCCTTTACGACTGGGGAAACTATGAAAAAACCCATATCAAATTGGCCGGCCACGGAATTTGAACCTGGGATCTCCCGAATGCGAGTCCAAGATGTTACCATCTCGGCCACTTCGCTCGATAAATCAAATGTTATAAGTAAAGCCCGGATTTTCATGCACTATCAAACTTAAAAACATGCATGCATTCATGCACTATCGTATCTCCAAATATGCACAATGAAGGGCGAAACATGCACTATCAAAAATCCGCACTGTACTGCAATATATTTCAATTTCTCTTAAAACAACATACAACAACGAGTTTTTCCCAATTCTTCTCACTTAAACTCGTGTGTTTATCAGTTAGGACGTTCTTGAACGCAGAAAAAGGATCTTTCTACCTCACAAGGTATGAGATCGAATCCCATGTCTTTTACATTTTTTCCCACATTTTTCGTATTTCACTGTTTTCAGAAGTTTAAGATCAGGATTTGAACTAAGTACCTCCTTAAGTTTTTCCCTAACTGTCACACCCATTTCTCCACAACACGATTCTTAAGATAATTCAACGTCTTCAACAATGGCAAGTGACTGACAAATTCAAGCAGTCAACATTCTGTTAAGCAGTTTTCTTTGAATGGAAGGTTGGCGAGTCGGCATTTTCTTTTGTAGCCTGGTGTATTATATTATTGTTTATTTAGGGTAAACAGTAGTTTGCACTCTCAAGTTGATGCAGGTGGCAGACTCTGCCAAGTCAATCAAATTACAATGATAATACAATACAACATTTTTACGTTTCACTGAAAAGCCAAGATTTTAGGGAGGCACATTCATAATATGCACAGATATGCATGGTAACTTGATATTATGCACTAAAACCAGAAAATGAGGGTTCATATGCATTAAAAACGTCTGAATATGCTATATCAAACCAAAAAAATCCAAAACATGCATTATGCATGAATTTTGCCATAAAAAGGCCGAAATATGCAAATATGCACGGAAAAAATATGGTTATTTGGAATGCATAAGTCATGTAATGAGTAACTACAAAGTTTGAGAAGTCTAACCAAAGTATATAAAAACATGCATTTGCATGGAAATCCGGGCTCTAGTTATAAGACATAAAATACAGGATGAACCCAGCTGGAAACCATCGCATCACGGAATAGGGAATTCATGCAGTTCAAAATGTCTCATTTCACAACAGAACAGTCATTAGATTTCTGTGTTATTTATAGGTATTGATATGTGTCTAGATATTTAAGTATTATGTTATATAGTGGTAATTATTACATTATGTTTGGTAACCGTACAAGTTTCTCTGCTCAAACAATAAATTAGCTATGGAAGAATAATACTAAAAACTCGCGAACGAAATTCTCCGAAATTATGCATAAATTAACCAGTATTTATACTATTGCCAAAGCAATACTACACTATATTGATGTTGCATCCTGTCTTTTCCGAAATGCGCAATATAAAGAATACCGACCATAAGATCAGATAAATTGGCCTAACAAAGTGCAAGAATACTTTTGTTTAATCAGTGATAATTGCAATTGTGATATGCAGAAAATAAGTTATTTTTTGCAATCGATTTCCGAGTTAAGCTCCAGATCCATTCATTAAGCAGGGCTTACGGAAGAACAAAGGTCTACTTTGATAAGCATATGTGAACGAATATGTGAATAGTGTTATTTGTCAAAGCTACCTGTATTGCAACTTCCAAAGCCATATTACACTGTGAAACAATATGTTGCCATGAGAACTGATTTGCTTTTGATAAATTCTTTCTACTATATTACCATAAAATATACACTAAATTGGGAATTACTCCAGTACCGGTCAACCGATTTGGTCCAAAATCGATAGGATTCTTCCCATTGGCTTATAAATGCGTGTACCAAGTTTCATGAAAATTCGATAAAGCGTATTTGAGTTATCGCACGTACAGAGATACGGGCAGATGGACAGTCATTTTCCCGTTCACCACACAATTTCATAAAGTACCATACTGGCTGGAACTTAATAAATGGAGCTCAATAGGGCCCCTAAGGACAAAGGCGAAAATTAAGAGAGATTACTGTGAAATATGTAACCCTTCCGCTACAAAATGTTCTTTCGTGAGAAACTAGGAATTACATAAATTGAAGAAATGTATTATTTCTTAAATGTTATTTACAATTCATTGAAACCTTGAAGCATAGAAAAAAAAAAAGACTATGCGGTATAATTCAGTTAGTTAATTGGTACTGAATGTACCAAATTCATGTCATTAAGAGAATGATAGGCATGTATACTATGCCCATAATCTGAATACTTATGACTGGGTTTACCTTCATGCCTCATTGAACGTCCTTTGTATAAGACAAAAACACTAATGGGTCTTCACAGAATCATTGCCAACACAGCTACGAATTAAGTTTTAAAGATTAGTATTATTTTATTTAGCCTACAACTTGCAATTAAGCAGAAATGATACAGTTGGTATAGTAATCTGCACACTTGTGCGAAAAGTACGCTATTAAAAGCAATAATAATAGTGTGGTCTTCCCAATAAATTGTTGTGCAGTAGCAAATTTGTCGAAGGATCAACTTCACATTGAACTGAACTGAAAAGGTACTATTGTACTTTTTTTCAAAATCCTAGTAGTCGTTGCTCTATATCTCAGTTCATTAAAATTAAGGGGTTAAAGGGTTAAATTCCATTCTTTATCGTAGTTTAACCTCTCCCTTTTAGGATTTTAAGCGACCCAAGCCGCCTGGGCCTTACAGGGCCGCGACCTGTCGGAAGAGGGATTATCTTTAGATCACATACATACTTTTTTGACCAGACAAAGACATGGAGGGCCTACCCGAATGAGTGATCAGCCCAATGCTGGGGCCACCTCCGAGACAACACGAACACATAGGACGAGACACACCATTCACACACACACACACTCCAAACAAGGCGAGGATGGGATGAAGATGATAATGACGGTCAGATAATATCTGGGGACCACAAGGGCCTAAACTTACCCTCGTCTCACAGGTGAGGAAAAATCCCAGAAAAAACCCCAGCTAGGTAACTTGTCCCGACCAGGATTCGAACCAGGTCCCGCTGCGTGAAAGGAGCGAACGCATCCTCTACGTCACAGCGGTGGACTAAAGGGTTAAATTAGGGGCTCATAATATATAATATTTTGTATTTAAATGTAATTAAAAGTAATATAAGATTATTATATGCCAATATGGTACTTTATGAGATTGTATGGTGGACGGGAAAATGTCTGTCCGTCTGTCCGTGTGCCTGTACGAGCGATAACTCAAATAGGCCTACGCTTTATCGAATTTTCATGAAACTTAGCACACGCATTTATAACGTCCATAGAAAGAAACCTATTGATTTTGGAGCAAATCGGTTGATCGGCACCGGAGTAATGACTACTTCACTTCACTTCACATTTATTTATTGACGTCACACCCGGGGTTTTGACGTCCGTGCAACTACATGTAGTTGATGTTATTAAGTAAAAATTATGAATTTTGTATGTAGCCTATTATCCTAATTTCACAGTTTCATTTTGCATTTATGCAGGAATCTTGATAATGCTTTGCTGCTTTGTGTGGTTGATCCTCAGTAAATGCTGTTACGTTCCAAGGGCTGTACCCATATGCTGTACGTAGTTCGTTATAAAAGTCATGAGTTCTAGTATTAACTTCTGGACAGGAAAAAAGTATGTGTTCAATGGTGCCTAGCTGACCACAATGGCATTGTGGAGAATCCTTCCTTTTGATCCTATGTAGATAGTAGGGTGTGATAGCCGTTTGGAATTTCACTTTAGCCTATATAAGATGGAGATTTCGGAACGTGAAGAAGGAACTTTTAGGAACCAGGGTTTATCTTGCTTCGGAGGGGTAAGCCTATGTATGCGTAGGCCAGTGGTGATATTCAAACAGTTTAACAACCAGGTCTCATCAGGGCATTGGATGTTGATTCAAAATAGCCTAATATGCTATTTTGTCTTTTCATACTCATACTAAACAACCAGTTATCACTATCAAGGTATTTGATGTTGATTCAAAATAGCCCAATCTGCTATTTTGTCCTGTGGCACCAACTTATATGGGCCCGTGGGGCTCAAACCCACCCAATAATTTGCTGTGAATTATATTAAATATTTATTATAATAATTGTTAGGCCTATTATTACTAAAAAAAAATCATGATTTGTCGGTGCAAAACCAAAATCAGGCTAGCCTATAGGTTTATACAAGCGTTGACACAAGTAAAATGATCTCCCTTGTTTCAAAAACTTAGCCCTCGGTACGATCGCGATCGTTTGCAATTGTTTCTGAATCTCTCAAATGTATGGCCTACGACAAATTTAAGTTACTCTTTTAAAGCCAGTTTTCCCAGCATTTTCCGAAATATTTTTTTTCCGCTTTGAAAAGACTGAAGACATTATTACGTTCGACAATATTATAGAGAAGAGTTAATTTCACACATTGCTCTTCTAAGTGTAACCCTACATACTGATAACGGGGAAAAGTTGGTTTTCGGTTTTGCTTGTTGAAGAATTTATAGGGAAAAGTACTGTACATGTAGGCCTACAAAATGCAGTGCATGTTTTACTTTATTTTAATTTATTTTATTTTATTTTAGTTGTTACCTAATATCTTTCCTCCAAAGGTCCCCATAATTATAAACTTTGAAGAATTAAATTAGAGTCCCACCCGGGAGGTGTTAGTAGCACGGTTGCCTTCCACGTTGTCGGCCCGCTACCTATGGTGGTAGTCCACCGCTAGCGAACATAAATGGCGTGTTTTGGTTCTAGCAAATTCATATATGTTTTATCACTGTGGATTGGCGTGAATCTGATCTTGGAAAAAGTCAATCACTCATTGTGAAACTACCGGTTCGGAGAACCTACAAGATATTTAACAACCGGTTCTCGCGAACCGGTGCGAACCGGCTGAATATCACCACTGGCGTAGACGATATTTTTTCCTGAGCATGGAGTTCAGTAGCCTGTTTTGCTAATTGGTCAGCAATTTCATTGCCTCTAATATTATGATGACCTGGTATCCAAACAAATCGGAGAGGGTTATTAGCAAGGATTCCTTTGATCAATTGTTTAATGCTATTAAAGGTGACATGATTTTTAAATGGGAAATCATGACAATTCTACAAAGTCGCGTTGCTAATCACTGAGGGCCTTGACTACAATGCAGTCAGATGTTTGTAAATTTATTATTATCACCCCTTGCTTCAGATGTGAGGCAGTTGTTATAATTTCGTTCTGTTGTAAGCCCACTTATTGCTTCACATAGGCTATATTTGTCAAAAAATAAATAAATACAAATATAAGTAAAAGATTTAAAACACATCTAGCCGTTGAATAATTAAACGCAGCTGCTGTTGATAATATTTGCATTCTATCGAAATGTACGCCTGCCGATATCTACATTATATTTTAATTTGAGTGTTTCAGTTTAAACGCACCTGTGCAAGCAATAGACCTAATGTAATATGCTTATCAAACTTTAGACCTTTATTATTCCGTAAGCCCTGCTTAATGAATCCATCTGGAGTTTAACTCGGAAATCGATTACAAAAGCAACTTTTCTGCATATCATTATTGCAATTTCATTGATTAAACAAAAGCATTCTGGCATTTTGTTACATCAGTTTAACTGATTTTATTTAATGCGTATATTGGTTCATGTAAACTTAAATATAAAATACTAGCATGTGCCCGCGGCTTCGCCCACGATAATTATTACAAAAATTAAAAATTAAGAGCATAATAGTTAAATCATTATATTTATTAACACCTAAATCACATGGACTACATACCACAATTAGATAGCATCGCCTGGTAAAAGCGACCTCAGATTCGAGTTCCTTGGTCCAGAAAACCCCTGTATAGTGAGTTTCGTCCAAATAAAACAATGTTTGATCATATTAGGGCTTACAACATTCAAGCGATCGCGAAAGTTTAATTTCCAAGGTATGACAAAAATAGACAAAGCCAACTGTAATTGTCAAACTTCCATTTAATTTAATTCTAAACCCATCTGAAACCCACTGGCAACAATATGTTTTAATGTCAAATGTGATTCGGATTCGATAATTCTGTGTAAGAAGGGATTAAGTATTCTCAAAAACATTTGATTTTTGGCATTTAAAATCAGAATTTTTCAAAATCCTTTCTTAGTGAGCATCTACATTATGAAACAAAGGTACTGTCAAAATTCCAAGTCTCTACCTGTTATAGTTTAGGCTCTACGTTGATTCCTGTCAGTCAGGACAAAGCCTTTTATATATATAGAGAAGAGATGTAAATAAATGTAAGTATATATTTTAATGTTATTTATTTACATTCAGCTTCCCTCAGTTAAGGGTTGCCCTAAGACAAAGCGTAATAGGAAAAAGATAATTTGCACCACAAAGAAGTGTTTACAAGCATTTACAATAAACATTAAGAAAAACTCAAGAAAACTTATGAAACAACAAGAAAAAAAAACTACAAGACAAATATGTACAAATTAGGAATATAAGTGATTCCTGAGTATAGAGAGGGAATCGTTCAGGGCTGTCAGAGACACTTCTTTTATGACACTGCTGTTGAGATGGAAGAATCTGCAGAAATCCACAAAGAGTGAAGGAATTGTTCCTCTGATAATTATTATAAACCGTGTCCGGGAAAGACCTGACGAAAAAGAAATAATTATATATCAGAAACTATTACAGTTACTGCCTCAGTATTTTCACAGTTAGAAAGACAAACTCAAAAAGTTTTGTTTTGTAGCATCCCGTAATGCGCATGAGCATGCACACTGTTGTTGCACGAGGAGAAACGAGAAAAAGCTTGTTCTGCGCAGCGTGTGTAGTCAGTCTTATTCTGCGAACTGGGAATGCAAGTTGTGCGCAGGCTACAACGTCGTTTCCAAACAGACGAAGGCCGAAATCCTCCCGCCCGAAACAGCATCCTTCATTGGCGCAAGCAATTTCTGGAAATAGGTCATGTTGAGTCACAGCAGGGAAAGGCAAAGAAATCGCGCATAAACGACAATGACATTGAAAGGGTACGGGCTGCTTTTATCAGAAGCCCGAGGAAATCCATTCGTGAGGCGGCAAGACAACTGCAAATTCCAAAATCCACAGTCCATGGAAGAGAAGGACCTGCACCATGGCCACCAAGGTCACCTGACATGACCCCACTGGATTTCTTTCTCTGGGGTTTTGTGAAAGACAAAGTGTATCGCACGCCTGTGACCGATAATGCAGATTTGCGTGGCCGAATCTACGATGCAATAGCACTAGTCACACCGGAGATGCTTTCGCGTGTGTGGCACGAAATTGAGTATCGGGCCACAAATGGTGCTCACATAGAGGCTTATTAAAACTCATCGTGTTTCTCTTTGTAACCGTGAAAACATCAAGTCAATAAATGCAATAGTTTCAGATATATAATTATTTCTTTTTCGTCAGGTCTTTCCCGGACACTCTGTATTATAAATATAGAGTATTTTATACAGAGTGACTGTGCATATTCAAAAAATCAGTAGGCAGTATTGAAATAAATATAAATAGATAAGTTTTAAAGATTCTGCAGAATAGCATCAAGTTCTTCAGGATGGCAATGCGCTCTATCACTCGTATAGGCCTAATAACAAACGCACTACGGGACAAGATACTCTTGCCTCGACGTTGAGTTATTTCGCGGTGTATGTGGCCTAGGTAATATAACCGTTGTATTTAATTTGCAGGAAAACTGACATACTTATTGTAAACCCTCAAAGTGAAATATTATTTCTTATTCTTTCCACTACTGATGTGAAGAAGAAGAAGAAGAAAACAAAAACAGCATGGATTAACACTTAAGGGGAGACATACAGCTTTCGGTGAAATTTATAGATGAGAAATAGGTAAATTTCATTATTGCTTTCCACAGCAATGAATTGCTCTACAATCTTGAAATCCAACATATTCTTTATTGACTATTTCTACAATTGCATACTATTTTCAAAACTAATCAAATTGTTACAGTTACGGGTAATTATCGTTTCTAAATGGCAGCCACGTTTCATGCACTAAAATGCTGTTTCCGTTATAATTTCCACAAATGGCAATATTTTTTAATGATTCTTTTTTTCTATCTATTTGCAAACATCATATGAACATCATCATATACAATCTTTGGAATATCTAGGCCTACGGTATATGAATTAAAAAATATTAAATTTGTCTTTTCCATTTATTTATAGATATAGATATAGATTTATTTTTGCCAGGACATTAAAAAAATGTATAGCAACGTCAAACAGTAAAAGCTTACAACCAATGTATAGAATAAAATTCCTGGATAAGATTTCTTTTCAGCTGGAATTTTAAAGTTCTCTTAAACACACAGTAAGCCATTTGTCTTACATTTACAGGTAGGCTGTTATACAAATTAAGAGAAATATTTTCGTAACTATTGAATGTTCTGGAATATTTACATTTTTGGATAGATAGATATATATATTACCTCTATTGCGTGTATCATAGGTATGGATTTCAGCGCATTTAGTAAATGTTTCCAAATGTTTACATACATAGAGAAGGCAATTAAATAAATGGTGCAAAAATACGTTGCACAAACTTTCTCGCATATACGTGTTAAAGGCTTTTAGCACAGAAAAAAATTAAATTAAAGAGACAATTAAATTTTACGTATTACATTTTCATAAAACTAACAAGTATCTAGAACGGAAAGCATCAGGGTCGATCTTTATGTTCAATGCTTTTACCGTGAAATAAAATAATAATAATAATAATAAATGGCAGTAAAACTGCATATTATTAGTACTACTACTACGGGAAAATTCAAATATAAGTCGCACCTTGGTATGAGTCGGTCCCACCCAACCTATCCTCACCGATGAAGTTTCTTTTATACCACGATCTAGCGAATTCATCTGTCCTAGTATTATGAAGAAACTCGTGACTGGACGTTGGAGGTGTGACGTCTTACCGCTAGACGAGAGGTGGCAGGCTGACAAACCTTGCGGGAGATATAATATGCCACATTTTCGAAACCTACAAACAGTGTATCGTACATTATTCGAAAATGAAAGTGCGCGAAGCGGAGGCGGCAGCCGTAGCGAACCTTTTTGAACCCGAGGACTTCTAAAATGTCTAAAAAACTTTACGGACCCCTAATTTTACATCCCATTGTTAAAAGTAGGCTATATGTATTCCTATATTCTTAATATTTGGGGTATTAAATTATAGGTCGTTTTAACGAAATAATTTTTTTTTTAATCCGACGAAAACACAGTTATTGAATTGGAATGAAACTATTGACAGTAGAATTATATTTTGAACAGACTTTAATATGTATTACCATTTTGATAATATAATTAGGAATTATGTTATTACTTTTAATGAGACGGTTGAGCTTGTCGCCTCTTGCAGAGTTCCTGGATATTTGGCTCAATATTAGTCAAATTTAGTCGAAGATCAGCAGTCGGTTTCTGTATTATGTTTTTAGTTAAACGAGCGATGAAAATCCCTTCTCATAAAGATAGGTTGTTGAAAACTGCATGGCGCCTCTAATAACAAAATTCCGACAAAGTCTTATTTTTTAGGGTTTTGAATGAAAGAGGGAACCATAGACGTCAGTGCATCAGGGGTTTGAAACTGTGGTCCGTAACTGCAAAAGTAAGGAAACTTGCAATATGACCTGTATTTTCGAAGATTTTAAAAACTTTGACATCTAGTGTCCATTTTATGTGAAAAATTTCTACTTCTTTACTACCCACTTGCTTTATGATATTTTTAAATTAATTATGTCTGCGGACCATAGGTTGAGAAACGCTGGTCTATATTAACAACTCATTCGCGTCATGTTTCTATTGTTTAGTGATGTCTTCTTATACGGTATTCAGTTTAAACGATTATAATATCCAGTGACATAGCGGCGATGAGTTATGGAAAATAAGCAAGTCCTACAAACCCGGCGTTCGCCTTTGCGAACGAGGAAACCATGAAAAACCCAAGTCAATTTGGGCGGCCACGAGGTTTGATTTTAACTCAGGACCTCTTTCCTGTTAGCCCATAGGCCTACCACCTCGCTGTAATTGGTTTTAGTGTGTTCATTGCGACTGAGCTAAACTAATTGCATTTCACAACAATAAGTACATTAGGTCTATAGTTTTCTTGATACTAGGGGCAACAAAATGTCATTCATATTTTAATTGTATGTTCTGAAATTCGCATTTAAGTTGTCCTTATTTCGTTTTTATCTTGATATCTATTACATGTAGAAAGAAATGTTTTAAACAAAAAATCTTCATTTTAAATTGTTCTACAACTTTACTGTGGTAGGTTTTCATGTATCGCCTACTGTAATGGATATAATCTAGAAAAATTGAAAATGGATACGAGTAAAGTACCCCTTAAGTCATTTTTGCAGAAAAACGGATATAGCCATTTTATTAGTCATAGATAAGAGTTTCCAATTTTAAATTTTTATTAAAATCGTTAGAGCCATTTTTTCACAAATCAAATTTTTTTAAAAAGTTTTCATGAAAAGTCCCCTTAATATTTCAGTTATAAAACTAAATTTCTGGGCGGTTCGACAAAATTTGGAAAAAGTGCTTAGTTCAAAAAATGAAGTAAATACAATGAACCGTTTACCCGCTGTGCTTGTCCACAGACGGACAGACGGACAGACGGACAGACGTCATTCCAAAAATACTTTTTTCGGTTTCTAGGCTTCATGAAACATGCTCTCCCGGTGTTATCTCGAGTTCGATTTTTTGTCACGATCACAATACTTTCTCTATACTACGTATATGCGAGAAAGTAAAACAAACATTGCTGGAAGAGTCAAAACGCCAAGTCTGATAAACAGTGGTTTACAGTGCGTTGACGACGAGACTCCACATATAGTTATAGTGACTCTTTTTTGTAAGATGAAAAGTTTATCGGAGGTTGTATGGTTCCCCCAAAGCATAACACCGTAATTTAGGTGAGAGTTAACATGGGCATAATAGACGTTTAAGAGAGATTGTTTACATAAACTATCTTTTAGAGTTCTTAACATAAAAATGCCTTGACTTATTTTAGATGCAATACTAGCAGTGTGGGTGTGCCACCCGAGATTAGAATCAAGATGAATGCCAAGAAACTTAACCGGAGGAATCTGAGAATTTATTGCATAATTGTAACTAAATGTTATGTCAATTGTTTTGTCGACATTAAGGCTTAATTTGTTAGCTTTGGACCATTCTTGGACTTTACCAGATAAGGTTTCAATTTTATCGATAACACAATCATTGACATATACATATAAATACATACATGTACATATACATATATATATAATTTATATATATTTATATATACAAATTTTACACATAAAAATAATCATTCAGAAATAATGATATATGCGAAATTATCAAGGAGATGGCATTTCAGTGCATGGAACGTGGCTGCTATTTTGTAACGAGTGTTACCCGTAACTGTACAGTTTGATTAATTTTGAAAACAGTACGTAATTGTAGAAATAGTCAATAAAGAGTATGTCAGATTGCAAGGTTGTAGAGCAATTCTTTGCTGGTGGAAAAAAATTATGAAATTCACCTATTTCTCATCTATGAATTTCACTGAAAGCTGTAATGTCTCAAGTGTAGCGAGAATTGTTTTCTGAGAAAAGTATTCACTTGGAACAAATAATGTATGGTATTTGATCTTCTTTTGTTTCTACTGAAGGATACAGCTGTTATAATGAGCACAGTTCCCCACTTCCACTTCGTACAGTAGAAATGCTTATCCAACAAATCAATCTCATAATCCGCAGGGTAATTTAATACTAGAACGATTCTGTCAGTTCACCATGCTCTTCTCGGCGAATAGGCTACGTCTATTTTGTGAGAAGTCATTCTAATGGAACTGATCTTTAGATCCTCGCAGGTTCCTATCTGTGAAATCAAAATTACCATAAAGACTGATTCGCAAGCATATAGTGTGCATGACACAGGAAACAAACTATGTGGTTTTAAGTTTGAATTATTTAGTGCAGCGTTTCTAAACCTATGGTCCGCGGACCATGGTGGTCCGCGAAGATGGTGCTGATAGTCCGCAGACATAATAAAACAATTATAAAGCAAGTGGAAAGTAAAGAAGTAAAATTTTTCACATATTTCGTTATAATGACCAATATACCCCAAATATTAGGAATATAGGCCTTCTTTTAAAAATGGGATGTACAATTAGGGGCCCGTAAATTTTTTTAGGCATTTTAGAGGTCCTCGGGTTCAAAAATGTTGAGAAACGTTGATTTAGTGAGTGTTCACCTGTTAAATCAACTTGACACGGCCGAATGTGCAAAAATTATTTACATACCCATTTATAAAAACAGCAAGGATTTCATCTGCATTTTTAGATCCAACATGGTAACATCAGTTAATAAGTGAATACAAGATAAATACTTTTTCTTAAGTGTCACAATGGCACTTTATGAGATTTTGTGGTGAACTCAAAATTTCTGTCCGTCTGTCTGTCCTTGTGTGTGTATGCGGGATAACTCAAATAGGCATAAGCTTTATCGGAATTTCATTAAACTTGGTATAACATTTATAACGTCCATACGACGAAGCGTATTGATTTTGGACGATACCGGAGTAATTCCCAATTTAGTTCCTAATTCCCAATTTAGTTCCTAATTTATGGTAATATATTAGAAAGAATTTATCAAATGCCCATCAGTTCTCATAACAACATATTGTTTTGCAGTGCTCATATATGGCTTTAGAAGTTGCAATGCAGGTTGCTTTGACAAATAACACTACCCACATATTCCTTCACATATGCTTATCAAACTAGACCTTTGTTCTTCCATGCATCAATCTTGAGCATTACTCTGAAATCGATAATAAAAATAACTTATTTTCGGCATATCAAAATTGCAATTATTACTGATTAATCAAAAGCATTCTGGCACTTCGTTTACAACAGTTTACCTGATTTTATCGACACTAGGCTAACACGTATGTTGGATGGTGATTCAAGTTCGGATATCTGACACCTCAAGATTGAGGAACATCACAAGGTCTTTGCATCATGAACTCTGGAGGAGAACAAAGGTCAGATAAAGTCGTTATAACATGACATCCATACAAGTCTATTGTGTTCTTGGCAAGATTTTTCACAGCCCACCTTTATGCTTAATGTGGTATATGTCGTGCATTAAGAGAGAACGCCCTTTCTGCTCTCTTTGCAACAACCCCTCGAGAGCATTGTAATATAATGGGGCACTCCACGTATGGCTACAGACAGAACATAAAACAAGACTTGTACCTGTTCTTGTCAGCCCGGCCTGGCATCGCCTTACCTTAACTGGACATACCCTATACATAAACCTAATGCATTCCATTACAGTCATCGTAAATCTGAGCTATAGGCCAGTAACAATATGCAGACCGGCTAAGATCTTAAGTGGCGTTATCTCTAAATCTAAATTATTAATGGGTCCTAAAACCATATTAAGGTAGGCCATTACCGAAGTGAAATTTATTGTTTTACGCTACTTAAAAAGCTGTTAGGCCCTTGTGTTCGTGACCGTGGTATTATTCCTTTGGACAGATGAATAAGTTAACTACCGCACTTTACATCAGCTACCGAAATTAATGGAGGGTGCACTGTATCATATTTGATTTATTTTATGCTAATCTGGCTATTTTTAGTGATTTACCTATAAGGCCATTTTCTCCAAATTTAATTAAGGGGGGCATACAGCTTTGGGTGTAATTCATAATTGAAAAATAGGTTAAATTCATTATTTTTTTGCTCAGTAATGAATTGCTCTACAAACTTCCAATCTTCCAATCTGACATACTCTTTACTGACTACTTTTACAATAATCTTATTGTTTCTGCTTAAACCTATAATATGTTTGTTCTAATCTCTCTTATAAATTTTGGCTTACAAATTTTCTACCTGTTCACTAACATAGGACTACTTGTTTTTTGATAGGCCTACTTGGACTACTTGTTCATAGGCGTAACCAGGCCGACCATATGGGGGGGTTATAACATCCGCGGGGTCTGGGGGGTGTGGAATACACCCCAGGGAGAGGGGGGTCCGGAAAATTTTTAAAATTAAGACGCAAAATAACGAGTTTTAAGCTTCCCACGCTTTATACTTGTATTAAGTAATTTATGGGCAGACTTAAAAAAATTATAAAATTTTCCTTTTTTTAATCAATGGGGGGGTTCAAACCCCCAAACCCCCCCCTCGGTACGCCTATGTACTTGTTACATAAAATTATGTAAAAATCATGTAATATAATTTAGTATGACTGAACTGACCTCGAACACGAGCTATGCTCATGCAGGGTAAACAATAGGCCTACTCCATTTTGTATTTGTAAAAATTGTGTTTATAATATTTGTATTTGTATTTGTAATTATTTGTAATAAATAAAAAATAAGAAAGACTAGTATTTGACTTTTTGCAATAATAGTCTAATGAAATGCAATTTCTAAAGTTGCAAATAAACTGTTTATTTTAAAATTAAATTCTACTCCAGAAATGTTTTAAATAGCCCTATAACTCAAACCCTTAACTTGTATCTTCAGAATTCATGCTGAAAATGTAAGAGATTAGGATTAAAACATTTATGACATAAGTTAGAGCATTTTTTGTTGAGTTAGTATAAAAGTGTGCTAAAAAGTTCGCTATCAAAATATAATTATAAAAAACAATATTTTAAGCTATTTTCCCTTTGCATGTGACCATTGAATTATTATTTGAGGGCACTGTAGTGTCAAGTATTTAAAAACGCAAGTAGATTATGGATCTTAAAAATCCAATGTTTTTTTTCATAAGAAAATGTTATGCAGATTCTGGAACGGCCTTCCTGAAGCTGCGTGTTACACTGTCATAATGAAATTCCTAAAACTGTATCCTGATAATATGAAATCGGAACGCTATGATTGTACAATTCCCAATGCAGAACGCTTAACTTATTTTCCATACAGTTTCCACGTGTGATTTCGTAGCAGCTGGTGGCCACGTGCCACAATGATTCATCACTTGCTGCACTTTATAAATGCATCTGCCGAGTGTAGTTTCGGATTTCCATGTATTAGTAACCCTGCGCTTTCTGTGAGTGCCCCAATCGATATTAATATCACCCATTAGGCCTACGTAGGCGTAAGCTGTCTACACGTTCACTCTTTATGAATGGAGACTTCATATATTTAGCGTCCTTAACCTTAAAATTAATAATAATAATAATCTAAGGCTTTAGATCCGTAGGAGGCTGTGTGTTCGAGTCCCGCCTCGGGCGTGAGTGTTTGTGTGTAATAAGGAAATATGGAAAACAAGGAAAACATAACTCTAAACAAGATAAATAATTTAGGAAAATTGGCCTATGGCCGGCTAAATTTTACTAAAAAAAGAAATCTGTGAGCTCACCCTGGTCGATTTGTAACAATGTCGGGGCACGCAAGCATCTGAAATTTTCAACCTAGACGGAAGAGGGATAATGTATATAGGCTTAAATGGGCAAACATTGATCCATTTGGACGGAACTCCCTATGAAGGGGGTTTCTGGGCCAGGAAACCTTAATCTGAGGTAGTTTTTACCATCTAGGATCGTGGAATGAACTCCAAAGTCGGATTCTTAGTTGATACGTTATAATTATTATTCGTTTTAAATATAATTAAGAAAATTATTTTGCTCTTCTTTTCTTTTTCCTCTTTCGTAGTTTTACCTCTCCCTTATAGAGACATTTATGCGGCCCGCGCCGCCCGGGCTTTACCGGGCCGCGACCTGTCGGGAGAGGAATGAACTAGGGATCACAACACAGACATACATTTTTGACCAGACAAGGACATGGAGGGCCTCCTCGGATGAATGATCAGACCAATGCCGGGGCCACCTCCGAGACAACACAAACACATAGGACGAGACACACCATTCACACACACACTCACTCAGAACAAGGCGAGGATGGGGATGAAGATGATAATGACGGCCAGATGATATCCGGGGACCACAAGGGCCTAAAGTTACCTGTCATTTATCTTACAGGGGAGGGAAAACCCCGGCAAAAACCTCACCCAGGTATATTGCTCCGACCAGGAATCGAACCCGGGCCACGCATCCCCTATGCCACAGCGGTGGATCTATTTCGCTCTTAATTTTTTAATTAATTTTCATGGGCGAAGCTGCGGACACCTGCTAGTTTGCAATAAATAACTGAAAATAACTCGGAGTAGACTTTAACATTACAGAATATGGCACCAGAAAATAACTATGAGCCTAATGACTGGGTCAACCGTTTTCTTTGCAGGCTGGCACGGATTTGTAATTTGCGTGAGAAACTGTGTCTTGCGCGTTTAAGGTTAGAATATTCGGTGATTTAAACTTTAAAAGTCCCGTATTTTGTACACATTCTGAACATTTAAAAGACAATGTCTTAGAGTTGGATTATTCCCACAAAGTCTCTGGCCTTGAAGACAAACCCAGCCAGCGAGCTTCTCGTTACGTCTCGTTACCAAGATGCGCGAATTCGGTGCGCGTAAGATCAGTAAGCTACCGTTGGGCAGAGAGTGAACATCATGCCAGTCGTAGAAAATACTATAATAGTTGAGTGGAGGGGTGATGCCGCTGCGAGAGAGACAGACAACACGTGGAGTGGGATAGGAGAGCTGAGCCAATCAGGGTGCAGCTACCTCCCCTAGCCAGGAACTCTACGAGCGGTGAGACTCGCTCCTAAGGTATATACGTAAAAACCCAGAGACGTTGTGGAGGTAATCCTACTCTACATTGCAGCTGTGCGATATGGTGTGCACCACAGTAATATAAAACGATATGAAGCAATACGTTTGTAAGCTTGTAGCCATTGTGATCTCAATGGCCACGTGACCAGCTCTAGCACGCGTCTGCGCGCACGCGACCGACCAACGCTCCACAGGTTACTTTTATAGGTTATGTACCCTATTTCCTCATTAACAATTCCTCTTTTTCCTGCACGGCTGTGCCAACAATGAAGACAGAGTGAAAAGGCCGCAAAAGACAGGGGCCGATTTTATATGCATTTGGTTTTGCACGCACGAACGCACAAGAGCACGTGCGTAAATGCCGGAAAACGTACGCATGTCTGAATAATTTCTCATCGTGACATATTGATCGAATCTCTGTGACATACAACAGATGATAATGGCCTTTATCCTTTTGGTACGAATTTATTTTTCATGATCATGGAATAATTTGTAAACCCTTGTTTTCTTTGAACGTCATAAGCAGGGCCCGGATTCTAATGACATGTCATCTTTTTATTGATGCTGCATAGACATTGCCAACTTGTAGATAAATCCTAATCATGGCCTCTAGATTTTAGAAATGCATTTTTATTAGGTCATTTTTTGTCATTTTATGCCATTTTAAATTTTTAAGGCATTTATTTCAATTTTAGGTCATTATTTTGTCATTTTGTTGTCTTTTTCTTCCTTATTTAGTCATGTTCATGTATTTACATTGAGAGTATTAATTTTTTTCGTCGCTAGCGGTGCTGTCTTTGAAGTGTTGTTTGTTTAATGCAAGAAGGAAAAATTCCGTTTTAAAATGTTGTCATGTCTCAGTCGGAAATGAGAATCAAAGAAACGCCAAAATTTTGTATTATATTACTATTGTTATTAGATTAAATTGCCACCAGAGTCTGCCACCTGCTTGGATTTGAGAGTGCAAACTACTGTTTGGCCTCAATAAACAGCAGTGGCGGCTATTCAGGGGAAGTAGGTGAAGTAGCACTTCACCAGTATTTTTCCTTTACAATACGTATTTTTAAAGTTTATTTTCCATACCATGAATGTTGGTTTTTACTATAAATGTATCCGTATTTTTTAATTGCCCGCCACGCCACCACCTGATGTCAAAGCTAGGCGACACTTAAATCCTGAGTGCACAACTTGCTTCAAGTCGGCCGTGTGAAGGTGAACTGGAAACCACGCCCTCCGTTGCATGGGTAGTCTGGTCAACTAAAACTGAGGATATGCGAGCAGAAGTTTTCTCGCTTATCCCACGTCCCCATACCGACGCGAACAGACTACCCACGAAGCCGTCCCTCTTGTTCAGCCATATTCTTCGCCAGCACCTCATACTGTCAGCTCGGAGAAAGAGGTGGGCACGTTAGATCTTCCACCGTCTGACGCCGCCAAATTCGAATGTGTTAAATTCAGAACTACCCGGATTCCACAACCCCGATTAAGTATTCTGTCGCACTGGGAACACTAAGCGACTTCCTCTACCTCGATCATTAAAAATACTATTTTCTCGTCTCTTATTCCATTTCGGGGAACTCTCACGCGATTTTCCCTGCCCTAATTATTATTATTATTATTATTATTATTATTATTGCTGTTGTTATTATTACTATTATTATTATCATCATTATTATTGTTATTATTATTATTATTAATTTTTTTTTCTCTCGTCACACAACTCACACAACGTTCGACGAGACGAGAGAAATTAGCAAAAAAATAATTAGGGCAAAGAAATTCACGTGAGAGTCCCAGAGATGGATTAAGAGACGAGCAGTTTAGATAGGCCTACTCATAATTTCTAAAAATATTTTAAGTTTGATGTATGAAATGGTATTTGCAGCACACCTTCGTTTTGAGCCACGAGCCGCTATTGGGTGAATTCCGTTATTAACATAAGCATGTGGCATTTTTTCTCTTCACCTAATTTTCCGGCCACGAGCAGCCACTGATAGGCTAAACAGCAATATAATCCGGCAGACCACAAAAGAAAATGCCGAATTTTGACTCACCAGTGCCTCAGTGCAAGTATAAATTTCCGTGAGAAAAGAACATTCACAACATTACAGTTATTTACAGTTTTTACAATTATGAACAAATTAGTCTACCCTTGTGTAGAATAATAATTTTTTATGAAGAAAATGTCAGTTTTTAGGTCATTTTTTATGATTATTAAGTCATTTTCTTTAAAATTTAGGGTCTCTTATAGGCCTAGGTCATTTTTCAAACAATTTTAGGTCATCAGAATCCTGGCCCTGGTCTTAAGGAAGCTTGTTGTATTATTAAGTGCCTGAGATTGTGTGGGGAAGGGAAAATGTCGGTCCGTCTGTCCGTCCGTGTGGCTGTACGCGCGATAACTCAAATAAGCTATCGGAATTTCATGAAACTTGGTATACGCATTTATATGGGAAGAATTCTATCGATAGGCCTATTGGACAAAATCGATTGACCGGTACCGGAGTAAAGCCCAATTTAGTACCTATTTCATGGTAACATATTAGAAAGCATTTTTGAAATGCAAATCAGTTATCATGACAACATATTGTTTTACAGTATTCATATACGGCTTTGGAAATTGCAATACAGTTAGCTATGACAAATAACGTTATTCCATCACATACGCTTATGAAAGTAGATCGTTAAATTGAGCGAGGTAGCTGAGATGTCGATCAATTTCGGAAATTATTCTTAACGGCGGAAAGTTCAATGAACGTTTGCAGTCACTTGTATTTTATTCTTTTTCTTGTTCATAGCCTGCGTTTTTAGCACCGCCATCTCAAGAATTACACTGCCTGTCCTATGCTTTATTTTAACATAGAGTTCAGCGTATTGCTCAATTGCCTAATTTCTCCAGTAGAGGCGACACAGTCCGCACCCAGATTGCATGAAATTCCAGCATTCTTCAGTTTTCGAGTTTAGGCTATACTTCAGAGGGTGGTTTCTAGTCGCAACATTCGAAGAAGGGGCTATAAGGTATTTATAGCATCTAATAAGCGGGCATAATTAAAATATAAGTCGCCCCTAAGCTCCGCCCATTCGATATTCACATTTGCGTGATGTATTTTGTTTCTGAGAGAAGCAGGGTGACCAACTTCCCTTGTATATTGTCGCAAGTGCCTTGTACCCACCTCTGCGTATAGTCTAAATAATGCATAACACTAACCACAAAGTTAAGTGCGCGAAGCGGAGGCGGGAGCCGTAAGTTTCGAAAATGTGTCATATTACATCTCCCGCGAGGTTTGTCAGCCTGTCACCGCACGTCTAGCGGTATGACGTCACTCCTCCAACGTCCAATCACGAGTTTCTTCCTAATACGAGAACATAAGAATTCACTAGATCTTGGTCTAAAAGGAACTGCATCGGTGAGGGCGCGGCGGGCGGGACCGATTCATCCCAAGGTGCGACTTATATTTGAATTTTTCCAATAAGCGTAAAATTGTGTCTTGCGATTCTGTATAAGGATATCTAAATACTGCTAACTTCTATTTGGGCAGAGGAAGTTATGTGACTTTCACATCAGATTTTTTTGTGTTTATTTCAGCTCAATAACCCTGATAGTTTATAACTTATTGCCATTTATTGGCATAAGTAGCTCTTGCTTAAGGAGAAATAAAAAAATTCACAAATTATTTCCGATTTTAAAAATATTTTACGATAAATTTCAGCCTAATTTCACGTCCTTTACGTTGATTCTCTGTAATTAAGTGAGTCAGTCAGTCAGTCAGGACAAAGCCTATATATATATATATATAGGCCTATATAATATATAGGGAGAGATAATTTGGTCTTAACTGTGTTTAAAAATAACATTTCTGAATTTTTAGGAAAAATTATAAGTTACATTAAAATTAATTCACGAAACAAAAATTTGCATGTAGGCCTACTCATATGTAGGATTAAGGAACATTACAAAATCATTAAGTTTTCCTCATATACGAGTATATTAAAATTTTTTACGATAAATTTCAGCCTAATTTCACGTCCTTTTGTTTGTGTAACTTACTTTATGACTGGGCCCTTATATTGATATTTATACGGCCTGATTCTTCGTAACTAATTTTACTTTCACTGCCCGTACCATAGGTAGCCTACTAGGCCTATAGGAAGAGGAAGTATTGTTTCGACTCCCAAATTCGAAGTTGAGTTTTTTACACAAACACACGTTTTGACACCCCCTTAATCCAAAAATACTATTTTCGGGAACATATGTGTGTGTGTGTGTGTGTGGATGTCTGAACAGCCTAACTTCAAAACGGAAAATCGTATGGAAACAAAATTTTGTATTTGGCTCAGGTACCTTCTGAAGATGTGACGCGAAGATTGCTGTCATGTTTCTCTTATTTTTAAGGGGACTTTACATGAAGAAATTTTCGTTTTTCGCGATTTTCTCGAAAACGGCTCAAACGATTTTCTTTAAAATTTGCACATGGGTTGCTTATGCTAAGAGCTAAAGCTTTTATTTCAAACGTCTTTTCGAACAAATTCTCTGAAGAGTAGTTATATTATAAGTAGGGACCGGATTTTTAGGTTTTTAAAAAAACTGTTTTAGGTTTTCCATTAGGTGAAATAGTTTTTTTTAGGTTTTTGTCCAAAATATCGTTTTCGGGTTGAATAATTGGTTTAATGAATTTGAATGTGCTACATAGGATTCAATACATAATACTTGTAAAGTTTAACTTAACAAAATTGACTTAAATTTTTGTAAACTTGCTTAGGACAATATTATACAATTGAAGAAAGAAAGCATAAACAATCAAAAGAAGCAGTGAAAATAAGATTATCTCACATTTCCTGGTTACAGTATAGCCTATCACTAAATATCTTTCAAGATTCTCAACTGTGAAGTTCTTCCTGTTATCTCTTAGAATACATTTGAAGGCAGAAAATGTACTTTCAACCTCACATGACAGCAATGGTTTTTCGTACGAATATTTTAAAAGGAATACGCAGGTACTCTTACACTTCCTCTCTTGATACTGTCATCCTAGATGACATTGGGTTGAACGAAACGCTGGTGCTATTAATTTCAACTCGACAAAAATTGTCTCTCCGCAAAATATCGATTTATCAACTGACAAACAAAAAAGACAAAAAAGTAGCCTAAATTAGATATTTTAGGTTTTATATCCCGTTTAGGTACATTTAGGTACATTTGGGTTTTCATACCCCATTTAGGTATTTTTAGGTGCCACAGAATTAATGTGGGTGAATCCTATGGACATGATTCGAAAAATTGTATAATCGCTTTTTGTTTTGGAAGTAAGGAAAGAAATAGGTAAAAACCTAAGAATCCGGTCCCTAATTATAAGCCACCCACTGTGAATACGCGCTCTTTGCAATACAACCTGTTGTAATGCAAAATCGTACGAAAACAAAATTTTGTATTTGGATTAGGTACATGTGAACATGCAATATAACATTTCCATAAGTAATATAAATGGTGCATAATAAGTTGCACAAACTTTCTCGCATATACGAGTTAAAAGTTATCACAGAAAAACGTAGGCCTATATGCCAGAAAATACAAATTACGAAACAGAGGAAAGCACAAATAAAACGCCATTTAGGAAACATAAATCTCAGCGCATAGTCTATTTTGCATTCTAATCGTAGGCCCAATCGCTTTAAAATGGGATAAAAATAAAAAGGTTTACAGGAATTCAATGCAATTAACATATTTTGTCTACAAATAATCTCATTTTCTTCTATCTTTATTAAACAAATCTGAAAATTCATATTCTTATTCATAACTCGAAGATGAAGTCTCGCATTCTTTTCATGATAATGGCTTCTTTTCGTTTAATCACCACATGGGGTTACATAACCGAACTAATCACATACTTATTTTTGTAATCGATCTCTGAGTTAAACTCCAGATCGTTTCTTAATTAAAGCCTAAGTCCGCCGCCGTGGGTGCGTCGTCGGTAGCTCGCCTCCCTTCCGCCCCGGCGGTTACGGTTGGGGAATTTTCAGTGGTGAAAAATCGCTTTCCGGCGTTCAGGACTAGGTGTTAAGGTTAATTATTAGATCCCGGTATCACGAATGTTCTTTAGATTTCGGTAATCTGATGTATGACAGTGTGACACATTTTCCAAGTTAAAAGAACTTAGACTATCTAAAATATTATGATCCAACATTAACTATTTAAATTTATGATCCGAGTTAAGTGTTAAAAAAAATATATAATATATTTTGGGAGGAGGTTATGTTTGCGAAACGAGTCCATTTAGGGCAGGTGTAGCAATCCTACGAGCAAAACAAAATCATTTTACCACATGTATCATAATATAGTCTATAGTCTATACATTTATTTTGTTCTAGTGGTGATAGAATTAAGAGGTCATAATTATATGAATCGAGTTCTTATTAATAATAACATTATTCTACAACGTGCTTAATTATGTGGATACTATTATGCATTATTTATACCATCTGTCAAATTTGATTTGGGTTATGTATCCTTCGGCGATGCGATGCGACGTGGTAATGACATTACCTTCATTTTTACAACCAATGTACATGAAGAGAATGTCATACATAATAGACCGTACTGTAGGCCTACTAGATGCTAACTTTTATTTGGGCACTGAAAGTTATGTGACTTTCATATCAGATTTTTTTCATTAATGCTACGATTCTTTTACGAGCAAAAAAATAAAAATCATGTTCGAGTAGAATTCATTAATGGTCCTATTTTAGTTAGTGACTAATGTTTTTAAATTTATTTTATAATACAGGTAGCCTATGTCAAAAAATTAGATTAGTGTAGCATATTGGCCAATTGTAATATATATATATATATATATATATATATAATGTAACTTGAAGATTGGTGACAAGTTTCTCTTATTTTTAAGACATTTTCGTTTTTCGCGATTTCTCGAAAACGGCTCAAACGATTTTCTTTAAATTTTGCACATGGGGTGCTTATAAAACTTTTATATGAAACTTTTTTTCGAAAAATCTCTGAAGGGTAGTTATAAGCCTTCCACTCTGAATACGCGCTGTTCTCAAATCGGCTTCTTGTAACGGAAAATAGCACGAAAACAACATTTTGTAATTGGGTTAGGTATCTCTTCAGGATGTGTCTCGAAGATTGGCGACGACTTTCTTCTAATTTTAAGGGGACTTTACATGAAGAAAATTTTGTTTGTTACGATTTTCTCAAAAAAAGCTCTTACGGTTTTGTTTAAATTTGTACTAAGCGCTAAAAATTTCATTTGAAACATTTTTTTTCGAAAAAAATTATCTAAAGGGTAGCTATAAGCCACTCACTCTGAATAAGTGCTTTTCGAAATATGGCCATTTGTTCTATATCAGAATGTGAGCAAAATGTAAGTTATTGGTCATGCTTAAAGTAAAGAAAGATACGAGAGTGCATTAATCGGATTTTACTTGGGTTATGTATCCTACGGGAATGCGACACGATTTGTTAATGACATTCTCTTCATTTTTACAACCAACTTACATAAAGAGAATGTCATACATTGTATATCATATTATACTAATACGCTAACTTTTATTTAGGCAGAGGAAGTTATGTGAATTTTACATCTGTTTTCTATCTAAATGCTGGAGCGCATCTGAAGCAAAACTTTTGTTGCTGATGATTATGGCAGTTTGCAGCAAGCAGGCTGCATTATCTGTAGGTTTATTGGATTAGCAAGTGATTTAATTTTTGAAGTGAAACGTCTTTAGGCGCGTTAGGAGTAAATCGAGAGTTAACCCAAACTTGCGTTACGAACAAAATCGTCACAAAATTACTGTAGTGGGGCTGTGACGGAACGGACTGCACTAAACAACTCAATGATTAGGCTTATTCAAAATGAAATAATAAAAAAATTATGAATTAAAAAAACTAAATATCCAAAATTTAAAAAATTCAAAATTTAGGCCTAAGTAATCCAAAAATCCAAAAATTAAAAATAAAAAAAATTAAAAATATATAAAAATCCAAAAAATACAAAACTTCAAATATTTACAATTTAAAAATCTAAAATTCCAAATTAAAAAATTCAAAATTCCAAAATTAAAAAATTAAATTTAACAAATAAAAAATCCAAAAATAAGAAATTTTAAGGAACGAAAAAATTAAAAATTAAAAATCGATAATCTAAAAATTAAAAATCTAAAAACTCAAAATTAAAAATCGAAAATCCAGAATTATAAAATCTAAAAATAAAAAATAAAAAATTCAAAGATCCAAAATTTTAAAAATCGAAAATTAAAAAATTGTAAATTCCAAAATTAAACAAATAAAAGATCAAATATTTAAGAATCCAAAATTAAAAAGTCCAAAATTCAATAAAGTAATTCAGGTATATTCCCCGCACCATTCGACTTTAATCAATAAAAGTCACGAAAATAGTTTGGAATGTTGGCATCCTCGACGAGTGTTTTATTTATTCGATGTAGTATCAATTAAAGTAAATAGAAACACAAAATTATAATATTTGATATGCAAAAAACTTCAACAAAAAAATCAACATTTTTTGCGGAATTGCCCGTAGTACGGGCTAATTTCCCGCACGGAGTAAGGGGAATTCCGCTAATGAACAAATATATATTACTTAGTGAATACTTCGAAGTACTACAGTTCAGAATAAAATTTAGATGCTAGGTTGAAGTATAATGTGTTTTTGTCGTATCGCATTACTATTTGGTATTCTTCTCCCTTTTCTTCTAAAGCCTGTTTTTCCAACTGCATTTTTTTTTCAATTTTCATTTATTTAATACTTTAGTAATAAATAATGATGACTGAGTAATTAAACATGATGTTAAAATCAGTACAAAATATAAATACATTTTTAATCTTAACGAAAATTAATTATTGTGTGCGGGGAATTACCCGATACCAAATTTTGCGGAATCTCCCAAAACAATGGTAGATTCCCCGTATGCCGTTTATGCTGGGAAACATGGCTGAACAGCGTCCATAGACGGCATACATAACCCTGATTGCATTGGCTAAGCATTAACACTGTTGTTTTCTTCAACTGGACCTAAAGATTCCAGTGCATAATTTTTTTCAAAAGTCAAACACAAAATTCAACTACTTTCCTACCAATGATTTAGCACAATGTGCACCACAGAATCCATAAAAAGCACAAGAAAACTATAACAATCCAACTGCTAACTGCTATTCCACAGTGCATTCGGAAGAAGAACTGCGCGCGCATCATAAATGTCTCTGTCTGTCGAATTCGAGCAATGCGGGATTTTCCCTGACGCGGGGAATTCCCCTGAAATACTTATTAAAAAAGTTCAACAATCCAAAATTTAAAAAATCCAATAATACAAATTTGAAAAAAATCCCAAAATTAAAACAAGTGGCGTTTCACGCACACTTTTTTTAATTATGGAAGATAAATTTGGAGGGTATGTTCCCCTTCCCTCTCAAATTATTCTGAAAAACTCGATAGTCGATGTTAGTTTGTCATTTTCTAGCGTTCTTTTTAGTACCTTGTTGTCACTTGAAATGCGAGAAGTATAGAAGTGTGCACCTTCAACAAGTCCATATTTCAACACTACGTCGTGTCCTCCACTCCACGTTTTGGCAATTCATCTCACTTTATCTGTTCAACGAAAACACCAGGCACATTATTCTTGTCAGTCCCCACCAAAATGACATGAATCTGTGCAAGGACACTACGACAGCAAAAATAAGACCGCTTCCATTTTGGAAGATAGGGAGTATTGTTATTCAGTTTCTTTCCCGAAACGTTTGCAGTAGATACCTATGAATTGGCCTAAGTAGGCTATGTGTCAAACTTGAAATCATTTTGCGTTATAATTCAGTATAGCGGCAAGTAGAATGATACTGTAATAATTTGGTCATGTAAATTAAGTTTTCGTATTCATTTCCTCATAACATAAATTTTCAGTTTCAACTTAACCCGATAATGATTCTCGAATGTTTTGCACCAATATACGAAGGAGAATCAATTAAAACCAGCAATTATTATTTTTTCACTATTTTACTGCAGGAAGAATGTTTGCTTGTACATTATTTTTCTTCTTAGTTCCCTCCTAGTTCAACGCATTTAAGCCATCGGATAGGAAGTGCTTCGATACCGCTTGAGAAAAATTATTTTGGTTGACGCTGTAGCCACTCGTCTTCATCAGGCTTGAACTTCTGCCCTCCAAGTTGCTCCTTTAATGCCGGGGTGCGCGGGCAAAGAGAGTTAAGTCCACTTTCTTGTTACTGAGAATTCGAGTGACTTAACACACTATACCAACCCAACATAGCTTTAGAGATGGATAAACGCATGAGGTACACATCCATAACTACTGTACAATTTTGAATATGACTTACTGGACTTAACACAAATGTAGAGAACATTTTTATCAATAACTCTATGGACATATTTCAATTTTTTAGGATGGTGGACTTAACTCTCTTTGCCCGGGCACCCTGGAATGGGCCAAAGATGTGGAAATCCAATAGTGCCAAAGCGAAGGAGATTGCTGAGTGCAGGATGTGTATCTATTAATCATTTACAATATTCAAAAATGATAACTAGTTCGGCAATAACAATTTGGTCCATTTATTAGATGGTTTTTTACAATAAACAATCGTAAGCCAACACATTATAATGATAATAGTATCGCTCAAAACATTACTTACGAGCCCCATTTATTCCAATTCCATATCAAAGAGGAGGAGTATCCCGGATTAGTTCTTTGTCTATTCTATAGGCCTAACGGTATAACTTGAAGAAATATACTATAAATAAATTTCTGTTCTCAGCACATGTAGAAGCTTTGTTCATTTGTCTTCATGTGTCATTTGTTCCATACAAATTGTTGCCAACAAAAAGAGCCTGAATTCCGCTACAGACGATATTAGAAAAAGTAGGCTATTTTGATTACTAGTTTAAGCGCAAGCAAACTGAAATTATTTTCATGTAAACACATATATACTACATAAACAATGTGCTGTTTAATTAAATAAATAATAAAATAACTAGGCATAATAACTAGACTTCGGACTTTTAGGTCGCTAAAAATGCTGTTTTAGGTACTTAAAATAGGCTCTGAAAATTGGGTTCTAAAAATCGTAAAATAGTCTCTTATAAAATCGTTAAGTTGCCAATTTTCTGAAATATCTCAATTGCAATGCAGAATATTATATTTTTATTGAAGTCACCATTAATCAATAATCATGATAAACAGATATTATATAGACTTATTAGACCTACTAGGGCCTTTATTACTACCATAACAGTGAAAACCTAATCCCTGCGCCCTGAAGCTACGCGCGCTAGCATATTCAGCCCCTTGTATCACTTAGTGATTCAGAGAACTAAGTTTATTTCATTTTTTATATTTTTATTATTATTATTATTATTATTATTATTATTATTTTTTTTTTTTAACTGGATGTGGGAGTCGGGAGAAAAACACTAAATTTCCTTGGGAATTCCAAGGAATTTTTCTACTGAAGACGAAACATTCCTTACTATTTAACCACGTCACAAATGTGTCATGTACTACACATTCCGAGCTAAAAATTTAGTACGAACTGAAAACGAATGCTAGCATTTACAACAAAAAATAACTTATTTTGAACTTTATGGAAAAACAAGAAAAAAGGCAATAGCCTATTAGGCTCTAACATAAAAATAGGCTGTTTTACGTCCTATAAAAGTATCAGTTTTAGACATAGTCACTTATGAAACATGCATATACAAAATAGATATACAAGCATGTATAAGCATGAACCACAGATTATTGCCTCTGTTGGACATGACATGAGAATATTATAGGAGAAAAATTCCTCCGACACTGGGACTTGCACCCAGGACCTTTGGCTATTCGCACCAATGCTCTACCAACTGAGCTAAGCCGGATAGCCAAAGAACCTGGGTTCTAGTCCCAGCGGAGGAAGTTTTCTCCTGTAATATTCTCATGCATATTCTGTACAAGTTTTCGTCCATATAGGCCTATCACTTAAGAATTAAAATAGGTTTTTACCTATACCCTTAGCAAACAGGGATGGCGGTTGAAGCCAGGTAGATTCCTTCACCCGCAAGCACCCTCACACTTACAAGCCAGGAGATTAGGACCAACCGTAATTTCTTTCCCATGAGTCACCTAGTCTACTTCAATCAATCAATCTTAGATTTTTTTAATACTTCATTTTATCTTAAAATGTTTGTTATATATCAATTCTACACATAATTACAAGAAAAATGACACCAAACAATGTACAATTTACTTTAATAGGAACATAGGACTTGAAAGCAGTTTTCTCGTAACTTTTATTTATGTATTTCTGAGAAATGTTCCTATTAAAGTAAATTGTACATTGTTTGGTGTCATTTTTCTTGGAAGTATGTGTAGAATTGATATACAAACATTTAAGATAAAATGACATATTTAAAAAAATTAAGATTGATTGACTAGTCATGGGGTAGAAATTACGGTCGATACTAATCCCCTGCTTTTGTAACTGTGAGGGTGCTTGCTGGTGAAGGAACCTTCCTGACCCCACGCGCCATCACTATTTGCTAAGGGTATAAAATCCGAAGTCTAATAATAACTGCATGTTCCTAATGCGTTCACAGGCATAAAAATACAGAGTACGCATTAAAGAATTATCTTCACTAATACGAGACGAACTTTTTATGCGCTGCATGCCGATCTGGCTGTGTGAGGATGGTACTGTGTTTCGTCTACTCCCGCGCTACAACCAGACCTACATTACTCTGTTTTTTGTGACTTGTCTTGGATGTGGTTTACGTTATACCCGCTTTTTATTTAGACTCTTTTCTTTTCGGTGTGATACCGTATGTCTCTATATGCCATTTGAAAGAGGATCCGATCTTTTCTCAGTTGTACAGGATGGTTCAAAAGAAACGGTTGTGAGCACATCGGCACAGTCGCATTTTCGTGCACATCGGCACAGTATTTTTATCTTACAATATCATCGTGCTCATCGCCACACACCCTTAGTAGGGATGAACATAGAGACAAAGTTGGAATTACATTATCGTATTGAATGCAATGGAGATCACAGTAACTGCTAGAAAGACAGAAAGACAGAAAGACAAACACTTCCTTTTATTATTATAGATACATACTGTGTACATTAATATTAGAATTGTATTGTTTAGAATTCATTCATAAAGTACCTGTCTGCGATTGAACGAGACTTTGAATTAATCTAACGTAATCTTCCCTAATCTAACCTGACTTAACCTATCTACGATAGCAACGGCCGGTTTCCTTAGCCGCTGTTGCTAAGAGATGCTGCCTTGGAGCCGTGGTGAAGGAGCTGTAGGTTTGAGTCTCTATGTCCACCCCTAGCCCCAACGGGTTGTGTGGCGATGAGCACGATAATATTACAAAAGATAAAAGTACTACGCCGATGTGCACGAAAATGCGACTTTGCCGATGTACACGTGTGCCGATGTGCACGACAGCAAAGAAACTTATTGAATTTGTGTAGGCCTACAGGTAGGGAAAAAAAGTGGACCGACTAAAATATCTAAGTTGCCGATTTGAGCCACTGCGCATGCCTAGCGGCATTCACAGGATAGCAGGGAATGTATTGAAATTTGTTCTAGTGTTGACTGTTGACTTAGCCCATTTCGAAACCCATTAGAGGGAATGTTAAGAGGATCGTAACTTGAGCTATAGCGTCACAATTATCTCTAAATATCCTCATATTTGGAAAAATCCTTCCCCTATCTGCTACAAGAGTCGGTCCGCTTCCCCTCCCCCCCTGTTCATTCATTAGGTTTAAAGCATCGATGGGAAAAGGTTTATTGAGATGACCCTATGTACGAGGGTCGCCCAGAAAGTAATGTACCACATTTCTTCTTCTTCTTCTTCCTCTTCTTCTTCTTCTTCTTCTTCTTCTTCGGCATTTTCCCCTTATGAGTTTGCCGTTTTAACCCTCCACCAATATCTTTCTTCCCAGTCACCCATTTTGAGTCCTCCATCTATAATCGCATTTCGTATATATGTTTTCAATTTTAAAGCCGGTCTTCCTTTCCGTCTTTTCCCTGGGTGTTCCCATTCTAGTATTTTTTTGGGCCATCTATATTCTGGCATTCTTTGGACATGCCCATATCATTGTAACGCTCTATTTTCCAGTTTTTTTGGTTTGTTATTGAGCATTCTATTTCCATCCGATCCCATATTTCTTCCGTTCTCATTCTATCTTCTCTGATAATTCGTAGACATCTTCACATAAAATCTAGCTCAACTGTTCTTATTTTATTTCTTATATTTGTTGTTACTGGCCATACTTCTGCACCATACAAGGTGATATTTAATACTATACTTTGGAAAATTCTTTTTTTATTTTCCTTGGTAAGAGTGTTGTTCCATATCAATCCAAGAAGTGCTTTTGTAGGCTGCTTTGCTCGTGCTATTTTGTCTTCTACTAGAAAATAGCCCGTGGCTTTGCCACGGTTAAAATTATGCTTAAATACGAAACTTACATATGCAGCTTTAGCAGCAATTTTCTGTTCCTCTTTTTCATTATGTTCCATAATCGATTCCCCAATATTTAATCGTGGCCTCTTAGAAGGAACGCAGGCATTATGGTCAACCATGTTTCAAATGCTTCCTTATCTAGATATCTTATGCTTTTCCTTCAAAATACCTTCCTATCGGTATGTAGATTAGAGAAATTAATTATATCGTAAGTTTTATGCAATCCCAAAGCCACCTGTAAACACTGATAATACATATTGTTCCTCAACTGTTTGTTGACAGATGAATATGATGTGAATTTTATTTGATCAATTCAGTGCAATTTTCAGAAATTATATAGGCTAATGTTTCAAGAGAAGGAATGGTTTGTTTGGATTTTTATTATCAGCGATATTTCAAGGGTTAAACCATCAATATTTTACAGCTTGTGCCCGCGGTTTCGTCCGCCATTATTAATTGACTCCAGGATTTTAAAGAAATTTACACTGGCAGTGTATTAAAAATGTTTGTGGTTCAGAGCTATGAAAATTGTGAGTAAAAATAAAATTAGAATATTTGTTCATTGTGTTCATTTCACTTAGGCCTGATATATTAAATAAAGAAACGGTTTTCCTAATTTTGTAGTCGTCATGAAAGTTTACACTGCGAGAGACGAACATAGCCGAGTATACCCGATGTCTCACGAAGCGGGCGAGCGAGCAAGCACGCTATTTAGGGCCGTTGAATTGTATAAGAGTAGATACCCATCGTTCCAAATTTTCTATACCATTTCCTTAAAGCCACATTTTTTCTTCAACACTTATTTATTGAACACAATGAAACTTACACACAAAAAAGGATGATGTTTCTTCTACACTCCCTATTTTCCACGTAATCTGATGCTGTCAATCAGCAAAGGAAGTGTGGATGCAATCATCCGTGCTCTCGATTACCGTATTTTACGGACCATAAGACGCACTTTTTTACCTTGAAAACAGAGCCTTAAAAGTTGGGTGCGTCTGATGGTCCGAAGTACACTAAAAAATTTAAAATTATGGTAAATATTGCCAGAATACTATAGCTATACACATAGGCGTAACCAGGCCGACCATATGGGGGGGTTATAACATCCGCGGGTTCTGGGGGGTATGGAATACCCCCCAGAAAGAGGAGGGTCCGGGGGTCCTCCCCCGGAAAATTTTAAAAAATAAGATGCAAAACAACGAGTTTTAAGCTTCCGGGGGTGCACCCCCGGAAAATAAAAAAAAAAATTAAGATGCAGAATAACGAGTTTTAAGCTTCCGGGGGTTGACCCCGGAAAATTTAAAAAATTAAGACGCAAAATAACGAGTTTTAAGCTTCCCACACTTTATACTTGTATTAAGTAATTTATGGGCAGACTTAAAAAATTATATAATTTTCCTTTTTTTAATCAATGGGGGTGGGGGTTCAAACCCCCAAACCCCCCCCCTCGGTACGCCTATGGCTATACACAAGGTGTTGTAAACAATAAGACAGTTACAAATTTTAACACAGACTGTACATCACTGCAATTGTCACAATCGTAAAATGAGGGTAGCTGGAAGCCAGGCAGGCTATACAATGCTAAAAAAAAAAGGAATGGTGAGTTCTTTTACACAAAAGGAGTGTCTTCACCGGGTAGTTTCAATGAATGCAATGACCTCTAAACAGCCTTGTCCCGTTACACTTGCCGTGTGCTGAATTGAGGGTTAGAGGGTGTAAAAGTATTTTCAGTCTTTCATGAGAAATCATTTCAGTTAAAATTTACCCGATGCCACCTGTACAGAAGAGATTTTCGTACAACGCAGGTTATAAGTTAGAAGTGATTTACACTGATTCCATTGTACAATGTTATAATTTGTTTATGCAATGAAGTGTATTATTCCCTTCAAAATGTTTCGTTTAGAAACACATTAAATTTCTTTTCATTTAAATTTCCCTCCTAAAAGGTGCGTCTTATGGCCCGGAACGTCTTATGGTCCGTAAAATACGGTACTCAAAAGTGTGTGCACGATGGGTTTCGCGCTGTCTTACGGTGGACCACAATTCTCTCAGAAAAAAAAAAAAAACATTTCTTCTGAGTTGCTGAAACGTTTTGAAGCTGAAGGTGAAGAGTTCTTGTTCAGGATTGTGACAGAAATGTGCAGAAATGGCTTCATGACCAGAACAAGAAGTGGTACCGACAGGGCCTACACGCCCTTGTGTCTCGCTGGAGGAAGGCCATAGAACGGGAGGGACGGAACAGCAGAACAGAATAAAAGCACCAAATCGAAATTGTGTTCTTGATCAATGTACTACCCGCGCGCTATTTCTTGAGCGCTCGGCTCCCTAGTCCTCATTCGGTAGGTTTCGTTCAACTTCGTAGGTAAAGCTGACAACATTGAAACACGAAGTACGCTATACACCCTGACATCTAGTGGCGTCAATACTAAGCTTTCATTCTGTCTCAGGATCCTTATTTATTTATTGACATTATCTTTTCTGACGCATGGATTTATGTGGAAAAATACAATTTTTCGAATTGCTTATTTCACAAACACGTCATTGTGCATCCAACACTTTCCTCACCTCTTTAAGAATTCCGTATGTGCTAATTTCTGACACTCCCGTGAACTCTGATGTCAATTTCATGGACTGAAAGTTGAGCGAACTTTTCACAAAACGTATTAAATACGTATAAAATTAGGCCTATAGTTTTCTCCAATTTTAGATGCCTTACCTCTCTTATGTTTTACAACACGAAATGGTGAAGCATGTTCTGCTAAGACTCTTCTTTATGCTTAAAACTAGTTATCCAGTGTAAAAATATTGAGCCTATTTGTATAACATTCTCTTCCCGGAGGAAAATGATTTATTTGATAACTAAAGTCTTATGACGTGTTATTAATTGTTACGCAATACCGTCACCACGTTATATTATTGGACTGCATTAAAATACAGTGTGTCCCACGCAAGAGTTGGCCAATGACGCGGGTTCCTGCGGCGCGGCGGGCACAGCTCCAACTCCCGAGCGATCGGGTGAAATATCTACGCTAATGAAGCCGCGATCGGTGTTTTGATTCAGGTTCTCACATTTACAGTTAAAATTACAATGAAAATAAACACGTACCTCATCACAAGAGATGTTGGAATTGTTCTCCTCTCGCATCCACACAACACTGACACAATTTTAGGAAATTTTCTTTCACGCGCATAAGTTCAGCTTCCGAGACAGAGTTCATTTCTCTTGTGATAGGCCTATGTGATATTGTCTTTAAGTTCTTCTAACAGTATGTGAATATTATTTATGGAGAAACTTGAAAAATAGAGTGTATAGGTCAACTTCCGGTACATTAAAAAGGAAACGGGTGAAATATCTACGCTAATAAAGCCCGCTGTTGGTGTAATGGTTCAGGTTCTCACAAAGAAAAACATATGTGATTTATTACATCATCTTGCAAGGACGCAAGACGTCGGTTTTTAGCAAAATTCCCAGGTGTACGTCCTCCAAGCAGAGAAGCCGTGCGAAAACTTGTAAGCAAACTTCGGGAAACGGGTTCGATTCTCGATAGTAAACGAGGGACCAAGCGGCGCGTACTTACTGAACAGAAATTAGATCAAACCCACTCACATTAGAAGAACTTAAAGACAATATCAGAAGAGAAATTAATTCTGTCTATGAAGCTGAACTTATGCGCGTGAAAGAAAATTTCTTAAAAAGGTTCCAATGTTGTGTGGATGCAAGAGGAGGACATTTCCAACATCTCTTATGATGAGGTACGTGGTTATTTTCATTGTAATTCCAACTGTAAATGTGAGAACCTGAATCATAACACCGATCGCGGCTTCATTAGCGTAGATATTTCACCCGATCGCTCGGGAGTTGGAGCTGTGCCCGCCGCGCCGCAGGAACCCGCGTCATTGGCCAACTCTTGCGTGGGACACACTGTAGTTGTCTACATAAAATAGCGAGGATGATTCATCGGAAATAATTGTCCTATTCGGCATCCACACTTACGCTGTTGACGTGCGCTTCTGCTGAAATGTGATTTCTTTGGTTGACAACACTGCAGAAAGACTGGCGGAGTAACTATGTTTTGTTCCCCCAGCCCTCACTTCCCCGTAAATCCAGCGCCCAAGATATGGCGCGCGGGTAGTACATTTCTATTATTTCAATTTCCAAACAAGTTATGTTGTATAAAATAATCTGTTTTCGTGCCGCTTAGTGGCAGCATCTGACTATTAATCACTGCACACTGATACTCGCGTCTCCAGTAACGAGCAGATGATTTTATCACGATAAAACAGCCTCCTCGCGATTCCTACAAGAATATTGCAAGATAAACGGCCGTGATTGGTCTATATCCGAGGAATTGCTAAACGTTATTGGTCAATATCAAACACACGGCGTATGAGTGGGATAGTCTAATAAAATATCGGCGAGTCTGTCTTTGTGATAATATGTTAATTTAGTGTAGATCTCACTTTTGTTTATTAAGTGCCAGTATGGTACTTTATGAGATTGTGTGGGGGACGAAAAATGTCTGTCCGTCTGTCTGTCTGTCTGTCTGTCCGTCCGTCCGTGTGTCTGTACGCGCTCTAACTCAAATACGCTTTTTCGGATTTTCATGAAACTTGGACAACACATTTATAATGTCAATGGGAAGAACCCTATTGATATTGAACCAAATCAGTTCACCGGTACCGGAGTAATGCCCAATTTAGTGCCTATTTTAATAGATTATGGCGCCTTTCTAATAGAAAGGCGCCATAATTCAAATACGCTGTATCGGATTTCCATTAAACTTGGTATACGCATTTATGACATCCATGAAAAGTACTCTGTTAAATTTGAACCTAATCTGTTGACCGGTACCGGAGTAAAACCCAATTTAGTGTATATTTTAAAGGCGCAATAGCTCAAATACGCCTTATCGGATATTTATGAAACTTCGTATACGCATTTATACTATCCATGGAAAGACGTCTGTTGATGTTCAACCTAATCGGTTGGCCAGTACCGGAATAATGTCCAATTTATTGCCTTTTATGTTAATATATGAGAAGTCGCGATAACTCAAATATGCTTTATTGGATTTTCCTGAAACTTTGTATACCCATTTATAATGTACATGGGAAGACGTCTACCGATATTGGACCAAATCGGTTGTCGGTACCGGAGTAAAACCCAATTTAGTGTCTATTTTAAAAACACGGTAACTCAAATACGCTTTACCGGATTTTTATGGAATTTGGTATACACATTTATAGTGTTCATGGGAAGAGGTCTACTGATACTGGATGAAATCGGTTCACCTGTTTCGGAGTAATGCTCAATTTGGTGCCTATTTTATGATAATATACGTATTCGAAAGAATTTATATAAAAAAAAAGCAAATCATTTATCATGACAACATAGTCAATTGTTTTACTGTAATATTTTACGGCTTTGGAAATTAAAATAGAGGTAGCTATGACCAAAAACACTATTGTTTTACATGCGCTTATAACTTACAACTAGACCGTTAAACTGACCCAGGTGACCGAGATGGTAACGTTTTGGCCTCACGTTATGGAGTTCCATGGTTCAAATCCCGAAACCAGCCAATTTCACTTTCTTTTTCGTATTTTTATGTGAGTGTGCGATTGTCAAGATATCAAAAATCAGTACAGTTCAGCTGATGCTGGAAGATTTTAATCTGATTAAAAGGAAAACTAGACCTTTGTTCTTCCCTAAGCCCTGCTTAATGAATAAATCTGGAGCTTAACTTGTAAATCAATTAAAAAAACATATTCTGCATATCATAATTGCAGTCATAACTGATTAAAAAAACATACTGGCACTTTTTTACATCAGTTTACCTGATTTTATTTATTTTATTTAATATATCATTATTATAATTACTTTCCATTGTAATTAATGTAAATGCAAATTGATCATTAGGCCTATACGTTTTTTAGTGGGAAAATAATAAACCGGAGCAACCAACAATGCCATCGCTAATATTTTACAATTTTATATGTAGGTATTATGTTGTTGCTTTGGCCAACAAATGGTTTTGAAATTCATCAGTCATCATGAATCCATCGAAAAAAAATTGTGAAATCCAAGCTTCAGTCGGCGGAATCTATCGTTCGTCGGTCCGATGAATTTAGAAACTCGTCTATGGGGTGTAAAGGTACCCCAAGCACAAAAATACAAAAGGTACCCAAGCACAAAAATACAAAAGGTACCAAAGCACAAACATACAAAAGGGGTTCAAAGGTACTCGAAGCACAGAGATACAAATGGAGTGTAAAGGTACCCCTAGAACAATGATACAAACGGGGTAGAAAGGTATCCCAAGCACAAAGATACAAATGGGTACAGAGGTACCCCAAGTACAAAGATACAAATGGGCTACAAAGTTATCCCAAGCACACAGATACAAAGGTATACAGATAGAAATGGGGTATAAAGGTACACCAAGCACAAAGATACAAATGGAAAACAACCGATGTTTTTGCTACATCGATGTTCTCCCCGATAACGATGTTTTCATAATAAAAAAAAGATTAATATGCCTACCTTGGTTCTAAGATATACCTAATTTTATTTACAGGAGCCTAATTTACCAAAATATCGATTATTTACATCAATAGTTTTCATAGATATATTTAAATTTATTTAGGCCTATGAATTTTGCATCGATGTTTTTTGTCTAAATAAATCGATGTTTTCAGGTCTATATTATCGTCACATCGATGGTTAGCGCCCAATTTAGTACCTTTTTATGGTATTATATAACAAAAGGCGCGATAACTCAAACACGCTTTATCGGATTTTCATGAAACTTGGTATACGGATTTATAACGTCCAAGGCAAGAAGCTTATTTATTCTTTAACAAATCGGTGGAACAGTGCCAGAGTAAAAACTAATTAAAGGTCACTTTTTTTTTTTTTAAATAATGTCTATACTACACAATGCCGCATTTTTAATCATTTGAGGGCTTTGTCTGCAGTGCAGTCAGATGTTTGTTTACTTCGCTGATGTATTTGAAATAGAGTACTACTTTAATAGTGTTATATCCAGAATGTACATTACTGTGAAATAATTAGCGGAGTTATTTTCCACTGAATTTTTGTGAAATGTTGCCATATTTTAAGAATTTCAAGTTGCAGTACCGGTACATTTAGATTTGAGAAATAACATTTTTCCTTCACATATGCTTATGAAACGAGACCGTCAAACTGCCTGAGCTGGAGGTCTCAGGATCAAATCGCGAAGCCGGTCGAATTAACATGAATTTTTTTATTTTATTTTTTTATGTGAGTGCTCGATTGTCAAGATATCACAAATCTGTAGTTCTGTTGACGCTGGTCGATTTTAATCTGATTAAAAAAACTCATTTTCTGCATATCATAATTGCAATTGAAATTGATTCAACAAAAGCATTCTGGAACTTTGTTATATCAGTTTATCTGATTTTATTACTTACCCTTCCGCGGAGCAGGGAATCATCGCTTCACGCAGGCGCAGCAGTGTTCATCCCCACTCCCTAAGTCCCCGAAGCTGGTTCAATGTTGTAACACGTGACAGGCAATGTTCTTCACAGAAGAAATTGTCTTTCATAGCGTAAGGCACACGGTGATTGATACACATTAAATAAATGACCTTCTAGACACATCTCTATGCCTCACTTTTGTGCTAATAGAATCGCACGTATATACATAAGTTCTTTTTGTTTCGGTTAATGATATTTAATTTTTTGAAGAAGAATCCAAGCTCGTAATGAAATGATTTGATTTGATTTTTGTTAAGTTTTTGAACCACATCAAAATGTGGCTATCAACATACATGAATTAAGAGAGAGAATGAAAATGGACAACAGAAATTATGTCGAATAGCAGTATAGTGTATAAATTTAGAAAAAAAACATCAATATTAGCTTCAAAAAACTCACTAATAGAATAAAATGGATTATTCGCAAGCCAGTTTCTCAGAACAGTCCTATAAAAAATTTTATTTCAAAATCTGCTTTCTTATAACAAAGATATTGCAATTGTCTGCGCTTCTGTTAGGTCAGGCTTTGTAATAGAAGTGCTGAGGCTAGTCTTTTTTTGTTTTTTGTTGAAAAGAGCCTTCTTCAGGGGTGCCCACCCCCCCAAACTTCATGACTCACCCCCCCAAACTTCATTGCTCACCCCCCCCCGCAACCTGATTGGCTGTCGACAAGGGCGCCCATATGATATTTTCTAGAGGGGGGAAATTTTTTTAATTTATTTATTTTTTGTCGCTTTAACTTCTTGGGCCACTTTGTAACATTATATTAATAATATAATAATAATAATAATATAATAAGTGCAACAATGATGTAGCCAGAAAATATTCCAAACCCCCAAAAAAGGGGGTCGGGGGTCCATCCCCCCCAAAAAATTTAAAAATTGAACTAATGAAAATAACATTTTACGCTATTTTAGCGCAGAAAAACTAGTTAGGAAATTTGTTTACCATACTCTAAGACATGCCAATGTAAATAAGAAGTCATTACCTAAGCGGGGGGTCCACCCCCGGAAAATTTTTAAATATTGAACTAATGAAAATAACATTTTACGCTAAATTAGCACTCAAAAACTAGTTAGCAAATTTGTTTACCATACTCTAAGACATGCCACTGTAAACACGAAATTGTTACCTAAGTTGGGTGTCCACCCCCGGGAAATTTTTGAATATTGAACTAATGAAAATCATATTTTACTCTATTTTAGCACTGAGAAACTAGTTAGGAAATTTGTTTACAAAACTCTAAGACATGCCATTGTAAATAATAAATCATTACCTTAGTGGGGGGTCCACCCCCAGAAAATTTTTAAGTATTGAACTAATGAAAATCACATTTTACGCTATTTTAGCACAGAAAAACTAATTAGGAAATTTGTTTACCACACTCTAAGACATGCCAATGTAAATAAGTAATCATTACTTAAGCGGGGGGTCCACCCCCGGAAAATTTTTAAGTATTGAACTCATGAAAATCACATTTTACGCTATTTTAGCACAGAAAAACTAGTTAGCAAATTTGTTTACTATACTCTAAGACATGGCAACTTAAAAGAAATTGTTACCTAAGTTATAATACTTATTACTATTTATAAGAAAAGTTGAATAACACATGGAACAGTGGACATAATAGGCCTACTCATTATGTTATGAGAAGAAAATAACTGCTATAGACCTATCATATTTGACACGCCAACAAATCTTGTTTAATTAAATATTTTTAAAAAAATACAAATATAGAATTTTAGGTTTTGACTTTTGGGGGTCAAAACCCCCTGAACCCCCCCTTTCCTAATCCACTGTGGATTCTGCTTCCATGTTGTCGATTTGGTAAAACTTCAGCAAACTGTTTATGTCTCTACTGACTTCAAATAATTGTCTTAAAATAAAAACACCTGACTAATAATTATTAATATACATTTTTTTCCCTTGCGCCCCCCCCCCCACCCCCGGGTATGGGCACAAATTTATTGACTATTCACATCTAAAGAATTAGAAGAGACCTTTTAAAGTTATAAAACTTGACCGTTTTTATTTTAACACATAAAACTCTAATTTTTCAACAATTTTCAACCCCCCCCCCCAGAAAATTCATAAAATGATAATATTTTGCCCCCCCCCCAGAAATTTCAATGACGCAGTCTGCGTCTTAAACCACCCCCCTCCCCCCGTGGGCACCCCTGCCTTCTTTGTTGTAAGATTTTTCGTTTTTTTGTCATTTCTTTTGTTGTCATGTCCAGGCCTGATTGTTGCTTTTGAATAGCAGCTAATGTCGCTTTTAATGATGCTTTATGTTCTTTTAGAATTTGAATTAGAAAGAAGTGGCCGCGCCGAGCGGTAGGGGAACTTGTAGTGCTTACTACCTGCTTGTGTGTACAGGTGACAAATTCAAAGTGATAACAAAGAATCACGAGATATAAGAGCAGAATTGACTAAAGATTATCGTCTCCTAAATTCCATTACATTGTGATAAAGGTGAAATATCATAACAGAGGCGTTTTGTAAAGAGATGACCTAAAACAAGATTTGCATAGGCGTCCAAGTTTTACAAACAAGATTAATCCACGGTATTGTAAAATTTTCTAAACTGTGGTGCATTTAGATCTCTGCGTGTACGGCTGTAAAATGTATACAGAACATTGTTTTAAATGTTAAAATGCAACATTTTATAAAATTAAGCGTATTATTGTTGTTATTGGTCCAGGAGACTAAAATGAAAACTGATTTGCATATTGAAGAGTAGCCCATGCAATTATGTTGTTAATTTTATTTTAAACTAGCTGAAAAGGCCCGGCGTCGCCCGGGCTTTGTATTTTTTAATTTGAAATTAATTTATGGAGGACTTTCGATTTTGAAACTCTAGGTCCTTATATAATATGTATGTAGAACTTGAAATGAAGAAAACGATTTATCAAACTATTCCATCAGAAAACGCTAGATATAGCTTTTTATGGCTCATAGAGGATGTCGAATGCTGCATTCCGTTGCTTCTACACATCATGCCTGGGATGGGTTGAAATAAGAAGAAACATAAATTAGGCCTACATAAGATTGTATTGGCTTGACTGAAAATTTTATTTCTCATTCTCATGTTACAACCGTTTCGGGGCTAAAATAAAAGAGAAATGCAGTATCACTTTCATACTTTCCTCCCCTAAAACCCGGGACATAATATACTGTGAGTATAGGACTCAAAATGTTCCATCCCATGCTTAGGGCCTATGATAAATCTCAACTAATAAAAAGCCTACAGCTATGGATAACTGACTATTTACCGACTTCTGATATAGCATACTCACACACTTAAGTTGCTCCTGCAATACGACCTCTTATTCTACATCAAAATGTGAAGTGAGAAAATATTTCTTATGTCGAGGGTAGAGAAAGTTATGTGACTGCATCACACTGTGCTTTATTTTCGTGTAATTCATTTTTCAGTAATTATTTTCGCCAATATATTACATGGAATCATAATTCGTTAAAGTCCAGCATTAGGCTATATAGTTGCCAAGGCCCTATGTAATCACAGTAAACAATTCACTGTTGTCATGTGAACTAAACAGCATTTCTTTTTTTTCAGTATAAAATTCTCAGAAATTATATAATTTTCAAGGGAAGGAGTATTTTGTTTGAATTTTAATGTTGACCGCTATACTTCCCGGGCTTAACTGGGTATGTGTGCAAAATTCCGTGTAAATTGGTAAAGAAATGTAGATTTGTATAAGGAACAAACATACATACCCACAAACACACATTCGACTTTATATATTAGATTACATTGTCTATTTGATTTTAAATTACATTGTCTATTTGATTTAAAATTATTTTAATCTTACAAACTTGGTTTTCTGAGCTAGATGGTAGCGTCTTGGGCTCGCAGAAGGGAGGTCCAATGTTTAAGTCCTGTCGCCGATTTATTTTTTAATTTTTTATTTGTGGTTTCTCCAGTCAAATGGGCCGTTTGGACATTTACTTACCGTGACTCGTCGTTCTATTTCATCTGATACAGAATATTATTGAATTCAGGAGAATTCAAAACAGGTATTCCATTTCGAATCTTTATTACCTATGGTAGGGGTACAAGTGAAAATGGCGTTTTCTTATTTTAAAATAAATGTTACTGTAGTCACGGCAGCACTGATGAATGAACTTGAAAGAACCCGCCAAACACCGTCATTCACAATCGTATCCGTTCGGCTTTGTTCGGCAACCAGCCGCCATCTTGAAGCGATGATTCCCTGCTCCGCCGAAGGTTAAGTTTTTATTTTAATCTACATTCTATATTTTGACGTTTTAACGTTTTAATTTACTTCCCTGGTAGGATGCAGATAATGTACTGATACCTTGTAATTGAATTATTTGTACTTTATTTTAACCTTATTTCGAGAAATCATGTCAGCGAGTTTTAAGATTTGATGTAGTGCAGATGATTTTTCGTTCCAATATTTCAAAAGTGCTAATATTTCTCAAACATAGTATAATAATAATGACCAAATAAAATAAGAAGATGTGTCAGTATTTAAATAAATCACTTTATAATACACACATAATTGCAATGAAAAGTTCTCACGATACGCTGATGTCTAGCGCCTAATAGTAAAATCATTGTATTTTAACCTTAACAGTACCAAATACGTGTCTTTTATTTCTTGTGGAAATTAGTTTAGGTGAATTATGATTTATAAAGAGTTTAATTTCAATGTTCAATGTTGTTAAGGTGTATTAAGTGATTTACAAATAACGCTTGTTAAGTTGTTATAAAGATACTGGAATCGGAACTTCATAACCAACTTAATTGCCCGATACAGGGCTTATCACATGCCAAATCAGTTAATACATCGTGAAGAAGAAAAACCATTGAGTGAAATCATAACTAGACTTAGGATTTTAAGTAAAAACCTATTTTAATCCTTAAGTGATATATGGACGAAAACTTGTATATGCATGTTTCATAAGTGACTATGCCTAAAACTGATACTTTTATAGGACGTAAAACAGCCTATTTTTACGTTAGAGCCTAATATTGGCTTTTTGCTTGTTTTTCCTCTAAAGTTCAAAGTAAGTTATTTTTTGTTATAAATTCTAGCATTTATTTTCAGTTCGTACTAGATTTTTAGGTCGGAATGTGCAGTCCATTACACATTTGTGACGTGGTTAAATAGTAAAGAATGTTTCGTCTTCAGTAGAAAAATTCCTTGGAATTCCCAAGAAAATGTAGTGTTTTTCTCCCGAATCCCACATCCAGATAAAGAAGTAGTTCTCTAAATCACTGAGGGATACAAGGGGTTGAATATGCTAGCGTGCGTAGCTTCAGGGCGCAGGGTTTTCACTGTTATGGTAGTAATACAGGCCCTAATAGGCCTAATAGGCCTATATAATTCTATGTATCATAGGCCTATATTTGTGTATTATCATGATTATTTATTAATAATCATGATATGGTAATAATATGGTGACATAATAATAGTAATAATAATAATAATAATAATAATAATAATAATAATAATAATAATATGGTGACATCAATAAATATATTCTCTATTGCAATTGAGATATTTCAGAAAATTGGCAACTTATCGATTTTATAAGAGACTATTTTACGATTTTTAGAACCTATTTTCCAATTTTTAGAGCCTATTTTAGGTATCTAAAACAGCATTTTTAGCGACCTAAAAGTCCGAAGTCTAATCATAACAGATCAAGACATGTCGACATAGAATTTAACCAATGGCATTCGTTCTGCACTAAATAATTCTAATAATAATAATAATAATAATAATAATGATAATAATAATAATAATTCTAATACTTTATTGTCTATGGACTTATATAAAAGTATCAGACATTGAGTGTTACAATTTCCGGCAATGAATGTGGAAAGAAAGATAATGATTTATAGAACCATGATACCTTCTGTCATTACCAAGGCCCGGATATGAAGGTTTTAACTTTTTTTCCCCCCCAAGTTTCTTAAATAGAACGTTTTAACGTATTTTCCCCGTTTCATGCCGCTTGCTTCCGAATATGTGAATTTTATAGAACCTAAAATGGGCTAAATCGGACTGAAGGGCATAAAAGGGGGCAAGGAGGACTTTTGCTGAAAAACTAGGGTCTAAAGAAGACTTTTTCTGAAAAAACTAGGATGAACGACTTATTACACTCAAACTATTCCCTCAGAAAACGCTTGATATAGTTTTTATGGCTCATAGAGGATGTAGAATTTTGCATCCCATCGCTTGTACAGTGCACAACAAGCCTGGTAGAGGTTCAAATAGGCCTAAGAAGAAACAGAAATTCCTGTAACATAAAATTGTAATACAGAGGCGGAAAATTTTATTTCCCACTCTCATGTTACCATAAAACTGTTTTGGGGATGAAATTAAACAGAAAGCATTATCACTTTCATACTTCTCTCTCCAAAAACCTGCGATATAATATAATAATATACACATTACCATACCTCGTATGGTTTTCTCTATGTCCAGGGTAGAGAAAGTTATGTAACTGCATTATTTTCGTGGATTTCATTCTGTAATATTTATTTTTAACATTAATTATTTTGATAACTTCTCTTATTTGTCAAACTTGCATTTCATTATTTTTTCCAAACCCATCTGATACCATTGGCAACAATATTTTTTGTGATTTGGAATTGATAATTCCATGTAAAAAGGGATTAAGTATTCTCAAAAACATTTAATTTTTTGGATTTAAAATCAACATTTTGCAAAATCCTTTCTTAGTGAGCACCTATATTATGAAACGAAGGTACTGTCAACATTCCAAATCTCTACCTGCTATAGTTTAGGCTGTACGTTGATTCCTGTCAGTCAGTCAGTCAGTCAGTCATTCAGTCAGTCAGGACAAAACCTTTTATATATAGAGATTACATTTTAAGAAATTAACTTACAACACAATATAGATGTACACGCATACTATAACAAAACTTACAATTGAAATTAAATACTGTTAACTAAAAGTGAATGTGAATGTTTTTGGCAAATTCTCCGAGTTATCCTACATACATATTAATGAGGGTATAAGGTGGACATTAAATTCTTACTATACTTATGTAATCTTCCTTAGCAGAATTCAGTTTAACGGTGACAATTGGTTGTAAGCTTAAATTCAGTGAAGCTGAAGGTGATTCTTTCGTAAAGGGGGGAAAAAAACAAAACAAAGCAAACAAAAAAAGTGTGCGTGGAATGTGACGCGACAGAAGTGAGACTTTTTTTTATATTTTAATTTTTTATTATTGGGTTTTTTCAATTTTGGGTTATTGGACTTTTTAATATTGGGCTCTTGGACTTTTTAAATTTTGGATTTTGGATTTTTAATTTTGGATCTATACATTTTTGAATATTGGATTTTTTTAATTTTGGGTCTTAGAATTTTTTGTTTTTTGGATTTTTAAAATTAAGGATTTTATATTTTTAAATTTTGTATTTTATTATTGTTTAATTTTGGATTTTTGGATTTTTTAATTTTAATTTTTTTAATTAATTTGGATTTTTAATATTGGATTTTTATATTTTAAATCTTGTTTTTTTTAATTTTTTTAATTTTTGACCTTCGATTTTTTAATTTTAGAATTTTTATATTTTAATTTAGGTTTTTTTAAATTTTTTATCTTTGTTTTTTGGATTTTTTAATTTTTAATTAACGGTTTTTTAATTTAAGAATTTTAGATCTTTCAATTGTTTATTTTTATTTTTTATTTGATGAATGTTTAAATTTTTTATTTTTGGAATTTTAAATTTTGGATGTTTGATTTTTTAATTTTGGAATATTGGATTTATTACATATTGATTGTATGAATTATTAATTTTTTGGATTTAATAATTTTGTATTTTCGATTTTTTAATATTGAATATTTAGATTTTTTGATTTTCGAATTTTTAATTTTTGATTTTTAAATTTTTGGATTTGGTTTTTTAATATTCAATTTTATATTTTGGATATTTGGATTTTTTAATTTCGTAATTTTTTAATTTTAAATTTTCATTTTTGGAATTTTTAATTTTGGATTTTTAAATTTTGAATTTAGAAATTTTGGACTTTGTAATTTTGGTTCTTTCAAATTGGATTTTTTCCTTGTTGGATTATTGATTTTTTAATTTTTAATTTTTAGATTTTTTCAATTTTGGATATTCGATTTTTAATTTCAATTTTTGACTTTTTAAATTTGAATTTTTTAATTTTTGGATTTTTTAATTTTGGATCTTTAAATTTTTAAGTTTTGGTAGTTTTGATTTTTTAAATATTGATTCTTTGATTATTTTTTTGTTTTAAATTTTGTATTTTCGTTTTTTTAACCTTGGGTTTTAGAATTTTTAAATTTTGGATTTTTTAATTTTTAATTTTTCTATTTTGGATTTTTTTATTTTTTAAATTTTGGATTTCTTAATTTTTTAATTTATATATTTTTTAAAATTTTGGATATTTGGATTTTTTATTTCTTCAATTTTGGTTTTTTGGACTTTTTAATCTTGGATCTTTGAATTTTGTAATTTTGGATTTTTAATTTTGGATTTTTTAAGTTTCGGATCTTTGATTTTATTATTTTTGGGATTTTTTAAAGCGCTGTAATGAATCTCCGGGTTCCTTAAAATATATAATATTCCTTTAGCTTACCTAGGAATGGTCTATTGCCATTGAACAAGTATTATTATTATTATTGTTATTATTATTATTATTATTATTATTATTATTACTACTACTACTAATTTACTACTCCCATATTCAGGTCCTTGTACTAGGTCTGAAAAATGTCCTTTCCATACCTTCTATCGTTAGTTTCCCCTTTGAGTATTTTATTTTGTCCTTTAAATCGTATTGCAGTTGATTACTCCTAATCATTGAGTTGATTGTTTTCTGTGCAATCCGTTCCGTCACACCTCACTAATTTCGTGACGGTTTTGAGTGTGACGATTTTGAGCGTTACACAACCTCTGAATTTACCCCCACCGCGGCTAAAGAAGTTTCACTTCAAAAAACAAACAAACAAACAAAACAAAATAAAACAAAATATAGACCGCACACTGCAACTCCGTCTTGCTGAGAAAAGCCATTCTTTGTTAGGACTGGATTTTGTATCTTAATTTCTACTTCAGGTTTCTGTGGGAAAAGTCCAATATACCAATCTATTATATCTGTACCATTTAGAACTACATAGGTTGTAGGGTTTTGTCGACAGTTCTTGATTATCCTATCGCCTAAAGTATGAAATGTTCTCCATTATTCGAAATGGCGCCAAACCTCTAAATTTCGAGATATCGATACGAAAAATTTCAGGTTAACCAACCATGGGGAACAAGAATATGCATTTTACCTAACAAGGGCATATACAGGCACAAACCTCTTGTACATATAACTCCTCAATTATCACTGACTAGCTTAAAAGACCCGGCGTCGCCCGGGTTTTGTATTTTGTAATTGGAAATTAACTTATGAAGGATTTTCAATTTTAAATTCTAGGTCCTTATATAGGCATTTATAATTTGAAATAGGAAGAACGACTTATTACACTCAAACTATTCCCTCAGAAAACGCTTGATATAGTTTTTTATGGCTCATAGAGGATCTAGAATTTTGCATCCCATCGCTTGTACAGTGCACAGCAAGCCTGGTAGAGGTTTAAATAAGAAGAAACAGAAATTCCTGTAACATAAAATTGTAATATCGAGGCGGGAAATTTCCCACTCTTATGTTTCCATAAAGCCGTTTTGAGGATGAAATTAAACAGAAAGCATTATCACTTTCATACTTTTCTCTCCAAAAACCTGCGATATAATATAATAATATACACATTACCATACCTCCTTTTGTTTTCTCTATGTCCAGGGTAGAGAAAGTTATGTGATTCCATTATTTTAGTGGATTACATTCTGTAATATTTATTTATAACATGAATTATTTTGATAACTTCTCTTATTTGTCAAAAGTGCATTTCATTTGTTTTTTCCAAGCCCATCATATACCATTTGGCAACAATATATTCTGTGATTTGGAATTGATAATTCTATGTAAAAAGGGATTAAGTATTTTCAAAAACATTTAATTTTTGGCATTTAGAATAAGAATTTTTCAAAATCCTTTCTTAGTGAGCACCTACATTATGAAATGAAGGTAGGCTACTGTCAAAATTCCAAGTCTCTACCTGTTATAGTTTAGGCTGTATGTTGATTCCTGTCATTCAGTCAATCAGTCAGTCAGTCATTCATTCAGTCAGTCAGGACAAAGCCTTTTATATATATAGGGATTAAACAAAAGCATTCTGGTACTTGGTTACATCAGTTTACCTGATTTTTATAAGTTAGATCAAAATGTGATGCGAGAAAATGAAATTGTCAATGCCCAGGGTAGAGAAAACTATTTCATGCATCACACCCAATATTTATTTTAATCTACATTTAAATTTCGACTTCTTAATGTAGGTTATGTAAATATAAATATATCATTCTACCCCTTATGTAAACTGGATTGTATTGCCTTTTGGCAATTGCGTAATTTGTACTTTGTTTTAACTTCATTTCGAGAAATCCTGTTAACGAGTTTTAGGATATGATGTACAGCAGATAAATTTTCGTTCAAATATTTGAAAACTACTAATATTTCTCCAACATAGTATAATAATTATGACCAAATAAAGTAAGAAGATATGTCAGTATTCAAATAAATCAGTTTTTAATTCATAAACAATTGCGATAAATAGTACTCATTGTACACTGATATCTAACAACATAGTAAAACCATTAAATTTAACATTAAGAATACTCAAGGCCTAAACAGATCAGCTATTTTTATTTTTATTCTGTACTTTACCAGTGTATCAATCCTCTGCCTAGAAAATCCTTATTAGGTGCCAGAATGGTACTTTCTGAGATTGTGTGGTGGGGAAAATGTATCTCCGTGTGTCTGTACACGCGATAACTCAAATAAATGCTTTATCGGATTTTCATGAAACTTGGTATACACATTTATAACGTCCATGGGAAGAAGCCTATTGATATTGAACCAAATCGGTTGACCGGTACTGGAGTAATACCCAATTTAGTGCCTATTTTATGGTAATATGTTAGAAAGAATTTATCAAATGCAAACCCTCGCCATTTTAGAGGAAATCTTGTTGATCGGCACCGGGCCAATCTCCCCTGTATGTTTCTAGACAGGTGTACAACAACTTATTAATCTTGTTATTCCAGTAATTTTTCTCTGTCGATTTTGTTGGGAAGTTAATGCCACTACCCTCACGACCACACGAGAAATGGTTCATAGTGCACCAGGTAATGCAAAGAAATAAACAGGTAATGTTTCTGTAAATAGTATTACTAACAGGGGCGTATACTCTATTGGTGCTATGCGTGCGCCGCACGCCCTAATTCTAGATGGAATATATTCATTCATAATATTTGATTTTTTTCAGTAAATTGTAGAAAAATCAGTGTCATTTTCATTGCTGAAATGAGAAAACAAGGGCCCCGCTGCGAGGCTGTCACCCGTGTGCTACGATTCCGTAATCAGAATGAGTTTCTGAGCGGTACGTTAGGCGTGGACTTGCCTCGAGGCTAGAACTTGTGTGCTATGAGTTTTGAAGAAGGGTGATATCCTGACCGCGGGGTGGAGAAGGGAATAGGATAGTTTACGCACGGTGGAGATTTGGCAGTATCTTGAGTGCCTTGCGTGCTACTGAAGTTCCGCACTCAGCTGTGTTGTAGCGAAGTAGCCTATATTGCGATTTTACACGTTCCAAAGAAAATTATTGTAAATATTATTTTATTTAATGTTATCAAAAGTGTTTAATTAGTGTTTAGTCTTTTATTTTAAGAATTTCAATAGTAAATAATTGTAAATATAGTATTACTTTATTTACTGTTATTCTGAGCGCGGCGGGAGATTTGCCGGTAGTTTGCGTACTACTGAAGTTTCGCAAGCAATAAAATTGTGTTGTAGCTAAGTATATTACAATTTTAATAATTTCAAGGCAAATATTGTAAATATTATTTTATTTAGTGGTTAAAAAATCTGCTAAATTAATTTTTAGTTAATGTAGCCTATTTCATTCTGAAAACATTATGAAAGAGCACAGCTGTATTATGGAAGGTCTTCTGATAAATACATTTTTATCCAAAACTTTTCAAGATAAATTGCAAATTGTGACAAATGTACGGCCTTGCCCTGAGTTAAAAAAGCCTTTCTACATTACATAAAGGCAAGAATGTACCTTAGAATATACAGAACATTTTTCAGTCTCACATTCCTGAGGAAGGCCACAGAGTGAAAATTGTTGTAAGCTCGAGCCTAATAATTTTGACACGGCTGATAACCCGAGAATCCATCTTAACTAATCAGCGCCGTGAAAGCTTCAATTCTTATAAGTACAAATCTTTCATGTTTTAAAAGAAAGAATAAGTCTACTTTAATAAAGTAAGCTATTTTTAACTGTCCAGTTAAAGTTAATCTACATTCTCAATTAACTCAGGAATTAAGTACATTTTCTGTGTAGGACGATAGCATAGCACGCCCTTTATCAGAGATCAGGATACGCCACTGATTACTAATAATAATAATACTCACTCAATGGCAGTAGACGATCCCTAAGCAAGCTAAAGGAATATTATCTATTTTTTGGAACCCGAAGGTTCATTGCCGCGCTTACCTGAGCCCGACATTGAACCCTATTCTGTATTATCTCCATCCAATCATCCCTCACAAATCCTACTTCCCTTAAATCTATTCTAATATTGTCCTCCCACCTACGTCTAGGTCTTCCAAGTGGTCTTTTCCCTTAGGGTCTCCCAATCAATATTTTTTAGATACCGTATGTCTTTCCTCCCTCATGCGTGCAACATGTCCAGTCCATTTCATCCTCCGTGATTTAATTGCCCTTACTATATCCGGTGAAGGGGTACGCCGCATCGTTAGTGGTTGAGGCGCTGCGCTACAAACCAGAAGGTCGCGTGTTCAATCCCCGATAAGATCGTTGGAGTTTTTCAATTGGCCTAATCCTTCTGGTGGCACTATGGAGTCGACTCAGCCTCTGACAGAAATGAGTACCAGGAGCAATCCTGGGGTTAAAGGCGGCCGGTACGTAACAACCTTACCGCCTTCATGTGCTGAATGTCTAAAATCTGGGAGCCTCAACATCCTGGAACCCTCTGGGCCTCCATGGCCTGTATAGGGAACACTTTACTTTTACTATATCCAGTGAAGAGTAGGCCCACAGGTCATGAAGCTCGTCCTTATGCAGTTTTCTCCATTCCCCATTTTCATCTCTCTTAGGTCCAAATATTATCCCAAGCACCCTGTTTTCGAACACTCTCAGATTATGTTCTTCCCGAAGAGCAAGCGGCCATGTCTCCCATCCATATAATGCAGTTTTTATTTTTAGATTTCTGGACATAAGATGGGATGATAAAGAGTTTCTCAACTGCATAAAAACATGCAATTCCGGGTTATAATAATAATAATAAATTATAATATTGATGTAATTATAATAATAATGATAATAATAATAAGTTAATAATAATAATAATAAGTAAAAACTACTTTAGTCGATGTTGAAAAAAATTCAGCGTGGTGGACCTGTAGCCTATTCGTCGAAGAAAATAGTAAGTGTCCAGAATCAGTACATTTCTCCATATGCTTGTTGATCGTCTGCTGAGAGCCTTCACGGCAACCGTTGCCACTTGAGGGAGCCCCAGGCCGTCTGGTCATGAATCCACCCTCCTTCATTATTCTAGTCTTTTTGTAGGTGTGGATGTTAACCCACTCCTCACTGGGCTTGAGTATTATTGTGTTCATAATGACCAAGAAGCAAAGCTCAATACAATGTGCTGACTCGTTACGGTAGCACCGCAGCCTCCAAACATTTTATTCAAGCCATTCAAGGATTGGACAAACGAATCGTATAAATCAAAACCTGTCATCCACTTCCGTTCTCTTGACGAAAGTGGAAATGACGTATTAAATTAACGAATATAGCATGCCTTCTTTCTAAAACTAAATGTATTTTGCGGAAATCTTGCGCTGTTTAATAGTATTCTAAAATACAGAACTGGGTATGTCCTCTGGGAATTTAATGGTCTAGAGCAGTGGTTCCCAAACTTTTCAATCCGCGGACCCCTTGAAAAAAATTAAAATTTCGCGGAACCCCTCTGGGTTTTGAAATAAAAAAACTAAATAAATACTTTGATTCAAATGCATTAAATTCAATAGACAAAATAACAATAGCAATGGTAACAAACAGAGTTTACTCCTTAATGTGAACAGTGAAGCTGCTTTTGATTAATTAGCTCTGCAATGTTAGGTTTAATGTCTGATAATTTCAATATTAAATCACTTTCAACTTCAGGTTTATTTCTCAACTTTGATTTCAAGTACGTGAGGTGGGAGAGTGCTGTTTCACTTAGATAAGTAGTGGGGAACACAGTTAAGCACTTCAAAATTACGGGATATTCTATTTCTTCTTAAACCGCCTGCGGACCCTCCTCAAACACCATCGCGGACCCCGGACCCCACTTTGGGAACCACTGGTCTAGAGGTCTGAGTACGATCCTGAATATCCGGGATATAAATTTCCTCTATTCATTACAACTACCAAATATTTTAACGGTTTAAGTTGGAATGAGAAAATGCTCTCCTCCTCTACATAATTTTCTTCTTCTTATATTCTTTTTTTTCGCGTAGTTGAGTTTCATATTTTCGAAAAAGTATTTTTCATTGGTTGAATTATTTTATATTAGGCCTAGTTGGTTTTACATTCAGAGTGCTCACACAATACCGTGTTTTAGAAAATACATTAGAAAATTATGATAATTTAATTACTAAATGTTTGTTAAGTACTTAATTCATTTTTAGTTGTCTAACTTGCACTTTAAATGCACCACGTAATATACAGAGTGTTAATGAATAACACTGATATATTTTACCTTTGTAAAGAGAGGACATAGACAAACAACTTTTATTAGGAGACTTTTGCTCTATGGATTCAATTTTTCCTGTCACAGCATAAAATCTCCCAGGGCATAACCGCCACTGAATTCTAACATTTGAAAAAAAAAATGCAAAACACAGAAACTTCGTTGTTAACACTGGAGTTATGAATAATAAAAAAAAGAATTAATGCAGTGACGGCCAGCCATGTGATTAGTTTGTAAATTTTGCAGATTATGAAAACTCTTACTTATGATAGGCCTATAGCTGTTGATGAATGATTAAGAATCAGGTTTGTAACGATCACTAAGATGGGATAAAGTGAATTTAATGAAAATTTTAACCCTCTTTCGCTTCATGATTGACTTATGAGCACCAAATTGTAATGACTTTAATGCCCTGTAGCATACACATTTTACGTCATAGAGCAATAATCTCCTAATAAAATTAGCTTGTCTATATCCTCTCTATACACAGGTAAAATATTTCGGTGTTATTTATTAAATCATAGTTCTGTTAAATCATAATTTAATCATCTTAAATTTATGTTAAAAACATTTTACTTCAAATACTATATAATTCAACAGGGCCCGGATTATAGCCTATACGATTATTGCCATTGTGAAAAGCTTTAAAAAGCATTATATACAAAACAAATAATATTCAAATTTGAGAATCTGTTATTAAAGTATACATAGAAGCATTTATTGTGAAGTTCAATATTTGTGAAATAGTGCATTTTGTCTTCGTGACAAAGAAAAATACGTACTGTACACATACCGGCAGTTATGTTGTTGCCAAGTAAAACACTGGTGAGTGTTTCCCATGAGATTCTTCGTATTTCGATAATAATATACATTTTTTTATTATTTCAGCTGTAATTAAACTTCTTTTAGCTTCGAGGCGATACCAGGGGTTCGAGATCTGTGTCTCTGCAGTAGGGTAGGCCATGGAACCATTGTTTGTCAATTGTATCTATTAGTTGGTGTATTTTTATGGATTAATTTCAACTGGTCCACCGCTGTGGCTCAGGGGATGCGTTCAATCCTCTCACGCAGCGTGCCCGGGTTCGATTCCTGGTCGGGACAAGTTACCTAGGTGAGGTTTTTTCCGGGGTTTTCCCTCGCCTATGAGACAAATGTCAGATAACTTTAGGCCCTTGTGGTCCCCGGATATCATCTGGCCGTCATTATCATCTTCATCCTCATCCTCGCCTTGTTCTGAGTGAGTGTGTGTGTGAATGGTGTGTATCGTCCTATGTGTTCGTGTTGTCTCGGAGGTGGCCCCGGCATTGGGCTGATCTCTCATCCGGGGAGGCCCTCAATGTCCTTGTCTGGTCAAAAAAGTATGTATGTGATCCAAAGGTGATCCCTCTCCCGACAGGTCGCGGCCCTGTAAGGCCCGGGCGGCTTGGGTCGCTTAAATCCTAAAAGGGAGAGGTAAAACTACGAAAAAGAAAGAATGAAAGAATTTCAACTGATATTAATTTAAATGGATATGATACAGGATGAAATGGTGAGGATGATTCATGGTATGTAAATATACAATTCAGCATTTGCCTTTACGACTGGGGAAACCATGAAAAAACCCATGTTAAATTGGCCGGCCACGAATGCGAGTCCAAGACGTTACCATCTCGGCCACCTCGCTCGGTAATAATATTATGGCAGTAATGAAACACTAAATGTTGAAAAACAAAATTATAAAATACAAGCTTAGACTTGTTTTTAAGTTTTGAAAAGTTCCAGTGTAATTTGCATTAACGCAAGCTGAACTGCACCGACGTGATAAATGTGTCTGCTGGTTGGTGTTGAGAGTTCTGGAATGCTAGGGTTAAGCAGTCAGCTGACACTTTCAAGTTTCAGAACTCCATAACCGAGAAGCAGACGTGTTCATATGACAGGGTGGCGGTCACATAAAAACTCATAATGGTGAAAGAAACCACGTTTTCATAGTTATGTCTTTGTCCCCTGTACCCTTCAGAGTGGAATAACCTTACACGTCCTTCAAGTTAATATCTCGTGACTAATATTTCTATTAAACGAAATCTGAATACAGTAGGACTCCAATTATCCGGATCACCAATTATCCGGATCACTTTTGAGGCCGTATTCAAATGGTTTTTGCAACAACGAGCATTGGGAAAACTTTCCGGGTGGATTATTTGCGAAAAAAACAAAATTTTTATTCGACTATTCAACTCATACGCCGCGTGTTTGATATTGACCAATAACGTTTAGCAATTATTCCTCGGATATAGACCAATCACGGCCGTTTATCTTGCAATATTTTTGTAGGAATCGCGAGGGTGTTGTTTTATCATAGGTAATCCCACGAGAGTTGAGAAGTTTATCGATAGATTGGCGACTGCGAAGCAGGAGCGAATTTATCTTATGTAACTCGTCAACTCGAGTGGGATTTATTAAGACTATGCCATGAATAAAATGAAACAGATTATATCAGTAATAATTACTTTTGTGCTTTGTTGTATAAAAATAAAAATAAAAGTTACGAGATCACGGCATACTATGAATCAAACATCCATGAATGTTGTGACAGTGCTGCCAATAGTGCTTATAAGACATATGGCACGGAGGAAAGAAAACACGGAGACGCCGTGCTTGCGGTGTTGTATGGGAAACAGATGAAGCCATTGACCACGCCCCCTTAGAGTACCAAAAGGGAGGCTTGCTATATATAATAGCACACAAATACTCCGAAGTTTCACTGGTTATAACAACGTAACGGTAGGGAAAATATGTAATATCCCAATTTCATATATTAACCACATACTCTGACATCATAATAATCCCGGTAGTAAGCATTAACCTATCTCAGAAGAGCCAAAAATGTAACTTTCAAATGAGCAACTTTACATGTGCGAGTATAAATAATGAGTCGGAAAATAAATAAGTGACCGTGCGACTATGATAATTCAGAAACTCGCGTCATTGGCCAACTCTTGCGTGGGACTCACTGTATATATATTTATATCTAATATATAAAGTCGAATGTGTGTTTGTGGGTATGTGGGTATGTATGTTTGTTCCTTATACAAATCTACATTTCTTTACCAATTTACACGGAATTTTGCACACATACCCAGTTAAGCCCGGGAAGTATAGCGGTCAACATTAAAATTCAAACAAAATACTCCTTCCCTTGAAAATTATATAATTTCTGAGAATTTTATACTGAAAAAAGTGAAATGCTGTTTAGTTCACATGACAACAGTGAATTGTTTACTGTGATGACATAGGGCTTTGGCGACTATATAATGCTGGACTTTAACGAATTATGATTCCATTGATGTAATATATTGCGAAAATAATCACTGAAATTGAAATCCACGAAAATAAAGCACAGTGTGATGTAGTCACATAACTTTCTCTACCCTCGACATAAGAAATATTTTCTCACTTCACATTTTGATGTAGAATAAGAAGTCGTATTGCAGGGATAACTTAAGTGAGTGAGTATGCTATATCAGCAGTCTGTAAATAATCCTTTCCGCTGATACGTTATCCATAGGCTTTGTATTAGTTGAGATTTATCATAGGCCCTAAGCATGGGTGGAACATTTTGAGTCCTATGCTCGCAGTATATTATGTCCCGGGTTTTAGGGGAGGAAAGTATGAAAGTGATACTGCATTTCTATTTTATTTCAGCCCCGAAACGGTTGTAACATGAGATTGAGAAATAAAATTTTCCGTCAAGCCAATACAATCTTATGTAATTTATGTTTCTTCTTATTTGCACTCCTCCTCTGCACTGCTTGTGTAGAAGCAACGGAATGCAGCATTCGACATCCTCTATGAGCCATAAAAAGCTATATCTAGCGTTTTCTGATGGAATAGTTTGATAAATCGTTTTCTTCATTTCAAGTTCTACATACATATTATATAAGGACCTAGAGTTTCAAAATCAAAAGTCCTCCATAAGCTAATTTCAAATTAAAAAATACAAAGCCCGGGCGACGCCGGGCCTTTTCAGCTAGTATATATATAACAGTATTATTGTGTAAAGCTCTGGCATTATTTCTAATTACGTTCTTAGTCCTTTAACCTTTTCACTGCTACTGACGTATAAATTCGTTCGTTAAGAAAACTGTATAAAAGCAGAAATTTAATATTTTTTTGAGTAAAGCTACATGTAAAAATGTGAGAATTGTTATCCTTGCGTTCGACTGTAATCCATAGTAACCAGTTATTCTACTGCAATTCTCTCTATTGATTTCAAACTTAGATCCCACTGATGATTTCAGTTGATGATGGCTTATATTGTTGTATAAATTCAGCGTTGCAAAGGTTAAGATGTTATAACCCTGTTATTAAAGGCTGTTACTAACTGAAATCTTAAAATTATGCATTTAAAATTATTATTTTCTGAATTTAACGTTTTCACCATAGACCAAATTTACAAGTACGTCATACTGAATTATTTTCATAAACATCGTGACAATTACAAGTCAGAATCTCACGTATATAACACGCGAAGGAATCAATTTAATATATTACTTGAACCGAAAAATGTTACAACTGCTGGAGCTAAGCACTGTTCAAGTTTTGGCCCAAGACTATTCAATTCATTTATTACCAACCATCCTGATCTAAATAACTTAAACAACAAACAATTTAGGTCTAAAATTAGAAAATTTATATAATTATTACTTCTGTTTTCTACTATTGCTGTTATAACATTTTTCATATTAAACTTTAAAATTTGGATGGAACTTAATTTCTTTGTTTTTTACTAAAATTTGAACAAATAAATTGTTATGTATTAATATTGTATTACCTCGTACCTTTGTATTGAAAATAGAACATGTTCTAACCTTTTATACATAATATTCTGTCATACTTCTCCAAATTTTGTATTGTTTTAAGTAATTATTTAGTATAAGTTTTTCTAATATATTGAACTGAACCAACCCCGAACACAAGCTCTGCTTCTTCGGGTGGTGTATCAACTTTTTATGTATATTTTTCGTGTAATTTGGAACAATAAATTGTAAATTGTAAATTGTAAATAAATACTGTAGTTAAAATTGGATTTGATATATTTTCCGGAATGCAACGTTACACCCGATACCATAACCCACCCACATTTGCAGCTGTTGCAGATTTGTGTAGTAAAATACCTGCTGAGTGAGATTTTAGAATTTACAATACGAGTGTTAATTGAACCAAATCTCAAGTAACTGGCAGAGTCAACTCACATTGAGTGTTTCAAGTTAAACGTATTTTTATTTTACTTTGTGAGAAGATTTTAGGGTGTTCTATGGACTAGGAAACATACCATTTCAAAGTTGATCACCGCAGTGCAGAAATTGGAAGTGTGATCGCAAATTTCACTTAAGCGAAACATAATATGGAAGACCTACTGTAGTTCGGAGTCCACTTTGAGCTTTAGGTCTTGGATACAGTACTAAACAATGTCTGTTTTTGGTGAAGTCAGACTGAAAAATGCAATGTCATAGCCGGAATTTGAACCAGGATCTTCGACTCTCCGTGCCGCTGCTCTTAACAATTGAGCTACCGTGGCAAAATACCATGGCTATAGTAGAGTTTTTGAAGTAAAACTTCTTTTCTCGCGGTTGGGGTAAATCGGAAAATCAGTCACACTAAAACCGTAACGAAATCAGTCACACTCAAAATTACGTGTTTCGGAGCGGACTGCACAGAAAACAATCAACTCAATGATTATGAGTAATCAAAGGAAATTTTTCAGATATTACTTCGTCAATGGCAATAGACAATTCCTAAGCAATCTAAAGGTATATTATCTATTTTATGGAACATCCGCGCAAATCCAAAATTAAAAATCCAAAATTAAAAAATACAAATTTCCAAAGCTAAAAAAAATTAAAACATCCAAAAATTAAAACAATAAACTCAATGATTCAACTCAATGATTAAGCTTATCCAAAATTTAAATAAATTATCCGACATTGGTAAAGTGTGTTAAAACCACCGCCTTCTCGAGAATTACACTGAATCTTTCTTTTCGTTTGACTGTGTACATTTTGAAAAAAGTTGAACAGCACTAGCCACCGCCTTCTCGAGAATTACACTGCATCTTTCTTTTCGTTTGACTGTGTACATTTTGAAAAAAGTTGAACAGCACTATAATCAACAAAGTCGTAGCAGAAAACGCATACGATTTTAAATGAAGTGCATGATAGAACTGATACGTATGAACCTATATTAAAATCTATTTTGCCTTATGCAAACTATAAATCTCATAAAAAGGCACACACAGACTTTAAAAAACCGAAATCAATTGCAGAAAGAGCAAGAGGATACCGTGAGAGGATGAAAGTGACAAAGAAAAGGAAAATTGAAGAAAATACATGAAGTGTAACGGCCAAAACTGCAGCAGTACGCAAGAGAGAAAGCCGATCACGAAAAATAGCATTTGAAAATGCTCGTGAAGCATCTGTAAGTGAAGTGCATGATAGAACTGATACGTGTGAAACTATGGTAAAATCTATTTTGCCTTATACAAACTATAAAAAGGCACACACAGACTTTAAAAACCCGAAATCAATTGCAGAAAGAGCAAGAGGATACCGTGAGAGGATGAAAGTGACAAAGAAAAGGAAAACTGAAGAAAATACATAAATAAATAAAGTTTTACTTCTGTCGCGTGGCGTTCCACGCACTCTTTTTTATTACATACCCAGGCGGCTTCAAAGGAATAAACCAACAAGTTTTGTGTTTCTTTACGTTGATTGATCTGACCAAGGTGGTCTTGGTTTCCGCTTTCCAAAACAAAAGCAACGTTGCAATATTCTCTCAGCTCTTCCCTCGCTTTAATCAATTCACAAGTGTTATTGTTTACTGTAAGTTAACTAGATTTTGAAACCCCGCGTTTCACTCCTCGCGGAGTAGACGAGTAGCTGTCACAGCCGTTACAGGACATTCTGAGATTTTGATTGGCTGAGGTAACTAGCTGATTGGTGCGATAAAAATAAAGAGCGTGGGTTGAGCTGCCGGAAAACATTTCCTCCTAACAAAAGAAAACCGCCTGGGTTTGTAATGAAAAATTCTACGTTATCAATTTGTGTTCATGGCCTAAATGCCTAAAATAATGCAAAAATATGTTTTATTGATCTTGTTTGTTGTTACAGTTTAGTAAGAACAGCCTGAATGACAATGTACGAGGGCCGTCCACAAAGTAAGTTTCCCTGAGGCCGTTTACAGGAAAAAAACACAATTACGTAAAAATATTTATTACAACAGATACAGCAAGTGTTCAGCTATTTTCAACATATTCGCCACCGGAATTGAAACATTTCTCATACCGTGGGACCAACTTTTGAACACTTGTGTAATAGAAATTGAACCACTGTGTGACAATTGTCTCCACTTCTCTGTCATTCTCTATCATTTAATGAGTTGTAGGAAAAGATGGAAATCACTGGGAGCGAGGTCCGGGCTATAGGGTGGATGTTGTAACATCTCTTAGCCGAACTTTTGCAGCAGACTTGAAGGGAGGTGTTCAAGCCTCATTCCTACAGCTCCGACCGCGCACCCAGAGATTTTCATCTTTTCCTACCCCTCAAGAAATGACAGTGAATGACAGAGAATGGTAGAGATTTGACAGAGAAACGGAGGTTATCAGTTATCACACAATGGTTCAAATCCCAGGCCGCATAGGGCCTACTTCTACGATACAGGTATTCAAAAATTGATCCCACGGTATGACGAATGTCTCAATTCCGGTGGCCAATATGTTGAAAAATAGCTGAACACTTGCTGTATCTGTTGCAATAAATATTTCCACGAAATTGTGTTTTGTTTCTGTAAACGGACCCTGGGAAACTTCCTTTGTGGACGGCCCTCGTAAGTTGTGAATGGTTTCACTTTTCTTGCTACTGTTGGAGTGTTTCTTCTCTTGAGGGATCTCTAAGGAGGCCATTAGTGGAGGAGTAGAGCCTCTTCTTACTGTAGAAAAGTTCAGGTGGTGAAACATGTCACTTGAATATGCATTCTCATGCATGGCCATCATCATTATCCACTGATATTTCTTTACGGAGGCCAAAAGGGTTTCAAGTGCCCAACGAGGAACAAAGCTTCAATGTGATGGGCATCCAAACTGATATGGAATTCTTAAAAAGCATCAGTAGTCTCTCACACCTGCAACGCGTGCATCTAATCTCCTAAGAACTGTCCACGCATTTCTTTCTCCATCACCATATTGTGCGTTTTCACTAACCACATATGGTAACTATGGTAAATGTTTATGATTACTAAATAGTATATTGCGATACAAGTGCCGTAGGCGGTGCATACGGATCGAGGAAAGAGTTTCGCGCCTCGTTTTTTTCAATTTCCGAGATCCGTTATGCGCTTACGGCACAAGTATTGCATGCTATTTTTTGCACGATAATTATTTATATCAATTTATTTATATTAATTGAGATATTAGCTGAAAATATTATGTATATACACTATTGAATATGGATGTTATATTTCAGAAAGTGATTCGCATGTGTTGGTTGTTATGGGAACCGAATATTTGTCCTGGGGGGCCTTGTCCATAAAGGCTTGTATTATGATGATTTTACTTACGGCACAGTGTGCTTTTTGTAATTTTTACCGCACGGAGATTTCTTTTGTTTTCATAGCAACCAGATTGCGTGCGGGAATGTCAAGTTACGATCCACGGCAACAATATTCGTAAGTACCACTGATTAGTTACGTCGTGCAAAAATGCAGTCAATATTAAAGTCCTTTAAAATATTTATTTCAAATATATTTCGACCAACTTGTGGTCATCCTCAGTGAAAACTAGGGCCCGGATTTTAAGGTTTTAACCTATTTTTATCCCAAGCTTCCTAATTAGAAAATTTTAACGTAAATTTCCGTTTCATGCTCTTTGCTTCTGAATATATGAATCTTATAGAACCTAAAAAGGGCTAAATCAGACTGAAGGGCCATCAGGGGCTTTAGCTTAAGAACTAGGGGCTGAAAGAGGGCTTTTGCTGAAAAACTAGGGCTAAAGAGGCTGCGGAGCGGCTACAAGCTGGAGATGGTGTCAAATCGGTTGACCGGTACTGGAATAATGCCAAATTTAATGCCTATTTTAAGGTAATGTATTAGAAAAATTATCATATGCAAATCAGTTCTCATGACAACATATTGCTTTACAGTGTTCATATAATACAGCTTTGGAATTTGCAATACAGTTAGCTTTGACAAATAACACTACCCACATATTCCTTCACATATGCATATCAAACTAGACCTTTGTCCTTCCGTAAGCCCTGCTTAATGAATCGATCTGGAGCTTAACTCGGAAATCGATTACAAAAATAACTTTTTTTCAGAATATCATAATTGCAATTATCACTGATTTAATAAAAGCATTCTGGCACTTTGTTATTTTAGTTTACCTGATTTTATTTAAAATGATTCGGTCTTGATTTGCAGTGCATTTCATAGACTGCAGACTGCATTCTCTAGTTGGAATAAAGAGCTTATATTTAATAATAATAATAATAATAATAATAATAATAATAATAATAATAATAATTTTATTATTGTCTATGTACCATACAATTGTCCCATGTTAAGATGAAATAATAACATAAAATTACATAATAAAAATTCAGCATGATTAAACAATAAATACAAGACTTATAATATCAGTATTCATCAAACGAGTACAGGCATTTAATTATAAGAAATGTTTGAGACTTTTTTTAAATTTTAATTTTTTTTTCTTTTATTTCTAAAGGTAATTTATTATACCAGTATATTCCACTATTGAGAGGAGAATTTTGTTTAATTTTCAGCTGAACTTGACTTCTGTGCATATTGTTACAAGTCCTACTGTTTCTACTGGTTCTGTCCAATATTGTTTCTACTGGTTATTAAGTGCCAGTATGGTACTTTATGAGATTGTTTGGGGGACGAAAAAATGTCTGTCCGTCTGTCTGTCTGTCTGTCCGTGCGTCTGTACGCACCATAACTCAAGTACGCTTTTTCGGATTTTCATGAAACTTGGTATAAACATTCATAATGTCGATGGGAAGAACCCTATTGATATTGAACCAAATCGGTTCACCGGTATCGGAGTAATGCCCAATTTAGTGCCTATTTTAATAGATTATGGCGCCTTTCTCATAGAAAGGCGCCATCACTCAAATACGCTGTAACGGATTTCCATGAAACTTGGTATACCCATTTATGACGTCCATGAGAAGTACCCTATTGAATTTGAACCTAATCTGATGACCGGTACCGGAGTAAAACCCAATTTTGTGTATATTTTAAAGACACGGTAACTCAAATACGCTTTACCGGATTTTTATGAAACTTGGTATACACATTTACAATGTCCATGGGAAGACGTCTATTCATAATGGATAAAATCGGTTGATCTGTTTCGGAGTAATGCTCAATTTAGTGCCTATTTTATGGCAATATACGTATTCGAAAGAATTTATAAAAAGAATGAAAATCAGTTATCTTGACAACATAGCCTATTGTTTTACTGTGATCTTATAAGGCCTTGGAAATTAAAATACAGGTAGCTATGACAAAAAACACTATTGTTTTACATGCGCTTATCCAACTAGACCGTTAAAATGACCCAGGTGGCCGAGATGGTAGACCTTTCTTCTTCCGTAAGCCCTGCTTAATGAATAAATCTGGAGCTTAACTTGGAAATCAAATAAAAAAAACATATTCTGCATATCATAATTGCAGTCATAACTGATTAAAGAAAAACATACTGGCACTTTGTTACATCAGTTTACCTGATTTTATTTACAATGCTTAGGTTTTGATTTGCAGTGCATTTCTTAGACTGCAGACTGCGTTCTCTTCTTGGAATAATGAGCTTATATTTATACTGGTTATATGAACATAGGCTACCGTTTGTTTTACTTCTACAGTACCATAGCAGCGTGGGAGTCCCTCAAACTGCTTGTTTACAAAGCTTACAAGCAAGTTAAATATACACATTGATACTTGTACAATGACGTATGTTGGTGATTAAGCGCATCAATAACAAGAACTGGAGTCTGCATGCGTGGAATGTGAGGGAGAATGTCCGCATACTTGAGGTGGGACAAATCAAGACTAAACATTTCCACTGGAAACTCTTGAGGAATGTCAAGTTCCCATCCACAAGTTCTTCCGGTTTCAAGTCTTCGTTGCCACTTCTGAATGTTTGCTTTTCCTACCATACAGAGCTCTCTTTTTGAGAATGCAATGTCAAAGAGATGGGTAAGTTGGTTGTATTTAGGGGGGCGTGCAGTGGTGCCAACTTTTGAAAAACCTTAGACGAGCGTTTCTCAACCTATGGTCCGCGGACCACTGGTGGTCCGTGAAGATGGTGCAGATGGTCCGCAGACATAACTCAAAAATATCATAAAGCAAGTGGAAAGTAAAGAAGTAAAAATTTGTCGCATAAAATGGACACTAGATGTCAAAGTTTTTAAAATCTTCGAAATTACAGGTCCTATTGCAAGTTTCTTTGCTTTTGCAGTTACGAACCACAGTTTGAACCCCTGATGCACTGAAGTCTATGGTTCCCTCTTTCATTCAAAACCCTGAAAAATAAGACTTTGTTTGAATTTTTCATTAGAGGCGCTCTCTTAATAAGGGTTTTATGTATTTAGATTTATTTGTTATATTACCTATAATTTAAACCCCAAATATTAAGAATATAGACCTAAATATAACCTACTTTTAAAAAGGGATATGGAATTGCGGGTCCGTACGTTTTTTAGACATTTTAGAGGTCCGCGGGTTCAAAGAGATTGAGAAACGCTGTATTAGACAATCCCTCAGCAAGCTAAGGAATATTATCTATTTTATGTAACCCACAGGTTCATTGTCGCGCTTACATGAGCCCGCCTTTCAACCCTATTCTGTGCAAACTCCATCAAACTATCCCTCGCAAATCCTACTTAACTTAAATCTATCCTAATTTTGTCCTTCCACCCACGTCTAGGTCTTCCACGTGGTCTTTTCCCTTCGGGTCTCCCAATCAGTACTTTTGAGACATGTCTTCTCTCCCCCATGCGCGCAACATGTCCGGCCCATTTCATCTTCCGTGATTTAATTACCCTTACCATACCCAGTGAAGAGTACAGATTTTGAAGCTCGTCGTTATGCAGTTTTCTCGTGTCCCCATTTTCATCTCTCTTAGGCCCAAATATTTTCCTAAGCACTCTATTTTCGAACACTAAGATAATGTTCTGTCCACCGCTGTAGCTCAGGGGATGCGTCCAATCCTCTCACGCAGCGGGCCCGTGATCGATTCCTGGTCGGGACAAGTTACCTAGGTGAGGTTTTTTCCGGGGTTTTCCCTCACTTATGAAACAAATGTCAGGTAACTTTAGCCCCTTGTGGTCCCCGGATATCATCTGGCCGTCATTATCATCTTCATCCTCATCCTCGCCTTGTTCTGAGTGAGTGTGTGTGTGAATGGTGTGTATCGTCCTATGTGTTCGTGTTGTCTCGGAGGTGGCCCCGGCATTGGGCTGATCACTCATCCGGGGAGGCCCTCCATGTCCTTGTCTGGTCAAAAAAGTATGTATGTGATCCAAAGGTAATTCCTCTCCCGACAGGTCGCGGCCCTGTAAGGCCCGGGCGGCATGGGTCGCTTAAATCCTAAAAGGGAGAGGTAAAACTACGAAAAAGAAAGAAAGAAAGAAAGAAAGAAAGAAAGAAAGAAAGATTATGTTCTTCCCAAAGAGTAAGCGACCATATATCACATCCATATATTACAACCGGCAGGATAAAAGTCTTATCAATCTTTGGAAGACGAGGAGATAAGAGTTTCTGAACTGCATGAAAAAACAAACATTTCCTGATTTTATCCGACACTTAACTTCTGCCTTAATATTATTGGTGTCTGTATTTATTGCTCTCAGATATTTGCATTTTTCCACTTGTTCGAACGATTTACCGGCTATTCTAATATTATATAGAACTGCAATAGAAATTATTTCGTTGTTTGTAATAACCAGGGCCCGGATTCTAATGACATGTAATTTTTTTATTGATGCTGCATAGACATTGCCAACTTGTAGATAAATCCTAATCATGGCCTCTAGATTTTTGAAATACATTTTTATTAGGTCATTTTTTGTCATTTTATGCAATTTTATATTTTTAGGGCATTTATTTCAATTTTAGGTCATTATTTTGTCATTTTCGTGTCATTTGCTTCCTTATTTAGTCATTTTCATGTATTTACATTGAGCGTATTATCTTTTTTCCGTCGCTAGCGGTGCTGTCTTTGAAGTGTTGTTTGTTTAATGCAAGAAGGACAAATTCGGCGTTATTGCTTGGATTTGAGAGTGCAAACTACTGTTTACCCCCAATAAACAACAATATAATCCGAGAGACCACGAAAGGAAATGCCGAATTTTGACTCGTCAGTGCCTCATGCCAGTATAAATTTCCGTGAGAAAAGAACATTCACAACATTACAGTTATTTGCAGTTTTTACAATTATGTACAAACTAGTCTGTAACTTTGTGTGTAGAATAATAATTTTTTATAAATAAAATATCAGTTTTTAGGTCATTTTTTATAATTATTAAGTCATTTTTTTTAAATTTAGGGTCATTTTATAGGTAATTTTTCAAACAATTTTAGGTCATTAGAATCCGGGCCCTGGTAATAACTAATAACAACCAGAAAAGTGTTGTGTAGCCAAGTTAACGGACATTTTTTAAAGTTTATAATACGAGGTGTAGGCCTAGTTGCTAAGTAGGCCTACTAATATATTTTTTTAATTACAGGACATTATTTTCCAAACACTTTATTATAATTCATTACCTACCACTTCGCCACATAGTGGTTACAACAAATTCTTACGCTAAACTTGAGAATAAGGTGACCGCCGTCTCAGCCGGGCCGTACCGAGTGGAACCAAGCCTACAATGTAGCCAATATTACAAACATGACTACCTGCCGGTTGAATTCGGCAGATAAATGACGGTTCTAACGATGTTGTATGAAGGGTGTGGAAGGGTAGAAAAAGCTTCTGAATTAAGGTAAATATTGACAGGTAAATTCTAGGTCCGTGATAGGTTATGTTAGGTTAGGAAAAGTTATTAGTTTAGGAGCAATGTAGGCTACTGAATAACTCGGGTTTATTATGTCTCACATTGAATCTCTTCCGCGACGGGAAATTTTACCCTTCCACCAATCGTTCCTAGTTTGTTTTCCGCGGCCCAGAGGGGCACGGTCGCTAATGGCTGAGCATTCCTCACTGTTAGCTGGCTCCTCTATTCTGAAGTCGTACAAGGTTACGATGAAATCTACGAAGTATCTTAACAAGTGTGAGACAAAGGATTGAAATTGCAAATCACGAGGGATCTAAACCATTCTTGCATAGTGTTCGATACATTTACTACTAAAAACATTGCCTGTTGTCCATCGAGTCTTTATCGATCGATTTAAAGAATCTTGTTTCGATTAGCCCATGCGAATGGCGAACTGAGGGTGTTTTAGTGTGTGAAGCTGTGTTCAATTGATATTTTATGTGATATATTCAATAGTGACAGTGCTAAAACTATACGATTTGTTATTATTGTGTCTTCATATTTCACTGGATGTGATTGTATTCGCCGGACTGGCAACATCTTGACAACATCGGCCTAGCTTGTTATCGTGAGTAATATACGCATTCTCATCTAGTTATGTGTTCTGTAGCTTAGCCTATTGTAATCCAATAATGGTAAAAGATAGATTTATGCCGCACACCAGCCAAGCTCTGCTGTTTTGTTAGGTTAGGAACGTTTATGTTAATTTAGGAGCAACATACTGAATAGCGCAAGGTTTATTATGTCTCACATTGAATATCTTCTGCAACGAAACCCTAAACCCCACCTTCCCAGGCGGGTTCTATTAGAGAGGAGCCTAGTGCGCGGCATAAAACTATTTTTTCCCAGGTAGGCCGACTGTCTTTACGTTGCCAAGTTCGCTTATAATGAATACGAAAGTCTGTCCACAAACATGTGACTGTAGTAAAGTATAGCCTGACATGACTGACATGTTCCTATAACCCCTATGTTGGGGCATAGGGCCTCCAAGTGGAGGTTTCATCACCTATACTAATTTTGTTACGCTTATTTTCCGAGAGAGGGCAGAGGGACAGGTGGTAAGCCCATCGCCTTTCAACCCCCCTCTGGAAACTAAAAAGTATACCCTCTTTATTCAATAACATCTAGGCTATATTATATTATCCGATGTTCGGTGTCCCGAACTATTTTGGTTGGGTCTCGAGGACATAGGTTAACATTCAGTATTACAGAAGGCCTCTTATAAGTTACATTTCCCCTGGTTTATTGTCCCTTGTTTTTAACCAATTTTTTTGAATTCATTCATTCCTTCTACAAGTTCGTTCCACTCTGGCATTTCTTCTTTTTAATTAGTCACCAATGTCTTGTACTCCACACTTTTGTCTTTCATCGGAATACCTTGCATTGTCTTTTAATATCGTTCCTGTGATATCACAAGCATTATCTAAGTTTTATTATCTAACTTTTCAGCGCTCTCCTTGTGTGTACTTAGAAAAACAATGCTATTAACTTTTTCTGAACGCAAAAAGTATTCAGTCATTTCAAACCGTAAAAAGATATGAAAAGATGACTGTAGAAACTGCATGGAGAGTCGTAATAATTTAATGAACTGAGGAATGATTTCAAATGATCGCGATTGAAGTGGAACAAGAGAAGATCGTACTATAAAATATACTATAAAATAAAACAACAGCCTGATTTTCGCTTTACATGAATTTAACAAAGAGACGGGCTTTTTAGTTAACTATAAATAATTATGAGAATAGTACACGGGAAATTATTGGGTGGGCTTGAGTCCCACGGGCCCATGTAATTTGACACCACTGCAGTGCACTGGGGACGTGAAATTGAAAAGTGAAGTTATCCATGATTTTGTTATCAAAACATCGATAATACAGCCCAACAAAAATGCACTTTTTGTTTGGTGTCTCCGAAGTTTTACCGGATTTTGGCTATACTTAGTGTGCTTATTCCAAATATGTAAACAGTTTTCCTCTACTAGCTCTACTTTTGTCGAGGGGGGGGGATTTTATTCGTGAACTCTTAGTCTAGCGAAACAAAATCTTGCTTGATAAGTTAATATAGCTAGTGAAAGTTCTTGACCATACTTTGGACTCGTAGGACGAAAACTGTACGAAGTACAGGAAAACTAAAAGATGGATTATATTTTTGCCCTCAAATTGACAGCTCATAAGTCATAAACGACCGTACAATATGTGATAATATCAATTTTTTGAAAGACCCCATGTTATTTTTATTGTAATGTTAATGTAATGTTAGTGTGTTGCTTTTTTCATGTGATTTAGAAGCTAAAAATAGGCACTGTTTTTATTTATATCGAACGTAAAATGGGATAATATGCATAATGGTAATACCATATCTCACAAAACTAAAGCTGATAGGGCAAATCTAATGACATATTTGGCATCAGCGACCTAAATATACCCAAGAATAGGTATAAATTCTAAGGCACCAAAATGGCTGTTGGTCTGTGATAATTTATCAGGATCCACTTCAACGTGGCTTAATTTGCATACAAATTTAAAAAAATAAATAAATGTGCGTAAATCGATCTATAAAAATGTACTAGTTTCAAAAGAAGCCATGCAATCTCGAGTGAGACTCTCGGAAATATTTAGAAATTAAAATATAAGATTTTACACGTTGAAATTATAAATAATAAACAGCGTTGTTAAATTTATTTGGATTGTAATATCTAAATGAACCTGCAGAATATGAATCTAGTCTTTCAAAATCTTCATTGAAACATTTTTGTTGGTAAGGATTTATTTCAGAAGATTTATTTATTTATTTATTTCATCCACTTGATCATTACAAAAAAATCCCTTTAGGCAGGCCTACAGGCGGAGGTAGATTTCGAAGTGCTTTTGGTTTAATTTATTGTCGCTGCATAGCACTCTTTTTCTTTAGCCTTGGCATGGTAAACCTGCAGTAATAAGAACTGAATTCGGTAAAGAGGAAGTGCCTACAATCATTTGTTTTGACAACAAGAATAGGATATAATATTCTGGGAGGCCGTGCGCAAGATCAGCAATGAATAAAATTAGCAAAGCCGCTAAACAAGACAAAATTATGATATTATAATAATTCTTTTAAGTGTTATTATTTTCAAACATTAAAATCTCGCGTCATATGAGAGCTATCAAGAAACTATTTATTGATTTGTAGAGTACTCATCAAGAGCTTTTCAACGATACCCCACAAGACGTGGTTTCAAAAGTTTCGAATTTTCATCCCCCACCCCCACCCCCACCCCCACCCTTACTCGAACCCCCGAATTGTTGGTGTCACTGTGAACTCCATAGGGAGTACTCTAATTTATTCAAACAAAGTTTCCCTCTATACTTCATAGGGGCCGAGATATAAATGTTTTAAAATTTCAACCCCCTCCCCCGACCACCCCCTTGGGCCAATTTTGCCCATTAACGAACTTGTCCGAACTATTGGGCCTAGAAATAACATAATAAAATTTGGTTCAAATATCTTCAAAATTACGGCCGCTATCGTGTAAAGATATATATAAATATATATATATATATATATATATATAAATATCACAAAATTTTTTTTTGAACGGGCGGTGGTTTCGTACTTAGGGGAGCATGAAACGTAAAGATATGAAAGAATTTTTCGAAAATCATAAAGTGGTATCCATTGCAATAGGTAGCTTTTTCTTCGAAAATCTACCTAAAATGATTTGGGACACGTCAACTTAAGAAGAGTATGCAATACAGTTTAAATAAAATACAAGTAAGAATGCAGTATACAAATTAAAAGCAGTAAAATATATTAATTACAGTAAGAACTTAACCTAAGTGATCTTAAATTACACTTGCTACTATACAAAGGAAAATAAGGCATAGGAAGTTGTACATTACTGCATTATTAACTGCAGATTCTTTAAGTATTTCTTTCTGCAGTAGCAGCTTTGTCATTCTAAAATTAGTTACTCTTACAGTTCATCAACATCATATAAACATTTACCGATAAGAAATTTCTTCAGTTGGTATTTAAATTTGTGCCAGATAATGATTTTAATTTTGTTGGTAATTTATTATATATTTTAATTCCCCTCACACTGACATCTGTATTTGAAAATTCATAGTGTGTAGGCCTACTGTCTTATGATAGTCTAGTTTACTTCGGGTATTAAAGGAGTGAATTTCATTATTTTTTGTATTTGTCTTTCAGTAACAATCAAAATTATACGATATTTAGTATATTATTTATTTTGTTGCACTGCAAGTGGGTCAACAACCAGGTGGCAGTGTTGCAATAAATACCAGCCATACATACATACAAAAATGGCATACTATACATACAGTTACACATTAAATATCACAACAGCTATCTACATAGGCTACCAGATAATTAAAAAAATCTCATTCCATTCATAAATTAAATTACATACTGAAAATATTATAAGCAAAATATATATATCATACATTATATAACCGTTCGTAGCTCTCCTGAAGATTTGCCACTAAGTTGGGTAGCTATTTATAACCGTTCGTAGCTCTCCTGAAGATTTGTCACTAAGTTGGGTAGCTATTTATAACCGTACGTCGGGGTGGAGTTGATTTATAACTGTAGGTGGGATTTTTAGATGTATAGTAGTTCTGGAGTTCTGATTAAAATAAGGGGTGCCGGGCGTAGTACTCAGGGGTAGTTATAAGCTAGAGAATTCTTATCTAGGGAAGTGGCTAGAGAAAATCGAGATAACAGTCAAAGGGCGGTGTCAGGAATAATGGTAACTAAAAGTTGAGTCGTCTTTTCAAATTTATATATATTTTCCAAAGTTTAGTATTTTGCTGCAATGCTGAATTAATCGGTTTAGTTCTATTAGATGATGTAAGTTCTGCTATTTAGTAGTATTTAGTACGTCGTTAAAGTTCGTAAGTAACACTTTGTAACTTGCTAAATTGTAATAATAATTACTTCACTTGTACGTGCCGTTGAAAATGTCTATTTACTTTCACATTTACTCTTTCGTAGTTTCTATTTGTATCGCGCGGATAATAATGTTCAATCTTACGTTCACAATTAATGTTTCGTAATAATAAAATCAATGTCTTTACCAAATAATATAAATTACGCGCTTCGACGCTGCTAATAACTTCTATTTATATCGCGCGGATTATAATGTTTAAATATCAATATATTGCAAAGTTACTTGAGTTTAATAATGTTTAACGTAGTCTTATGTCTGAAGTGTGTCTTGAAGTTCTTTAGTCTAAGCTGTCGTGTGATCAATAGATGACGAGATGTCCGTGCTTTCTGCTAATATCTTTGTAAGGGGTAGTGGGGGTAAGTAGTTCCAATTGGTTGTGTCTGTGTCTAAGTCTTCTCTGATTGGGGTAAGGTAGTTTCTTCTGCTATCCGATTTGAAATATCTTCCGTTTTTCGTCGTTGAAACAGGCAAGTTGCATCGGTCATTAATTACTTGAGCTGTCAAAATTGGCTAGGCGCCAGCCTGGCGGCTCAAGACGAAGTAGGCGGTACTAGGTTTATGTTTTTATCAATAACTCTGATAACTGAAAGTTATCATAGTTCTGGTTATTTAATCCTGATGGGCTATTTTACGGGGCTTCCAATGGTATTAATTTGTAGTGGGTGTGATAAAAATGAAAAGAGTTATTAAGGTTTTTATATTAAAATGATGGAACGGGTTAATAAAAAGTTATGTGTAATATATCAAACTGTAGGGGCTGTTATTGGCTATTGATGGGTGTAATTGATTTCCTTGTCGCTTTTTTCTTAATGGAGTAATTAATGTTTGAAGTTAGGTGTTATATGGGGAATGAATGTTTGAAGTTAGGTGTTATGTGTGGAAGTATAAACAGTAGGGTGCGTATTGTCAATCGTACAGGGGCTATATATGAGATTGTCGTCTGTGTTGAGTACAAAGTACGGTTACAAGATGTCCGCATAATGATTAAAAAACTCACGCGAGGAATTGATCTGCAGAATCAATAAGAGCGGGATTTTATGATCATTATAATACCCAATCTGGAATTTGAAGAGTGGCGGTGTTTAGTTTTTGTATGAAATATGGAAATTTAATTTTTCGATTCCCTAAAATAATTCTCCGTCGTCACTTCGAATCATTTCGTGGGTTCTCTCTATTGTGTTTTACTTTGATATTAGCTTTTCTATCAATTGTCTTTGTTTTCAATATCTATTCTTGAAAAATTTAGATCCTTACATCATCTATACTTTTGATTAATTCTGCCGTAATTACACATACACAAATAAATTCATAATCAATAAAATACACTTTTAACATTATTTTACCTTGAATTGGTCACTTTTCTTCTTGGTCGTAGTACACATTTTGCTGAGTTCATAGTCCATTTGATTAACTAGTAAAACAAAATCATAATTATACCTTATACACAAATAAAATTATAAAATACACTCGAATTTCTTGATATTAATATTAATTTCAATAGCTTCTTGCATAACGCTGATTTTTGATGCTAATCCATATATTGTTGATGTCAAACGTTGGAGTACGCTAATCTTTCTCATTGGTCTACTTAATACACTGATATTATATTCAGATTACACATGTTTTCTTCCTACTCCTTTTTATCTATTTACCTCATTAATAATCATTTCTTAATGTTCCTTTTTCATTCTTTCAATATTCTTTTACCTTGTTTTCATTATTCTAACCTCATAAATCATCTTTTATGTCTTACCTTCACAATTTCTTTATTAATCTCAATACTCATTATCATTATTTTCTTTCATATTACTTTCAATACTCGTTATCATATTTCCTCATTTATTCTCATATTTCTCACTTCATAACTATCATTACTTCATATTTTCTTCGTAGACATATATTGTACCATCTTACTTATTCACTCATTTTGTTTATCATACCTTTATTTCTTACCGTTTGTTATATTCCTCATTGTTTTACCTTCAAGATTCTTATTTGTTAACACACATATTTCTCAACAACTATTTCACTTTCAAATTCTTAATTAACTCTGATCATTCTTTTAATTCACTTTTGCTATACAATTCTACTTAATTAGTGTAGGGAGAGGGTTATTTCCTGTCCATATTGTTTATGTAAAATAATTTTTCTTTTTGAAAAATTAACAAAATTTAATTATTCTTACTCTGTGTACTACTCCAATAAAATTCAAATATGTCGAAATTTCAATGTTTACTTATTTACTACTTCAAATAATAGTGTGATTACCTTTGTCAAATGAATGTTTTAACTCTTCAGTTGAATAAATAAAGGGAGTAGCCTATCTTAAAATTACATATATACAAAGGTTCACTAACAATGGCAATAAGCTTATTTGTTGCACTTACATCTGTAGTGGAATGGCTGTTGTGATGTCTCACTCTATTTTATAGAATAAGAATCATTTCATCATAGTCTTTGCAACAACCACGGGGAGGCTAATTATACTCTACCTTGTAAGTATCACATTCGTTATACATAACGTCAGGTAAAACATTAATTTGAGAAGTATGAATCACTCTAATTATTTTACAATGTCAGTCTGAAAAAACGTTTTTCTGAGTCCTAGTCGATAATCCTTTTTACTTCTCCTTCTGCTTTAAACTTTCTGCTGTCTTATGGTCTGTGGGCCATTACATGATAAGGCTTTAGCAAGTGTTTCCTGTACTTGCCAAGGATTTTCTTGGGGTTTTTGATGCTGGTTAGTTGGAAGGTGTCAGTTCCAAACTTTGCATTGACACGGTAGGGGCCTTTAAAAGGGAGGCTGAATTTTTTCTGACGATTGTGAAGTGTGCTAGAAATTACATGTGCCTTTAAAAGTACGTAATCTCCAGGAGCGGGATTCCACTTTTTGCGGATGCGTCTAGGCTTCTGCTTTCTCTTAAGCCACCTGCTCTGAAGGCGTTTGAGAATGGAATTGCAGATGTCAAGATCTGATCTATGGCATGTCGGTAACACAGGAGGGGTGTTCTTGAAGAGAGGGTCTATTTTACAGTGTGTTACGACTTGCAACGGGATTTCTTTAGTGACATGGTGTGGCGTTTCATTGAGAATAGCCTGAATGGGCTTTATGTACTTGAACCAATTTTTGTGTTTTCTATGAGTTAACAGTCGGAGGTATGAAATTACTTGTTTGATATATCTTTCTGATATGTTGCCTGATGGATTATAAGCTGAGCAGTGTAAGGTCTTTATATTTAGTTTTGACAGTCCTGAGTTCCATTTGGGGCTAGAATAGATACTGGCATTATCCGTAAGAAAAGATCCAACGCTGCCATAAATATTCACGTATTCTTCTACCTTTTTCAAGCAAATACTCGTAGATAAATTACGGAGGGGATATAAGGCAACTAGCTTAGAAAATGTGTCCACCATAACAAAGATGAACTGGCAACCGAAGTTACTCCGCACCAAAGGACCTAAAATGTCACCACAAATCAATTGGTTAGGCTTGGTAGCTTCGATAGAATTGACTGAAACTTCGTAGGCGGTGTTTTTACTTTTGCCTACTTGACATAGATGGCATGTTTTCAGGAAAAGTCTGATTTTTCTACCAAGTTGTTTGATATAAAAATGCTCGCTAATGGAATCGATCATTTTTTCTGTTCCACTGTGGGCTAGATTTTCATGGTAACTGACAATAATGTCGTTTCCGATAGAAGAGGGGATGTATGGGCGCCAGGCGGGGTTTTCCTTTCCACAGAGTTTGTAAATGATGCCATTATGGGTAGCTAAAGTACTCTGTACATTATTTTCATTTACTGGGCTAGGGGCTGGTGGTTGGATTTCCTGCAACTCACTCTGAATAGTGGACAAATAAGGGTCTTCAGACTGCAATTTTGATAAGTTTCCAAGTTTCTTATTCAACTGATGTCGGTCATTAACAGAAATTCTCATAATTTTCACTTCTTTTTCAACCTGACCTTCTAAACTAGACATTCCAGGGTGGTTAGGCAACCTTGAAAACAGATCGGGAAGGTAATTTAGCGATCCTTTGATATGTTGAATTTCAATATCGTACATTGTGATGGCGCTGATCAAACGTGATACACGTGAGTTACTTAACTTACACTGTTTCAGGAAACTAAGACTCATGTGGTCGCATAATACGGTGACTCTACGGTTGTAAATGTAGTGTTTGTATTTGTTGAGGGCCTCATAGACTGCATACACTTCAAGCTCTGTGGGGTACATTCGGGACTGGGGGATAGTCAGACCTTTACTAGCAGTCGCAATAATGCGTTTTTCGCCATCTATCACCTGAAAAAGGATACTTCCTATGCCTTTTGCACTGGCGTCGGTTTGCACGTACAGCATTTCTCCTTCTTCCGGTTTCTGAAGCTTAATGGACTCCGCAAACAATTGCTTAACCCGGTTAAAAGCAGCATCTTGCTCTGGGGTCCATGTCCACTTTTGATTTTTCTTAAGGAGTGGCTTTAAGGGGCAAAGTTCCTGGGAGTAATTTATTACAAAGCGTGACTGGTATTGGCATACGCCAAGAAAAGATCTAAGTTGCTTCTGATTACGGGGGGCTGGGATTTTCAAGATGGCTTCCACTTTTTCTTCATCTATTCGGCAATCCTTCCCGGATATAATATATCCGAGAAATTTCACCTCCTTTTGGAAAAAATGGCATTTCGAAATGTTGAGGGTGAAACCTGCATGTAATAGTTTTCCCAAAGTCTGGTCTATGTGGGACAGGTGTTCAGCTTTGGTTTTGGAGGCTACCAGAATATCATCAAGGTAGGGGATAATGAAGTTATCCGTCTGCCAATCAAAGGTCAGAGCTAATGCACGCAAGAGGGCAGACGAGGAAGTGCGGCACCCGAAGGGTGTTCGAGTAAAACGGAAATTTCGTCCCTGATAATTGAAAGAAGTTAAATCGCGTGACTCTACATCCAGGGGTACTTGCCAGAAGGCAGAAACTAAGTCTGTTGTAGAGAAATAGTTTCCTTCTTTAGCACGGGTAAGAAGTTCATCTGAGGTCAAAGGTCTGTAATGGTCTTCTTGGGAGTCAGAATTAATTGACCTAGCGTCAATTGTAAGGCGTATTTGTCCAGAGGGCTTAAGTACTATACACAGGGGGTTACAATGGGGGCTGGTAGAATTTTCAATGATCCCTTGTGATAACATGTCCTGTATGACAGCTGAGACTTTCTCACGCAAACTGAGTGGGATATGTCGGGGCTTGTGTCTTACTACAGTGGTAGATGGACGGATTATTTTATGCGTGTACAAACGGCACTTTCCAATCTTATTGGAAAATAGGTCCTTATGCTTGTACAGCACGTCAAATAAATCCTTCCGTGTAGCGGGGTCTAAATCGTGTGCTTCCTGTACTTTAAGTGTGATTAGTTCTTTAATTTCATCTAGTGTGTTGATGTTATTTATTTGGAGTTCAGTTTGTATGTTATTTTCGCTTAAAAGTGGTGTTGTAGAGAGCGGGTCATTTCTTGTTTGTATACAAGAGGGTTCGTCTGTACTGAGGTGGAGGAGGGGTTGGTCATAAATAGACAGAGTTTCTATGAAGAATTCTTCCTGGCTCACATCTGGTTCACAGCGAGCGGTCGCAGGAGGGTGAGGTGTCTTGTCACAGAAAGGAATAACTTGTTCCTGCTGGTTCTCATCAATGAAAGCGAAACTTTCATTTCTGAAGTTAATTATCCCTTCTAACTGTTGGAATACCTCTAAGCCGACAATAATGGGCAGATTAAGTCCAGAGATTACTAGAAATAATATTTCTACTGTCTGCCCAGCTAAGGTAATAGGTACTAAACATTGTTGTTTGATCCTACACCTTTGTTTCCCTACAGCTAATAATGCTGTCATTCCGCATACAGGCAGTATTTGCGTAATCGCTTTAGTGCGCTGTAACTCTAGGAAAGTCGATTGCGAGATGACTTGAGCATCGCTTCCGGTGTCTAATGTCACTTGATAGGCTTTTTCACCGATATTGACCTCTATGACCGGAGATCGACGTCGGGTGCTCAATAGTTCATCTCGTTGCAAAATACCAATTACAATGTCAGTTTCTTCGCTGTTTGTGTTGTTTGGCAAATGTCCCGAGATATTTACATTGTTGTATACATTATTATTAATATTCTGACTAGGATTATTACTGTTCTGAATAAGGGAGCTTTCATCATTCACAAGAGGAGAAATAACACTACCAACAATTAAATTGTTGTCAACAATGGGCAGTACTTCCACATTGTTGGCACTGGCATGGTTACTCTCTATTTCTAGTTGCAGATTATTAGGAGATTTATTATTTTCCAAAAATGTTATGTTTGTTTCCTGAGGTGTATTAAGTGTCAACTTGTTACTTTCACTTACTGGAATATTTTGAACATTCTTTGCTGCCTTGGGAAATTTCATCATATGAGATTCATGATTTGTTTTCCCACGGCTAGCCAGCAAGGGGTTTATGTCACAAGTTTGTGAGGTTTTGAAGCCAAGAAAATTATTTACATAGTTGCTACCACAATGTATGATATCGATATTTCCAGTATTTCCTTCATTTTGATTCATAGGAGTTGCAGGGTTGTCCACAGAAGGAGCATGTAAAACCCTTATTCGTTTAAAGTCACGGTGGGTATGGGGGATTGAGTCTGGGGTTCTGCATTGCTTTGGGGATTGTTGTTAGGCCTATTTCTCGGACTTTCATATGAATTGTTCCTTTCATATTGACTGTTGTTGTTACGGCGGGAGTACCTGAAATTATTCCAGCCTCTATAGTAGGGGCGAAAGAAACCTTGGTTATACTGATTCCGGTTAAACCAGTTAGGCCTATTTCCTGCATAGCCACGTCTGTTCTGACCACGGTAACTGTTCCCTTGCCTATTATTGTAATTGCCATACGGCCTGAAACGGAAACCACGGGTTTGCCAATTATTGCGGGCGTTTCGCACGTACTCTGTGTGGGGCCAATAAGGTCTGTTGTCCCTAGAATCATTGTTTTGCTGGTCCTCATTAGAAATTCCTGTCCGCGACCCAATCTGGAAATTTTCCTGGCTCTCAGAAGTTTGTACCAGATTAATGTTTTTCCGGTGGGTTTGGTTAGCTGACACAATGGGGTGCGATGGTTTAGTGGAAGTATAAGTTAGGTCCTGCATTGACTTTAGTAATTTTAACATCTCAGTGGTGGATTGAGGAGATGCGACAACAAGGCAATTTCTTATTACAGGCGGAAAGTGAGACGGGAGTGCCTTTAGAAAATCTTGCTCCAAAATTTCTGGTTTAAGCAGTTGGCGGCTTTCACACAAAGAAATGAAATATTCTAGATAGGTTTGGCCGTGGCTACGGTCGTACTTACCCTGAAATATTCGCGATCTCAAACGGCTTTGCTCGCTTTCGCTCCAGAATTCTGACAAAAACATTTCTTCAAACTGACCTATGGACAGGAGGTTGTTGGGATCGATTACTTGTAACCAACGAGCTGCGTTAGATTTCAAAGATTGATTCACAAAGATCATTTTCAGATGCTCTGGGACTCCTCGTAAAGCAAAATAAGTTTTTAAGTCCTTTAAATATCTGACGGGGTTTGTTTTCAATGTATCTTCAAAATACGGTAATGGAAAATCTGCATTGTGCAATGAAAAACTATTGTTTACAATATTTTGGGGTGTTTGATTAGTACTGGCAGCTCGTTGATCCAATCCATTGTTGGTTCTGGGTAATGGTGCAGGTGGTTCTGGTATTTCAGGGGCTTGAGGTACTGGATCAGGGGGGTTGGAAGAAGTAGAGGCAGATGTTGATGGGGTATTACAAACATGAGGGATCAAAGCATTTTCCCTGGTTTGTTCGATTAGGCTTTCTTGGTCTCTAACCCTTTGCCTAAGTCGGTCTAATTCTGATTGAAGGGATACCAATTTAGTAGAATTGCTAACAGTTACCCTTTCTACTGAGGTGACATGATTTTCTACAGAGGAAATATGATTTGTCAACACTTGTTCTGAGGTAGCAATTTGAGCTGTGACTCTAGTGTCTAAATTTTGTAATTCAGACGTAACCTGAGTGCGGTGTTCAGTGATTAATGTAGTTAGTGTAGCATTCATTGTTGAGATTTGTTGATTTTGATTTTCAAGTGTTGAATTTATATTCGTGTTCATGTTAGCAATCTGATTTTCAAGTGTGGAGTTCATTGTAGCATTTTGTGTGGCCATTTCATTTCTCAATTGTTGGCTCTGTGTCTCTAGTGTGGAGTTCATAGTTGTATTCATGTTAGCAATTTGATTTTCAAGTGTGGAGTTCATTGTGGTCATTTGTTGATTTTGACTTTCAAGTGTTGAATTTAACTCGTTCTTAAGAGTGGTGTTTTGTGTTGCAAGTTCGTTCACTTGTGTAGAAATTCCTACCATCATTGTCTGTATTTGTGACAAAATATCTAAACTGAAAGAAGGAAGGTTAGGGTCTAAATTTATGGTGTTCTGAGTTGAAGTCGATGGGGTGGGTGCACTCACAGCTGGGATATTAACAGGGGGTTGTGTAATAGGCAAGCTAGCAAGGTCACTTTCTGTTTCATGCTGAGTACTTTCTAGGTTTTCAGAAATAGGAACAGAGACACTTTCATTGTTTTCAGAAGTAGGATTCTGTTCTGAACATAACATCGGAGTATCAGAATTTGGCTCCATGATTTGGAATACTTTATTATTCCTTAATTTCATAAACTAATACAATACAATTGAATTTACTAAAAAATAAAAATTAATTAAAATGCAAAAAAAATTTGAAATTTAAGTTGAAAAAATTTACTTTGAATTCAAATAAAAATAGGAGCAAAATTCAGTTTTCGACACTTAAGTTGGATTAACGATACCCTTTTGTAGTCCAGATGTCCAGCGGCAGGCCAAAGGTGATGTCCAGGTGCCCAGGTGATGAGGGAAAATGTTGTAGATGAAGATCCAGGGGGGGGGTATTGATGAAATGATGAATAATCCAACGGTGTGCTGACTCTAGTAAAATTTCTCACAGAATTTAAAACTTGGTGGTATGTGGTTTAGTGTAATGTTCCTGAATTTTATTGTTGAAAAATTAAATTTTATTGACTGGTCCCTCGATCTTCAAATTCAAGCAATCACGATGGTCGCCATTTATAACCGTTCGTAGCTCTCCTGAAGATTTGCCACTAAGTTGGGTAGCTATTTATAACCGTTCGTAGCTCTCCTGAAGATTTGTCACTAAGTTGGGTAGCTATTTATAACCGTACGTCGGGGTGGAGTTGATTTATAACTGTAGGTGGGATTTTTAGATGTATAGTAGTTCTGGAGTTCTGATTAAAATAAGGGGTGCCGGGCGTAGTACTCAGGGGTAGTTATAAGCTAGAGAATTCTTATCTAGGGAAGTGGCTAGAGAAAATCGAGATAACAGTCAAAGGGCGGTGTCAGGAATAATGGTAACTAAAAGTTGAGTCGTCTTTTCAAATTTATATATATTTTCCAAAGTTTAGTATTTTGCTGCAATGCTGAATTAATCGGTTTAGTTCTATTAGATGATGTAAGTTCTGCTATTTAGTAGTATTTAGTACGTCGTTAAAGTTCGTAAGTAACACTTTGTAACTTGCTAAATTGTAATAATAATTACTTCACTTGTACGTGCCGTTGAAAATGTCTATTTACTTTCACATTTACTCTTTCGTAGTTTCTATTTGTATCGCGCGGATAATAATGTTCAATCTTACGTTCACAATTAATGTTTCGTAATAATAAAATCAATGTCTTTACCAAATAATATAAATTACGCGCTTCGACGCTGCTAATAACTTCTATTTATATCGCGCGGATTATAATGTTTAAATATCAATATATTGCAAAGTTACTTGAGTTTAATAATGTTTAACGTAGTCTTATGTCTGAAGTGTGTCTTGAAGTTCTTTAGTCTAAGCTGTCGTGTGATCAATAGATGACGAGATGTCCGTGCTTTCTGCTAATATCTTTGTAAGGGGTAGTGGGGGTAAGTAGTTCCAATTGGTTGTGTCTGTGTCTAAGTCTTCTCTGATTGGGGTAAGGTAGTTTCTTCTGCTATCCGATTTGAAATATCTTCCGTTTTTCGTCGTTGAAACAGGCAAGTTGCATCGGTCATTAATTACTTGAGCTGTCAAAATTGGCTAGGCGCCAGCCTGGCGGCTCAAGACGAAGTAGGCGGTACTAGGTTTATGTTTTTATCAATAACTCTGATAACTGAAAGTTATCATAGTTCTGGTTATTTAATCCTGATGGGCTATTTTACGGGGCTTCCAATGGTATTAATTTGTAGTGGGTGTGATAAAAATGAAAAGAGTTATTAAGGTTTTTATATTAAAATGATGGAACGGGTTAATAAAAAGTTATGTGTAATATATCAAACTGTAGGGGCTGTTATTGGCTATTGATGGGTGTAATTGATTTCCTTGTCGCTTTTTTCTTAATGGAGTAATTAATGTTTGAAGTTAGGTGTTATATGGGGAATGAATGTTTGAAGTTAGGTGTTATGTGTGGAAGTATAAACAGTAGGGTGCGTATTGTCAATCGTACAGGGGCTATATATGAGATTGTCGTCTGTGTTGAGTACAAAGTACGGTTACAATTATCATATTCCCTATTCAATATATATTTTTTTAATTTTGGCGTTAGCAGGAAACATTTCGAAGAAATGTCTAAACATTTTCATATCTAAACATTTCGAAGCTTTCTGCAGATAAATTATTCCAATACTGAATCCCTCTATAATATAATAATAATAATATTTTTATTTGTCTATGCACATGATTACATGTAAGATTCGTCAGTATAATTAAAAAAAAGAACATATATTATAATTGCAGATATATACAGTATTAACATGTAAAATAGTTACAGGTATATACAATAATTAAAAACACAAATCATTCTTATTACATTGGTAAAATTCTTCATAGTGATAGAAGGATTTATTGATTAGCCACTTCTTTAGAATATTTTTAAATCTATTCATACTGCAATTCCTTGCATCATTAGGCAATTCGTTAAACATAGTAATGGCTACATATTTATAAGATGTTGCCGTTTTATTCAGCCTAACATAGGGAGTATCAATTTTCTGTCTATTTCTGGTATCATATGAATGGATATTTCTGCGTAATTGATAGTGTTGAAGATTCTCTTTAGCAAATATTAGATTACTATATATATACATACCAGGCAGTGTCATTATTTTTAAGTATCTAAATACATGTTTACAAGAATCATTAGGTTTCATAGCCATCATAGTCCTGATAGCCTTCTTTTGCCACCTAAAAACAATTTTTGCTGACACACTACCACCCCACAAAAGTACGCCATACATCAGCTGAGAGTGGAAAAATGCATAATATGCGTTAGTAATTTTGGTAATACTCATACAAGATCTTAACTTACGTAGTAGATATATTATGTTTGCTAGCTTTTTACATAAATTATTGGCATGAGATCCCCAATTTAATTTATTATCCAGGTATATTCCTAATAATTTAACGGTCTTATTTTCATCTTCTTGTGTTTGTAAATTAAATGTAATAGTTTCTGTTTTTTGTGTATTAATTATCAAGTTATTTGCTTCGAACCATTGACTTGCTTGTTGCATCACATCTTTTTGTTTGCGTTTCAATGTATCTATGGTATCGCCTGTTGTTATGAACGTAGTATCATCGGCATAAAGAACTGTTTTACTAGTAATATTTACTGGTAGGTCATTGACCATGATGAGAAAGAGAAATGGACCCAATAGTGACCCCTGAGGGACCCCCGTTTTAACTGTTTTGAAATCAGATTCATCTTTACCAACTACAACCATCTGTTGTCGGTTTTCTAGATAAGAGGAAAGTAATTTTAGTTCGACATTTTTAATCCCATAATATGATAGTTTTTCTAGAATTAAATCATGAGAGATGGTATCAAATGCTTTACTGAGGTCTATATATATACACATATACTCGTATATTGAGTATATAGTTAACATATGATTTTGAATAAATGTTTTTCTACACGATTCCCTTGGTGAAAGGTTATATATTATTCTTACACACTTTTTTGTAGAATAAGTAATTTTTGCTGCCCCATCCCATATTTCTATGCCATATGGGTGAATAGCTCCATAGTATATCAATTTCAAATATTTTTTTTTTCAAGTATTGATTTAAAATATAAGTAAATTGATTTGCTGAAAATATTGCACAATGTTTCTATATGTTTAGCCGATGTTAATCTACTATCAACATGGATTCCTAATAATTTATATTCATACACGTCCTCATTATTGGTATTTTCAATCTGAAAGTCTGTTTTCTATTCTAATGATTTATCTCCCAGAAAAATTGCATTATTTTGGTTTTATTCATATTGCATTTTAAGTTGTTAGCATTTAAAGAATCTAATAGATACTCAGCTGCATGTGTTATATTTATTTTTAAACTATTTGTGTCTTCTCCCCAACATAATAACCTTTAGCTTGAAATATTTCAAATACAGACCAATCGGTAGGGGAGACATTGTGGCAAGTTAATAAAAAGAAAGAAAACATGGATTACTTAGTTTTCTCCCCTGTTCCACATGTGTATACTATTTTGCATGCCTTTCTTATTTGATTGTAGGATCCCACGTTACAGCTTCATTGATATTATAGAATAGGCAAAGAATTCAAAGTAGGATTTTTAACGTGTAACTTTTACTAGGCCTAAATATGAACAGTTCTTAAGCATTTGCGTGAGTCTTTTGACGTGTACACGTCACTGAATTGGTATTGGGGGGGGGGGGAGGGTAACTGCTCTTGTAATGGACGTAGATTCATCCCGAGAATCCTTCATCCATACGGTACGCCAGGAAAATCTGAAATCATACAGAAAATAGATTTGTTAAATGATACCAATATTCATATTGAAATATTTACCAAATATTGAGCTAGGCCTATAACTAGACCTGGGATTTTAGGCTCTAAAAATATTAGTTTTAGGCACCTAAAATAGGCTTTTAAAACAAGTAAATAGGCTTTTAAAAGAGAAAATAGGCACTTAAAATAAGCTTTAAAATGTGTAAATAGGCAGAAAATAGACTTCAAATACTACAATAGCCTATGCTCTTAAACTGTAACGTGATCTTTTTTTTACTGAAAGAAGCATTGTGTACCCATTCTTAACAGAAATAATTGCAAAATTAAGACAGAATTAAAAATACATTTATCAAAAACAGTTTTGGATTATATGTCCCTTCTTGTTCTTACTATATACCTGCTACTTGCTGTCAGTCAGCATTCCTTTAGCGACAATTGTTTGGGAAAATCAAGTTTCTGTGAAAAACCCACCCTCTGCTGTTCTGCCCTTCATTCAGGGATGTCTATTAAATGACTGTAAAAGTTACAAGGTTGAATTTTATTTCAAATGTACAAAATAGGCATTTTAGGAACTAAAATAGTAAAAATAGTCTCCAAAAATGCAAATAGGCATTTTAGGGCACTATAAAACTCTGTTAATATAAGTGATAGTATATAATGAAATGTCAGCATATTTAAAAATTTTCATGTTATTTCATAAGGAACAAAATAGGCATTTGCCTTAAAATCCCAGGTCTAGCTATAACATACAAGAAGCTAATGTACAGGTAGGGGGGAAAAAAAGCGGACCGACTAAAAGATCTAAGTTGCCGTTATGAGCCACTGCGCATGCTTAGCGGCATTCACAGGAAAGCAGGGAATGTATTGAAATTTGTTCTAGACAATATAGACAATTAATTGAAAAACAATTTCACGTAATTTGCATTGCTTGTGAAAACAAACGTTTCCGTTACATTTCTTACATTTATTTACGTATCACAAGGCTCTGAAATCAGCTACAAGAGTCGGTCCGCTTTTTTCCCCCCTACCTGTACATACTGTCTTTCTATTTATAGTGAATATGTAAACAAATCGTAACATACAGAGTAACACAACTGTTTTTAAATTATATTTCCTGTGAGTTAGTCTTTTCGGATCACTTGCAATGCATAAGTAGCGTGACACGTTAACATTAACTGGAAGCTGATTCGATGTGTAAACTTCTTTAATCTGTAATACAGTGAGTCCATTTTATGAGGAAACCTCGCATCACTGCCGCATTGCCGCGCTAGCATTGTACAAAGCATAGACCCTACAAGCGGTTAGTTGCTTCGGTGTCTTGTAGTGTCTTGTAGTGAGACGCTTGTCTATTGTTGTGTGTTACGTAAGACAATAATCGAAAATGTATACGGCTGAACAGCGAATTTATTTGGTGGAATGTTACTTACTGAGAAATAACCATAGAAGGCGCGTTCGGAGATTTTCTCGTAAATATCCTGACAAATATCCAACAGTATCTCAAATAAATGGTGAGTAATAAGCAGGCTTTAAAACTTAGTGCCCGAACACACAGAGGGAGTTGATTCCGGTTACCAACAACCTGAGTATAGGGGGTGGGGGTTGATTGCGTAGGCTGATAAGACAGTAGCTGATAGCAGTACTGAGAAGTGAATGCGCTTGTGGTACGGTGCCTCTCAAATTGGTCAACAGTGTACCTTGTCATTGTGCGTGTTTAAATTTATAATACGTGTTCGGCATGCCGAAAGTAAAGTGTTCTAAAACGCAAACATATATTGAAACATTTGGGAGGGACTATTATACACAAACAGGAGAAAGTATCGTTTTGCATGCTTGTAATGTGAGTTTAGATAATGAGAAGTTATTTTGTGGTCTTCCTATATCTGTATTTCGGTTTGTTTACTATCACGTGAACTAGCATATGGTAGCTAGGGCATACGCCGAGCAAAGTCTGTACGGTACGGTTGCTGTTAACATATTCGATCGGGCACTAAGTTTTAAAGCCTGGTAATAAGCCTCTACATGTAGGCCTATTTTGATAATAAATTGGTTGAGTCATTCTATTTTGTAGTGTTTCTAAAGTCTTGATTTGCCGATTTGCCGGTAGTAACGGAACACGGTCCCGGCCGGTGCAAGCGCAACAGCGGGGAAAGTGTGAGCAGGAGCTGTTAAAAAGTTTCCGCATAAAATGGATAAAAGTACATTATGGAACAAGCCTATATGGCATTCACGAAGCTACGAGTAAGTTTTTCATAATTTTCATACGAGTATTTTAATTAAAATTATAGGCAAGTTGCATTCGACTGTTTTGTTCGACCATAATTAGTCCAAGTGTTGAAATTTTTGATATTTTAGATTCATTGAAACAAACGATCACGCATCAGCTGGTTGCGTAGTTCTTGTCTTCTATAACAGACTAGCATGTGCCCGCGGCTTCGCCCGCGATAATTATTTAAAAAATTAAAAATTAAGAGCATAATAGTTAAATCATTATATTTATTAACTCCTAAATCACGTGGACTACATACCACGATTAGATAGCATCGTCTGGTAAAAGCTACCTCAGATTCGAGTTTCTTGGCCCAGAAAACCCCTGTATAGTGAGTTTCGTCCAAATAAAACGATGTTTGACCATATTAGGGCTTACAACATTCAAGCGATCGCGAAAGTTTAATTTCCAAGGTATGAAAAAAATAGACAAAGCCAACTGTAATTGTCAAACTTCCATTTAATTTAATTCCAAAGCCATCTGAAACCCACTGGCAACAATATGTTTTAATGTCAAATGTGATTCCGATTCGATAATTCTGTGTAAAATGGGATTAAGTATTTTCAAAAACATTTGATTTTTTGCATTTAAAATCAGAATTTTTCAAAATCCTTTCTTAGTGAGCATTTACATTATGAAACGAAGGTACTGTCAAAATTCCAAGTTTCTTCCTGTTATAGTTTAGGCTCTACGTTGATTCCTGTCAGTCAGGACAAAGCCTTTTATATATATAGAGATGGCAGCTCATGTCGTCCGTCAAATCGATGCTTCCTTTTCGTCATTTTGATGAAAGCAACGGATTTTGAAAACACCAGTTATTTTTACTAAGGTATTAAAATTAACACGAACAGTATTGACTTTATTTTAAATACAGGCTATTTATTACGCAGCTGCACTCTCGAGGTCTCAAGATCGTTCCGTATTCAATAAAATCAGGTAAACTGATGTAACAAAGTGCCAGTATGTTTTTCTTTAATCGGTTATGACTGCAATTATGATATGCAGAATATGTTTTTTTTTTTTTTAAATTGATTTCCAAGTTAAGCTCCAGATTTATTCATTAAGCAGGGCTTACGGAAGAAGAAAGGTCTACCATCTCGGCCACCTGGGTCATTTTAACGGTCTAGTTGGATAAGCGCATGTAAATCAATATGTTTTTTGTCATAGCTACCTGTATTTTAATTTCCAAGGCCTTACAAGATCACAGTAAAACAATAGGCTATGTTGTCAAGATTACTGATTTTCATTTTTTTATAAATTCTTTCAAATACGTATATTACCATAAAATAGACACTAAATTGAGCATTACTCCGAAACAGGTCAACCGATTTTATCCATTATGAATAGATGTCTTCCCATGGACATTATAAATGTGTATACCAAGTTTCATAAATATCCGATAAAGCGTATTTGAGTTATTGCGCCTTTAAAGTAGACACTAAATTGGGTTTTACTCCGGTACCGGTCAACAGATTAGGTTCAAATTCAATAGGGCACTTCTCATGGACGTCATAAATAGTATACCAAGTTTCATGGAAATCCGATACAGCGTATTTGAGTGATGGCGCCTTTCTATGAGAAAGGCGCCATAATCTATTAAAATAGGCACTAAATTGGGCATTACTCCGGTACCGGTGAACCGATTTGGTTCAATATCAATAGGGTTCTTCCCATGCACATTATAAATGTGTTTTCCAAGTTTCATAAAAATCCGAAAAAGCGTATTTGAGTTATGGTGCGTACAGACACACGGACAGACGGACAGACAGACAGACGGACAGACAGACAGACGGACAGACATTTTTTCATCCCCCCACACAATCTCATAAAGTACCATACTGGCACTTAATAACATTCGATGCCACACCGATGTCATAATGAAGATAAGTTTAGAAATGAATATCATTATGATATCGGTACGTCACATGTAATAAGCGTATTATAGTAGGGTCGAACAAAAGATAAGAGTAGGTTTTCCCCTGAGTTCAGTTATAAAATGTTATATATATATGTTTATTTTTAACGTTACTATTTTCTACCTTCATGGATTTTAATGCCACTTATAAACAATTTTAGGAAATGTTAACAGGAATTTTAGATTACTTATTGTTTATATCATGACTAGAAATAAGATATGCTTTACATTAGGTGATAATATACTGTAGGCCTATGTAAAATGTTAAAATTGAGCTCGGGTGAAAAAAGTATTTTAGCATATTATAGTCTAAAGCTCAATTGGGGTATAAAAATCGAAACTCTCAAGTTAGTTTTACGCAACATGCAGAAGACGTTTCACGCAATTTTCGGCTGCGTCCCTGAAAAAACGTACCCGATTTTTTTTTTGTATAATTCACAATAATGAAAATTACATCGGATAAGTTCATGAAAATTAAAATTTACTATTGGGTTGTAGCAGTTATTATTATTATTATTATTATTATTATTATTATTATTATTATTATTATTATTATTATTCAAGCAATTAATTATACAGTACATTATAGAACAGGTATTGCCAATAATTTTAATTAAATGCGTCTTAACTTACAGTTTGCACGTTAAAACGAAAGTCCATATATTACATCGGATTATAAAATGGGTAGCTACTTTGCCAAGTCTTAACACAGCATTTGCTTTAAAACAAGTGACATTCAGTTATTTTGTTTTTTATTTATTAACGATTTGCCATCACACTTTAATGATTATTTTTAGCCTACTTCCTCTGCTCGTACCATAGATACTATAGGTAGAGGCAGTTAAGTTTCCGCTCCCCCCCAAATTGGAACTTGAGTTTTTAACATAAATACACGTTTTGAGGTCCCCTGAATCCAAAAATAATATTTTCGGAAACAATCTGTGTATGAACAACCTAGTTCCAGAACGGAAAGTCGTATAAAAACAAAATTTTATGTTTGTGTCATGTACCTTCTAAAGATGTGACTTGAAGAATGGCGACAAGTTTTAAGGGTACGGTATTTTACATGAAGAAACTTTTGTTTTTCGCGATTTTCTCGAAAAGGCTCTAACGATATTCTTTAAATTTTTCACATTGGTTGCTTGTACCAAGAGCTAAAACTTTTATTCGAAACTTTTTTTTTTCTAAAAAAATCCCTGAAGGGAAGCCACCCACACTGAATACGCGCTCTTTGCAATACGACCTCTTGTAACGGAAAATCGTACGAAAACAAAATTTTGTATTTGGGTTAGGTACCTTCTGAAGATGTGACACAAAGATTGGCGACAAATTCGTCTTATTTTAAGTGGACTTTATATGAAGAAAATTTCGTTTATCGCGATTTCTCGAAAACAGCTCTTACGAGTTTGTTTAAATTTTACATATGGGGTTCTTATACTAAGAGCTAACACTTTTATTTGAAACATTTTTAGAAATATTATCTGAAGGGTAGTTATAAGCCACCCACTCTGAATACGTGATCTTTAAAATATGGCATCTTGTTCTATATTAAAATGTGAAGTGAGAAAAATATGTTGGCCATGCTTAACATAGACCTAAAGAAATTAGGCCTACCTATCTTTTGAAAATGACGAAAAATGCAAAATAAAACAACAAAAAATGCAAAAACAAATTCCTTATTTAATCAGTTATTTCATGAAACACATTTATATATATTCGAGCTATCTTTTAATCTTAAAAAAAAAAAGACGCAAAATCATCAAATGCATTGCCCTTGTCGGCATGCTGACCACATGCCCCCCAATCCTGCCATCTGCCTACGGGAGATGGCGCAGCGGTCGGGTGGTAGGCCAAGTCCCTCCAGGGATGTAGCGCCACGGAGTTTAGTTTTTTTAAATCACGTGGACTACATACCACGATTAGATAGCATCGTCTGGTAAAAGCTACCTCAGATTCGAGTTTCTTGGCCCAGAAAACCTTTGTATAGTGAGATTCGTCCAAATAAAACAACGTTTGACCATATTTAGGGCTTACAACATTCAAGCGATCGCGAAAGTTTTATTTTCAAGGTATGACAAAATCAGCCAAAGCCAACTGTAATTGATTTTGACATTGAAATGTATAACTGAAAACTTATGTTTTGAAAACGCAAAAAATGCATGTTTTTTGCCCGTTTTTCACTCATAACTCACGAACGAAAACTGAAATTAAAATTCCGTCTTCGAGGTGCATTTTCCGACTCTTCAGCCCACCTATGTTTAAAATTTCAGATCTCTGCGTTCAGTAGATTTCGCTGGACATCGAGGACAATTCCTTTTATTAATATAGATAATATGAATTATAATGATACCTTCTCTAATTTGTCAAACATCCATTTCATTTAATCCAAACCCACCTATACCATTGGCAACAATATGTTCTGTGAATTTGTTTCGATAATTCTATGTAAAAAGGGCTTAAGTATTTTTAAAAACATTTAATTTTTGGCATTTAGAATACGAATTTTTCAAAATCCCTTCTTAGTGAGCATCTACATTATGAAACGAAGGTACTATCAAAATCCCAAGTCTCTACCTGTTATAGTTTAGGCTGTACGTTGATTCCTGTCAGTCAGGACAAAGCCTTTTATATATATAGAGATTAATCTGAAAACTTTTTATTTCAGACATCCAGCTAAACAGTAAATACGTGTTCAAACATTACTTTCTCATCGTTGCTTAACACCGCTGAATAGGGGGCGCTGTCGCTCTGGTGACCAGTAAGAGCACTAACCAGTATTCGAAGCGGAGTCTTGTGGTAATGTTGCCTAATCTACAGTAGTGTGCAGTTATGTTAAGCTGTTTTACTTCCTAATGTGGAGAATTATATTGTGTGTTAGGAACAGCTGAGGAAGACGCAATATTGGAAATACAGGTAAGTAAAAAGTGTTTACGTAAGCATTCCTTCAGTCGCTTTACATTTGAGACTTCAGATGTTAGCAGTGTTTGTAGCTTGATCATGTTCGCGACGCCATTTTGATATTATTCTAGAACTTTCCGGCACAAAAGTGGAACATTTTAGCAGTCTGTCAAGCAAATTGTGTTCACGAGCTATTTTGGTAGTAGATCTATTCTAGAACGTACAGATATTCTGGGACCAGCCCTTGAGCCCTATCTCCTTAGCATTACAATTTTAATTTGTACTCAACAAAACAACGTTAAACATGTGTCCCTAGGTGCAAGGATTATAATTAGGTCCCAATGCGCATCAGAATGCTAATACTAATTACCAGATCCCACAGTTGAGTAAATAATCGAGGGCGAAGCTGCGGGCACCTGCTAGTGTATTATACAGGGTGTTAATAAATAACACCGAAATATTTTACCTGTATATAGAGGGGACTTAGACAAGCAGCCTTTATTAGGAGATTTTTGCTCTATGACGTCAAATGTGTACGTTACAGAGCTTTAAAATTGGTTCTCATAAATTAATAATTACGCAAAAGTAGGGTTAAAATGTTCATTAAATTTACTTGATGCCTTCTTAGTGAACGACTTTCGGAAAAAAATAGTTTTGTGCTGCACCCTAGGCTCCTCTCTAATGAGGCCCGCCTGGGAAGGTGGGGTTTAGGGTTTCGTCACAGAAGAAATTCAATGTGAGACTTAATAAACCTCATGCTATTCAGTATATTGCTCCTAAACTAACATAAACGTTCCTAACCTAACAAAACGGCGGAGCTTGGCTGGTGCGCGGCATAAATCTATCTTTTACCCGACTTTCTTTTACTTTCTTCATAATTCCTCAACAGCTACATCATAATTTAGAGTTTTCATCATCTACAAAGTTTACAGACTAATCATACTACTGGTCGCCACTGCATTAGTCTTTTATTTATTCATAACTACTGACTACAGTGTTAACAACGAAGTTCCTTTGTTTTGCATGTTTTTTTTAATGGTAGAAGCCAGTGGCGGTCATGCCCTGGGAGATTTTATGCTGTAACAGGAAAAATTGAATCCACAGAACAAAAATCTCCTAATAAAAGTTCCTTGTCTATGTCCCCTCTATACGCAGGTAAAATATTTCGGTGTTATTCATTAACACCCTGTATGTTATTGAGCAGGGCCCGGATTCTGATGACCTTCAATTATTTGAAAAAATTTCCTATAAAATGCCCCTAAATTTTAATTAAAATGACTTAATAATTATAAAAAAAACCTAAAACTGATATTTTATTTGTAAAACATTATTATTGTACACACAAAGGTGTAGACTAGTTTGTACATAGGCCTAATTGTAAAAACTGCTTTGGTGCCAAGTCAATATAATAAAAAATTTTGGCGTTTCTTTGAATCTCATTTCTGACTGAGACATGTTAACACTTTAACGCCGAATTTTTCCTTCTTGCATTAAACAAACAACACTTCAAAGACAGCACCAAAGCTAGCGACGAAAAAAGTTAATACTCAATGTAAATACATGAAAATGACTAAATAAGGAAGAAAATGACAAAATAATGACCTAAAATTGAAATAAATGCCCTAAAAATATAAAATTGCATAAAATGACAAAAAATGACCTAATAAAAATTTATTTCTGTAATCTAGAGGCCATGATTAGGCAATCCACAAGTTGGCAATTTCTATGCAGCATCAATAAAAAGATGACATGTCATCAGAATCTGGGCCCTGTTAATGAGTGAGTTGTATTGTTCAGTTTATTGTAAAATTTTATGCCCATGGAAGCGTAGCTATTTAAACTTGTACTAAGTCTACAATATGGGGTGTCCAGAAGATACTGGTTTCTCGTATTATAGGAGTGGACATTATTCCTATGAGTAAAGCTGTTCATAACCTAACAAACCTAACCAAACATAACCAACCTAACTTAACTTCCACTAAAGTAGAATCTACCTGCCACTACTTACCTTAATGCAAGATTACAGTTGGTCATCCTGCTTCGTAGTTGGTCGTTCTTCTTCGCTCAGAACCTTAATATGACTGGCGTGTTTCAAGCGTAATAAAAATGAATGAATTGAAATGGGTAAAAATAAGATAGTTATAAAAACGACTAATTTTACCCCTTAATAAATTCCTTCTTCAAAAGTAAATATATTTAACGATGTTTCTAGTTCCAGGAAGGAAAATTGTAATGCTAAGGAGATAGTGCTCTACCCCATCTAAGTTTTTAACCTACGGACTGATGTACGATTAAAAAAACTAAACAGTTTTTTATTAAAATTCAAAATGATAATTGTTTGTTCAGTGCAAAAATCCCGTCACTTATGCTTTCTACCAAAACTGAATGTTAATATTTCACTGCTTTGACGTATAAATTCGCCACCTTAAAAACCGTATAAAAGCAGACATATAAGATTAATAGACTAGTGGTTTATACTGATTCTAGGGACATTTTATCTACAAGTTAGGGTTTTCATTTACAGTAACCAGATATTTCACTGAAATTTCCCTCATTGTTTTCAAACTTACAGTTCACTGATGAGTTGGCTTGATGATTACATATAAAACATTCAACTCTGAAAGGTTCAATTTTGATTTTCAACATACATATTTGGGATATTTCTGACATGTGACCTTTTAGAACTTTCAAGGGATACTTCATTTATCGGAGTATACTTCTTTACAATAGGTATTTTTTGCGTCTGTAACGGAAATAATATAACCACAGCCTCAGTAGATGTAAATATCTCGTTCTTTAGATGAATCATGTAAGACACTATTTAAATCACAAAAAATATTACCTTTTCCATGCATTTATATACTACAAGTTTTATTATATAAAAAAAAAATATCTCAACATTTCAACTAAATATAGACAGACATAATTACAATACAAGAATCAGCCATCAGTTAAGTAATATAAGACACAACACCAAATTATATGAAGGTACTGTAGTATATAATTGTATGAAATTGTATAATAAACTTCCACAAACACAGAAAGAAATCAGATGCTCAAAAAAATTTAAGAAACAAGTAGAATCTTTACTATTAAGAAACTCCTTTTTTGCACTCCTTAGCTAGTAAGTGTTACTTACGAAAGTTGTTTACATGGATCGTAAGTTGACATTCCCACACAATCGTGTTGCTAAGGGCGTTGCGATGAGGTTAAATTACTTACGGTCCAAGCGCCACGTCATAATTCATTACGATAGCCTTTATGGACACGGCCCCCAGGACAAATATTCGGTTCCCATAACAACAAACACATGCGAATCACTTTCTGAAATAAACATATATTTTCAAGAATGTATTTACATAATATTTTCAGGTAATATCACAATTAATATAATTAAATTGATATAAATAATCATCGTGCAAAAAATAGCATGCAACACACGGGCCGTAAAGGCATTTACGGGTCTCAAAAACGTAAAAACCCTCGGCTGCGCCTAGGGTTTTCAATCTGTTTCCTCGACCCGTAATATAACCGGCACTTTTATCGCAGTGTAGATGAATATTTGGAAGAACCTAGTTTATAAGTAGTTTATAAGTTATTATATCTTTGACGTATCCAATATCATGTATATGATCATACGGATGAATAAATTATTATTATTATTATATTATAATTATAATTATAATTATGATTATAGATGCTATGTTGAGGGAGGCTCAAGGATATAGAACACGTCAGATCAGAATAAACATGCATGTTATAACAATATACAACACTGTAAGCTACCAAACTGAGTCAAGCTGGAAATATTCATTCATATTGTAGAAGGTGTGAGTTATTAAATAGTATATTGCGATACAAGTGCCGTAAGGCACGTTTACGGGTCGAGGAAACAGATTGAAAACCCGAGGCGCAGCTTATATCAATTTAATTATATTAATTGTGATATTACCTGAAAATATTATGTAAATACATTCTTGAAAATAGATGTTTATTTCAGAAAGTGATTCGCATGTGTTTGTTGTTATGGGAACCGAATATTTGTCCTAGGGGCCGTGGCCATAAAGGCTTGTATTATGAAGTGTATCGTAATGAATTATGACGTAGCGCTTGGACCGTAAGTGTTTTAACCTCATCGCAACCGGCCTTAGCAACAAGACTGTGTGGGAATGTCAACTTACGATCCATGTAAACAAAGTTCGTAAGTACCACTTACTAGCTAAGGAGTGCAAAAAATTATAACTGAGTTACATCAATTTTGAAATATTAACTAAATAGTAGGCTATAACATACTTGAGCCGAATATACCAGTAGGCCTATGTACTGCCTTTTCTAGGCATTGCAAATATGAAAACATGCACGCATAAGAATCCCCGCTACAGGGTAGTAGACTTCGAACCATATAATCATGGACTTCCATTCAGTATAGTTATTAGGCCTATGTATGACATCTTTATGTAAGTTAAATTGCTTGTAAAAATGAAGGGAATGTCGTTTCCACATCATATCGCATCCCCGAAGGATACATAACACAAATCTGTTTAATGTACTGTCGTAACTTTCTTAATTTCATATATTTTTCTCACTTCACATTCTAATATAGAACAAGAGGCTATATTGCAAAGAGCACGTATTCAGAGTGGGTTAATTATAACTAGGGACCGGATTTTTAGGTTTTTACTATTTTTTTCGTTGCTACCAAAACAAAAAGGGCTCATACGCTTTTTCGAATCATGTCCATAGGATTCACCCACATTAATTCTGTGGCACCTAAAAATACCTAAATGGGGTATAAAAATCTAAATATACCTAAACGGGATATAAAACCTAAAATATTTAATTTAGGCTGTTTTTTTTGTCTTTTTTGTTTGTCAGTTGAGAAATCGATATTTTGCGGAGAGACAATAACTTTGTCGGGTTGAAATTAATACCACCAGCATTTCGTTCAACCCGTTGTCGTCTAGGATGGACAGTATCAAGAGACGAAGTGTAAGAGTACCGGCGTATTCCTTTTGAAATATTCGTATGAACAACCATTGTTGCCGTGTATGAACAAGGATATAGATTTCTGTGTTTTAAAGCCCTTGTTTGCCTTTAGTACTTCCCTGTTATTCATACTAAGTGGTCACACTGTGAGTTTCAAGAAGACGTGTTAATTATGCCGAAACAAATGAAATCGAGTTTATTACGGCAGTGGATTGGCGATGACCTGAATTTCATCTTTCCCCTTCTTCTTCTTCTTCTTCTTCTTCTTCTTCTTCTTCTTCTTCTTCTTCTTCTTTTCTTCTTCTGAGGTTGTTTTATGACGTTGCACCCCGCGGGTTTCTACGTCTGTTCTGTCCTAAAGCAAGTTTACATAAATTTAAGTCAATTTTGTTAAGTTAAACTTTACAAGTATTATGTATTGAATCCTATGTAGCACATTCAAATCCGTTAAACCAATTTTTCTACCTAAAAATATTTTGAACAAAAAAACCTAAAAAAACTATTTCACTTAATGGAAAACCTAAAACAGTGTTTTTAAAAACCTAAAAATCCGGTCCCTAATTATTACTACCCTTCAGAGATTTTTTCGAAAAAAAGTTTGAAATAAACGTGTTAGTTCTTAGTATAAGCACCCCGTATACAACATTTAAACACAATATTTTTGAGAAAATCGCGGCAAACGGAATTTTCTTAATGTAAAGTCCCCTTCAAAACAAGGGAAAATTGTCGCCAATCTTCGTGTCACATCCTCAGAAGGTACCTGACCCAAATACAAAATTTTGTTTTCATACGACTTTCCCTTCTGGAGCTAGGCTGTTCACATACACACACACAGACGTGTTTTGGAAATTAGTATTTTTGGATTTAGGGCAACCTCAAAATGTATATTTATGTTAAAAATAAAACTTCCAATTTGGGGGCCGAAAACAACACTTCCTATGGTACAGGAAGAAGAGGTAATAATTATTTTTAGTTTTCTTCATTACGCGCACTAAGTACATATCAACTTCAATTTTGTTAAGTGGCAGGTTAGGAATAGTGATATTAGTGTTAGTGAAAAATACAAATTCAACCCAGCTGCTGATATAAGATCCATAACCCAGCACGGCCCGCACGTGTGTGTCTCCTGGGTTTGCGGACCTACAGGGACAATGGGAAGCTCAAAAACCTGCGATGGAAGTCTCGTACGATAGAGCTCCAATATGTTACCTGAAAAAGAAGCTAAAAGACAAACAACTCTCCAGTGGAATAACATCTGGACCCATAGGCGTAACCAGGCCGACCATATGGGGGGGGTTATAACATCCGCGGGGTCTGGGGGGTATGGAATATCCCCCAGGGAGAGGGGGGTCCGGGGGTCCTCCCCCGGAAAATTTTAAAAATTAAGATGCAAAATAACGAGTTTTAAGCTTCCGGGGGTCCTCCCCCGGAAAATTTTAAAAATTAAGACGCAAAATAACGAGTTTTAAGCTTCCGGGGTCCATCCCCGGAAAATTTTTTAATTTAACACGCAAAATAACGAGTTTTAAGCTTCCCACACTTTATACTTGTAGTAAGTAATTTATGGGCAGACTTAAAAAAATGATACAATTTTCCTTTTTTTAATCAATGGGGGGGGGGGGGTTCAAACCCCCAAAACCCCCCCCCTCGTTACGCCTATGTCTGGACCACAAGCTCGAAAGGAACCGTAACGAGAGAAATATTCTTTCCTGAGATCCAGCATCGACTCCAGAGAAAAATGATCATGCCGAACTTTGTGCTTACACAATTCCTATCTGACCATGACAAATTTAAATCATATTTCGAGCGATTTAACATCAATGTTCCAGATGGTTACCTATGCTTCTGTGGCTCCTCTCAAAGAGTGCAGCTCTTGCTTTTTGACTGTCCTGACTTTGGAAGATCAATATATACCCTCCAATATCATCTGAATTTTTGTGACAATGAATTGGCAAAACCTCTGTTTCATATATTTAAAAAAGAATGTTGTTATTCTAATTGTCTAACATTCATACACCGCATATTTAATAAGCTTCAATCATAATGTTCAATCTGTTGTAAATTGAATGTTATTGTTAAACTATAAGCCTAATATGCTTATGAACAATAGGGTTCTATTTCCTTTACTGGAAATTCAATAATAATAATAATAATAATAATAATAATAATAATAATAATAATAATAGTGTTAGTGACAATTAGAGTTAGGTTGATGGCAGTTAGGTTAGAAACAGTGATCGGCTTCGAGTTTACAATCCCAGCCTTGTTTCTGGATCACATGAACCATGTGCAAATCCCTGCCTGTCTTAATTCTTGCTTTCCAACAGCCATTTTCTGTTCAGAGACTGTCATTTATAGGCTACTATAAATTATAAAATATTCATTTTCATTTTCCCAGTGTTTCGGACATGTTTGAGAAAAACAAAATTACTATATGGTTTCTATGGTTTATGAAGAACACATCAAGGTATAAATAATCGTTTTTAACTTTTTTCTGTGAATAAACCACTGCCTTCTAAACTGTATTAATCGTGTATACACTGCCTGTCCTATACGGCTAATTTTGCGTACTCGGCGACATTACAGATGGCAGCACCTTTCACACCCAGACTGCTTCTTGTTTTTTGCTACGACATTGTTGATTATGTAGTGCTGTCACCGCCGTCTCATAATCACTGCCTTCTAAACTGTATTACTCCTCGAGACGGCGGTGCTCATAATATAGTCTATCAATGCGTCTAATTAATTTACATTTATTTTAAATATTGCTCCAAAATTCAATTTCAAGGTAAGTGTCATATACTGGAATAATATTACGTTCTAAACAAATAACACAAGTATCTGTGTCTGTTTAATGCTTATTTTGACTAGTGATTGCTGCAATCTGGGTGTGAACTGTGTCGCCTCTACTGGATAAATTAGGCAATTTAACAATACTCTGAACTCCATGTTAAAATAAAGCATAGGACAGGCAGTGTAATTCTCGAGATTCTCGAGACGGCGGTGGAATAAACATAGTGTGTAATCATGGAAACCATCCCCATATAATTAATTTGCGATTCGGTAAATTTATATTTTTGTGCTGATTTCTTGTGTTATTGTCAAGAATCATAATGACTAGGCCCTTTAAAAAAAAATAAATTGTACTTTTACATGAGGCAAGAAGAATTTACCTTAACATGTTATAAATAGGGCCCGGATTTTTAGGTTTTTATAAACCCTGTTTTAGTTTTTTAATCACATAAAATTAGTTTTGTTTTAAGTTTTTACCATTTTAGAGAATTTGTTAAGTTTTGCTTTAATAAGTACAATTAACACATTGAACCAAATATAACAATTCTATTTTAACCTACAAAACCTGTAGTTCTGGACTACAAAACCTTTTGCTTAATTTTCAACAGTTCATAGTTTAACTCCACAATTAATTTTAGAACTACCCCTTTCATTTCTAACACCACCACATGACTCAACAAGAACGTTTTTTTCAATTAATGAGCCAACGTTTAAAATACTTGACTTACATGTCTTCGGCATTTTGCTGGAGCAAACGCTGTGAATAAAGTGCAAGTGTAAGGTTCTTAAGAATGCGTTTAATTTGCTTCTAAAGAAACTTGACATTTCGGCTTGCTAACGATTTCGGGTTTAGTTGAAATTTTGCCGTTTTTCGTGTGTGTGTTATTAATTTACAAATGTTCTGGCAGATGCAAAATGTAGGCAGTTATTTAAAAAGTAGGCTACATATTTTTAGAACAACATAAATAATTTTTTTTCTTTACACATTATTAATTTGATTATTTTTCGTTTTTTGATAAAAAACAGTTTTAGCCCATTTTTAGTTTTAAGTGTCTTTATTTTAAGGTTTTATAAGACTGGACTATGTGACTGCGATGACAATGAAACTGATAATTATGGCAAAATATCACAGTTAGCTAGCAAGGAACAAAATAGTTTAAAACTTAAGAATCCAGGCCTTAGTAATAGGGTAGAAGGGGTTAGTTTCCCATTCGTTAATTTTGTTTTTACTCACGTAAAACGGCAAAATTTCATGTAATATTATTCTCCAGAAGTTTTAGAATCCATATAAGGGCACCTTTTGTTTCTAAGAATATTTTAAATATGGGTAAAATCGGTAAGAAGTTCACAAAAAACTAACCTAAATGGCGCTCAGAATGGAATCACAATAATACAGAATCAGCTGCTAGAAACAGCGCAGGTGCATGCTGGGAAGAAGCCGATGGGTCACGTGGTGCTGGAATCAGCTGTCAACGTGATAATGGTCAGACAACCCTCCGGAAGATATAATATGCCACATTTTCGAAACCGACAAACAGTGTATCGTACATTATTCGAAAATGCAAGGGCGCTTCGCTTCGGCTGCCGCCTCCGCTCGCGCACTTAACTAATGTGGTTAGTGTTTTGCATTATTTAGCTTTATGTAGAGGTTGCAGGACCGTATGGAACAGACCAATGACATGCAAGGTTGTTGTGAGCCAATGGGAGTGTTGGTCTGCAAGCCAGAGACCGCATACCAACGCCGAACATCGCGTGCCGAAATCCAGTAGAGTGGGAAACTAAACCCGGGTAGAAATAATCCTGGAGCCCATTTGGAGCAGTCACAGCTTTTTTCTTGCTGGAAATTTCAACATTCCGTGCAGGATTGATGAATCGACCATACAGCGTGAACAATGTTGCGAAGTTCAATTTTAGTACCACATACACTAACTACTCTTAATAAACGGTGCAAAATATTTTTCACAAGCTTTTCCCTTTTGTATTGTTGAGGTTTTTGGTTTCACAAGAAATCGGCATGTACCATTAAAAATTAACAGGTACCTACATGTTTAATGGGTTGCGCCGTAACGTAGTGGTTTGGGCGCTGCGCTACAAACCTGAAAGTCGCGGGTTCGATTCCTGATAAGGTCGTTGGAGTTTTTCAATTGGCCTAATCCTTCTGATGGCACTATGGCCCTGGTGTCGACTCAACCTCTAACAGAAATGAGTACCAGAAGCAATAAATGCGGCCGGTGAGTAAGGCTGACAACCTGACCACCTTCACACGCCAGATGTACAAAATCTGGGAGCCTGAACCTCCTGGAACCCTTTGGTCTTCGAAGGCCTGTATAGGGATCACTTTATTTTACTTTACATGTTTAATAGATATAGGGACCTTAACATATTTTTTTCAAAAACTATTTTCCTTATAGCAGCGTTTCTCAACCTTTTTGAACCCGAGGACCTCTAAAATGTCTAAAAAAATTTACGGACCCCTAATTTTACATCCCATTTTTTAAAGTAGGCTATATGTAGGCCTATATTCTTAATATTTGGGATATTAATTATAGGTCATTATAACGAAATAAATCTAAATACTTTTTTTAATTCAATGGAAACACAGTTACTGAATTGGAAGTAAACTATTGACAGTTTAATATTTATTACCAATTTGATAATATAATTAGGAATTATTTATTAGTAATAACATTACTTTTAATGAACGGCATTGGAAGTAAACTATTGTCGCCTCTTGCAGAGTACCTGAATATCTGGCTCAATATTAGTCAAATTTAGTCGAAGATCAGCAGAAACATTAAGACATCTTAATACGTCTGCGGACCATGTGGACCATCTTCGCGGACCACAGGTTGAGAAACGCTGCCTTATAGCATCATACATATTCATCTCAGATTATTCAATAGATTTCGGTTTCCTAGGTCAAGAAAATATTTCATAAAACAGAGTCATTATTTATTTATTTAATAATAACGAACATTACAGGCATAAAACCCAATTACAATGTCCATGCCAAAAATACAATGCATACATACAAAATAATTAAAACATAATTAAACAAAGTCATTATAATATGATAACCTATATGACTTAGGACCACTTTAATTATTGATATTTTATTTGGAGACGTTTTAATGGACCTACATTTAGTACATTTAGTACTTGTCATATTTTTTTTATATCATTCTTGTTCAAGAAAGTATTATAGTAATCAAAGTTGAATCCTGTTATGTTATTATCATCATTACCATAATATTATTATTTTTTTCATAGTGTACTGCTACTCAACAGGCATGTGAAACTCTGGATGGAAGAAAAATTTGGTTTCAGGAAGGGAAATGGCACAAGAGACATAATCGGTACGCTAAGGATTATTTAAGAGAGTTTCAGCGATCAAGGCAGGAGTGTTTATTTGCTTTATCGATTGGAAAGAAAGAACTGATGGAAATCCTCAAAGAAATTGCCATCGAGTGGAAGGACAGAAGATTAATCCTCAACCTGAATCTAAGTGCGTCTGGATCATTGAGAGATCAAAGTGTGACGCTAGAGAGGCCATGATTTCAGGTACTTTGCACCCTGAGTGACACTTTGTTATAACTAGGGCAAGGCATTTGAATATGAATATTATTATTATTATTGAATATCCACATTACACAAAACCCTATTTCACCCGAAGGTACATTAGGGTTGGAGATGTCACAAATGTTATTTACAATAGGTTATCCTGGTATTGGAATCTGAATGTCTAATATACACTATTTACAATACTGTACAGTTCTTACCAGGCGTAATGTCTACAATAGTCCTACAGTTTCTTATGTCTTACGATATGGTAAGTCTTAAGTTAAAGTTAATTGTGTGAATTCGTTTTTATATAAACATAACCTTAAATTATAGATAAGATATTGTTGGAATAAATAGCTTAACTAAGCAAGATAAAATAAATTAACTGAGCAATACATTAAGTTAGGTAAGTAAATACCCCAATGACTGAATAAAAGTGTGAGAGTTAAAGCTTCGAAAATATTCTATTTACAAACGATTGAAAAAGTTTGTGTCCGTTTTTGTCAGCAAGGACGTGTCCAATGGCACTGACATACTCTAAGTCTATTCTGTTCAGACACAAAAGAAGTTCAATCCTCTCCAGTTCATAACGTGAACATGTATACAATATATGTTCAACTGTTTCATCTTGCTGACCGCACTTGCAGGTGGCAGTGTTTGAGATCCGAAATCGGTGAAGATATTGCATGAATTTTCCATGCCCAGTCAGAAACTGCGTCAGAACAAAATTCGGCATGAGTTTTTTGCACTTCAACCTATCGCCCACTGTAGGAAAAAATAGATCTCTTGTTGTAGAACCATTTGAGCTATTCTGCCACAGAGTATCCCATTCTTCTAAGATATTTCTTCTGATTGTCTTCTTTATGTAAGAATAAATATGTATCATGAAATAATTGATTAAATAAGTGCAATTTGTTTTTGCATTTTTCGTAATTTTCAAGAGATAGGTAAATTTTTAGGCCATTTTTGGCACTTTTAGGTCTTTTTTCAGCATTTTAGGTCATGTATCAGTGGAGACAGAGAGGAGCTTTTCCATGCACAAATCGTTACTTCAGACAACAGACAATCGTTTTTTTTAAGAATCTCCGCCAAGTGTTCATAGTTCATTTTAATTCAGGTTTGTTGTAAACACCATAGCAGTTTGTCTTGTAGCAATAAAGATTTTTTTATGGGATATATTAGCTAGGGGCAATTTGATGGGCATGCCAGTTCAGAAAGAATTTTTTTCGCCAAGGGTGTCCAAGTGGTATATATCTAGCCTACTTACTTTTTTAGTAATAAAATAAGTTTTATATTGTAAATTAATATATAATGCACTCTCATCTGTTAAATTCCTTTTAGCAATTCATTACTTAAAAAAAGTATATATAAGTAATAATGGAAAATTTATTGGTCATTAAAAAAAATCTTGTCATTTTTTTACTATTTTTATGTCATAAGTGCATTTTTTATTTTGCATTTATTCACTATTTTATGGTCATTAAATGCCTTACCCTAGTAATTACGTTATGGGAAAAATGCATTATTGCCAACATTGTAATTTCATCTACAAAATATTGCCTATAAACTCTTAATGTTTGCGGTATATAATACAGTCAAATTTGAAATCTTACAAAGATGTTTAATATGTTTGGCAATTCTAAAACACATTCAAATTAAAATCTTTATTTATCATTATGTGCAAGTATAGTTTGTACAATAGGTTTCGTCAATTATAGAACTTACAGAGTTCTAACACTTCACTATAACTATAATTATTATCACATAGGAATCTCAGGTACTGTGATCAAAGTAAATAGAAGAATTAAATAAAAATCCGTTATGTTTCACATTATTAAAAGTTGCTTTTCCTATTGTACCAAGGTGAATAAAATATTGCTAAATTATATTTAATTTAGTTTTTAAAAATATGTATAATATGTATTATATTAAAACCAGTAGGCCTGTTTTAGAACAAAAACGCCATCTTTTGCCTTATTTCTATCTCAGTCTAACGTTTTTGGTTGTTTCAAGTTTAATTCTTTTAAATTCAATTGGCGTACAATTTGTTTTATAAATTTTTCCTTAATTTTCTCTTTGAAAACTCTTCTACAATTTCTGAGAAGTTTATTTTCAAAGATATATCGTTTTCACTGCACATTAAATCGAGTTACACTTATAATTGGGGAGGTGTGATCTAACATTTTTAACTTTGATTAAAACTGAAAAAAGTTCTTTGCGAGGTGCACTAAATTACTGGTAAAGTAAAAAAAAAAAAATCTAGTAAAGATTTCAAATGCTAAATTATAGGAATTATAACTTTTTTTAAAAATATCATAAAAAATTTCCGCCCTTTGTAAGTTTGCCGCCCTGGTAAAATGCTCAGTCTACCCATTTGTAAATCAGGGCCTGGAAATAGGAAGAGAATTGTGTTTTATATCACCTATCCTGTTCAATCTCTACTGAGAACGGTTGACCAAGGAAGATTTGGAAGGAACTGGAGATTTCAAGATAGGAGAACGCTCTAATTATATCAATTGCCATCCATTTTATTTTACCCCTATACAAATCCAACTTCCGTAGAATACAATTTTATCCAATTAACCATCAACACCATAAAATATGCTGATGACAGGCCAGGCCAGACATGGTGTAAAGGCCAGTGGAAACAGGAAACAACGGCTATGGAAGGAAATAAACCTAGAGAAGTCTAAAGTGATAACAATATCACAAAGGGAAGAACAGGTGCAGAGAGTCACAGGAAACTAAGAACTGGAAAATCTTGATGGGGACGAGTAGGCCTACTTAGAAAGTCTGCAAACTTTGAAAAATAATATGGTGGTGGCACTTCTTGCACGTGTGTTCTTATTTCATTGAACAAGTGCAAACATTTCGTCAGATTTCATTGTAACGCTCTCCCATCAGTTATTTATAATCACCAGGGCCCGGATTCTAATGACATGTCATCTTTTTATTGATGCTACATAGACATTGCTAATTTGTTGATAAATCCTATTCATGGCCTCTAGATTATAGAATACATTTTTATTAGGCCATTTTTGTCATTTTATGCGATTTTACAATTTTAGAGCATTTATTTCAATTTTACGTCATTATTTTGTCATTTTCGTGTCATTTTCTTCCTTATTTAGACATTTTCATGCATTTACGTATATTAACTTTTTTCATCGTTAGCGGTGCTGTCTTTGAAGTGTCGTTTGTTTAATGCAAGAAGGAAAAATTCGGTGTTGAAGTGTCGTCATGTCTCAGTCGGAAATGAGAATCAAAGAAACGCCAAAATTTTGTATTACATTACTGTTGTTAATAGATTGACTTGGCACCTGCTTGGATTTGACAGTGCAAACTACTATTTACCCTGAGGCCTGAATAAACAATAATATAGTCCGGCAGACCGCAAAAGGAAATGCCGAAGTTCGACTCGCCAGTGCCCAGTGCCAGTATAAATTTCCTTGAGAAAAGAACATTCACACCATTACAGTTATTTACAGTTTTTTACAATTATGTAAAAATTAGTCTAAAACTTTGTGTGTACAATAATATTTTTTTTATAAATAAAATATCAGTTTTAGGTCATTTTTTATAATCAGTAAGTCATTTTCTTTAAAATGTAGGGTATTTTAAAGGTCATTTTTCAAACAATTTTAGGTCATCAGAATCCGAGCCCTGATAATCACTACAAACCGGAAGGTCATGTTGAGGCACTGCGCTTCAAACTGGAAGGTCGTGGGTTCAATTCCTGATGAACTCACATTGAAGAAGGGATACTTGCATCCTTTGCACTTATCTGTAAGTCCGTTTGTTAACTTTTTTTCCAAATGTTAATTTTAAATTAATTTAATCTGAGTATTTCTGAAGACCCGAAGGGAAAAGACCACTTAGAAGACCTAGACGTAGGTGGGAGGACGATCTTAGAACGGATTTAATGGAAGTAGGATTTGTGAGGGATGATTGGATGGAGTTAGCACAGAATAGGTTGAATGGCGGGCTCAAGTAAGCGCGGCAATGAACCTTCAAGGTCCATAAAATAGATAATATTTCTTTGCCTTGCTTAGGAATTGTTTATTGCCATTGAGTAAGTAAGTAAGTAAGTAAGTAAGTAAGTAAGTAAGTAAATAAGTATTTCTGTTTATATTAGGGTATGCCTTGTTCATATTAGGTACGCCGTGGTGCAGTTGGTTGAAGCACTGTGTTAAAAATTGGAAGGTCGTGGGTTCAATCCCACATGAATCCATGATGGAGGCATGCTAGCATCCTATACACTTAAGTTATCAGTAAGTTCATTTGTTAATGTTTCTTCAAATGTTTAATTTTAAAACGTGCAAAGCGATTTTCATCATTTTCATAGACTATCTTAATTGCCATTATATGCAAGTTGCATAGACTCCTTTTGTTCCACCGTAATTAGTCTAAATGTTAAATTACGATATTTTGGATTCACTCAAACAAAGGTCCGTGCTGTCTTTCTCATCTGGTTGTTGTAGTTATTGTCTTCTACGACAGATTCCAGCTTACGGCGTCGGTCAAATCGAAGTTTCATTTTGCTCGTTTTCTTGAAATCAACGGATTTTGACAACTCGAAATGAATTTGGTTTAGTATGATTTTAAAATTAACACGAATAGAGTTGATCTTATTTTAAATACAGACTATTTGTCACGTAGTTTTAAACTGATACTCTCAAGGTCTCTGTGTTCGATAACACAGCCCAACAAAAACTAATTTTTTGTTTGGTGTCTCAGATGTTTTAGGCCTACCGGATTTTGTCTATACTTAGTGTGCTTATTCCAAATATGTAAACTGTTTTTCTCTACCAGCTCTACTTTTGTCGAGGGGGGGGGGGGTTATTCGTGAACTCTTAGTCTAGCGAAACAAAATCTTGCTTGATAATATAGCTAGTGAAGGTTCTTGACCATACTTTGGACACATAGGACGAAAACTGTACGAAGTACAGAAAAACTAATAGCTGGATTATTTTTTGCCCTCAAATTGACAGCTCATAAGTCACAAACGACCGTACAGGGTCATTCCATATGAATTGATCCAATTTTTAAAAAAATGGTTGCATGACCATTTTAGAAAAAAATAATTTTTTGTATATGAGTTCATACATGTTTCAAGATATCAAAACAAGTTTTCAAAAATATCTTGTGTTCTTGGTTTCCCAGGGGTGTCTATTTTTCAATCCTGGTGTAACACATTTTTTGCTAATGTAGCTGATTACAAATATTTTCATAACTCAACAGCCATAAGAGTTGGAAATTTGAATTAAGAACCATTTTGTAACTATTGAAGCGAACTTTCAGAAAGACTTTGTTTTCTTCAACTCAAAATTTTTCATATGAAAATATGAGTTTGAAATTCGGGTAAATTTTTCCAAAAAAAAAATCACTTTTTGGGCCAAATTTTATATGAGAAGGAAGTGATTGTAAACGTTCAAATGTTTATTATGTTCAAACCTGCATGTGATTTTCCTGTGAGGAAAAAATCAGGGTCTAAAAATGCATCCCTTATTCCTAAACTGGCCTCAAATATTAGAGTTTTTCAGATTTTGACTATTTTTGGACTTAAATATCTCTGGTGGGTACCCTTAAAAAAATCTGAAAAATTGTATAAAAGAAGCCTTTCATGTGCCTAACTCACAGTTAAAATTTCTATTTCTTGACTCAACTCCTTCTATTAATATTATAGAACTGAAATATAACACTTTTTAGGGTAGCGTATTTGGGAGAAACTACATATAACTCAACAACCATAAGAGTTACAAATAAGAATTATGAATCATTTTATCATTATTGAAGCTTGCTTTCAGAAATAGTTTGTTTTCTTCAACACAAAATTTTTCATATGAAAATATGAGTTCGAAATTCGGGTAAATGTTTCCCCAAAAAATCACTTTTTGGGCCAAATTTAAAATGAGAAGGAAGTGATTGTAAACATTCAAAGTTTTTTTGTGTGCAAACCTGCCTGTGTTTTGTGTGTGAGGAAAAAATCAGTGTCTAAAAATAAATCCCTTATTTCTAAACTGGCCTCAAATATTAGCGTTTTTCAGATTTTGACTATTTTTGGGCTTAAATATCTCTTATGGGTACCCTTCAAAAAAATCTGAAAAAATTCCATAAACAAATCATTTCATGTGCCTAAAACACAGTTAAAATTTCTATTTCTAGAAACAACTCCTTCTATTACATTCATAGAACTGAAATATCACACTTTTTAGGGTAGCGTATTTGGGAGAAACTACATACTGTATATGTGATAGTGTTATATTTCAATTCTATAAAATTATAGAAAGAGTTGTTCCTAGAAATAGGAATTTTAACTGTGAGTTAGGCACATGAAAGGCTTCTTTTATGCAATTTTTCAGATTTTTTGAAGGGTACCCATAAGAGATATTTAAGCCCAAAAATAGTCAAAATCTGAAAAACGCTAATATTTGAGGCCAGTTTAGAAATAAGGGCTGTATTTTTAGACCCTAATTTTTTCCTCACACACAAATCACATGCAGGTTTGCACATAAAAACTTTGAATGTTTACAATCACTTCTTTCTCATATTAAATTTGGCCCAAAAAGTGAATTTTTTGGAAAAACATTACCCGAATTTCAAACTCATATTTTCATATGAAAAATTTTGTGTTGAAGAAAACAAACTATTTCTGAAAGCAAGCTTCAATAATGATAAAATGATTCATAATTCTTATTTGTAACTCTTATGGTTGTTGAGTTATAGGCCTATGTAGTTTCTCCCAAATACACTACCCTAAATAGTGTGATATTTCAGTTCTATAAAAATAATAGAAGGAGTTGAGTAAAGAAGTAGAAATTTTAACTGTGAGTTAGGCACATGAAAGGCTTCTTTTATGCAGCTTTCAGATTTTTTGAAGGGTACCCACCAGAGATATTTAAGTCCAAAAATAGTCAAAATCTGAAAAACTCTAATATTTGAGGCCAGTTTAGGAATAAGGGATGTATTTTTAGACCCTGATTTTTTTCCTCACAGACAAATCACATGCAGGTTTGAACATAACAAAAATTTGAACGTTTACAATCACTTCCTTCTCATATAAAATTTGGCCCAAAAAGTGATTTTAGTTTTAGTTTAGTTTATTTTCCTATTGTTTGTGTTATTTTTGCAGAACAATCTCCGTTTCACTTATTGTCTTTTCAATATTGTGTAAAATCGTCATGATTTTTTTTTAACATTATGTACTTGTTTGCATTAAATGAAAATGTTAGTGTGGGTTTGCCAGGACCGAAATGAAAAGAAGCAAAAACCAAAACAAGAAAAATACAACATGTTATAAGGATCACAAGATGAGTTTCAAATGAACAGAAAGTATTCACTTCAATCATAGGCGTAACCAGGCCGACCATATGGGGGGGTTATAACATCCACGGGGTCTGGGGGAGAGGGGGGTCTGGGGGTCCTCCCCCGGGAAATTTTTAAAATTAAGACGCAAAATAACGAGTTTTAAGCTTCCCACGCGTTATACTTGTATTAAGTAATTTATGGGCAGACTTAAAAAAATTATACAATTTTCCTTTTTTTAATCAATGGGGGGGGGGGGGGTTCAAACCCCCAAACCCCCCCCCTCGGTACGCCTATGACTTTAAACACTTAAAGCGATTTTATCTAGTGGTTCGATGAAACCCCCTCCGAAGACTGTGTGACATAAATCTAGGAATCCTAGGGTTAACAACAGTGGATACTGTAGTAATATCAAAGAATTGAATCTAGAAAATAAAACAGCTAATTTCAAAGTATCCTTAATGAAGAGTGTTGGTAATAGCTGCATGCAATTTAAACATTGCTAGGCCTATGATATACAGATTGTATCTCTATCTTCTGCTATCGTTTACAAAGGCACAAGTAGTGAAGTGTTTTAATAATTCCTTACCTGCTTAATCCTGTGAGCATTAGCTAAATAGTCAAAATAAATATATCTCGAAGTCAGGGTTCTCTTGTAGGCCTACCTATGATAATTCTAGAGTGACAGGGAAAAAGCAAACAAGTCAAATGACCAAATGTTCAGGAGAGGCAAAAAAAAAAACAATTTATTTCCACAGCATTGTGACAATATTTAGTTCAGTCCACCAGATATTTTTATACATTATCTTATAATATGTAAACATATCTGGGTGGGCTGAACTAAATATTGTAACAATGCTGTGGAAATAAATTGCTTTTGTCTCTCCTGAAAATTTGGTCATTTGACTTGTTCGCTTTTTCCCTATCACTCTAGAATTGTGTTTTTCATAACGACATTAGTGAAAATTGCACCAAAATTTTTTCCAGTTTTACAATATTAAATGCAGAAATTGAAATCTAAGACCTCAGGATTTAAATCTGTGTTTTGTGGTGGCATTTAAATCAACCAGTCACTGAAGGCTTCAGTACAAATATTTCTCATTGCTTTATTTCAGGAAATGCCACGATCAGCAGAAAATATGTGAAGATGTTTGGGGTTGCTGAAAGTTATGTTGAATTGGAGAAATTTCATAGTGTTCTACCCAAGACTGGTGCATGTGAAGATACAGGCCGTTCTAAAACGTCGGGGCACCTGTCTACACTATATCACATGGATTTAATTGGAAAAGTATGTAATTTTCTCTTTTATCAGGGTACGCCGTGCAGTAGCTTGACGCTTTGCGCCACAAACAGGAAGTTCATAGATTCGATCCTGATGAGGCCATTGCTTGTATTGTGCACGGAGGAAAGAATACACGGAGACGCAGCACGGCGTTGTATGGGAAACAGATGAAGTCAATGACCACGCCCCCTTAGAGGACCAAAAGGGAGGCTTGCTATATACAATAGCACACAAATACTCCGAAGTTTCACGGGTTATAACAACGTAACGGTAGGGAAAATATGTAATATCCCAATTTCATATATTAACTACATACTCTGACATCATAATAATCCCGGTAGTAAGCATTAACCTATCTCAGAAGAGCCAAAAATGTAACTTTCAAATGAGCAACTTTACATGAGCGAGTATAAATACTGAGTCAGAAAATGATTAAGTGACCTTGCGACTATAATAATTTAGAACGAGAAAAATATCCTGGACAATTATATAGTTACACCATGTGGTCATTGACTCTATTAAACGCAATAAATGACAACTAATATAAATATTGGACATCTAAAGCAATAAATTACTTAGTATTACTAAGAATTCAGATAAATGCACTTTATTTGATTAATTACAAGTAGCCTAAGGCACTTATAAAGAAAATACATCAATAATTAGCAGCCTAGTGTAAAACACAAGTAAATTATCTTAGCAATTATGCCCATATTCATTCATCCAAAAAATTGACTATTTTCAGTACCTAAATTTTACAAAAATATTAATTTTTAACTGAAGTTCATAGAATAGTGCACAACATGCACTCATTTTCACTTCTGAATTCTTCAAAACAAAGAAACAAAGACAAGTAACCACGCTATCCGTGCACGCTATAAACATATAAACACAGTGACACGCCCCCTTAAGTACCAAACGCTCGGACAGTTGGCTTCACGCTTGCGGTCTCAGGGCATCTCCGTGTTTTCTTTCCTCCGTGGTATTGTGGGTGCCACTTCTTAAACTCTTTTCCCAAGAACTGCCTCTACCTGCTGCCACCCTAATTCTCTTCGACCTGTCAATCAGTCAATAGAATGGAAATTAGGCGTATTTGCACTTGTCCACAGCCTAGTACAGTGTTGTCAAATACGTACCACAGCACGTTTCCTTCACTTAACAAGTAGTGAACGACAGCGGTAACACTGGGGGAATCCACGCAACTAGAAGGGCACCTGTTCTTTGTCGGTTCGATGCCAGTGCAGATTTTCGGATTAGGGAACAATGCTATTATATTCTTTTGTAGATAGACGATGGTTTGGGACTAGGTCTTCTTTAAATTGCACTAACATTACTTGTACAGGGATGTACAACTGGCGTCCCCCACTCGACTTCATTCTGTTGCGGCCCTCGAACATTTCAAATTGATAAAATTTAAAATATTTATAGTTTTATTGGAAGCTATATAGTATGAAAAGTAATCCATTTCTTCACAGTGAGAGATACAATCTGTATACCCCAAAATATTAAATAATTTAAAGATATTGGAAAAAATCCTTTTCACGCTAAATACATTAATTTATCATAACGAGAAAGTGATCAAGTTCACGTATTGTAATAAATCTACAGAGATGGGTATTGACTTCTGGAAACTTGTACCACGTGAAAAATATTCTGAATTTTGTGCATTTAGCAGAAAAATTGCTTCTATATTTGGAAGCACGTCAGTGACGTAGCCAGAAAATAATTCGGGGAGGGTCGAAAGTGCCGGGGGGTTCGGTGAGTATGGAATACCCTTCAAGAGAGGGGGGTTTGGAGTCTCATCCCAGAAAAAAAAAATTAAATAATGAACCGATGAAAATAACATTTTACGCTATTTTAGGACTGAAAAGCTAGTTAGCAAACTTGTTTACTATACTCTAAGACATGCCAACTTAACAAGAAATCGTTATTAAGATGTAACACTTATTACTATTTAAAAGAAAAGTTAATTAACACATGAAACAATGGAAATAATAGGCCTACATTTACAAGTTCAGTATTTTATTATTAAGGGTAGTTTACACGACGAAATTGGGTTTCGTAAGTAAGTTTCGCAACTGTTTTTTGCTTGAATACGCAAGCGCAAGATGTACTGGCGACAATGAGTTACGAAACTACGCAGTTTCGGCTGATTCCAACTTTTCACGAAACTATAATAGTAATGTTGATATTTTACGCTTATTTAGCTTGTTCGCGTTTCGTAAAATGAAATGGGGAAGTGAGGAAATTGTGAAATGCCTGTATTCATACGTGTTTCAAACATTTATATGGGATTTTAATAACTTGAACTTCAGAAATAACATGAAATGTGTGGTTGCATTGGAAAGAAAATGTGTGTAATTAGTTTCACGAAATCACTTTCATGAAAGTGGTTACGAAACCTAGTGTCATCGTGTAAACTAGCCTTTAAGTAAAATAATTAAATATATGTCAAAGTATAGCTTTAAATAACTTGAATACAACATTAGGTTTTCATTTCGAAGGAGGACCGGATCCCCTGCACCCCCTTTTCCTACGCCACTGAAGCACGTACTTGCGTGAATCCACATTTTCTATTGTGAAGGCAGTTAAATCTTCACAAAGAAACAGACTAACCGATCCCCATCTTCAGGACTTGTTACATATCAGCATCTTTGGAAATTGACTTTGGTGAACTTGTTAATTCTTACGAGCGACCACAGTGCTCTCATTAATGTGTTTTGCATTTTAATAAATAATTTTAATTGTAATAATTTTACGGCATTAAAAAATGTGGGGCTCATGGCGTCAACATATCATATATTGGTCCCAGTAGGCAAAGAAATTGGTCACCCCTGTACTAGTCACCAATTGTCATCGACGGTTCATTGTCATTCACTTACAGTACATTTGCTGAACATGGTATTCATGTGCTGCTGTATTTGCACAAAATATCGGTTTGCTGATCTACGAAAGATAACATAGGCTGCAGTTTCACGTAGAGAAACGCAAACAGCATTACTCGCTTGTTGAGGGAATCCCTGCTGGAAAAAATCCTGTTATGCCTCAGTAAACCTCTTATGTGTTCAAATATAATACCAACATGTGTGTGAAAGTAAAAAAAAAAACTCAGCTAGAAGGAAGTGTAGAATTCCAATATTAGAACAGTTAAATGAAGGTTATTTATTCATATAGGCTATAAGCCCTACACTGCAACATAGAATTAAAAATATTTATTCATAAAATAATACGTAACTGTGAATCATTGAACCACTCATAGGATAATACAGTAACAGACTGCAAGCAACTACTTTTCAACCAGTAACAAAGTTTTTAATTGTTTTTACTTTACTTTAGGAGTCCATTAACCAATACTACATACTCAGTTACGAGTGTTTTTGCAAGTCGATACTGATCTGTGATGAACACCGCGTAGCAAAACATCTAACGCCTATCTGCTCAAGTCTTTTCATTTTACAATAGCCATTACTGCATGCCAACACTCTTGTCTTTTTAAATCAAAAGCTGAAGATTAACTGTGGGGTGAAACATGTTTTATTGCTTAAAACAGAAAGTTAGATAATTCCATCCCCTTAAACTGGTCATCCTGTGAGCTGGGAACAGAATTGCTACCTCCAGTAAAACGCAATACAGTTGAGTTAGACAAGAAAACCTTAAATTTTGAACGACGAATAGTATTTGGAAATAAAGCAGCAAAAAGGAAAACGTGATAACATAAACCGGAACTTTGAACACAATAAACAGCATTTTTTCAATTTATCAGTATTAATTACCCGATTGATAACATCCACATTACATTAAGCGGCGTTCACTGTATATACATGTACTAGCTTAAAAGACCCGGCGTCGCCCGGGTTTTGTATTTTGTAATTGGAAATTAGCTTATGAAGGATTTTCAATTTTAAATTCTAGGTCCTTATATAGGCATTTATAATTTGAAATAGGAAGAACGACTTATTACACTCAAACTATTCCCTCAGAAAACGCTTGATATAGTTTTTTATGGCTCATAGAGGATCTAGAATGTTGCATCCCATCGCTTGTACAGTGCACAGCAAGCCTGGTAGAGGTTTAAATAAGAAGAAACAGAAATTCCTGTAACATAAAATTGTAATATCGAGGCGGGAAATTTCCCACTCTTATGTTACCATAAAGCATTATCACTTTCATACTTTTCTCTCCAAAAACCTGCGATATAATATAATAATATACACATTACCATACCTCGTTTTGTTTTCTCTATGTCCAGGGTAGAGAAAGTTATGTGATTCCATTATTTTAGTGGATTTCATTCTGTAATATTTATTTATAACATGAATTATTTTGATAACTTCTCTTATTTGTCAAAAGTGCATTTCAATTGTTTTTTCCAAGCCCACCTGATAACCATTTGGCAACAATATATTCTGTGATATGGAATTGATAATTCTATGTAAAAAGGGATTAAGTATTTTCAAAAACATTTAATTTTTGGCATTTAGAATCAGAATTTTTCAAAATCCTTTCTTATTGAGCACCTACATTATGAAACGAAGGTACTGTCAAAATTCCAAGTCTCTACCTGTTAGAGTTTAGGCTGTACGTTGATTCCTGTCATTCAGTCAGTCAGGACAAAGCCTTTTATATATATAGAGATAACAACTCAGTTTGTTGATAAAAATATGCAAATTGAAAGAAAAATCGTGAAGAAGTGTGAACTTATTGTTGCTATCAGTAAGATAGCCATCTGCAAACAAAATTGCCAATTACTGAGAATAAAATACGAAATGTGTTGAATCTACTCTCTTTGCCGCATTCTAACAAAGGCATCCCAAACGTAGCACAGAGACAGCAGAAAAGGAATGAATCGTGATCACATTCGTCAGTCTTCGCTGTAATCGATCGCGAGTATCGATAACTTCTCGGAAGCCAAAGAAATAGCAGAAAAGAAGCATGCTGTAAGAAACGAAGGAAAAAAAATACACAAAAACAAAAATAACAGGATTTTAAATCATTTCTGTAGGCCTATACATTTTTCAATTTACATATGGTCGGTACAACGCCAAAGTGAACTAAGCGCCAAACTCCATATTTTGAGAAAACTGAAGTTGAAGTTTGAGTGTTGTAAAAAAATCTTGATCAAAACGAAATTTCCTTTTTTCTCAACTGATTTTACTATCGTAGTATCGCTTAGTTCGTTATGTAGGATATCAAAATCTGCACCATGGACTACCAATAGTCTATATTTTGACAATTGGCGCTTAGTTCACTTTGGCGTTGTACCGACCATATGGACTGTGCGTATGTTGTACATATTTCGCGCATATTCAACATTTCTCACAAACGAATAAATTTTGCGATATTATGTGGATTCAGTTTCCTTAATATTGATATTTTACGAATGTACAAAGCTATATATAGCTAAGGAAAGCTGTTTTGTAAAATTTCTTCCTTATCGGTTTTGCCAAAATGTAGGCCTACTGTCCCTACCCATCACTGAAGGGTTGGTTACAAATTTTTCTCATTATTTTGTTACAGGTGGGCAGACAATAATGATGAGTAGATGTTTGTTTTGCTGATAGATAAGGCTGCAAGCTGGAGACGTTTGAAGGGTCCTAACCCAGAGCTAAGTCAAGTGATTAAAGTATTTCACCACAAGCAGCACACATGGACGGAATTCTAAACGTATGTAATTTTCACAGAATTTATTTATTTACTTAATTATTTATTTATTTAATTTATTTTGTTCGCTTCTCTCTGGTGTAGATAAGGTGTTATCTTGCACATAGGCGTAACCGACCATATGGGGGGGTTATAACATCCGCGGGGTCTGGGGGGTATTCCATACCCCCCAGGGAGAGGGGGTCCGGGGGTCCTCCCCCGGAAAATTTTAAAAATCAAGATGCAAAATAACGAGTTTTAAGCTTCCGGGGGTCCTCCTCCGGAAAATTTTAAAAATTAAGACGCAAAATAACGAGTTTTAAGCTTCCCACGCTTTATACTTGTATTAAGTAATTTATGGGCAGACTAAAAAAAATTATACAATTTTCGTTTTTTTAATCAATGGGGGGGGGGGGGGGTTCAAACCCCCAAAACCCCCCCTCGGTACGCCTATGATCTTGCATAACCAGAGGTGGATACAAAACCAATAATCTAATTTAAGAATAGAAAAATGATCAGATTATACAGTGTCGTCATTAAGTCGCTCCGCAGCACTTGTGCAGGCGAGAATCTGCAAAGAACCAGAATTCAATTGGCAGCACTGGTTATAATGTTCTGCTACAATAACTTAACGAAGGAATAACAGTAAAATAAAACCCATCTATTTACAGATGATGTTGAAAATGTTTACCATTTTCTTGAAGAATTAAATTCACCCAGTTTAATTTATTTTCGAAAACTTAAAGCTTCTCTCATCGCAGATTTAGTGTAATTACTGGTGCAAGTGATTTAATGACCATAAAATAGTGGAAAAATAAAAGATGCATTTATAACATAAAAATGTGAAAAATTACACGAAATTTAAAAAAAAGACCAATAAATTTACCATTGTTACTTACAATTAGTTTCTTTTAATTAATGAAATGCTAAAAGCAATTTAATGGATGACACGCACTTATTTTGTTACTAAAGAAAATTTATAGCCTACTACTTGGACACCCTTATTTCTGAACTGGCATGCCTATCATATTGCCCTTGCAAATATGTGCCATTTAAAAAGAAAGGGAAAAATTCTTTATTTCTACAATGGTGTTTACAATAAATCTGAATTAAAATTAACTATGAACACTTGGCGGAGATTAAAAAAAAATTGTCCTCTGTCTGAAAGTAACGATTTGTACATGGAAAAGCTCCTGTCTACCTCCACTAAAGTATGACCTAAAATGCCGAAAATGATCTAAAAATTGCCAAAAAAATTACCTATCTCTTTAAAAATGACAAAAAAATGCAAAATAAAGCAAAACATGCAAAAACAAATTGTCCTTATTTCATCAATGATTTCATGATACACATTTATATACATACTAGCTTAAAAGACCCGGCGTCGCCCGGGTTTTGTAATTTGTAATTGGAAATTAGCTTATGAAGGATTTTCAATTTTAAATTCTAGGCATTTATAATTTGAAATAGGAAGAACGACTTATTACACTCAAACTATTCCCTCAGAAAACGCTTGATATAGTTTTTTATGGCTCATAGAGGATCTAGAATTTTGCATCCCATCGCTTGTACAGTGCACAGCAAGCCTGGTAGAGGTTTAAATAAGAAGAAACAGAAATTCCTGTAACATAAAATTGTAATATCGAGGCGGGAAATTTCCCACTCTTATGTTACCATAAAGCCGTTTTGGGGATGGAATTAAACAGAAAGCATTATCACTTTCATACTTTTCTCTCCAAAAACCTGCGATATAATATAATAATATACACATTACCATACCTCGTTTTGTTTTCTCTATGTCCAGGGTAGAGAAAGTTATGTGATTCCATTATTTTAGTGGATTTCATTCTGTAATATTTATTTATAACATGAATTATTTTGATAACTTCTCTTATTTGTCAAAAGTGCATTTCATTTGTTTCTTCCAAGCCCACCTGATACCATTTGGCAACAATATATTCTGTGATTTGGAATTGATAATTTTATGTAAAAAGGGATTAAGTATTTTCAAAACCATTTAATTTTTGGCATTTAGAATCAGAATTTTTCAAAATCCTTTCTTAGTGAGCACCTACATTATAAAACGAAGGTACTGTCAAAATTCCAAGTCTCTACCTGTTATAGTTTAGGCTGTACGTTGATTCCTGTCATTCAGTCATTCAGTCAGTCAGGACAAAGCCTTTTATATATATAGAGATTGGAGCTATATTTTAACCTTTATATAAAAAAAGATGCAAAATCATCAAATGCCTTGCCCTAGTAATTACATATAGGCATACACACAGAACAACACACTCTCTACCGAGTGAGGTGCTCATGGTGGTAGCGTGTTGGACTCGCACTTGGGAGGTCCCATGTTCAAGCCCCATGGTTTCCCCAGTCGTAAAGGAAGGCAAATGTCGGATTGGATATTTCACTAATACCCATGGAATCAGTGGCGGACGCAGGCGGGGAATGGGGGGATATATCTCCCCCGAAATGTGAAAAAAAACTATAAATGCGAATCAGTATAGCAAATTTTACACATCTTAAATCATTTTACATTTACTTTCGGAAGTATTTCAACATGTGTTCTTCCTGCAATGTGAGTGGCCAGTTTTATAAACTCATTATATATGTAAGTAAATTTTTATTAGTATTCTTTCTACCTATTCAAATCACCCTCGAAAAAAATTCTGTGTCCGCCACTGCATAGAATCTAGGTTATCGAACAATTCGAAAGTGGTCGAGAATCAGTGACTGACGAACACCGTTCTGGCCGGCCTGTTGAAGTTGCGATTTAGCACCCACTGATTTCCATTTGTTTGGTTCACTGAAGGAGGCATTACGTGGGAAGAAGTTCCAGGATAACGAGGATGTCAAGAAATTTGTGGGAAATTGGCTCCGACACCAAGACAAAGAGTTCTTTGCAGCCGGTATAAAAAAACTAGTAACCCGTTGGGATAAGTGCATAAATGTTGATGGGGATTATGTTGATAAGTAGGAAAAGTCTTGTTTTGTAAAAATGAACGGTTTTTTTCTCCAGGTCAGTTTGTCTCTTAATTACTGAATGACCCTCGGATTATCCGACATTTGCCTTTATGAGATTCATTCCAGGTCCTGTTTAAGATGGATAAATGAAACCCCACTGTAATAGTTATTTACATTGTAAGACCGTTAAACGGAACTTAACAAGCAAGCACGAAGTTAAATTATTTCTGTGAGCCTGTTAAGTTTTTATGACAATTGAATTTCGTACGACATTTTATGTTGTTTTGAATCGAAAATTTTAAAAGGGAAATAATTCCAGTTCGTTTGTGCTTACAATAAGTAATCAAAAATCTTAATGGTAATTTCATATGTAGTGGAATTCACCTCTTTTGAGTGACAACAGTTTGTTTGAAAGAAAATCATTATTTGAAACAGTTGAACATCGCAGAATCGTTTATGTAAAACAATGACCTCTTGAACTTTTGCGAAAGGCAAATAATTAAACAATGTTGAAACCCCCCTGTGATAAGGACTTGCAGACTCTGATTGAATGGAGAGAAACGAAGATCGTAAGTAACGTTTTGAGCAAAACTATACATTATTTTGGCTTAGGGTTTGTGTTTTGTCAAAAATTTTAAACTGCCGGCATCTAGTTTATGGACCAAATTTTTATTGTCAAATTACTTGTTTCTCATATTTTGAAATGATTAATACTTAGGCTTCACGATAATAGTAGCAATAGGAATAATAGTATTTGTAGCGGTTAAAATGAATGAAAAGGATAATTATTTATTCGTACGAAAGGGAAGAGAACGACAGTGACATCTGGTGATATCCTCTATGACTGCTATTACGTGTTACGGTGTTATCACCAGGCTTTAAAACTTAGTGCCCGATCGAATATGTTAACAGCAACCGTACTGTACGGACTTTGCTCGGCGTATGCCCTAGCTACCATATGCTAGTTCACGTGATAGTAAACAAACCGGAATACAGATAGCCTATAGGAAGACCACAAAATAACTTCTCATTATCTAAACTCACATTACAATCATGCGAAACGATACTTTCTCCTGTTTGTGTATAATAGTCCCTCCCAAATGTTTCAATATATGTTTGCGTTTTAGAACGCTTTACTTTCGGCATGCCGAACACGTATTATAAATTTAAACACGCACAATGACAAGGTACACTGTTGACCAATTTGAGGTGCACCGTACTACGAGAGCATTCACTTCTCAGTACTACTATCAATGACTGTCTTATCAGCCTACGCAATCACCCTCCACCCCCTATACTCAGGTTGTTGGTAACCGGAATCAACTCCCTCTGTGGGTTCGGGGACTAAGTTTTAAAGCCTGGTTATCACATTTTCCTTTAACCTAATTGACCCAGCCCATAAAATGGAACTTTATAGATGGAGAGATTTCTGTTCAACATTTACGATTTGAAATAACATAAATTGATTTACTGAATAAAATAAATCTAGAAATATTAATGTTATACTTTTTAATTTTAGAGGATGCTGTCTCAATAATGGAAACCAAGGGGACCTCAATCAGGACAACACGTGGAATGGAGAAATTGCTCAGCTTTGCTGCGTATGGAGACATCATCGGCAGAATCGTGGGAGGAACATCATGTGAAGTAGGAGGAAAAGTTGTAAAAAAAATCATCTGACAAGATAACTATTTAGCAGTGAAAATCTTGAAATGTGCCTAGTGATGGAATCAATGAAAATTTTCTGTAGGTTGTAGGTGACATCTTAATTAATAGGTTAAATTAATTCTACAATACTTACTATTAACCTGTTTTTTCCTTAAGAGCCTGTTTCCCTGTATTGATGTTAACAATCTGCTCCCAGGGCCCTGTTTCATAGAAATTGCTAATAATATTAGAACTCATAATATTATTCATTAGTTATTAAAATCTTGTTTCATAGAAATATGAACACTACTCATAAAATCTCTTCACTAATATTATTAGTTCATTAGTCAGCCGTTTGATTTGGAGGTTATGGAGGTTATGTCTGGATTGTTGTTTGTTTTCCCCCATCTCAGTCTTTTTGTCAATACTATTTCAAAGCAGCATGGCCTACATATATCTTCATAATAACTAGCTCTAAGAAATGAACAAACCTGCCAGGCACTTATTCAAAATTTAAAATCACAAAATCTGAATTACATGGGTTTGAGAATAACTTATTAGCCCAAATACACTTATAGAAAAGCACCTAATATTATTAGTACATTTTATTAAATTCATATGTTTGTTCCATAAGATTATAGGCTATTCTTGGCCTAAAATTCCTTGGTCTGCGAACATATACTTCTTCATCACTGTTACTTGAATCAGAATCAGCCATTTTCTTGATTTTCACAACTTTGATGTCACAAATTCAACCTCTCTGCTAATCTTATGGGAGAAAATTCACTCATAGAAAAACAACTAATATTATGAGCAAATTCTATTACCATTGGTATGTATGAAACAGTTCACTAATAATATTAGTAACATTTACTAATAATTTAGGACCATGAACTCATAACTAATAATATTAGCTAATATTCTTATGAAACAGAAGACTAATAAAATTAACTAATATTATTATGTTTTTGCTAATAATATTAGTGTAAAGGTTCTATGAAACAGGGCCCAGGCATATATATTCGTGAAATCCTGGATACACTCATAAAATCAAATGACTTTATCTGCCCTGCAGAAGTTAGTTTACCAAGAAAACACAATAATTACAATTTGGCCTATATTTATAAATACTGTTCCTCCTACAGAAGGATTTGTTCAACAAGATCTGGGGTTATGATTGCATTTAAAATATTATTTTTCGTGCGCTGTCAAAAATGGTAGTAAATTTTTAGTGAAGATTTTTTATAATCCTTTATAATCTAAGTTTCATAATACTCTGTAATCTTATCACTTATGATTTCATTTTTTTGGTAAAAATTTAATGTTAGTAAGCTTAAATGTGTAGTTGTTCATATACACACTAAAGAAAAGGGATGAAAGGATAGAAGTAGAGATAGTAAGATACAAATAGAGGGTGCTTCGAACAGCTTGAAGGAAGAAAAGATAAAAAGATGAGTGGAGGGAAATAATAATAATAATAAAAATAATAATAATAAAAATAAATATCAAAATAATAATAATAATAATAATAATAATAATAATAATAATGATTGTGATAAAAATGAATAATAATCGTAATAATCATAATAAAATTTGATGATAATAATAGGCTTAATAAAATATTAATAATAATAATAATAATAATAATAATAATAATAATAATAATAATAATAATAATAATAATTGTATTTGCATTTGCCATTGCCCATTACACCAAATATTATGTGTATCTGTATTTTTATTGTTAATTGATAATTTCAGTAATTGTTTTATAATAAAAGTTAAATTTTTAAAGGAATTTCAAAGAATATGAATAAAATAGACGAATGAAGAAGGAAATAAAAGAGAAGGGATGGGAAGAAGGGAATGAGGGGAAGTATTAAGAAACAGGGGTAAGAGGAGGAGCGTGTGAAGAGGAGTTATAAGATGAAATGAAAAAAAGGAGGGAGAGGTTGAAGAAAGACAATTCGGAGACTGGAAATGATGAAAGGACAGTGCTAAGGAAGAGAGGTAAAGAAAAAAATAGAGAAAGGAGACTGGAATAGAAGGTATGAGGGAGGGACAGAACTTAGAGAATTAAAAGAGAGGGAATGATGGAAAGAGAAAAAGAAGAGAGGAGGAAAGGGAAAGAGAGGTAGGTGGAATAAAAAGAAAGAAGGTAGGACTTAGGGAATTACGATAATATAACATAATATAACATTTAGGAATTGATGCTAATTAGTAATATATATTTAAATTTCAATTATATTTTGTAATAACTAAGAATGTATTTGTTTAGACTTTTATCTTTTTTATTTCTTTATTTTTAGTCATTTGTATTATATATTCATATTATTCAAGTACTTATGTTCGAATTTTTTCTTTGTATTTAATGTACGTTTCTTGTATTCTTATATATGAGTTCTTTTTTAATTCATTATTAATCATTATTATTATTATGTATTTCATGTTTTTGCCCTGGCTGAGTGGTAGAGAAGGCCTTATGGCCTTAACTCCGCCAGGTTAAATAAATAAATAAAATAAAATAAATAAAAAGAAGGAAGCGAGAGAGGAAAGAATGAAAGAAATTTGTAAGAGATATATAGATTATGACTGTGTGAGTAAACCGACTAATGTACACCCTGTAGATTAAGTGGCCGCATTGGAAAAGTGCGCATTCATCTGTGTAAGCGTCAACTATTTTCACCATGTGAATCTAAAATAGTCTGACTTTTTTAAAATGTCTAACTTGTAACCACTCTTTAGAGAACTTATACGAAAGTAAGACTCAGAGTTTAGTAAAACTAGTTTGTGTATAGAAATTTGAGAACAGAATCATTAGAGCAGTTTCAGAGAATTTGACAAATATGTAATTTTTCTTGCAAACAGAGTAAAAGTGAGAGAAAGTCTTGTGAAAGCTTCATGTCTCATTCCCGGGAGGTATAAAAATCTCGGTCTTATAATACAGAGTGGTCCACCCAAAAGAGGTAACAGAGGTAAAATCTAAAATGTTTCGGTTACCTCTTTTGGGTCAGACTGTATATTTCATGTTACAAATATGTTTCAGAAAATTATAGTATTGGATTCAGGAGGATTTAAAAAATATATTGATAGTACTAAAGAGATCTCAAATTGCAGGGTCAAACAGAATTCTTTGTCTATGGTATTTAAATCGACTAATAAAACAGCTTCAAGAGCTAAGGGCGGTTCATGAGCGTAAAGGTTGGTGGTTCGAATCCTATTGTAATATACATTGTTTTTTTAAGGGGATTCGAACCAGCGATCTTTCCAGTAGAAGCACAGTGCTCCAATCCTTTCAGCCAAATAAAAAAAAACTGCATTTTCTGTTACCATATCATAGGCTAACAGCTTACCACAATTTTGTAATCATGAAAAAGAAAAGTTGTAGTGGGGTTTGAACCTATGACCTTCTCAATGAATGCACAGCGCTCCGACGCTTTTAGCCAAATGACATTTTTTGTTAATTTGTTATATTGTCTGAACGTACAATATCATTCTATATAGTAGTAAAACTACATTAAAAATGAGGTAGAGGTAGGATTCGATCCAGGTACCCAAGCGTTGACAGCACACTCCTCCAACGCTTGAAGATATTAATTTTGAAGTGAAACTTCTTTAGCCGCGCGAAATTGTTACGCACAAAATCGTCACGAAATTAGTGGGGATGTACAGATAGTAAACTCAGTGAATAGCCTAAGCTTATTAAAAAATAAATAAATAAATAAAACAAACACCAAAATTAAAAAATTGGCTTTTCCAAAATAAAAATAAAAATCCAAAACACCAAAATTAAATAATTCAAAATTTAAAAATCCAAAAATCCAAAATTAAAAAATCTAAAAATTAAAAATATTTACGGGAGCAAGCGGGGGGAAGTTATCAGGCATGAGTGGGGCGGGCTATTACTGCTTCTAACTAGTGGCATGGTGAACCCTTCACCATTATAAAAAAACCAAAATTTACAACATAAAAAAATCCAGAATTAAAAAATCAAGATTTAAAAAATAAAAAATTCCTAAAATAAAAAATTTAATATATAAAATATCTAAAATTAAAAATCGGAAATAAAAAATTATAAAATTCAAAAAATTAAAAAATTCAAAATTCAAAATTTAAAAAACCAAAATTGAAAATCCAATTTAAAAAATCTAAAAATCCATATGAAAAATCCAAAATGAAAAAATTCAAAATAGAATAAAAAGTTTAATGCTCCGAAATTTAAAAAATCTAATATTGAAAAATTTAAAATTCCAAAATTTAAAAATCCAAAATTAAAAATTAAAAAATCTATAGTTTATAAATGAAAAATTAAATATTAAAATATCAAAATCCAAAATTAAAAAATCGGCTTTTCCAAAATAAAAATAAAATTAAAAAATCCAAAACACCAAAATTAAAAAATTAAAAATTTTAAAATCCAAAAACCAAAAATTAAAAAATCGAAAAATTAAAAATATTTATGGGAGCAAGCGGGGGGAAGTTATCAGGCATGAGTGGGGGGGCTATTACTGCTTCGAACTAGTGGCGTGGTGAACCCTTCACCATTATAAAAAATCCAAAATTTACAACATAAAAAAATCAAGATTTAAAAAATAAAAAATTCCTAAAATAAAAAATAAAAAATTTAAAATACAAAAGATCTAAAAATTAAAAATCAGAAATAAAAAATTAGAAAGTCAAAAAAATCCAAAATTCAAAAATCCAAAATCGAAAATCCAATTTAAAAAATCTAAAAATCCATATATAAATCCAAAATGAAAAAAATTCAAGATAAAATAAAAAGTTTAATGGTCCGAAATTTAAAAAATCTAAAATTAAAAATTTAACATTCCAAAATTTAATAAATAAAAATCCAAAATTATAAAATTCAAAAATCTATAGTTATAAATGAAAAATTAAATATTAAAGTATCAAAATCCAAAATTAAAAAATCGGCTTTTCCAAAATAAAAATTTAAAAATCCAAAACACCAAAATTAAATAATTCAAAATTTAAAAATCCAAAAATCCAAAATTAAAAAATCGAAAAATTAAAAATATTTACGGGAGCAAGCGGGGGGAAGTTATCAGGCATGAGTGGGGCGGGCTATTACTGCTTCGAACTAGTGGCGTGGTGAACCCTTCACCATTATAAAAAATTCAAAAATTACAACATAAAAAATCCAGAATTAAAAATATCATGATTTAAAAAATAGAAAATTTCTAACATAAAAATAAAAATTTTAAAATATAAAATATCTGGAAATTAAAAATTGGAAATAAAAAATTAGAAAAAAATTAAAAAAATCAAAATATAAAAATTTAAAAAACCAAAATCGAAAATCCAATTTAAGAAATCTAAAAATACATATGAAAAATCCAAAATGAAAAAATTCAAAATAAAATAAAAAGTTTAATGCTCCGAAATTTAAAAAATATAAAATTAAATTAATTTAAAAATCCAAAATTTAATAAATAAAATACAAATTTAAAAAATTCAAAAATCAATAGTTATAAATGAAAAATTAAATATTAAAATATAAAAACCAAAATTAAAAAATCGGCTTTTCCAAAATAAAAATAAAAATTTAAAAATCCAAAACACCAAAATTAAATAATTCAAAATTTAAAAATCCAAAATTAAAAAATCTAAAAATTAAAAATATATACGGGAGCAAGCGGGGGGGGGGACGTTATCAGGGATGAGTGGGGGGGCTTTTACTGCTTCGAACTAGTGGCGTGGTGAATTCTTCACCATAATAAAAAATCCAAAATTTACAACATAAAATTCCAGAATTAAAAAAATTCAAGATTAAAAAAAATCAAGATTTAAAAAATAAAAAATTCATAAATTAAAAAATAAAAAATTAAAAAATCCAAAATTTAAAAAAACCAAAATCGGAAATCCTTTTAAAAAATCTAAAATCCATATGAAAAATCCAAAATGGAGAAATTCAAAATAAAATATAAAGTTTAATGCTCCGAAATTTAGAATTAAAAAATTTAAAATTCCAAAATTTAAAAATCCGAAATTTAATAAATAAAAATTTAAATTTAAAAAATTCAAAATTCAAAAATTAAAAAATTCAAAATCTATAGTTATAAATGAAAAATTAAATATTAAAATATCAAAATGCAACATTTAAAAAATCTGAAAATCCAAATTTCAAAAGTAGAAAATTTAATATTAAAAAATCCAAAGTTAAAAAATTAAACGAACCAAAATTTAAAAATCAATATCGAAAATTTAAAATCTATAAATCCAAAATAAAATAATTAAATATCCAAAATTGAAAAGTTCAAAAAATACGAAGTTCAAAGCTCCAAAATTTATAAAAATCAATTAAAAAAACCAAATTAAAAAAATATAAAATAAAAAGATTCAAAATAGAAAAATCAAAATTTAAAAATATACATAGTTAAACAATTTAAATCGAAAATTAAAAAAATTAAAAATCCAAAATTTAAAAAATCTAAGAGATCAAAAATTTAAAAAATTCGAAATCTTAAAAACAAAAAGTTAAACGGCCCAACATTTAAAAAATCCAAAAGAATCCAAGATTAAAACAAGTTTCACTTCGGTCGCAAGGCGTTCCACGCATTCTTTTTTTTTTTTTTTTTTTTTTTTTTTTTTTTTTTTTTTTTATTTTACACGTCGCAATTCAATCATTTCAATTTTCAATCCCAATAATTAAATATTTCATATAAAATACGGCTATATCGGTATTCGATCCGTGCACGCTAGCATCAGTAGTACAGCCCACCAACGACCTGTCTTCTCTTAACTCCTTGGCTACTACCATCTAAGCAATGTTAAGATACTTTCCGACCAATTATTCAGCAGAAAATTCAGAAATTCCAGCAGAACGTCAGCCCGGTGGATTCGGGCAGGAATTTCGCTCAGAATGAGATTTTTCAGAAAACTTTGCCAGGACTGGTATCCGTGCCCTGCACCTTTTCACTCCGCACTGACCCACTGCGCCACGACGCTTCGATAGCCTACAAGTGTAGCCTAAGGTTTTGAAACATACTTATATAAATTAAACCGCGATTTTTCATCTACAAAATATTTTCAGAAATCCAAGGCCTTGACACTAGATCCTGCCGCTGGAAGACCAGAGGACACAGGAAATAAATTTTAATTCTTCTTACTTTAAATCTTACTTCACCGAGATTCGAACCATTGACTCTGGCATTTGAAACTCAGCCGTCCAACGAACTCGGCCATTTCTCATATTGCTATCATATTAAAATGTTTACTATGTTATATAACTAAAACTAACTTGTAATAGTACTTTTAATACTTACTTGTATTAGTACTGTAATAGTACACTTTGTTTTCCATTATTCATTCTCAACTGTAAATGTTTAATTTTGAACATGAGGTATTTCGTTTGTATTTCTGTTGTGATATTGTAACATAATTTTCATATCTTTATTCATGTATTTTTTTCATATGAGCAATCTTATTTTTTGTCTAAAATTATAATATGTTTGTTCTATATATAATGTTCATAATATAATTTTAGTACGACTGAACTGACCCCGTACACGAGCTATGCCCATGCGTTGCAAATTATACTCTTTTGTAATTGTAATAATTGTTTTTATACTATTTATATTTTGTATTTGTAATAATTTGTAATAATTAGAAAATTTTATAATAAAAAAACTTCCTTATAATTCTTAATTAAAATCTTATCTTCACTGAGATTCGAACAACTGACCCTGGCATTAGAACCTCAACCCTCCAACGACCTCAGTCATTTCTCTATTGAAATAAAGTAATTTTTACTACGTTATACATTTTTTTATAATTCTTAATTAAATTCCTACTTCACTGAGAATCGAACCACTCACTCTATCACTTTATTATGTTATTAACTTTCTTAGAATTATTAATAAATAAATATCTTACCTTCTCTGAGATTCGAACTTTGGCACTGAATGTTGATGACCTCCAACCTATGACAAATCCATCATGTTTGAGTTCATGTACTTGAGCTTCGGAAACACATCAGAATTTTTTGAAGTAAAACTTCTTTAGTGGCGGTAGAGGGTAAATCTGGAAAATCAGTCACACTAAAACCGTCACGAATTCAGTCACAATCAGTCACGAAATCAGTCACTCTCTTACTTGTTTCGGTGCGGACTGCACAGAAAACAATCAACTCAATGATTGGGAGTAATCAAAGGAAATTTTTGAGACCTTACTTCCTCAATGGCAATAGACAATTCCTAAGCAATCTAAAGGTATATTATCTATTTTATGGAACCCAGAGGTTCATTACCGCGAAAATCCAAAATTAAAAAATACGAATTTCCAAAATTTAAAAAAACAAAATTTATTTTAAAACATCCAAAAATTCAAAATTTAATAAATAAAAAATTCCAAAATAAATGAAAAAATAAAAAATAAAAAAATCGAAAATACCAAAATTGAAAAATCTAAAAATCCAAAATTATAAAATACAAAATTAAAAAATAAAAAAAAAAATAAAAAATTCAAAGAATCAAAATTTAAAAAATCCAAAATAAAAAAATTTAAAGAATAAAAATTTAAAAATTTAAAGATCCAAAATTTAAAAATCCAAAAGTCCAAAAGTAGAAAAATTAAAAATCCAAAATTAAGAAATACAAATTTCCAAAATTAAAAAAAAAATAAAAAATAATAAATTCCAAAATTTAAAAAATAAAAAGTTTAAAATAAAAAAAAAAATTAAAAAAAAAATCAATTCAAAGATCGAAAATTTAAAAATCCAAAATTAAAAATTCAAAGATGCAAAATTAAAAAGTCCAAAATTTATAAAGTCCATAAACCCAATATCAAAAAGTCCAATAATGCAAAATTGAAAAATCCGATAAACAAAAATTGAAAAAATTAAATAAAGTTTTACTTCTGTCGCGTGGCGTTCCACGCACTCTTTTTTATTATCACTAGACTTTGGCACTTACAAATTATGCAGAGAATCGTCGTGATTCTTAAAATAATAAGGATATTCTTTGAAACGAAATTGTATTAGCCTATAATTATATAAACGTCACATCGTGCACTTGCCGGTATTTAATTACCCAGATGTGTTTCGTCACCTAAGATATTTCTCATTTCCGCTTCGTGGATAAATTACAGCTATTATGTCGTGTATTTGTATTTTTACTCTTCCACGTTTTCAATTTCATCCATGTCGGCTCTTCAGCTGTTTTCACTGCATCTGTTAGAGTAGAGGGGGTGAGGCTTCATTTCAGTTTTAAATTTCATTTCGTAATAAAGCACTGGAGCTGTTAGCGACGTGTTGAAAGATGTTCGTGAAGAGAAGACACCATCAAATTACCAGTAGCATCAAACGTGTTATTACACCGCCACTCACCGCAATTCGTGCCTTCTTTGTTTGGAATGACAGATTGTAACGAAATTAAGGAAAACCATGGAAACAAACAATACAGGCACCAGGAAGAAACGTGTAATGATCTTATATAACCAATGTTTGGGAAATAAATGGTGTAAAGTATGTAGCACAAACTTTCTGGAATATACGTGTTAAAGGCTAGCAAGAAAAAAGTAAATTATAGGGACAACTAAATTTTATTTATTGCATTTTCAGAAAACAAATAAGTATCTAGAATGGAAAGCATCAGGGTCGGTTTTTATATTCAATGCTTTTACCATGAAATAATAATAATAATAATAAGTAAAGTAAAGTGGTCCCTATACAGGCCATGGAGGCCCAGAGGGTTCCAGGAGGTTGAGGCTCCTAGATTTTGGACATTCGGCACATGAAGGTGGTAAGGTTGTCAGCCTTACGCACCGGCCGCCTTAACCTCAGGATTGCACCTGGTACTCATTTCTGTTAGAAGCTGAGTCGACCCCAGGGCCATCGTGCCACCAGAAGGATTAGGCCAATTGAAAATCTCAACGACCTCATCGAGAATCGAACCCGCGACCTTCCGGTTTGTAGCGCAGCGCCTCAACCACTACGCTACGGCGGACCCATAATAATAATAATAATAATAATAATAATAATAATAATAATAATAATAATAATAATAACAACAACATGAACTTGGGGTTTAAATGGTTTCCTCAATCTCAAAGGCAAAAATGCAAGATAAATTTTGATATAGCCGAACAATAGAAGCAAATACTGCACTAATGAGTTATTACAAAGTGCCTATTAGGCCTAATATATATTTGAATGGCCACGAGGTTTGATTTGAACCCAGGACCTCTTCCTTATTATTCGCATTTAAGTAATGTTATTTCGTTTTTATCTTGGTACCTATTAAGCTTAGGCTATAAAGAAATGTATTTAACAAAGAATGTTCTTTTTAATTTACTCTATATAGCTTTACTGTGGAAGGTTTTCATGTATCGCCTTCAGTAATGGAGATAATCTAGACCTATATATGTACCGGTAGGCCTATATGCGAGAATGTAAAAAAAACACACTTCAATGTGTAGTAGTTTATTTTGAGAAGCGAAAGAACAACATTATTTCGCGTACATTCGGTAAAAAGTAAAAATATTAGACTGTTAAAGTATAAACAATTCAGTTAAATATTTTTCATGTCTTACAAATACAAGTTTCATTAACAGTAGGACCAGGTGTGATTGGAAATGATCTCCATTTGTCAGTACATCTTTATAATATAGGCCTACTAGCTTAATAGGCCCGGCGTCGCTTGTTTATGCAATGAAGTACGTATTTAATTTATATAATTTAATAATAACCTTGTACAATGGAATCAGTGTAAATCATTCCTAACTTAAAACTTGCGTTGTACAAAAATCTCTTCTGCAGAGGTGGCATCGCGTAAATTTTAACAACCGAACTTGTTTATAACTATGGTATTCCGGCAATATTTACCAAAATTTTAATTTTTTTAGTGTACTTTGGACCATTAGATGTACCCAACTTTCAAGGATCTGTTTTCAAGGCAAAAAAATGCGTCTTATGGTCCGTAAAATACAGTACATAAATATCGTGGAGACCACTGGTAAAATAACTTGTGAGTTTCTCTTCTTATTGTTTAATCATAGTAACGTTTTTTAATATAGGCCTACGTCAACAGTTCAAATATATATACATTTATTACGGTCAAGACTCCGAATCTTTTAAACATAGTTAATCAGCTAGCATTTCTATTTCAATTAATCATTTCTCATTGTTCTTAGCACTTGTTTTGCTGTTTTAGTAAAATTTTAGTAAAATTTACAATTTCTTCAAAGAAAATGTCATATCTTAGAACACTTTCAAATACAGGGGGAAAAAATAGAGGTAACTTAAAAAATCAGGTAAACTGATATAACAAAGTTCCAGAATGTTTTGTTTAATCAGTGGTAATTGCAATTATGATATACAGAAAATAAGTTAATTTTGTTATCGATTTACGAGTTAAGCTCCAGATTGATTCATTAAGCAGGTCTTACAGAAGAAGAAAGGTCTAGTTTGATAAGCATATGTGAAGGAATATGGTGGGTAGCGTTATTTATCAAAGCTTCCAAAGCCGTATATAAACACTGTAAAACAATATGTTGTCATGAGAACTGATATGCATTTGATAAATTCCTTCTAATATATTAAAGCAAAAAAGGCACTAAATTGGGCATTACTCCGGTGCCGGTGAACCGATTTGGTCCAATATCAATAGGTTCTTCCTATGGAAGTTATAAATGCGTATACAAAGTTTCATGAAAATCCGATAGAGAGTTTTTGAGTTATCGAGCGTAGGCCTAAATACATGGACAGACAGACAAACAGACAGACAGACGGACGGACATTTTCCCCTCCATCAAACAATCTCATAAAGTACCATTCTGGCACTTAATAATGGGAAATGTAGTACTGAAATTCCTAAACAAAACAATAATTCTTGCTTGACTTCTTGGATAAGAAATAAGAAATCATTAAGTACGTTCCTACTGATAAATAAATACTTCCATCATTTTATGATTAAGGAATTCAGCCGGCCTTTCTATTTGATCACTTATTTCTTTCAAGGACAAAGTTGTTAAAAACAAACGATCACATTTTACAGATCGGCACGTCATAATTTTGAAAGTAAACACATTCACATGCTAGTGTGAAGTTATTCAAGCTGCAATAAAAGTAAAGCCATGAATAAACACACCATTAGCGATAATGGTTTAACAAGTATTCGTTGGCATTGACCAGTAGCCTAATGTATCAACGAGAATGATTCAATATCCCTTACAAAGAGGCATCTTCGTTTCGATGTTGAAACATGTACGAGGGTGGATCGAAAAGTAACGCACTATAATTCGTTTTACAAAAAGTTTAATAGGTACAATTACAAACAAATGCACACAAGAAGGGACATCTTTTGACTATTTTTCTGCATAGTCGCCAAGTTTCTCAACACATTTCTCCCATCGTGACACCAGATTCAAAATACCCTGTTCATAGAAGTCCGTTCGGTTGGAGTACAGCCATCTGAAGACTGCTGTTTTCACTTCTGCATCTGATGCAAAGCGTTTACCGGCCAGGAATTTCTTCATGAGACCAAACAAATGAAAGTCCGGCGGTGCCAGGTCTAGACTGTATTAACCAAATTTGTTGGTCCAACCAAATTTGTTGGTCCAACCAAATTTGTTGGTCCAACCAAATGTGTTGGTCCAACCAAATTTGTTTGTGCAACATGGGGGCACCTGGATCCGTCAGACTTTCATTAAAACTGGACGCAATTTTATCTGATAAAACGCCACTTCGTTACTGGACGCGTAAGGAATCAGCGTCCGGTGATTAATATGTTTCATGCTGCCATGAGCACAATGAAAACATATTATTGGAACTCGAAATAATATGAAAATCTATTGGTTAAAATCACAATTTCGATTCGGTGCAAGCCAGTTCGTGTGCTTTTATAGCGTTTTGATGTAAGCAACTACCACGACACCCTCCATCTTGTGATGCGCACTATTGGTAGTATTGGGAACTCGGACGATTAATCGATTCCATTCATGGACTGTTCATTCATCTAGTATACCGTGATCTTAGGGCTGAGAGAATATTGACAAAGAATGCCCGTACCAAGGGCACTATAAGTAGAGGAAGTATTGTTTTCGACCCCCAAATTCGAAATTTAGTTTATAACATAAATACACTTTTTGAGGTCTCCTAAATACAAAAATACTATTTTCGGAAACATGTCTGTGTGTCTGTGTGTCTGTTGCACAAATGTTCTCACATATACGATTTAAAAGTTAGCACAGAAAACCGTAGGACTACTATAAGCCAGAAAGTATAAATTAAAACTACAGAGAAAAGCACAAACTCTATATAGGAAACATAAATCTCAGCGCATAGCCTATTATGCTCAATCGCATTAAAATGGGATAAAAATTAAAAGCTATATAGGAATTCAATTCAATTAACATATTTTGTCTACAAGTAACAATATTTTCTTCTATCTTTATTAAAGAAATCTGAAAATCGTATTTTTTATTCATAACTCGTAGATGAAGTCTCGCATTCTTTACATGATAATGGCATGCTTTCGTTTAATCTATGCTGGTACAATCGAATCGTCGTTCTTTCCCTTTTATTTTTGTAATCGATCTCTGAGTTATGCTCCAGATCGTTTTATAACGTGGGTCGCGTGCCTTCCGACCCGGTTGGGAAATTTTCAGTCGTGAAAAATCCCTTTCTCGCGTTCAGGGCTAGATGTTTAGGGTTAAGTATTAGATCCCGGTATCACGAATGTTCTTTAAATTTCGGTAATCTGATGTATGCCAGTGTGACACATTTTCCAAGTTAAAAGAACTTAGACTTATGATCTAATATTAACTATCTAAATTTATGATCCAAGTGTTAAAGAAGAGATTTTATTTTGGATGGAGGTTATGTTTGCTAAATGAGCTCCTTTAGGGCGAGTGTAGCAATCCTACGAGCAAAACAGAATCATTTTACCACATGTATCATATTATATATATATATGTAACATCGATTACATCTATTACATTTATTTTTCCTATTGGTGATAGAATTAAGAGGTCATAATTATATGAGTCGAGTTCTTATTAATAACAACATTATTCTACAACGTTTCACGTGGATACTACTATGCATAATTTATACTAACTTGTCTGTCAGATTTTATTTGGGTTATGTATCCTTCGGCGATGCGATGTGACGTGGTACTGACATTACCTTCATTTTTACTATCAGTTTACACGAAGAGAATGTCATACATAATATATAGTACTAAGATGCTAACTTTTATTTGGGCAGAGGAAGTTATGTGACTTTCACATCAGATATTTTATGACTGGATTTGCGTTTAAGGGAAGGTTCGTGAATCTGTGGTGCGTTTTAATCGTTTAATTTTGAATCTGTCTGTCCATATGGGGGCACATGATCCTTTTCAGTCGTTTTATTTATTTATTTACTGCGTCTAACAATATAATTGTAATTAAATTATGTAATTCATTGCGTTTGATATAAAACCATCTCAATGTTGCAAATGCAATATTATATCATTATTTTGCTGTTAAATAAATTGTTCAAAAACGTCTAGCGATTGAATTTTAAAAAGCGGACAAGTCCGTGGGCACCTACTAGTTATGGCCCACCACTTATGGGTAACCATACGAGAGAGATTCATGGCCGAGTGCACCAATCTCGGGATTCAGAATACCGCGGTAAAGTTGCTTAGTTTACCCTGGTAAAGTCATATTTTCGTTGCATCGTGCTCGGTTTCGACTTTTACCGCGGTAAGATGCAAACCGGCCGTGAAGGAGCTGTAAAGTGAGAAAACCGCTGTTTTCTTTCCAAGATGGAGATCAGCGTAATGTATCATATTTATGATATCTAGGCCAAAAGCTAATTGAATATAAAGAATAATGAGAGACAGGTGGGATCTATTTGAAGAATGAACGATGGTGCATATCTTTGCAAATACTGTGCTGTAACATCGATTGAAATTACCTTCCTTTCTTACCTCAACTAAACCAGGTCCATCGAGTAGGCTAGTGGGCGTAACCACGATTAGTACGATTAGTTTGAATTCAGACGACATATAGGCTATACGCAATATAATAATCCATTTTATCCTTATGAACATTTATTACTGAACAATAAGGCAAGAAATAAATGAAATATGGAAAACCCGTGGGCCTAGGCCAACTTTGCAGTGAATGGCTACATGCATCACGATATAGCCTATGTACCGGTATATAGTGTATGTAATCAATTTTTCATACTTGCACACACACACGACCATAATTATAACAGCCATTTCATGGCTATGTAGATGACTTTGCACCTAAAATTTCCACTAGTCGAATGGGAATAAAAGTGAAGCTATGTCGAACTCAGAACAGAGATTTCATGGTGTTGCTTTGCCTTAGATTGCACAGGTGTGAGAATTATTCTTTAAAACATAAAAGTTAATTTATTGAAATGTACAGACAGGTGGGATCTATTTGAAGAATGAACGATGGTACATATGTTTGCAAATGTTGTATGTAACATCGATTGAAATGACCTCATCCAAACCAGGTCCAATTGAATTCAAAGTCAGACATATATACCCAATATAATATTCCATTTTATCCGTACAAACATTTATTATTGCACAATAAGGCAAAAAATAAATGAAATTGGGCCTAGCTGAGTCACCGTGACTGGAAGACGTGCAGAGAGAGCGAACCTAGCGGCCATGGAAGAAACCAACACAAGTCAACACAAACCAACACAAAATTTCTCCATGGGATTGGCTTCATAGCAGAGTAACCGCGATATTTCCAAGCATTAGCAAACCGCGATATTTTAGCAATGGTGCACAGAGATTTTGAAAATACCCCGGTATTACGTTTACCGCGGTTACGAAACGGCTGAGAAAACCGGAGAATGGTGCACTTGGGCATCAGTCTGGCGCTGTGAATCGCTCTCTCAGTTGAGAGAGCATCGGAGATACTTTCTTTCTAAAATATGCTCATGAAATGTTCAACAGGTGCAATATTAGTAGTTTCATATATAGGCCTATATATCGACATTTCTTCTTGTTGTTTCTACCAGTTTTACCTCTCCACTTCTATAAACTGTTTATGCCCCCTCGTCTTTCAGGGAGAGGGATTAGCTACTGGATCACATACAAACATTTCTGACTGGATTCGGACAAGGATGGAGGACTTCCCCGGATGAGTGATCAGCACAATGTCGGTGACACCTCCAAGACAACACGAACACAGAGGACAAGATACACCAGGGAAATTTAAAAAAAATAACAACAAATAATTCAGGTATATCTGTCTCGCAGTCGCGAATCTAACGATAAACTCGTAAACTCGAGTTGGATTTATTAAGAATATTCCATGAATAAAAATGTAACGGATTATACAAATAATAATTACTTTCGTGCTTTGCTGTATAAAAACGAAACTTAACAGCTGCGAGGTCACGGTATACTATGCATCAACCATTCATGAATCGATTCCAGTTACCATGTTGTGACCGATGTTACCAATTGGGGTAAGCAGAACAGAATAAAAGCACATAAACTGGCTTGCACCGAATCGAAGTTGTATTTTTAATCAATGTACAGGTAGGGGGGGGGGAAGCTAAAATATCTAAGTTGCCGATATGAGCCACTGCGCATGCCTAGCGGCATTCACAGGATAGTAGACACTTGATACGCTGTGGTGGCTGATCTACAGATTGTAAATCTGTTGAGCAATTTGATTGCCACAACGATTGAGTACAGCCTACTTACACACAGTGCAATCTAAGCATTCTGTTGGTGTAAGTAGGAATCTAAATATGAATATTTTTTCCCCTACCTGTACATTTATATCATTTCAATTTCCAAAAAGGTTATGTTGTATAAAATAATGTGTTTTTATTGTGTTCACTGGCAGTATGTCACGTATTAGTCACCGACGTTGATGCCTTACGTGTCCAGTAACGAGCTGACGTTTGCTGTAAGCAACTACCACGACGCCCTCCATCTTGTGATGCGCACTATTGGTAGCATTGGGAACTCTGATCGATTGGACTTTTCATTCATCTAGTGTGCCGTGACCTTACGGCTGACAGAATATTGACAACGAAGTAAGAAAATAATTATTATATTAAAACTAGCTGAAAAGGCCCGGCGTCGCCCGGGCTTTGTATTTTTTAATTTGAAATTAACTTATGGAGGACTTTGTGTATGTAGAACTTGAAATGAAGAAAAATATTTATCACACTCAAACTATTCCATCAGAAAATGCCAGATATAGCTTTTTATGGCTCATAGAGGATGTCGAATGCTGCATTCCGTTGCTTCTACACATAATGCTTGGGAGAGGTTGAAATAAGAAGAAACATAAATTAAATAAGATTGTATTGACTTGACGGAAAATTTTATTTCTCATTCTCATGTTACCATACAACCGTTTCGGGGCTGAAATAAAAGAGAAATGCAGAATCACTTTCATACTTTCCTCCCCTAAAACCCGGGACATAAAATACTGCGAGCATAGGACTCAAAATGTTCCACCCCATGCTTAGGGCCTATGATAAACATCCCTATTTCTCAACTAATACAAAGCCTACAGCTATGGATAACGTATAAGCGGAAAGGATTATTTACAGACTTCTGATATAGCATACTCACACACTTAAGTTGTCCCTGCAATACGACCTCTTCTTCTACATCAAAATGTGAAGTGAGAAAATATTTCTTATGTCGAGGGTAGAGAAAGTTATGTGACTACATCACACTGTGCTTTATTTTCGTGGATTTCATTTTCAGTAATTATTTTCGCCAATATATTACATCGATGAAATCATAATTCGTTAAAGTCCAGCATTATATAGTCGCCAAAGCCCAATGTTATCAAAGTAAACAATACACTGTTGTCATGTGAACTGAACAGCATTTCATTTTTTTCAGTATAATATTCACAGAAATTATATAATTTTCAAGGGAAGGACTGATTTGTTTCAATTTTAATGTTGACCGCGTTACTTCCCGGGCTTAACTGGGTATGTGTGCAAAATGTCGTGTAAATTGGTAAAGAAATGTAGATTTGTATAAGGAACAAACATACATACATACATACATACATACACACTTTCGATTTTATATATTAGAAAATCATTACATTTTATTCATAGAAAAGTCATAATAAATCCTACTCGAGATTACGAGTTTCATTAGGATAAATTCTGACACCTGAAGATATTTTAAAAATTTTCAGTGGCGAATGACAGCGCAATAAGCACTCAATAAACTCCATCTCAATTAGGCAAATAAGGTGAGCGTGTGGCTGGAACGAGCAGTTCCCACGCCCAGACATCCGGGAGGAGATCCCAGCGGAGAGACACAACCCAGCATATGTGTGCATGCGTAAATGGAATAATGTTGAGGATGTGATTTTACGTTCCTGGGAATTAATTAGGTAATTAGGTGTGTTCTCTACGTGCAAAATCTCTAAATAAATTTGCTCTACCCATGACATTGATTAATGTAACTAGTGGAAATATTTTAGTTCTATCCTGAAGATCTCTTCCCCAATTCGGTGTTGTGATACATTTTGAAGTATTTTCGGAAACATGTTTGTAAACACCGAAGATCCCGCAGGGTGACCAGAAGCGCTCTAAAAGAGCACTTTAATAATAATAATAATAATAATAATAATAATAATAATAATAATAATATTCTCTCTTCTTTCTTTGTCGTAGTTTTACGTCTCCCTTTTACGATTTAAGCGACCCAAGCCGCCCGGGCCTTACAGGGCCGCGACCTGTCGGGAGAAGGATTATGTATGCATCACATACATACTTTTTGACCAGACAAAGACATGGAGGGCCTCCCCGGATGAATGATCATCCCAATGCCGGGGCCACCTCCGAGACAACACGAACACATAGGACGAGACACAACATTCACACATACATTCACTCTGAACAAAGCGAAGATGGGATGAAGATTATAATGACGGCCAGATGATATCCAGGGACCACAAGGGCCTAAAGTCACCCGACATTTGTCTCACAGGTGAGGAAAAACCGCAGAAAAAAACCCACCTAGGTAACTTGTCCCGACCTGGATTCGAATCCGGGCCCGCAGCTTGAGAGGAGCGAACGCATCTCCTACACCACAGCGGTGCAACATAAAAATAATAATAATAATAATAATAATAATAATAATAATAATAATAATAATGCTTTATTTTACCTGACACAGTTAAGGTCCTAAGGCCTTATCTTCCACTCAACCAGGAGAGAAAAAAGAAAGAAAGAAAAAAAAAAAAAGAAATACAAACAACTTACAAAATAATTGATTATACAATAAGTGATCTTATAAGAAATATTACACAAAAGAAATAAGTTTTAAGATGAATTAATAATTATTTACAGAAATAGACACCTTAGTAATAATTCTTACAATCTAATTACAAGGATATAAGGATATTCAAATTGACACCACTATTTTAAAAAAGTAAAATAATTAAATAAATATTAATAATAGGTAAATAATTAAGCTAAGCATTTTCATTAATTTTTAAATAATTTAGTAATTTCGGTTCGGTGCAAGCCAGTTGGTGTACTTTTATTATGTTCTGCTGTTAGCTTACCTGAATGAAGTTAATTATCTCTTATATGCACAATTGGTAGCACTGATCACACCATGAACATGGTAACTCGAATCGTAGCACTGGTCAACAACAACTCGAATCGATTCATGGATGGTTGATTCATAGTATGCCGTGAACTCGCAGCTGTTAGTTTTGTTTTTATACAACAAAGCACGAAAGTAATTATTATTTGTATAAACCGTTACATTTTTATTCGTGGAATAGTCTTAATAGATCCAACTCGAGTTGACGAATTTCATAAGATAAATTCGCTCCTGCTGCGCAGTCGCGAATCTATCGATGAACGCGTAAATTCTCGTGGGATTACCTATGATAACATGGCCGTCAGTTATAATGTTATTATCACGAATTACGTATTTTAAGTTATGAGAATTACAGGATGTATTCTTATATATTATTAACAAATTTCGGACCTAATTATAATCCTTGCACCTAGGGACACATTTTTAACGTTGTTTCGTTTCGTAAAAATTAAAATTTTAATGATACGGAGCTAGGGATAGTCCCGTTTAACACGAATACATTTCAAATAATTTTAGTGTGGAACTCAAGATGACTTGTATAAAACTAGCAGGTGCCCGCGGCTTCGCCCACGATAATTAATTGAAAAATTAAAAATCAAGAGTATAATAATTATTAAAACATTATATTTATTAACACTTGCACGCGAATCATTCATAAACTAAGCCATTAATAATATTAATGAAACAGCTAAAATTCCGGCTTCAGAGTACATTCTACGATTAGAAAGCGCCCCCTGGGAAAACTATATCAGAATCAATTATGCAGTTCCAAAGGGACCTGTGAACACATAATACGTATTGTTTCTCAACTGTTTGTTGACAGGTGAATATGATGTGAATTTTATTTGATCAATTCAGTGTAATTTTCAGAAATTATATAATGTTTCAAGGGAAGGAATGGTTTGTTTGGATTATTATTATCAGCGATATTTCAAGAGTTAAACCATCAATATTTTACTGTTGGTGCCCCCGGCTTGACTCCAGGATTTTTAAGAAATTTACACTGGAAGTTTATTAAAAATGTTTGTGGTTCAGAGCTATGAAAATTGTAAGTAAAAATAAAATTAGAATATTTGTTCATTGTGTTCATTTCACTTAGGCCTTATATAATAAAGAAACAGTTTTCCTAATTTTGTAGTCGTCATTAAAGTTTAGACTGCGAGACACGAACATCGCCGAGTATACCCGATGAACACACGAAGCGGGTGAGCGAGCAAGCACGCTATTTAGGGCCGTTGAATTGTATAGGAGTAGATAATTTGACCCCCAGTTCCTGCGAAGTTGGGCAGGCCTGGTGTAGGTAATCACCAGGGCCCGGATTCTGATGACCTAAAATTGTTTGAAAAATGACCAAATAATGACCTTAAATTTTAAAGAAAATGACTTAATAATGATAAAGAATTACCTAAAAACTGATATTTTATTTATAAACTACCATGTGTCCGCGGCTTCGCCCGCGATAATTATTTCAAAATTTAAAAATTAAAAATCAAGAGCATTATAGTTAAATCATTATATTTATTAAAATCTAAATCACGTGGACTACATACCACGATTAGATAGCGTCGCCTGGTATAGTGCAGTTACTCATTGGATGGCCAGTCGGCTTCAAAGGTTTCGGTGTTTCTTTATGTTAATTGATCTGACTAAATCGGTCTTGGACTTCCGCTATCCAAAACAAAAGCAACGTTGCAATATTCTCTCATTGTTATCACTGACCTCAGTTCTTCCTTCGCTTTATTCAATTATTGCAGTTCAGATACTTCGGCAAAAAGAAATAAACGAGATAACCAAATTAAATATAATAAATGACAGATTAATTGCCCAAATTTATTCAAACTAAAATCATAAAATCTCATAGCCCGTGTTTGGTCTTAAAATGACCGTGAAAAGACGGAACATTCATTATAAATATTATTAACTAGAAAGAAGGCAAAGGTAAAAAGTTTAACAACATCATTTTAAATGTCTATTAAAATGAGATTGCAGTGAATAGACAGAGAAGCTGGGAATTTCCCTAGCAGACCTAGCGGGTGCGAGACAAGGCAATGCAGGTAACCAGGTACCGTGCATCGGAAATCTCCCAAGGTCTAATCAAAGGGTACTGATCCACTTAAGTAATTCTAAGAAGTCGGCTATTATGTTCAAGCCTAGCTTCTGATTTTGCTACTGATACAACACGCTGTCGGTTTTTCCACTTAAACCTTCTTAGAAATCCGAGACGCTAAGTTGTGGGTTTTGAGAATAAGGGAAATCCAATTGATTTCCGTGGGCGACTAACATATTATTATTGGTCGGGAGAATTTGCCAATAAGAATTAATCTATAGTACCACGTGCCGGGATTCATGAATAATAATTAAGAAGAGTAGGGATAAATGTTTGTCCGAGAAAGTTTTCCTTATGCCTAGGGTGGCGATGTTAAATCACTCTACTTCAAGGCCCCGTGCCTAGAGCAGCCAACAGGACTCTACGTCGAGGCCGCGTGCCTACATCAATTACTCTACGTCGAGGCAGTGCGCCTATAGCAGTGTAAAATCACTCATCTTTGTGGCATCGTGCCTACAGTATTAATTGGACTTATAAAATCTTCGCTGGGGAACTAATCGACTTAGAAGGATTCTTACTTTCAATCGCGATTAGTCAAAATCATATACGGCAGCAATTGTATCACTAGTAACGATCTACCGAGAACTTTTAACAATATTAATTATTCACAAACAAATTTTGTAATTATTGTCAATGACTGGACTTGTATTTCCAACGTTTTGAATAAACAGAATATTCCTTCAGTGTTCAAAGAAACTGCATTATTATTCAAGCAATAATATTAAGGTGTTCTTCGCTTCCTACCCTGAAGCTAGAGGGAAGTGCTCGACGATCGACTGACTGACCGGAGGCGAGTTCGACACACAAAGACAGAAAAATTCAGTATATGCATTATACTGTGGCGCCCAGGTAAAACATCCTATTCCACCGAACCGCTGTACAATTCACACGTGTTATTGTTTAGTGTAACATGATCTTGCAACCAAGCATTTCACTCCACGCGGAGTAGACGAGTAGCTGTCAAAATCGCCACAGGACATTCTTAGATTTTGATTGGCTGGGGTAACTAGCTGATTGGTGCGGTAAAAACAAAGAACATGGGTTGAGCTGTCGGCAAACTTTACCTCCTAACGAAAGGAAGCCGCCTGGGTATGCAATGAGTAACTGGACTATAAAAGCGACCTCAGATTCGAGTTGCTTGGCCCAGAAAATCCTTGTATAGTTTCGTTCAAATTGAACAATGTTTGACCATATTTAGGCCTATTTTGATTGTCCCTCTTCCGTCTATGTTGAAAATTTCAGATGTATGCGTGCCTTGACATTATAAACAAATGATTCGACCTGCGTGGGTTTTTATTTCCAAGGTATGACAAAAATAGCCAAAGCCTAGATAGCGTCGCCTGGTAAAAGCGACCTCAGATTCGAGTTCCCTGGCCCAGAAAACCCCTGCATCAGTGGCGACTCCTGGTTTTTTAGTTGTGTAGGATGGTGTGGAGAGAGCGAATTAACCCATTCACTGCTATTGACGTACATAATAATATATAATAATAATAATAATAATAATAATAATAATAGTTTATTTAACCTGGAGAAGTTAAGACCGTAAGGTCTTTTCTTCCACTTCACCAGGGACTAAAAGTATGCGTCGCCGTAAAAAATACATAAAGGCTGAGATGTAAATTTAATATAATAATGCTTTATCCTAAAATATGAAAAGATTTAACCACGTATGAAAACTGTCGTTTACGGAAATGAGCTATTCCGCTATAATTTTCATAGTTGATATCAAACTTGATATTACTCCAGGAATACTTAACTTATATTGAAATATAAACAGCACTGTAAAGTTTAATAATAGCTAGGCCTATAATATATACCAAGAAATGAAATAAATAAATATTAATAAAAATATGATCACTCCCCACTTAGAAAACAAGCTGTCGAACGTGAGGAACACAAAACACATGTGAGGAAGGACTGTAAGACGTCCTCAACTTCGTCCATATGAAACTGGCTTCTCACTACCTTTTCCCTTCCCACCTCCCCCTTCACATGCCCAAGAGCTTTAACAACGGCATGGACTACGTAACATCAACAGTGAGTGACTGAGGACGTCCTCGCAAATACCAACCTGCTCAAAAAGGAACCGCTAACTTCCTTCCTGAGTGCTCTACAATAACGCTGTTTTGTCAATTTATTGTTTTAATTTTGACAATGAATGCTAGTAAACATTTATGTTGATCAATTATGAAGTGTAGGATGATCCTCACATCCTATATGGAATAATCGCCACTGCGGCCTGCATAGTGAGTTTCGTCCAAGTCGAACAATGTTTGACCATATTTAGGCCTATATTGAATATCCCTCTTCCGTGTTAGGTTGAAAATTTCATACGTCTGCGGGCCTTGATATTCTAAACAAATGAATCGTCCAGGATGGACTTACAAAATCAAGCGATCGCCCGCGATAATTATTTCAAAAATGAAAAATTAAGAGCATAATAGTAAAATCATTATATTTATTAACACCTAAATCACGTGGACTACATAGGCCTACCACGATTAGATAGCGTCGCCTCGTAAAAGCGACCTCAGATTCGAGGTCCTTGGCCCAGAAAACCCCTGTTTAGTGAGTTTCGTCCAAATCGAACAACGTTTGACCACATTTAGGCCTATATTGATTATCCCACTTATAATAATAATAATAATAATCCTCTTCGGGATTAGGTTTAAAATTTCATATGTATGCGTGCCTTGACATTAAAAACAAATGAATCGACCAGCGTGAGCTACAACATTCAAGCGATCGCGGAAGTTTCATTTCCAAGGTATGACAAAAATAGACAAAGCCAACTGTAATTGATTTGACATTGAAATATATTACTGAAAACTGATGCTTCCAAAACGCAAAAAATGCACGTTTTCTGCCCGTTTTTCACTCATAACTTGCGAAGGAAAGCTAAAATTAAAATTCCGGCTTCGAGGTGCACTTTCCGACCATTTAGTCCATCTATGTTTAAAATTTCAGATCTCTGCGTTCAATAGATTTCGCTGGGCATCACGGACAGACAGACAGACAGACACTTCCTTTTATTAATATAGGTAAAATATTATTGTGCACACAAAGTTGTGGACTAATTTGCTCATAATTGAAAAAACTATAAATGCAAAAAGGATGTTGTAGGTCTAAAAAGTTTGTTTTTTGTTCTTGATTGGAGCATTTGAGAAGAAAAGTAAGAAAATTGTTTTAAAGTAGATCCTACAAAAATGTTGCATTATGGTAACCTACTAATTTATATAAATATTGGCCTATGAAAAAAAGCTTGCAAATCCTACCTTATTCAGGATTGCAATAAATTACTGTCAGCATACGGAGATTATTGAAGGTATAAAAGTTAATATACGGTACTTAATGTAAATGCATGAAAATTACTATATAAAGAAGCAAATGACACGAAAATTACCAAAAACTGACGTAAAATAGAAATAAATGCATAAAATGACAAAAAGTGACCTAGTAAAAGTGCATTTCTATAATCTAGAGGCCATGATTAAGATTTATCTAGAAGTTGGTAATGTCTATGCAGCATCAATAAAAGCATGACATGTCATTAAAATCCGGGCCCTGGTAATCACTGTTCCCTTCGCTGGAACGGAAAGCGGGTAGATGGTGCTTCAATGTAAGTTTTCATAGTAGGAAATTTTCTCAACTGAAATGAAATAATACCCCTTGTATTACATCTCATCAGGTGGAGTGACATCGGTGGTTTTATCAATGGAAACCTTTGTCATTGATTGGACATAATGCTATCGCATCATCTAGACAACATACAATCATAGCCTATAAAGAAATTCTCCCCTTCATTTGTCAATACGGTTTTACTATCTTATCTGAATAGATTGGCATGATCAATTTGGAAGCCAGCGTATCAAATCCTAACAAATGAACAATACACACAAAAGAAAAGGAAAGGATGGATGTATAGAAGAGACCGAATTCACAAAACTTGCTGGGACATCTGAATTGAAGTTTAATTCCTCCTTAAAGGCTGACAGTGACAAAAACACAGTAGAATGTGAATGCCTTAAAGGTTATACTAAACAATCTGATATATATCTGGTATTGACTGGTTTGATCTAATTTTTATGTTCTGCAGCCTATTATTTGTCATTCTTAAAGCGGATGGATAATGTTGAGGAATACTGAATTTGAACGTCACTGGAACAGGATAATCTTATGGCTGATGGAAGTACGCACGTGGTGATGTGATGAGAAAGTTATAGGCCTATAGCACCTATAAAACGACAAAAATTAAACTGAACAGGTTTCTATTCAAAATTTGATTGTTTTAATTTTTTGTTATTAGGTAGATTGGCTTATGTGACATAAATAAAAATGAATAAAGGTAAAATCGCAATGTAAGGGGACCCAATTTTTTAACGAAATTTATTTAAAAAAAACACCGAATATATCAGGTATTTTGTTATAGATATAGTTTTTGTTTTTTAGTACCGCCTTATGCCCTCTATTTATTTTATAGGATGTTCCAGGATGAATGTATATTGCCAATATCAGTTACATATATTTATTAAGTATAATTACAAGTTATAAAAATATATCACTAGATTGATTTCGTCACTATTTTAAAATATTAAAATGATCAGCATAATGTGATATAAAAGTTAAAATGATCTTGTCAGATTATGCAAGTTGTAACATCTAGAGAATATAGTTTGATGTTTGTATTCAAATGTGTTCAGTTATAAAATAACCTGCTAGATAGGTTCGTCATATAGGTGTACATTTAACCAAAATACACTGCGTTAAAACTCACTATTGGAATTGTTTTAGTAGGCAGCTAGATGGTTTTTTGATGGGCAAGAAATACCTTGTTGTTTCTTCTCTTGAAGCTAGTGATGAAATTGTCTTTGCTGGATAAAAAACTTTGTTGTTTCTTCTCTTGTAGCTAGCTGAACTGTTAGGATCTTGTTGTTCCGTTGGTGTGTTGTGATCCTACTATCTGGTATTGGCAATCTTTGTTCATCGCTGGATTCAATAGTTGGAATGCATTTCGACCTCAAATATATAGGTCATCTTCAGCCCTATTAAAGTATTTAAGATACGAACAATTTAGAATAGGTAATTGAAATTATTGAAATAAATTATCAGAATGAAAATTTTTATATAAGCTTGCCTTATTATTGAGTACTTGGTACTTGGTTTTTAGTTAAATGTACACCTATATGACGAACCTATCTAGCAGGTTATTTTATAACTGAACACATTTGAATACAAACATCAAGCTATATTCTGTAGCTATTCTCAACTTGCATAATCTGACAAGATCATTTTAACTTTTTATATCACATTATGCTGATCATTTTAATATTTTAAAATAGTGACGAAATCAATCTAGTGATATATTTTTATAACTTGTAATTATACTTAATAAATATATGTAACTGATATTGGCAATATACATTCATCCTGGAACATCCTAAACAAAAACAAACACTATTACTACGGACCCTCTTTGGATATCATGAAATTCTTGTTATAGATAGCTCTCTGGAGACGAGATGTTGTCTCGACGAATGATTTGGTCCGACCCACCCGCCTTAAACGATACACTTTATTTTATAACACGATCTAGCGAATAGTAGCGTCAATTCCGCCATATTTTTACCTTCGTATGAAGATGAAATTAGTGATTGAACGTTAGAGGAGTGACGTCACACCAGCAGAACACGTAGAATTCTGGAAACAGGTTCACAAACACAACCAACCTCGCTGGAGAGATATAACTTAATATGGCACATTTACGAAACTGGAGAGTTCAGAATACCCTACTAAAAAAATATCACAGTTCATATCTAAACAGAATCTGTCACTAATACTAATATCACCGTTCTTAGCCTAACTGCCACTAAACTAAAATTTCGGGAGAATTCAGAACCTACTAAATTAATATCACCGTTCCTATCCTAACTGCCACATGTTGGTCAACCTGCTTCGCTGAAAAAATCACCGTCCGTGGAAGCCTGCTCACATCTCGAGATGTGCGACTTTGCCTGTGATTCTACTGCTTTCGTTATGCAGTCACATAGAGTACTAGCCTGTTCAGTAATTGCAGTATTGCTGACTCCAGGGATTACTCTATACGAGGTTGGGTCCCCGTTGTCTTCCTTCACTTTGTAAAGCATTTTAACTGTAGCTTTTTCCCGGACGGTAGGCTACCTGTCTCAGGCATGCGTTATGCATTTTCCAAATTTTCCGGTGGAGTCTTTCAAGTGCTCATTGTAGACTACCGGTATATCAAGTCCTTGTTGTTCTTCGTCGCCTTAATAGCCGATGTTATAGGCCCTACAGGGTGTTAATGAATAACACCGAAATATTTTACCTGTGTATAGAGGGGACATAGACAAGCAACTTTTATTATTTATTATATTAATAATAATAAAAAATTAACTTCAATATAAATAACTAGCTTAAAAGGCCTGGCGTCGCCAGAGTTTTGTATTTTGTAATTCGAAATTAACTTATGAAGGACTTTCGATATATAGGTATTACAAATTTGAAACGAAGAACGACTTATCACACTCAAACTATTCCCTCAGAAAATGCTTGATATAGCTTTTTATGGCTCATAGACGATGTAGAATTTTGCATCCCATCGCTTGTACACACCAAGCCTGGTAGGGGTTCAAATAAGAAGAAACAGAGATTCCGGTAACATAAAATTGTATTGTTTTTGCGGAATATTTTATTTCTGACTTTCACGTTACCATACATCCGTTTCGGGGATGAAATTAAAAAGATATTCAATATCACTTTCATACTTCCCTCTCCAAAAAACCTGCGATATAATACCTTAATATACATATTACCATACCTCGTATGGTATTTATTCTCTATGTCGAGGGTAGGGAAAGTTATGTGATTGGATCACATTGTGTATTAGATGAATTATATCGATAGCTTCTCTAATTTGTCGAAGTCCCTATCATTTATTTTCAAACCTACTTGAGACCAATGCCAACAATGCACTGTTGTCATGAGAACTGTGATTTTGATCTAACAATTCTGTGTAAAGTGGGATTAAGTTTTCGAACAAAACATTTGATTTTTGCATTTAAAATCAAAATCTTGTAAAATCCTTTCTTAGTAAACACTTACATTATGAAAAGAAGGTACTGTCAAAATTCCAAGTCTCTACCTGTTATAGTTTAGGCTCTACGTTGATTTTCTGTCAGTCATTCATTAAGTCATTAAGTCAGTCAGTAAGTCAGGACAAAGCCCCTTGTATTTATAGAGAAAGAAGAGATTATATTTTCGTGAAAAAATCTGAATTCAAGAAACGAAAAGTATTCTATTGTACTATGTAGGTCCATGAAATTTCCCCACTTAAATAGCAATAATAAAAGTGGGTCTAAGTCATAATATATTATATTCATTTTATTTTCACTCTCTTTCATGATTTATTTTGTTAATCTAATAATCTATAGAATAGTCGGAGTAACTATTTACTCAATTAAAAACCTAGAGATTGTACATTAATTTTTGAATGATATATTCATCAACCTAAAAACATCAAAAGGCTAACAAAGGTTGTGAAAATTATATTTTGATGTTTTTTAAAACTTTAATTAAAATATGAAACCGCTCAGAAGCAACTTAGGATATATTGCCTTTAGCAATTGTGTTAGCTCTGCCACATTTTAATCTTATTTCGTAGAATCCCGTCTTCGAGTTTTCTGATAGGCCTATAATACATTGCAGATAATTTCTCGTGCGAATATTTGAAAAATGGTAATATTTTTATAATATAATATAATAATTAAGACCAAATAACACAATAAAATATTTTAATATTTAAACAAATCTCTCTATAACTTCATTATGGTGAAACCAAAATAATTATTCTCCAACATTTAAAACAAATGTATTAGTGTTAGATGGAACTCATTCCAATAAGAAAGAAACACAGTAGGCCAATGTATTATTATAGATTATCCCAATAAGAACGCCGGATTTGAATTGGCCTACATTTTTAAGCTGTGGGATTGGCAACACTGATTGGCATTTCTGTTTCCTGTATTTGTTCCAATTACTTGGTATGGAGCGCTACACTGCTGAACAACGGGTTTTAAGGTAAAATCGCAATGTAGGGGGGCCCACTTTGAAAGCCAACTTTCGTTTCATAAACACCTAATATCACACGTATTTTGTTATTGATAGCTCTCTGTCTCGACGAATGATTTGGTCCAACCCGCCCGCCCTAAACGATACACTTTCTTCTATAACACGATCTAGCGAAAAGTAGCGTCAATTCCGCCATATTAGGTAGATTTCGAAGAAAAATCTACCTATTGCAATGGATACCACTTCATGATTTTCGAAAAATTCTTTCATATCTTTACGTTTCATGCTCCCCTAAGTACGAAACCACCGCCCGTTCAAAAAAAAAAAAAAATTGTGATATTTATATATATATTTATATATATATATCTTTACACGCTAGCGGCCGTAATTTTGAAGATATTTGAACCAAATTTTAATATGTTATTTCTAGGCCCAATAGTTTGGACAAGTTCGTTAATGGGCAAAATTTGCCCAAGGGGGTGGGCGGGGGTTGAAATTTTAAAACATTTTTATCTCGGCCCCTATGAAGTATAGAGGGAAACTTTGTTTGAATAAATTAGAGTACTCCCTATGGAGGTCACAGTGACACCAACGATTCGGGGTTTTGGGGGGATGGAAATTCGAAATTTTTGAAACTACGTCTTGTGGGGTATCGTTGAAAAGCTCTTGATGAGTACTCTACAAATCAATAAATAGTTTCTTGATAGCTCTCATATGACGCGAGATTTTAATGTTTGAAAATAATAACACTTAAAAGAATTATTATATTATCATAATTTTGTCTTGTTTAGCGGCTTTGCTAATTTTATTCATTGCTGATCTTGCGCACGGCCTCCCAGAATATTATATCCTATTCTTGTTGTCAAAACAAATGATTGTAGGCTCTTCCTCTTTACCGAATTCAGTTCTTATTACTGCAGGATTACCATGCCAAGGCTAAAGAAGAAGAGTGCTATGCAGCGACAATAAATTAAACCAAAAGCACTTCGAAATCTACCTCCGCCTGTAGGCCTGCCTAAAGGGATTTTTTTATCTTCGTATGATGAAGAAATTCTTGATTGGACGTTAGAGGTGTGACGTCCCACCAGCAGAACACGTAGCATTCTGGGAAACAGGTTCACCAACACAACGAACCTCGCAGCAGAGATACAATGGCACATTTAGGAAACGGGAGAATTCAGAATGCCCTATTAATTTAATATCACTGTTCATAACCAAACAGAACCTGTCACTAACACTAGTGACACCGTTCCTAACCTAACTGCCTCATGTTGGTCAATCTGCGAGAAGGTTCCCCATACATTGCGACTTTGCCTAAATAAATCTCTATATATATAAAAGGCTTTGTCCTGACTGACAGGAATCAACGTAGAGCCTAAACTATAACAGGTAGAGACTTGGAATTTAGACAGTTCCTTCGTTTCATAATGTAGGTGCTCACTAAGAAGGAATTTTAAAAAATTATGATTTTAAATGCCAAAAATCAAGTGTTTTTGAGAATACTTAATCCCTTCTTACACAGAATTATCGAATCCGAATCACATTTGACATTAAAACATATTGTTTCCAGTGCTTTTCAGATGGGTTTGGAATTAAATTAAATGGAAGTTTGACAATTACAGTTGGCTTTGTCTATTTCTGTCATACCTTGAAATAAAACTTTCGCGATCGCTTGCATGTTGTAAGCCCTAATATGGTCAAACATTGTTTTATTTGGACGAAACTCACTATACAGGGGTTTTCTGGACCAAGGAACTCGAATCTCAGGTCGCTTTTGCCAGGTGACGCTATCTAATCGTGGTATGTAGTCCACGTGATTTAGGTGTTAATAAAATATAATGATTTAACTATTATGCTCTTAATTTTTAATTTTTGAAATAATTATCGCGGGCGAAGCCGCGGGCACATGCTAGTATACACATAAAAATCTTATATGAAGAGCAAATAGTCCCTTGCCTGCTTAAATATTCAGTAGGGAATACAGGAAAGACAAGAGTAGGCCTACGCTAATAACGAAAGAATATGTTTAAATCTGCTATAGGTTATGACCAAGGCCCGGATTCTGATGACCTAAAATTGTTTGAAAAATGACCAATAAAATGACCCTAAATTTTAAAGGAAATGACTGAATTATAAAAAATATGACCTAATAACTGATATTTTATTTATAAAAATTATTATTGTACGCACAAAATGTTAGACTAATTTGTACATAATTGTAAAAACTGTAAATAACTGTAATGGAGTGAATGTTCTTTTCTCGCGAAAATTTATACTGGCGAGTCAAACTTCGGTATTTCCTTTTCCGGTCTGCCGGATTATATTATTGTTTATTTGCTTATTGAGGGTAAACAGTAGTTTGCACTCTCAAATCTAAGCAGGTGCCAATCTAATAACAATAGTAATGTAATACAAAATGTTGGCGTTTGTTTGATTCTCATTTCCGACCGAGACATGACAACACTCAACACCGAGTTTTTCCTTCTTGCATTAAACAAACAACACTTCAAAGATGGCACCGCTAGCGACGAAAAAAGTTAATACACTCAATGTAAATGCATGAAAATGATTAAATAAGGAAGCGAATGACTTGAAAATGGCTAAATAATGACGCGAAATTGAAATAAATGGCCTAAAAATATAAAAATTCATACAATTACAAAAAATGAACTAATAAAAATGTAATTAATTAGTTTCATTTTTCCAGTGGTATAGTTGAATATATGGTAGTTTTGTAGATTCCGCCTATATACCACTAAATATAACAATAAGCTGAAGTTAATGAGAAAAAGGAAAAAAAAATAATTGAATACTATGGGTTTATTAAGTTATTATAAGGTAAGTATTGTAAAATTAATACATCAATTAAATCTTACATATGTGACAAAACTTATATGTCAACATGTCATCTGCAAATTTATGACAATTATTTGAATGTTTAATTCAAATATGATTATATTTTAATCCAACTATATTTTAACCCAATAAGTGACTAGATTATCTTTAATCTTTATAATTTTTAATATTGTTTCACTAAATTGACTCAATGGTATTTTAATATTTTAGATTTAATTGATTTATTAATTTTACAATACTTACCTTATAATAACTGAATAAACCCATAGTATTTCATAGTATTCAATTATTTTTTTTTCCTTTTTCTCATTAACTTCAGCTTATTGTTATATTTAGTGGTATATAGGCGGAATCTACAAAACTACCATATAATAAAAATGTATTTCTACAAACTAGAGGCCATGATTAGGATTTATCTACAAGTTGACAATGTCTATGCAGCATCAATAAAAAGATGACATGTCATTAGAATTCGGGCCCTGGTGATGACATGCTATGGGCTATTGCCGTGTAGGCTATTATTGCATACTGTCAGCTAAAGATTTCAGTTGGCGTAAACTTAATATTTGTGGGGTAGAGCACTATATCCTTAGCCGTACAGTTTTCCTTCCTGACACTGAAAACTTAATTTACTATACTTACTTTTGTTGCAGGAATTGATTCAGGGGTGAAAGTAGTAGTTTTTAGAACTTTATCTTGTATTTTACCCCTTGCAATCAGTTCATTTTTATTACGCATAAAACACGGCAGCCATATTGTGGTTCTGAGTGAAGTAGGATGAGCAAATGCAAAGCAGGATGACCAACTGATCTTGCAATAAGGTAAGTAGTGGCAGGTAGATTCTATTTTAGTGACAATTATGTTAGGTTAAATCTCTTTTCTCTATATATAAAAGGCTTTGTCCTGACTGACTGACTGACTGACAGGAATCAACGTAGAGCCTAAACTATAATAGGTAGAGACTTGGAATTTTGACAGTACCTTCGTTTCATAATGTAGGTGCTCACTAAGAAAGGATTTTGAAAAATTCTGATTTTAAATGCCAAAAAATCAAATGTTTTTGAGAATACTTAATCCCTTTTTACATAGAATTATCGAATCCGAATCACATTTGACATTAAAACATATTGTTACCAGTGGGTTTCAGATGGGTTTGGAATTAAATTAAATGGAAGTTTGACAATTGCTATTGCTTTGGCTATTTTTGTCATACCTTGGAAATTAAACTTTCGCGATCGCTTGAATGTTGTAAGCCCTAATATGGCCAAACATTGTTTTATTTGGACGAAATTCACTATACAGGGGTTTTCGGGATCAAGGAACTCGAATCTGAGGTCGCTTTTACCAGGCGATGCTATCTAATCGTGGTATGTAGTCCACATGATTTAGGTGTTAATAAATATAATGATTTCATTATTATGCTCTTAATTTTTAATTTTTGAAATAATTATGCTAGTACTATATATACTCCTTTATTGTACCAGGCCAGGACAGTCTCTCTCACCAGCTGATCAGTTCCGGCCGGTTTGTGTTATGGCATTACGCTAATGCTTCAAGACATTTGTACATCGCGTGGGAAGCTGAAATCTTTAATGATATTTATTTTCAGTTACTGATAATTTTACATGTAAAGTAAACCTCCAAGAATAAAGATAGATTTATTATGCCGATTTTTAACATAAAATGAAACCGTTCGTACTCGCGACATAACACACTCACCTTTCTGAATCCGTAAAACAATATTATGCAATACTTCATTCCATATTATATTACTATACAAATGTCACACTATATACACAACATACTACGGTATTACATCTCGTAATATACAGCTGGTAATTTCTATGAGAAAACGTAGTAAAACACAGAACACAACGTTCAATCCCAACACTGAAACCATCAACTGCCGGCCGGCCGGCCGGAATCAAATGTTTTCAGATTGAACTGCTCCGACCTGGTACAATAAAGGAGGCCGTGATAGAGGACAATACAGGACACTTTGCGATATATCGAGGGACAATATCTTTAGCACCATCTAGCGGCCCAACCTGCTACTACTGAATACAGATGCAGTAACTAGATACAAAGATATCAACCAAATTCTATTAAAGCAGCCGAAGTAGCCAACCTCGGCATGTCATGTATGAGGGATATGGTTTTTCTATCTATTTATGGTCCAGAAAAAAAATACTGGTTTGGAAATAAATGACCTAAAATATTCAAACAAAAAAGCAACATTGAAAAAAAGAGAAAGTTGTTGTTGTTGTTGTTAGCAACCGCTAAGTTGAAATATTTGTGTTTTCATTGATATTACTTTCTCGCTTATACGTAGTATATTATTATTGTGTCTCCAACGAGAAAAAGCCCTACTGTACAAATATATGCTAGGGCTATAGTTTAACAAAATACATACTAAAATATGTTATTGCGAATCAATACAAGAAATATGAAATAATTTTGCCATGAATCTGTAACACTTATCTCTACAAAACCTTGAAAATGTCACTGACAAATTTCTGGAACTGTGTGAAACAACACTGTTTTTTGAACATTTGTGTTAAAGGTGGTTCGAATCTTATGTTGCAAAAATCAAAATGGAGTTCTAAGAGGTGTCTCTGTCGTTCAACCACTGGGCACTCAAATAACAGATGGTTGACTGTTTGATTCTGGTGAAGACAGGAGCATGGTATAGAGAAAGTATTGTGATCGTGACAAAAAATCGAAATCGAGTTAACACCGGGAAAGCATGTTTCACGATGCCTAGAAACCGAAAAACGTGTTTTTGGTTTGACGTCTGTCCGTCTGTCTGTCTGTATGTCTGTCTGTCTGTCTGTCAGTCCGTCTGTCTGTGGACAAGCACAGCGGGTAAACGGTTCATTGTATTTACTTCATTTTTTTGAATTAAGGACTTTTTCGAAATTTTGTCGAGCCGCCCAGAAATTTAGTTTTACAACTGAAATATTAAGGGGACTTTTCATGAAAACTTTTTTAAAAATTTTGATTTTTGAAAAAATGGCTCTAACGATTTTAATAAAAATTTAAAATTGGAAACTCTTATCTATGACTAATAAAATGGCTATATCTGTATTTCTGCAAAAATGACTTAAGGGGTACTTTACTGGTATCCATTTTCAATTTTTCTAGATTATATCCATTACAGTAGGCGATACACGAAAACCTACCACAGTAAAGTTGTAGAGAAAATTAAAATGAACATTTTTTGTTTAACACATTTCTTTATACGTTTAATAGATATCAAGATAAAAACGAAATAAGTACGGCTTAAATGCGAATTTCAGAACATACATGTCAATTAAAATATGAATGACATTTTGTTGCCCCTAGTAACAAGAAAACTATAGGCCTAATGTACACTTATTGTTGTGAAATGCAACCAGTTTAGCTCAGTCGCAATGAACACACCAAAACCAATTACAGCGAGGTGATATGGGCTAACAGGGAAGAGGTCCTGAGTTCAAATCAAACCTTGTGGCCGCCCAAATTGACTTGGGTTTTTCATAGTTTCCTCATTCGCAAAGGCAAACGCCGGGTTTGTAGGACATGCTTACTTTCCATAACTCATCGCCGCTACGTCACTGGATATTATAATAGTTTAAACCGAATATCACAAAAGAAGACATCACTATACAATAGAATCAGATGACACGAATGAGTTGCTACTATAGACTAATGGTTCACGCAACCATACTAAACACGTGATATAACCTACATGCAGTTGCGTGCAATATAACCTAAGTAGTAGTAGTAGTTGTGGCGAAATTCAATTATAAGTCGCCCCTTAAGTTCCGCCCATTCGATATTCACATTTGCACGGACTGTGTGATGTATTTTGTTTCTGAGCGAAGCAGAGTGACCAACTGTCCTTATTTATTGCTGCAAGTGCTTTGCACCCACTATCCTTATATACTGTCGCAAGTGCCTTGTATTCACCTCTACATATAGCTAAATAATGCATAACACTAACCACATAGTTATGTGCGCGAAGCGGAGGCGGCAGCCGTAGCGAAGCGCCCTTGCATTTTCGAATAATGTACGATACACTGTTTGTAGGTTTCGAAAATGTGGCATATTATATCTCCCGCAAGGTTTGTCAGCCTGTCACCTCTCGTCTAGCGGTGTGACGTCATACCTCCAACGTCCAATCACGAGTTTCTTCATAATACGAGGAGAGAAGAATTCGCTAGATCGTGGTATAAAAGAAACTGCATTGGTGGGTGGGTTGGGTGGGGCCGATTTATCCCAAGGTGCGACTTATATTTGAATTTTCCCGTAGTAGTACTAGTAGTACTAATAATATGCAGTTTTACTGCCATTCATTATTATTATTATTATTATTATTATTATTATTATTATTATTATTATTATTATTATTATTATTATTATTATTATTATTATTATTATTATTATTATTATTATTATTATTATTATTATTATTATTTCACGGTAAAAGCATTAAACATGAAGATCGACTCTGATGGTTTCCGTTCTAGATACTTCTTAGTTTTATGAAAATGTAATAAATAAAATGTAATTGTACTTTAATTTACTTTTTTTCTGTGCTAGCCTTTAACACGTATATGCGAGAAAGTTTGTGCAACATATTTTTGCACCATTTATTTTGATAACTATTTCGGAAGTTCTGTGTTTTGTTTGCTCATTATTATCATTATAGTTACTTAAACAGTGTTTTGGTCCTTAGTGTTTGGTGAAATAATAAAACATTGCAGTTTATATGTATTTTGAATATTTTAATTTGTCCCCCAGTTTGCAGGTTGTGCCACCAGGAGTGCTGCAAAATCTGTCCCCCATTTTTCCATTGTCAAAGCAGTAGCCTAAGTGTCCGGTATTCTCCTCTATAGTATTTGGTTAGGTTAGGCTTGTTAGGTTTTGTTAGGTTAGATTGGTTGGCCGTCAGTTATATGTTTTTATAATGAATTACGTATTTTAAGGTAAGAGAATTACAGGATATATTCTTATATATGAACCAATTTCGCACATAATTGTAATCCTTGCACCTAGGGACACATTTTTAACGTTGTTTAGTAAAACGTTTAGTAAAAATTAAAACTGTATGGCTAAGACAACAAATTAAAAAAACAAGGGAACTATAATTCTGAGCACTTCAATTAGGACTTAAGAAATCTTACCTTAATTATGGAAGTAACTGGCAACTGCAACCAAGAAATGACATGCTGTCTTGTCTTCATTTTCACAACACTTTGTCCACTGATGCTGATTGTAAATGTCAAATATATACACAATTACTATAAAAATAGAAAATGGAGAATTCTCACATTTAACCAAATTGTTCTTCATCGCGAGCAACAGCAGAAGCTAAACGTTCACTGGGATCTTTCCTGTTCTGTGGCAACTGTTTGGTTAAGTACGGAGATATGATGTGCTTCTTCTTGAAGTTTTAGCTTTTTCCTAGGCACTGATGCAACGGAAACGCTCGCACACGGAAATTTACTTTCATTAACAATTCAATCTGGAGCAAAATGTTTTATATATACCACCGAGTTATCTGTTAGGATACAATGTTCGTGGTGGATGCATTTTGTCCACTTATCCCTTTTGGAAACAAAAACACTTGCACAAATTAATGTACTTTCTTTATTTCAGTTGGATTTGCTTCCTGAAACACTTAACGTGCGAGGTATTTTTAGGTTAGAGTTTCACTTCTAGAACCTACGTAATACAGGTATGTACCTACTGTTAATGCGAAGAAATCTGAAAATGCTGTCTGTGAAAGTATAATTATAATCCTGTGCTATACATGATCACTACAATCTTCTCTCGATACTCGTTCTATAATAATCACGCTCGATAAACCGAAGAGCACATGACTAACACTTGTTTGATGCCAATGTTTACCTGCTCAACAGACGGCCATTTTGAACTACTTCCGCCCTCAGTGTCAGGTCCGGTATTCTAGAAGGTCCTGGGCGCATGTCATACCTGGAAGCTGACAATTCTGTAGCGAACACACGAAAAGCTATTCCGAAAAGACCATCCATGATAATCTCCCTTAGAGTTAATGGCACTTACACTTCCTCTTCCCGAAGCTGGGTTTCTTGGGTAATTGATGTGCCATACTACAGTAGTCATTAATGTTTGAAAATTATGTGAAAACTTTGACTTTATAGTTATGTATTAGTGTTATATGTTGATTTGGATACGTTACGCTCTGTCTGTATTGGCAGCCTGTATCTACAGGGAGCTGATATTATTTTTAATAAATATATATATATCTTAATAAAATACAAAAATTATTACCGCTTTAGATAAAACCGAGGCTTCTTTTATAGCGGTAGCTCAAGCCCTGATTTCGAAACAGTTATTTGAAACTTTAAAGTTTACAAAGAACAATTTTGGGGGTGTATAAATATGTATTAAAGAGCTTGGAGAATCTAAAGTACAGAAATCCAAAACCGTAATGTGTAATAAGTAATAAGTAATAAAATCAGGTAAACTGATGTAACAAAGTGCCAGTATGTTTTTGTTTAATCAGTTATGACTGCAATTATGATATGCAGAAAATGTTTTTTTAAATTGATTTCCAAGTTAAGCTCCAGATTTATTCATTAAGCAGGGGTTACGGAAGAACAAAGGTCTAGTTTTTTTAATCAGATTAAAATCTTCCAGCATCAGCTGAACTGTACAGATTTGTGATATCTTGACAATCGCACACTCACATAGAAATACAAAAAAAAAGTCAAACTGGCCGGTTTCGGGATTTGAACCTGGAACTCCAGAATGTGAGGCCAAGACGTTACCATCTCGGCCACCTGGGCCAGTTTAACGGTCTAGTTGGATAAGCGCATGTAAAAAAATAGTGTTTTTGGTCATAGCTAACTGTATTTTAATTTACAAAGCCTTATAAGATCTCAGTAAAACTATAGGCTATGTTGTCAAGATAACTGATTTGCTTTTTTTTTTTTATAAATTCTTTCGAATACGTATATTACCATAAAATAGGCACTAAATTGAGCATTACTCCAAAACAGGTCATCCGATTTTGTGCAATATCAATAGACTTCTTCCCATGGACATTATAAATGTTTATACCAAGTTTCATAAAAATCCGGAAAAGCGTATTTGAGTTACCGCATCTTTAAAATACACTATATTGGGTTTTACTCCGGTACCGGTCTACCGATTTGGTCCAATATCAGTAGACGACTTCCCATGTACATTATAAATGGGTATACAAAGTTTCAGGAATATCCAGTAAAGCATATCTGACTTATCGCGACTTCTTACATATTAACATAAAAGGCACTAAATTTGGCATTATTCCGGTACTGGCCAACCGATTTAGTCGAATATCAATAGACGTCTTCCCATGTACATTATAAATGCGTATACGAAGTTTCATAAAAATCCGATAAAGCGTATTTGAGTTATTGCGCCTTTAAAATACACACTAAATTGGGTTTTACTCTGGTACCGGGCAACAGATTAGGTTCAAATTCAACAGGGTACTTTTCATGGGCGTCATAAATGCGTATACCAAGTTTCATGGAAATCCGATACAGCGTATTTGAGCTATGGCGCCTTTCTAATATAATCTATTAAAATAGGCACTAAATTGGGCATTACTCCGGTACCGGTGAACCGATTTGGTTCAATATCAATAGGGTTCTTCCCATGGACATTATAAATGTGTTTTCCAAGTTTCATGAAAATCCGAAAAGCGTATTTGAGTTATGGTGCGTACAGACACACGGACAGACGGACAGACAGACGGACAGACATTTTTTCGTCCCCCACACAATCTCATAAAGTACCATACTGGCACTTAATAACATTCGTCCGGAACCAAGAACAGAACAAGAGAAACAGAAGAACGCAATATTTATTTTTTATTTTTTATAAAACGGTGAGCTAAAAGTGATGCATGACACCAGTGAATAAATTAAAAAATAAGCAACAAATATGGAACTTTACACTCATATTATTAGCAAATACAAAATAATATTAGTTATTATTATTAGTCTTCTGTTCCATAATAATATTAGCTAATATTATTAGATATGAGTTAATGGCCCTAAATTAGTAAATATTGCTAATATCAGTAGTAAACTGTTTCATAGACTGGAGAACTAATCAAATTGACTGATAATATTAGGTGTTTTTCTATGAGTGTTTCTGGACCAATAACTTACTCTCAAACCCATATAATTCAGATTTCGGGATCTTAAATTTGTGGAAAATGGATCACTCTGATTTAATTATTAATTTAGAAAAAACTTACATACGCTTTCAAAGAAATTTTTGTCATAACAAGCTTTAGGATTTGAGGTTAGATTTTAGTACATAAGCCTACTGCTACCTTCAATAAGTGCCTGCTACCTTCAATAAGATTTATTAATTTCTTAGAGCTAGTTATTATGAAGATACATGTAGGCCGTGCTGCTTTGAGATAGCATTGACACAAAGAACGATCCAGACATAACCTCTAATTCAATCATCTAACTCAGCGTTTCTCAACCTTTTTGTACCCGAGGACCTCTAAAATGCCTAAAAAAAATTCCGGACCCCTAATTTTACATCCCATTTTTAAAAGAAGGCATATGTTCTTAATATTTGGGGTATTAATTATAGGTCATTATAACGAAATATGTGAAAAAAATGTACTTCTTTACTTTCCACTTGCTTTTTATTTTTTAATTATGTCTGCGGACTATCTGCACCATAGGTTGAGAAACGCTGATCTAACTAATGAATAGACCGTTCCTTATGAAAAAACATGAAAACTTTTAAATGTGTGGACGTTTCATGATAAATCACTTAGGCCTACATTTATAGAGATTTATAGTGCCCTAAAATGCCTATTTGGACCTTTAGAGCCTATTTCACTATTTTATGGCCTAAAATGCCTATTTTGTACATTTAAAATAAAATTCAACTTCTGTAATTTTTACAATCTTATAATAGACACCCCTCAATGAAAAGCAGAACAGCAGAGGTGGGATTTTCACAGAAACTTGATTATTCCAAACAATTGTCGCTAAAGGAATGCTGACTGACGGGGGTGGGGGAGGATTAAGGAAGCAGGACTATTGTGTTAAGTCACCAGTGAAAGAACATCTGTTTAAGTGAATACAGTTCGTGATGCCTAATTTTGCAATTAATTCTGTTAAGAATAGGTACACCATGTTTCTTGTAGTAAATAAAAGACCATGTTACAGTTTAAGTGTTTATTGTAATATTTTAAAGTCCATTTTCTATCTATTTGCACATTTTTAAAGCATATTTTAAGTGCCTATTTTCTTTTTAAAAGCCTATTTACTTGTTTTAAAAGCCTATTTTATGTGCCTAAAACTAATTTTTTAGAGCCTAAAATCCCAGGTCTACTAATGAACTAATAATATTAGAGAAGAGATTTTATAAGTAGTTTACATATCTCTATGAAACAAGATTTTGATAACTAATAAATAATAATATGAGTTCTAATATTATTAACTAAAATTGTTATCAAGTTCTATGAAAAGGGCTCTGGATTCGAATTATTTATATGCACCATTAATATCCTTGCAATGTCGAACGCGAATCTTGTTGTTTATTGCAATGCCTGCACCGAAACGAAGAGGATGTAACCTGGCATGCATGTGTTTCATTTTCAATCATAATCAGACTGTACCACCTTTGTTGACATCCGAAGTGTGTTCCAGTACAAAACTGGTTATAGTAATGCTTGCTTACACTGAGTATTAAAGTACCTCTGATCCTATGTCTAATAATAAAACAGAACGTTTCAGGCTAAGAAGCTTAAGCTGCGTCTCCACTGATATACATTTAACACCAACATGTCAATATTAACAAGTTGATATTGCAATTTCGCGTTTCAATTGACTTGACATGCAAACCCAGCGTGTTGCACTTAACATTTTCAGATGTTAATTTGTTTTCCGGGGAAAATGGACAACATGTCAAGTCAATTGATTATTCGGTCAATATCGGCTTTGTTTCGGAAATTTCCGGGAAATAAAAAGCGATCGCCAGCTTAATCGACTTTGGTTCGGGAATTTTCGGGTAAAGAAAAAGCAGTCGACAGCTTCCTCAATATTCCCGGCATCCATTTTGTATTACGTGAGTATTTGGTATATCAGTGTTCTCAATAGTATTGCATCTACTTTTAAAATTATTTTTTATGGCATACTCCATTGTTGAAAAATGTGATAGTTATTTTGAAAAGATCAAGACATCTGTACAAAATTAGTATTTAAGAAAGTCATAGACAGTTAACAAGAAGATAATAACGAGTATATAAAACTACTCTCATTTTGTAATATTGGCTGCCCTCTTCAGAGGCGTTTTCTTTTTGAATGTTATTCATTTCTGTTCGTAACCGCGCCAACACATGTTAACCTATATCATTGTAGTGGAGACAGTTGTTAATTGGAAAACCACTTGATTTGTATACATCTACAAGTTGATGATAAACATTTAACATTATGTTAACTGCAACATGTTGGTGTTAAATGTACCTGTATATCAATGGAGACGCAGCTTTAGGGTATCTCGATGCACTTCTTTAAAGGTTGTTAAAGCCGTGATAATTCTAAGTAATCTTCGTTTTTGCTAATTCAATCTATTTCCTTTACTTACATATTGCACTCTGAACAAATGTGAGTGGTTACAGCAACAAAGTTTATCAGCCAAAAGTAAATATCAGCCATATTGTCAGGAATGTTTTAGGTAGATTTGGAAGAAAAATCTACCTATTGCAATGGATACCACTTCATGATTTTCGAAAAATTCTTTCATATCTTTACGTTTCATGCTCCCCTAAGTACGAAACCACCGCCCGTTCAAAAAAAAAATGTTGTGATATTATATATATATATATATATATATATATATATATATATATATATATATATATATATATATATATATATATATATAGCCTATATATATATATATCTTTACACGATAGCGGCCGTAATTTTGAAGATATTTGAACCAAATTTTATTATGTTATTTCTAGGCCCAATAGTTCGGACAAGTTCGTTAATGGGCAAAATTGGCCCAAGGGGGTGGTCGGGGGAGGGGTTGAAATTTTAAAACATTTATATCTCGGCCCCTATGAAGTATAGAGGGAAACTTTGTTTGAATAAATTAGAGTACTCCCTATGGAGTTCACAGTGACACCAACTATTCGGGGGTTTTTGGGGATACGAGTGGGGGTGGGGGTGAAGGGATGGATATTCGAAATTTTTGAAACTACGTCTTGTGGGGTATCGTTGAAAAGCTCTTGATGAGTACTCTACAAATCAATAACTAGTTTCTTGATAGCTCTCATATGACGCGAGATTTTAATGTTTGAAAATAATAACACTTAAAAGAATTATTATAATATCATAATTTTGTCTTGTTTAGCGGCTTTACTAATTTTATTCATTGCTGATCTTGCGCACGGCCTCCCAGAATAGGGTATTCTTGTTGTCAAAACAAATGATTGTAGGCTCTTCCTCTTTACCGAATTCAGTTCTTATTACTGCGGGTTTGCCATGCCAAGGCTAAAAAAGAAGAGTGCTGCACAGCGATAATAAATTAAACCAAAAGCACTTTGAAATCTACCTCAGCCTGTAGGCCTGCCAAAAGGGATTTTTTAAAACAGGAATGTGAATGCTAGGGACAGCTTAACTCCATAGTATGTTATATCACGACTGTAGTTTCCAGTCAGATGCATTATTCCAGTAGAGAGGTCGAAATGTTACAAGTACTAAAAAATTGCAACGCTAATTTATTTGCCACATTCTCACTTTCCCTAACAGGCTATGGAGATGGACTATGGATATTTGTCCATAACAAAAATTATTTATATGCCCATATTCAATCTTTATTTCAGAAATAGACTTGGTGACAAATTTGGAAATCCAAATACGATATACGAGTAATCTGCTTTGTGCTCTGTCACATAGGCGTAACCAGGCCGACCATATGGGGGGGGGTTATAACATCCGCGGGGTCTGGGGGGTATAGAATACCCGGGGGTCCGGGGGTCCTCCCCTGGAAAATTTTAAAAATTAAGATGCAAAATAACGAGTTTTAAGCTTCCGGGGATCCTCCCCCGGAAAATTTTTAAAATTAAGACGCAAAATAACGAGTTTTAAGCTTCCGGGGGTTCTCCCCTGGAAAATTTTTAAAATTAAGACGCAAAATAACGAGTTTTAAGCATCCCACGCAAAAACTTGTATTAAGTAAAGCCCAAACCCCCAAACCCCCCCCCCTCGTTACGCCTATGGTCTGTCAAACAAAAAACCTAATATCGCAGAGCTGGTGAAAGCAAAACAGTGCCAATCATCTCACTAATATTCAGTTTTTAACTCTACATTGGACATTTGTGTTTCTATATTTAACTTTTTCTATGAACTGATACTCAAATAAAATTCACAATAATTATATATGCATTTTGGTGTTTTATATGTGTGTGTGACAGCAAAGGCATCACAGGATAGAGAAGAATAATAAGAGATGTGAGCAATATTAATTTTATTATTACAAGTATTATAGGGAACTTTTAAAGTACAAAAGTACTGAAAATCACGTTTTTAGACCTTCTTCTCCCCATCACCATCAAAGGGGGCGTGAAGATTTCATGATATTCGAAGGGGGCGTCAGCTGAAAAAGGTTGGGAACCACTGGTCGGTAGTTAGGCCTAAAAATTAAGTAACCGTTACTGGCTTTATGTGCTTATTGTCATTTACTAGCTGTTTTCATTGTGCTTTCAGGCAGGAACGTAGGTCCTTTTGCGACCTTGGCGAGTTTGACAAATCTGCGCCCTCCAATATTGGGGGTCTGAACCTTTTTTTTTTAATTCCTGTAAAATTGTTTATTATTTTAACATAAAAACACTGTTATTATCAAAGAAAACCTAAATCTCTATTTGAAAATGAACTAAGTGTTGGACTTTCAAGGTGCTAAAACCTTATTTTCAGACGATTGAACTACTTAAAAAAGAATTCAATCCTAAAATCTAGTATAAAAAATAAATTACATAAGTTATTAGGCCTGAGGCCTACTAAAATGTTTAACACATTAATACAGGTAAAACTATTTTTTTAGAATAGTTGAACCACTTTCATTTCAATAATAACGTACATTTTAATTTTTATTGTTATATCATTCCATACTGTTCATGATTTAGGTTATACTCTGTCAATAAAAAAGTGTTAATTAAAGAACGTTGCATGACTGCTTTTTGTTTGTAGACAATCGGCATAATACTACAGATAGTTCTTGTGCAGTAATTTTTGATAACCTGAAAGATTTCTTCCATGAACGTGGAATTTTTAATGCTTGATAAATTGCACCAGTCTAAAAAAGGCGGGATTTTTCATGGTTAATTTTGCGCCCTGCGCCCTTGGCGGGGGCCTATCTCGCCACCGCCTAGCTACGGCCCTGCTTTCAGGAGTCCGTGAACCACAGGTTTGGAAACGCTGCAATATACCCAGGAATGTTGTTTATGTCATTCGTTACGTATTATTAAGTATCAGTCAAGTTGATTCTTCAAATAAATAAATGGGAACGAATTCCCTCCCGCGAGGACTTCCAGTTGTCTTCTACTGCACCGCCTTGCGAGTCCTGCCCCACATATTCAAGTCACTACATATTTCTCTGTCGGAGTTATCAGATAGACTCGAAATTTTGAAATGACAGCTGGACATATGTTTTATTTCTTCAGCGTTCAGAACTTGTGCTTGAGTTGTAAAAACTTCATTCGCAAGCTTCACCTCCTGGTCATTATTTTATTAGACGTTATTTTAGAGCCGGATTTATAAAATATGGCATAAAAAGCAACGCATTTTCGTTCTGAGAAAGGCATTCTTTTCGATAGCTTTTACCTTTCATTGTTTGAGATAAATTATGTGCATTACAAGTCTCCAAACGTAAACAGTGAGACTTAAGCTACACAATAGCTCGTAAAGATTGCTCCATTCGTACTTCTTTGTTGATAGGTTTGTATGGACGTGTGTTTGCGCTTAATGCAGCTATAAAACGCGTGCACTTATTTTTACAGCATTTTGTGCGGGATGAAGGATTCTTATTGCATCCAGCGTCTTGTTATGAAATGTGTATTATAACCTCGAAGTACAAGGGCCGTCCATGAAGTAAGTTTCCCTGAGGCCGATACAGAAACAAAACACAATTTCATGGAAATGTTTATTGCAACAGAGACAGGAAGTGTTCAGCTATTTTTCAACATATTCGCTACCGGAATGGAGACTTTTTTATTCCGTGTGTCGTAGAACTCTGCCACCTGGGATTTGAACCATTGTGTGGGAACCATCTACGCTTCTCTAAAATTCTCAGTCATTTAATGATGTGTAGGAAAAGATGGAAATCACTGGGAGCGAAGTCCGGGCGGTAAGGTGAATGTTGAAACACCTCCCAATCGAACGTCTGCAGGAGACTTGCTGGGAGGTGTTCAAAAATCCACCCTACAGCCCGGATCTCGCTCCAATTGATTTCCATCTTTTCCTACACCTCAAGAAATGACAGAGAATGACAGAGAGGCGGACATGGTTGCCACACAATGGTTCAAATCCCAGCTGGCAGACCCGACACAGATATTCAAATGTTGATCCCACGGAATTAAAAATGTTTCCATTCCGGTGCCGATATTTTGTAAAATAGCTGAACACTTCCTGTGTCTGTTGCAATAAACATTTCCACGAAATTGTGTTTTGTTTCTGTAAACAGCCTTATGGAAACTTACTTTATGGACGGCCCTCGTAATAACGACAGTAATATATAAAAAAGGTTATTTTAAAACATTGGGTTTTATAGCTGGGATCATTAAAGTAGTTAATGACTGCCTAAGGTTTAATGCATCAGCTTCAGCACTGACTTTTATTACTTATTAACGACGAGATTCGATCAATATAGACTATAGAAAGTGACGCCTATAGAAAGTCTGGATGCGTTTTGATTAATAACACCGTATGTTCACTACAAACAGACATCCACTAAATTGCATCGTTGCAGAGTTCATAACTAGTGAAGGGTAAATACAGTGCACGCCGCTTATCTATGGTTACTTCGGACGCAGGTAATATGATAATATTAACTGACTGATAACAGTAGCCGAAATGATTAATTGAAGATTATTCTTTTCAAAGATGACATGTAATTCTTTTGTAAATTTTTGTGTGGTCTAGATATAGAGTACGGTGCTTTCCCTGTTCATAATGCTTGAACACCAAACACATGCTTTTGGGAATGACCTGTTGTACTGGCAACGTTCATGTCACTGATGGTTTGTTAAAGGTATTAACAACTAATATAATATGGGATATAGTTTTCCTTTCAGCAATGCTTACTGAACACAAAACCGAATACCAGAGTTGGCCTACTTAACTTTTATCTTTCCGGTGAGCTACTTCCTGTCTAATATTAGTAGGCCTATACAGTATATGGTTCGCCGGCGTGGTCTTGTGGTTAGCGTCGCTGAGTACAGGTCCGCCGGCCCGGGTTCGATCCCTGGTACCTCCTCGGACCTTTCTGAGGCCTGGTAGGGGTGCACTCAGCCTCGTGATTCCAATTGAGGAGCTACTTGATAGAGAAGTAGCGGCTCCGGTCATGAAAACCACCATTAACGGACGTGGGTGTCGGCATCCTGACCACATGCCCCCAATCCTGCCATCTGCCTATGGTAGATGACGCAGCGTTCGGGTGGTAGGCCAAGTCCCTCCAGGGATGTAGCGCCACGGAGTTTAGTTTAATACAGTATATGCCTGTACGCAGTGGCGCCAATTTATATGGGCCTGTGGGACTCTAGCCCCCCAATAATTTCTCGTGTATTATTATCATTTATTAAGTTATTTGTTGCTAATATTAAAAATCGTGTTTCTTTGTTGAATCACCCTAAAGCGGAAATCAGGCTATTGTTGACATAGTACGACGATCTCCTCGTTTTCACGATCGTTTGAAATAGTTCCTAAATTAATTAAATGTTTATGTCTCACTCTGTCAATGCAGTTTACTGACAAAGAAAATGACGATAATATATATATATATATATTAGGGATGGGTCGATACCAGATTTTCTCGATACTCGATACTCGATACCGATACATGGTTTATTCCTCGATACTCGATACCGTCAACATTTCCAATTCAATAAATAGGTAGGCCTACGTTAGAAATTAAAAGTTGAGAGAACTGTGTAATACCAACTAAATTAAGTGTGCATATTGAATGAGACAAAATTTAATATCATCAGTAGCATATAATTATTTTTAAACTCTACATTAAAACTAAAACTAGTTTTTTAAACAGTCCACTAACAAGTTTTTGTTCAAAAATTGCAATGGGGTTTGGACAGTCAGCTTGCTTGTTGGTTGTTATTGAAACGTTTGACAGGAAACGAAACAATTAAAAATCTCTTCTGCTTGGATTTTAAAAGTCGGAAAGTCTTTATTTATGACTAGACAAAACTCATAGAGTGGTTTTCTCCATTTCAAGGAGAAATAGAAGTATTTACTATATTTAGTAGACTACTAAAAGCAGAAAGAGATATCGCATTTCTTTAAATTGCAGAAGTACCATAGTATCGAAAAAGTACCGAGCGAGTTTTCTGAAGTATCACTCGATGCCGATACCATGCGAGTATCGAGAGTATCGAGGTATCGAAAGGATCGAGGACCCATCCCTAATATATATATATATTAACCAAGCTAGGCTACACATCACTTTCTTGGCGGTTGAATTACAATCACTGAAATCGTTTCCTGTATATTTATCTGTAGTCACATCACTATCACATTATAAGACCATTTCATAACCTTAATAAGGGGTTGGGAGTGTAAAAAGTTTAAAATCTTTGAGCCCACTCAATGTTTTTCAAAAGTTGACGCCACTGCCTGTACGTCACAAGAATTTAAAATGATTTTCAAAATAGTTCTACGCAAATATAATTGAAAGAACATGGAACATGGAATTCATCATAAAATGGTGATTTCTATTTGTCCATTTTGTCCATTTCGCAGACTCTTGCACATTGGTCTACATCTTACTCTTTCTGAGCGTACTCAAGTCAATCATTAAGTGTTAATTTTTTTTTTTTTTTTTCCCCCCCCCACACAGCTTGACTTAAGAATAGAACTTCTAACCCAAGAAGTAAAAGTTGCAACTTTGGTTTCAATCATAAGAAAACAAATCTTTAAGTAAGAATATTTTTAGGTTATATGATTAAAATAGACTCAGTTAAAAAAAATGAAAATATTAAAATTAATTACGGTACGCCTTTTTAAATGTTAAATTTCTCACGGTAGTCAAAAAATCGTTATGCTTGATGGCTGAAAAACATTATCGACTCCATTCCTTATGTTGGCAGCTGTGCACAAAAAATTCAGTAACTTTTGTCTGTGAATGTGCAAACGTGTATGCTACAGTAGATATCAGAGCAGCTCGGGGCTCTAATATGGTACCTTGGTAAGTAATAAATCTAATTTTATTGTTATTTGTAAAATATTAACGGCTATGTAAAAAAGTAAAAAAAGATTTTATTTTACCATTAGTATCATAATTCATAAGTAACCATTCTGGTTTGGAGGTTCCAAGAAGCGGAACTACAGCAACGGCAGCATACAAATTTGTATGTCTTTTAAGGACTTGGCTTTTCTCTTAAGCCTTTATTTTCAAGGTTGTCGAGATTTTCACTTGAGTGCTGTCGAATATGAGTTTATAAGCGAAAGCTGTTCCATTACATTCTATACAGATCTATTACCCATCAAAGATTGTCACAAGAACACTAACAGGGGCAAGTATGGACAGTAAAAAAATAGCATTTTTAAACTGTACACCTTCTGAAACACCAATAAACAGTAGTTCGAAATGTAATTGATTTTAGTGTCATATGTACAGTGAACGCCGCTTAATGTCATCGCGGATAATGCTATCAATCGGGTAATGTTATCACTTTTATGAAGTCCCGTACGGATTAATACTCATACAATGAAAAAATGCTGTTTATTGCGATCAAAGGTTTGGTTTATGTTATCACATTTTCCTTTTTGTGGCTTTATTTCAGGGTACTGTACGTCATTCAAAATTTTGTTTTTAAGAGCTTCGTTTCTAATTCAACTGTATTGTGTTGTACTGGAGATAGCAATTCTGTTTCCAGCTCACAGGATGACCTGTTCGATGGGATGACATTATCTAACTTTTTCTTTTAAGCAATAAAACATGTTTCACCCCACAGTTAAGCTACAGCTTTTGATTAATGAACATAACACTTTGTTATTGATTGAAAAAAATAGTTGCTTACAGTCTATTACTGTATTGGCCTGTGAATGGTTCAATGATTCACAGTTACGTATTATTTAGGAATAAATATGTTTAATTCTGTTTTTAATTACTTTTAATAGTCTGGGGAAATCATAATTAACGGCCATGGGAATCGGTATGCTGACCTCATGCCCCAATCTTGCCATCTGCCTGTGGTAGATGGCGCAGCGGTCGGATGGTGGGACTAGTCCCTCCAGGGATGCGGTGCCACGGAGCTTAGTTAATTATTTTTGAAGGAATATGTAACTGAATATGGCCTAAAATAAAAATAAACATTATTTATCGCCTAGTTACAAATTGGCTTAAATGACAGAGCAAATACGAAGTTTACTGGGAACTCCGAAAAAGATTTGGAAACGACTGGTTTCGCCAATTTCGGTATAAGCCTATTGTAACTATCATCAGTAGGATTCGCCGCAAATGCAAATTAAACATGAATTGGACGCTTGTTATCCTGATCGGACCGTTTTTATTTTGCAGATAGCCTAAAGTCATATTTTAGTCTTTTTTTGGTCATGGTTATATTTTGACCACATTTGTAATTTTGCTTCATATTTAAGTTATAAATTCGGCAAGGGAGCACAATTGTACAGTGTATGTACTACATGGTCGAGTTAAATTTAAAATGTATTTAATTAATTTAATGTTTATACCGAATTAATAATAACTTAACTTTTAAAATTAATCCAATTATTCACATTTTGTAGGGACACGCAAGGTTTACAAAATATGACGAGTAGCCTATTTGGAGATGATGAAGCGAGCAAATTCTTTAAAAACAGAAGTTCGTTACAATAAAACTGTAAATCACCAAAATTGTTAAAAAGTGATTATCTGATTGAATTTATGTGAAGTAAGACTTTTAGTGTCATTAAATGTTTTAATTTGGATGATTAATTTTTTTGAAATTGCGTTATTGTATTAGGTCATATTTAGGATTTTTGGGTCATACCTAGGTAGGCTATTTAGTCATGTTTAAGGGCATATTTGCAGTCATATTTTTCACTTTTTTTTAGCCATAAACATCCGAACCCTGATCATCAGTCTTAAATGTTTGTCAAGATGCAGTTTGTCCATTTCTTTTTCTGTTTTTTGTTGTTGTAATTTCTATACAAATCACTGGTTAATGATGCAAAATATTATATACATTGTACTCATACATTTATAATTTTCGTTTGTCGTAGAGTTTACTGTGCATTGATATATAAATAGATTTATATTAGGCCTAATCTATTATACCCCTAAACACGAGCATTGCTTACATTATAAATGCTAAAATATAAATAGTATTTTCTGTTGGTTTTGTTTTTACTTGAACTAAATGTGAAATAATGTAAATAATGAAATGTTATAATGTATGCATGTAACAATAAAAATAAAATAAATAAATAAATAATAAAAATTTTGAACCAAGGGAAAAAAGCTGAGCACAAATATTTACGTATGATTGCCGAGAGGTACAGTGGATAAAACTTTAGTGTACATTGAAGTTTGATCAAAAGCGTTTCATAAAATTCATTGCGTGAGGATTTTCTTAAGAAGAAAGCCCGAGGAGCCGTGTCGTGTACAATAATAGCTGTTACCACTAAACTCCATCGGCAACATTTCCAGGTATTTACTGTCGCCCCTTGGCACCGATATTGGTAAGTTTGCCGAATTAGAGAAGGCAAAGATAATTGCAGGCACGGGCACGTTATGGCGCCTGCAGGCCATTGCCGACATTGTTCTACAACTCCCATTGTATGGTCAACAAGCAGGGTATAAACATAATGATGGTTTACGGCGGACACAGTCTGGGTGTTCTCAGAAAATGAGGCCACTTTTAGCACAGAGCTCTGTTGATAAATTCCGTGGTTCATTTCAAATTCATTGTAGGCGTATAATAAAATCAGGTCAACTGATGTAAAAAAGTGCCAGGATGCTTTTGTCTAATTAGCCCAGTTATAATCTTAATTATGCAGGAAATAAGTTATTTTTGTGGTCGATTTCTAGGTTAAGCTCCAGATTGATTCATTAAGCAATAACTTGCGGAAAAACAGAGGTCTAAAGTCAGGCCGTTCTAAGAAGGGAACCTCAAGTAAACAAAAACAAGTACATATGTCTCACTCTAGCACATTACTCGTATGACTTAAGAGTGAGACAGACATAGGCTACTGGTTTTTGTTTACTTCAGGTTACCTTCTTAGTTTGTCTCAGGTATAGTTCTATAAGCACATATGAAGGAATATGTGGGTGGTGTTATTTGTCAAAGCTAATTGCAGCTTCCAAAGTCGTATAGGCCTATGAACACTGTAAAACAATATGTTGTCATGGGAGCTGATTTGCATTTGATAAATTCTATCTAATATATTACCATAAAATAGACACTCAATTGGGCATTACTCCGGTACCGGTCAACCGATTTGATCCAATATCAATAGGATTCTTCCCATGGACGTTATGAAAACGTATACACCAAGTTTAATGAAAATCCGTTAAAGTGTATTTGAGTTATCGCGCGTACAGACAGATATTTTCCCGACCCCCACACAATCTCATCAAGTAGGCCTACTACTCTGGCACCTAATGAACTGGTTCGCATGGGGTTAGATGCAGACAGGTGTCATTCTCAGACTTCGGAAATGTCAGGCGCATTAAAAACGAAGTAAGCTACGGCTACTTCCATGAGATTTTCCTCGGGCAAAGCTAAAAACCGTGCAAAAATACTTCTGAGTACACGCTCTGTAAAACAGCTGCTTGTCGGGCTGTTAACACGCCGAAAAGTAGCACTACCAGCCTAGGCCGGTAAAGTCGTCATGGCAACTGAAAAATCCAGATAGCAGTGACCTGTCACACCAACCGTAACAGGGTTTGTAACAAATTACTTGACCATAAAACAACAATATAAGGCAACATTATTTCTTTACATTAATCATAAACTATACCACAAAGCACTTAAAATTATAACAAATATAGGCCTAAGTCAACATACCTACATTATTCACATGAAACCCGCACTACCATCTACATCAGCATTTTCTTTGGTTCATAGCATAGGATTCAGGTGGCTGTGAGAATATGGCGTCAACAAATGGCTGACCATGCCTTTTATAATTAATTATACGGTATTTTTATTTAATTTCATATAATTTACAAAGCTTTTACTAAAAAAAAAATATTATATGCACCACGTACGCTAAAGCGTTGGTTTGCGTACTTGATAGGCCTACATAAATAGAAATTTTCACCCTACGGAGGATGGAAAACTAGCTTATTAACAATAAAAACTGAGGTTTCCAATTACGGTAACTTGTATTTCTTCATAAAGCGCACGAGCATCAAGGGACGGCAGTTATGTTCGTTAATAGCCTACTTTTTCAAATAAATAGTATTTTAAAATTTATTAAAGAAATAGGCCTATTGGGGCCACCGAAAACATGGTCTGCCACTGCTGTAAAGGAATAATAACCTATTGTGAGTGCCACTTTTTAAAGACTTTCTTCCAAGACCTTCCCCTATATTTGCTGTCACCTAATCCTCTTCGACCTGTCAATTAATGAATAGAAAGGTAATTAGTCGTAATCGCACTTGTCTGCAGTCCAGTAGGCTACAATGTTGCCAAATACGTACTACAGCACGGTTACTTAACTTGAGAAGTGGTGAGTGACAGCGGCAACACTGGGGAAATCCACGACGCGACTACAAGAACACCTGTTCTTTGTCGGTGCAGATTTCAGGATTTGAGAACAATGCTATTATATTATTTTGTAGATAGATGATGGTTTGGGACGGGGTCTTCTTAAAATGGCACCAACAATCTCGTATATTATGTAGCCTAATACTAGCATGTGCCCGCGGCTTCGCCCGCGATAATTATTTCAAGAATTAAAAATTAAGAGCATAATAGTTAAATCATTATATTTATTAACACCTAAATCGCGTGGACTACATACCACGATTAGATAGCATCGACTGGTAAAAGCGACCTTAGATTCGAGTTCCTTGGCCCAGAATACCCCTGTATAGTGAGTTTCGTCCAAATCGAACAATGTTTGACCATATTTAGGCCTATATTGATTATCCCTCTTCCGCGGAGGTTGAAAATTTCATGTCTGCGTGCCTTGATATTCTAAACAAATGAATCGTCCAGGATGGACTTACAAAATCAAGCGATGGCCCGCGACAATTCCTTTTATTAATATAGATAACATGAATTATATTGATCACGGCCTCCTAAAGAAGGCGTACAATAAAGGAGGCCGTGTATTGATACCTTCTCTAATTTGTCAAACTTCCATTTCATTTAATCCAAACCCATCTGACAAAACTGGCAACGGTATATTCTGTGATTTTGTTTTGATAATTCTGTGTAAAAAGGGATTAAGTATTCTCAAAAACATTTAATTTTTGGCATTTAGAATCAGAATTTTTCAAAATCCTTTCTTAGTGAGCACCTACATTATGAAACGAAGTTACTGTCAAAATTCCAAGTCTCTACCTGTTATAGTTTAGGCTCTACGTTGATTCCTGTCAGTCAGTCAGTCAGGACAAAGCCTTTTATATATAGGCCTATAGAGAAGAGATTTAATATAATTACGAATAAACCTTTTTTGCTGCTTTGCAAATTTCATCTTCGAAGTCTGCCTATCTTTAGTTATTTCTCTTTATCTGTTTGTTTGTTTGTTTATTTCTATCTTTCTTCAACTTGAATTCTAAAATGTGATAATGCAGATGTTCCTTTGAATATCTTTTTCCTCTTAAAATTCGAAGGAAAAAAAATATATTTCTTGTTCCATTGTTTGCTTTGAATCCGACAACCTGTGCCAGCAGAATTGGTTAACCACGCCGATCTGCTACCTCACTCCGCCCACTGAGTTCTTCACAGTCTGCACGTTATTATATGGCGGTGTGACTCCAGACCATAGCCCACTGATTACTTCCCTTAATATTATGGTTATTATTTTAAATTACGTTTTTTCCAACAAGCGAGAAGGAAGTTTCCACTTCTTCTGAGCTCTTCTGTCATTCCAATAAGTACGCTGTCTGCCGGAAACAGACGTCCATACTCAGAAATATTGCAATATTATACTGGACTCCACTCAACAATATTGTACTGAAGACTTCACGACTAATTAAAAAAAGTAACATAAGGTTTGTTCGCTAAGCAAATCCGTGACTGCTTGAGAATTGGTTGTACTGCGCATGTCCAGTCTGTAACTTACCCGTGATTTGTACTTTGCGAACGGTTACAAGAATTTGGAATCGATAGTTTCTGCGTTTAATCGATATGATATGCAAATAAAATATATATTTCCCTTTAACATGTTATACATGCAATATACATCGGCAATATAAACTATATTTTGGGAAACTTTTAATTATCTTCCATTATTCATACATATAAGTAGCCTATGCTTATAAATCTGGAGCAAGGATTTCGAGGGAGGAGTCAGGCGCGTGAAAATAGGTTACTGCGCATGTCTCTGATAACAATTCATGGTAGAGCCTGCAAATTTTTCTTATAGTACAGAAACTGTCCGTGAGAGCTTTTGCGAACAGAAGATTGAAATCAGAATCACGGATTCTCGCTTTGCGAACGCGTGTGGAGAAAGAGCGCATGCGCGAACGATTTGTTCATGGTTTCTGACTGCTTTGCGAACAAACCTATTGTATTTCCATCACTTATTATGCTACGAGCTAAGAAATTAAGGTAGTAAATTATCCATCATCATTTATTAATACTTAATGTACATTAAATCTTAACTCAACAAATTTTCGAAATGACCACCAATAAAGATTAGTTTAGGCGTACCTGAACATACCCTAACGATGGCGTAATCGGACGCCCACGCAGTACCTACTTATGTTTAATCATTCCTAGGAAAGAAATTGGGACAGGAACAATGTTAATGTTCTTTTCTTAGGGATAATTAGATGTAGATTAACAAACAGTAATAAAAAAACTGGGGTTACAAGGCCGTTTTTCCGAAAAAAATCACTTTAATTGAAAAAAATACTGCAAAAATTTGGGATATTATTTTGTTGTTATGATTTTTCTAGTTAAAAATTATTTCTTATGACTATTTTTAAATTTCATTTTCATTACACGTTATTTACGATTATTTTTGTGTTTATTGCAGCTCAATAACCCGGATAGTTTATAAGTTATTGCCATTTATTGACATAAGGAGCTCAAGCATAAGGAGAAATACAAAAAGTCTTTTAAAAAACAAACAAATTATTTCTGATTTTTTAAATTATTTTTTTTACGATAAATTTCAGCCTAGTTTCACGTCCTTTCATTTGTGCACTTTATGACTGGGCACATTGTATAACAAAGCACGAAAGTAATTATTATTTGTATAATGCGTTACATTTTTATTCATGAAATAATTTTGATAAATCCAACACGAATTACCTATGAATACGTAGTGTCGAAATTCTTACGTGTTAAACAGTACCAGATTGGGCTACATAACCGTGTGTGACGTCGCTATCAATAACATACAAGTGCCTATAAATAATTCTATGTTGTCTATATCTTTTGTACCAATTTGTTTTATGTTCCTTATCTCCTAGATTACGTTTTTTAGAGTATTTGATTTTCTTGTAGAAGAGTTACTAGTTCATTAAGTTCCTAAAACTAACAGCTGAACCAAATACTCGCGTATTGCCATTAATTTTTTCCCTAGAGAAATTTACCTGGGAGGTCCACATAAATCTTCCTTCTTGGTATAACGCTTCCTTTAAGGTATATTTTCGTGTGAGTGATAAATAAGAAACATTTCCTTTCAGGTTTTCAATTTACCGAAAATTAAGAACGAAATAATTCAATTCTTCGTAAAGTTAATAAAAACGCGACATAATAACCGAAGGAAAGAAATATTGCAGAAGTCACGGTTCAGCATGCAACTGAAATGGACCTCTCAAATCAACAAATTGGTTTATGACAATACAAAGAGAAGCTATCTGATTTCTATCTTGAAAAGTTTATCTTTAAAGCAATAACTTCAGCTTCCTGTCGCAATGTGTCTGAACAAAGGAAGGAAATAAAATCTTAGCTCTCCTATAAAATAAAGAAACCTTTTCGGTGCCCTGCCCCTGAGGTTATTTGCGGTTTCCTGCTAATAGAAGTGTTATTTAATTACTAATTTGCCCGTATCGCTTCTGAATTGGTTTTGCTTGGCTATAAACGAATAGAATGTGAAATAACAGGTGACAGAAATTCTTTATATCTCGTTTGTCCCTGTAGGAGGGATGATGAAAATCAGTTGAGGACAAAAAATGTTGCCCCGCCCAATGTACAGTACTAGGAGGTGCCCGTGGCTTCGCCCACGATAATTCATTTAAAAATTAAAAATTAAGAGTATAATAATTATTAAAGCATTATATTTATTAACACTTGCACGCGAATCATTCATAAACTAAGCCATTAATAATATTAATGAAACAGCTTAAATTCCGGCTTCAGAGTACATTCTACGATTAAAAAGTGCCCCCTGGGAAACTATATCAGAATCGATTATGCAGTTCCAAAGGAACCTGTGAACACATAATACGTATTGTTTCTCAACTGTTTATTGACATGAATATGATGTGAATTTTATTTGATCAATTCAGTGTAATTTTCAGAAATTATATAATGTTTCAAGAGAAGGAATGGTTTGTTTGGATTATTATTATCAGCGATATTTCAAGAGTTAAACCATCAATATTTTAGGCTACTGCTGGTGCCCCCGGCTTCGACCGCCATTATTCATTGATTCCAGGATTTTTAAGAAATTTACACTGGTAGATTATTAAAAATGTTTGTGGTTCAGAGCTATGAAAATTGTAAGTAAAAATAAAATTAGAATATTTGTTCATTGTGTTCATTTCACTTAGGCCTTATATAATAAATAAACGGTTTTCCTAATTTTGTAGTCGTCATGAAAGTTTACACTGCGAGAGACGAACATCGCCGAGTATACCCGATGTCTCACGAAGCGGACGAGCGAGCAAGCACGCTATTTAGGGCCGTTGAATTGTATAAGAGTAGATACGGTACTACGTAACAGATCTGTCAACTAGCGGCCCACGAGCTGCAAGCGGCCCTGGACAGCATGTTGTGTGGCCCGCGAGATAATTTAAAAATATCCGTGAAGTGGGGAAGAAGAACATAATTGACTTTTGTCATTGACAGTATAGGCCTCCCAACATTATACTCTACACGTGAAATGTTACCATTGTATGGAACAATCTACTCTTATACAATTCAACGGCCCTAAATAGCGTGCTCACTCGCTCGCCCGCTTCGTGAGTTCATCGGGTATACTCGGCAATGTTCGTCTCTCGCAGTGTAAACTTTCACGACGAGTACAAAATTAGGAAAACCGTTTCTTTATTATATAAGGCCTAAGTGAAATGAACATAATGAACAAATAATCTAATTTTATTTTTACTTACAATTTTCATAGCTCTGAAACACAAACATTTTTAATAAGCTGCCAGTATAAATTTCTTAAAAATCCTGGGGTCAATGAATAATGGAGGGGGAAACCGCGGGCATATGCTGTAAAATATTGACGGTTTAACCCTTGAAATATCGCTGATAATAAAAATCCAAACAAACCATTCCTTCCCTTGAAACATTATATAATTTCTAAAAATTGCATTGAATTGATCAAATAAAATTCACATCAAATTCATCTGTCAAGAAACAGTTGAGAAACAATACGTATTATCAGTGTTTACAGGTGGCTTTGGGACTGCATAAAACTTACGATATAATTAATTTCTGTAATCTACATACTGATAGGAACGTATTTTGAAGGAAAAGGCGTAAGATATCCAGATAAGTTTCGTATTTAAGCATCATTTTAACCGAGGCAAAGTCACGGGCTATTTTCTAGTATTCTACATTTCGAAATCTCATTATGTGAGGGTACGGTACCTGTATGTACCTGGGATTTTAAGGCAACTGCCTATTTTGTTCCTTATGAAGTAACATGAACGTTTTTAAATATGTGGACGTTTCATGATAAATCACGTATAGGGCCTATTTATAGAGTTTTATAGTGCCCTAAAATGCCTATTTGGACCTTTAGGGCCTATTTTACTATTTTAGTTTCTAAAATGCCTATTTTGTACATTTAAAATAAAATTCAACTTCTGTAATTTTTACAATCTTATAATCCCTCAATGAAAAGCAGAACAGCAGAGGTGGGTTTTTCACAGAAACTTGATTATTCCAAACAAATGTCGCAAAAGGAACGTTGACTGACGGGGAAGGGGTAGGATTAAGGAGGAAGGACTACTATGTCAAGTCACCAGTGAAAGGACATATGTTTAAGTGAATATAGTTCGTGATGCCTAATTTTGCAGTTAATTCTGTTGAGTATAGGTCTACCACGTTTCTTGCAGTAAAAAAAGACCATTGTAATATTTTAAAGTCTATTTTCTATCCATTTACACATTTTTAAGCACATTTTAAGTGCCTATTTTCTCTTGTAAAAGCCTATTTACTTGTTTTAAAAACCTATTTTAGGTGCCTAAAACTAATTTTTTTAGAGTCTAAAATCCCAAGTCTAGTTATCATTGATACAGAGTAGGAAATGGGTGGAGAATATAGGTAACCTTTACACAAATTAAGTCAATAGACCATGGGCTACCAATATGAAACCCTCCCCCCCCGTGGGAATTTCCGACACATATATTTTTTTGTTGGTATTGTCATATAGTTTAAGATTTTAGTTGTTTGCCGCTTATCAATTACAGCATTTAGCCGGAAACCCCGGAAAACCCCGGAAATCTGGAGAAAATTAATTTGTTTTAATTTTTCATTGTTCTTTGCTCCTAATATTCCCAGGGAATTTCTGACTCTCACATTTTGTTGGTATTGGCATCTAGTTTAATGTTTCAGTTGTTTGCCCCTTACAAATTACAACATATTCCCGGAAAACCCGGAAAACCACGTATATACGGAGAAAATGACTATGTTTTATTTTTTAAATCTTTGTTCTTTGCACCTAATATTCAAAGGGAATTTCTGTCTTATATGTTTTTCTGTTGGCATTACCATCTAGATTAAGGTTTCTGTTGTTTGCCCCTTATCAATTACAGTATATCCCCGGAAAACACCGAAAACCACGGAAATCCGGAGAAAGGGACTTCGTATTATTTTTTAAAAATCTTTGTTCTTTGCTCCTAGTATTCAAAGGGAATTGGGGAATCATATGTTTTTGTGTTGGTATTCCCATATAGATTAAGGTTCCAGTTGTTTTCCCCTTACCAATTACAGCATATCCCCGGAAACCACGTATATACGGAGAAAATTGCTATGTATTATTTTTTAAATCTTTGTTCTTTGCTTCTAATATTCCCCTTTTCTTTGCATGTGACCATCACAATTATGGCAGATATCTCGTAGTCCATATACTCACTCTTTTGAACCTTCAAAGGACACACCTGATGCAGAATTACTTCGCAATAACGGTTTCAGTGACTGTAGATCACAAGTTCTGAGTTTTAGAAATTCTGTGGATTTCCGTGGTTTTCCGGGTTTTATGGGGTATGCTGAAATTGATAATGGGCAAACAGCTGAAACCTTAATCTAGATTACAATGCCAACAAAAAAATATGTAAGTCAGAAGTTCCCTGGGAATATTGGGATCAAAGAACAAAGGATTTTAAAAAATTAAAACGAACTCATTTTCTTCGTATTTTTGAGGTTTCCGGATTTTCCGGGGATATGCTGTAATTGATAAGGGGCAAACAACTGAAACCTTAATCTACATGGCAATACCAACACAAAACCATATGAGTCACCAATTCCCTTTGAATACTAGGAGCCAAGAACTAAGATTTAAAAAATTTAAACAAAGTAATTTTCTCCGGGCTTCCGTGGTTTTCGGAGTTTTCTGGGGATTTGCTGTAATTGATAAGGGGAAAACAACTGAAACCTTAATCTACATGGCAATACCAACACAAAACCATATGAGTCACCAATTCCCTTTGAATACTAGGAGCAAAGAACTAAGATTTAAAAAATTAAAACAAAGTAATTTTCTCCGGGCTTCCATGGTTTTCGGAGTTTTCTGGGGATTTGCTGTAATTGATAAGGGGCAAACAACTGAAACCTTAATCTACATGGCAATACCAACACAAAACCATATTAGTCACTAATTCCCTTTGAATACTAGGAGCAAAGAACTAAGATTTAAAAAATTAAAACAAAGTAATTTTCTCCGGGTTTCCGTGGTTTTCGGAGTTTTCTGGGGATTTGCTGTAATTGATAAGGGGTAAACAACTGAAACCTTAATCTGGATGGCAATACCAACTAAATAACATATGATTCAGAAATTCCCTTTGAATATTAGAAGCAAAGAACAGAGATTTAAAAAATAAAACATTGTCATTTTCTCCGTATAAAAGTGGGTTTTCGGGTTTTCCGGGGATATGTTGTAATTTGTAAGGGGCAAACAACTGAAAACTTAAACTAGATGACAATACCAATAAAAAATATGTGAGTCAGAAATTCCCTGGGCATATTAGGAGCAAAGAACATAGAAAAATTAAATGAAACTCATTTTCTTCAGATTTCCGTAGTTTTCCGGGGTTTCCGGGTAAATGCTGTAATTGATAAGGGGCAAACTACTAAAGACTTATACTAGATGGTAATACCAACAAAAAATATGTAAGCCAGAAATTCCCTGGGCATATTAGGAGCAAAGAACAAAGAAAAATTTAAACAGACTCATTTTCTCCGGATTTCCGGGGTTTCCGGGTAAATGCTGTAATTGAAAAGGGGCAAACAACTGAAAACTGAAACTAGATGGCAATACCAACAAAAAAATATATGTGTCGGAAATTCCCACGGGGGGGGGATGGGGGGTATACAGTAGCCTTCGCTCTACAATGAATAAGTTTCTATTTGAATTAATTTTTAGACGACAGAGTAAAAAAGTGTGCGTGGAACGTTACGCGACAGAAGTGAAACTTGATTTTATTTTTTATTTTTTTCAATCTTGGGTTATTGGATTTTTTCAATTTTGGAGTTTTAAATTTTGGATCTTTGAATTTGGAAGTTTTAAATTTTGGATTTTTTAATTTTGGAGTTTTAAATTTTGGATCTTTGAATATTTGTTTTATTTTTTATTTTGGATTCTCGATTTTTAATTTAGATTTTTCGATTTTTTTAACTTTGGATTTTCGTTTTTAATTTGAAATTTTTTGATTATTTTATTTTTTTAATTTTAGATTTTTTAAATTTTGAATCTTTTTATTTTTTTAAATTTTGGATTTTTAAATTTTTTAAATTTTAGATCTTTGACTTTTTGATTTTTTGATTTTTTAATTTTGGGTTTTTCTTTTTAAAATTTTTGTTTTTTGATTTTTTATTTTAAATTTTATGATATTTTAAATTTTGGATTTTTTAAATTTTGGATAAGTCTTAATCATTGAGTTGATTGTTTTCTGTGCAGTCCGTTCCGTCACACCCCACTAATTTCGTTACGATTTTGTTCGTAACGCAAGTTTTGGTTAGATCTCCATTTACTCCTAGCGCGGCTTACGAAGTTTCACTTCAAAAAAGTAAATTTATAATTTACGTTGTTCCATGAATAAGTTACTACTACATGTCATCCCACATGGAGCAATGTGATTAATCTTGTTTGTAAGTAAACATTGCGTGATGGAACTAATAGCTAAGGTTCAGGTAGAACTCGCCACGTGTGTGTGTGTGTGTGTTGTCTCGTTAGTCATTACACAACTTAGCCTCATTTTATATGAGAATCAACATCTGAACATCTGATTACAATCAAGGCTGCTTGCAGAGCCATAAAAAATTAAACAGCACCTTCATCACCGTATTCTTTATGCCATATTAACATTACAAAACTGCCTTACTCCCTGTCTTTTTTATTACATATAAACTTCATGTGGTCAGTGTAAAACTTGGACCTAATTCTGTTTTGATTTTGAGATAGACTATTGCCTTGTTACATTTTCTCCTGACATAATATAAGTTCCAAGTATATATTATATTACGGGTAGAACTGGGAATTGAATAAGATTACCGACAGCTCAACCCATGCTCTTTACTTTTACCGCACCAATCAGCTAGTTACCTCAGCCAATCAAAATCTAAGAATATCCTGTGACGCTTGTGACAGCTACTCGTCTACTCCGCGTGGAGTGAAACGCGGGGTTGAAAAATCTAGTTACAGTAAACAATGACACGAGTGGATTGATTAAAACGAGGGAAGAATTGAGGTCAGTGATAACAATGGGAGAATATTGCAACGTTGCTTTTGTTTTGGAAAGCGGAAACCAAGACCTAATTGGTCAGATCAATTAACATAATGAAATACAGACTTAACGGTTTATTCCTTTGAGTATGTAATCGAAAACTTCACTAAACCATAGGCGTATGGCAGGATTGGGGGCAAGTGGTCAGCATGTCGCACCCACGGCCGTTAATGATGGTTGCCAGAACTGTAAATACTACTTTAAATAAGAATATAGGGTACTATTTATGTAAGGTTAAACGAATACAAATTTTAGGTGTAAAATTTAGATTTGTGTGTTAGGACAGTGCTTAGAGTTAAGACGGACTATTCCACTCATATGCCGCGTGTTTGATATTGACCAATAACGTATAGCAATTCCTCGGATATAGACCAATCACTATCGTTTATCTTATAAAATGCTAGCTATTAATCCAAGGATGGGGTTTTATCCGATAAAATGGTCAGCTCGTTACTGGACACGTAAGGCATCAATGTGCCGTGATTAATACGTCACATGCTGTCATTTAATAGCACGAAAACAGATAAGTTTATACAACACAACTTGTTTGGAAATTGAAATAATATAAATGTACATTGATTAAGAATACAATTTCGATTCGGTGCAAGCCAGTTCTTGTGCTTTTATTCTGTTTTGCTGTCAGCTTCCCTGAATGAAGTTAACTATGTCTTATATGCACTGGTGGTAGCACTGATTACAACAAGGTAGCTCCAATCGATTCATAGATGGTTGATTCACAGTATGCCATGATCTCGCAGGTGTTAGTTTTGTCTGTACATATCAAAGCAAGAAAGTAATTATTATTTGTGTAATCCGTTACATTTTTATTCATGGAATAGTCTTAAGTCGCAGTCGCGAATCTATCGATAAACTCATAATCTCTCGTGGGATTACCTATGACTATTCCAGTCATACGCCGCGTGTTTGATATTGACCAATAACGTTTAGCAATTCCTCGGATATAGACCAATCACGGCCTTTTATATTACAATATTCTTGTAGGAATCGTGAGGATGGCGTTTTATCATAGGTAATCCCACGAGAGTTGACGAGTTTATCGATAGATTCGCGACTGCGCAGCAGGAGCGAATTTATCTGATGCAACTCGTCAACTCGAGTTGGATTTATTAAGACTATTCCATGAATAAAATGTAACGGATAATATAAATAATAATTACTTTCGTGCTTCGTTGTATAAAAACAAAACTAAAAGTTATGAGATCACGGCATGCTGTGACTCAACCATCCATGAATCGATTCGAGCTTCCTTGGTGTAATCAGTGCTACCAAATGAGCATATAAGACATAGTTAACTTCATTCAGGTAAGCTAACAGCAGAACAGAATAAAAACACACGAACTTGCTTGCCGAATCGAAATTGTGTTCTTAATCAATGTACATTTCTATTATTTCAATTTCTAAACAAGTTATGTTGTATAAAATAATCTGTTTTCGTGCCGCGTAGTGGCAGCATCTGACTGTTAATCACTGCACACTGATACTTGCGTCTCCAGTAACGAGCAGACGGTTTTATCACGATAAAACACCATCCTCGCGATTCCACAAGAATATTGCAAGATAAACGGCCGTGATTGGTCTATATCTGAGAAATTGCTAAACGTTATTGGTCAATATCAAACACTCGGCGTATGAGTTGAATAGTCGTGTAAAATCGTCTGCTCCTTACTGGACACGAAAGCATCAGTGTGCAGTAATATATGTCACATGGTGTCATTAAAGGCAAGAAAACAGATTATTTTATACAACATAACTTGTTTGGAAATTCAAATAATATAAATGTCCATTGATTAAAAACACAATTTTCATTCGGTGCAAACTAGTTCGTGTGCTTTTATTCTGTTCTGCTGTTAGGTTACCTGAATGAAGTTAAATATGTCTTATATGCACCATTGATAGCACTGATTACAGCATGGTAGCTCGAATCGATTCATGGATGGTTGATTCATAGTATGCCTTGATCTCGCAGCTGTTAGTTTTGTTTTTATATAACAAAGCACGAAAGTAATTATTATTTGTATAATCCGTTACGTTTTTATTCATGGAATAGTCTTAATAAATCTAACTCGAGTGGACAAGTTACTTCAGATAAATTCGCTCCTGCTGCGCAGTCGCGAATCTATCGATAGGCGTAAACTCGTGAACTCTCGTGGGATTACCTATGCCAATTAGTTAATGAGTTATATTCAAGAAATGGTATGTGTTTATTATTATCAGTACAGCTGTATAGAAACCGAGGAGTCATTGGATGTACGAGATTGGATTAGATTGTATTGTTATCAATACTGTAATATGTTATAATATTGACCTCGTAACTATTTTTGTAAATAAATAAATAAATACGTTTTTTTCATGTAAGCAATGCTTGTATTAAGAAAAGTTTCTGTCTACATCATAATGTGACTTATACTGAACTCGCTTGAGCTAATTGCATGAGCTACCTTGTTAACATTTGATGATGTTGTTAATATGACAGATTTGGAATTTTAATGGCGGCAGTTTTAGGTAAATGTTTGCTAAGGCGAAGTTTTTCAATGCATGTTCATTGACATAGAAAAGAATGGGTATGTCAGGAGGCGGTAGCATCTGTTTTCGACACCTGTTGTTACGGTCTGTGTGACAAACGCATTAAGCATTCTTTCATAACATGCAACAAGTGTTCCCAACTCATGTAAGAATAACAACTGAAAAGGAAGAGATTCCATAAAGATGTCTGAGGAAAAGATAAAATCTTACAGGCAATATATTAATGGGTGAAGGCATTTGTCTGATAAAAGTTCGTTATTGAAAGGAATGAAATTATACATAACCTAACCTAACAGTTTAGTTTAATTACTAAATTAGTTATTATTATAACTAATTTTAACTTATTATTACAACCACATAACTGTATAGTAATAAACTTATTATTACAATATAAATTGTATTGTTATAACTAGACCTGGGATTTTAGGCTCTAAAAAAATTGGTTTAGGCACCTAAAATAGGTTTTTAAAACAAGTAAATAGGTTTTTAAAAGATAAAATAGGCACTTAAAATATGCTTTAAAAATGTGTAAATAGATAGAAAACACACTTTAAAATATTACAATATACGCTTAAACTGTAACATGGTCTTTTTTCCTGCAAGAAACGTGGTATACCTGTTCTTAACAGAATTAACTGCAAAATTAGGCATCACAAACTATATTCACTGGTGACTTGACATAGTAGTCCTTCCTCCCTAATCCTCCCCCTCCCCCGTCAGTCAGCATTCCTTTAGCGACAATTGTTTGGAATAATCAAGTTTCTGTGAAAAACGCACCCCTGCTGTTCTGCTTTTCATTGAGGGATGTCCTTTATAAGATTGTAAAATTAAAGATCTTCTATTTTATTTTAAATGTACAAAATAGGCATTTTAGGCACTAAAACTGTAAAATAGGCTCTAAAGGTCCAAATAGGCATTTTAGGGCACTATAAAACTCTATAAATGTAAGTGATTTATCATGAAACGTCAACATATTTTAAAAATTTCATGTTATTTCATAAGGAACAAAATAGGCGTTTGCCTTAAAATCCCAGGTCTAGTTATAACTAAGTATATAGCATTTATTTCCTTTTTACTTAATTAATTACAGAGAAGTTTCTCAATTTCCTTTATAAAAGCCCTTTTTAATCCAGGATATTTTATCTTAGCCTTCTTTCTTCTATAATAATAATAATAATAATAATAATAATAATAATAATAATAATAATAATAATAATAATAACTATACTAACTTAATAACTAATTACATTACCTAATAAAAATTACTTTTTACCTAGAGCACTTATATTGCTGTATGTTGTACTTCAGAATAAAATAAGGGGTGCCCATCTCCTTCGTTTCATAACTCACCCCTCCCAGTTTCAAGAAAAGTAACCTCCTTAACTTCGTATAACCCCCAATCTCATGAAAAGTATTTCTCCCCTTAAAAAAAGTGGAATAACAGTAGACCTACTCTAAAATTTGTTTCAAGGAAAATGTATTGTTGAATTTGTAATTAAAAAAAAAACTTCATAATTTATATAATGAGGCCCATTTACATGACATAATATTCTATAACTAATAACAAATGATTACAGAATATATTTTTAAAAAGTTTAAGAGAAACTGGATGTTTTAACTTCTTAACTAAGCGATAAGAAAGGTAAGTAAACAACAATTACAGGCGAGACAATGACAACGGGCCGACAATGGCTCAGCTCGCACTCGCAGTGCAGTCAGCACATACAACCCAGTGATCGATTTCGGCGGCGCGTCACTTAGGTGACAAGGAAATGTATTACTCTAACTGTGATTACAACTGTAGCCATACCAGTTGTGCAGTATATTTTATTCACTTCTAAAGCATTAGAAGATGATTTTATGCCTTTTCAAGTTATAAACTTAAACGTTTTTATTTTTAACAAATATAATGCTACTTTTCAACTAAGTGTCAAATTCCCCTCCAGATATTTCAATGATGCATCTTGCGTCTTAATCCCCCCTGTAGACACTGCTGTAATATTACACTTTAATAGGAAAGCTTGAAAAGCCGATTTATTTACACTGTATGTTGTGTGTCGGAGCAATAATTGTTTTAGATTAATTCACACATTTTGCAAGGTGTTGTAGGAACATGGTAGAGATTGATTTACCCTGTGAGGGAATTTTTCTGAGCATATGTAGTTATGAAGGGCACGCGTATTATCTGAGATATATCAGAGCTATCCAAAATCCGGGATAAGCCAATAGGAGTTTGAGATTACATCGAATTTTCGCAGTACAATGGAAGTGACTAGATAGTTTTCTTGTAAGTTTTGCCTTTTACATTTCCCCCTTTTCTTTCACTTAATTACAGAGAAGTCGTTCGGGGAGGCTCTCCATATCCTTGTCTGGTCAAAAAAGTATGTATGTGATCCAAAGCTAACCCCTCTCCCGACAGGTCGCGGCCCTATAAGGCCCGGGCGGCTTGGGTCGTTTAAATCCTAAAAGGGAGAGGTAAAACTACGACAAAGAAAGAAAGAAAGAAAGAAAGTAAGAAAGAAATTGAGATTTCATTCCAAAGGTCGTTAAAATCTACTTCGAATTTAAATAGGCCTACCTATCACATACGCTAAAGGTAATTGAAGCAGAATTGATAGAATATAGTAGAATCGATAGACGAGCGGGAAGTTTAGTATCCGAAACGACATGTGAATAAAATAAAATTATTCATTCTCGCACGTCATACATTACTTTTCCTATTTACCATTATCTTTTATGGAATCAAATAGGGATCAACGGAAATGTTTGGAGTTACTGACGGGAAAAAACGTTGAGGAAGGCATTGGGAAGTTTTTAATGAAGGCGAGACAGCTCAGGTTTGAAAAAGCGACGAATTGGAGAGCGGGTGTGGAGGGTGAGGAATAGATTTAGTTTGTTTGTGTTATTTTGTATTTATATTATTTGTTCTTTTTTGTGTGTTTTTGCGTAAGCATGTACGGTCCATTCGGACCCATGCGACTGTTTGCATTGGAATTTGTAAAAAGTTAATTATTGTAATAAACACTTACACTTTTCCTATAACAAATTAATAACCATTTCATTTTAAATTACACGAAAGTAATTTTCCAAGACAATTGAGTTCTTCAACACACTATAGTCACCCATTTTATGTTTTTTATTACTTGTCTACTCCCAGAAAAGTTTGAAAAGCACAGATCTGCTTCTCCCTTCTTGTTTGCTCAGCACGTCCATTAACCAGTCTCTGTCTGATTTGCTTCTACGCGAGGTATCAGATGAAAAAGGAAAAATAAAAACAAGAAAAAAAAACTTCCACATCACATGCTCCTGGATGTCACACTCTATATTTCCAGCAAGCGACTTCTAGATAGCTTAGTCTCAACATTTCTTATAAGGAGCCAAAGCCGTCTGACATTCCGATTTCCGTATAGAGGAAGGAGAATAAAAAATAGTCGGTGCGTATAAAGTTACAGAGCTACCCACTCGTGCTTTGTATATTTCAATATCTAATTGATTCTAACATACACCTGACTACAGGGTGTATCTAAAATCCTTCTCATACTGATTTCTAAGTTTAACATATTCAAGCTTGTTACTACGAGGAACATGGGCGCCCATACCCGGGGGCAGGGGGGAAGGCCCAGCTCTCAGGGAAAGGAACAAATGTATATTAATAATTTGAGTCAGGTGTTTTTCTTTTAGGACAATTATTTAAAAGTCAGTAGAGACATAAAAAGTTTGCAGAGGTAATCGACAGTATGGAATCAGAAGCCACAGTGGCGTATGGAAGGGGGGTCCAGGGAGTCCGGACCCCTAAAAATAAAAACCTAAAATCTATTTTTTTATTTTAAAAAGATATTAAATTAAACAATTTTTGTTGGTGTGTCAAATATGATATAGCAATTATTTTGTTTTCATAACATAATGAGTAGGCTATTATTTCCATTGTTCCATGCGTTATTTAACTTTTCTTATAAGTTAAATAGTAGTAAGTGTTATCACTTAGGTAACGGATTTTTTATTTACGTTGGCATGTCTTAGAGTAGGTCTATAGTAATCAAATTTGCTAACTAGTTTTTCAGTGGACCCCGACCCCCTTTCTTGGGGGGTATTCTATACCCCAAACCCTCCGGTACTTTCGACCCTCTATGAATTATTTTCTGGCTATTCATTGTTGCACTTATTATATTATTAATATAATGTTACAAAGTGGCCCAAGAAGTTAAAGCGACAAAAAATAAATTAATTAAAAAATTGCCCTTGAAGAGGAATAGACTAATTGAAATTAATGAATTATTTTTTCACAAGTATTGCACAACTTGATGGCTAGCACAATCCTCTAAAGCCTGAAGCACTTAGTATAGCTTCTAATAAAACTTTTCGTCCACTCTCCACAGCAATACCTTGGTTCTTTGCAAAGATTGCCCCTGGCATATTTATGCTTCGTTATATGCTTCGTTAAATATGCTTCGTTATATCCGTGCAATTCATTTCGCAAACGCTACAGATGGAAAGAACTAATAACCAATACATGGATTATTGAAAATAGTGATTATCAACTTGATATGATTTTGAGTTCAATTAATTTCATTATTTCGATTGAGTTTTAGTTTTAGATATTAGTTTTAATTTTAGATTATGTATAAGAAACCACCATTGGCTCAGGTTTAAGTTTGCTTTGTTAAAAAGTGTATTAGTTATTTAGTTCTTGCATCGTGTTATTTTCTATCTTGTATTTTTTTTCCAGTGCAACCTTTTGCTAATTGATGTGATGGAAAACAGGAAGTGTTAAATAATTTTTCCTGAATAAAATAAAGTGAAAAATAATACAGCTGATGGTGGTTACAGTATAGGCTACACCAGCGTTTCTCAACCTATGGTCCGCGAAGATGGTGCAGATGGTCCGCAGACATAATTAAAAAATATCATAAAGCAAGTGGAAAGTAAAGAAGTAACATTTTTTTCACATATTTCGTTATAATGACCTATACGCCTAATTAATACCCCAAATATTAAGAATACAGGTCTTCTTTTAAAAGTGGGATGTAAAATTAGGGGTCCGTAAAATTGTTTAGACATTTTAGAGGTTCTCGGGTTCAAAAAGGTTGAGAAACGGTGGGCTACACTATCTGTCATTATTTTCATCTTTAGGCTAAAGAATTCGTGGTCCAAAATAAGTAGGCAAGTAATTGATATTTCTAGAGTGACAGGGAAAAAGCGAATAAGTCAAAATACGAAATTCAAGAATTTCATGATATCCAAAGAGGGTCCGTAGTAATAGTTTTTGTTTTTAGTACAGCCTTATACCCTCTATTTAATTTTTCTTATAGAATGTTCCAGGATGAATGTATATTGCCAATATCAGTTACATATATTTTTTTATTAAGTATAATTACAAGTTGTAAAAGATCCTAACATTTCAGATCCTAACATTCAAAAGATCCTAACAAGATCCTAACATTTCAGCTAGCTACAAAAGAAGAAACAACAAAGTTTTTTATCCACCAAAAAACCACTTAGCTGCCTGCAAAGACAATTTCAACGCTAGCTTCAAGAGAAGAAACAACAAGGTCTTTCTTGGCCATCAAAAAACCACCCAGCTGCCTACAAAGACAATTTCAATAGTGAGTTTTTACGCAGTGTATTTTAGTTAAGTGTACGCCTATATGACGAACCTATCTAGCAGGCAGGGCCGTCGCGTGATTTTTTGGCGCCCGGGGCAAGATTTCGTCAGGTGCCCCCCCCAAAAAAAAAACTCAATCCCACGTGCACCCACCCGACATTCCACCTATCTGTAAGGATTCAAACACAAACGCACAGCGAGCGACGTGACGCGACACTATCAAATACATATAAACATAATGGGGTTAAACACGCATTATTAATAGATTATTATTATTAACAGTATACAAGCAAATCCAGCTGTTCAATTTTGAGCAAATATTTATTTTGGGGTAACTTAGAGAATATAAAGTTATTGGTGTCAAATATTTATTTGTTCAATAAATACAAACAACGTAATATTAAAAATTCTTAAAAAATACGTTATGTACATCTAACATATTATTTCAAATTTTGTTGTTTTATTTTTGCCGTTGCCAAAGCGCCCCCTCGTCGCGGCGCCCAGGGCGATCGCCCCGGTCGCCCTGCCCACGCGACGGCCCTGCTAGCAGGTTATTTTATAATTGAACACATTTGAATACAAACATCAAGCTACATTCTCTAGCTGTTACAACTTGCATAATCTGACAAGATTATTTTAACTTTTTATATCACATTATGCTGATCATTTTAATATTTTAAAATAGTGACGATACTAATTTAGTGATATTTTTTACAACTTGTAAATATACTTAATAATAAAAAAATATATGTAACTGATATTGGCAATATACATTCATCCTGGAACATTCTATAAGAAAAATTAAATAGAGGGTATAAGGCTGTACCAAAAAAAAAAAAAACTATCAAAATACCAAAGTTTTAGGAGAGACAAATAACGATTTATTTTCACAGCATTTTTACTATAATAATAATAATAATAATAATAATAATAATAATCTTTATTGTCGATGACATAGTAAATGTATGGACAGTGTCAAATTTTCCTCTAATACTAATATAAAAAATTAAAATTAGTTGTATAAGTTATGTGATTTAAGAGGCCTACGCGTGCATCCTCCAAACTGTAGGGGCATATTTGTATTAAAATAGATTTGACATGTTTTCTAAACGGTAGTAAATTTAGAGTCTTGGTATTAGCAGTTAAACTATTATATAATTGTAAACCAAAAACCATATATTTTGAACAGTCCACCCAGATATTTTTACATAGTATAAGATACCGTGTAAACATATCTGGTGGACTGAACTAAATATTGTAACAATGGTGTGGAAATAATTTTTTTTTTTTTTAATTCGAGAAACTTTGGAATTTTGACTTAATCGCTTTTTCCTTATCACTCTAGATTTCATACGATATGTTGGAAGTAATATCGTTAACATACTCAAGTTAAGTATGAAGCATGGAACTGCAACAACATTCAAGTGTGTCAGACACGTGTTATGACAGATACATTGGCAGAACTGGTTCATAAACACATCAGTTCGCCAAGGAGTGTGGTTCAAGGTGAGTGTATCGTAACCATTCCGCCTTGACATTTCGCTAACATTATTTTTCACCGCTAGGTTAATCTGAGTTTAAGTGAAGTTACAAAATTCCTTAATAAGATTTTCGTCCTTAACTTTCTGACTGCCTCTCGCTGAGACCCCATCTGCTCGGTTGTTCTATTAACGGAATTTCCCCCGAGGTTCTGGACTTACCTCGTCATAAATAATTTTCTATTGTACAGTCGGTCAAATAAAAAACGTCGGGACTCGTATGCTGTTAAAATTAAAGTTTTAACGCATTAGTTCACAAGTTTCCTATAAAAAACATAAAATACAGGACATTTTCGGAACATATGAGGCCATGCGACAGGAGAGAAAAAAATTAACAACGAGGGAAAAATGAAAAACGCGGAAAGCGAAATACACGATATTCAACTTAATGTATTGTCATAATTCATTTTGCTTTGTCATCGCACCACATACAAATGCTAGCTCCAGAGAAAGGGTAGTTAGGGCTGTAATTGACCTGCATTTTTCGGCCTCTGAAGCAGCGAGAAGGTTCTATATTTCTTAAAGAGGTGGGTACTTCACTATAATGCGACCGGAAGTTTTCATAGGAATCGTGGATCTGGCCCAAGATCAGTAAACTATAGTTTACAATATAGATATATAAGCATTCATGAACCACAGATTATTGTCTCTGTTGGACATTACATGAGAATATTATAGGAGAAAAATTCCTCCGACACTTGAACCCAGGACCTTTGGCTATTCGCGCCAATGCTCTACCAACTGAGCTAAGCCGGAGCTCAATTCACAGCGCCAGATGGAACCTCTCTCCTATGACTGATTGCCCTAATGGGTTCAAGTCCCAGTGTCGGAGGAATTTTTCTCCTATAATATTCTCATATAGTTTACAAGCCTTGGATCTGGCCGGCTATTTCGATGCTACATTGGTGGCAGAAGTTGAACGTAAGTTATTGATTTTGCACTACAAGTACCGGTATTATAAAATAAAATCTTTAAAACATGCTCCTTGAATAATCATATTCCTTGCGAATTTATTAATTATTAATATTATTAGAATTTGCAACCAAGAATATGGCGGATGTGAGACATATAGCCACAGCCTTCTATACATGTTAGTTTTGGAACAAAACTGACTAAATAATCAAGAAAATACATGGAGAGACAAGAGGCATGTGTGAACCTAACCTTAAGTCTTTCTGTACATGCGAATATGCTCGTTCATGATACTTAATCAAATACCGCCCGACGTTTTTTATTTGACCGACTGTACTTGATTACCACTCCTCACCATCTCTCTCTTGAATGGCGTTATATTAATATAAATGAATTAATAAATAAATGTTAAAATATTTAATTAAATAACTTGAAATTGAAAAAATCCTCTTTTATTAAACTTTAGAAACACATATAGGCCTAGACTAACCGTGGTCTGATCTATAAAAATAAACAATCCATTGGTGATATCCTAAAGGAAGTTAGCACAGAATAATCATGTACTTACCTTCATAACTACAATAAAATCAGGCAAACTTGACGTAACAGAGTGGCAGAATGCTTTTGTTTAATCAGTGAGTATTGTAATTATGATATGCAGAAAATAAGTCAATTATTTAAATAGGTTTCCGAGTTAAACTCCAGATTGATTCATTAAACAGGGGTTATGGATGAACAAAGGTCCAGTTTGATAAGCACATGTGAAGGAATAGTGTTATTTGTCGAAGCTAATTGCATTGCAACTTTCAAATCCGTATATGAACACTGTAAAACAATATGTTGAAATGAGAACTGATTTGCAATTGTCAAATTCTTTCTAATATATTACCATAAAATAGGCACTAAATTGGGAATTACTCCGGTACCGGTCAACCGAATTGGTCCAACATCAATAGGCGTCTTTCGATGGACGTTATAAATGTGTATACCAAGTTTCATGAAAATCAGATAAAGCGTACTTGATTAATCACAGAGACATCTAAACATTATGCTTATTAGATACAGACATGACTTTTTTTTATAAGTTACTGAGAATCCAGAGAATTACGAGGCGCGTGCATAAAGTAAGTTTCCCTGGGGCCGTTTACAGAAACAAAACACAATTTCATGGACATTTATATTCCAACAGATACAGCAAGTGTTCAGCTATAAGAAACATTGTAAAAATAAATAACATAACTAGCTGTCGACAGTTCTTTAATCATCTGAAAGTGCTACTTTTACCATGTATATATATTGATGAATCAATATTATGTGACATAAAGACTAATTTAAATTCATTCCTAGTGAATGCAGATGTCCATTCATATCATACGGGGAGAAAAAATGATATTTATAAACTTCACTTTTTGCACTTTTTGCACTTTTTGCACTCCTTAGCTAGTAAGTGTTACTTACGAAAGTTGTTTACATGGATCGTAACTTGACATTACCACACGCAATCTTGTTGCTAGGGGCGACGGGCAGAAAGTTATTTGCTGCTAGGGGCGACGGGCAGAAAGTTACTTTACCGCCCGCAAACGCTTATTTTCGGGCTGTAATGATCAAGGCCTCCCCGCTTTATAAATATTCGGTTCCCATAAACATTAACAAATGCGAATCACTTTCTGAAATAAACATAAATCTACTAGTGTATATCCATAATATTTTCAGGTAATATAGCAATTAATATAATTTAATTGATATAAGTAACCGTCGTGCAAAAAATAGCATGCAACACACGGGCCGTAAAGGCATTTACGGGTCTCGAAAACTTGAAAACCCTCGGCACAGGCGCCTCGGGTTTTCAATCTGTTTCCTCGGCCCGTAAACGTGCCTTTCCGCCCTTGTGTCGCAATATAGGCTACTATTTTGTTGGAACACTGCTTTTATACTAATGATGAATTTTTTTGATGAATGCCAACAATTTACAACATAAGAGTTATTCAAACAGTGATCTTTGTTTCCTTGTTTCAGATTATCAAGACGTCGGCCAATTCTGCTGGGATAAATTAACCAAAGTTAGCCTAATGTGATAGACAAAACTATTCTGATTATGTTACTAATTGTATATTTTAATTGTTTTTAACTGTAGGCCTATATTGTATGATTAATATTTTAATCGTATAATTAACTTCATTTTTTAATTGTAAATATGTAATATATAAATTTGTTTGTAATTGTTTTGACACGTCCCATAACATGTACATGTTCAGCTGCACTAAATAAATCCTATCTTATCTTATCTTATCTTATCTTATCTTTCTGGCAAGTCTTCTGCAGAAGTTCGGCTGGGAGGTATTTAAACATCCACCCTAAAGCCCGGACATCGCTCCCAGGGATTTCCATTTTTTCTTACACCCTGGGCCCTATTTCATAAAACTCTACAGGTGTGAAAAATACAATTATGTCAAGTCTGACAAATTTGTCAATATGTCACGACAATTGTTTTTTTCATAAATATTACAACTTTTCCTTAGATTACAGGCAAATTAATGTAAATTGTCAGACTAAAAGAACCCATTTCATAAACGCGACAATTTTATGTCAAACCTAAAGATTACTTTAGTACACTGTAGATGGCTCTAACATACGTGTCTCAACATCGAATATGATACCTAAGCAATCGATTATTACTATCGAAAATAATTGAATTATATTTCTCTTTTAATACAAAGTCACTGAAATTGAAAGTTAGGTTAATCCATTGCCTAAAACACTGGGTGGTTTTATGTCTATTTCTTCACCACTTTCACTACTACCAATATCACTAAGTTACTAGTGTTCATTATTAACAAGACAAATTTAGCAAGTTTATTAACAAAGTTTAAGTCACAAGAAAGTTTGCCAAGTTATGCCACACATAACCTGTTGGCCTACATATGAAAGATTGCCTGTCACTTCTGTAATGACAATTCTACATTTTTTGTAAATTTGTAAATATGTCAGCAAAAATTAATGTTTCATAAATGATAGGTATCCTAAGATTTGACATATTTGTCAGACTTTTACCTGTAAACTCAAAAGTTTTGAGAAACAACAATATGTAAAATTGTCATACAAATCTACAAAATTGTCATGACATTTATGTAAAGTTGTCAGCTTTTATGAAAAAAATTGTCAAAATGTAAACCTGTAAGACAATTTTATGTCACCTGTCACCTGTAAAATTGTAACTTTTATGAAATAGGGCCCAGGATGCAGACTTCTAAGACACAGTTGTTCAAAAGTGCTTCCATGGTATGACAAATGTTTCAATTCCAGTGGCGAATTTGTTGGAAAATAGATAAACACTTGCCGTATCTGTCCATTACTTTGTGTTTTGTTTCTGTAAATAGGGAAACAGGGAAACTTACTTTATGGATGCGCCTCGTATCCACATCACTAAACTGTACACCGACGAGGAGAGCTCGTGCATCGTGGAGCAAAGCGAGATACCTGTAGCGTGTAAATATATTATTCATCCGCCAGGAGAGCTAGGCCATAATTCAATCCCTATAGGGGTTCTCTAATTTCAAATTGCAGCCCCCTAAGGTGAACCTTCCGGTACTAATAGAGTAATCGTTACTTTTCCTATGTTTTTTTTATTTACTTAGATGTGAATTACCTTTGCGTGACGTACAAAAAACGCTTGTAAACATTAGGACATGTAAGTTGTGTAAGAAGTCCACAGTGGCATGTTTTACTCATGACCGGATAAATCTTGCTGGTGACATGTTACTTGCTCCTTAACGAGAGTTAATTCTCCTGAAGATCGGGTTTCATGAAGATGTTTGTCGTGTCTCTGTGCAATGCGACTCCCTCGTCAAGGATTCATGCACACGAAGAAAATTTTTGCAAAACTGGGATTAGAGATGGTGCCAAGTGTATTATAGTTAGACCTGGGATTTTAAGGCAAATGCCTGTTTTGTTAGTTATGAAATAACATGAAAATTGTTAAATATGTTGACATTTCATATATATCACTTATATTTATAGAGTTTTATAGTGCCTTAAAATGCCTATTTGGACCTTTGGAGCCTATTTTTACTATTTTAGTGCCAAAAATGCATATTTTGTACATTTAAAATAAAATCCAACTTCTGTAATTTTTACAATCATTTAATGGACATCCCTGAATGAAGAGCAGAACAGCAGAGGGTGGGTTTTCACAGTCACTTGATTTTCCAAAACAATTGTCGCCAAAGGAATGCTGACTGACGGGGAGGATTCGCTCAAAACAACAAATAGCAGGTATATATTATATAGTAAGAAAGGACTTACTGTGTCAATTTCTCATGTAATACAGAACTGTTTTTGATAAAAGTATTTTTAATTCTATCTTAATTTTGCAATTATTTCTGTTGAGAATAGGTATACCACGTTTTTTACAGTAAAAAAGATCATGTTACAGTTTAAGAGCATACTCTAGTATTTTAAAGTCTATTTTCTGTGTTTTTACACATTTTTAAGCTGATTTTAAGTGCCTATTTTCTCTGTTACAAGCATATTTACTTGTGTTAAAAGCCTATATTAGGTGCCTAAAACTATTTTTTTATAGTCTAAAATCCCAGTTCTAATTATAGTATACTCTCAAAAAAACACAAATAAAGCAAGGAAATGAAAAAGTTTTTTATTGTTATTTGCAGGGTTGCTTGAGTAATAGCAGAATCTAATTGAAGGGCCCAGTTCCATGAGGGCATAAGACACAAATATTTAATTTTGAGTTTTTAACATTGAAGCCTTCTCCTCATACCTCTTAAATACTACAGTCGGTCAAATAAAAAACGTCGGGCGGTATTTGATTAAGTATCACGAACGAGCATATGCGCATGTACAGGAAGACTTAAGGTTAGGTTCACACCTGCATCTTGTCTCTCCATGTATTTTCTTGATTATTTAGTCAGTTTTGTTCCAAAACGAACATGTATAGAAGGCCGTGGCTATATGTCTCACATCCGCCATATTCTTGGTTGCAAATTCTTATAATAGTAATAATTAATAAATTCGCAAGGAATATGATTATTCAAGGAGCATTTTTTAAAGATTTTATTTTATAATACCGGTACTTGTAGTGCAAAATCAATAACTTACGTTTAACTTCTGCCACCAATCTAGCATCGAAATACGCGGCCGGCCAGATCCACGATTCCTATGAAAACTTCCGGTCGCATTATAGTGAAGTACCCACCTCTTTAAGAAATATGGAACCTTCTCGCTGCTTCAGAGGCCGAAAAATGCAGGTCAATTACAGCCCAAACTACACTTTCTCTGGAGCTAGCATTTGTATGTGGTGCGATGACAAAGCAAAATGAATTATGACAATACATTAAGTTGAATATCGTGTATTGCGCTTTCCGCGTTTTTCATTTTTCCCTCGTTGTTCATTTTTTCCCTCCTGTCGCATGGCCTCATATGTTCCAAAAATGACCTGTATTTTATGTTTTTTATAGGCCTAGGAAACTTATGAACTAATGCGTTAAAACTTTAATTTTAACTGCATACGAGTCCCGACGTTTTTTATTTGACCGACTATATTTGTGCCTTACACTTCTGCTCAGTTATAAGAAAAGACCTGTGAGACTGCACATACATTCTATTTCATAACAGTTGCTATCTGTTATTCAGGTGTGTTTATCAACTGTTTTTATTTTCCGCAGTGCTACCATCCAAGCAAATGTTTATAAAACTGAACTTGCATTTCTGAAGTGTGACTTCACTCAAAATAGATTGTTTTGCTTATCTTCTATTGTATTAATGGCTATACTGGTATTCATTGGCAAAAATGCATAATACAGGTTTTCACTAAAATAAAGTAAAAACAAATAATATGATAAAAAGTAAAAAAGATTTTGCAACTGTAAAAGTACTTCAGTTTTTGTTTGACATGTTTAATTACCTTTAGTTGTAAAAAATCCTAATACCTTGTAAATTTGCAGAATGCAAATTTAGCCTGTCCTTCAGAAATATATGTTATAAAATTAAACTTTAAACAACCTACTTGTGAGTGGTAATATTGTTTAAAAACATCAAGATTTCTCGAAAATATGTCCTTGTGTCTTGTGCCTTTATGGAACTAGGCCCTGATTATATTAAAATGGTGATATCTGTTTAATTAAATCATGTTTTATAAAATACGTTGTTAAAAACATATTTACACAATTATGCTGAAATTTTTAAAAAAATTGTGTTATAAGGCTGAAAATGTATACAATATTATCTGCTAACAGCTTGAAAGCAATTGTCCAGTTATTTAAAGCTTGTAGAAAAGAAAAGCTTAAACCAGTGCTTTAAATCCAGGCACATTACAAAATGGTATTTTCCTGCTGCTTAGATAGCGAAAAAGCTATTATTCCAGGCAATCCTCCAATTATTTGTTGTTGCGCGTGCAGCAGGAGCGTATCCTTGAGTCCTCGGTTTATGACTTGTGTGGGACTTGCATCTCGCTGATATCCTACTTTTTATAAACAATATATAATTCGCGAATATATTAATTAATATTGTTTAATTATAATATAGTGAACTGAAGATGTTATGCACTAATACCTAAATGCATACAATTCATAGCATGAAACTGTCACAGAATGGATATTCTTCATGCCACAGTGAGTTACACTGATTATTCCACTCATATGCCACGTGTTTGATATTGACCAATACCGTTTAAAAATTCCTCGGATATAGATCAATCACGATCGTTTATCTTTAAAGTTGCGTTTATCTATTAATATGAGGATGCGATTTTCTCTGATTAAAAGTCAGCTGGTTACTGGACACGTAAGACATCAAGGTGCTGTGATTAATACGTCACATGCTGCCAGTTGAACACAACAAAAACACATTATTTTATTCAACATAGGCTATATGTTTGGAATTTGAAATAATGTACAATAAAGTACATTGATTAAAAACGCAATTTCGATTCGGTGCAAGCCACTTCGTGTGCTTTTATTCTCTTCTGCTGTTAGCTTACCTGAATTAGGTTAACTATTGTCTTATATTCACCATTGGTAGCATTGGTTACACATGGTAACTCGAATCGATTAATGAATGGTTGATTCATAATATGCCGTGATCTCGCAGCTGTTAGTTCTGTTTTTATAAGTTATAACAAAGTAAGAAAGTAATTATCGTTTGTATAATCCGTTACATTTTTATTCATGGAATATTCTTAATAAATCAAACTCGAGTTTAAGAGTTTCGTCAGATAAATTCGCTTCTGCTGCGCAGTCGCGAATATAGGCCTATCGATAAACTCGTAAACTCTCGTGGGATTACCTATGACAACTTTGTGAGTTATACTACATTTTACAAATGCATTATGTTGAAACTGAGTGTTTACTTATCTGTTATTGACTGCCTTAATACAGTGAGTCCATTTTATGAGGAAACCTCGCATCACTGACGCATTGCCGCGCTAGCATCGCGTTGCATCGCAGTTGTACAAAGCATACAAGCGGTTAGTTGCTTCGGTGTGTTGTAGTGAGACGCTTGTCTATTGTAGTCGTGTGTTACATAAGACAATAATCGAAAATGTATACGGTTGAACAGCGAATTTATTTGGTGGAATGTTACTTATTGAGAAATAACCATAGAAGCGTTCGGAGATTTTCTAGTAAATGTCATTTTCAACAGTATCTCAAATAAATGGTGAGTAATAAGCCTCTACATGTAGGCCTATTTTGATAATAAATTGGTTGAGTTATTGTATTTTGTATTGTTTCTAAAGTGATTTGCTGGTAGTAACGGAACACGGTCCCCGCCGGTGCAAGCACAACAGAGGGGAAAGTGTGAGCAGGGGCAACGTTGTTACAAAGTTTCCGCATAAAATGGCCTCCCTGTACAATTACAAACTGAAGTAGAAGATACCAAAATTGAGAAACTGATACTAATTTTCAGCAAAAAAAAAAAAAAAAAAAAAGTGTACCCTAGGCATTCATAATTATTTTTAATACAACTACTTCTTGGTTGTTCAAAAGAGTCTGAAATCTGGAATGATGAGTAGGCTAAGGTGGAAAGGTAGAGCCAGAAATCTGAAATCTATTGGATCCTAACACGAAAATGCCAACGTGATAAGGAGCGTAACATATAGCCATAGCCTATAATTGAATTAGAGAAGTAAAACTACAGGATCCAGATGTGTTTCGTGTTAAATATGCCCAGCAAGATGTTGTTTGAATTTATTCTGTGGTAGATATGATCAGAGGGAAAAAGTACCGATACAACATAACCATTAAAAAATCAATTAGTAAACTGAAAAATTAGTTCTGAAATAATAATAACTGAAATTTTCAGTAGGGAATTCTAAAGCAAGTTTCATAGTCCCTAATTTAATTGGTCCAAGTTTAAAAGAAAGAGGTATGGAGATTAAGTTATATTTATAATTGTTTTTAGTGATTTTGGAAGAGTTTTTACCGTACAGAATGGCGCAAGCGTTACTTTTCAAGGATCCCATTCCAGAGGTTCAGGGTTCGATCTCCATGTTCGGTATTCCCGACTGGGGTTTTCATAGGATCCTCAATTTATTTCCAGTAAAGATCGGGATTTTAGACCTACCTATGCTTAAGGTCACGGTCACCCATTTTCTTTCCGATCCTCTTTCTAGTCCCACAAAACCCACGCCCCTCCAATGTTTTCTGCCTCTATACTTGATCAAAGATGTGTTCGGAGCAAAAGTAATCAACCGAATGTACAAAGCACAGTTCACAAGAGTTCGTTTTTGAGACTGTTTAGTCGATTACATGCACTAAAGTCAATTGAACTTTATTTTTTCAGATTAAGCGCCAAGGATCCCTGGTACGATTCCCGATGTTTTGTGTGTGTGTGTGAGGCACAATCTGTATCTTCTCGCCGCTAGATAAATCTTTTCCTCGCACGTTTCTTTATTGGTGACGTAAATTCTGAAAGCCCTGGCTCGCAATTTTCTTCTATAATACAAATTATTAGAGGTTATGCTTATTACTTTTACTTAGAATATGTGGTGTACTTAATCCCAAATTATGTAAATGAAAAGTGCAACGAATGAATTATGTTATAAAATACGTCTTGTATTTAGTAACTTATGTCACTGGTTTCTCTTCAGAATCAACAAATTTGCCAAGGCAACGATAAAAACAAATGAAATATCGTTTGCTAGATTTATGTTGTAAAACATAAAAGCCTATGATATAGTTATGAATGTAAGCAACTAACATAACAGATTTTATGTTTTCACAGTTGCATAAGATATAAATAATTTTACGATGTGTGCGGAATGGAAGTAAACATCTGATTGAGCTTGTCGCACCATCGTGAAGTATGCGCTGGTGCGATTAACCAATAAAACGACAGGACACAGTCAAGGCAAGTCTGTTGTTTACTTTTGCTCCATAGTCTACACATCTTGGATCAAGTATAGTAATAATTAATAAGATACAGCCTGTGCATTTAGACGTGAGCACTTGCATGCGTCGCAGAGAATAGGGCGGGACGGAAGGGGAGTGTGTTGCTATATGAATCAGGTGATGACTGATTCCACTGCGCATTGTGTTTACAGTTCTCTCGTCTAAATGCACGGACAGTACGTAAGTCCCACACAAAGCTATAAAAACTAATAACACTGAAATAAACAAGGGTTATATGGAAAATTAACAACAGTTTGAAAATTTTTATTGAAGCAACCAGCACAAATATTTTACTACATTTTTAACAAATTTAACATTTGTTAACAAGTAGGCCTATGGAAATTAAATTTTGAAGAATATATCTCGAGTTATAATTCAGGATACATACCGGTATATATACGTATCGAATTGTATCCATTGGTACATAGGCCTATTAAGGTAGGCCTACATATTGAGTTGAGTTGAGTTGTAGGAGTACTGCTGGGACTCTGGATCGATTCCCGGTACATTCATGTGGGATTTGTTGTCTACAAAATGGGACTGGGTGAAGTTTCTCTGGGATCCCCGTTTTTCTTCATCATATTGAGACCATTAGTTGCAATAAATAATATATGCATATATATTTAATTGAATACAAAATGTTTACATTTGAAAGTGTAATTTTAAATATGAAATGTAATAATGCCAACCAAATTTTTGGAGCCCTGCCGCAACTTATCAGAATTATTTTGCACTTGGGTGCCTTTGTCATCTTATGTTCCTAAAGTGCACAAACGCTGGTCATATGATGACATTCTTATACGCCGATGATCTAAACATAAGAATCTTAACAAGAGCCATGTTGGGAGAGAAGTCGAGCAGAAAGTGCATTTGATGGCTGTCACTCGGGTGGTTTGCTGCGCGAGTTACCACGGCAACTGGTTCTCTAAGATCAAACGCAAGATAAACCTTAAAACGGGAAAATCGAATCAGCGTGAAGTATCTAATTTCTCGTTTGTTTTATGTCAAACACTGGAAAATTTGTTTTGACACGTATGCTTTTGTTGTAACATGGGTATGACAGATTACAGAATTAATAATCCTATTAACATTTTAATCACAAATACCGTAACGTACACGTATCTGATCCTCATAACTACAATATTAGAAGAAATTAAACCACGCCTTTAATAGAACCAAAATACTTCATCTCTTCTGGCTCTAAACTCAGCAATTAGTATGGTCCAAGACTCTATAACTCCATATTCAGGTCCATCCAGAAATTGTAAATATGAACAGCAAGAAATTCTATAGGCCTAAGTATATAAAAAACTTATTTCGTAGTTTAAAATTTACTCGACTCTGTGATTAGTACATATTTAAAGAACCATTTTATTAGTCATACCACAGAATTTCAAATTTGTTCTTCACTCTTTGTGATCTAAAACTCAGTAGCTTCTGAAATATATATGTACATTCATGAACCACAGATTATTGTCTCTGTTGGACATTACAGGAGAATATTATAGAAGAAAAATTCCTCTAAAACTGAGATTTGAACGCAGGACCTTTGGCTATCCGTGCCAAAGCTCTTACCAACTGAGCTAAGCCAGAGTACACTTCACAGGGCCAGATGGAACCTCTCTCCTATGACTGACTGCCCTTAATGGTCTACCTCACTGACAGACAAGTTATGCCATGCAGTTCTGTGAGGCACACCAATTAGTGATTTTGTGTGACCGGGCTTCCACTGTTATTGTACAGTAACATTCAAGATGGATGTATGTACATTCATGAACCATAGATTATTGTCTCTGTTGGAAATCCCAGTGTCAGAAGAATTTTTCTCCTATAATATTGTTCTGAAATATAGTTTATTAATTCCATCTGACACTTTGAAATGTCATTTACCTGATTTTATTACAGTTAACGATTTGTACAATTTTGTTTAAGCCTATTAACAAGAAACATGCATATTATGTGAACCACTTTTTTGTATGCATAATTATTTTCTTCAACTTACACGCTTGGTGGTCAGAATATTGTGAAGTCGCGTCCAGCCTGAATTGAGCCACACGAGGGGAGGATCACAAACCTCTTATTAACCTCTTCATTAGAAAACGACGTGGGTAGCTGGAGCCCGTGGGGCTCGTCATGTGTTATCCTTTCAGGTTGGTAAACTGGGAGTCCTCTTCAGCATTTTCACCACCTTATGAGTGAGAACAGGTGATTCCTCACCCATAAGACGGCATGAATATTGTATGCAACAATGAATGTATTTGTAGTATGTTTTTGAATTTATTAATACTTATTTCAACTCTAATGTATTATATATACGCATTCATGAACCACAGATTACTGTCTCTGTTGGACATTACATGAGAATATTATAGGAGAAAAATTCCTCCGGCACTGGGACATGAACCCAGGACCTTTGGGTATTCGCGCCAATGCTCTACCAACTGAGCTAAGCCAGAGTTCAATTCACAGCGCCATTGGAGAAAGGTTCCATCTGGCGCTATGAATTGAACTCCGGCTTAGCTCAGTTGGTAGAGCATTGGCGCGAATAGCCAAAGGTCCTGGGTTCATGTCCGGGTGCCGGAGGAATTTTTCTCCTATAATATTCTCATCTCGTGTATTGTTTTACCATGAAAGATTTCTCTTGCTTCTAACCCATGAGCGATAAGTTATTCTGATAAACATAGGCGTAACCAGGCCGAACATATGGGGGTTATAACATCCGCGGGGTCTGGGGGGTATGGAATATCCCCCAGGGCGAGGGGGGTCCGGGGGTTCTCCCCCGGAAAATTTAAAAAATTAAGACGCAAAATAACGAGTTTTAAGCTTCCCACGCTTTATAGCCTACTTGTATTAAGTAATTTATGGGCAGACTTAAAAAAAATTATACAATTTTCCCTTTTTTAATCAACGGGGGGGGGGTTTAAACCCCCAAACCCCCCCCCTCGGTACGCCTATGCTGATAACATATCTTTATGATTGAAAATGTAGTCTAATAAAATTATCTCATCATCATCATCATCATCATCCTCAAGGTTTGGGCCTATTGACCCGTTCCGTCCCCAAAGGTAAAAGAATACTGTCATTGATCAGTCCATCTCTTTTTCGGTCTGCCTACACTTCTTATTCCTGTTGGTCTAGATTTTAGCATTCTGTGTGGTATTCTGTCTTGATCCATTCTGTTTAAGTGTTCCATCCATTTCTTCCTATTTTCCTCTATTTTACGGTTTATATAAAATATCTTCAATTTATTTCTTATGTCCTCATTCCTCTTCTGATCCCTTAACGATACTCCTGCAACAGACCTTAAGAATCTCATCTCTGCTGATTGAATATTTTTCTTGTCCTGTGCTGTAAGTGTCCACGTCCCCGAACCATACATTAGAGTAGGTACCGGCCATTACTTTGTAAAATTTTAATTGCGTTTCTATAAAAAAATTATCTTTTAAGTTAAATTATTTGTCTCACTTTGCCATATGTACTCTGCAGCAGAAAAACAACCAATTAGGCTTTTTAAATCTCATTTTATTTTATTCTATATGACCAACTATCAACCTACGGCATAATATAATTGTTCTAAGTGAGCACATTATTTTTATTGGATCGTTATTTTCATGTTTATGTTAAAATAGATGTCACTAAAATAACTGTAACAAAGTCTATCTCGTTGAGTAGGGACATTAATATTCATATAAAGTTTATCATGTTTTTAAAATAAGCTACACAGCCATTTCATGATTACGGGTGGGACATTCTAGCAAATTATGAAAACTATTTTTGTTTATTACATATCATAAATAATAAACTAGAATTGGTTCTTCACATTCTGTAAAATTTACAATGCCTTCTCCTCCACACTACATGCAAAGCATTATTTAAAATTTATTTTAAATATTTTAAATTTGTTTTTCAAACTCTATTACGGGTGGGACATAATTTGGACACTGATTTTAATGATGCAAAACAAAGTTCATTTGCTGTACTGCTAATAATGTTAGGGTCTTAATGTTGTTATTAATCAAGATATGAGGGATTAAACACAAATTATAAACTGTTTCCAGGTTGTCAGAGCATTTATTTAACTCATCAATAATATGTTAACATCTTGTACCTTAAGATGTATATTTTCGCAAATGAAAATGGATATAGCTGATAACTCTTAACTATTTGCCATTAAAAAGTGTTAAAATCATGCTGAAAATGGCCAAAAAGTAACTACAACACAATAAATAAGTAAATCGACAGATTTTACACATGCAACCACTTCAAATACACCTAAGCCCTTAACATTCAGTAAATTTGAGGTTCTAAACTTATATTTGACCACTCAATTACAATACTTCTATAACTTCTCTCTTTGAGGGAAAAATTCCCATACTTTATTAAATGGCTGTACAGTCTGAAAGAGATTATCCCATTCTCTATTAATTATTTTTTATTAAGCTTTATTACATACTCACTTCCAACGATGGGGCAAAGGGGGAAAAATGACAATGGTATTCAGGCTGCAGGTCATCATTTATTTCTTAAGAATATGTAATTGCGTTCACCTTTGCACTGGCCTAGTTGCATGGTGAGGAAAGTGAAGGCACTAACTAGGGTAGATACAGTCTGGTTGCTGCCCTCCAGGGACCACTTAATGAGCAATCTCAGCTCCGTCTTGTGACATGGCTCTAGTCCGGCTTGGGAGTTCCTCTCGTCCGTGTTTGTCACCCCAGGGAACGCGTACCTCCACACATTTCTTGGATTATTTCTATGAAATGAATATTTCTTAAACTGTAGGAAGAAGTGATTTGTGCCTGAATTGTGTACATCCATGTCTCCTGTTATGTTTTTTTTTTTTCAATTTCAATTTTTATTCCTACAAATTACAATAATATGGTATACAAATGTGGTTTCTAACGCCACCCGAAGAAAGCTTGTGCTCGGAGGTGGTTCAGTCCAATACAATAAAGTAACTTAGACTAAAATAATTATTTATACTAATAAAAAAAGATTTACAAAACATAGAATAGTATGAGTTTATATTATTTACAGTAAGGACAGGCACTATTTACCCAACAATGGAAATGCACGAATAAATGCAGCAATATATATTTTTTGTTAAGCAGACTTTAGAATAAGACAAAACAATTATATTTATACATGGGTTGATTTTTTAGTAATGGCAACTATTTTATTTCTCCACATATAGCATACACACATGGTTCTAACTTTCATAGGCCTTCGATCTAATCACTAATAGGCCTAATCATTGCGTACAACATGTTCCCAGCTCTGCGTAAGTCTTTGGACCCCGTTGGCACTGCCTAATCTGTAGATGGTGCGAAGAGAGCGGTCGGTTGCCTGTAAAACAAGATTGGGATGGTGTGATCTTAAAACATACCGTTCCTCCAAGCCAGAACGTGGGAGGTGCTCTATCACCCTCCGTACTCACAAGATTTAAGTCCCTGTGACTTTGATCTAATTCTGATCTAATTCGTATTGGTAAAAATGTTTTACAGGCAAGCGACCGCTCTCTTCGCACCATCAATTGAATAGGCAATGCCAACGGGATCCAAATACTTCCGCATCGCTGGGAACATGTTGTACACAATGATTAGGCCTATTAGTGATTAGATCGAAGGCCTATGAAAGTTAGAACCATGTACCTATGCTATATGGGGAGAATTAAAATAGTTGCCACTACTAAAAGAGCAACCCATGTATTTTAAAGTTCAATGTTGAAAATGTTGTAGTAATGGCAGAAGTGAAGAAATAACTTAATTATATAAAATTTATAATTTTAGACTTAAATTGTTTGTTGTTTAAGCCAGTTAATTCAGGATGGTTGCTAATAAATGAGTTGTACAGTTGGGCCGAAACTTGAACTGTGCTTAATTTCAGCAGTTATAATTTTTTTTGGTTCAGTTAATTAATCTGATTCCTTCGCGTATTATATTCATGACCTTCTGACATATAATTGTCACGATGTTTATGAGAATAACCTAATAGAACGTACTTGTAAATTTGGTCTGTGTTGAATACGTTAAGTCATAAAATAATAATTTGAAAGATTATTCGGAAGGCTTTGATAAACAAAATTTTATGATGCGTTTTTGAAGACAACGCAAAAGGCCTACATTACGAATTGAAACTTAATTCCTGCGTACTTCCTTTGAAATATAAGCAATGTGTATTGTTAGTGTCACCGTAATATGGCTTAAACCTGAAATAAAGAGCAGAAAGTTAAGCATTTTGTTACTGATTCAGGGCATCCAGCTAACTTATACATCTGGTTAAAATTTACCTGACAGATAACACATTTATCATAGGTAATCCCACGAGAGATTACGAGTAGGATTTATTAGGACTATTCCATGAATAAAATTAACGGATTAAATAATAATTATAATTTTCTTATTTTGTTGTCAATATTTTGCCTACTGTGAGGTCACACAGGTGGATTTCCCAATGCTACAAATAGTGCGTTACCACAAGATGAGTGTGTCAGCATCAGAATGCTATAAAACCACATGAACTGGCTTGCACTGAATCGAAATTGTGTTTTTAATCAATGGACATTTACATTATTTCAATTTCTAAACAAGGTATGTTGCATAAAATAATGTATTGTATGGACGTGAGACATGGTCGCTTACTCTGCGGGAAGAACATAATCTCAGAGTGTTCGAAAACAGGGGGCTTAGGAAAATATTGGGGCCTAAGAGAGATGAAAACGGGGAGTGGAGAAAACTGCATATCGAGCTTCATAACTGTATTCTTCACCGGATATAGTCAGAGTAATTAAATCACGGAGGATGAAATGGGCTGGACATGTTGCACATGGCCTCCTCAAGCATAGGCGTACCGAGGGGGGGGGGGAGTTGGGGGTTTGAACCCCCCCCCCCATTGATTAAAAAAAGGAAAATTGTATAATTTTTTAAGTCTGCCCATAAATTACTTAATACAAGTATAAAGCGTGGGAAGCTTAAAACTCGTTATTTTGCATCTTCATTTTCAAAATTTTCCGGGGGAACCCCCGGAAGCTTAAAACTCGTTATTTGCATCTTAATTTTTAAAATTTTCCGGGGAAAAACCCCCGGAAGCTTAAAACTCGTTATTTTGCATCTTAATTTTTAAAATTTTCCGGGGGAGGACCCCCCTCTTCCATACCCCAGACCCATACCCCCCAGACCCCGCGGATGTTATAACGCCCCCCCCCATATGGTCGACCTGGTTACGCCTAGGCCTATGTTCTCAAGTCTCCTCAAGTCTCTCCCGCTGTATATAGGCTACTCTCAGGATCTATACCCGAAATGAGCTAAGAAGGAAACCTGAAGTAAACGAAAACCAGTCTGTCTCACTCCTAGGTCATACGAGTAATGTGCTAAAGTGAGACAGACACACTGATTTTTGTTTACTTCAGGCTTTTGTTTACTTAGAACGGTCCGATTTTCAATTAAGTGTTTTTTCTTACTTAAACGGTCAGACTTTAAGTTATGTATGTTTTTTACCTAAACGGTCAGACTTTAAGTTATGTACTTTAAGTTATATATTTTTTTTACTTAAACGGTCAGGTTTCAGTTATGTATGTTTTCTGACTTAAACGGTTAGACTTTAAGTTAGGTATGTTTTCTGACTTAAACGGCCAGACTTTAAGTTATGTATGTTTTCTGACTTAAACGGTTAGACTTTAAGTTAGGTATGTTTTCTGACTTAAACGGCCAGACTTTAAGTTATGTATGTTCTCTGACTTAAACGATCAGACTTTAAGTTGTGTATGTTTTTTTTTTACTTAAACCCATAGGCACACACATAAAGGTAGGAGCTGAGAACACCAGAATCGTCTAAGTGCGCTAAAATGGTTTTTCCAATAAAAACACACACAAGCGTATGTGAACTAACTTATGCAGTAACCAGTGCGAACGCTATCAAATAGAAGGGTGTAGGGAAAGAACAGAGCCTATTTCAACATAATTATGCTAAACAGACTATGCTAAACAATGTGCGAACATTTATATCTTTATTAAAAGTTTAAAAAATAAATAAATAAAAGTGGGAATCGATATACGGTCATTTCATTGCGGGGTTTCTCGAGTAACGCTAAGAACCGTACAGAATACATTTCTAACCGGCTAACCAGCTAATAACAGATTCAAATAAGAAACTATCAGATTTAGGGCCAGTAGTATAAATATGTAATCTGTGGTTATAGCATGCAAAATTAACTTTCAGTTACATTTAACTGTCTTTCTTTTTTGTATAAACATTAATCCAAGTTTACCTACTTCAAACCAACAGTTTAATATAGTCTAACTGGTGAATTTTTGCAAGCTAAAACATTAACTGATGATTTAGAAATTTTAAATACATTTCAAACGGCATAAGTACAATATAAATTCATTTTATAAGTGCAACGTGAGTTATTAATTATTATTTTAAAATTATTTAGATTCCGTTTGCTTTCATTTTGTCTAATGCCATTCAAAATACAGATACCGGTACCTTAGCTTTGTTGTTGTCATGATAGCCCTACATTACAAAATAGCAACATTTATTTCTAGATTTCTGATTATTCTGATACAGTACCTCATCTGGTGATGCAATGAAAATCCATCATGCATCCCGTGTATGTCATAAGAGAAGGAATCCTTTAATACTACTGAATGACATGCTACCGAAATTTGAGTAGAAGAACTAGACAGAGGTTATGTCTCCCATAGCAATGAAAAATAAAGCGAATTCATGATATGTTTATGATACTCAGGGTTAGCCCTGAGGCTCTATGCGAATTATTGTGATTGGAAGCTTCCAAATACTGTAGTTACTGGGTACAAAGGACAGCCAGTAGAACCATTCATAATGTGACAAGAGACAATTATACTTTAAGGAATCAGTTTATTAGAATTCCAGCTACGGACAGTGTCATAAGAAATCAATACTAGATTTCTATAATATTCGTAACCTTCCAGGCATTACATGGGCTGTAGGTTGCACTTACACTCCTAAACACCTCTATTGGCAGGTTAAAGCAGTTCGAAGCAAAAATATAAATGGCCTCAATGGAATGATATATATAAAAAAACTCATCTTTATTAAGTGCCAGTATGGTACTTTATGAGATTGTGTGTGGGGACGATAAATGTCTGTCCGTCTGTCCGTGTGTCTGTACGCGCCATAACTCAAATACGCTTTTTCGGATTTTCACGAAACTTGGAAAACACATTTGTAATGTCCATGGGAAGAACCCTATTGATATTGAACCAAATCGGTTCACCGGTACCGGAGTAATGCCCAATTTAGTGCCTTATGGTAATATACGTATTCGAAAGAATTTATTTAAAAAAATGAAAATCAGTTATCTTGACAACATAGCCTATTGTTTTACTGTGATCTTATAAGGCCTTGGAAATTAAAATACAGGTAGCTATGACAAAAAACACTATTGATTTACATGCGCTTATCCAACTAGACCGTTAAAATGACCCTGGTGGCCGAGATGGTAACGTCTTGACCTCACATTCTGGAGTCCATGGTTCAAAAGCCGAAACCGGCCAATTTGAATTTTTATTTTTATTTTTATGTGAGTGTGCGATTGTCATGATATCACAAATATGTACAGTTCAGGTGATGCTGGAATATTTTAATGTCATTAAAAAACTAAATCTGGAGCTTAACTTGGAAATCAATTAAAAAAAAAAAAACACATATTCTGCATATCATAATAGCAGTCATAACTGATTAAACAAAAACATACTGGCACTTTGTTACATCAGTTTACCTGATTTTATTTCAGCTGTGTCTGTACTGCGTTTAGCTACGAGGCCATATCAAGAGTTCGGGATCTGTTTCTATAGAATTAGGGTTGGCCATGAAACTATTGCTTGTCAACTGTTTCTGTTGCTAGTTTATTTTTTGGAGGTATATTTCAACTTTTGTTAATTTAATTGGATATGATAAGGATGAAATGGTTGTGATGATTCATGGTATGTAAATATCGAATTAGGCATTTGCCTTTACGACTGGGGAAACCATGAAGAAACCCATGTCAAAATGACGAGCTACGGGATTTGAACCTGGGATCTTACGAATGTGAGTCCAAGACATAGTTATTTTATTTGTACTTATGTAATGGGTATCTCGTAAAACTTGACTGGACCCATTAACCCAAGACGTAGTTACGAATAAATTCGTACCGTAGTCGAAAATAAGATATAGTCCCGATAGCAAATAATATATAGTCCCAAATAAATTCTTACCTAACATGTATTTGGGCAATGCAATATTCTCACATCACATTCTGATATAAAATAAATTTTAGTGTTCGCCTTGCAGCACGTGAAAGAAAAGCGGGGGTTAGTTTCCCATTCTACTGGATTCGTTAATTTTATTTTTACACTCGAAAAACGGCGAAATTTCATGTAATATTATTCTCTAGAAGTTTTAGAATCCATATATAGGCACATTTTGTTTCTAAGAATATTTTAAATATGGGTAAAATCGGTAAGAAGTTCACAAAAAACTAACCTAAAATGGAGTTCAGAAAGGAATCACAATAATACAGAATCAGCTGCTAGAGACAGTGCAGTGCATGCTGGGAAGAATCCGATGGGTCACGTGGTGCTGGAATCAACTGCCAACATGATAAGGGTCAGACAAATCTCCGGAAGATATAATATGCCACATTTTCGAAACCGACAAACAGTGTATCATACATTATTCGAAAATGCAAGGGCGCTTCGCTTCGGCTACCGCCTCCGCTCGCGCACTTAACTAATGTGTTTAGTGTTTTGCATTATTTAGCTTTATGTAGAGGTTTCAGGACCGTATGGAACAGACCAATGACATGCAAGGTCGTTGGCAGCCAATGGGAGTGTTGGTCTGCAAGCCAGAGCCCGCATACCAACGCCGAACATCGCGTGTGGAAATCCAGTAGAGTGGGAAACTAAACCCGAAAAGCGTTTTCGAGGAAATTAAGAAAATTAGTCTTTTCTTCATGTATAGTCTGAGTTTGTAAAGGTAATAGAGTCTTCCCAATATAACGTTGAAATGTTACAAAGAATACCGAAATATGAACTGGGAAAGGAAACTGTAAAATTAATAAAATATTACTTGCTTTTGAGACACATATACTTGGGACTGGTGTTTTTTTGTTATCCCCCAGCTCAGATTTAGTGTGTTATTGTAAATCATACCTCTGTATTCTTCATCGTCCTTCCATCTTCTACCAAACTGTTGCAATGGAATCTTGTCCTGAATATTCCTAGGTTACACATAATTTTCTTGGGAAGAACCTATGGAGAATTAAACAGAATTTTTTTGATTAACAACTGTTACGTCAAAGCAGCTGACACATTCATGTTAATACTAGTTCCTTCGAACACTAGATTCCGGCGGGTTAGCACAACTTGAAGTCATGTAAGCACAACAACAAATTTCTACTTCTGTCATGCGGATCAAACCAATAATAGAACACACACCTTCATGTCCTGCAAGCAGTCCAATCCTTCAGTCAGTATTCCGTCAATTTCGGCATCCTTCAAGCACTTGATAACCGTTAAGTTAGCCCAATCTATTGTTTTATTAGTAGTTAAAACCGTCATGTCACCACCGCACACTTTTTAACACCACAAGCAGATCAACTAGCCATGATATCTCCACGACGATGGAAGTACTTTTGCGTCTAGCGATCACCTCCTTGTTGGAGTCTTTAGCGATGATAACTATACATGAGCCTAGCTTTACCAGCGGAGTCAAGCACCTGAAGGTGTACCGGAAAATAGGATACCAACTTAGCATGGTTCGATTTTTGCTTCCGGTCATCACACCGTGACAGGTGTGTAAGATGCTACTTTATCGGTGCCAGCTTTGCGAAGGGAAATTAGCCTAGCACTCTAGGGAACTGCACTAACTATGAGTGTGTTCAGCTGTTGTAACGCAGGGCCTCTTAGCATATAGATATTGAATTTTGTACATCTGTGTGAAAATTAGTACTTAGCTTAAGTATAGGCGATGAATAACTTCAGTCCATTCGCTGTAGGCAAAAATCCACTCCATGTAGCTTTTTAGAACCTGAAGATAAATAAAATTATGTAAGCATTTATTTATTTTGAAATATTTTTCAACTTGAATTGCAGTGTAATTTTGTATCGAACTTTCACGATTCAGGGGACCACTCAACGTATATTAATTCTGAAAATCCCGATATGAAAGTTCCCGATCTAACACAATAGTTTTCCCTACGGTTAGAGATAGTAAAATATTTCACTTACAAAGAAACTTCTTATTGTGTGTGGGAAGTTTCAGACAACATATTCTTTGTAAATCCTCGCATGAACTAGAAATTAATTTTAAATCCACTAAATATTTCTTAAATGAAAGTCTACTATCATGTTGCTAGGTAACTGCCAATGATAAAACATTGTTGCCTCGAGGACAACAAAATACAATCACAGGACATTTCTTGGCACATGCTGCCAGCGAACAGAATAAAAACTTTATTTTATACAACATATCTTATTACGTGATTGAAATAATATAACTTCTATTGATTAAAATGACAATTTCGAATCGGTGGAAGCCATTTCGTGTGCTTTCATTCTGTTCTGATATTAGCTTTTCTGAATTAGCTTAACTATTTCTCATAGGCACTCTACGATAGCATTCTTTACAACCTAATAACAATTCGATTAATCGATCATTTAGTATGATGTGATACCTTCACCGTCAGAAATAACAAAGTATTATTTATAAAATTCGTTACATTTTATTGAAGGAATAGTCTAAATAGATTCCTCTCGAGATTACCTATGATAATGCGTTAGTTTTTGATGAGCCTGTTTCGTTTCTTTCCCGTAGGCCTGAATTTTGTTTGCTACACAGTGTACTTAGATTTGATCTGTATAAATTTCCTATCTCCTGTTGTATTTATTGCACAGATTCTATTAAAACAATTTGTATGCATGTTAAATAGGTTTGGCATTTTCTTGTAGGCCAGTAGCTTCCTTATCTATAAACACAAATTTCTTTGTGTAATACAGTATTTCCATTTCCAGACTACTCAAAACTTTCCAATTATCAACATATCCACACCTTGGATAATAACTTTGTTCACTCCTCATACCAACAGTGTACATTGTTTGTAAAACATAACTTGTACTTGTACAATTCTAATACTCTATTGTATTTTCAGCCTATGTTGACTGGATTACACACTAAGATCAGTCATAGCAGGCCTAGTGGTAAGAAAAAGGTGCAAGAATTCTGGTAGAGCAGTGCAAGGGACAACAGTCTTACTGGATAACCAGGTAAGTGACAGCCTTCCTTATAGTTATAACACACTGTCATACACCACCCCTCACAATGCCAGACTCACAAGAACTTGCCACAGATGCCTCCAGACTTAAGAACTACAAGCAGAAGAGGGCAGTCATCAAAGGAAAGTTAACTAGATTCTACCAATATGTTTTGTCAGTTCAAGTTGACCAAGACAATATTGAAGAAACTGTACACAGACTATCACAGGATGAATCACTACTAAGGAACTTTGAGGAAATACAGGGCAATATAGAAACATGTGACACAGACCCGGATTGGGAAGGAGAAAGACAAGCTTTCGAAGAGACATACTACACAACGGTAGGCATGGCTCGCAGAAAAATCAGGGACTATAAAATACAAGCTAATGCTCGAACTAACTACACTTCTATGGTTCAATTACCACAGATAAATTTGCCACACTTCAATGGCAGGCATTCAGATTGGTTACCATTTAGAGAACTGTTCATCTCGCTTGTTCACAGCAACAATTCGCTTGATCCAGTTCAAAAGTTTCACTATTTGAGAATAGCATTGCAAGGCCCAGCCAATAAACTTATTGACACACTAGCCTACAAGATTTCGTCACTCCACCTTTCCCTTTATTTGAATGACGTTATTTTATTCGATGCTTGAAAAAGTTAAGCGACAAAAATAGTATAAGACACTGGGTTTGAAACAACAAGAAGTATATAATGGATGATCTATACCTCGAGGATAGCAGGGCAAGCATAGGCTTTAAATCAAAACTAAGGAGATAAAAAAAAATGTTTCTATGATGGAAATTGTCTTTGCGGCGAATTTCTAACGTTTTTAACTGCAAAAATGTTATATCTTAAGTGGTCAACGCATTTTTTAAATTCTCTCTCTCTCTCTCTCCTCTCTCTCTCTCTCTCTCTCCCCCCCTCTCTCTCTACCTCCTTGGTTCTAATTGGTCCTTATCGGTATGTATATAATTGTTTTCTTTAGATATAAGTTCACAATGTCTGACAACATGTTCATGGTCTATAGTACGTGGTTTATGTTATGAATATTCGCTCTGCTTAACTTTCTTGAAATATTTATTAAGTGTCAGTATGGTACTTTATGAGATTGTGTGTGGGGACGATAAATGTCTGTCCGTCTGTTAAAAAACTAGACGTTTGTTCTTCCGTAAGCCCTGCTTAATGAATAAATCTGGAGCTTAACTTGGAAATCAATTAAAAAAAACACATATTCTGCATATCATAATAGCAGTCATAACTGATTAAACAAAAACATACTGGCACTTTGTTACATCAGTTTACCTGATTTTATTAAACAGTTGAAAATAAATACCAAAGACATATACGCTAACACAGGCATGGTAATTGTAAAAAAGTGGTTTGATTCTAATCGTCTCTCACTAAACGTAGATAAATCAACATTGGTTCCTTTCTCATTAACAACTATTGGTCAGATAAAACGGAAGAATTGTACAAATTCAAATTTAATAATACACATTTGTAATTTTGATGTAACAAATTGTTCATGCTCCCCACTGAAGGAGGCTGCCGTTGTGAAATATTTGGGTATTTTTTTAGATCAACATCTTAAATGGTCTCACCATGTCAATTACATCTGTAATAGACTACGCAGAACAATTTACGAATTTGTCATTTTACGTCTCTGTATGCCCATTACTGTTCTTCGTTCCGTTTATCTAGCCCTGTTCCAGTCCATTATGCAATATGGCATTCTCGCCTGGGGAGGATTAGCGAAAACTACTCTTGAACCACTTTGCCTTTTACAAAAAAGAATAATAAAAATCTGTCTAAGAGAACACATTGATTACCCAACTAATCTAATATTTTCGGAATTTAATGTTTTTAAGTTTGACCAACTCTACAAATTTTCTTTATTAAAATATTTTCACAAACATCGTGCAAAATACGCATCCGGTGATGATGCATACAGCACTAGAAGAAATAATAATCTACTTCTATTAGAACCCAGTCGGCCGCGGTGGTCTAGCGTGCCCGCCTCTAGATCCGCAGGGCGCGGGATCAAACCCGGCCGCGGTCGATGGATTTTTCAGGACGTAAAAATCCTGGGCACGGAGTCCTCCGGGAGGGACTTTAAGCTGGGGGTCCCGTGTCGTAGATTTACGGCACGTAAAAGAACTCCAAGCCTAAATTAGAGCCTCTGGACAAAATTTCTCGGCCCTTTCACGTCCAAGAAATACTTAGTTTCCAGAGGGGGGTTGCGAGGCGATGGGCTTACCACCTGTCCCTCTACCCTCTCTCGGAAAATAAGCATATCAAAATTAGTAGGCCTATAGGTAATGAAACCTCCATTGGAGGCTCCTTCGCCCCACCTGGGGATCATAGGGTACCAGATACAGATACAGATATTAGAACCCAAATGTCTCACATCGGCAGGATTAAACCATAGCATTAATTTTGGTCCCCGCTTCTATAACTCTATGATCAGTAGATACCCCGATCTCGCAGTTTACCCCAATTTTAAATTTAATAAGTATGTAAAACATTTTTTGTAATTTTATTAGCTTTAAGTCATTTATTTGTATTATTATTTATTGTATGTGTTTGTGTTTAATATTTTTTGTCTCCTCTTTAAAAATTTGTCTTTTCTTTTTCTAGCTCTGTTTTACATTTTTCACCTTTTTTATAAGTGTGTCTTTCTTTCTCATTTTGTTTTTGTTTCTCCTCTTTCTCCACTCTCATGTTCTGAAACTACACCCGAGCACGAGCAGTTTGCTCATTCGGGTGTATTTCTAAATAAATATTTGGTTCTTTGTACTTTAATTTTGAAATTTTTAAATGTTTTTTGTTTATTTGTGTATTTTTGTATTTGTATTTGTATTTGTACATAAGTTTGTAAATGTAATTTAAATAAATAAATAAATAATAAATAAATAAATATGTGTAATATGGTGCTTTGTCTTTAATAATAATAAATAAATTGCAGCCAAATAGCCATACTTCAAAGATAGTTTACAATGGTAGTTTACATGTTTGCATATTCACATATTGTCTTTGTTCTTTTTGTACAGAGTTCGATATGGTACCGATCGCACGGTTTCTCACATAGTAAGCATTCACAATCGACACTGGGTTCATGGAAGTGTGTGTTTTTGCACATTAGGGGATGAAACCCGTGGACTGCCAATCTTGTAATGACGTGTCTCATTTCGAAGTTTGCCTTTGACCATGATCTGTTTATCATGGCTCCTGTGCCATAGAATTCTGGTTGTACTTCATCTCTTTTTCCTGTCAGTGCTGCCAGCAGTTTTTCTGATGCGCTGGTGTTGGGTAGAGGTATGCTTGTCCTGAGATCTTCAACGAGGAAGGTTTCCTTTGCCAGGAGATATGCGAGTCTTGACCGGGTCATTTTTGAAACTCCTATTGCTTTCTTTATGTAGTTTGCTTTCACCCTTTCTAAGGTGGATAGATTATTTGTTGTTAAATGTGGCCAGATGATTTCGATGCCGTATGTTAGTATTGGAAGAATTTTTGCTCTGAATAGTAACATTGCTGTCTCTAGGCTAAGGGTTTTGATGTTTTTTATTTCGTGCGATGCCATTATTGCTTGGGTTGCCTTCTCTGTGACGTGTTTTGTGAAGCATTTTGCCCTTGTTTGCAGCGTGATGCCTAAATATTTGAAGTCTGGCACTATCTTTAACTTTCTGCCCCTTATGAGTATCTCTGCTGATGCGGGTGCCTTCCCTCCATTCCTAAAGATCATGGTCTCTGTGCTTTGTCTTTAATTAAACAATTGAAAATAAAACACCAAAGATATAAACATATTTCCCTCAACTTTTGCACTGTTGCCAGATGTTTTATTATTTCCTCCAGTTATTTAAAACTGTGAGTTACACAATCTATAGTTATTTTTATACAACAAAAGTAGCTAGTTATTTTCCAGCTTTCAGTAAAAAACAACCATCAGTTTGTGAGTCTTGTACAACTGGCCCTAAGTATGAAATAAACTAACTGTACTGATAACTAGACCTGGGATTTTAGGCTCTAAACAAATTAGTTTTAGGCCCCTAAAATAGGTTTTTAAAACAAGTAAAAAAGGCTTTTAAAAGAGAAAATAGGCGCTTAAAATATGCTTAAAAAATGTGTAAATTGATAGAAATTAATAGACTTTAAAATATTACAATATACACTTAAACTGTAACATGGTCTTTTTTTACGGCAAGAAACGTGGTATACCTATTCTTAACAAAATTAACTGCAAAATTCGGCGTCACGAACTATATTCACTTAAACAGATGTTCTTTCAGTGGTGACTTGATAACCAGGGACCGGATTCTCAGGTTTTTACCTATTTTTTTCCTTACTTCCAAAACAAAAAGCGATCACACACTTTTTCGAATCATGTCCATAGGATTCACCCACATTAATTCTGTGGCACCTAAAAATACCTAAATTGGGTATAAAAACCTAAATGTACCTAAACGGGATAAAAAACCTAAAACATCTAATTTAGGCTACTTTTTTGTCTGTTTTGTTTGTCAGTTGATAAATCGATATTTTGCGGAGAGACAATTATTTTGGTCGGGTTGAAATTAATACCACCAGCGTTTCGTTCAACCCAATGTCGTCTAGGATGACAGTATCAAGAGAGGAAGTGTAAGAGAACCTGCGTATTCCTTTTAAAATACTCGTAAGAACAACCATTGTTGATGTCATGTGAGGTTCAAACGACATTTTCTGCCTTCAAATGTATTCTAAGAGATAACAGGAAGAACTTCACAGTTGAGAATCTTGAAAGATATTTAGTGATATACTGTAACCAGGAAATGTGAGGCAATCTTATTTTCACTCTTCTTTTGATTGTTTATGCTTTCTTTCTTCAATTCTTTAATATTGTCCTAAAGCAAGTTTACACAAATTTAATTCAATTTTGTTAAGTTAAACTTTACAAGTATTATGTATTGAATCCTATGTAGCACATTCAAATTCATTAAACCAATTATTCTACCCAAAAACGACATTTTGGACAAAAAACCTAAAAAAAACTATTTCATCTAATGGAAAACCTAAAATAGTGTTTTTAAAAACCTAAAAATCCGGTCCCTATTGATAACACAGTAGTCCTTCCTCCTTAATCCACCCCCTCCCCGTCAATTCACATTCCTTAGCGACAATTGTTTGGAATAATCATGTTTCTGTGAAAAACCCACCTCAGCCGTTCTGCTTTTCATTGAGGGATGTCCATTATAAGATTGTAAAAATTACAGAAGTTGAATTTTATTTTAAATGTACAAAATATGCATTTTAGGCTCTAAAATAGTAAAATAGGCTCTAAAGGTCCAAATAGGCATTTTAGGGCACTATAAAACTCTATAAATGTATGTGACTTATCATGAAACGTCCACATATTTTAAAATTTTCATGTTATTTCATAAGGAACAAAATAGGCATTTGCCTAAAATCCCAGGTCTACTGATAACACACATAGTTTACACATCTTATAGAACAAGTACCGGCAACATTATGTTTCTTTACACCGGAACTTGTTAAAGCTGTCGATTTGTTTCAGTTTGTTAACGAGATGCACTTTATTATGTGCAAAGAAATTTCGTTGGTCGCTGCGATGCGAGACAAGTTAAAAGATATCATATACCACTGAGTTTATAAAAAGTGTTTCTTCAAGAGTGCAATAAATTTGTAACTTAACATTTATGTGTACAGAAAAAAACTGTTGCCAAAAACGAAATGGATATCTCTGAGTGGGGCAATTAAGTGCTCCTCCATATACGCAAACCATTCGCTACGCTAATTAAAAAAAGCTTCAATTTGCACAAACAGTAGGCCTATATCTACTGCATCCGGGTCGGCTACTTTTAAACACTCAGCTTCCTCTTCTATGACGTCGTATACTCGTGTAAAAATAACCAAACTGCACTATACTTGATCCAAGATGTGTACGGAGTGAGAAAGTGCAAAGCACAGTTCACAAGAGTTTGTTTTTGAGTCTGTTTAGTCGATTACATACAGTAAAGTCAAATGAACTTTATTTTTTATATTAAGCGCCAAGGTTCGATTTCCAATTCTGCCTAGTGATTATTTTTTGTCTTTGATTTTGGTTTAATTTTGACCGGTGACTTGACACCTCCTGTGGATCTGTATTTTTTTTTAGGCCTTTGAAAACCGTACCTGAAACTACTCCCACGGATGACTCCACTTTCACTCCTACATCTTGCAGAGTTACTTCAGGGTTTTCTTGTAACGTTTTGTATATACCGGGTGTTCGAAAATTCATATTACAAACTTCCAGTGCTAATAGAGGAGACTTAGTAGATAATATTTCGAATAGGAAACGTACCGTGAGTTTAGTTTCCCACTCTACTGGATTTCCACACGCGATGTTCGGCGTTGGTATGCGGGCTCTGGCTTGCAGACCTACACTCCCATTGGCTGCCAACGACCTTGCATGTCATTGGTCTGTTCCATATGGTCCTGCAACCTCTACATAAAGCTAAATAATGCAAAACACTAACCACATTAGTTAAGTGCGCGAGCGGAGGCGGCAGCCGAAGCGAAGCGCCCTTGCATTTTCGAATAATGTACGATACACTGTTTGTCGGTTTCGAAAATGTGGCATATAATATCTTCCGGAGATTTGTCTGACCCTTATCATGTTGGCAGTTGATTCCAGCACCACGTGACCCATCGGATTCTTCCCAGCATGCACTGCGCTGTCTCTAGCAGCTGATTCTGTATTATTGTGATTCCTTTCTGAGCGCCATTTTAGGTTAGTTTTTTGTGAACTTCTTACCGATTTTACCCATATTTAAAATATTCTTAGAAACAAAATGTGCCTATATATGGATTCTAAAACTTCTGGAGAATAATAAAACATGAAATTTCGCCGTTTTTCGTATGTAAAGAAAAAATTAACGAATCCAGTAGAATGGGAAACTAACCCCCGTACCGTTTCCGTGCTACAGCCATTACAATGGGTCGGATTTGCCGGTGTTGTTTTGCAACCAGATAGGCCGAGGCCGAGGAAGAACTGCTGGCACGAGTGATGTTCGCTGCACAAGAGATTAACGGGGCACCAGGTGTGATGGAACGAGTGTACCGGAACATGATTCGTCGGTACAATGTGCAACGACGTTGGTGGTCGTCACATCGAGCCTCTATTGTAGTGAGCAGTTTCATATGGTTCACATCCAGTGCAGAATACAGAAACAAATTTGTTTTTTTCCACTGTTGACACAAGTGTTATTGTGATCAATGAAAGTTTTTTTTGTTACTTTGATATTGTTACCAAAAAATTTAACTTTCGTCTGCAATGAGTCAAACGTCAATTACTTCTGTACCTTACGTCACACCTCATTTCGCATGGTGCTCTTCTGACGTCATGTACTGCTCCTCCGGTTGCAAAACAACACTGGCAAATCCGACACATTGTAATGGCTGTAGCACGGAGACGGTACGTTTCCGGACATGGGTTCCTATTCTAAATATTATCTACTAAGTCTCCTCTACTAGGCCTAGAAGTTTGTAATATGAATTTCCGAACACCCGGTATTTGCAATCTGTATCTTCTCGCCGCTGGACAAACCTTTTCCTCGCACGTTTCTTTATTGGTGACGTAAGTTCTGAAGGCTCTGGATCGTCATTTTCTTCTATAATACAAATTATTAGAGGTTATGCCTTTACTTTTACTTACAATATGTGGTGTACTTCATCACACATTAGGTAAACGAAAAGTACAACGAATTAATTATGTTGTAAAATACAGTAACTTACGTAACTTGATTTTCTTCAGAATCAACAAATTTGCCAAGGCAACGAAGAAAAATTAAATCGTGTTTGCTAGATATATGTTGTAAAACATATAAGCCTATGATATAAATACGAAAGCCAGCAACTCACTTAACGGAACTGATGTTTTCGGAATTCCTTAAGACATAAATGGCATGATGTGTGCGGAATGGTAGTAAACCATTGACTGAGCTGTCGCACTATCGTGAAGTATGCGCTGGTGCGATTAACCAATGAAACGACAGGACACGTTAAGTCAAGGCAAAGTCTGTTGTTTACTTTTGCTCCGTACACATCTTGGATGAAGTATAGGATTGTCTGTCTCCTTCTGAATCCCTGGCATACGAAGCAATTACTTAATTCGCTATCTGCTTCTGTGAGCCCCTGTCCACGTGATCAGTTTGCATGCTATAACTATCTCAGTGATTTATGTAATACTTTGTCATATAACAGAAGATTATATTAAGCCTAAAATACCTTGAAATTGTCATTACTCATCTTACTGCATGTCGAGACTGTCTGATCTCTGAAAAATATTACCTACTAGCTGACCCATCAATGCTTCGCATTGTTAGATTTATGTATATACTAGCTTAAAAGACCCGGCGTCGCCCGGGTTTTGTATTTTGTAATTGGAAATTAACTTATGAAGGATTTTCAATTTTAAATTCTAGGTCCTTATATAGGCATTTATAATTTGAAATAGGAAGAACGACTTATTACACTCAAACTATTCCCTCAGAAAACGCTTGATATAGTTTTTTATGGCTCATAGAGGATCTAGAATTTTGCATCCCATCGCTTGTACAGTGCACAGCAAGCCTGGTAGAGGTTTAAATAAGAAGAAACAGAAATTCCTGTAACATAAAATTGTAATATCGAGGCGGAAAATTTTATTTCCCACTCTCATGTTACCATAAAACTGTTTTGGGGATGAAATTAAACAGAAAGCATTATCACTTTCATACTTTTCTCTCCAAAAACCTGCGATATAATATAATAATATACACATTACCATACCTCGTTTTGTTTTCTCTATATCCAGGGTAGAGAAAGTTATGTGATTCCATTATTTTAGTGGATTTCATTCTGTAATATTTATTTATAACATGAATTATTTTGATAACTTCTCTTATTTGTCAAAAGTGCATTTCATTTGTTTTTTCCAAGCCCATCATATACCATTTGGCAACAATATATTCTGTGATTTGGAATTGATAATTCTATGTAAAAAGGGATTAAGTATTTTCAAAAACATTTAATTTTTGGCATTTAGAATCAGAATTTTTCAAAATCCTTTCTTAGTGAGCACCTACATTATGAAACGAAGGTACTGTCAAAATTCCAAGTCTCTACCTGTTATAGTTTAGGCTGTACGTTGATTCCTGTCATTCAGTCAATCAGTCAGTCAGTCATTCATTCAGTCAGTCAGTCAGTCAGTCAGTCAGGACAAAGCCTTTTATATATATAGAGATAGGTTAAGCGAACACAATTTAAAGTCGATTTGATCTACTTCTATAAATCATCAGCCGACCAGCCAACACGGTGGACGTATTTATATTCCACATACTCCTCCACCCGTAGTTTCCCTACTCTGATTATGTCTTAAAAAATTTAATCGTTGTTTCACTTTTGGCCAACATACAGTAAATAACTGGGCCTAGGTGATGCGTTCGCTACTCTCACGCAGCGGGCTCCGGTTCGAATACTGGTCGGGACAAGTTACCTATGTAGGGATTTTCCGGGATTTTTCCTCACCTGTGAGACATATGTCGGGTAACTTTAGGCCCTTGTGGTCCCCAGATATCCAGATATTATCTGGCCGTCATTATCATCTTCATACCATCCTCGCCTTGTTCAGAGTGAGTGTGTGAATAGTGTGTCTCGTCCTATGTGTTTGTGTTGTATCGGAGGTGGCCCCGGCATTGGACTGATCACTCTTCCGAGAGGCCCTCCATGTCCTTGTCTGGTCAAGAAAGTATGTATGTGATCCATAGATAATCCCTCTCCCGACAGGTCGCGGCACTGTAAGGCCCGGGCAACGTGGGTCGCTTAAATGACCCCAAAAGGGAGAGGTAAAAACTAAGGTAAGGATAGAGAGATATGGTAAATAGAAATTAATCAGGAAATTATATCTATTAATATTGTATGAACTATCTTTTGCAATGCAGTCCTAGGCTAACTATAAGAAAAGAGTTCAACTCTTAATAATAGAACCCAGGACCTTCTAAATTTACTTCGTTTCACAAAATAGTTGAGAATCATTTATAGGAATTCTAATGATAGCCTTTCTCATAATTTTATATCTATTAGGTCTACATGAAATCACAGTGTCATGCCAAGCCACCTGTGTAGTTTAAAAAAAAAAAAATGTTTTCATGGGGATTGTGCACATGCAGTATGAATTCCTTTTGGTGAATTACATAACTTTACAACCCTATTTTGGCCCTTAGAGGCCCTTAGAGGCCAAATATTTTGAAATCCTTTCTTAGTGCGCATCTAGAGCCTAGGAGCAATATGTGTACCAATTTTCACATTACTAGGCTGTATGGAATATGGTTTTTGAGAAACTGTGATCAGTGAGTCAGTGGGTTTTGGCTTTTATATATAGAGATAAACAGAAGAATAACACCGTAACATATTCGGGGAAGGTACCATTTATAAAGTGAGTTCTTGATCCAGAACCATAGTATGAAAAAATGGTTTGCATAAGCTCAGATAAAATTAAAAATATATAACAACTCTTGGTCACGGCTTGCTGTATTTTTGTAAACTCTAAGTGCTTGAGTACTTATATATATTTATATATATATATATATATAAATTCAGCTGTGTTTATACTCCTATTAGCTGCGCGGCCATATCAGGAGTTCAGGATGTGTGTCTGTACCAGGGGCGGATCCAAGGGGGAGGAAATGGGGGAAATTTCCTCCCCCAAAATTTGTAACATTAAGCGCAGATTATTCAAACGGTCGGCCTTCTAATAAATTTTGTAAAGACAACATAACTCGAATACTTAAATTAAAGCAACGATATTCATTATTTTGAAATACATTTGTAATAAAATGCCGAAATGTTCATTTTGATTTCAACTGTGTACTGGGAATAATTAATTTTTATGAGTAAAAACTTCCCTCTCTACTTTGGTTCCCCCCCCCCCCAGAATGTCTCTCTGGATCCGCCCCTGGTCTGTACAATAGGGTAAAAAGGTAAAGGTAAAGTGATCCCTATACAGGCCATGGAGGCCCAGAGGGTTCCAGGAGGTTGAGGCTCCCAGATTTTGGACATTCGGCACATGAAGGTGGTAAGGTTGTCAGCCTTACGCACCGGCCGCCTTTACCCCCAGGATTGCTCCTGGTACTCATTTCTGTTAGAGGCTGAGTCGACCCCAGGGCCATAGTGCCACCAGAAGGATTAGGCCAATTGAAAAATCTCAACGACCTCATCGGGAATCGAACCCGCGACCTTCCGGTTTGTAGCGCAGCGCCTCAACCACTACGCTACGGCGTACCCCGTACAATAGGGTAGGCCATGGAATTATTGATTGTCTATTGTTTCTGTTTTTGGAGTAAACTTCAATTGATGTTAATTTAATTGGAAATTATACAAGATGAAATTGAAGATTCATGGTAGGTAAATATCCAATTTGGCATTTGCCTTTAAGACTGGGAAACCATGAAAAAACCCATGTCAAATTGGCCGGCCACGGGATTTAAACCTGGGACCTCCCGAATGTGAGTCCAAGACATCATGTACTGTTAAGTGTATTAAACTTATTGAATAAAATTAAACGAGGCCAATAACATACTCATATTAAAATCTCTTTCACAACAGTATTACAACATTAATATTTTTAATTAAATTATGTTATAAGATCGGCCCAAATATCAAAATTATTATAAGCTAAATTGTTCAAACACACAGGCAATAACGCTTTAGATTCTTCATGACGGGAATATATGGGAGATTTCGGAAAATCTTGTCAGAAAAAGGAATTCAAATTGTGGATTTTTACTATTCTTAAAGGTGTATGTAATCTGCGCCACGGAGATATACAGGTTGCGGCAGTAGTTAAAGGCAAACAAAAGTTAGACCTAATAATATTAGAATGTTCGTTTCTATTCAGTAATTTTTTGCACATGAGGTGATGGGAGCGTACTTGTCTGTAGGTTGGTACCGTTCTATGTAGGCCTATGTTGGTAACGAGTGCTTTATCTGCTCTATCTTTAGATTGGTAACAACTTTTCTCTAGCGTAGAACATCAAAACACAATCTCACTAACGAGTCATTCACTTGTGTTTTACAGTCTCAGAGTCATTGTGTACATTATCTTTTAGTGGTTGCAATTTCATAGCCAGTCCTAAGTCTGGAGAGGTGGGAAGGAAAATGCTACTGCGTTAGTTTGACGGTGACGTCATTTAAATGTCGGTGGCGCAGTTTACATATGTCGGTGGCGCAGTTTACTTATGTCGGTGGCGCAGTTTACATATGTCGGTGGCTCAGTTTACATGTGTCGGTGGCGCAGTTTACATTGTGTAGGTTAAGGGTAAAGGTAGAAGTGGCGCAGATTACCTTTTCCCATTCTTAGTGCCCTATGGCATTTGTAATAACCGAAAATTACGCCTATTTAAAAGACTTCGGATGCTATGCAATTTAAATTTCAGCTCATCCGTAATTTTATCTACTAGAAAACTAGCGTTTTTTTAAAATATAAATGTATGTCTAATTAAAAAAAATTATATTGTATAGCCTACTGTATATGTATATTGTACCAAGTGGTTATAGGCAATCAATGTTAAAAAAAAAACGGTATGTGGAAAATATGTTCGTAAAACTATGATTTTGGTTTAAATATTTGTAAGTTGAGTTTTCTCACTTCCGTTTTTATATAATTTCTTCATTTTAAAATTGTTATTATTTTTACACATTTTAGGATAGAGGTCTGAAATTTGCAGGCCTATTGTATGTCCAAGGTAATATTTTTAGATTAAAACAGAATATTATACATTTCTTCTTTCTTCCAAACATGCTGAATTTCTAAAATCGTTCGTAGTAATTCTTTTCTATACATATCAAAACTATTATAAAAAACCATACCTCTAATGTAAAATTTGTATGAGTAACATCATTCCGAGTGTAGGAAACATACTTTTTGCAACAGATAAATAACTCGAAAGCTGGTAAATGCAGAATGTCAAACCTTTATACATTATCTATAGAAAGATAAAATATACCAAAAATTTATTCTGTAACAATGAAATGTATAAAATGAAAATTTTACCCAATTATAGGCTATATCTTATGGTTTAATCTTATTGAGAATTTTAATTTGTGTATTAATAATTATGGCTTGTCCCTACCCTTAAGGCAGGTGAGGTTACACGTCCTCCTTGCCTCTCGATGTAACGCCACTGCCTATGAAACTAAATAATTATTATTAATTTTAAGGGTATTTTCTTTGACCTCTATCTATGTAATAGTATCCATTTATACTCGATACGATATCACCATGAATTACGAAATTAACCGAACATTTAGGCCTAATTTAACACTAATGCAATTTAATAATAATAATAATAATAATAATAATAATAATAATACTGTTTTATTTTTCCTGGCAGAGTTAAGGCCATAGGGCCTTATCTTCCACTTAACCAGGATAAATACAAAATACATTAGAAGAAATCTACAAAAACAAATACAATAGATATCGTACATAATACAAAATGCTAGCAATAACTTAGAATAAAATACATTATTGATGTGCCTAAGACAAAATGGGTCCAATAATATGCAGAGAAAACAAAGTGAATTAAAAACCTACATATAATTGGATATGTCTATAATTATAATATTATACTATAATATACACTAAAATTGAAACTTAAAACTAAGAAATTAAGAAATTTAAGCAGTAAGTGCTATGAAAATAGTGTACAATATATTCTCAACTTTGACTGGACAAGCTACCAATGGGCTTCGAAGAGATGGCATCATTTCTATTATTTATGTGCATATTCCTAATTGTTTCACCAATACATGGTACAGATAGTATCTTTACTGCAACCATCTGAATTATTCAGATGAATTCGAAATGTAGTCAACTAGTAGATTGTAGAACATAAAGCATACTGGGATAATATGACAGATTTCGATTACACCGTGATGAAGGCATAATTGTGTGGAAAAGAAGTCAATTAATTTGGGACGATGCATTTAGGAAGCTGGAGCGAGGAAGTATGTGAATGTAGACCACTTTTTCAAATGCAATGGACGTCAATCTTTTATTACTCGTGGGCAAAGTTAAGAGATTATCATATGCTCTTAGCGAAGAAAGAAAGAAGAAATATAAGAACAAGAAAAAAAGGAACTGGATTCGTTTGAAAGAATTTGTCTGTATTGCTGAACCAGTGATGGGAAGTAATTGAGTAAAAGTAATCGGATTACAGTAACAATTCCTTTTTTGGTCCCATTTACTTGTAATCAGTACTTTTTAAAAAATGTAATTTATACTTGTAATTTACTTCTGGAAATAAAATTGTAATTGTTACAATTTAATAGTCGTTAGAATTAGTTATGATCTCACTTGCTATATCGTCATCATTACTGTTTTTGCAACTAATATCCAAATTAGAGTTAATATTATCAAAAAGTTACTCAATGTTTCCGAAAATATTCTCATTGATATGTTTTTTGTTTGTTTGTTCATTAATAATTTGGGCTTGTGCCCAAAACAAACCAAAAACAAGGAATTTTTAGGTACTGCCATTTCGTAAAGTAATTGTAATTGTAATTGTAATTTTACCGATTACTTTTTGAAAAAGTAATTTGTAATTGTAATTAAGTAAAATGTCTCTCAGGTAATTGTAATTCAGCCCAATTACTTTCTTTTTGTACTTTTCCCATCACTGTGCTGAACCCATATTACTGTGGCGCTGTGGCTTGGTTCTAAAAGGGCCAATGTCAATTTCTTGCAAAAATGAAATCTAAGCATTATTGAGCTCGCCTAGTCTTTATCTTTCGTATACTAAAAGTGCCATTATCTGTTGCCATTAATAGAGATAATACAGAAACATTAGGGGCCAATGTCGGAAGTTCTCAGCAACAAAATTATACCTCTACAAAGGTTTTGAAAGTCAGTTATCTCAAAAGCAAGTTTTATGACATTGGTCCTTTTAGAACCAAGCCAGAGTTTAATGCAATTCTTTGACTTGTATTCTTTGGAACGTGAGCTGCTCTGTGTCGTGTATTGTGTATGAACGAGTTCATTAAGGAACCTATTGAAAAGTTCTGGTTACAGTAAACCACTCGTTGCATTCTCCCAGTGTCAATAACAGGTTATCTTAAAGATAGGGGCTAAAAGCAAGACGGAGTACCCCAATAATTAAGAGCCACAAATTCAAATTCAAACGATGTTCATAATGACTCTATTTCCATACCAGGGGAAGTGTTGGGTTTACCCCTAATAGCTGTCTGAAGGAATGGTGTGGCACCTCCTACACATTCTCTCCTTCCTTTGTTTCTTTTGTCACATGAATTTTTAATGGATGTTTGAAAACACTAGACATAACAATGGTGCAGTCGTGTGTGGGTTAACAATGGAGTTAAGGTCTTAGTCGTACATTATTTGCGTTCTTATTTCATTCGGAGGTTTACATTATGTCTTTTACCTGCCTTTGTAGGCGTTTGCCTACAGAATATAGTGTCATTGCCTCCTGAAATACTTATTAATTCATTTTTTAGTACACGCTCTCTAAAACAGCTGCTTATCGGACTGGTAACACGCCGAAAAGCTGCACTTTAAAGGACAAGTCCGCTAAAATTGCATAAAAGTGAATTCAAACTGCATTCAAAATGCAGTTTTAGCGGCCTTCTACTTTAAAGTCGTCATGGAAATCTATAAACAAAATCCAGATGGCATTGACCAGTCACACCAACTTTAACTTGGATTTAAGCATATAATTGGTCATAAAACAACAAATTTAAACCAACATGTTTCTTTATGATAATCAGAAAATTTACCACGGTTTTTTTTCGCAAAATAGGGTAGCCTATTTCATCATATAACAACAAATATAAGCCAACAAAATCACATCTTCGTTAACAAGAGAATCATTTGCTTACCATGGCGGTTGCACCAACATTTAATTGTAATATATTCCTTCTCATAATCTATTGCTGCCGTGATGTACCAGCTTCAATTCAATGTTTCTGGCTTGGATTGAAATTTCCTCTGAATTATCATTTATATTTTCACAAGCTTTCCATAAATACTAATTGGTATGCAATATTGTTTACAAGCAAGGGACTCTTATATTAGCCTATGCATCTATTCCACATTTCGTATTGGTACGTACGGTTTTATGATTCAAGTGACTGTGAGAATATAATAGCTGAATATACGTTTCATTATAATTAATTATACTTTATTTTTGTTTTATTTCATATAATTTAGAGAGCTTTTACTTATAAATATTGTATGCACCACGTACGCAAAAACTTTAGCGGACTCATCCAAGATTTCAGCCTCGGCTTTCGCCTCGGCCGCTATACTAGATTCGTCCGCTAAAGCGTTATCTTGCGTACTTGATACATAAATAGGTATTAGGGGAACCCAACCATGTTTTCTCATTTAGGTTATTTAGACTGTGGATTAAGTTTTGTATAATATAGTAATAATATGATGATCTTTACATTACATTTTTTCCGGTGACCAAATAATAATGGCACAAGATTATGAAGATATTGAATTCATGACATGGGAATTAGTTCCAGAATATGAGAAGGGTGGTTTGACAATCAACCGGAAAAAAAAAATATCTGCATAGGAGGTATTCTACAAGATTTAACGTTAAATAATAAAGCGATTATTAAAAACATAGAAAACTACAAATATTTAGGCATAACGATTCATAAAGATTGTGGAATGGAGAAAGAATTTCAGAATAAAAACACTCTGGGCAGAAAAGCGATATCCCTATTAAATTGAGTACTGTGGGACAGACATATCACGAGAAGGGAAAGGAAAGAAAAAAAAAAAGAGTATATTTTTTTATGATTAAATAGTTAAGAAAATAGTACAATACGGTTAAGAAATTTGGCCAGTTAAAAAAGAGACAGGAAAGTAAATTATTAGCAACAGAAATTGATTTTTGGAGAAGAGCAAGTAGAACTTCTATGATGGAAAGAATTAGAAATGAAGAAATTCAACTCGTGTGGTATGGTCATGTGAGAAGGATGGGGGAGAAGAGGTTAACGAAGAAGATCTTCAGATGAAATCCTCCGGGCAGAAAGAAGAGAGGCAGACCAAAGAAGACATGAAGGAGAAAAACATTCTAGGGGAGGATAGAGAGGCTTGGAGATTGAGAATCAGGAAGATGTAGACATACATAAAAAAAAACCGTGATGATGATAATACAGTATAATCTCTATATATATAAAAGGCTTTGTCCTGACTGACTGAATCAATGACTGACTGACTGATTGACTGAATGACAGGAATCAACGTACAGCCTAAACTATAACAGGTAGAGACTTGGAATTTTGACAGTACCTTCGTTGCATAATGTAGGTGCTCACTAAGAAAGGATTTTGAAAAATTCTGATTCTAAATGCCAAAAATTAAATGTTTTTGAAAATACTTAATCCCTTTTTACATATAATTATCAAATCCAAATCACAGAATATATTGTTGCCAAATGGTATCAGGTGGGCTTGGAAAAAACAAATGAAATGCACTTTTGACAAATAAGAGAAGTTATCAAAATAATTCATGTTATAAATAAATATTACAGAATGAAATCCACTAAAATAATGGAATCACTTAACTTTCTCTACCCTGGACATAGAGAAAACAAAACGAGGTATGGTAATGTGTATATTATTATATTATATCGCAGGTTTTTGGAGAGAAAAGTATGAAAGTGATAATGCTTTCTGTTTAATTTCATCTCCAAAACGGTTTTATGGTAACATAACAGTGGGAAATTTCCCGCCTCGATATTACAATTTTGTTACTATACTGGAATTTCTGTTTCTTCTTATTTAAACCTCTACCAGGCTTGCTGTGCACTGTACAAGCGATGGGATGCAAAATTCTAGATCCTCTATGAGCCATAAAAAACTATATCAAGCGTTTTCTGAGGGAATAGTTTGAGTGTAATAAGTCGTTCTTCCTATTTCAAATTATAAATGCCTATATAAGGACCTAGAATTTAAAATTGAAAATCCTTCATAAGTTAATTTCCAATTACAAAATACAAAACCCGGGCGACGCCGGGTCTTTTAAGCTAGTAAAATATAATTACATAAAAGGCTTTGTCCTGACTGACAGGAATCAACGTAGAGCTAAACTATAACAGGTAGAGACTTGGAATTTTGACAGTACCTTCGTTTCATAATGTAAGTGCTCACTAAGAAAGGATTTTGAAAAATTCTGATTCTAAATGCCAAAAATTAAATGTTTTTGAAAATACTTAATCCCTTTTTGCATAGAATAATTATCGAAACAAATTCACAGAACATATTGTTACCAATGGTATAGGCAGTGCTTTAGTTGGAAAATATTTTTTGGGGGTACTCATCTTACTTCAACATTTTCCATATCGCCTCATACTGAATGTAATCCTTCGGTTGACATTTTCTGCATGCAGTTTCTTCTGCTGACCTATTGCCTCCTTGTAGTCATGACCTGACGTATGGAGCAGGATCAAAAACGTCTAGTGGTGGTCCCACACATTTTATGAAAACAAGGTGGCTAGCCAACATGTGATCTAAGGAGAAAGTAACTGTAGAAATGCGCACGAAGGTGAAGATTAGAACGCATATCTGTGGCGAATTTAATAGTGCTTGTCATTTTTTGTATTGAATTAGACATTTAATAAGTATTTTAGGACAATCTCGTTCCTGTACTGCCAGTACGACGTACCGGAGCACATATTTTTCCCGGTATGGTAGAAGGAAAATAATTTTATACCGGTACGCAGTACCGGTGCGTACCGGCCCAACTAAAGCACTGGGTATAGGTGGGTTTGGATTAAATTAAATGGATGTTTGACAAATTAGAGAAGGTATCATTATAATTCATATTATCTATATTAATAAAAGGAACTGTCCTCGATGTCCAGGGAAATCTACTGAACGCAGAGATCTGAAATTTTAAACATAGGTGGGCTGAAGGGTCGGAAAAAGCACCGCGAAGCCGGAATTTTAATTTTAGTTTTCGTTCGTGAGTTATGAGTGAAAAACGGGCAAAAAACGTGCATTTTTTGCGTTTTCAAAACATAAGTTTTCAGTTATACATTTCAATGTCAAATCAATTACAGTTGGCTTTGTCTATTTTTGTCACACCTTGAAAATAAAACTTTCGCGATCGCTTGAATGTTGTAAGCCCTAAATATGGTCAAACGTTGTTTTATTTGGACGAATCTCACTATGCAGAGGTTTTCTGGGCCAAGAAACTCGAATCTGAGGTCGCTTTTACCAGGCGACGCTATCTAATCGTGGTATGTAGTCCACGTGATTTAGGTGTTAATAAATATAATGATTTTACTATTATGCTCTTAATTTTTAATTTTTGAAATAATTATCGCGGGCGAAGCCGCGGGCACATGCTAGTAACATATAAGAGCAATATTATTTTGGGTTTATGTCTATAAAGAACTCCTGAAAAAATGTATAATATGAAACCCTATTCAAGATAAAAAAGATAACGAAATAACGTCAATACGATTGGTGGTCCTATCTTGAAGATATAAGCTTCACAAGATTTTATTCGGTGGAACTCACTAAAACTCAAATATGAACACTTATCAATAGGCATTACGCAATGTAGACCGACTATCAAAATTACTTTTCACTACACCGAAAGACACAAATATAACTTCGATGTAAACGAAACAGCTAAAACGATACAAGAAACACAAGAAAAATAACAATTTCTGTTTTCCCTCCAAAAATTCGTAAGGTTAAATAGGAAAATGCCTTTTTTACGATAGTGTTTTTTCATCCATTTCATGCTATTTTGGCGTAAAGTTGAATTTCCAGTGCCAGCAACATAACTTACCGCACAGCTTCGTCATTATATCGAATTCACTAATATTTTACGAAGCGCCTCCATAAAGTAAGATTCCCTGGGGCCGTTTACAGAAACAAAAGACAATTTCAAGGAAATAGTTTATTGGAACAGACACAGCCAGTGTACGGCTATTATTCAATTGAAACTGAAATTCAATTCAATTCAATTCTTTGTCATTTCTTTAGGTGTAGGAATAGATGGAAATCACTGGGAGCGAGGTTTAGGGTGACTGTTTAAACACCTTCCAGCCGAACTTCTGCAGGAGACTTGCTAGAAGGTGTTTAAACATCCACCCTACAACCCGGACCTCGCTCTCAGTGATTTCCATCTTTTCCTACGCCTCAAGAAATGATAAAGAATGACAGAGAGGCGGAGATGTTTGCCACACAGTGGTTCAAATACCTGGCGGCAGACTTCTACGACACAGGTATTCAAAAGTTGGTGCCATGGCAAGACAAATGTTTCAATTCCGGTGGCGAATATGTTGAAAAATAGCTGAACACTGGCTGTGTCTGTTGCAATAAAATATTTCCTTGAAATTGTCTTTTGTTTCTGTAAACGGCCCCAGGAAAAATTACTTTATGGACGCGCCTCGTACATAATTGTTATTGTAGTCATGGAATAAGCCTATAATAATATTTGCTAATTAAAGTTTACAATTTTAGTCTTATCTGGCTTTACTTCCTAATATTGACTTACGATAAAATATAACTTTCCTTCAAGACCTTCTAAACGCCACGTATGTCTTGGTAGGGTGCGCCTGAACTGCCTGATTTGAAATAACCGATGTGTCGTTCAATTTGGTAGGCCTACTCTTGTATCTTGACAGCAGCTATTCAGTGATTAATTATTTTCAAGCAAGTAACATTTGTACTAAGTAGCCTATAGCTAGTCTTTTGAAACATTTTTCTCTTCTCTTTCTCTTATTTCTAATACAGCATCTTCGTATGTGACGACGAACTAAAGTAGGCCTAATAACGAAATTTGGCTTACATAATTACTATTATTATCTCAATACTCCATAGTATCCAAGACATCAATCCGTGAATTATTTTGAAATTTATGTTTTTTTGTTTATAGCACTAAAAAAATGTGCTGAATTTTCTGTTGATAGGCTATATAGTTCATATAGGTTTAGAAATTATTTGTGCCATTTAAATGGACATTTAAATATGTTTACACGCTCTGAGCCACACCCTTAGAAAGGTCAGATGAGAAATTCAACATTAACTTAAAATTGAATTTCCCGGTAACTCTTATTTTACACTCATATTGTTAGGTAGCTCCACAACCATTAGAGATAGAAGGCTTACATTTTTTACACTAATTTTACATGCATATATGCATAAAGTAGACTACAATGATGCCCATAGGTATAAAATTAAAGAAAATGTGTCATGAAATATTGATCAAATTTCAAGATATTTTATATGCGATAGATAAAAATTAATTGCATTAAAAATAATAACTTTAGCTGTATAAAAGTAGTCTACTTTGTAGAAAAATATGTTCATTATATGCATGAAAAAAATAAAAGGTGTCAGAGAAACCAGAAAAATGTTATGCATATAGGAAGTGATAAATGCATCTGAATTAATTTCTTTCATGCTCCTATAAAACGTGTAATTTAAAATTAACTTGGTCAATTTTTTATATTTTTATCTGCTAGTTATGTTTTAGTAAGCCTTGTTATAGGATCGTGTAATTTTTGTCCACGTCTAAGTTCATTTTCTTGTAAAATTTTAATATTTTAGAACCTGCATTTTTTTGTCTTTTTGTGGTTGTTCACGTACATATACCCTTAAAAGAAGTTAGTCAATATGGCATTAACCATCAATATATCATGATATTTATAAAGCCTTAATAATGTATTTTTAATTGAAACGGGAATGTTAATAACTAGGGTTCGGATGTTTATGACTTGTCGTATTTTGATCCTGACTTCCATTCTCGCCACAAACACAAATTATACACGAATTGCAATTTTTTTTATACAAATTAACCCGTTTTTATTTTGCATATAAAGTCATATTTTGGTCATTTTCATGGTCTTGGTCATATTTGTATTTTAACGTCATATTTCAGTTATAAATTCGGTAAAATAGCACAATTATTCAGTATATGCACTAAATTGTCGACTTCAATTCCGGGGTGCGCGGGGAAAGAGAGTTAAGTCCACCATCCTAAAAAATTTAGATAATTACAATGAGTTATAGATAAAAATGTTAAGTCCATTTGCGTTAAGTCCAGTAAGTCATAATCAAAACTGTAGGGTAGTTATGGATGTGTGCCTCATGGGTGTATCCATCTCTAAAGCTATGTTGGGCTGTTATAGTGTGTTAAGTCACTCTAATTCTCAGTAACAAGAAAGTGGACTTAACTCTCTTTGCCCGCGCATCCCGGAATTTTTCCCGAAAAAGAGTCACGAATATTTTGGTTTTACTGTAACTGAAATGTGAAAGGACAATAACAAGTAATAGCACAATTATATCTTCCTCCTTGTTGTTAATAACTTCCAGTAGACATGTTTTAACACATTTGTAGTGGTATCTGGAAACATTAATAGTGTATAAGTTCTTTACAAGCAGAACTGTAAGCCTAAATCACCTGTAAAATTGTTAAAAAGTGATTATCTGATTGAATTAATATGAAGTAATAATTTAGTGTCATTTAATGGAACATTTATTTTTAGAAATTACTTTCTTTTATGAGGTCATATTTAGGATTTTTGGGTTATATTTAGTGATTTTTAAGGTCATATTATAGTCATATTTTCCAGTTTTTAGGTCATAAACATCCGAACCCTATTAATAACACATACATAACTAACATGTTATATATTTTCTACGATCACGTTATAAATCTATTATTCCAATGTCAAGTTAGACATGTTAAATTTGCCAGGAGTTACATGGTAGGACGACTCTGAAAACTGATCTATTTCATTAAAGCAGTCACGATCTTAGACGTGAACTTTGAAGAACTGGTTTCTTATTATGAAACTGCAGGTAGCGCGTAGAACAAACTGGCAAGGGGAGTCCACAGTGTGTGTGTCATCGATTTAATTCATTTTTCCAGCCCAGGTTACTCTATGTTGTATGTAAATGATTTTGGTTATGAGAGGACATACAGCTTTCGCTGAAATTCATAGGTGAGAAATAGGTGAATTTCACTCATTTTCCTCAGCAATGCTCTATGAATTGCTCTACAATCTTGCAATCTGACATACTCTTAATTAACTACTTCTACAATTAAAAATTAAACAAACTGTTATGGTAATGGGAAATTATCATTACAAAATGGTACCCACATTTTGTGCACTAAAATGTCATTTCCGTGATAATTTCCACAATTAGTAATTATTTTTTCTATCTATTTGCAAAAATCATATAAACAACATCATATCCAACCTTTGGAGTATCTACAGTATAAGTAGTTTTAAAATTCAATTTTAAAATGTTCTGTTCATTAAAATATATATACGCGTATATACAAAACTATTAATATTGAATAAATTATTGCAGATAGTGTTGTTCATATGATAGTAACAACTAAAAAGAAAAATAATCACTCAGAAATATTGAAATTTGTGGAAGTTATCAAGGAAACGTAATTTCAATGCACGAAATGTGGCTGCCATTTTGTAACTACCCGTAACTACAAGTTGATTAATTTTGAAAACAATATGCAATTATAGAAGTAGTCAATAAAGAGAATGCCAGATTGCAAGAATGTAGATTGTACAGATTGCTGAGGAATAAAATAATGAAATAAACATATTTCTCACCTATGAATTTCACCCCCTCTTAAATTAGTTATTATTAGTTTTGTTCTTAGGTCTTATTTTCAGTGTTTATTACAGGCCTAATGTATGGATGTAGAGTCTATATAAATTTTATTTTCATTAATGTGTTGCTTTTTAATGTAATGTAATTATATAATCTTTCTTCTTTCCATGAGTTTTACCTCTCCCAATTTGGTACATTTACGCGGCGCTCGCCGCCAGGGCCTTAGAGGACCGCGAGCTGTCTAGGGAAGGAGTATCTTTGGATTACATATATACATATTGATCATCAGATAAGGACATGGAGGGCCTCCCCGAATGAGTGATCAACCCAATACCGGAGCACCTCCAAGACAAAATGAACACATAGGATGATGCACACCAGTTGCACACATACTCATTCCTAAGAAGGCGAGAATGGACGAATGTGATAATGACGGCTAGATTACATCCGGTACCAGGAGGGCCTGGAGTTTCCGACATTCATCTCACAGATGAATAAAACTCCCACTTAGGAAATTTGTCCTGACCAGCGAACCCGGGTCCGCTGCGTGAGGAGAGCGAACGCATCCTCTACGCCACAGGAGTTATATATTCAATACACAAAATAGACATTCTATACTCACACACTATTATACTGTATGATATTTTAATCTACTTTATTTTCTTTCCCATATTCCATCCTAGGCCTAATTTAATTCGTTGATGATTGAATACATTCTTGTATGCTATACAAATGAATTATGATTTTATTGATAGTACTTTGTATTATTATTGTATTTATTGTATTTTTTAAAGACGTACAAATTATGTATTTTATATTCAACTTGGTTGAGTGGAAAAATGCCCTATGACCTTTAGTCTGTTTGGAAAAATTAAACATTATTATTATTATTATTATTATTATTATTATTATTGTTATTATTATTAAGTGCCAGCATGGTAGGCCTACTTTATGAGATTGTGTGCAGTATGGGAATATGTCTGTCCGTCTGTCTGTCTGTCCGTCCGTCCGTCCGAATGTCTGTACGTTTTATTGGGGTTTCATGAAACTTGGTATGCCCATTTATAAAGTCCATGGCAAGAAGCCTATTTATTTTTGACTGAATCGGTTGACCGGTACCGAAGTAACGACTAATTAAAGGTCACATGCTTTTTAAGTGGGAAATCATGACTGTACTACATAGCCGCATTGCTAATATCTGAGGGCCTTGACTCCAATGCAGTCAGATGTTTGTTCATTTCGTTATTAAGTGCCAGTATGGTACTTTATGAGATTGTGTGGGGGACGGGAAAATGTATGTCCGTCTGTCCGTCCGTCCGTCCGTGTGCCTGTACGCGCGATAACTCAAATACGCTTTATAGGATTGTCATGAAACTTGGTATACGCATTTATGTCCACGGAAGGACGTCTGATGATATTGGACCAAATCAGTTGGCCGGTACCGGAATAATGCCAAATTTAGTGCTTTTTTATGGTATTATATAACAAAAGGCGCGATAACTCGAATACGATTTATGGGATTTCATGAAACTTTGTATACTTATTTATAACGTCCATGGCAAGAATCCTATTTATTTTTGACCAAATCGGTTCACCGGTACCAGAGTAACAAGTAATTAAAGGTCACACTTTTTAAAAATCATGTCTGTACTGCATTTTTAATCATTTGAGGGCTTTGTCTGCATCGCATTCAGATGTTTGTTTACTTCGTTGGTGTAGTTTAAATTGAGTATTACATGAATACATGTTATATGCAGAAGGTACATTACTGTGAAATAATTAGCGGATTTATAGCCTATGCCACGAATTTTGTGAAATGTTAATATATTTTAAGAATTTCAATTTGCAATACATTGAGATTAGACAAATAACACTATTCTTTCACATATGCTTATCAAACTACATGGTAAAATTGACTGAGTTGGCCGAATGGTAACGTCTTGGATTCGTATTCTGGAGGACCCTGGATCAAATCGCGTAGCTGGCCGATTTGACATGGATTTATATATATATTTCTTATTTTTATGTGAATGCGCGATTGTCAAGGTATCACAAATCTGTAGTTCTACTGACGCTGGTCGATTTTAATCTGATTAAAAAAACTTATTTTCTGCACATCATAATTGCAATTATAATTGATTCAACAAAATCATACTGGCACTTCGTTATATCAGTTTACCAAATTTTATTCCAGTTGAAATGGGTATTACATGACTACTATCATATTTAGCCTACCGTTTGTTTATCTTGTTTTCTGTATCACACATAAACACCCATGCCCGAGGTGGGACTCGAACCCACAGCCTCTTTCACCGCTGCTCCAAGGCAGCATTAGCTAGCAAGGCTAAGGAGACCGGCAAAATATTATTTAATTGAGCATTGCATTGGGAATATTTTAGGAGTTTTTCCCCCCAGAACTCGAAACCACGACCTTCAGCTTTACATGCTGACGCTCTACCTATTGAGCTAGCCACAGTTCATAATCCAATATCAGCATTCGAAGAAAGAAAGGTGTTTCGGGATGGTGAGTGCAATTATTTGGCTAGGCATCCTTCGGGGATGCGACACGAAGCATGACAACGACTTTTCCTTACTTGCTTTAATTACAGAAAATTTTATATTTCGCTATTTTCTCGGAAGTGGTTCAACGATTTTGTTTAAATTGTATACAGTACTAAGAGATTCTCTCGGTGGTGATTAAAAGTCACCCATCCACAAACGAGGCTTAAGACAAACTGAAAACGCACTGCTGCAATGCAACCGTTTAATCGATGTTGGAATAAGAAGGATGGAGGAAGTCGTGTGTCTCTACAAAGCCTTTTGTTTTCTTGCGTTTGTTATTTTATATTAATTGCTTTATTGTATACAAATATAGGTAATACAGTGAGTCCATTTTATGAGGAAACCTCGCATCACTGTCCCATTGCCATACAGGCGCATACTGCTCATAATTCTATAGGAACTTTACGTGTAGTTTTTTATGACAGGATAATTAGCACAGGTTTATGTACTGTGATTTTTATCTTTGGGGATACCTAAAGAGAAAAGTTTACCGAAATAATCCTCATACCTTAGAATAACTTAAGGCCGAAATAACACGTGCAGTGCAGTGTATTACCGAAGCGGAATTACAGAAAGTGGCAAGTAATTTGTTTAAACGATGTGAGGCATGTCTTACTGCTGACGGGGGTCATTTTCAACAGTATCTCAAATAAATGGTGAGTAATAAGCCTCTACGTGTAGGCCTATGTTATGTTAAAGTCTTGATTTGCCGGTAGTAACGGAACATGGTCCCCGCCAGTGCAAGCACAACAGCGGGGAAAGTGTGAACAGGGGCAACGCTGTTAAAAGGTTTCCGCATAAAATGGATTCCCTGCTTAAAAGACCCGGCGTCGCCCGGATTTTTTATTTTGTAATTGAAAATGAACTTATGAAGGACTTTTGATTTTTAAATTCTAGGTCCTTATATAGGTATTTATAATCTGAAATAGGAAGAACGACTTATTACACTAAAACTATTTCCTCAGAAAACGCTTGATATAGGCTAGTTTTTTATGGCTCATAGAGGATGTAGAATTCTGCATCGCATCGCTTGTACACAGCAAGCCTGGTAAGGGTTCAAATAAGAAGAAACAGAAATTCCTGTAACATAAAATTGTAATACCGAGGCGGAAAATTTTTATTTCTCCCTCTCATGTTACCATAAAACTGTTTTGGGAATGAAATTAAACAGAAAGCAATATCACTTTCATACTTCTCTCTCCAAAAACCTGCGATATAATAATATACCATATTACCATACCTCGTTTTGTTTTCTCTATGTCCAGGGTAGAGAAAGTTATGTCACTGCATTATTTTCGTGGATTATATTCTTTAATATTTATTTATAGCATGAATTATAAATTGATACCTTCTCTTATTTGTCAAAGTTGCATTTCTTTTGTTTTTTTTTCCAAAGCCATCTGATACATTAGCAACAATATGTTCTGTGATTGGGGTTTTATAATCCTGTGTAAAAAGGGGTTAAGTATTTTCAAAAACATTTAATTTTTGGCATTTAAATTCAAAATTTTGTGAATTCCTTTCTTAGTGAGCACCTAGGCCTATATTATGAAACGAAGGTACTGTCAAAATTCCAAGTCTCTACCTGTTATAGTTTAGGCTCTACGTTGATTCCTGTCAGTCAGTCAGGGCAAAGCCTCTTATTATGTACTAGCATGTGCCCGCAGCTTCACCCGCGATAATTATTTCAAAAATTAAAAATTAAGAGCATAATAGTTAAATCATTATATTTATTAACACCTAAATCAGGTGGACTACATACCACGATTAGATAGCGTCGCCTGGTAAAAGCGACCTCAGATTCGAGTTCCCTGGCCCAGAAAACCCCTGCATAGTGAGTTTCGTCCAAGTCGAACAATGTTTGACCATATTTAGGCCTATATTGAATATCCCTCTTCCGTGTAGGTTGAAAATTTCATACGTCTGTGGGACTTGATATTCTAAACAAATGAATCGTCTAGGATGGACCTACAAAATCAAGCGACGCCCGCGATAATTATTTCAGAAATTAAAAATTAAGAGCATAATAGTTAAATCATTATATTTATTAACACCTAAATCACGTGAATTACATACCACGATTAGATAGCGTCGCCTGGTAAAAGCGACCTCAGATTCGAGGTACTTGGCCCAGAAAACCCCTGTATAGTGAGTTTCGTCCAAATCGAACAACGTTTGACCCCATTTAGGCGTCACGTGGTAAAAGCGACCTCAGATTCGAGGTACTTGGCCCAGAAAACCCCTGTATAGTGAGTTTCGTCCAAATCGGACAACGTTTGACCATATTTAGGCCTATATTGATTATCCCTCTTATAATAATAATAATAATAATAAAATCAGGTAAACTGATATAACAAAGTGCCAGTGTGTTTTGTTTAATCAGTTATGATTGCAGTTATGATATGCAGAATATAAAAAAAGTCAAATTGGCCGGTTTCGGGATTTGAGCCATGGAACTCCAGAATGTGACGCCAAGACGTTACCATCTCAGCCACCTGGGTCAGTTATGGGATAAGCACATTTAAAGCAATAGTGTTGTCATAGCTAACTGTATTTTAATTGCCAAAGCCTTAGAAATCACAGTAAAACAAAAGGTTATGTTTGTCAAGATAACTGTTTTTCATTTTTTTAAATAAATTCTTTCGAATACGTATATTACCAAAAAATATTCACTAAATTGAGCATAACTCCGAAACAGGTCAACCGATTTTATCCAGTATCAATAGACGTCTTCCCATGGACATTATAAATGTGTATACCAAGTTTCATAAAAATCCGGTAAAGTGTATTTGAGTTACCGCGTCTTTAAAATAGACACTAAATTGGGTTTTACTACGGTACCGATCTACCGATTTGGTCCAATATCAGTAGACGTCTTCCCATGTACATTAGAAATGGGTATACACAGTTTCAAGAAAATCCAATAAAGCATATTTGAGTTATCGCGACTTCTTATATATTAACATAAAATGCACAAAATTGGGCATTATTCTGGTACTGGCCAACCGATTTGGTCGAATATCAATACACGTCTTTCCATGGATATTATAAATGCGTGTACGAAGTTTCATAAAAATCGAAAAAGCGTATTCGAATTATTGCGCTTTTAAAATATACACTAAATTGGGTTTTACTCCGGTACCGGTCAATAGATTAGGTTCAAATTCAATAGGGCACTTTTCGTGGGCGTCATAAATGGGTATACCAAGTTTCGTGGCGATCGGATACAGCGTATTTGAGCTATGGCGCCTTTCTAATATAATCTATTAAAATAGGCACTAAATTGGGCATTACTCCGGTACCGGTGAACCGATTTGGTTCAATATCAATAGGGTTCTTCCCATGGACATTATAAACGTGTTTTCAAAGTTTCATGAAAATCCAAAAAAGCATATTTGAGTTATGGTGCGTACAGACACACGGACAGACAGACGGACAGACAGACAGACAGACGGACAGACAGACAGACGGACAGACGGACAGGCAGACGGACAGACATTTTTTCGTCAACCACACAATCTCATAAAGTACCATACTGGCACTTAATAATAATCCTCTTCGGTGTTGGTTGAAAATTTCATATATCTGCGTGCCTTGACATGATAAACAAATGAGTAAACCAGCGTGAGCTACAACATTCAAGCGATCGTAATGGTTTTATGACAAAAATAGCCAAAGCCTACTGTAATTGATTTGACATTGAAATGTGTAACTGAAAATTGATGCTTCGAAAACGCTAAAATACACGTTTTCTGCCCGTTTTTCACTCATAACTCAATAACGAAAGCAAAAACTAAAAATGTAATATGCCGAAAACCTTCCCGGGAATGTACTCAACAACTTCCCAAAGTTTCATGGCGATCGGATGAATGGTGTAGTAATGCATAAAGAACACACACACAGACACACACACATACATTCATTTTTATATATATAGACTAGTATGTGCCCGCGGCTTCGCCCGCGATAATTATTTCAAAAATTAAAAATTAAGAACATAATAGTTAAATCATTATATTTATTAACACCTAAATCACGTGGACTACATACCACGATTAGATGCGTCGCCTGGTAAAAGCTACCTCAGATTCGAGTTCCTTGGTCCAGAAAACCCCTGTATAGTGAGTTTCGTCCAAATAAAACAATGTTTGACCATATTAGGGCTTACAACATTCAAGCGATCGCGAAAGTTTAATTTCAAGGTATGACAAAAATAGACAAAGCCAACTGTAATTGTCAAACTTCCATTTAATTTAATTCCAAACCCATCTGAAACCCACTGGCAACAATATGTTTTAATGTCAAATGTGATTCGGATTCGATAATTCTGTGTAAGAAGGGATTAAGAATTCTCAAAAACATTTGATTTTTGGCATTTAAAATCAGAATTTTTCAAAATCCTTTCTTAGTGAGCACCTACATTATGAAACGAAGATACTGTCAAAATTCCAAGTCTCTACCTTTTATAGTTTAGGCTGTACGTTGATTCCTGTCAGTCAGTCAGTCAGGACAAAGCCTTTTATTATATAGAAGAGATAGAGATTATGAATTGAGCAACGGTGGAATGATATACGGCACGGTTTAACACACAGAGTCTTACACTGAAGAACCGACTGGTGCAACATCGGCTATACCACACGAAGTAAGCACGTGCCTGCGCGGTAGTTTTGCGAATGCGAGGTATACCAAATACAATGGAGGGTATTTGGGTATACTTAATGAATCGATCCGGAGTTAAACTCTGAGATCGATTACAAAAATTAATTATTGATATACGGATTCACCCGGGCCCCCCACGGCGATTAAACAGAGATATGCCATATTAAATAAAGAGCACGAGACTTCATCTACGAGTTATGAATATAAAATATAAGTTTTCAGATTTATTCCACAAAGAATGGGAAAAAATTATTATTTATAGACAAGATATATTAATTGGATTGAAATCCTGTAGACGTTGTACTTTTCTCTTTCCTTCTTTAACGATTAATATGAAAAAGCGTGGGCGCCGAAATTTATTTGTACCATGTGGAACCTATACTTACAACTATTTTGCAGTCGGAAATTAGTAGCCTACATTATGCCACAGACCTAAAACGGCATTTATTAAGATACGAATATGTTTATAAAACGAGCAAAGCTAGCTTCATAATTTTCATACGAGTATTTTAATTAAAATTATAGGCAAGCTGCATACGACTGTCTTTATTGATCATAATTAGTCTAAATATTTAAATTTTGAGATTTAGATACATGCAAACGAACCGGCTACGCTTCAGTATGCTGATCTTCGCACCAGCTGTAGTTCATGTCTTCTACGACAGATGGCAGCTTACGGCGTCAGTCAAATGGAAGTTTTCTTTTCCTGTTTTGTTCAAACCAGCTTATATATAAAAGGCTTTGTCCTGACTGACTGACAGAGAATCAACGTAGAGCCTAAACTATAACAAGTTGAGACTTGGATATTTGACAATACCTTCGTTTCATAATGTAGGTGCTCACTAAGAAAGGATTTTGAAAAAAAAATTGATTTTAAATGCCAAAAATTAAATGTTTTTGAGAATACTTAATCCCTTTTTACACAGAACTATCAAATCCTAATCACAGTTCACTTGACAACAGTATTGTTGGCAGTCTTCAATAAGGCTTTGGAAATAAATGAAACGAGACTTGACAAATTAGAGAACTATCAATATAATCCATGTTATAAATAAATATTAAAGTAGGCCTATTAAATCCACGAAAATAATGGAGTCACATAACTTTCTCTACCCTGGACATAGAGAAAACAATACGAGGTATGGTAATATGTATATTATTATTGTCGCAGGTTTTTGGAGAGAGAAATATGCAAGTGATATTACATTTCTGTTTAATTTCATCCCCAAAACGGTATTATGGTAACATGAGAGTGAGAAATAAAATATTCCGCAAAGACAATTACAATTTTATGTTACCGGAATTTCTGTTTCGTCTTATTTTAACCCCTACCAGGCTTGCTGTGTAGAAGCGATGGGATGCAAAATTCTACATCCTCTATGAGCTCTTGAGGCTCGTCGTTATGCAATTTCCTCCAGTCCCCATTTTCTTCCATCTTTGGCCCAATATTTTTCCAGCAATTATATATTCAATGGACAAAATATACATTCTATACGCTCACACTGTATGTTATTTTAATCCTCTTTATTTCTTTTCCTATATTTCCTCCTAGACCTAATTTTAATTCGTTGATTACTGGATACATTCTTGTATGCTTTACCAACTGTATTATGATTTAATTGCTATGATAGTACTTTGAATTATTATTGTACTTATTGTATTTAAAAAGAAGACTTTGTGAATGATGAAATTTATATTCAATTGGGTTGAGTGGAAAAATGCCCTATGGTCTTTAGTCTGTTTGGCAAAATTAAACATTATTCCCTATATCGATGTCCTTAATTCAGGGCCAGGCTTTTCTAATTTTTTATGTTGTGTTTACCGTTTGTATCTCTTGTTCCCCGTATCACACACAAACACCCATGCCCGAGGTGGGACTTGAACCCACGGCCTCCTCCACGTCTTCTCCAAGGCAGCTTGCCTTCAAGGTTCTTAAAATACTACCACGGCTAAGAAGGCAGATAAAACAGTATTTATATTGAGCAATGCATTGGGAATATTTTTGAAGATTTCTTTTCTCCAGGACTCTAAATCACGACCTTAGGCTTTAATTGCCCCAGTTCATAATTCAATATCAGCGTTTGAAGAAAGAAAAGTGTATTGGGATAGTGAGTGCATTTATTTGACTTGGTATCCTAAGAGATAAGACTTTAAATGATACTTTTTTAAAATAAATTCTCTCGAGGATAGTTACAAGTCACCCATTCACAAAATATGTGTTTGATTGAATGTGGCTTAAGACAAACTGAAAGCGCACTATTGCAATGCAACCGTTTACTCGATATTGGAATAAGAAGGATGGAGGAAGTCATATTTCTCACAACAGTTTTTCTTTTCTTGCGTTTGTTACTTTATTTTAATTGCTTTATTGCAAACAAATAATTATGAATGGAGCAACGATGGAATTACATACGGCAGGTGAAACAACGACGCCCCGAGAAAACCTGCCCCACCTCTATTTTGTCCACCACAAATTCCACCGAGATTCGATCCCTGCTCCAGCGGTGGAAAACGAAGAGTATTCACTCAGCCAAAGGTTAGTTCACACATTTATAGTAATCCTTGATTTCAACAATATCTGAAGTTACGTAATACCCATTATAAGAATTAATCCAACAGTATTACATAATTATAAGAAACTAGTGTTGAGCGTCGACAGCCGATGTTTTCTAAACATCGATGTTCTACTGTCGATGGAAAACAACCGATGTTTTTGGTACATCGATGTTTTAAATATTGACAGTACTACCAACCAAGGCCTACCTTGGTTCTAAGGTATAATTTTATTTACAGCAGCCTAACTTCCCAAAACATCGATAGTTTTCATGGAAATATTTCAGTTCATTTATAACTTTGCCTTATGTTCTGAAACATCGACTTTTTTCTACATACATCGACGTTTTCAGTCGATATTATCGTCACATCGATATTTAAACTATTGATGCTGAATTGCTTATGTGTATAAGAAACATGCGAAGAAGATTGTTTGATTCGAACTAGTGTTCGACTTCGAGTTTTGACATAGCTTATTGGCCCAGCTCTCGCCGGGCACTACGAAAAATTGGTTATAGACTCATCAATTGTTCCCCTCCACGGAAATCTTTAGTAAAAGGCGAAAGATTTATACGATTTGAAGGGAAACCAGAGTAACCCAAAAATCCCAACTTTTCTTTTGTCTATTACAAGCTACAAGCACTCGATTGGGGAATCAACTTGCTTTTACCAAAATTCAAATAAACATTAATGCTAGGATAAAATCGGTATGAAGTTACTTTTTTCGAACAATTTTTTGAACCTTCTCACATACAAATAGTTTAAATCTTTTGGTTGTGAGCTTCTAGAAAAGCAAAACATTTCTGGAAAATAAAATACCGTCGTCAGCACCATCTGTTAACTGAGTTGAGTTCTGCTGCTATCTGTTGTCGAAAGTTGAACTGTTTGGGAAACTGACAATGGCGAATGCAAATTTTGTAGGATTCGAGGCCCTGACTTCGAAAATTTATTGCGGACTTTCTCTCAGAAAAGGGAAATAATCACATTCAAGCCTTGTATAATTTATGTAGGAAGTCCTTCTTCACCATAACAAAGGACATCTCTTATATCTATAAAAGCGGCTTTGCCCTGACTGACTGACAGACAATCAACGTAGAGCCTAAACTATAATAGGTAGAGACTTGGAATTTTGACAGTAACTTCGTTTTGTGCTCACTAAGAAAGGATTTTGCTAAATTTTAATTTTTAATGCCAAAAAAGGCCTACCTTAAATACAGAAACTGTTATATTATATTTATTTCGCTATTTTCTCGGAAGTAGTTCAACGATGTTGTTTAAATTTGATACAGTACTTCCCCGGTACCTCCTCGCATTTTTCTGAGGTAGGGAGCCTCGTGATTCAAATTGAGGAGCTACTTGATAGAGAAGCAGTGGCTCCGGTCATGAAAATCACCATTAACGGCCATGGGTGTCGGCATGCTGACCACATGCCCCCAATCCTGCCATCTGCCTGTGGTAGATGACACAGCGATCGGGTGGTAGGCCAAGTCCCTCCAGGGATGTAGCACCACGGAGTTTTTACTAAGAGATAAGACTTTAAATGATACTTTTTTAAAATAAATTCTCTCGAGGATAGTTACAAGTCACCCATTCACAAAATATGTGTTTGATTGAATGTGGCTTAAGACAAACTGAAAGCGCACTATTGCAATGCAACCGTTTACTCGATATTGGAATAAGAAGGATGGAGGAAGTCATATTTCTCACAACAGTTTTTCTTTTCTTGCGTTTGTTACTTTATTTTAATTGCTTTATTGCAAACAAATAATTATGAATGGAGCAACGATGGAATTACATACGGCAGGTGAAACAACGACGCCCCGAGAAAACCTGCCCCAACTCTATTTTGTCCACCACAAATTCCACCGAGATTCGATCCCTGCTCCAGCGGTGGAAAACGCGAAAGGTTAGTTCACTCATTTATAGTAATCGATGATTTCAACAATAAGCTGAAGTTACGTAATAACCATTATAGGAATTAATCCAACAGTATTACATAATTATAAGAAACTAGGGTTGAGCGTCGACAGCCGATGTTTTCTACTGTCGATGGAAAACTACCGATGTTTTTGGTACTTCGATGTTTTAAATATTGACAGTAATACCAACCAAGGCCTACCTTGGTTCTAAGGTATTATTTTATGTACAGCAGCCTAATTTCCAAAAAAAAAATCGATAGTTTTCATGGAAATATTTCAGTTCATTTATGAACTTTGCCTTATTTTCAGAAACATCGACTTTTTTCCCCATACATCGATGTTTTCAGTCGATATTATCGTCACATCGATGTTTAAACTATTGATGCTGAATTGCTGATGCCTTCTGCATGCACAGAAGAATAATAGTTTGATTCGAACTAGTGTTCGATTTCGAGTATTGACATAGCTTATTGGCCCAGCTCTCGCCGGGCACTACGAAAAATTGGTTATAGACTCATCAATTGTTCCCCTCCACGGAAATCTTTAGTAAAAGGCGAAAGATTTATACGATTTGAAGGGAAACCAGAGTCACCCAAAAATCCCAACTTTTCTTTTGTCTATTACAAGCTACAAGCACTCGATTGGGGAATCAACTTGCTTTTACCAAAACTCAAATTCAAATTAACGCTAGGATAAAATCGGTATGAAGTTACTTTTGTCGAATAATTTTTTGAATCTTCTCACATAAAAATAGTTTAAATCTTTTGATCTTGAGCTTCTAGAAAAGGAAAACATTTCTGAAAAATAAAATACCGTCATCAGCGCCATCTGTTAGCTGTGATGCAATCTGCTGTCGAAGGGTGACCTGTTTGGGAAACTGACAATGACGATTGCAAATTTTGTGAGGGTTCTAAGCCCTGACTTCAAAATTTATTGGGGACGTTCTCTCAGAAAAGGGAAATAATCACATTCACTACTGCAATAATATATGTAGGAAGTCCTTCTTCACTATAACAACGGACATCTCTTATATCTCTAAAAGCGGCTTTGACCTGACTGACTGACAGACAATCAACGTAGAACCTAAACTATAATAGGTAGAGACTCGGAATTTCGACAGTAACTTCGTTTTGTGCTCACTAAGAAAGAATTTTGTTAGATTTTAATTTTTAATGCCAAAAAGGCCTACTTTAAATACAGAAACTGTTATATTATATATATATATATATATATATATATATATATATATATATATATATATATATTTCGCTATTTTCTCGGAAGTAGTTCAACGATGTTATTTAAATTTGATACAGTAATTCCCCGGTACCTCCTCGCATTTTTCTGAGGTAGGGAGCCTCGTGATTTAAATTGAGGAGCTACTTGATAGAGAAGCAGAGGCTCCGGGCATGAAAATCACCATTAACGGCCATGGGTGTCGGCATGCTGACCACATGCCCCCAATCCTGCCATCTGCCTGTGGTAGATGACACAGCGATCGGGTGGTAGGCCAAATCCCTCCAGGTATGTAGCACCACGGAGTTTTTACTAAGAGATAAGAGTTTAAATGAAACTTTTTTTAAATAAATTCTCTCGAGGATAGTTACAAGTCACCCATTCACAAAATATGTGTTTGATTGATGTGGCTTAAGACAATCTGAAAGCGCACTACTGCAATGCAACCGTTTACTCGATATTGGAATAAGAAGAAAAGAGGAAGTCATATTTCTCACAACTGTTTTTCTTTTCTTGCGTTTGTTACTTTATTTTAATTGCTTTATTGCAAACAAATAATTATGAATGGAGCAACGATGGAATTACATACGGCAGGTGAAACAACGACCCCGAGAAAACCTGACCAACTCTATTTTGTCCACCACAAATTCCACCGAGATTCGATCCCTGCTCCAGCGGTGGAAAACGAAGAGTATTCACTCAGTCAAAGGTTAGTTCACACATTTATAGTAATCCTTGATTTCAACAATAAGCTGAAGTTACGTAATACTCATTATAAGAATTAATCCAACAGTATTACATAATTATAAGAAACTAGGGTTGATCGTCGACAGCCGATGTTTTCTAAACATCGATGTTCTACTGTCGATGGAAAATAACCAATGTTTTTGGTAAATCGATGTTTTAAATATTGACAGTACTACCAACCAAGACCTACCTTGGTTCTAAGATATTATTTTATTTACAGCAGCCTAATTTCCCAAAACATCGATAGTTTTCATGGAAATATTTCAGTTCATTTATGAACTTAGCCTTATTTTCAGAAACATCGACTTCTTTCCACATACATCGATGTTTTCAATCGATATTAGCGTCACATCGATGTTTAAACTATTGACGCTGAATTGCTGATGCCTTCTGCATGCGCAGAAGATTAATAGTTTGATTCGAACTAGTGTTCGACTTCGAGTTTTGACATAGCTTATTGGCCCAGCTCTCGCCGGGCACTACGAAAAATTGGTTATACACTCATCAATTGTTCCCCTCCACGGAAATCTTTAGTAAAAGGCGAAAGATTTATACGATTTGAAGGGAAACCAGAGTTACCCAAACATCCCAACTTTTCTTTTGTCTATTACAAGCTACAAGCACTCGATTGGGGAATCAACTTGCTTTTACCAAAATTCAAATAAAAATTAATGCTAGGATAAAATCGGTATGAAGTTACTTTTTTCCAATAATTTCTTGAAGCTTCTCACATAAAAATAGTTAAAACCTTTTGATTGTGAGATTCTAGAAATGCAAAACATTTCTGACAAATAAAATACCGTCATCAGCGCCATCTGTTAACTGTGATGCGTTCTGCTGCCATCTGTTATTGAAGGGTGAACTGTTTGGGTCACTGAAGTTACGTAACGCCCATTATAAAAATTAATCCAATAGTATTACATAATTATAAGAAACTAGGGTTGAGCACCGACAGCCGATGTTTTCTAAACATCGATGTTCTCCTGTCGATGGAAAACAACCGATGTTTTTGGTAATTCGATGTTTTAAACATTGACAGTACTACCAACCAAGGTATTATTTTATTTACAGCAGCCTAATTTCCCAAAACATCGATAGTTTTCATGGAAATAATTCAGTTCATTTATGAACTTTGCCTTACATTCTGAAACCACGACTTATTTTTTCACATACATCAATGTTTTCCAGTCGAAATTATCGTCACATCGATGATTTAACTATTGCTGATGCCTATAAGAAACGCATAACCTGCATGCGCAGAAGAATAATAGTTTGAATCGAACTAGTGTTCGACTTCGAGTTTTAATATAGCTTATTGGCCCAGCTCTCGCCGGGCACTACGAAAAATTGGTTATAGACTCATCAATTGTTCCCCTCCACGGAAATCTTTAGTAAAAGGCGAAAGATTTATACGATTTGAAGGGAAACCAGAGTTACCCAAACTTTCCAACTTTTCGTTTGTCTATTACAAGCTACAAGCACTCGATTGGGGAATCAACTTGCTTTTACCAAAATTCAAATAAAAATTAATGCTAGGATAAAATCGGTATGAAGTTACTTTTTTCCAATAATTTCTTGAATCATCTCACATAAAAATAGTTTAAATCTTTTGATTGTGAGATTCTAGAAGTGCAAAACATTTCTGACAAATAAAATACCGTCATCAGCGCCATCTATTAACTGTGATGCGTTCTGCTGCCATCTGTTGTCGAAGAGTGAACTGTTTGAGAAAATGACAATGGCGATTGCAAATTGTTTGAGGATTCGGGCCCCGACTTCAAAATTTATTGCGGACGCTCTCTCAGAAAAGGGAAATCATATTCAAGCCTAGTATAATTTATGTAGGAAGTCCTTCTTCACTATAACGAAGGACGTATCTTATATCCAGGGCCCGGATTCTGATGACCTAAAATTGTTTGAAAAATGACCTATTAAATGACCCTAAATTTGAAAGAAAATGACTTTAATAATTATACAAAATGAACTAAAAACTGATATTTTATTTATAAAAAATTATTATTATTATTATACACACAAAGTTATAGACTAGTTTGTACATAATTGTAAAAACTGTAAATAACTGTAATGTTGTGAATGTTCTTTTCTCACGGAAATTTATACTGGCACTGAGGCACTGGCGAGTCAAACTTCTTTTGTGGTCTGCCGGATTATATTATTGTTTATTGAGGGTAAACAGTAGTTTGCACTCTCAAATCCAAGCAGGTGGCAGACTGGTGCCAAGTCACTCTAATAATAATAGTAATATAATACAAAATTTTGGCGTTTCTTTGATTCTCATTTCCTACTGAGACATGACAACATTTAACGTCGATTTTTTCCTTTTTGCATTAAACACACAACACTTGAAAGACAGCACCGCTAGCGACGAAAAAAAGTTAATACACTCAATGCAAATACATGAAAATGACTAGATAAGGACGCAAATGACAGGAAAATGACAAAATAATGACCTGAAATTGAAATAAATGCCCTAAAAATATAAAATTGCATAAAATGACAAAAAATGACCTAATAAAAATGCATTTCTACAATCTAGAGGTCATGATTAGGATTTATCCACAAGTTGGCAATGTCTATGCAGCATCAATAAAAAGATGACATGTCATTAGAATCCGGGCCCTGCTTATATCTATAAAAGCGGCTTTGCCCTGACTGACTGACAGAGAATCAACGTAGAGCCTAAACTATAATAGGTAGAGACTTTGAATTTCGACAGTAACTTCGTTTTGTGCTCACTAAGAAAGGATTTTGCAAAATTTTAATTTTTAATACCAAAAAGGCCTACTTTAAATACAGAAAAAGTTATATTATATATATTTCGCTATTTTCTCGGAAGTAGTTCAACGATTTTGATTAAATTTGATACAGTACCAAGAGATAAAGCTTTAATTAAAACCTGTTTTTAAATAAATTCTCACGGGGTGGTTATAAGTCACCCATTCACAAACGTGTTTGATTGATTGAGGCTTAAGACAAACTGAAAGCGCACCGTTAAATCGATGTTGAAATAAGAAGGATGGAGGAAGTCACGTGCCTCTACAACGGCTTTTCTTTTCTTGCGTTTGTTATTTTATATTAATTGCTTTATTGTATACAAATATAGGTAATATAATTAATTATGGATAGAGCAAGGGTGGAATGATATACGGCAGGGGAAACACACATGAAGCTAGAGTCTTACATTGCGGAACCGATCCGTGAAACATCGGCTATACCACACGAAGTAAGCACTTGTCTACGCGGTAATTTTGCGAATGCGAGGTATACTTAATGAATCGATCCGGAGTTTAACTCTGAGATCGATTACAAAAATTAATTATTTACGTACAAATAATTCCCACTCTTCGTACACGATTAAACAGACATGTCATATTAAATAAACAACACGAGATTTCATCTACGAGTTATGAATATAAAATATAGGCTTTCAGATTTATTCGAAAAAGATACGAAAAAACTTTGTTATTTCTGGATAAGAAATATTAATTGGTTTGAAATCCTGCAGACGTTGTACTTTTCTCTTTCCTTCTTTAACGATTAATATGAGAAAGCGTGGACGCCGAAATTGGGGTTAGTTTCCCATTCTACTGGATTCGTTAATTTTGTTTTTTACACACGAAAAACGGCAAAATTTCATGTAATATTATTCTCCAGAAGTTTTAGAATCCTAAGAATATTTTAAATATGGGTAAAATCGGTAAGAAGTTCACAAAAAACTAACCTAAAATGGCGATCAGAAAGGAATCACAATAATACAGAATCAGCTGCTAGAAACAGCGCAGGTGCATGCTGGGAAGAAGCCGAGGGGTCACGTGGTGCTGGAATCAGCTGCCAACATGATAATGGTCAGACAACTCTCCGGAAGATATAATATGCCACATTTTCGAAACCGACAAATAGTGTATCGTACATTATTCGAAAATGCAAGGGCGCTTCGCTTCGGCTGCCGCCTCCGCTCGCGCACTTAACTAATGTGGTTAGTGTATGCATTATTTAGCTATATGTAGAGGTTGCAGGACCGTATGGAACAGACCAATGACATGCAAGGTCGTTGTCAGCCAATGGGAGTGTTGGTCTGCAATCCAGAGACCGCATACCAACGCCGAACATCGCGTGTTGAAATCAAGTAGAGTGGGAAACTAAACCCCCGAAATTTATTTGTGCCATGTGGAACCTATACTTAAAAGCTATTTTGTAATTGGAAATTAGTAAATTATGCAACAAGCTATAAGGGCATTTATTAAGATACGAAACAAGCAACGCGAGTTCAATAATTTTCATACGAGTATCTTCATTACCATTAGGCCTACAGGCAAGTTCCATACGACTGTTTTTGTTTGATCATAATTAGTCTAAATATTTAAATTTTCAGATTTAGATTGAAGCAAACGAACCGGCTACACTTCAGTATGCTGACCTTCGCACCAGCTGTACTTCATGTCTTCTACGGCAGATGGCAGCTTACAGCGTCAGTCAAATCGAAGTTTTCTTTCCCTGTTTTGTTCAAACCAACGGATTTTTTACAGCACATAATAAATGCATTTTAGTATGATATTAAAATTAACACGACCAGAATTGATTTTACTTTAAATACAGATTTCAGCTGCTACACTCAAGGTCTCAGTACACAGCACACAGTACACAGCATAACAGCAGCAGGTGAAGACATATAGTCTCTCTAGACTACAAGCGACTGAAGATGGTGTAAGCATACACCGAAATGCATTTCACAATCTAAAATGATAAAACCCAAGAAGCAGCAAGCCGAATTTCTAATCAACGATTCTTATATAGAACTCTCTACAATTTAAACTCAGAAGAATGTCATACTACTAGAGCAACAATTTTTATTGTAACCTATATAAATCAACCTGGTTTTTGTTTTAACATTGACTACTGCGATTAGCAGCTAAATAGACATTTTTACATTCTATAATAATCTGCTTTCAACAGATTAACATTCTATGACTACATACTACTTTTAATTGCAGCGCATATTAAGTGTATGTTTTTAAATACAAATAGATTTTAATAAATTTGTAAATACTTACTGTGATATTGTAAATAGTATTTTAAGTAACTGTGTAAATATGTGTATTTTTTTCTTTTTTAGGTAGATTTTCGAAGAAAAATCTACCTATTGCAATGGATACCACTTTATGATTTTCGAAAAATTCTTTCATATCTTTACGTTTCATGCTCCCCTAAGTACGAAACCACCGCCCGTTCAAAAAAAAAATTTTGTGATATTTATATATATATATATATCTTTACACGATAGCGGCCGTAATTTTGAAGATATTTGAACCAAATTTTAATATGTTATTTCTAGGCCCAATAGTTCGGACAAGTTCGTTAATGAGCAAAATTGGCCCAAGGGGGTGGTCGGGGGAGGGGGTTGAAATTTTTAAAAATGTGTATCTCGGCCCCTATGAAGTATAGAGGGAAACTTTGTTTGAATAAATTAGAGTACTCCCTATGGAGTTCACAGTGACACCAACGATTCGGGGGTTCGAGTGAGGGTGGGGGTGGGGGTGGGGGATGAAAATTCGAAACTTTTGAAACCACGTCTTGTGGGGTATCGTTGAAAAGCTCTTGATGAGTACTCTACAAATCAATAAATAGTTTCTTGATAGCTCTCATATGACGCGAGATTTTAATGTTTGAAAATAATAACACTTGAAAGAATTATTATAATATCATAATTTTGTCTTGTTTAGCGGCTTTGCTAATTTTATTCATTGCTGATCTTGCGCACGGCCTCCCAGAATATTATATCCAATTATTGTTGTCAAAACAATTGATTGTAGGCTCTTCCTCTTTACTGCAGGTTTGCCATGCCAAGGCTAAAGAAGAAGAGTGCTATGCAGCGACAATAAATTAAACCAAAAGCACTTCGAAATCTACCTCCGCCTGTAGGCCTGCCTAAAGGGATTTTTTCTTTTTAGCATGTGTATTTTTTAGCAAAACTCATAACTTAAAACAAATTATGTCTTTCTAATAATAAATATTTGAGGCTGACTGCGGCTTTTTGGTTTTATCATTATTTGAGGGTAATAAGGCGAAACATTAATCACTAATTTCCTTAATACTTCAACCCCTCAAAGAAAGAAAAAATGAAATTTATTAATACTTCTCAAGATCGTTCCGTGTTCGATAATAATCGATACCGCACACCAGTTTCGAGATAAAAACCTGTTTTCGAATAAAGTGTCAATATGATACCGTTACGTCACTCGTAATAAGCGTATTATAAAAAAGTAATTGAATCAGCAGAAATCAGTTGTGTGTGTTCGTTTCGGTTCGATTCGTGAAACTTCGGCAACAGTCGGTCCGCGCGTTGTCTGTCTTTGTCGCATGAAGTAAGAACGTGAGCACGCGGTAGTTTTGCGAGTGTGGGGTAATTTAGGTGCATCTTTTTTATATAAGTAAGAAAGTAATTATTATTTGTACAAGCCATTACATTTCTATTCATGGAATAGTCACAATAAATCCAACTCGAGTTTACGAGTTTCATCAGATAAATTAGCAAACCTTCGTGGGATTACCTAAAATAAATATGCTCATCTTGAAAGCACATACGGTCTTAATGCCTAAGATTTTTGGATGACTTTGGATGTTTTGGATGACTTAGGCTATATCAGGGGTTTTCTTGCGCTTTTGTGTTTTTGAACAAAGAAGATTCAGCAGGTATTGAAATGTTTCTGTCTGCAATACTAGATGGTATTGAATTGCCAAATGAAACAAATGTATTTATGGTGGACTTGGCAGAAGGGTATAAATATTTGCTCAGGTAGTTAACATAATGAAGAGTGATGTAGACACCAGTGATTTTTCTGCGTATTTCAAAAAAGAATACAAAGACTCCTCGAAAAGCTGAGCATATTTATCGCTCGCATGCAGGCCTTATATTAAAAGTAATATGCATTTAGAAAGCACTCACACAATTATAGTAATCCTTGATTTTAACAATAAGTTGAAGAATTAATCCAAAAGTATTACATAACTAGGACAAGGAATGTAATGACTAGAGACCGGATTTTAAAGGGAAATTTTTCACCCAAAAAAGGACGAAAAAAGGGAAAATGATTGCCAAAAAAAGGTGGGAAAAAAGGGAAAGTTATTGCCAAAAAAAGGTGGGAAAAAAGGGAAAATTATTGCCAAAAAAGGTGGGAAAAAGGGATATAAAAGTAAGAGAGTGTAAAAATTCAACAGAGAGATACAAGTTTGTTTTATGTAAAGCCTTTGCTTGCTCTACAGCTGCTGATTCTGTAACATCTAATGACTGAAGAATTTTTTTGATCTTGTTGAAATTCTCACAGAGGAAAATAGCACACGAAATCCATGTTCCCCACCTTGTTATAATGGGAAACTTAGGCAATGGCAAGCCTGTCATTTACCTGTAACGCTCTATTCTGCTGGGAGGAATTCTTTTTTCAATGGTGAATCAGTGAAAACAGTTTTTAATGTTTTCATATTGCCAAATTCTGGATAATTTACGAATTTTTCAAAATAAATGAGCAAAAACGGTACTGGAAAAGGAAAGTTCCTAAAAAAGGGAGATGAGCCTAAAAAAGGAAAAAAGGGAAGTTAAAACCAGGTCATTTGCAGTTGAAACTTACTCGGTAATGTCCTGTTCAATTTTATCACGTTTTGTGATGAAATATAAAAAAAGGAATTCCCTTTAAAATCCGGTCTCTAGTAATGACCATAAAATAGTGAAAAATTGCAAAATAAAAAAATGCATTTATGACCTGAGATAATAAAAAATGACACAATATTTAAAAAGAAAGACCAAAAAAATTTCCATATTACTTATATTTAGTTTTTTAAAGTAGGGTAAATCCGGGTGAGATGGCCATGCTTTTTTAAATAACTTGAAGGATTTTCAAGATAATTCGTGTGCAAAATGTTCAATTAGGTCCTTGGATGTCACATTCTCATAGCGTAATTTTTTATGGAGAAAAAAAGTAATTTAGTGTGAGAAATCCCAACATTTAAAAAAATGGTGCGTTGGCCAACTCACCCGAGGTGTCAGGGGGAGATTGCCATAGGACATAGGGACAGTTTTCGAAGACAGAAAGTGCAGGTAAAAAAGTAGAAAGACTAGTTAGCTCTTCTCCAATAAATATATACAAATAAAATAAACTTAAGTGCCAAATAAGTTATCGAAACGTAAAAATAAACATATTTTGGAAAACAGAATCAATTCTGAGTAACTGAAAAGTTCTGATACATTTCTGAAAAGATAACTAAACTCTACTGCATGACACTACTGCATGAATGGCGGGGAAGGGCATACCATCTAACGTCTACATCATTTATCTCCATCTTTCGACTTTGTTAGTTGATGACAGGAAAACGTAAATATGTAAAATAATACAATATTATGGAGCCACCTTGGCATAGAAATATGAGTCCAATCCACTTTTTAAGCACATAAACAATTTTGAAAATGAATTTAATAATGTATTTAATTAGGGGTACACTGTCAAAGTCGTCTCTATTTACATACATCTTTCCGGATAGGATTTTCAAAATTGTTTCATTAAGGTATACGTATTAATATGTTCGTTTATGTCATTTCCCTAGCAATAAAAATAAATAAGTAATTGAGAAGGGATGGAAATCAGTCTTAAGTGAAAATTTTTACATTTCGCGTTAGAAAAAATCAGAAGATTTTGAAAATATGGCTCTTATGTTGTTGGCCAACTCTCCCGGAAAAGAAGTGGGCCATCTCTCCTATTTGTAAAGGTGAGATGGCCATACTCAGTAGTTAAAAATTGACAAGTTTAGAACAGAACACGTAATACAAGTGAAATATATAAGGTTCACTCACCTCACACAGTGAGTATCGTTTAACTGTTAGTAATAATGTCGGACTTCTGCTTATTTCATTCAACATACAAAAAATAAATGGCCAGTTAGAAAACAATAATGCTATATAAATCGCGAATTTCTAAATATAAACAGCGCAGGTGTTTAACAATCGACTCTTAGTACCAAAAGCTTGCCGCCTACCAAGTTACGTTCAAATATGTTTATCGGCCTTGAAATCAGAGCGATTGGTCGTCTCCCCCGCATGGCCGTCTCTCCCGGAATTACCCTAATGATTTGCTAAAAGCAATTTAACGGATGACAGTGCGATATTTATGAAACAATGTAAAACACACTTATTTTAAAACAAAAGAAGTAAGTAAATTTATACTACTTGGACACCCTTATCGAAAAAAAGTTCTTTCTGAACTGACATGCCCATCAAATTTCCCCTAGCAAATATGTGCCATTTAAAAAGAAAGGAAAAAATGTTGATTGCTACAAGACAAACTCCTATGGTGTTTACAATAAACCTGAATTAAAAAATCCCTCTAAGCAGGCCTAGAGGCTGAGGTAGATTTCGAAGCGCTTTTGGTTTAATTTATTGTCGCTGCGCAGCACTCTCCTTCTTTAGCCTTGGCACGGCAAACCCGCAATAATGACTGAATTCGGCAAAGAGCAAAAGCCTACAATAATTTGTTTTGAAAACAAGAATAGGATATAATATTCTGGGAGGCCGTGCGCAAGATCAGCAATGAATAAAATTAGCAAAGCCGCTAAACAAGACAAAATTATGATATTATAATAATTCTTTTAAGTGTTATTATTTTCAAACATTAAAATCTCGCGTCATATGAGAGCTATCAAAAACTATTTATTGATTTGTAGAGTACTCATCAAGAGCTTTTCAACGATACCCCACAAGACGTGGTTTCAAAAGTTTCGAATTTTCATCCCCCACCCCCACCCTCACTCGAACCCCCGAATCGTTGGTGTCACTGTGAACTCCATAGGGAGTACTCTAATTTATTCAAACAAAGTTTCCCTCTATACTTCATAGGGGCCGAGATATGCATTTTTAAAAATTTCAACCCCCTCCCCCGACCACTCCCTTTGGGCCAAATTTGCTCATTAACGAACTTGTCCGAACTTTTGGGCCTAGAAATTACATAATAAAATTTGGTTCAAATATCTTCAAAATTACGGCCGCAAGTGTGTAAAGATATATATATAAACATATAAGTTATATAAATATCACAATTTTTTTTTTTTTTGAACGGGCGGTGGTTTCTTACTTAGGGGAGCATGAAACGTAAAGATATGAAAGATTTTTTCCAAAATCATGACATGGTATCCATTGCAATAGGTAGATTTTTCTTCGAAATCTACCTAATAACTATGAACACTTGGAGGAGATTCTCAAATAAAAACGATTGTCTGTTGTCTGAAAGTAACGATTTGAACATGGAAAAACTCCTCTCTACCTCCACTGAAACATGACCTAAAATGCCGAAAATTACCTAAAAATGCAGAAAGTGACCTAAAAAAAGCCAAAAAATGACCTATCTCTTGAAAATTCAAAAAACAAATTGTCCTTATTTAATCAATTACTTCATGATACACATTTATATATTATAACTTATTCGAGCTATCTTTTGGCCTTCATATAACAAAATGCAAAATCATCAGATGCCTTGCCCTATACATAACTATAAGAAACTAGGGTTGAACATCGACGGCCGATGTTTTCCTGTCGATGATCGATGTTTTCTACATCGATGGAAAAGAAGCGACCGTTTTGCTATATCGATGTTTCTCCCCGACATCGATGTTTTTAAATATTGACAGTACTAAAACAAGATTAATAGGCCTACCTTGGTTCTAAGATAATTTTAGCAGCCTAATTTCCCAAATCATCGATAGTTTTCATGGAAATATTTCAGATTATTTATGAATTTCGCCTTATTTCTGAAACCACGAATTTTGTTCATATACATCGATGTTATCCAGTTGATATTATCGCCACATCAATGTTTTAACCATCGCTGCTCATAACCTGCATGCGCAGAAGAATAATAGTTTGAAGTTTGAATCTTCGAGTTTTGATAAAGTTTATTGGCCCAGCTCTCGCCGGGCACTACGAAAAATTGGTTATAGACTCATCAATTGTTCCCCTCCACGGAAATCTTTAGTAAAAGGCGAAAGATTTATACGATTTGAAGGAAAACCAGAGTTGCCCAAACTTCCCAACTTTTCGTTTGTCTATTACAAGCTACAAGCACTCGATTGGGGAATCTACTTGCTTTTACAAAAATTGAAATAAAAATCAGCGCTTGGCTGAAATCCTTGTAAGGTTTCTTTTTTCGAATAATTTTTTAAAGCTTCTCATGTAAAAATAGTTTCAATATTTTAGTTCTGTGCTCCTGGAAAAGCAAAATATTTCTGAAAAATAAAATACCGTCATCAGCGCCATCTGTTGACTGTGATGCGTTCTACTGCCATCTGTTATCGAAGGGTGAACTGTCTGGGAAACTGACAATGGCGATTGCAACGTAGGCCTAATCTGTGGTTCATGAATGCATAATATATTATTTATTAAGTGCCAGTATGGTACTTTATGAGATTGTGTGGTGGACGAAAAAATGTCTGTCCGTCTGTCTGTCCGTGTGTCTGTACGCACCATAACTCAAATACGCTTTTTTCGGATTTTCATGAAACTTGGAAAACACATTTATAATGTCCATGGGAAGAACCCTATTGATATTGAACCAAATCGGTTCACCGGTACCGGAGTAATGCCCAATTTAGTGCCTATTTTAATAGATTATGGCGCCTTTCTAAAGGCGCCATCACTCAAATACGCTGTAGCGGATTTCCATGAAACTTGGTATACGCATCTCATACGTCCATGAAAAGTGCCCTCTTGAATTTGAACCTAATCTGTTGACCGGTACCGGAGTAAAACCCAATTTAGTGTCTACTTTAAAGGCGCAATAACTCAAATACGCTTTATCGGATATTTATGAAACTTCGTATACGCATTTATAATGTCCATGGGAAGACGTTTATTGATATTGGACCAAATCGGTTGGCCAGTACCGGAATAATGCCCAATTTAGTGTTTTTATGTTAATATATAAGAAGTCGCGATAACTCAAATATGCTTTATTGGATTTTCCTGAAATTTTGTATACCCATTTATAATGTACGTGGAAAGACGTCTACTGATATTGGACCAAATCGGTAGACCGGTACCGGAGTAAAACCCAATTTAGTGTATATTTTAAAGACGCGGTAACTCAAATACGCTTTACCGGATTTTTATGAAACTTGGTATACACATTTATAATGTCCATGGGAAGACATCTATTCATAATGGATAAAATCGGTTGACCTGTTTCGGAGTAATGCTCAATTTAGTGCCTATTTTATGGTAATATACGTATTCGAAAGAATTTATAAAAAAAATGAAAATCAGTTATCTTGACAACATAGCCTATTGTTTTACTGCGATCTTGTAAGGCCTTGAAAATTAAAATACAGGTAGCTATGACAAAAAACATATTGATTTACATGCGCTTATCCAACTAGACCGTTAAAATGACCCAGGTGGCCGAGATGGTAGACCTTTCTTCTTCCGTAAGCCCTGCTTAATGAATAAATCTGGAGCTTAACTTGGAAATCAATTTAAAAAAAAAACATATTCTGCATATCATAATTGCAGTCATAACTGATTAAACCAAAACATACTGGCACTTTGTTACATCAGTTTACCTGATTTTATTATATTGTTGTCTTGGTATGCTCTATTTACTGTTGGTTAAGGAACTCATCAATGGAATAATAATATGCTATTTTTATAAGAAAATTTAATAATTTTTCTTAAATCTATTTAATTCGTTTATTAAACGCATAACAAAGAACACGGACATGTTTCTGATATCTGCATTTTTTTTTTAGGAGACCTAAAATATGTGTTAACTTATTACTGAAAACAATACTTCCTCTGCCTGCAGTAGCCTAGAGGGTCAGTAAAAATACCGATAGATTAGGGATGTAGCGAAAAATAAAAACAGTAGATGTCTCCACTGCTCTAGCCGGTATGAGAGCTAGCCGTTCGTCACTTGTTTTCCCAGTTGTCGTCTGCTTGTACCGTACTTTTAAAAGGCATTTCATCTTAACAGACCGAAAAATACGTTCAAAGTTTACCATTTTTGTAGTGGATAAAGCGCTACAAAGCGCATTTCTTTGCTTGCTGGACACTTCCAGAATATAATTACGTGAAAAAGCTTAAAGGAAAATTACAGAAGGTAGACGCTATCTAAGTAAAAAAGAAGGAAGAATTAGCTGACAAAAACTGTGAGAAATCGAAGCTTCCTTTTCGTGATTTTCATAAACCAACGGATTTTGACAACACGAAATTAATTAATTTTAGTACGATATTAAAATTAACACAAATTGATTTTATTTTAAATACAGGCTGCTACCCTCAAGGTTTCAAGATCGTTCCGTGTTCGATAATAGGCTAATCGATATCACACCGATGTCGAAATAAGAAACTGTGTCGAAATGAGTGTCATTATGATACCGTTACGTTACACATAAGCGTATTATAGTTGGTCGAACAAAAAATACATTTATGATAATCTAAACCTTACACAGTCGGCCGCGGTGGTCTAGAGGTAGCGTGCCCGCCTCTAGATCCGCAGGGCGCGGGATCTAACCCGGCCGCGGTCGATGGATTTTTTCAGGACGTAAAAATCCTGAGTCCTCCGGGAGGGACTTTAAGCTGGGGGTCCCGTGTCGTAGATTTACGGCACGTAAAATAACTCCAAGCCTAAATTAGAGCCTCTGGACAAAATTTCTCGGCCCTTTCACGTCCAAGAAATACTTAGTTTCCAGAGGGGGGTTGCGAGGCGATGGGCTTACCACCTGTCCCTCTACCCTCTCTCGGAAAATAAACATATCAAAATTAGTATAGGTAATGAAACCTCCATTGGAGGCCCCTTCGCCCCACCTGGGGATCATAGGGTACCAGATACAGATACAGAAACCTTACAAAACTAAATTCATTCAATTCCCAATTCCCCTAAATCTAAGTAACATATTATCACATAATGGGTGATTTTTTACTTTCTCGCATATACGTAGTATAGTGTGATCGTGACAAAAAATCGAACTGCCCAGAATTTGATATTTAGACTATAACTGAAGTATTAAGGGGACTTTTCATGGATTTTTTTTTAAATAAAAATTTTTATTGGCTCAAACGATTTTAATAAAAATTTAAAATTGCAAACATTTATCTATGACTAATGCAACATCTATATCCGCATTTCCGCAAAAATGACTTAAGGGGTACTTTACTTGTATCCATTTTCAATTTTTCTAGATTATCTCCATTACATGAAAATCTACTACGGTAAAGTTGCAGAAAAAATTAAAAGGAACATTTTTAGGTTAAATACATTTCTTTATAAAATTATCAGGTATCAAGATAAAAACGAAATAACATGACTTAAATGCTAACTTTAGAACATACATTTTGATTAAATACTATAGTCTAATTATTGTTGTGAAATGTAGTCAGTTTATCACAGTCTAATAAACACAACAAAATAGATTAGAGTGAGGTGGTACAGGGTAATAGGGAAGAGGTCCTGGGTTCACATCAAACCTCGTGATCACCCAAATTTACCAGTAGGCTCTTTGTAATACTCATTCGTGAAGCATTTGCTTCTTTTGTTCGGCTCTATCTCAATGTATCCTTCATTTTTGCCTTTGAGATTGAGGAATCCATGCAAACCCCAAGTTGTTGTTATTATTATTATTATTATTATTATTATTATTATTATTAATATTATTATTATTATTATGATTATCATCATTATTTCACGGTAAAAGCATTGAACAAAACGATCTACCCTGATGCTTTCCGCTCTAGATACTTGTTAGTTTTATGAAAATGTAATAAATAAAATTTAATTGTCTCTATACTTTACTTTTTTCAGTGCTATCCTTTACCCGTAGGCCTATATGCGAGAAAGTTTGTGCAACATATTTTGCACCATTTATTTTACTCATATAGACTCACCCCGTGAAATATGGATGAAATTCATGACCGGCACACTGAGGACTCCCCTTGTTAGAGAATTGTAAGACAATCGGTCTCCATAAGAAGCTGCGGCTTCAGACTTTCCTACTCCTCTGATATTTATACATGCATGCTAACCTTCACAACATTACATGCAACCAGTTTATTCACAGTGCGCCAAACTGAGAAGTCAAACAAAAATGGAATGCCAATAATTAGGATTCATTATATAAACTAAAATCCGTGGCGCTACATCGCTGAAGGGACAAGGCCTAATGAACTAAATTCACAATATAACAATGCAGTAGAGTCCCGCTATTCTGAATAAATTGAAACCGAACACCGTTTGGTTTAGCGGGAATTCGGAATAGGCGCATTTCATGAATAATATCAACGTATTTACTTGTTAATGCGTAAATTAAGTGCAGGGAATTGATAAATGGAGCCGACATGTGCTGTAAGTAATCAGCTTTCATTCCAATTTGGTTTCAGACGTTTTCATCAAGTTTAGGCTCTATGTATGTCTCTATTTAACTTCTTTGTATAACAATAAATGTACGTTTTTTCACGAACGTCGTTTTAATTTCTCCAGTTTTTAAGTTTAAAAAGTAGGATTTTTTTATGAACTCTGTTCGGAATAGGCGAATTTTCGTATTAGCGGGATTCGGAATAGTGGGACTCTACTGTACTTTATTTTCAAGTTAGAATTTAAAAAAATAATCATATAAATTACTTATACATTACGATTGCAGAAATAAAATCGGAAAGGATCACCCGCTGAAATTTAATATTTTAAAATTATTTTTCAATTTCTATCCTTTTCGGAGAGAAAGAAAACCACCATTGCTACATTTTTGTTGGCTTCAGTGTACCTGTTTGTTTGTCTCATTATCTGTCTCATAGTTAATCATCCCCAACAGTTCGTAGTCTGTAGTATTACACTTATCGCTAGGTCTAAAGGCACACACGGTATAGTAGAGTTTTTCAATCATCACATACCCAGGCGGCTTCCTTTAGTTATGAGGGAACGTTTGCAGACAGCTCAACCCATGCTTTTTTTTACCGCACCAATCAGCTAGTTTCCTCACCCAATCAAAATCTAAGAATGTCCTGTGACGGCTGTGACAGCTACTCGTGAAGTGAAACGCGGGGTTGCAAGATCTAGTTACAGTAGGCTAAACAACAACACGTGTGATTGATAAAAGCGAGGGAAGAACTGAGGTCAGTGAGAACAATGAGAAAATATTGCAACGTTGCTTTTGTTTTGGAAAGCGGAAATTAAGACCGATTTGATCAGATCAATTAACATAAAGAAAAACCGACTTAATGGTTAATTCCTTTGAAGCCGCCTGGGTATGTCATGAAAAACTCTACTATAAACATTCTGTTTATTTATTTATTTATTTATTTAAAGTGTTCCCTATACAGGCCATGGAGGCCCAGAGGGTTCCAGGAAGTTGAGGCTCACAGACTTTAGACATTCGGCACATGAAGGTTGTCAGCCTTACGCACCGGCCGCCTTTACACCCAAGATTGCTCCTGGTAAGTTATAAACATTCTATTACAAAAATTATTTCCTGAGGATCACTTAGATAGTGAAGGAAAATAGAATAATGTCTTGCACACTAAGCGAGTTACTCGGACAATGGCTTTACTGCGGGGTTTTTACAAGGAGTGCTTTGTGAAGGTTTCTTATTGTAGACGGATTAATGTACGTACTCATGCATCTGTGAAATGTAGTTAGATCTTATGCATGAGCAAGCACTGCTATCTGTATGAAATATCTGAGAGCAAGTAATTGCACGTACAGTACAGTACAGTCAGCTTAACCACATGGATGCGTTGTCAAAGAAATGAAAGCATTCAGAATGGATGTTTTAATCATCTGTACCGCCGTTGAATAGCCTGTGATACCAAAATAATAATAATAATAATCAGGGCCCGGATTCTAATGACATGTCATCTTTTTATTGATGCTTCATAGACATTGCCAACTTGTAGATGAATTCTAATCATGGCCTCTACATTATAGAAATGCTTCTTTATTAGGTCACTTTTTGTCATTTTATGCAATTTTATATTTTTTGGGCATTTATTTCAATTTTAGGTCATTATTTTGTCATTTTCGTGTCATTTGCTTCCTTATTAGTCATTTTCATGTATTTACATTGAGTGGATTAACTTTTTTTCGTCGCTAGCGGTGCTGTCTTTGATGTGTTGTTTGTTTACTGAAGGAAGGAAAAATTCGGCGTTAAAGTGTTGACATGTCTCAGTCGGAAGCAAGAACCAAAGAAACGCGAAAATTTTGTATTATATTACTATTGTTATTAGATTGACTTGGCACCAGAGTCTGCTTGGATTTGAGAGTGCAAACTACTGTTTGCCCTCAATAAACAACAATATAATCCGGCAGACCACAAACGGATGTGCCGAATTTTGAGTCACCAGTGCCTCAGTGCCAGTATAAATTTCCCTGAGAAAAGAACATTCACAACATTACAGTTATTTACAGTTTTTCTAATTATGTACAAACTAGTCAATAACTTTCTGTGTACAATAATAATTTTTTATAAATGAAATATCAGTTTTTAGGTCACTTTTTATAATTATGAAGTCATTTTCTTTAAAATTTAGGGTCATTTTATCGGTAATTTTTCAAACAATTTTAGGTCATCAGAATCCGGGCCCTGATAATAATACATACCAATTAATAATTATAATTAGTTATCTACCTGGAATTGTATGAAATGTTACAACACAGTTGGGACCATTGATATCTATCAATAACAATAGACACAAATTAAATTCATATTTTTTAGTCTGAACATCATTTTCGTATCATGTTGAAATTCTAAGTTGAAAAATTTTCAAACTTAATGTTTCTGAACTTAGGCCTATAAACTCTACTTTAAAAAAGGTTGTTAGCCTACAATGTATCATTAAAAATTATGAAGATCGAAAATAAAAAGGGTATCTTGTTTATTTAGCTTTTATTGGAACTGTCCCTACTCATCAGTGAGAATAAAATCAAGTGTTCATACACGTGTCACAAAATTTGGGCCGTAATTGATTCATAAAGCCATAAATCTTAGGTTGACAAGTAGGCCAGATAGACTAAAACACCTCACAGCCGAACATCTGCAGGATACTTGCTAGGAGGTGTCTAAATCCAACACCACCTTAATTACACCCGAAGATGTTCATCTAAATAACACAAGACAAGTCACTCATCTTTTTGTAACTCATTGCGAATCCACTACGTATGGCCTGAATGGAATATTACCTCATGCTATAAAATTGTATAACATGTTACCTGAAAGTGTGTCCAGTTCCATTAGAAATTTTAAACCAAAAGCATTATCATATTTTTTAGATGTGTACTTTACTCAGTAGGATAGTTATAATATATTTCTGTGAAGTCGTACAAAAAAAAAAAGCATATTTCAAAATTGATTAGTATATTTCAAGTTTTTTTTTTGGCTTGTAGTGTGTTTGTCATTAGTGGATTTGTTATAGCCTTACGTTAATTGTAGTATGTATTATAATTTTTCCCTTTGAACCAATGTATGTAGGCCTACGTCACCCCTCGCATGAGCTTTGCTCTTTGGGGTTGTATTAGGCTATATATTAAATATTTAAAAAAAATATATATATTAAACTTCAACCCTACAGCCTGAACTTCGCTCCCAGTGATTTCCATCTATTCCTATACCTCAGGAAATGAAAAATAATGACAGAGAGGCGAAGATGGTTATCACACAGTTGTTCAAATCCCTGGGGGCACACTTGAACGGAACATGTATTCGAAAGTTGGTTCCACGGTATGACAAATGCTTCAATTCCGTTGGCGAATGTGTTAAATAATATTTGAATACCTGCTGTATCCGTTGGAATATACAATATGTCCACGAAATTGTGTTTTGTTTCTGTAAACAGCCCCTGGGAATCTTACTTTATGGACGCGCCTCATAATACATAGCCTAATACTGTAAACTTATTGAAGCTAGAAATATTAATCCATATTGTAGAAGGTGTGAGCCACTAGAAATTCTTTGAGATACTCTTTGGAAGACTTTAATTTGTTTTGAATTACATAATAATTAGATCTGAGATTTTAGGCTCTAAAAAATTAGTTTTAGGCACACAAAACAGGCTTTTAAAACAAGTAAATAGGCTTTTAAAAGAGAAAATAGGCACTCAAAATAAGCTTTAAAATGTGTAAATAGACTTTACAATAGACTTTAAAATACTACAATATGCTCTTAAACTGTAAAGTGATATTTTTTTACTGTGAAAACGTGGTATACCTATTCTCAACATAAATAATTGCAAAATAAACACAGAACTAAAAATATAGTTTTCAAAAACAGTTTTGGATTATATGAAAAATTGACACAGTATGTCCCTTCTAACTATATATACCTGCTACTTGTTGTTGTCAGTCAGAATTCCTTTAGCGACAATATTGTTTGTGAAAATCAAGTTTCTCGGAAAAAACCCACACTCTGCTGCTCTGCTCTTCATTCAGGGATGTCCATTAAATTATTGTAGAGGTTACTGAAGTTGGATTTTATTTTATATGTACAAAATAGGTATTTTAGGCACTAAAATTGTAGAAATAGGCTCCAAAGGTCCTAATAGGCATTTTAGGGCACTATAAAACTTTATAAATATAAGAGATATAATATAATGAAATGTCAACGTATTTAAAAAAAATTCATGTTATTTCATAAGGAACAAAATAGGTATCTGCCTTAAAATCACAGGTCTAATAATAATTCAATATTTTCGGAACATTATAGGCCTAGGAGAAAAATTCCTCCGACACTGGGACTTGAACCCAGGACCTTTGGCTATTCGCCCCAATACTCTACCAACTGAGTTAAGCCGGAGTTCAATTCACAGGCCAGATGGAACCTCTCTCCTATGACTAATTGCCCTAATGGTCTACCTCTCAGACAAACAAGTTATGTCATATGCAGTACTGTGAGGCACACTAATTAGTGATTTTTGTGACCGTGCTCCCACTGTTATTGTACAGTTAACATTCAATATAGATATATAAGCTTTCATGAACCACAGATTATTGTCTCTGTTGGACATTACATGAGGATATTATAGGAGAAAAATTCCTCCGACACTGGGACTTGAACCCAGGACCTTTGGCTATTCGCGCCAATGCTCTACCAACTGGCGCTGTAAATTGAACTCCGGCTTAGCTCAGTTGGTAGAGCACTGGCGCGAATAGCCAAAGGTCCTGGGTTCAAGTCCCAGTGTCGGAGGAATTTTTCTCCTATAATATTCTCATGCAATGTCCAACAGAGACAATAATCTGTGGTTCATGAAAGCTTATAGAACCTTATTGCATATCTGTATTGCTGAGTAATATTCAATTCAGGTAGAATTTCAATTAATTAATTCGTCATGTTTCTAGTAGTACGTTCATGAACACTGCAATTAGTTTGAAATCTTGCAATATGGTAATGTTGGTACAGAGAATGTTATGAAGGCTATTGTCAGGTCATGCCTACAGCTGCGCATGTACAGTACAGAGCGTGCAATGAGAGAGTCGTTATGCTCTTGTTGATTACATCACCGGTAATACACATCATCAGATTAGAGTTATTCTCCTCCTTCATGAACTTTATCGCCATATGTGAAGGTACTTATTCTATTGAAGTCATAAGAAATCGTCGTTACCTTGGTCAGATGCGTACTTCAGTTGAGTCTTTCATTACTAACGTCTTTCTTTGCAAGAAAATGCAAATACAAAGCAAGCGGAAAATATTCATGTGTTAAGGACTTTGTCACAATTTAAAAAAGATTTATTAATTTATTAAGTGCCTGAATGGTACTTTATGAGATTGTGTGGGAGACGGGAAAATGTCTGTCCGTCCGTCCGTCCGTCCGTGTGTTTGTACGCGCGATAACTCAAATACGCTTTATCGGATTTCCATGATGCTCGGTATACGCATTTATAACGTCCCTGGGAAGAACCCTATTGATATTGGAACAAATCTGTTCAGCAGTACCACAGTAATGCCCAATTTAGTACCTATTTTATGGTAATATATTAGAAAACATTTATGGTAATACATTAGAAAGAATTTAATTACCCTTACTATATTCGGTGATGAGTGCATGTGATGAAGCTCGTCATTATGCAGTTTTCCTCTCTCTTAGGCCCCAATATTTTCCTAAGCCCCCTGTCTTCGAACACTCTCTCATTATGTTCTTCCCGAAGAGTAAGCGACCATGTCTCACATCCATATAATACACCCGGTAGGATAATTGTCTTATAAATTTTCATTTATAAATTTCTGGGCAGAAATCGAGAAGATAAAAGTTTCTGAAATCATAAAAAAACAACTTTTTCTTATTTCAGTCGACACTTAACTTCTTCCTTAACCTTTTCACTGCTAACACTGTGGAAAGTGTTGGTGCTAAATTATTTTGCAAATTTCTTTTGTTATCATTTTCATAAAATGGATAAAGAATCAGTTTGTACAAAACAAGAGCACAGTAAGTATTTCTTCTTGTTTAGACTGGTTTGCGCAACCCTGAGCTGCATGTCCTCTGTGTTTCAATGGATAGTGCAAAACATTGCCTGAAATAATGATTTCCATTTAGTTCTCATGACAACATATTGTTTTATAGTGTTCACATAAGCCTACGGCTTTGGAAATTGCAATACAGGTAGCTTTGACAAATAACACTACCCACGTATTCCTTCACATATGCTTATCAAACCTTAGACCTTTGCTCTTCCGTAAACATCTTCCACAGGCTTTCTCTATCCCTTTGGCCCAACTATATGCTCACTCAATTTCTAACCAATCACGGCTCCTTCAGATCCTACCTATTTAAAATGAAAAAAAACAGAGTCACCAACATGCAGCTGTCGTGAGGAAGACATTCAGACCGCCATACACCTACTAACACAGTGCTCCAGGTTTGAAAGAGAAAGACCATCTATTCTGAAGTCACTACCGTTGCCAATTGTGCTCAAGTATCATATCAATACGATACAGATAGCCACCTTTATCAATCACGTCTTCCGCTCCATCACATAAACTGTTTTCATATTATAATATGTTATAGTAATTATGTATAATTCTGTAAATATCCCGTGATATACCAGTTGGTGAAACACGGGTTGTAATGTAACTAAACAAATAATAAAAAAAAAGCTCTGATTAATGAATCGATCTGGGGCTTAACTCTGAAATCGATTAAAAAAATAACTTATTATCTGCAAATTTCCTTCCTGTGTTCAGGACTGGGTGTTATGTCCTTTCATTCCCATCCTGCAAGAGGCAATGGCCAACCTCGCGGTATCACCCTTGCCTGAATCACCTCGGACGAGTCGTGGTCATCATCCCATGGCTTTGTTCCAGGTCTGGACCTGCCTTCGGGCTCAACACTCATCATCATCATCATTATCATAGGCAAGAATAGAGGCTTTTTTGAATAAATTAATTGCATTCTAAGCCTATGTGTAAATAGTTTTGACCAACACAAGTTTGTATGAAGGTTTACCAATACTAGAACTTGACCTCTAGGAAAGGTCATAAGTGAGAAAGTATCATCTCACTTGTGAAAGCAAAAGTCGCAAGATGTGGCCTGGATTATGTCTTGGAGGCACGACAAAATAAATATCAGCAGAAACGAGTTTTTAAGAATAAACATGTAGGGTAAAGAATATAATCCATCTTTTTTAATGCGCTGGTGTAATGGGCGTAGGGTTAAACATTGCCTCTTGTTTCGTAAGAGAAAACCTGGTTTATGGTACACACACTGGTTTTTATGCGGCATACATTAGCCTCTGCCTGGGTTATGTAAAAGAGGAAGAATTTATCGTCCTGGCTCACATTCCGTATTTGTAAGTTCTGTACACATTTTTCACTTCTATTTTCTTTTTTGAAGATGAACGTTACCATTTTTAGTGCTCAATAGAGCTTTTTTCCTTACTCTCTTTATGCCTGCTATCTATATTACTAATATACCCTAGGAAAGCGTTTCTTAACCTATGGTCCGCGGACCACTGGTGGTCCGCGAAGATGGTGCAGATGGTCCTGAGACATAATTTTAAAAAAATCATAAAGCAAGTGGAAAGTAAAGAAGTACATTTTTTTCACATATTTCGTTATAATGACCTATAATTAATACCCCGAATTTTAAGAATATAGGCCTTCTTTTAAAAATGGGATGTAAAATTAGGGGTCCGTAAAATTTTTTAAACATTTTAGTGGTCCTCGGGTTCAAAAAGGTTGAGAAACGCTGCCCTAGGCTATATCTAGTAGGTAGGCCTAGAACTAAATGGTAGTCATCCTATTTTAGCTTATGCAGATGACGTTTGCTTGTTGGACGATGACATAAACGCAATCGAGAGAAATGCAGAAAGTATTTTTGATGCCTGCAGGAATGTTGGATTGGAGATTGGAAATTAATACAGAAGAAACTAAGTATATGGTCATGAAATGTCAAAATAATGCTCTACAGAATATTAGAATAACCGGTAAATCGTTCGAACAGGTGGAGAAATTCAAATGTCTGGGAGCAATAACTTAATTACAGACACAAATAATATTAAGGCTGAAATCAGGAAATCAGGAAATGTTTGCTGTTATGCAGTTCTGAAACTCTTATCTTCTCGTTTTCTGTACAGAAATCAAAAATAAAAATTTAGGCTATAAGACAATTATTAAATATTGAATGGGAGACTCGAAGGGAAAAGACCACTTGGAAAACCTAGACGTAGGTGGGAGGACATAGCACATACGTCTCAGGGAAGATCATAGCTTGGAATCTCAAAAAGAGTTTTCAAAATATTCTATCCTGTTTTGAGGTAGACGAATTCCCAGAAAAGTGCGGCGCGTCACCCTATCTTGCAGGGCTTACGGAAGAACAAAGGTCTAGTTTGATAAGCATATGTGAAGGAATATGCGGGTAGTGTTATTTGTCAAAGCTAACTTTATTGCAACTTCCAAAGCTGTAAGTTATATGAACACTGTAAAACAATATGTTGCCATGAGAACTGATTTGCATTTGATAAATTGTTTCTCATATTTTACCAAAAAATAAGCACTAAATTGGGCATTACTCCGGTACCGGTCAACCGATTTGGTCCAAAATCAATAGGCTTCGTCCCATGGACGTTATAAATACGAATAGCGTGTTTCATGAAAATCCGATAAAGCGTATTTGAGTTAATGCGCTTTTCTAATATAGTCTATTGCCATAAAAATAGGGCCTAAATTCTACATTGCTCCGGTCAACCGCTTTGGTTCAATATAAATAGGCTTCTTCCCATGGACATAATAAATGGTATAGGCTACCAAGTTTCATGAAAATCCGATAAAGCGTATTTGAATTATCGCGCGTACAGATAGACGGACAGACATTTTCCGTTCCCCACACAATCTGTCGTAGCGATTTTTTTTTTTTTTTTTTTTTTTTTTTTTTTTTTTGCGTACTACTTGTGAGTGGCTACAGTAACTGTTCTCGGCAAGTATAAACTCTCACTTTATGCTCACTTTTATAGGCCTACATATCTGCCAATCTCATAAAGCAACATTTTGGCACTTAATAAACTTGAGTGCTTAATCGTAATTTAACACAAACATCGTTTGCCTTGCTAGCTCTAAATTTTCGTCACTGGTATATGTGTATGTTCGGATTGTATACGTATACGTATACGTATATATATACACGTGTTAAGGTACATTTTTTGTACTAACAAGTTTTCCTACATTACTGTGTTGACATTTTAAATTACAATAGCTATTGAGATGGTGAGTTTGGAAGTTCATATGAGCTTGAGTCTCGTAGAAGTAGCTAATTACTGATGCGACAGCCATGATTCAAGACAAGAAGCAGCTGATATGAAGCTAACCCTGCCTCGTAAAGAGGAAATAAGGGGCGTGGGCCTGTGAGATCTTGTAAGATAAGGGTGTATGTATGTTTCTACTATTCTTTATGACTTTCACTTTAATATAACCGAGACACATCCACCATTATTAATGTCCCTGAACCAGATGTTGCACCCAAACTTTGTGGCACAGTAGTATTTTTGTTGATTCTTTAACCCTCAACTTGTAGATTCCACCGCCGTTATTAGCGGGCCGATTAAGAAAACTTCGTTCAGATTACGGGGAAAAAATCTGAATTCAACATTTTTCGTTTTAATTCAGCTGTCTTTATACGTCTTTTAGCTGCGAGGCCATATCGGGAGTTCGCGATATGTGTCTATGCAATAGGGTAGGCCATGGAACTTGATTGTCAATTATTTCTATTATTTGTGTATTTTATGGAGTAAATTTCAACTGATAATAGTTTAAATGGATATGATACGGAATGAAATGGTGAGGATGATTCATGATATGTAAATATCCAATTCGGCATTTGCCTTTAGGGCTGGGGAAACCACCAAAAAAACCCATGTCAAATTGCCCGGCCATGGGATTTGAACCTGGGACCTCCCGAATGCGAGTCCAAGACGTTACCATCTCGGTCACAGTGTTGTTCATGCATATAGCCTATTTCAAAATAAAATTCACATTAGACAATTTTTTTAGATGTATCCTTGGATTATTATCTTAATGTTAAATAAGATCGTAAACATCGCAACATGGGATATTCTTGTCTCTCAAACTGCCCTTGCCTTAGTAACTAAATATACCGTATGTAGGCTACTCTCATGCTTCTATGATATCAAACAACTGATTCAAAGAAAAATTCGTTAAACTTTTTTTCTCGTCAATGTTACGAAAAGAGTTAGATGAGGTAATCTCTATAGGCCTATATATAAAAGGCTTTGTCCTGACTGACTGACAGGAATCAACGTAGAGCCTAAACTATAACAGGTAGAGACTTGGAATTTTGACAGTGCCTTCGTTTCATAATGTAAGTGCTCACTAAGAAAGGATTTTGAAAAATTCTGATTTTAAATGCCAAAAATCAAGTATTTTTGAGAATACTTAATCCCTTCTTACACAGAATTATCGAATCCGAATCACATTTGACACTAAAACATATTGTTACCAGTTGGTTTCACATGGGTTTGGAATTAAATTAAATGGAAGTTTGACAATTACAGTTGGCTTTGTCTATTTTTATCATACTTTGGAAATATTCTTTCGCGTTCGCTTGAATGTTGTAAGCCCTAATATGGTCAAACATTGTTTTATTTGGACGAAACTCACTATACAGGGGTTTTCTGGACCAAGGAACTCGAATCTGAGGTCGCTTTTACCAGGCGATGGTATCTAATCGTGATATGTAGTCCACGTGATTTAGGTGTTAATATAATGATTTAACTATTATGCTCTTAATTTTTAATTTTTGAAATAATTATCGCGGGCGAAGCCGCGGGCACATGCTAGTGTACGATAAATGCTTCAATAACTTTGGCGACTATGTAGAGGGAAAGACTATAAAATATTGTATCCCATGTCGTAGATTTATTGCTTACTGGAGAACTCTGGGCAAAATTTCCCGGCTCTTTTACATCGAAATAATATCTTCGAAGTAATATCTTAGTGTATCACCTGTCAGTCGTCTTCTAACTCTGAAATAACACAGCGAGAACACATAACCGTATTTTTTTTTCATCCTATTACTTTCTTAAGCACAAAAACTCCTGTACTTTTATACTAATTATGTATATAGATACTTTATTATTATTTGTTTCGCTTCTCTTTTAACGTATCGCATAACACCTGAGTCTATTTCGTCAGTTAATCTCAAGCCATATTAAGTTCTTTCAGTTTCAGTTAGAGAAGTAGCCAATGAATCTCTGTAAATATTGCAATAAATAAGAGTATTTCTTAGTGTTTTTGTTTTCTTTATGGGCGATCGGAACTTACTTTCTGGATGACCCTCGTAGGTTTATTAAGTGCCAGTATGGTACTTTATGAGATTGTGTGGGGGACGAAAAATGTCTGTCCGTCTGTCCGTCCGTCCGTCCGTCCGTCCGTCCGTCCGTCCGTGTGTCTGTACGCGCTCTAACTCAAATACGCTTTTTCAGATTTTCATGAAACTTGGAAAACACATTTATAATGTCAATGGGAAGAACCCTATTGATATTGAACCAAATCGGTTCACCGGTACCGGAGTAAAACCTAATTTAGTGTATATTTTAAAGGCGCCATAACTCACATACGCTTTATCGGATTTTCATGAAACTTGGAATACCTATTTATAATGTCCATGGGAAGATGTCTGTTGATATTGGACCAAATCGGTTGGCCGGTACCGGAATAATACCCAATTTGGTGCCTTTTTATGGTATTATATAGCAAAAGGTGCGATAACTCAAATACGCTTTATCGGATTTTCATGAAAATTGGTATATACATTTATAATGTACGTGGCAAGAAGCGTACTTATTTTGGGCCAAATCGGTTGACCGGTACCAGAGTAACAACTAATTAAAGGTCACATTTTTTTAAATCATATCTATACAACAATGTCGCATTTTTAATCATTTGGGGGCTTTGTCTGCAGTGCAGTCAGATGTTTGTTTACTTGGCTGATGTAGTTGAAAATAAGTACTATCAAATACTATTACTCTGAAATAATTAGCGGAGTTATATGCCACTGAATTTTGTGAAATGTTGACGTATTTTAAGAATTTCAAGTTGTAGGCCTAATATATTTAGATTTGACAAATAACAATATTTCTTCACATAAGCTTATCAAACTACATCGTCAAATTGACTGAGTCAACCGAAAGGTAACGTCTTGGATTCAGCGAAAGCATACTGGCACTTTGTTACATCAGTTTACCTGATTTTATTTACTATTACTTCCTGTACCTGTACCCAGTAGCGTACCAAGGCTACTTGGCGCCCAGGGCTAATTTGATGGTAGTCGCCCCCTAACACTAAAAGGGTTCAAGGTTCAATGAGTTTAATTTAAACACAGTTTAATGATCACAATTACTTATTTTTAATAAGTAGTATGTTACTTTAATACATTATAAAGAGAAAAATATGAATGATATAAAACTATAAGTATTATAAGGTTTGTTTGGAAAAAAAAAATAAAGAGAAAATAAGTTTCAGAGTCATAACAAAAATTTTAAAATGTGTCTTCCTAGCCCTGATGGATGCAAACTCGTTTATAATAGAGTTTAAGTCTAGTAGCAGCCACAAAATTGCTAACTTACACCGTAAACTTTTCCTGTGTGCTCGGCGCCCACCACTTATTTCGTATTGTCTATAAATAGTTTATAAGGAAACGTTTATTTCATTTCTAAATAATATTACTGCAGTATTTAACAAAGGACTAAAGAAAATTTGACCAATAAAACCTTATATTTTGCCTGAAAAATTTATTTTTTCTTAAACTAAAAAAGTTGTTTTTCAATTTTGGCGCCCCCCCCTTTACGGCGCCCGGTGCAGCCGCCCCGTTCGCACCCCCCTTGGTACGCCACTGCCTGTACCATAGGTTCTATAGATAGGGGAAGTATTGTGTCCGATCCTGAAATCTCTAGTTTTCAACTAGAGGCTCCCAGAATCCAAAAATATTTTTTTCAGAAATATTCATAACAGCATAGCTAATGAATTAATACTGAGGAATACAATACATTTGGTTTGAACAATCTCTTGTTCAAGTATCCTCAATACACAGTTTAACGAGGATTTTATTTATTCATTCATAATATGTTTTCACTTTGAATTGTCAATTTTATGGCTACTGAGATTCGTGAGCCTTATTTAGTAATATATTTTTCTTTTTAATTTTGGATTTTAGATTTTTAAATTTTGGAATTTTTTATTTTTAAATTTTGGATTTTTTTATTTTTTAAATTTTGGATTTTTTTAAATTTTGGATTTTTTATAATGGTGAAGAACTCACCACGCCACTAGCTCGAAGCACTCAATGCCTGATACCTTTCCCCCGCGCGCTCCCCTAATTTTTTTTTATTTTTAAATTTTGGATTTGGATTTTTTAATTTTGGATTTTTGGAATGTTTAATTTTGGATTTTTAAATTTTTTATTTTGGATTTTTGGAATATTTCGTCACAGCCCCAGTATTTTCGTGACGATTTTGTTCGTAACGCAACTTTGGGTTAGCTACTCCTAGCGCGCCTAAAGAAGTTTTACTTCAAAAGATTGTAAGGGTCCCGCAAAATACACAACATGTATGAGGGGGCCTTGATACCACGAACTGCTGATGTACATTTAGGTGATTTTGGTAGAGTTCGTGCGGCTGTAACTTATCTCCCATTACATAATAGAGTTCAAGTACGTAGCACACTCAAACCTTGGCGCTTAAGCTTTTCCTTTAATAATCATTTTAAAAGGAAGAGAAAGTTACAACGTCGACACGAATTCACGCCAAATAATATTTTCTGTCTACAAATAAATTTTTTTCTCCTACCTTGATTAAATAAATCTGAAAACTTGTATATTATATTCATTACCCCTAGATAAAATCTTGTCTTATTTTACCTTATATATCAGGCTTTTATTTAATCAGTCGCCAAAACGATGTCGTTAATTGTAGTGTATCTATTTTTGTAATCGATCTCGAGTTAAGCTCCAGATCGATTCATTAAGCAGGGCTTACGGAATAACAAAGGTCTGAAGTTTGATAAGCGTCTTTCATATCGTTGTGCAACATTTTGTAGAGGATCAAGCGATTTAGCCTAAACGTGGCGTTTTCAATAATTGAGGAGGGGTTTCACAAAACTTGACATCTACAAAAATAAAAATTTCCAGGAGAGATATTTTTTTAATTAATTCACAAATTAAACAAATTATTTTCGCAGTTAATATCAGTTTTGAGAAAAGGACATAAAACAAATATAGTATGGAAATTTTACAAATTTTTATAAGTAAATACTGTCTCTAAATTAACCCTGAAAATAACAAATTTTCACAAAAAGTCAACATCTACGTACTTTTCAAATATTTTTTTAACTTGTTAATCAAGATTTTCAAGAAAACCCTACTATTCTTTCACTTTTAAAGCATATTTTGTAGTAAAAAGTGTATTAATAAATCTGAGGCATTTATATGCCTTTGTTCTATTGTATCTAGTGGCGTACCAACGCGGGGGCGGGAGGGGCACTCCGCCGCAGGCCCTGCTTTGAACATAAGCCCATAAATTGTATTTATGTATTTTTACCAGACCAATGACGAGTCTTGGTTTGGGTGAATGAACAGTTGTCTATTAAACAACATTATATTTTTTAAAATAATGAATTTAATAAAAATAGATTAGAAACAACATCCGAAATACCGTAGGCCTACTATAATAAGCAAACATAATCCTCGACAAACAAGAGAAGAAACGGCAATCTCGTTTGTCAAGCTTAGCCCTGAGCCCTCTGTTACAAAACGAGTCGATTTTCATGACGTAATAAGAAAGATTTTTGTTTTATGTACTGTTTAGTTTATTATTAATCTGCTTTTTACATCTTTGCTGTTTGAGCTTATTTGATTTGTAGTCTGCATAAAATAATATTTAGTTGAAACACCTTTTCAATGCTAAAGGAATTGCATACTACCGTGGATTTCCTCCGGCCACAAGTCAGTACAGGTACTAGTAGTCTAAACAAACTAACCGTAAAAACATAAATTTGCCTAATTCATAATAAACACGTGAATGCCAAATGAAAAAAGCAATCAGTTAGGCCTATTTAATAGTTTATTCAGGATCCACGAAATGTAATGAAAAAGGCAGCTTACTATCGTATATTTGTGTAGACTCTGTGAATGGTATAAATAGTGGATTAATAGTGTCATTCTCAGCTTAAGAACTTCAACGTCAATGTGTATGTTTTCATGGATACCTGTCCCCTCTTATATCGCAGCACATGGACGTTAGTCATTTTGAATGGAAGCTTCTTCTTCAGAATGTCCTGAGATTTAGATTTTGAATCAAATATTTGCCAGTCTCTACCAAGAATTAGACACTCGCCATATATATTTAAATAAAGAATAACAAGTTTCAGTGAGTGATGTGTAGATGTACACTTTTGTAAAAACCTGTTGCAAGTAGATGTTAAGTTTTGTGAAAACTCCGTCACTTCATCCGCCTTTTACGTCAGTAGATATTAAGTTAAGCTAAATTTCGACTACGCCAATGAATTCAGCTGGTGCCAAAACATAAGGATTCACCAATATCTCAAAATTGAAAATTTTGTAGTTGTTAAGTTTTGTGAAACCTCTCTTCAATTGGGTATTTCGGGTAAAGGTAGCTTTGCTTACTACATTCGCTTGCTCCACTTACAAGATTTTCAAACGTTAGGTCAAAATGACCCACGCGTGTTAAAAGGTTTTAAAGCTACAGGAGAGATAACGCTAAATTTAAAATTTCTTTTATTTTTTATGTATTTTTTCGATATTCCTTTTATTTCTACCATCAGTGTAAGTTAGTAACTTTTGGTCATAATATCGTTGTTTGAACGTCAAAGTTAAGTTAAAAAAAAACACATGAAAGATTTCATCTGAACATTTATTAAGTGCCAGAATGGTACTTTACGAGAATGTGTGGGAGACAGGAAAATGTCTGTCTGACTGTACTCGCGATAAGTCAAATACGCTTTATCGGATTTTCATGAAACTTATCATACGCTTTTAAAACGCCCCTGGAAAGAAGACTATTGAAATTGGACCAAATCGGTTGACCGGTACAAAAGTAATTCCCAATTTAGTACCTATTTTATGGTAATATATTCTATTAGAAAGATATCAAATCAGTTCTCATGACAGTATATTATTTTACAGTGTTCATATACGGCTTTGGAAGTTGCAATACAGTTAGCTTTGACAAATAACACTGCCCACATATTCCTTCACATACGCTTATCAACAGGGCCCGGATTGTGATGACCTAAACTTGTTTGAAAAATGACCCATAAAATGACCTTAAATTTTAAAGAAAATGACTTAATAATGATAAAAAATGACCTAAAATCTGATATTTTATTTATGAAAAAAGCATTATTGCACACACAAAGTTGTAGACTAATTCTTACTTAACTGAAAAAACTGTAAATGCAGAAAGGATGTTGTAGGTCTAAAAAGTTTGTTCTTTGTTCTTGATTGGAGCATTTGAGAATAAAAGTAAGAAAATTGTTTTAGTAGATGCTACAAAAACGTTGCATTATGGTAATCTAGTAATCTATTTAAATATTACACCATGAAAAAATCTGGTAAATTCTACCTTATTCAGGATTGCAGTAAATTACTGTCAGCATACGAAGATTATTGAAGGTATAAAAGTTAATATACTCAATGTAAATGCATGAAACTGACTATATAAGGAAGCAAATGACACGAAAATGGCAAAATAATGACGTAAAATTGAAATAAACACCTTAAAAATATAAAATTGCATAAAATGACAAAAAAATGACCTAGTGAAAATGCATTTCTATAATCCAGAGACCGTGATTAAGATTTATCTACAAGTTGGCAATGTCTATGCAGCATCAAAAAAAAAAAAAAAAAAAAAAAAGATGACATGTCATTATAATCCGGGCCCTGCTTATCAAACTAGACATTTGTTTTTCCATAAGCCCTACTTAATTGAATCGATCTGAAGATTAACTCGATAAAAAAAATAGCTTATTTTCTGCATATCATAATTGCAATTATCACTAATTAAAGAAATGCATTCTGTCACTTTGTTACATCAGTTTACCGGATTTTATTTTAGGAGTTTTTAAACATATTCTTCAGTTTCTGTAGTATTTGAATGCAATAAAAATATTTCTCTAGTTGTTTAAGAAGTTACAGCTATAGGTATACTGCATTTCTTCTTGATCAGCTGCAAAGGTAACCTCGCAGCTTTCCATCACTGAGACAACACAAGTTGAGAGGAAGAGAATGATCACTTCAAATGGGTTTATCCTCCAGGCCGCATCGAACTTGTTTCAAGATCGGGAAGTTCTTAAAAGGGCAAGCGGCTGTCTCAACTTTCATATAAATTATAAGGTTTTTATCCCTCAGAAGCGAGCGTGGGTTTGAAAAGTCACGACCTTCTTATTATACATACGAATTCAATCAGGATTCAATTCAGAAACTTCAAACATAAGTGAATTTATAACAAAGAGTTCCTGCTTATACATGTATGGAAAACAAACATATAAATTCATATCTCCAGTCACGACTATTTTGTAAAATCAATATTGACATTAATTATATTACTTCATTAGTTTTTGTGCTGCAAAGCGTACTTGAAATATATAGGGCAAGCTGTTGTTAGAACAGCTCATCTCTGAATCAGTTCACGAAGTTGAAGGTTTTTTAATTTATCGTTCTCTAGATGGGGGGCACATTATTCAGTGTTTCCTTGTTGAACTCATTCCGACAATGCATTCAGTTCTACCTTTCAAACATGAAGATATCCTATCTCGTATTTCTAACGCTAACACCTGCCTTCGCTTCGTGAGTCTAGAGTTAAAAGTTCAAAAACATATTAGTTCTGTTGCCCTTATCAGTTTGGCTGAATGATGCTCTGAATATTAATTTTAAATAAGCTTGAAATCCGTTCAAAATCAATTACCCAGTGGTGAGGATTTCAACACTTAGACTGTTCTCCTATCGCGCGTTATCTGTTGCTTAGTTAGGCCTAACATAAAAAACGACGAAGTGTCGGACGAAAGGGTTTAAAAGCTAGGTAGAAATTAGAAACAAAAGCTAAAGTCAATATTTTCAAAGGTTGATGTGAAATAGGCAAGGAAATTGATTTCAGAGTATGAGAAGGGTGGTTTGACAATCAACCAAGAAGGAAAAAAAAAAAAAAAATACGTGTGCATCAGAGGTATTAAATTAGATTTAACGTTAAATAAAAAAGTGATTATTAAAAACACAGAGAACTACGAATATTTAGGCATAACGATTCATAAAGATGGTGGAATAGAGAAAGAAATTCAGAATAGAAATACTTTGAGCAGAAACCGATATCCCTATTAAATGGAGTACTGTGGGACAGACATATCACGAGAAGGAAAAAAAAACAGTATATTTTTTATGATTAAATAGTTAAGAAAATAGTACAATACGGTTCGGAAATTTGGCCAATTAAAAAGAGAGAGGAACGAAAATTATTAGCAACAAAAATGAATTTTTGGAGGAACAAATAGAACTTCTGGGGTGGAAAGAATTAGAAATTAAGAAATTCGGGAACAAATGGAAGTACAACACACCACAATAGATGAAATTAAAGAAAATCAACTCGTGTGGTATGGTCATGTGAGAAGGTTGGGGAGAAGAGATTACCAAAGAAGATCTTTAAATGTAATCTTTCGGGCAGAAAGAAGAGAGGCATACCAAAGAAGACATGAAGGAGAAAAACATTCCTGAGAATTTGGGAATGGGAGGAAGAGAGGCTTGGAGATTTGGAATACGGAAGATGTCGACATGCATAAAAAATCCGTGATGATGATGATGTGAAATAGATTTATGCAAGAGAATCAACATTATTATATTACAAAAGACGTAGGCTTATGCCGGAGAAGTTATTTCACTTTAAAAAGAAACGTCACCCGACATGGATTCTTGCAGAGCACAAACATAATAAGAAATATTGGGTGGCGTGCACCATCCAGGAGTAAATCTTACTAAAGTAGTAAATTTAAGACGGAGACCTGGAGTATACAAGAACCAGTACATCTGTCTCACTCTTTAAGTCATACTAGTAATGTGCTAGAGTGAGACAGACAAACCGGTTTTTGTTGCGTCATGTTCCCGTCTTAGATTTACTACTTTAGTGCTTCTCTTTTAGTAACTTACTCTTTTAGTTGGTGTTGGAGAGCTCAATTGATAGTTACTTCTTTAGTTGTAACTAAAGTAGTAAACGATTTTTACTAAAGAAGTAGTCGAATTCTGCGCAGAACAGAGCAGAAACATTAGTGCAGCGCAGCAGAACACGTGCATTTCAATTGCCGGTATTATTCAAGTGCCAGATAATGAAAAGGAAAGGTTCGCTGAAACAATGAATATGAATTTGGGTTGTTCCAAATATTACCAATGACAATCTTCATGTTTTAAAATAGGTCTAATAGTAATGTTTTATTCATTACTAATTTTAATTCCTTCAATTGAATATTTTCAGTTTAGTAGCCTACGTTAGGGTACTGTGATTACAATTTTTGTGCAAACTATTTCTGTATTATAATGCAAACAATTGGAATTTCCAGTTGATTTTCATAATTGATTCACTGTCAATATTATAATTATTTCTCTCATAATAATAATACATTTCTAAAATATATTAAAATATTCTTCCCCAAAAACGATAAATCAATTATTCTACAGTTGTTTATCATAAATCTCACTATAATGAATTATTAATACTTATTGACTGTTTAACAATATTAATAAGAAGTATTACACAAAATCATGAAAAAGGGGGGATAAAAAGGATAACAAAACTAATAAGGGGCATTATGTTTCTGTCCTTTTTCAAATGCACAGAACATTTACTTAAAAAATATTACCTTATAAAAATAATAATATTACAACTGAGAAATGTAATATTTAAACAAAAAATGGCGGTATAATATTTCGGAAGCTATGAACTCCAATAATAATTATGTAGATGGTTGTGTGTTTAAAAATAATTTCAGTGACTACTTCTCTAGATCCTGTGCAGCTTCAACCTCCGGGCCCCTCCTTAAAATTTTCTTTCGGCACTCATGTTGGCATTTTTTTTCTATATAGTTTATAATGCTTCTCACTTTCCTGTCCACAGGGTTAATTAAATAGTTAGCAGCATACTATAGACCTGCAGCATCTGTTATAGTTTATTCCCAAACATGAAAGTCTCGTCTCACTCCACCATTCGAGACTTGGGGAGTCTTTAAGGAATGGTTTTACAATGTGTCCCCTTCTCAATGTACGCTAATCCCAGAGTAAGTCAAATTTTCTTCCGATGTGGCCTGTTTGGACATTTTTACACCTGGGTTAGAAAAAAGGACAAATTATTCATTAACACTGCGGGTGCAACTATTGAACTTTTAGCTCTTATAATTATTATTATAATCTGGCATTCGCAATGTTGTGCTTTAAGTTAAGCTATAGAAGTTTAATGTAATAAAATTAATTTACAATAATTACATTAAATCGTTTAACAATGAGAATCACCTATTGTTCAGTAATTCTATGGTTAAGTAGCAGGGGGAAGTGTTTTCTGGGTAGCTCCAAGAACGGAGGCTTTCATTTATTGGAATGTACTATACCTCGCCGATATCTGTATCCATATGATTAGCTTGAAATACATCGTCGTTTTCTGACCCAAATTTAGGGAGAACTGCAACATCTAAAGGCCGATCCAGCTAGGAAGATATTTAAGAGCACATGAGCTCCTTGTACCGTGCAATGCAAACGTCCCTTCCACTCACTCTTCCCCTCACCTTTGGTGGACGTCTTCCTAGCTGGATCGCTCTCCGCAATGATATTTCCACATTTGACTGGCTGAAATCACATGGATGTAGTGAGAATCTGACATCGTTTCTTCCAAACGCCAAAATCTCATGTAAGGATTTATGAGCTTAATTATTTACGTTATTAAATGCCCTACTAGGTATGGTTCGCTTAATATTTATTAAATCACCTGCCACAACTCTCATTTTTGGCATACAACCTTCTTCATCTCAATAACTTATCCTCAGTTTAACTATGTAATCCATTTAATGTGATACGTAACTCATAACTCACGCAAATGCCACAGAACACACTTACTCCACAACTTTACTCCACCCCCTGAGTAGGAGTAAATATTGGCCTTATTTACTCCACAACTTACTACGTTAGTAACGTACTCCGTGTTGGTGCTCTCCACCACTTGTGGAGTAAGTTCATTTACTCTGGGAGTAAATAAAATTTTTACTTCTTTAGTACATTCCTCTATGTTGAAAGCCGCCGAGTTTAGTTTACTCCTGGTTGGTGCACGCCGTCCTTACTAAAAGAGTACGGTTACTAAAAGAGTAGCTTACTAAAGTAGTTAGAACTAAAGAAGTAAGGCTTACTAAAAGAGTAAATGGCATGAGTTTGGTGCACGCCACCCATTGACTTCCAAGTTTCAAAATGAGAATTGAATGAGATATCTTAATGTGATGTTATTTATCAAGTGCCAGTTTGGCACTTTATAAGATTTGTGGGGGACGGGAAATGTCTGTCCGTCTGTCTGTACGCGCGATAACTCAAATACGCTTTATCGGATTTTCATTAAACTTGGTATACGTTTATTCATAACGCCCATGGGAAGAACCCTATTGATATTGGACCAAATCGGTTGACCGGTACCGCAACAACGACTAATTAAAGGTCACATGTTTCTTAAATAGGAAATCATGATTGTACTACAAAGTCGCTTTGCTAATCATTTAGGGCCTTGACTCCAATGCAGTCACACTACCTCACTCAAATGCTGCTTGCCAGCAACAGACGCTATCTACAGGCGGGAAAAAATTCACACATGTGCACGAAGGTTCAAGGTCGGCTTATGCAAGCGGGCTTGATTCAAATCGGTTAGGTTTCCGAGAAAAAAAATAAGGTCGGATACTTATCTAACAGACCTCGTATATACGAGTATGAATTAAGGTTAAGTATCAAACTTGAGACATTTGTTTTTCCGCAAGCCCAGCTTAATGAATAGATCTGGAGCTTAACGCGAAAATCGATTAAAAAAATAACTTATTTTCTGCATTTTTAATTGCAATTATAACTGATCAAACAAAAGCATTCTGGCACTTTGTTACATCAGTTTACCTGATTTTATTGTTACTTTCTATGCTTAGCATCCGGGTTGATCTTTGTAAAAATTACAGTAAAACAACATAAGAGACCCAGTATTATTTTAAACAATTTGGAGGTTCTAGTTTCTGCGCATGTAGCGTCCTATGCTTTTTACGTACAGACCTTCTTGTACGTCCCTATGCAGGGCGGACGCAGAATTTTCTTCCGGGGAGGGAATTTAGGAGAGAAAAAAAAAGGAAAGAGAAAAATTTCACTTATATTTATAATGAGTTTATAAAACTGTAATCTTACCTGTAATTTTGTATGAATTTGAAACGTGGCCACATTGCAGGAGGAACACAAGTTGAAAGTGTTTGAAAATAAAGTTTTAAGGAAAATATTTTGATAAAAAAGAATAGGATATCAGGGGAAGGAGAAAGGTCATGAGATTAATTAACTGCAAGTGGTTAGTACGGGCTGAATATGCTAATAATAATAGTAATAATAATAAATAACAATAAAATATTTATTTAACCACTAAGCATACAATGCAATACGTTTCGTCAGCTAGTCATTAAATAAAATCTGTCCTCATATATTCCTACACAGTATAAAAGTTTAGTTGATTGAAAATATTTTTAACTCTGTATTTAAAATCATGAAAATTGTCAATTCGTCTTAAGTATAAAAGTAATTTATTATACAATTTCCCACCAAAATATAAGTAAGAATCAAGAAATTTCTGCAATAGGAATTTTGGAGGCGCAGAATTATTTCTTCCCCTTGTATCGTGAGAGTGTATATCAGAGAAAAGCTCGTTTCTATGATGTACATGTAATAAAAAGTAAACTTGCTAAAACATACAGAGACGTCACTGTCAAAATTCTAAATTCATTAAAAATAGGTTGACAGTGTTGTCGAGAATCACAATTTTTCATTATTCTGACAGCTTTTTTTTTTTTTTGGTAATAGAAAAACACTTTTGGCTCCTACGCTGTTTCCCCATAACAATACACCGTAGTTCAAATGGCAATGGAAAAAGCTGTAATAAAGTGCCAATAGAAACGCAGTGTTTTAATTTTCTCAACAGAAACAAAACTCCGGGAGGTTTCTCACAAATTTCTGCAGTGTGTTGTTTCCAGGAAAGCATATTGTCTAACCAGATTCCAAGAAGTTTAATGGCTTCATCTGAGTTTTCATTGTTTCTCAAAGTACATACATTCGATCGAATGGGGGATGGAAAAGGGCATTTAACAAAATTTTAATGGAAAGATCAATAGAGGGACCGAGACAAAGATGGGATGAAAACGTTAGGATAGATCTAACAGCGACTGACTGTAGAAATTCGATCGGGACAGACTTGACTAACGACTAATATTTTCTGTATTATAAATTCCACTAGGCCTATCCTCTCTTTTCAATTGATGAAAAATAAGCAATTTAAATAATTCCGAAAACGGATAAAAAAAGGTGCGTAAAATTTGCCGTATTGATTCGCGTTTATAGCCTATTCTTTTTACTTTTTTTTTTTAAATTTCGTGGGGGATATATCCCCTCGACCCCCCCCCCCCCTCTGCGTCGGCCACTGTCCCTATGTTTTATCAGTTTTGAACTGGAGGTTTACAAATCTTACTTTTTAGATGTTTCCTACCAGAAGTATATATTTTTTATCAGGAACATTGGTGACGCTGCTGTTGAATGAGTTAAAAATGGCTGCCTTGTATGCACAAGATTGAGTTCATGGAGGAAAAAACGAGTAAAAATTGACAACGGAGCGCCTTGTCTGGAAAAGACAAGACTTTCTGTGGGGAGTTGAGAGACTTGTTCGCGTAGGAAGGTTATATTGTAATGTATTTCTTATCCCGTTACTCTGAAAGATAACGCAGACAAATATAAAGTGTCCAGGTGTCGACGTTCCTATCCCTCAACGTGATAATGTTTGTTTTTATGTAAAACTCAAACTTAGGAGACGGACGGATCGCGTTGCTTGTAGCCCACTTATTATCTATCTTTCATATTTTAAATAATACAGTCCACGCCGCTTATTGTGATCACTAGGGCAAGGCATTTGATGATTTTGCATCTTTTTTATATGAAGGTTAAAATATAGCTCGAATATATATAAATGTGTGTAATTAAATAATTGATTAAATAGGGACAATTTGTTTTTTGCATTTTTATTTGCTTTATTTTGCATTTCACATCATTTTCAAGAAATAGGTAATTTTTTTGGCAATTTTAATGTCATTTTCTGCATTTTTAGGTCATTTTCTGCGTTTTTAGGACATTCTTGGCATTTATAGGTCTCTTTTGGCATTTTAGTTCATGTTTCAGTGGAGGTAGAGAGGAGATTTTCCATGTACAAATCGTTACTTTCAGACAACAGACGATCCTTTTTATTTGAGAATCTCCGCCAAATGTTCATAGTTCATTCTAATTCAGGTTTATTGTAAACACCATAGAGTTTGTCTTGTAGCAATAAATATTTTTTTCTTTCTAAATTCACATATTTGCTAGGGGAAATTTGATGGTCATGCCAGTTCAGAAAGATTTTTTTTTTTCGCTAAGGGTGTCCAAGTAGTATAAATTTACTTACTTCTTTAGTAATAAAATGCGTGTTTTTATTCCAAATTTATATTGCTTTTAGCAATTCATTACTTTAAAAAGTGAATATATGTAATAGTGAACAATTTAATGGTCATTTTTAAAAATATCAGGTCATTTTCTCACTATTTTTAGGTCACAAATGCATTTTTTATTTTGCATTTTTTTCACTATGTTTTGGTCATTAAATGCCTTACCCTAGTGATCACTTTGGGATGCAGTTACTCTGACTATTCAACTCATACGCTGCGTGTTTGATACTGACCAATAACGTTTAGCAATTCCTCGGATATAGACCAATCACGGCCGTTTATCTTACAGTATTCTTGTAGGAATCGCGAGGATGGCATTTTATTGGGTAAAATGGTCTGGCGTTACTGGAGACGCGAGTATCAGTGTGCAGTGATTAATAGTCAGATGGTGCCACTAAGCGGCACGCAAACAGATTATTTTGTACAACATAACTTGTTTGGAAATTGAAATAATAGAATTGTACATTGATTAAGAACACAATTTCGATTCGGTGCAAGCCAGTTCGTGTGCTTTTATTCTGTTCTGCTGTTAGCTTAACTGAATGAAGTTAACTATGTCTTATATGCACTGGTGGTAGCTTTGATTACACCAAAACAGTTCGAATCGATTCATGGATGGTTGATTCATAGTATGCCGTGATCTCGCAGCTGTTAGTTTTGTTTTTGTAGAACAAAGCACGAAAGTAATTATTATTTGTATAATCTGTTGGATTTTTATTCATGGAATAGTCTTAATAAATCCAACACGAGTTGACGAGTTAGGCCTACATCAGATAAATTCGCTCCTGCTGCGCGGTCGTGAATCTATCGATAAACTCGTCAACTCTCGTGGGATTACCTATGATAATATTAACCGATTGATAATAGTAGCCAAAAGAAATTATGAAGGATATTTATTCATACATAAGATAATACGTAAATGTTAATCATTCAACCACTCATAATTGGTCCACAATTTTAGACGGTAAACAACTATTTTTTTAATCAATAAAAGTGTTTAATTGTTTCTGCTTTCCCAATGGAGTCCATTAACCAACATTTCATACATATAGTAGTGCTTATAAGTTTACTGATCTGTGGTGAACACCGCTTAGGAAAACATCTAACGCCTGTCTGTTCAAGTCTTTTCATTTTACTCTACCCATAATTCCATTTCAAATAGCAACAGCTAAACTGTGGGGTGAAACATGTTTTATTGCTTAAAAGAGAAAATTAGAGAACACCACCTAGCACACTCGAACAGGTCATCCTGTGAGCTGGAAACACTACCGTTGCTCCCCCTTATTTCCAATACAACATAATGCAGTTCAGTTAGAAACAATACCATTAAAAACAACATTTTGAATGTCGTACAGTACTTGGAAATAAAGCCGCAAAAATAAAAATGTGATAACATAAACCGAATCTTTGAACACAATAAACTACTTTTTCCAATGTATGAGTATTAATCCGTGAGGGACTTCATGAAAGTGATAACATTACCCGATTGATTACATTATCCGCGATTATGTATATACATATGACACAATTTAAGTATTATTTTGAATTATAGTTTTCTACATTTTCTTACTGGTACACCTATCTCTATATATATAAAAGGCTTTGTCCTGACTGACTGACTGACTGAATGAATGACCGAATGACAGGAATCAACGTACAGCCTAAACTATAACAGGTAGAGACTTGGAATTTTGACAGTACCTTCATTCATAATGTAGGTGCTCACTAAGAAAGGATTTTGAAAAATTCTGATTCTAAATGCCAAAAATTAAATGTTTTTGAAAATACTTAATCCCTTTTTACATAGAATTATCAAAACAAATTCACAGAACGTATTGTTACCAGTGGTATCAGGTGGGCTTGGATTAAATTAAATGGATGTTTGACAAATTAGAGAAGGTGTCATTATAATTCATATTATCTATATTAATAAAAGGAATTCTCCTCGATGTCCAGCGAAATCTACTGAACGCAGAGATCTGAAATTTTAAACATAGGTGTGCTGAAGGGTCGGAAAATGCACCTCGAAGCCGGAATTTTAATTTTAGTTTTCGTTCGTGAGTTATGAGTGAAAAACTGGCAAAAAACGTGCATTTTTTGCGTTTTCAAAACATAAGTTTTCAGTTAGGGCAAGATAGGGTGACGCGCCGCACTTTTGTGGAAACTCGTCTACCTCAAAACAGGATTGAATATTTTGAAAACTCTTTTTGAGATTCCAAGCTATGATCTTCCCTCCCTTTATTTCAGCAACGAAAATATTTATAAAATAAAATAATAGTGTTTAAATACAATTATTAAATTGAAAGACAAAGCGGGAGAGATGCCGCGTTACAGGGTGCTATGCCGCACGTATGGGAGACATGCCGCATTCATAATAACAGTCTAAATTTACATCAAAGGCACGTATAAAACAAAAGAGAACCTATCTGCACAATCTCTGGACATGGGTGACTAGCCTTTTTTCATTTTCTGTACCAAATAATCCTTCAGGCCCAAGTGAGGGTTTTCCCAATTTCCTGTGTCCATGCGCTTACGAATAGTCCTCTCTGGCATAAGATAGCAACGTTCGGCTTCCCGAATGGAAATTTCCCATGCCTTAATTCGCCGAACAGCTTCTTGTAGGTCATTGTCACTCCATAGGCCACGATGTTTAGCTCCTTCCCTTCCCCTATAACGAGTTGACATGTTTATTGTTGAAAAGAGCAGAAAAAATAATTTTGGGGGTAATTATACTGCCAGACATTGTGCGGCGTGTCACCCTTGAAAGCTATGCGGCATGTGACCCAAAACTCCGGGTCACGCGCCGCACTCATTTGTAGAGCTTATTGTTATTGTTGTTATGGCAAACTTCACTCACAATATCTTTACAACATCTAAATAGTCTATTAAAAGTAGTAAATGCAGAAAAAATGGAGCAAATACAGATCAGGAAAGAATAATGTGATGCGTCCAAAAAAGTTTCGCAGTGAAACTAGTGCACTTACCTGATAAATACCGCTATAACAATGACATAAACACCACAAACAATGAACACACGCGATCTAATTACTCTAACGAGGGAACTGGAGATGGTTTCACGACAACTAGCGATATCTAGCGTCAAATGTTCGAGTTAGAGGAGGTGCGGCAACTATCCCGGTGCGGCGCGTCACCCGTCTTGCCCTATACATTTCAATGTCAAATCAATTACAGTTGGCTTTGGCTATTTTTGTCAAACCTTGAAAACAAAACTTTCGCGATCGCTTGAATGTTGTAAGCCCTAAATATGGTCAAACGTTGTTTTATTTGGACGAATCTCACTATACAGAGGTTTTCTTGGCCAAGAAACTCGAATCTGAGGTCGCTTTTACCAGTCGGTGCTATCTGATCGTGGTATGTAGTCCATGCGATTTAGGTGTTAATAAATGTAATGATTTAACTATTATGCTCTTAATTTTTAATTCTTGAAATAATTATCGCGGGCGAAGCCGCGGGCACATGCTAGTTAGGTTATAATTGAATGCGTCATTGCAGAAAAATACTTAAATCATTTACTTTTGAAAATCAAGATATGGCCATTGTTGGTATCCATGCAGAAAGACACAGATTCTAAACAGAAAAGTACCTACGTAAAAAATCCTATGCGAAAAATCTGATGTGAAATTCACAAAACTTCCTCTGCCCAAATAGAAGTTAGCCTCTTAGTATAATATAATTATTACGTATGACATTCTCTTCATGTAAATTGGTTGCAAAAATTAAGAGAATGTCGTTTCCACATCACATCGCATCCCCGAAGGATACATAACCCAAGTAAAACCTGATTAATGTACTCTCGTAAACTTTTTACTTTAAGCATGGCCAATACATTTTTCTCACTTCACATTCTGATAAAGAACAAGAGCCCATACTACAATGGGTGGCTTATAACTACCCTTCAGATAATTTTGTCGAACAAATTTCCAAATAAAAGTTTTAACTCTTAAGTATAAGCACCACATGTGTAAAATTTAAACAAAATCGTTTGAGCCCTTTTCGAGAAAATCTCAAAAAAACAAAAATTTATTCAGGAAAAAATATATACAGACATACTTACATAGGCGTAGCCAGGCCGACCATATGGGGGGGGTTATAACATCCGCGGGGTCTTGCGAGTATGGAAGGAGAGGGGGGTCCGGGGGCCCTCCCCCGGAAAATTTTAAAAATTAAGATGCAAAATAACGAGTTTTAAGCTTCCGGGGGTTCTCCCACGGAAATTTTTAAAAATTAAGATGCAAAATAACAAGTTTTAAGCTTCCGGGGGTCCTTCCCCGGAAAATTTTAAAAATTAAGACGCAAAATAACGAGTTTTAAGCTTCCCACGCTTTATACTTGTATTAAGCAATTTATGGGAAGACTTAAAAAATTATACAATTTTCCTTTTTTTAATCAATGGGGGGGGTTCAAACCCCCAAAACCCCCCCCTCGCTACGCCTATGCATACTTAGGTACTTATACGCACACACTGGATATAAACAGACAAGATGGTGTGCTCTGTCCTGGCTTTTAAGCATAGAGATTGTCGATAAGATATTATTCTTCAAAGTCATTTCATTTGATGGGCCGTGGGTGAGAACTGTAGGGGAGTTATCTCTTTGGAGGGGGTCAGTTGAGGTCAAAAAGACGCGGTGGAGGGGGGTCCAAGCTCGTACAAGTTGTACTATTGTATTTGTGTGGATAAAGCCAGTCGTGACCAGCTCCGCCCTCTAATAGGCCCTTAACCTCAACACGTCCCATATACCTCTCTCCCACATAAATGTGTACTAAATCTCACTCCAAGGCTCTTCACTTTCGGGATTCGAGGGACAACATGATCTAACAGCAACTGGATCAAACGCATAGTCAGAGAAATGATTTTTCTTTTATTTCAGCTGTGTTTATACTCCTTTTAGCTACGAGGCTATATCAGGAGTTCGGGATCTGTGTTTATACAGTAGAGTAGGCTATGGAACTATTGCTTGTCAATTATTCCTATTGTTGGTATATTTTATGGAGTAAATTTCAACTGATATTAATTTAAATGGATATGACACAGGATGAAATGTTGAGGACTAGGAGGTGCCCGCGGCTTCGCCCACGATAATTAATTGAAAAATTAAAAATTAATAGTATAATAATTATTAAAGCATTATTAACACTTGCACACGAATCATTCTTAAACTAAACCATTAATAATTCATGAAACAGCTAAAATTCCGGCTTTAGAGTACATTCCACGATTAGAAATCGCCACCTGGGAAAACGATCTCAGATTCGATTATGCAGTTCCAAAGATAACTGTGAACCACTGCCTTCTAAACTGTATAATTCTCGTGCGTAGTTCTCGAGACGGCGGTGGATAATACGTATCGTTTCTCAACTGTTTGTTGACAGATGAATGTGATGTGAATTTTATTTGATAAATTCAGTGTAATTTTCAGAAATTATATAATTTTTCAAGAGAAGGAGTGATTGATTTGGATTTTTACTGTCCGCGATACTTCGAGGATTATACTATCAATATATTAAACCTGATGCCTGCGGCTTCACCCGCCATTATTAATTGACTCCAGGATTTTTAAGAAATTTACACTGGCAGTGTATTAAAAATGTTTGTGATTCAGAGCTATGAAAATTGTAAGTAAAAATAAAATTTGAATATTTGTTCATTGTGTTCATTTCACTTAGGACTTATGTAATAAAGAAACGGTTTTACTAATTTTGTAGTCGTCATGAAAGTTTAGACTGCGAGAGACGAACATCGCCGAGTATACCCGATGTCTCACGAAGCGGGCGAGCGAGCAAGCACGCTATTTAGGGCCGTTGAATTGCATAAGAGTAGCTGATTCATGGTATGTAAATATCCAATTCGGCATTTTCCTTTAAGACTAGGGAAACTATGAAAGAAACCTTTGTCAAATTGGCCGGCCACGGGGACCGTCTGAATGCGAGACGTTACCATCTCTGCCACCTCCCTCGGTTAGTAATTAATTGTTTTAAACATATACATTAAATCCGGTTATAACCACTCGGAAATTACCACCATTTTACGGTCGTTGTAACTGATAGTGCACAAACCGGATTTTTTTTCTGAAGATTCCAAATCCGTAAGTTTTATATTTTGAACTTGTTGTAGGCCTATGTGTTATAATTAGACTTCGGATTTTAGGTAAAAACCTATTTTTATCCTTAAGTGATATATGGACGAAAACATGTATATGCATGTTTCATAAGTGACTATGCCTAAAACTGATACTTTTATAGGACCTAAAACAGCCTATTTTTACGTTAGAGCCTAATATTGCCTTTTTGCTTGTTTTTCCTCTAACGTTCAAAATAAGTTATTTTTTGTTATACATTCGAGCATTTATTTTCAGTTCGTACTAAATTTTTTTTATCTCGGAATGTGCAGTACATGACAAATTTTGGACGTGGTTAAATAGCAAGCAATGTTTCTTCTTCAGTAGAAAAAATCCTTGGAATTCCCATGGAAATGTAGTGTTTTTCTCCCTACTTCACATCCAGTAACAAAAAAAACAAACAAAAACAAAAAAACAATTTAGTTCTCTGAATCATTGAGGGATACAAGGGGTTGAATATGCTAGCACTGGGCGCAGGGATTAGGTTTTCACTGTTATGGTAGTAATACAGGCCCTAGTAATAGGTCTATATAATTCTGTGTACCATAGGCCTATATCTGTATTTTATCATGGTTATTGTATAATGATGACTTCAACATATATAATACTAGCATGTGCCCGCGGCTTCACCCGCGATAATTATTTCAAAAATTAAAAATTAAGAGCATCATTATATTTATTAACACCTAAATCACGTGAACTACATACCACGATTAGATAGCGTCGCCTGGTAAAAGCTATCTCAGATTCGAGTTCCTTGGCCCAGAAAATCCCTATATAGTGAGTTTCGTCCAAATCGAACGATGTTTAACCATATTTAGGTCTATGTTGATTATCCCTCTTCCGTGTAGGTTGAAAATTTCATATGTCTACGGGCCTTGACATTCTAAACAAATGAATCGACCAGCGTGGGCTTACAACATTCAAGCGATCGCGATGCTTTCATTTCCACGGTATGACAAAAATATCCAAAGCCAACTGCAATTGATTTGACATTGAAATGTATTACTGAAATCTGATGCTTCGACAGCGCTAAAAACACGTTTTCTGCCAGTTTTTCACTCATAACTCGCGAACGAAAGCTAAAATGAAAAATTCGGCTTCGAGGTGCATTCGCCCACCTTTCAGTCCATCTATCTTTAAAAAAATCAGATCTCTGCGTTCAGTAGATTTCGATGGGCATCGCGGGCAGACAGACAAACACGTCCTTTTATTATTATAAGATAGCATGTGCCCGCGGCTTCCCCCGCGATAATTATTTCAAAAATTAAAAACTAAAAATTAAGAGCATAATAGTTAAATCATTATATTTATTAACACCTAAATCACGTGGAGTGCATTCCACGATTAGGTAGCGTCCCCTGGTAAAAGCTACCTCAGATTCGAGTTCCTTGGCCCAGAAAACCCCTGTATAGTGAGTTTCGTTCAAATCGTTAACCATATTTAGGGTTGATTATCCTTCTTCCGTGTAGGTTGAAAATGTCATATGTCTGTGGGCCTTGACACTTTAAACAAATGAATCGTCTAGGATGGACTACCAAAATCAAGCGATCGCGTTGCTTTTATTCCAAGGTATGAGGTATGATGACAAAAATAGCCAAAGCCAACTGAAAGTGATTTGATATTGAAATTTATTACTGAAACTGATGCTTCGAAAACGCTAAAAATGCACGTTTTTTGCTCATTTTTCACTCATAACTCACGAACGAAAGCGAAAATTAAAATTCCGGCTTCTAGGTGCATTTTCCGACCCTTTAGTCCGCCTATGTATAAAATTTCAGATCTCTGCGTTGAGTTGATTTCGCTGGGCATCGCGGACAGACGGAGGACAGACGGAGGACAGACACTTCATTTTATTAATATAGATAGATAGATAGATTCTGCATTGGAATTGAGATATTTCAGAAAATTGGCATGATTTTATAAGAGACTATTTTACGACTTTTAGAACCTATTATCCGATTTTCAGAACCTATTTTCCAATTTTTAGAGCCTATTTTAGGTACCTAAAACAGCATTTTTAGCGACCTAAAAGTCCGAAGTCTAGTTATAATAGTCATGAATGAAATATTCTCGTTTCAGTTAAAGTATGGCAGAAATTTATCATAGTATACTCTATACATAAATTTTATTACTCTGCTGTATGCAATTTCCTACAGCAAATGTTATAGGCTATTGTAAATTATGAAGGCCTACTATTTCTCTTGTTTCACTTTTTACACTGTACCTTACACATCGTTATATCAAAGAGGAAGAGAAGTTGGATTGCCCAAACGACAAGAAAATTCATTGGCTATCACTTGCAGAATAATGTGAGATGAGTAGGTACTATGTAAGATTGACAAAATCCAAACAGTGGTATAATAATATGGCAGTGGACATGTTCAACAGATTACCCAGAGAGGCTCACACGATTGGCTTGACCAGATTCAAAAAGGTGTTAAAAGCATGGCTTATTGCCAATCCATTTTATGACGTTAAAGAATATTTTAATGCATCTGTGAATTTAATGTTTTGACAGTAAGCACGAGTAATTTCAAGGTTACATTTTCACTTTCGCATCATGTTCACCTGCATTTCACAGACTATGTGTTATTTGTGTTATTGACGTGTAGACCTACTTTATAGGCTATGATGTAATTTAGCTCTTAGTTGTTTTTACAGTCTGTAATATATTTAGTCTTATTTATTATTTTTTTGTAAAGACAAAGCCATAACTGTATTGTTCAGTTTTAAAGGTGAATTAAAGATTGATTGATTGATTGATACTAGAAATTGAGCGATAGTAATTTAAAGATCTTCTCGGTCACCTTCCACGATGCTTCGCGCTATCTTATACCTAGCGAAGTGAAAAGATAACTTTTCTAAAATAATAATAATAACAATAATAATAATAATAATAATAATTATAATTATTATTATTATTTCTTTCTTTATCTTTGTTTTACCTTTCACTTTTAGGGACATTTAAGCGACCCACACCGCCCGGGTCTTACAGGGCCGCGACCTGTCGGGAGAGGGATTATCTATGATCACATACATACTTTTTTGACCAGACAAAGACATGGAGGGCCTCCCCGGTTGAGTGATCAACCCAATGCCGGGGCCACCTCCGAGACAACACGAACACATAGGACAAGACACACCATTCAAACACACACACACACTCACTCCGAACAAGGCGAGGATGGGATGAAGATGATAATGGCGGCCAGATGATATCCGGGGACGACAAGGGCCTAAAGTTACCCGAAATTTGTTTTACAGGTGAGGGGAAACCCCCGGAAAAAACTCCACCCAAGAAGGAAATCTGAAGTAAACAAAAACCATTACACCTGTCTCACTCTAGCATCATTACTCGTATGACTTAAGAGTGAGACAGACATACTGGTTTTTGTTTACTTCAGGTTTCCTTCTTACTGTAGCTCGTCTGGGGTTTGGGTAACTCGACCCAACCAGGATTCGAAACCAGGCTCACTGTGTAAGAGGAGCGAACACATCCCCTACTCCACAATGGTGTACTAATAACAATAACAGGTCTTTGATAAAGAGTCAAAGACTATTGAAATATTAAATGTAATCGTCCTTTCGAGATATTCAAGAGCTTGTTCTTGTAACTCTTGTGCATATGAAGGGTCAGTTGAAGAGCCCCGATCAGAAGAGATGGAACATTTGAGTAAATAATAAAGCGATTAGAGAGGCACATGCTGAGAAATCGATTTATATTCAAACAAACTATAATCATGGAATCGATAGTAGGTTCATTGGATCCACCCAAAGTAGGCCAGTTCGTTTTTTGTCGTTCACCCAATTTGTTAAACAGGTGTTGGTTAATCATGTTACCTGGTCATAACGAAAAGAAAAGTTGCATTAAAGCCTTTATTGAAAACAATAATTGCATTAAGTGTTAAACTTAGGAGTCTCATTATAATAATAATAATAGTAATAGTAATAATAATAATAATAATAATAATAATAAAGGCATTAACTTATTTATTTTAATTAAATGCTTTTTATAGGCCTATATATCAATCTATTCCTGATCTATATGAAACAATTATTTATTGACATGTTTGTTCTTTTAAAATGCACCACTAAAAATTGTGTTGAAAAAATATTTTTATTCCAATAGAGAACACACGGCTGAACAAAGCTTTTTTGTTGTTATTAAGAGCCAGAATGGTACTTTATGAGATTGTGTGGTGGACGGGAAAATGTCCGTCTGTCTGTCTGCCCACGTGCCTGTACGCAAGATAACTCGTACACTTTATCGGATTTTCATGAAACTTGGTATACGCATTTATAACGTCCATGGGAAGAAGTCTATTGATTTTGGACGAAATCGGTTGACCGGTACCGGAATAATGCCTATAGTGCCTATTTTATGGTAACACAGAGTGCTTCAAAAATTTTATACACACTTTGAACTGTCATAGAAAATTTATTTCCCGTTCTACAAGGTTGAATTTCCGGAGGAAAGTAATATTACCGTATATTTCTTCAACAGGTGGCAGCCAGAATAGTTTCAACAATCGTGCCAATAATCGTTTCAACAATCGTCCAACAATGATTTCAACAATCGTTCAACAGTTGGGGTACAGTAAAAGATGAGATGTAGGCCTACAAACGTAAACCACGTAACCTAGATACACTTTGGAATGAGATTCAAGCGGTGTGCGCAGAAATCTCATTGGACACTTTGGTACGATGTACGGAATCAGTGGTGACCCGTGCTCAGAAATGTACTGATGCTGAAGGTCATCATTTTGAACATTTGAACATTAATCACATTTTCATCAGAAATTCATTTATTTTTCAAATTGGAGTTTAAGCTTTCCATTTCCAGAAACTTAACCTTGTAGAACGGAAAATAGATTTTCTAAGACAGTTCAAAGTGTGTATACATTTTTTTTGGAGCACTCTGTATATTAGAAAGAATTTGTCAAATGCAAATCAGTTCTCATGTCAACATATTGTTTTACAGAATTCATATACGGCTTTGGAAGTTGCAATACAGTTAACTTTGACAAATGACACTAACCGCATATTCCTTCACATATGCTTATCAAACTAGACCTTTGTTGTCCTGTAAGCCCTGCAATTCTGAAATGAATCGATCTGGTGAACTTGGAAATCGATCACAAAAATGTTCTGCATATCATAATTGCAATTATCGCTGATTAAACAAAGCAATCTGGCACTTTGTTACATCAGTTTACCTGATTTATTATTATTATTATTATTATTATTATTATTATTATTTAAATTATTATGTGTGTGTACTTTGTCTGTGTATGCGAATATGTGTGTTTGTACAACAAAGGAACACAAAGAAAGAGAAAGAGAGAGAGAGAGTGAGAGAGAGATTCTAACAGCAATGAAATCAAAGAAGTGAGTCGATGACTAAATTTGGGAAAGAAGATAGAAGATACGCACGCACTGTAACGGGAGAAAATAGAAGAATCGTGACACAGAATCCTTTGCCAGCACAACAAAACGCAAACTTCCCATCTGACTCGATGTCAATGCCCCCCTATACGTCTCTCGCGGCATAAACACTACATTCTCACGGTTTATAGCTGAAGATTTGCTCCAGGGCAAGTTTTCGTACACCTCTCCCCAACCCCCCCGACTCAGCACGCATACGAAATGCGTTAATGTCTTTCTTTAAATTACCATCGCTCAATTTCTAGTACTCATCCCACATATTTCAGCTAAGAAGTTTCGCAACTTAGCATCAGTCCGATTGGTTGTGATTAAAGTTATGCAACATTGCCGTAGTGCTTGTCTTCTGTTCTGACGAAAACAGCGCTACAATAATAATAATTTCCTCATGGGATCCATTTACTGCAAACAACAAAAAATAATCGAAAAGGTACAAAACAAATTCCTCAAGTCTATTGTTTAAAGTTTGTGGCTATTATCCATTGTATATGAATTGTGATAAACTCCTGGAAAATTTTGAATTGCATGCTTTGTCACATAGAAGAGCATGTAAGTCATTAAGTTTTTTGTATAAAATAATTAATTCCCATATTGATGATACACACCTTATAGAGAGAATTTATATATGAGCCCCTTAAAGCCCAAGTGGTGTAACTCCAGTTTTTGGATTTTTTTAGTTATAATCAGGATCCTATTCAAGAAGTGTTCTTCTATTAATAACGCAAATGGTGTAAGTAATAACTTCCATAGGAACCCTGTAGGTAGGAGCACAATTTTATGCTGTCAATAAAGTAGGCCTAATCTATTTGGTGACAGCTAAAACCTTAAATATCTCAGAACAGCAGTAATGTGAGTTACACCACTTGGGCTTTAAGGGGCTCATATATGTACCCAGTAAAGATAGTAGATTAAGATAACTAATTTTTACTCCTGAGTAAACACAGACTTGCACAAAAATTCACCAATAAACAGAACTTTGAATAGGTACAATCAAATCCACCCACTTAGTATAGATATATTTGGAATGAATCTTAAACAATTTAATTCTGCTGCAAGCCAACTGTTAAAACTTGTCCAAAATGGTAATTCATAGGAATCTGTGTGTGAATGGCAATACCGTATATGATGTTGTCAACTAACATATTTTTCATTGTTTTATTTTATTTGTTTTACTCTTATTTCATTTTTATTTTTTCTCTACATTCTTCATGTTTGCATTCTTCTTATCTCTCTTATTCTCTTTACTCTCTCCTATTCTCTTTACTTCTTTACCTTACTTTGGTCATTATCCTAACGCCTATTTTTTATTATAACTTACCTGTTTCATATTTGTGTTATTGTAAGTACATGATGTATTGCTAGTAGGGCTGTACCGATTAATCGATTAAATATTTAATCGTCGATCAATTACATTTTCCGATTAATCGGTTTAGTCGAATTCTGAAAAACTTTTTTCGAGAAATGGGTCAAATGAGCAAACTCCTTTCTCAGTGCCGAGTGAGAAAGTTTTTAGTGGTGCCGGTATTATTGTAAATAAGCTACGATCGTGTTTTGAACATTCAAATGTCAACAAACTCGTGTGTCTCAAGTCTTGGCTGAAAAAGTAAGCGGAAATGTAAGTTTTGTATATATTTTATTTCAGTAGTTAACTAATAATGGTATTCATTAATTCAGGATTTCTTCTGATTATCTGTAGTGTAGTAGTTATTAAACGTGTAAAACAATATTAAATGTACACTTTGGTTTCGTTTAAAATATCGACCTGTTTGTCGATTATTCAGTAGATTAATCGATTAAAGTCAAGCGTTAACTCGATTAAAAATTTTAATCGATTTTCAGCCATAATTGCTAGTATATTCATGAACATTGCAATTGGGTGTATACCTGTAATGTTCATTCTTGATTAAATAAATAAATGCAACTGTCAGATTTGTTTTATCCGCTTTCACAGTATTTATACCCTTGACCTTTCCGAGGCATCTCGAGTTGCCATGCTAAATTAACTTTACGTGATCACTTTCCCGCACGAACTGTACAATTAATGACGTGATTTAGGTTAGGACACTAATTAATATTAGAGCTTAGAGAAGGATGTTGTGAACTTATTAACTTGATAAGTACAAAAATAGTGAAAAATATGTTGCCCAAACTTTCTCGCATATACATGTTAAAGGGTAGCACAGAAAAAAGTAAATTATAAAGACAATTAAATTTTCTTTATTATTAATTTTCATAACGCTAACAAGTGGCTAGAACGGAAAGCATCAGAGACGATCTTTATGTTCAAGGCTTTTCCCATGAAATAATAATAGTAATAATTAGGGACCGGATTTTTAGGTTTTTAAAACCACTGTTTTAGGTTTTCCATTAGGTGAAATAGTTTTTTTTAGGTTTTTGTCCAAAATATATTTACGGGTAGAATAATTGGTTTAATGAATTTGAATGTGCTACATAGGATTCAATACATAATTAACACGTCTTCTTAAAACACAGTGTGACCACTCAGTGTGAATAACAAGACAGTGCTAAAGGTTAAGGCAAATAAACGCTTTAAAACACAGAAATCAATATCTTTGTTCATACACGGCAACAATGGTTGTTAGTAAGGATATTTTAAAAGGAATACGCCGGTACTCTACACTTCCTCTCTTGATACAGTCCATCCTAGACGACAATGGGTTGAACGAAACGCTGGTGGTATTAATTTCAACCCGACAAAAAACATTGTCTCTCCGCAAAGTATCGATTCCTGAACTGACAAACAAAAAAGACAAAAATAGTAGCCTAAATTAGATATTTTAGGTTTTATATCACGTTTAGGTATATTTAGGTTTTTATACCCCATTTAGGTATTTTTTGGTGCCACAGAATTAATGTGGGTGAATCCTATGGACATGATTCGAAAAAGTGTATGAGCGCTTTTTGTTTTGGAAGCAAGGAAAAAAATAGGTAAAAACCTAAGAATCCGGTCCCTAGTAATAATAATAAGGATTTTTGGAGGCGTTCAGCAAAAAAATCGAGGGAAAAAAAATCGGAATTATAGAATAAGGGAAATAATGCAAGTTGAAAAGAATATTTTGGAAATTGTAGAAGAAAGACGCTTGAGTTGGTATGGGCATGTACTCAGAATGACAGAGGATAGAATACCCAAGAGAATTTTGGATTGGAAAGTAGAAGGAAAAAGAAGAAGAGCGAAATCCATAAAGTGCTGGATGGATGGGGTGAAAAGGAGTATGGCGAAAAAAAGGATTAAGTGAAGAAGATGCTATGGACAGGGACTTATGGAGGCAGAAGATTGGTGTGGGATGAAGGAAAACAATTGTATTGTGGAATATTCCTTAATAAAAAAATAAAATAAAATAATAATAATATTAATAATAAAAATAATAATAAATTGCAGAGGCTGGATATTTTTATTGGATGTACAAATCAGTCAATACATTTTCTTTTTTTAAGTAAATAATGCATTTGACAAAATTTATTATCTGCCCATACCGAAAGAACTTTGTTTGAGCAAAGAATGTAGCCTACACAAGAAAATCTGAAATATTTTGAGAATCCTAATCTTCCACAATAAATATCTCTGAAACAAGTAGGTTAGTGTGAAATCGTCTGACATGACCAAGACTCTCTGTACAAAATGAGTTTTTTAAGAAAGTGAGTTGTAGAATTAATTTTAACGCAACACCTCCCATTGTGATATAAGCCGCAGTCAATATAACAGTGCAGTGTAATAGTGAGCTACATTGCCGGCATGGCGGACGAATAACGATGTTGGCAGTATCGTATGATCGTTCGTTGACAACCGACAAACCGCATAACCACACGAAGCAGCAATTGCCAAATAGCAGATTGTTATTATTATTACTACTTAGCTGATATTGCTTGCTTTAAGTACATATAGGTCATATCACGTATTTAGAATGTTTGTGTGAACCAGTAGTCTATTGTAACAATTCATTCGCGTGTATCTGATCAATTGTTCAATGTTGTCTTCTTTTGTGATATTCAGTTTAAACGATCATAATAGCGGCGACCAGTTATGGAAAATAAACAAATCCTACAAATCCGGCGTCTATGGTGAGGTGTCAAATCTGTGTATCGCATGTATACTATCATTTGGGCAGGCATAGGATGTGACTAGCACAAAGCAAGCCTCCTCCTAAGAAAATTGACGTTTTGACGAGGTGTTACTTACACTCAATAGGCTTCTGTCTGTAGCAGTGGGCAAAATGTCCAAAACAACTCACTCGTATTGACCAGTCACGGGATTTGAACCCTCGACCTCCCATGGTGATACTATATTGGCCATCTTTCTCCGTAATATTGATTTCAAAAGTTTAGATGAACAAAGTTAAATTGTTATTCGGCTGTCTGTATGTCTTCGGCATACTGGTAATGCAGTCGCAAATTATCTTTTCTTCATTATGAGGTGTGTGTGAAATTATAAGTTATAGGCCGTACGTGGTTCATGGATTCAAAAACCTGACGTTTTTGTGACGGCCATCCTCAGTGGCTGCTGGAACGATGCGTGGATTGAAGCGTTCTTGCAGAACTCCGGCCGCGGACGTAGACAAGAACGCTTCTTGAAAAGCCAAGTAGTAGTAGTAGTAGTAGTAGTAGCAGTAGTAGTAGTAGTAGTAGTAGTAGTAGTAATAATAATAATAATAATAATAATAATAATAATAATAATAATAATGTTTATTACCCTAATAGAATGGAAGAAAGTTTTAAACAATGAAGGAGTTTCAATAGATCATAAAGATAGTTTAAAAAAATGTTATTTGCAGACGATATTATGCTGATAGCATAATCTGAGCGGTGGTCTAGAGGTAGCGTGCCCGCCTCTAGATCTGAAGGTCGCGGGATCAAACCCGGCCGCAGTCGATGGGTTTTTCAGGACGTAAAAATCCTGGGCACGGAGTCCTCCGGGAGGGACTTTAAGCCGTGGGTCGTAGATTTACGGCACGTAAAAGAACTCCAAGCCTAAATTAGAGCCTCTGAACAAAATTTCTCGGCCCTTTCACGTCCAAGTAATACCTTAGTTTCCGGAGGGGGGTTAAGGGGCGATGTCCTTCTGCCCTCAATAGGAAAATAAGCGTAACAAAATTCACATCGGTAAACAGAAACCTCTACTTGGAGGCCCTTCACCACAACATGGGGGCATAGGATTCTAGAGAGAGAGAGAGAGCAGAATCTGAAAATTATCTACAAAAGATACAATTGTAAAATATCAGTGACTAAATTGTAAGTAATGGCATTTATCGCGAAGTACAGAATTAGATCCAAAATTGTCTTAGAAAATAAAATAATAAGTTAGAACGTATATGACATTTTCAGCATCTGGGATGTGATATAACTTGTGAAGTTAACGATTTAGAGAATAAAATATCAACATTTCAAGCAATATGTGGAACCAACATGAGAACTTGAGGTCGGAAAACTAGAAAAGACACAAAGATTAAATTATATAAAACAATGACAGTCCCAAAAATAGTGCATAAACAAAATCCCAAAACAATGGAAGTGAAAATTGGATAATTAAATCGAAGGACGAAAGTAAAATACAGGCAGCCGAGATGCTGTTTCTACGGAATGTAAAAGGATGCACAAGAGCAGATAAGATAAGGAAAGAGATTATTAGACAAGAATTATATATATATATAAACTAGAACAGTGGTTCCCAACCTTCTTCAGCTGGCGACCCACCTTTCCTTATCGGAATACCTCCACGGTCCATCGGTCCATGGTGGAGTAAAAAACCTTATTTGTATTGTATCCCTTCCTTATGTAAGTTATATATAATTTACCATCAAATATTGCAAATATATATAAGCTTATAATTATATGCTTTTTTGAAGATACAGAATGATTATTGATAAACAATTTGTGTTCTGATTTGAAATTGGTTGACAAAATAGCAAAGTAGCAAAACAGTTATTTATTTAACAATAGATATAGGTTTGCAATATATGCAACAAGTGGTTTCATACTCACTAACAAATGTTCCTAGGTGAAGATAAAAACTACAATTATAAAAGTACACAAAGACCATTTTAATTTTTCAGGCAAAATTGCTGTTTTTATTTTAAGTAAGAATACTATATTAATGAGATTTTTGGGACTGTTTCGATTGAACTAACACGTCAATGTCAGGATTGAATGAAGATGTTTTTAATCTTAAGTCACTTTCATCATTGAGTTGATTTTGATTTTTAGGAAAACCAAAGTAGAAACGTAGTGATTTGTTTCGAATTTTCTCATCTTTTCTGGTGGTATATTCGATGGTTTCTGACAGTTTTAGGATCGAGTCGCGACCCACCTGTAACCCTTCCGCAACCACTAGTGGGTCGCGACCCACCTGTAACCCTTCCGCAACCACTAGTGGTCGCGACCCGCTGAACTAGAAGATAAGATAAAAACACAAAGAAGGAAATATACAATGTCCACAGCCTACAGGTGAGGTATAGCCAATGTACGTAATAACAGTTATTATAAAACAAAGTCAGCCGTAAGAAATTCGTGCACAGAGTAAAATGGTCTCTCTATCAGCCATGCATATACATAATTTTTAAATCTATTGATAGGTAAACTATGGGCTCTTAAAGGCAGTATGTTGAATAAATTAATTCCAAAAAGTGTTATAAGAGCTATTTAAACGGCACTTGGGTAAATGTATATCTGTCCTGCGTCTTGTATTATAATTATGCACTTCTATGTAAGTAAAATTATCCAGATTCTTCTTGACATATAAGATACAATAAAATACATATAAATTAAAAGCTGTCATAACTTTCATGTCAGTAAAAAGAGGTCTACAGGTTTCTCTACGACTTTTGTTTGGCATTATCCTCAGGGCCTGTTTTGGAGAAGTAAAATAGAATTTGTTTCCCTGGGTAATTAAATGACGAAGGATGAAATGGGCTGGACATGTTGCGCGCATGGGGGAGGCAAGACATATCTCAAAAGTATTGACTGGGAGACCCAAAGGGAAAAGACCACTTGGAAGACCTGGACGTAGATGGAGGACAATATTAGGATAGATTTATGGGAAGTAGGATTGACGAGCGATGATTTGATGGAGTTAGCACCGAATAGGGTTGAATGGCGGGCTCAGGTAAGCATGGCAATGAACCTTAGGGTTCAGTAAAATATATTATATTCCTTTAGCTTGCTGAGGAATTGTCTATTGCCATTGAGTAAGTAAAGAATGACCCCAGAGATATATTCCATAGACAATACGGCTTTGTAAAAGAGCAAAATACAAAGACTTCAAAACCTCGAGTGAAACGCAAACCTTTATAATTAATTATTCTTCTTAAAACAAAAATACCTCTGGCCAATTTCTTACAAATATTTTCAACATGGGGCTCCAAGTAAACTTAGAGTCCAGATGAAAACCAAGTAATTTAATATTATTACAGTTATTGGGCATCGTGCTTGTAAGACCAAAAGAATATTTCTGAGTTTTTTAATCGTTTAGAGCAAACCCATTTCTACCAAACCAGTCCTTTGCAGTCTCCGAGGGAATTTGCTACAGAAGCAGGCGAAACGGCAGGCATTGGAAATCACTGACAAGGCCCAATAACCCGGAAAACTGCGACCTGTATGACACCTTTGCGATTTTGTTTAACTTATGTAATACAACGACCAAGAACGACCAGGTTCAGAGTTCATTCGACTTCGATTTTTGAAGTGGTCTTTAGGCGCGCTAGGAGTAAATCGAGAGCTAACCCAAAGTTGCGTTATGAAGATAATAGTCAAGAAAGTAGCGGGGCTGTGACGGACTGCACAGAAAACAATCAACTCAATGAAATTAAAAGATTAAAAAATCCAAAATTCCAAAATTAAAAACGAAATCCAAAATTTAAAATCTAAAATCCCAAAATTAAAAAATTAAAAAATTCAAAGATCCAAAATTCCAAAATTCCAAAATTAAAAATATCAAAGATCCAAACAAAAATAAAAAATCCAAAATTTAAAAAATAAAAAATACAAAATAAAAAAATTCCAAAAAACAAAATTTAAAAAAGGAAAAAATCAAAATTAAAAAATTCAAAATTTAAAAATCTAAAAATCCAAAATTAAAAATCGAAAATCTAAAAAAAATAAAAAATCAAGGTCCAAAATTTAAAAAATTAAAAATTCCAAAATTTAAAAATTAAAAATTAAAAAGGCCATAAACTCAAAATTAAAAAAATTCCAACAATCCAAAATTGAAAAAATCCAATACTTTAAAAATCCAAGTTTCACTTCTGTCGCGTGGCGTTCCAAGCACCCGATTTTTCTAAATTTTATTTAAATAAAAGCAGGCCCATCAGTGAACCTTGGAACTTCGAACGTCACCATTACGTTGTAAAATGTTTCTCCCAAGCTCTCCATTCAGGTGTGTTGCTGGAGGCCTACTTTACAGTTCACGTAACTTCAATTATTTCGTTGAGGTGCACGAACTCTACAGTGACCTATTGCCTTTTACATAATCTTTCCTGAAATGTCGTGAAAGTCCAGTACTTGTTACCAGCAAAGTATTACGTTAGGCTTCAATTGTGCACGCATTATAAGCACCGCGTGTTTAGCATCCTCTGGCTCCTGTAAGCCAAGGCCGTGAAAATAGTGATGTGTAAGTTATCTGTTACTGTTGCCGTTGTGCCATAATGTGTTTATTAAGTGCCAGTATGGTACTTTATGAGATTGTGTGTGGGGCGAAAAATGTCTGTCCGTCCGTCCGTGTGCCTGTAGGCGCCGTAAGTAAAATACGTTTTTTTCGGATTTTCATGAAACTTGGAAAACACATTTATAATGTCCATGGGAAGAACCCTATTGATATTGAACCAAATCGGTTCACCGGTACCGGAGTAATGCCCAATTTAGTGCCTATTTTAATGGATTATGGCGCCTGGCGCCATCACTCAAATACGCTGTATCGGATTTCCATGAAACTTGGTATACGCATCTCATACGTCCATGAAAAGTGCCCTCTTGAATTTGAACCTAATCTGTTGACCGGTACCGGAGTAAATCCCAATTTAGTGTCTACTTTAAAGACGCAATAACTCAAATACGATTTATCGGTTATTTATGAAACTTCGTATACGCATTTATAATGTCCATGGGAACAGTCTATTGATATTCGACTAAATCGGTTCCAGTACCGGAATAATACCCAATTTAGTGCCTTTTATGTTAATATATAGGCTAAGAAGTCGCGATAACTCAAATATGCTTTATTGGATTTTCCTGAAACTTTGTATACCCATTTATAATGTACTTGGGAAGACGTCTACTGATAATGGACCAAATCTGAAGAGCGGTACCGGAGTAAAACCCAATTTAGTGTCTATTTTAAAGACGCGGTAACTCAAATACGCTTTACCGGATTTTTATGAAACTTGGTATACACATTTATAATGTTCATGGGAAGGTCTATTGATATTGGATGAAATCGGTTGACCTGTTTCGGAGTAATGCTCAATTTAGTGCCTATTTTATGGTAATATACGTATTCGAAAGAATTTATAAAAAATGAAAATCAGTTAGGGCAAAACAAGGTGATGCGCCGCACCGGGATAGATGCCGCACCCCCTCTAACTCAGACATTTGACACTAGGTACCGCTAGTTGTCGTGATACCATCTTCAGTTCCCTCCCTAGAGTAATTGGATCGCTTAAGTTCATTGTTTGTGGTGTTTATGCCATTGTTATAACGGTATTTATCAGGTAAGTGCACTAGTTTCACTGCGAAACTTTTTTGGACTCATTACTTTATTCTTTCCTGTTCTGTATTTGTTCCATTTTTTCTGCGTGTACTACTTTTAATGGACTATTTAGAGGTTGTAAAGATATTGTGAGTGAAGTTAGCCATAACAACAATAACAATAAGCTGTACAGATGAGTGCGGCGCGTGTCCCTGAGTTTTGGGTCACATGCCGCACAGCTTTCAAGGGTGACACGCCGCACAATGTCTTGCAGTATAATTACCCCCCAAAATTATCTTTTCTGCTCTTTTCAACAATAAACATGTCAACTAGGTATAGGGGAAGGGAAGGAGCTAAACATTGTGGCCTATGGAATGACAATGACCTACAAGAAGCTGTTCGGCGAATTAAGGCATGGGAAATTTAGATTCGGGAAGCCGAACGTTGCTATCTTATGCCAGAGAGGACTATTCGTAGGCGCATGGACACAGGAAATTGGGAAAACCCTCACTTGGGCCTGAAGGATTATTTGATACAGAAAATGAAAAAAGGCTAGTCACCCATGTCCAGAGATTGTGTAGATAGGTTCTCTTTTGTTTTACACGTGCCTTTGATGTAAATTTAGACTGTTATAATGAATGCGGCATGTCTCCCATACGTGCGGCATAGCACCCTATAAAGCGGCATCTCTCCCGCTTTATCTTTCAATTTAATAATTGTATTTACAAATTTAATTATTATTTTATAAATATTTTCGTTGCTGAAATAAAGGGAAGGAAGATCATAGCTTGGAATCTCAAAAAGAGTTTTCAGAATATTCAATCCTGTTTTGAGGTAGACGAATTTACACAAAAGTGCGGCGCGTCACCCAGTTTTGCCCTATCTTGACAACATAGCCTATTGTTTTACTGTGATCTTATAAGGCTTTGGAAATTAAAATACAGTTAGCTATGACAAAAACACTATTGCTTTACATGCGCTTATCCAACTAGACCGTTAAACTGACCCAGGTGGCCGAGATGGTAACGTCTTGGCCTCACATTCAGGAGTCCATGGTTCCTATCCCGAAACCGGCCAATTTGACTTTCTTTGGGGGTATTTTTATGTGAGTGTGGATTGTCAAGATATCACAAATTTGTACAGTTCAGCTGATGCTGGAAGATTTTAATCTCATTAAAAAAAAACTAGACCTTTGTTCTCTCGTAAGTCCTGCTTAATGAATAAATACGGAGCTTAACTTGGAAATTAATTAAAGAAAAACATATTCTGCATATCATAATTGCAATCATAACTGATTAAACGAAAACATACTGGCACTTTGTTACATCAATTTACCTGATTTTATTTAACTTATAGGTTACTTATGGTGATGATAATATTTTATTGTCATTCAGCATTATAGAGCAATAAACAACGTAATATAAAGATCACATAAAACCAATTTAGCCTAAACATAATTTTTTTAACCGGATATTTATCTATGAAAATTTAGATAATTATAATTATTTTAATTTGTAGTAATAACAATTTAAATGAATCTACATCACCCAAGAAACGGAAATATATGCCTATTGCTGATTTAAAATAAAAAGGTCTCTTTTAAGAAAGTCTTATTTTAGTACACATTTTTTTTTTATTTTTTGGGCACATTTCATTTTCCTTCCACACAAAGTGATTGTTCTCATAGTCTTTACGTTGTAAATTATAAAGACATTCGTGTTGCTATCATTCTATCCTGAGGCAGGAAGACCAATGACCATACAATTCATCATAGGTAATCTGGAGTAGGATTTATTAAAACTGTTCAATGAATAAACTGTAGGCCTAATGGTTTTTTTTTGCCAAATTCTATCAGCCCTAAGATTCCGGTATACCCTACTAATTACTTAAAAACAAATATGTTAATTGGCCTAATCCTTCTGGTGGCACGTGAGCCAGTATGAAAAATTGTATTATTGAATTCGCATTTCTGCAGACAAATGAAGTCTTGCGCATGCGAGCTTCATCCTTCCGGTTTCTTCAGAACCGGTTGGGATGGCGTTTTGTATAGATGTTCGTTTTGGTGCTCCGTTATATTTTGGCTTTTAATTGTATTTAAGATGTATTTAAAGTTATATTAGTGAAAGTGTGTTCTCACGGGTGTATGGAAGCACAGTAAGTAATTTGTCTGGGCGGATGGTAAGATATTTTTGAGATAATGCATGTTTAAGAAATTAGCCTAGGTCTTGCCATTGCCGCCATATTGATCCTTTGGAATTTAATATTTGAATTGCTATTTGAAATTTAATATTAGCTTCCCCGTCTTTGTTATGTAATTTTATTGTGTTACAATGAGAGCACTTTCAGATCAGATTATATTTGGAGCAGCCACGGGTTATATTTTAATGTAATAGTATTTACGCGTTTCAACCGGAGTCTCCTCACGGCTTGGGAAATTAGAACGAAGGCTTCCCAAGCGTGAGTATTGTGTGTTAGGCCTTCAATAATTTAGGTGATCACTGTGTGTTGATGGATGGATGGAAGACGAAATTAGGGTGAGTCTATATTTATTATTATATTAGAATGTCTAGAGTATTTTTGTGTTAGGCAGAGAGCTGGTGTGTTATTTAATGTATAGTTTGGCCCAGCATATTATATGTCTTTTAAGCAAAATATATTTTTATAGCAAACTATTGGGTAGCAGGTAAAAATTGTAGTTTGCGTGTTTTGTGATTGTTCCCTCCTTTAGGACACAGGTTCCCTCTGGGTTGGCAGCTTCCACGAGTGTCCAGAGAAGAAAGAGAAGAAGGAAAGGTGATGATAAAGAGGATGGTTTAAAAGGGGGGGACACACGGTAACACTATTGCCCTGGTGTCGACTCAACCTCCAACAGAAATGAGTACCAGGAGCAATCCTGGGGGTAAAGGCGGTCGGTGCGTAAGGCTAATAACAACCTTGCCATCTTCACATGCCGAATGTCTAAAATCTGGGAGCCTCAACTTCCTGGAATCCTCTGGCCCTCCACGGCCTGTATAGGGAACACTTTGCTTTACTAACTGAATAAGCTACTCAAGTTGCAGGAAGCCTTTTCATATTAAGGTCTATCCTATAATTTTTCTTCAATTTGGATTTCATTTTTACTGTGAAAATTTAATAGTACAAAATAGATATATAAGCTTTCATGAACCACAGATTATTGTCTCTGTTCGACATTACATGAGAATATTATAGGAGAAAAATTCCTCCGACACTGGGACTTGAACCCAGGACCTTTGGCTATTCGCGTCAATGCTCTACCAAGTGAGCTAAGCTAGAGTTCAATTCACAGCACCAGATGGAATCTCTCTGCTAAGACTCAATGCCCTAATGGTCTACCTCACAGACAGACAAGTTATGTCATATGCAGTACTGTGAGGCACACTAATTAGTGATTTTTGTGACCGGGCTCCCACTGTTATTGTACAGTTGACATTCAAGATAGATATATAAGCTTTCATGAACCACAGATTATTGTCTCTGTTGGACATTACATGAGAATATTATAGGAGAAAAATTCCTCCGACACTGGGACTTGAACCCAGGACCTTTGGCTATTCGCGCCAATGCTCTACCAACTGAGCTAAGTTGGAGTTCAATTCACAGCGCCAGCGTCATAGGAGAGTGGTTCCATCCGGCGCTGTGAATTGAACTCCGGCTTAGCTCAGTTGGTAGAGCATTGACGCGAATAGCCAAAGGTCCTGGGTTCAAGTCCCAGTGTCGGAGGAATTTTTCTCCTATAATATTCTCTTAATAGTACAAAGCTTCTATTCTATGAGTTTCGTATGATTGTTCACTAAGTTAAATGGCGTAGAATTTAGGTCGACTTAGACCCTTCTTAATTTGAATGGATTTTAACAGAAATGCACTCAGCTATGTGGAATTATTCCAGAAGTCGACCAACAGCTAAGCTAGCTATTATAGCTTAGCTTAGATTAGCTCACATATAGTGAGGGATTTCATATATAGTTTTGTCGGCACAACTACATATGAAATCCCGCACTGTATGTGAGCTAAGCTAAACTAACTTAGCTTAGCTCTTGGTCGACAACCGGCATAAATCTTGTTTACAAAACTGCGGGCTAATGTTTAGCTTTTCTCGCCCTCAAGAGGACGTGTGTCTTGAGGGGGGTGAGGAAAAGGAAATGTGCCCAAAAGATTACTTTGAAAACGCGCTCTACGCAATACGGCCTGTTGTAATGCAAAATCGTAGGAAAACAAAATTTTGTATTTGAGTTAGGTGCAAAATAAATTGCACAAACTTTCTCGCATATACTAGTTAAAAGTTAGCAGCACAGAAAAACGTAGGCCTATACGCCAGAAAGTAAAAATTACGAAACAGAAAAATACAAACGCCATGATAGGAAACATAAACCTCAGCGCATATTCTATTATGCGTCCTAATCGTAAACCTAATCGCTTTAAAATGGGATAAAAGTAAAAAGTTATACAGGAATTAATTCAAATTAATATATTTTGTTTCCAAATAACAAACTTTTCTTCTATCTTTATTAAAGAAATCTAAAAATTCATATCCTCTATTCATACCTCGTAGATGAAGTCTCGCATTCTTTACTTGATAATGGCTTGCTTTCGTTTAATGAAGTGCAAAACATTTACAGATAATATACATTCAGCGTTGCCATACGTACGACTATAGTCGTACACATACGACTATTTCATTGATTTGTACGACGTACGACGCAACCATGTGTCGTATGCCTATTCATACGACTATTTTTAATGTTAGCATTTTATACTGCCATTTTCTGTTTATTTCTTAGCCATCTACTGCAGAATTTTCAATTTGGATAAGCATGAAGTTTTTGTTTTTTCGTAGTTTATTTTGAATATGCCTACATGTTGCTAAATGAATGGCAATATTATAATAGCCATTGTCAAATAAAACTCAGTCCATTTATATATTACAGGCTTTCACGGGCCGGTGCCGCACCTCGCTTAAGTTGCATTGTTGTATTGTTGTTGCTACTCCTCTCATTATTCTTCTCCAAATATTTTATATTTTAGCCGCACGTGTGCAAAACGAAGCAATCCAAACCTCTAAAGAAATTATACCGATAAAGAGCAGCTGGTTTTATTGTTTTTGTTTTATTTTGACCAAACATAATAATCATATGATTGTTATTATTAATGTAATGTAATGTAAGTGTTTATTACAGTAATTCACTTTTTACAAATTCCAATTATATTATTAATAGCATAAGTTAATATGTTGACACGTGCATATCAAAAGTGGCTGTATACTTTTCTTTAAATAATATTTGGAAAGCTTTACTTCCTTATGGTTTATAATGTATTAATATTTTATTATTATTTTATTTCTTCCTGCAACATCCGCAGGTAGCCGATGACAAAGAGTACCAACAACAATGGGTATATGTATACAGTTACGAGAGACCAGTTAGTTGAGTAGTAGCGGTGAACAACAAAGTCAGAATGCGTGAGCGGTGCAGTAGCACTTTATAGAACTTACAAACCAAATTTTTACCACCATTTATAGAAATAATGTCTTTACAGAGTACCTTACTTGGCAATCATTATTATTATTATTATTATTATTTTTATTATTATTATTATTATATTAATATTATTATTATCATCATCATCCTGACAATTCTCAAAGTGTACGACGATTTTAACTAGAGTACGACTATTTTCAGTTGTTGGTACGACCGTTTTACGTTTCTGATCTGGCAACCCTGTATACATTACAAACCATCTATTTTTGTAATCGATCTCTGAGCTAAGCTCCAGATCGTTTCATATTTATTGAATAAGTTCGCTGCAAAGTGACTGAAAACGTTTGTTGAACTTTCCGCCGTTAAAAATAATTTCCCTCAGATATTTCTTTACTGTAAGCATGGCCAACAATACATCTTTCTCATTTCACGTACTTATATAGAATAAGAGGCCGTGAATTTCCGCGTATTGAGTTGTTCACTAGGCAAGACAGAGTTTCTACAAACAGTGGGTAGCTTACAACCACCCTTCAGAGAATTTTTTTGAACAAAAAAAAAAGTTTCAAATAAAAGTTTTAGCTCTTGGTATAAGCGCTCCATGTACAAAATTTAAAGAAAATCGTTAGAGCCTTTTTGAGAAAATCGCACAAAAAAAAATTTCTTCATATAAAGTCCCCTTAAATATAAGAGAAGGTTGTCGCCAATCTTCGTGTCACATGTTCAGAAGGTACCTAACCCAAATACAATATTTTGTTTTCGTACGATTTTCCGTTACAAGAGGCCGTATTGGAAAGAGCGCGTATTCACAGTGGGTGGCTTATAACTACCCTTCAGAGAATTTTTTCGAAAAAATGTTTCAAATAAAAGTTTTAGCTCTTGGTATAAGCATCCCATGTGCCAAATTTAAAGAAAATAGTTAGAGCCGTTTTCGAGAAAACCGCGAAAAACGAAAAATTTTTCATGTAAAGTCCCCTTAAAAATAAGAGAAACTTGTCGCCAATCTTCGGCTCACATCTTTAGAAGGTATCTGACCCAAATACGAAACTACGTTTTACGATTTTCCGTTTTGGAGCTAGCCTGTTCACAGACATCCACACAGACAGACAGACACATAGACAGACATGTTTCCAAAACTCAACTTCGAATTTGGGGGTCGAAAACAATAGCCTACTTCCATTACCTATAGTAGGCTACCTATGGTACGGGCAGAGGAAGTAATAAAATGTAGTCCAATATGAGCAACAATGTTTAAAACTCACAGAAGCCCTTGTTCTGTCTCCTGTTGCCATGACAACGTGATGAACGAGCAGGCGGACCCTGACGGATTACTGGACTAGACTAAGTCACTTCATAAATTGATTCCCGACATCTTATTTCACCCCATCCCCTCTATTCTGCGCCCGCCCCGACTCAAAGTCGCTCCCGGAGTTGTTCTTCCTCGTGTGTAAATCCACTTCAGCCGCTCATCTCTTTTCAAGCAGATAATCTCTTAAATCAAACCCTCATCTGTATCTGTATCTGTATCTGGTACCCTATGATCCCCAGGTGGGACGAAGGGGCCTCCAATGGAGGTTTCATTACCTATACTAATTTTGATATGCTTATTTTCCGAGAGAGGGTAGAGGGACCGGTGGTAAGCCCATCGCCTCACAACCCCCTCTGGAAACTAAGTATTTCTTGGACGTGAAAGGGCCGAGAAATTTTGTCCAGAGGCTGTAATTTAGGCTTGGAGTTCTTTTACGTGCCGTAAATCTACGACACGGGACCCCCAGCTTAAAGTCCCTCCCGGAGGACTCCGTGCCCAGGATTTTTACGTCCTGAAAAATCCATCGACCGCGGCCGGGTTTGATCCCGCGCCCTGCGGATCTAGAGGCGGGCACGCTACCTCTAGACCACCGCGGCCTACAAACCCTCATCTGGGGTATGAAAATTAATTTCTAAGTTTATAACAGAAAAATATCGAATTTCATTCATCCGCAATTCTATGACGTAAAATAACTTATATTCCCAACTTGTGTGAATAGGTGTAATAAAGATAGCCTACTAGATGAATGAACAGTACATGAATCGATCAGAGTTCCCAGTGCTACCAATAGTGCGCATCACAAGGTGGCGGGCGTCGTGGTAGTTGCTTACACTAAAACGCTATAAAAGCACACGAACCGGCTTGCACCGAATCGAAGTTGTATTTTTAATCAATGGACATTCATATTATTTCAATTTCCAAAAAAGTTATGTTGTATAAAATAATGTGTTTTCATTCTGATAATGTCAGCATACGACAAATTAATCACCGTACGTTGATGTCTTACGTGTCCAGTAACGAACTGACGTTTTATCATATAAAATTGCATCCTAGCGATCCGAGGGATGGATATTATAAGATAAACGATCGTGATTGGTCTATATCCGAATAATTGCTAAACGTTATTGGTCATTATCAGAAACCATAGGCGTAACCAGGCCGACCGTATGGGGGGGGGTTATAACATCCGCGGGGTCTGGGGGCATGGAATACCCCCCAGGGAGAGGGGGGTCCGGGGGTCCTCCCCCGGAGAATTTTAAAAATTAAGATGCAAAATAACGAGTTTTAAGCTTCCGGGGGTCCTCGCCCGGAAAATTTTAAAAATTAAGGCGCAAAATAAGAAATTTTAAGCTTCCGGGGGTACCTCCCCCGGAAAAATTTTAAAAATTAAGACTCAAAATAACGAGTTTTAAGCTTTCCACGCTTTATACTTGTATTAAGTAATTTATGGGCAGACTTAAAAAAATTATAGAATTTTCCTTTTCTTAATCAATGGGGGGGGGGGGTTCAAACCCCAAAACCCCCCCCCCCCTCGGTACGCCTATGTCAGAAACACGGCGGATGAGTGGAATAGTCTCTGAAAAACACGAGAAACTTCCACCATCTCATGGTAGAAAATGGAAACTCACACATATGTGCCTTATCAACAAGGCCCGGATTCTAATGACATGTCATCTTTTTATTGATGCTGCATAGACATTGCTAACTTGTAGATAAATCCTACTCATGGCCTCTAGATTACAGAAATGCATTTTCATTTGGTCATTTTTGTCATTTTATGCAATTTTATATTTTTAGGGCATTTATTTCAATTTAGGTCACTATTTTGTCATTTTCGGGTCATTTGCTTCCTTATATAGGCCTAGTTATTTTCGGGTCATATAAGTGTTGTCATGTCTCAGTCGGAAATGAGAATAAAAGAAACGCCAAAATTTTGTATTATATTACTATTGTTCTTAGATTGACTTGAAACCAGAGTCTGCCACCTGCTTGGATTTGAGAGTGCAAACTACTGTTTACCCTCAATTAAACAATAATATAATCCGGCAGACCACAAAAGGAAATGCCGAACTTTGACTCACCAGTGCCTCAGTGCCAGTATAAATTTCCGTGAGAAAAGAACATTCACAACATTACAGCTATTTACAGTTTTTACAATTATGTACAAACTAGTCTATAACTTTGTGTGTAAAATAATAATTTTTTATAAACGAAATATCAGTTTTTAGGTCATTTTTTTATAATTATTATACCCTAAGCAACCAGGGAAGGCGGTTGAGGCCAGGTAGATTCCTTCACCCGCATGGACCCTCACATTTACAAGGGCAGGATATTTAGGACCAACCGTAATTTCCTCCCCATGAGTCACCTAGTCTACTTCAATCAATCAATCAATCTTAGATTTTTTAAATATGTCATTTTATCTTAAAATGTTTGTTATATCAATTCTACACATAATTACAAGAAAAATGACACCAAATAATGTATAATTTACTTTAATAGGAACATTTCTAACAAATACAAAGTTACGAGAAAACTGCTTTCAAGTCCTATGTTCCTTTTAAAGTAAATTATACATTGTTTAGTGTCATTTTTCTTGTAATTATATGTAGAATTGATATATAACAAACATTTTAAGATAAAATGACATATTAAAAAAATCTAAGATTGATTGATTGAAGTAGACTAGGTGACTCATGGGGTGGAAATTACAGTTGGTCCTAAATCTCCTGCCCTTGTAAATGTGAGGGTCCATGCGGGTGAAGGAAACTACATGGCCTCAACCGCCTTCCCTGGTTGCTAAGGGTATAAGTAATTTTCTTTAAAATTTCGGGTCATTTTATATGTCATTTTTCAAAGAATTTTAGGTCATCAGAATCCGGGCCCTGCTTATCAAACATGGTTGTATTTCCAAAGCACGATGCCCCTTGTTAACTAGTCTGCAAAACTCGATGGGCTAGCGATTTCACAAATATGTACAGTAAGTAAAATTTTAGTCTGTAGGTCACATTGCTCCAGAAATACAGAAGATATTGCCGCTATCAATGCTACATTACAGTGAGCATAGAGTGCCTATCGATTACAAAAAAATGCAAAAAGTTAGCTGTATGGGGGACGGTTTATTAACAAACGCGGGCCGGATGAGGTCCGCGGGCTGCCAGTTGGAACACAATATTTATATAGTATATCTCCTTCTTATAGCCGCCATTCACTTCTTCGTCTTCTTCTTCTCCTTTTTATAAAGCTTCCATTGTTATTGTCTTACACTATATGATAGACTTATTACTTGAGACATGCACATTTCAATAATAATGTGTAAGATTGTATAGGGAATCATAGTAATGATCAGGGCCCGGATTTTTATACCTAAAAATCACCGCCGTCTCGAGAATTACACTGCCTGTCCAATGCTTATTTTAACATGGAGTTCAGAGTATTGTTAAATTGCCTAATATTTCCAGCAGAGGCGACACAGTTCACACCCAGATAGCATGAAATTCCAGCATATTTCAGTTTCCGAGTTTATACTTCAGAGGGCAACACAGCATACGGTAATGTAAAGGGTATTGCAGCTGGGTGTGAAAGGTGCTGCCATCTGTAATGTCGCCGCGTACGCAAAATTAGCCGTAGAGGACAGGCAGTGTAGGCCTATACTCGAGTAATACAGTCTAGAAGGCAGTGCTAAAAATACTTTAAAAATGAGCTATAATTACAAAAAAATTGTACGAAAATGCTAGTTAATTCACCATAGTTGTGTCCATTCTACATTTAGCCTACGTTGTTTATCCAATTATAGGCTTGTAATTAGTTAACTGGCACATGCGGTTAAATGCAAATAGCAAACACCTTCTTTCTTTGTCCAAATTAAAATTGTAACAAGGTCATTTATTTATGCTTATTTAGAGTTTCGATAACACAGACCAACAACCATTTTCGTGCCTTAGAATTTATACCTATTCTTGGGTATATTTAGGTTGCTGATGCCAAATGTACCATTAGTTTTGCCCTATCAGCTTTAGTTTTGTGAGATATGGTATTACCATTATGCATATTATCCTAAATTACGTTTGATATAAATAAAAAACAGTGCCTATTTTTAGCTTCTAAATCATGTGAAGAAAAAAAAACACACTAACACTACAATAACAATATAACATGGGGTCTTTAAAAAAATTGATATTATCACATATTGCATGGTTGTTTATGACTTATGAGCTGTCAATTTCAAGGCCAAAAAAGAATCCAGCTTTTTAGTTTTTTTCTGTGCTTCGTGCAGTTTTCGTCCTACGTGCCCAAAGTATGGTCATGAACCTTCACTAGCTATATTATGAAGCAAGATTTTGTTTCGCTAGGGCTAGACTAAGAGTTCACGAATAAATCCCCCCCTCGACAAAAGTAGAGCTGGTAGAGAAAAACTGTCTACATGTTTGGAATAAGCACTAAGTATAGCCAAAATCCAGTAAACATCTGAGACACCAAACAAAAAGTTCTTTTTTGTCGAGCTGTGTAATATTAAATGTAAGTAAATGCATAAAAACTCTTAATAATGCGAGAAACAAAAAATGACTTTGTATTTTAGAAATAACCTAAAAATATTTAATGTGGAAAAAATGACTGTAAAATGACCTAAAATGACCAATAATGACATTAAATTCTAAAGATGACTTAAAAATAAAAGAATTGGGGAAATGACCAAAAAAAATTATCCTAAAAATTACCACTTTTATCATCTATGAGTCATGACCAGAATATTTGCACTAGTGGGCAAAGATGACATGTCATCAAAATCCGGGCCCTGGTAATTATGTTAGGTAACGATTTTTTCATAGAAGTGGGAAGTGTTCGTAGAATACGTTAAATAAATTGGAGGACATTCCTTACAATGAAGCAGCTTTCCAGAGTCAGAAAGAATATCAGTAACTTACAGGTGGTATTGAGGCGAGGTAAATAATGTGATGTTTAGTCATTACACATGAAAAGGCTTATTATTCCGCTGACTGTACACATCCGGAAGAGAATTGCAAGTGGTGATGTCGGCAATACAAGCACACTATTTGTGCTCCATAAGCATCCGGTTCAGTGGAATCTGATACCGCTTATCCGCTCCAGTCCTCCGGAAACAGTACAAAACTCCGGATTAATCTTCCCTAATGTGTACATTGACTTCTTGACATCTACGTCAGAATACAGCAATTAGGGTTCCTGGAGTAAAGCTGCAAGCAGGGATGACGTAAGAATGACATCAGGGATTACATGCTTTACATACGCCTACGTATTTGTTGTATCTAGCTCCACGTGGTCACCATAATATCTTTGTAACCTTTTGTAAAATAATTCCTGCATTGCAGATGACTTAATTCTTTGCATGAGTCCAATATTGATGATTTGCCTATTGGTACTGTAGTTAACTTGAGATAATTTAGTACCACCTTAGGCCTATAGTATGGCCGTGATTGAGATTGTGACAGGTAACAGCTATGAAATCTGGCAATAAAAATACTGAAATGAATAAAATGAAATCATGTAAAATGATGTAAGAAAGTGCGAGAACGTTTTTGTTTAAGCATTGATAATTGAAATTATGATATGCAGAAAATAAGGTATTTTTTTAATCGGTTTCCGATCAATCGATTCATTAAGCGGGGCTTACGGATGAACAAGGGTCTAGTTAGATAAACATAGGCCTACCTATGTGAAGGAATATGTGGGTAGTGTTATTTGTCAAAGCTAACTATATTGTAAATTCCAAAGCCGTATACGAACACTGTAAAACAATATGTTGTCATGAGAACTGATTTGCGTTTGATCAATTCTATCTAACATATTATCATAAAATAGGAACTAAATTGGGCATTACTCCGCTACCAGTCAACCAATTTGGTTCAGTATCAACAGGCTTCTTCCCATGGACGTTATAAATACGTATACAAAGTTTCATGAAAATGCGATAAAGCATATTTGAGTTATCACGCGTACAGACTACAGACTCACGGACAGACATTTTCCACTTCCACACGCAATCTCATAAAATACAATTCTAGCACTTAATAAGTAGGCTACTTAGTATTTCTTTTTTTTTAATTCACAGTATTGGAATGGACACCCAGAGGAAAAACATAGTTCTCCTGCCATCTAACATGGCGGTTATTCGATGGCGTGGCATTTTAAACAATATAGGGCAAAACCGGGTGACGCGCCGCACTTTTGTGTAAATTCGTCTACCTCAAAACAGGATTGAATATTCTGAAAACTCTTTTTGAGATTCCAAGCTATGATCTTCCCTCCCTTTATTTCAGCAACGAAAATATTTATAAAATAATAATTAAATATGTAAATACAGTTATTAAATTGAAAGACAAAGCGGGAGAGATGCCGCTTTACAGGGTGCTATGTCGCACGTATGGGAGACATGCCGCATTCATAATAACAGTCTAAATTTACATCAAAGGCACGTGTAAAACAAAAGAGAACCTATCTACACAATCTCTGGACATGGGTGACTAGCCTTTTTTCATTTTCTGTATCAAATAATCCTTCAGGCCCAAGTGAGGGTTTTCCCAATTTCCTGTGTCCATGCGCCTACGAATAGTCCTCTCTGGCATAAGATAGCAACGTTCGGCTTCCCGAATCTAAATTTCCCATGCCTTAATTCGCCGAACAGCTTCTTGTAGGTCATTGTCATTCCATAGGCCACAATGTTTAGCTCCTTCCCTTCCCCTATACCTAGTTGACATGTTTATTGTTGAAAAGAGCAGAAAAAATAATTTTGGGGGGTAATTATACTGCAAGACATTGTGCGGCGTGTCACCCTTGAAAGCTGTGCGGCATGTGACCCAAAACTCAGGGACTCGCGCCGCACTCATCTGTAGAGCTTATTGTTATTGTTGTTATGGCTAACTACACTCACAATATCTTTACAACCTCTAAATAGTCTATTAAAAGTAGTACACGCAGAAAAAATGGAACAAATACAGATCAGGAAAGAATAAAGTAATGCGTCCAAAAAAGTTTCGCAGTGAAACTAGTGCACTTACCCGATAAATGTCGCTACAACAATGAAATAAACACCACAAACAATGAACTTACGCGATCCAATTACTCTAGAGAGGGAACTGGAGATGGTATCACGTCAACTAGCGGTATCTAGTGTCAAATGTCCGAGTTAGAGGGGGTGCGGCATCTATCCCGGTGCGGCGCGTCACCCGGTTTTGCCCTAACACGTTTCACCCCCCAGTTTAGCTGCAGCTTTTTAATATTTGAAGATCGCACTGTTGTCATGCAGACTTGAACAGATAGATGTATTTGCGATGGAGTGTTCACCACATGTCATTGTACTTCTAAAAACATAGAAGAATAAACGATTGGTGAAGGGAAAAATAGAAACAAGAATTAAAAGCTTCCTACTGATTGAAAATATAGTTGTTTGCAATCTAAAACTGTATTATGAGAGGTTCAATGATTCACGGTTATGTATTATCTTGTATGTATGAATAAATAGCTTTTAATTCTGTTTTTAGTGTAGATCTTATGTGTGAATAAACAACACTCAATTAATTATTTTGGCTACTGTTATCATTCGGTTAATATTATCAGATTAACTGCACCCCACAGTGATTATAATAAGTGAAGAGCTCTGTATTATTCTTTGAATAGTGTTATTATGTAATAAAACCATATTACTCCATTCGAACTTAATAATATGAGAATGTATATTTAGGTCATCTAATTTTTCCATTTATTGCCGTAATATGCATACTGTTGACAAAACTAAATTTGATGAATTTATAATGTTTAGCCTTAGGAGAATATTTCGGCCTAAGAGAGATGAAAATGGGGACTGCATAACGACGAGCTTCATGACCTGTACTCTTCACCGGATATAGTAACGGTAATTAAATCACGGAGGATGAAATGGGCTGGACATGGGGGACGAAAGACATATTTCAAAAATATTGACTGGGAGAGGCTAAGGGAAAAGACCTAGACGAAGGTGAGAGGACAATATTAGGATAGATTTAAGAGAAGTAGGATTTGCGAGGGATGATTGGATGGAGTTAACACAGAGAGATGAATGAGATGAGAGATGAATGGCGGGCTCGGGTAAGCGCGGGAATGAACCTTCAGGTCCCATAAAATAGATAATAGTCCTTGCTGAGGAATTGTCTATTGCCATTGAGTGTAGGCCTAAGCAAAAATGCTTAACCTTTAGTCCTTACTGGATTCGGTCCACCACCATGGCTGATACTGGAACTCTGAGTTTATGCACCCAATGGGGTCTCAGTAAGATGAATATGTTGGACTATTCTTTCAAGAAAATATCCCGTCCAATTCCTCTATAAACAATAGTCTTTGGCCGGATATCGAATCTAGAGCCTTCTGCCTCACGTTTCTGTAACCGATCTCCTCGCAGGATCTATCCAGCCAGCTAGTTGAAAGATTTATATGGCATTCAGAATAATAACCTTGCAATAATTATGAAGGGTTATTTAACTTAGGTTTTATTTGTAGGCCTTACCAAAGAGTTTAAGTTTACTACGGTTTTATGAAATATAGTTTTTTTTTTTTCCAGAAACAGGATGAGCTTACGTTGCTATAGGCCTAGTTTTGCTATAGCTTCTACATCTAAAAGTCTTAATGTTAATATCATCATCCGGACAAAACGAAAAAGTCTGTTAACATTCTATTATATTATGTTCTATTTTATGTCAATTATAATTTAATTTAGATCGAGGTTTGATGTAGAATACTAACAATGACATTATGTCAGCATTCTTCATAGAGTCTAATTACCGGTAAGTATTATTAGCAGGGCTCGGATTCTAATGACATGTCATCTTTTTATTGATGCTGCATAGACATTGCCAACTTGTAGATAAATCCTAATCATGGCCTCTAGAATATAGAAATACATTTTTATTAGGTCATTTTTTGTCATTTTATGCAATTTTATATTTTTAGGGCATTTATTTCAATTTTAGGTCATCATTTTGTCATTTTCGTGTCATTTGCTTCCTTATTTAGTCATTTTCATGTATTTACATTGAGTGTATTAACTTTTTGGTCGCTAGCGGTGCTGTCTTTGAAGTGTTGTTTTTTTGTAAGAAGGTAAAATTCTGCGTTAAGAGTTGTCATGTCTCAGTCGGAAATAAGAATCAAAGAAACGCCAAAATTTTGTATTATGTTACTATTCTTATTAGATTGACTTGACACCAGAGTCTGCCACCTGCTTGGATTTGAGAGTGCAAACTACTGTTTACCCTCAATAAACAACAATAATATAATCCGGCAGACCACAAAAGGAAATGCCGAATTTTGACTCGCCAGTGCCTCAGTGCCAGTATAAATTTCCGTGAGAAAAGAACATTCACAACAATACAGTTAATTACAGTTTTTACGATTATGTACAAACTAGTCTATAACTTTGTGTGTACAATGATAATTTTTTATAGATAAAATATCAGTTTTTAGGTCATTTTTTTATAATTATTAAGTCATTTTCTTTAAAATTTATGGTCATTTTATAGGTCATTTTTCAAACAATTTTAGGTCATCAGAATCCGGGCCCTGATTATTAGTGGTTAAGTAGTGGCCCGGGTGGCGTGGGTTGCATAAACGTCCCTACATAGTATTAGTGACTTTCCTGATTTACCTGTAATAGATATAACAGTCTGATGTTTTTGTGTAATGTATTTTTTATCTACACTAATTGTGTAATTTGTGATTGTGTTGGGTTATTCTTTAATCTAGAGCAGTGTTTCTCAACCTATGGTCCGCGAAGATGGTGAAGATGGTCCTCAGACATAATTAAAAAATATCATAAAGCAAGTGGAACGTAAAGAAGTAAAATGTTTTCACATATTTCGTTATAATGACCTATAATTAATATTATATTATATTATATTAAGAATATAGGCCTTCTTTTAAAAATGGGATGTAAAATTAAGGGCCCGAAATCTTTTTAGGAATTTTAGAGGTCCTCGGGTTCAAAAAGGTAGAGAAACGCTTCTCTAAAGAATACTATTCATGCACATTTTAAAGAGCTTAGCATCCTTAGTGCTTAATGGTGAAACCCGAAAGAGAAATGTCACAACATGGTGAACAATGGTGCAGTTCAGAACCGAAGCATATGGGTTAATAAGGGTGACTGGAAGAGCTGGGGAGTAATTTACTACAAGGCACAAAGTGTATGTAGGCTATCATTATTAGGGCAAGGCATTTAATTACCATAAAAAAAGTGAAAAAAAGTCAAAATAAAAAATGCATTTATGACCTAAAAATAGTGAATAAATGACACAAAAAAGTCCTATTATTACTTGTATTTAGTTTCTTTTTAAAGTAATGAATTGCTAAAAGCAATTTACCGGATGGCAGTGCGTTATATACTACGATTTTACAATGTAAAACACACTTATTTTATTACTAAAAATGTAAGTAGCTAAATCTATCCTACTTGGACACTCTTAGCGAAAAAAAAATCTTTCTGAACTGGCATGTCCCTCAAATTGCCCCTAGCAAATATGTGCCACTTAAAAATAAAGAAAAAGTAATCATTTACTGCTACAAGACAAACTGCTATGGTGTTTACAAATCTATATTAATAAAAGGAAGTGTCTGTCCTCCGTCTGTCTGTCTGTCTGTCCTCCGTCTGTCCTTCTGTCTGTCCGCGATGCCCAGCGAAATCTACTCAACGCAGAGATCTGAAATTTTATAAGTAGGCGGACTAAAGGGTCGGAATGTGCACCTCGAAGCCGGAATTTTAATTTTCGCCTCCGTTCGTGAGTTATGAGTGAAAAACTGGCAGAAAACGTGCATTTTTTTGCGTTTTAGAAGCATCAGTTTCAGTAATAAATTTCAATATCAAATAACTTACAGATGGCTTTGGCTATTTTTGTCAACATACCTCATAGCCTACCTTGAAAATAAAAGCAACGCGATCGCTTGATTTTGTAAGTCCATCCTAGACGATTCATTTGTTTAGAGTGTCAAGGCCCACAGACATATGACATTTTCAACCTACACGGAAGAAGGATAATCAACCCTAAATATGGTCAAACATTGTTCGATTTGAACGAAACTCACTATACAGGGGTTTTCTGGGCCAAGGAACTCGAATCTGAGGTCGCTTTTACCAGGGGACGCTACCTAATCGTGGAATGCACTCCACGTGATTTAGGTGTTAATAATTATAATTTGAAATAATTATCGCTGGGGAAGCCGCGGGCACATGCTGTTTGTCTGTCTGTCCACGATGCCCATCGAAATCTACTGAACGCAAAGATCTGAAAATTTAAAGATAGATGGACTGAAAGGTGGGCGAATGCACCTCGAAGCCGAATTTTTAATTTTAGCTTTCGTTCGCGAGTTATGAGTAAAAAACTGGCAGAAAACGTGATTTTAGCGCTGTCGAAGCATCAGATTTCAGTAATACATTTCAATGTCAAATCAATTGCAGTTGGCTTTGGCTATTTTTGTCATACCGTGGAAATAAAAGCATCGCGATCGCTTGAATGTTGTAAGCCCACGCTGGTCGATTCATTTGTTTAGAATGTCAAGGCCCGTAGACATATGAAATTTTCAACCTACACGGAAGAGGGATAATCAACATAGACCTAAATATGGTTAAACATCGTTCGATTTGGACGAAACTCACTATACACGGATTTTCTGGGCCAAGGAACTCGAATCTGAGATAGCTTTTACCAGGCAACGATATCTAATCGTGGTATGTAATTCACGTGATTTAGGTGTTAATAAAATAATGATTTAACTATTATGCTCTTAATTTTTAATTCTTGATATAATTATCGCGGGCGATCGCTTGATTTTGTAAGTCCATCCTGGACGATTCATTTGTTTAGAATATCAAGGCCCGAAGACATATGAAATTTTCAACCTACACGGAAGAGGGATAATCAATATAGGCCTAAATATGGTCAAACATTGTTCGATTTGGACGAAACTCACTGTACAGGGGTTTTCTGGGCCAAGGAACTCGAATCTGAGGTCGCTTTTACCAGGCGACGCTATCTAATCGTGGTATGTAGTCCACGTGATTTAGGTGTTAATAAATATAATGATTTAACTATTATGCTCTTAATTTTTAATTTTTGAAATAATTATCGCGGGCGAAGCCGCGGGCACATGCTAGTACCAAATAAAACGATTGTCTGTTGTCCGAAAGTAACGATCTGTACATGGAAAAGCTCCTCTCTACCTCCTCTGAAACGTGACCTAAAATGCCGAAAAAGACCTAAAATGCCGAAAAAGACCTAAAAATGCCTAAAATGACCTAAAATGCAGAAAATGACCTATAATTGCCACAAAATGGCCTTCTCTTGAAAATGACGAAAAATGCAAAATAAAGACAAAAAATGCAAAAACAAATTGCCCTTAATTAATTAATTATTTCATTATACACATTTATATATATTCAAGCTATCTTTTAACTTTCATATAAAAAAGATGACAATCATCAAATGCCTTGCCGTAATCATTAATATTTTTGTTGTCATTCTGCGTGAAAACCGAGTCAACATGTCACATGACTGAGTGTTTTGCTTTTGTTTTTTTGTTTATAGGTTTATCTCACTGGACCAGTGAAAGAATACATCATTTATTTTCGCTAGGACATCGGCTGTCACTTCATATCATTAATTCTCTTGGCGGATGTTATAGGAGTGGGACTATTTCCAGGAAAATGCTCACTCGTAAATAATGATCTTCCGTGACCTGCATGGGGTGAAGGCAGATCCTAAAACTGTTAGAGAGGAGAGAAATAGGCCTATAGATGAACGGATGGACGGACGCATGAACGGATTGCTTAATTTTCTTTGGTTGTTTGGTATATGGTTATTTAGGCCTAACGACTTAGGTCTGTGGTGTGCCGGAATTTTGTCCCGCAGGAGTTCTTTAACATGCCAGTAAATCTACTGATATAGTCTTGCCACATTTATGCACACACAAATGCATCGACCTGGGCCGGGATCGAACCCGTCACAATGGACACAGAAAGCCAGCAAGATACTAACTGCGCCACCCAGGTTGACTTCATTTTCGTTGTTTGAACATCTTTTTCAAAGCATCCTTAAGTTTTAAGTTGATTTTCAGAAAAAATGGATACCATATAAATAGGGATGGGTCCTCGATACTTTCGATACCTCGATACTCTCGATACTTGCATGGTATCGGCATCGAACGATACTTCAGAAAACTCGCTCGATACTTTTTGATACTTTTGTAATTCTGCAATTCTGCAATTAAGTGAGAATGCTAGTATTTTTTAACAAAAACTTGTAAGTGGACTGTTTAAAAAACTAAAATTAGTTTTAATGTAGAGTTTAAAACTAATTTTAGGCTACTGATGATATTAAATTTTGTCTCATTAAATATGCAGACTTAATCAATTTAGTTGGTATTACACAGTTCTCTCAAATTTTAATTTTTAATGTACCTATTTATTGAAACTGGAAATGTTGAAGGTATCGAGTATCGAGGAAAAATCATGTATCGGTATCCAGTATCGAGTATCGATAACATCTGGTATCGACCCATCCCTAAATAAAAACTATAGGCAAATTTATATGGTAAAGTAAAGTGTTCCCTACTAAAGGCCATGAAGGCCCAGAGGGTTCTGGGAGGTTGAGGCTCCCAGACTTTTAGACAGTCGGCACATGAAGATGGTAAGGTTGTCAGTCTTACGCACCGGCCGCCTTTACCCCCAAAATTGCTCCTGGTACTCATTTCTGTTAGAGGCTGAGTCGACCCCAGGGCCAAAGTGCCACCAGAAGGATTAGGACAATTGAAAAACTCCAATAAACTCATCGGGGATCGAAACCGCGACTTTCCGGTTTGTAGCACAACGCCTCAACCACTACGCTACGGCGTACCCATATATAAAATAAAAATGTTGTTAAAATATTATGCAAAAATTCCGTATAAGAAAATTTAAGTGTATGCTTATAATTTTTAAAATAATTTAGTAAGTTAAATATATTATTATATGCTTTAATGGTATTTGGCTTTGAAAATCTTCAACTTCAAACTTCAAGATGCCCTGAAGATAATGTTGAGTCATCGGGAGGTCTAGAGATAAGTCTTATCGTGTAATTTTGCTAGAGAAGGAACACTCTAGATTATTATATTCTAACACACAATGATAGCAATAATGTTTTATAAGGATATTTAGTGTATTCCAAAAAATCCACAAGACACTAGGCTGCTTGTAAAAAGGTTAACTTACTTGAAGTAGTGAATGTAATAAGGGGCTGTCTTGAAGATGTCAGTTTCGCAGGATTTCGTTCAATTTCACTTGATTGGCTCAATGTAATAGGAGCGTAACCTAAGCATGGGCGTGGGCAATGAACAAATTACTGCCACCACTACCATCAATATGCTACTAAAACCACTTTATTATTAATATTAATATTATTATTAATGCTATTATTACTGTTACTACTAATACTATTAATTTTGAATTTTTGCTATTATTATTAGTATTAAGATTATTGTTATTTTATTTATTATTGTTGTTGTCTACTTATGTTCCAAGTTTCAGCGCCATATAATGTTGTAGTTTGGAATAATGCATGAACATTTTGGATTGGAAAATAGAAGGAAAAAGAAGAAGAGGGAAGCCCAAAAGTGCTGGATGGATGGGGTGAAAAGGAGTATGGAGAGAAAAGGATTAAGTGAAGAAGATGCTATGGACAGGGACTTATGGAGGCAAAAGATTGTTGTGGGTTGAAGGAAAACCATTGTATTGTGGAATATTCCTTAATAAACAATATTATTATTATTATTATTATTATTATTATTATTATATAATCAACATCCTTGATTCACTGTAGCTGGACCTATAACTATGGATACAAAGAAAACCCGATCTAATACAAACACATGACTTACAATTTCACAGACCGTACTAAATATTCATATGAAATGCGAAACTTCCGTTGTCTTACCTGCATGACAGTAAAATGTTGGCTAGAAATGATTTCAAGTTTAGTGGAAGAAAGTTAATCATCCCTAGATGCTTATATCTAAGGTAATCAGCTGTGGTCAACTCCTTTTTGCCCAAATAACTCCAATTACAGAATTACTTTCACATTAGTTGCTTATAGTCATTTAGTTTAGAAATTTATGTGTAAACAAAATTTCCAGGGTGGGCAGCGGCCCTACCTTGCCCCCCCCTTCAGGACGCTCATAATTACAGCTAACCACAATAAAACGGATGTAAAAAAAATTACATCTCTATTCCTTTCTCTTATTGGTACAAGATAGTAGGGATCATGCAAGAATTGTAGAAACTAATTTAGAGCTTGAATGCTATACGAATTTACCTGCTGTCAGCAGTGGCGTAACTAGACCACTTGGGGCCCCGTGCAGATTTATTTTTGAGGCCCCCCCCCAGCAAAAGCTACCAACACGGCTATTTTTAACTTCTTTTTCTATGGCTACCTTTTTTCAGTTCGTCTCCATGGGCTAATCAATACGAAAAAATCTGATGTGAAAGTCACATAACTTCCTCTGCCCAAATAAAAGTTAGCAGTATTCACATATCCTTGTACAGAATCGCAAGACACAATTTTACGCTAATCTCTATATATATAAAAGGCTTTGTCCTGACTGACTGACTGAATGAATGATTGACTGAATGACAGGAATCAACGTACAGCCTAAACTATAACAGGTAGAAACTTGGAATTTTGATAGTACCTTCGTGTCCTAATGTAGATGCTCACTAAGAAAGGATTTTGAAAAATTCTGTTTCTAAATGCCAAAAATTAAATGTTTTTGAAAATACTTAACCCCTTTTTGCACAGATTTATCAAAACAAATTCTCAGAACGTATTGTTACCAGTTGTATCAGGTGGGCTTGGATTAAATGAAATGGATGTTTGACAAATTAGAGAAGGCATCATTATAATTCATATTATCTATATTAATAAAAGGAATTGTCCTCGATGTCCAGCGAAATCTACTGAACGCAGAGATCTGAAATTTTAAACATAGGTGGGCTGAAGGGTCGGAAAATGCACCTCGAAGCCGGAATTTTAATTTTAGTTTTCGATCGTGAGTTATGAGTGAAAAACGGGTAAAAAACGTGCATTTTTTGCGTTTTCAAAACATAAGTTTTCAGTTATACATTTCAATGTCAAATCAATTACAGTTGGCTTTGGCTATTTTTGCCATATCTTGAAAATAAAACTTTCGCGATCGCTTGAATGTTGTAAACCCTAAATATGGTCAAACGTTGTTTTATTTGGACGAATCTCACTAGACAGAGGTTTTCTGGGCCAAGAAACTCGATACTATCTAATCGTAGTATGTAGTCCACGTGATTTAGGTGTTAATAAATATAATGATTTAACTATTATGCTCTTAATTTTTAATTTTTGTAATAATTATCGCGGGCGAAGCCGTGGGCACATGCTAGTTATCCTATAAATACCTCTTCTTTCAATGATGCTACTAAAAGCGCAGGCTATATAACAAACTTTAAAAATAAAAAGAACAAGTGACTGCATAGGCTACGTTTATTGAAGTTTCCACCGTAAAGAATAATTTCCGAAATTTATCGAATATTTCCCTCAGATACTTCTTTACTCTATGTATGGCCAACAATACGTCTTTCTAACTTCACATTCTTATATAGAATAAGAGGCCGTGAAAGAGCGCGTATTCAGTTGTTCATCACGCAATTTGACAAAATTTCTACAAACAGTGGGTGAACAGTGGGTGGCTTGTAACTACCCTCAGAGAATTTTTTCGAAAAAAAGTTTCAAATAAAAGTTTTAGCTCTCAGTAAAAGGAACACATGTGCAAATTTTAAAGAAAATCGTTAGAGCCGTTTTCGAGAAAATCGCGAAAAACGAAAATTTCTTTATGTAAAGTCCCCTTAAAAATAAGAGAAATTTGTCGCCAATCTTCGAATCACATCTTTAGAAGGTACCTGACCCAAATATGAAATTTTGTTTTCATACGATTCTCCGTTCACAAACTTCCACACAGACACACACACACACAGACATGTTTCCAAAAATAGTATTTTTGGATTCAGGGGGCCTTGAAACGTGTATATATGCTAAAAACTCTACTTCGATTTTAGGGTCGAAAACAATAGGCTACTTCCTCTACCTGTAGTAGGCCTACCTATGGTACGGGCAGAGGACGTAAAAATAATAGACAGAATAAGGGAGCGAACTCATGCAGTACTTATTTGTTATTATATTAGTCCAGCAATATTAAGTTAACTGATTAACAAAATATAAATGTATAGCCTAATAATTACAACGTAATGAAATGGAAAAAGGTTATGTTTAAATACGACAAAGTTAACGAAATTTTAAGGTAACAAACAACAGTTTTAATTTATTCGGAGAATCAGATAATAAACTAGCAAAATCTGGATTATATTAATTCAAAATATATAATAGTCACATTTAAAATGATCTTTTTATAGCTTTTACATTAGAAAATTGTCTAATTGTCTCATGAAAGTTTATTTTCATAGCCAAATTGTTCTCGATGTATAACATTGCTAGTCCATTTAGTCTGATTTGGCTCATTGTTGAGCGCAAATAGTTTTTTATTAACTTCTTTCACAAGTTTCAAATGAAATGTAAATAGTTAAAAACAACTTTTCTCCTGATTTCTGTGTTGAATCAAAAGGGCGTTATTTATTTTGGAAAAATGCACTGCCTCGTTTTTCAAAATCAGGTGGTATATTAATTTTTATATTAGGGTGGGGCATCAATGGGGCCCCCATAGTAAGTGGGGCCTGGGACGGACCGCCCCTACTACCCCACCCTAGGAACGCCACTGGCTGTCAGCTATTCGTCCAGACTTTTTAGAAACAGAGAATTTGGTAACTTATGATCAGGGCCCGGATTGTGATGACCTAAAATTGTTTGAAAAATGACCTATAAAATGACCATAAATTTTAAAGAAAATGACTTAATAATTATAAAAAATAACCTAAAAACTGATATTTTATTTATAAAAAATTATTATTGTACACACAAAGCTATAGACTAGTTTGTACATAATTCTAAAAACTGTAAATAACTCTAGAGTTGTGAATGCTCTTTTCTCACGGAAATTTATACTGGCACTGAGGCACTGGCGAGTCAAAATTCGGCATTTACTTTTGTGGCCTGCCAGATTATATTGTTTTTTATTGAGGGTAAACAGTAGTTTGCACTCTCAAACCCAAGCAGGTGGCAGACTATGGTGCCAGTCAATCCAATAACAATAGTAATATAATACAAAATTTTGACGTTTCTTTGATTCTCATTTCCGACTGAACATGACAACACTTTTAACGCCGAATTTTTCCTTTTTGCATTAAACAAACAACACTTCATAGACAGCACCACTGGGGACGACAAAGAAGTTAATACACTCTATGTAAATGCATTAAAATGACTAAATAAGGAAGAAAATTACACGAAAATGACAAAATAATGACCTAAAATTGAAATAAATGCCCTAAAAATATAAAATGGCATAAAATGACAAAAAATGACCTAATAAAAATGCATTTCTATAATCTAGATAGGCTACCATGATTAGGATTTATCCACAAGTTGGCAATGTCTATGAAGCGTCAATAAAAAGATGACATGTCATCAGAATCCGGGCCCTGCTTATGATAAAATCAGTCACTCATGTGCAGTATAATCAAAAGATACCTAAATCCTAATGCAACAACTCAGAACTCAAGAGTGTGTAAAGGAAGGAAATGGATTTGCGTGATATAGTTCTAGCGCTCCTTGACTGGCATTTCAAACTCTTATAAAATTTGTTTCCTCGGGCCACACCTGAGGAATGGAATGTGCATTTGCACTGGAGAGACATGAAACGCTCTTGCGCTTGAGGGCGCACTTTATATGCACATTATGATAGCGAGGCTGGCGCCACGAGAATGCACTGACCTAAGGGATAAATACGTTATCCCGTAGCGCACGTCTGCTTTCTTTGTTTTGCTCACTCACATTCCACGCCACGCAGCTCTTCAGCCTGATTTCAAAGTACAATGCATTACAGTCATATTTCAATAGATTAATACTTATCTGTTGACATTACATGGCACTACTTAGGAGAAAAACGCCTCTAACCCTGGGACTTGAGATGACAGTGCTCTTTCAAATAAGCTCGTTATTATGTACTAGCTTAAAAGACCCGGCGTCGCCCGGGTTTTGTATTTTGTAATTGGAAATTAGCTTATGAAGGATTTTCAATTTTAAATTCTAGGTCCTTATATAGGCATTTATAATTTGAAATAGGAAGAACGACTTATTACACTCAAACTATTCCCTCAGAAAACGCTTGATATAGTTTTTTATGGCTCATAGAGGATCTAGAATTTTGCATCCCATCGCTTGTACAGTGCACAGCAAGCCTGGTAGAGGTTTAAATAAGAAGAAACAGAAATTCCTGTAACATAAAATTGTAATATCGAGGCGGGAAATTTCCCACTCTTATGTTACCATAAAGCATTATCACTTTCATACTTTTCTCTCCAAAAACCTGCGATATAATATAATAATATACACATTACCATACCTCGTTTTGTTTTCTCTATGTCCAGGGTAGAGAAAGTTATGTGATTCCATTATTTTAGTGGATTTCATTCTGTAATATTTATTTATAACATGAATTATTTTGATAACTTCTCTTATTTGTCAAAAGTGCATTTCATTTGTTTTTTTCCAAGCCCACCTGATACCATTTGGCAACAATATATTCTGTGATTTGGAATGGATAATTCTATGTAAAAAGGGATTAAGTATTTTCAAAAACATTTAATTTTTGGCATTTAGAATCAGAATTTTTCAAAATCCTTTCTTATTGAGCACCTACATCATGAAACGAAGGTACCGGTACTGTCAAAATTCCAAGTCTCTACCTGTTATAGTTTAGGCTGTACGTTGATTCCTGTCATTCAGTCAATCAGTCAGTCAGTCATTCATTCAGTCAGTCAGGACAAAGCCTTTTATATATATAGAGATTAGAGACGAATTTTTTCCTGAGTATTCTAATGCAATGTATGCATTTAATCTTTTAACGTTTGAGATACTCCGTACCCAGGCGGCTTCCTTTTGTTGCGAGGAAAAGTTTGTCGACAGCTCAACCCATGTTCTTTATTTTTACCTCAAGTCAATCAAAATCTAAGAATGTCCTGTGACGGCTGTGACAGCTACTCGTCTACTCCGTGTGGAACGGAACGCGGGGTTGAAAAATCTAGTTACAGTAAACAATAACACTTGTGAATTGATTGAAACGACGAGAGAACTGAAGTCAGTGATAAGAATGAGAGAATATTGCAACGTCGTTTTGGCATAATAGAACTTTGCGCCCCATGCTGCTCCCTTTCCACTCGCCACTCGCCTGGCAGCTTCCACCCCTCTCGGCTTCTTCGCGCGTGCCGCCTGCTCCACTTTCCCGCAACGCATACCTTCATGCCTGTAGCCGTTGCTCAACGCCGGTAATGCATAATTGCAATTGATATGTCACCTAATATTTCACAATAAAGAAAGCCCCTTGCACCTCCACATAATATTCCACAATTATAAAAACGACCCTTCCAACAAAATAGGCTATTTCACAATACAAAAAATACCCTTGTACCATACATAATATTTCATAATTATAAAAAACGCCGTATTATAACATAAAATGTGGCTTAATTGATGCAGGAAAATTCCCTTGTACCAACACTACTTATAAAAACTGATTCTTGCGTTAAAACTTATGAAATCCCCCTAACATAACTGTAATATACGAAAGCTTCCTTCAATGCTCAACATTCACTCGTAGCGTAGTGGTCAAGACTCCTAGCTATAATGCTAGGGGTCCCGGGTTCGAATCCCGGTCGATCCAAAATTTACTATTAGGAATGTGTCTCAAATAGGTAGTAGGGTGAGAGGAGACGGTAAAGGAAGAAAAGAAGAGAAGAAATAAATTATTTTTTTCTGTTTCATCAGTTCATTAAGAGATGGCGCCACCGTCGCTACTAGTAGTTCAAATGCCGCCGCTAGGGGAGGGAGTTAGAGAGTTGGAGTGAGGGACTCGCATGGGGCGCAAAGTTCGGTTTTCCCTTTTGGAAAGCGGAAACCAAGACCGATTTAGTCAGATCAATTCTAGAGTGATAGGGAAAAAGCGAATAAGTCAAAATTCCAAAGTTTCAGGAATGGCAAAAAACAATTTTTTTCCACAGCATTTTAACAATATTTAGATCAGTCCACCCAGATATTTTTACACAGTATCTTATACTATGTAAAAATATCTGGGTGGACGGATCTAACAATTGTAAAAAATGCTGTGAAAATAAATCATTATTTGTCTCTCCTAAAACTTTGGAATTTTGACTTATTCGCTTTTTCTCTGTCACTCTAGAATTAACATAAAGAAAGGGCGACTTAACAGTTAATTCCTTGGAAGCCACATGGGAAGGCCTATGTAATGAAAATCTTTTCTTTACATAATGAGTTAACTTGATAATATTAATATCTAACCAATTAACACATGTAGAAGGGAAATGTGATATGATCTAGCAAACGCTTTAGATAAACCTAGAACTCTATAATAAAAAATTCTATAACCGTTGTGGCACCTGAAGTAGTAGATTTTCCTTTAGTGAAACCATTTTGAAATTAAGGTATTATAAGTTTTTCCAAGAAGCTAACAATTCTAAGATAGATATATTTTAAAAATAATAATATTAGATGTAGTAGATAATAAAGATTGGTCTATAATTATTTAACTTATATCTACACTGTTCCCGTCTCTTAAGGCTTCGCCCTACAATTCACGTCACAGCAGCTCTCTACCGTACGTGTTCTATATGTCCTGCTTCCTTTTGAATAACATAGCCTATAGGCCAATAGTTTCAGAATTTCGGTTACATTTTATTTGCACCACTCTCTGTTTACAATTGTACCAATAGGATTAATATGTGCAGTTATAGGCTATATATAGGCTATATATATAGGCTACATATATAATATGTATATATACATATATATATATATATATATATATATATATATAATATTGGTCGATCTTACATTTTACAATGTTGATAATCACATTCTCTGTTGTGCGGATGAAAAAAAAGTTTTGTTACATGAGTTCGTTTGTGTCAGCGGAACTAGTTTTGTTATTATTATTATTATTATTGTTATTATTATTATTATTCCTTTCGATTAGGCTAGCTTAGGACCACGTGAAATAGTTGTCTTCATCTTGTCTTCCCAAAACTTCTTCATTCTTTCGCGATGTTGCTGTTTCCGTTCTTTCGTCCCGCTTCCCGTTTTCTTCTTGGGCTTCTCTGGAAATTTGCCATCAGATAATATTGCTTTCCTAAACTTTTCTCTGTTTGCAATATCTTCCTTTTTGATATTGAGTAAATTCGAATCTTCTTCAACTTCCTTTAAAAATGCTAGTTTAGTTTTTTTTTTCTTTACTTACGTAGTGATAAAAAATTTGTTTGGTAAGTCTGTCTCTTTCCATTCTGAAAATGTGACCATAGAATCTTAATCTTAATTTCCTGAAAGTACGGCCTATTTCTTCTGTTTGTTTGTGTAGGCCTAACTCCTTTTCTGGTCTCAGTTTGTATATGTTATTCTCCCAAATTGCTTCCTTAAGATTCTCTTTTCTGTTTTGCTTAGGCTATTCTTCTATCTGAGAAGGTGTTTATACACTCTGTTGCGTACAGAGCTTCTGGTAGGATTACAGTTTTAAATGCCTTAATTAAGCATTTTTGGATAATGATTTTTTGTTACAAATCTGGTGACAAATCTGGAAAGTAAGGTGGATGTGGGAGGCACTTGAAACGAATGTCATGGATGGTTTTCATGGATGCACGAGCAGCATGAGGACGGGAATTATCATGTTGAAGCAAAACACCTACACTCAGCAATCCCCTTCGCTTCGGCACCATCAGACTTACACATTTTTGGTCCATTAAAGGAGCACCTTGGAGGGGAAAAGTTCAAGTCTAATTAAGACGTCCAATCGGAGGTGCACGAGTGGCTACAGCGTCACCCAAAATAATTTTTCTCACGCGGTATCGAAGCACTTTCTATCCGATGGCGTAAATGCATTGAACTGGGAGGGGACTATGTGGAAAAAAATAATTTACAAGCAAGCATTCTTCCTGCAGTAAAATAGTGAGAAAAAATCGGGTGCGTGGAACGCCATGCGACAGAAGTAAAACTTCCATTTTTTTAATTTTTTAATTTGTTCAATTTTGGATTATTGGATTTTTCAATTTTGCATTGTTGGACTTTTTAAAGTTTAGGTTTTTAGACTTTTTAAACTTTGGCTCTTTGAATTTTTTAATTTTGGAATTTTGGATTTTTTAATTTTGGATTTTAAAAGTTTTGGATACTTAATTTTTTTTTAATTGTTTAGTTTTTGATTGTTAGATTTTTTAAATTTTGGATTTTTTAAATATTGGATTTTTTATTTTTTAAAATTTTATATTTTTGGATAACTTATTTTAATTTTGGATCTTTGGATTTTTTAATTTTGGCTTTTTTATTTTTTAATTTGTTAATTTTTGGACTTTTTAATTTTTTATTTTAGGACTTTTTAAATTTTGGAATTTTGGATTTTTCTTTTTGGATTTTTTATTTTATTTTGGATTACACCTTGAGCCTAATCATTGAGTTGATTGTTTTCTGTGTAGTCCGTCACAGCCCCACCACTTACGTGACGATACTGTTCGTAACACAACTTTGGGTTAGCTCTCGATTTACTCCTAGCGCGCCTAAAGAAGTTTCACTTCAAAAAATTAATTGCGGTTTTCATTTGATTCTCCCTCGTATAACATGGAACGAAGACTTTAAGAAATGTTGAATTACATTAATGATTAACGATGAAGCCTTGTAATTAAAGGAACAAGATAATAATAATAATTGTAATCTGTCTCAGCGGCTGATGTCCTGTCGTAAAACTACAAGGGTAAGTCCTGTTTCATAAAATTCAGCCTGTCTGATTGAAAAGCGGTAGATCACAAAAGAAACCATGAAATAGGATAAAAGTTTGTGTTCTGTATCGAGAGGAAAAGCCAGGCATATTATTATTTTTGATAGAGCGTTAAGGCAATACAAGAACAAAATATAGCGAAGTCCGAGATGAATTCCATATAAATTTATTACAGCACAACGCTCCGTGGCGAAAAAGCTTTATGACTTTCGTGTCTGGTATGCGAGCGACCTCTTTGTAAGCTGAATATTGTCCGAGTGTCTGCTATCTGACCCCTACTGAACTATAACAATGATAATAAAACGCATAAGTTCTTTCTTTCTTTGTCTCTTGCTTCAGTATAGAATCTCTTTTTATCTCCTCCAGTGCCTGCTGATTCGCTTTTGTTTCGTAGATGACGCCTTTTGTTTCTTAATTATGATTTACGATTGTGAACGGTTTTTCTATCCCATGGAAGTTTATTTATTTTTTGAACAAAGAAAAAAGTAGTTTAATACCGTGGTATTATTATTTTGTGTTCTTTTTAAAAGGTAATTTATTTAGGTTGATTTCCTAATCAGCTAAAATAAAAGCATGTTCTTTTCTTTTGCTAGCATGTATAACTGAGAGAATTATGTAGTCCTACCAGGAACATAGAAACGAATAAATTCTTGAAAGAATAGTGATTGCAATGGAATTGGTCTGACAGCAATACAATTATTGTGATGTTTGTGTGTCTACTCAATCTTGCAATTAACACGAATGATGGATTAGCTGTCAACTCTAAGGGAAATTTGTTTCTTATCTGGCTGGAGGATGGGAATTACTACCTGGAAACACAAGGTACCATGTGGAGATCGCAAAGAGCAAGGTTCAATAACATATAGCGGTGTCAAAGTGGAGAAGAGGAATGGCAATGAAAACTGAGGCTCCTCTCAATGGCAAATTGAAGTAAACAGCTAGAAGTTTTATTACTCCAAACCAATTTCCTTGAAATGTATTTCAACATCACTAGGGCAAGGCATTTGATGATTTTGCATCCTTTTTATATGAAGGTTAAAAGATAGCTCGAATATATATAAATGTCTATCACGAAATAATTTATTAAATAAGGGTAATTTGTTTTTGCATTTTTTTTCGCTTTATCTTGCACTTTTCGTCATTTTTAAAAGATAGGTAATTTTTTGGCAACTTTAGGTCATTTTTGGTATTATTAAGTCATTTTCGAAATTTTTAGGTTTTTTCAGCATGTTAGGTAATGTTTCAGTTTAGTTAGAGAGGAGCTTTTCCATGTACAAATCGTTACTTTTAGGAAAAAAACAATGGTTTTTTTTTATTTGAGAATCTCGCCCAAGTGTTGATAGTCAATTTTAATTCAGGTTTATTGTAAACACCATAGCAGTTTGTCTTGTAGCAATAAAGAATTATTTGTCTTTCTTTTTAAATGGCACATATTATTTGATATGGGCAATTTGGTAGGCATGCCAGTTCAGAAAGATTTTTTTTTTCGTTAAGGGTGTCCAAGTAGTATAAATTTACTTACTTCCTCAGCAACAAAATAAGTGTGTTTTACATTGTAAATCCATATATAATGCACTGTCAGCCATTAAATTGATTTTAGCAATTCATTGCTTAAAAAAAAAACTAATTATAAGTAATAATGGTAAATTTATTGGTCTTTGTTTAAATTTTGTGTCACTTTTTTTACTATTTTTAGGTTATAAGTGCATTTTTTATTTTGCATTTTTGCACTATTTTATAGTCATTAAATGCCTTGCCCTAATCATCACTTATCGTCATCGTCATCAGCTTCTTGTTGTTCCGTTGACTTAGAGGTAAAACTCACTAAGTGACATTTTCATGGGCCTGAGATAAATGAACTTTTGTGTGCATTACGATATTACAATTCTGTCAATTCTGCTCAGGCGCGGATACACGATTTCGTTTCTAAGGAAAGGGCAATTTTTGTGCGATTTTATCTATCTTCCAGAAAATTCGTTATAAAGAAAAAGTTGATCAAATTTTAGTTTGTTATGAATTTAATTATTATATTTGAACAATGCCCTGTCTTTAAGAAATGAAATAAAAACACATAGGTATAGAGAAAGAAAAAGCAATTTCATTTAAAGTAAGTAAGTATATACTAAATCCAATCTCTTACTAGGCCTAGGTGGATTACAGTTTTAAGTTTAGCCTAAATAACGAAACTATTAGAGAACAGTTTTCAGGTAGGCCTACCAAACAGTAACATTATGCTTATATTCTCAATACTCGCTTCGCTCCAAACCCCATGCTGGAGAAGAATTACCTTAGTATTGCCACAATGAAGTTATAAAGAGAAATATTAACATATTTTATTATGTTATTTGATCTTAATTATTATATTATATTCGAAAAAAATTACCATTTTTCAAGTATTCGCGCGAGAAATTATCTGCAAATGTATTATATCAGAAAACTCGAAGACGGGATTCTCCGAAATCAGATTAAAATGTGACAGAGCTACCACAATTGCCAGAGGCAATATTTACTGTGTTCCACTGTAGCGGACTTGTCATAATCGTATTAATTAAATAACTTCTGAAATAAAAAGAGTAAAATATGTTGCACAAACGTTGTTAAACATAAAATCATACCAAAAAAGCAAAGCTCGTCTCTGGGCTGTAATTATCATATCGTACAAATATTGAGTAGAGAAATTTACAAATATGCACACAAATTAAATACAATCTTAAAACAGTTAAACAGTTTTTACAAATAATTTAAAGTGAGAAATCCAAAAGTACAAGAACAGAACTCAATTCTACTTACACTTTTATATTCAGAACTCGCTTCCCTCATTGGGGGCTCCGCTGAGGTTCTCCGGAAAGGTTTTTTAAAATATCCATGGGAGGTAGAGTGCGTGTATTATTTTAGTCTACTGTATTGGCTAAATATTTTGTTTACGTAGATTTCATAGCCCATCTATGTAAATATTCAATTTAGCATTGCCTTTACGACCGGGAAAATCATACAAGTACACAAGTAAAAATGCAAGATTTCATCTACGAGTTATGATTAAAGAATATAAATTATGAAATTTCTTTAACAGATAGAAGAAAATGTTGTAAGTTCTGGACAAAAATATGTTAATTGGATTTAATTATTATGAACCTGAGACTTCAGAATGCGAGTCCAAGACGTTACTAATAAGTCCATCCCGTCAGGTTTACGGAAATAATTATTTCTAAACTTTCAGAGCCCTACGTGAACACTGTTTGATAATACACGTTGCCATGGAAACCGATCCCTTTTTCGGGAGTTTTTAGGGCTAATAATTATTATTTTTTTAATTTTCCTGTGGTTTACAGCCTAAAAGCTCTATGTGTACCAAATATCAAGTTTCTGCCTCATGTGGAACTGGGCAAACATTGTCAGTGAGTGAGTGAGTGAGTGAGTCAGTCAGTCAGTCAGTCATGTTACTTTATATTATAGGGATGACCAATAAATCCCTTAGCAACTAAATAATAGGGTTAGGTGTAACTGAGGCATTAAAATAATTTTTTGTGTGACCAATCTATAGTATGAAAGAAGCTCTATCGGTTGGTAAAATGGAGCAAGTTCTATCTCTTAGGTACAAAATATCTGCACATTAAGTTTGACCAACCTTGAAAATAAATTTGTAGCTACAGACAAAGTGGACCAACATATACACACGCAGAGTGGACTAAAGAAGTCTGCATTGGGCTAACCTTACACAGAACATTACAAATCCATCGCGCTAGGGCTTTGTCTGCGATTGTTACTTTCTAATATACTAGCAGGTGCCCGCGGCTTCGCCCACGATAATTAATTTAAAAATTAAAAATTAAGAGTATAATAACTATTAAAGCATTATATTTATTAACACTTGCACGCGAGTCATTTATAAACTAAACCATTAATAATTAATGAAACAGCTAACATTCCGGCTTCAGAGTACATTCCACGATTAGAAAGAGCCGTCAGGAAAAACGATCTCAGATTCGATTATGCAGTTCCAAAGCTAACTGTGAACACATAATACGTAGACCTATTGTTTCTCAACTGTTTGTTGACAGATGAATATGATGTGAATTTTATTTGATCAATTCAGTGTAATTTTCAGATATTATATATTGTTTCAAGGGAAGGAGTGATTTGTTTTGATTTTTACTGTCCGCGATACTTCGAGGGTTTAGCTGTCAATATATTATAGCTGGTGCCCGCGGGTTCGCCCGCCATTATTAATTGATTCCATGATTTTTAAGAAATATACACTGGTAGTATATTAAAAATGTTTGTGGTTCAGAGCTATGAAAATTGTAAGTAAAAATAAAATTAGAATATTTGTTCATTGTGTTCATTTCACTTAGGCTTTATATTATAAAGAAACGGTTTTCCTAATTTTGTACTCTTCGTAAAAGTTTAGATAGCGAGTGACGAACATCGCCGAGTATACCCGATGTTTCACGAAGCGGGCGAGCGAGTGAGCACGCTATTTAGGGCCGTTGAATTGTATAAGAGTAGATGCCAAACGATATAAAAATAATTCACAATGCAAACTTACTAAATTTAGAGATAATCCTCGGCGATATTTATTTTGTCGTGACCTGGGGTTCAAGTTCACACCAAAGTTTTGAGTAACAAGTGGTGTTATGCTTATCTTCCAGCTTGCTGGCCCAGGCAGAAGAATGTTGTGGACAAGTTTTTGGTGGGAGCTGGATAAAAATCTCCACTCTCACAACAAATTCTTATTTATTCTTCATTTATTTTGTGTGACCCCCGCAACGTAAGATCTAGAGACACCGGTACACACGTGGTGTGAGTATATTCTCCTTCCTTCTAAGAAAAGAGAAAGAATAATAAGCTGCACTAACTACGATTTATTACAACCTGAGATTATTGCTAACAATATGTGGCTGCCATAGAAACCAGTTATTTTTCTTTTATTTAAGTCGTTCAGTAAATTCAGATTATTATCATAGCATGATGTTTTGTTGCTATAGTTACTGGTATGTGGATCCGGGCAATAACCAGTCTCTTGTTGCTTCTTGTATATTTCACACTCAGTGAGGTCAATCTTCCAAATTGATCATTGTCTGCAGGGTGTTACATAAGTTGTTTCTTCATGTACAGAGTGTTAATGAATAACACCGAAATATTTTACCTGTGTATAGAGGGGACATAGACAAGCAACTTTTATTATGAGATTTTTGCTCTATGACGTAAAATGTGTATGCTACAGGGCATTAAGGGAGGACAGAAGTGTTGATTTAGCTATTTTGGTCAAAAAATGCGATTTTTGGATTTTAGTGTAAAAAATCAAGCATACTCTAAAGTATATATGTGAAAAATTTTATGCCATTTGGGCGCAAGGAACAGGCGTTTCTGACGCCATTTTCAAAGTAATGGACGTAATCCTCGAACTATCCTTTGTTACCTAGTCGTATTAATTATAGTGTATTTAGATGTAAAATATATAATATAAGTGTTGTGTAGGACTCCATTCATATTTAGTGATAGTACAATGTAATTATACAGTTATTAATTATAAAGGTATATTTATAGGTACAGAAGATGCTTATTTTTTACTCTGAGTGCATGTAGACTTTAATCGCTTGTTTTCTCAGTTTCAATTTTCATGTAAATTTGCCACATTCAAAATCTATCTTCTCCCATAAAAATATAGTTACAGCTATGAAATTTTTTCATAGTGTACTTTGTGAGGTGTGTAGTAAAATGTCTAATCAGATTTTTGGAATGGGTCTTAGTTTTTTAAAAATTAATATCTTATATAGAAATATATACATTTTTTATGAATTTTTTATTCCTCTGGGTAAAATATTTTTTAATACAAAAAGTATAAATAATATCAAAAATCTGAATCATTGAATCTGTTAAACAAGCATCATAGAATCTCACGTGAAAAATTCACATCCAGTTTTTAATATCTGTCGGAGGAGATAGATTTCAATTTTGATTTTAAAAAATCAATTAATTTAATTATATCTCAAAATCAAATTGAAATATCAAAATTAAATTTGAAACTTAAACATCTGTTTATGTTTTAATTAAGTGTGCAAAATTTCAAGTTTCTAGTCCAAATAGTTTAGAAAATCACTCTCAACACTTCGGTCCTCCCTTAAAGTCATTACAATTTGGTGTTTTAAGTCAATAATGAAGTGAAATAGGGTTAACATTTTCGTTAAATTGGCTTCATGCCTTCTCAGTGATCGATAAAAACCTAATTCTTAATCATTCATCAACAGCTATACTTCCTTTCTTTCTTTACCGTAGTTTCACCTCTCCCTTTTAGGTTTTAAGCGACCCAAGCCGCCCGGGCTTTACAAGGCCGCGACCTGTCGGGAGAGGGATTATCTTTGAATCACATACACACTTTTTTGACCAGACAAGGACATGGAGGGCCTCCCCGGATGAGTGATCAGCCCAATGCCGGGGCCACCTCCGAGACAATACGAACACATAGGACGAGACACACCATTCACACACACACTCACTCCAAACAAGGCGAGGATGGGATGAAGATGATAATGACGGCCAGATGATATCTGGGGACCACAAGGGCCTAAAGTTACCCGACATTTGTCTCAAAGGTGAGGAAAACCCCCAGAAAAAACCCCACCTAGGTAACTTGTCCCGACCAGGAATCGAACCCGGGCCCGCTGCGTGAGAGGATTGAACGCATCCCCTGAGCCACAAACAGCTATACCATAATTTTAAATTTTCATAATCAGCAACATTTACATACTAATCAGATGACTGCCCGCCACTGCATTATGTTTTTATTCCTAATTCCAGAGCTAATAAAAATGTTTTGTTTGTCTTTTTTTCCCTCAGTGTTAGATGATATCGATTGTAATTTTTCACAATTTTCCCGACCACTACACAATATTCACTGTTCCTTTGTTTCGCATCGTTTCAAGTATTAGAAGTCAGTGACGTGCATATCCTTGGGAGATTTTATGTTATAACGGGAAGAATTGAATCCATAGAGCAAAAATCTCCTAATAAAAGCTGCTTGTCTATGTCCTCTCTATACACAGGTAAAATATTTCGCTGTTATTCATTAACACCCTGTATTATTGTATACTTACTCAATGGCAATAGACAATTCCTAAACAAGCTACAGGAATATTATCTATTTTATGGAACCCGAAGGTTCATTGTCGCGCTTACCTGAGTCCGCCATTCAACCCTATTCTGTACTATCTCTATCCAACCATCCTCGCAAATCCTACTTCCCTTAAATCTATCCTAACATTGTCCTCCCATTTACGTCTAGGTCTTCCAAGTGGTCTTTTCCCTTCGGGTCTACTAGTCAATGCTTTTGCGATATGTCTTTCCTGCCCCATGGTCCAAGCATGCAACACGTCCAGTCCATTTCATTCCCCGTGATTTAATTACCCTTGATATGTGTGGTGAAGAGTACAAGTCATGAAGCTAGTCCTTATGCAGTTTTCTCCGACAGAGTATCAATGACAGAGCCTAAACTATATTAGGTAGAGACTTGGAATTTTGACGGTACCTGCGTTCCTACACCCAGTACGCATCCAGCTGTGGAGTGTTAAAATGAGCGCTGCAATTGAAAATCCCACCAGTTGTGAAATGCGGTCCTTCATAAGGTTTTTGTTGGCGAAAAATCACAAACCAATTGAAATTTATCGCCAGATTTGTGATGTGTACGGCAAAAGAATAATGAGTAGAGACCGGATTTTAAAGGGAAAATTTTCACCAAAAAAAGGACGAAAAAAGGGAAAATTATTGCCAAGAAAAGGTGGGAAAAAAGGAAAATTATTGCCAAAAAACGTGGGAAAAAAGGGATATAAAAGTAAGAGAGTGAAAAAATTCAACAGAGAAATACATGTTTGTTTTGTGTAAAGCCTTTGCTTGCTCTATTGCTGCTGACTCTGCAACATCTAATGACGGATGATATTTTTTGATTTTGTTGAAATTCTCACAGAGGAAAATAGCACACGAAATCCATGTTCCCCACCTTGTTACAATGGGAAACTTAGGCAATGGCAAGCCTGTGATTTCCCTGTAACGCTCTATTTTGCTGGGAGGAATTATTTTTTCAGTGGTGAATGAGTTAAAACAATTTTTAATGTTTTCATATTGCCAAATACTGGGTAATTTACGAATTTTTCAAAATAAATTAGAAAAAAAGGTACTGGAAAGGGAAAGTTCCTAAAAAAAGGGAAATGGGCCTAAAAAAGGAAAAAAAGGGACGTTAAAACCAGGTCATTTGCAGTTGAAACTTACTCAGTGATGTCCTGTTCAATTTTATCACGTTTTGTGATGAAATATAAAAAAAGGAATTCCCTTTAAAATCCGGTCTCTAATAAATTAATAATGAGTGAAAGCCGAGTAAGGTAGTGATGCATTGACTTTAAAAATGGCCGAACCAGTCTTCACGATGAGGACCGCAGTGGTTGGCCTAGTGTTGTGACTGATGAACTGGTGGCGAAAATCAACGACAAAATCCATAAAAATCGTCGTTTCTCGATTACGGAACTCTCTGAACATTTCAAGCAAATCGCAGGTGGCGGATTTCGACAGAGAGGGTATCGCAAAGCTTGTGCCACGGTATGTTAAATGCCTTAATTTGAATGGCGATTATATAGAAAAATACCCTAAGAGTCTACCTTCAAAGTGTTTGTAATAAAAAAAAATTCACATCGTTTATTAAGTGCCAGTATGGTACTTTATGAGATTGTGTGGGGGACGAAAAAATGTCTGTCCGTCTGTCTGTCTGTCTGTCCGTGCGTCTGTACGCACCATAACTCAAGTACGCTTTTTCGGATTTTCATGAAACTTGGTATAAACATTCATAATGTCGATGGGAAGAACCCTATTGATATTGAACCAAATCGGTTCACCGGTACCGGAGTAATGCCCAATTTAGTGCCTATTTTAATAGATTATGGCGCCTTTCTCATAGAAAGCCGCCATCACTCAAATACGCTGTAACGGATTTCCATGAAACTTGGTATACCCATTTATGACGTCCATGAGAAGTGCCCTATTGAATTTGAACCTAATCTGTTGACCGGTACCGGAGTAAAACCCAATTTAGTGTATATTTTAAAGACGCGGTAACTCAAATACGCTTTACCGGATTTTTATGAAACTTGGTATACACATTTACAATGTCCATGGGACGACGTCTATTCATAATGGATAAACTCGGTTGATCTGTTTCGGAGTAATGCTCAATTTAGTGCCTATTTTATGGCAATATACGTATTCGAAAGAATTTATAAAAAAAATGAAAATCTTGACAACATAGCCTATTGTTTTACTGTGATCTTATAAGGCCTTGGAAATTAAAATACAGGTAGCTATGACAAAAAACACTATTTTTTTACATGCGCTTATCCAACTAGACCGTTAAAATAACCCAGGTGGCCGAGATGGTAGACCTTTCTTCTTCCGTAAGCCCTGCTTAATGAATAAATCTGGAGCTTAACATGGAAATCAATTAAAAAAAGCATAATTGCAGTCATAACTGATTAAACAAAAACATACTGGCACTTTGTTACATCAGTTTACCTGATTTTATTTTTTATTTCAAAATGTCTGTTACTTTCTGGACAGCCCTCGTATTAACATATACCGGTAAGTTACAATGTGTAATATTTTAACCGGTGGCCTTTAATTATTATAATTACTTAATTGTGACCAGTTATAGTATCATAATTATTAGGCCTATACCAGTTACATAATGAACTCTATCATATTATTTGCATTTTACTTGTCTGTATAGTTGAAAACTATTGTTCATAACAAGGCTAAAAACAGTTATAACTCGATCGGTAAGACCTGAGCCAAACACGCGCAGATAGCTTATCATCCGCCGGAAGCAATGGAGTAAGGGCAGAAGAGAATGCATTTACTGTACTATTCATTCCAAACTATGCGGTTCATAATAGCCCGTAACTATTGAAAACAAAAATAAAGTGAAAAAAGTATTTGCTTTTTAGTTATGAAATATTATTTAAGTAATGGTATATAACTCACAGAATATCGCTGTTGGGTCTTCACTATTGAATGCTGTGAGGCTAACTAAGATTTTTTACACGGTCTGTACAGCATGAACTAGCAAAGAACATCACGTGCTATGAAGGTCGGGCAGATCTAGAAAACGTCATCGTAGACTACTGCGCAGTCGTTTGTTTGGCTCAGGTCTTACCGATCGAGTTATACATTAAGTTGAGTTACAGTCTAATCTGAAGCTTAACCAATAAGAACCTGATTGCTAAAGTGTTATTCTATCAAATTCTTTCATCTAGATTAGACTTATTCATTTAAATTCCTATTCATAGGAATTATCATGTAACATTTATATTTATATAACAAAGTTTTACCAAATCGTGTAAAATCTCTTCAAATGAATTTTATCTCTTCTATTCCTAATTTACGAGGGATGTTCTGAAAGTAAGTTTCGTCATTTTTTTTTTCACATGGAAACTTTATTACCAAAACAAATACACCATGCAATCATGAAATACACCCCTTGCACTATTTTTCAACATAGTCTCCACCGACATTGAGACATTTGTCATAGCTTGCAATCAGTTTGAAGAAACCACTCTGCTAAAACTCGGTGCCCTGCTATGCAAGGAATTGTCGGACAGCCTTCTCCACCTCAGCATCGTTTTGGAAGTGACGTCCCGAGAGTGCGGCTTTCATTGCATGGAACAGGTGCCTTCCTTCACTGAACATGCAACACCAGCGACCAACAATTTGATGAGACATGACCTCTTCACCATACACAGTCTATAGGCGTCCATGGATGGACACACTAGTCCTACATGCCCATTCATACCGGATAACAGCATGTACTTCCATTGTCGACCACGTTTTCAGAACACGTCCATCTGCCATCGTGATTTGTACTCAAATAACCTCGGGCACGCCAGTCTACTGCTACTCTCTCTTCTTCGGGACTCTACTCATGCATCGTTTCTCCTCTGCTGACGCTCTTTCCGTCGTTGAACCAGCAATAGGTGTCGATTCTTATGGCAGTTGTTTGCTTCATCTGCTTTACCATCTTCACTTTTTTAAAAAAAACGACGAAACTTACTTTTGGAACATCCCTCGTACAATCAATCGCAAGATACAGTTTGTAGGTTTCAACTTAAAATGAAGTCGTGTCTAAAATATTGTGTACAGTCAATTTTGCTAATGCTCATAGCGTCAGTCTTTTAATGTAAAACCAAAATATAGTTCAGTCCTATCACACATTCACTAGATATTATGGGATAAAAAGTAGTTAGTACCTTAATGCAACTTATGATTGTTTGTTTGCTGCCGTCTGTCACAAGTAATGCATCGATACAAGTTAAGTAAGTAATTCGTTTAAACAAAAACATAATTTCTTACGTTATTTGATCTTAAATATTATATCATGTCAGAAAATATCAGCACTTTTCAAATATGTTGACGAGAAATTATCTGCAGACCAATAGTTTATTCTCTGTCAGTCAGTCAGTCAGGACAAAGCCTTTTATATAAAGTATAGAGATAAGTTATAACTTATAAGAGATTGCAAGATACAGTTTAAAAGGCAGAGGCTAAAATAATACACATTGTAACACATTTAACTTATGTGTTAATATAAAAATTACATCATATATTGTAAATGTTATTGGCGACTTTCCCAGGATATCCTAGACCAGCGTTTCTCAACCTATAGTTGGTGCAGATGGTCCGCAGACAAAATTAAAACATATAAAGCAAGTGGAAAGTAAAGAAGTAAAATTTTTTCTCATATTTTGTTATAAAGACTTATAATTAATACCCCAAATATTAAGAATATAGGCCTTCTTTTAAAAATGGGATGTATAATTAGGGGTCCGTAAATTTTTTAGACATTTTAGAGGTCCTCGGGTTCAAAAAGGTTGAGAAACTCTGTCCTAGACTATATTGAGGATATAAGTTGGGAAAACTTACAGTACATAAATATTGAATGTTCAGTTGATGTATAGTGCTGTATGCATAATTGCTCTTCATTTAATAAGCAAACCAGCACTACTTGAAAGCGGTTGATACCTGACAAGCATACGATGCGTGTAATGTTTAGCATGCACGACTGGAGTGAGCTAGCACGCTCTTCAGTTTGTCTTCGGCATTTGATAATATATGAGTGCGAGTCACACATCCAAATGTTATCATATAATCTCTCCCGCTGTTTGAGTCTAAATATTATAATGTACTTAATAAATTTAAAAATGTAGGCCTACTATAAATTTATTACAATTTTCAAAATAATATGTTATTAATGATATGTATCTAATTTTTCATTACAATAACGAAATATCTTTTGTTATTAAGTCAATAAATTGAGTTAGCTATAATATACAAAAAATAATAATAATATTAGTTATACGTATAACTCGATCGGTAAGACCTGAGCCAAACACGCGCAGATACCTTATCGTCCGCCGGTAGCAATGGAGTAAGACAGAAGAGAATGCATATACTGTACTATTCATTCCAAACTATACGGTTCATAATAGCTCGCAACCATTGAAAACAAAAATAAAGTGAATAAAGTATTTTTTTTAGTTGTCAAATATTATTTAAGTAATGGCATCTAACTCACAGAATATCGCTGTTGGGCCTTCACTATTGAATGCTGTGAGCCTAATTAGGATGTTTTTACACGGTCTGCACAGTATGAACTAGCAAAGAACATCACGTGCTATGAAGGTCAGGCAGGTCTAGATTACGTCATCTACGCAGCCGTTTGTTTGGCTCAGGTCTTATACGATATTATACTCGTATTTAAATGTTGCCAACATTGCTATATATATATATATATACTTTTTAATACAGCAAGGGAATCTCTTAATGCATGAAAAGAGCTAGTTCTTTATCTACTTTAGAAGACACACCAAATTACTTTACAGATTATACAGTTTTCATTGGTAAGGTGCCTCTGCTCCTATCAAAAGGTTTCTCATTTCGATATCATCAAGAAGGGGAGGGGGAGGATTAAGGGGGAAGGGCTACTGTGTCAAGTCACCAGTGAAAGAACGTTTGTTTAAGTGAATATAGTTCGTGATGCCTAATTTTGCATTTAATTCTGTTAAGAATAGGTATACAACGTTTCTTGGAATACAAAAAAGACCATGTTATAGTTTAAGTGTAGGCCTATATTGTAATATTTTATAGTCTATTTTCTAACTATGTAGGCCTACACATTTTTAAAGCATATTTTAGGTGCCTAATTTCTCTTTTAACGGCATATTTACTTGTTTTAACAGCCTATTTTAGGTGCCTAAAACTAATTTTTAGAGCCTAAAATGCCAGGTCATGCCTACGTAAACTTTGAAAAAAAGAGGTAGCATTAATTAGTAAAGAATGCAAGTAGGCCTACATAAATTATATGCCAGATTAAGTGCAAATGTAAGCACGACACCAAAGCAAGTTTTCGAGATGAAGGCAGCGAGCCCGGGTTCGATTCCTGGTCGGGACAAGTTACCTAGGTGAGGTTTTTTCCGGGGTTTTCCCTCACCTGTGAGACAAATGTCAAGTAGCTTTAGGCCCTTATGGTCCCTGGATATCATCTGGCCATAATTATCATCTTCATCCCCATCCTCGCCTTGTTTGGAGTGAGTGTATGTGTGAATGGTGTGTCTCGTCCTATGTGTTCGTGTTGTCTCGGAGGTGGCCCCGGCATTGGGCTGATCACTCATCCGGGGAGGCCCTCCATGTCCTTGTCTGGTCAAAAAAGTATGTAAGTTATGTGATCCAAAGATAATCCTTCTCCCGACAGGTCGCGGCCCTGTAAGGCCCGGGCGGCTTGGATCGCTTAAATCCTAAAAGGGAGAGGTAAAACAACGATAAAGAAAGAAAGAAGAAAAGTATATTTTCCCGTCTAATTAAAGTGCTGCTTTAATTGACATAATCCAGGTCTGCCAAGTTGTGGTCATTTCCCGAATCCGTACTCCCGAATAGATGCTATTCCGAGCTACCTTTTAATGAATGCCAGTTTCCCGAAACCAAGATCCCGAATTTCGTTTACTATTCAAGTTTCCCGAATATAATCTGGAAAAATTATAAAAATCTTATGTGAGACTCACATAACTTCCTCTGCCCAATTAAAAGTGTATCTCTTAGTATAGTAGGCCTACTATTGTATTAAATAGCCTAAGTAAAGTGATCCCTATACAGGCCATGGAGGCTCAGAGTGTTCCAGGAGGTTGAGGCTCCCAGATTTTGGACAATTGGCACGTGAAGATGGTAAGGTTATCACCCTTACGCACCGGCCGCCTTTACCCCCAGGATTGCTCCAGATACTAATTTATGTGAGAGGCTGAGTCGATCCCAGAGTCATAGTGCCACCAGTAGGATTAGGCCAATTGAAAAACTCCAACGACCTCATCGGGAATCGTACCCGCGACCTTCCGGTTTGTAGCGCAGCGCCTCAACCACTAATCTACACTTAGGCCTACTGGTTGTAAAAATGAAGAGGATGTCGTTACCATAGTTATCATATCCCATCCCCATACTTTATATAACCCAAATAAAATATGATATAATGCACTCTCGTAACTTTCTTCACTCTAAACAGGGCTAGTACATCTTTTTCACTTCACATTCTGATATACAATAAGATGCCATAATGCAAGGAGCGCGTATTCAGTTGCTTCAACCTGATGCAAAGATTTATTGTTCACTGAGTAGGACTTGAGTAACCACGGTTGGCTTATGTTTCAATTAACTATTTTAGCTCTTAGGGCCGGTATTATAACCATGGTTTAATCTTCAGTTTTAGTTTAAACTTTAGTTTTTGAGATTTTTGCGTATTATAAACGATAACTACAAGTTAACCTTAAGTTTCACTTAACTGGACCTTTTCTACCGTTTAACCTACAGTTTAAGACGTAATAATTATTTTAATGAAAACGGCTATAAATAAATGGTGCAAAAATATGTTGCACAAACTTTCTCCCATATACTTGTTAAAGGCTAGCACAGAAAAAAGTAAGTTACAGAGACAATTAAATTTTTCTTATTACATTTTCATAAAACTAACAAGTAGACTATCTAGAACGGAAAGCATCAGGGTCGATCTTTATGTTCAATGCTTTTACTGTGAAATAATAATAATAATAATAATAATAATAATAATCAATGGCAGTAAAACTGCATATTATTAGTAATACTACTACTGGAAAATTTAAATATAAGTCGCACCTTGGGATGAATCAGTCCCACCCAACCCACCCTCACCGATGCAGTTTCTTTTCTACCACGATCTAGCGAATTCTTCTGTCCTCGTATTATGAAGGAACTCGTGATTGGACGTTGGAGGTATGACGTCACACCGCTAGACGAGAGGTGACAGGCTGACAGACCTTGCGGGAGATATAATATGCCACATTTTCGAAACCTATAAACAGTGTATCGTACATTATTCGAAAATGCAAGGGCGCTTCGTCACGGCTGCCGCCTCCGCACGGAAAGAATATAGAAGGTTGTATATTGAAACAAATACTAATACAATATCATTTTTAAGAGCAACTAGCGTGTGCCCGCGGCTTCGCACGCGATAATTATTTCAAAAATTAAAAATTAAGAGCATAATAGTTAAATCATTATATTTATTAACACCAAAATCACGTGGACTACATACCACGATTAGATAGCGTCGCCTGGTAAAAGCGACCTCAGATTCGAGTTCCCTGGCCCAGAAAACCCCTGCATAGTGAGTTTCGTCCAAGTCGAACAATGTTTGACCATATTTAGGCCTATATTCAATATCCCTCTTCCGTGTAGGTTGAAAATTTCATACGTCTGTGGGACTTGATATTCTAAACAAATGAATCGTCAAGGATGGACCTACAAAATCAAGCGATCGCCCGCGATAATTATTTCAGAAATTAAAAATTAAGAGCATAATAGTTAAATCATTAGGCTATATTTATTAACACCTAAATCACGTGAATTACATACCACGATTAGATAGCGTCGCCTGGTAAAAGCGACCTCAGATTCGAGGTACTTGGTCCAGAAAACCCCTGTATAGTGAGTTTCGTCCAAATCGAACAACGTTTGACCCCATTTAGGCGTCGCGTGGTAAAAGCGACCTCAGATTCGAGGTACTTGGGCCAGAAAACCCCTGTATAGTGAGTTTCGTCCAAATCGAACAACGTTTGACCATATTTAGGCCTATATTGATTATCCCTCTTATAATAATAATAATAATAATAATAATAATAATAATAAAATCAGGTAAACTGATATAACAAAGTGCCAGTATGTTTTGTTTAATCAGTTATGATTGCAGTTATGATATGCAGAATATAAAAAAAAAAGGGTTTCGGGATTTGAGCCATGGAACTCCAGAATGTGACGCCAAGACGTTACCATCTCAGCCACCTGGGTCAGTTATGGGATAAGCTCATTTAAAGCAATAGTGTTGTCATAGCTAACTGTATTTTAATTGCCAAAGCCTTAGAAATCACAGTAAAACAAAAGGTTATGTTGTCAAGATAACTGATTTTCATTTTTTTAAATAATTTCTTTCGAATACGTATATTACCATAAAATAGGCACTAAATTGAGCATAACTCCGAAACAGGTCAACCGATTTTATCCAGTATCAATAGACGTCTTCCCATGGACATTATAAATGTGTATACCAAGTTTCATAAAAATCCGGTAAAGTGTATTTGAGTTACCGCGTCTTTAAAATAGACACTAAATTGGGTTTTACTACGGTACCGGTCTACCGATTTGGTCCAATATCAATAGACTTCTTCCCATGTACATTATAAATGGGTATACACAGTTTCAAGAAAATCCAATAAAGCATAGGCCTATTTGAGTTATCGCGACTTCTTATATATTAACATAAAATGCACTAAATTGGGCATTATTCTGGTACTGGCCAACCGATTTGGTCGAATATCAATAGACGTCTTTCCATGGATATTATAAATGCGTGTACGAAGTTTCATAAATATCCGATAAAGCGTATTCGAATTATTGCGCCTTTAAAAGATACACTAAATTGGGTTTTACTCCGGTACCGGTCAACAGATTAGGTTCAAATTCAATAGGGCACTTTTCATGGGCGTCATAAATGGGTATACCAAGTTTCGTGGCAATCGGATACAGCGTATTTGAGCTATGGCGCCTTTCTAATATAATCTATTAAAATAGGCACTAAATTGGGCATTACTCCGGTACCGGTGAACCGATTTGGTTCAATATCAATAGGGTTCTTCCCATGGACATTATAAATGTGTTTTCAAAGTTTCATGAAAATCCAAAAAAGCATATTTGAGTTATGGTGCGTACAGACACACGGACAGACAGACAGACAGACAGACGGACAGACAGACGGACAGACATTTTTTCGTCCACCACACAATCTCATAAAGTACCATACTGGCACTTAATAATAATCCTCTTCGGTGTTGGTTGAAAATTTCATATATCTGCGTGCCTTGACATGATAAACAAATGAGTCGACCAGCGTGAGCTACAACATTCAAGCGATCGTAATGGTTTTATGACAAAAATAGCCAAAGCCTACTGTAATTGATTTGACATTGAAATGTGTAACTGAAAATTGATGCTTCGAAAACGCTAAAATACACGTTTTCTGCCCGTTTTTCACTCATAACTCAATAACGAAACCAAAAACTAAAAATGTAATATGCCGAAAACCTTCCCGGGAATGTACTCAACAACTTCCCAAAGTTTCATGGCGATCGGATGAATGGTGTAGTAATGCATAAAGGACACACACACACACAGACACACATACATTCATTTATATATATATATAGATGAATAGCTATTTATTTTAGCTGTGATTGAAATCAACTTACACTGGGCAAAACTGAGTTTAATTTTTATTTAACCGTTTCTGGAATAATAAAATTTCTAGCTTCAATTTCTCTACATACATACATACAAACAAATACAAGCGAATTAGCAGATTTTATTGTTTTTCTTTTATTTCCAAGGCCAATTCGTCTTCTTTTTCAGTCAACAGGTCTACCAACACCATTGCACTACGGTTTAACTTAACCAGAACATTATAAAACGGCAGCTAGCGTTAAACTTTAGATTTGGTTTAACTTAATCTAAAGATCAACTTTGTTTATAATACCGGGCCTTTAGTGTAAGCACATCATGCACAAAATTTAAATAAAATGGTTAGAGCCGTTTTCGCGACATTTTCTTGATGTAAAGTCCCCTTAAGAATAATATAAAATCGTCGCAATCTTCGTGTCCTAACCTCAAAAAGTACCTAACCTATAAACAAAATTTTGTTTTCATACGCTCTGGAGCAAGGCTGTTCACTAACACACGCAAAAACGTAGATGTTTCTGAAAATAGCATTTTTGGATTCAGTAATGTGGATTTGTATTTATGGATTTATTCTTAATTATATTGTTTAACGTTAAAAATATAAATAATTAAACGAACAAAACTAATCTTGTGCTGGCATATAGGCATACAAATTTGAAATGAAACAATTAAAACGAACCATAGATTCATGAACCTTACCGTGGCCTCAAATCATGCATAAATATTTTTATTAACTTATAACGATTGATATAATTAAAAAAAACAGTGCGTGGAACGCCACGCGACAGAAGTAAAACTTTATTTAATTTTTTCAATTTTTTATTAATGGATTTTTTCAATTTTGCATTATTGGACATTTTAATATTGGGTTTTTGGACTTTTTTAATTTTGGATTTTGGACTTTTTAAATTTGGATCTTTGAATTTTTAATTTTCGATTTTTTAAATTTTCGATCTTTGAATTATTAATTTTTTTATTTTTTAAATTTTAAATTTTTTATTATTAAATTTTTTATTTTATTAATTATTAAATTTTGGATTTTTGGATGTTATAATTTTTAATTTTGTTTTTTTAAATTTTGGAAATTTGTATTTAATAATTTTAGATGTATAATTTTTTTAATTTTGGATTTTTGGATTTTTTAATTTTGGATCTTTGAATTTTTTAATTTTGGATTTTTTCAATTTTGATTCTTTGAATTTTTTATTTTTTGGATTTCTTAATTTTGTAGTTTAGTTTTTTTAATTTTGGATTTTTAGATTTTTTCAATTTTGGTATTTTCGATTTTTTAATTTTTAATTTTTAAATTTTGGAATTTATTATTTATTAAATTTTGGATTTTTGGATGTTTCAATTTTTAATTTTTTTTTTTAACTTTGGAAATTTGTTTTTTTAAATTTTGGATTTGCGCGGTAATGAACCTCCGGGTTCCATAAAATAGATAATATACCTTTAGATTGCTTAGGAATAATGTCTATTGCTATTGAAGAAGTAAGGTCTGAAAAATTTCCTTTGAATACTCCTAATCATTGAGTTGATTGTTTTCTGTGCAGTCCGCACCGAAACAAATCGGTTTTGAGTGTGACTGATTGCCACCCGGGAGAGAGAAAGAGAAATAAAAGACCTCAGATTCGAGTTCCCTAGCCCAAAAACCCCTCATACTGTGTTTCGTCAAAACATTCAATGTTTTCTCATTTAGGCATGCATTCAATCTCCCCTTCTGTCTACCTATATTAAAAAATAACATCTCTGCGAATCTTAAACAAATTAATCAAAATAGCAACCGAGCAAGGCCATCTTGAATTAATTTCACAATTGAATACTATCTTGCTAATAAGAACGTATTTAAGAACCTTGGTTTTTTCCAATAGTATAATTCCTCGTGCGTTTCTTATTAGTCCACAACGTTCGCTGACTCATTTCTCCCACCTTTCAACCTAAATACGAATAAAATCACAAAGTGGCATTATAATTAAGCAATTCTGTGATTTATTTACCTTACACGGGCATTATGCTACTGTGAACAGTAGACCTCGCTTAAAAAAAAAAGGAATTCAAAAATAATTTTTTTACACCTAAGGTACGTAATTTTAAACGGATTTTAAACTTTCTATGTTATCTGGTCATAAATTTATGTTCATCGAATTTACCCCCCCCCCCAAAGGTAACCTTGTAATACATGTACATATACATAATGAATGGTCATTCATTACTAAAACGCATAATGGACTACATAAACCGCCATAAATGGATAAAATGGGCCAAAACACGCCTTTTAATATATTTTTAAAAAGTTCCAAGTACTATAGTACCTGCAATACTACATGTAAATTAAAGTATGACCAATGCATTTTGCAGGAAATTTTATGCTCTTTCGAATGGTGATAGACAAATGTTTGCGAGGAGTAGGTATCTAGGAGATTTTTCCGATAAACTGAAAAAAGTGCGAAAATTTCGAGGCTTTTGGCTCACAGATAGTTGTCCCTAGGGCTTTCGAGGTCGAAAACTTAGATTTACACTACTCTTACAATACCAAACAATATAAGAAAGAAAAATCTTTTACCCTAATTAATGCAAGGTGGACCCTTTTTTCGCTATCTATATACCGGACTATATGTGTGTTCTCGAAAATATTTAATTTTTGGCATTGAAAACCAAAATTTTGCAAAATCCTTTTTAGTTTGCACGTACATTATGAAACGAAGGTACTGTCAAAATTCCACGTCTCTATTTATTATAGCCTAGTTTAGGCTCTGTCGGAGAAAACTGCATAACGACTAGCTTCATGACTTGTACTCTTCACCACATATAGCAAGGGTAATTAAATAACGGAGGATGGAATGAGCTGGACATGTTGCGCGCATGGGGGAGGAATGATATAACTTATCTCAGAAGTATTGAATGGGAGACCCGAAGGGAAAAGACCACCTGGCATGGGGCGTATTTCGCTACTTAAGCGCCCCTAGGTAGAGAAAAATATTTTCGCCCCCTTATTTCCACATGAATGTAGGCCTGCCACAATGTTATCTACATTAAGCATTATTGTAACTAAAATAGTAGGCTAATAATAATAGTAGTAGCCTAATAATAATAATATATAATAATATATAAATAAGTAGCCTAAATAAATAAACAGGTGCGTATTGTTGTCAATGTTATTCATTTCTATTTCATTGTGCGTTACATTAGTTTACTATTTTGAAGAGTTATGAATAAAATGTTTAATACTAGGAGGTGCCCGTGGCTTCGCCCACGATAATTCTTTTAAAAATTAAAAATTAATTGCATAATAATAATTATTAAAGCATTATATTTATTAACACTTGCACGCGAATCATTCATAAACTAAGCCATTAATAATTAATGAAACAGCTAAAATTCCGGCTTTAAAGCGCCCCCTGGGAAAACTATATCAGAATCGATTATGCAGTTCCAAAGAACCTATAAAGGAGGCCATGGGTGAACACATAATACATATTGTTTCTCAACTGTTTATTGACATGAATATGATGTGAATTTTATTTTATCAATTCAGTGTAATTTTCAGAAATTATATAATGTTTCAAGGGAAGGAATGGTTTGTTTGGATTATTATTATCAGCGATATTTCAAGAAATAAAACCATCAATATTTTACAGCTGTTGCCCCCGGCTTCGCCCGCCATTATTCATTGACTCCAGGATTTTTAAGAAAATTCCACTGGTAGATTATTAAAAATGTTTGTGGTTCAGAGCTATGAAAATTGTAAGTAAAAATAAATTAGAATATTTGTTCATTGTGTTCATTTCACTTAGGCCTTATATAATAAAGAAACAGTTTTCCTTCCTAATTTTGTAGTCGTCATGAAAGTTTAGACTGCGAGAGACGAACATCGCCGAGTATACCCGATGTCTCACGAAGCGGGCGAGCAAGCACGCTATTTAGGGCCGTTGAATTGTATAAGAGTAGATATTAAAAAAAACAGTAACAGCTTAAAAGCCGCCCCTTCAAATCTGCCGCCCTAGGCAGCTGCCTAGTCTGCCTAGGCTTAAATACGGCACTGCCACCTGGAATACCTAGACGGAGGTGGGAGGAAAATGTTAGGATAGAGTTAAGGGAAGTAGGATTTGGGAGGGTTGATTGGATAGAGTTAGCACAGAATAGGGTTGAATGGCGCGGCAATGAACCTTCGGGTTCCATAAAATAGATAATATTCCTTTAGCTTGCTGAGGAATTGTCTATTGCCATTGAGTAAGTTAGTTGATTCTCTGTCAGTCAGTCAGTGTATATATATATATATATATAGAGAGAGAGAGAGAGAGAGAGAGAGAGAGAGAGAGAGATAGAGATAGAGAGAGAGAGAGTGAGAGTGAGAGGGAGAGAGAGTGAGAGTGAGAGAGAATGAGAGGGAGAGTGTTAGAGAGAGAGAGAGATGAAATGCTTTTGCTTCCTGTGGGCTACTTTTAGGTTTAACAGCATTGTATGGCAATGGCATGAGGGATGATAATTTTACCTCGTCCTTCTACGGAGTATTCATGACCTCTGCATGGATAAGAACTTAGCTCATATCCTATGCAGGACATAGGCTTTAAGTTGCTAACGAACACATCAAAGGCTGAGTTCCGAGATCCTACGATTGCATATGTTTGTCGGGCTTGGTTTACGACATCATCCTCACATGTAATCATCTGTTTTTCTTCCAATCCTTCATTATGAGGCTGTTATCCTCTATTGTGCAGCGCGAGCAGTAATCTCCATTAAATATATGTTAACCATAACACAACTCAAGGTTCACAATGCATCGCCTTTCAGCATTACAAACTATAAATTGTACATTCGAGTCTACTTACGCTGAAAATATCAGGAATAAAATCGGGTAAATTGATGTAACAAAGTGCCAGAATGCTCTACACCATTTCAACCTCAATTTCGGAAAAAGTAATTTCAAATTCGGAAAAAGTAATTTCAATTTCGGAAAAAGTAATCTCAATTTCGGAAAAAGTAACTTCAATTTCGGAAATACGAGGGCTATTTTTTAAAACATTCTATGGGGCATAAAATGAAAACCACAGTGAAAATCAAAACTGTTTTATTTGGAACATTTAGGTACACCTTCTAGCTACTTCTCTACATAGGCTAATCTCGCTCCGATTGAGTCATTTGTCCTAGCGTGGTACCAACTTTACTATACCCTCTTCATAGCCCTCGTATTTCCGAAATTGAAGTTACTTTTTCCGAAATTGAAATTACCTTTTCCGAAATTGAAGTTACTTTTTCCGAAATTGGAATTACTTTTTCCGAAATTGGAATTACTTTTTCCGAAATTGAGGTTGAAAAGGTGTAGTTTAATCAAGTGATAATTGCAACTATGATACGCAGAAAACAATTTTTTTTATTTTCTATTTTTTTATATTTTATTATTATTATTATTAAGTTATTATTATTATTATTATTATTATTATTATTATCATCATTTTTTTAAATAGATCTCAGGGTTAAGCTCCAGATCAATTCATTTAACAGGGCTTAGGGAAGAGCAAAGGTCTAAAGTTTGATGAGCTTATTACATTAGGTATATTGCTTGCACAGAAGCGTTTAAAGTTAAACTGACTATTCCACTCATACGCCGCTTGTTTGCTATTGACCAATAAAGTTTATCAATTCCTCGGATATAGACCAATCACGGCCGTTTACCTTACAGTAGGAATCGCGAGGATGCAGTTTTATTGGGTAAAATCGTCTGCTCATTACTGGACACGTAAGCATCTGTGTGCAGTGATTAATGCGTCACATGCTGCCATTAAACAGCTCGAAAACAGATTATTTTATGCATCATTTGTTTGGAAATATAAATAATATAAATGCACATTGATTAAAAATACAATTTTGATTCGGTGTAAGCCAGTTCGTGTGCTTTTATTCTATTCTGTTGTTAGCTTATCTGAATGTAGTTAACTATGTCTTAATTGCACTTGGTAGCCCTGGTCACAACATGGGAACTGGAATCGATTCATGGATGGTTGATTCATAGTAAGCCGTGATCTCGCAGCTATTAGTTTTGTTTTTATACAACAAAGTACGAAAGTAATTTTTATTTGTATAATCCGTTACATTTTTATTCATGGAATAGTCTTAATAAATCCAACTCGAGTTGAGTTTCTGCTGCGCAGTCGCGAATCTATCGCGAATCGTCAACTCTCGTGGGATTTCCTATGAAAAATACTCACATTAAAATATAATGTAGATACCGGTAGCCGAACGTTGCGATAGAATGTACAATATTATATTAACAGTAGATGTATTTAATTATTCAACGGCTAGATGTGTTTTAAATCATTTATTTATTTCGATAAGGACATTTGAAGAAATAAGGGGATAACAAAAGAACGAAATTACAACAAATGCCTCAAATTTAAAGCAAGGCGTGATATAATAAATTTACAAACATCTGACTGCATTGGAGTCAAGGCCCTCAGTGATTATCAATGCGGCTTTATAGTATAATCATGATTTGCAATTTAAAAATAAATTATCTTCTGAAAGATCAAGGCATTTGTTTGTATTGAAAATTGAGTAGGCCTATAATGAACCATGGCAAGCAATATGTGTCTAGTCGCCGCAAACAACCTATAGCTCACCATTTCTCCACAGGCTGGAAATAGTGTAGGTTATAGCCTAATTATAGGATTCATTTAGCAGGTACGCCCTTTACTAGGCCTACATCTTATACAGCGCCATCAAAAACTCCCTCCGTAGCTTCGGTATGCTCGCCACCTTCCTTTCTCGTTAACTATAGTTTGCTATAGTTGGTGAGTCGAAAATGATTAATATATTATACCTTTAATCAGGGGCGTATTCAGAGGGGGGCTGAGGGGGCTGCAGCCCCCCCGAAACGTTAAGTCATGCTAATGTGTTGCACATGAGGGCACTTTAATTTCTTAAATTGTAGACAGTTTAACTGCAATTGTAGAAAATTCAGCCTGGCTCGAAAGTTCATGAAATGTCATCACTTTCTCTGAGACATCACAGACAATGCAGGGTGTAGTATAAATTCGTCTCGCCTCAAAATGAATAAAAGTAGTGTAGTCTACTTTTATTTTGCATTTTTCGGCATTTTATTCTTTACCAGTCCATTTGAGGAAATTCTCATTCTTTCGTTGCATTTTCCCTATTTTGTCTTCAGAATTAACTTTTCCAACATTACAGACAAAAGGATTTCATTCATGGGACATTCATGCATAAATATAGTAAACGTAAAAGTAATAATAGAAAGCATTAAAATAAAGTAGTAACATAAAATACTTAAATCTTGTCCATTGTTAATTTTTTACACTACTTTTTAAAATATGTATTTAGAAATATTGAGTCATTTTTTTTCAATTCTTCTTGTCGTATTTTCATAAATTTAAGGTCATTTTATAGGTAATTTTCAGGCATTTTTAGGTCATCCACTTCTGAGCCCTATGATACTATCGTTAGGCTTATCACAGCCCCTCCCGAAAAAAATCCTGGATACGGTCCTGCTTTTCATTAAAGTTCCCGAAAATAAATTAAAGTTATTGACTTTGTATAACTAAGAAAACGGTAAACATTTTCAATATCTTGGGTAAACAGATGAGTGTTAGGTTACATTTACTTCTTACTTCATAATGATTGTAGCAGAGCATTATAGGCTAATCATGTGCTAGCGGTGCCAACTGAATTCCTTTTCTTAGCGGATTTTTGTTGACGTATCTTTTTACCAGAAGTATTTGGTTTTATATTATAAATTCCAGTATTTATTGAGATAATATTAAGAATAATGCTCAAATGATAAGTATTCAAAAATAAAGTGAATATATAGGCTGTATTTTTTTAATAGGATTCAGGCGTTCTAGCAGTGAAAAATCAGGCATAAGATGTTAATAATAATAATAATAATAATAATAATAATAATAATAATAATAATAACAACAACAATAACAAACATATGCAAGATCCAAACACAGGCTGGAAAGAGTATATAATTGTGCTGATTGAAATAAGCAGTAGATAAAACTAGAATAAGATGAACCTTTTTGCGTTTTGTGATTACCAGGGCCCGGATTCTAATGACATGCCATCTTTTTATTGATGCTGCATAGACATTGCCAACTTGTAGATAAATCCTAATCATGTCCTCTAGATTATAGACATACATTTTTATTAGGTCATTTTTTGTCATTGTATGCAATTTTATGTTTTTATTGCATTTATTTCAATTTTAGGTCATTATTTTGTCATTTTCATGTCATTTGCTGTTCCTTATTTAGTCATTTTCATGTATTTACATTGAGTGTTTTAACTTTTTTCGTCGCTTGCGATGCTGTCTTTGAAGTGTTGTTTTTTTAATGCAAGAAGAAAAAATTCGGCGTTAAAGTGTTGTCATGTCTCAGTCGGATATGAGAATCAAAGAAACGCCAACATTTTTTATTACATTACTATTATTAATAGATTGACTTGGCACCAGAGTGTGCCACCTGTTTGGATTTGAGAATGCAACTACTCTTACCCTTAATAAACAACAATATAATCCGGCAGACCACAAAAGGAAATGCCGAATTTTGACTCACCAGTGCCTCAGTGCCAGTATAAATTTCCGTGATAAAAGAACATTCACAACATTACAGTTATTTACTTTTTACAATTATGTACAAACTAGTCTATAACTTTGTGTGTACAATAATATTTTTTTATAAACAAAATATAAGATTTTAGGTCATTTTTTATAATCATTAAGTCATTTTCTTTAAAATTCAGGGTCATTTTATAGGTCTTTTTCAATCAATTTTAGGTCATCAGAATCCGGGCCCTGGTGATTACCTTTATGGATTGCGATAATTTGGTTAGAAGATGCTGCAGAATTGCAATATCGCGCTGCCAGATAGCTTGTTTCGGGTGGCAATGATATGTCACACACAATGTGAGGTGGTACATTTTGAAACATGGTACAATTTTGAACGAAGTGAGATATTTATCTACTTCTGGGTTGCAAGTGTTTGCCAACCTGTTTTGAATTATATGGCGACCATACAAATTGTTTTGTTAGTCTGTTAGTTTGTTATTCTCCCTGCCAGGTTGAGAGAGACCTACTAAAAAATTAATGAGACCATAAGTCATTAAAGAAGGCCTCCCATGCCTAAGCCTATGATCATAGGGCGTATTTCGAAGTCTTAAATTCTCTGTACGCGGTACATACTTATATTTCCTCAGATAAGACGATAGTTGAATCATAAAATGGCTCAGAAAATCCGGGTCGTCTTATAGGACAGATACGAAAAAAAATCCCGTTAGGTAGGCCTACAGGCTGAAGTAGATTTCGAAGTGCTTTTGGTTTAATTTATTGTCGCTGCGCAGCACTCTTCTTCTTTAGCCTTGGCATGACAATCCCGCAATAATAACTCCAAAAAATAGCACTTTTTCAAACATTCAAATCTCTTATATGACAGCTATTGAGAAACGAGTTGCTGATTTGTAGAGTACTCATCAAGAGCTTTTCAACGATACCACACAAGACGTGGTTTAAAAAATGTCGAATTTCCATCCCCCACTCATACCCCCCAAACCCCCGAATCGTTGGTGTCACTGTGAACTCCATAGGGAGTACTCTAATTTATCCAAACAAAGTTTCCCACTATACTTCATAGGGGCCGAGATATAAATTTTTCAATATTTCAACCCTCTTCCCCGACCCTCCCCTTGGCCCAATTTTGCTCATTAACGGAATTGTCCGAACTATTGGGCCTACAAATAACATAATAAATTTGGTTCAAATATCTTCAAAATTACGGCCGCTAGCGTGTAAAAAGAAATAATATATATATATCACAACAATTTTTTTTTAACGGGCAGTGGTTTCGTACTTAGGTAGGCATGAAACGTAAAGATATGAAAGAATTTTTCGAAAGTCATGACATGGTATCGATTGCAATAGGCCCAGAAAATCCGGGTCGTCTTATAGGACGGATACACAAAAAAAATTAGACTTAAATTTATATAAATTAAAACCATTATAAAATGATGTAATTCTGATTACATTATATTATCTTGATAATTATATTATCTTGATAATTTAAGCTGTCAGGTACCATTTGCGGTTATTGTTCTGTTCTATTGTGGTGCGGCTGTGGTCAGTGACGTTATTTTGAAAAAAGAGGATCGAAGAAGATTTGTTCCAGTAAGGGTAGCCAACAGTCTTTTTTAACTAACTGTAGTTATTTTGCCTTAACTCCTACTACCCACTCTATGGATTATAATAGTGCGATGGTTGGCAACATTTTTGCGATCAACCTGAAAACTGAAACAAAAATGAAACTTTTTTAAGTTGTTTCGTAAACATAGATTCATAGGCCGTTGGTGGTCGTCTTAAAGGACAGAAGATCCTTTGTGATAAAAGTTAGGGCCTGTATTACACCTGTCGACAATTCCTTCCGATACGTGACTTCCAGATAGCTTAACTAGAAGATGTCTTGTAATACCACCGCTGAACTGCTATCGGGAAGAACGCAGTAAAATTTTGTAAAATGGTCCTTAGCTGATTGAGCAAAGAGGTGTGGTTGTTGTAGTTCGATAGGCGTCCGCTAGGTGTGGCAGCTCGGATTTGTATTTCTACAATTGAATTACACAAGAACATATCGATTTAAGTGCATTAATCAATTTGTGCAGTTCTATCTTATTCATAAGTGAGCATAAAATGACATTTTTGTGTAAATTAAATCTTCCGGCATCAGTTCTAAAATTCAGGTGGCCAAGGACGCTTCGCGGTTCTGCCATCTTGCTTCAGCCAAGCTTTCCTAACTAGCAGTTGGAAATTTGTCAGCCACTCCATCCTCCTGCTAGCTTATCTGGAAGTTGTCTTGCCAGACAGATTTTGTCAGGAGATCACAATACGCAATTCTCGGCCAACTTCCAGATAGGTTTTCTATCTGGCAGATAAATATGATATCAGGTGTTCGTCGTACAAGCCCTAAGGGCCTGTATTACCACCTGTCGACAATTCCTCCCGATACGTGACTTCCAGATAGCTTAACTGGAAGATGCCTTGTAATACCACCTCTGAACTGCTACCGGCAAGAACACAGTAAAAATTTGTAAAATGGTCCATAGCTGATTGAGCAAAGAGGTGTGTTTGTTGTAGTTCGGTAGTCCTCCGCTAGGTGCGGCAGCTCGGATTTGTATTTGTACAATTAAATTACATAATAACACATAGTTTTAAGTGCATTAATCGATTTGTGCACTTCTATTTCATTCACTTGTGAGCATAAAATGACATTTTTGTGTAAATTAAATCTTCCAGCATCAATTCTGAAAATAAGGTGGCCAGAAAGATTCCGCGTCCTGCCATCTTGTTTCAACCAAGATCCCCTGCAGTTGGTACTTTGTCAGCCACTCCATCCTCCTGCTAGCTTATCTGGAAGTTGTCTTCCCAGACAGATTTTGTCAGGAGACCATAATACGCAATTCTTGGCCAACTTCCAGATAGGTTCTCTATCTGGTAGATAAATACGATAGCAGGAGGTCGTCATACAGGCCCTAAGTCTTTTACGAAAATTCTAGAGTGATATGGAAAAAGCGAATAAGTCAAAATACCAAAGTTTTAGGAGAGACAAATAACACTTTATTTCCACAGTATTGTCAGAATAGGCTATTTAGTTCAGCCCACCACATATATTTACACAGTGTCTTATACTATGTAAAACTATCTGGGTGGGCCGATCTAAATAGTGTAACAATGCTGTGGAAATCAATTGTTTTTTGTCTTTCCTGAAATTTTGGTATTTTGACTTATTCGCTTTTTCCCTATCACTGTAGAATTTATACCTCGTCTTATCTAACGGTCGTCTTATCTGCGGAAATATACGTAAATAAATCTGACTAAATCTGAATATCTCCCTGTAGTAACTACCCTATGTATCATTGCTCAAGTGGTATAACTTCTCCGGTAATTTAAAAAATGAACTGTTTTGTCCCAGATCGATATAACATCTACTGGACCCGGTCCAGTGAAGCCGAGTTTACGTACTGCTGCAAATGCACAAGCTCCATTGCACAGCCTGCGGACCTTCATGAGATGTAAACACCACAGATATCTTGCAGAGCTATCTTCTGGAGCGTGCCGCATCGGGAACAAAAAAACAACAGCTTTCTATCGAGCGCAGGGAAAATACCATATATTTCCGCAGATAAGACGAAAGTTGAATCATAAAAAAGGCGCCGAAAATCCAGGGTCGTCTTATAGGACGGGTACAAAAGAATTAGACTGAAATATTGAAACCATTCATACAACTGTTTCGGGGCTGAAATAAAAAAGAGATTCAACATTACTTTCATACTTTCCTCCCCAAAACCTGCATCATAATAATATACTGAGTGCATAGGACTAAAAATGTTACATCCTATTTTGTCTCCTTTTACATGCCTATGTTAAACATCTATATTTCTCTTAAACTAAAAATACAAAGCCTACAGCTATGATTAACAGGGCCCGGATTCTAATGATATGTCATCTTTTTATTGATGCTGCATAGACATTGCCAACTTGTGGATAAATCCTAATCGTGGCCTCTAGATTATAGATTTGCATTTTTATTAAGTCATTTTTTGTCATTCTATGCAATTTTATATTTTTAGGGCATTTATTTCAATTTTACGTCATTTTGTTATTTTCATGTCATTTGCTTCCTTATTTAATCATTTTCATGTATTTAAATTGAGTGTATTAACTTTTTCCGTCGCTAGGGGTGCTGTCTTTGAAATGTTGTTTATTTAATGCAAGAAGGAAAAATTTGGCGTTAAAGTGTTGACATGTCTCAGTCGGAAGTGAGAATCAAAGAAACGCCAAAATTTTATATTATATTATATTTATATTATATTACTATTATTATTAGATTGACTTGGCACCAGAGTCTGCCACCTGCTTGGATTTGAGAGTGCAAACTACTGTTGACTCTCAATAAACAACAATATAATCCGGCAGACCACAAAAGGAAATGCCGAATTTTGACTCACCAGTGCCTCAGTGCCAGTATAAATTTCCGTGAGAAAAGAACATTCACAACATTAGTTATTTACATTTTTTACATTTATGTACAAACTAGTCTATAAGGTTGTGTATACAATAGTAATTTTTTATGAATAAAATATCAGTTTTAGGTCATTTTTTATAATTATTAAGTCATTTTCTTTGAAATAAAGTGTCATTTTATAGGTCATTTTTCAAACAACTTTAGGTCATCAGAATCCGGGCCCTGATGATTAACGTATCAGTGGATTTAATTTTTTACCGACTTCTGATATGGCACACTCAGGCTGAGAAACTGGATTACTCTTTCCCTGCAATACATCAAAATGTGAAGTGAGAAAATGGTATTCTCTATGTCCAGGGTAGTGAAAGTTATGTGGCTGCATTACATTGTGCATTATTTTTATGGATTTCATTCTTCATTATTTATTTACATCAATGAATTATATCGATAGCTTCTCTAATTTGTCAAAGTCCTTATCAAGCACTTTCAAAGCTAGTTTAGAACAAAGCACTTTCGTATAAGTGTACAATGACTTTACGTACACACGGTACATAAGCGGTTTTGTCCTGACTGATTGACTTAATGAATGACTCACTGACTGACTGACTGAGAATCAACGTAGAGCCTAAACTATAATATGGAGAGACTTGGAATTTTGACAGTACCTTCGTTTCATAATGTAAGAGCACACTAATTAAGGATTTTGCAAAATCTTGATTTTAAATGCAAAAAATCCCTTTAGGCAGGCCTACAGGCGGAGGTAGATTTCGAAGTGCTTTTGGTTTAATTTATTGTCGCTGCATAGCACTCTTCTTCTTTAGCCTTGGCATGGCAAACCTGCAGTAATAAGAACTGAATTCGGTAAAGAGGAAGAGCCTACAATCATTTGTTTTGACAACAAGAATAGGATATAATATTCTGGGAGGCCGTGCGCAAGATTAGCAATGAATAAAATTAGCAAAGCCGCTAAACAAGACAAAATTATGATATTATAATAATTCTTTTAAGTGTTATTATTTTCAAACATTAAAATCTCGCGTCATATGAGAGCTATCAAGAAACTATTTAGTGATTTGTAGAGTACTCATCAAGAGCTTTTCAACGATACCCCACAAGACGTGGTTTCAAAAGTTTCGAATTTTCATCCCCCACCCCCACCCTCACTCGAACCCCCGAATCGTTGGTGTCACTGTGAACTCCATAGGGAGTACTCTAATTTATTCCAACAAAGTTTCCCTCTATACTTCATAGGGGCCGAGATATAAATGTTTTAAAATTTCAACCCCCTCCCCCGACCACCCCCTTGGGCAAATTTTGCCCATTGACGAACTTGTCCGAACTATTAGGCCTAGAAATAACATAATAAAATTTGGTTCAAATATCTTCAAAATTACGGCCGCTATCGTGTAAAGATATATATATATATATATAAATATATATATAAATATCACAATTTTTTTTTTTTTTGAACGGGCGGTGGTTTCGTACTTAGGGAAGCATGAAACGTAAAGATATGAAAGAATTTTTCGAAAATCATAACATGGTATCCATTGCAATAGGTAGATTTTTCTTCGAAAATCTACCTAAAAATCAGATGTTTTTGAGAAGACGAAATACATTAATACAAAGATTTCATAAAATACAAATCACATTGCATTTACAGTTCTCATGACAACAGTGTAATGTTGACAGTGGTCAAAGGTAGTCGGAAATAAATGGACTTTGACAAATTAGAGAAGCTATAGATAGAATTCATTGGTGTAAATAAATAATGAAGAATGAAATCCACGAAAATAATGCACGATGTGATGCAGTCACACAAATTTCTCTACGACATAGAAAATGCCATTTTCTCACTTTACATTTTGATGTAGAATAAGAGTTCGAGTTGCAGGGACAGATTAATCTAGTTTCTCAGCCTGAGTGTGCTAGGCTGGTAAAACATTAGACCTATATCGGTAAAAAATTATATCTACTGACATGTTCAATTCATAGCTTTAGGCTTTGTATTTTTAGTTGAGAAATATTGATGTTTATCATAGGCCCTAAGCGTGTAAAAGGAGACAAAATAGGATGGAACATGTTTAATCCTATGCGAGCAGTATAGGCTATTATTATGTCCCAGGTTTTGGGGGAGGAAAGTATGAAAGTGATATTAATTTTTTTTTTTATTTCAGCCCCGAAACGGTTGTATGGTTGCATGATAGTGAGAAATAAAATATCCCGTAAAGACAATACAATGTTATGTTATCGGAATTTCTGTTGCTTCTTATTTCAACCCCTACCAGGCATGGTGTGTAGAAGCTGTGGACTGCAAAATTATACATCCTCTATGAGCCATGAAATGCTACATCAAGCATTTTCTAAGGTAATAATTTGAGTGTGATAAGTCGTTCTTCCTCATTTCGAATTCTAAATAGCTATGCAAGGACCTTGAGTTTGAAAACAGGAAGTCCTTCGTAAGTTAATTCATATTTACAAAATACAAAACCCGAGCTACGCCGGGCCTCTTGCTATTTTTTAAACTGTATGAACATTGCAGTATTGCTTTTGCAATAGAATTAGGTGAGTGTAATTTCTGTGTTATGTCAGAGAATTCCTGCAGCGAATTTCTGTGGTTTATATTCGGCAATTAATTTATCGTTTGAAATTTAAAAATCCCTTTAGGCAGGCCTACAGGCGGAGGTAGATTTCGAAGTGCTTTTGGTTTAATTTATTGTCGCTGCATAGCACTCTTTTTCTTTAGCCTTGGCATGGTAAACCTGCAGTAATAAGAACTGAATTCGGTAAAGAGGAAGAGCCTACAATCATTTGTTTTGACAACAAGAATAGGATATAATATTCTGGGAGGCCGTGCGCAAGATCAGCAATGAATAAAATTAGTAAAGCCGCTAAACAAGACAAAATTATGATATTATAATAATTCTTTTAAGTGTTATTATTTTCAAACATTAAAATCTCGCGTCATATGAGAGCTATCAAGAAACTATTTATTGATTTGTAGAGTACTCATCAAGAGCTTTTCAACGATACCCCACAAGACGTGGTTTCAAAAGTTTCGAATTTTCATCCCCCACCCCCACCCCCACCCCCACCCTCACTCGAACCCCCGAATTGTTGGTGTCACTGTGAACTCCATAGGGAGTACTCTAATTTATTCAAACAAAGTTTCCCTCTATACTTCATAGGGGCCGAGATATAAATGTTTTAAAATTTCAACCCCCTCCCCCGACCACCCCCTTGGGCCAATTTTGCCCATTAACGAACTTGTCCGAACTATTGGGCCTAGAAATAACATAATAAAATTTGGTTCAAATATCTTCAAAATTACGGCCGCTATCGTGTAAAGATATATATAAATATATATATATATAAATATATATATAAATATCACAAAATTTTTTTTTGAACGGGCGGTGGTTTCGTGCTTAGGGGAGCATGAAACGTAAAGATATGAAAGAATTTTTCGAAAATCATAAAGTGGTATCCATTGCAATAGGTAGATTTTTCTTCGAAAATCTACCTAAAAAAATGATACAATCATCCAAGGAAAGTATAAAAATGCTCACCATATAAAACTACGAAGCACTCAAATAAATAATCCGTGAGGTAACTATACAATGAAAACAAAATTACAATTAACGAAAAAGTTGTAAACAGTTATGATAGCTAGATCATTCACCCATAGGGTAAATAGCGTTCTAGTAAAAATATTCTGATTTCAAGAATATAATATTTTGATATATTATTAAGATGTTAGGTACTATTTCCGGGCAAATGTAAGCCCCGAAATAAAGCAAATTTCGTAAATAAAACCACAAACGCCATAATCCGCGACATAAAATCTGTTTTAGTACACGCTCTCTAAAACAGTTGCTTGTCAGACTGGTAACACGCCGAAAAATTGCATTTTAGCAACCAAGGCCGCTAAAATTGCATAAAACTGCATTCAAACTGCATTCAAAATGCAGTTTTATCGGCCTAGTCCTTTAGACTCGTCATGACAATCTATAAACAAAATCTAGGTGACATTGACCAGTCACACCATCATTAACATGGATTTAAGCATATAATTGGTCATAAAACAACAAATTTAAGCCACCATGTTTCTTCATGATAATCGGAAACTTTACCAGGGTTTTTCGCAAAACAGAGTATACTATTTTCACTTTAAGGTCAAAGTAGATGTAAACAAACTCTAAAGTACCACTCCGCCGAGCATGTGACAAACCATGTGGAGTTTTACCCGCCACGGAATGAGGATTTGTGTGTATTCCAGTGTTCTCAATAGTACTTTTAAAATATTTTTTATGACATGCACCATTGTTGAAAAATGTGATATTTATTTTGAAAAGATCGATACATCTGTACAAAATTAGGCTTAATATTAGTATTTAAGAAAGTCATAGACAAGAAGATATTAACGAGTATAAAAAATTACTCTCAGTTTGCAATGTTGGCTGCCCACTTCAGAGGCGTTTCCTTGTTGAATTCATTAATTTCTGTTTGTAACCGCCCCAATCCTATCAGAGCTGTAAGTTACATTTAACTTTTGACGAAATTTCTAGCACACGACTTTGTTGTCCTCACGTACGTGTTGTAAAACCGATATAAATAAATAAATGAACGCATATTCAGCAGGTCTTACCAAGTTATTGGGAAGGGACTGTGGCAAGTTCATTCCAAGATGGCGTACTTGAGCATTCACACAGCTGTCGTAAACGCCTACAATTTACATCTGTTGTAACGGTTTAATTAGTTCACTTAGTTATTATGCGTCATGAAAACCTGATCAAATTAATTTTGTTTCATATACAGATCTGCTTCAGAAACGTGTTTTTAAATTTCTCTGCACGAAAATAGCTACAAAAAGGTACGGTTTGAACCGAACTATTTTATTAAGAGCAAGAGTATGCATACAAAGCAGCAAAAGTTACAGTTCGTCCACTAGCCAATGAGGCGCTATCTTGTCACGTGGCTTTGTTTACATCTACTTTGAACTTAAAGTGAAATTAGTATAGCGTACTTCATCATATTACAACAGATATAAGCCAACAACTTCTCACACCTTCGTTCATATAGCTTACCATGGACGCACCAGCAATTAATTGCAATATATTCCCTATTCCTTCTGTCGTGATGTTGCTGGCACCAGCTCCAATTCAATGCTATTGCCTTAGAGTGAAATCTCCTCGGGATTATCATTCACATTTTCACAAGCTTTTCATAAATACTATAGTATACTATAGTGCTTTCACATTCGCCAGAGGTTTCAAGGTCAAATTTAGCACGTTTTCCCCCATTGATCAGAAGTCGACAGTATTCCCCTCGGCGCGGACGAGCTGCGCTGTCGCACACACTCATACAACATCCAACCGATATGGGGGGTTACGATGAAAGATTCTCTCTGTGTGGGTGAAGTTGAACGTATATAAAATAAACATTATAAACATGACCTGTAAAGTACGGGAGCAACGAAGAAATAAATAAATAATTATTAATACATTATAAAACAGAAAAAATGGCTTACCAAGTAGAATACTCAGTTTTCGTTGCTTTCCACTCCATCAAGGTCATCATCGTCACTGCTGTCATCACTGCTTTCATCACACAAACGAATAATGATATTTTCGATGCAGTTATCTCGTAGCCCTTCTTTTACAAAATCCTCTTCTTGCAGTGCTTCGGCATGACGAACGCAATTCTGCCAGTCTTCCACCGACACATTATTTATGCTGTCGTGTAATAATTTTCGGACGTCTTTAATTTTAAAAGTACAATTTTTGTCGGCCACTTCACCCTTTACTTTCCTCAAAAATGCAACGCGTGCAGTTACGATATCTTTCCTTTTCATTAAGAAACGCCTACCATCATTACATTTCCTGTATCTAAAATCAAGTTCTCTAAGTGTTTTATGTATAGATGTAATACCGCCCTTGAAATTGATCTTTTCTTTCAATATATCCCTTAGTTTTTTAAGAGTGGGATATTCACCATGATCATAAAATTCTTGTACAGAACGGCGAATAACGTCTATCTCGAAATCGTCCAATTCTGTGACCGGCTTTTCTCGAATTAATTTTTTCCTTGGGGAATTAAAGGACGGGCCAGGGGCCGGGGCTTGAACCTCTACATCATCAGGCGCACTTTGCTGAGCTTCCTGACAAATGCGTTGCACTGTACTTAATGATACGCCACACGCTTTCGCGACTACGTTTTGCGTATCTCTAAACAACACATTTACTTTTTCTTCACAATTTTCAAGCGACTTGAAGTAATTGTACACATTGTAAATCACATTTTTAGACTGTCGTCTCATTCCACCCATATGTGAAGCCATATCACTACAAGAAAACACTTCTACACAAAAAAACAAACCAGAGCCGATAACCTGCAAGGTTGGACACCAAGGGGAACTCCCTACTGGCTTGTCATGTGACTGGCATTGGAGGGGTATGATGTCATACGAGTTCGGTAAGTGGGGGGATCATAGGCAAGCTACGTTTGGCCTTGAAACCTCTGGTGAATGTGAAAGGAGTATATAGTATAGTTAGTATTTATTATTGTTTACAAATCAGCGACTCATATAACGCATCTATAGCCTATTGGTACGTACGGTTCATTGTTGTCTTGCGTTTCAGAGGGCCGTGAGAATATGGCTGACTACCTTTCATTATAATTAATTATATACGGTATTTTTGTTTCATTTCATATAATTTAGAGATCTTTTACTAAAAAATATTGTATGCACCACGTACGAAAAAGCTTTATCAGACTCATCCGGTATTTCAGCCTCGGCTTACACCTCGGCCGCTATACTAGATTCGTCCACTAAAGCGTTATTTTGCGTACTTGATACATAAATAGCTGTTTTGGTATTTTTTCATGTTCCCCTATACACTGGTACGTGTATCACATGGCTCACGCACAATGCGTGTATCGTTTTGTTCCAGTGTGGCGCGACTGTGCTTAGAGACGCCATTTTGAAAAAAAAAAAAAGATCGAGGAAGCTTTGTTCCGGTAAGGGTAGCCAACTGTAATTTTAACTAACTCTAGTTATTTTGCCCTAACTTCTACTATCCACCCTATGGATTATAATGCGGTGGTTGGCAACATTTTTGCGATCAATCAGAAAACTGAAAAAAAAAAAAACTTTTTGCTGTTGTTTTGTAAACATAAATTCATAGGCCGTTGTAATTAAAAATTTACACCACGTCTTATGAGCGGAAATATACGGTGTGCAGTCTGATTGGTTAAAATCTTGAGATATACCAGTTTTATTTATCGAGGGCATCATGCCAGAGGACTAACAGGATTGCAAGCTCGAGGATCTCTGACCGAGGGATAAGGGCATCAAGCAGTCTAATTCTGAGGTCCATACAGTAACTTATCTACTCTTATACAATTCAACGGCCCTAAATAGCGTGCTCACTCCCTCGCTCACTTCGTGAGACATCGGGTATACTCGGTGATGTTCGTCCCTCGCAGTCTAAACTTTCACGAAGAGTACAAGATTAAGAAAATAGTTTCTTTATTATATAAAGCCTAAGTGAAATGAACACAATGAACAAACATTCTAATTTTATTTTTACCTACAATTTTCATAGCTGTGAACTAGTGATGAGCAAATGCAAGACCAAGACCAAGACCAAGGCGGTCTTGGTCTTGGTCTTGGTATTGCACTCTCAGTCTTGGTCTTGGTCTTGCATAGGTAACCCTGGTCTTGGTCTTGGTCTCGGTCTTCCATCAGTGGTCTTGGTCTTGGTCTCGGTCTTGCATACTCGGTCTTGGTCTTGTTGCAAGAGTCTTGCAGTTTTCTTTTACGCATCTTACTGTGATCAATGGCGTTTACATGATTTATTAAAGTTACACCGACTACATGTGTGTTATTGCTTGCGAAGGTAACGAAAGCTAATTGCTTTTAGTTCCTTTGACCATGTAAACAGTAATGTGATGTCCCGCTGTTTGCCGAAAAGTCCATGGTGATATAAGCTAGAACTGTAAACTCTGAGTGTAAATTTTAAAATATGCTCTGTTATATTATTGCAGAACTTTAAAACAAAAATCCACGAGATGCTATATACCAGCGTTACTCAACCTTTTTGAACTCTAGGACCTCTAAAATGTCTAAAAAAATTTACGGACCCCTTAAATTTTACATCCCATTTTTAAAAGAAGGCCTATATTCTTAATATTTGTGGTATTAATTATAGGTCATTATAACGAAATATGTGACAAAATTTTCCTTCTTCACTTTCCACTTGCTTTCTTTTAACCCAGTGAGAGATTAGAGAAACTAGTTATTAAATAACTGTATGGCAGAATTGTTAAGTTTTATTGATAAATTATGTGGTCAGTATTTATATTGTACGCAAACTGAAATTTCATATATGGCTTATGGCCTTTGTTACATCTGTTTGTCTTTCGTACCATAATACTGGAGAACTATTGCAATTAAACATTTTAAAAATGAATATGGAGTGTTTATCGTGAATTTAACTCCTACCAATTGAAGGAACTAGCTGTATGGAATGCCATTCAGGGAAATCCGTCAGATTAATTGTAAGTTTTCGTTGCAGTAATTTGTTTTAACGTAGTGGTGAGAGAGGTTGTATACCGATTTCACATGTATTTTTGAATGGTCCGCTGGTTTTTGGATACGGATAACGTCACGCACCAGGTCTGCTCCCATTGGTTACCGCATGGTGAGGCAGCCTCTACATTATAGGCCTACCAGTCTTGGGACTACCCCGGCTAGCGACTCTGCTGCGCCTTTGAGTAGCGGTCGCTGGTTCGCTGCCTACATAACTGGCTTTATAAAACTTTTTCAAGTAGCAAGACTGCAAGAGTCTTGCAGTTAGGTCTTGTTCTTGCCAGAGTCTTGCAGGGTTGGTCTTGGTCTTGGTCTCGGTCTTGCATGGTCGGTCTTGGTCTTGGTCTTGCTAACGCTGATGCGGTCTTGGTCTTGGTCTTGGTCTCGGTCTTGCATTTTCTGCAAGACCAAGACCAAGACTGCAAGACCAAGACTGGTCTCGCTCATCACTACTGTGAACCACAAACATTTTTAATAAACTGCCAGTGCAAATTTCTTAAAAATCCTGGAGTCAATTAATAATGGCGGGCGAACCCGCGGGCACCAGCTATAATATTATTGATAGTTTAACCATGGAAGTATCGCGGACAATAAAAATCCAAACAAACCATTCCTTCCCTTGAAAAATTATATAATTTCTGAAAATTACACTGAATTTATCAAATAAGATTCACATCATGTTGAGAAATAATACGTATTATGTGTTCACAGGTTCCTTTGGAATTGCATAATCGAATCTGAGATCGTTTTCCCAGGCTTTCTAATGGTGGAATGTACTCTAAAGCCGGAATTATCTGTTTCATTAATTATTAATGGTTTAGTTTATGAATGATTCGCGTGCAAGTGTTAGTAAATATAATGATTTAATAATTCTTATACTCTTAATTTTTAATTAAGCCGCGGGCACCTGCTAGTATTTACTTCTTTAGTAAAAGAAATGAAATGAAATCGTAAGAGTTATCAACAAATATGTGGTCGTCACTATTAAACAGGACAGAGATAAAAAGTTGAAGCGGTAACAACACCTAGGAAGCTCGATGTTACCAAATAACAAACGAATGGAGATTGCATTTTAAGATACACCATTTTGGATGGATCCTATGACAATAACTTAATTGTGTGTAACGACAAACTATAATTAAAAGTGGTCATAACTAGATTGAAAATAGCAAATATACAATTTATTAAGTGCCAGAATGGTACTTTATGAGATTGTGTGGAGGACGGGGAAATGTCTGTCCGTCTGTCTGTCCGTGTGTCTGTACACGCGATAACTCAATTACGCGTTATCGGATTTTCATAAAACTTGGCATAAACATTTATAACGTTCATGGGAAGAAGCCTATTGATATTGGACCAAATCGGTTGACCGGTACCGGAGTAATGCCCAATTTAGTGCCAATTTTATGGTAATATATTAGAAAAAAATTATCAAATGCAAATCGGTTCTCATGACAACATATTTTTTTACAGTATTCATATACGGCTTTGGAACTTGCAATACAGGTAGCTTTTACAAATAACACTGTCCACAAATTCCTTCGCATAGGCCTATGCTTATCAAACTTTAGACCTTTGTTCTTCCGAAAACCCTGCTTAATTAATCGAGCTGTTTCCTAACACTCTCAGATTATGTTCTTCTCGGAGAGTAAGCGACCATGTCTCACATCCATATGACTTAATACAACCGGCAGGATAATTGTCTTAGGCTGTAAATTTTTATTTTTAGATTTCTGGACAGCAGACGAGAAGATAAGAGTTTCTGAACTGCATTAAAACAAGCATTTCCTGATTTTAGTTGACACCTTAATATTATATGTGACTGTAATTACTGCTCGCAGATATTTGAATTTCTCCACTTGTTCGAACGATTTACCGGCTATTCTAATATTTTGTAGCGCAATATTTTGATGTTTCATGACCATATATTTAGTTTTCTCCAATCTAACATTTCTGCAGGCATCAAAAAGATTCTCTGCATTTCTCTCGATCATAGGCGTACCGAGGGGGGGGGTTTGGGGGTTTGAACCCCCCCCCAATTGATTAAAAAAAGGAAAATTGTATAATTTTTTTAAGTCTGCCCATAAATTACTTAATACAAGTATAAAGCGTGGGAAGCTTAAAACTCGTTATTTTGCGTCTTAATTTTTAAAATTTTCCGGGAAAAAAACACCCGGAAGCTTAAATCTCGTTATTTTGCGTCTTCATTTTTTTAATTTTCCGGGGGATTCCCCGGAAGCTTAAAACTCGTTATTTTGCATCTTAATTTTTAAAATTTTCTGGGGGAGGACCCCCGGACCCCCCCTCCCTGGGGGGTATTCCTTTATAACCCCCCCATATGGTCGGCCTGGTTACGCCTATGCTCTCGATTGTGTTTATGTCATCGCCCAGCAGACAAACGTCATATGCATAAGCTAAAATCGGGTGACTGCCGTTTAATTCTAGGCCTACGAGCAATTTTAAAAATACTGTACCCAGTTTAGCAATGACTTGTCATAGACTGAAAGGTATTTATCACTGCTGAGGCAAGCTGAAATCGTTCCATTTGTCTACGACATCAGGTTGCGTGTTTCTGCTACAGGCATTCTAAACATCCAGCACACGCTTTAGAAAGAAAATTAGTTCTGGCAGTAACTTCTTGTTAATAATAGAGTTCTGCCTTTTAAAACAAATCCCAAAACATTTCCAGGTTTTTGTTCATGTAGTAAGACCGTAGTAGGGTCATTATTTTTAGACGTAAAATTAGTTAATCATAAGCTACAAGTAAATAGTCTTGTTTTTGCTGCAAATTCTTGTTGCTGGCAGAAAGGTTATTATGATATGTAAATAGAGCTGCCCTCCTCAGTCGTGTTCGAGATCCGGGACTCCTGCCTGAGGAAGTTCATTTTTAGTAGCCTATTACAGTGCGCCAATTGTTACGAAAATGTATTTTCCCTTATACGAACTAATTATAGTGATCACCTAAGAAGTTTAGCAATTATATGCACTGAAGAGGCAGCAACCTAGTCTTAAGTATTCACTGCTTCTTTTGTGGAAGCAAACATTTATTTCAGTTCTAGAAATTCAATACGTATTTAATACTTCGTTTATTTGTCAATGTGTATTTACCTCTGTTTGTACAATTAAAACTTTCCTTCGGCTATACACATGTACATTTCGACAAGCCATGCAATCTTGACCCGAAAAAGTACATCTTCCATATGGTTACATGTAATGCCAACTGGATTCTCTGAAACTCATCATTTTCTGTCTCTTTTAACTTTATTACAATGCCACTATTCAAAATCTTAAGTATTTGTGCTTGAGTTTTAATTGTCTTCTTGTTGTACCGTAACCGCATTTTTAAGTTGCCTTCATTGTCCTTCCTAAAGGCTTTATGAATGTGAGCACATTTCAAGCTTTTTCAGTGTATTTAGGTCTAATTACCTACGATTCTTAGGGAACTCAAAATTTCTTAATATTTCTCCTTCGTCGAGAATGAAAGAAAATATAGACCTACTGAATATTAAATGAGATTCTAAAAGTTAAAAAAAAAAGTTACGTTCTAGAGTAGAAGGTGAACTTTTCGTTCGCAATTCAGTCACGAAGCTATACATAATTTAAATGTAGGTTACAATATTTTAGCGGTATTTATAATGTGGAATAAGAATTGCTTAACATCTTCACTAATTATTAAGCAATTTAAAAAAGTTATAACTATTTTTAGTACATGCTCCGCAAAGTGGCTGTTTCTCGGACTGCTAACACGCCGTAAAATAGCACTTTACCGTCCTAGGCCGGTGAAGTTGCCATTGTAACCCCTAGTGGACATAGTTCCAACTGTGACTCCTAGAGTCTCTACAGCATAAGTTCAATTTTATATGTTAAGGGTTTTTTGTTCATTGTCTATTAACAAGTATAGTAAACCCTGTCATTTAGAAATCCTGAATTTAAGAACTAAATTCGATAATAATAACTTTTTATATTTTACACGACTGCACGAACGTATGAAGTTTACATTACTAAGTCGTACGAGGGGTATTCCGAAAGTAAATTTCGTCAGTTTGTCACACGGACACTTTATTGACCCAAAAGCAATACAGCAAGGTAGCATGACCTATACACCGTGCACTATTTTTCGACATAGTCGCCAGCGACATTGAGACATTTGTCGTAGCGTGCGATCAGTTTGAAGAACCCACTGCGGTAAAACTAGGTGCCCTGCGATGCAAGGAATTGGCGCACAGCCTGCTCCACCTCAGTTTCCTGACATTACTAAAGGTTCCATACAGACCATTTTGAGTGACAAATTGATGTTCCATAAGGTTTGTGCGAGATGGGTTCGTGGAGGCCGCACTTTGCGGGGACGAAAATCGGGAGATCAATTTCAAACAGCTCTATCTCGGACAATAAAAGGTTCAGCGGCTGCAGCAATGGCTCGTTTGAAAGAGGGGAGATAGCGGTACATGGCAGTGGCGCCAAATCTCTCGTGCCATCGTGAGCGGTACACTAATACCCGCGGGCACGCCAGTCTGCTGCGACTCGCTCTTCTACGGCGCAGTGCGCCTGCGTCATGCCTCCTCCGCTGACGCCACTTCCGTCGTGGAACCAGCCACGGGTGGGGATTCGTCTGCCGTTTGTTTGGTTCCCCTGGTGAACACGCCGCTCCTCCCATACATTGACGAAACTTACTTTCGGAATACCCCTCGTAGCTTAGTCCCCTCGATCACGAGTGCTAGTTGAAAGGAACGACTTCAGATGAGCCTTTTGTACGATTGCTTCTTTTAACAAGGCATAATAAGTTATGTTGCAGAAAATATGGTAAAAATGACGTGTAATTTCTATTGATGTAAACACATTTAGTTTAACTGATCAACATTATTATCTTAACGATGTCTTTAAAGGTTTTTATTTTTTATTTTTTTAAGGGAAAAGAAACAATCAACAGCAAGCAAAGTTTATAAACATGCAGTACTGATACAAACGCCGGTTTACGCCTCGGCCGCAATACTAAATTCGTCCGCTAAAGCGTTATTTTGCGTACGTGATTCATAAATAGCCATTTCAACACTGTATGTCTTTTTCACTTAAATAATAAAAGAATAAAAAAAAATCCCTTTAGGCAGGCCTACAGGCTGAGGTAGATTTCAAAGTGCTTTTGGTTTAATTTATTATCGCTGCGCAGCACTCTTCTTTTTTAACCTTGGCATGGCAAACCTGCAGTAAAGAGGAAGAGCCTACAATCATTTGTTTTGACAACAAGAATAGGATATAATATTCTGGGAGGCCATGCGCAAGATCAGCAATGAATAAAATTAGCAAAGCCGCTAAACAAGACAAAATTATGATATTATAATAATTCTTTTAAGTGTTATTATTTTCAAACAATAAAATCTCGCGTCATATGAGAGCTATCAAGAAACTAGTTATTGATTTGTAGAGTACTCATCAAGAGCTTTTCAACGATACCACACAAGACGTAGTTTAAAAAATTTCGAATTTCCATCCCCTCACCCCCACACCCACTCGTACCCCCCAAAATCCCCGAATTTTTGGTGTCACTGTGAACTCCATAGGGAGTACTCTAATTTATTCAAACAAAGTTTCCCTCTATACTTCATAGGGGCCGAGATATAAATGTTTTAAAATTTCAACCCCCTCCCCCGACCACCCCCTTGGGCCAATTTTGCCCATTAACGAACTTGTCCGAACTATTGGGCCTAGAAATAACATAATAAAATTTGGTTCAAATATCTTCAAAATTACGGCCGCTATCGTGTAAAGATATATATAAATATATATATATATATAAATATCACAAAATTTTTTTTTGAACGGGCGGTGGTTTCGTACTGAGGGGAGCATGAAACGTAAAGATATGAAAGAATTTTTCGAAAATCATGACATTGTATCCATTGCAATAGGTAGATTTTTCTTCGAAATCTACCTAAAATTAAAAACTTTGAAACGTATAATTAAATGTTTCATTATTGTGTACCCCTCTAGGAAACACAGCAGTCATAGGTGTAATAGTCACAGAAAAAGGCAAAAGAGAAGAGACAGCGTTAGGCTTTATGGCTTTAGAGAAAAGATGAGCGCAGTTGAGTTATCGCTGTCATGATTGTCAGATGTCCCACGCGTGACGCAACTAGGCCTACATATTGCATACAACGCTATAGTCTGATCGTGCGATAGGGAAATCCTCGGACACCACCGTCTTGCTTCATACCTACAAACCGTATTTAACTTGCTTTTATTTGTTTAATTTCTTTAATTTTGCGGCTTAAAATCAGGTAAACTGATGTACCAAAGTGCCAGAATGCTTTTGTTTAATCAGTGATAATTGCCATTATGAAATACAGGAAATAAGTTATTTTTTAAATCGACCGCTGTGGCGTAGGGGATGCGTTCGCTCCTCTCACGCAGCGGGCCCGGGTTCAAATCCTGGTCGGGATTTGGGTTTTTTCCGGGGTTTTTCCTCACCTTTGAGACAAATGTCGGCTAACTTTCATCCCATCCTCGCCTTGTACAGAATGAATGTGTGTGTGAATGGTGTGTCTCGTCCTATATGATCGTGTTGTCTCGGAGGTGGTCCCGGCATTGGGCTGATCACTCATCCGGGGAGGCCCTCCATGTCCTTGTCTGGTCAAAAAAGTATGTACCGGTATGTGATCCAAAGATAATCCCTCTCCCGACAGGTCGCGGCCCTAAAATGCCCGGGCGGCTTGGGTCGCTTAAATGTCCCTAAAAGGGAGAGGTGAAACTAAGGTAAAGAGAGAGAGAGAGAGAGCGAGAGAGAGAGAGAGAGAGAGATTTGTGAGTTAAGTTCCAGATCAATTCATTAAGTAGGGTTTACGGAAGAACAAAGGTCTAGTTTGATAAGGATATGTGAAAGAATATATGGGCAGTGTTATTTGTCATAGCTAACTGTATTGCAACTTCCAAAGCCTTATATGAACACTGTAAAATAATATGTCATGAGAACTGATTTGCATTTGATAAATTCTTTCAAATATATTACCACAAAATAGGCACTAAATTGGGAATTATTCCGGTACTGGTCAACCGATTTGGTCCAATATGAATAGGCTTTTTCTTAAGGACGTTATAAATGCGTATACCAAGTTTCATGAAAATCTGATAAAACGTACTTGAGTTATAGCGCGTACAGACACACGGACAGATGGACAGACATTTTCCCGCACCCCACACGATCCATGAAGTAGGCCTACCATACTGGCACTTAATAACGAGCGGCTAGAGCAGGCATTTCCAACTGACTGATGAATGACGTCAGAGCTTGTTTCTCCTGCATAAAACCGGTACGGAGCAACATGCGAGAGTCGTGGACAGAGCAGTGGCGCGGTAGTGTTTAATCAGAGTATAGTCATGGCTTCAACGAGTAGTATTACTGAAAAGCCATCTACTCAAATTATTGTTTATGTGACTTCTACAAAAGTCTCCCCCGACCAAGGTTCCCAAGATTACATCAATTGGCCGCTGGAATGCTGTGTATGTTTGGAACCACACATGTCTGCGAGCAGTTTTTCTTCTAATGAAAATTAACAAATCTCGCTATAAAAGCCAGATGTCCGATAAGAGCTTACAGTCTACACTTAGGTTATCTGTGACTCGATCTCTCTATCCAAATATTGAGGAACTTGTGAAGTCGAAACTTTTAAAGAAGTCCCGAAAAACTAATGAAAAATAATTCACAGGAATGTGACTGGTCAACATAATTTGTTGGATTTATTTTTTCATTCAAGTTTGTTTGTTATTCGCAAAAGAAGTTGTAGTGTTTTCCTTTTAGTTACATTTTGTATCATTTTACTGTTATTTTTAAGTTCAACATGCTATGCATTAAATGTGTTAACATATTATTATTATTACTATTATTATTATTAGTGTGAATCTGCTCCGTGATGTCTACCTGCCTTGCTACGGAGCACAAGAAGCGCTCGCTATGACGTCAGTGAGCATTTTAGTTGGAAACCCCTGATCTAGAGTGACTGCAACTAGCATCTTTTTCCCTTTTGCAAAAGAGTGATGTCAGCCTAGTTTGTTTTTGTTAGCATAGTGAATTCCACACGGATTCTATTAAAAAGCCAGCAACTCCAAAGAGATGGCCCCTTCATCGCACAGCTTTTTACACTCAACAGAATTCGAATTGTGTGCCGACTTAACTTCACCTCGAGAGGAAACCTCCATCATGGGGTCGATTGGAATGAAAACTGAAAAGGATATTTTGATCTAACGCATGAACAATGACGGCACCATGATCCCAAGTTTTTCTTTTTGATGATCCTTTTCCTCTTCCGAACTCTTAGGCCCGGTATTATAAACAAAGTTGATCTTTAGATTAAGTTAAACCTAATCTTAAGATTAACTCTAGTTGCCGTTTTATAATGTTCTGGTTAAGTTAAACCGTAGTGCAATGGTGTTGGTAGACCTGTTGGCTGAGAAAAGAAGACGAATTGGCCTTGGAAATAAAAGAAAAAATATAAGATCTGCTAATTTTCTTGTATTTGTTTGTATATTGCGACGAAAATGACTGACACAAATAGTTCAAAACGTTGCCAAAACTTTTCATCCAATGAAATAGAATCGTTAGTATATTTAGTTCGAAAGTATAGTGAGATCGTAGAATGGAAAATCTAAATCTAAATTGAACTCAGTTTTGTTCAGTGTAAGTTAAGTTTATTTCAATCACAGCTAAAATAAGAAGCTATTCATTGCTCATAAAAATGATCTTGTATTAGCATTTGTCTCACAGTACAACCTTCTCTGTTTAGGCCTACATTAAAATACTTTACGTTCCGGAAAGTAATAAAATAAGTTTTGTCTCTTCTTCTCATAGCATGTTGTATCCGAAATCGAATTTGATGATACTGTCTTATCGTGTTTTTATAGTCATTTTCATTAAAACAATTATTACGTCTTAAACTGCAAATTAAACGGTAGAAAAGGTCCAGTTAGGTTAAACTTAAGATTAACTTGTAGTTATCGTTTATAATACGCAAAAATCTGAAAAACTAAGGTTTAAACTAAAACTGAAGGTTAAACCATGATTATAATACCGGCCCTTAGAGCCTATCGCTGCCTCGCAGTTATACCTACGAGGGTGGATCGAAAAGTAATGAGCAATATTTTTTCTTGTACAAATGCACACATGAATGGACATGTTTTGTCTATTTTTCAATAAAATCGCCAAGTTTCTCAACACATTCCTCCCATCGTGACACCAGTTTCAAAATACCGTGTTCTTAGAAGTCCGTTCGGTTGGAGTATAGCCACCTGCGGACTTCTGTTTTCACTTCTGCGTCTGACGCAAAGCGTTTACCGGCCAGGAATTTCTTCAACGAGGTGTAGTGCGATTTTTATGAGCCAAAGGGCATAACCAGAGTGAAATTCAAAGGGACATGCGTAGCGTTTATGGGGATGATTGTATGGACCGCAGCAATGTCTCCAGGTGGTGTGTATTCTTCGAAGATGGCCGTGATAACATTTCATGTTTTTTGGTCCCATAAAATTAATTTATAAATTATTACAATATTTAGGGCCTGTACGACGACCTGCTGATATCATATTTATCTGCCAGATAGAGAACCTATCTGGAAGTTGGACAAGAATTGCGTATTATGATCTCCTGACAAAATCTGTCTGGCAAGACAACTTCCAGATAAGCTAGCAGGAGGATGGAGTGGCTGACAAGCTTCCAACTGCTAGTTAGGGAATCTTGGTTGAAATAAGATGGCAGTACGGCGAAGCTTCCTGGCCACCTGAATTTTAGAACTGATGCCGGAAGATTTAATTTATACAAAAATGTAATTTTATGCTCACATATGAATGAAATAGAATTGAACAAATCGATTAATGCACTTAAAACGATGTTCTCGTGTAATTTAATTGCACAAATACAAATCCGAGCTGCCACACCTAGCGGACGCCTACCGAACTACAACAAACACACCTCTTTGCTCAATCAGCTAAGGACCATTTTACAAAATTTTACTGCGTTCTTGCCGGTAGCAGTTCACGGTTGTATTACAAGGCATCTTCCTGTTAATCTATCTGGAAGTCACGTATCGGGAGGAATTGTCGGCAGGTGGTAATACAGGCCCTTAGAGTACTAAAAAACATTAACAGCCTTACTAATAAAAGCTGCTTATACCTGCGTTGAACGGTTGTTTGGTTGTTCACCGTGCAAGTTCTGCATAAGCCGCATTACCAATAATCGGGGTGTAACTGTCGAGGTTACACCGGGCTTGTACGTCCAACGTCATCAAATACGTCACACTAGTTGTGACGTTACTAGCCTCAGGCTATGAAGGGACTGCTGAACGCCATCTATCGGTGTAGCGGAAAAACAACGATGGATCGTCTGCAGAGTTTCAGTATTTCATTATATTGTTTTCAGAAAGCTGTAATCATGGGTACAAGTATGGAAATATCCCGCAAACAAGGAACAATGTTTATAATTCCGCGAAAGCAGCTCAGAATATGCGTAGCCTCAAAATTCAATCTCAGACAACTACGAAACGACCGGCTGTTACGGATATCGGCCATCTTGATTATTTACGTCAAGTTTATACAAGGGGGCCAGGCTGTGTAAAGGTTGCACACATTCAGCCTTATGCAAAGATTATTAGTACACTTTTTCTCCTCAGCTGTGTATATTCCTGGTATAAATGTTACAACTGGATTATTAGTAAGACTGTAAATGTACTGAAACAGCCGCGAATAATCTAGGATTATCCCCCCAAAAATGGTTTGTTTTATTTTTGTTTATTTGTTTTTGCATACAATGATGTCTATTACTAAACTTATTCGTGCATACTTGCATGCATACTTTATTATTTTATCATGTACACAAATCCGGGCTCTATAATGAGTATTATATTCTTCAAAGTTAAAGTTTAGACTTTTGTGTTGCATTGGAAATACCTGGTTTGAATACAATTATTATTTACGGAACACATGAAGGGAGAAACTTGTTTTAGATGCCATTATTACGATACGCCCTAAGGTTGTGCTGGCTTGAGTAATCGTGAAGAGAAATGCGTTGATCTCAAGAGTCATGACTAGGGATCCGTAACCACGATTATAAGTTCAGTGACCAACACTCACGACTAACGGTTTATGGTCATAATGCCTGTTACTACCGAATGCACATAGGTCAACCTTAAGAAAGGTCATTCGGTATTAAAGAACGTATTTGAAGCAATCAAATTTGTTTCCCCCCACCCCTCTGAAGGGCACATGGTTCATATTGTTGTTTATGAACATCGTGGCATGATGGAGTTGATGTATTGTCTGCATACAAGGAGAAGTTATTTGAGTTGCATGATACCTTAATGCAGAGCATGCGCAAAAGATTCTGCCATGTAATCTGAAAGTCAGATAGCACAGAAACAAATATCACGTTTACATGCAGAATTGAAATAGATCTGAATCCGTTCCCTGGACGAGATACTTTATTTAAACACAGATTCAGTCCGGATTGAATTTTCTAATCTTCTAATAGCCTACCTTACGGCCACCAAGGTGGTGCGTGTGTGTGTGCGTGTATATATATATACGTATATATGTATATATATACATACATATATATATACATGTATATATATACATATATTATATACACATATATGTATATATATATATACGTACTTACTCAATGGCAATAGACAATTCCTAAGCAAACTAAAGGAATATTATCTACTTTATGGAACCCAGAGGTTCAGTGCTGCGCTTCACCAAGGACTTCACAAGTTGATGATGATGATGATGATGATAATAATAATAATAATAATAATAATAATAATAATAATAGTTATAATAATAACAATAATAATTTTTGACCAGGGAAAATACATGTTTTCGGAGATAATTTTTAATAATTTTGTATAGCTTCATCTATTAATAACAAGCTTTGAGATTTCTCTTTTAATTCATTAGACCATAAATATCTAAATTAAACTGTCTATACACAAAGACTGTAAGCTGATTCATACTATTTTCTGAAGCCTTAATTTCAGCATATATTATTGTGTCTGATGTCCCAGTTATATCTTACTTCCTTATAAAATGGTTTGCATGCCATACCGACCCCGCAGTGAAAATATGCAGGTCATAAGACCTTGCCGATAAATTCCTTTGGCTGTGTAATAGCTTAGATATAAGAGGCCCAGATTAAAATAATGATAGGACAAATATATATTGCAATAATATATTGTAACAAATATTAACAGCTATTATAATAACGTGGTAAGCGAATCTGATGCAGCAGTTTTCCCCGCCTACTGTTGGAGAAGTTGTTGCAATTGATTAATTCGCAGAAGTGTGGCTGTATCAGCAGATTCAACTACCAGTCATTAAACCCTACAATATTGCTGCTCAATCAGTTCCGGTAGAATTTTTTTCTCAAACAATTTCCTGAGATGTTTCAATAAGAATTGCCAGTATTTTATAAAAATTCGCCATATCCGATATCAAATAGAACCCGATTAAAATTTGATTTATTCAAATATTGTCAAAATACAAGAAGAAATAATACTAAGTTTCGTTTCGCGGAAACAAAATGCAGAACTACTGGGCAATTACATGCAGGGCAGTAGCTTGGCGGTGGCGAGATGTGCCCCCGCCAAGGGCGCAGGTACAAAGAGGGCGCAAAATTAACCATGAAAAATCCTGAATTTTTTAGACTGGTGCAATTTATCAAGCAAAACAATTCCACGTTAATGGAAGAAATCTTTCAGGTTATTAAAAATTACTGCACGTGAACTGTCTGTATTATTATGCCGATTGTCTACAAACAAAAAGCAGTCATGCAACGTTCTTTAATTAACACGTTTCTTATTGGCAGAGTATGATAACATAAATCAAGAACAGTATGGAAAGATATAACGACAGTAAAAATTAAAATGTACGGTACGTTATTATTGAGATGAAAGTGGTTCAACTCACTCCCTTTCCAGCTGACTGTCGTCATTTTCAAATTGAAGTTTAGGTTTGCTTTGAAAATAACAGTGTTTTTATATTAAAATAATAAACAATTTTTACAGAGAATTAAAAAAATTGTTCAGACCCCCCAGTATTGGAGGGCGCAGATTTGTCAAACTCGCCAAGGACGCAGAAGGACCTTGCTACGGCCCTGATTACCTGGTCTAAACTGTGGCTTGAAACTGTATAATACGTTTATTGCTGAGCACCCTGATTTCATAAAATACAGTCTCAACCATTTTAAGATAAAAATAAAAAATCTGTTAAATATTGATAATAAAAAATTATAATTGTTTTGTCTTTTCATTTGTATCAATCAAATATATATATTTAGGGAATTTAATATCTTAAATGTAGAACAAATATACAAACTCAAATAAATGACTTACTTTCATAAAAATACAAGTGTTTTAGAAATCAAGAATCCTCATCACTAACTTACCAGACAGAATCAAAATTCTATTCTTTATGAACGTAAATGTATTACCTCTGCTGCATTTAGTCAGAGATTATACACTCACTAATAAGAGCTCATCTTGAACTATATGAACTAAATTTACGCAGATCCAAGAAACAAATTTGTAAAATTTATACAGCCTAGTGTGTGACTCATTTTGCATTGTCCTAGTTATTTGCTTTTCATTTTCGCAGTTCATGTGTATCGTTTATCTAAAAAATGCGTGATATGTTTATTTTGCTCTTGGTTTGTATTGTTTGCCTTGTAGGCGTGTATGTTTGTGTGTGTATGGGTGTTCATCGTATGTAAAGTGATCTTTCTCTAAATTTTTAGTTTGTAGTTCCAACAGTCATATTTTCTGTCACTGTGCTGAACTGTGCCAGAGCACGAGCTTTTGCTCATTCGGGCACCAGTAATGACTGTATTGTGTTTTACGCAGGTGGAATAAATAAATAAATAAATCAATAAAATATATATTAGACCCCATAAGCTGAAAATAGTTAACACAAAGTTCACATATATTATTATAAGACCACAGTTTGTAAAATTAAGTTAATTTTCTGGTAACATTAAAAATGCATATTTTTAATTTTTGCTGTAGAAACACGGTTATTTAATTTTTATTCAATTTTTATGCTGTGCATTTTATAAATATCTTTGTTTTTCTAAAATATAATTCATTTCTAGCCCCTAATCACGAGCTTTGCTCATCTGGGACAAAAAATTGTTTTGTTTAATTTTTTATCTTGCAATATTATATCAAGACAGACAGCAATATAAGTTATACGAGTGCATATGTGGTGACCGTCTTCAGAATGCCAAACATCTGATGTTCACTTGCCCAGTTTTTCAAACAAAAAGATTAGATCTTGAACTACATTTAGACAAGTGCAGTGCAAATTTTCAATTTCCGCTTAACGGAGAAATTTTCACTAGGAAATGTTGTTATTTGTCATTCACAGCTTTTTTAGAATATGTGTTTAAGAGACTATGAATGTATCTTCCTGAACTTTAAATCTATACAGGAAACCTCAATTGACTAAATATAGCCCTAACATACTTATTGTAAATTAGGGCTCACTCAATGGAGATTAAATAAATAAATAAATATTTTTGTATATGTACATGTACTTCTGTATTAAATGAATAAATAAATACTATTCTAGAATAACTTCAATTGGAAGTCGAAGTAACTAAAGAGGGGAATGGGAAGAACTTCTTCCTCACTGTATTGAAACCTGAAAGACTGTGTGCAGTGGCGTAGCCCGAAGATAATTTCGGGGAGGGTCGAAAGTGCAGGGAGATTTGGGAGGTATGGAATACGCCCCAACAAAGAGGGGTAAGGCGGCCACCAACGGAAAATTTTTGAATATTGAACCAATGAAAATCACGTTTTACACTATTTTAGCACTGAAAAACTAGTAGCAAATTTGTTTACTAGGCCTATACTCTAAGACAGCGGTTCCCAACCGGTGGGTCGCGACCCACTAGTGGCATCTGGGGCAGACAACTCAATGTTGAAAGTGACTTAAGATTAAAAACATCTTCATTCAATCCTGACATTGACGTGTTGGTTCAATCGAAAAATTTTTATAATTGTAGTTTTTATCTTCACCTAGGAACACTTGTTAGTGAGTATGAAACCACTTGTTGCATATATTGCAAACATATATCTATTGTTAAATAAATAACTGTTTTGCTATAAAGTGCTTATATTTTGTCGACCATTTTAAAATCAGAACACAAATTGTTTATCAATAATCAATCTGTATCTTCAAAAAAGCATATATAAGCATAAATATATTTGCAATATTTGATGGTAAATTATATATAATTTTATAATAAGGTTTTTTTTACTCCACCATGGACCGATGGACCGTGGAGGTATTCCGATAAGAAAAGGTGGGTCGGGTCGCCAGCTGAAAAAGGTTGGGAACCACTGCTCTAAGACATGGCAAATTAAACAGAAACCATTAGACTAACTAAGATATAACACTTATTACTATTTATAAGAAACATGGAATAATACATGGAACAGTGGAAATAATAGGCCTATTTTTTTCGGGAGGGGTCCGAAATCCCTGGACCTCCCCTTCCGTACGCCACTGATCAGTGTGTTTAATCATCTTTATGACAATGTTCCAATCACTTCTCCTTACTGAAGTTTAAAATTTGTTTTGTTTTACTATATAATAACAAGGCACAAAACTCTTTAACGTAATTTCGTAAACTACCCTAAGTAACTCTTATTAAAATAAGAATATTGTAATTTGTCTTTTGGTAGGCCTTCTTCAGGATAAAGTATGAACATAAACGTATAAAGTTAACTTTCCCCTCTTATTTTCTTATTCCAAAAGTAGGACAATTTCTAAACACAAGATTCTCAATGGGTTGTTGAAGAAGTTGAAACTTTGTGTGAACTAATTGCAGTTTAAGGGGAGTTTCATGCAAGGATAGGCTATACATATATATATATATATATATATATATATAAAGAAAAAGCTACATTTAACAGACAGCCAGCGCAATAACAACTTAAAAATACTCAGTCATTTTAAACATAAAACAGTCATAACAAAATTCTGGTTCATAAAAAATACCCCATAAGATATTTGTATGATTATTGAAAGCAGTGGCTCATAAAATGCCAATTTTAGAAGAAGCTATGTAATTTCAATAATATAATTACTACTGGCTCCTGTACAAAAAAAAAAATAAAAAATAGGCACAGAGATGCATTCATAACATGGTCGAAGAGTTAAATTTTAAATATAATAAGTTACGTTTCTTACTTACCTAGATTCATAATCGACCTGATGAAAGTTATTGGTGGAGAAGAAATTAACTACCCTCAGGAAGACGGCAGCAGCTTGCAGATGAAAGTACAAGATATCGAAGTCTTCACTTCTGCAAGAAAAATATACAGAGCTGTAGACTATCACTCCATGAAAGAAGAATATACGAATTCCATTAATGATGCTAAAATATAAAGCTGGAAAACCTCAACGAAACAAAACTATGGAATGTGAGACCTGGCTACGTCCTCTTTGAGAGATAATGATAATGATAATGACCAGGGCCCAGATTTTGATGACCTAAAAATACTTTTAAAAAATGAGCTATAAAATGACTGGAAAAATACAGAAAAATGACCCAAAAATTTATGTGAAAATGCTAGTTTATTCATCAGACTTGTGTCTATTCTACATTAATGTTTCTTACCCCATTTGTACTCTTGCAATTAGTTAATTGGCACGTACGGTTAAATGCCAACAGCAAACGCCGTCTTTCAGTATCCAAATTAAAATTATAACAAGATATATTTAATTATGATTATTCAGAGTAATCATAACTTTAAATGTAAGTAGCACACAAACTCCATATAATGCAAGAAACAACACAAAATGAAAAAAAAAGTCTTTAAAATTAAAAAAATGACCTAAAAATATGAAATGTGGGAATAAAAACCATAAGATGGGTAAAAAATTACCAAATAATTTATTTGAATTCTAAAAATGACCTTTAAATGAAAAATTGAAAAAATGACCAATAAATGACTCTAAAAATTGCAGTTTTTGTAATCTAGGAGTCATGAAGAATACCTGCACTACTGGGCAACGTCCATGATGCTCCAGTTAAATGATGACATGTCATCAAAATCCGGGCTCTGATAATGATCAACAAGTCTTAATTGTCTTCACCCTAAGAACAAAGCTAAAGTAAACAAAAACCGGTAGAGTTGGATTACTCCCACAAAGTCTCTGGCCTTGATGACTAACCCAGCCAGCGAGCTTCTCGTTACGTCTCGTTACCAGCTTGCGCAGACTCGCATGCGCGAAAGATCACTTAGCTACTGTTGAGGACAGAGTGAAGATCATGCAGCACGTTGCCAGTCGTAGAAAATACTACGTATAATAGTTGAGTGGAGGGATAATGCCGCAGACACAGAGACAGACAACACGTGGAGTGGGATAGCCAATCAGGGTGCAGCTACCTCCCCTACGCAGGAACTCTATGAACGGTGAGACTCGCTCCTAAGGTATATACGTAAAAACCCAGAGTCTTTGTGGAGGTAATCCTACTCTATATCTGTCTCACTCTAGCACATTACTCGTATGACCTAAGAGTGAGACAGAAATACTGGTTTTTGTTTACTGTAGCTTTGTTCTTATAGTTAGAGTAAAAACAGACTAGATTCGCTACAGCTCAGCTCTTCCACTATTTCTTTTTTTCTCTTTCTTTACCTTAGTTCTACCTCCCCCTTTTATGGACATTTTAAGCGACCCACGCCATGACCTGTCGGTAGAGGGATTATCTATGGATCATATACATACTTTTTTGACCAGACAAGGACATGGAGGGCCTCCCCGGATGAGTTATCAGCCCAATGCCGGGGCCACCTCCGAAACAACACGAACACATAGGACGACACACACCATTCACACACACATTCACTCTAAACAAGGCGAGGAAGGGATGAAGATGATAATGACGGTCAGATGATATCCGGGGACTGCAAGGGGCCTAAAGCTACTCGACATTTGTCTCACAGGTGAGGAAAAACCTCGGAAAGCCCCACCTAAGGTAACTTGTCCCGACCAGGATTCGAACCCGGGCCAGCTGCGTGAGAGGAGCGAACGTTTCCCCTACGCCACAGAGGTGGACTCTTCCACTGTTTAATACATGGATTTTGAACGAATGGTGTGAAGACGGAATGACCAGAAAGCCCCTGGAATAGACGCCATACCAACAAATATAATAAAACATATTTGCTGCCAACTCTACACGATTTAGAGACTGGGACTTTCCAATGCATGGAAAATAGCAGCAGTGAAAAGAATTGCGGAGCCCAATAGGGCACAAATAGCTACACAAGTACACTAGTACTCTTCACCCTATAATTCTGAATCCAGCAGTTAGAATCATTAGGAAAGCTTGTTATTGATGGAGTTATGTATCATGTACGCTGTAATCTTCTCGATAGTAACGGATTTGGCTTCATATCCATAAGGTCAACAGAAGAAGGTTACTCTAACAAGCTGGATAGAAGAAGCTACCGTACTTTACCAACAGACAGGCTAGAGCTATGCGGCACCAAGATCACAAGACATATAAAAAATGATACCCACAAGGATCTGCGCTGTACTTTTACGTGCTAAAACCTCGTTCTCCAAATACAGTTAATGTTATCACATTTATGAAGTCCTGTACGGATTACTACTGATACATTGAAAAATTGCTGTTTATTGTGATCAAAGATTCCGTTTATGTTATCACATTTTCCTTTTTGCAGCTTTATTTCCAAGTATTGTACGTCATTCAAAATATCGTTTTTAAGGGTTTCGTTTCTAACTCAATTGTATTGTATTGTACTAGAGGTAGCAATTCTGTTCCCAGCTCACAGGATGACCAATTCGAGGGGGTGGCATTACCTAACTTTCTCTTTTAAGCAATAAAACATATTTCACTCCACAGGCTCTCAGTTTAGCTGTTGATTTTGATTTGTGAAGATAACAGTATTGAAATGCAGTGATGGCTAGTGTAAAATGAAAAGACTTGAACAGACAGGAGTTAGATGTTTTGCTACGTGGTGTTCAACACAGATCAGTATAGAGCTCCAAAAATACTTGTAACTCAGTATGGAGTATTGGTTAATGGACTCCTAAAGGAAAATAAAAACAATTAAAAACTTTGTTACTGGTTAAAAAAATAGTTGGTTGCAGTCTGTTACTGTATTAACCTATAAGTGGTTCAATGATTCACAGTTACGTATTATTTTATGAATATTATATATGAAAAATAACCTCCATTTAATTCCTTCGGCTACTGTTATCAATTGGTTAAAATAATCAGATTATCGGCGTCCCGAAGTGATTACAATAAGCGGCGTGCACTGTAACTGGTAGCATATGGAGATGTCATGCTGCTTGTTAGCTAAGATATTAAGAAAAATTTGCTTGTGGATGCCAACTTTATTTGGTTGGGGATAGAAAATAAGTGGCCCTATTGATTTCACGGCGGAACGAAATATCTGCGTATATGGAAGGAAACAGCATAGTTATTATGGATCAGTAAATTATTTTGGAATCACCTTGTAAAAAATCTTCCTTTCAGGGCACATTTTAACTCTTTGCATATCGAAGTCAATAAATTGCTCACAGGTATCTCAATTGCTGTAAGACGATCTTGGAGCCTCAAGACAATACACTGAGTTGCAGATGAAAAAATTCACCATTAACACCCAGCTACAGCTTGTAGAACATGATGATCTTTAGCTAACGCAACCGTCAAAATGAAAACAATCCAGTCATGTGATGTTCGAGAAATGGGCGATTAATTGACACTCTTATGGTTGATCGTTATGTTACATGTATCTTTAGTTGATCTTAGAATGTATTTCTTTTCTGAGAAAACTATGATTGGAACTTCAATACAGTGCACGCCGCTTATTGTGATCACTTCGGGATGCAGCTAAACTCATAATATTAAACCCACTGAAAACAGTAGCCGAAAGAATTAAATTAAAGTTATTTATTCATATAATTGTAAGATAATACACTACAACACAGAATTAAAAGCTATTTATTCGTAAAATAATACATAACTGTGAATCTTTGAACCACTCATAATACAGTAATAGATTGCAAGCAACTATTTTTTAAACCAGATAGCATACCAAGTTTTTAATTGTTTTCATTTTCATTTGGGGGTCCATTAACCATTACTCCATATTCAGTTACGAGTGTTTTTGGAAGTCTGTACTGTTCTGTGGTGAACACCGCGTAGCGAAATAGCTGACGCCTCTGTTCAAGTCTTTTCATTTTACACTAGCCATTACTGCATGTCAACACTGTTATCTTCAAAAATCAAAAGCTATAGTTTAACTGAGGGGTGAAACGTGTTTACTGCTGAAAATAGAAAGTTAGGTAACCCCACCCCCTCGAACTGGTCATCCTGTGAGCTGGGAACAGAATTGCTACCTCCAGTACAACACAATACAGTTGAGTTAGAAACGAAAGTCTTACAAACGAAATTTAGAATGACGTACATTACTTGAAAATGAAGTCATAAAAAGAAAAATGTGATAACATAAACCGAATCTTTGATCACAATAAACAGCATTTTTTCAATGTACTAGTATTAATCCTTACGGGATTTCATAGAAATGATACCATTACCCAATGGATAACACTATCCGCGATTACATTAAGCGGCGTTCACTGTACTCCAAAGACAATGTGATAATAAATACTTTAGATTTCTCTGTATCTTAAGGAATGCAGTTAAGGATTTGTATTTTCATTTTTCTATCATGAAAACGGTTTTACTTTCATATTTTCAAGAAATATTATTTGTGCAGATGCATATCCTCTTAACACGCTTGCATTGTGAACAGTTTTGGTTATAGAGATTGTAAAATTATCAGAAAATGAGAATAGATATCAACAATAAATATGTAAATTAACGGAAATAAACTAGACAGTAAAATGTATAAGCACGTGCCTACGAAGAGAAAGGTGTGGTATGCAATGATTGTCATAATATTGCTGGAGCAGTGGAATAATGATTGCCTGTTGAAAACTCTGAGACAGATGTATCGGAGGTAATGATGGATAGCAGCGGAATCTCGCCCGCGGCCTACACACGGTTCACACAAGAGTTGCTGCATCCGTAAACATCAATCATAAATTAATTGAATTCATTTTTTATACAAAGTACATTGCTCAGTTCTGTCACTGTGCTCCAGGGAACGCACGCAGAGAACAAAGACTATTTTTTTATTGCCGTTATAGTCTTGGGATTTTTAATATAATAATATCCTGCCAATACACGTCAATGTCTCTTATTTTCTGCTCTATTATTTACTCTTTTCAGCTCAACTATCTTCCATACACAAATAGTCATTCCCAGGACGAGATTTGAACTCACAATCTCCCGCAACACGGCTCCAAGACTTACAAGGGAATCTATATCGATAAGTCTGCAAAAAATTAGATGCTCATACGAAATTTAGTGGGTGAAAATTAATTGCACAGCCTTGCACAGCTGTCGGCGGGAAGAGCTTGGCACCTTCTCTACTGAAGACATTTCAATGATCCTAAATTATGTTGTTCACATGATATTAACAAACATACAGAAAAATAATCACTCAGAAATATTTATATTTGTGGAAGTTATCCGGGAAACGGCTGTTCAGTGCATGAAACGTGGATGCCATTTTGAAACGATAATTACCCGTAACTGTAACAGTGAGATTAATTTTGAAAATAGTATGCAATTGTATAGCCTAAATAGTCAATAAAGAGTATGTCAGATTGCAAGACTGTAGAGCAATTCATTGCTGAGAAAAGAAATGAAATTCACATATTTCTAAAGAATGAATTTAATCGAAAGCTGTATGTCCCCCCTTAAACATCCACCCTACAGCCTGGACTTCGCTCCCATTGATTTCCATCTTTTGCTACACCTAAAGAAATGACAGGGGATCACAGAGAGGCGAAGGTGATTGTCACACGATGGTTCAAATCCCAGGCGGCACACTTCTACGACACAGGTATTTAAAAGTTGGTGCCACGGTAAGACAAATGTTTCCATTCCGGTGGCGAATATCTTCAAAAATAGCTGAACATTGACTGTGCCTGTTGCAATAATATTTCCATTAAATTGTGTTTTGTTTCTGTAAACGGCCCCAGGAAACTTATTTTATGGACGTGCCTTGTAACTTTCAAGTAATAGTCAAAAGTATAAAACATAGTTTTTAATAATGTGTTCTCTTTGATAGTATATTAAACTGGATTACCCTTTCGGGTTCACTGTTATAAATGTAATTGGCATAATTTTTGTGTAACATATTTTAAATGACATGTTCTTGGAAGTACTGTCTCCAGATGAGAAGAATGCAAGCTACAGGAATGCAGCGCACTCCCCACTTGTCTACCTGCAAGCGGGCTCGTCCCAATCTTCCGTTTTTCAGTCAGTGAGCGGGCGTGAAAATTCGGATTCCTCCCCATCACGACGCGTCAGACCAACCGCGTGTCACTTTGGACTGTTGCTATGACGCGGGGAATTAGTCCCCTCTGTACCACCCTTCCTCTTCACCCCGCACTTGCATTCATCTCATCTGGTGACAGTAATACGTATTCTGCATTTATATTTGGATTGTTTGTTTCTGTCTAAATCAATAAACAAAGAAAAATCAGACAATTCCACACGTACAGTATATTATTGTCGTACGTGTTAAGCACTTTATATACAATCGACTTATTAAATATCTCCCTTGATTGCCTCGTGCAGTCACTGTCTTATCAATGTGCTGTGGAATGTTGAAAGGTGTGGTGAACTTGACAGAAACGTTCAAGGTCAAGACGTATCATTTGGATTGCCTTTTCATGGTATGTCACCTGAACGAAGGTCGCATGTTTTATAAAAGGTTCGTGGAGTTCATTTTTTTTTATCTACACATGAAGTGCACACACAGATGTATACAGAAGCTTTCGACAAATTTGCACATACTTTTCTTCTGTTTACCGTAAGGCAGCAGGTAACTGACTCACACAGAGATGCTATTGATGAGAACATTTGCTGTGTCATCTCGTGTAACAGTTGGACAGCTTGTGTTGAAACAGATAGTAATAAATAAGATAGTAAGACTCATGCTTGGCGCGTGGGCCTGGCATGCCAGCGATCCCGGGTTCAAATCCTGAGGCAGGCAGGCCTGTCATTCGTGGTGGACGAAGCCGTGACTTTGGGTTTTTTTTCTCGGGGATCCTCCCGTTTCCCCCTCTTATTCCACCAACACCGTCCACTTCAACTTCATACCTCATACCTCATTATCATCCCGTTTCCTTTCGGGCCATCTCCCTCTGCGGGCCTCTCCCGTCCTGCCTCGTGGCTTGTGGTCATGTGGTTGGTGGTGTGCCGCGACCCTACTTGCTCTCTCCGTGAGGGATCGTGGGCGTGGCGCATGCAAATGCCTGAGGGACCCTGGGGATGTGGTGCTCGTGGTATGGTTTCAGGTACAGTGGTATTAAACAGAGGCGGCAGCCAGATGCGCGTGAGAGAGGTGACGCATGTAGGAGGAATCATGGGGAGGGGTAAGAATGTTGAACTGCACTAACGAGAGAGGAGAAGCTATTGTAACAAGGTCTCTTGTATCGCCTCGCTCAATTCGTTGACAGTTAACATCAAAGAAGTCGCCGCCGCTTGGAGTAGTTGCCACACTGCACAGTGTTAGTAAACAGAGCGGGAAGATGTAGATGTAGCAAAACACTTACGTGGCAATGACATTGAGCAATGAGAGAATTGGCAACACGAATTCAGTCAGCGGTTTCTTTTGAGAAAACCTTTCACAGTAACAACAAGCACATCTTTATCGTTAATTGATTTAGGCTATTCTCTTTATTTCCGGGGTGGGGAGGTGCTAAATCACAATTTTTGCATTGATTGCAGTCGTTACTAGGTACAGTGGTATTCATCAGAGGTGGCAGTCAGATGCGCGTGAGAGAGGTGACGCATGTAGGAGGAATCATGGGGAGGGGTAAGAATGTTGAACTGCACTAACGAGAGAGGAGAAGCTATTGTAACAAGGTCTCTTGTTTCTTAACTGCATTTATACGATCTTACTGCACTGAAAGCAACGACTCAACTGTCCCATACACCCCTCCATGCAGTACGAATGTTTATTGGACTCGTCTGCATCTACTGCGCATCCATGCTTGGACTGCCACGTCTGATTAATACCACTGTACTTGCTGGATGTTGGGGAGTTCCTTGGTGGCTCGCGGTGGGATCTGCTTCGGGGGAGCCTTCGGGCATGCCAATCATCCCATTGCCAAGGGTTGGCACAATGGGCCCGGACTTGTGGCCTATGTGCTTAGGGTCACTCCCAACCCGCCTCTTCCCCCTACGTGGGATTCCATACATACATAGCCTACATACATAAATACATACATACTTACATACATACAAGAGCATAAGGAGCAGTCGGGAGAATCCAAAGACGAGCATTCTGCTATTAAGCTAATCTAAATCCGAGTTAAGCTCCAGATCGATTCATTAAGCAGGGCTTACGGAAAAACAAAGGTCTAGTTTGATAAGCATATGTGAAAGGATATGTGGGTAGTGTTATTTGTCAAAGCTAAATGTATTGCAACTTCCAAGGCCGTATATGAACACTGTAAAACAACGTGTTGTTATGAGAACTGATTTGCATTTGATATATTATTTCTAATATATTACCATAAAATAGGCACTAAATTGGGCACTACTCCGGTACCAGTCAATCGATATTCGATTTGGTCCAATATCAATAGGCTTCTTCCCATGTACGATATAAATGCGTATACCAACTTTTTTGAAAATCCGATAAAGCGTTTTTGAGTTATCGAGCGTTCAGACAGTAGGATAGACAGACGGACAGACATTTTTCCGTCCCTCGCACAATCTCATAAAGTACCATTCTGGCACTTAATAAATCTTTCGCAATCGGGTTGTTAGCACACTATTGCATCCGGGACGGATAAGAAGTACAGTAGTATTATTTCTGTCTGACACTGCTCAGAAAGATGCGCCGTAGACAGACGAGTCCACTATAGAAAAATTGTCATGTTAAGGGGTGGTTGTTTATTAGTACACAGGTCTCGGAAGAAGGAACATCTCTTGTTGCGGTGCCTAACAGACAGTGCTTCAGGTGAGTGCAGTTGTGCGCAAGACTTTTGCAACATGCCTCCGATTCATAGTAAACTGGGAGGGAGTAAAGTTATTCATTCGCAGACAAGAGAAGTAGTATATAGTGTATATAAATATTTTCGGGATGTGAGGGGTCAGCGTGCATCTGTATATAAAAGGGTTTCAACAGCTACAGGTGTATCCATTAGTACTGTGAAGCGAATCGTGAAAGAGGCCAAAAGTATTGAAGAAGGAGCTTCTAATTCTTTTTCTACCCCTGATAAAGAAAGAATACGTACCTCGAAGAAATCATCTCCTGACAATGTTAACGAAGAAGTAGTCCGACGAACAATTAATAATTTCTATATTGAAGAAAAGCAGAGACCGACTTTAAAAAAAATACACTCAAGACTAAAAGAAAAAATTGACTTTCAGGGTAGCATCTCTACACTCAGGAAAATTATTTTACATATTGGTTTTCGGTGGAGGAAAACAAGAAATAATAGAAAAATTCTTGTGGAACAACAGAGAATAAAGTCCCTCAGATGTGCCTATTTAAGGTCTATTCATCAGTATAGGACTGAAGGGCGTTCAATAGTGTACATGGATGAAACCTACCTTCACACAACACATACTACACCATGTGCCTGGAGTGACGAATCGCTGAGTGGACTCTTCTCGCCAGTTTCGAAAGGACAACGGCTTATTATAATTCACGCTGGAGGAGAGCATGGCTTTGTGCCCAATGCTTATTTGAGATTCATTTCACACAGAAAAACAGGGGACTATCATGGGGACATGGATTTCAATAACTACGAGCAGTGGCTAAAGGAAAGACTAATTCCAAATCTTTCTCCTCACTCAGTCTTGGTTATTGATAATGCCCCTTACCATAACGTGCAGCTGAATAAGCCTCCCACATCGAATTCTCGAAAAGACGTGATGATATCTTGGTTGCAGTCCCACCTTGAAAACGATAATTTTGAGAAACAAAACTTTCATAGTAAGACAAAAGCTGAAATTTATGAACTAATACTGACACTTAAGCCACAACACCGAAGCTACAAAATCGATCATCTTCTCCAGCAACATGGCCACGATGTTTTAAGGCTCCCCCCTTATCACCCTGAGCTCAATCCGATAGAACTCATATGGGCTACTGTAAAAAATTGGGTAGCCGAAAACAATGTGACATTTAAAATGGAAGATGTCATGAAGATTACGGATGAGAAGTTTTCCTCAATATCTGCAGAGGAGTGGAAACGGAGATGCCAGCACGTGAAGAATATTGAACAGGAATATCTGGAAAGGGAGGGACTCCTGGATGCGGCTCAAGAATTGGTCATTCATTTGGGTGGTGATAGTGATGCTTCTAGTGAGAGTGATTCGGATGCTAATAATGTTGGTGGTGATGGTGATGATGATGCTGATAGTAATGGTAAAGGGGAAAGACTCTCAGTCTCTGGTGTCACTCCTATGGAATAATATCCAGTCCTGTAATTGAGCACAGCGGTAACACCACACTTGGTATGTAGAGTAAATATATTAAAGTTCCATACTGTATGTTAGAGTTAAAGCATTTAATGTTAGTGTTATAACATTTAATGAATGAGGTAAAAATATCTGCCAGAGCTGTACTTGGATAGGGATTTGTTTGTAAACACAAACGCTGACTAAAGATATATAAGCTACTACTGTCATGATCGGCGGGATGGGAAGGTCTCTGAATTAACCCACACCGCTGGATTCTCTTCTCCTCACTCGCGTTTCGTCGGGGTCAGACAGAAATAATACTACTGTACTTTATCTCAAGAAAAGTAGCCTATAGCATTTATTATGTAAGACCTACAGTTTGGACGCATTCTTCTCAAATTTCAGCCAAGTTAAGAGTTCGATGACCTGCAAAGTTTCTGTCGCTTATTTACCATTTGCAATGACGACATTCTTATTTTGTTTTAACACTCTGATACCAGAATTATTAATTTCTAAAATATTCCTGCGAACATGACGGGATTCAGTTAGAGTAGGATTACTTCCACAAAGTCTCTGGCCTTGAAGACTAACCCAGCCAGCGAGCTTCTCGTTACGTCTCGTTACCAGTTGCGCGGATTCGCTGCGCGTAAGATCAGTGAGCTACTGTTGAGCACAGAGTGAACATCATGCAGCACGTTGGCAGTCGTAGAAAATACTATAACAGTTGAGTGGAATGATAATGCCGCAGCGAGAGAGACAGACAACACGTGGAGTGGGACAGAAGAGCTGAGCCAATCAGGGTGCAGCTACCTCCCCTAGGCAGCAACTCTACGAACGGTGAGACTCGCTCCTAAGGTAAATACGTGAAAACCCAGAGACTTTGTGGATGTAATCCTACTCTACTTCCTTATTAACAAAATTGCGTGGAATAGAAAATATAAATGCTTTCTAAAATAATGATTTTTTCTCACCTTAACTTATATCGAGCGAATACAAGTTAGTATAAGATCCCATTACTTATATTAATATCTTTTTATCTGGCTTCAGAATATGTTTATTGTTTTGTCCTTATTAGTTGTAAAGTTTTACGAAATTCTAATTTAGTTATCAGGTATTTTTGGTATTATTAAAAACATGCATTTATATAAAATAATGCAGAAATAGTGTTTACAACAAATCGTGTTAATAAATCCGAGCCAATAGCCTGTTAAGAGAGCAAACTCAGGAACATGAAGATAGCGTGTGTGATACGTACAAACAGTAATAAAATGATAGATGTAAGGCGTTTATTTTTATCAAAATAGTTTGCATAAAATGACTTATTACTTTATTTTTTATGTTTACTTATTGCCGTCATGTTTTCCTGATGAAATGAGCAGTGAGTATACTGTACACACTTATATATATATATATATATATATATATATATATATATATATATATATATATTAGGGCTGTACCGATTAATCGATTAATCGATTAAAAGTTTAATCGTCGATCGATTACATTTTTCGATTAATCGGTTTAGTCGAATTCAGAAAAACTTTTTTCGAGAAATGGGTCAAATGACTAAACTCCTTTCTCATTGCCGAGTGAGAGAGTTTTTAGTGCTGCCGGTATTATTGTGAACAAGCTACGATCGTCTCTTGAACATTCAAATGTCAACAAACTCGTGTGTCTCAAGTCTTGGCTGAAAAAGTAACCGGAAATGTAAGTGCATTTTCTCACTAGTTAACTAATAATGGTATTCTTTAATTCAGGATTTCTTCTGATTGTCTGTAGTGTAGTAGTTATTAAACGTGTAAAAAATATTAAATGTACACTTTGGTTTCGTTTAAAATACCGACTTGTTTGTCGATTAATCAGTCAATTAATCGGTCGATCAATCGATTAAAGTCAAGTGTTAACTCGATTAGAAATTTTAATCGATTTTCAGCCCTAATATATATATATATACTTATATATATGTGTGTGAGTGTGTATATATACACACACACGCGCGCGTGCCGCTAATCTGATAATATTAACCGATTGGTAACAGTAGCCGAAGGAATTCAGTGAAGGATATTTATTCATATGCACTAAAGAACAGAATTAAAAACATTTATTCATAAAATAATACGTAACTGTGAATCATTGAACCACTCATAGGCTAATACAGTAATAGACTGCAAGCAACTATATTTTTCAACCAGTAACAAAGTTTGTAATTGTTTTTACTTTCCTTTAAAGAGTCCATTTTCCAATACTCCAGTTACGAGTTTGAAATCTGTGGTGAACACCGCGTAGCAAAATATCTAACACCTGTCTGTTCAATTGTTTTCATTTTAGACTAGCCATCACTGTCAACACTATTTTTCTTCATAAATCAAAAACAGCAACCTAACTGAGGGGTGAAACATGTTTTATTGCTTAAAAGAGAAAGTTAGGTAATGCCACCCCTCGAACTCGTCATCCTGTGAGCTGCGAACAGAATTGCTTCCTCCGGCTCAACATAGTACAGTTCAGTTAGAAACGAATCCCTTAAAGACGACAATGACGTGCAGTACTTGGAAATAAAAACCGCAGAAAGGAACATGTGATAACATAAACCGAATCTTTAATCATAATATGCAGCATATTTTTGTTTTAAATGTATCTATATTAATCCGTACGGGACTTCATAAAAGTGATATCCAGGGTTGGATGTATATGGCATAAAAAAGTGTAAAATATGACTGTAAATATGCCCTTAAAATGACTAAATAGTACTCCAAAATCTTAAATATGACCTAATAAAAGAGCGTAGTTTATAAAAATAAATTTTCCATTATAAAATGTGTAATGACACTAAATTATTATATCACATAGATTCAATCATATAATTTCAATTTTTAACAATTTTACAGGTAACGAACTTCTAATTTTAGTGAATTTGCTCCTGTTTGAATCATCAGCTCCAAATAATATTTTTTATACCATGCGTGTCCCTATAAAATATGAACAATTGTATTAGTTTTAAAATTAAGTTACCTATTAATTGAGCATAAACTTTGAATTAATGAAATAAATTTGAAATTTAACTCGACTAAGTTATAGGCCTACTTTAAGTTTTAATTGTGGTCCTTTACCAAAGTTATAACTGAAATATGACGTGAATTAGCAAATATGATCGAAATATAACCAATTGTATAAAAATGACCAAAATGTGACTTTATATGCCAAAAAAAAGGTCCAATTACGATAACAAAGCGTGCAATTCATGTTTAATTGCGGCGAGAATGGAGGTCAGGATAAATATATGACATGTGATGAACACCCGAATCCTACTTGATAACACTACCCGACTAAAAATATTATCCGCGATTATATTAAGCGGCGTTCACTGTATACACGTTTTCACCTCACTTCTCGCTTTCTCATGACTAGACCTGGGATTTTAAGGCTAATGCCTATTTTGTTCCTTATGAAATAATATGAATATGTTTAAATATGTGGACGTTTCATGATAAATCACTTAAATTTATAGAGTTTTATAGTGCCCTAAAATGCCTATTTAGACCTTTAGAGCCTATTTTCTATTTTAGTGCCTAAAATGCCTATTTTGTACATTTAAAAATAAAATTCAACTTCTGCAATTTTTACAATCTTATAATGGACTTCCCTCAATGAAAAGCAGAACAGCAGAGATGGGGTTTTCACAGAAAGTTGATTATTCGAAGCAATTTTCGCTAAAAGAATGCTGACTGACGGGGGAGGGGGAGGACTAAGGGGGAAGGACTACTGTGTTGTCAAGTCACCAGTGGAAGAACATCTGTTTAAGTGAATATAGTTCATGATGCCTAATTTTGCAGTTAATTCTTTTAAGAATATGTATACCACGTTTCTTGCATTAAAAAAAGACCATGTTACAGTTTAAGTGTAGACTGTAATATTTTAAAGTCAATCTATTTACACATTTTTAAAGCATATTTTAAGTAGGCTACCTATTTTCTCTTTTAAAAGCCAATCTACTTGTTTTAAAAGCCTATTTTAGGTGTCTAAAACTAATTTTTTTAGAGCCTAAAATCCCAGGTCTACTCATTACGAATGTTTGATATAGCCTAAACAGTTTCATTTATATTTACAAATTTAATGCGGAAAACTTTTCATGTAGAAAGAAAAATCTGACCATCACACTTTATTTGATAGAATTGTCTCTCCATTTCAATGACCACTACATGTACAAAGAACAAAGGATCTATGTCATAGCTCTGCTATTCTAACAAACAAACTAGAGAATTTTGACATTTCTATTGTTAGCCTCACTCATCTGCTCCTCGACCGCAGGCATCGCTCGGCAGATGACAGGACAAATCTCACATATCCCTATCGCTAGGATTTCCTATAATTTGTAAACCACTTGCTGCTTATTAGCTATTTGTTCATAAAAAAAGCTTTTACAAATTACAGCTCAAGGTAAAAATCCCTAGGTAATGCCTACGGCTCTTCACATGTTCAGCAGCCACAGGGCTTTTGTTCTGATCTTTACTTTAATGCCCGATATGCCTGTACGTATTTCATGTCAAGCAGACTAAATAACATGTGTAAACAGCTTATTTACCGAAATATACGTTTTTATTTATAATAACTTTAGGAATCGGCAATTTGTTTTGTAATCACTACGTTTAAGTAATGAAATACGAGTACAAACACTGTATAACCACAGACTAGTAAATGAAGCTAATAACATATTCATGTTACGGTTTCCGAGACAAATTGAGCTGTTAACGATCTACTATCCCAAATAAACTGAAGCTAGCAATAGATTATTTCAATTTTATTGATTCACTAGCTTAAAAGGCCCGGCGTCGCCCGGGTTTTGTATTTTGTAATTCGTAATTAACTTACGAAGGACTTCCGATTTTAAAATTCTAGGTCCTTTTATAGGTATTTAGAATTTGAAATGAGGAAGAATGACTTATCACACTCAAACTATTCGCTCAGAAAACGCTTGATACAGCTTTTTAAGGCTAATAGAGGATGCAGAATTTTGGATCCCATCGCTTGTACACAGCAAGCCTGGTAGGGGTTCAAATAAGAAGGAACAGATATTCCGGTAACATAAAATTCCGTCTGTAAAAAGCTTGTCTTTGAGGAATATTTATTTCTCACTCTCATGTTACCATAAAACCGTTTTGGGGATGAAATTAAACAGAAATGCAATATCACTTTCATACTTCTCTCCTCAAAAACCTGCGATATAATAATACACTTATTACCATACCTCGTATTGTTTTCTCTGTGTCCAGGGTAGAGAAAATGATGTGACTGCATTATTTTCGTGGATTTCATTCTTTAATATTTATTTAGCCTATAACATGAATTATATTGATAGCTTCACTAATTTGTTAAGATCCGTTTCATTTATTTCCAAACCCATCTGAGACCATTGGCAACAATATGTTAATTCAGTGTAAAAAGGAATTAAGTATACTCAAAAACATTTTATTTTTGGCATTTAAAATCAAAATTTTGAAAAATCCTTTCTTAGTGAGCACTTTTTATTTTTGTTACTGTCCAAGTTTTAACCTTATTTTACCCGAAGGTATATTAAGGTTATAGTTATTAACAATCACTTAACATATCTAAATATTAAAGTAATATATGTACAAGAGTATTGAGTCATGAGATGGCTAACAATTTAACATGAGATGGCTAACACTATTGGGTTAAAGTCTAGTTTTAACAAATATATAAATTTAGAAATAGTGTATGAAATGGCTGACAACATACGCAAAAAGTTAACTTAGTTGCTGATACAGTATCTGATATACATTTCTAACTATAGAACTTAACTAGTGAGCACTTACATTATGAAGCGAAGGTACTGTGAAAATTCCAAGTCTCTACCTATTATAGTTTAGGCTCTACGTTGATTCTCTGACATTAAGTCAGTCAAGCAGGACAAAGCCTTTTATATATATGAGAAAGAGTAAATCTATACACGCGATATTGTGAGAATTTTTATCCTTGTGTTACGATTGTAATCCATAGAAACTAGTTGTTCTAATGCAATTCTCTTCATTGATTTCAAACGTAGATCCCACTGGTGATTTTACTTGAAGATTGCTTATATTATTGTGTAAATTCAACATTGTAAAGGTTATATAAAGTAAGTTCTTTTTTCTATATATGAACCATACAGGCAGAAAAAATACGAGGAATGAGTCATGGAAAATATTTTTTCTTTTGAAAATGTAGAACCAATTTTAAAATGAAAGGGCATGGTATGGAATGTATGTATATTGCAGATTATGTGTTCTAGATGTGGGATAGTGAAGGAAATAGACACCCATAAATATCCCTTGGGCATTATTCCCCAAAGCTTCCATCAACACCTTGTAGTTTTTCTATTGCATTTCTCCCTCAGATAGTGACTATTTTGAAGTAAGAATCTTGTTCACATCTTTTCATATAAATTCTGCAACGGGTGACTCGCAATTAAATTACCATCGCCTCTATTCGTTTAACCTCGCATCACAATGCTACCAAATTATGTTTTCATATACTAGAGATGCCACACTCTCCCGTGATATACAACATCTCATAGTTACCAACGTTTTACCTTGAGTAGAAAAAATAATGCTCTTGACATGAATTTTAGAATGTCTACTAATGCATGATTCAAGCGTCCTGAGTCTTAGAAAACAAACTTGCGCTGTTTTGATTTCCGCGTTGATTCATTCTTCTCGGGTTTTCAGCCAGGTGAGAAGTTTGGCGTATTCCAACATTTCAGAGTCAAAAGCTGCCTCTATCCTCAGAAATCCTGAAGTGACAAGTGGAAAGTAAGTTTTGTATGGGCATAATGGTGTCGATTACACCATTACCCACAATTAGAAATAGTCGTGATGGGTTTCCACAGTCTCCTTTCTTCTGGAGTTTGGTTCTTATTACCCTACATTGCATTTGTGCGGTTCTTATTACCCTACATTGCGTTTGTGCGTAAAGAGTCGTGAAATATTTTTATTAGGCCTACTTCCTCTTCAGTAGGCCTATACATTTAGGCCTACCATAGATAAGTTAACACAGGTGGAAGAAGATTTTTTTTCAGTTACACACGTATCAGAAACACATCTGTGAACAATGTGTCTCGAGAATGAAAAGTTCAAATTAATGTTTATATTGAGATTAGATATCGAAGGTGATGTGACACTAAGACTGCAGAAGGCTATCTTGTACTATAACTATCAATTTGCATGAAATCTGTTTCGCAATTTTCCGAAAACCGCTACAAAAATGTTTCCTAAATTTTGTACAAGATGATCTAAGGTCTAAAAATTTTCTTTGCAACATTTCCTCGCGAAAAAAAAAGCAATATCTTTGAGGGTACTTTATAATGCATTCATCGCATGTACAAACTCATTTCATGTTTGGCTTAGGGGACTGAGATCATTGGCAATGCATGCATGAGGATGACACAAATGAATACGGACTTCCCGTAATACGGCCACTTTTACTAATCAAGGAATGAAAATATATGAGCAAGTTGTTTTGTTCAATCTTACGACAAAAATTGTACAATAGGTTTTCATAGTCGTCCCACATGGGAGACATAATATTAAGCTTTTTTTTCACTATTTTCTATTTGTTAATAATCGGTCTGCAAAAAAATACAAAAATGATATAGCAATTGAACTAAATTAATTTATTTTGTCAGCATGTAACAAGAGTGCTCTCCTCATCATCAGATAAATCTGTAAATTTATATTTTATATTTATGACTCGTAGGTCAAACGTCTCGTTCTTTCGTTAACATGGCATGAAGATATTGAACACACTGCTTCTTTTTCCTTTAAATTAAATTACATAATATTTTTAATTTTTGTAATCGATCTACGAGTTAAGCTCTAGATCGATTCATAATTATAAAATTGCGTTAGCGACTTAAGAGTAATGGAAATATTTTTGATTACTTCATCTACGGTCTTGGATAAATTGCTATATAGCAATTCTTCAATATGGCATGAATTGAATAATATTGACTTCTTCAACAGCGAATACTTCAATCTATGTCTGTGAAATGTCCAGTTTTCAGGTCTTGTGGCTGACTACAGATCCGTAGGCCTCGGTTCGATCCCCGGTACTTCGGATTATTCAGAGGTAGGGAGGTATAGAATGGGGTGCACTCAGTCTCGTGATTGAAATTAAGGAGCTAGTTAATAGAGAAGTAGCCGCCTCTGTCTTGGAAACCCCCATTAACAGCCGTGGGTGTTGGCATGCTGATCACATGCCATCTATCTATGGTAGATGACGAAGCGGTCGGGTGGTAGGCCTTGTCTCTTTAGGGATGTAGCGCGAAGGAGTTTAGTTTTTAGTTTAGTTTAATGCATTTTGGCGGGTTGCGTCTTTCCAGAGTTCCTATAGCCCTTGTTCATTTCGTCCATCAGCCAGCCTGCGTGCTTGTTGTCTTCCTTCAAAAATGAAAGTTCTAAGTCCTTGTGTATTTTCATATTGTTACTTCCTCTGCCAGTACCAAAGGTACTATAGGTAGAGGAAGTATTGTTTTCGACTCCCCAATTCGATGTTGAGTTTTTAATATAAATACACGTTTTGAGGTGTCCTGAATTAAATTTTTTTTTTTTTTTTTTTTTTCGGAAACACGTCTGTGTGTCTGTGTATGAACAGCCTAGTTCTAGAACGGAAAATGTTAAACAAAATTTTGTATTTGGGTCAGGTACCTTCTGAAGATGTGACATGAATACTGGCAACAAGTTCTCTTACTTTGAGGAGACTTTACGCGAAGAAATGTTCGTTTTTTGCGATTTTCTCGAAACGGCTCAAACGTTTTTATTTAAATTTTGCTACGAGCTTAAACTTTTCTATGAAGCATTCTTTTTCGAAAAAAATAGTCTGAAGGATAGTTATAAGTAGGGACCGGATTCTTAGGTTTTTACCTATTTTTTTCCTTACTTCCAAAACAAAAAGCGATCACACACTTTTTCGAATCATGTCCATAGGATTCACCCACATTAATTCTGTGGCACCTAAAAATACCTAAATAGGGTATAAAAACCTAATTATACCTAAACGGGATATAAAACCTAAAATATCTAATTTAGGCTACTTTTTTGTGTCTTTTTTGTTTGTCAGTTGATAAATCGATATTTTGCGGAGAGACAATTTTTGTCGAGTTGAAATTAATACCACCAGCGTTTCGTTCAACCCAATGTCGTCTAGGATGACAGTATCAAGAGAGGAAGTGTAAGAGTACCTGCGTATTCCTTTTAAAATATTCGTACGAACAACCATTGGTGATGTCATGTGAGGTTGAAAGGACATTTTCTGCCTTCAACTGTAAGAGATAACAGGAAGAACTTCACAGTTGAGAATCTTGAAAGATATTTAGTGATATACTGTAACCAGGATATGTGAGGCAATCTTATTTTCACTGCTTCTTTTGATTGTTTATGCTTTCTTTCTTCAATTGTATAATATTGTCCTAAAGCATGTTTACACAAATTTAAGTCAATTTTGTTAAGTTAAACTTTACAAGTATTATGTATTGAATCCTATGTAGCACATTCAAATTCATTAAATCAATTATTCTACCCAAAAACTATATTTTGGACAAAAAACCTAAAAAAAAACTATTTCACCTAATGGAAAACCTAAAACAGTGTTTTTAAAAACCTAAAAATCCGGTCCCAAGTTATAAGCCACCCACTGTGAATACGCGCTCTTTGTAATACGGCCTCATGAAACGGAAAATCGTATGAAAACAAAATGTTATATTTGGGTTAAGTGACAAGAAGATTGGCGACGACTTTCTCTTATTTGTAAGGCGACTTTACATGAAGAAAACTTCGTTTGTCGCGATTTACTCGAAAACAGCTCATGAGATGCTTATATTAAGAGCTGGAACTTTTAGTTGAAACATTTTTTTCTAAAAATTTATATGAAGGGTAGTTGTAAGCCACCCATTCTGAATAGGCCTACGTGCTCTTTGCAATATGGCCTCTCGTTCATTATCAGAATGTGAAGTGTGAAAAAATGTATTGGCCATGCTTAAAGTAAATAAAGTTATAAGTAGAATCCTATTTTCATCCTTAAGTGATATTTGGAGGAAAACTTGTGTATGCATGTTTCATAAGTGACTATGCCTAAAACTGATACTTTTATAGGACCTAAAACCGCTTATTTTTATGTTAGAGCCTAATATTGCCTTTTTGCTTGTTTTTCCTCTAAAGTTCAAAATAAGTTTTTTTTAATATAGATTCTAGCATTTATTTTCAGTTCGTACTAAATTTTTTATCTCGGAATATGCAGTACATGACACATTTGTGACGTGGTTAAATAGTAAGGAATGTTTCGTCTTCAGTATAAAAATCCTTGGAATTCCCAAGAAAATGTAGCCTATTGTTTTCCTCCCGATTCCCACATCCGGTTAAAAAAATATTAATAATAAAAAAGTAGTTCTCTGAATCACTGAGGGATACAAGCGGTTGAATATGCTAGCGTGCGTAGCTCCTGGGCGCAGGGATTAGGTTTTCACTGTTATGGTAGTAATACAGGCCCTAGTAAAAGGTCTATATAATTCTGTGTACCATAGGCCTATACCTGTGTTTTATCATGATTACTGATTAATGGTGACTTCAATAAATATAATAATCTGCATTGCAATTGAGATATTTCAGAAAATTGGCAACTTAACGATTTTATAAGAGACTATTTTACGATTTTTATAACCTATTTTCCAATTTTTAGAGCCTATTTTAGGTGCCTAAAACAGCATTTTTAGCGACCTAAAAGTCCGAAGTCTACTTATAAGAGTACATTAATCAGATTTTCTTGGGATTATGTATCCTTCAGGATGGGATGTGACGTGGTAACGACATTCTCTTCATTTTTACAACCAATTTACATGAAGAGAATGTCATACACAGTTATATTAGGCCTATAAGTTACTAAGAGGCTAACTTTTACTTGGGCAGAGGAAGTTATGTGAATTTCTCATAAGATTTTTTGTGTAGAAGTCAGGTCCTGCCATCATTCTACTCATTCTGTATTTTACATCCTGCAGCCATAGTAGTGAGGTGTCTGGGATGTAACCCCATGAATGTGATGAATATGAGCATATAGGCCTAGGTGAAGCATATCAACATAATGCATAAGTTACGAAAGAATTCTGATATCGCGTACTTTTTTTTTAATGAAGTAAAAGGTGAAACACATAGGCCTATATCATTTTTTTATATACGAAAGCTACTTCGAAAGAAATAACTAACAAAAGCAATTCCTTGAAAGCTAATTATCTTTGTGGCTGTCTATTCCCCAAAGCAAAAACTGGCGTATTACAAGACGTCCAATTAACTTCCATGTACTTCATATAGCCTAGGCCTAAGTTAATGTTTCTATATTTGTTATAATACTTTGTTTCCTTTGTATGAAGAAAACCAGACCAATTAAAGATACAATAATTTCCTTCACTAATGCCATCTGCCTACGGTATATGACGCAGCGGTCAGTGGTAGGCCTTGTCCCTACAGGGCTGTAGCGCCACGGAGTTTAGTTTTTAGTTTTAATGCTCAAACTACGTATATTTCACTTAGCTCCCAGTGATTTCCATCTTTACCTACACCTCATTACAAAGAATGAAAGAGAATGACAGAGAGGCGAAGCTGGTTGTAACACGGTGGTTCAAATCCCAGGCGGCACTTCTACGACACAGGAATTCAAAAGTTGGTGCCACGGTAAGACAAATGTTTCAATTCCGGTGGCGAATATGTTGAAAAATAGCTAAACGCAGCTGTGTCTTTTGTAAGAAATATTTCCTTGAAATTGTGTTTTGTTTCTGTAAACGGCCCCAGGGTAACTTACTTTAGTAGTAGTAGTAAATGATTTATTTTGCCTGGCAGATTTAAGGCCATAAGGCCTTCTCTTCCATTCAACCAGGTTAAAAATATATACAATGTACATTTACATTCCAATAACGGCCGTGGGCGTCGGCATGCTGACCACATGCCCCCCAATCCTGCCATCTGCCTACGGGAGATGACGCAGCGGTCGGGTGGTAGGCCAAGTCCCTCCAGGGATGTAGCGCCACGGAGTTTAGTTAGATTTACATTAATAAACATAGTAATGGATAAGAGACTAATAGGCCTACTAAGTTTAATGCTAATCATAATCATTAAATAATTAAGTAAAAAGCATAAGTTTCATGGACGTTAAAGCATAAATTGTAAGTCCATAAACCGTAACTCTATAAAGTGCTGCATAACAAACAAGGATAAAGAAGGGAAAAATAATATCTAATGCTGCTAGATTTTACATCGGAATAATCCTTCGTTTTACTAAAAATAATTTATGAATTAAGTTCCTTCGTTTGAGTTCTCTTTACTAAGTACATTTCTACTGTTAATGGCATGCAGTGCTAGCTAAATATATTGCCAAGAGGATTATAAACATAACATACAACAATTTACAACAATTAAACTCAAATACTAGGTTCCAGTATGAGCTTATAAAACATGCATTATATTTGTGGTGTAGTCCCTTTACTGAAGCCAGTAGTCATTAAAAGTTTTAGAAAACCACCACTTAGCAAAACACATTTTCTCGGAGGATGAGAGATGCTATGGTTTGAAGAAGCGTTTGATGAATAATTCATTTTACAAAAGTTTGCACTAATCCTAGCTTTCATACTGTGTAAGATGAAAATTCTAGCTATCACGGTTGGTTGTCTGTAAGGGCAATGCGAGAAGGCTATGAAATTACCCTAGTGATTTTAGGTATTTTATGTTATGCTTTTATAAAGTTATTTATTTAACAACTAGGGTCACCAGCGACCAGAAAAGTGGTACAAGAAGTGAAGTAACTAAAATACACATAGTAACTTCAATTTGATTACTTAAGAGGACAAAACATTATAAAAAGGATTCGAAATAATTTATAAACTATTAACAAACTATTAACTGAATTAACATTAACTAATTTTGACTGTGATAATTAAAAAATTGAGAAAACCTTGACACACCCTTCAACATTTTAAAATATATTATAAAAATCTCCTTGATACATAACACAAGCCTTAAAACTAATAAATAACCCTGCCACTCCAGAATAAGGTGGCAGGAAGTTTGATGTTTTTTTTTTTTTTTTTTTAATTATTTATTTCAGCTGTGTTTATACTCCTTTTAGCTACGAGGACATATCAGGAGTTCGAAATCAGTGTCTATACAGTAGGTTACGCCATGAAACTATTGTTGGTGTATTTCATGGAGTAAAATTCAAATGATATTAATTTAAATGGATATGATACTCGATGAAATGTTGAGGATGGTTCGAGGTATGTAAAATCCAATTCGGCATTTGCTTTCACGACTGGGGAAACCATGAAAAATACCATGTCAAATTGGATGGCCACGGGATTTGAATCTGGTACCTCACGAATGCGAGCCCAAGATGTTACCACCTCTGTCACCTCACTCAGTGTTATGTTTTTTGCTTAATATAGGCTAATACATGTGTTTATATGAATTATTGTTTTGTCCTCGATGGACAAGGTCGATTCTTAAGCCTTTAGATAAGGTTACCAGGCATTCCCGTTTCCAGGGACAGTTTCGCGATGTATTTTTCTGTCCCTGAACAAAAAACCGAAGTTATCTTATTCTCCCTACATTTAAAATTTTATACATCGTCCCTAATCTTAAGTTTTAAACAATATTTTCGTATGCTAATTACTGTAGATTTATCTTTGGAGATTAAGTGTATGCGCTTGAATTTCGAACGGACAAAGAGGTAATTTGTGATTTGGAAGAGTGTTTGGTTAAAATAGCTTAGCTACATGAGCGATTATTGTCGCATAAAAGGTTGTGATTCTGTTTGGCTGGACGGTTGTAATGCATTTCTGCTTCTCCTTTCTTTTCACTGCTAGGACGCATAAATTCGTCACCTCAAAAGACTGTATAAAAGCAGGGATATAAGAATATTGGAGCACTGATTTATTAAAAATTTAAGGATTTTTATCTGTGTGTTATAATTTTCATTCCGGGAGACTTATTATTCTCTTGAAATTTTTCTCAACAATTTCAAACATAGAGCCCGCTTATGTTTTCACTTGATGATTGCTTTTATAAATGTACTAGCTGAAAAGGCCCGGCGTCGCCCGGGCTTTGTACTTCTTACTCTGAAATTAACTTATGGAGGACTTTTGATTTTGAAACTCTAGGTCCTTATATAATATGTATGTATAACTTGAAATGAAGAAAAAGATTTTTATCACCCACAAACTATTCCATCAGAAAATGCTAGATATAGCTTTTTATGGCTCATAGAGGATGTCGAATGCTGCATTCCGTTGCTTCTACACATCATGCCTGAGAGGGGTTGAATAAGAAGAAACATAAATTACATAAGATTGTATTGACTTGACGGAAAATTTTATTTCTCCTTCTCAGGTTACCATACAACCGTTTCGGGGCTGAAATAAAAGAGAAATGCAGTATCACTTTCATTCTTTCCTCCCCTAAAACCCGGGATATAATATACTGCGAGCATAGAACTCAAAATGTTCCCTCCCATGCTTAGGGCCTATGATAAACATCCCTATTTCTCAACTAATACAAAGCAAACAGCTATGGGTAACGTATAAGCGGAAAGGATTGTTTACCTACTTCTGATATAGCATACTCACACACTTAAGTTGTCCCTGCAATACGACCTCTTATTCTACATCAAAATGTGAAGTGAGAAAATATTTCTTGTGTCGAGGGTAGAGAAAGTTATGTGACTGCATTGCAATCTGCTTTATTTTCGTGGATTTTATTCTTCAAGAATTATTTTTACAAATCGTTAGTATCAGAATTCGTTCAAGTCCAATATTATGTAGTGTACAGAGCCCCATGTAAACTGTGTAAACAATACACTGTTGTCTTGACAACTGAACAACATTTCATTTTTTTCAGCATAATATTCACAGAAATTATATAATTTTCAAGGGAAGGACTGGTTTGTTTCAATTTTAATGTTGACCGCGTTACTTCCCGGGCTTAACTGGGCATGTGTGCAAAATTTCGTACAAATTGGTAAAGAAATGTAGATTTGTATAAGGAACAAACAAACATACCCACATATCCACAAACACATTCGACTTTATATAGCCTATTAGATTATTCGATATTATTGACGTTATTGATTCATTATTCAAAATTATTGAATGAATTTTCAATAGGCCTGTAATCCTGTAATATATGGATACGATACAATAAAGTTATTAAATAAAATCAGGTAAACTAATGTAACAAAGTGACAGAATGCTTTTTTTTCTTCTTCTATATTAATAAAAGGAAGTGTCTGTCCTCCGTCTGTCTGTCTTCCGTCTGTCTGTCTTCCGTCTGTCTGTCCGCGATGCCCAGCGAAATCTACTGAACGCAGAGATCTGAAATTTTATACATAGGCGGACTAAAGGGTCGGAATGTGCACCTCGAAGCCGGAATTTTAATTTTCGCTTTAGTTCGTGAGTTATGAGTGAAAAACGGGCAGAAAACGTGTATTTTTTGCGATTTCGAAGCATCAGTTTCAGTAATATATTTCAATGTTAAATCAATTACAGCTGGCTTTGGCTATTTTTGTCATCATACCTCATAGCCTACCTTGGAAATAAAAGCATCGCGATCGCTTGATTTTTTAAGTCCATCGTGGACGATTCATTTGTTTAGAGTGTCAAGGCCCGCAGATATATGAAATTTTCAACCTACACGTAAGAAGGATATCAACATAGGCTTAATTATGGTCAAACATTGTTCGATTTGAACGAAACTCACTATACAGGGGTTTTCTGAGCCAAGGAACTGGAACCTGAGGTCGCTTTTCCTACCAGGGGACGCTACCTAATCGTGGAATACACTCCACGTGATTTACGTGTTAATAAATATAATGATTTAACTATTATGCACTTAAGTTTAGAAATAATTATCGCGGGGGAAGCCGCGGGCATAATAATAAAAGGACGTGTTTGTCTGTCTGTCCGCGATGCCCAGCGAAATCTACTGAACGCAGACATCTGAAATTTTAAACAAAGATGTACTGAAAGGTGGGCGAATGCACCTCGAAGCCGGATTTTTAATTTTAGCTTTCGTTCGCGAGTTATGAGTGAAAAACTGGCAGAAAACGTGATTTTAGCGCTGTCGAAGCATCAGATTTCTGTAATAGGCCTACATTTCAATGTCAAATCAATTGCATTTGGCTTTGGCTATTTTTGTCATACCGTGGAAATAAAAGCATCGCGATCGCTTGAATGTTGTAGGCCCACGCTGGTGCATTTGTTTAGAATGTCAAGGCCCGTAGACATACGAAATCTTCAACCTACACGGAAGAGGGATAATCAACATAGACCTAAATATGATTAAACATTGTTCGATTTGGACGAAACTCACTATACAGGAATTTTCTGGGTCAAGGAACTCGAATCTGAGATCGCTTTTGCCAGGCGACGCTATCTAATCGTGGTAAGTAGTCCACGTGGTTTAGGTGTTAATAAATATAATGTTTTAACTATTAGCCTATGCTCTTAATTTTTTATTTTTGAAATAATTATCGCGGGCGAAGCCGCGGGCACATGCTAGTATATTAATAAAAGGAAGTGTGTGACATCCGTCTGTCTGCCTGTCCGCGATGCCCAGCGAAATCTACTGAACGCAGAGATCTGAAATTTTAAACATAGGTAGACTGAAGGGTCGAAAAATGCACCTCGAAGCCGGAATTTTAATTTTCGCTTTCGTTCGTGAGTTATGAGTGAAAAATGAGCAAAAAACGTGCATTTTTTTGCGTTTTCGAAGCATCAGTTTCAGTAATAAATTTCAATATCAATATTATTTTACAGTGTTCATATACGGCTTTGGAAATTGCAATATAGTTAGCTTTGACAAATAACATTACCCACACATTCCTTCACATATGCTTAACAAACTAGACTTTTGTTCTTCCGTGAGCCCTGCTTAATGAATCGATCTGGAGCTTAACTCCAAAATCGATTAAAAAATAACTTTTCTGCATATCATTATTGCAATGATCACTGATTATACAATAGTATATTGCGATACACGTGCCGTAAGCGGTGCATACGGATCGAGGAAAGAGTTTTTTTCTATTTCCGAGATCCGTTATGCGCTTACGGCACGAGTACTGCATGCTATTTTTTTCACGATGATTATTTATATCAATTTAATTATATTAATTAAGATATTAGCTGAAAATATTATGTATATACATTACTGAAGATAGATGTTTATTTCAAAAAGTGATTCGCATGCGTTGGTTGTTATGGGGACTGCATATTTGTCCTGTTAATGTTGCCACAAACTAGGGGGCCTTGGTTCCGGTTTTCCATAAAGGCTTGTATTATGATGATTTTACTTACGGCACTTGTGCTTTTTGAAATTCTTAATGGAGATTTATTTGTTTTCATAGCAACAAGATTGCTTGCGGGAATGTCAAGTTACGATCCACGGCAACAATATTCGTAAGCACCACTAATTAGTTACGTCGTGCAAAAAAGCATTCTGGCAGTTTGTTACAAGAGTTTATCTGATTTTTTTGTTATTGTTTTTATTGTGTCATGCGCATTACATTTCTTGGGTGTATTTCAAAATGACTGTACTTGTGACTTCTACCCTAACCCTCTTCTTTGTGTGAGGGCGATTACCAATGTGATACATCTTGGATACAAGATCCCCGCGGTATAATTCCGGACGTCTCCTCCTTAATCTATTCTTTGTGTGAGGAATTTTTATTGCTTTTATCGAGACACCCTTTTATACTCGGAGGTGCAAGCTATTCAATTCTATGCGTCGACACATTGAGACTCATGTTGAACGTGGTCAGGCATAAGTTTGTCCAGAGCTTCAAGACTGACCTAAGTGAATCACTGCAAAGTTATGTTCTTATCCCGCGCCCCCCTTAGTTTATCAGGTTACAACATATGTCTCGGAATAAAAATCTGATGTGAAAGTCACATAACTTCCTCTGCCCAAATAAAAGTTAGGAGTATTCACATATCCTTGTACAGAATCGCAAGACACAATTTTACGTTAATTATCCTATAAATATCTCTTCTTTCAATGATGCGACTAAAAGCGCAAGGCTATATAACAAACTTAAAAAAAAAGAACAAATGACTGCAGTAAAGAATAATTTCCGAAATTTATCGAATATTTCCCTTCAATATGTCTTTCTCACTTCATTCTTATATAGAACTTGCTGAAAAGGCCCGGCGTCGCCCGGGCTTTGTATTTTGTAATTTGAAATTAACTTATGGAGGACTTTCGATGTTGAAACTCTAGGTCCTGATATAATAATATATGTAGAATTCGAAATGAGGAAGAACAACATATGGCACTCAGACTATTCCCTCAGAAAACGCTAGATATAGCTTTTTATGGCTCATAGAGGATGTCGAATGCTGCATTCCGTTGCTTCTACACATCATGCCTGGGAGGGGTTGAAATAAGAAGAAACATAAATTACATAAGATCGTATTGACTTGACGGAAAATTAACCGTTTCGGGCCTGAAATATAATAGAAATGCAGTATCACTTTCATACTTTCCTCCCCTAAAACCCGGGACATAATATACTGCGAGTATAGGACTCAAAATGTTCCATCCCATGCTTAGGGCCTATGATAAATCTCAACTAATACAAATGGATAACTGATTATTTACCGACTTCTGATATAGCATACTCACACACAGTTGCTCCTGCAATACGACCTCTTATTCTACATCAAAATGTGAAGTGAGAAAATATTTCTTATGTCGAGGGTAGAGAAAGTTATGTGACTGCATCACACTGTAATTCATTTTTCAGTAATTATTTTCGCCAATATATTACATCGATGGAATCATAATTCGTTAAAGTCCAGCATTAGGCTATATAGTTGCCAAGGCCCTATGTAATCACAGTAAACAATTCACTGTTGCCATGTGAACTGAACAACATTTCATTTTTTTCAGTAGAATATTCACAGAAATTATATAATTTTCAAGGGAAGGACTGATTTGTTTCAATTTTAATGTTGACAGCGTTACTTCCCGGGCTTAACTGGGTATGTGTGCAAAATGTCGTGTAAATTGGTAAAGAAATGTAGATTTGTATAAGGAACAAACATACATACATACATACATACACACTTTCGATTTTATATATTAGATAAGAGGCCGTGAAAGAGTGTGTATTGAATTGTTAACCACACAACACAAAATTTTTACAAACAGTGGGTGAACAATAGGTGGCTTGTAACTGCCTTCAGAGAATTTTTTCGAAAACAAGTTTCAAATAAACGTTTTAGCTCTCACTATAAGCTACACTTGTGCAAAATATAAAGATAGCCTAATCGTTAGAGCCGTTTTCGAGAAAATCGCGAAAAACGAAAATTTCTTCATGTAAAGTCCCCTTAAAAATATGGCTTCAGAGAATTTTTTCGGAAACAAGTTTCAAATAAACGTTTTAGCTCTCACTATAAGCTACACTTGTGCAAATTTTAAAGATAATCGTTAGAGCCGTTTTCGAGAAAATCGCGAAAAACGAAAATTTCTTCATGTAAAGTCCCCTTAAAAATAAGAGAAAATAGTCGCCAATCTTATCCTCACATCTTCAGAAGGTACCTGACCCAAATACGAAATTTTGTTTCCATACGATTTTCCGTTTTGGAGCTAGAGTGTTCACAGACAGACAGACAGACACACAGACATGTTTCCAAAAATAGTATTTTTGGATTCAGGGGGCCTTGAAACGTGTATATTTGCTAAAAACTCAAATTCGAATTTTGGGGTCGAAAACATTACTTCCTCTACCTATAGTACCTATGGTACGGGCAGAGGAAGTAAAAATTGATTACATTTGAATAACCTTTTATCATAGGTAATCCCACGAGAATTTACGTGTTAATCGATAGATTTTCGACTGCGCAGCAGAAGCGAATTTTCCTAATGAAACTCGTAAACTCGAGTTAGATTTATTAAGACTATTCCATCAATTAAAACGTAGCGGAATATACAACTGTGGCTCAGAGGATGCGTTCAATCCTCTCACGCAGCGGGCCCGGGTTCGATTCCTGGTCGGGACAAGTTACCTAGGTGAGGTTTTTTCCGGGGTTTTCCCTCACCATTGAGACAAATGTCAGGTAACTTTAGGCCCTTGTGGTCCCCGGATATCATCTGGCCGTCATTATCATCTTCATCCCCATCTTCGCCTTGTTGTGAGTGTGTGTGTGAATGGTGTGTCTCGTCCTATGTGTTCGTGTTGTCTCGGAGGTGGCCCTGGCATTGGGCTGATCACTCATCCGGGGAGGCCCTCCATGTCCTTGTCTGGTCAAAAAAGTATGTATGTGATCCAAAGAAAATCCCTCTCCCGACAGGTCGCGGCCCTGTAAGGCCCGGGCGGCTTGGGTTGCTTAAATCCTAAAAGGGAGAGGTAAAACTACGATAAAGAAAGAAGAAGAAGAAGGATTATACTATTAATAATTAATTTCTTACTTTGTTATATAAAAGCAAAACTACCAGCTGGGAGATCACGGCAGAGTATGAATCAGCCATCCTTGAATCGATTCGAGTTACCATGTGGAGACCAGTGCTATCAATTATGCATGTAAGACATAATTGGCCTAATTCAGGTAACCTAACGGCAGAACAGAATAAAAGCACACGAACTGGCTTACACCGAATTGAAATTATGTTTTTAATCAATGTACATTTATATTATTTCAATTTCAAGACAAGTTATGTTGTAGGGCCTATAAAATAAAGTATTTTTATTGTGTCACTGGTAGTATGTCACGTATTAGTCACTGCACGTTGATACCTACATTTCCAGTAACGAGTTAACGTTTTATCAGATAAAATCGCATCCCTGTATTAATAGCAAAAATTGTATAAGATAAACGATCGTGATTGGTCTATATCCGAATAATTGCTACACATTATTGGCCAATATAAAACACGGGGAGTATGAATGGAATAATTGTATCTAAAGTTTTTAATTCTAATTAGAGTAGATATGACTAAAGTTTTGAACCTTACCTTCTTCCTTTATTAAAACAACATACAGTAGATCCTCGATTATCCGAAGTAATATGGACCTATGGTACCTCGGATAAGCGAAAACTCGGATAACACGGGCACTATAAACAAAATCGAGAGGGAAACTTATGGTAAACTGGTGAAATGAATAAAAACGTTGTCAAAGATGTGAAAAAGGCATCTACTGTATTATCAAATGAAAAACTAACGTACAAATAAAAATAAAATACAAGTACAAAATGATAAAAATACATACAGTAGGCCTAATGTACATATAAAAAAAGGCATCTACTGCATTGTCAAATTAAAAACTGATGTACGAATAAAAATAAAATACAAATACATAATGATAAAAAGACATACATGGGCTACAGTACATGTTCCAGTTTAAAAAAATATTCCTTGAAGAAGTCCTCTGCACATTGCCATAACACAGCGAGTTTGAGTTTTATTGAACAACGTGGCATTTAGTGTATTGTGCATATTGTATTTCGTCTTATTCTAAATGTCGTAAAAAAGCATTAAGAAAACGGTATTGGTGATTGGCAAAGCATTGAAATTACTGTATTGTACAGAATTTATTAAGTACCAGTATGGTACTTTATGAGATTGTGTGGGGGAAGGAAAAATGTCTGTCCGTCCGTCCGTCAGTCCGTCCATCAGTCCGTCCGTCCATCCGTCAGTCCGTCCGTCCGTCCGTGTGTCTGTACGCGCGATAACTCAAATAGGCTTTATTGGATGTTAATGAAACTTGGTATATACGTTTATAATGTCCATGGGAAGAACCCTATTGATATTGGACCCAATCGGTTGACCGGTACCGGAGTAAAACCCAATTTAGTGTTTATTTTAAAGGCGCCATAACTCAAATACGCTTTATCGGATTTTCATGAAACTTGGAATATATATTTATAATGTACATGGGAAGACGTCTGTTGATATTGAACCAAATCGGTTTGCCGGTACCGGAATAATGCCCAATTTAGTGCCTTTTTATGGTATTATATAACAAAAGGCCCCATAACTCAAATACGCTTTGTCGGATTTTCATGAAACTTGGTACAAACATTTATAACGTCAATGGCAAGAAACCTATTAATTTTGGACCTAATCGGTTGACCGGTACCAACTAATTAAAAGTAACATTTTTTTAAAAAAATCATGTCTATACTACATGCTGCATTTTTAATCATTTGAGGGCTTTGTCTGCAGTGCAGTCAGATGTTTGTTTACTCCGTTCATGTATTTGAAATTGAGTAGGCCTACTACATTAATATCTACTCTTATACAATCCAACGGCCCTAAATAGCGTACTCACTCGCTCGCCCACTTCGTGAGACATCGGGTATACTCGGCGATGTTCGTCTCTCGCAGTCTAAACTTTCACGAAGATTACAAAATTAGGAAAACCGTTTCTTTATTATATAAGGCCTAAGTGAAATGAACACAATGAACAAATATTCTAATTTTATTTTTACTTATAATTTTCATAGCTCTGAACCACAAACGTTTTTAATAAACTGCCAGTGTAAATTTCTTTTAAATCCTGGATTCAATTAATAGTGGCGGGCGAAGCCGCAGGCACCAGCTATAATATTATTGATAGTTTAACCGTTTAACAATGGGAGTATCGCGGACAATAAAAATCCAAACAAACCATTCCTTCCCTTTAAAAATTATAACATTTCTGAAAATTACACTGAATTGATCAAATAAAATTCACATCATATTCACCTGTCAACAAACAGTTGAGAAACAATACGTATTATGTGTTCACAGTTAGCTTTGGAACTGCATAATCGAATCTGAGATCGTCTTCCCAGGCGGCGCTTTCTAATCGTGGAATGTACTCTGAAGCCGGAATTTTAGCTGTTTCATTAATTATTAATGGTTTAGTTTATGAATGATTCGCGTGCAAGTGTTAATGAATATAATGCTTTAATAATTATTATACTCTTAATTTTTTATTTTTCAATTAATTATCGTGGGCGAAGCCGTTGGCACCTGCTAGTTGTTATACACAGAAGGTACATTACTGTGAAATAATTAGCGGGGTTATATGCCACTGAATTTTCCGAAATGTTGACATATTTTAAGAATCTCAAGTTGCAATACATTAACATTTGACAAATAACACTATTCCTTCACATATGCTTATCAAACTACATCGTCAAACTGACTGAGTTGGCCGAATGGTAACATCTTGGATTCGTATTCTGGAGGTCCCTTGATCAAATCGCGGACCCGGCCGATTTGACATGGATTTTTTTTAATTTAATTTTTTATTTTTATGTGAGTGCGCGATTGTCAAGGTATCACAAATCTGTATTTCTGCTGACGCTGGTCAATTTTAATCTGATTAAAAAAACTTATTTTCTGCACATCATAATTGCAATTATAATTGATTCAACAAAACATACTGGCACTTTGTTATATCAGTTTACCTGATTTTATTAATGATTAAAAACCGTGCGTTTTATTTACCGGAACCCTTTTTGACGAAACCGTATGTGACTAATATAGGCTAAGTACAGTAGAGTACAATAATATGATCGATTTGCCGCTATATGCGGATTTCACTTTGAGCGGTTATTTTAACGCATCTACCGCAAACCGAACTTCCGAACTTTTTTTGTTTACTACCTCGGTTAACCCGGAACTCGGTTAGTCGGGGCTCGGATAACCGCGGCTCTACTGTAGTTGTGTTGAAATCTGAAGTGTAGCCTACTTTGACTTTGGGGGTAGTGAAGTCTGAAGCAGAAGTTATTATAAAACTCTGATTGTATTGTCTTTAACACAATCTGTTTAGGAGTGAACATTCCTAATAACAGCTATTTTGCCTATTAACTTATATAACCTATAACTTATGTACTAACAAAAATTCTAACAGAAAAAATCTTACAACTGAGTAAAAACTATAAAATTCCGAAAAAATGTTTAAATTCGTATCGAATCTGTTACGAAGCATTATATAATTCTTTGCCTTAGAAATATTTTGTTGATGACTTCAGACTTTTTTTGACACATGTTTCCCATCGTTCTCCAAGTTTGAAAATACCCTTGCGATAGAATTCTGTTCCAGCTGCCCTTAGACACTGACGCACTGCTTACCGAATATCCTCCAGTGTCTCCTAGCGTTGGCCTCGCATCTGTGTTCCTTCACAAACGTTGCTACTATGGAACATTTGGGTTGGAAACACTTCCACAATCCTACCTACAGCCCCGACATGGCACCCTCCGACTACCATCTTTTCGGTTTTGTGAAGGAACATAATTATTAACACTAACATCGTTTTTACATAAATGTTCCATCCCATCTTATCTTGTTTTAGATGCTTAGAGCCTATGATAAACGTCCCTATTTCTCAACTAATACAAAGCCTACAGCTATGAATAACGTATCAGTGGACAATTTTTTTTACCAACTTCTGATATAGCATACTCGTTGGCACACATTCAGGCTGAGACAACTGGATTAAGCTGTCCCTGCAATACGACCCCTCATTTTACATCAAAATGTGAAGAGAGAAAATAATATTCTCTATGTCTAGAGTAGAGAAAGTTATGTGACTGCATCACATTGTGCATTATTTTCGCGGACTTCACTCTTCGATAGCTTCTCTAATTTGTAAAACCCAGTTACTTGCAACTTCCAAAGCCATATGTGAACACAGCAAACAATACACTGTTGTCGTGAAAACTTAATTTATTTATCATTAGGCCTAATTCAGTATAATATTCTCAGAAATGATATAATTTTTCAAGGGAAGGAGTGGTTTGTTTGAATTTTAATGTTTACCGCGTTACTTTCTGGGATGAACTGGGTATGTGTGCAAAATTTCGTGCAAATTGCTCAAAAAATGTAGATTTGTAAAAGGAACCCTTAATTGTGGTTTCCATGACCGGAGCCGCTACTTCTCTATCAAGTAGCTCCTCAATTTGAATCACGAGGCTGTGTACCCCTACCAGACCTCCCTACCTCACCGGAGGTACCGGGGATCGAACCCGGGCCGACGGATCTGTAATCAGCGACGCTAACCACAAGACCACGCCGGTGGTCATTAATAACACTAGATTGTGTAATAGTGTTAAATCAGAAGATAAAACAGTATAATTTCATGTTTAAATTCTGTAGTCTGTTCATTAGGACTCGTGTGGCACTGGCAGTCAATTCGAACAGTTTTATAGATAAATATAAACACTATTAATGAAAATAGAATAATGTAAGTAATTGAATGGTAGGTTACTAGATTATAGGCTGCAGACACCACATGACAATCCAGCTTCTCACGCTTTTAAAAGAAGAATTCTTATATATTTATTTATTTATTCTGATGAACGAACAATTGTTAAAAACACTATATGACTGGTCGGCCAGATTTATTGAATTCTGTTAACAGACCTTAATGACACATAATATAGGTACTGTAGTATAAAACTCCTCCCAAATAATATCAGACATTTTTCTTTAGTGTGTCATCATGAAAAGAAATATGATTATGATGATGATTTTATATATATATCTGCGAATAAGTCCATTAGTACTTAGAGGTGTGTATTTGCCTACCTTTGTATCCATATCTCTTTCATTCTTTTACTGTCTCTCTTTACTACACATTGAAGTTCTCATTTGAAGCATATTTTATTTACCATTCAGCAGTACACAGTTTTCTACTTCTGAAACAGCTCATTCACTTCTCTCTCGTTAAACTCCGTCCCGTACTTTTATAGACTGCATTTTTTGAAATATGTACGCTAAAGTATTTTGTTTCACGATTTCTCGGTCGCATATGTACAGAAGACATATAGCTCAAATTTTGATTTTAAATGCCAAATATCAAAATATGTTTTTGAGAATACATAATCCCTTTTTAAACAGAATTATCAAATCCAAATCAAAGTTCACATGACAACAGTGTATTGTTGGCAGTCTTCACATAAGGCTTTGGAAATAAATGAACCGGGACTTTGACAAATTAGAGAAGCTATTAAAATTTATATTTGAGTAAATTATATATCTCAAAATTTTGTAGATTATGTAAAATAATCAGTAAATTCAACCCTTTAATCGAAATGTTCGCATTAATCAATATGTTCCTTACAGCTTACAAGTTTCGCGGGCAAAGCCTTAATGGGAAAACGTTGAATGATTTGGACGAAACACACTATGCGGGGTTTTTTTGGGCTAGGGAACTCTAATCTGAGGTTTTTTCCCCCGGGTGGCGCACTTTGATCGTGAAATGCACCTCGAAGCCGGGTTTTTAGTATTTTTAATTATCGTTATAATAAAATTGTTTATGCATGATTTTGGTAAGGTTCATGAATCTATGGTTCATTTTAATCGTTTCATTTCATATTTGTAGCATAAGTTTCGTTTTGTTCGTTTGTTTATTTATATTTTTAACGTTAAACAATATAATGAAGAGTAAAATTACATAATTCCTCCAATTTATGTAAAAACGATGTCAGTGTTAATAAATATAACATTTTAATTATTTTTCTGTTAAGTAAATGATTTGAACATGATATCAAGCAGTTGAGTAAGTAAATTGCGGGCGAAGCCGCGGGCACCTGCTAGTTGTGATATAATAAAGTAAACTGATCCCTATTCAGACAATGGAGACCCAGTCTTACACATTGGCCGGATTTCTCCCGGTAGGCCTACTTACATATGTTAGAGGCTCGTATGCCCAGAGGGTCAAAGGGTCACCAGAAGGATATGGGCAATCGAAAAATGTCAACCCTTCGATTTGTAACGCAGAATCTAAATCAACTGCCTTGTTATAATTTGAAGCAGTCACCGCTGCCTATAGCCTTATTTCTATCATTCAGTTTTATCGTACTTACGTGCACTTGCTTTTATGTAAATTCAGAAGGACTGAACACTGAAACTTCTTCATAATAGGCTATATTTGACCAAAACCAATATTGAACACAGTGGTTGAATACATATAAGCTCCATACAAAATTAATGTGCAATTTTATATGTGGTGAAGCATAATAATTCTTGTATAATAATAAGTAGGCCTACAATATTAATAACACTAGACTGTGTAATAGTATAATTTCACGTAAACTGATAAAACAGTATAATTTCATGTTTAAGTTCTGTAGTCTTTTTATTATTATTATTATTATTATTATTATTATTATTATTATTATTATTATTATTTAACCGGAATCGGTTCATTAGGATTCGTGTGGCACTGGCAGTCAATTCGAAAAGTTTTATAGATAAATATAAACACTATTAATGAAAATAGAATAATCTAAGTAATTGAATGGTAGGTTACTAGATTATAGGCTGCAAACACCACATGACAATCCAGCTTCTGTAGTAGGTCGAAGGAGAATGACATTTATTACCTAGGTTGACGAGGGTAGGATTAAGTTTTGCTGGATAAATATGAATACTCCTTTCGGAAACTCCGTTAGGAACCGTTCGTATAGGCCTATCTGAACATAGCTTGTTGCCAAATACGTACCACAGCACTTACTTTACTTAAGAAGTAGTGAATGACAGCGACAACATTGGGGAAACCCACGCGACTACAAGAGCATCTGTTCTTTGTCGGTGTCGAAATCTGTGCAAATTTTCGGATTAGGGAACAATGCTATTAGGCCTATATTCCTTTGTAGGTGACGATGGGTTGGGACGAGGCATGCATACTCTACCATCTACATAGCTAAATAAATATCCAATATAGTATATTGCGATACAAGTGCCGTAAGCGGTGCATACGGATCGAGGAAAGAGTTTTTTTTTTTCAATTTCCGAGATCCGTTATGCGCTTACGGCACGAGAATTGCATGCTATTTTTTGCACGATGATTATTTATATCAATTTAATTATATTAATTGAGATATTAGCTGAAAATATTATGTATATAGGCTACATTATTGATGAAGATAGATGTTTATTTCAGAAAGTGTTTCGCATGTGTTGGTTGTTATGGGGACTGATTATTTGTCCTGTTAAAGTCGCCACAAACTAGGGGGCCTTGGTTCCGGTTTTCCATAAAGGCTTGTATTATGATAATTTTACTTACGGCACTTGTGCTTTTTGTAATTTTTACCGCACGGAGATTTCTTTTGTTTTCATAGCAACCAGATTGCGTGCGGGAATCTCAAGTTACGATCCACGGCAACAATATTCGTAAACACCACTAATTAGTTACGTCGTGCAACAAAATTATGGGCACCTGTCAAAGAGGGGAACGCTTCACATAGGTTTACTAACTTACTCAAGGTCATAAATGTAATAAGATAGCCTACTCTAAATCTTAATAAAATTTCATTATAGGCTCATTGCATAATGTGCTAACTCGTATCCTTTTTTTTTTTTTTTTAGGTTCATTGCATAATGTACTATTTTACTATGATAATAAAATTTCATTTTTGGGTGACGTGAGTAGGTAAAACTTTCATTCCTTGAAAATTTTTGTTAATTATATTATAGTTACCTAGTAGTTTAAATATTTCAATATTGTTTAACGTTATATGGTAAAAATTACTATACTATGTTTCGATAATTGATTAATTTTTCATAATTTTAACTAATAAATTAGCTGTAGAACTTAAAACCCGTAAAACTCGGTAATGTAATTCTCCGAAATATCATACAAGTTGCACTAATGCAAGACCATTGCTCAAAAGAATACGTACAGTTGTTCTGTTGACCAGGGTTGCCATACGTACGACTATAGTCGTACACATACGACTATTTATACATTTGTACGACGTACGACGCAACAATGAGTCCTACGCCTATTTGTACGACTATTTTTAACATAGGGTTTTATATTTTTTAACCAGTTTACTGTAGAATTTTAAATTTTGATATATATATATAAAATACAGCTTGTTTATTCATGGTTTTTTTTTGTAAGCATGTAACTAAAAATCAATATGAATGGAAAGCAGTCCTGTTCCTTTTGCAATAATTACAACACTGTGGCAACTACTGTTTTTTTAATTTTATTGTATATTATCAAATTTACCACATCGGAAGATAATGAAACACGTCTAATCATTTAAAAATAAGATGATTTTTTAACAATTGCATGACATTTATGTAAGGTGTAAAATTCCGATTATGAATTATTATATTATTATTATTATTATTATTATTATTATTATTATTATTATTATTATTAACGCAATACGTTCATTACACTGAAAAATTACAAAGTATACGACAGTTTTGACTAGAATACGACTATTTTCGAATATTGGTACGACCGATCTACGTTTCTGATCTGGCAACCCTGCTGTTGACCCAGGATGTTGTTCTTGCACATACGGAAATTTAAAGAAATAGCTTAAAAGTCCTGGGTTTTGTATTTTGCAATTTGAAATTAACTTATGAAGGACTATCGATTTTCAAACTCTAGGCCATTACAATAATATGTATGTAGAATTTGAAATGAGGAACAACTAATCACACTCGAACTATTCACTCAGAAAACGATAGCTTTTTATGGTTCATAGAGGATGCCGAATGTTGCACCCCATTGCTTATACACACCATGCATGGGAGGGGATCAAATAACAAGAAACAGAAATTCCGGTTACATAAGATTGTATTGTCTTTACGGAATATTTTATTTCACACTCTCATGTTACCATACAACAGTTTCGGGGCTGAAATCAAAAATATATTCAATACAACTTTCATACTTTCCTCCGCAAAACCTGAGACATAATAATATACTGCGCGCATAGGACTAAAAATGTTCCATCCTATTTTGTCTCCTTTAATATGCTTAGGGCCTATTATAAATTTCCAAGCCTACAGCTATGAATAACGTAGGTCTATCAGTGGAAATAATTTTTACTTAACCTACTTCTGATATGGCATAAATTACTCTTAACACACACTCAGACTGAGACAGCTGGATTAAGCTGTCCCCGCAATACGATCTCTTATTTTATATCAAAATGTGAAGTGAGAAAATGGTATTCCCTATGTCCAGGGCAGAGAAAAGTACATGACTTCATCACATTGTGCATTATTTTCGTGGATTTCATTCTTCAATATTTATTCATAATATGAATTATATTGATAGCTATATTTGTCAAAGTCCCGTGTCATTTATTTCCAAACCTACCTGAGACCAGTGCCAACAATACACTGTTGTCATGTTAACTGTGTTTTGGATTTGATAGTTCTGTATAAAAGGGGATTAAGTATTCTCAAAAACATTTGATTTTCTTAATTTAAAATAATTTTTTTTTTCAAAATTCTTTCTTAATAAGCACTTACATTATGAAACAAAGGTACTGTACTGCCAAAATTCCAAATCTCTATTATAGTTTAGGCTCTACGTTCAATCTCTGTCAGTCAGGACAAAGCCTCTTATATATATATATAGAGAGAGAGAGAGAGAGAGAGGAGAGGAGATAAGGCTATACGGTATTTTTATTAATTTCATATAAATTACCGAGCTTTTACTAAAAAGTATTGTATGTATTTTTTTAAAATAAAACTGCGGATTAAACCAAATAGGCACCTTCTAGGATTTTAAAGTGAAAATAGGCAAAAGCTGGCGCTAACTTCGAAATAGGCTGTTTTAGGTGCTATAAATGAACAGTTCATAGTTTATCTAGTCATGAAATGCAAACTGCAACTAGGAACTCAGGAAAAGAATAGGTTTAAGCTAAATATCCGCGGACTAATCATAAGGTAAAAGTAAAGTGAAGTATTCCCTATACGGGCCAAGGAAGCCCAGAGGATTCAAAGAGGTTGACGATTCCAGATTTTAGACATTCGGCCCTTAGAAGGTGGTAAAGTTGTTACCTTACGCACCGACCGCCTTAACCCCCAGGATTGCTCCTAGTACTCATTTCTGTTAGAGGCTGAGTCACCCCAGGGCCACAGTACCACCAGAAGGAGGATAATGATGGCCAGATAATATCCTGGGACCACAAGGGCCTAAAGTTACCTGACATTTGTCTCACAGGTGAGGGAAAACCCCGGAAAAAACCTCACCTAGGTAACTTGGAATCGAACCCGGGCCCGCTGCGGGAGAAGATTGAACGCATCCCCTGAGCCACAGCTGTGGAATTTTTTGTTATGTACGATGTCAAAACATTGCATAATGAAAAACGTACATTAAAATATAAATAATGGGTAAAATGAAGGATGATATTAGTTTTTTATCAATAAGTAGTACGGTATTGATTTTTATTAATGTAGGTAACATTTTCGAAATCTTGTAATACTTTTAATTGATTTCGGTAAAGGTAAGTAAGTTAATTGTTAGTTTTAATTGTTTCATAGAACAATTAAACATGTTAATTGCAAATATTTTAATTGCGAGTTACGATTAACACACATTAATCCAAATAATTTAATTGCAATATGCAATTAAACGTTTAATTGTAATTAATTTAATTGCAATTACATTTTTTTTAACGAGTTGATTGAAAAATTAATTGATTAACGCCCAACACTGCTTACAGTCCGAGAAAACAGACTGTGGTACAAAAATAATAACTCCAAATAACTTCAAAAGTTTATACAAGGTCCGCCTATATACCACTATTATATTTAAAAGGTATTTTCTCCAAGTATACATATAAGTTATATACAGACACGCATAGAGATATGCTTCGTATTTTAACAAGAACTGACAAGTATTATTTAATATTCTACTGATCTAGTTTTCATGTGTGATTTTTAATGTTTAAGTTATATTTTAGCTACTGTGTCGATATCAACTTTGTAAGCTTTAATTTTTATTCTTTTATCATAGCAAACAATATTCAATTGATGATACATTGAGCTCAGTGTAATTAGTTCAGAACCCACATTGGGGTATTTTACTCTATTCTTCTATTAAGTGATTAGACAAATTAATAGACTCTTATAACAGTATTTTTACAACATTGCAATAAAAGTTAATTTAAAACGTAATTTTTACTTCCTCTGCCCGTACCATAGGTACTATAGGTAGAGGAAGTATTGTTTTCGACCCTAAAATTCGAAGTTGAGTTTTTAGCATATATACACGTTTCAAGGCCCCCTGAATCCAAAAATACTTTTTTTGGAAACATGTCTGTGTGTCTGTGTGTCTGTGTGTGTGTCTGTGTGGAAAATATCTGTGAACAAGCTAGCTCCAAAACGGAAAATCGTATGAAAACAAAATTTCGTATTTGGGTCAGGTACCTTCTGAAGATGTGAGGATAAGATTGGCGACTATTTTCTCTTATTTTTAAGGGGACTTTACATGAAGAAATTTTCGTTTTTCGCGATTTTCTCGAAAACGGCTCTAACGATTTTCTTTAAATTTTGCACATAGGTTGCTTATACTAAGAGCTAAAACTTTTATTTGAAACATTTTTTCGAGAAAATTCTCTGAGGGTAGTTACAAGCCACCCACTGTTCACCCACTGTTTGTAGAAAGTTTGTCTTACGTGATGAACAACTGAATTCGCGCTCTTTCACGGCCTCTTATTTTATGTAAGAATGTGAAGTGAGAAAGATGTATTGTTGGCCATGCATAGAGTAAAGATGTATCTGAGGGAAATATTCGATAAATTTCGGAAATTATATTTTACGACAGAAAGTTCAATAAACGTCTGCAGTCATTTGTTTTTTTTTTTTAAGTTTGTTATATAGACTGCGCTTTTAGTCGCATCATTGAAAGAAGAGGTATTTATAGGATAATTAGCGTAAAATTGTGTCTTGCGATTCTGTACAAGGATATGTGAATACTGCTAACTTTTATTTGGGCAGAGGAAGTTATGTGACTTTCACATCAGATTTTTAATTAACTGGTCTCTTATATCTCATGTAGGCTTCAGCTGTTTTTTAAAAATATAATAGTGGTATACAGGCGGACTTAGTCTAAACATTTGATCTATAATTATACCACTTGAAATATGAAGCTAATCAATTGACGAAGGGTGCGTTTACTTGATCCTGTTGCAGTTTCCCAAACTTCTTGTGTGTTGCCCCCCCCCCCTCAGAATAGGTTATAGCGTGCATTTCTAAGGTCTCCTCCTAGCCACAGAACCTCATTTTTACGTTATTCACTTTTACATTTTTCATAGTTCTACGATCAATTTTTAGGCACCGAACATTTTCCTTAATATTCAGCTCAATTATACGTTTTTCGTACATATTTTCTCATTAATACGTCACATTTGTCTCCCCCCCCCCGAACGAATACGATACTATAACCTTGTTGACAAACCTGCGGATAAAAGAGTTCAGCAGGCAATTCGTTAAGCGAGGCGACAATAGGTGACGGTATATACATACAACGTACAATTTTCTCATCTTCTCTTATAACAAATACACTAAATTGGCAATTCTTGAGTGAGTAATGGTAAGTTTTTTGGGCCTGTTAATTCTCGTTAGGGCATGTAAACTACACCTTTTCAACCTCAATTTCGGAAAAAGTAATTTAAATTTCGGAAAAATTTATTTCAATTTCGGAAAAAGTAACTTCAATTTCGGAAATACGAGAGTTATTTTTTTTTAAACCTCCAGTGGGGCATAAAATTAAAACCACAGTGAAAATCAAAACTGTTTTATTTGGAACATTTAGGTACACCTTCAGGCTACTTCTCTACATAATGTCGCTCCGATTGAGTCATTTGTCATATCATGGTACTAAGTTTACCATAACCTCTTCATAGAAGCTTGCCGCCAGCATATTGAGAAGGGTCTTCGCGGCATTTTGAAGAGCTTTGAAATTCTTCTTTGGTGTGGAAACTCTGTCCTCCCAGATCTTTCTTTAGCTGCCGAAAAAGATGAGAGTCACTCGGCACGGGAACGAGTTTTAGAAATCCATCGTGACAGGGGATGAAATGTGGATTCGTTACGAGAATCCAGAATCAAAAGAACAATCCAAACAATGAATGCACACAAATTTCCTGAACAAACCCAAAATCTGGCTTCCACACCAACGAAGAATTTCAAAATACTTCAAAATACCGTGAAGACCCTTCTCAATACGTTGGCAACAAGCTTCTATGAAGAGGGTATTGGAAACTTGGTACCACTCTGCGACAAATGTCTCAATCCTAGCGCGATTTTGTAGAGAATTAGCTAGAAGGTGTACCTAAATGTTCCTTATAAAACAGTTTTTATTTTCACTGAGGTTTTCATTTTATGTCCCATCGGAAGTTTAAAAAATAGCATACTTATTTCCGAAATTTAAGTTACTTTTTTCGAAATTGAAATTACGTTTTCCAAAATTGAAATTACTTTTTCCGAAATCGAGGTTGAAAAGGTGTAGATTCACAAACTGTTGTACTGAGTGACGCCAACTCAAGTGGGCCCGTGGGGCTCAAGCCCACCCAATAGTTTCCCGTGTACTGTTATCAAAATTATATTTTATTGCTAAATAAAAATCCTATTTCTTTGTTGAATCACTGTACAACGAAAAATAGCGCTATTATTGGCATATATGGTACGATATCCTCTTATTTCAATTCAATTACGATCGTTAAAATCGTTCCTGAATTCATTGCATTTTTACGACTGTCTATGCAGTTTTCACAACCACCGCCGAAATACCTTTTTACGCTTTGAAAGGACTAAAGATATTTTTGTATTTACAAATGGTATATTGCGATACAAGTGCCGTAAGCGGTGCATACGGATCGAGGAAAGAGTTTGAAAAAACTCGGCGCAAGCGCCTCGTTTTTTCAATTTCCGAGATCCGTTATGCGCTTACGGCACGAGTATTCCATGCTATTTTTTGCACGATGATTATTTATATCAATTTATTTATATTAATTGAGATATTAGCTCAAAATATTATGTATATACACTATTGAAGATGGATGTTATATTTCAGAAAGTGATTCGCATATGTTGGTTGTTATGGGAACCGAATATTTCTCCTGCTAAAGTCGCCACAATCTAGGGGGCCTTGGTTCCGATCTTCCATAAAGGCTTGTATTATGATGGTTTTACTTACGGCACTTGTGCTTTTTGTAATTTTTACCGCACAGACATTTCTTTTGTTTTCATAGCAACCAAATTGCATGTGGGAATGTCAAGTTACGATCCACGGCAACAATATTCGTAAGTACCACTAATTAGTCACGTCGTGCAAAAAAACTTTATCACATTGGTTTTCTAAATATACATAAGAATAGCGCGGGAAAGTTGGATAATGGAACTTAGGTAATGCCTGTGGTATTACAAGAAATATATTAATGGACAAGTCAAGGAATTCTGTCAAGAGTGAGAAATACAAGACATTGGTAACTCAACTGGTTAAATAGAAGAAAGTCAAGAGTGGAACGAACATACGAGGGGTATTCCGAAAGTAAGTTTCGTCAATGTATGGCAGGAGCGGCGTGTTCACCAGGGGAACCAAACAAACGCCAGACGAATCCTCACCCGTGGCTGGTTCCACGACGGAAGTGGCGTCAGCGGAGGAGGCATGACGCAGGCGCACTGCGCCGTAGAAGAGCGAGTCGCAGCAGACTGGCGTGCCCGCGGGTATTAGTGTACCGCTCACGATGGCACGAAAGATTTGGCGCTACTGCCATGTACCGCTATCTCCCCTCTTTCAAACGAGCCATTGCTGCAGCCGCTGAACCTTTTATTGTCCGAGATAGAGCTGTTTGAAATTGATCTCCCGATTTCCGTCCCCACAAAGTGCGGCCTCCACGAACCCATCTCGCACAAACCTTATGGAACATCAATTTGTCACTCAAAATGGTCTGTATGGAACCTTTAGTAATGTCAGGAACTGAGGTGGAGCAGGCTGTGCGCCAATTCCTTGCATCGCAGGGCACCGAGTTTTACCACAGTGGGTTCTTCAAACTGATCGCACGCTACGACAAATGTCTCAATGTCGCTGGCGACTATGTCGAAAAATAGTGCACGGTGTATAGTTCATGCTGCCATGCTGTATTGCTTTTGGGTCAATAAAGTGTCCGTGTGACAAACTGACGAAACTTACTTTCGGAATACCCCTCGTATAAGTTAGAAGGACCAGCAAACCAGAGCGAAATGTAACTTACAGTTTATGCCAACTGCTTTGGTATAAAGAAATGGGAAAACATTATACAAATCTTACATTTCTAATTGAATCAAATATAAGTAGAGACTTAAGTATGCAATTCATAATAATACAGATTTTCACAAAAGCTGAAAAACAGTGTTGTAAACAATTAACGGGATTAGGGAAAATCATTCTCTGCCTAGTTCCATGGAATCTCGGTTTTGTGACAGCTGGGCAGAGTATAACACAAAATAGTTCTGTAACGACAGCATCAAATTGTTCAGTAGTCTTCCCCACGAATTGAAATATATTTTAGTACAGTGCTTTGTATTTAAAATGACCGTCATATTAGCATTGATACCCAAACCTTCTTTACCATCTGATTTCTCTTTAATAATAGATTACTTTAATTTCACCAATGTTGACATAAACTTCTATTTTAACTTGTATACATTTTGCTCAGGCATTATAAAGATGTACTGACAAATGAAGATCATTTCGAGTCATAACAGTAAGCAAAGCCTTCTGTAATACTGCTATCCTATGTCCTCGAGAGCCAAACAAAATGTTTTGGGTTACCAAACATCGGATAATACAATATAGATGTTATCAAATAAAGAGGGCCTTGGCAATACTTTACTGCAGTCATCTGTTTGCGGACAGACTTTCGTATTCATTACGTACAAGCGAACTTGGCAACATAAAGACAGCCGGTCTACCTAACCAAACTATAAACATAACTTCGCTATCTGTAGTGTTTTTCTGCCACCCGAAACGTTGTTCCTAAATTGATAACAGGCTGGAGTAATGGGTATACAGAAGATCAATACAATAGGAATGTGTGTTTTACTTACGATAGCGAACCAGGCCGGTGTTGTCAAGACGTAATCACCACAAGCGAAGACAGTCCGGCGAATTCAAACACAGCCAGTGAAATATGAAGACACAATAATAACAAACTGTCTAGTTTTAGCACTGTTACTACTGAAGATATCACATAAAATATAAATTGAACACAGCTTCACACACTGGAACACCTACTTGTCGCCATTTCCTTAGGCTAATCGAAACAAGATTCTTTAAATCGATCGATAATGACTCGATAGACAACAGCTAATGCCTTTAGTGATACATGTATCGAACACTACGCACGGATGGCGCTGATTCCTCGTGATTTCCGATTTAATAATTTGTCTCACACTTGTTAAAGTATTCCGTAGATTTCATTGTAACTTTCAGAGACGAATAGCCCAATACTACAATCTTGTGTTTTAGAAGAATATAAAACAGCATCCAAGCGAAAGAGTCCGTTCTTCTCATGTAGTGACCTTCAGTTGTTTCCATTTTTAGGAAAAATGACAACATAATGACACATTATTATTAGGGGACGGATTTCTATGATCTAAAAAATAGGATATATGCATGCATATATGCACTTACACATTGTGTATATCTTTTTTATGTTCCATTACAATACATTTTATTAAAATATAGTGTTAATTGTTTAAAATATCTGTAAATTCTCAAAAAGTACCATTATATTGCAAAATTTACAAAATATGATATGAAACTTCAACATTTCTTTAATACGCACATAAATATGCCAAAAATATGCCAAAAATATGACCTAAATATGCATATTCATACTAAATATGCTACAATAGTTTAAAATTTCCTAAATATGCAGTTATATGCACATTAAAAGCCGTTTCATTTTCACCAGGATGCTTGGAATCGGGTTAAAAATAGATGGAAACCTGAAATAATGCAAAGGGGGAAAATATGACATGTCATAGAAATCCGCCCCCTAATTATTATTACCATTATTAATATTTATTTATTTATTTCATAGGTAATTTCAGAGGACACAATCGAAATGTCTTTTTACGCTTTCAAAAGACTAAATACATTTTTTTTTCGTTCGGAAAGAACTTCAGCACATTGCTGTTCTAAATATACACAAGGAGAGCGCGGAAAAATTAGATTTAGGATTTAGACGATGCTTGTGATCAAGAAAAATCACAGGAAGGACATTATTATTGGACAAGGCAAGAAATTATTGTGATATAAGACAAGAGTGTGGGGTACAAGACAAAAAGTCAGAGTGGAACGAACATTTAGAAATAATGAATTAAGAAAAATTGGTTAAATCAGTAAGGCGCAATAAAACAGAAGGGTACGCCGTAGCGTAATGGTTGAGGCGCTGCGCTACAAACCGGCAGGTCGTGGGTTCGATTCCTGATGAGGTCGTTGGAGTTTTTCAATTGACCTAGTCCTTCTGGTGGTACTGTGGCCCTAGGGACGACTCAGCCTCTAACAGAAATGAGTATTAGGAGCAATCCTGGATTTAAAGGCGGCCGGTGCATCAGGCTGACAATCTTACCACCTTAATGTGCCGAATGTCCAAAATTTGGAAGCCTCAACCTCCTGGAACCCTCTTAGCCTCCATGGCATTTATAGGGATCACTTTACCTGTTTATAGTTCCAATAATATTCAATGTAATTAAATGTACAAAATAAGAAAATAATGGTTTTATATTTTTTTTAAATTACCTAACATGACCAAAAATGATGAAATAATGACATTTCCTTCTAAAAATTACCTAAAAATAAAAAATGGGGAAAATGACCCAAAATGATCCCAAAAATTACCTTTTTTATAATCTAGGATCCATTATCAGAATATCTACACTAGTGATGTATCAGTTTAAAGATGACACGTCATCAAAATCCGGGCCCTGTTTCTATCAATACTTAAAGGCAAAGCTCTTGTCACTTAGCAAGAAAATTGACTTTTTTGATGATTTTGTTATGTAATAAGTTCTTTGCAACATTCATATCTTCTACACTTGGAGTGATAATAGGGAAATAAATGAAATGAAATTAAAAGGATGGTTTCATTATAAGTAGTGTTCGGATGTTTATGGCATGTCATATTTTTTTTATCCTGACCTCCATTCCCGCCGCAAACACACCGTAAACATAAATTGCACATTTGTTATCCTAATAGGACCGTTTTTATTTTGCATATAAAGTCATATTTGTATCATTTTCAGTGTCTTCGTCATATTTCGGTCATATTTGTAATTTAACGTCATATTTCAGTTTTAAATTCGGTAAAAAGAGCACAATTCTGCAGTATGTGCACTAAATTATCATAGGTAATCCCACGAGAGTTGGATTTATTAAGACTATTCCATGAATAAAAATCCAACAGATTATACAAATAATAATAACTTTCGTGCTTTGTTCTACAAAAACAAAACTAACAGCTGCGAGATCACGGCATACTATGAATCAACCATCCATGAATCTATTCGAGCTATTTTGGTGTAATCAGTGCTACCACCAGTACATATAAGACATAGTTAACTTCATTCAATTAAGCTAACAGCAGAACAGAATAAAAGCACACGAACTGGCTTGCACCGAATCGAAATTGTGTTCTTAATCAATGTACATTTCTATTATTTCAATTTCCAAACAATTTATGTTGTATACAATAATCTGTTTTCGTGCCGCTTAGTGGCAGCAATCACTGGACACTGATACTTACATGCCCAGTAACGAGCACACGATTTTACCAGGATAAAACTGCCTCCGCGCGATCCCTACAGGAATATTGTAAGATAAACGGCCGTGATTGGTCTATATCCGAAGAATTGCTTAACGTTATTGGTATACAGTATGTCAAACACGGGGCGTATGACTGGAATAGTCGACTTAATTTTTTTTCCGATAAAGAGTCACGAATATTTTGGTTTTACTGTAACTGAAATGTGAAGGGATAATAACAAGTAATAGCACAATTACGTCTTCCATCTTGTTGTTAATGACTTCCAATAGAAAGGTTTAAAAAAAAGATTTGCAGTGGTATCTGGAAACATTAACAGACAGGAAGTTCTTTGGTAATAAAACTGCAAATCACCTGTAAAATTGCTAGAAAGTGATTATTATCTGATTAAAATAATGTGATGTAATAATTTAGTGTCGTTAAATGTCTTAAATTGCAACATTTATTTTTAGAAAATACATTCTTTTATGAGGCCGTATTTAGGATTTTTGGATCATATTTAATCATTTTTAAGGTCATATTTGCAGTCATATTTCCCACTTGTTTAGGTCCGAATCCTAATTATAAGCAACGGGCCGGGGAGGGGTGAAAATTTGTTTTCCCCAGGTGTCAGGTCTGATCTCATTCTGGAATAAGGTAAGTTCCATGTGTCACTTCAGCTCTCAGGCGCTGTGAAGAGAAGAAGGAATAAAAAGCGTGACACCCAAGACTGGGAGAGGTTTATTGTTCCCGTACCACGTGTCTAGACACAATCAAGCACGGCAGGACAAATTTGAAATTATAATTACCACTTCATATCCAACTACTTTACCGAGTGCCAGTTGTAAAATAGTTAGCCATTTTAGTTAACCATTTTAGTGTATGTCTGTGCTTTAACTACGCATATCAATATATATACAGTAGAACCCCGATAATTCGAGCTAGGAAAACACTTTTAATTATCATTGTCGCTGAGTAGGGATTACTGTAACAATACAGTATTCTTTTGTGAAAGGATGCACTGTACAATTGTTTGGCACGAGGTCCCGACAATGAAAGATCGAACCTAACGGTTTCTGTAAGATTTTAGATTTTCCTGGCGAAGAGTATGAATAAATCTTTCCCGGGTAGACAGCCAGGTTTGAAGATCAAGTGTCTCCGACGTTTCAGAGGCCCACGCTGCCTCCATCCTCAGGGATACTGAAGTGTCGAGTCTGCCGGGAAGGTGTCTTGAGTCGGTTTATGGTGCCAGTGCATTTGCACTATGACCCGTCATAGTATTGTCAATCGTGTGTTATTTCAGTCTGAAGTCCCCGTGTCTCCACGGTTGTCTTTCTAGGTATGTGGCCCTTTTCACCACAGTCTTGTCGTACTGTTATGGTTATGTCAGTAGGTCGTGTGGGTTTCGTCTGTGAACATCCCGTCTCCTTTCTTGGGTGCCTATAGCCCTTGCTATAGGATTGGGATGTTCGTCTCGTCCGTCTGCTAGTCTTTGTGCTTGTTGTCTGATGACTTCCCTTAAAAACGGAAGTTCTAAGTCCTCGTGCAGTTGCGTATTTCTCGTGTAGAAGTCTGTCGCAGCTATCATTCTTGTCGCTCTGTTTTCAACAGCCTGCAACCGTTGTAACAGAGTGTCGGGTATATAGCCCCACGCCGGTGAGGCGTATGTCATGATTGGTCTAATTAGTGTGCAGTACAGCGTCACTTTTTGTCTTGGTGTCATTGATGGCGTACTTAGCGCCGGATACAGTCGTAGTAGCTGAGCGTAGGCCTTGTTGCGTACACTCGCTACATGTTGTCTCCATGTCAGTGATTTATCTAGAATTACTCCTAGATATTTCACGTGGTCTGTGTAGTCTACGTCTTGGCCGTCTATAACTATGTTGTTATATTTACGTGGTCTTCGTCTCGTAAACACAATGGCCTGAGTCTTGGCAGAATTAATTTTAATTCTCCAATTATCGGACCATTGCGTTATGCGGTCCAAATGTCTTTGTAGTCGTCTCACGGCATAGTGTATATTTCTGTGTGTTGAAAATACTGCCGTGTCGTCTGCGTACTGTCCTAGAAATGTCTGGTCACTGTGTGGTATGTCGTGTGTCATAATGTTATAGAGTGTGGGCGACAGCACGCTCCCTTGCGGGACCCCGGCCTGTATAGGCCTCCAGCTTGAAAATCGTGTGTCTACCCTCACTCTAAACTGTCTGTGTCGTAAGTAGCTGCGTACCATGTGTACCAGCGAGTCTGGGACGTCACAGTCTATCAGTTTCCTGATAAGGCCAGTGTGCCAGGCCGAGTCATAGGCTTTTTCAATGTCTAGAAATGTCGCTACGGTGTGTCCTTGGTTTGCGAAAGCAGTAGTGATGTTGTCTACTGTTCGTACCAATAGCAGTGTAGTCGAGTGTTCTGGTTTGAACCCGAACTGGTGGTGTGGTATGTGTCGGTCCAAGTATGGCGTCAGTCGTTTTAGTATTAGTCTTTCTAGCGTTTTTCCCATCGTGTCCAATAGGCTTATAGGCCTATGGTTCTGTGGGAACAGTGGGTCTTTCCCCGGCTTGGGGAATGTCACAATTGTAGCCATTTTAAAGGTCTTTGGGAAGTAGTTCAACCGTAGCGACGCATTGAATAGTTTCGTCATGTGTGTTAAACTGTTACGTGGAAGTTCACGTAACGTTTCTGTCGTCAAGTGGTCGGGGCCTGGCGCTTTTCTGGCTGTCTGTCTTTGCAGTATCTTTTTTGTCTCTGTCGGGGTTGCAAATGGCACTACGTGTGTCGGTATTGTGTTTAAGAAGTCTCGTACCGTCCTACGTACGTCGTCTTGAAAATCATCATCTCCTATATCTGGGGATCTGAATGTATTTTCAAGGTAGTCAGCTATGGCAGTCGCTTTGTCCTGTGGTTCGTATACAAGTCCATTTAGTCCGTGTATAGGGGTGTTGCGCCGCGGTGCTTTGGCCTTAAAAGGCCTAATGGCGCTCCATATGTTTCCGCTCTCCACCGCGGCCTGCACCCGTTCGTCTAGTGTTCTGTCTTTGTAGTCTCGTATGAGTGTCTTTATTCTGTTAGACAGTCTGTTATATTCTGTTCTGTCTTGTACTTGTCTGTATCGTTGCCAGCGGTGACGATATAGTCGTCTCTGTTGTATTAGGCCTAATAGGCCAGGAATGTCATCGCTGGGTCGCTGTATATGTTGTATTGTCGTGGCCCTTTCGTAAGCATCTTTTACTGATACTTGGAAAGTTTGAGTGGCCAAGTCAAGTTCGTCTTGTGTGTTAATTACTACATTTCCTGGTATCTCTTGTCGCAGTATATGGCGAAAGAGAGCCCAGTTCGTGTGCAATTTTCTGTACTGTGTGTTTCGTTGTCTGTGTAATGTGACGTCAAGTGTTGTGACCACCGGGTGGTGGTCTGATGTGAGGTCGTGTAATACTTCCAGCTCGTGTATGTGTGCTGTTGTTTTTGCCAGAAGTATGTCCAGTACGTCTGGTCTATGTTCCGGGTTATATGGAACATGTGTTGGCGTCTGTGGTCCGTGTACATCGTAATTGTGTCTGTCTGAGTGGTTTCGTATAATTCTGCCTCTCCTTGTAGTGAGACGAGAATTCCAGTCTGTGTGTTTAGCATTTAAGTCGCCTCCCACTACAAAGTTGTCTTGTAGTGTGGTTATTATGTCTAGGTCCGCATCTAGTACGTCTGCGTTAGGGGATATATAGGCTGCAATTATTGCAAGCCGTTCCCGTCCTGTGTAGACGTCAACAGCAGTTGCTTGTAGGTTTGTCAGTCCGTCTATCGGTAGGTGAGAATGGCATATAGCAGATTTTATAAAAACTGCCGTGCCCCCCACCCCCGCTAAAGGTCCTGGTGTCGAGTATGTCGTGTAGTTTTGTATGCGTATTGTCGTGCGGTCCGACATTCGGGTTTCCCCTACTAGTGCTACGTCTATGTCTTCTTGTACAAGTATTTGTGCGAAGTCCAGTCTATCCCTATTGATGCCATTTGCATTCCAGTAAAGTAGTCTAAGTGGTCGATTTATGGGTTGTCTAAGGGCCATTGCTGAAAAGTGACAAAATCCCTGTGGCGAAGCGCACAAGTTTTGTCACCGGGTCAGCCGGCTGTCGCAAGTCTTGTAGCAGAGTCACTATCTGCGTCATGTAGTACGTCAAGTCTGCACCTTGGAGTAAGGCGAGCAGTTCTGTCGTACTGCTTGTCGCTGGCCCTGAGATGGACCGGTTTTCTTGTTGTGTCGTTGGCCCTGAAATGGGCCGGTTTTCAGTCTGTCTTGTTGTCTGGGCTTGCTGGAAGCCAGGTATCCGTCTAGTGGATGGAGTCAGTCCTGGAAAGTTTGTCTCTGTCCTCGCTGGTGGTATAGGTCTTGTCTCTGTCCTCGCTGGTGGCGTAGGTCTTGTCTCTGGTCTCGTTCGTGTCGTCTGAGATCTGTGGGTGTAGCGCTCGTACACCGGACATTGCCGTGAGCTAGCAGTGTGTGCCGCTCCGCAATTTGCACACTTAGGTGGCAAAAGTGGATCGCGCACACATGCACGTGTCGAGTGAGAGCCACTACACCTCACGCAGCGTTCAGTCTTTGTACAGAACATTGCTCTGTGTCCGTAGTCCTGGCAGCGGTAGCATTGCTGCGTTCCCTTCAGAGGTTTGTACGCCTCGACGGTTACTCTTACATTGAAGAGACTCCGCACGTTGCGTACAGCCTCCGCCACCTGTGGGTTTTTCTCGTAAGAGATAACCCACACGGGTAAGGGCTTCGAGCTCCGCATCCCGTTGTCGTCGTGTACTGTCTGTTTTAGCTGGCGAACTCCAAGAATTCCAAGGAACTTGGCACTGAGTTCGTCCAGCACGTCCTTGTCAGTAAATGTCGCTGGTAGTCCCTTGAGTGTGACCTTGGCTTGTGTCTTAGCGTCCACGGGGTGGGTAAAGTACCCAATCTGTTTAGCCTTGAGCACTTCCAAGGTCGCGTCATAGTCTGTTCGAGTCTTACAGTATATGCGCACTCCCTGTGCCGCATATGCTACCTCGAAGTTCGTCATATGGTTTGTCAGGCTTTTCAGCGTCGCGGGTGTTACAATTTTCAGGTCTGCCACTATTGGTGGTAGACGTCTAGGTCGTGAGTCGTTGTGGGTGCTGTCAATGTTGGTTTCACCCAAGGTCATTAGCGGGTTGAAGCTGTTGCTAGTAGTCATAGGTGTCGTCGTAGTCGGGGGACGGACAGTCTTCTTAGGGTTCGGGGTGACGAAACCCTCGGAGTCGACCGGCGAGGTCGCCGGTCTCTTCCTTGGGTCGCGCTCCCCCCCCCCTCCCCCGAGCTCGCCCCATTCCCGGTCATAGATCGGGAGATGAGGGCCCGCAGGAGGTCGAAACCTTCAGAAGGATTCAATTCACAGGGCTGGAGGTGCTCTGTCCTGAGCCCCGGGACCAGGGCCAGGCTAGGAGCGAAGTGGGATTTTTAGGATTTAGGTAGTGGTATTGGGGATGGGTTACAGGGAGTCGTCCTTCGTCCTTCACCGCCGCAGCAGAGTATGGAGCTGAGCTCCGGTAAAGCTGTGAGGCTACACCTGCTCTTTAGTAGTGTCAACAAGCCTTAGCGCATTGCCTGCCTCCGCAGGTCTCGTGCAGGATGTCTCGATCCTGATTGGCCGCCGTGACGAAGACTGGCTCTTCTGGATGTCACTATCCAGTGGTGCTTCTTCACAGATGTCACTATCTGGAGTCATGCCGAGGTGGTATATATACAGATCGCGAGTTGCGAGGAGTCGACCAATCAGGCGCCAGTTCATTTTTCCATCGTCTTTTTTTCGGCCAATCGGCTTCTACTGTCTTTTAGTTGTTTGAGACAGTGATTCCAGGCAGGGTTGATGCTGAGGCCTCCGTCTCTATTGAAATTGTTAGCCTCAAGCTTAATTTCGATCGCTTCCTTGATTAATCTGTCCCAGAACCTTGAAGTCTTCGCAAGGATTGTAGTGTTTGCGAAATCAATCCTGTGCCCGGATCCCAAGTTGATGGTATGTTCTGCCACCGCAGATTTATCGGGATAGAAGAGTCTGATGCAGCGGGCATGCTCAGAACAGCGCTGGTCAATAGTCCGTGAAGTCTGCCCGATGTAAGCCCTGCCGCATTCACAGGGGATGCGGTACACACCCGGTGTTCTGAGTCCTAAGTCGTCTTTCACCTGTCTCAAGAGGCTTCTGGTCTTCATAGGTGGTTTGAAGACTGTTCTGATCTTCCATTTCCTCAGGATTCGGGCTAATCTCTGTGATAAGTTACCGAAATACGGCAGTACTGCAGTGCTTTTAGTGTCGTCAGGGTCTCGTGTTGGAGGTGTTGCCTGACGAACGGTCCTTTTCAGGGCCAATCGAATTTCCCTTTCATGGAATCCATTTTGTAAGAATGTCCTCCTCAGGTGGTTCAGTTCATCAGGTAGGTTTTCTTTGTCCGAAATGGAGATTGCTCTGTTGATGAGGGTGTTAAGTACTCCTCTGCGTTGCGCTGGGTGGTGATGACTATTGCCGTTGAGATAAAGGTCGGTGTGAGTCTTCTTTCTATACACCCTATGACCTAGTATGCCATTGGTCTTACGTTGTATTAATATGTCAAGGAATGGAAGACAGCCATCTTTTTCTATCTCCATCGTGAAAGTGATACTCTGGTGTATGTTGTTGAGGTGGTCGAGGAATTCTTGGAGCTTCTCCTGTCCATGAGGCCAGATTACAAACGTGTCATCCACGTACCTGTAGAAGCAGGTGGGTTTATAGGGTGCTGTTTCAAGCGCCTTCTGCTCAAAATGCTCCATGTATAGATTAGCTATGGCCGGAGAGAGCGGAGATCCCATAGCTACCCCGTCGGTCTGTTCATAATATTTCCCACCGTAGAGAAAGTATGTGGAAGTCAGGGTGTGTCGGAATAGCTGTATTATATCATGGCTGAAGTGTGGTTCAAGTAGTTCCAGTGAATCTTCTACAGGCACCCGTGTGAACAGCGAGACTACGTCGAAGCTGACCAGCAAGTCACCGTCATTGACTGTGATGTCTTTGAGAGTGTTGACAAACTCAGTTGAGTTCCTCACATGATGTATACATCTTCCCACTAAAGGCTGCAGTAGCTTGGACAGATGCTGCTGCTATATCTGCTCTTTCCAAGGGTCTTAATTTCGCACCTACACCTAGGGTAATTCCCACCATTGATATCATCAGCGGAATTGAGCAAGCAGTTAAGGCTTTCCCCGTTGATACCGCAGACGAGATTCGACAGGAAGTCAGCCTGGCCCTTAAAAGGACCGTTCCACCGAAGTCCAACATGAAACGGGAAGAACGTGAAGCACTGAGAGACCTCCGTAATGACAGTGACACTGTAGTGTTGCCAGCAGACAAAGGGAATGCCACTGTACTGCTGAGATCATCGGAATACGATACGAAAATATGTGAACTCCTTCACGATCCTGCATATAAGCTCCTCAAACGAGATCCAACACTTACTATCGAACGGAAGACTTCAGGTCTGATTAAGAGATCTACGCTGCCTGAGGACATCATAAAACAGGTGACGCCACATGGCTCAGTACCTCCTAGGCTGTACGGACTCCCGAAAATTCACAAAGAAGGAGTCCCTCTACGACCGATAGTCAGTGCAATAGGAGCTCCAACATACAGACTCGCGAAACATCTGTCCAAGCTACTGCAGCCTTTAGTGGGAAGATGTATACATCATGTGAGGAACTCAACTGAGTTTGTCAACACTCTCAAAGACATCACAGTCAATGACGGTGACTTGCTGGTCAGCTTCGACGTAGTCTCGCTGTTCACACGGGTGCCTGTAGAAGATTCACTGGAACTACTTGAACCACACTTCAGCCATGATATAATACAGCTATTCCGACACACCCTGACTTCCACATACTTTCTCTACGGTGGGAAATATTATGAACAGACCGACGGGGTAGCTATGGGATCTCCGCTCTCTCCGGCCATAGCTAATCTATACATGGAGCATTTTGAGCAGAAGGCGCTTGAAACAGCACCCTATAAACCCACCTGCTTCTACAGGTACGTGGATGACACGTTTGTAATCTGGCCTCATGGACAGGAGAAGCTCCAAGAATTCCTCGACCACCTCAACAACATACACCAGAGTATCACTTTCACGATGGAGATAGAAAAAGATGGCTGTCTTCCATTCCTTGACATATTAATACAACGTAAGACCAATGGCACACTAGGTCATAGGGTGTATAGAAAGAAGACTCACACCGACCTTTATCTCAACGGCAATAGTCATCACCACCCAGCGCAACGCAGAGGAGTACTTAACACCCTCATCAACAGAGCAATCTCCATTTCGGACAAAGAAAACCTACCTGATGAACTGAACCACCTGAGGAGGACATTCTTACAAAATGGATTCCATGAAAGGGAAATTCGATTGGCCCTGAAAAGGACCGTTCGTCAGGCAACACCTCCAACACGAGACCCTGACGACACTAAAAGCACTGCAGTACTGCCGTATTTCGGTAACTTATCACAGAGATTAGCCCGAATCCTGAGGAAATGGAAGATCAGAACAGTCTTCAAACCACCTATGAAGACCAGAAGCCTCTTGAGACAGGTGAAAGACGACTTAGGACTCAGAACACCGGGTGTGTACCGCATCCCCTGTGAATGCGGCAGGGCTTACATCGGGCAGACTTCACGGACTATTGACCAGCGCTGTTCTGAGCATGCCCGCTGCATCAGACTCTTCTATCCCGATAAATCTGCGGTGGCAGAACATACCATCAACTTGGGATCCGGGCACAGGATTGATTTCGCAAACACTACAATCCTTGCGAAGACTTCAAGGTTCTGGGACAGATTAATCAAGGAAGCGATCGAAATTAAGCTTGAGGCTAACAATTTCAATAGAGACGGAGGCCTCAGCATCAACCCTGCCTGGAATCACTGTCTCAAACAACTAAAAGACAGTAGAAGCCGATTGGCCGAAAAAAAGACGATGGAAAAATGAACTGGCGCCTGATTGGTCGACTCCTCGCAACTCGCGATCTGTATATATACCACCTCGGCATGACAGACTCGACACTTCAGTATCCCTGAGGATGGAGGCAGCGTGGGCCTCTGAAACGTCGGAGACACTTGATCTTCAAACCTGGCTGTCTACCCGGGAAAGATTTATTCTAACGGTTTCTGTCAATCTGTAAAGAAATGCATTAGCAGTCTGAAGCCAAGGTTATTTCTGTGTATTATGAACAAAAACCCTAAGTGGAACAGTTTTACCTGCATTTTTGTACATGGAAAAATTGAAAGAAAGTTCAAAATGTAACACATTCGGAAGTGCGTAAAACTTACATGTGGACACCGTGTAAAAACGGGATTTTACTCTAGTTTTATGGAAAATTTTAATTTTCTTAAGACCAGCTCGAATTACACGGAACCTCGAAATACCGGGGCTCGAATTACCGAGGCTCTACTGTATATATATATATATATATTTCTGGAGAAAGAGCCATATATATATATATTGTGACAAAGCCCAGAAAAGCCTAGAAGCTGATAGAAGAAGGACTCGGGCCGAAAGAACTAGAATTAGATAAATCCAGAAAGGGACGGCCCTCTTATTGCTGATTGGAGCCGCGCGCCGACGGGTGCGGCCTACTCCCTGGCACGGCGGCGCGGTGAGTGACGGTGCGCGCTCGTGGGGGAGGGGCCAGAGGTGGAGCCACGCGCTAGGGCTGTGACTTCGCCCCGCGCGGACATTCTAGACAATGCGCGGGCGGAGAGCTTTCGAGAGACCGGGTCTGGAATATTCGTCGGCCCTATATATAGGGCCGCGAGCGAGCGGCGAGTCAGTCAGAGACGGCAACGAGGAGTGATGAGTCAGTCAGTCAAGGAGAGTTCAGTACAGTGTGAAGAGTCAGTACATCAGAGGAGAGGCAGTCCGTGAAGAGCCGGAGGGTCAACGAGGGAACAGTCAGAGAGGCAGTCCGTGAGTAGCGGCGAGCGTCAGCGTCAGAGGGTGAGCTGGACGGAGAGGACTGATCAGCGCGGCCTCAAGTGAGTGTGTCTTGGGAAGCTGAGGAGCCAGTGACCGGAGGGACCCGAGAGCGGAATAGCTAGTCAACTGGGAACTAGTGACCGGAGGGAAGGGTGAACGGAAGAGCTGGTGAGCTGATCTGGGCTGAGGTAGTGCCGTCCCGGGGAACTCGGCGCGACGGGTGGATCGCACAGCGGCAGCGAGGACTGTGGAGTTGACCGGCGCGACGTGGGATGATCTGGATTGGACTGGAACAGTGCTGTAATTAGGACTGAGCACAGTGAGAGTGAGCACTGAACAGGACAGTGAACTGGCAAATAGTCTGGAGTTTTCTGGCTGTATCGACAATTGTTGTAGGAAATAAAGAAACCTCCATCCTTCAATTATAAACTCGGTGTTCTCATTTTGAACCCCGACGAGCCCTTGTTACACTGGTGTCAGAAGTGGGATATAATTGAAGGAAGGCAAGATGGAGGAACGCAAGATGGAGGACCTGTTAAAATCGTTCTTTCAACAACTGAACGAGAAATTGGACCAGCAGTATGACCGACTGAACGAGAAAATGGACCGGCAGAACTCCGAAGTAAAAGAAATAAGAGGAATTATAAGAGAAATGAAGAACCTGCGCTTAAGCCCTAAGGAAGAACTCGAGCAGGAACTGACACCGGCCAAGGAAAGATCGAATGAACCGGGCAGCGAACTGGTGGCCGTGAAAAGTGAACCAGAGAGAGAGGCCAAGGTGGAAGATAAGGAAGAGGACATAGCCATCACCGTACCACCAGCTACCGAAGGGGAAGATCACGCCCTGAGTGAACCACAGCGGGACGTCGTGGACGAAGGACAGGCACCGCGGGACGACGTGGATGTAGGAGAGACATCGCGGGACGACGTGGACGTAGGACGGGCACCGCGGGACGATGTGGACGCCGGAGAGACACCGCGTGACGGCGTGGACGAGGGGCAGACACTGCGGGACGTCATGTCGGGTACGGGACCGACGTGGGAAGTGGTAGCCAGTCGCAGCGCCAACTACGAGGGCTATGGGGCCCAGCAGGACGCCCTAGTGGTCAGGGACGGGGCCCTGAAAGGGAGCTGGGAATCTGCGGATGGGAAGGCGACTGCGGAGCACCACCTAGTCCTTCCGAAAGCCGGAAGCCTGGAAAGCCTGGAGGAAGTCCACGCAAGAGCAACAGGTGACCGCTTGGGAGTGAACCGGATCCTCGACGAACTCCGGAGAAGGTTCTACTGGTTGGACCAATGCAGTGACGTTGAGAGGTGGCGTCAAGAATGCGACACCGGCGATGCCAGCAGAGGGCCTAGAACTCGCAGCCGTGGGGCCATGAGGCAATACAACGTGGCAGGCCCATGCTCCATTACTGATGATGGAAATCGGTACCTGTTGTTGGCCATGGAGTAGTTCACCAAGTGACCAGAAGTCTACCGCATCCAACGACAGCCAAGGGGAAGATGCTGGTAGTTCACCTGGACCGTCTGGCGGGATATCATGGGGCACTTCGGGACGAAGGCCCTTAAGGAGGGGGCAATGTGACAAAGCCCAGAAAAGCCTAGAAGCTGATAGAAGAAGGACTCGGGCCGAAAGAACTAGAATTAGATAAATCCAGAAAGGGACGGCCCTCTTATTGCTGATTGGAGCCGCGCGCCGACGGGTGCGGCCTACTCCCTGGCACGGCGGCGCGGTGAGTGACGGTGCGCGCTCGTGGGGGAGGGGCCAGAGGTGGAGCCACGCGCTAGGGCTGTGACTTCGCCCCGCGCGGACATTCTAGACAATGCGCGGGCGGAGAGCTTTCGAGAGACCGGGTCTGGAATATTCGTCGGCCCTATATATAGGGCCGCGAGCGAGCGGCGAGTCAGTCAGAGACGGCAACGAGGAGTGATGAGTCAGTCAGTCAAGGAGAGTTCAGTACAGTGTGAAGAGTCAGTACATCAGAGGAGAGGCAGTCCGTGAAGAGCCGGAGGGTCAACGAGGGAACAGTCAGAGAGGCAGTCCGTGAGTAGCGGCGAGCGTCAGCGTCAGAGGGTGAGCTGGACGGAGAGGACTGATCAGCGCGGCCTCAAGTGAGTGTGTCTTGGGAAGCTGAGGAGCCAGTGACCGGAGGGACCCGAGAGCGGAATAGCTAGTCAACGGGGAACTAGTGACCGGAGGGAAGGGTGAACGGAAGAGCTGGTGAGCTGATCTGGGCTATGAGGTAGTGCCGTCCCGGGGAACTCGGCGCGACGGGTGGATCGCACAGCGGCAGCGAGGACTGTGGAGTTGACCGGCGCGACGTGGGATGATCTGGATTGGACAGGAACAGTGCTGTAATTAGGACTGAGCACAGTGAGAGTGAGCACTGAACAGGACAGTGAACTGGCAAATAGTCTGGAGTTTTCTGGCTGTATCGACAATTGTTGTAGGAAATAAAGAAACCTCCATCCTTCAATTATAAACTCGGTGTTCTCATTTTGAACCCCGACGAGCCCTTGTTACAATATATATGGCTCTTTCTCCAGAAATGGGGCATTTCAGCTTATAATTTTTTTTAAATATTTTTTCTGAAATATGTGTAACTTTGTTTATATTTTAGAAGTGTAGAGTGAAATTAGTTACCTTACCTTAATAGTCGAGCTCAATATTAATTTTATCATTTCATAATTAGCACTTGAATTAGGCGTAAGAAACCATTAGGCTATAATATTTCAATGTAGTAGCCCCCTCCCCCCTCAAAAAACTGGTAAATAATACTTTTAATATCATTTCCACCATAGGCAACCAATAAAATAAATAGGAGTTTTCAGTAAGCAAAAAAAAAAAAATTATAATAAATTAATTTATTCCATGGAGTTGATTTATTCCATGAAGATGATGGCTATTCCATGGAGTTGATGTCCATGGAGTTGACGAATTTCTAGTTAAAGCTTGCTTATGGCTTCAAGAGTTAGGTTAGGACATCATCAGTTTGTTTACACAGTAAGATTAACATTTTGTATGATTATCTAAAAAATAAAAGATAAAACTTTAATAACATATATTTTTATTTATGGCATGGAGTTGACCATGAATTAGTGTCACATGCCTGGAGTTATGTTTTAATCTGCAATAAAATCGTGCATTGGATCAGCATGTGGCTTCTTTAATAACAAGAATAAACAATGTGGCGGACACTATTTTGGATGTATTTCTCCTTGCATTCAGAGAAACCAATATATGATTAAATAGTAAATTTCCCTTTGTCCATGGAGTTGACATATAAAAATTCCAGAAATTTATAACAGTTTCCAATAATGCATGTGTTTGAATATAGTATAGCCTAGACTTTAGGAAAAAAGGTTACATTCCATGCAGTTGATTTTGAGCGTATGAAACAGCTCAGAAAAATATTTCTTATCAACGGAGAGACACAAAATAAGTAGGGGAGTTTTGAAGCATAAAATGTTAGTTACCATGAGAATGAAACAGCATAATAAAATCAGGTAAACTGATGTAAAAAAGTGCCAGTATGTTTTTGTTTAATCAGTTATGACTGCAATTATGATATGCAGAATATGTTTTTTTTTTTTTTTAATTGATTTCCAAGTTAAGCTCCAGATTTATTCATTAAGCAGGCCTTACGGAAGAACAAAGGTCTAGTTTAAAAAAAAATCGTATTAAAATCTTCCAGCATCAGCTGAACTGTATAGATTTGTGATATCTTGACAATCGCACACTCACATAAAAATACAAAAAAAAAAAGTGAAATTGGCCGGTTTCGGGATTTGAACCATGGAACTCCATAATGTGAGGCCAAGACGTTACCATCTCGGTCACCTGGGTCAGTTTCATTGTCTAGTTGGATAAGCGCATGTAAAAAATAGTGTTTTTGGTCATAGCTAACTCTATTTTAATTTCCAAAGCCTTGTAATATCATAGTAAAACAATTGACTATGTTGTCAAGATAACTGATTTGCTTTTTTTTATATAGATTCTTTCGAATACGTATATTATCATAAAATAGGCACTAAATTGAGCATTACTCCGAAACAGGTCAATCGATTCCATCCAATATCAATAGACGTCTTCCCATGAACATTATAAATGTGTATACCAAGTTTCATAAAAATCCGGGAAAGCGTATTTGAGTTACCGCGTCTTTAAAATAGACACTAAATTGGGTTTTACTCCGGTACCGGTCTACCTATTTGGTCCAATATCGGTAGACGCCTTTCCGTGTACATTATAAATGGGTATACAAAATTTCAGGAAAATCCAATAAAGCATATTTGAGTTAGCCTATCGCGACTTCTCATATATTAACATAAAAGGCAATAAATTGGGCATTATTCCGGTAGTGGCCAACCGATTTGGTTGAACATCAATAGACATCTTCCCATGGACATTATAAATGCATATACGAAGTTTCATAAATATCCGATAAAGCGTATTTGAGTTATTGCGCCATTAAAATATACACTAAATTGGGTTTTACTCCGGCACCGGTCAACACATTAGGATCAAATTCAATAGGGCACTTCTCATGGACGTCATAAATGCGTATACCAAGTTTCATGGAAATTCGACACGGCGTATTTGAGTTATGGCACCTTTCTATTAGAAAGGCGCCATAATCTATTAAAATAGGCATTAAATTGGGTATTACTCCGGTACCGGTGAACCAATTTGGTTCAATATCAATAGGGTTCTTCCCATAGACATTATAAATGTGTTCTCCAAGTTTCATGAAAATCCGAAAAAGCGTATTTGACTTAAGGCGCGTACAGACACACGGACGGACGGACGGACAGACAGACAGACGGTCAGACATTTTCGTCCCCACACACAATCTCATAAAGTACCATACTGGCACTTAATAATATTCATAAGTACACTTAATATTCGCCAGTTACATAAAATGCCTAGTTTTTGGAGAATGAGCCATATATATATTATATAGGCTATAATAATATACAGTGAACGAAGCTTTATGTAATCGAGGATAATGTAAGGCCCGGATTTAAAGGTTTTAACCTATTTTTTCCCAAGCTTCCTAATTAGAACATTTTAACATATTTTTCCGTTTCATTCCCTTGCTTCCGAATAGGCCTATATGAATCTTATAGAACCTAAATCGGACTGAAGGGCCTAAAAGGCGCTAAGGAGGACTTTTTCTGAAAAACTAGGGACTAAAGAAGGCTTTTGAAGAAAAACGCGATTTTTAAATAGATTTTCCAATTAATGCAAAGGAAAATAAATAGGCTACATTTTAAGAAAATATATAATAAAAATAAATTTATATGACGCACTGAAATTAACATTGTATATGCCGCTTTGTCGCTTTTCTTTGTAACTCAAAAATGTGCCGCCTCGCCATCGCAGGAAATGAAATTTGAGCCATCTGCAATACTTTGAAATGTGCAACAAATCCATGATCATTTCAACTTTAAAATAACAAGTTGCCGACCAACGACAGAGAAGAATATGAAAGGAACAAATTCGTGACACTCGAGTCTGCTTATTTTTGAAAATTGGAAGTGAATCGAGTGGTGTATTGAATAACTGTATAATTGTTTATGCTATTTTTCGAGTGCCGATATAAGGAATAGTTACTAGTTTTTTCTGTAAATAAAATAACTGTATAGGCTAAAACAATTTTCGGTATTAATATCAGTGTTCATTATTATGCTTTATTAAGACGGCTAAAATCGTTTGTTTAAAGCCTGAAAAGGGATATTCCACGAGAGGCTAAAATACCTCTTATAAAAGCCTAAAAATGCGGGGCTTAGTTATCAGTCGGGTAATGTTATCACTTTAGGAAGAGAATAGGATACCCAAGAAAATTTTGGATTGGAAAGTAGAAGGAAAAAGAAGAAGAGGGAAGCCCAAAGAGTGCTGGATGGATGGGGTGAAAAGGAGTATGGCGAGAAAAAGATTAAGTGAAGAAGATGCTATGGACAGGGACTTATGGAGGCAAAAGATTGTTGTGGGATGAAGGAAAATCATTTTATTGTGGAATATTCCTTAATAAAAAAAATATATTATTAAGGATAACACTCGCTTATGCTTGTCGTGAATAATCTAATCCTGCATACTCATTGTATAGACGCAAATATATAATGAAGTTCTCCGGCTGTAATATAACGTACACAATACATCATTCTTATAATTATTACTAGGGACCGGATTCTTAGGTTTTTACCTATTTTTTCCATACTTCCAAAACAAAAAGCGCTCATACACTTTTTCGAATCATGTCCATAGGATTCACCCACATTAATTCTGTGGCACCTAAAAATACCTAAATAGGGTATAAAAACCTAAATATACCTAAACGGGATATAAAACCTAAAATATCTAATTTAGGCTACTTTTTTGTCTTTTTTGTTTGTCAGTTGAGAAATCGATATTTTGCGGAGAGACAATAATTTTTGTCGGGTTGAAATTAATACCACCAGCGTTTCGTTCAACCCATTGTCGCCTAGGATGGACAGTATCAAGAGATGAAGTGTAAGAGTACCGGCGTATTCCTTTTAAAATATTCGTATGAACAACCATTGTTGCCGTGTATGAACAAGGATATGGTTTTCTGTGTTTTAAAATGCTTGTTTGTCTTTAGTACTTCCCTGTAATTCGTACTGAGTGGTCACAAGGTGAGTTTTAAGAGGACGTGTTAATTATGCCAAAATAAATGAAATCGAGTTTATTACGGCAGTTGATTGGCGACCTGAATTTCTTCTTCTTCAGAGGTTATTTTATGACGTTGCACCCCGTGGGTTTCTACGTCTGCTCTGTATATGCTGTATATGGCAGATATTGTCATAGCCTATACAGTTGAGAATCTTGAAAGATATTTAGGCCCTAGTGATATACTATAACCAGGAAATGTGAGGCAATCTTATTTTCATTGCTTCTTTTGATTGTTTATGCTTTCTTTCTTCAATTGTGTAATATTGTCCTAAAGCAAGTTTACACAAATTTAAGTCAATTTTGTTAAGTTAAACTTTACAAGTATTATGTATTGAATCCTATGTAGCACATTCAAATTCATTAAACCAATTATTCTACCCGAAAACGATATTTTGGACAAAAAACCTAAAAAAAAACTATTTCACCTAATGGAAAACCTAAAACAGTGTTTTTAAAAATCTAAAAATCCGGTCCCTAATTATTACATGGAAGATTGAAAAACAAACACTCATGTTGCTAATTGTCAAAATTTCACTCATAGGTCTTAAGTTTAAGTAAGCAAGAAGTAAAAACATCAACAGCCAACAAACTTATCGAAATTACACGGTTCGTATTCTCTGATGTCTGTCGCATACTCATTGTGTAGATGAAAATATATTATGAAGTTCTCTGGCAATACAACGTGCACAATACATAATTCCTATAATTATTACATGGAAGATAGTAAAACAAACACTCGTGTTGTTAATTACTAGGGCAAGGCATTTAATGACCAATAAACAATGAAGAAATGAAAAATAAAAATGCTTTTATGACGTAAAAATAGTGAAGAAATGCCACACAATTAAAAAAAAACAATAAATTTTCCATTATTACTTATAAATTTATTTGTTTAAGTAATGAATTGCTAGAAGCAATTTAACGGATGACGGTGCGTTATATACGAGTTAAACACACTTATTTTAGTACTAAAAAGTAAGTAAATCTATACTACTTGGACACCCTTAAAGAAAAAAAAATCTTTCTGAACTGGCATGCCCATAAAATTGCCCCTAGGAAATATGTACCATTTAAAAGAAAGAAAAAAATTATTTATTGCTACAAGACAAACTGCTGTAGTGTTTACAATAAACCTGAATTAAAATTAACTAGGAACACTTGGCCGAGATTCTCAAATAAAAGCGATTGTCTGTTGTCTAAAAGTAACGATTTGTACATGGAAAAGCTCCTTTCTACCTCCACTCAAACATGACCTAAAATGCCGAAAATACCTAAAAATGCCGAATATGACTAAAAATGCAGAAAATGACCTAAAAAATGTCAAATATTTACCTATCTCTTGAAAATGACGAAAAATTCAAAATAAAGCAAAAAATTGCCCTTATTTAATCAATTGTTTCATTATTATATTCGAGCTATCTTTTAACCTTCATATAAAAAATATGCAAAATCATCAAATGCCTTGCCCTACTAATTACCGAAGTTTCATTGATAGGTGTTAACTTAAGTAAGCAAGAAGTAAAAACATCAACAACCAACAAAAACCTATCGAAATTACACGGTTCATATTCTCTGATGTCTGTCGCCTCCAAGTGTGAACACGAATGTGTATATTTCTCGCCATAAATTACTGTTAAGTATTAAGTAGGAGTCTGTTAATGTATTCTCATTGCTGAATTGCAGGTTGATTTAATCGCTGTGCCTTTTCATAAACTGCCCCGAGTGGTGCGCATCTTCGTTTTTATCAGATCTCTTGACAAGAAAAAGCGATCGTGATTCGTGAGTGCCGGACCATGAAGGGTGGCTTCAACAGTAACCATGTGTGACGCGCCATGGTCTTCTTTTGTTTCTTTCTCTATGCGGAACCGCCCATTTTATGGGATCCTAAAGAACCGGACAGATTCTCGTCCTCTCCATTATAATTAAGGATGGCGACTGAATCTCCATTAAAAGTTGAGTTCCTCTAATGACTGATAGATAAAAAGTTGATTTGGAACCAGATCCGAACCTGATCTGGAGCGAGCTGTGTTATTATGTGATCTTAGAAGAGGAAGAATAATAATTATTCCGGAATATTATAATCTTGAGAGTGAATCGATGTGAAGCCCTAAGAATTTGTTCTAAAGGACGTTTTGTTTTATAAATTATTAATAAAATACAACTCCTTACATAAGTCTTAGTTACATCGGAATCAAAATAAGAATGATTAAGTAAACTATGGAGTAATATTAAGGTTAGCCTATATATAATAAATAATTTCGATATTATTATAATGGATAATACTACCGTTAGGATACATAATATTAATTATTCCAAGAGAATAAACCCAATATTTTTCCTCACCTGGAGACAAATGTCGGATAACTTTAGGCCCCTGTCATTATCATCTTCATCCCATTCTCGCCTTGTTCAGAGTGAATGTGTGTGTGTGTGTGAATGGTGTGTCTCGTCATATGTGTTCGTGTTGTCTCGGAGGTGGCCCCGGAACTGGGCTGATCACTCATCCATGGAGGCCCTCCATGTCCTTGTCTGGTCAAAAAAGAATGTGTTTGATCCGTAGACAATCCTTATCCCGACAGATCGTCCGGGCGGTGTGGGTCGCTTAAATATCCCTAAAAAGGGAGAGGTAAAAATAAGTAAGAAAGTAAGAAAGAAAGAAAGAAAGAAAGAAAGAAAGAAGAAGAAACCCAATAGCAGATGCAGTTTTAATGAGAGTCAGATTTGTCTTGGGAAAGTATGCCGGCCAATATGATATGGGATTTTTCATGGTTTTCTCAGTCGTAAAGGCAAATGCCAAATTGTATATTTACATACCATGAATCATCCTCATCATTTTATACTGTATCATATCCATTTAAATTAATATCAGTTGAAATTTATTCCATAAAGTACACTAACAATAGAAATAATTGCCAGTCAATATTTCCATGGCCTATCCTACTGCCTAGACACAGATCCCGAACTCCTGATATGGCCTCGCAGCTAAAAGGAGTATAAACACAGCTGAATTAAAAAAAATAAGAGCACTACAAGACGACAACAGAAACAGAAGATTACAGCTGTTATTCCTTATTACTAGGGAAAGGCATTTAATGACCATTTAAATAGTGAAAAAATGCAAAATAAAAAATGCATTTATGAGCGGTAAGCGATACCTGTAATACAATGGTAAGTAGAATCCTATGCTTTGAAGAGTAATTCCCAGCCGAAATCTGTGTTCGATGCTAATTAGAAACAGCTATTGAACTTTTCAGTTGATAACTACACGTACAAATGAAACACCTTGATCAAACATACCTTCAGTGAGTTTAGAAACCAAGCATTTTAAAGTAGGGCCTATCAGTGAAATTATTATTATATAATCTCTTTTTATATGACATCAGTGAATACTGAATTTCGATTCATTTAAAGGCTAAGTCTTTCTTTGCAATTTTAGGCTAATATTCTCGAATTTTAGATAATATCCATGAATAGTTCGACTCATACATTTTATTTTTATTTGTTAACATCTTCTGTCAATGTTTCTCCATACCTTTCAGCATTTTATACCTTTATATAGTCTGTGCGATCTGCATTTCCTTTTCCTCAATATACTAATTTAACTTATTTTATTCATACGTTGTTTTCTGTTTGCATTATATGGAATTTGTTTGCAATTTCATATAACCCATTATCATGTGTTGGACTAAATAAATAAATACACCTGAGAACGCTAAAATCTACAAAAACTATAACCAATCATATTTTAGTATAATTTTATAATAATTTTGTTGACTGTTTTTTATGCAATTCGGCACGGGTTTATATATAGTACGATACACCGAGTCTCTCGCATTAAAGGGTTAATAGGATCGCTTTTATTGCATAACTTTTCGTTTTTGAGCTATGCGTTCACAGACACACAAATTCGTATAGCAACTTTCCCAAGTGCCATTTTCTAGAATTAATATTTTGAGATGATTGAATTGAGCAGGATTGAGTACACATGGCGTGGAACTCTCTTACATTGAAATATTATGAGCATTGTAAATACTCTCTGCTGGCGACATCACGTTTTACTGGGATTACATTCTATTGATCGAGAATTGAGTTGTATTCACTGGTAGCCAGATCTTGATTGACTGTAGCCCCCAAGCGAGGCACTGTGGTTGTCATATTCAACATCTATTTGTAGTCAGCTAACTGCCTTAACAACCTGAGTAGCGCACTGTGCTCGGTGTTCCGGGTTCGATCCCAGGTCCATGGCATTTCTGTGTGCCTATTAGAGACAGGTTAAAGTCTGTAGATTTACATACTTTGTTATGTTATATATATATATATATATATATATATATATATATAACACAATTCTAATATAATGAGGATGACATTATAAAAACCCTTATCAATAGTTTCTACTCATCGAGTTCAACATTAGTTTTTGGTCACGTCATAATTTGCCGATAGATGTGTAGATGTTCATCTGGGATGTATCGAAATATTTTTTCATCATCTGCTATTTTCTTATTGTTGAATGGGACAACAGTTGTCCCATATATTTTTTGGGATGCAGATCTGGAATAATGTTCCCTCATTCGGAGAGCTCTGATTGTTATTTCAACTAATGAGAGTTCTCCGTTTAATCGTTTCACTTTCCGATTTCCTTATTGGCCCCCATCTCACTTAGCATTTCATATCTCTCCTGTATAACACGTATTTTCCCAGTCCAGCTTACTTCTCTCAGAAGATGACAGCGGAGACACCTGCCGAAAGTTCGGAATCAATCCTGCTACTCACCCTATAGGAACCCCGAGAAACCATTGCCCAATCTCAACATCGGGAAAGCGTCAAGTCACATACAGTACACACGCTATTATATCTATTCGCTGGAACTCGTTGAATTCAGTAACTCTTTGCAATTAACCAGCATTAGTTTCCTCTTTTTGTAGAGAGATCGCCTGGAATCTGAAAGCTTCGCGACCGTTAAAATTTGGACAAGTCGTTGGCAGTGCACATGTGGGAAGTGCTAAAGACCACCGTGAAAATATAGTCCACGGCTTCATGCGCTTTAGTTAACCACGTGGATACTAGCGTGATACCGTCAATGTTTTCATCTCAGGACGTTTCGCTTGCATTCGAATTCTCGCCGCTTCAGTCTGTGACGTCGTCCATCCTTTCGGTTTGAGGGCGAGTACGAGAAACTAGTCCTGGACTTATTTCTCTTTCAAAATCAATGGAATCAACAAACAATCAATGGAAACAAAATGTAGCCTATATTTTAACTAATTTTTGCAACAACAAAAAAAGTGGACTTGTTTCCATTTTCAAATCACTGATTCAATTGCATACTTAATTCTGTTAGTATTCGCTAAATAATCACAATAAATGTAACTCGAGAGTCGAGGTGTGGATTCTCTCAAGATAAATCCCGATTCGTTACATTACCTAAGATTATCCTCATCTGTCACACTGATCAGCTATGACTTTCGTTAATTTTGTTGTAAACATTTTTATTTAGTTAATTCTGTATCTATTAAAAACAATACTTGACTGCTAATTACACTTCCAGCAGCTGCGGCCCTGCACATGATTAGTAAAGTTACGGCCCTCAAATTGACGGTAATGTGGAAGCCCATAGAACATAAATATTCGCTTGCGTTTGAAGCGAATGTGAAAAACATGGCAGCAATTCCTTGCGATCAAACTTGCGATTCAATATTGCAAATGTATTGGTACGGCCCCCCCCCCCCGAGTATTCGCTAACAATTCGTTCGCTTTATTGACTAGTGGGAGTTTTCTTTGTTAGCGCATGAATTACTTATCTCTTAACAAAGAGTTCCCACGAGAAAATAATACAAATAATTAGAAAAATGATTTCGTTCAAAAGTGAACTTCAATTGAATTGTATGCTACGCGGCTAAAATGGGATGTTATTGATTCTGTTGTGGCGTACAATAGGCATATTTCATTTGAATGTGCGCGGAAGCCCTGTTTCATGTGACAATGGAGCTGTGCATCCACACCTTACAGCGCTATACGTATGTAAATTACGGATCTCTTGTCTTCACTTATTAACATAGATGGGATGAGCCCCGGTTTTATATAAGTTACATGCGTACATATATACATCCACATTTATTCAGCCTTTATGTGTGTACAAAGAGCCACGTCAATGGTTTGATTTCAAATTAAATTTTTTAATTAAGTTTATTAATACTTAAATTTTTAATTTAATGTACAGAGGGTTTAAATAATAAGCCTAGAATTACACAAAGTGGCCACTGGGGTAGTGCGATAATCCCGAACCCTTTGTATTGCACTTACATTTTGCTTTTATAAAGGCTTTAATTGTTCAGTATTCAGTAGATGTGCACTTATATGATACAAAGGCGTATACACTGATGATTCTTTCCTGTAACCCCTATTCTGGGGAACAGGCCCCCCAATTGAAGGTTTCAGTACCTAGAATAATTTTGTTACGCTTATTTTCCGGGAGAGGACACAGGGACAAAAAACCCTCCGTTGCAGGATAAGCATTGATGCTCGTAAATGTAAATTGTTTACATTAATATTATTAACCTACTGACGAATAAATGCGTCGCTTCTTAACTGTATAAAAGCACATATTTAGATTAATATCATAATGCTTTATGTAAAATGTGAGCATTTTTATCCGAGTGCTAGTATTGCCATTTATGGAAAACAGTTTTGCACGGAAATTTTTCCAAAACATTCCAAAGTTAGTGCGCAATGATGATTTCAATTGATAATTTTCCTTATTATCGGTATAAGAAAAGAGCTCTGGAAGGATTAACATTGTTGATTTGTGATTAAATGACATTTTAAAATTAACTCTTAAAGTCAACTCTTAATGCTTGACTTATGAATGCATTCTACATAATGCTTAATTTTCTGAAATTATGCTCTAGTATGTTTTAAAAATTAGTAGGCCTACTTATAAAGGCTAAGCTACCAGTAGCATGTTTAAGTTCTAAAGTAGCATTATGCTTTTGGATTGCCCTAATAATGAACAGAACAAAATCACCCTCGGATGCACCCTGTGCTGGTGGATAGATAAGCAATATGAGATCTTACCCTCCCTATGATAACGGATATCACGGGTATGGGATGGTAGATACTGTATATTGGTTCTAGTTTCCGGCAGATAATAAGTAGAATGATGCATGAGAATACTTTAGAGCATGGACGAAAGGGGTGGAAGAGACTAAAATAAATCAAGACAGAGAAATATTCTGGCAATTACGAGTGAGAACATGTGTCATCCCGACGTCCCTCTAATATTCGCCAGATTGAATAACATTCTGCAGGGTTGGGGAGGAGACGTATCTACCAATTAATCTTTATGGCTATCAAAGCTTGTATTAATGGACTGTTGAGTAATGGCATAAAACGCGACGACAGGTTTATTGTTGACCATCATGTTCTGACCAGTAGGAATAAAAGTTTTATCTCGTTTGCCAACATCACCAAGGGTCGAACGCCTCTGCACATTTTTCTCCTGGCAAATGTCCTAAAATCGCGATGTCATGAGGGCATGAGGCTGTCCCGTAATAGAGACATAAATAATGGCAACTCTTGGAGAAGAGGGGGTTGAAACTTTCATTCCCCATTCGCCCCCCCCCCTTTTTCGCTTTTTCCTCTTTCGTTTCCATTTCAGATGAATAGAGAACTGTATGACTCCCCTGAGAATAAAAACTCCTACCTAACTGGATATAAAAAGGGAAACATTACTGAAGTTTTGTTCTAGTGACTGAGCCGCAGCCAAAGTGGGGTTCATAAGGAATGGAGACACCAGTAAAAACAATGCCCACTCAAAATGTTCATTACACCTGCCAACAGTTAATCACCAAGTGGGGACCTAATTCTAACTGTACGTGCTATGTTATAAATTGTAAACATTCTGCTTGATAAAAAAAAGTTCAATATAATTATACAGCGGTCTGTATACAGGATGAATTTTCTCATCCTGCGAATTGAGAAGTTATGTAGTAGAGTTGGATTATTCCCACAAAGTCTCTGGCCTTGAAGACAAACCTAGCCAGCGAGCTTCTCGTTACGTCTCGTTACCAAGATGCGCGAATTCGGTGCGCGTAAGATCAGTAAGCTACCGCTGGGCAGAGAGTGAACATCATGCAGCATTTCGTCAGTCGTAGAAAATACAATAATAGTTGAGTGGAGGGATGATGCCGCTGCGAGAGAGACAGACAACACGTGGAGCGGGATAGGAGAGCTGAGCCAATCAGGGTGCAGCTACCTCCCCTAGCCAGGAACTCTACGAGCGGTGAGACTCGCTCCTAAGGTATATACGTAAAAACCCAGAGACGTTGTGGAGGTAATCCTACTCTACCGACGATTTAGAGGATAAGCCGTAAACATATCCACTGCCTCGCTTCCTATAACCTTCGGTCGGCAGTGATTTGAAATCCGGACCTTCGGCGTGACGATCCAGAATGTTAACCGTTGTGCTAGCAAAGCATGTTATAACTGGGAAGGCGAGACAAGAAGCCTGGTTTGAAGATGCGCAGTAGCAATACGAGATTGCGGAGTGGTTTCGAAGCAGCGTTCTCGCGCAGTTCTTGCCTCATCTGATCAGTTAAAACAGACGTTCGGAACAGACATGACATACCAGCAACACAGAACCACCGCATAAGGAGTGACTTTACTGCACTGAACTATAAGGTTTGTTCCCAAAGTCAATTTATGTACTGTCAAGTACCACGACGCAGGCGCAAATTTTCAGTTTCGCTGCGCTACGTATGCGCACAACGTCAGTTTTCAGCGTACTCACAATGTGCGCAGTTGTCGTGTCACTTGACTGTACATGACAACATTAGGAACAGACCTACAGTATACATAGGCCTACGTTCTCCCCAGCCTCCAGAGGAGGCACTTCACTTCACTCCTTTTGTTTCATGGCATTCGCCATCACTCTTCGTTTCCGTTATACCACTATAAAATCAGTTCTCGATTATTTTCTATCCTTCCACGTCTGTATGCCCTTGACTCACTGGCATGGACTGGAAGAGGACCTGCTTCGAACCTACAGCTCTTCTTCCAAACAGATCAGTTATGATGTGATCTTATATGGCAATTCGGTTTGAGAGGCGGGGCTTTGCTTTGGGAGATTCTGCACGGGCGGCGATGGGGTCACACGTGAAGGAAGAGGACCACGACAGACAATCACTATTCAAAAATAAAAATCGGGTGCGTGGAACCCCACGCGACAGAACTGAAACTTCTTTGGCAACGTTGAGAGTGAAATAGAGGAATACATATAATTATATCGAACAGAAAAAGGATATCATCTGAATAAAAAATAAAATAAGAAATTCACTTTTTCGGCATTTTAAATCAACAATAACACAGTTGTGATGAACTAATGCCCAAACTGTCACTGATCGTAGCCACTGTGTTTGTTTACATGAACGGGACGCTTAGGTTAAGTTTCCGAGAACGTTAGTGACGTGTAAACGATTCTCACGCAACGAGTAGAGCCATCTATAACGGTGAAGGGCTCACCACGCCACTAGCTCAAAGCAGTAATAGCCCCCCACTCAATGCCTGATACCTTTCCCCGCGCGCTCCCGTGGCCCCACTCTTTCGATAACAACTTTATGCTTGCTACTTTCGTGACGATGTTGTTCGTAACGCTAAAGCGTAACACAACTTTGGGTTAGCTCTCAATTTACTCCTAGCGCGCCTAAAGAAGTATCACTTCAAAAAAAAGTAGAGAAAAAGGTATCTGTATGGGCTGGTATACGTAAGGGTGTCTCTAATGCGCCCCGACCCACTATAAACTAAACTAAGCTAAACTAAACTAAAATACTAAGAAGACAAGTAATTTAGGTTAGCTAATACTGTATTATGAAATATCTTGAATAATTTACTATCATCTTATACTCTGATTTCTTTTAGGTTCGATAAGACGTCTGGTCTATTATTATTCGGTATTAGGTTTCCGTCACGTTAGCTCCTTGTCTGCCATCTATCTCTCTTATATTCAACCACTGCTACTCCTCGCGCTGCTGTATTTACTCCCTACAATACTTCTGTCGCAGCATCGAACGAGGTATAACGAGGTATTATATTTATTTTGTCTATTTTCTTCATGTTTTAACAACTTGTCGCTGCAAGTCAAGGAGGGGAATAGCTTTAAAGAACTACACAGAAGGGAGACCACCTGTATGACGTGTTCACCGACAGTAAAGCTAGGATTTCTACGTAGTTACTAGACCTCAGAATTTGAGGAAAATGCCTACTTAGTTCTTTTAGCAAAATGTGCAAAATAATTGTAGATGTTTGCAATTTACGGAAAACTATACGCATTGGGAGTGTCTAAAATGACCTAAAATGGGAACGGTGCCTATTTCTCCCTTGTTGTGCCTAAACCTGCCTAAAGAAGTAATTTTTCAGGTTTCATAAAATAATTTAAAAACTCTGAATATTTACTTAATTCGTTCCTGGCAAGTGGATTAGAATGATCTTATTTGCTACGGGAAAATATTTATTTTGTCATTTATATAACAAACAGGTAAGAATTAGACATTTTCTTTGTTTGGGTAGGCAAGCCAGTACTTAATTTATTAGTTTTCAGTGGTGTTTTCACATTATTTAAGGCTAACACTCGGCCACAACGTCTATTATTATGAAATGTAAAATCCTAGATTTTTCTTCTTGTGGGATTATTGAAATTATTAACATCATTATTAACATTTAACACACAACCAGGCATGCACTTAAAATATAAAAATATTTATTTTTATGCATAACTAATTATTTTGTTAGATACGAGAAATAAAAACTATTCTTGCCTAAAATTTAAAAAAAAAGAATAATGCCTAATTGCATCATTTTGTAACCTATTTCATGTGCCTAAAATGTCAATTTTTCTTGCCTATAATTTCGAGGTCTAGTAATTACATATTTTACTGTTTACCTTCACACTCTACAAATCCATATTTGTCCATGGTACACCATATGAAGATCATTTCAGTGAAGTTTCACTTTACATATTTTTACATTTTATAGTCATATTCTCGTGATATTACGTGAAATTACATATTTAACTAATTCGATATATATATATATGTAAATTGCTTTGTTGAAATTCAGAATTGAAGGTTTGCCAATTGCCACTTGCCAAAATAGGTAGATTATGATGATAATGACTAGGGTAAAGAATTTAATGACCATAAAATAGCAAAAATGCAAAATAAAAATGTATTTATGACCTAAAATAGTGAAAATATGACCCACCATTTCAAAAAGAATGTCCAATAAATTTACCATTAGTGTTTTAAGTAATGAATTGCTAAAAACAATTTAATGGATGACAGTGCGTTATATATGAATTTACAATTAACAATTTGACAAGATATGACAATCTTCTCTTACGCCATCACACAAGGGCTGCATAATTTCAATGGAGGTTTTACTGTATCTTGTCAAAGTTATGTTCTTTGCCTACATCTAACATTTAGTCTCTGTCAAATTCTAAATGGAAGGGATTTCTTCAGAAAAAATCTTTCTTAAAATATACCCTCTTATAAAGCTAGTTTTCCTCCTATAAGAACATGTTTTCTGACAAAAATCAATGACACAAATAATTTAGAAAATATGTAATTTACTATGCTGAAAAATTTAATACGTGATTGTCTTTTAATCATCATAAATAAATGGTATTATAAATGTGAAAATACATATTTTTATGTTTTTTTTTAATTCTTTGTTACATATTCCATCATTTTTACTACATACTTATGTACCGATTCTATATTTTCCAAGTGAATCTACATATAAATCTTACCCTACTGATCAGGATTAAGTCAGACCGCTTCTGAAGCAAGATGCACAATTTAGCGAACATGTAATTATTTATTTTACCATTTAACGGTCCAAGAATGTCTTATTTCAATATTCATTCGTTAAGCTAAAAACGTTACCGGAAAATTACCAACAAGAAGAGTACAACATAAAAATGTTGGCAGAGTGAACTGTCACAAACGATGTGGATGCTTACGAAAATTCTATTCATCTACACAATGCTACGGAGAAGGCTTAATGAAATAAGCTAAAAGCACTATCGTGACTCACCAACCCTATCAATTGTTCTCCCCCTCACATATGTAGCACCATAACTCCATGCTGCTTCTGCTGTCAGTACAGAGCCATCACAAAAAGTATTTCTCATTTTTTTCAGTTTTCAGTTTTATCGCTTTTTTGTTTGTTAACGAATTCAGTGGCAGCGGAAGAGGCGATGCTGTATGCATCACTTTTTCAGTGCAAGAAATCTCTCCAATTTTTATCAATTCTCTCAGTACAGGCAAACACAAAAACGGTGTATACATTCTGCCAAATTATCATAAACAACGGAGGTGAAGGATTATGTCACGAATAAGGAATTTAACAGGAGAGCTAAAACAAAATTATTTCCATGTTTGTTTCATTTGAACGTTCTTAAATAAATTTTTAAAATCCCTAAAATCCTTTACATAAACACAATCATTTAAGCCCTCTCTTAATATCCAGTTCTTAATTTTGATTTATATCATTTGTTTGTCCACCGCTGTGATGTACGGGACGCGTTCGCTTTCCTTTCTCAGCGGGCTTCGTTAGATTCCTAGTCGATACAAGTTTAGGTAGAGTTTTTCCTCGTCTGTGAGACAAATGTTGGGAAACTTTAAAACTTGACAGTCATTGTTACCTTCGTCTCAACTACGCCTTGTTCGGCATGAGTATGTGTGCGACTTTTGTCTCTCGTCCCATGTGTTCGTGTTGGCCTCTGCATTTGGCTGACCACTCATCCGGGGAGGCCCTCCATCTCCTTGTCTGGTCAAAAAAGTACGTATGTGATCTAAAGATAATTCTTCTTTCGACAGGTTGCGGTCCTGTGGGACGCATAAACGTTAAACTAAGAAAAAGTAGAGTCTTGGAAAATGTTATGCTCTTTTTCCTCAATACTGTACTATTATGGCACATAGTGCCCTTTCCCACTGCCTAACTTGTTTATTATTACTGTATTACACATACGGTAGACGATATATTCTTCTCGGAAATGAGCGTGAAAATACAACAAACAGAAAACTAACTTATAATACGAGTAAAATCTATGAAAATATCAGTTTTATAAAAGTAAGGATGTTGTCTTTTTTACTTCTGTTGTACATCATTGTAATCTAACTTGTGCAATAGATTATTAACTTTGGAGTATTAATCCTAAGAGCATTAACTGCATCATCCTGCAGAATTGCTCTTCGGACGATGGCCATGCCGAAATGAATTATTCACCATTCTGTATTCCATCCATACACTGTAGCTTATAGTTGCCACTCCTACTGCTTTGTCTGCCTTCAGACTGGATGTATGGGATGTGGCTTAACATCTTCATTGCTTCACAGTAGGCCTATCAATCATATCTTCTTGTTAATCCATTTATTCCAATTGCGGCAGAGTCAGATATTAATTAAAAGACTATTATATTTTAAAGACACTTTAATATTTACTCTCAATAACCACATTTTCTTCAGCACTTAATACGGGTACATGTCAACGCATACTTACATTAATTATTAATTAATCTCCAAATTTCTGACGTGGTAGGAACGAGTATCAGATTTCGTTATATAAGGTTGACAAATATTTCCATAAAAATGTTTGTATTATTGAAGTTTTACTGTGGCATATTATCATGAGAATAATGTAATTTATGGGACACAACAAACTTTTATCAAACGTTACGTGCATCTTCTCACTATTTTTTTTATCGACACTCAAACAACTTCGTTCAGGTACTTCAGAAAAGGAACAAATCTTGACGTGATCCTCAGTGGCAGTACGAATATTTTGCATGGTGAAGTAATACCTCTGTTAACATAAAGAATACTGTATGTGTACAATTAAACTTCATCTAGATAACATCGACTGAACGTTTCAGTTTTTAAACCTTTCTTACGAAGTTACTAGCCTAAAGTTTGTATAGGCCTACACCTAATACTCTAATACTAACGAAATTATAAATAATTTTTACTCTTTTGACGTAGGCCTATATGGATTTTGAGCTTTCTAAGTCCTTTCAGAGCTTAATTTATAGACTATATACTGATATAAGCAATCATCAAGTAAAATCACCAGTAGGTTGTAAGTTTGAAATCGATGAGGAAAATTTCAGTTGAATAGCTGACAATCATATCAATTTTCATATTCAATTCCATTGTTAAACATAACTCTGAATTAATTAATCTGAACACTTACAAATTTTAAAAATATGTTTGTTTAGGAATATTAACTATTTTATGGAACCAGGAGGTTCATTTCCGCTCTTACTTGAGCCTACCATTCAATCTTATTCTGTGCTAACTCCAACCATCCCTCGCAAATACTACTTCCCTCAAATCTATCCTCCCACCTACGTCCAGGATTTCTAAGTGGCCTTTTCCCTTCGGGTCTCCCAATCAATATTTTGTTATCCCATTTCATCCTCCATGATTTCATTACCCTTACTATATCCGGTGACGAGTACACGTTATGAAGCTCGTCGTTATGCAGTTTTCTCCAGTCCCCATTTTCATCTCTCTTAGGCCCAAATATTTTCCTAAGCACCCTGTTTTCGAAAACTCTCAGATTATGTTCTTCCCGAAGAGTAAGTGAACATATCTCACTTCCATGTAATACAACCGGCAAGATAATTGTCTTATAAATTTTTATTTTTAAATTTCTGGTCAGAAGACGAGAAGGTAAGAGTTTCTGAACTGCATAAAAACAGGCATTTTCTGATTTGAGTAGACACATAACTTATACCTTAATATTATTTGTGTCTGTAATTATTGCTCCCAGATATTTGAATTTCTCCACTTGTTCATGTATACTAAGAAATTTAAGTTATCATTTTCCTTAATAATGTGTATCTCACTTACACTGATTAGGAGTAATTTTTGTCAGTTGAGACGGAATAAGAAACAGAAGTACGCACGAAATATATTAGTTAGATTGACGTTATGTCAAGTGATACTGGGAAACAAGATGTAACGTACCAACATTCAGAACGTGGGTTCAAATAAGGACACGCGTTGGCTGATTTTCCGGAACGCCACAGCATTACTAAAATTATAGCCTGTGTGGGGGTCTCTAACGATTAGCCGGTAAGTAGCGAGAGGCTGTGAACGGTTCTGCTACCTGCCATGGAGAAATTTCAGTTGTCACGCTGAATCTTGAAACTTCAATACAGTATAAGTAATGACTAATGAGCATAATGTTTCAAACCTGTTTGCACATTACTAATTACTGCAAATCTCCATGCTGCTGAAGAGAGTGAGGGTACTAGGTGAAATTTATAACTCTTCGAGGACCTATATGGCTTTGATTACTTTGGCATAGGTCTAGATAAAAACGCTACTAAATTTCATGTTGATCTAGTATGATTTAGTTAAGTTTATGTATTTTTCTTAATTAGGGCAAATTTTCAGAATCTATATCCTCGTACTTAGTATAAATGCATGGTCAATTTTTTAGCAGATTGTTTCAAACATCTATAGAAACGCCGAAAAGCCTTATTTTATATAATTGCACTCTGAGAATAAATAAGAACATTAAATTATCTTCCAAAATTTAATTTTTAGATTTTCTATTGTTTATAACATACATGGGCATTTACTGGTTCGCGAACCACTTGTGGTTCATGAACTTCCCGCATAACACACAAGATGGCATTGCGGACATTCGGTGTACGTGGTAGATTATTCCCATGCAAGAGTCATATTATCTTTGCAAGCAGTGACGGGTCGCAACACAGTTCCGATTGGAAAGGCGTTATGACACATGCTAAGCCTTTGTATAATGAAATAATTGCACACGTAAAAGAATAATTAAAAATACAAGATTGTTTGTATGATTTGTTTCTTGTAGTGTACATTTTAAAGTGAAATTAGTGTTTCCCTAAGAATGAGCAACCGCCACTGAACTTATTGTCTGCTTGTGTCTCCATCTATCCGTTCTTTTCGAACTATGTGTAAGTTGACAAAAGTTTGCGGGTTGCGTATCAATGGATAGGGGTTTGCCCATGTCTGGTTTATAATATTAATAATTAATCCGTTCTATGGTTGAATTAGAAGATATCAACAGTCCAGTAAAATGCAGCGTTAACCATACTCATTGAAACATTGAGTGAAATTCGATGTGAAAATTGTAAAAGTGTTTAGGTTTAAAATAATATATAATTTATTTGTTATTATCTAAACCTAGAAGTTTTGAAAAAAAAATCACTTTAAAAAATCGTTCCATCACATTTAAGTAGCTATGGGGGTGTCATGTGTGACATAGGTAAAGTGGTCTGAAAACAGGGCAGCCCATAGAATAGGGTCTACAGATTAAATTTATGCAATAAAATCATAGATAGATATTTTGAACAAAAGTGATCTAATTTTTATTCATCGCGTGAAAATTGGATTGCGTGAATATGGGATGGGCTGCATTTGTAGCTTAAATTTAATATAGGTTTTAAGAATTTTTATGGTTTATAAGCATTCCGAACTTATGCTACGTTCCTTTATACCTTATATTTGTATTTCACGAATAAATAATTAATTCACATAGCATAATATTTATGCTAACAAAATCGTAAGGGTTTAACGCAGAATTTCTTTTCTGAGTCCTAATCTCGCTCATCTTCGGTAGTTTGATCCATTATCATTATCACTACTCTCAATTAAAATGTATTTTCTTTACTTTCAGTTAGATTTAGTACTTTATCTATGCAATGTGATAGCAATAAATTGCGTGAAAACAGAATTTACGTCCCTGTGTTATTTCAGAGAACGTAAAAGACTGATGTTGCGGACTATAGGAATATTGTAGGCTATCTGATTTTAACAGTAACTGTTTAACATGATTATCCCAATAATTTATAAGCCTACTGACTGCTAAGAGTAAGACGTTATCTAAAGCCACTAAAGCCTTCACGACTCGAATCTCAGTAGGAACTGTGGGAAAGAAAAGAAATCGGCTGGGTTACACCTGTAGCTAGGGTTGTCAACTCTTGAAAATGGAAATTAATGATATTTTATAACACAAGTGAAAATAAGGGATAAATGCCAAAAATAAGGGGCCGACTACTATTACAGCATAACGTTTGGTCACTTACAGAATTGTATTAATATTGTATATTTAAAAACATATCACTATGCATTAACAATGCAAATATTCCTGCCAATACAAAAATAAAAAGAATAAAAAAATAAATAAATAAATAAATGAAATAAGCACATCAAGACAGGGGTGAAACACTTGAAAAATCACAGTGACTTACAAATTGTTATCATTTAAATTCTTGCTTGGTAGCTGGTATTTGATAACAGATCGTGCCTCTTTCGTGAAGCTTTGCAGTTTTCACAAAAGGGAAAAATTCTTTACAACGACCTTAAAAATTTACAGTAACCCGAAGCTCTGCTTTTATTAGATCTACATGATTGGAGGCAATTCTGGAAATAAGGGATATAGCATCTTGAAAAATGTGGGATTCGGGATTTTCGTGCAAATTTAGTGAAAATGCGGGATTTACCGGGAAATGCGGGGTAGTTTGCAACCCTAGCTGTAGCCCACGTTAAGGAAGCGAGACAATCGGCAATATATTCGTCTCTTGTGAACAAGACAAATATATATTCTACTTACCTAGCAGGAACGGATTGATCTCCACAGGCTTGACCATTGGGCCCAAAAAGCATCAGCTCCCATCTACTCTGCATACTCCTGGAGGAAATAAACGTAGGATAAGGTTATAAACGAAACAAATTGCTTCTGTTTGCTTACTTTAATGCCAAGAGAAGATTGTACCTGTTTGCTTTAGAGTGGAAGCAGCCTGCATAAACATAAAGATCTGAGTCTCAGCCCGAGCCAACTCTTAATTAAAACTTTTCCAATACTGTTTTAATACGAGGAGGCACGAGCAGTAATGAGAAGTGTTTTCTTTGTTCCCTGACATATCGTAGGAATGAAGGCAATACATACAGACAATGCACAATGTAGATATCTTCATTTAAAAGTGAAAAATGATACAACATTTTAAAAATGACCAACAAAATTATTAATATTACTTATAATTAGTTTTTTAGGCAATTTAATGGATTATATATGAATTTACAATATAAAACACTACTATTACAAAGGTAAGAAAATTGATACTACTTGGACACCCTTAGCGAGAAAGAAAATCTTTCTAAACTGGCACGCCCATCAAATTGCCCCTAGCAAATATATGCTATTTAAAAAGAAAGAAAAAATAATTCATTATTGATACAAGACAAACTGCTATGGTGTTTACAATAAACCTGAATTGAAATGAACTATGAACATTTGGCGGAGATTGTCTGTTGTCTATGTACATGGAAAAGGTAATCTCTATCTCTATTGAAACATGACCTAAAATGCCGAAAATAATCTAAAAATTTCCAAAAAATGACCTATCTCATGAACATGACAAAAAATTCCAAATAAAGCAAAGAAAAAAAAATAAATTGCCCTAATTTAATCAATTATTTCATTATAGACATTTGTACAGTATATAGGCTATTAAAGCTATCTTTTAACCCTTATATTTAAAAGTTGCAAAATCATCAAATCCCTTGCCGCGCTTATTACTTATTATTAGTTTATTAAGTTAGGCCTACCCGTCATGAAGTTAATCATTCGTTAAGCTAATTATGTCTCATTTGCAATTATGAATTAATTTTAAACCCAATATTTGAGATTTAAAGAGAAAATGATGGAGATAAGGATATGTAGGAAATGTGTTTACTGAGGCATAAGCAAGTTAACACGCGACTCAACCCATTTGAAAGATGTTGATCTAATTATGCAGTCACGGCAACTTCTCCTTAAGAAATTCAAGAACTGGTGAAGGTGTCACATTTTAAGTTTTCTGAAGATTAAAAAAAAATATATATTTTTTGTTTTATTCACAAGCTAAAGTCCTAACAAGTCTGACTTAATTTCCTAAATAATGGAATCTCTTGATGTGTTACGGACTGGAAAGGGTCGTACGTTCCGCCAGGTTACACCTATTGAAATACAAGCAACTGTTATGAAATTCAACACTATTTACCAGAGTGGTCGTCTCAGAAGTTCGCCGCCCTGACTCAGAACGTGATACAGATGTGTGGAGGGCTCTATTCCTGAACAGACCTAACATTCTTTTCTGTTTTACATCTCCCAGTAGTCTACCTTTTACTACAGGGCTACCCAAACTTTTTACACGAAGGGTCACTAATTAACTTAAGGGGTGGACATACAGCTTTCGTGAAATTCATTGGTGAGAAATAGGTGAGTTTCATTATTTTTTTTTCTCAGCAATGAATTGCTATTTATAGATACAATCGTGCAAGCTGATATGCTCTTTATTGACTACTAGCATGTGCCCGCGGCTTCGCCCGCGATAATTATTTCAAAAATTAAAAATTAAAAATCAAGAGCATAATAGTTAAATAGTTAATAGTTAAATATTGAAATCTATATCACGTGGACTACATACCACGATTAGATAGCGTCGCCTAATAAAAAGCGACCTCTGATTCGAATTTCTTGGCCCAGAAAACCCCTGCATTGTGAGTTTCGTCCAAATCGACAATGTTTGACCATATTTAGGCCTATATTGATTATCCCTCTTCCGTGTAGGTTGAAAATTTCATGTCTGCGGGCCTTGTCATTCTAAACAAATGATCGTCCAGGATGGACTCACAAAATCATGTGATCGCCCGCGATAATTATTTTAAAAATTAAAAATTAAGAGCATAATAGTTAAAACATTATATTTATTAACACCTAAATCACGTGGGCTACATACCACAATTCGATAGCGTCGCCTGGTAGAAGCGACCTCAGATTCGAGTTCCCTGGCCCAGAAAACCCCTGCATAGTGAGTTTCGTCCAAGTCGAACAATGTTTGACCATAGTTAGGCCTATATTGAATATCCCTCTTCCGTGTAGGTTGAAAATTTCATACGTCTGCGGGCCTTGATATTCTAAACAAATGAATCGTCCAGGATGGACTCACGAAATCAAGCGATCGCCCGCGATAAAGATTTCAACAATTAAACATTAAGAGCATAATAGTTAAATCAATATATTTATTAACACCTAAATCACGTGAATTACATACCACGATTAGATAGCGTCGCCTGGTAAAAGCGACCTCAGATTCGAGGTCCTTGGCCCAGAAAACACCTGTATAGTGAGTTTCGTCCAAATCGAACAACGTTTGACCATATTTAGGCATATATTGATTATCACTCTTATAATAATAATAATAATAATAATAATAATAATAATAATAATAATAATAATAATAATCCTCTTCGGTGTAGGTTGAAAATTTCATATGTCTGCGTGCCTTGACATTATAAACAAATGAATCGACCAGCGTGAGCTACAACATTCAAGCGATCGCGAAAGTTTCATTTCCAAGGTATGACAAAAATAGCTAAAGCCAACTGTAATTGATTTGACATTGAAATATATTACTGAAAACTGATGCTTCGAAAACGCAAAAAATGCATTTTTTCTGCCCGTTTTTCACTCATAACTCGCGAAGGAAAGCTAAAATTAAAATTAAAATTCCGGCTTCGAGGTGCACTTTCCGACCCTTTAGTCCATCTATGTTAAAAATTTAAGATCTCTGCTTTCAGTAGATTTCGCTGGGCTTCGCGGACGGACAGACAGACAGACAGACAGACGGAGGAAGACAGACACTTCCTTTTATTAATATAGACTTCTACCGTCATTTAGTATTTTCAGAATTAATAAAAATGTTACAGTTACGGGTAGTTATCGTTTCAAAATGGCAGCCACGTTTCTTGCATTGAAATGCCGTTTCCTTGATAACGTCCACAAATATAAATATTTATGAGTGATTATTTTTCTGTGTATTTGTTAATATCATATGAACAACACTGCCTACAATCATTCATTTAACATTAAAAGCTTTTTTAAAAATATATATATTTTAATGAAAAAAACATTTTTTTAAATTGATAAAAAATACTTATATTCTAGATATTCCAAAGATTCTACACGATGTTGTTCATATGATGTTTTCAAATAGATACAAAAATAAATGGTGCAAAAATACGTTGCACAAACTTTCTCGCATATACGTGTTAAAGGCTAGCACAGAAAAAATTAAATTAAAGAGACAATTAAATTTTATTTATTACATTTTCATAAAACTAAGAAGTATCTAGAACGGAAACCATCAGAGTCGATCTTCATGTTTAATGCTTTTACCGTGAAATAATAATAATAATAATGAATGACAGTAAAACTGCATATTATTAGTACTACTAGTATTACTAAGGGGAAAATTAAAATATAAGTCGCACCTTGGGATAAATCGGCACCACCCAACCCACCCACCAATACAAGGACAGTTGGTCACTCTGCTTCGCTCAGAAACAAAATACATCACACAGTAAATGCAAATGTGAATATCGAATGGACGGAGCTTAAGGGGCGACTTATATTTGAATTTCGCTATACTAAAACTAAAACTAAACTCCGTGGCACTACATTCCTTTAGGGATTTGGTCTACCAACCGACCGGTGTGTCATCTACCACAGGCAGATGGCAGGGTTGGGGCATGTGGTCAGCATGCCGACCCCCACGACCGTTAATGGTGGTTTCCATGACCGGAGCCGCTACTTCTCTATCAAGTAGCTCCTCAATTTGAATCACGAGGAAGTGTACCCCTACCAGACCCCTCAACCTCAGAAAAATCCAAGGATGTACCGGGGATCGAACCCGGACCGACGGATCTGACGCTAACCACAAGACCACGCCGGCGGTCCTACTGCTACTACTACTACTTAGGTTATATTGCACGCTTTAACTGCATTGTAGGTCATGTAATGTGTTTAGTATGTTTGCGTGAACTATTAGTCTATTGTAACAACTCATTCGCGTCATCTGTTTCTATTGTTTAGTGATGTCTTCGTATGTGGCATTCAGTTTAAACGATTATAATATCCAGTGACGTAGCGGCGATGAGTTATGGAAAATAAGCAAGTCCTATAAACCCGGCGTTTGCTTTTGCGAGGTAACCATGAAAAACCCAAGTCAATTTGGGCGGCCACGAGGTTTGATTTGAACTCAGGACCTCTTCCCTGTTAGCCCATAGGCCTACCACATCGCTGTAATTGGTTTAGTGTGTTCAATGCGACAGAGCTAAACTGATTGCATTTCACAACAATAAGTACATTAGGCCTATAGTTTTCTTGTTGCTAGTGGCAACAAAATGCCATTCATATTTTAATTGATATGTATGTTCTGAAATTCGCATTTAAGCTGTACTTATTTCGTTTTTATCTTGATATCTATTAATTGTATAAAGAAATGTTTTAAACAAAAAATGTCCATTTTAATTTTCTCTACAACTTTACTGTGGTAGGTTTTCATGTATCACTTACTGTAATGGATATAATCTAGAAAAACTGAAAATGGATACGAGTAAAGTGCCCCTTAAGTCATTTTTGCGGAAATACGGATATAGCCATTTTATTAGTCACAGATAAGACTTTACAATTCTAAATTTTTATTAAAATCGTTAGAGCCATTTTTTCAAAAAACAATTTTTTTTAAAAAGTTTTCATGAAAAGTCCCCTTAATATTTCAGTTGTAAAACTAAATTTCTGGGCGGTTCGACAAAATTTCGAAAAAGTTCTTAATTCAAAAAATGAGGTAAATACAACGAGCCGTTTACCCGCTGTGCTTGTCCACGGACAGACGGACAGACGGACAGACGGACAGACGGACAGACGGACAGACGGACAGACGGACAGACGGACAGACGTCATTCCAAAAATACTTTTTTCGGTTTCTAGGCTTCATGAAACGTGCTCTCCCGGTGTTAACTCAACTTCGATTTTTTGTCACGATCACAATACTTTCTCTATACTCCGTATAAGCGAGAAAGTAAAAGAATCACTTAAAAAATATTGCCATTTGTGGAAATTATCACGGAAACGGCATTTTATTGCATGAAACGTGGCTGCCATTTTGCAACGATAATTACCCATAACTTGATTAATTGATTAATTTTGAAAATAGTATGCAATTGTAGAAGTAGTCAATAAAGAACATGCCAGATTGGAAGACTGTAGAGTCAATTCATTGCTGAAGAAAAAGTAATGAAATTCACCTATTTCTCACCTATGAATTTTACTGAAAGCTGTATGTCCCTCCTTAAATCGTTGGTCGCGTCCCATGTGTACAGTTTAATAACAGTTTATAAATGTAATACTTAACGGAATGTTTAAATGATAAAATTGGGGTTATTTAATGATTTTAATACATTTATATTATAGACTACACTCTGTATTAGCCAGTTTTGCAGAGCTTAGTGCTATAAGTGTAGAAAGTGCATTCAAAATTCCGTTAAAGACATTCAAATGTTTGGTCATGTCAACTAGAAAATGTTAAACAGGACAACTGACAATTCACACGTGTGATCTTTCTCTTTTAGACATTCGTGAATTTCTCTCTCAGAGCAAAAACAATCTAGCTAACATTTGACCACGACTGCAAGGTAACTTGAAGTCTGAGTTCTCTAAATATCTCCGGCAGTAACCTTGGCTTTACAGGTAAAACAAATAATGTTACGCCTCTAATAGGCGTACAGTTCCTGATTTAGGATTACGTAAACACCAGAGAGGAAAGCTTCTGCGCGAATTTGGTGAGCGACTACTTTGTCCCTAGGTGTAGCTCTAGTCATTGGCGTAGTCCGTCTTGTCCATATGCTTCTGAACGGCAAACTCCAGTGATGGACATAAGGGATCTAGTGTAGTGTCTCTCTTGTATTGTGTGCGGAGTACACATTTTGGGCGTCTGTATGTCTGTCTATAGTGGGTTATGCTGATTAAATAAAAAGAAGATAACAGCATTGTAAATTTGTTTAGGCATTAGCCTGATACACGGATAAATGTTCGATCATAAATAAGTAGGCTACCCTGCCATGACATCTAGTGGCTTAAATACTAAGCTTTCATTCTGTCTCAGGATCCTTATTTATTTATTGACATTATCCTTTCTAAAGCATGGAGTTATGGGGAAAAAATACAATTTTGCGAATTGCTGATTTCACAAACACGTCATTGTACATCCAACACTTTCCTCACCTCTTTAAGAATTCCGTATGTGCTAATTTCTGACGCTGCCGTGAACTCTGATGTCAGTTTCATGGACTGAAAGTTGAGCGAATTTTTCACAAAACGTAATAAATACGTTTAAAATTAGGCCTATAGTTTTCTCCACTTTTAGATGCCTTACCTCTCTTACGTTTTACAATACGAAATGGTGAAGCATGTTCTGCTAAGACTCTTCTTTATGCTTAAAACTAGCCATCCACTGTAAAAATATTGAGCCTATAGGCCTATTATATAATATTCTATTCCTGGAGGAAAATGACTTAACCAAACCCTTATAACGTGTAATAAATTGTTAGGAAATAAAATTATTGTGTATTAAATGTCACTAGGCCTACATAAAATAGCGAGGATGATTGATCGGAGGTAATTATCAAATTCGGCATCCAATTTATTGTTTGTCCACATAACTGACACTTACGCTAAACATGCGCGCGATTCTGCTGAAATGTGGGTTCTTTGGTTGACAACACTGCAGAAAGACTGGCGGTCTAGCTATATTTTCTTCCCCCCCCGGCTCTCACTTCCCCGTAAAACCAGCGCCCAGGAAATCGGGCGCGGGTAGTATTTCCACATTTTCGTTTCTGAATCTAAATAAATTGTAATAATAATGTCTTGAGTCTCCATCCGCCCTCTGTGCACTTTTTTGCTTCCTAATTCTTATGAAAGCAAAAGGAATTACAATTGCTTCCAATCTTCAGCTAGGCCTGTACCACACTTGGAAATTTCACAGTATTTACTGATATATGTAAATACTTGCTATTATTCCCATATTTTACAGTAGGTACTACATGATCTACTATGTACTGATTATTAATAAGAAACAGTATTTACTGAAATATTTTATTCACTAAAATGCTAGTATTTACTATTTTATTCACTCCGCTCTTTGTCAATACTGCATTATGTGTCGGCCTATATGACTACTGTTGTAATAATAATGACTTATTCTCGTATACGAAAACATATTATTCTTTCCAGAACGGTCCATGTCAGGACATTGTGAGATAAGTGATTTTTCTCCCCCCCCCCCCAGAAAAGAATAATAATGAAGCCCTATACGCAGCCGAAACACTGAAAGACTGGAGATCAAAGAAAGAAAGATATTAAGGAAAATCCTAGGCCCTAAGTTCCATATCAACAAACTCATCCATATCAGAAACGAAACACTCTACCAAAAGACTGAAAAACTCTCAGACACAATGAGGAAAATAAGAATTAATTTTCATGGACACATCCTCAGAATGAACCCAAACAGAGTGACCAAAAAAAATGTTTGAATATTTCCGCAACAAAAAGACCAAACCAAACTGGTTTAAGGAAACGGAGAACTTAAAAGAACTCAAAATCACAGAAAAAATGCTCATAGATAAAACTGCAAAATAAATGAATAAATAACCAAAGTCAAGAAAGAGAGGTTCCAAGTCAAAATCAAAACCAAACGAATGATCTTGATCAGTGAAGACGAAAGAAAAGCAAGATCAGAAAGAATGAAGCAATACTGGGGTAAAGTTAAAGCACAAAACACTAAGAAGTGATTGATTCAACGTACCCCAAAGTTAGGTGAAACGGAGAATAATAATAATAATAATAATAATAATAATAATAATAATAATAACAATAATAAAAAAGTACAGAAGACGGGCACGAACACAGGCAACTGATTAAAAAGCCTCGAAATATTTATCAATATGTAAACAAGCAATATCCTCAGCCGCAAGTATGTGTTTATTAACAAGAGCAGTTATTGCTAACTGCCTTTAATGGAATAAAGTAAAGGGTACGATCAGTTGCTATTGTTTGAATCAATTCTAGTTCAAATAATTCCAGCAAGGAAATCTCGAGACGTTTTTGTGTTTCCTGAAAGCAGTGTACAAGATTGTGGAATGAGCAATACATTTTCTGTTCCAATCAAACGATGCTTCGACTATTACAATGCATTCTTGGGACATGACTTTTAGTCTGAGTCAGGGTCAGCTCTCCTGACAGAGACACATTGTAAATGTTCTGATTACCTTGACAGTCAGTCTTTGGCGGTGCCTTAAAATTCGCCGTGATAAATTCGCCGATTTATTCCGTGTTCTTTGTGACACACTGTTTTGCTGTCGCAGTTACAACTCTTGTCCTAATGCTGATGGCCATTCATCAGAGGTAATAATGCCTTGCCTTCATGACCTGCCTGCAAGTGTGCCCGTCTGCGTCACAACCAATTCTCTCGTCCACTGAATCAGGCAAGGATTTATAATTGAAACGGATCTGGGCTGAATGCCTTCACGGTCTGTTTTGTCCATAACCTTCACTTCTCAACTGCGATGATAGTAACATTGGCCCTATATGTACCATAAACATTAATATTTCAAAGAATATGGATATGAGATGACTAGACTAAAATGCTGTTTTAGGTACCTAAACTAGGCTCTAAAAATTGTAAAATAGGTTCTAAAAATCGTAAAATAGTCTCTTATAAAATCGTTAAGTTGCCAATTTTCTGAAATTCTTAATTACAATGCAGAATATTATATTTATTGAAGTCACCATTGATCATGATAAAACACAGGTACACAGAATTATATAGACCTATTACTAGGGCCTATATTATTACCATAACAGTGAAAACCTAATCCCTGCGTCCAGAAGCTACGCACGCTAGCATATTCAACCCCTTGTATTCCTCAGTGATTCAGAGGACTAAGTTTTTTTGTTTGTTTTTGTTTTTGATTTTTTGTTTTTTAACTGGATGTGGGAGTCGGGAAAAAAACACTACATTTTCGTGGGAATTGCAAGGAATTTTTCTACTTAAGACGAAACATTCCTTACTATTTAACCACGTCACAAATATGTCATGTAGGCCTAATGCACATTCCGAGCTAAAAATTTAGTACGAACTGAAAATAAATGCTAGAATTTATAACAAAAAAATAACTTATTTTGAACTTTGGAGGAAAAACCAGCAAAAAGGAAACATTAGGCCGTAACTTAAAAATAGGCTTTTTAGGTCATATAAAAGTATCAGTTCTAGGCGTAGTCACTTATGAAACATGCATAATATGTATATTATACAAGTTTTCGTCCATAGATCACTTAAGGATTAAAATAGGTTTTTACCTAAAATCCGAAGTCTGATGATGACCTAATATAGTGCAAAGAAAACTTCCTTGTAGTCATTTCCTAGTTTGTTTCTGATTTAAAATACAATTCGTATCATTCAAAATTCAGCCGCCAGACAATAAGCGGCGAGAGTTCTTATTGTGCCCGAAAGATCTTTGCAATATTAACAAAGAAAGCGATATGCATTGCATTAAACAGCTAAGACGAAAGACTTCTTCGTACAGTTTCTAGCATTCTGCAAGAATTAGGGATGCAATGGCATAATATAATATAATTTATTATAACTTTAAAATAATGAAATATGAATAATGGGTCCACCGCTGTGGCTCAGGGGATGCGTCCAATCCTCTCACGCAGCGGGCCCGGGTTCGATTCCTGGTCGGGACAAGTTACCTAGGTGAGGTTTTTTCCGGGGTTTTCCCTCACCTATGAGACAAATGTCAGGTAACTTTAGGCCCTTGTGGTCCCCGGATATCATCTGGCCGTCATTATCATCTTCATCCTCATCCTCGCCTTGTTCTGAGTGAGTGTGTGTGTGAATGGTGTGTATCGTCCTATGTGTTTGTGTTGTCTCGGAGGTGGCCCCGGCATTGAGCTGATCACTCATCCGGGGAGGCCCTCCATGTCCTTGTCTGGTCAAAAAAGTATGTATGTGATCCAAAGTTAATCCCTCTCCCGACAGGTCGCGGCCCTGTAAGGCCCGGGCGGCTTGGGTAGCTTAAATCCTAAAAAAGGGAGAGGTAAAACTACGAGAAAGAAAGAAAGAAAGAAAGAAATATGAATAATATGTGCAATAAACATGTTGAAATACGAACAATCAAGTATTATTTAATTAATATATAAAAATATGCACGTAAAGTAATTTTTTTTCCAATCAGAATGGCTTGTGTCTTGTCTGGGTTCAAATTTAGTCAAAATTTGGTTGACCATTTACTGATCGAGTGTTTGTCGTATTAAAGAGAGTCGTTGATTGCATCAGGCCGAAAATGTAAATAATACGGATAGGTTTTTTATATAATGCCAATGAGATATAATTAACTAATGAATAAGTATTTTACTATAAGCAGTATAAAACCAATTTGCTTCGTTGTGACTTTATTTACTGCAAAATTAAGAGCGCCTGATTATATCCGTAAAAACATTGGGTTTGGTAAACTAAATTGACCATAAATTCGTTATATTTTATGGTTCGCCAAATCGAATCACGTGAATCCAATCACAGCTCTGTCTTTTGTTAATTTACATAAAAACCTTCTTGTTAGAGAACGAAGGTCTTACAGTTTTATGCTTTAAAAGGTAAACGATTAGTTCAACCTAATTTGCAGCGATTATCGTTTAGAACGAGGGCAATTATATCCAATCAGGAGAAGAGCATTGCAGGATTGTCACGAGATGCAATACAGCCTTCAGTTAGAATTAGATGCACAACGCTGTGAAAAATCTGCATAATTGTAGGGCGAAATCCATGAATTAGAATGGAACAGTTCTTCATTTCAGAGCACTTGCTCTATTTTAAATTTGTTTCACTACACCTCAAGAGCACGAATCCGAAGAAGAAAGCGTGAGACGTCATCACCCAAAGCGTTTGCACCTTAATGATGCATGCTGCCATAAAATCATTTATCATCACCTTGAAATCTTACAGTAATTACATCGTTATGGATGTAAAAATAAAATAGAGAGAACAAAATAATTCGTGTCCTGTTTGGTGACGGAATAGCATTTATTCCTGCGTTCCAAGCAGCGTTCACTAGAAAGGATGATGATGATAAAAGGCGCTGAATGGTTCAAGCGTCTTTAAACTGACTTAAAAGAAAGTGTGCGTGGAACGCTACGAGACAGAAGTGAAACTTGTTTTAAGTTTTAGATTTTTTCAATTTTTAATTATTGGCCTTTTTAATATTGGCTTTTTGGACTTTTTAAATTTTGGATTTTGGATTTTTTAAATTTGTGATCCTTTATTTTTTTAATTTTGGAATTTTGGATTTTTTAAATTTTGGATCTTTGAATTCTTTTAGATATGGATTTTTAATTTTGGATTTTGTTCTTTTGGATTTTTAGATTTTTAAATTTCGATTTTTTAAGTTTGGATTTTTTTATTTTTTTATTTTTTTTATTTTTTTTATTTTTTTTTATTTTTTAAATTTTAGATAAGCCTAATCATTGAATTGATTGTTTTCTGTGCAGTCTGTTCCGTCACAGCCCCACTAATTTCGTCACGATTTTGTGCGTAACGCAAGTTTGGGTAAGCTCTCGTTTTACTCCTAGCGCGGCCCAAGAAGTTTCACTTCAAAATAATACAGTCAAATCTCTGTATAGCGAAGATCGATATAGCGATAAACCCGCATGTAGCAATATTTTTATTTGGTCCTGGTGAACCTCCTATCTTGATAATGTTAAATGTAACTCACTATAACGATGAAGCTATTTTACAAACATCCTTTTATAACGATATTTGGAGGTTGAATTGTTATTGCAAATCAGTAGCTTAGCTCTATGAATGATAGTTGGTATCACATCAGTATCGTTCCCAGCCACCAATACTGTTTTTTAGAAATTCCAGAAAAGAAAAGTTCATGAGGGATGGAAAATAGGATCATTGAGGCTAAAATAAAAGACATACTATGGTGGGCAAAAACATACTATGAGTTAGCTTGTTACTTCAACATGTAGGCCCTACATGATGTACAATTAAAACACCATAAGGAGCAACTGTCTTGGTTTTGCCTTAAATATATGGTGAAATTACTATCTTTATCTTCCGTCTTCCCACCATCTACGGTTTTTTTTTTCTTTTTGTGATGATAGTTAAATATATTTAAGTACCAGGTCGCCAACTGGACCCATGCCTTTACAGTGACATATTACAATACACAATTTGAAAAGTAGTAAAATGTAACAGTTATTCACAGCTTGTCTACTAGAAGTAGAGGCCGGGTAATGATCTACGGGTTTAAGATTTCTGAAATATGGATAGGCCCAAAGCGATCCGTGATGTTATACCAGTCTGAATAGTATTCTTTTTAGTGTGCGGGTGTAAAGTAGCTATGGTTACAATTCAACGGAAGTCAGTAACAAAATTAGTTTTTTGTGGTTCGTTATTTTCCACTTTTTCACATGTCCGTTCCATGAATTATCCTGTAGATTACACAGTTTTCTGCAATGTTCTGCTGTTTGCTTACCTGAATTAGGTTAACTTTTTTCTTATAAGCACCATTGGTAGCATTGGTCACAACATGGTAACTAAAATCGATTAATGGACGGTTGTTTCATAGTATGCTGTGATCTTACAGCTGTTAGTTTCGTTTTTATATAACAAAGCACGAAAGTAATTATTAGTTTGTATAATCCGTTAGGCCTACATTTTTATTCATGGAATAGTCTTATACTCGGTTTCTGGTACATCGCAGTTACCATAGAGTTAGCTACACGGACTTTCGATTTTAACAGCACAGATAACTTTCACGAGTTTCTGAAACCTAAATCGCCCATTTATCAGTGCCTGTTACTAACAGCGTGATTTACCTCTGCCTTTCTTCCTCACAACGTTCACAGATGTCACTACTGTAGACTTTCTAGTTATTTTTTAGTTTATTTTGCTTACAAAGGTTTCTCACTAAACAAAACAGCTGACTGTTGGCTGGATCCTAGCTGTATCACCAAATTTCGCTAACAATGCACTTTTGTGTTATCGAAAAGCAGGCAATTAACTCTTCTTCGTAACATTATGTATTTATATATTTACTCATTTTGTGTAGTAATTTTTAAATTATTTCAGTTTGTGCAAAAAATGAACTTACTCGTAGTATTTTGAATTGTACTTTTAACATAAGGGGGTCAATGGTGAGCTTTCAATTTAAAAAAAATTCTTCGGCGAAACGGTAATTTTTGCCGCGCACAGGTTTTCCTTCCACTGAATAATAAAAGACCCTTGCACCAAACATAATATGTCACAACGATAAACAGGAAAATAGTATTTCATAACAACAAAAACAGACCCTTGCACCAAAAATAATATTTCACAATTATAGGAGTGGGATGGGGGACTCGTGAGCGGCATAAAATACCTTTTTCCCATTTCTTGGCAATAAAAAGGAAATTGATTGAGTATGCTGATTGTATTTCGCACACTCATGTACCAATAAACAGTATTCAATATGGTTGAGTTTAATGCAGTGTCAGTTCAATTCAATTAATTTTATTTCCATAAGACAGTTATACAACTGAAATAGACGAAGTCAATGGGGTAAAAATTACAATAATTACATAAAATAGTACAATAACATAACAATTTTCGGTCGTCATAAGCCTCAAGAGTAGCCTATGTTTCGGAGCTCTGAACACCTTAGGCCTAGCTACAGCCCCTAAAAGATCCAAATCTTCTTCATCGGAAGACCAAGAATCTGAACCTGATGAGGTTAGAGATGACGAAGACGATAATGATGAAGATGTAAGCTCCATATCGGTACTTTATACCACACGGATCTCGCCAATCCTTGGACTTATCTTGGAGACTGGGTACTGCACGAACGGAGAACAAAAAAGCACGCTAAACCACTGAAAATTACTGAAAAATACTAATACTGCATGTGAACATATACTAGCGCCACAGGTGACATTCATGTTAATCATAGGGCTAACAGCCAGGTAACCACGCGTGTTGGCGCAGTTATCAGCTCGAGCGCTGGTACCTGTAACTGTAACGATAAATGTGGTTTCAGAAACCGCTTTTGCACATACCAGCGTGTTATACCACAGGTAACTTTGCGAAAGCAGATAAAAGTCGTATCAGAAACCGGCCATTAATAAATCCAACTCGAGTTGACGAGTTTCATCAGATAAATTCTATCGACTATTCCACTCATATGCCGCGTGTTTGATATTGACCAATAACGTTTAGCAAATCCTCGGATATAGACCAATCACGGCCGTTTATCTTACAATATTCTTGTAGGAATCGCGAGGATAGCATTTTATCGGGTAAAACCACGGTAAAACACGCTGTTCGTTACTGAACTGTAACAGTATCGGTATGCAGTGATACTAGATTACGTCATCCATTGTCGGCGCTAAATTGAAAACAGAAATGGCAGCCTCAAGTTTGGTAATGCATCTGTTGACGAAATTGACAAAATACCGAAAGAAATAGAAAATGCATATGCATTCAGTTCCAAAAGTTTTGTGAGGAACGTAAGTACGAATTGACTAAAGAAACTGAAATGCAACAGATTGCTCATATATTAAAATTACGTTCTTGAATTAAAATGTGTCTTTATTTCGTATCTTGATTTTTAGGTTAACTACGGCATTTTATCAATATACGTTGGTAGTGGTTCACTACGGTATTTTGTTAATATACGTTGGTAGCATTGATTAGTATTCCATTATGGAGACTGTTCATTTATTTAGTATGCCGTGATCTGACAACTGACAGTATTAATGATTTCATTTTAAACTAACAAGAAGAAAGTAATTATTATTCATGTAATCTATTACATTTTATTCGTGAAATAGTCTTAATAAATCCAACTCGAGGTTACGAGTTTCATAAGTCGCGAATCTATCGATAAACTCGTAACCTCTCGTGGGATTACCTATGATAAACTCGTGAACTCTCATGGGATTACCTATGATTAAAAGAACTGCTGTAATTGTATAATTAATACGAACCTGGGAACAGCTGGGTACAGTTAAGATAGAGATAGTTTGAAAAGCTTTATCAGTTTGAACGTTTAGTGTACTAATTTTATCCGTTCACCTTATCATAACAAGGATCAGCATGAAACCGAAAGGGAGCGTAATGTTAGCTATAGGCCATCATGAACCTTTGCATTGAGGGTGGAGCTGTAAGGAGTTCACCGTCACGACTGGGTGGGGAACACTTAAGTGTCACTTGTGTTATACATACATTACATATTCCACCTCTCCTTCAGGTTCAAGTTCATTGTACAGGGTACAGTCATCTTCAAATCACAATGAAAGTTATTTTATTACAATAGGGCCGGTATTATAATCATGGTTTAACCTTCAGTTTTAGTTTAAACTGTGGTTTTTCAGATTTTTGCGTATTATAAACGATAACTACAAGTTAATCTTAAGTTTAACTTAAATGGACCTTTTCTACCGTTTAACCTGCAGTTTATGACATAATAATTGTTTTAGGTCCGGTGTTATAATCATGGTTTAACCTTTAGTTTTAGTTTAAACTTTAGTTTTTCAGATTTTTGCGTATTATAAACGATAACTACAAGTTAATCTTAAGTTTAACTTAAATGGACCTTTTCTACCGTTTAACCTGCAGTTTATGACATAATAATTGTTTTAGGTCCGGTGTTATAATCATGGTTTAACCTTTAGTTTTAGTTTAAACTTTAGTTTTTCAGATTTTTGCGTATTATAAACGATAACTATAAGTTAATCTTAAGTTTAACCTAACTGGACCTTTTCTACCGTTTAATCTGCAGTTTAAGACGTAATAATTGTTTTAATGAAAATGGCTATCAAAACACGATTATAAGACAGTATCAACAAATTCACTTTCGGATAAAACATGCTATGAGAAGATGAGACTAAACTTAAAGTAATTCTATTTGTTTACTTTCCGTTTCGGAAAGTATTTTAATACAGGCCTAAACATAGAAGGTTGTATTGTGAGACAAATGCTAATATCGCATCATTTTTATGAGCAATGAATAGCTATTTATTTTACCTTTGATTGAAATAAACTTACACTGAGCAAAACTGAGTTCAATTTTGATTTAACCATTTCTTTACTAATAAAATTTTCTAGCTAAAATATCTCTTCATACAAAACAAACAAATACAAGCGAATTAGCAGATCTTATTGTTTTTCTTTTATTTCCAAGGCCAATAATTAATCTTCTTTTCTCAGCAAACAGGACTACCAACACCATTGCACTACGGTTTAACTTAACCAGAACATTATAAAATGGCACATTCAGTTAAACTTGAAATTTGGTAACTGAGTAACTCTTGAGCAATGGAAAATTAAACTTCATCTCAAAACATTGGCAAACGTTCGGTCTGAACTTTCATATAAAGTTTTCAAAGATAGTTGGGAGTAAAAAAATTATCGAACCTTAAAGAATCTATAAAAATAAAAGGAAGAGTTTGTCTGTCTGTCCGCGATGCCCAGCGAAATCCACTGAACACAAAGATCTAAAATTATAAACTTAGATGGATTGAACGGTGGGCTATTGCACCTCGAAGCCGGATTTTTTATTTTCGCTTTCGTTCGCGAGTTATGAGTGAAAAACTGGCAGAAAACGTGTTTTTTTTTTCGCTATCCAAGCATCAGATTTCAGTAATACATTTCATTTGTCAAATCAATTGTAGGTGGCATTGCCTACTTTTGTCATGATTTGGAAATAAAAGAATCGCTTCATTTTGTAAGCCCACCCTGGTCGATTCATTTGTTTACAATGCCAAGGATCGCAAACATCTGAATTTTTCAACATAGGCCTAGTCGGAAGAGGGTAATGGATATAGGTTTAAATGGACAAACATTGTTCGATTTAGACGGAACTCACTATGCAGGGGTTCTCTGGGCCGTGCTGAGCATGACAGATACGAAATAGATAAAAATAATATAATTGTATTATTATTATTATTATTATTATTATTATTATTATTATTATTATTATTATTATTATTATTATTATTATTATTAGTCCACCGCTGTGGCTCAGAGGATGCGTCCGATCCTCTCACGCAGCAGGCCCGGGTTCGATTCCTGGTCGGGAGAAGGTACCTAGGTGAGGTTTTTTCCGCGGTTTCCCTCACCTGTAAGACAAATGTCAAGTAACTTCAGGCCCTTGTGGTCCCCGGATATCATCTGGCCGTCATTATCATCTTCATCCCCATCCCCATCCTCGCCTTGTTCTGAGAGAGTGTGTGAATGGTGTGTACCGTTATATGTGTTCTCGGAGGTGGCCCCGGCATTGGGCTGATCACTCATCAGGGGAGGCCCTCCATGTCCTTGTCTGGTCAAAAAAATATGTATGTGATCCAAAGATTATACCTCTCCCGACAGGTCGCGCCCTGTAAGGTCCGGGTTGGGTCGCTTAAATCCTAAAAGGGAGAGGCAAAACTACAATTAAGAAAGAAAGAATTATTATTATTATTATTATTAAGTAGCAGGTGCCCGCGGCTTCGTTCGCGATTATTTACTCAACTGCTAGATGTTTTGTTTAAATCATTTATTTAACAGGAAAATAAAGTCAGGTAAACTGATGTAACAAAGTGCCAGAATGCTTTTGTTTAATCACTGATAGTTGCAATTAAGATATGCAGAAAATAAGTTATGTTTGTAATAGATCTCTGAATCTCCAGATCGATTCATTAAGCAGGGTTTACGGAAGAACAAAGGTCTTAAATTTGATTCTTAACTTTAATTCATACTCGTATACACTGATATAAGCAAACAAACATACAATTATAAGTTCATTGAGGTTGTGAGTAGGCCTACATTTTATCCCATAATATCTAGTGAACGTGGGATAGGACTGAACTATATTTTCGTTTTACATGCAAGGATTGACGCTATGAGCATTAGCGAATATTGTTGCCGTGGATCGTAGCTTGACATTCCCGCATGCATCTGGTTGCTATGAAAACAAAAGAAATCTTTGTGCTGTAAAAATGACAAAAAGCACACGTGCCGTAAGTAAAATCATCATAATACAAGACTTTATGAAAGACCGGAACCAAGGCCCCCTAGTTTGTGGTTACTTTAACAGGACAAATATTCGGTTCTCATAACAACAAACACATGCAAATCACTTTCTGAAATATAACATCCATCTTCAATACTGTATACTATACATAATATTTTCAGCTAATATCTCAATTAATATATATAATAATCATCGTGCAAAAAATAAAATGCAATAACCTACTTGTGCCGTAAGCGCATAACGGATCTCGGAAATTGAAAAAACTCGGCACTTGTATCGCAATATACTGACGGGCTAATGATGATTTATTATTTCACACCTTGCTTTAGATGTGAGACATATGTTGTAATTTCGTTTTGTTAATATTCTAGTTTTCCCATTTATTCCTTTGCATATGTTTATTAAACTTTCTCAAGAAACCGTGATCTAAATCTCAATTGTTTCTTAAATATGGCTAATAACTCCTTCTGGCACTTTGTTATATAAGTTTACCTGATTTCATTAAGTGCCAGAAGGGTATTTTGTAAGATTGCATGGTGGGCGGGAAAAATGTCTTTCCGTCTGTCCGTGTGACGTACGCGATATATAACTCGAATACGCTTTATCACAGAAAAATGAAACATATTCAGATATTGTACCACGCAGTTCCGTATAAATTTCTCACTGAAAGCAGCAATAATTACAGTAGGCCTAGTCATATAATACAATATTCACTTAGTTTAACTTCACTCTCTTTTAGGATTTATTTTCTTCACTTAGAAAATGTAAATCTATTGAATAGTCGGAGCAATTATTTACTCAGGTAATAATTTTTGCCTGGCTTCTTTTGTCAACCTAAAAACCTCATTAATAGAAATGTGGAACATAGTTTGCACATTTTATTTTAATAAGTTATTAAAATTACAGTGTACACTAGGACCCAAAATTCCATCTATTCACTGGAAGTGTATATTATTGCCTTTGGCAATTGTGTTATCTGTTCCATGTTTTAACCGTATTCCGGAGAATTCCGTCAACGAGTTTTATAATCCATTGGTCTGCAGATAATTTCTCGTCAAAATATTTGAAATGTGCTGACATTTTTCTGGCATAATATAATATTTATGATTAAATAACGTAAGGAATTATGTCAATATTTGAACAAAACACTTTACAAATTACACAACTTGAAACGTTGCATTACTTGTGACAGGCGGCAGCAAACAAACATACAATCCATTGAGGTTGTGAGTACATTTTATCTCATAATATCTAGTGAATGTGGGATAGGACGTAACTACATTTTGGTTTTACATTAAAAGACTGACGCTATGAGCATTACCGAAATTGATTATACACAATATTTTAGACAAGACTTGAAACCTACAAACTGTGTCTTGCAATTAAAAATTAGGAATACAACAGATGAAATTCATTGAAGAGATTTCACACGATTTGCTGAAGCTGTTTTATATAAGTACTAGCTTAAAAGACCCGGCGTTGGCCGGGTTTTTTATTTTGTAATTGGAAATTATCTTATGAAGGACTTTCGATTTTTAAATTATAGGTCACTATATAGGTATTTAGAATTTTAAATGGGAAGAACGATTTATCAGACTCAAACTATTCCCTCAGAAAACGCTTGGTATGGTTTTTTATGGCTCATAGAGGATGTTTTGCATCCCATCGCTTGTACACAGCAAACCTGGTAGGGGTTCAAATAAGCAGAAATATAAATTCCGGTAAGATAAAATTGTATTGTCTTTGCGGAATATTTTATTTCTTACTCTCATTTTACCATAAAACCGTTTTGGGGATGAAATTAAACAGAAATGTAATATCACTCTCATACTTCTCTCTCCAAAAAAATGCGATAGAATAATATACACATTACCATACCTTGTATTGTTTTCTCTATGTCCAGGGTAGAGAAAGTTATGTGACTGTGCAACGACTGGTGTGACTGCTTATAGTTTGAACTCTATATCACAAAGGTAAATAGTGAGATAATTATTTATAAACGTTGCTAAATAATAAAAAAAGCAATAGGCGAATCCTATAACCTAACCAGCTACTGTACTTAATTATCTTCAAATAGCAGAAAAGAAGAAAGTCCAAAAAAGGAATAATATTTAAATAATGCAATAACTTATGGAATGCCTAATCTGTTACAGAAGTGCTCGGAGAATGCGTGAGGAAATGCCCTCAGAGGGAGATCGACTTCTTTTGTACCGGGCAGAGTAGAGGGCAAGTTTGCAATACCACATAGAAAACAGGTAGAATTCAACCAAAGTAACAACTTTAATAAATACCATGGAACATCTCTCATAAAAGCAGAGTACAATTCAACAAGCAACAATAATTACTCATATTAATAAATATTACACATCATATAAAATAAATATATCCTAACCAGTATATGTTCGTCTTCAAGTTTATTATACCTAAATTGAATCCTCAATTCCAAATAATCTATCTTTTATTTAAGGAAAACTGTACTAAATACCTAATCCCAATAATCCTGGATAAACAACTATAAATGGTATAGTGGAGAATAATAAGCTGAAGGCTTGATACCTGACTATGTCAGAAGAAAGCTAAGTAGGCAACGGTGAATATAAGAAAGCCTCAAGTAAATCAAATCAATATATTAGGCCAACATTAAACAGCCAGAAAATATCAATAGCGACGAGGCATCAAACTATACTCACTAAAAATGAATAATGTCCCAAAATAATTTTACTAATGAGACTGGAACAAAATGCAAAGTTCAAAAACAAAGGCCAAAGATAAATTTAGAAAAATGAAAGTTACCAGAAATACCAATATTCCAAAATAGTAGGCCTAGAATAATCTCAGGAAAATATAAGGTACCAGAACTACTAATATTAGAAAACAACAGTCCTAAAATAAATTTAGAAAAATGTAAGATACCAGCAATATTAAAGTTCCAAATGAATAGGCCTAGAATAATCTCAGGAATATATAAAGTATCAGAACTACTAATATTAGAAAACAGTAGGCCTACAATAAATTTAGAAAAATGCAAGGTACTAGCAATACTAAAGTTGCAAATCAATAGGCCTAGAATAATCTCAGGAAAGATATAGTATCAGGAATGCCAAATTTAGAAAACAGTAGGCCTAAAGGAAATTTTAGAAAATTTTAAAGTAACAGTGATGTTAAAGTTCCAAAAGGATAGGCCTAGAATAATCTCAAGTAACTTGACGAAAAACTCAGACTGAAAATGCAGTATATAATAATCGCACATTCAAAGAGCAAATATAACTGAATATATATATATATGAGGGAGAGAAATAGACACCCCAAAAAAAAAACTAATTAACTGAGGCGACCGAAAGCTCAATCAAAATTAGAAAATGAACTATTAAATATCAAAGGGAAACTATAAGAACTTGACCCAAATGAAATGAAATATGGTAGAAAGGTATAGGCCTACAGGGATCAAATTCAAGAACAAATTTACAAAGATTTACTAGAAATGTATAGGCCTAGCGGGATCAAATTCAAGAACAATTTTACAAGGATTTACTAGAAATGTATAGGCCTAGCGGGATCAAATTCAAGAACAATTTTACAAGGATTTACTAGAAATGTATAGGCCTAGCGGGATCAAATTCAAGAACAATTTTACAAAGAATTAGGCCAGTAAAATCAGCAATAGAACTTTGGTAAGTAACATAACAGGCCCAAAGAAGATAAATTTAAATACGGACAGTCTTCACAATATCAACGACCAAACAGAATAGGCCTATCCTAATTAATGGAAATTTTTCCTCAAATGCATTACCAACTTATACTCAAGAAATTATCTGTATGAGAAATTCTAAAGTTCCAATTTTCATTTAAAGGTACATCAGGGTGGACATTAACTTGATTAAGAAAATACTATTCTTTCCAAAATAATGGGAACATTACATTATATGTCTCATGTGCCTAGTAACAAGAATTATTTCAGGCCCAAACTTTAACATGGCGTTGATGCGTGTGCAAGAAACGCCCCTTTCCTTGATCATTAAACATTGCATGACAGAAACATATCATTACAAAAATCTGCAGCCTAAGAAATTTCAATCTTCAATCAAAATGCATTATAAGAAATAATAATGATCATTAATAGAAGTGGGCGTTGCCAAAACTAATGAAACATGACTATCACGCCACTGAGTTTTTACGTGAAAAACATGTATATTTGCATAATGATTAATTTGCAGGATCTTTCTGAAACATTGGTTATCTGCGCTGACCTACTATGAAAACTTGAAACAGCATATGGGTGCTCTAATATTACTTCACCATTAGACTAGCTACTCCACAAATTATTCAACATTATAATGGCAGTTAGCCAATCACGAAATGAGATTCCTGTTAGCCCTAAATCCTTACATGGGTACTGAATTTAATTCCTATAACTGACGATAAGTACCTTAAGGCTTGCTCTCTCTCTTTTATTTACTTATGATGGGTGCTGAAGGCACAAAAGGTGAAATTAGGTTACGCCATAGTAAAATGTCGGTACTCACATACAGGAACGAGAGTAATTCTCCAGGCGACTCCCCCACAACCGTGCAGTTTCACTCGCTCAGCTGGTCTGGCTAAGGGGTCGCCAGGCTCAAGATACTCGAGCTCCCCACTAGAGCGCGACACCGAACTAAGACGTAACCGCAAAGAGCTTAATAAGCAGAGAGAGGTAATTTATATTTCAAGTATTACCATAGCAAAGCACTTAGACGAAACAAAGAGGAAATATAAATTACAACCATTACAATACTCCCCTCTGTCCCATAAAAAAAAGTTTTACCAAAACTTTTTTTTTTAAATACTCAAAATTAGTGAAGCAGAGCCCCAAGCAATCGATAACTATTAAGTAATCCCCCAAAATATTAATACTAAGACAAAGACACTTTACACAATTAGATCATGACATATCCATACACAACTTGCATAATTTAGTCTTTCAAAATCCTATAATAATATATCTTGAAGAATCATTCTCTTGAAAAGTTTTTCTTCGCACAAGGCAATTTTAAGAGCACATTTTATACATATAGAAGTGTTTATAGATTAAGTTACCAAATTATTGTCCAAAAAAGTGTCTAAATCTCAAATGACGTAGCCAAAATTAGTTCTCTTCTTGATTCTGCAATAATACATACAGCGCACACCAAAAATGCTGCCAAATGTCCATATTCGGCAAGGTGACCAATCAGCAAGGTCCATACTTAGCTGACACACAAGATTATAGATGAGCTGGAGATGACGAGGGCGAAGAGTATAGAACAGCACATATAGTTCTATGACCGACGACTGCTGGGCGAAAATGTGAGGATGTCTCCGGCCACCCACATTGAGTGACAAAGAAGAAGTAGGGGTTGCATACCCCATGAGGCATCCATAGGAAAGTAGTGTCCAGAGGCATGGATCCAAATGCCTCCAAACAAACCAGCAGGAACTTGATGGCTTCCAGGTCCCAGAAGACACATGTAGAATACATCTCCACGGTGCAGCTCAAACATGCAACAAAATGTTCAGAATCATGAGCGAGGTTCACACATGCTCACAGGGAGGGGACTAGTACATCCTCTGCGAGATGGGATATATTTGTTGGCTAAGAAAATGTCTTGGGAGGATCACTCATTTTGGAAAAGAGGTCCAAATTTGCAGGAGATAACTGATAGTTTTCTTTTTGTCCAATATCAGTTAATATAGTCTTGTACTTGAAGAAAAACTAGCACCAATTTTTTTTTTTATAAAACTGTTTAGAGATTTCTTCTTTTATTCCAATAAAAATGTATATATATATATTCTTCTTTTTTTTTATTCTTAGTCAATTTATTGTTGTTACTTCTTTTTCTTTTTTTTTTTTTACAATGGAATTATTTTTAAATGCCTTCCTAAGCATTACATGTTTAGACCACCGGTGGTTTTCTTATTTTGAGTACAGTTTTTTTTTTTGAGTATTTTTTTTGTGTCATTTTCTTTTTGGGGGGGGCGCCCCCATAATACTTAGTTGGGTAGGAGACCGCCGAGGAGGAATTTCTCAAGTTGAGAGAAAGTAGCGACAATTTACTAAGGCAAAAACTAAATAAACATTATAGAACATATTACAAACATTATAAAAGAGAGTTAACAAGACAATTACAAAATTACAAACATATGTATTAATATACTCTCACATCTCAGAAACATCATTATTTATCTAATTAATACTCAATACAGCAACCATTGCTCAGAAAGATCCAACCTTAAGACTTAACATTTTTTGATTTGAGAAATGTGGCAACGCCTAACAGATTTGTCCAAAACATGTTCCACTAAGAAGGTGACTGAAATAGTAAGTATAGGCGGCGGAGTCACCAAAAAAAAAATTCCCACAAAAGGAGCAAACTCAAAGACATAGTGAGTGAAAAAGAATAGCAAAAAGAATTAACAATCAATACAAATATATGTATATATATTAGCATACACCTATATATGCAAAGCATATATAACTTCCCTCGCCTCGGACAAAAGAGTTGCTACCATGCAACGACTGGTGTGACTGCTTATAGTTTGAACTCTATATCACAAAGGTAAATAGTGAGATAATTATTTATAAACGTTGCTAAATAATAAAAAAAGCAATAGGCGAATCCTATAACCTAACCAGCTACTGTACTTAATTATCTTCAAATAGCAGAAAAGAAGAAAGTCCAAAAAAGGAATAATATTTAAATAATGCAATAACTTATGGAATGCCTAATCTGTTACAGAAGTGCTCGGAGAATGCGTGAGGAAATGCCCTCAGAGGGAGATCGACTTCTTTTGTACCGGGCAGAGTAGAGGGCAAGTTTGCAATACCACATAGAAAACAGGTAGAATTCAACCAAAGTAACAACTTTAATAAATACCATGGAACATCTCTCATAAAAGCAGAGTACAATTCAACAAGCAACAATAATTACTCATATTAATAAATATTACACATCATATAAAATAAATATATCCTAACCAGTATATGTTCGTCTTCAAGTTTATTATACCTAAATTGAATCCTCAATTCCAAATAATCTATCTTTTATTTAAGGAAAACTGTACTAAATACCTAATCCCAATAATCCTGGATAAACAACTATAAATGGTATAGTGGAGAATAATAAGCTGAAGGCTTGATACCTGACTATGTCAGAAGAAAGCTAAGTAGGCAACGGTGAATATAAGAAAGCCTCAAGTAAATCAAATCAATATATTAGGCCAACATTAAACAGCCAGAAAATATCAATAGCGACGAGGCATCAAACTATACTCACTAAAAATGAATAATGTCCCAAAATAATTTTACTAATGAGACTGGAACAAAATGCAAAGTTCAAAAACAAAGGCCAAAGATAAATTTAGAAAAATGAAAGTTACCAGAAATACCAATATTCCAAAATAGTAGGCCTAGAATAATCTCAGGAAAATATAAGGTACCAGAACTACTAATATTAGAAAACAACAGTCCTAAAATAAATTTAGAAAAATGTAAGATACCAGCAATATTAAAGTTCCAAATGAATAGGCCTAGAATAATCTCAGGAATATATAAAGTATCAGAACTACTAATATTAGAAAACAGTAGGCCTACAATAAATTTAGAAAAATGCAAGGTACTAGCAATACTAAAGTTGCAAATCAATAGGCCTAGAATAATCTCAGGAAAGATATAGTATCAGGAATGCCAAATTTAGAAAACAGTAGGCCTAAAGGAAATTTTAGAAAATTTTAAAGTAACAGTGATGTTAAAGTTCCAAAAGGATAGGCCTAGAATAATCTCAAGTAACTTGACGAAAAACTCAGACTGAAAATGCAGTATATAATAATCGCACATTCAAAGAGCAAATATAACTGAATATATATATATATGAGGGAGAGAAATAGACACCCCAAAAAAAAAACTAATTAACTGAGGCGACCGAAAGCTCAATCAAAATTAGAAAATGAACTATTAAATATCAAAGGGAAACTATAAGAACTTGACCCAAATGAAATGAAATATGGTAGAAAGGTATAGGCCTACAGGGATCAAATTCAAGAACAAATTTACAAAGATTTACTAGAAATGTATAGGCCTAGCGGGATCAAATTCAAGAACAATTTTACAAGGATTTACTAGAAATGTATAGGCCTAGCGGGATCAAATTCAAGAACAATTTTACAAGGATTTACTAGAAATGTATAGGCCTAGCGGGATCAAATTCAAGAACAATTTTACAAAGAATTAGGCCAGTAAAATCAGCAATAGAACTTTGGTAAGTAACATAACAGGCCCAAAGAAGATAAATTTAAATACGGACAGTCTTCACAATATCAACGACCAAACAGAATAGGCCTATCCTAATTAATGGAAATTTTTCCTCAAATGCATTACCAACTTATACTCAAGAAATTATCTGTATGAGAAATTCTAAAGTTCCAATTTTCATTTAAAGGTACATCAGGGTGGACATTAACTTGATTAAGAAAATACTATTCTTTCCAAAATAATGGGAACATTACATTATATGTCTCATGTGCCTAGTAACAAGAATTATTTCAGGCCCAAACTTTAACATGGCGTTGATGCGTGTGCAAGAAACGCCCCTTTCCTTGATCATTAAACATTGCATGACAGAAACATATCATTACAAAAATCTGCAGCCTAAGAAATTTCAATCTTCAATCAAAATGCATTATAAGAAATAATAATGATCATTAATAGAAGTGGGCGTTGCCAAAACTAATGAAACATGACTATCACGCCACTGAGTTTTTACGTGAAAAACATGTATATTTGCATAATGATTAATTTGCAGGATCTTTCTGAAACATTGGTTATCTGCGCTGACCTACTATGAAAACTTGAAACAGCATATGGGTGCTCTAATATTACTTCACCATTAGACTAGCTACTCCACAAATTATTCAACATTATAATGGCAGTTAGCCAATCACGAAATGAGATTCCTGTTAGCCCTAAATCCTTACATGGGTACTGAATTTAATTCCTATAACTGACGATAAGTACCTTAAGGCTTGCTCTCTCTCTTTTATTTACTTATGATGGGTGCTGAAGGCACAAAAGGTGAAATTAGGTTACGCCATAGTAAAATGTCGGTACTCACATACAGGAACGAGAGTAATTCTCCAGGCGACTCCCCCACAACCGTGCAGTTTCACTCGCTCAGCTGGTCTGGCTAAGGGGTCGCCAGGCTCAAGATACTCGAGCTCCCCACTAGAGCGCGACACCGAACTAAGACGTAACCGCAAAGAGCTTAATAAGCAGAGAGAGGTAATTTATATTTCAAGTATTACCATAGCAAAGCACTTAGACGAAACAAAGAGGAAATATAAATTACAACCATTACAACTGCATTATTTTCGTGGATTTCATTCTTTAATATTTATTTGTAACATCGGCATTCAAAAACTGGTACAATGTTACAATAAATGCCTTGACAGCAATGACGATTATGTTGAGAGCTACAGTTAGGAACTGTATCTTTGTAAATAAAGTTTTGTGTTGATATCTTTTGTTATTATTTAGTTATAACATGAATTATATTTGAATTATATTTATATGAATTATCTAATTTGTGAAAGTCCCATTTCATTTATTTCCAAACCCATCTGAGACCACTGGCAACAATATGTTGTCATGTAAACTGTGATTTGGATTTGATAATTCTGTGTAAAAAGGGATTAAGTATTCTCAAAAGCATTTGATTTTTGGCATTTAAAAAAAAAAAATCCTTTTTTCTTATATTTCTTAGTTTCATTATGAAACGAAGGTACTGTCAAAATTCCGAGTCTCTACCTGTTATAGTTTATTCTCTACATTGATTCTCTGTCAGTCAGTCAGTCATTCAGTCAGTCAGTCAGGACAAAGCTTTTTATATATATAGAGAGAGATTTCAAATATTATATGATAATTCCTATGAATATGATTTTAATTGAATTAGGGCTAGGTTCCGCCTAAGCCCTTAAGCTCTCAACAGACGAAACATGTTGACACAATCTTCTCCGAAATCAGATTGACTGAAGATGATGATTACAAGCGGCGAAATGCATCTCAACTAATATGTCACAGCCAGCTGTTTGTTGGAGGAAGAACAGGAATAAATCTACTTTATTTCATATGGAATCACTGAATCGGGTTCTGTCCATGAAAGAAAAGTTATGCAGAAGAGAGCTACGCTGTTAATATTAGAACAGATTAATGTTTGTTTTCATTACACATAGCGAAATGCGACACGCGACTTAACAAGGGACATTGACCTTCACCAGGACTATACATGCAACCTTCGGGTGTAACAGGGACGCTAGGACCTGAACCAAACACGTGCAGATAGCTTATCGTCCGCCGGTAGCAATGGAGTTAGGTTAGAAGAGAATGCATATACTGTAGCCTACTATTCATTCCAAACTATGCGGTTCATAATAGCCCGTAAGACATCTTAAATAATTCAGACGTAAATTATGGATGTCCATTTTCTCAATTAATATATTCCGGTTATTCATTGTTTTCCTCCAACTGAAATGTAAATCTTTCGACACTTGCCTTAAAGCCCATTTACCTCCTTCTTCTTCTTCTTCTTTTTCGTAGTTTTACCTCTCCCTTTTAGGATTTAAGCGACCCAAGCCGCCCGGGCCTTACAGGGCCGCAACCTGTCGGGAGAGGAATTACCTTTGGATCACATACATACTTTTTTGACCAGACAAGGACATGGAGGGCCTCCCCGGATGAGTGATCAGCCCAATGCCGGGGCCACCTCCGAGACAACACGAACACATAGGACGATACACACCATTCACACACTCACTCACTCAGAACAAGGCGAGGATGAGGATGAAGATGATAATGACGGCCAGATGATATCCGGGGATCATAAGGGCCTAAAGTTACCTGACATTTGTCTCATAGGTGAGGGAAAACCCCGGAAAAAACCTCACCTAGGTAACTTGTCCCGACCAGGAATCGAACCCGGGCCCGCTGCGTGAGACCATTTACCTCCAGAAAAATTAATTTTGTTCTTTAGGACAGAAATTTCAATGACGCAGTCTGCGTCTTAACCCCCCCCCCCCGTGGGCACCCCTGCCATCTAGCACTTTGTTACATCAGTTTATCTGATTTCATTAAGTGCTAGAATGGTATTTTCTAAGATTACATGAACGGGAACATGTCTGTCCGTCCGTCCGTCCATGTGTCTGTTTGCGCGATAACTCGAATACGCTTTATCACAGAAAAATTGAAAATATTCATGTCTCTTTCTTTCGTAGTTTTATCTCTCTTATAGGGACCTTTATGCGACCCAAGCCTCCCGGGCCTTACAGGGCCGCGACCTGTCGGGAGAGGGATTACCTGTGGATCACATACATACTTTTTTGACCTGACAAGGACATGGAGGGCCTCCCCGGATGAGTGATTAGCCCAATGCCGGGGCCACCTCCGAGACAACACGAACACATAGGACGAGACACACCACTCACACACTCACTCCGAACAAGGCGAGGATGGGATGAAGATGATAATGACGGCCAGATGATATCTGGAGACCACAACGGCCTAAAGTTACTTGGCATTTGTCTCACAGGTGAGCCAAAACCCCCAGAAAAAACCCACACCCAGGTAACTTGTCCCGACCAGGAATCGAACCCGGGACCTCTACGCCACAGCGGTGTACTTCAGATATTGTACCACGTATAAATATCATCACTTAAAACAGCAATAATTAAAGTGGGCTTAAGTCATATTATATAATACTAGCTTAAAAGACCCGGCGTCGCCCGGGTTTTTTATTTTGTAATTGGAAATTAACTTATGAAGAACTTTAGATTTTTAAATTCTAGGTCCTTATATAGGTACTAGCTTAAAAGACCCGGCGTCGCCCGGGTTTTGTATTTTGTAATTGGAAATTAACTTATGAAGGATTTTCAATTTTAAATTCTAGGTCCTTATATAGGCATTTATAATTTGAAATAGGAAGAACGACTTATTACACTCAAACTATTCCCTCATAAAACGCTTGATACCGTTTTTTATGGCTCATAGAGGATCTAGAATTTTGCATCCCATCGCTTGTACAGTGCACAGCAAGCCTGGTAGAGGTTTAAATAAGAAGAAACAGAAATTCCTGTAACATAAAATTGTAATATCGAGGCGGGAAATTTCCCACTCTTATGTTACCATAAAGTCGTTTTGGGGATGAAATTAAACAGAACGCATTATCACTTTAATACTTTTCTCTCCAAAAACCTGCGATATAATATAATAATAAGTTATACACATTACCATACCTCGTTTTGTTTTCTCTATGTCCAGGGTAGAGAAAGTTATGTGATTCCATTATTTTAGTGGATTTCATTCTGTAATATTTATTTATAACATGAATTATTTTGATAACTTCTCTTATTTGTCAAAAGTGCATTTCAATTGTTTTTTCCAAGCCCATCATATAAAATTTGGCAACAATATATTCTGTGATTTGGAATTGATAATTCTATGTAAAAAGGGATTAAGTATTTTAAAAAAACATTTAATTTTTGGCATTTAGAATCAGAATTTTTCAAAATCCTTTCTTAGTGAGCACCTACATTATGAAACGAAGGTACTGTCAAAATTCCAAGTCTCTACCTGTTATAGTTTAGGCTGTACGTTGATTCCTGTCATTCAGTCAGTCATTCATTCAGTCAGTCAGGACAAAGCCTTTTATATATATAGAGACTAGCACTTGCCCGCGGCTTCGCCCGCGATAATTATTTCAAGAATAAAAAATAAAAAATGAAGAGCATAATAGTTCAATCATATTTATTAACACCTAAATCACGTGAATTACATAACACGATTAGATAGCGTCGCCTGGTAAAAGCGATCTCAGATTCGAGTTCCTTGGCCCAGAAAACCCCTGTATAGCGAGTTTCGTTCAAATCGAACGATGTTTGACCATATTTAGGGTTGATTATCCTTCTTCCGTGTAGGTTGAAAATGTCATATGTCTGTGGGCCTTGACACTCTAAACAAATGAATCGACCAGCGTGGGCTTACAACATTCAAGCGATCGCGATGCTTTTATTTCCACGGTATGACAAAAATAGCCAAAGCCAACTGCAATTGATTTGACATTGAAATGTATTACTGAAATCCGATGCTTCGACAGCGCTAAAATCACGTATTCTGCCAGTTTTTCACTCATAACTCGCGAACGGAAGCTAAAATTAAAAATTCGGCTTCGAGGTGCATTTGCCCACCTTTCAGTCCATCTATCTTTAAAATTTCAGATCTCTGCGTTCAGTAGATTTCGATGGTCATCGCGGACAGACAGACAAACACGTCCTTTTATTATTATAAGATAGCATGTGCCCGCGGCTTCGCCCACGATAATTATTTCAAAAATTTAAAATTAAGATCATAATAGTTAAATCATTATATTTATTAACACCTAAATCACGTGGACTACATACCACGATTATGTAGCGTCGCCTGGTAAAAGCGACCTCAGATTCGAGTTCCTTGGCCCAGAAAACCCCTGCATAGTGAGTTTCGTCCAAATCGAACAATGTTTGACCATATTTAGGGTTGATTTTCCTTCTTCCGTGTAGGTTGAAAATGTCATATGTCTATGGGCCTTGACACTCTAAACAAATGAATCGTCTAGGATGGACTAACAAAATCAAGCGATCGCGTTGCTTTTATTTCCAAGGTATGAGGTATGATGACAAAAATAGTCAAAGCCATCTGTAAGTGATTTGATATTGAAATTTATTACTGAAAACGTATGTTTTGAAAACGCAAAAAATGCACGTTTTTTGCCAGTTTTTCACTCATAACTCACGAACGAAAACTAAAATTAAAATTCCGGCTTGGAGGTGCATTTTCCGACCCTTCAGCACACATATGTTTAAAATTTCAGATCTCTGCGTTCAGTAGATTTCGCTGGACATCGAGGAGAATTCCTTTTATTAATATAGATAATATGAATTATAATGATACCTTCTCTAATTTGTCAAACATCCATTTAATTTAATCCAAGCCCACCTGATACCACTGGTAACAATACGTTCTGTGAATTTGTTTTGATAATTCTATGTAAAAAGGGATTAAGTATTTTCAAAAACATTTAATTGTTGGCATTTAGAATCAGAATTTTTCAAAATCCTTTCTTAGTGAGCACCTACATTATGAAGCGAAGGTACTGTCAAAATTCCAAGTCTCTACCTGTTATAGTTTAGGCTGTACGTTGATTCCTGTCATTCAGTCAGTCAGTCAGGACAAAGCCTTTTATATATATAGAGATTGACATTGTTTAACTTCACTCTTTTATGATTTATTTTCTTCACCTAGGAAATGTAAATCTATTGAATAGTCGGAGCAATTATTAACTCAGGTAATAAATTGGAAGTTGCATAATATTAATTTTTGTCTGGCTTCTTTCGTCAACCTAAAAACCTCATTAATAAAAATGTGGAACATAGTTTGCACATTTTATTTTAATAAGTTATTAAAATTACAGCTTACACTAGGACCACAGTATAGTATAACAGTAGCGAAGCTCTAATGAAAGGAAAATGCATCCTTTTGACAGATCGTGCGACACTAGCACCCCAAGCGGTCAGCAAGACGGAACTAGCAAACAGCCATTTCCAGCATTGAAAAGATACGAATATATGGCTGTATTTCTTCTTATTTTTAAAATTACCAGAACGAGATTATTACCGGAAAGGCATACTGGTGAACTCACCAAATCATAGACTTTATGGTAATGTAAAGAAGTTGTAGTTTCAAGATCGATGACATTGTATATCTTATAAAGTATCAGACCGGTTTCCGTCCACCATATAAGCTACATCCCTACATCTTCAAGAATTTAATTGACCTACTACTAATAATAATAGTGGAAAGGTGCGCTCGAGTTGAGCATTAGATATAGATTAGTCTTTGCTGTAGTCTGTTATTGTTTTCGTTCTGTTCTTGCACTCTACGATGTGGTATTTCCCGCACTTTTTATCACATAAAACACATATGCAGGTTCCAGACGGCTCGTGGAACTTCTTGTTTGTGCACATTTTGTGGTGAAACCCGTGTACTGCGAGTCTTGTTGTAACGTGTCTCTGGGGCTTGCATTCTTTGGTCCAGCTGTCTTCCAGCATGGCTGATGTGGTGTAGAAATCGAGGTCTATTTCCCTTCTCTTCTTGCTCCTTATGTTTATTACCTCTTGGTATGGTCCTGTGGATGGCAGCCAGTACTGTGATCTTATGTCCTCTATGAAATATGTCTCCCTCAAGAGTTCATATACCAAACGGGATGGTGTTGTTCGTCCTACTCTTAGTATTCGTTTCATGAACATTGATTTCACTTTTTCTATCGTTATCAGGTCTCCTATTTTCAGTCTTTCCCATATGATCTCTATTCCATATGTTGCGATTGGCGCCACTGTCGTTCTGAATAGTTTCATTGCTGTGTTTGTCGAAAGGTTGGCTATATTCGGGATATTGTATGAGGCTCTGATGGCTGCTGCCGCTCTCTCTTGAATGTGCATCCTGAACGATGTTGTTGTTGTTTGCATTGTAATTCCAAGGTATTTGTATTTCCCTACTATTTGGAGTGGCTCATTGTATAGTGTTATTGCATCTCTGGGTGAGGATTTCCCTCCTTTCCTGAAGTTCATTTGCACTGTCTTCTCTTGGTTTATATCCAGGTTGTTTTTCTCCGCCCATGTCTCTAATCTTTTCATTGCCTTTTGCACGTCCTCCTTTTCTGCGGATCCTATCACCATATCGTCTGCGTATAGTATCATGTCTGCTTTCGTGTTTTTCTCCATTATGCTAGTCACGTCTGCGGTGTAGATGTTGAACAGGGTGGGGCTCATGGGGTCCCCTTGGAGTACTCCAATAATAAGAACGGCCACAGTTACGATAATAGGCATATATATCCAACCGACAGCACCCATCGAAAACTTAATTGACATAATATCAATAGCCATCGAACAGACAAAAGCTGATAAAAATGTAATACTCGCCGGAGACCTCAACTGCAGGCTCGACAAACAAAGCGCAAAAACACACATCCTACTGGAGACCCTGGAAGAAGATGGCTACAGTCTCGCGAATGAAGAAAACATGCCGACCTATTTCGCTCACAATGGATCCAGCACGATAGATTTAGTTTTCTACAAAGGAAAAAACTTAAAATTAACCAAACAAGAAGGACTCTGGGACTCAGCAGCGGCCCCCATAAGAAAACACATCCCTATAATGACAAGTTTCAACTTAGAAACCAAGCAAAGGAGGAAAGAAGCGAAAGGGACAAGTATATACACCAGGAAAATACAAAAAGGAAAAATTAGAGAGAGAGAAGAAAGCATCGAGAAGGCAAGGTAGCTAATAGGGAACGGAAAACTGGAGGAAGCCCTGGAAATAGCTACGGACGTAATACGAGGAGCCGCGCAGAAAAATAACGGAAGAAAGGCACAAATATGGTTCGACCAACAGTGCTACAAAGAGAGAAAAGAAGCTCTGTTGGCACTACACAGAGCAAGAACACAAAAAAGACAGACAGACCTAGCCACGCACGCAGAAAAAAGAAGGAAATACAAAGCTACAATCAGAGAGAAAAAAGCGGACTACATAGAGAGAGAAGCAATGAAACTAGCAGAAGACGCAAAATCAGATCCATTCATAGCACTAAAGAAGAGAGTCACACCAGCAACAGGAGAAATACACATGAAGGAATGGGAAAAGCATTTCTCAAAGTTACTAAACAAACAAGAACAGGACCGAGCATACGACATAGAAATAGCAGAATCGGCACATAACGCAGAACCAATAACAACAGCTGAACTCAGAAAAGCACTCCGAGAAGGGCGAAACAAAAAAGCCGCTGGTCCAGACAACATATACATGGAACATCTCAAGGACTCCCTCGGAAGCCTAGAAGAATTCTGGAAGGACCTAATGAACAAATGTATACAGACAAGAAGGATACCAGAAAAGTGGGAAACCGCGACGCTAAAGATACTCTACAAAGGAAAAGGAGACAGAGCATCACCAGACTCCTTCAGAGGAGTAGCGCTAGAAAATGCGTCCTTTAAAGTATTCACAAAGATACTCAACAACAGACTAATAAAAGTTGCCGAGGAACACATCCCGGAGAACCAATTTGGATTTATGAAGGGCAGGAGCACAGTGCAAGCAGTGAAGCACTTAATGGACCAGATAGACGACACTCTGAGACACCCAGGCGGGAAGTACTATACAGTCTTCATCGACTTCAGAAAGGCGTTCGACTCAATAAACAGAGAGAACTTAATGAAGAAACTCAAAGCCATGATTGGAGAGGGAGACTACCTGGTGAAAACAATAGAAGCTTGCCTACAAAGAAACATGATCCAGATAAACAACAATGTCGAAGTGTCCAAAGAGATCATCCAGACCTACTACTAACATATACTGTACTTACACTGAAAATTCTGACAAATAAGAAAACTTAATAATTTCAATATGCATGTAGTAGTACTAGTTCAGAAATTAGGGGGGAAAGTAAAGTTCTATAGGCATATAGCACGATAGGCCTATGGTCAGTATCAGATGCAATAGCAAAACACTTTTGTCTTTTTCTTAATTTTGTTAAACACGATAAATTATTAAAAAGTAAAGGATTAAACACGTTATCTGTATTCTCGACAGTTTAATTTTGTTAAATTCAATTATATAGGCCTAACATAACCTCGTGTTAAAACATTTTCAAAATTAGTAGGGTCAGGTGGGGTATTTGTAAAGAGGCCTATATATTTAGAAACCTTTGCATCGTTAGGATTTTCATTTATGATATACATATAAAAATAATTAATTGTATATAGCATTTACAAGCCATTTTCTGCTCCTAAAATTAAAAGAAATAGGAGTAAATGCACTAGTATGGATGCAAGCATGATAATCACAAATTTGCAATTTAATTTCACAAATAACTGTTTTTGCTTACCTCTCAGGATCTTTAGGGAACCTGAAGAAAGACAAATCGGGAGAATTCCTTTGGCTGTTGGTGCAATTTTTAGCACCACAAGCATTTCCATAAAATATTGTTGACATTTTACATAAGCAACAATGCATGCATATTGTGTGGATCTTGCTCACCGCTACGAGCGCTGCCGTCGCGCCGGTTGAAAAAAACTGTATGGAGCTTCGCTACTGTTATACTATACTGTGCTAGGACCCACAATCCCATGCAGAAACCGAGAGTAGTGTATATTGCCTTTGGCAATTGTGTTATCTGTTCCATGCTTTAACCGTATTCCGGAGAATTCCGCCAACGAGTTTTATAATTCATTAGTCTGCAGATAATTTCTCGTCAACATATTTGTAAAGTGCTGTTATATTTCTTAAATAATATAATATTGAAGATCAAATAACGTAAGAAATTATGTTAATATTTAAACGAATTACTCCATAACTTACACAACTTGCATCGTTGAAGTACTTGTGATAGGTGGCCGATAGCAAAATAATAAAACAGTTAGGCCTAACTGCAGCAATATTATGGTACGTTTTCATTCTTCATCTTAGGGGGGGGGGGTCTCTGAGGTCCACAAATGCAAGTATTTCAATACGCGTACATTTACTCATTAATTTGGTTATTATAATCTTTGAACAAACCAAAAGTCAATTTTTTTTTTGTTATTAGTGAAAACATATTATCACAATGATATCACGATAACATGTCCAAGGTACAGTCGGTCAAATAAAAAACGTCGGGCGGTATTTGATTAAGTATCACGAACGAGCATATGCGCATGTACAGGAAGACTTAAGGTTAGGTTCACACACGCCTCTTGTCTATCCATGTATTTTCTTGATTAATTAGTCAGTTTTGTTCCAAAACAAACATGTATAGAGGGCTGTGGCTATATGCCTCAAATCCGCCATATTCTTGGTTGCAAATTTTTATATTAATAATTAATAGATTCGCGAGGAATATGTTTATTCAAGGAGCATTTTTTAAAGATTTTATTTTATAATACCGGTACTTCTAGTGCAAAATCAATTACTTACGCTCAACTTCTGCTCAACTTCAGCATCGAAATACGCGGCCTTCCGCAGATCTACGCTTCCTATGAAAACTTCCGGTCGCATTATAGTCAAGTTCCCACCACTGAGCTGCTCTTTCATAAATATGGAACGTTCTCGCTGCTTCAGAGGCCTTAAAATGCAGGTCAATTACAGCCCTAACTACACTTTCTCTCACTTTAGCATTTGTGTGTGGCGATGACACAAAGCAAAATGAATTATGACAATACATTAAGTTGAATATCGTGTGTTGCGCTTTCCGCGTTTTTCATTTTTCCCCTCGTTGTTCATTTTTTTTTCCCTTCTGTCGCATGGCCTCATATGTTCCGAAAATGACCTGTGTTTTATGTTTTTTATAGGAAACTTGTGAACTAATGCCTTAAATCTTTAATTTTAACTGCATACGAGTCCCGACGTTTTTTATTTGACCGACTGTACTAGGCTATAATTGCTTAAAATAATAGGCCTAGTGACGAAAAAAGTGAGATGATGCCTATAAAATGCTAACTCGGGTATAATTGTAGTAACAAAATAGTTAGAATTATTCCTAATAATAATCAAATCAGGTAAACTGATTTAACAAAGTGCCAGAATGATTTTGTTTAATCAGTTCCAATTATTGCAATTATGATATGTAGTTTTTTTTTTTAAATTATTTCCCAGTTAAGCTCCAGATTTATTCATTAAGAGGGCTTACGGAAGAACAAAGGTCTATTCTTTTTTTTAAATCAGATTAACACAGTCCTGCATCAGAAGAACTGTACAGATTTGTGATATCTTGATAATCGTACACTCATATAAAAATTTAAAAAATCATGTCAAATTAGCCGGCTATGGGATTTGAACCAGTGACCTCCCAAATGCGAATACAAGACTTTACCATCTCGGCCACTTCGCTCAGTTTAACGGTCTAGTTTGATAAGCATATGTGAAGGAATAGTGTTATTGTCATAGCTAACTATATGGCAATTTCCAATGCCGTATATGAACAGTGTAAAACAAATATGTTGTCATGATAACTGATTTCCATATTATAAATTCTTTCTAATAAAGTAAAGTGATCCCTATAGAGGCCATGGAGGCCCAGAGGGTTTCCGGAGTTGAGGCTCCAAGATTTTTAACAATCGGCACGTGAAGGTGGTAAGGATGCCAGCCTTTCGCACCGGCCGCCTTTACCTCAGGATTGCTCCTGGTCCTCATTTCTGTCTGAGGCTGAGTCAATCCCAGGGCCATAGTGCCACCAGAAGGATTAGGCCAATTGAAGAACTCCAACGACCTCATCGGGAATCGAGCCCGCTATCTTCCGTTTGCAGCGCAACGCCTCAGCCACTATGCTACGGCGTACTCCCAATTCTTTCTGATACCATCAAATAGGCACTAAATTGGGCATTACTCCGGTACCGGTCAACCGATTTGTTCCAAAATCAATAAGCTTCGTCCCATGGACATTATAAGTTTCATGAAAATCCGATAAAGCATGTTTGAGTTATCGCGCGTACAGACACATGGACGGACGGACGGACGGACGGACATTTTCCCGTCCGTCACACAATCTTATAAAGTAACATAGTAATTATTATTCCTATTATTTCTAAGCAAGTCAGATAAATATATTCTATTATCTTACTCTCTCTTAATGTTATTAAAACTACTTTAATGGTTTTCTCCTTAATTATTTCTGGATTAAAACAATTACATTCACTCGAAATTCTTTTTCTTCTTCTTCACCTTAGTTTCACCTCTCCCTTTTAGGGACATTTAAGCAACCCAAGCCGCCCGAGGCTTACAGGGCCTGTCGGTAGAGGGATTATCTATTGATCACATACATATTTTTTTCGACCAGACAAGGACATGGAGGGTCCCCCGGATGAGTGATCAACCCAATGCCGGGGCCACCTCAGAGACAACACGAACACATAGGACGAGACACACGATTCACACACACTCACTCACTCCAAACAAGGCGAGGATGGGATGAAGATGACAATGACCCCCAAATGATATCCGGGGACCACAAGGTCCTAAAGTTACCCGACATGTCTCACAGGTGAGGAAAAACCCCGGAAAAAACCCCACCTAGGGAACTTGTCCTGACCAGGATTTGAACCCGGGCCCGCTGCGTGAGACGAGCGAACGCATCCCCTACGCCACAGCGGTGGACCATTCGAACTTTTAAAACCAATAATCCATAACTAAGTTTATGGAATAGAAAGTTAGTACAGGTAAATACTTACGTTTATTTTTAATTGTGAATTATTTTCCACCTTCAAGCACTAGTATTTTATATTGATATTGCAATAATAGGGTGCTGACGGAGAATTTCTAGACAGTTTTTTGTACCTGTATATTTTATTTTAATCTTATTTTATTACAATATATTATATTATTATTAAGTTATTATTATTATTATTATTATTATTATTAATTTTTTTTTTGACATATACACAATAACATTTCTTAGGCACATGTTGAAGAAGAAACGTCAGGTTAAAATCTATGTACAAAAGTATTCTTCTACCAACAGTCACAATATTAAAAATTCATCAGGTGTATTGTCAGTGGTTAAAAATGTACAAGAATATAATGTGTACACTGTTTTCCATAATATTAAAATTATCGTCAATAGTTAAAAATTGTACAAGAGTCTAATCGTTCATTATCATTCTCATTCAAACACAATGCACAATGGTATATATGTAGATTCGTAGTATGGATTTTCTAGGATTCTTCTGTCAGCAGTCATTAAACAATATCAATGTATTTTACATGGGGAGATGCATTTCGATGCCTGGTTTTTGCATCATCTTCAGTCCCAAACAAGTTATATTTAGACTTGTTTATGGTGATGTGTTCATTGCGTGAGCAGGAGAGCTACTCTACGTTTATTTGTTTATTTATTTTCCATTAACTTGCTTAAATAGGTGTGTTTCATGCCTGTTGTCATGAGAACTTATTCGCATTTGATCAATCCTGTCTAATGCAATACCATAAAATAGGCACTAAATTGGGCATTATTCCAGTACCGGTCAACCAATTTGATCCAAAATCAATAAGCTTCGTCCCATTGAATTTATAAATGCGTATACAAATTTCATGAAAATCCGATAAAGCGCATTAGATTTATCGCTCGTATAGTCTCATGGACAGACATGGCAATGATAATTATTTCACACTGGCCGTGTGTGGTAGCCTATAAGATGGAGAGTGAAGTCAGACTGAAAATGCCATAGCCAGGATTTGAACCAGGATCTTCGCCTCTCCGTGCCGCTGCTCTAACCATCTGAGCTACCATGGTAACCTGCCGGTACAACATTAAATTATCCAACTGACTCATATATCCCATATTATCATTCCATTGTGATCTGCTAGTGGTTTACTATTAATCCCGGGTCTTCAGTAGATTACTGTAGGCCTACTTACAGATTGTAAGTCGCCACTGGGTTCGTATCTCATATTAAGAACGCCTGGTGGTTTACTGGGATATGTGAGTCACTTGGAGAATTTAATGTTGTAATGGTATGTTGCCATGGTAGCTCAATTGGTAAGACCAGTGGCACGGAGAGCCGAAGATCCTGGTTCAAATCCCAGATATGGCATCGAATTTTTCAGTCTGACATCACTTTCCAGATAGACAGTCAGACAGACGGACATATATTTTCCCGTCCATCACACAATATCAGCAAATACCATTCTGGCACTTAATAACACTACCCACATATTCCATCACATATGCTTATCAAACTTAAGACCTTTGTTTTTCGTAAGCCCTGCTTAATGAATCGATCTGGAGCTTAACTTATTTTCTGTATATCAAAATTGCAATTATTGTTACTGATTAAACAAAAGCATTCTGACACTTTGTTACATCACTTTACCTGATTTTATTTAATTCTGTTAACAGGCCTTAATGACACATAACATAGGCTATTTAATGTAAGTTAGTATAAAATGAGTCCTACGTAACACCAGACATTTCTCGTCAGTGGCTATCATAATAATAATAATAATAATAATAATTATTATTATTATTATTATTATTATTAAGTGACAGAATAGTTCTTTATGAGATTCTGTGGGATAGGGGAAATGTCTGACCATCTGTCCGAGTGTCTGTTCGAGCGATAATTCAAATACACTATATTGGATTTTCATGAAACTTGGTATACGCGTTTATAACGTCCATGGGACGGAGCATACTGATTTTAGACCAAATCGGTTGACCGGTACCGGAGTAATGCCCAATTTAATTCCTATTTTATGATAATATAATTTATCATAGGTAATCCCACGAGAGTTGACGCGTTTATCGATAGATTGGCGACTGCGAAGCAGGAGCGAATTTATCTGATGTAACTCGTCAACTCGAGTTGGATTTATTAAGACTATTCCATGAATAGGCCTAAAAATTGAGCGGATTATACAAATAATAATTACTTTCGTGCTTTGTTTATAAAAATAAAACTAAAAGTTACGAGATCACGGCATAGGCTACTATGAATCAACTATCAATGAATGTTGTGACAGTGCTGCCAATAGCGCTTATAAGACATAGTTAGCCTAACTTAATTCAGGTAAGCTGACAGCAGAACAGAATAAAAGCACACGAACTGGCTTGCACCGAATCGAAATTGTGTTCTTAATCAATGTTCATTTCTATTATTTCAATTTCAAAACAAGTTATGTTGTATAAAATAATCTTTTTTCGTTCCGCTTAGTGGCAGCATCTGACTATTAATCACTGCACAATGATACGCGCGTCTCCAGTAACGAGGAGACTGTTTTATCGCGAAAAACACCCTCCTCACGATTCCTACAAGAATATTGCAAGATAAACGGCCATGATTGGTCTATTTCCGAGGAATTGCTAAACGTTATTGGTCAATATCAAACACTCGGTGTATGAGTTGAATAGTCAAATTAAAATCAGTTCTCAAGACAACATACCGTTTTACATAGGCTATTGTTACGGCTTAGGAAGTTTCAATACAGTTAGCCTCGACAAATAACACTAACCACAAATCCCTTCCCATATGCTTATCAATAGGGGGCGGATTTCTATGACATGTCATATTTTTCCCCTTTGCATTATTTCAGGTTTCCGACTGATTTAAACCCGATTCCAAGCATGCTGGTGAAAATGGAACGGCTTTTATTGTGGATATAACAGCAAATTTAGGAAATTTTCAACTATTGTAGCATATTTAGTATGAATGTGCATATTTAGGTCATATTTTTGTCATATTTGTGTGCATATAAAAGAAATTTTGAAGTTTCATATCGTATTTTGTAAATTTTGCATTATAATTATGCTTTTTTGAGAATTTACAGATATTCTAAATAATTAACACTATATTTTTATAAAATGTATAGTAATGAAAATTAAAAAATATACACAATGTGTAAGTGATAAAGTCATATTTTAATGTTTATTGGTCATATTTTAAATTTTATTGGTCATATTTTAATGTTTTTAGGTCATAAATATTTTTTAGGTCATAGAAATCCGCCCCCTACTTATCAATCTTCTTTGTTCTACCCGAAGTCCTGCTTAATGAATCGATCTGGAGCTTAACTCGGAGATCGATCACAAAAATTCCTTTAATAACAATTCATTAACAATACTGTATCACAACTGATCGGAATCGGAATCGGAATCGAATTGAGAATATCTGCAACGTACTTTTGATACGTGGCTCCTTCCTCTTTTATGCCCACTACTATGTAGTAGGCAATGGGTACCTAGGCAAAGCCCATTTGCCCCATAATTTGAATATGATTTGGAGGTGGTGTCATAGCAGTAAAGTAGGGGTGGCTACCATGTTCCATTCTATTGTTGTTGCCGAAAAGACAGTCTATTGTAATTTTGTATATCCAATTTCTTACTCTAACATGTTATCTTACGCGGTCAAAGGGTCATTTTATTTAACAATTTTGAAATTTGGGGAGGTGTTATTATGCGGGTTGCGGCCCGTCTTTTGCAAGGGAACTATTCCAACATTCGTTGCGAGGCCTTGGAAAACCGCAAAAAACCTTGGCAGAATAGCTTGACTTTAGTGATTTAGCAATAGGACCAGATTTTATTTAGTGTAGGCTTAATGCATGGTGACTTCTAGTCTGGAGATCCATTTCCTGAAATCACACAAAATGCTTATTAATTTCTACTCGGGGAACCAAATTAAAAATTTTCCCCTGCTATTTGGCTCGTGTTCAGAGTATTGCCAGTCCGAATTACCAGTTATCCGCCTTATATAAGGTCTTGTGTGTTCTGTTAGAGTCCTAGTGCTTCAATCATCTCCTGTGGAAGGAGTGACTTCGGCCTCTTGTGTTTGTCGTGTGTTATGTCATAACGGCCAACTGATTAAACAAAGGATGACTTATAAAGTAAACTATACAAGACTTCATCTAGGAGTTATGGATATAAAATACTAGTTTTCAGATTTATTTGATAAAGATAGCAGAAAAATTGATTATTTGTAGACAAGAAATATTATTTGGATTAAATTCGTGTAGACGTAATTTTTTCTTCAAGCGCTGAGGTCTGCGTGTTCTACTTATTTTAACTCTATTTCAAATGGGAAATAAGCAATTGAAGCAGCAGATGTAAGGTGTGAAATTAATGTTCTGCATTGTAAATAAACTAGCAGGTGTCCGTGGCTTCGCCCACGATAATTGATTGAAAAATTAAGAATTAACAGTAGAATAATAATTATTAAAGCATCATATTTATTAACACTTGCACGCGAATCATTCAAAAACTAAACCATTAATAATTAATGAAACAGTTACTTCCGGCTTTAGAGTAGGCCTACATTCCACGATTAGAAAACGCCGCATGGGAAAACGATCTCAGATTCGATTATGCAGTTCCAAAGCTAACTGTGAACACTGATAATTCCACTGCCTTCTAGACTGTATTACACGTGTGTAATTCTCGAGACGGCGGTGAATAATACGTATCGTTTCTCAAATGTTTGTTGACATATGAATATGATATTATTTGATTATTTCAGTGTAATTTTCAGAAATTATATAATGTTTCAAGGGAAGGAATGGCTTGTTTGGATTATTATTATCAGCGATATTTCAAGAGTTAAACCATCAATATTTTACTGCTGGTGCCCCCGGCTTCGCCCGCCATTATTCATTGACTCCAGGATTTTAAAGAAATTTACACTGGTAGATTATTAAAAATGTTTGTGGTTCAGAGCTATGAAAATTGTAAGTAAAAATAAAATTAGAATATTTGTTCATTGTGTTCATTTCACTTAGGCCTTATATAATAAAGAAACGGTTTTCCTTCCTAATTTTGTAGTCGTCATGAAAGTTTAGACTGCGAGAGACGAACATCGCCGAGTATACCCGATGTTTCACTAAGTGAGGGAGCGAGTGAGCACGCTATTTAGGGCCGTTGAATTGTATAAGAGTAGATAGGGATAGTGTGCTTTCCCCCTCTTGCTATAATCATGCCTTGGTTTAGATGTGAGGCATTTGTTTTAATTTCGTCCTTTTAATATTCTAGTTATCCCACTTATTCCTTCACATATGCTTATCAAACTTTCTCAAGTAACCATGGTCTAAATCTCAATTGTTTCTTAAATATATCCTATTAACTCCATTTGGCACTTTGTTATATCACTTTACTTGATTTTATTTACTCTGACATCTTTTTTACATAAATTGCAGGAATTACATAATTTTATTCTTAATTCTATATTTATACAGCCTTACTAATAAAAGCTGCTTATATCTGCGTTGAACGGTTGTTTGGTTGTTCACCGTGTAAGTTCTGCATAAGCCGCATTACCAATAACGAGTGTGTAACTGCCGAGTTTACATCGGGTTTGTACGTCCAACGTCATCAAATACGTCACTCTATTTGTGACGTTACTAGCTCCTGGCTATGAAGGGACTGCTGAACGCCATCTATCGGTGCAGCGGCAAACAACGGTGGATCGTCTGCAGACTAATTGTAGTTTCAGTATTTCATTATATTGTTTTCAGAAAGCTGTAATCATGGGTACAAGTATGGAAATATGTCCCGCAAACAAGGAACAATGTTTATAATTCCGCAAAAGTAGCCCAGAATGTTTCATAACAAGTTACCTTAAGAATGGATGCATAACCTCAAAATTCAATCTCAGACATCTACGAAGCGACCGGCTGTTACGCAGATCGGCCATCTTGATTATTTACGTCAAGTTTAAACAAGGGGGCTAGGCTGTGTAAAGGTTGCACACATTCAGCATTATGCAACGATTATTAGTACTCTTTCTTTCCTCAGCTGTGTATATTCCTGGTATAAATGTTACAACTGGATTATTAGTAAGACTGATATTGTTTAACGTTAAAATACAATTCATTGAACGAACAAAACGAATCTTATGCTGCCTTAAGGGCATACAAATTAGAAGAGAAACGATTAAAATTTACCATAGATTCATGAGCCTTACCCAAATCATGAATGATCAACTTTATTATAACGTTTGATAATTTTAAAAACTAAAAACCCGGCTTCGAGTTGCATTTCATGAACTAAGTGCGCCGCTCGGGAAAAAAAAAGACTTCAGTTTGAGTTCCCTAGCCCAAAAAAAAACAGCATAGCATTTTTCGTCCAAATCATTCAATGCTTTCCCATTTAGGCGTGCTTTCATGATCCCCTTCTGTCCAACTAGGCCAACAAAAAATTAATTCTCTCCGAATCGTATACAAATGAATCAAGATAGCAATCGAGCAAGGCCATCTTGAATTAATTTCAGAATTTAATACTGTTTTCCACAACAATCGAATTGTTCGTGTGTTTCTTATGGAAGGTATTTCGTCTTCTCGAAAACATTTGATTTTTGGCATTAACAATAAACATTTTGCAAAATCCTTCTCTACCTATTATAGTTTAGGTTCTATGTTGATTCTCTGTCTTTCTGTCAGTCAGTCAGTCACGACAAAGCCGCTTATATAGATAATATAGATATAGTCTTTAAATATTATCGCCTGTCCAGAAAATAGTGTAAAACGATTTTCTTTTTCTCGTCGGATTGCTTCACTCGCACTTATGTCTCTTCCGCAAACATCCCTACTCGCAAAATAAAATCTTTCTTTTAGCCCCTTTACCATACTTACTGGATTCTTTCGTCAACCTAAAATCCTAAATAAGAAAAATGTGGAATCTAGTATGCACAGTTTCTTTTAAAACGTTATTAAAATTTACAGTTTACGCTAGGACCTTGACAAAACAGGTATATATTGCCTTTAGCAATTGTGTTGTCTGTTCCATGTTTTAGCCGTATTCTGGAGAATTCCGTCCACGAGTATTATAATTTATTGGTCTACAGACAATTTGTTGTCAAATTAATTGAAAAGTGCTGATATTTTTCTTAAATAATATAATATTTAAGATCAAATAACGTAAGAAATTATGTTAATATTTAAACAAATTACTTCATAATTTACACAACTTGTAACGTTGCATTACTTGTGATAGGCGACAGAAAATAATAAATAGCAGATAACTCTAGACTTGGCTTTATTGTCCATAAATATCTTTGGTCTTCAGTCTCCGACTAGGAGCGGAGATACCCGATTGACTTCGGTGACGATCTCCGAAGCTGGTTCAATGTTGTGACACGTGACAGTGACTGTTCTTTCTCTTTCATAACAGTACACATACACCCGCGCACTATATCTTGAGCGCTGGTTTTACGGGGAAGCAAGGGTCGGGGGAAGAACAGATAGCTATCCCGCCTGTCTTTCTGCAGTGATGTCAACCAAAGAAACCACTTTCAGCAGAATCGCGCGTATGGTAAGCACGCATCAGCGTAAGTGTGAGGTACGTGGACAAGCAATAAATTGATTGCAGAATTGGATAAATACTTACTCTGAAACACCCTCGCTATTTCGTCCTTTACCATATTCATTTGAATTAACATCTGTTGAAATTTACTATACACAGTTTAAAATACACAAACATTAGAAAAGTTGACAATCAATATTTGCATGACCTACTGTACAGGTCAGCGTTTTTCAACCGCCGTCTTGAGAATTATACTACCCGTCTTATGCTTTATTTTAACATGGAGTTCAGAGTATTGCTCAATTGCCTAATTTCTCCAGTAGAGGCGACACAGTCCCCACCCAGATTGCATGAAATTCCTGCACATTTCAGTTCCCGAACTTATACTTCAGAGGGCAACACAGAGCATAGAAGCAATATATGGTAATGTATACGGCAGCGTTTCTCAACCTACGGTCCGCGGACCACTGGTGGTCCACGAACATGGTGCAGATGGTCCGCAGACATAATTTAAAAAACTGATTGACCTAATGGTCTACCTCACAGACAGACAAGTTATGTCATATGCAGTACTGTGAGGCACACTAATTAGTGATTTTTGTGACCGGGCTCCCACTGTTATTGTACAGTCAACATTCAAGATAGATAGATATATAAGCTTTCATATAATTTAAAAATATAATAAAGCAAGTGGAAAGTAAAGAAGTAAAATTTTTTCACATATTTCGTTATAATGACCTATAGTTAATACCCGAAATATTAAGAATATAGGCCTTCTTTTAAAAGTGGGATGTAAAATTAGTGGTCCGTAAAATTTGTTAGACATTTTAGAGGTCCTCGGGTTCAAAAACGTTGAGAAACGCTGGTATAGGGTATTTATTTATTTATTTAATCAAGAATGAACATTACAGGTATACACCCAATTACAATGTTCATGACTATACTAACAATACATCATGTACTTACAATAACACAAATATGAAGTAGATATAATAAAAAGTATAAAAGTTAAGATAATGACTAAAGTAAGGTAAGAAGTAGGAGAGAGTAAAGAGAATAAGAGAGATAAGGAGAAAGCAAGCATGAAGGATGTAGAGAAAAAATAAAAATGAAATAAGAGTAAAACTAGTATAATAAAACAGTGAAAAATATGTTAGTTGACAACAGTGTTACTATTCACACACACAGATTCCTAAGAATTACCATTTTGGACAAGTTTTAACAATTGGCTTGCAGCAGAGTTAAATTGTTTAAGATTCATTCCAAATATATCTAGGCCTATATTAAGTGGGTGGATTTGATTGTACCTATTCAAAGTTCTGTTTACTGGTAAATTTTTGTGTAAGTCTGTGTTTACTCTAGGAGTAAAAAATAGTTTTCTTAATCTACTATTTTTACTGGGTACATACTGTATATATAAATTTTTTCTATAAGGTTTGTATCGTCAATATGGGAATTAATTATTTTATACAGAAAACTTAATGACTGACATGCTCTTCTATGTGACAAAGCTTGGAATTCAAAATTTTCCAGGAGTTTATCATAATTCATATACAATGGATAAAAGCCACAAACTTTAAACATTAAAAACTTGATATCTGTAATGTCACCGATTACGCAAAATTAGCCGTATAGGACAGGCAGTGTATAGGCTACACGAGTAGTACAGTCTAGAAGGCAGTGACCACGACACATTGGTGTGTCGTGAATGAGCCGCGAGAAAATTAAAATAAGGTTATCAATGTTTAATTGAAGATTAAATGTGAATGTATAACGATTTTAATGCAATCCAACAATATAACGGGGTGACTATATTGCGTAACAATTAATTAGATTTCATAAGGGTTTGGTTATCAAATAAAGCTTTATCCACAATGTGCAGTCGGCAGTTGGTAGTCGGTAGTCTGCAGTTGGCAGTCGCAGTAGGCCGCTTGGGAGCAGCACTCGAGCCGTCCACAATATGGAGTCGACATTGAGGTTAGGGAAACATTTTACAGTATAAAAAATGTGGAGGAATCGGTTTATAACTGCATAATATATGTTATAAACACATCTTGCTTTCTCGTAGTATCCTAATCTGTTTATTTGCCCTAGTAAATCATTTTCAATCTCGTAATATATTACTTGCAGTCGTGCAGTCGGTAGTCGAAGATGAATTTCCTGACTACCAACTGCCGACTGCCTGCTGTCGATTGCAACTGTACATTGTGAATGGCGTCCATTTTTCACCACACGTTATACTTCGGCTACCGACTACAGACTACATTGTGGATGGAGCTTAAGTCATTTCCCTCCGGGGATAAGTTAGAATATTAAGTAGTAAAGGCTCAATATTTTTACATTGGAAGCCTGTTTTAAGCATATAGAAGAGTCTTACCAGAACATGGTTCACCATTCCGTATTGTAACTCGTAAGAGAAGAAAGGCATTTAAAAGTCGAGAAACCTATAGGCCTAATTTTAAACTATTTAATAGGCCCTACGTTCTGTGAAAAGTTCGTTCAACTTTCAGACCGTGAAATTGACATCTGAGTTGACTGGAGTGCCATAAATTAGCACAAGCGGAATTTTTAAAGAGGTGTTAGCACTAGGAATGTGTTGGATGTACAATGTGACGTGTTTTTTAAATCAGCAATTCGAAAAATTGTGTGTTTTTTCTTCATAACAACGCCATATGCCAGAAATGGTAATGTCAACAATAATTAAGGTTCCTGAGACAGAATGAAAGCTTAGTATTGAAGCCACTAGATTTCAGGCTGTATAGCGTATGGTATGGTATGGTTCCGGGGAGCCCTGACGGACTCGCGCAAGTAGGCCACATAGGCGGGCCCTTTTTGCACCCCCTAGGAGACGGAATGATGTGCATGCCCTAAGGCCCCCCTGCCAACATACTCCACCACCAGCCCCCACGGAGCTCCCCTACATCCAGCTAAGACCAGGTACCACTCCACGTGCACCGTACCCAGGGTCCCTACAACAAGAGCCCCATAGGCGCGGCATACCCTGACGTGCGCCACTAACCCAGGATCCCTCTGAGAGCCTCAAAGGCAGGGGACACCACCAGCAACTCTCGGACCACAAGCAACGGGGCAGGACGGGGGAGGCCCGTAGCAGAGTCTGCAGCAGGAGCTGGCCCGAAAATCAGTAAAGGGGAACGGGATGATAATGAAGGGGAAAGGAAGTTGAAGTGGAGAGTATTGGTGGAATGAATGAAGGGGGAAACGGGAGGATCCCCGAGAAAACCCCCCAAAGGTCACGGCTTTGTCCACCACAAATGACACGCCCACCACCCCCGAGATTTGAACTTGGGACCGCTAGGATGCCAGGCCCACGCGCTTAGCATGAGCCACCGTGACGGCTGCTGTATAGCGTACTTCGTGTTTCAATGTTGTTAGCTGTGCTTACGGATTTGAACGAAACCTACCGAATGAGGACTAGGGAGCCGAGCGCCCAAGAAATCGCGCGCGGGTAATATATGCCCTTTCTAGCGTAGGGTGACACGAAGGCACTGTCAAAATTCCAAGTCCCTGCCTATTATAGTTTAGGCTCTACGTTGATTCTCGGTCAGTCAGAAAATAGTGTATAATGCTCGTGGCAAAATTATTGTAATTTGCTCATCGGATTGCTTCACTTGGCTCGTTCCGCAAACATCCCTACTCTCAAAATAAACCCCTTCTTTTAGCCCCTTTACCATAAATAACTAATATTTTTGGGTTTCTATCATGATTTTAAGGAATTCGTAATTCAATTATATTTAGTCACGTCCGCCCATTAAACTTGTGATTTGTTGAATACTAGGAGGAGCCCGTGGCTTCGCCACGATAATTCTTTTAGAAATTAAAAACTAAGAGTATAATAATTATGAAAGCATTATATTTATTAACACTTGCACGCGAATCATTCATAAACTAAGCCATTAATAATTAATGAAACAGCTAAAATTCATGCTTTAGAGTACATTCCACGACATGAAAGCGCCCCTTGGAAAAAATATATCAGAATCGATTATGCAGTTCCAAAGAACCTGTGAACACATAATACGTATTGTTTCTCAGCTGTTTATTGACATGAATATGATGTGAATTTTATTTTATCAATTCAGTGTAATTTTCAGAAATTATATAATGTTTCAAGGGAAGGAATGGTTTGTTTGGATTATTATTATCAGCGATATTTCAAGAGTTAAACCATCAATATTTTATTACTGGTGCCCCCGGCTTCGCCCGCCATTGACTCCAGGATTTTTAAGAAAATTACACTGGTAGATTATTAAAAATGTTTGTGGTTCAGAGCTATGAAAATTGTAAGTAAAAATAAAATTAGAATATTTGTTCATTGTGTTCATTTCACTCAGGCCTTATATAATAAAGAAACGGTTTTCCTTCCTAATTTTGTAGTCGTCATGAAAGTTTAGACTGCGAGAGACGAACATCGCCGAGTATATCCGATGTCTCACGAAGCGGGCGAGCAAGCACGCTATTTAGGGCCGTTGAATTGTATAAGAGTAGATAGCCTGAAAGAAATTCCCTCCAGTGAAAAATCTATCCTAAATGTACGAATAAAACTACTAGATTAGGCCTATACAATATAACTTACAGTGTTAATATTATAGTTATTATTGTAGACAGAAACGGTTGTCAATATCGCGCGTGATAACAAGATTTTCTATTTGGGAAGGGAGATTACTTTGACTCATACGCCGCGTGTTTGATATTGACCAAGAACGTTTAGCAATTCCTCGGTTATAGACCAATCACGGCCGTTTATCTTACAATATTCTTGTAGGAATTGCTAGGAGGCCGTTTTATCGGGGTAAAATCGTCAGCTCGTTACTGGGTATGTAAATATCAGTGAGCAGTGATTGCTGCCACTAAGCGGCTCGAAGACAGATTATTTTATGCTACATAACTTGTTTGGAAATTGAAATAATAGAAATTTACATTGATTAAAACATTATTTCGATTCGGTGCAAGCCAGTTGGTGTGCGTTTATTCTCTTCTGCTGTTAGCTTACCTGAATGAAGTTAGTTAGCCTATGTCTTATATGCACCATGGTAGCTCGAATCGATTCATGGATGGTTGATTCACAGTAGGCCGTGATCTCACAATAATTGTTAGTTTTGTTTTTATACAACAAAGCACGAAAGTAATTATTATTTTATAATCCATTATATTTAACTAGCTTAAAAGACCCGGCGTCGGCCGGGTTTTGTATTTTGTAGTTGGAAATTAATTTATGAAGGACTTTCGATTTTTAAATTATAGGTCCTTATATAGGTATTTATAATTTGAAATAGGAAGAACGACTTATTACACTCAAACTATTCCCTCAGAAAACGCTTGATATAGTTTTTTATGGCTCTTAGAGGATGTAGAATTTTGCATCCCATCGCTTGCACAGCAAGCCTGGTAGGGGTTCAAATAAGAAGACACAGAAATTCCTGTAACATAAAATTGTAATATCGAGGTGGAAAATTTTATTTCCCACTCTCATGTTACCATAAAACTGTTTTGGGGATGAAAATAAACAGAAAGCATTATCACTTTCATACTTTTCTCTCCAAAAACCTGCGATATAATATAATAATATACACATTACCATACCTCGTTTTGTTTTCTCTATGTCCAGGGTAGAGAAAGTTATGTAACTGCATTATTTTCGTGGATTTCATTCTGTAATATTTATTTATAACATGAATTATTTTGATAACTTCTCTTATTTGTCAAACTTGCATGTCATTTTTTTTTTTCCAAACCCATCTGATACAATTGGCAACAATATATTCTGTGATTTGGAATTGATAATTCTGTGTAAAAAGGGATTAAGTATTCTCAAAAACATTTAATTTTTGGCATTTAAAGTCAACATTTTGCAAAATCCTTTCTTAGTGAGCACCTACATTATGAAACGAAGGTACTGTCAAAATTCCAAGTCTCTACCTGTTATAGTTTAGGCTGTACGTTGATTCCTGTCAGTCAGTCAGTCATGACAAAGCCTTTTATATATAGAGAGAGATTCATTGAATAGTCTTAATAAATCCAACTCGAGTTGACGAGTTTCATCAGATAAATTCGCTCCTGGGATTACCTATGATAATGCGAGACCTGCATCAATATTACACATGAATATATCTTTCATAATAAACACATCAATAACCATGAAATAAACAACTTTATCTTTAGAGATAATAGTAATGAAACGGTAAAAGTAGTAACTTAATACATGTTTATGTATCAAGTACGTAAAATAACGCTTTTGCGGGCGAATCTAGTCTAGCGAGGCGTAGCCTAAGCCGAGGGTGAAATACTGGATGCAGGGTTGCCAGATCAGAAACGTAGAACAGTCGTACCAATATTCGAAAATAGTCGTATGCTAGTTAAAACTGTCGTATACTTTGTGATTTTGCAGTGTAATGAACGTATTGAGTTCATTCAGTTTGCGTAATAATAATAATAATAATAATAATAATAATAATTATTATTATTATTATTATTATTATTATAATTATAATAATTATTATTATTAATTATTATTATTATTTTCATTTCATTTAATTTATTTATTTAAAGATGCTACAAACAATTTAATAATAATAATAATATTAATAATAAATAATCGGTATTATGCACCTTAGGCCTACATACTGTATGTCATGTAATTGTTAATAAATCATCTTATTTGTAGATGATTAGACGTTTTTCAATATCTTCCGATGTGCTAAATTTGATTAAATACAATAAAATTAAATAAAAGGTAGACCTAGTTGCCACAATGTTGTAATTACTGTAATTATTTCCAATCATATTGATTTTAGCAGCATGCTTACAATAAGAACCATGAGAAAACAATAAGCTGGATACATATCAAAATTTAGAATTCGTCAGTAGATTGATTTAAAAAATATAAAACGTTATGTTAAAAATAGTCGTACAAATAGGCGTACCACTCATGATTGCGTCGTACGTCGTACAAATCAATGAAATAGTCGTATGTGTACGACTATAGTCGTACGTATGGCAACCCTGACTGGATGAGTCCGATAAAGTTTTTGCGTACGTGGTACACACAATTTTTTTAGTAAAAGCTCCCTAGATTATATGAAATGTAACAAAAATACCTTAGGCCTATAATTATAATGAAAGGTAGTCAGCCATTTGTTAAAGTCATATTTCCACGGCCACCTAAATCACAGAACAACAATGAACCGTACGTACCAATACGAAATAACGTATTATGAGTCGCTTTTTGTAAACAATAATGCATTCGAACTAGTATTTATGACAAGCTTGTGAAAATGTGAATGGTAATCCCGAGGAAATTTCAATCCAAGCCAGAAACATTGAATTGGAGCTGGTGGCAGCTACATCACGGCAGCGGTAGACTATGAGAAGGAATATATTGCAATTAAATGCTGGTGCATCCATGGTAAGCACTGATTCTCTTGTGAACAAAGATATGAAAAGTTGTTGGCTTATATCTTTCGAAAAACCCTGTTTTGCGAAAAACCCTGGTAAAGTTTCTGATTATCATGAAGAAACATGTTGGCTTAAATTTTTTGTTTTATGAACAAATACATGCCTAAACCCATGTTAAAGTTGGTGTGACTGGTCAATGCCATCTGGATTTTGTTTATACATTGCCATGACGACTGCATTTTGAATGCAGTTTGAATGCAGTTTTATGCAATTTAGCAGACTTGGTTGCTAAAATGCAATTTTTGGCGTCTTACCAGTCCGACAGTCAGTTGTTTTAGAGAGCGTGTACTAAAAATTTAATTAGTAATTTATAATAATAAAAGGAAGTTTCTGTCGGTCTGTGCGCGATGCCAAGCAAAATCTACTGCACGCAGAGATCTGAAATTTTAAACATACATGGACTGAAGGGTAGCTGAATGCACCTCGAAGCCGGATTTGTAATTTTCGATTTAGTTCACGAGTTATGAGTGAAAATCTGGCACAAATATGATTTTTAGCGCTATCGAAGCATCCGTTTTTGCTATTAATTTCAATTGTCAAATTTTCAACCTAGACGGAAGAGGGAAAAGGAATGTAGGCTAAATGAGCATAAGCCTACATTGATCGATTTAGAACTCATTATACAGAGGTTTTCTGGGCCAGGGAACTCGAATCTGAGGTCGTTTTTTTCAAGCGCAGCTTTGAGATCGTGGAACGGGCTCCAGCGCCGGAATTTTATCTGTTTCATTATAATTGTTAATCGTTTAGTTTATGAATGATTCGCATGTAGACCTAAGTGTTAATAAATATGTTTAAATATTTTGGTCTTAATTCGTAATTTTTTAATGATTAATTATCGCGGGCGAAGCTGCGGGCACCTGATAGTAGTAATATAAATACAGTGTGTCCCACGCAAGAGTTGGCCAATCATGCGGGTTTCTGCGTCGCGCCGACTACAGCTCTAACTCCCGAGCGAGCGGGTGAAATATCTACGCTAATAAAGCCGCTAATGGCGTTATGATTCAGGTTCTCACATTTACAGTTGGAATTACAATGAAAATAACCACGTACCTCATCATAAGAGATGTTGGAAATGTCCCCCTCTTGCATCCACACAACACTGGAACCTTTTTAAGAAATTTTCTTTCACGCGCATAAATTCAGCTTCCGAGATAGAAACACGGTGCTTTTGTTGGGAGAGAACTCGTCTTTTTTAAATCCACGAATTGCATCAAAATAAAATGAGGTAACTGATATAAGAACGTGCCAGAATGCTTTTTTTAATCAGTAGGCCTATTGCCAGATAAATCACATGTGTTTTTCTTTGTGAGAACCTGAACCATTAAACCATCAGCGGGCTTTATTAGTGTAGATATTTCACCCGTTTCCTTTGTAATGTACGGGAAGTTGACCTATACACTTTATTTTTCAAGTTTCTCCATAAATAATATTCACATACTGTTAGAAGAACTTAAAGACATAGGCCTATCACAAGAGAAATTAACTCTGTCTCGGAAGCTGAACTTATGCGCGTGAAAGAAACTTTCCTAAAAAGGTGTCAGTGTTGTGTGGATGCAAGAGGAGAACATTTCCAACATCTCTTGTGATGAAGTGCGTGTTTGTTTTCATTGTAATTTTAACTGTAACTGTGAGAACCTAAATCGTAACACCGATCGCGGCTTCATTAGCGTAGATATTTCACCCGATCGCTCGGGAGTTGGAGCTGTGCCCGCCGCGCCGCAGGAACCCGCGTCATTGGCCAACTCTTGCGTGGGACACACTGTAGAAAAAGAATTAAAATGAATTACGTAAAATGTCAGCTTTCTCGATTTAATACCACGGTATATAGAAAATAACGATATAACAGTGCAGGCGTGTCCAAGCCGAATGGCTTAAGAAAATTTAACAAAACGAAGACAAATATTTTAAATGTGTTGCGCAATTCTTACACTGCAATAACATTAATAATAAATAATTGTTTCTTTATTTACCGTACCTTAGTTTTACCTCACTCTTTTAGGGACATTTAAGGCCTTACAAGGCCGAGACCTGTTGGGAGAAGGATTATTTGTGGATCAAGTACATATTTTTTGACCAGACAAAGACATGGAGGAGATGGCAGGATTGGGGGCATGTGGTCAGCATGACGACACCCACCGGAGCCGCTATTTCTCTATCAAGTAGCTCCTCAGTTTGAATCTCGAGGCTGAGTGCAGCCCGTTCCAGACGTCCCTATCTCATAAAAATCCGAGGAGGTACCGAGGATCGAACCCGGGCCTGTTGCGGATCTGTAGCCAGCGACGCTAAACACGAGACCTTGCAGACAGTCATAAACAGGACCCGGATTCTAATGACATGTCATCTTTTTATTGATGCTGAATAGACATTGCCAACTTGAAGATAAATCCTATTCATGGCCTCTAGATTATAGAAATGCATTTTTATTAGGTCATTTTTTTTGTCATTTTAGGCTATGCAATTTTATATTTTTAGGGTATTTATTTCAATTTTACTTCATTATTTTGTCATTTTTGTGTAATTTGCTTCCTTATTTAGTCATTTTCATGTATTTATATTGAGTGTATTAACTTCTTTTTCGTTGCTAGCGGTGCTGTCTTTGAAGTGTTGTTTGCTTAATGCAAGAAGGAAAAAAAAACTCTGTTTGAAGTGTTGTCATGTCTCAGTAGGAAACGAGAATCAAAGAAACGCCAAGATGTTGTATTATATTACTATTGTTATTAGATTGACTTGGCACCAGAGTCTGTCACCTGCTTGGATTTGAGAGTGCAAACTACTGTTTACCCTCAATAAACAATAATATAATCCGGCAGACCGCAAAAGGAAATGCCGAAGTTTTGACTCGTCAGTGCCTCTCCGTGAGAAAAGAACATCCACAACATTACAGTTATTTACAATTATGTACAAATTAGTCTATAACTTTGTGTGTACAGTAAAAGTTTTTTTATAAATAAAATATAAGTTTTTATGTCATTTTTTATAATTATTAAGTCATTTTCTTTAGGATTTTGGGTCAATTTTCAAACAATTTTAAGTCATCAGAATCCGGGCCTGGTCATAAAAGTCTTATAGGGGAGTAAAATTATAAATAAATCAAGGATGTACATTACAGACAACACTAATTTGTCCGTACCCTATCAACGAATCTGAACTTCCACATGTACATTCCGGAACATCATCAATCTCTTGTATCTACATTGTAGTGAATTCCTAGAAAGATTAAATAAACTTCGGTTGATTGTTCATATAGATTATTAACTGTCCACATCACCTGTCTGCAAATTCCACCACGTACAGAAGAGCTTATTGAGATAGGTATTATTAGAGGAAATATTTGAAGTAGATTCACAATGAACAGCCTCGCAGACAATTAAGAACAGCCTGACTCTGTCAGTCAGCTGTATCCAATCAGAAGCTGTACGATTACTATTTTATTATCTTCTCTAGAAGTATCGGCTGAAAAAGAAATACAAAGCTATTATATCTTATGCTATAACATTCCTTGTTGTTTTACTTTCATGCAATGAGAAACAGATGGAATAGTTCGCTTTTATAGCTTACAGTCACCCTGTGATAAGAGCATGACACTATGTTAAAACTAGACCTGGGATTTTAAGGCAAAGGCTTATTTTGTTTCTTATGAAATAACATGAAAATTGCTAAATATGTTGACATTTCATGATAAATGACTTATATTTATAGAGTTTTATAGTGCCCTAAAATGCCTATTTGGACCTTTGGAGCCTGTTTTTACTATTTTAGTGGCTAAAATGCCTATTTGTACATTTAAAATAAAATTCAACTTCTATAACTTTACAATCATTTAATGGACATCCCTGAATGAAGTGCAGAACAGCAGAGGGTGGGTTTTTCACAGAAATTTCAATTTCAATTGTCGCCAATGGAATGCTGACTGACGGGGGAGTATTCGCCCAAAACAACAAGTAGCAGGTATAAATAGTAAGAAGGGACATACTGTGTAAATGTTTCATATAAACCAAAACTGTTTTTGATAAATGTATTTTTCATTCCGTCTTATTTTTGCAATTATATCTGTTGAGAATAGGTATACCACGATTTTTACAGAAAAAAGAGGTCACGTTACAGTTGAAGAGCACATTGTAGTAGTTTTAAGTCTATTTTCTATCTATTAACACATTTTTAAAGCATATTTTAAGTGCCTATTTTCTCTTTTAAAAGCCTATTTACTCGTTTTAAAAGCCTATTTTAGGTGCCTAAAACTAATTTTTTTTAGTGCCTAAAATCCCAGGTCTAGTTATAACTAGGGTTTTTGATCTCCATTTTCATCGCAAACATTAATTAAACTTGAATTGCACATTTGTTACCCCAATCGGACCGTTTTTATTTTGCATAGGCCTGAAGCTTTATTTTGGTCCTTTTCATGGTCTTGGTCATATTTGTAATTTAACATCATATTTCAGTTATAAATTCGGTAAAAGAGCACATTTATGCACATTTTATGTCATAGAGCAAAAATCTCCCAATAAAAGTTGCTTGTCTATCTCCCCTCTATACACTGGTAAAATATTCCGGTGTTATTCATTAACATCCTGTACATTACTTAAACTGCATCTCTTCAGATTAAATCAGTCAACAGTATGTGCTGTAATGTGCGGTCATGAAGGCGAGGGAGGCTGGCATCTGTTAGAGCTATCATTGCGCATGTCGTTGCGGTGAGTGAAGGCACGTGCTTAGCACAAGCTGCGCCTTCAGAGTTTTTGTGAATCTGAAAAAACCAGGTCAAGCGCTGATATTTCAAAGGAATGCCACTTTTTGTGTAAATAAAATCTTCGATGGGTGAGATGATTCGTTAAACTAGAGCTATCTGCAACATGGTCTTCAGCTGCTGTTAACAGATCGGCTTCGTTTGAATGGAATCTTAATACCACGCACATTTTTAAGTTTCTTCTAAGAGCTGCGTGCTGTTAATAGGAGATTCTGAATGGTTTTGCGCATATTCTGTTCAATCAATTAACCGAAATTTCATTTTGTCTCGAGTCAGGACACGTCAAGGCAAAACGCCGCCCCTAGCAAGAAACCAATCAGCTCCAGCGTTCTGTAAAAATAATTTTCACAATTTTCAAAAACACTATTCAATGATATTTCCTGTACTGATAATGTGGTTTGTACTGTACCTACATATAGCAACCATCAATACCTTCGCCTAGCAATCGTTAACTACTATTATGATAGAAGATCATGACATTTTTACGCGTTATTTACAACAGCTGCCATTTTATACTGAAAATGTTAGGTAAAATATAAAGCCTACGCTATATTTATATAAGTATATTCCTTGACATAACACGGAATGAAAAGGAAAGACTTGTAATATTCTTGAACCTTTGTGAGCTGCCAAATTACTAGGGAAACCCTGATGGTTGCCTAAGTTGTAATTAGAATTTATAAAAATTTAAATCGATAACCTTGAAAATAATGTAGGCTATCTCACAAATTAGTCCATGTTATGTAAATCAAATCTTCTGTCTTCCTTACCCACACATGAGAAATCAGCTAGAAAAAATATACAGAAATTAAATATAATTAAAATACAATATGGACTGGTGGAAATATACTACACAATAGATAAAAATTGATTTCAACTGAGGAAAACAACAATGGTTTTAAAAATTGGCTCATTATCATCTCTCACTGTAATGATTACTCTGTAAAAATTTAGTTGAATTGGCTAAAGAAAATCAGTAATTTATAGGGCAAGACATTTAATGACCATAAAGTAATGAGAAAATGCAAAATAAAAAATGCATTTGTGATCTAAAAATAGTGAGAAAAAAGACACAAAATTTAAAAAAATACCAATAAATTTACCATTTTTATTTATAATTAGCTTTCTTCAAGAAATAACTTGCTAAGAGCAATTTAATGGATGGAAATATATAAATTTACAATAGGACTATAAAACACACTTATTTTGTTACTAAATAAGTAAGTAAATTTATATTACTTGGACACCCTTAGCGGAAAAAAAACCTTTGTGAACTGGCATACCCATCAAATTGCCATTAGGAAGTATGTGCCATTTCAAAAGAAAGAAAAAATGCTTTATTGCTACAAGACACACTGATATGGTGTTTACAATAAACCTGAATTAAAATGAAGTAATGAACTATGAACACTTGGCGGAGATTCTCAAATAAAATCGATTATCTGTTGTCTGAAAGTGACGATTGGTACATGGAAAAGCTCCTCTTTACCTTCACTGAAACATGACCTAAAAATTGCCAAAAATGGCCTATCTCTTGAAAATTACGAAAAATGTAAAAGAAAGCAAATAAATGCAAAAACAAATTGCCCTTATTTAATCAAATATTTCAATATATATATATATTAGGGATGGGTCCTCGATACTTTCGATACCTCGATACTATCGATACTTGCATGGTATCGGCATCGAACGATACTTCAAAAAACTAGCTGGATACGTTTTCGATATTTTTGTAAATCTGCAATTCTGCAATTAAGTGAGAATGCTAGTATTTTTTAACAAAAACTTGTAAGTGGACTGTTTAAACAATTAATTTTAGATGTTTAAGCATTCATGAACAACAGATTATTGTCTCTTCTCAATTAATTTTAGTTTAAATGTAGAGTTTAAAAATAATTATAGGCTACTAATGATATTAAATTTTGTCTCATTAAATATGCAAACTTAATTAATTTAGTTGGTATTACACAGTTCTCTCAAATTTTAATTTTTAATGTACCTATTTATTGAAACTGGAAATGTTGAAGGTATCGAGTATCGAAGTATCGAGTATCAAGGAAAAATCATGTATCGGTATCGAGTATCAAGAAAATCTGGTATCGACCCATCCCTAATATATATATATAACTTATATATATGTATAGTGTTATTGTGATCACTTCGGGACGCAGCTAATCTGATAATATTAACCGAATGATAACAGTAGCCGAAGGAAATAAATGAAGGTTATTCATTCATATATAAGATAATAACTTACACTATAAAACAGAATTTAAAATATTTATTCATAAAATAATGCTTAGCTGTGAATCGTTGAACCACTCATAGGCTAACACAGTAATACACTGCAAGCAACTATTTTTTCAACCAATAACAAAGTTTACTCCTTTAGGAGTCCATTAACCAATACTCCATACTCAGTTACGAGTTACGAATACTTTTGGAAGTCTTTACTGATCTGTGGTGAACAGCGCGTAGCAAAACATCTAACGCCTGTCTGTTCAAGCCTTTTCATTCTACACTAGCCATCACTGCATGTCAACACTGTTATCTTCATAAATCAAAAGCTGCAGCTTAACTGTGGGGTGATACATGTTGTATTGCTTAAAATAGAAAGTTAGGTAATGCCAACCCCTCGAACTGGTCATCCTGTGAGCTGGGAACAGAATTTATTGCTACCTCCAGTACAACACAATACAGATGAGTTAAAAACGAAACTTTGTGTGACGTACAGTAGTTGGAAATAAAGTCGCAAAAAGGAAAATGTGATAGCTTAAACCGAATCTTTTAATCACAATGAACATCATTTTTTCAACGTATCGGTATTGATCAGTACGGGACTTCATAAAAGTGATAACATTATCCGACTGATAACATTATCCGCGATTACGTTAGTCGGGATTCACTATATATATATATATATATATATATAGAGAGAGAGAGAGAGAGAGAGAGAGAGAGAGAGAGAGCTATCTTTTAACCTTCATATAAAAAAGATGCAAAATCATCTAATGCCTTTCCCTAATTTATAATGTGTTGCCTTATAGTTTAAGAAGTGAAATAACACCATTATAAACTTGATAATGACCGCAGTAGTTGCAAATATAACGAAAATAAACGTTCATAACTTAACTATTCCCGCTGTGTTAGAACACATCTGTTGGAATTAGCTACGTAAAAAAGTTGTATTTATTTTATGGAATAAAAAAATCGTGTTAACTGACTAACAAATAGTGTCACGCTATCCACATGGCACGAAGGCAAGCATCACGATCGGCTTGTTATTTCCAATTTACACTTATTTCATTCGTCCGAACAAATTAAAGCAGAATAACCCTTTATTACATAATTACACAGGTGTGCGAAGAGAATATGAAATTACGACGAGGAGGGGAAAAATTGCATCACATGCGAAGAATTTTCAAGTAAGGAATCTCGTCCTGCAATTATACCAGAGCCGAAACAAACCGAATAAAAACAAGTAAGTTATTCCGACAAAGTAATTCACCATGGATTCTGTGAAGCATAATTATTAATTGTGGCATTACACTTTCGAGATTGGAATTCTTAGCTTAGCAACGTAACCACTTTTGGTAATGTGAGTACAGAAAATATATTTCTATTGCTTTCATTCTGAACGAATATTATTCTGTTCTTTGTTCTCAATTGAATGCCTTAAATCAACCTAATTTGGCATGGAAGACATTGTTCAAGGAGACTGGTATGAGCCAGTTTGATTAGTTATTCATAATATGAGGCCTCGTGAGGAATTTTATAGCTTGGAAATCTCATTGGCTGCACATAAACCAGTTCATCACATACTCTACAAACCAGTTCATTAAAAGTTTGATCGATTTCACTGCACATTACCTGTCTTTGATGTTTTATTATTAATGTATTCATCAGCCTCTTCTGTAGTTTTAATTTTCTCGAGCTGTGGAGCATTATACATAGAGAATAAATCAAGCTATTGACAGATATGACCAGTTCAGGGTAAACGAGTAGCATCAGCAGTCTATTACTGAAGTGTATTTTACTATAAATCTTCATTCAGTGTCTAATACTCATGTAAATCCGACATGGTATTTACATAAATGTCGCCCCCTGTTCTAATTGTACCAAGAATGCCACACCCATGTAACTTCTATTTACTAAGCATAGACAATACACACGTTTCCCATCGTTCTGCAAGTTTGAAAATACCCTTGCGTTAGAATTCCGTTCCAGCTGTCTTCGCTTTCTTCTTCGCTGGCGATTTCAAGTGGTGCCATTCCATACTCTGTCGTTTTGTTTCAGGTTCATAATGATGGAACCAGCTTTCATCTCCAGTCACAATAATTGTCAAAAATTCATCACCTTCATTTCGAAATCTCTTAAGAAGGTTTTGAGCAAGGTTCGTCTCTAAGGTTTGTAGTCCTCGGTCAATAAACGTGGGACCCAACGGGCAAAAACCTTCCGATAATCTAGTAGTCCACCTGCTCATGTAGGCCTACCGAACACAACGATTTCTACAAGTTCATAGATAACTTGTTTATCTGGACTGAAGATGATGGAAACTCGCATCGAAATCCATATCCACACAAAATAATACGCAGATATTGTTCGGATACCTGCTGACAAAGGAATCTTTATATATAAAAGACTTCGCAACTTCGCAGCTCCTTATACACTGAACTGAAATATCAGTGCTAATTAACAAAAGTTTTTTAACTATATACCTGAAACTTGGTAATATAAGATAAAATCTGTATATAGGCCTATGGTTTTATGTGACGTATCTTCTAATGCTCAGATTATGTAAATACAACTACTGTACTTGTATATATGTCTTTAATCGTAATATTTTAACCCTTACTATGTTTATATAACTTTACACAAGGGTTTACTACAACATTCGTAATTTACCCGAACAAGACTAATTATTAAGGTGTATCTAGATAAAAGGTTATAAATAACTAAGTAGCCTACCTTAAATTGTACTATTAAAAAGCTTTAAACACAAAATACTACATTTTCGATAAAAAAAATAATTAGACATAGAAAACTATTTTATATTAATAAATTTTTAAAAACACTGATTATTGTATTATAATGCTGCTCATGTTACTGTATATATACTTGTATATCTGATTAACGATTAACAACAGGTACATAAAAACTACGTACAGATTCCTTGTCAGCACCCATTCATTTCTTGCACCGCACTATGTCCAACTGCAAGTTTTGCAGCGATTTAATTCACAGTGATACGCCTTTCTCCTGGAACGGAATTCTATCGCAAGGGTATTTTCAAACTTGCAGAACGATGAGACACATGTGTGTAAAAAACGGAGAGTATGTGGAAAAATGAAAGAAAGATCTGTAGATTGAGATGAGATACTTTGGTTCACTTACAAATAAAGACTAAGGTTACGAAAAAATGTTGCTCACGACTTTCAGTATGCCCCTTGTAGTTCTTCCATCTCGCGCAAACGTTCGGCCTTAATTCTTAAGTGACAGTTCGACTGAATAAGAGTGAGTTACTTAGGTGCGCATGTGCATGGATTTCTTAGTTGCTATTTACAAAAGAAATTTTAACCCTTTATAACACTTTAGTTAGATTGGAAAAAATAATTTAGTGAAGATTATTGTATTTTCACTTCAATAACCCATTTGAAAAAACTCTATTCAGAGCTCCATTAACTGGGCCCCCAAAACTGGCCCATAAGAAATCAAACCAAAGATCTAGTATAATGAGATGTGTAGCAACTTGTTAGCAAAAGGTGCAAATAGCAATTTGAAGAAATAACATAGTGTTTTATAAATGCTAATTAATGTATTGATAGAGAACAGCCTTTGTAGTGGAAACATTCCGAAGAGTTCTTCTTAATTGGCGTGTCCGTGGTCAAGCCATAAAATATCCGCCAAAAGAAAACGTAATTAAGCTCAAGGTTCAATTAATCAGGATATTTAAATCCTTGAAGCTACAATTCAGGAATTAACTGCAATTCTAGGAGCATAAAATCATTTTTACTTACAATTGTCAACGTCCTTCATTGCCACAAATTGGAATAATAAACTTTGTAGGTGGATTATTAATGTAGACAGGAACCTAAATGCTCATACGAAAGGCTATATTGACATTCTTAATAAAGGAAATACAAATCCTAATTGAAATCCGTTTTCGCGTACCATGTCAGCATTTATCACAATTAAATATTTTACTTTTTCAATATTTTTCGTAATATAGGTTTTTTATAAACATAATTACCAGTGATTTTATTTTGGTGATTGTGCAAATAATAAGCACATACATAACCTTACCTCAATATTGCACTTCATATTTCCTCCTTTTTTTGACCTCCTTGACTGTTGTTCAGAGCAGTCCCTTTTAAACATCCTGCAATAGTCAGCCATCATGTTAACATTCCACTTCATGGGGAGTCGGTCGCAAATAGAGCTTAAAAATTCAAAATTCAAATTTTAGCCCGATTCCTCTATCTTTGCTTATTGAAATGGCGTTTAGTTCTTAAAAATTAGACGCTTTTTCAAGTAATTAATTTTTTTTTGAGGGGGGGGGGTCCACCGCTGTGACCCGGGATCAAATCCTGGTCGAGACAACTTACCTAGGTGGGTTTTTTCTTGGGTTTTTCCTCACCTGTGAGACTTATGTCGGGTAACTTTAGGCCCTTGTAGTCCCCGGATATCATCTGGCCGTCATTATCATCTTCATCCCCATCCTCGCCTTGTTTGGAATGAGTGTGTGTGTGTGAATGGTGTGTCCCGTCCTATGTGTTCGTGTTGTCTCGAAGGTGGCCCCGGCATTGGGCTTATATCTCCTCTAAAATAGGAATGTTTTTTGTTGTTGTTAGATTTACCGGTTTCTTTACAGCTATTTCTCCAAAAGTATAATACCACATTATCCACTTTTACGTAAATTCAGGGCAGTATTATTATTGGTTCTGTTCCAAAAATGATGTGTCTAATTCCATCACTTCATAATTGAAGGGCCTAATTCCATAAGGGCGTAAGGCACAAGGACATAGTTTAGGGAAATTTTGATGTTTTTAAACAGTGTTACCACTCACAAGTAGGTGGTTTAAAGTGTAATTTTATAACATATATTTTTGAAGGACAGGCTAAATTATTGTTCTGTAGATTTACAAGGTAGAGTGTTTTGGAATTTGTTACAACTAAAGGAACCTAAAGATGTTACACAAAAACTGAAGTACTTTTACGGTAGCAAAATCTTTTTACTTTGTATCATTTTATTTGTTTTTACTATTCTTTATTTTAGTAAAATCCCTTATTGCGGTGTCAATTGCAAGTTTGCCAATGAGTACCAGTATAGTTGTTAATACAATAGATGATAAGCAAAACAATTTATTTTGAATTAAGTTACACTTCAGAAATGCAAGTTCAGTTTTTATAAACGTTTGCTTGGATGATAGCGCTGCAGAAAATAACAGATAGGAAATGTGCCTTACGCCTGTATGGAACTGTAACTGTTATGAAGTAGAACGAATGTGCAGTCTCACAGGTCTTTTCTTATAACTGAGCAGAGGTTTAAGGCACAAGTACAAATAGTTCATAGAGTATTTAAGATATATGAGGAGAAGGCATAAATGTGAAAAACTCAAAATTAAATATTTGTCCCTTACGCCCTTATGGAACTAGGCCCTTCAATTATTTTGGTTAGATTTACTTATTTTCTTATTAATTTTGTTTCTCTGTAAAACCAATATGTTATGCTTAGGACAGAGTTCTCTATAAGGATAACAGACTGGAATAAAAGCATGTGACGCTCATATACCAAGGCGTGCTGTTATAATAAGAATAAGAAGAAAAAATTATAATCGTCAAGCTTGTAAAGATTGGATCCGGTGGGAGGGGTCATTTGAAGAGCGTGCTGGCTATCGGATCAAAATTAAGATGCCGCCTCAGGAGGAGGAAGGGGGAAAGGGAGAAAGAGAGAACCGCCAAGGTGGCACAAGGACGCCACGGATGGTCATGGCATGAACTAACTAAACTACTTACTCAGAATCTCAACAAGTGATCTCGAAACACAATGGACTGTGGAAAGGACTCACAAATCCATTGTTCTCCGTAATAATCCATTCTCGAGATGTGGACATTGTAAGTCTGCCCAGGAACGTACATAATATGTTCTCACTACTGGAATGGGGTGGAAATTAGAGTTTGTCATCAGTAGACCTGGGATTTTAAGGCAAATGCCTATTTTGTTCCTTATGAAATAACATGAAATTTTTTTTTAATGTGAGGACGTTTCATGATAAATCACTTACATTTATAGAGTTTTATAGTGCCCTAAAATGCCTATTTGGACCTTTAGAGCCTATTTTACTATTCTAGTGCCTAAAATGCCTATTTGTACATTGAAAATAAAAATCAACTTCTGTAATTTTTACACAATCTTATAATGGACATCCCTCAATGAAAAGCAGAACAGCAGAGGTGGGTTTTTCACAGAAACTTGATTATTCCAAACAATTGTCGCTAAAGCAATGGTGACTGCCGGTGGAGGGGGAGGATTAAGGGGGAAGGACTAATGTGTCAGGTCACCAGTGAAAGAACATCTATTTAAGTGAATATAGTTCGTGATGACTAATTTTGCAGTTAATTCTGTTAAGAATAGGTATACCACGTTTCTTGCAGAAAAAAAAAAGAAAAGACCATGTTACAGTTTAAGTGTGTATTGTAATGTTTTAAAGTCTATTTTCTGTCTATCTGCACATTTTAAAGCATATTTTAAGTGCCTATTTTCTCTTTTAAAAGTATATTTTCTTGTTTTAAAAGCCTATTTTAGGTGCCTAAAACTAATTCTTTAGAGCCTAAAATCCCAGTTCTAGTTATAAGTCGCGCATACTTTATCGTATTTTTGTCATATAATGTTCTTTCATTCGATAGGATCATTATTGCAAGTAAATATTATTGAAAAAAACAGTTCAGTTCTTATTCCCAAAAAACTTAGGTGAGGGTTTTCTTGGAATCTGAGCACAGTCTAAAAGTAGTCTATCAGGTACTGATATTCCGAAAATGCGATGTGATATCACTCTAGTAAGTGTTTACCCTGCACATTATACAGGGTGTTTCAAAAATACTTTTACAGACTTCGGCTATGGGTTCCTTAAACCAAAAGGAGGAAAAAAGTTCATAAGAACATATGTCCCATAATCCTTGTTTTCTCGTTAGGAACTGTTCCATATATTGGTACACTCATAACACGTCGACACACAAAACTCATAACAAATGCTTGAAGTGTCCTCCTCTTGCTTCTAAACATGCATGCACTCGTCGAATCGAGCATTTATTATGAGTAGGGTTCGGATGTTTAGGACCTAAAATAATGGAAAATATGAGAATATTATAGAAGACAAATTTCTCCGACACTGGGACTTGAACCCAGGACTTTTGCCTCTTCGCGCCAATGCTCTACCAACTGAGCTAAGCCGGAGTTCAATTCACAGCGCCAGATGGAACCTCTCTCCTATGACTGAGTACCCTAATGGTCTACCTCACAGACAGACAAGTTATGTCATATGCAGTACTGTGAGTCCACTGTGGGTTCAAGTCCCAGTGTCGGAGGAATTTTTCTCCTATAATATTCTCATGTAATGTCCAACAGAGACAATAATCTGTGGTTCATGAATGCTTATATATCTATCTTGAATGTTAACTGTACCATAACAGTGGAAGCCCGGTCACAAAAATCACTAATTAGTGTGCCTCACAGTACTGCATATGACATAACTTGTCTGTCTGTGAGGTAGACCATTATGGTACTCAGTCATAGGAGAGAGGTTCCATCTGGCGCTGTGAATTGAACTCCGGCTTAGCTCAGTTGGTAGAGCATTGGCGCGAATAGCCAAAGGTCCTGGGTTCAAGCCCCAGTGTCGGAGGAATTTTTCTCCTATAATATTCTCATGTAATGTCCAACAGAGACAATAATCTGTGGTTCATGAATGCTTATATAGGCTATCTAAATGGAAAATATGACTGCAAATATGACCTTAAAGATGACTAAATATGACCCAAAAACCTTAATATAACCTAATAAAAGAAGGTATTTAAAAAATTTAAAAAAAAAAGGAAGAGATAATGTGCTATTAACTTACTTGTTATTAACCCTTCCAATTCCATTTACAGTAAAACCAAAATATTCGTGACTCCTTTGCAGAAAAAATTAAGTCGACAATTTAGGGCACATATTGCATAATAGTGCTCTTTTAACGAATTTGTAACTGAAATATGAGGTTAAATTATAAATATGACCGAAATATGACCAAGACCATGAACATCACCGAAATATGACTTTATATGCAAAATAAAAACGGTCAGACTAGGATAACAAATGTGCAATTCATGTTTAATTTGTGTTAGCAGCGATTAAAATATTACATGTCATAAACATCCGAACCCTAAGAATATTATAGGAGAAAAATTCCTCCGGCACTGGGACTTGAACCCAGGACCTTTGGCTATTCGCGCCAATGCTCTACCAACCGAGCTAAGCCGGAGCTCAATTCACAGCGCCAGATGGAACTTCTCTCCTATGACCGATTGCCCTAATGGTCTACCTCACAGACAGACAAGTTATGTCATATGCATTACTGCGAGGCACACTAAGTAGTGATTTTTGTGACCGGGCTCCCACTGTTATTGTACAGTTAACATTCAAGATAGATAGCCTATATAAGCATTCATGAGCCACAGATTATTGTCTCTGTTGGACACTACATGAGAATATTATAGGAGAAAAATTCCTCCGGCACTGGGACTTGAACCCAGGGCCTTTGGCTATTCGCGCCAATGCTCTACCAACCGAGCTAAGCCGGAGCTCCCAATAACAGTGGGAGCCAGGTCACAAAAATCACTACTTAGTGTGCCTCGCAGTACTGCATATGACATAACTTGTCTATCTGTGAGGTAGACCATTAGGGCAATCGGTCATAGGAGAGAAGTTCCATCTGGCGCTGTGAATTGAGCTCCGTCTTAGCTCGGTTGGTAGAGCATTGGCGCGAATAGCCAAAGGTCCTGGGTACAAGTGCCAGTGCCGGAGGAATTTTTCTCCTATAATATTCTCATGTAGTGTCCAACAGAGACAATAATCTGTGGCTCATGAATGCTTATATATCTATCCGAACCCTAGTTATGAGTTTTGTGTGTTGACGTGTTATGAGTGTACCCGGTACCAATATATTGAACAGTTCCTAACGAGAAAACAAGGATTATGAGACATATGTTCATATTATGAACTTTTTCCTTCTTTTGGTGTAAGGAGCCCATGCCCGAAGTTTGTAAAAGTATTTTTGAAACACTCTGTATAACCTTAAAAAAGAGGTTGAATCGTGGGAGTGTGTGTTCCCTTGTCTAAACCATATTCGAAGCCGAATTATTCGCTAGGCAAACTTACACCTTCAGTTTGTGAATGAGACGAGCCCCTTATAACTACCCTGCAATTAATTTATTGGAACAAAATGTTTCAAATAAAAGTTGTTTTAGTCTCAGCGAAAAAATAATTTCTTCACTGTTAATAAAATCAAGTAAACTGATATAACAAACTGCCAGAATGATTTTATTTAATCAGTTATAACTGCAATTATGATAGGCTATGCAAAACAAAATAGGTTTTTTTTTTCAAATTGACTTCCAAGTTAAGCTCCAGATTAATTAATTAAGCAGGGCTTGCGGAAGAACAAAGGTCTATTTTTAAAAAATCAGATTAAAATTGTCCAGCATCAGCAGAACTATAGTCTACAGACTTGTGATATAATGACAATCGCACACTCACATAAAAATATAAAGAAAATGTCAAATTTGTCGGCTTCGGGATTTGAACCAAGGACCTCCAGAATGCGAGTCCAAGACGTTATCATCTCGGATACATCGCTCAGTTTAACGGTCTAGTTTGATAAGCATATGTAAAGGAATAGTGTTATTTGTCATAGCTAACTGTATTGCAACTTCCAAAGCCGTATATGGATATTCTAAAACAATATGTTGTCATGATAATTGATTTGCATTTGATAAATTCTTTCTAATACATTACCATAAAATAAGCAACCGATTTGATCCAATATCAATAGTCCTCTTCCCATGGACGCTATAAATGCGTATACCAAGTTTCATGAAAATCTGATGAAGCGTATTTGAGTTATCGCGCGTACAGATACTGGATGGACAGACATTTTCCCGTGCCCACACACAATCTCATAATACTGGCACTTAATAAACAGGGTCCGGAATGTGTGTAGGAAAAACAAGTGGTAGGCTACTTATAGCCCACTATAAGCTTCAACAAGCGCAAACAAGCGCAAAATGCTTCACCAAACACGTCACAGAGAAGGCAACCCAAGCAATAATGGCATCGCACGAAATAAAAAACATCAAAACCCTTAGCCTAGAGACAGCAATGTTACTATTCAGAGCAAAAATTCTTCCAATACTAACATACGGCATCGAAATCATCTGGCCACATTTAACAACAAAGAATCTATCCACCTTAGAAAGGGTGAAAGCAAACTACATAAAGAAAGCAATAGGAGTTTCAAAAATGACCCGGTCAAGACTCGCATATCTCCTGGCAAAGGAAACCTTCCTCGTAGAAGATCTCAGGACAAGCATACCTCTACCCAACACCAGCGCATCAGAAAAACTGCTGGCAGCACTGACAGGAAAAAGAGATGAAGTACAACCAGAATTCTATGGCACAGGAGCCATGATAGACAGATCATGGTCAAAGGCAAACTTCGAAATGAGACACGTCATTACAAGATTGGCAGTCCACGGGTTTCATCACCTAATGTGCAAAAACACACACTTCCATGAACCCAGTGTCGATTGTGAATGCTTACTATGTGAGAAACCGTGCGATCGGTACCATATCGAACTCTGTACAAAAAGAACAAAGACAGTATGTGAATATGCAAACATGTAAACTACCATTGTAAACTATCTTTGAAGTATGGCTATTTGGCTGCAATTTATTTATTATTATAAGCTTTAACTGCATTCAAAAGATTAATAAAATAAGATAAACTGATTTAACAAAGCGCCAGAATGATTTTGTTCAATCAGCGATAATTGCAATTATGATATGCAGAAAATACGTTATTTTTTAAATCTATTTCCGAGTTAAGCTCCAGATCGATTCATTAAGCAGGGCTTACGGAAGAACAAAGGTCTAGTTTGATACTTAGCATATTTGAAGGAATATGTATCTGTATCTGTATCTGGTACCCTATGATCCCCAGGTGGGGCGAAGGGGCCTCCAATGGAGGTTTCATTACTAATTTTGATATGCTTATTTTCCGAGAGAGGGTAGAGGGACAGGTGCTAAACCCATCGCCTCGCAACCCCCTCTGGAAACTAAGTATTTCTTGGACGTGAAAGGGCCGAGAAATTTTGTCCAGAGGCTCTAATTTAGGCTTGGAGTTCTTTTACGGGCCGTAAATCTACGACACGGGACCCCAGCTTAAAGTCCCTCCCGGAGGACTCCGTGTCCTGAAAAATCCATCGACCGCGGCCGGGTTTGATCCCGCGCCCTGCGGATCTAGAGGCGGGCACGCTACCTCTAGACCACCGCGGCCGACGAAGGAATATGTGGGTAGTGTTATTTGTGAAAGCCATCTGTATTGCAACTTCCAAAGCCGTATATGAACATTGTAATAGAATATGTTGTCATGAGAACTGATTTGTTTGATAAATTCTTTCTAATATATTACCATAAAATAGGCACTAAATTGGGCATTACTCCGGTACCGGTTAACCGATTAGCTTCAATATCAATAGGATTTTTCCCATGGACATTATAAATGCGTATACCAAGTTTCATTAAAATCCGATTAAGCGTATTTGAGTTATCGCGCGTATAGATAAACAGACGGACAACAGACAGATATTTTCCCGTCCCCCCACACAATCTCATAAAGTACCGTACTGGCACTTAAGAAATTGCAGTTAGTGTATTGGTTTAATGTATGCCAAACATTCTCCTCACTCTTTCGTTCTTATCCAAAATGTTTTTTTTTATTCTCAAAGGCTCTGTTTAGAGAAGAAACCTGACAACTGCTAGAACCCAGAAGTGGCTAGGAATTTCTTTTTTAATTTTATTAAATTGCAGTAATGTATCTGTGTATCTTTAGTTTTTATTATTTTGTATGAATAGACTGTATTTTTGTCACGGATATCGTAATTGGTTTCCTACCTGTAATGTTCATTATTATTATTATTATTATTATTAAATAAAAGTTAATTTAATATCTAGTAAACCTAAAGCAGGGTTGCCAGACCAGAAACGTAAAACAGTCGTACCAACAACTGAAAATAGTCGTACTCTAGTTAAAATCGTCGTACACTTTGCGAATTGTCAAGATGATGATGATAATAATAATATTAATAATATATTAATAATAATAATAATGATTGCCAAGTAAGGTACTCTGTACAGACATTTTTTCTATAAATGGTGGTAAAATTTGCTTTTATAAGGTCTATACCGTGCTACTGCTCCGCTCATGCATGCTGACTTTGTTGTTCACCGCTAATACTCAACTAACTGGTCTCTCGTAACTGTATATACACATACCCATTGTTGATGGTACTCTTTGCAGATGTTGCAGTAAGAATTAAAATAATAATAAAATATTAATACATTATAAACCATAAGAAAGTAAATATTTCTAAATATTATTTAAAGAAAAGTATACAGCCACTTTTGATATGCACGTGTCAACATATTATACTATTAATAATAACATAATTGGAATTTGTAAAAAGTTAATTACTGTAATAAACACTTACATTACATTACATTAATAATAACAATCATATTATGATTATTATGTTTGGTCAAAATAAAACAAAAACAATAAAACCAGCTGCTCTTTATCGGTATAATTTCTTTAGAGGTTTGGATTGCTTCGTTTTGCACACGTGCGGCTAAAATATAAAATATTTGGAGAAGAATAATGAGAGGAGTAGCAATAACAATACTACAATACAACTTAAGCGAGGTGCGGCACCGGCCAGTGAAAGCCTGTAATATATAAATGAACTGAGTTTTATTTGACAATGGCTATTATAATATTGCCATTCATATAGCGACATGTAGGCATATTCAAAATAAACTACGAAAAAACAAAAACTTCATGCTTATCCAAATTGAAAATTCTGCAGTAGATGGCTAAGAAATAAACAGAAAATGGCAATATAAAATGCTAACATTAAAAATAGTCGTATGAATAGGCATACGACACATGGTTGCGTCGTACGTCGTACAAATCTATGAAATAGTCGTACGTGTACGACTATAGTCGTACGTATGGCAACGCTGACCTAAAGAAGGAAAAGACAGTAACGTTTAATGGTAACAGTGAAATCAAAATACATGTTTAACTCCAACAATTCATTCTTACAATCACATACGACTCATTGTTATTTTAGTATTGCTTTGGCAATAGTTTTACGACTGGTTAATTTATACAAAATTCCGCACAATTCCGATTGCGAGATTTTTCAGTATTATTTTCTGCAGCTAATTTATTGTTTAAGCAAAGAAACTTCTAAGATTACCAAACATAATGTAATAATTATCACCACATAACATAATACTTTTAAGTATCTACACACGTATCAATAGGTTTGTATTTAACACAGAATTCCAATGACTGTTCTGTTATGAAATGAGACAATTTGAACTGGATGAATTCCCTATTCTGCGATGCGGTGGTGTCCAGCTGGGTGTTATCCTGCATTTTATGTGTCTTATATTTCACTATAACGTCAAGCCCTTAGTAGCTTTAGCCTATTCCAGTTATGTCTTTGTATTGCTTTAGTTATTATTGTTTATTGCCTGAGTTAATTAATTATTTGTCGATAGCTTCTCGAATTTTTCAAAGTCCCGTATCGTTTATTTGCAAAGCTACCTCTGACCAGTGCCAACAATACTCTGTCGTCATGAGAACTGTACATGGAATTTGATTTGGATTTGATAATTCTGTGTAGGAAGGTATTTCGTCTCCTCAAAACATTTTATTTTTGGCATTTAAAATCAAAATGTATAAAAATCCTTTCTTATTGATCATTTACATTATGAAACGAAGATACTGTCAAAATTCCAAGTCTCTACCTATTACAGTTTAGGCTCTACGTTGAATCTCTGTCAGTCAGTCAGTCAGTCAGTCATTAAGTCAGGAAAAACCTCTTATATCTCTATATACATAAAAGGCCTTTTCCTGACTGACTGACTGACTGACAGGAATCAACGTAGAGCCTAAACTATAACAGGTAGAGACTTGGAATTTTGACAGTACCTTCGTTTCATAATGTAGGTGCTCACTAAGAAAGGATTTTGCAAAATTTTGATTTTAAATGCCAAAAATGAAATGTTTTTGAGAATACTTAATCCCTTTTTACACAGAATTATAAAATTCAAATCACAGAACATATTGTTGCTAATGGTATCAGATGGGTTTGGAGAAAAAAAATGCAAGTTTGACAAATAAGAGAAGCTATCAATATAATTATTCATGTTATAAATAAATATTAAAGAATGTAATCCACGAAAATAATGCAGTCACATAACTTTTCTCTACCCTGGACATAGAGAAAACAATTCGAGGTATGGTAATATGGTATATTATTATATCGCAGGTTTTTGCTTTCTGTTTAATTTCATCCCCAAAACAGTTTTATGGTAACATGAAGAGTGAAAAATAACAATTTCCGCCTCGGTATTACAATTTTATGTTACAGGAATTTCTGTTTCTTCTTATTTGAACCTCTACCAGGCTTGCTGTGTACAAGCCAGTGGCGGCTATTCAGGTGAAGTAGGTGAAGTAGCACTTCACCAGTATTTTTCCTTTACAATACGTATTTTTAAAGTTTATTTCCCATATCACGAATGTTGGTTTTTACTATAAATGCATTTATGTAATTTTGTATTGCCCGCCACGAGTGATGTTAAAGGAGGAGGCGCCAGAGAGCTCTCGAGTCTTGCAAAGAAGCACGAAGCAGCCTTGATTCACTTCCCCTGTTCCATGGGTAGTCTGGTCCACTAAAAATGATGCTGGCTGATGCTACAAGCAGCATTTTTTTCGCTTATCCCACGTCCATGCTGAAGGGATCAGACTACCCACGAAGGTGTCATCCTTCGGCTTCATGATGCGCGCGCCGCGCGGTTACCACAGCAAGCTGCTATACAATGACAGTGTGTGGCGGGTTTCATACCTACTCCTCTTCTGCTAACAGCTCCATTAATAGCAAAGCACCAATTTCACTTCCTCTACCCGTACCAAAGGTAATAAATGTTCGAAATCAATGTTTTTAACATAAATACCTGTTTTGAATTCTCCTCTGTCCTATAATATTTTCAGGAACGTGTCTGTGTGGCTTGAGAACTAAACATCGTGTATAAATAAAACGTATTTGGATTAGATATCTTCTGGGGAGATTGACGACTTTTTCTTACTTTTATACGGTATCCTTATACTTTGAAGGGTAGTTATAAGCCAGCTATCGTTTGTACAAACTCAGGCTTTTAAGTCTTACATCTTTGGGCGAGGCTAGAACAGACTTTCATTCTTCACGATTTTATAAAAAAAAAACTAACAATTTTGTTTAAATTTTCCACACGATTTGCATAGACGCTAAAGAGCTAGAATTTTTATTTTTAACAATTTTCAATTAATTATTTAAAAGGTGTTTAGAAACAACCATATACTTCATTGAAGTATGAACGGTAGAGGAGCTTGGATTCTTTCTCATAAAATTAAATATCATTAACGGAAAAAAAATCATAGGCGTTCGATTCTATAGCACAAAAGTGAGGCATAGGGATGAGACTAGAAGTTAATTTATTTAATGTGTGTCACCATATATTAAGACTACTGTGTACTGTGATGAAAGCCCACTGTCACGTGTCACAACACTGAACCATCTTCGGAGATCGTCACCGATAGGACGCCATAGGACGACAACGTTGAATCACGACGTTTCATTCCTACAATGCATATTTTTTCATAGGCAATCATACGACATGTGACATATTAATCACTGCATATTAATGCCTTGAAGTATCCAGTAACGAGCTGAAGTTTATCAGATAAAATTGCATCTTTCCGACCCTTGCAAGCATATTAACTTATAAGATAAACAACAGTCATTGGTCGATATCCGAGGCATTGCTAAAGATTATTAGTCAATTTCAAGTCCGCATCGCATGAATGGAATATTCTGAGTAATCTGATTAGGAGAATAATAATTACGATAAACATCAATAGATTCGCGGCGGAAAAGCAGGATCGAATTTATCTAATGAAACTCATAATCCCGATTGGGATTTATTAAGAGTATTCCGTGAATAAAATGTATCAGATTTTATAAATAATAACTATATTCTTACCCGCATTGTTTAAAATCAAATCATCATTGTGCCAGCTGTCAGATCACGACGTAGGCCTACTAAATGAAGGATCAAAAATGTTGCCAGACAAGTATCTTGTTTAGCGAATATTTCAATTCAGAAAGAACCTTTACTGCAGCTAGAAGAAATGCAGCCGTCCTATGATGATATCACCCACAAATTTGCAGCCATAAAGGACTATCGAAGGATTGATTTGCTATACAAGACATAGGTGAGTTCGGTTATTAACGTAAGCATGTGGCATTTTTTTCCTCTTCACCTAATTTTCCGGCCACGAGCCGCCACTGGTACAAGCGATAGGATGCAGAATTTTACATCCTCTATGAGCCATAAAAAACTATATCAAGCGTTTTCTGAGGGAATAGTTTGAGTGCAATAAGTCGTTCTTCCTATTTCAGATTATAAATACCTATATAAGGACCTAGAATTTAAAAATCGAAAGTCCTTCTTAAGTTCATTTCCAATTACAAAATAAAAAACCCGGGCGACGCCGGGTCTTTTAAGCTAGTAGGCCTACTGTATATAGAGATTGTAATAGATGCAAGTAAAATTCCATTTGAAAAAATAAAATCAGGTAGACTGATATAATAGAGTGCCAGAATGCTTTTGTTGAATCGGTTATGATTGCAAATATGATATGCAAAAATTAGGTTTTCTTAAAAATTGATTTTGAAGTTAAGCTCCAGATTAATTAATTAAGCAGGGCTTGCGGAAGAACAAAAGTATAGTTTTATTAATTTTTTTAATCAGATTAAAATCGTCCAGCAACAGCAGAACTATAGTCTGCAGACTGAGGTAAAATGACAATCGCACACTCACATAAAAATTTAAAAAAGTAAAACAAAAAACAAATTGGTTGGCTTCGGGATTTGAACCAAGGACCTCCAGAATAAAAGTCCAAGACGTTACCATCTCGGGCACCTCGCTCAGTTTAACGGGCTAGTTTGCTAAGCTTATGTAAAGGAATAGTGTTATTTGTCATACCTAACTGTATTGCAACTTCCAAAGCCGTATATGGAGATTCTAAAACAATATGTTGTTATGATAACTGATTTGCATTTGTTAAATTCTTTCTAATACATTGCCATAAAATAGGCACTAAATTGGGTATTATTCCGGTACCGGTCAACCGATTTGCTCCAATACCAATAGGCTTCTTCCCATGGACGTTATAAATGTGTATGCCAAGTTTTATGAAAATCCCGTAAAGCGTATTTGAGTTAGGGCCTATCGCACGTAAACACACACGGACAGATAGACAGACAAGACATTTTCCCGTCTACCACACAATCTCAGAAAGTAGGATTCTGGCACTTAATAACTTCATCCCTTTCAGTGAGTGTGCAGAAATAACAACTATTGAATACCAGTAACGTGCACTGATGTATTTATAGTGTTTGTTGCTTTATTTATCTGGGCAATAAGTAATAACAAGCCACTCCCGTCTTCAGTGCACGCGATAAAATCGACTCCATAATAATTACAATTAATTGCATTTTTAATTACCAATTTTATGGTGGCACATACCTTATAAGCTTGCACGCCCCGGGTTCAGTCACCGAGCGAAGGGAGACACTCATCGCCATATATAGACTTGAGCTCTCCCTAGGGAGACAAGATATGTCTCAGATACATTCCGAGTAATTGGACTTGTTTGTGAGATCTGTAGTATAATAGAATAGCTTGAGTGACATATTGTTTTTTTAATGTTTTCGTGTGTGCGCTAACAGAATTATTTCGTCTGAAATAAATATAATTATAACTAACTGAAGTAGCCTAATTATAATGCAGAATAAGGTACAGTATTTGTCCTCCCATTCCACATATAATAAAAAATCTTGCTATAAAATCCCGCCCAAATAGCTATCGGAGAATATCTAATTAGTAGGGCAAGACATTTTTTTATATGATGGTTAAAAGATAGCTCATATATATATATATATATATGTGTGTGTGTGTGTGTGTATCATGAAATAATTGATTAAATAAGGACAATTTGTTTTTTGCATTTTTCTGCTTTATTTTGTACTGTATTTCTCGTCATTTTCAAGAGATAGGTCATTTTCGGCATTTTTAGGTCATGTTTCAGTGGAGGTAGAAAGGAGCTTTTCCATGTACAAATCGTTACTTTCAGACAACAGACAATCGTTTTTATTTAAGAATCTCCGCCAAGTGTTCATAGTTCATTTTAATTCAGGTTTATTGTAAACACCACAGCTGTTTGTCTTGTAGAAATAAAGATGTTTTTCTTTCTTTTTAAAAGGAACATATGTGCTAGGGGCAATTTGATTGGCAGGCCAGTTCAGAAAGAATTTCTTTTTCACTAAGAGTGTCCAAGTAATAGACTATTAATTTTTTTAGTTCTTTAGTAACAAAATAAGTGCGTTTTATATTGTAAATTCATATATAATGCACTGTCATCCATTAAATTGTTCTTAGCAATTCATTACTTTAAAAAACTAATTATAAGTAATAATTTTAAATTTATTGGTCTTTTTTTTATTTCGGGTCATTTGTTTACTATTTTTATTTAATTAAATACCCTGTCCTGCTAATTCGTAAGCCTATTTTTGAGATTTTAATAAACAAGTTGCACTTGTAATGACCAGTTATTGAATAGGCCTACAATGAAAATAAAATGTAAAAGTAAAGTTATGCGTATGCAAGCCAATGAGGCACTTACGGTTCCGGGAAGTTGAGTTAATTTGTAGACATTCGGCACTTGAAGGTGATAAGGTTGTTAACCCACCAGACAGGCTTTTTTTTTTTCTCCAGGATTGCTCCTGCTGCTTATTTCTGTTCAAGGCTAAGTCGACCCCAGGACCATAGTGACACCATATGGATTAGGACAATAGAAAAGCCCCAACAACTTCATGGGAGATCGTACCCGCGACCCTCGGTTGTAGCTCGACCAACTACGCTACGACGCAGCCTATCCCGACATAAAATCTAGTAAAATATATTTATGAGTGAAAAAAATTAAATAGAATTTTTTTGGAACTCCATATTTGACTGCGATCATACCAATAAGCAGTGTGTATCTTTTTATGGATCGGTATAATAATATATTCTTTCCATTATTTATATTCTTTTCATTTATTTATTATCGCCATATCATAAGAACAAGTTTATGCATCTCTGAGTTTAATCTATTTCCACCTGCTTTATTTAATTCTGCTAGAATTTGGATAACACCTGGAGATTTGTAATTTTTAATTTACCCATAGCTGTTTCTACTTCCGTTAGGGTCGGTTCAGCAACCAACGGCTCTGCTGTGAATATTTCGCTTCCTACACTTTGGACATCTTCATGTACATTTTGATTAAAGAAATGTTTCCACCTATTCAAAGTATTATTTGGAGCCGCGAGTATAGTGCCACCATTGTCGTTAATTATGTTTGTTCTAGGTCGAAAACCTCTCTTGAACACGTTTATTCTCTTGTAGAGATCCCTAACATTTTTGCCTTTACCATTTTCCTCTAATTATTTTACTTTTTCTTTGCGTTAGTTTCTTTTCTTTCCCAGCGGTTCTAGAGGTTTCTAGTTTAGCATTGTTGAGACTCGGATTCTGCAACCATTGTAGTTTTACCTGTAATAATATTTTTTCCTTTCTTTACCTGAGTTTCACCTCTCCCTTTTTGGGACATTTAAGCGACCAAAGTCGCCCGGGCCTTACAGGGCCGCGACCTGTCGGGAGAGGGATTATCTATGGATCACATACATACTTTTTGACCGGACAGCCCAATGCCGGGGCCACCCTCGAGACAACACGAACACATAGGACGAGACACACCATTCACACACACACACACACTCCAAACAAGGCGAGGATGGGATGAAGATGATAATGGCGGCCAGATGATAATCTGGGGACCACAAAGGCCTAAAGTTACTCGACATTTGTCTCACAGGTGAGGAAACACCCCAGAAAAAAAACCCACCTAGGTAACTTGTCCCGACCAGGATTTGAACCGGGGCCCGCCACAGCGGTGGGCTGCAATTACAAATTAATATAGCAATATTACATGCTAATATTATGAAACAGGGCCCAGACCTAGGAATATGTATTCAGGTAACTAATAGGCATTTCTGTACTATTGCTACTGATAGTGAACCAATTAAACTCATATCATTTTTCCATTCACGTCATGAACATAATTATTAACACATGAAAAAGTTAATGGTTTCAAATACAGTTTTACTAATTGGATGTTAAAACGATTTTCCTTGTTGCTATAATAACAAAGGTATCATGGTTATTATTGCTATCGTAATATCTTGAGTTAGGCTATTCTTGGATGATTTGTGTTTATGCTGTCGTGAAATTTGTTACGAGTGTTTCGCAAATAGGTACTTGCCATAAAATATAATTGACGAGAACAGCTATACTGACGGTATTGTTTCACATATGTATTGCATGTGTGGTCTGAGGAAGGAATGCTGCTGCTTTAGGAATGCTCTCTTGTCCTGGTGATTCACTCCTCCTCGAGACCACTGCTGCTGGTTCAATGGTAATGACCATGGCAGAGGACAGCCGACAGTATTTCTTGGGGGTTAAGGTCAGTACAAAATATCTACGAGAAAATACATGAGTAACAGTTAAGGGGATACATACCGCTTTCGGTGAAATACATAAGTGAGAAATAGGTGATTTTTTATTTTATATTAGACTGTATTTGCCTCCTTATACACTCTGATAATAAAAATAAACACACTACATTCTGTGACACTGATATTTATGTGTAAAGCATTAAAAGACCATTAAAATACTCGTATATGTACAGATTAAAATGAATCACAAATTACACACAGGTCTGTGCTGTAAAAACACTAAAATGTGTATATAAAATGAATTTCCCTATTATTGTGAGTCTTTGCACCATACATATGATGGGATTGCCCAAATGTTCAGTTACTTCATAGTCATTCGCCCAAGTTCCGACTCTACAACACAAGGTTAGTAATAGCCTAGTCCACACATAATTTAAAAAAAAAACACTTATAAAGACTAGTTTACCTCTTACGTTAGCTTTTACTTTAATTTTTAACAGGAACTGACGATGGCGTAGCTATATTGCGCCGAAATGCGTATTCAGTATCAAAACAACACTGCAACACACTGGGCACTTAATCCTGCAAGAAATTAACAAAAATCAACGAGCCTGAAGATTTGGACATTACCATCATTTTGGTAATTTTTGTGGTCTTGGTCATATTTTGGCCACATTTATAATTTATCGTCATATTTAAGTCATAAATGCTGTAAAAGAGCACAATTATACAATGTATGTACTCCACGATCGAGTTAAATTTGAAATTTATTTCATTAATTTAATGTTTATGCAAAATTAATAGGTAACTTAAATTTTAAAATTAATGCAATTGTTCATATTTTATAGGGACACGCAAGATCTACAAAATTTTATGAGTATTTGGAGCTGATTAGGCGAGCAAACAGGAGCAATTTCTTAAAAAAAAAAATATATATGTATATATATATATAGAAGTTAATTTAAGTAAAACTGTAAAAACGCATAATAAAGATTTGTTTATCTAAGCCTCCTGACTATTCTTCCAAATTATTATTTTCTGAATTTAACGTTTTCACCATAGACCAAATTTACAAGTACGTCATACTCGACTATTTTCATAAACATCGTGACAATTACAAGTCAGAATCTCACGTAGGCCTATATATCACGCGAAGGAATCAATTTAATTTATTACTTGAACCAAAAAATGTTACAACCGCTGGGGCTAAGCACTGTTCAAGTTTTGGCCCAATTCAATTCATATTTTATTACCAACCATCCTGATCTAAATAGCTTAAACAACAAACAATTTAGGTCCAAAATTAGAAAATTTATATAATTATTACTTCTGTTATCTACTAAGTTATTACTGTTATAACATTTTTCATATTAAACTTTAAAATTTGGATAGAACTTAATTTCTTTGTTTTTTACTAAAATGTGAACAAATAAATTGTTATGTATTATTATTGTATTACCTCGTACCTTTGTATTGTAAATATAACATGTTCTAACCTTTTATAGGCCTACATAATATTTTGTCATACTTCTCCAAATTATGCATTGTTTTAAGTAATGCTTCTTCGGGTGGTGTATCAACTTTTGTATGTATTTTTCGTGTAATTTGGAACAATAAATTGTAATTGTAATTGTATTATTGTAAATCGCCAAAATTGTTAAAAAGTTATTATTGTATCTGAATTCTTGTGATGTTAGAATTTAGTGTCTTTAAGCGTTTTAAATTAGAACTTTTTTTTTTTTGAAAATACGTTATTTTATTGGGTCATATTTAGGGGTTTTCGGTCAAATTGAGTCATTTTTAAGGGCATAATTGCAGTCATATTTTCCACTTCGTTGGATCATAAATATCCGAACCCTAATTATGAGTATACAGTACATAGCTAAATAAATATCCAGTAAAATTATGGACACCTGTCAAAGAGGGGAACGCTTCACAAAGGTTTACTAACTTAGTCATGGTCATAATCAGGGACCGGATTCTGATAACCTAAAAAAAAAAGTGGAAAATATGACTGCAAATATGCCTTTAAAATGACTAAATATGACCTAATAAAATAACGTATTTTCAAGAATTAAATATTCCAATTTTAAATATTTAAATGCACTAAATTCTTACATCACATGAATTCAATAAGATAATAGCCTACTTTTTTTAAACAATTTTGTTGATTTACAGTTTTACTTGCAATGAGCTTCTATTTTTAAAGAATCTGCTTCTGTTTGCTTGTATCATCAGCTCAAAATACTCTTAATATTTTGTAGATTTTGCGTGTCCCTATAAAATATGAATAACTGCAATAATTTTAAAATTTAAGTTACCTCTTCATTTGGTATAAACATTAAATTAATTAAATAAATTTCAAATTTAACTCGACCACGTAGTGCATACACCGTGCTCCTTTACCGAATTTATAACTGAAATATCACGTTAAAGTATAAATATGGCTAAAATATGACCAAGACCACAAAAATGACCAAAATATGACTTTATATGCAAAATAAAAATGGTCCGATTAGAATAACAGGCGTGCAATTCGTGTTTAATTTGTGTTTGCAGCAAGAATGGAGGTCAGGATAAAAATATGACTTGTCATAAACATCCGAACCCTAGTCATAATATTAGTATTATCAGAGTCAGAATACGATTTTTATTTTATATTTAATTTATTCTACGTTAAAGCATTTTATACGGTACCGGTACAATACTTGGACAGAATACTGATATCTGTGAAATACGCGCGTTTTCCATGCAGATGTTGTAGTGAACAGTGCAATTAAGTTCCTGTCATCTCGAAGCTGACAGAAATACAACCTGCCCAACAAAGTGATTGCACTGCTGCTTATGGAAGCCGCGCTCTAAATGGGAATATTGCCGTATGTGATAGGTTTAGAAACAAGCAATCAGTCAGACCATCACATACGCAATGCACACCTGTGTGAACTCGCATCAGCTACTGCAAAGCAGGTTCCTGGTAATTCTTGTATCGCTAAATACAGTTTTACTTCGCAGCTGTGTTTTCTGCGGAAACATCCGCGGATTGGTAATTACCTCATTGTACGTGATTCCTCTTCTTTCCCTTACTTTTACCTTTCCCTTTTAAGGACGTTTAAGATACCCAAGCCGCCCGGGCCTTACAGGGCCGCGACCAGTCGGGAGAGGAATTATCTAAAAACTAAAACTTAAACTCCGTGGCGAAACGTCACTGAAGGGACAAGGCCTACCACCTGACCACTGCGTCATCTACCAAAGGCAGCTGGCAGGATTGGGGGCAATGTGGTCAGCATGCCGACACCATGCCTTAATGGTGGTTTCCAAGACCGGAGCCGCTACTTCTCTATCAAGTAGCTCTTCAATTTGAATCAGGAGGCTGGGTGCACCCCGTTTCAGAACTCCCTCTATCAAGTAGCTCCTCAATTTGAATCAGGAGGCTGAGTGCACCCCGTTTCAGACCTCCCTATCTCAGAACAATCCGAGAAGTTACCGAGGATCGAATCCGGCCCCACGCAGATGGTCGAGGGATTATCTATTGGATCACATAAATAGTTTTTTTGACCAGAACACGGAGGGCCTCCCGGGATGAGAGATCTGCCCATTGCCGGGGCCACCTCCGAGACAGCACTAACACATAGGAAGAGACACGCCTTTCATATAGGCCTACACATGCTCACTGAACAAGGCGAGGATGGGATGAAGATGATAATGACGACCAGACAACAGGGACCAAAAGTTACCCGACATTTATCTCAAGGTGAGAAAAAATCCCACCTAGGTAACTTGTTCCGACCAGGATTCAAACCGGGGCCCACTGCATTTCCCCTGCGCCACAGTGGTGAACGTAAGTGATTGTACACTAAGCTACATTATATGATTATTATTCTATACGGTCACCGGATTTCTTTTCTTATTGTCTTTCATGATCTAGTGAAGATAAAAACAGTACTTAAGACCATGATTCGCTGTTTTTAGGATGAAAATATGATTACAAATGAACTATTAAATTATTTTAATACAATTATATAAAGAGAAATTGCGCCCAATGGGCATTGTAGGATGTTAGTCCTCGCTGCAGAAAGATATCAGAGATTCACTTCTAAGTGCACAATACATCACATGATATCTTTCACACTGCTTTTCACATCGCACACATATGCATCCTATGTCTGGCTGGTGGAACTTCTTTACTTTGCACAGCCGGTGGTGGAAGCCATGCACCGCGAAGCGCGTTACGACATGTCTGAGCTCGTAATTTCCTCTTTTCCACTCGTCGTTGGTCATAGCGTCCGTGCTGTAAAAATCACTCCAAATTTCTCTTTTCTTCAGCCTTAGCCTCTCCAATAATTGCTCATATCCTGGGGTGGATGGCAGTAGTAACCTATAACGGAGCTCTTCAATAAGGAACAATTCCCCGGTCAATTCATAGGCTAGTCTTGAGGGGGTAAATTTAGAAACACACAGGATCTTCTTTAGAAAATTTGCCTTCAGTCTTTCCAGCTGTTCTAGATTACTTAATTTCAGGTGTGGCCAAACAATCTCTAGACCATATGATATGATAGGTATGATCTTTATCTGAAAGAGTTTCAGTGCAGTTTTGATGGATAGCCTATTTAGATGCCTTATGTCGCTCATAGCTCTGATCCCAGCAATTACTCGGTCATTGATGTGGCAAGTGAATACATTTCCGGTGGCTTGAAATGTAACTCCTAGATACTTGAAGTCTGGTACACATCTCAGAGGCCTTCCTTCTGTATAGAAAGTTGCTGCTTTCCCTCCCCTCCTAAATGTCATAGTCACCGTCTTTCCTTCATTTAGATCTAGTTCGTTCTCCTGTAGCCATTTCTTTACCAGGTCAAAAGCCTTCTGTAGATCTTCTTGTGACTCGGAGACCAGCACCATGTCATCCGCGTACATATACAGAGTGACATTCTTAGGGATGATCTTTGCGATCTCCGCCATAGCTATGATGAATAGCACTGGGCTCAGGTAGCACTGGGCTCAGGGGATCCCCTTGTAGTACCCCGGTTGTCTGTTCTATTAGTCTCGATGTCATAAATCCATCATCTATTACTATGTAATTTGAAGCTAGCATGTTTCTGATGAGTCGCTTTGTGAGCCGGTTACCACTTACTAGGTTTTCCATTTTCTCGGTTAGGATTTTCCTGCTGATGGAATCGAATGCTTTCGAGAGGTCAATAAAGATTGCATGTAGCTTGCCCTTTGTGACTGCCAGTGCTGATTCTATCTCCGACTGTAAGCATTGGATCGCTTGAGTGGTGCTCCTTCCCTTTCTAAAGCCGAACTGAGCCTCTGGTAGTTTGTCGTCGACTTCGCTGCTTAGACGCTTGCATAGGAGTGTGGTTAGTATTTTAAATAGTGTGCACTCGAGCGCGATGCCCCTATATGAGTTAGGGTCGTTGATGTCCCCTTTTCCCTTATACAGCATTTTGACTGCTGATTTCCTCCATTGCTGTGGGATAGTGCCCTGTCTCATACATTCGTTCATGACAAAAGTAATTGCTCTTCTCAGTGTTGGTAGTCCTTGTTTAATATTTTCGTAGAAGACCCTGTCTGGGCCGCAGGCTTTGTTGTTCTTTGCCTTTGTTATTGCCTCCTCTATTTCTTCTTCTTGAAACATTTCTTTTTCTATTTCCAGTTGGGCCTCGATATCCTCATTCCGGTTGTTAATTGGTCGGGTGTCTCGTTTTTGCAGCAGCTCTCTCATGTGCGTTTCCCACCTGTCTATTGGTATGCTGCCGCCGTACCTTGGCTGACTTGGACAAAGGGCTTTATATGGGTCTTGTTGGGCTGTGTCTATTAGTTTTTGTTCTTCTTCTTTCTGATGCATTATTTTCCTTTCTTTAATGAGATTCTTGTATTCTCTTCTCTTCCTGGCATACTCCTGAAGATGCTGTTCGCCTTGTGATGTTAGAGCTACATGACGTGCTTTCAGGGCGTTCTTCCTAGCTATATAACAGGTTTCATTAAACCATGGTTTTTTCTTCTTTGTTCTAGATTCCGGGACATCAGCCCCTTTTAGTAGTCTTTGCAGTGTGGACACGGCTCCATCTAGATTGCCGTCTAAAGCTAGTTTTGAGACTATGTAGTTGTCATTCTCGCAGATTTCTTCCTGCAGACTCTTCCTTGAGGTCTTTGGGGTTTTCTGTTCCCCTTGGATATCGCACTTTTCTATTTGGAAGGTACTACTCACTAACTGATGCTTCCTTTGTACCGTTGGTATTACTTCCTGGCCTTTCGTTTTCACTCTGCCTTTGTTCGTGAAAACCAAATCTATAGTGCTAGACCCATTTTCACAGATATAGGTTTTGTTCTCCTTCTTATTCACCAGTGATAGTCCCTCCTCTTCAAGAAATGTTATAACATCTCTCGTCTTCTGCGACGGTATGTCGATCCGGCAGTTTAGGTCTCCTGCCAGAATAATACTATCGTTTCTTTCTGTGGTGCTTAGGGCGGCACTAATCTCATCGATGATTTGGTGTGAGGCGAGGTCCGGCTGAAAGTAAACACATATTAACACGCACAGCTTCGTTTTCACAAGTACATTGTCTGTTTCGTGGCTTACGCTAAAAGGGGCGAGTTTCGGTTTTAGCAGACATGCTAGACCTCCTTTTGGTCTGCCTAGTGGCCCTTGTTCAGCCATTCTGTGAACTGTATAGTGTTTAGTGGCGCACCAATCTACAGTCTGAAAAGTTTCTACCAGTAGTACACTATCATAGTCATCAAATATCTCCTCGTGTGACAAGTTTATGACACTCTTTAAGCCTTCAACATTCCAGAGCAGCATGTTCAGCTCGCATATTTCTTTCTCTTCCTTCGCGGTCCTTACCTCTGTCCCCTCTTTAGTTTGGGTTACGTTATTATATGTCTTGCGCAGAGCCAAGATCTGCTCCCCTGTGGTGTCTGTGATAATACACTTATTGATCCGCGTCAAGATCTGCTCCTCTGAAGCGTCTTTGAGGGCCTTGTCTGATCCGAAAGGGCCGAATTATGGCTCCCCGTGGCCAGAATCCTGGATCTTCTGCGTCCCTCAGAAACTCGATGGGGAATCCCAGCTTATAGGCTTTGTATGGACCTAATGACCTTAGTTCCTCATATTCTACGTCCTCCGTTATCCCTTTCTTTCCCAGGAAGTTCCTGATTTGTTCTTCTGTATTAATAAACTTCATTATGAAGTTTTGATAATTTCAACTAGTATAGTATATTCAAATTTGTGGTAAATGTTCCACCTATATACTAGTAGTTTGTTCGTACACCATATATGCTTGAATCCGATTAAGATTGTTAGAAGTTATTTTTACTTTTATATCTTCTAACCTAACTTAATATCTGGTATTTAATTAAATATTTTCAGTTCTTTCATAAATACTAAACTTGTTGTTATTTGATGTAATATAATGAGATATATTAGGTTAGGTTAGAAGAAAATTTTATTTCACAATATAGCACTTGAATTTTGTTCAGATATTTGTTCTGATCTAATTCATTTAGACATTAATATGTTTAACAATTGTCAATTTTTATTTACATGTGTACAACATTCAAATTTATTCAATTGTTTTTAAAAACTATAATATACACAAATTTCATTTAAAATAAGTTATTAAAAACAGTATTGATTATTTTATAAAATTATAACCTTAATATTCTAAAGTACATTTATAATATACACAAATTTCAATTTTAGGTACAAAGTTGATGGTGATTTCACTGTTAAAGAAAGAATGACTTTCAAGTATAGAAATGTGAAAGTTCGTAAAAATTTTATTTTGAATTTAACCCATAAACTTCTTTATGGGAGTCATATAACATATGTTATCTTTTTAAAATGATTATTTTGGTATAATCATACACAGTGGTTATTGAGTTATTATATATAACTCTTGTCGTTTGATAAAAAATTTTGCATTAAAATAAGTACTTATATATTAATTTTAGTTTAAAGAAAACTGAGTCGTAAGCTTCTTTGTAGAAGTTCATATAAATATGTTAACTTACATACGATTAATTCAGTATAGTTGTATACAGTGCGTGTTGACTTATGTCTTTTGTATAACTTCTTGTTGTTGAACACCTTATAATCCAAATATTTTATATATTAAGCTTATTCGTTTTAATTGTGATAGTCTTTGAAACAATTTCTTATAAAACGTGGTTATTATTTTCACAATCTTTTCATAAATAGTAGTTCGTATGTATTATTGTTGACAAACAAGCGACTCATATATTATTATGCATTTAGCCTATACCGCATTTCGTATTGGTACGGTTCATTGTTGTTCTGCGATTCAGGCAGCTGTTGAGAATTTGACTTTAACAAATGACTGACTATACCTTATTAATCATACAGTATTTTTATTTCATTTCATATAATTTAGAGAGCTTTTACTAAAAAAAAATATTGTATGCATCACCCACGCAAAATCTTATCTAGTATTTCTATACAGCCTACTACATTCGTCCGCTAAAGCGTTATTTTGCGTAATTGATATATAAATAGCTTTTATTGTTATTAACTATTTGCAACTCATTGTCTAGTTCATGTGACGTAACGATAAGCATCCATAATATAAATAAACTGTTTGTTATGCTACGTTCAAACTGAGGAATTTGTTTTCAGGAACAAATACTCCATACTAGTCCCAGATACATTTCCGTGATTCTTGTATCTGGATACTTATCCCACGTACATGTTCCTTGGACAAATATCCCATGTGAGTGGTTATACTGAGGGATTTGTCAGGCACAAGTATGACTTTAAATGCAGAATGTTTGCTTCTTTCTGCATTAAAAGTATCGACGATTCCCCCCCCCCCCAAAAAAAAAGTTTGTAACGGACAACACTCAATTTGCAAAAGGAAATGACAATATTATACTGTGCTAATGATGATCATATCTTCCGTGCTGTATGGTCATGGTCTAAGGTTAATCAACCGTTAAAAAGCGGGATTTATGTTTATCTGAGCAGTAAATTTTTGAATTCTGAATTTCACGGTAAGAATGGTTTATTAAATAATGATATTTCAGTTTTAAAGCTGTGTTCGGTCACATAATTTTTTGTAAATTCAAAATAGCTTAACTTATAAACCAGGAGCCTTGGAGTCATGCTGTCCGGCAGGTGACATAGCGACACCGGATAAGGTGGATTGAATATAATCGGTAGAGAACGGATGTCGTGTATACTGCCCGCCTTATTTCTCCGAGCTTGGCTGCCGTTAGAATTCTGAAAATTCCAGAGGAGAAAATGGCATTAGCGGGTGGGGAAGAAGGTCAACCGGTGAGAAATCATCCCTTACTGTTCGTGCAAAAACATACGGTCATTTCAGCAGCCACGAGAAGTGTAAACATGTACGAAGCTAAACCACAATACCGATCATTTTCTTTCTACTAATAAATTGATTTTAAATAAGTTTATCAAAACGTCCTGTAGCTAATCTCCTAATCAGTGTGTAGTATCGTAATACTTTAGTAGGTATAACTGTGAGTACACGCATGTTTTTAGTTTTGCCTTAGTTGTATAGCGACCAACTTCTATCTCTTTCTTCCCTCTATCCACCCTCTGCAACGTTTAAATTTCTGTTACGTAGGCTAGGCTCGGAGAACCAATTCCCAAAATATCACTTTGCACGAAATATCCTACTGACTGTATAAGAAATGGCTTTTCTTTATATCCTATCTGTGCGTAAAGGCTATGTACTGTAACTCGCTTGGCTCATTGGGGGCTCCGCTCCCAAACCCCCACTGAGGTTCTCGGGAAAGGTTTTTGGAATTTTCCTGCGGTTTACAGCCTAAAAGTTATATGTGTACCAAATTTCAGGTTTCTACCTCATCTGGAAGTGGGCAAACATTATTGTCAGTGAGCCGAGCCGAGCCCTTTTTCGGGGGTTTTTAAGGCTAAAAATTGAAAGAATAAACTTTTTGGAACTTTCCTGTCGTTTACAGCCTAAAAGCTATATGTGTACCAAATTTCAAGTTTTTAGCTCATCTGGAAGTGGGCAAACATTAATTGTCAGTGAGCCGAGCCCTTTATCGGGGGTTTTTAGGGATAAAAATTGAAAAAATTAACTTTTTAGAATTTTCCTGTGGTTTATAGCTTAAAAGTTATATGTGTATCAAATTTCAAGCTTCTAGCTCATTCACTTCTGTAAAGAAAGTTGAGTAATCACTGCTTTTGTATTCGGCAGGAGGAGATCGCAATGAAAACCAACAAATATATTTTATTTTCAATCGTGTCTTTTAACATGTAAGGCGTACAACGTTTCCTCCTTCGGACAGATAAAGAATGAGGTTATGTTGATGGTCGTGGCCCACACAAGCTCGTGTAGGCATATTGCTTGATTGTGTGGCCCACCCTCGTTTTCCAACTTAACAGCGAACTTACAAGTCAGAGTGGGATCGTAAATAAACCAAGCAGTGACAGCCAAGATATCAATACTTCCTATAAAGGGTGTCCGTTGAAACCGTGCATGAGGTTTCAGGATTACGTAGATATTCCACAGGGCTCGCATTTTGTGTAGGATTTCATTCTGAAGGAATTCTAGGGTAAAAGACAATATAAGGTAAACCTAAAATATTTCGTGGTTTTAAAAAGTCACGTTAGAACTCAGGTGCCATTTTATGACAAATATATTTTAGATATGTAGACTATTAGTTAGAGGAGATTGCCCCGTTGCCGGTCAACAAGTAGTTACACATTAAGACGCTAGATAGTAGCAGAAAACAGTTATGAAGTGGTAGACGGTGTTTTGGTAACGAGGCCTGACCGGCAACGGGATAATATCCCCTATATTAAAGCTAAACTCTATGGTGCTAAATCTCTGTAGAGACCTGACCTACCATCCGACCGCTCCGTCATCTACTACAGGCAGAAGGCAGGATTGGGAGCAAGTGGCTAGCATACCGTCACCCAGGAACGTTAGTGATGGTTTCCGAGACCGGAGCCGCTACTTCTTAACCAAGTAGCTCCTAAGTTTGAATCACGAGACTTAGTGCACACCGTTCCCGGTTTCCCTTCCATGAAAATATACGAGGAGTTACTGATCCTACGGATCCATAACCAACAACGATAACCTTAGACAACTTAGGCGGTCTATTAGTAAGATAAGCCCTAAACGATATATTTCTCTCTCTCTCTCTCTCTCTCTCTCTCTCTCTCGAATCCTATGCCCCATGTTGGGGTGAAGGACCTCCAAGTGGAGGTTTCTGTTTACTTATGTGAATTTTGTTACGCTTATTTTCCCAGAGAGGACACCTCACAACCCTAAGGAAACTAAGGTATTACTTAGACGTGAATGAACGAGAGGCTCTAATTTAAACCCGGAGGACTCCGTGCCAAGATTTTTACGTCCTGAAAATCCCATCGACTGCGGCCGGGTTTGATCCCGCGAACTTCGGACTTAGAGGCGGGCACTCTACCTCTAGACCACCGCAGCGGTCTATATATATACACAGAGGCTATATACACACACATATATATACACATATATATTTACTGGTATATATATACACATATATGTGTTTTAAAACCAATAAAAGAAATATTCCATGTTTTTTTATTTTAGATTTTAGATTTTAGGCTGAGGGTAGGCTATATCGCAGGATATTTTAGCCTAACATGAACACATTCACAATAACAAAACTAACAAGGAAAACCCAGGGAAATGCTAGGCTGTAATACTGCGAAAAAAACTAGAACTAGAACTAGAGTCACATGACTCAACTACAGCGTGTAATGTCAAGTTATACGCTCTAAATCGAGTGTACGGTAGAAGGCTAAAAACTATGTAAAACTATAATCAAATTTATTAGCAGAGTTTCCAGCACATTAAAACATATCTGGAATTTACATAGTTGTTCCATCTTGAAAGCACATCATTGACACGGCCGGTAAAAAAAATATAGCCTACTGTACAATTATTTACATCGCGAAAAGGGAAGGAGGCTGTGGGTTCGAGTCCCGCCTCGGACATGGGTTTTTATATGTAATAAGAAGAAATAGAAAACAAGGAAAACAAAAAGGTAAGCAAGAGAAATATTTAATGAAAATTGGCCTATATCCAGCTAAGTCCACCGCTGTGGCTCAGGGGATGCGTTCGCTCCTCTCACGCAGCGGGCCCGGGTTCGATTCCTGGTCGGGACAAGTTACCTGGGTGAGGTTTTTCCGGAGTTTTTCCTCACCTGTGAGACAAATGTCGGGTACCGTAACTTTAGGCAGGCCCTTGTGGTCCCCGGAAATCATCTGGCCGTCATTATCATCTTCATCCCATCCTCGCCTTGTTTGAATGAGTGTCTGTGTGTGTGTGTGTGTGAATGGTGTGTCTCGTCCTATGTGTTCGTGTTGTCTCGGAGGTGGCCCCGGCATTGGGCTGATCACTCATCCGGGGAGGCCGTCCATGTCCTTGTCTGGTCAAAAAAGTATGTATGTGATCCAAAGATAATCCCTCTCCCGATAGGTCGCGGCCCTGTAAAGCCCGGGCGGCTGGCTTGGGTCGCTTAATTCCTAAAAAGGAGAGGTAAAACTAAGATAAAGAAAGAAAGAAAGAGAGGAGGTAAGCTCCGAAAAATCTTATTCCAACGAAATCCGGTGATAGACTCTCACGACCAACGGTCGTGATGAAAAAAAAATGACTAAGAAATATGAGGGTGTGTTTAGATCAGCATACAACAGTATAAGAAAACATAATAGCAAAACTCCTGCAGTATTACAACCAAGCGTAACCAAACTGAAAAACACAAGTAAACAGAATAAACCAGAGCAAAACACTTGAGAACACAGGTAGGCCTAACCATAGAAAATAATTATGAAGATTCACAAGGAATCATATCATGGAAGGTTCAGTATGTACATATCCTTTACGAAAACCTGGAACATTGTACCTAACTTCATGATAATAATAATAATAATAATAATAATAATAATAATAATAATAATAATTCTTTATTGCAACCAAATGATCATATTATTATGAATGTAGCAACGGTGGAATGATATACGGCAGGGGAAACAGGAGCAACCTGAGATAACCTGCCCCGACCCCATTTTGTCACCACAAATTCCACATGGACATACCGAGAATCGATCCAGGATCCCAAAGGTGGAAGGCAAGCTATCTAACCATGGGGACAACTTCATGACAATATATTTAGTATTGTGCCTCCACATACGCAGTTTTGAAATAGTCATATTTTAATAAATTACATAAGTTACTCACGTGATGGGGGTACGCCGTAGCGTAGTGGTTGAGGCGCTGCGCTACAAACCGGAAGGTCGCGGGTGATTCCCGATGAGGTCGTTGAGATTTTTCAATTGGCCTAATTCTTCTGGTGGCACTATGGCCCTGGGGTCGACTCAGCCTCTAACAGAAATGAGTACCAGGAGTAATTTTACTTTAATTTAATTTTTAATTAGTCGTTAACAACACTGACCTGCTATAGACATCGTCAGGTAGGCCTAAATAAATGTATACAATACAGGAATAAATAAAACAATAAATCAGGAAACCCAGACTATAAAGTTATATTCATTTGAGCCTCAAAAAACTCTTGCACAAGCAGCCAACGATGTAAATGAAACTTAAAATGCTTAAAATCTACATTGTGAGCCACTTGGGGCAACTTATTAAACATGGAAACTCCTAAATTTTTACACCAGTTTTTCGATTTAGCAAGTCTCACATGAGGCACTTCAAGAAAATAATTAAATCTCGTAGAGTAGTGGTGCTTCTCTGATCTATAACCATACTCGGCCGGGTTTAACTTAATCATAATAAGAGTATAAAATATATACATATTAATTACTGTTAAAATTCTTTCTTTTCTAAATAACGGCCTACAATTGTCATCATATTTTGCTTCAGATAATATTCTAACCGATTTCTTCTGTAGTACCAGAACATTATGAATGCTGCTACCGTTGCCCCAAATCTGAATGCCGTACCTGGGGGTAAAGGCGGCCGGTGCGTAAGGCTGACAACCTTACCATCTTCATATGCCGAATGTACAAAATCTGGGAGCCTCAACCTCCTGGAACCCTCTGAGCCTCCATGGCCAGTATAGGGATCACTTTACCTTTACTGACGTGGTGAGTTTTACATAGATAACAGAAAATTTATATTTCTCGATTCGTACTCGTGAGTGATTGAGACCACTTGTTGCAATTACTCACACTCATGATGTGACTTCGCTAGAGACATTGACGAATTTCACTTCCGTAGTCGTAGAATGATTATCAAGAAGAGTAATGCGTCTTTCGTCTCTTCACTAAACTACTAAGATAAATCACAATTCCAAAATATCCAGAAATTTTTACCAGAAAGTTTTTAACAATGTATGATTTTACTATCGTACAAGTGACAGTTTACAGATAAGTAAATATGCTTAGTTTTTAAAGGTCAAATTACATCTAATTAACATCCATGTCATAAATGTTTGTGTATATATATATATATATATATATATATATATATATATATATATATAGATAGATATATAGATAGATATAGGTAGATATATATATATATATATATATATATATATATATATATATATATACTAGCTTAAAAGACCCGGCGTCTCCCGGGTTCTTTATTTTGTAATTTATTACAAGAGATATTACAAGAGGTATTACATTTAGTAATACACCCGAATGAGCAAAGAGCTCAGAGGGTTTAATTGGAAATTAACTTATGAAGGATTTTCGATTTTTAAATTCTAAGTCCTTATATAGGTATTTACAATTTGAAATGGGAAGAACGACTTATTACACTCAAACTATTCCCTCAGAAAACGCTTGATATAGTTTTTCTGACTCATAGAAGATGTAAAATTTTGCATCCCATCGCTTGTACAGTGCACAGCAAGCCTGGTAGAGAAATTCCTGTAAGATAAAATTGTAATATCGAGGCGGAAAATTTTATTTCCCCACTCTCATGTTACCATAAAACTGTTTTGGGGATGAAATTAAACAGAAAACAATATCCTTTCATACTTCTCTCTCCAAAAACCTGCGATTTAATAATAGGCCTATACCATATTACCATACCTCGTATTGTTTTCTCTATGTCCAGGGTAGAGAAAGTTATGTAACTGCATTATTTTCGTGGATTTCATTCTGTAATATTTATTTATAACATGAATGATATTGATAACTTCTCTTATTTGTCAAACTTGCAACTTTCATTTTTTTTCCAAACCCATCTGATACAATTGGCAACAATACGTTCTGTGAATTGGATTTCATAATTCTGAGTAAAAAGGGATTAAGTATTCTCAAAAGCATTTAATTGTTGGCATCTAAAATCAAAATTTTTCAAAATCCTTTGTTAGTGAGCACCTACATTATGAAACGAAGGTACTGACAAAATTCCAAGTCTCTACCTGTTATAGTTTAGGCTCTACGTTGATTCCTGTCAGTCAGTCAGTCAGGACTTTTATATATAGAGAGAAGAGAAGAGATAACTTATATAGGCCTATATACTAAAATTTCAGTTTATTATTATATGTAGCCTATTTTAGAAATATTTAGGATTAGGTTTAGTTTATAGATGAACGAATATCATCATACAAATTTACAATTTTTCTCTACAAATATCACATGAAGAACCAACAGCATAACTTCACCATAAAATTCAGGTTATGCTATTAGTTCTCCTAATCCTCAGCACAGAACAACCCTGCAATCGTTATCCTTCACCATCGCCACCTCTCCCACACGCCATCAGAGCATGTAGGACTATTAGTATTAGTATTAGTATTAGCCCATAATGTCCCCGAGGGGCACGGGCCTCTCTCCTGGGAGAGGTGGCTTGTGTTCGCAATCCCGGTTAGCCATTCCGGGAAGGATCTTCCTATTATTACTTATGCCTATAGTCTATCATTTATGGTCCGATATGTAGTCTATCATTTTTTTTTTGTCCTATATATAATTCTAGCACTATACACTGTGGGTTTAGGTCTTCGCTTTTCGGTCGTGCACTGCTTTCCTGCTCCTTGCTATTTACTGTCCTCATCCTGTGTTGTTTTGGATTGCTGTCTTGACTAGAAGTTGCCATTTTCCTCTGTCTTTAGCTGTGGTGGTCCATCTGTTGCCGAAAGTTGCCCTTAGTTCATCCGACCACCGTGTTCTCTGTCTTCCTACTTTCCGTCTTCCCATCCTTGGTTCCCATGAAGTTATTCTGTGAGTCCAGCGAGCAGGATCTTGTCTCATTATGTGTCCGGCCCATCTCCATTTTAGGTACCTGCTGTCGTTTCCTGCATCTGTTATTTGTGTTCTTCGTCGTATTACGTCGTTCCTTATTCTATCTCTCCATGTGATGCCCAGCATTTTCCTTTCCATTCTAGTTTGGCACGTTTGGATTGATTTTCTATCTTTTTTAGTTGTGCTCCAAGTTTGTGAGCCATATATCAGCGCGGGTTGTAGGACTATATCATCCTTCAAATGTAAATTACCGTACTAAATTATTTGCATAAGTACCGTAACCCTGAAAATGCTTAGCTTTATTTTTTATTTATTTATTTTTAATTACTTTACCTTACAATAGTGATGTCAATTTGTGTAACCTTAACTCAATATGCTAATGCTATATTTCCCCCATTTCTTTAATTTAGGTTTTATTTTATTTTTAATTGCATCGTAAGAAGATATAACTTCCACTTATTACTAAGGTGTCTATTTCTTTAAATAATTATTAATGTATCTTAAAACCTCTTTTATTTCTTTTGTGTATTATCACCTATGAGATCACTTCTTGTTCTTCTTCTTCTTCTTCTTCTTCCTTTCCAAGGATTGGTAGTTGTCCCGTTCCGCGCCACTTATTGTAGCCTATAATCAATTATTTTGAGAGTTGTTTGTATTTATTTCTTTTTTTCTGGTTGAGTGGAAGATAAGGCCTTACGAACTTAACTCTGCCAGGCAAAATAAAACATTATTATTATTATTATTATTATTATTATTATTATTATTATTACAGTAAGTTATAACTCCAACTATCCGGATTAATTGGGCCAGACCCCATCCGGAAAATCAAATATCCGGATAACTGAACTAAATTGTACAGTACTTAACATACATAAAGTGTCACATCGTGAACATATCGGTGGCTAAAAGGGGGAAAGGTAATCTGCGCCACTTCTACCTTTTCCCCAACCCACACGATGTAAACCGCGCCACCGACATTTAAATGGGTCACCGTCATACTAACGCACTAACGTTTTCCTTTCCACTTCTCCAGACTTAGGACTGGCTATAAAATTCCATTGATGTGGTTAAAAATGTTAGGCTTAGTAGCTTTGTCATTTTTAAAAATGTTAAAAACAATACCCTAATCTTTTTTGCATGAACGCTTCGTCACTTATAAAATTGTTAGAAACACTATCCAATTTTTTTTTTGCATGAGCACTTTGTTCTCATATGACGCCTTCTTAATAAAATCAAAACGGGATATTACATTGCTTACATAATTATTGTTCTCTCCACTTTGAGTAGGCGAGAATACTTGTCATTTATTTTAGCTGTTTTTCTTACAGGTATCCCTTATTCAATATTTCTCAGTTTTATGTAGGCACTTGTTTGGAACTGGTGAAGTGCATCTAACACAAGGAAGATGTTGGGAGGAACGTGGTAGAACATCGAATTATATTTTGCGTGAAATGACCTACATATTTCCGTGGCGCAGTTTACATATCTCATTTTTATTCTATTTCAAATTAGGCGTCAACCGTGGCGCAGACATTCACCCGGCTAAAAGTTTTGCTTTTTCGCAAATAATCGGCCCTCAAAAAAAGTTTCCCGATGCTCGCTGCAGCAAAAACCACTTGAATAAAGCCTACAAGCGATTCGGATAATTGCCGGACCGTATAGTTGGAGTTCGGATAATTGGACTACTGTATCTTCATTATTATTATTATTATTATTATTATTATTATTATTAATATTATTAACTTTATTATTATTATTATTGTAATTTATAGTTTATTAGCATAACGAATGAACAATATTCACGGAAATATAGTTTGTGATAAATTTAAGTTTATTATTAAATTATTTATTATTTATAAAACTTTGTAGGTTCTCCCGACGAATACATTGTAAAAACTGCTCTCGGGTTTCCAGTCGGGTAGTTATAGATGTGTACTCTAAGCTTTCGGCGACTGTCTGCGTCGTCATCTTCGGAGAAGTGAGGTCCAGAGGTTGTGGTGTTGTATATATACCCATGGCAGGACTAGTCAGATGCAGTGGTGGATCCTGATTGGTCGGTGGAAGTAAACGATCTCTCCTTCCGTGATTGGAGCAGAGAAATAGCAGGTTGCCAGGAAGCGGCCAATTGGAACCCTCCGTCTCTATTGATGTTATTTGGGTTCAGTCTGATGTGAAAGGCTTCTTTGATGAGACGGTCCCATAATCCCGGGGTAGAAGCCAGTACCGCTGTGTTGAGGTAGTCCAATATTTATTATTTATTTATTATTTATTTTGTTGGTTATAACAGGCTCTTTGCCCGATTACCAGTTTTACAACACTAATGTTATATGTTTAATGTAATTATAAAAATATTTAAACTAATACTACTACTAAAAGAAAAACATAAAAAAGAAACACATGCAATATGAAAATTACACAGTGAAGGGAAGAGATCAAAACATAAGTAATATAATTGTGTTGGAGGAAACGAAAGACTTAAATAAAGAAAATGACATTTTAACTATCACTTTTTTATTTTTACTATTTTAAAGTTTTTAAATGTTTATCACAGGTAGGGTAAATCCGGGTGAGATGGCCATGCTTTTTTTAATGCTTAATAACTTGAAGGATTTTCAAGATAATTCGTGTGCAAAATGTTCAATTAGGTCCTTGGATATCACATTCTCATAGCATAATTTTTTATGGAGAAAAAATTTAATTTAGGGTGAGAAATCCCAACATTTAAAAAAATGGTGCGTTGGCCATCTCACCCGAGGTGTCAGGGGGAGATTGCCATAGGACATAGGGGTAGTTTTCGAAGGTAGAAAGTACAGGTAAAAAAGTAGAAATACTAGTTAGCTCTTCTCCAATAAATATATACAAATAAAATAAACTTAAGTGCCAAATAAGTTATCACAACGTAAAAATAAACATATTTTGGAAAACAGAATCAATTCTGAGTAACTGAAAAGTTCTGATACATTTCTGAAAAGATAACTAAACTCTACTGCATGCCACTACTGCATGAATGGCGGGGAAGGGCATACCATCTAACCTCTACATCATTTATCTCCGTCTTTCGACTTTGTTAGTTGATGACAGGAAAACGTAAATATGAAAAATAATACAATATTATGGAGCCACCTTTGGCATAGAAACATGAGTCCAATCCACTTTTTAAGCACATAAATAATTTTGAAAATGAATTTAATAATGTATTTAATTAGGGGTACACTGTCAAAGTCGTCTCTATTTACATACATCTTTCCGGATTGGATTTTCAAAATTGTTTCATTAAGGTATACGTATTAATATGTTCGTTTATGTCAATTCCCTAGCAATAAAAATAAATAAGTAATTGAGAAGCGATGGAAATTAGTCTTAAATGAAAATTTTTACATTTCGCGTTAGAAAAAATCAGAAGATCTTGAAAATATGGCTCTTAAGTTGTTGGCCAACTCTCCCGGAAAAGAAGTGGGCCATCTCTCCTATTTGTAAAGGTGAGATGGCCATACTCAGTAGTTAAAAATTGAAAAGTTTAGAACAGAACACGTAATACAAGTGAAGAATATAAGGTTCACTCACCTCACACAGTGAGTATCGTTTAACTGTTAGTAATAATGTCGGACTTCTGCTTATTTCATTCCACATACAAAAAATAAATGACCAGTTAGAAAACAGTAATGTTAAATCAATCGCAGATTTCTAATTATAAACAGCGCAGGTGTTCAACAATCGACTCTTAGTACCAAAAGCTTGCCGCCTACCAAGTTACGTTCAAATATGTTTATCGGCCTTGAAATCAGAGCGATTGGTCGTCTCCCCCGCATGGCCGTCTCTCCCGGAATTACCCTATTTTTAAACAGCTTATTTTTGGTATTAAATATTCTACAATGCCCATTTTGTGCAATTGATTGTATAGACGGAGTACACTGTAAAGAGGAGAATTATTGTGAGAGTCAGTGTTTGATTTTGTAATGAAAAAAAATTATGTAATTTTCAAGATTTATAATGTGAAACATAAAAGTATATAACCTGTAAAGTTGACATACAGTATAATGACAACCTCCAGTATTAATTTTTTATGATAGCTGCCTCTGATTTAGATTTCAGTTATAGATTGTGCCCTTTTCACATGTTAAAAAGCGCATTAAAGAGCACATTCTGGTTAAATGGAACAACAACTGGCTCAGTGCCACAACAGGATTCGTTACTGGGGATATTTTCTTTCCGACGGTTGAAGTACGTCTTAGAAGTTTTGTTAAATCTGACTTTATAGTTACCCAATTTCTGTCTGGACATGGGAAGTTTGGCTCCTATTTCGAAAGATTCAAAGCGATATATGTGTCGAACATCTTTTATCTAACTGTCCAGTGTTTGAAAGAGAAAGACACGTTTTAAAAGGACATTTAGATTATTGTAAACTTCTTGACGCTACACCATTATTTTATATTCCTAATAAAATGCTGTTCTAGACAGTTTTATTATTTTCTTTACGTAAATAATCGATTATAGTTTAAAGTTACCAGGGTAATTGGGTGTTAATGCTCAGCATTGCTAGTTATAGGCCTAGAACGGCATGGTATATCATAGCCAAATAGAGAAAGATAAATATGTAAATTACAAATTAAGTTTGTTAAAACTATAACCCTAAAGTACCTTGTGGTAAAATAGGGTTCATAAAACTGTATATTCAATAAATAAACTATATATATATATATACTTTTTTTTTAAGTGAAACTTCTTTAGCCGCGGTAGGGGTAAATCGAGAGTTTGTGTAACGCTCAAAATCGTCACGAAATTAGTGTTACGCTCAAAATCATCTCAGAATTAGTGAGGTGTGACAGAACGGACTGCACAGAAAGCAATCAACTCAATGATTAAGCTTATCCAAAATTTAAAAAAATCCAAAAATTCAAAATTTAAAAAATCGAAAATTAAGAAATTCAAAAAATCCATAAGTTCAAAGAACCAAAATTTAAAAAATCCAAAATAAAAAAAACAAAATTCCTAAATTAAAAAATTCAAAGATCCAAATTTAAAAATCTTAATTTAAAAATATAAAATTATAAAATTTAAATTTAAAAAATTAAAAAATTCAAGTATCTAAAATTTAAAAAATTAAAAAATCCAATAATCCAAAATTGAAAAAATCAAAAAATTTAAACAAGTTTCACTTCTGTTGCGTGGCGTTCCACGCACACTTTTTTTTTAAATTTTAATGTGAAGTCTGTGAAGATCTGTCACTCCTTGATTTCAATATGACACGTGTGAACGATAAAAACATAAGCATTTGTTGATTGAAACCAAACACTTTTTACATACCAAACACTTAAACAAGACACCGACCAGTGCACGAGAAAAAAACACAGACTCAAATGTCGTGATACGTTTCTAGCTGTATTCCTAATGGGTGTCCCGCTGAGACCTTACTGAGATGTCACAGGAACCCTGTGGTGATTAGAACAAACAAAACCTAACCTGTTTTTTGTATGTCTATTTCAGTCGCTCGAGGGATCATCATCAGAGTTCTTAAGAACTTACCAGGAGTAAAGTCTCCGCACGAGGAAGCAAAATGTATCGTCAGACCCATCCAGTGCTCAACCCCAAGAACATAACCAAGGACAAGTGAAGAAAATGCATACTTTTTCATGGGCGTCCATACCCGGGGGAAGGGGGGGGGGCACCAAATCGACAACATAGAAGCAGAATCCATAGTGGATTAGGAAAGGAGGGGTTTCGACCCCCAAAAGTCAAAACCTAAAATTTTATTTTTGTATTTGTAAAAAAATATTTATTAAATTAAACAAGATTTGTTGGTGTGATGAATATGATCCAACAGTTATTTTGTTTTCATAACATAATGAGTACGCCTATTATTTCCATTGTTCCATGTGTTATTTTACTTGTCTCTAAGTAGTAATAAGTGTTATAACTTAGTAACGATTTCTTGTTTAAGTTGCCATGTCTTAGAGCAGCGTTTCTCAACCTTTTTGAACCCGAGGACCTCTAAAATGTCTAAAAAATTTACGGACCCCTAATTTTACATCCCATTTTTAAAAGAAGGCCTATATTCTTAATATTTGGGGTACTAAGTATAGGTCATTATAACTAAATATGTGAAAAATTTTACTTCTTTACTTTCCACTTGCTTTATGATATTTTTTAATTATGTCTGAGGACCATCTGCACCATCTTCGCGGACCACCAGTGGTCCGCGGACCATAGGTTGAGAAACGCTGTCTTAGAGCATACCTGAGCAACTGAGGGGAAACGTTTTAGTACCCCACCCATGCTGTGACGTATGAAACCTGCTCTTCATGTTCAGTGTCACGTCGAAACTGCTTTATTCTGACGTCAAGGGCGACTGTAGTGGGAGACATTACCCCACCGCACAGTTTCACAATGTGCACCAGTTGGGCACCCGTGTCTTAGAGTGTAGTAAACAAATTTGCTAACTAGTTTTTCAGTGCTAAAATAGCGTAAAATGTGATTTTCATTGGTTCAATATTTAAAAATTTTCCCGAGGTGGTCCCCCACTTAGGTAATGATTTCTTATTTACATTGGCATGTCTTAGAGCATACATGGGCATTTACTGGTTCGCGAACCACAAGCGGTTCTTGACCTTCCAGCATAAGACACAAGATGGCATTGCGGAATTCGGTGCACGTGGTGGAAATATTCCCATGCATGAGTCATAATCTCTTTGCAAGCAGTGTCGGGTCGCGACACAGTTGCGATTGGAAAGGCATTATAGCACATTCTAAGCCTTTGTATGTTGAAATAATTGTACACGTAAAAGAATAATTAAAAATACAATATTGTTTGTATATTTGTTTACTGTAGTGTAAATTATAAAGTGAAATTAATGTTTCCCTAAGAATGAGCAACCGCCACTGCACTTATTGTCTGTTTGTGTCTCCATCTAACCTGTCCTTTTCGAACTATATGTAGTTTACTAACTTTGCGGGTTGCGTGTCAATGGATAGGAGTTTGCCCATGGCTGTCTTAGAGTATGGTAAACACAATTCTTAACTACTTTTTCAGTGCTAAAATAGCGTAAAGTGTGATTTTCATTAGTTCATTATTTAAACATTTTCTGTAATATTCCATACCCCCAACCTTTCGACTCTCTGGCTACTTCAATGTTGCACTTATTATATTATGGTATTATTAATCTCTCTCTCTCTCTCTCTCTCTCTCTCTATATATATATATATATATATATATATATAAAAGGCTTTGTCCTGACTGACTGAATGAATGAATGACTGACTGACTGACTGACTGACTGACTGAATGACAGGAATCAACGTACAGCCTAAACTATAACAGGTAGAGACTTGGAATTTTGACAGTACCTTCGTTTCATAATGTAGGTGCTCATTAAGAAAGGATTTTGAAAAATTCTGATTCTAAATGCCAAAAATTAAATGTTTTTGAAAATACTTAATACTTAATTATCAATTCCAAATCACAGAATATATTGTTGCCAAATGGTATCAGATGGGCTTGGAAAAAACAAATGAAATGAACTTTTGACAAATAAGAGAAGTTATCAAAATAATTCATGTTATAAATAAATATTACAGAATGAAATCCACTAAAATAATGGAATCACATAACTTTCTCTACCCTGGACATAGAGAAAACAAAACGAGGTATGGTAATGTGTATATTATTATATTATATCGCAGGTTTTTGGAGAGAAAAGTATGAAAGTGATAATGCTTTCTGTTTAATTTCATCCCCAAAACGGCTTTATGGCAACATAAGAGTGGGAAATTTCCCGCCTCGATATTACAATTTTATGTTACAGGAATTTCTGTTTCTTCTTATTTAAACCTCTACCAGGCTTGCTGTGCACTGTACAAGTGATGGGATGCAAAATTCTAGATCCTCTATGAGCCATAAAAAACTATAAGTTATCAAGCGTTTTCTGAGGGAATAGTTTGAGTGTAATAAGTCGTTCTTCCTATTTCAAATTATAAATGCCTATATAAGGACCTAGAATTTAAAATTGAAAATCCTTCAAAAGTTAATTTCCAATTACAAAATACAAAACCCGGGCGACGCCGGGTCTTTTAAGCTAGTACAGTATAATATTACAAAGTGGACCCAAGAAGTTAAAGCGACAAAAAATTAATACATTTAAAAAATCCCCTCCCCCTAGAAAATATCATATGGGCGCCCTAGTACTTTTTCCTTCATTTCAATAGATGATTTTCATGAGAGGAACTTATCAGTAGGGCCCGGATTCTTATGTAATTACATATTCTATTCCCCTACTAGTAGACTATTAAAAAATTTAAAAAATGTCGGCTATTGGAGCTTCTGATATGATTATTAGTTGGGTTTCATTTGACATATTTTTACATATTCATATTAATATTACATATTTTACATATTACGTAACGTGTGTAACATTTTTTGTACATAAAATCTAGGAAATTATAAAATTATAATGATTTTATTTAATACTTTTTTATTTTTTAGTGACTAATAAAATATTCATCTAATAATAATTAATTATTATTAAATTAAACTAATCTAATAAATTAAGACAACTACAATGAATTATGAAGAATAGTTCGGGAAGATGAATATTGTGTTGATGGAGACACTTTGGTCCAAATATTTGGTATGTAATTAGTAGGGCAAGGCATTTGATGATTTTGCATCTTTTTTATACTAAGGTTAAAAGATAGCTCCAATGTATATAAATGTATATAATTAAATAATTAATTAAATAAGGGCAATTTGTTTTTGCATTATTTTGCTTTATTTTGCATATTTCGTCATTTTTCAAGAGATAGGTAATTTTTTGGCAATTTTTCGGTCATTTTCGGCATTTTTAGGTCATTTTCAGCATTTTATGTCATTTTTGGCATTTTAGCAATAAATCTTTTTTCTTTCTTTTTGAATGGCACATATTTGCTAGGGGCAATTTGATGGGCATGCCAGTTCAGAAAGAATTTATTTTTCGCTAAGTTCTGTAGTATAAATTTACTGATTTCTTTAGTAACAAAATAAGTGTTTTAAATTGCAAATTCATATATAAAGCATCGTCAAAAACTGTATTTAGCAATTCATTACCTAAGAAAAAACTAATTATAAGTAATAATGGTAAATTTATAGGTCATTATTTTAAGATTTCGGGTCATTTTTTCACTATTTTTAGGTCATAAATGCATTTTTTCACTATTTTATGGTCATTAAATGCCTTGCCCTAGTAATTAGTTTCATTAAGTGACTATTATTGGACATGAATTAACTGTATTACCGTCACATTTTAAACCGGTACCTGAGGTATGTTGACCACTTCACTTACTTGTTTCTAAAAGTGCCTGACCTCTTCTTCCTGACTGCGGAAATAAGTTTCGATGTTTCCGCCCTCTATGTCAACAAATCACAGGTTCATACTTACGTGCAAAGAAGGACCAATGAATACAGAAACGAGAGCTCTGACAGCATTTCCCGAACTAAGCTCTGATAAGTAAAATTAAGAAATTAAGAAGGTGGGTTCATTTAAAAAACTACATAGGCCTATATGGATCAAGTGCTTATATCCTACGTAAGTAAAAAATAACTCGCAATGTAATCTGCCGTCATTAGAGACCGGGCATTAAGCATGAAGAAAGTTCAGCCTGCAAAATAGGTGGAACTGTATTTTACAAACAACTTGTAAGCCGTGCTTCAATAAATTATTAGCCTACAAAAATCTGATCCAGGAGATGAGTAGAAATATATTAAAAATAAAATTAAAGTAAAAGCATAGCCTATATCAATTACAAAAAATCCCTTTAGGCAGGCCTACAGCTGAGGTAGATTTCGAAGTGCTTTTGGTTTAATTTATCGTCGCTGCGCAGCACTCTTCTTTTTTATCCTTGGCATGACAAACCCGCAATAATAACTGCAAAAAAAAGAGGAAAGAGCCCTTTTCAAACATTCAAATCTCGCCTTATATGAGAGCTATCGAGAAACTAGTTATTGATTTGTAGAGTACTCATCAAGAGCTTTTCAACGATACACCACAACACGTGGTTTCAAAAATTTCTAATTTCCATCCCCCCACCCCCACCCCCACTCGTACCCCCAAAACCCCCGAATCGTTGGTGTCACTGTGAACTCCATAGGGAGTACTCTAATTTATTCAAACAAAGTTTCCCTCTATACTTCATAGGGGCCGAGATATAAATTTTTCAAAATTTCAACCCCCTCCCCCGATCCCCCCTTGGCCAATTTTGCTCATTAACGAACTTGTCCGAACTATTGGGCCTAGAAATAACAAATAAAATTTGGTTCAGATATCTTTAAAATTACGGCCGCTAGCACGTATAATATTAGCACGTAAAGATAAAGATATATATACATAGCCTATATGTATATATATATATATATATATATATATATATATATATATATATTTAAAAAGAAATTGAACGGGCGGTTGTTTCGTACTTAGGGAGGCATCAAACGTAAAGATATGAAGGAATTTTCCCAAAATCATGACATGGTTCCGATCCCAATAGGTAGATTTTTCTTCGAAATCTACCTAAAAATGCTATATTTCCTGACATAAAATATTTAGTAAAGTTCACTCTCATCAGTTCGCCTAGGCCCCCCCCCCCCCCATGTTTGCATTATATTTGCAGTTGAATGAAATAATGTTTTAGACTTTCTAATGACGACGCTTGCTTTAACTGAAGAAGCAAATGTTCAGTGTACACACACAAATATATATATATACATATACAGTATATATGTACAGTCAACCCTCGTTATAATGTCCCTCTTTACAGTGCCACCCTCGCACTGTGCCAATAAAAGCAAGTGCACGGATCTTCTCCCATATAAAATATATAAGAAACCTCGTTGCTGTGCCAATGAGTATAGACATTAAAAAAAATATATATATGAATTGCAGTGATCTTATTTCAGTTGCAGAATTCTTCTAAAACTGGCAGGAATGTTAGAATGATTATTTAAGAAACATACTGTACTGTATTTCCAAGAAGTGAGTGTTCCCCTGCCACTAACTGTAAATGTAGTGCCTTGGAATGATGAAGCTATGTTTAAGAAATCGGACAGACAGCCTGCATGAAGGTGGAGCAGGTAGAAAGAGTCCTTCATACAATGACACATTCCAAACTTTCACTTCTTTCAATCTAGTGTCCATTCAGCTGTTAAACACTACACTACAGTTACTCAGTTACAGTTAATCACTTACATGGGCCCACATGATTTTCAACCCCTTTGTGTACTGTAGCACTGGACATATACTGTAATAAATTAAGTTACAGTACAGTATTTTATTTTGTGCTAAAGTTCTCTATTTTCTTTTTAAATATTTTTTCTTTCTTAATACACTACAGTAAATTATTATTGCGCTGTATTATACAATTTTTATTTTAAAAATTAATTCTCGTTTTAGTGCCATCCTCAATTTGTGCCATTAGATGTTACAGAACGGATGGTGGCATTATTTCGAGGGTTGACTGTATATATAAATAATGCCCCAACACACCCTACCAGATATGTTTCAGGTAGCCGGAAGCATAAACGAAATGTGATGTGAAGCTTTACGATAGGGGTTGACAGTAAAACGAATTCATAAAAATCTGACATGAAATTCACATAACTTCCTTTGCACAAATAAAAGTTAGCATCTTAGTGCAATTTTCTCTTCATGTAAATTGGCTGTAAAAATGAAGATAGTGTCGTTATCACATCACAACGCATCCCCGAAGGATACGTAACCCAAATAAAATCTGACAATCTAAATAATGCATAATTTTAAGCGAGTTGTAGAATAATGTTGTTATTAACAGGAACTCGATTCATTTCATGAGACCTCTTAATTCTATCGCCACTAGGATAAAGTAAATGTAATAGGCCTAGGCCTATAATATGATACATGTGGTAAAATTATTTTGTTTTGCTCGCCTGAAGGAGCTCGTTTCGCAAGCATAACCTCCTCCCAAATTAAAATATATGTTTTTAACACTCGGATCATAAAATATTTAAATAGTTAATGTTGGAACATATATTAGATAGTCTAAGTTCTTTTAACTTGGAGAATGTGTCATGCTGTCATACATCAGATCACCGAAATTTAAAGAACATTCGTGATACCGGGATATAGCCTAATACTTAACCCTAAACACCTAGTCCTGAACGCGGGAAAGAGATTTTTCACTACTGTAAATTACATGAGGCTAGAGACTTACACTGCGGAACCGATTCGTGAAACTTCGGCTACACCACACGAAGTAAGCACATGTCTACCAGATAGTTTTGCAAATGAGAGGTAGGCTAATTAAATAAATCGATCCGGTGTTTAACTCTGAGATCGATTACAAAAATTCTAAACAGTAATTACTATATTACCTGAAATATCGATTAAACAAAGACGCGCCATAGTAAGTAAAAAACACGCGACTTCATTTACGAGTCATAAACATAAAATAGAAGTTTTCAAATTTATTTGATAAAGATAGGGGAAAACTGTGTTATATGTGGACTAGATATATTAATTGGATTGAAATCCTGTAGATGTTGTACTTTTCTCTTCCTTTCTTTAACGATTAGTTTGAGAAGTGCCATAAGGAACCTACATTGTAATCGGAAATTAGTACAATATACAACTAGCCTATAACGGCACATTAAGATACGAGTATGTCCATGAAACTCGCGTTGCTCGTTTCATAATCTAATATATAAAAACGAAAGTGTGTATGTATGAATGTATGTATGTTTGTTCCTTATACAAATCTACATTTCTTTACCAATTTACACAACATTTTGCACACATACCCAGTTAAGCCCGGGAAGTATAGTGGTCAACATTAAAATTCAAACAAAATACTCCTTCCCTTGAAAATTATATAATTTCTGAGAATTTTATACTGAAAAAAATGAAATGCTGTTTAGTTCACATGACAACAGTGAATTGTTTACTCTGATCACATAGGGCCTTGACAACTATATAGCCTAATGCTGGACTTTAACGAATTATGATTCCATCGATGTAATATATTGGCGAATATAATTACTGAAAATGAAATGCACGAAAATAAAGCACAGTGTGATGTAGTCACATAACTTTCTCTACCCTCGACATAAGAAATATTTACTCACTTCACATTTTGATGTAGAATAAGAGGGCCAACTTAGTGTGTGAGTATGCTATATCAGAAGTCTGTAAATAATCCTTTCCGCTGATAAGTTATCCATACCTGTAGGCTTTGTATTAGTTGAGAAATAGGGATGTTTATCATAGGCCCAAGCATGGGATGGAACATTTTGAGTCCTATGCTCGCAGTATATTATGTCCCGGGTTTTAGGGGAGGAAAGTGTGAAAGTGATACTGAATTTCTCTTTAATTTCAGCCCGGAAACGGTTGTATGGTAACATGAGAATGAGAAATAAAATTTTCCGTCAAGTCAATACAATCTTATGCAATTTAATTATGTTTCTTCTTATTTCAACCCCTCCCAGGCATGATGTGTAGAAGCAACGGAATGCAGCATTCGACATCCTCTATGAACCATAAAAAGCTATAGGCCTATCTAGCGTTTTCTGATGGAATCGTTTGAGTGTGATAAATCTTTTTCTTCATTTCAAGTTCTACATACATATTATATAAGGACCTAGAGTTTCAAAATCGAAAGTCCTCCATAAGTTAATTTCAAATTAAAAAAATACAAAGCCCGGGCGACGTCGGGCATTTTCAGCTAGTCTAATATATAAAATCGAAAGTGTGTATGTATGTATGTATGTATGTTTGTTCCCTATACAAATCTACATTTCTTTACCAATTTGTACGAAATGTTGCACACATACCCTGTTAAGCCCGGGAAGTAACGCGGTCAACATTAAAATTGAAACAAATCAGTCCTTCCCTTGAAAATTATATAATTTCTGAGAATATTATACTGAAAAAAATGAAATGCTGTTCAGTTCACATGACAACAGTGTATTGTTTACTATGATCACATAGGGCCTTGGCAACTGGACTTTAACGAATTATGATTGAATCGATGCAATATATTGGGGAAAATAATTACTGAAAAATGAATTACACGAAAATAAAGCACAGTGTGATGCAGTCACATAACTTTCTCTACCCTCGACATAAGAAATATTTACTCACTTCACATTTTGATGTAGAATAAGAGGTCGTTTTGCAGGGACAACTTAAGTATATGAGTATGCTATATCAGAAGTAGGTAAATAATCCTTTCCGCTGATACGTTATCCATATTATTTTTTTTTTGTTGGCCCCGCCTTCCACCCCCGGAGTACCTGAGCCATAGGCTATATCTCCGGTCCAACAACCGATTTCGCATTTGTTCTAAGATCGTCGCGTCGCTTTCTCTTGGTCATAGAACACAGGGAAAATGTTTGATGAATTTACTTTGGAATAGCTGTAGGCTTTGTATCACTTGAGAAATAGGGATGTTTATCATAGGCCCTAAGCATGGGATGGAACATTTTGAGTCCTATGCTCGCAGTGTATTATGTCCCAGGTTTTAGGGGAGGAAAGTATGAAAGTGATACTGCATTTCTCTATTTTTTTTAGCCCCGAAACGGTTGTATGGTAACATGAGAATGAGAAATAACATTTTCCGTCAAGTCAATACTATCTTATGTAATTTATGTTTCTTCTTATTTCAACCCCTACCAAGCATGATGTGTAGAAGCAACGGAAAGCAGCATTCGACATCCTCTATGAGCCATAAAAAGCTATTTCTAGCGTTTTCTGATGGAATAGTTTGAGTGTGATAAATCTTTTTCTTCATTTCAAGTTCTACATACATATTAGTCCTATATAATTTCAAAATCGAAAGTCCTCCATAAGTAAATTTCAAATTAAAAAATACAAAGCCCGGGCGACGCCGGGCCTTTTCAGCTAGTTTAGAATAATAATGATACAACGTTGTATTACGTGACAGCGTGAAAAGACGATATAAGGGTGAAGTTTAATATGTTGGCTAGATAATATGACGTTAAAAAATGGCTGACTACGTCTTTCATAATAATCAATTTTTAATAGACGCTCTTTAAAACAGCAGTTTGTCGGACTGGTAATACGCGTGGGCACGTGGTAGATATACTCGTATATCTTAATTACCATTATAGGCAATTGAATACGACTGTTCGACCATAATTAGTCTAAATGTTTAAATGTTGAGATTTAGATACACGTAAACGAGCCGGCTATACTTCAGCGCGCTGATCTTTGCAAGCCGAAAAAGACGAAATACAGGTCAATTCGCGATGAATGTTCCGCTTGACAAAATTTTGGATAATGTAAGATTCGCTTTCCAGGAAAGAGCTCCGAAACAACAAGGTAGAATAGAGTTTAAAGTCTGAAGTAAGTAGGCACAAAAATGACGCTGTAAGTATAGATTCGTGGCTCCGAGAAAAGGAAACTGCAAGGGGAATAGTCCTGTTTTACATTACAAGGTATAGTGTAGACTCTTGCATAGGCGTACCAAAGGGGGGTTTTGGAAGTTTGAACCCCCCCCCCCATTGATTAAAAAAAGGAAAATTGTATCATTTTTTAAAGTCTGCCCATAAATTAATTAATGCAAGTATAAAGCGTGGGAAGCTTAAAACTCGTTATTTTGCGTCTTAATTTGTAACATTTTCCAGGGATGAGCCCCCGGAAGCTTAAAATTTGTTATTTTGCATCTTAATTTTTTTAATTTTCCGGGGGAGGGTCCCCGGAAGCTTAAAACTCGTTATTTTGCATCTTAATTTTAAAAATTTTCCGGGGGAATCCCCGGAAGCTTAAAACTTGTTATTTTGCATCTTAATTTTTAAAATTTTCTGGGGGAGGGCCCCCGGAAGCTTAAAACTCGTTGTTTTGCATCTTAATTTTTAAAATTTTCCGGGGGAGGGCCCCCGGACCCCCCTCTCCCTAGGGGGTATATGGAATACCCCCTAGGGGTATGGAATACCCCCTAGACCCCGCGGATGTTATAAACCCCCCCATATGGTCGGCCTGGTTACTCCTATGGACTCTTGCCCACAGTTTTCTGCAGAAGATTTCATTTTAATAATTTTGAATGAATCACAAAAAGAAATGCTGAAGCATTATGGCGACTATTCTACTCATAGCCAAGTGGTTGATATTGATCAATAACGTTTAGCAATTCCTCCGATATGGACCAGTCACGATCGTTTATCTTAAAAAATGATTGCTATTAATAAGGGGATGTCATTTTATCTGATATAACGTCAACTCGTTACTGGAAATGTAGGTATCAATATGCAGTGACTATTATGTCACATGCTGCTAGTGAACACAATAGAACACATTTTATATAGTCCAGTTACTCAATGTATACCCAAGCATAGGCGTACCGAGGGGGGGGGGGGTTTGGGGGTTTGAACCCCCCCCCCATTGATAAAAAAAAAAAAGGAAAATTGTATAATTTTTTTAAGTCTGCCGATAAATTACTTAATACAAGTATAAAGCGTGGGAAGCTTAAAACTCGTTATTTTGCGTCTTAATTTTTAAAATTTTCCGGAGGAGGACCCCCGGAAGCTTAAAACTCGTTATTTTGCATCATAATTTTTAAAATTTTCCGGGGAACAACCCCCGGAAGCTTAAAACTCGTTATTTTGCACCTTAATCTTTTTAATTTTCCGGAGGAGGACCCCCGGAACCTTAAAATTCGTTATTTTGCATCTTAGTTTTTAAAATTTTCCGGGGGAGGACCCCCGGGCCCCCCTCTTCCTGGGGGGTATTCCAGACCCCGCGGATGTTATAACCCCCCCCCCCATATGGTCGGCCTGGTTACGCCTATGTACCCAGGCGGCTTCCTTTCGTTAGGAGGAAAAGTTTGCCGACAGCTCAACCAATGTTCTTTGTTTTTACCGCACCAATCAGCTAGTTACCTCAGCCAATCAAAATCTAAGAATGTCCTGTGGCGATTTTGACAGCTACTCGTCTACTCCGCGTGGAGTGAAATGCGTTGTTGCAAGATCAAGTTACAGTAAAAAATAACACGTGTGAATTGAATAAAGCGAAGGAAGAACTGAGGTCAGTGATAACAATGAGAGAATATTGCAACGTTGCTTTTGTTTTGGATATCGGAAGCCCAAGACCGATTTAGTCAGATCAATTAACATAAAGAAACACCGAAACCTTTGAAGCCGACTGGCCATCCAATGAGTAACTGCACTTTACAACATAACTTGCTTGGAAATTCAAATATTTATTTATTGAATATCCAAATTGAAATAAACCCTATTTCACCCGAAGGTATATTAGGGTTAGAGATATGATACACTTACAGGTTTACAATATACATATACAATCTTAATCTGAGCACTGTCTTCAAAGAAATTCAATAATAATGATTAACATAAATTATTAGTCTATACTTTAAAACAGAAGTGATGTGAAAGAAAATGGGGTGGGAGATAACAAGTATAACAATAATATAAAAGTGAAAGCAGTGAATGCAAGTCATATTTTTGAATATATACTATTAACAAAAGATGTGAAAAATTTTTATCCTGCTTTACTAAAGAATATGTTATGAAGGGGGATAGTGTACTGAATGTTCAGTTGGTTCAGATAAGAAATGAGTGCAAATCTTTCTAATGTGTGGATCGGACAGAAGAATAATATGTGGTTAACTGATTGTTCACTTTCTCCACATCTACAGACAGCATTGTTTTCTATGCGGAAACGGTGAAGATACTGATGGAATTTCCCATGTCCAGTATAAAACTGTGTCATAACATAACTTGGTACCAGTTGTTTACATTTCAATCTGTCGTGCACAGATGGGAAAAATAAATTTCTTGTCACAGCTCCGTTCTCGCTGTTCTGCCACTGGGAGTTCCATTCTTCAATGATGTGGGCCTTTACTACATTTTTTATATGCGAGATAGGGCAGAGGGTGTAACAAGGAAGTACATTGATTAAAAACATAATTTCAATTAGGTGCAAGTCAGTTCGTGTGCTTTTATTCTGTTCTGCTGATAGCTTTCCTGCATTAGGTTAACTGCCTTATATGTACCATTGGTAGCATTGATCACATGATGGTAACTGGAATCAATTCATAGATGGTTTATTCATAGTAGCTATGCCGTGATTTTGCAGCTATTAGTTTTGATTTTATATAGGCCTATCAAAGTAAGAAAGTAATTATTATTTGTATAATCCGTTACATTTTTATTCATGGAATAGTCTTAATAAATCCAACTTATTTTCATATGAATGCTGCCAAAATGTTATAATATGCATTTTCTTTTAATCATAAGTCATTTAATGGGAAAATATATTGTGGGCTAAATAAGTACGTAAATACGATTGCAGGCTTGGTGGTACTGAACAAGATACGCCAAGACATTTAAAACGCCTAATTAGCACTAACGTAATAATGCTGGCCATTCAGCGATTCTAACTTCAGCTTTATTGCTTGAATTTATGCGCCTTAACATTGCGGAGCCCAGCACATGAATTGTAGCCGATCGACTGACGAATCTACACGAATCGGTTTCGCAGTGCAAGTCTCTAGCTTCAAGTCTGAAAATTTCCCAACCGGGGCGAAAAACAGGCGAGCTACCGACGACCCATCCACGATATAGGCTAGTTATAATTTTAAGGAATCGCGCACAATGTGCATTATCTTAACCTAAGGACAAACACCCAGTCCTGAACCCGGGGAGGGGATCTTTCACTACTGAAAAATCCACGACCCGACCGCCGGAGTGGAAGGCAGGCATGCTACCGACTCACCCACGGCGGCGGACTATATGCTAGTTATAATACTAGTTATGAAACGATCTGGAGCTTAGCTCAGAGATCGATTACAAAAATAAAAAGTCAAGAACGACAGTTTCCATGTCCCTATGTAGTTTAAACGAAAGCATGCCATTATCATGTCAAGAATGCGAGACTTCATCTACGTGTTATAAATAAAGAATATGAATTTTCAGATTTCTTTAATAAGGATATTAGAAAATGTTGTTATTTGTAAACAAAATATGTTAATTGGATTGAATTCCTATATACCATTTTATTTTTATCCCATTTTAAAGCGATTATGCCTACGATTAGAAAGCATAATAGACTATGCGCTGAGATTTGTTTCCTATATGCCTTTGTGCTTTTCTCTATTTCGTAATTTTTACATTCTCGCATATAGGCCTACGTTTTTCTGTGCTAACTTTTAACTTGTATATGCGAGAAAGTTTTTGCAACTTATTTTGGACCATTTATATCATTTGGGGAAGTTATACAGCATGTTCACAGGTACCTAACCTAAATACAAAATTTTGTTTTCGAACTATTTTGCATTACAAGAGGCCGTATTGCAAAGAGCGCGTATCCACAGTGGGTGGCTTATAACTACCCTTCAGAGAATTTGTTCGAAAAAATGTTTCAAATAAAAGTTTTAACTCTTAGCATAATCAACGTATGTGCAAAATTGAAAAAAAAATCGTTTGGGCCGTTTACGAGAAAATCGCTAAAAACGAAAATTTCTTCTCGTAAAGTTCCCTTAACAATAAGAGAAACTTGTCAGCAATCATCGTGTCACATCTTCAGAAGGTACCTGACCCAAATACAATTTTTTTTCACACGATTTTCCGTTTTGAACCTAGGCTGTTAACAGACAGACACAGACACATAGACATGTTTCCGAAAATAGTATGTTTGGATTCAGGGCACCCCGAAAAGTGAATTTATGTAAAAAAATCCTAACTTCGAATTTAGGGGTCGAAAACAATACTTCCCCTACCTATAGTAGCCTACCTATGGTACGGGCAGAGGAAGTAATATCAATTGGACGACATTCTGCAGAAAGGAACCAACCCACATGATTTTTTAGCTAAAAACAGGCATTTAAAGTTAAATAAAAAGCCACCTGGATCTGTTCAGTGTGTTTTTGTTTGCTTCATAGATGCCATGTAAATAGATGAAGAGGGTTGGTTAGTTTGCACAACGTAGATATATAGTTCAGTAGCAAAAATTTAGTATCTACTCCGGGTTTTTAAATTTGAGGGTTGATTCCTTTCTGCAGAATGTGGTCCATTATTGCCGTACTGTAGACGTAGACTTCATCTAAACTGTTCTAATGTACTAATACTGAAATATTACTTTCACGTAGTAGGCATTATACAGTAGCCTATATAGGCCTATACGAAAATAAGCAAAATTATATTTGCTGTAGGCCTACTAATACTAATAAACAACGTATATTAAATCGTTTTATTTATTTCCCAAAATTTCTGCCCAACGCTGATCGCTTTCTAAAGAAACAATACTTGGAAAACATTTATATAAGTAACCAAATTACATAAACTTTTGTTAATAATTAAAGTTATAACAGAATAAAATGCTCTAGTTAACATGCTTCATTAAAGTACTGTATAATCTAGGCCTATGTGCACCATTTAAATTTTATTGGTCATATTTTAATTTTTTTAAATTCATAAATACATGCGTAGGCTATATCCTATTTTTAGGTCATAGAAATCCGCTCCCTATTTATTATGATATTATCATTGTCACCAACCACACTGGGTTCTTACTTCAAGTAACTTATTTCTTCACGATACTGTGGGTGAAAAGAATACATGTAGCCTACTTCTTGCATTAGGACTGAGTTATTTCTTTTTTGTACTCCTTAGCTAGTAAGTGGTACTTACGAACGTTGTTTACACGGCTCGTAAGTTGACATTCCCACACAGTCTTGTTGCTAAGGACGGTTGCGATGAGGTTAAATTACTTACGGTCCAAGCGCTACGTCATAATTCATTACGATACACTTCATAATACAAGCCTTTATGGGCACGGCCCCCAGGACAAATATTCGGTTCCCATAACAACAAACACATGCGAATCACTTTCTGAAATAAACATCTATTTTCAAGAATGTATTTACATAATATTTTCAGGTAATATCACAATTAATATAATTAAATTGATATAAGTAACCGTCGTGCAAAAAATAGCATGCAACACACGGGCCGTAAAGGCATTTACGGGTCTCGAAAACTTAAAAACCCTCGGCTGCGCCTCGGGTTTTCAATCTGTTTCCTCGACCCGTAAACTGTATCGCAATATACTATTTAGGAATACATTACCATTGAATCTGGTTTCGTGTTTTATAACTAGGGACCGGATTTTTAGGTTTTTAAAAACACTGTTTTAGGTTTCCCATTAGGTGAAATAGTTTTTTTTAGGTTTTTTGCCCAAAATATCATTTTCGGGTAGAATAATTGGTGTAATGAATTTGAATGTGCTACATAGGATTCAATACATAATATTTGTAAAGAATAACTTAACAAAATTGACTTAAATTTGTATAAACTTGCTTTAGGACAGAGCAGACGTAGAAACCCGCGGGGTGCAACGTCATAAAATAACCTCAGAAGAAGAAAAGAAGAAGACGAAGAAGAAGAAGGGGAAAGATGAAATTCAGGTCATCGCCAATCCACTGCCGTAATAAACTCAATTTCATTTGTTTCGGCATAATTAACACGTCTTCTTAAAACTCACAGTGTGACCACTCAGTATGAATGGCAGGGAAGTACTAAAGTGAAACAAGTGCTTAAAAACACAGAAATCTATAACCTTGTTCATACACGGCAACAATGGTTGTTCATACGAGAATACGCCGGTACTCTTACACTTCGTCTCTTGATACTGTCCATCCTAGACGACAACGGGTTGAACGAAATGCTGGTGGTATTAATTTCAACCCGACAAAGTTATTGTCTCTCCGAAAAATATCGATATCTCATCTGACAAAAAAACAAGACAAAAAAGCAGCCTAAATTAGATATTTTAGGTATTATATCCCGTTTAGGTATATTTAGGTTTTTATACCCCATTTAGGTATTTTTAGGTGCCACAGAATTAATGTGGGTGAATCCTATGGACATGATTCGAAAAAGTGTATGAGCGCTTTTTGTTTTGGAAGTAAGGGAAAAAATAGGTAAAAACCTAAGAATCCGGTCCCTATTTATAACCTATGTGAGAACATTTTCTCTAAACATTTGAAAAAAACGAAACAAATTTCAACACGAAAGTGTTTTTTTTATATTTATGGTGCTCCCAGCTCTACTTAAATTCTCTCTGAAAAGAAGATTGAATCTTCTCATGCCAGTTGTTGATGTTATTTGAAGAAGGGGTGTGTTATGTGAGTTCTGTGGAAAACTTTTCTTTAAAAAAATATTCCTACCTCCGTCACTAAGTGGCTCTTCGCCAGACAAGGCACGATTTCTGGTCAGCACAAGAAAGGTGCTAATATTTACTTATTAGAAATGTTATGCTATTGGATATGAAACTAGTAAAGGAAATGTGGTTGGTGGAAGCCTTTTATTTGTTTGGTTTTCATTAGCACTTTCTATTTAAGTTTTTGTTTTCTATGAAGGAGGGACGTTACTTTTGATATCTCTTTCACAGATAAGATTTTCTGTTATTTGATTTACCCATTTAAGGACTTGCTTTAAAGGAAGGTCCACCCCTTTTTATCACCATCTTTAACAAATACAGTTGGATGGCAGGTAGACGCAAGTGTTTAAAGCCATGGCACGTCTGGCCTGGTATCCAGCACGTACTGTACATACATCCAAAGAATTCGGATATCATCTGCAAACACGGGTCTTCACTTCTTTATTCAGCAGAGATAACTTCTTAAAGCACACGTGTGTACTATGGAGATGTCAAACGGTGTCATTGAAGACCTCAGGAAAGTGTAAACTGACTGATATATATAACAAATTTGAAATAAGTGTCCACCTTATAACCTCATATTCCTTAAAATTGCTTTAATAAATATAGTGCATAGCGTAAAAGAGAACCAACGTCATAAATTTTATTCACAGTGCTCTTTTACTGTGTTGTAGATTATTAAAATAGGCCTATGTCCTTTAATTTCATGCATAAAATGTATTTATAAAATCACATGGGAGCTTCAGCAATAAGAACAGTATATATTATAGTCTATGTAGCCTATATATATTGGCAATGTATAACAGTATTTTCACTGATGACTATTGTAGCCTATGTTATGTCTGTTTGATTCACATTAACAAATTAAATTTCTAGCTAAAATACACCTTATTCTTTGTTGTTTTTCACTAAGATATTATATTTTAGCTAGAAATTTAATTTGTTAATGTGAATCAAAGAAACATAACATAGGCTACAACAGTCATCAGTGAAAATACTATTATACAGTACCAATATATATAGGCCTATATATATATCTCATGTGAGTTTTTTTTTTATACTCCAATACATGTGACCCTATTTTACCTTGGAGGTATGTTAGGGTTTTAAATATAACAAATTAACAAAATTAATATTAACAAACTATCTTACAAGTAATAATTATAAACAGGAATGAACATAATTTACGAAACGTATAAAATCTTGTTTGCAACACTCTTTTCTAAAAACTGTCAGTGGTGCTGAAAGTGTAATGTCACAATAATTTAATTTACACCTTAATTGAAAACGTTGTCTTTCAAATCTGGGACATTCCAGTAAAAGATGTTTCACTGTTTGGTAAATTTCTCCACATTTGCAAGTATAGTCGCATTCTATTTTATTTTAAATCTTCGGAAATAGCTACCAAATTTACCATGTCCTGATATAAACTCAGTTAATATAAAATTTGGTACGAAAAATTTTGACTGTAGTCTATGATATATTGTTGGAAAATAAAGATCTCTTTTAACAGCTCCTTTATCCGAGTGTTCCCATTCAATATTCCAACAAGATGTAATAGGCCTATATCATGTGAGTTTATAAATAAATTTTGTGCATAAAATTAATGGACATAGGCCTATATGTATACTCTTCTATACTGTAAAAGAACACTGTGAATAAAATCTATAACGTTAATTCTCTTTTAAGCTATGCACTGTATTTCTTATATATATATATATATATATATATATATATATATATATAGGCTATAAATATCGGCAAAATAAAAAATAAAAATAATAAAAAATAAAATGATCATTATAGCAATGGGAGCAAAGGGAATAAGGTGGGGGTACGCCGTGGCGTAGTGGTTGAGGCACTGCGCTACAAACCGAAGGTCACGGGTTCGATCCCCGATGAGGTCTTTTTGAGTTTTTTATTGGTCTAATCCTTCTGGTGGCACTATGGGCCTATGGTCGACTCAGCCTCTAACAGAAATGAGTACCGGGAGCAATCCTGGGGGGTAAAGGCGGTCGGCGTGTAAGGTTGACAACCTTACCACATTCATGTATCTACCGAATGTTTAAAATCTGGGAGCCTCCACATCCTGGAATTATCTGGGCCTGCATGGCCTGTATAGGGAACTCTTTACTTTACCACCGCCCCTTCAAAAAATAAAAAAATATCTTTGCACCCTAGCGGCCGTAATTTTGAAGATATTTGAACCAAATTTTATTATGTTATTTCTAGGCCCAATAGTTCGGACAAGATCGTTAATGAGCAAAATTGGCCCAAGGGGGGGGGGGGTCGGGGGAGAGGGTTGAAGTATTGACAAATTTATATCTCGGCCCCTATGAAGTATAGAGGGAAACTTTGAATAAATTAGACTCCCTGTGGAGTTCACAGTGACACCAACGATTCGGAGGTTTTGGGGGTACGAGTGGGGGGGGGGGATGGAAATTCGAAATTTTTGAAACCACGTGTTGTGAGGTATCGTTGAAGAGCTCTTGATGAGTACTCTACAAATCAACAACTAGTTTCTCGATAGTTCTCATATAAGGCGAGATTTGAATGTTTGAAAAAGAGCTCTTTCCTCTTTTTTTGCAGTTATTATTGCGGGTTTGTCGTGCCAAGGGTAAAGAAGAAGAGTGCTGCGCAGCGACAATAAATTAAACCAAATGCACTTCGAAATTTGCCTCAGCCTGTAGGCCTGCCTAAAGGGATTTTTATTTAAACTTAGGACGGACTTGTGTATTCGTGACTTACGTGATATGACACTTGAGCGTAGAGATAATTACGCAGACAGTTGCATAACGTGACAATATTCATAGGTTAGGCCTATATCTCTGCGAGTCTAGTGAAACTTCTTTTGCCGCGTTAAATGGGTAAATCGAGAGTTTCTGTAACGCTCAAAATCGCCACGAAATTAGTGAGGTGTGACGGAAAGGACTGCACAGAAAACAATCAACTCATTGATTAGGCTTATCCAAAATTTAAAAAATCCAAAAATTAAAAATTAAAAAATTCAGAGATCCAAAATTTGAAATAGTCCAAAAATCCAAAATTAAAAAAAATACAAAATTAAAAAATCCAAATATCCAAAATTTAAAAATGAAAAATTTAAATATTCAAAAATTTAAAAAAATTAAAAATTAAAAATCCAAAATCCAAAATTTAATAATAAAAAATCCAAAATTAAAAAATCGATACCGGTAATCCAAAATAAAACAATAAAAAATCCAAAATAAAAAAGTTCAAAACCCAATATTAAAAAGTTCAATAATCCTAAATTTAAAAAAATTCAATAATCCAAAATTGAAAAAACCATAAATTTAAACAAGTTTTACTTCTGTTGCGTGGCGTTCCACGCACACTTTTATTTTAGTTGCCCTATATACTCGAGGGCGAATTAATAAACTGCCCTTTTTTTACCTGTGGGATCGTAACATTTAATTCGTCAAAAATGGGTGGTTGGTGCAATTCCATTTCCGATATGCCTATACAGTGTTTTCTCTTCTTCAATAGCTATGCTGCAGATGGAGGTAAAGAAGTGATACGTTGAAAAGTAGAAGTGATGACTAGACCTGGGCCCTGTTTCATAGAACTTGCTAATAATATTAGAACTCATAATATTATTCATTAGTTATCAAAATCTTGTTTCATAGAAATATGAACACTGCTCATAAAATCTCTTCACTAATATTATTAGTTCATTAGTCAGCTGTTTGTCATATTCGTTTTTCTCAACCCAAAATTAGTAAGAATTGACTCATGAGGTGAAGGAAACATTTAAAAAATGTTTTTTTGTTGGGCAGTGTAATATTAGTAACATTTACTAATAATTTAGGACCATGAACTCATAACTAATAATATTAGCTAATATTCTTATGAAACAGAAGACTAATAAAATTAACTTATATTATTATGTTTTTGCTAATAATATTAGTGTAAAGGTTCTATGAAACAGGGCCCTAGGATTTTAAGGAATATGCCTATTTTGTTCCTTATGAAATAACATGAAAATTTTTAAATATGTTGACATTTCATGATATATCACTTATATTTATAGAATTTTATAGTGCCCTAAAATGCCTTTTTGAACCTTTCGAGCCTATTTTTACTCTTTTAGTGCGAAAAATGCCTATTTTGTACATTTAAAATAAAATTCAACTTCTGTAACTTTTACAATCGTTTAATGGACATCCCTGAATGAAGAGCAGAACAGCAGAGGAATGTGTCGTGTTGGCCACACAACCACCCAATATCTGCAGGCCAGCAGCCAAGGCCCTTGAAGGCCTGTAGTGTTCTAATTTTTTATATAATCCAAAACTGATTTTGATAAATGTCTTTTTAACTGTCATAATTTTGCAGTGATTTCTGTTAAGAATAGGTATACCGCGCTTCTTACAGTAAAAAAAAAAAATCACGTTACAGTATAAGAGCATATTGTAGTATTTTAAAGTCTATTTTCTGTCTATCTACACATTTTTTAAGTATATTTTAAGTGCCTATTTTCTCTTTTAAAAGCCTATTTACTTGTTTTAAAAGCCTATTTTAGGTGCCTAAACCTAATTTTTATAGAGCCTAAAATCCCAGTTCTAGTGATGACACACAGTAATTTTATTGTGTTTCTTAAAATCACGAGGATTAACATTCGACTTAGCTACATTTCAGTTGGACACCCTTTCCCATATGTCAGGCCTTCAGAAATTCATTTAATTTAAAAGCCATGTCGTCAAATTAGCAGTTTGATATAACAAGGACTTCAGTTTAGAAAGTAAAAGGGTTACGAATGTTCTCTGAAATATTTCTCGTCCACCCTAAATTAACAGTCCTTCCCACAGCCTCTATAAAATCGCATATTGTCAAATTAACACCTAAACATTATCTACCCTAAGGAGCACACATCTCGGCTTCTATTGTTCTTCTAATTAAAGACCCAGGAGGGTTAATTAAAGAGGTCTGATCTTCACCGCCTTTTAAGGCAGGTAGAAGTTAAATTCATATCACACCCTCATCTAAAAGCAAGATGATTAAACTGATGGGTCAGACATGATAAATATGAAGCGGTACTCATAGTTGCACACATTCTGTATTGTAGTTAATTCTTCACTTGTTCCGTGCCCTAAAGCAGTACTGGTACGTAAAAGTCAAACGGTTTCGACCTGTTTTAAGCTATGCTGCTTAAATTGAAGGTATCCCTAAATGTCTTGGTAAGCTAAGTAAAGGAACTTGCACAGTAATCTTAAGCCGATGTCCCACGATCCAATTTGTTGGTTGAAAATTTTGTATCAAGTAGAATTTCTATACAATTATTTCTGACTGTGCACACGAGAGTGCGTATTGGTCCAATATCCAGCGCCAGCTGTTCTCCCGAAACGAAAATCGATGTCTACTACAATCGACATGGCGGTCGATATGTACGCACGACCATCTATGTAGATGGTCTTGACACAAGTAACATTTTTTACGGAATTTTTATCATAATTTCCAGAGCACCTCAGCTTTTATGCCGGTTGTAATAATAATTGTTGTTAATATTGTTAAATTCAAAGTCTTAGCATCCGTTAATCTTCTTGACTTTAATGTTATAATATTTTATCTTTTTGGTTATGTTCGCTGGCCGAGCGAGCGCTGGCAACGGAGAGAATCAGCTGTACGGAGGAAAAGCCATGTTTCTACGTCATGCACGTCACGCGGGGATAGAATGACGCTCATTGGTTGATTTCATACTTTTGGATGGAAAAATAGAAACGTTTCTATTCCGTTGCATGCAAAATAATTGTATGAAAAATATAGGATGAAATTGTGTGCAATGACAGTCGGCCATGTCACACGATCCAATCTGACGGTTTGCAGACATTTGGACCAAAAATTGGATCGTGGGACATCGGCTTTAGGGCAAGGTATTTGATAATTTTGCATAATTATTTTATTTGAAGGTTAAAACATAGGAGGGAAACCGTCTCGTAGTGTCTAAAATACGTATTTGCCTAATGCACAGAAAGTTTATTTATTAAAATCTCAGATGGACTTTGAATAAAATGTTCACAAATATTTATATTAATTTACACTTAAATTTAAGAATAAAACTCAACATCAAGAGAAATAAAATCAGGTAAACTGATATAACAAAGTGCCAGAATGCTTTTGTTGAATCAATTATAATTGCAATTATGATATGCAGAAAATAAGTTTTTTAATCAGATTAAAATCGACCAGCGTCAGCAGAACTACAGATTTGTGATATCTTGATTATCGCGCACACACATAAAAATAAAAATTAAATTTAAAAAATCGATCGGCTCCGCGATTTGATCCAGGGATCTCCAGGAAAGGAGTCCAAGACGTTACCATTCGGCCAACTCAGTCAGTATGACGGTCTTGTTTGATAAGCATATGTGAAGGAATAGTGTTATTTATCAAATCTAAATGTATTGCACCTTGAAATTCTTAAAATATATTAGCATTACACAAAATTAAGTGGCAAATCTTCTGTACATAACAGTATTCATGTAGTACTCAATTTCAACTAGTTGAACGAAGAAAACAAACATCTTACTGCATTGCATACAAAGCCCTCAATTATTAAAAATGAGGCATTGTATCTTAACTGTTTGTTGATAGATATACCCTTAGCAACCAGGGTAGGCGGTTGAGGCCAGGTAGATTCCATCACCTACAGGCACCCTCACATTTACAAGGGCAGGAGATTTAGGACCAACCGTAATTTCCTCCCCGTGAGTCACCTAGTCTACTTCAATCAATCAATCTTAGATTTTTTTAATATGTCATTTTATCTTAAAATGTTTGTTATATATCAATTCTACACATAATTACAAGAAAAATGACACCAAACAATGTATAATTTACTTTAACAGGAACATTTCTAACAAATACATAAATAAAAATTACGAGAAAACTGCTTTCAAGTCCTATGTTCCTATTAAAGTAAATTATACATTGTTTGGTGTCATTTCTCTTGTAATTATGTGTAGAATTGATATATAACAAACATTTTAAGATAAAATGACATATTAAATAAATCTAAGATTGATTGATTGAAGTAGACTAGGTGACTCACAAGGAGGAAATTATGGTTGGTCTTAAATCTCCTGCCCTTGTAAATGTGAGGGTGCCGGTGGGTGAAGGAATCTACCTGGCCTCAACCCCCTTCCCTGGTTGCTAAGGGTTATAAATACAATATAAATTTAATTTGATAAATTCAAATAATTTTCAGAAATTATATAATTTTTCAAGGAAAAGAATGGTTTGTTTGGATTTTTATTGTCCGCGATATTTCAAAAGTTAAACTCAATATTTTACAGCTGGTGCCCGCGGCTTCGTCCGCCATTATTAATTGACTCCAGGATTTTTAAGAAATTTACACTGGCAGTTTATTAAAATTGTTTGTGGTTCAGAACTATGAAAATTGTAAGTAAAAATAAATCAGGTAAACTGATATAACAAAGTGCCAGAAGGAGTTAATAGCCATATTTCAGAAACTATTGAGTTTTAGATCACGGTTTCTTGAGAAAGTTTAATAAGCATAGGCAAAGGAATAGGCAGAATAGGCCTGTTCCTTTATTTTTTTCAAAACGTCTGAAGCCGTACAAATACGCAGTCAAAAAATTCAACAAACTTTAAGTTTATTTTGGAAGGAAAAATAAAAGAAAATGAACTTTTTGGAATCTTTCCATCGGTTTAGGAGAAAATCAATAAATCTTTCAAATTTCAAGTTCCGACGTCATCTGGAAGAGAGTAAACATCAATGTTAATAGTGGATGATTAGACTTTCCACAGACAGACAGACAAGCACCTTTCCACTAACACTTTTTTCGGTTTTTAGGCATCATGAAACACGTTTTCCCGGTGTTATCTAGATTTAGATTTTTTTTGTCATCACAAGTAGGCCTATGTGAAGTTGTGTACGAGAGAAAGTTGTGTAGGATTTGGGTACAGCCCTACTAGCCTATATGTACTTAGCATTACAGTTTTTATTTTCACTAAACGAAACAAAATTAAAAATATGTCCCTAGGTGCAAGGATTATAATTAGGCCCGAAATTATTTATATATAAGAATACGTCCTGTAATTTTCTTACCTGAAAATACGTCTTATGATAATAACTAGGGACCGGATTCTTAGGTTTTTACCTATTTTTTTCCTTACTTCCAAAACATAAAGCGATCATACACTTTTTCGAATCATGTCCACATTAATTCTGTTTCACCTAAAAATACCTAAATGGGGTATAAAAACCTAAATGTAGCCTACCTAAACGGGATATAAAACCTAAAATATCTAATTTAGGCTACTTTTTTGTTTGTCAGTTGATAAATCGATATTTTGCGGAGAGATAATTTTTGTCGGGTTGAAATTAATACCACCAGCGTTTCGTTCATCCCAATGTCGTCTAGGATGACAGTATCAAGAGAGGAAGTGTAAGAGTTCCGGCGTATTCTTTTTAAAATATTCATACGAACAACCATTGTTGACGTCACGTGAGGTTGAAAGGGCATTTTCTGCCTTCAAGTGTATTCTAAGAGATAACAGGTAGAACTTCACAGTTGAGAATCTTGAAAGATATTTAGTGATAAATTGTAACCAGGAATTGTAAGACAATCTTATTTTCACTGCTTCTTTTGATTGTTTATGCTTTCTTTCTTCAATTGTATAATATTGTCCTAAAGCAGTTTACACAAATTTAAGTTAATTGTGTTAAGTTAAACTTTACAGGTATTATGTATTTAATCATATGTATCTGTATCTGTATCTGGTACCCTATGATCCCCAGGTGGGGCGAAGGGGCCTCCAATGGAGGTTTCATTACCTGTACTAATTTGGATATACTTATTTTCCGAGAGAGGGTAGAGGGACAGGTGGTAAGCCCATCGCCTCGCAACCCCCCTCTGGAAACTAAGTATTTCTAGGACGTGAAAGGGCCGAGAAATTTTGTCCAGAGGCTCTAATTTAGGCTTGGAGTTCTTTTACGACCCGTAAATCTACGACACGGGACCCCCAGCTTAAAGTCCCTCCCGGAGGACTCCGTGCCCAGGATTTTTACGTCCTGAAAAATCCATCGACCGCGGCCGGGTTTAATCCCGCGCCCTGCGGATCTAGAGGCGGGCACGCTACCTCTAGACCACCGCGGCCGACATTTCACCTAATGGAAAACCTAAAACAGTGTTTTTAAAAACCTAAAAATCCGGTCCCTAATAATAACATATAACTGACGGCCATGTTATGTGGGTAAATAGGTTGACCAACACGGCAAACCTCGCGGGAAATATAACATGATACATTTTCGAAACACGTGAATTCTACTAAACTAATATCACTGTTCATAACGTAACCAACCTAACCTAACCTAACTGCCACTAAAATAGAAATCTACCTGCCACTACTTACCCTAATGCAAGTAGGACAGTTGGTCATCCTTCTTCGCTCAGAACCATAATATGGGTGGCGTGTTTAAGGCGCAATAAAAATAACTGATTGAAATGGCTAAAAATTCAATATCAAATTTTAAAAACGACTAATTTCACCCCTTAATCGATCCCTTGCTCCACCGCTGTGGCTCAGGGGATGGGTTCGATCCCCTCACGCAGCGGGCCCGGGTTCGATTCCTGGTCGGGACAAGTTACCTAGGTGGAATTTTTTCCGGGATTTCTCCTCACCTGTGAGACAAATGTCGGGTCAACTGCCCTTGTGGTCCACAGATATCACCTGGCCGTCATTATCATCTTCATCCCATCCTCGCCTTGTTTGGAGTGAGTGTGTGTGTGTGTGAATGGTGTGTCTCGTCCTATATGTTCGTCTTGTCTCGGAGGTGACCCCGGCATTGGGCTGATCACTCATCCGGGGAGGCCCTCAATGTCCTTGTCTGGTCAAAAAAGTATGTATGTGATCCAAAGGTGATCCCTCTCCGGACAGGTCGCAGCCCTGTAAGGCCCGGGCGGCTTGGGCCGCTTAAATCCTAAAAGGGAGAGGTAAAACTCAGATAAAGAAAAGAAAGAAAGAGTCAATTCCTTGAACAAAAGTAAGTACATTTAATAAAGTTTCCAATTGCAGAAAGGAAAAAAAAATTGTAATGCAAAGGAGATAGTACTACTCTATGTAAAAATAATTTTTAGATCTTCAATGATGCTCTCTAAATTTCATGTTATGTAGCTGTTTGTATTGATTGGCTATGTCACATTGCTCCATCTCGTACTGGCTTCGTTGCACTTTGCAGTTTACAGACCAACAAATGCCCTCTAAACAAGAGCGTTTACTAACAACGTCAGTACAGCTACAGCAAAAAGTTACACGGCTGAATAATGCGCTTAAATCTGTGTTTCAAAATCAGTCACCTTCCAGGGGAGATGGAATATTATGACAAAGCTGCAACTCATCGGCACCACTAAGATGTACGCAACCTTATACCCTCGTATACAAGTACAGTGCACGCCGCTTATTCTGATCGCTTCGGGATAATATTAACCGATTGATAACAGTAGCCGAAGGAATTCAATGCAAGTTATTTATTCATATATAAGATACTAGCATGTGCCCGCGGCATCGCGATAATTATTTCAAAAATTAAAAATTAAGAGCATAATAGTTAAATCATATTTATTAACACCTAAATCACATGGACTACATACCACGATTAGATAGCGTCGCCTGGTAAAAGCTACCTCAGATTCGAGTTCCTTGGTTCAGAAAACCCCTGCATAGTGAGTTTCGTCCAAATAAAACAATGTTTGACCATATTAGGCCTTACAACATTCAAGCGATCGCGAAAGTTTTATTTCAAGGTATGACAAAAATAGACAAAGCCAACTGTAATTGTCAAACTTCCATTTAATTTAATTCCAAACCCATCTGAAACAGACTGGCAACAATATATTTTAATGTCAAATGTGATTCGGATTCGATAATTCTGTGTAAAAAGGCATTAAGTATTCTCAAAAACATTTGATTTTTGTCATTTAAAATCAGAATTTTTCAAAATCCTTTCTTAGTGAGCACCTACATTATGAAACGAAGGTACTGTCAAAATTCCAAGTCTCTATCTGTTATAGTTTAGGCTCTACGTTGATTCCTGTCAGTCAGTCAGTCAGTCAGTCAGGACAAAGCCTTTTATATATATAGAGAAGAGATACACTACAAAACAGAATTAAAAATGAACCACTCATAGTCTAATACAGTAATTGACTGCAAACAACTATTTTATCAACCAGTAACCAAGTTTTTAATTGTTTTTACTTTCCTTTAGGAGATCATTAATCAATACTCCATACTCAGTTACGAGTTACGAGTGTTTTTGGAAGTCTATACTGGTCTGTGGTGAACACTGCTTAGCAAAACATCTAACGCTTGTCTGTTCAAGTCTTTTCATTTTACACTAACCATCACTGCATGTCAACACTGTTTTCATAAATCAAAAGCTGCACCTTAAGACTTAACTGAGGGGTGAAACATGTTTTATTACTTAAAAGAGAAAGTTAGGTAATGCCACCTCCTCGAACTGGTTGGGAACAGAATTGCTACCTCCAGTACAAGACAATGCAGTTGAGTTAGAAACGAAACCCTTAAAACCGAAATTTTGAATGACGTACAGTACTTGAGAAAAAAGGCGCAAAACGGAAATATAACAAAAACCGAATCTTTGATCACAATAAACAGCATATTTTCAATGTATCAGTATTAATCCGTAAGGGATTTCATAAAAGTGATAACATTACCCGAATGATAACATTATCCCCGATTACATTAAACGACGTTCACTGTATTACCTTACATACACAGTGGGCAGTGGCATAACGGATAAAGGTTGGGCCCACCTGAAAAAATTAATTTGGGCCCTCTAATAAAACATATGGATTCAGTAACACCGCGGGAAATATCAAATTTCATAAGTTGGCATGACCTGTATTATAATAATTACCGTTTGGCGTATTAATATGGTACATTGTCCCATCCGAAGGAATTAGTTGTAAACTCAATACTGATCGAGCATAATCTCCATTATTTCTTCGTTGCTTAGCAACATTTCACATAATAAAGTTACTCATGAATAAGGCAAGAATTGAAGCGTTTAGTTTTGTACGGGTCTAAGTGCCAAAATCATGAATTTTCAGCTGATAATTTTAAATGGACCTAAGCATTTCAGAACGGTCCAAAGTCCAGGGAAAGTCACGTTAGTAGCAAAAAAATTCCAGGCGTTCAAAATGCAGTTTTATCGGCCTAGTATGCTAAAGTCGTCAAGGTAATCTATAAACAAAAACCAGGTGGAATTGGCCAGTCACACCAACTTTAACATGGATTTAAGCATATACTTGGTTATAAAACAACAAATTTAAACCAACATGTTTATTTATGATAATCATAAATTTTACCAGGGTTCTCGTAAGCCTTCTTCATCATATAACACCAAATATAAGCCAAAAACTTTTCACATCTTCGTTCACAAGAGAATAATTGCTTACCATGAATGTACCAGCATTTAAATGGAATAATATATTCCTTCTCATAGTCTACTGCTGCCGTGATGTGGCTGGTACCCGCTCCAATTCATTGTTTCTAGCTGGGATTGAAATTTCCTCGGGGTTATCATTGATATTTTCACAAGCTTTTCACAAATAATAGTTCGTAAGCATTATTGTTTACAAAAAGCGACTGATAATGCATCTATACCACATTTCGTATTGGTACGTACGGTTCATTGTTGTTTTGTGATTTAGATGGCTGTGGAAATATGACGTTAACAAATGGCTGACTACTTTCCATTATAATTATTTATAAGGTATTTTGTTTCATTTTATATAATTTAGAGACCTTTTACTAACAATTATTGTATGCACCACGTACGCAAAAGCTTTATGGGACTCAACCAGTATTTCAGCCTCGGCTTACGCCTCGGCCGCTATACTAGATTCGTTAGATGCGTTATTTTGCGTACTTGATACAAAAATAGCTATTATCTATTTAAATTCCGGAAGTATGTTGTTACCTTTGCTCCACTCTTTGTATAAAAATTTCATACATTCCACATTGTAAGCTAGGCTAAAACCTCTACTTATATTAAGAACTGATGTTTCCAATATATTCAATTAATACAATAATTGTATACTTATTCTATTGTTGTTAATACTGTTCTTGCAAAGACGTTACCAAGCAACAACTACTGTATGTGTGAATTTCAGATTGAAGTAGAAATATTTGGAAGGCTAATTGACATGGATGTGACAGCGCTACTATTTTAGTATCGAATTAGGTAAATTGACATTTGACACTTAAAAGATGGGTAATTGGAATAAGTTCATTCGCATTTAAATAAATTCAAAATCACAGTTATTTCCGATTTTGAGAGTTAATTTGGATAATTCGTAGCCTGAATGTTAAATGAATTGGATTTTTCAACTAATCCCGTATTTTTTAAATCTGCCTTATTTCATTTTCACCATTTCGTGCAATAAGTGGCATATATTATATCAAATATTAATTTAATGGTTGTAATATAGACCGTCCAACTTTTTACAGGGTCTTCCAAAGATAACTGCCTGGTAGTCCACAGCAGAATGTGAAATCGTGAATTCAATGAAAAGGGACATGAAGAAAGATGTTTAGGCCTACACCTACGAGAAGAGCGACGCCTAAATATAAATAGGATTTAAGCTGAGTATGAGAATTGTACTCATTGCATTTTAGCCTAAATCTTTAGCGATAAGACGCGAGTGGTGGCTGGACTTATTCACTAGGAATCCCGGGAAAGCTATGGTTTAGATCTGTTTAGATGGAAAGTTAAACTAATCGTACATATGCAAAATTTACTTCAACAAATGTCGTATTCGTAAATTCAAACATATCGCATAGAGTTTCTAGCTACTTAAGGAAGGTATTAATTATTCTTACTGTTAAGGATGTCTTCCAAAACTTTAACACTAAGATTGCAGGTAGCAGCTGTTGTTATCGATACAAAGTTTAGTGCAAACCAGTGCTTTAGTTGGAAAATATTTTATGGGGGTACTCACCTTCCATAGAACGCATATCTATTGCGAATTTAATAGTGTTTGTCATTATTAACAAATACACTCTCGTGAATTGGACATTTAATAAGTATTTTAGGACAATATCGTTCCTGTACTGCCAGTACGACGTACCGGAGCACATATTTTTCCCGGTATGGTAGAAGGAAAATAATTTTATACCGGTACGCAGTACCGGTGCGTACCGGCCCAACTAAAGCACTGGTGCAAACTAATCCGGTCCCATAACTCTTGGAGAGTACATTTCGGCTCGAGAATGCTATGTTTGTCAATCTGAAGTAACATACGTACTGTATATATATAGTTAGGTGGGCTAGTCTGATCGTAACTTTCAACAAATAGTGTCGGGTACTGCGTAGGCACAATAACTTCTTACTGTTAGAGATTGCACAAAAGAGATATCTGATCACTCAGCAATAACATATATTGTGTTACTTTTCACAGGAACTTACCAAGAAAGCTGATTTTGAGCTACTACAGAATCCACTGCAACATGATAGATGCCAAATTGTCTTCCGTCATTCTATGCAGTAAGTCACATGTTTTGAATTTTTAAAGAATGGAGAAACTTTCTCTATGTTAGAGACGTATGAAAGCCGATATAGCATGATCGCACAAATGAGCTGCCTTCCTCGGTGAAACACGTTCAATTCCACGTCAAGTCAATTAGAACACAATGTCCTTATGCACAAGTCTGCTTCTTACTTCATAGGCTGATATCCTTTATCCTTTATACTTGTAACCTTCATAATCGCGATGGAAGTACTGGCTTTGTTATTGGCGATTTTATGAAACTCTGAAATAGGGCAATAAATTCAACAGAAATATAGGTTCAATTTGAATGTAATTTCACCTCCGATAGAAATCTAGAACGTGAATTAATAAATAAAGGTTATGAAATATGAAAATATCAATAAAGGGCCGCACCTAACCTCTACTGTGGTCCAATATCAACAGGGTTCTTCCCATGGACATTATAAATGTGTATACCAAGTTTCATGAAAATCCGATAAATCGTATTTGAGTTATGGCGCTTAAAAAATAGACACTAAATTGGGTTTTACTCCGGTACCGGTCAACCGATTTGGTCCAATATCAATAGAATTCTTCCCATGGATATTATAAACGTATATACCAAGTTTCAAATCCAATAAAGGGTATTTGAGTTATCGCGCGTATAGACACACGGACGGACGGATGGACGGACAGACATTTTCCCTTCCCCCACACAATCTCATAAAGTACCATACTGGCACTTAATAAATAAAGATAGAATTGAAGAAAGAAAGAAAGAAAGAAAGAAAGAAAGAAAGAAAGAAAGAAAGAAAGAAAGAAAGAAAGAAAGAAAGAAAGAAAGAAAGAAAGAAAGAAAGAAAGAAAGAAATAAAGAAAAGAAAGAAATAAGTCAAAGAATTTTACATTTAAATAATGTCCTCATCAGACAGTGCCACAAAATGCAGAGCCATGATTTTAGTACCCATAATTCTTGTATAGCCTACCAGAATTTAATACATTATTTAAAGTAATGCAAAACTTGTTCAATCTGAATATTTCGAAGAGTCAAGTCTCAGGAAAGCCCGAATAAGAGCTGTTGGTTTTAGAGACAAATAAGTATTATAGCCTATCTGCATAGGCAAGAACATCGGCGAAGTAATGCCTGTGTTGTCACCTTAACATAGGGTTTAAGAAGTTCTATCCTATCTTTCTTGTAATAAGACACGTGGGAGAAATAATAAATAATATGTTAATGAATTTCTTTAGAAATACAGTTAAGATGTAATAGCAGTGCAGGAAGTTAGATGGGAGGGAGAAGGTTCAATTCAGACAGGCGCGTATACTTTTTTTCTATGAGAAAGGGATTGATAACCATAAATTAGAGACTGGGTTCTTCATACATAGGAGAATCAATTCAGCAATTAAGAAAGTAAGAGTTTATTAAAGATATGCTTTCTTGAGTTATTCTAAGGACGGTATACAGTACGTATGTTACTAGTTATGAATGTCATAGTTATGAATGTCCTTGCATCAACAGAGGATAATGACGATTATGATTGGATGGAGTTAACACAATAGGGATGAACGGCGGCCTCAGGTAAGCGCGGCAATGGATCTTCGGGCTCCATAAGATAGATAATATTTCTTTAGGTTGATATATAAGCATTCATGAGCCACAGATTATTGTCTCTGTTGGACACTACATGAGAATATTATAGGAGAAAAATTCCTCCGGCACTGGGACTTGAACCCAGGACCTTTGGCTATTCGCGCCAATGCTCTACCAACTGAGCTAAGCCGGAGCTCAATTCACAGCGCCAGATGGAACTTATCTCCTATGACTGATTGCCCTGGCAATCAGTCATAGGAGATAAGTTCCATCTGGCGCTGTGAATTGAGCTCCGGCTTAGCTCAGTTGGTAGAGCATTGGCGCGAATAGCCAAAGGTCCTGGGTTCAAGTCCCAGTGCCGGAGGAATTTTTCTCCTATAATATTCTCATTTCTTTAGGTTGCTTAGGGATTGTTTAATTCCATTGAGTAAGTATGCCTAAGTAAGTATTTCTTTATTTATTTTATTTAATCAGGTTATACAATGTCCTAGACATCTTCCTGCACCCATTTCAGGAGTTTATCATTTTTCTCCATAATTCTCGATTTGTCCATGCTTCGTCTTCTATTCTCTTTTCCTTTAGTGTTTGATTGATTCCATGTGTCCATGTCAATTTGGGCCTGCCCTCATGGGCGTCCGCAGAAATTTTGTCAAGGGGGGGCCAATGAACGAATTACTGCCACCACCAACATCACTATACTACTACAACCACTTTATTATTATTATTACTATTCATATTATTATTGCTATTATTATTACTATTCATATTATTATTGCTATTATTATTATTATTATTATTATTATTATTATATAATCAACATCCTTCATTTACTGTAGGTGGACTGTGGCCATGGATACAAAAAAAAAATCTGATGTATATACTCATATGACTTTTTCATACACCTTACGATTTTGTGGGTAGCCTACTAATAAAATATAAAATGCGACATTTTCTTGCCTTATCTTCATTATAGTAAAATGTTGGGGTATAAATGCTTTCAAGTTTAGGGAATGTAATTATTCCTACAAGCTAATATCTAGTCAGCTCATTTTCATCCAAACGACGCGAACATACAACAGCATTTGGAGACCCAAACCTCACTTCACATTAGTTGCTTATAGTCATTTAATTTGGAGGTTTATGTGTAATTTTCATTTAGAGGTTTTCGTTTAACAATTTCCAGGGAGGGGCAACGGCCCTACCCTGCCCCCCCTTCCGGTCGGCCATGCCTGCCCTTCTTTCTTCGTCTTTTCGGAGTCCACTCATATAATTATCTTCTTCGGTAGTCTATCGTCTGTCATTCTTTTCATGTGCCCAAACCATCTTAGTTCTGCTGTTTTTACAGTATCTACCAGCGATCCTTGTACCTTCATTTTTCCTCTAATGATATTGTTCCTAATCTTGGACCTCCTGGAGATTCTTGCAGACCGTCGCCAAAAGTCCATTTCTGTGGAGTGTAGTTTAGCTATTGTATTTGATTTCAAATGCCAAGTTTCTGCTCCATACTTAACTGTGCTCTTAATGAATGTATTGTATATGTTTGTTTTTGTTTATCTGGTAATGTCTTTATCCCACAAGACACTGTTTAATTTTGAAATTTCTGATCTTCCTTTGTTGATTCGTCCATTTATATCGTCTTCATGGTTTCCATTCTTTGTAATTTTTATTCCTAAATATCTATATTCATTGCAATGTCTGATTGTACCACTCCCGTTTGATAATATGAGGTCCTTTGAGTCTGTTCCTAGTGCCATATAGTTTGTTTTCTTCAAATTGATGTTCTGGGCCCATTCCTTATACTCTTCTATAAGTTTTCTTGTCATATAGGCCTACTCCAGGTCCTCATAATCCTCTGCGATTACCAATTGATCGTCAGCAAATAATAGTGAGTATATTTTATCTTCTGTTAATAACAATCCCATTTGTGAGCATTTCCTTTTCCAGGTCATTAGTGCCCTATGAAGATATATTTTGAATAATGTTGGTGATAGTGGGCATCCTTGTCTTAGCCCTTTTGTGACATAAAATCCAGGTGAGATCCAATTTTGTATTTTGATTTTTGTATACGATTTGTCATACAAATAATTATTTCTTTAGACATTCGTAATATTGTAAGATGTTATATGACCTGAGTTCATTACCACAAAGTCACTGTAGCATCATCGTTACTTCTAGAAAAACTCTCATAAGCATGAACACCTCTTCAGTGTACACAACCATAATGCATTATAAATGAAGTTGTTAACTTTGCAAATGACGCGGAATCTAAAATGTTACAAAATATCACATAAATTATGCACTTCTTCAGCCCGCATCCAACGGATTTGATTTTTGCCACAATGAATCTCGGAGTGTGAGCTGTTTACAACTTGAGCGTAGTTATTAGCCGTCTACAACTGCCTTTGTCGGCACAAGAGAGGTGCCAAACTTGTGGTTCGCGGACCCAACAACAGTTATTTAATATTATGATTTTCTCCAAAGTTTTTCCCAGTTTTAGTCTAATAATTTCTACCAAGAGTGTGCGAGTAAATGCCATAGGCACAGAACGGTGATTTTCAACCCTCACCTTGTACTGGTATTTATACCAAAGCCAAATAAGTAATTCGTTTTTATTATATCGATGTTCCAGGACCGTAGAGGAGCATAATAATAATGATAATAATATATTATACATCTGCAGCTTTTCATTGTCGGCTGCGGTGGTATAGAGGTAGCGTGCCCGTCTGTAGATCCCGGCCGCAGTCGATGGGTTTTTCAGGACGTATAAATCCTGAGCACGGGAGTCCTCCGGGAGGGACTTTAAGCTGGGGGGCCCGTGTCGTAGATTTACGGCACGTAAAAGAACTCCAAGCCTAAATTGGAGCCTCTGGACAAAATTTCTCGGCCAAGGAATACCTTAGTTTCCGGAGAGAGGGGCGATGGGCTTACCACCTGTTCCCTCTGCCCTCTCTAGGAAAATAAGCGTAACAAAATTCACATAGGTACCTCCACTTGGAGGCCCTTCGCCCCAACATGGGGGCAAAGGATTCGACAGAGAGAGAGCTATACATTGTTAAGATAGACATTGTCAATATTATTTAGGACAAAGAAGGTAACAGTGACTGCAGTAATCATTTATGTAAAAAAAATCCTTAAAAGAATAAAATGCCTTCTCATACAAATACCCTACCCTTTCAAGTTTAAAACATCTGAGATTTTCCACGTTTAAAATACTGGCTGTTAAGTTATTTATAACTTGACTAACATTGTAAACTGGCTATTTAGAGTAGGCCTACCTAGAAGTTCGATATTTAAAAACTTATGTATTTCGTCTTTGCTCCTTGTGTTGTGCACATGCAATTCTGAAATAAAGATGAACTTATCTCTGTTGTTAAAATAAAATAAAGCATCCTTGTATATTAAAATTCCAGTTACTGTTAAAATCTTGTTATTATTTAAAAGCATGCTTAAAGACTCCCTTGGTGCCAAGTTAAAAAGAAGTCTAAAGATTTTGTGAGTTCTGCACTTCCGGGCTGTGTGGCCTTGGTCTATAAGTTTCTTGTGCTGACGTTTCGCCGCGAGCTGCGTCGGGCATCTTCAGAGCGATGTATCTAGCTGGATGGTCGGTTGCCTTAAGATTTTCTTTTGTGCAACAAACCCTATCTATGTTCGTTGCTCTGTCCCAAGTCAGTATATTATAGGAAACAATAGTATATCCAAGAGAGAAATACACATTAAGAAGACTTTTACTGTCATAGAATGTTTTAAAACCATGAAAGCGAAACATAGCTTGTTAAGACGTCCACAAATGTATTCTAATTATTAGGGCAAGGCATTTAATGACCATAAAATAGTGAAAAAATGCAAAATAAAAAATGCATTTATGACCTAAAAATAGTGAAAAAATGACCCAAAATTAAAAAAAAAATGCCCAATAAATTTACCATTGTTACTTATAATTAGTTTTTAAAGTAATTAATTGCAAAAATCAATTTATGACAGTGCGTTATAAATGAATTTACAATATAAAACACACTTATTTCATTATTAAAAAAGTAAGTAAATCTATACTACTTGGGCACCCTTGTGAAAAATAATCTTTCTGAAGTGGCATGCCCATCAAATTGCCCCTAGTAAATATGTGCCATTTAAAAAGAAGAACATCTTTATTGCTACAAGAAAAACTGCTGTGGTGTTTACAATAAACCTGAATTAAAATGAACTATGAACACTTGGCGGAGATTCGCAAATAAAAACGATTGTCTATTGTCTGAAAGTGACGATTTGTACATGGAAAAGCTCCTCTCTACCCCCACTGAAACATGACCTAAAATGCCGAAAAATACCTAAAAATGCCGAAAATGACCTAAAAATTGCAGAAAATGACCTTAAAATTGCCAAAAAATGACCTATCTCTGGAAAATCGACGAAATAAGCAAAATAGCCTAAAGCAAAAAAAAAAAAAAATGCAAAACCAAATTGCTCTTATTTAATCAATTATTTCATGATACACATTTATATATATTCGAGCCATCTTTTCACCTTCATATAAAAAAAGATGCAAAATCATTAAATGCCTTGCCCTACTAATTATGAATCCCAATTCAAATCAGAAACTAAGTAGTTTTTGTAATAATGAGATATTTGTTTTTAATACATGGCATCTTGGCATCTATTTAAAAAATTTTTTTTATCCATATCAAATAATAAATTATTTGCGGCACACCTCTTTTTAAACTTATCAACGGTAGTAGACACTTGGCTTGGAAAGAATTACACAAAACTGAAGCAACTTCTTCATAACCAATAGGGTTTATTTGAAATATAAGCTGACTATATGCAATTGAATGTGCTATAAAAGATAAATGTATATTAAACAGATGTTTAACTGGCTTGTAAAACTCTCTAAATAAATACCGTATATATATATAAGTATATATATATATAAGTATATATAAGTTATACCGTAAGTCCCACGCAAGAGTTGGCCAATGACGCGGGTTTCTGCGTCACGGCTAGCACAGCTCCAACTACCGAGCGATCGGGTGAAATATCTACGAAAATGAAGCCGCGATCGGTCTAATGGGTCGGGTTCTCACATTTACAGTTGGAATTACAATGAAAATAAAATCAGGTAAACTGATGTAACAAAGTGCCAGAATGTTAATTCAGAGATAATCGCAATTATGATAGGCAGAAAATAAGTTATTTTTGTAATTGATTTCTGAGTTTAGATCCAGATCGATTTATTAAGAATATTACAGGAGAAAAATTCCTCCGACACTGGGACTTGAACCCAGGACCTATGGCTATTCGCGCCAATGCTCTACCAACTAGCCCGGTCACAAAAATCACTACTTAGTGTGCTTCACAGTACTGTATATGACATAACTTGTCTGTCTGTGAGGTAGGCCATTAGGGCAATCAGTCATAGGAGAGAGGTTCAATCTGGCGCTGTGAATTGAATTCCGGCTTAGCTCAGTTCGTAGAGCATTGGCGCGAATAACCAATGGTCCTGCGTTCAAGTCCCAGTGTTGGAGGAATTTTTCTCCTATAATATTCTCATGTAATGTCCAACAGAGGCAATAATCTGTGGCTCATTAATGCTTATATATATATATATATATATATATATATATATATATATATATATATCGATTTATTAAGTTGGGCTTACGGAAGAACAAAGGTCTAGTTTGATAAGCATACGTGAAGGAATATGTGGGTAATGTTATTTGTCAAAGCTAATTGTATTGCAACTTCCAAAGCCTTATAAGTTATGAAGACTGTAAAACAGTATGTTGTAATGAGATCTGATTTCCATTTGATAAATTCTTTCTAATATATTACAAAAAAATAGGTACTAAAGTAGGCATTACTCCAATACCGGTCAACCAATTTGGACCAATATCAATAGGCTTATTCCCATGGACTTTATAAATACGTATACCAAGTTTTATGAAAATCCGATGAAGCGTTTTTGAGTTATCGCGACAGACACACGGACAGACATTTTCCTGTCTCCCCCCCCCCCCACCCCACAATCTCATAAAGTACCATTCTGGCACTTAATAATTCTGCACTTTAAATCACTGATAACTGCAGGGCACGGATTTTAATGACATATCATCTTTTTACCGATGCTGCATAGACCTTGCCAACTTCTAGATAAATCCTAATCATGATCTCTATATTATAGAAATGCATTTTTATTAAGTCATTTTTTGTTATTATTTTATGCAATTTTATATTCTTAGGACATTTATTTCAATTTTACGTCATTATTTTGTCATTTTCGTGTCATTTGCTTCCTTACATAGTCATTTTCATGCATTTACATTGAGTATATTAACTTTCATACCTTCAAGAATCTCCGTATGCTGACAGTAATTTACTGCAATCCTAAATAAGGTAGGATTTACAAGCTTTTTTCAAAGGCTAATATTTAAATAAATTATTAGGTTACCATAATGCAACATTTTTGTAGGATCTACTTTAAGACAATTTTATTACTTTTCTTCTCAAATGCTCCAATCAAGAACAAAGGTCAAACTTTTAGACCTACAACATCCTTTCTGCATTTACAGTTTTTCAGTTATGTACAAATTAGTCTACAACTTTGTGTGTACAATAATATTTTTTTATAAATAAAATATCAGTTTTAGGTCATTCTTTATAATTATTAAGTCATTTTCTTTAAAATTTAAGGTCATTTTTCAAACAATATTAGGTCATCAGAATCCGGGACCTGCTGATAAGCTACAAACTCGGAGCTCAGTTAAAAGGACATTTTCAGTAAATTGTAGCACCAAGGCTTGGACTGCTTAAACCTGCTTGAAATAAGACGCTTGTTGTATGAACAAAACTATCGACAGCTAAAAAAGACTGTATTGAATATTTCTCTAAAAATACTTTCCTGCCTTGATTATTTGCATTTATCCAGTTCTTACTGCCCAACACGAGGATGGAATACTAATTGGTGCAGAGCGCGTGAACAATCATCGTTAGTAGCATTGAGCTTTGCAGAGGCGGCTAGTGGGAACCACCAACACCCAACGCCTTCATTTATTATTCTTTATTTGGTGATTCTATTGTTTTATTGAATAATTGAACAACAATGGGTTTTAAAGACCTAATTTTAGTTTGAACAGCTGCTTTTAAGTATGTGTGCAGATGCAGAGCAATGCAGGAACTCGTTCATGATTTGTTGGTACAGACGTTTTTTGCAAACAAGAGTGCTTATGGGATGGAATTGCTCTATCTTGACATGCGAATGCACTTCGAAATTTAAAAAATATATATATGCGTGGAACGCCACGAGACAGAAGTGAAAATTGTTTTAATTTTTGGAACTTTTGAAATTTGGATTTTTTGACTTTTTAATATTGGGTTTTTGGCCATTTTTAATTTTGGATTTCTAAAATTTTTGATCTTTTATTTTTTAATTTTGGAATTTTTGACTTTTTAAATTTTGGAATTTTTTTAAATTTTACCTCTTTGATTTTTTATTTATTTTTTTATTTTCGATTTTTTAATTTTGGATTTTGGCTTTTATAAATGTTGGATGTATTATTTTTTAAATTTTGGATTTTAGAATTTTTGTTTTTTGGACTTTTTAATTTTGGAGCTTCGAATTTTTTAATTTTGATCTTTGAATTTTTTAATTTCGGATTTTTAAATTTTGGATCTTTAATTTTTTTAATTTTTTGGATTTTTTAATCTTGCATTTTTGTTTTTATTTATTTTGGATTTTTAGATTTCTTAAATTTTGGATTTTTTATTTTTACTTTTTTGATTTTTTAAATTTTGGATAAGCCTAATCATTAAACTTCCGCGAGTCACTCCAATCTGGACCCTCCATAAGGAAACTAACATGGACACCATCCAGGAATAGGCTATATAGCGACTAGCGCGGCGACATTCTACGAAAGTTGCAACGGGCACGAAAATCCCCAAATCGCGGAGCTATGCCGTTATGACATAATACAAGACAAACACAAGAGGCCGAAGTCACCCCTTCCACAGGAGATGATTGAAGCACTAGGGCTCTGACAGAACACACAAGACCTTATATATAAGGCGGATAACTGGTAATTCGGACTGGCAATACTCTGGCAATGCTGTTTTCCAAGGCCTCGCAACGAATGTTGGAATAGTTCCCTTACAAATGACGGGCCGCAACCCGCATAATAACACCTCCCCAAATTTCAAAATTATTAAATAAAAGGACCCTCTGACCGCGTAAGATAAAATATTAGAGTAAGAAATTGGATATACAAGATTACAATAGACTGTCTTCTCGGCAACAACAATAGAATGGAACATGCTAACCACCCCTACCTTACAGCTATGACACCACCTCCAAATCATACTCAAAATTATGGGACAAATGGGCTTTGCCTAGGTACCCATTGCCTACTACATAGTAGTGGGCATAAAAGAGGAAGGAGCCACGTATCAAAAGTACGTTGCAGATATTCTCAATTCGATTCCGGTTCCGATCATTGAATTGATTGTTTTCTGTGCAGTCCGTTCCGTCACACCTCACTAATGTGGTGACGATTTTGAGCAAGCTCTCGATTTACCCCTACCGCGGCTAAAGCAGTTTCACTTCAAAAAACAATCTGATGTGAAATACACATAACTTCCGCTGTCGCCAATCTCCATGCCACACCTTCAGAAGGTAGGCTAGTAATAATTCCATCGGGTCGCAAGCGACCCCTGGATATTCTAAGTGGGTTTGTTTCCAGGGTGCGCCAATCCCCTACCTAACACTTAAACCTAAATACAGTACAACACAAACACCTAATCCTGAACCGGGGAAAAGGATTTTCCACTACTGAAAAATCCCCAATCCGGTCGGGAATCGAACCCGGACCTCCGGGGTGGAAGAAAGTCGCGCTACCGACTTACCCACGGCGGCGGATTGAAAGTAGGCTGCCTAACCCAAATACAAAATTTTGTTTACAATTTACAATTTATTGTTCCAAATTACACGAAAAATACATACAAAAGTTGATACACCACCCGAAGAAGCAGAGCTTGTGTTCGGGGGTGGTTCCGTTCAATAGGCCTATATTAGAAAAACTTATACTAAATAATTACTTAAAACAATACATAATTTGGAGAAGTATGACAAAATATTATGTATAAAAGGTTAGCATACGATTTTCCGTTCTGGAGCTAGGCTGTTCATACACAACCTCAGAGATATGTTTCCGAAAATAGTAATTTTGGATTCAGGGACCTTAAAACGTCTATTTCAACTTCAAATTTGGGGTCGAAAACAATACTTCCAAGTTTCATAACGCTTTCCTTATTTGTGTGATTTCAATAAAAAATCTGATATATGCTTAACTTGCTCTAACCACAATATATACCAACATTGCGACTGTATTGCAGCAATGCGCATTTAATTTATTGTCTCAGACTCATTCAAAGAGGTAAAACTTGAACCCTGTGTTTGTGTATAAATGAGCAACTTTTACTAGACCTTCAGGGAATTTACTGTGAAAAATATTCCAAATAAAAGTTCTAGCTCTCACTATAACATACCTGAGTAGCCTACTAGGAGTAAGGTGGTTGATGCGTGGGGCTGAACAATCTGACGACTTCACATGCCAAACGTATAAATCCTGGGCCTCAGTCTCCTGGAACCCAAAGGATTAAAATTTAAATAGAATTAACATTTTATTTTTTTATTATTATTATTCTGTTTATTTATTCTGGCAGAGCTAAGGCCATTTGGCCTTCTCTTCCGCTCTACCAGTAAAAAGAAGACTACATTACAATTACATAACACAAATACATAATATTACAGATAATTAATTAATACTTAATACTTAAATACCAAGCACTAAACATTGTTATAATTAATAAACTAGAGTGCTATAAAACATTAAATTACAAAAGAAAATTACAAAATTAAATTACAAAATTAAATTACAAAATATAAAAATACTAAAGAAAATAATTAGGATTACAGCCTAAGATATTTAAAATTATACTAACGAATACTAAAGAGAAAAACGTATAGTTACAAGAAGTTAGGCTACGGGTTACAAGTATCAAAAAGAGCTCCAATTAAGATTTCTAGTTACAACGATGAAAAACAAAACTAAATTACATGGTTTAGAATTAATATGTTGACTTCTCTCTGAAATTTACCAAGAGTTCGACATCCTCTGACCGTGCGGGGGATGGAATTCCATTGGCTAGCTACTGATACAGAGAATGAGGATGAATAGGATGAAGAGCGGTGGAGAGGGATAGAGAGTACATGACTATGTTCTGATCGTGTATTTAGGGTGTGATGAGATGACAAGTAGGGAAGCGGCTAGATAAATATGATGGTGAAGAAGTATGAATAATTTTGAAGAGGAGACAAAGACAGTGAAACCTTCTTCGGTCACGGAGCCATGACAACATTTCGAAGGAAGGCGATACATGATCGAACAGACTTACATTACAGATGAATCGTACGCACATATTATGAACACGTTGCAACCTTTGGGATAAGTTAGAGCTCAAGCATATTTAATCTTTTAAACATATGAATTAACGAGTTTACTTTTTTACATGTTTCGTTAATGTGATTTTCCCAAGTTAAATTTTTGTCTATCAGAACACCAAGATTTTTTACCGAATCGCCAAATGGAATTACTGAATTATTGATTTTAATGGGCATAAGGTTGATTTCATTCAGCTTATTTCTCAGTCGCTGTTGTCCCACAACTATTGCCTGTGATTTTGCTGGATTCAGATTGAGTCCCAAACTGTGCGTCCATTCATCTATTGAGTTTTATTATCTAAAATATGAATTAGGCCTACGATTACCGGTATTGATTCGAGGTTTAATCTGTCTTAGATTGAACACCAGAAGAAATAAATATCCCAACAACAATAGGAAGAGAAATAAGAAAACAATAACAATAATAAAGATAATAACACAATAACAGCAACTTGCGCATAGAAAACGACATTCCTATCATCCTATATAATTCCTATATATTCTTCTATATCTATTTTGCGGTTTGTAACTTACATTCAACCAATCTAAAATAGGATATCATAAGAAAGATAATTTTCCAAAGCAATAACTTTATAAACAATAATGATTTCTTTAAAAAACACAACCCTTTTCGCTAAAGTTAGTTCACCAATGCCGTAAATTGCCGTAATAGTGTGTGTGTTTTTTTTTTCTTCTTCTTCTTCTTTTTTTTTTAAAACCAAATACTGCATGTTTTGGCAGAGTATGTCATTCTATTTTCAGAATGGATCCATGTAATGATATCCTTAAATGCATCAATCGAATTTTACACAACAAATTTAAACATTTAAAAATAATATTTTTCTTGAATAAGTGCGAATTAAATCTGATGCAATACGAATTAATATAGAGCATGTGTAGGCCTACTTATGGGAGAGATCGTGTGGTAGGGAGAGCCATGCATTGACATGTCAGTAGGCCTAGGCTATCAGTATATCATTTTGCATTTGGCTGCCAGTATTTACTATCTAGAGAGAATGTACCACGTAGTACAGCCTTTTATAATTTGTATATTTGTAGCACATGTTTGGCCTGATAGCTTACACGTGTGTTATGGTCATTAAATGTCTTGCCCTAATAATCATTCAATGAGAACTGCTCTTTTGTCACAAATAAACAAGTTTATTGCCATAAAATTTAATTGCATTTTACAACTTTCTCTTCTTGTTCCTTCCGAAATTCTGCACTGTGACTTTATTTTTAATAGTGCATCCATTTTTCATGGATATGAAATCTTCTCCCGACTTCCAACTTCATCGGCACATCTAGTTCAGTTATTCATTGCATGGCCAGGCGGCTTCAAAGGAATAAACCATTTACTCGGTGTTTCTTTATGTTAATTGAACTGACCAAGTCGGTCTTGGTTTCCGCTTTCCACAACAAAAGCAACGTTGCAATATTCTCTCATTAAATTGATCTCAGTTTTCCTCGCTTTAATGAACTTACATGTGTTTTCTTTATTGTAACTAGAACTTGCAACCTCGCTTTCCACTCCATGCGGAATTGAGGAGTAGCTGTCACAGCCGTCACAGGGCATTCTTAGATTTTGATTGGCTGGGGTAACTAGCTGATTAGTGCGGTAAAAATAAAGAAAATGGGTTAAGCTGTCGGCAAACTTTCCCCCCTAACAGAAGGAAGCCTGGACATGCAATGAATAACTGGAGTAGGCCTATAACAGGAATAGGGGCATGCTATCTGATGGAGTTTCCCACGGTCGTTCATTTCGGTGAGTAGGTTCTCACTTGCCTTAGAAAGTTGACTGCACCCCGTTCCAGAACTTGCGGCTTCAGAAACCTGAAATAATGCAAAGGGGAAAAATATGACATGTCATAGAAATCCGCCCCCTAGTGATAAACATATAAAACCTTACGATTATAATGGCGCATTTTAGGCCTATAAGAAGTTTCGAAATCGCCCTATGCTACAAGAAACCTCGGTTGCCTTATATTGCCTTGAAGATATTGTCCGTAGAGTAGGATTACCTCCACAAAGTCTCTGGGTTTTTACGTATATATCTTAGGAGCGAGTCTCACCGCTCGTAGAGTTCCTGGCTAGGGGAGGTAGCTGCACCCTGATTGGCTATCCCACTCCACGTGTTGTCTGTCTCTGTCTGTGCGGCATTATCCCTCCACTTAACTATTACAGTATTTTCTACCACTGGCAACGTGGAGCATGATCTTTACTCTCTGCCTAGCAGTAGCTCACTGATCTTACGCGCATCTTGGTAACGAGACGTAACGAGAAGCTCGCTGGCTGGGTTAGTCTTCAAGGCCAGAGACGTTGTGGGAGTAATCCTACTCTACATTTAGACGTGAGCACTGTAAACACAATGCGCAGTACAATCAATCATCACGTAATTCATACTAGCAATACACTCCCCTTCCGTCCGCCCTATGTCTGCGGCGCATGCAAGTGCTCACGTCTAAATGAATCATCATCATCTTCATCATCTTTCCGGTTTAGGTCTTCAGACCTGTTCCGTCTTCAGGGAATATCATCTGTCCATCTTGTTTTTGGACGTCCTACGTCTCTGCGTCCCTTAGGTTTATAGTTGAGCATTATTTTTGGAAGTCGTGCTTCATCCATTCTTGTTATATGGTCGTACCAGTTTCTCTTCTGTTGTTTCACTCTGTCGTTCATGTTAAATATATTCAGTTCTGTTCTGATGTCAGTATTCCTTTTGCAATCTAAGATAGTAGTTCCTGCTACTGATCTTAAAAATTTCATTTCTAAAGTTTCTATTTTTCTCTTATTTCTCCTATTTAAGGTCCAATTTTCGCATTCATATGTCAGAATTGGCGTAGCTACTACTTTGTAGAATTTCAGTTGTGTTGCTTTTGAAGTTTTCTGAAGTTTTCTGAAGTTTTCTGAAGTGTCTCCTTGATGGTTCCGCATATTCTACCAAATTTCTGAAGTTTAATATTTATATCTTCATTTTGGTTATGTGTCACATTACAACCTAAATATTGGAAGCTAGCCACTCGTTCAATTATTTTGTTGTTTATAATAATTTTACATCTAAGTGGGCTTTTTCCTAAAAAGGCCATTGATTTTGTTTTCATAGTGGATATATTCAAGTTATATTCTGACATATTTTGTAATTTGTAGGATGCAATTTGTAGTCTATCTTCTGTTTCTTCTAAAATAGCATGATCGTCAGCAAATAATATAGTATTTAAAACTTTTTTCCTAATTTTATACCTCCCGTTAAAATGTCTTGCCATCTCTTAATGGCATATATATATATATATGTATATTAAAAAGTGCTGGAGACATCGGACAGCCTTGTTTAACACCCTGGTTTACTTCAGCTGTTGAGTCTGTTCCGTTGTCAATCATAATTGATGTATTTTGATACAGGCTTTTTATAACATTTACTAGATGGGTGGGGTATCCTTTGTTCCTCATTATGTTCCATAGCTTCCCCCGTAGGACCTTATCGAAGGCTTTTTCGTAATCCACAAATAATACGTACGTTGGCAGATTATATTCTCTCCTTTTCTTTATAAGCTGTTCCATTAACTTATAAATATTAAATATGATCGATACTCGATACTCGATACCGATACATGATTTTTCCTCGATACTCGATACTTCGATACTCGATACCTCAACATTTCCAGTTTCAATAAATAGGTACATTAAAATTTAAAATTTGAGAGAACTGTGTAATACCAACTAAATTAATTAAGTGTGCATATTTAATGAGACAAAATTTAATATCATCAGTAGCCTATAATTATTTTTAAACTCTACATTAAAACTAAAATTAGTTTTTTAAACAGTCCACTTACAAGTTTTTGTTAAAAAATACTAGCATTCTCACTTAATCGCAGAATTGCAGAATTACAAAAGTATCGAAACAGTATCGAGCGAGTTTTCTGAAGTATCGTTCGATGCCGATACCATGCAAGTATCGAGAGTATCGAGGTATCGAAAGTATCGAGGACCCATCCCTAATAAATATACAATTAGAACAAGAACGTCATTTCCGAAATCCGTTTTGTTCTTCTCCCAGCATTACTTCATTTATAATATTCAGTCTTCTTGTGATAATTTTAGCATAGATTTTGTAGGCATTATTAAGCAGACTTATTCCTCTATAATTATTGCAGTCGTTTCTATTCCCTTTTTTGAAAACTGGGCATATTTTCGATATTTTCCACTATTTCGGTATTGACCATGTACTCCAGCATATGTTAATTATTTGTAGAAATCTTGATTTTACTTCTACTGGAGCATATCTGATCAATTCAATGTTCATTTCATCCGTACCTGGTGACTTTTTTTTTTGTCTAAATGCACAGGCAGTAATAGTATATTGCGATACAAGTGCCGTAAGGCACGTTTACGGGTCGAGGAAACAGATTGAAAACCCGAGGCGCAGCCGAGGGTTTTTAAGTTTTCGAGACCCGTAAATGCCTTTACGGCCCGTGTGTTGCATGCTATTTTTTGCACGATGATTATTTATATCAATTTAATTATATTAATTGTGATATTACCTGAAAATATTTTGTAAATACATTCTTGAAAATAGATGTTTATTTCAGAAAGTGATTCGCATGTGTTTGTTGTTATGGGAACCGAATATTTGTCCTGGGGGCCGTGCCCATAAAGGCTTGTATTATGAAGTGTATCGTAATGAATTATGACGTAGCGCTTGGACCGTAAGTAATTTAACCTCATCGCAACCACCCTTAGCAACAAGACTGTGTGGGAATGTCAACTTACGATCCATGTAAACAAAGTTCGTAAGTACCACTTACTAGCTAAGGAGTGCAAAAATGTATATTACGATCTTCGCTCCTGCCGAACAGCAGTTCGAGTCCAATGTTCGAATTGCCTCCTCACCCTTAATTGAAATTAAGTGTAATACATCAGCTGCGCTGAAACATGGGTTTAATTTTGGAATAAGACTATGTATTAAGAAAGCATCCAGATATAAATAATATGAATGTGAATAGTTTTAAGAATAGAATAAGAATATTATAAAATAGTTATTCTAAAATAGTTCTTCTTATTTTCTTGATGTATTTTATAAGTAAATGTTAACTGCAATGAAATTTTATCTTTTAAGAATATGTTTTATGTGTTGTGATGTTTGCATGTGTGTGTGTGTGTGTGTGTGTGTATGATATTGCTGTACGTTTTAAGACTGAACTGCAGCCGAGCCCGAGCATTCTGCTCTTTCGGGTGTTTATCACTTGTATAATATTGTATTTGTATTTTTGTATTTGTATTTGTATAATATATGAAATGAAATGAAATTAGCCTTTAACATCCCTTGAGGGCTAAGGCCTCCTGCTTTCTAGCAGGGATTGCTAAAAAATAGAACTCACTTAGGGGAGCTAGGCCTAAGGAGTCAGCTACCTTGTCCTGACCGTGCACTTTTCTTTCTATAGCCTATCTATGTTTTGGTCTGATTGACCTTGTTCTGTGTTTCTTGTCTGTATTTGACTGATTAACACTGAACTTGAGCACTGTACTACAGTTTTCTTCACTTGTTTCACTTCACTAGGAGCTTCCCTAGCTCTTTCCAACCTTTACGATCTCTTGCTCTCCTTGACCATTGAGCTCCTGCCCTATCTCGTAGTGTGTCTGACCATCTGATTCTTTCCTTCGAACATTCCTTCTTCCTACCCTGGGATCCCATATTGTTACTTTTTAGTAGTTGGTAGGTCCATCTTTTGTCGTTCATTCTTGCCACATGGCCTCCCCATCTCCATTTGAGTTGTTCTGCCTTGCTAACGATGTCGCTCATTCCTGTTCTCCTTCTAATCTCTTCGTTTCTTATCCTATTCTTTATTGAAATTTGCAGGATTTTCCGTTCCATCTTTCGCTGACATGTTTGGAGCATTTTGTTTGTGACTTGTTGTCATGGCCCAGGTTTGGCATCCATATAGCATCACTGGTAATATGCATTTTTCTAGCATTTCGGCCTTCAGTTTCGTCTTTTGGTACTTGTCCGTTAGAAAGAATTTCAAGCTCCAGAACTTCTTCCAGGCCTGACCAATTCTTCTTTTCACTTCCTTCTCTGCGCTGTTGTGAAATGATATGTTCTGACCTAGATAAATGTATTCCTGTGCATATTCTATTGCCTCGCCTCTTAGATTTATTTCTTCTGTGTCGTTAGTCATTATTTTAGTTTTCACTGGGTTCATGGTCAGGCCTGTTTCTCTGCTCACTGTATCTAAATCACTTATCATTTGTTCTAAGTCCCTTGATGATTCCGCAATTACTACAATATCATCTGCGAACCGTAGATGGGTTAGGTCAGATCCCTTTATACTAATACCATACTTGTCTTCCCAATCCAGCTTTCTCATTTGATTTTCGAGCAGACATGTAAATAGCTTTGGTGACAGGGGGTCCCCATGCTTTACTCCTCTTCCTAGTAATAAGATAATAATTTTTAAAAAATTAACCCCATTCATCCCCATTAAACTTACATGGGCAGTAAATAACATTATCCAGGTAAACTTTTGTGCGTTATTAGGCCTATATGTTATTTCAAAAATGAAATATTTTACTGACAGAATAAAATCTGTATACCTGAAACGGTTATGAATAAAACTTAATATATTGAGGACTCGAAAGCATCGCACTGCCCCCTGGTGGAGAACACCGACAGAAGGGTAGGCTATACCTCACCGATACATGACTTGCCGAATGTTAATAAATTGTCTATTCACACAGATTCTTTTGGGATTCCATCTCCTGTAGCAAAAAAATCATCTGAGTTCTTTTAAGATTTTTTACCTCCTTTCGTTCGAAATCAGTACGTTTGTTAGACATGTTAACCCGGCGATCTTCAATTCATAAAAAAAAAAAAATCCGTGAAATGTCTAAAAATACTTACAGATGTAAATAGTACTGTATATTCCGATACTAGTTCCGTAAGTGGTGCATACGGATCGAAGAAAGAGTTTGAAAAAACGAGGGGCTTGCGTATTTATATATATATATATATATATATATATATATATATATATATATACAGTATAATTTAAAGAAAAAGAGAATTAAAAAAAAGATTTAAAAGAATCCCTTTCGGCAGGCCTACAGGCTGAGGTAGATTTCAAAGTGCTTTTGGTTTAATTTATTGTCGCTGCGTATCACTCTTCTTCTTTAGCCTTGGCATGACAAACCCGCAATAATAACTGCAAAAAAAAGGAAAGAGCACTTTTTCAAACATTCAAATCTCGCCTTATATGAGAACTATCAAGAAACTAGTTATTGATTTGTAGAGTACTCATCAAGAGCTTTACCCCACAAGACGTAGTTTCAAAAATTTCGAATTTCCATCCCCCCACCACCACCCCCACTCGTACCCCCAAAATCCCCGAATTGTTGTTGACACTGTGAACTCCATAGAGAGTACTGTAATTTATTCAAACAAAGTTTCCCTCTATACTTCATAGGGGCCGAAATATAAATGTTTTAAAATTTCAACCCCCTCCCCCGACCACCCCCTTGTGCCAATTTTGCTCATTAACGGACTTATCCGAGCTATTGGGCCTAGAAATAAAATAATAAAATTTGGTTCAGATATCTTCAAAACTACGGCCGCTAGCGTGTAAAGATATATATATATATATATATAAATAAAACAATTTTTTTTTTTTTGAACAGGCGGTGGTTTCGTACTTAGGGAGGCATGAAACATAAAGATATGAAAGAATTTTTCGAAAATCATGACATGGTATCCATTGCAATAGGTAGATTTTTCTTCGAAATCTACCTAAAAGACTTATACTGAAGATATTTCAAAGATCCTAGATTATGATGTTCACATGACATTAACAAACACACAGAAAAATAATCACTAAGAAATATCTCTATTTGTGGAAGTTATCAGGGAAACGGCTGTTCAGTTCATGAAATGTGGCAGCAATTTTGAAACGATGATTACCCGTAACTCTAACAGTTTGATTAATTTTGAAAATAGTAAACAATTGTAGAAATAGTCAATAAAGAGTATTTCAGGTTGCAAGACTGTAGAGTAATTCATTGCTGAGAAAAAAATAATGAAATTCACATATTTCTCACCAATGGATTTCATCGAAAGCTGTATGTCCCCTCTTAATTGGCTTTGCAAATCATTACTTAAAAAATTGTTTCAAAGCTTCAATAACCTTGACTGAGAAATAGACAAAATGCAACATAATTATTTTCTAAACCCCATAAATCTAACATTTATGTTTATTGTAAACCAGACAGCAGTGAGTATTTTTATTGTTGTAGGCCTAACGGTATTCATGTTTAAGCCGTAGGTGAGTCGGTAGCACGCCTGCCTTCCCCTCCGGCGGCCCGGGTTCGATTCCCGGCCGGGTGGGGGATTTTTCAGTAGTGAAAGATCCCCTCCCCGGGTTCAGGACTGGGTAGGTTAAGTCTTAGGTTAAGATAATGCACATTGTGTGCGATTCCTTAATTTTATAGCATTAAATTAGTAAAATAAATAAATTTATTTCATTTCCGTAACATATTGGCTATTGTCCAGTGATTCGGCGTCTTTGCGATTTAGAATTAATTGTTCTGAAGAAAACAATAAAAAATATATACCTTATTCAATTCAGTTAATTAATACTTTTGTGTAACAGTAATAATATTTTCATATTTTTACCAAATAAATGTGAAAATTTATATTTTATGTTCACGGCTCGTAGGCGAAGAAGTACGTTATTTCCTTTAACAAGGCATGAAACTGTTCTACAAAATAACTGACTCTTTTTCATAATTTCTTCACATACGACTATACAAGTTTTTTCCATTTATTAAATTTTTTTAGCTACAGATTATAATATAAAATAATACAAATGTGATTTCGAACGCCACCGAAGAAACAAAGCTCGGGTGCAAAAGTAGAAATTTAAAAAGAAAGTGTGCGTGGAACGCCACGCGACAGAAGTGAAACTTGTTTTAATTTTTGGATTTTTCAATTTTGGATTATTGGATTTTTTCAATTTTGGATTGTTGGACTTTTTGATATTGGGTTTTTTGGTCTTTCTTAATTTGGATTTAAAGAAAAATTATCTTTTAATTTTTTTATTTTGGATTTTTTAAATTTTAGATCTTTTATTTTGTGGGTATTTTAATTTTCTATTTTTAATTTTTTTATTTTTATATTTTTATATTTTGTATTTTTCATTTTTTAAATTTTGGATTATTTTATTTTTTACATTTTGGATATTTGAATATTTTATTTTTTAAATTTTGGATTTTTGGACTTATTAATTTTCGATCGAAGATTTTTTTAATTTTGGGATTGCGAATTTTTAATTTTGGATTTTTTAAATTTTGGACCTTTGAATTTTTTATTTTTGGGATTTTTAAATTTGGGATTTTTAGAATTTTTAAATTTTGGATTATGGATTTTTTAATTTTTTTATTTTTAATATTTTGGATAAGCCTAATCATTGAGTTGATTGTTTTCTGTGCAGTCCGTTCCGTCACACCTCACTAATTTCGTGACGATTTTAAGCGTAACACTAATTTCGTGACGATTTACCCCTACCGCGGCTAAACAAGTTTCACTTCAAAAATAAGTTTGTAACATCCATATTAGCCTATAGGCTATTTTCTTTTGGTTAAGGGCCATTAAAGCTTTTTGTTTGATACTTTCTGTACCCGTAGCTTATGAAAATACTACTTTTCTGGCCCTCTTTCCTGCAGTCATCCATACAATCATATTTCAAAGCTCCTTGCCAAATCGAGTTCCATCGCCAAGATGCTGAGATCGATTAATATGTCTTGGTTCATCGTTGATCGATTGACACTTTTCTTTTCATTACACTGAAACTTCTCACACCTTGACTCATACCGTTAGTAAACACGGATGGCGTGTGGGCCAGGAGATTCCTTCACCCGCAAGCACCCTCACATTTACAAGCGCAAGGGATTAAGACCGTAATTTTCGCCCCATGAGTCACTTAGGCCGGTATTCATAGTCGGAGACTTAAGAACCGACTTTATAAAGCTGAACTTATTTGACAAGTCGACTTACATGTTTTTCGTATTCATAGTCCTTTTTAGAGTCGTACTTTATTCTAAGTGCCAGTATGGTACTTTATGAGATTGTGAGTGGGGAGGGAAAATGTCTGTCCGTCCGTCTGTCTGTCCGTCCGTCCGTGTGTCTGTACTCGCGATAACTCAAATACGCTTAATCGGATTTTAATGAAACTTGGTATATACATTTGTAATCTTCATGGGAAGAACCCTATCGATAATGGACTAAATCGGTTGACCCGTACCGGAGTAAAACCCAATTTAGGGTCTATTTTATAGGCGCGATAACTCAAATACGCTTTATCGGATTTTCATGAAGCTTGGTATACGAATTTATAATGTCCCTGGGAAGAAGTCTATTGATATTGGACCAAATCGGTTGGGCGGTACCGGAATAATGCCCAATTTAGTGCTTTTTTATGGTAATATATCACAAAGGCGCGGATAACTCAAATACGCTTTATCGGATTTTCATGAAGCTTGGTATACGAATTTATAATGTCCCTGGGAAGAAGTTTATTGATATTGGACCAAATCGGTCGGGCGGTACCGGAATAATGCCCAGTTTAGTGCTTCTTATAGTAATATATAACAAAGGCGAGGATAACTCATATACACTTTATCGGATTTTCATGAAACTTGGTATATGAATTTAAGAAGTTCTTGGGCACAAGCCTATTGAATTATGGCCAAATCGGTTGACCGGTACCGAAGTAACGAGCATATGAATATTAATTTTGTAATGAATATTCTTTCATGGCTCACAATACATTAAAAAACTTAACAAATTGCAATTTGCAGGTCTGCAAAAAAAAAAAATTTCAGCTGCATGAGATATTTTTACTAAATTATATGTTTTAAAATGCACTGATTCCAAAAATGGCATCCATTTTCCCCTATCACGTAAGGTTTTTTTGCAAAACTAAAAGATACACAGTATTGATAAAAAGCACTCATGTATTAAGATGAATCAAACATATTAATTTTTACAACAAATGAAACATTTTGTGACATTTATTCACAATTTTATGATTATTCATCTTTTTTGTGAAACCTTTTCTTCTTCTCTTTGATGTTTCGCCGGACTCGTTTCCGATTTCCATCTTTGGTTTCCCGCTTCAGCATCCAACAGTAGTCCGCAAGCATATTGACATCCCTTCTTCCTTGGTACCGTCTCTCGATATCACGGACATCCTGGTGAAACCGTTCACCCACTTCTTCACTGTAAGCTCCCAAGTTTTCAGGAAAATAGTCTATATGGGAGTGTAAAAAATGAACCTTTAAGCTCATCTTGCAACCTTGAGCTTTGTACGCTGCCATCATATGATGCACAATGGTTTTGTAGTCAGGATACTTAGTATTTCCCAAAAATCTTAACACTGCACCCTTGAACGATTCCCAATCTTCTTTTTCCTTCTCATTCATACTTTCCACAAAGAGGGAGCCAGATAAAAGTTTTCTTATGTCGGGACCATTGAAAAACTCCCTCTTTCAACTTGGCTTCAGACAACTTCGGGAATTTAGAACACAGATATCTAAAACAATTCCCATCCTTTTGCAGTGATTTTACAAACTGTTTCATAAGCCCCAATTTAATGTGAAGAGGGGACAATAAAACCTTTTCTGGTAGAACCAGAGTCGTATTGATGACGTTTTTCTCGCCGGGTTTTAGGGTTTCTCGCAGTGACCAGCCACTTTTGGTCTGATGCTGCTCTCTGGCTCTACTATCCCACAAGCATAGAAAACATGGGTACTTTGTATAACCTGACTGCTGACCCAAAAGCATGGTTAGTATTTTGAAGTCCCCACAAACCATCCATTGATTGTCTTGATATTTGATTTTTTCTAGAATAATGGCCAAATCGTTATAGTTTTCTTCCATATGCACCGAGTGTCCCATAGGGAGGGATGCAAAAGTATTTCCATTGTGGAGCAAGACTGCTTTAAGACTAGCTTTGGACGAATCAATGAATAGGCGCCATTCAGATGAATCATATTCTACATCAAAGCACTTCATGAGCCCTTGTACATCATTACAAAAAAACTAGATGTCCCTCTTTGGAGAAAAACTGAGTAAATTCTTTCTCTCGGTGCCTATACCACGAAAATGAGGTACCAGATGACAGAAGGTTTTTGTTTTTTAGTCTCGAACCTAGCAATTCGGCTGCATCTTTTGATAGACCTAAATCTCTTACTAGGTCATTGAGCTCACTCTGAGAAAATAGTTCAGGCCCCTCGTCAACATAAAAATCTGAGCTAGATTCGTCCTGGGGAGGTAATGTGTCTTCGTCCTCTGACTCACTCAAGTATTCATCTAAACTGGAAGGTGGCTGTGGGATTGGTATTTCAGAGCTATGGGGCACTGGACGAATAGCTGAGTCAAGGTTAGGATAAGATATGTTCTTTCTATTTTTTGTATTAAATCCCTTTACATATACTGAACAGAAATAGCAATCGGTTGTACGATTTTTCTGCTCACGCCATATCATAGGGATTACAAAACGAAATGAGTTTTTCTTACCCTTAAACCACAAACGAAGATCTTCCTCACATCTTCTACACACCTTGTGAGGGGCCCATGGTTTGTCTTGATCCCCAAGTTTTAATTTGAAGTAAGCAAAATAAACCTTCTTCACAAAATCATTAATGTTTCTCTGTTGACGTTTCACAGTGTATTCACCACAAATAAAACAAAAGCTATCAGGAGACATAACACAACCTCTTGGAGCCATGATTACGAAATAGAAACAACAGCACTGTTCAGTTTGAAAGCGATGTGTCTACTGATGGCGGCTCTACTTTCATGTGCGATACTGAACTTCTTTGACTTGTGCCGCCCCCCTCCACCACTCACCCCTAACAGTTAACATTATATATTGTATAGATAAGCTATAATTGAATAAATTAATGTAAAAATCAATTGGTTATGAGAATTTGTAAGATAAAATACCGGATTTTCAATAAACCATAAATTTTACGAAAAATAAATATAACCACTTCACTTACACAAAAAATGGACGTGATAGAAGTTTTTTGGTATTTTTTTAGGTATTAGGAAGTAAAATTCTGTACGAAAATTAAGAGACATCCTATGCAGTTTTTTAGTTGCAGACCTGTGTTGCCAATCGTTTATTGATTGATTTGTTTCTTCATAACGATGTCAGTGTAGGCCAAATAATAATTTAAATAAACGATTTATAACAACTAGCCGTGGAATATTGATATTATATTGTGTATTCTTTGGTTATGTAGACTACCGATATTTACATTAGGCTATAGGCCTATTTTAGTGTGAGTATTTTTTATATTCGTTTCTGTGCAGCAATATACCTAATGTAATTCCTGACAGATAGATTTCATATTTACTTTTTATTCATTCATAACCTTTAAGGCTGCTTTAAATTGAAACAGAGACATCAGCGAATCGTAGGTCTATTGCATCATTATTATTATTATTGCCAGCACATTTTGTTTTTGGAGTTTAACTCGGAGATCTATTACAAAAATAACTTTTCTGCATGGGCCTATCATAATTGCGTTTATCACTGATTAAAAAAAAATACTGGCACTTGGTTATATCAGTTTACCTGATTTTATTAAGTCTGACTTCTTAAAGCTCTACTTATTCCACGCATTAAAGTCGAACTCAAGAATATGAAAAATCATGCGTTCACTGCCGTAATAATTACATTACTGAACTAGCCAATCGTGTTTAAGATTTTTTCAGATTTTATGTAAAGCAAAGCCAACTGAGTACCTACGTATTTCGCTATCGTGGTATATAAATACAGACGGCGTTGGGCATTGTAAACAAAGAATTTAATTCATCCAGTCATATTATGCAGCGTGTATAGTCCAGTTACTCATTGCATACCCAGGCGGCTTCCTTTCGTTAGGAGGAAAAGTTTGCCCACAGCTCAACCCATGTTCTTTGTTTTACCGCACCAATCAGCTAGTTACCCCAGCCAATCAAAATCTAAGAATGTCCTGTGACGATTTTGACAGCTACTCGTCTACTCCGCGTGGAGTGAATGAGTTGTTGCAAAATCAAGTTACAGTAAACAATAACACGTGTGAATTGAATAAAGCGAAGGAAGAACTGAGGTCAGCGATAACAATGAGAGAATATTGCAACGTTGCTTTTGTTTTGGATAGCGGAAGCCCACGACCGATTTAGTCAGATCAATTAACATAAAGAAACACCGAAACCTTTGAAGCCGACTGGCCATCCAATGAGTAACTGCACTATAAGTAAACTAATTAATAGTTTCTTGAGAATATTCTGCGTATATTAGCTAGGAGATCGTTCAGAATTAATGCCGGCACGCTTATGTATTTATTTCGATATTAATTATTGTTTTAGAGAGATTCAAAACAGCTTAGGAAGTTTTGGGCAGATATGAAATGCCAGCAGAGAGAAATGCTAATGAAAGATAGGCGATTGATATTTCCAAAATTGTGTCTGCTTGAAAGGAAATCTCTTTTTAAATTCATTGTCACTGTACAATTCGAATGGATTCATCATGTTTCGCAAATAACGCTTTGGGGTGCGAGTTTCTTCTAATACCTCGCCCAGATCCTCAAAATTACTATCCATGGTACTGGCTTAAACTGAAATAAGTCAGGGGGACTCTTGACTTGATAAAGTACGACTTATTTCGACAAATAAGTCGTACTTTAGTGACTATGAATAGCAATAAGCTCGACTTTGTCAAATCTGACTTTATAAAGTAACTACGGTACGTCATAATTATGTCCGACTTGTTTGTGTCAGAAACTCAACTTAAGACGAGATTAAAGTTCGACTTGGATATAAGTACGACTTATTACGACTATGAATACCGGCCTTAGTCTACTTCAATCAGTCAATTTTAGATTTTTAAAGTTAACTTCTTTAACGGCGGTAGGGATAAATCGGGAACTTTGTGTAACGCTCAAAAATCGTCTCGAAATTAATGTAAAGCTGAAAACCGTCACGAAATTAGTAATGTCTTTCGGAGCGGACTGCACAGAAAACAATCAACTCAATGATTAGGAGTAGGCCTAATCAAAGGAAATTTTTAAGACCTAGTACGAGGACATGCAAATGGGAATAGTAAGTAAGTAGTAGTAGTAGTAGTAGTAGTAGTAGTAGTAGGCCTAGTAGTAATAATAATAATAAAAATAATAATAATAATACTTATTTCCTCAATGGCAATAGACAATTCCTAAGCAATCTAAAGGTATATTATCTATTTTATGGAACCCGGAGGTTCATTACCGCGCTTAAAAAATCCAAACAAAAAAATCAAAGATCCAAAATTTAAAAAAATCCAAAATTAAAAAATCAAAGATCCAAAATTAAAAAGTCCAAAAATCCAAAAATTTAAAAAATAAAAAATCCAAATATCCAAAATTTAAAAAATAAAAAAATAAAAAATCCAATATCCAAAATTGAAAAAATATAAAAATCCAAAATTAAAAAAAGGAAAATACAAAATTGGCCGAGTGCACCAACCTCGGTATTCAGAATACTGCGGTAAAGTTGCTTAGTTTACCCCGGTAAAGTCATATTTTCGTTGCATCGTGCTCGGTTTCGACTTTTACCGCTGTAAGATGCAAACCGGCCGTGAAGGAGCTGTAAAGTCTGAAAACAGCGGTTTTCTTTCCAAGATGGAGATCAGCGTAATGTATCATATTTATGATATCTAGGCCAAAAGCTAATTGAATATAAATAATAATGAGAGACAGGTGGGATCTATTTGAAGAATGAACGTTGGTGCATATCTTTGCAAATACTGTGCTGTAACATCGATTGAAATGACCTTCCTTTCTTACCTCAACCAAACCAGGTCCATCGAGTAGGCTAGTGGGCGTAACCACGATTATTACGATTAGTACAGTATTTATGGTGTTTGAATTCAAAGTTTGGACTCAGACGACATATATACGCAATGTAATATTCCATTGTATCCTTATGAACATTTATTACTGAACAATAAGGCAAAAAATAAATGAAATATGGAAAACCAGTGGTCCTAGGCCAAATTTAAGTGAATGGCTGCATGCATCACGATGTAGCCTGTGTATCGGTCTATAGGGTATGTAAGCAATTTATCACACCTGCACATATACGAACATAATTATAACAGCCCTTTCATGGCTATGCACATGATTTTGCACCTAAAATTTCTACTAGTTGTACGGGAATAAAAGCGAGGCTATGTTGAACTCAGAGCAGAGATTTCGTGGTGTTGCTTTGCCTTGGATTGGACACGTGTGAGAATTATTCTTTAAAACATCAATGTTATTTTATTGAAATGTACAGTCAGGTGGGATCTATTTGAAGAATGAACGATCTTTGCAAATACTGTGCTGTAACATCGATTGAAATGACCCTTTCTCACCTCAACCAAACCAGTAGGCGAAATCAAGTCATTTCACGATTGGTACAGTATCTATGGTGCTTGTATTTAAAGTATGAATTCAGACGACATATATACGCAATATAATATTCCCTTTTATCCTTATGAACATCTTTTTATTGAATAATAAGGGAACAAATACATTGAATTCGGGAAACCAATAGCCTACCAGAGCCACCGTGACTGGCAGACGTGCAGAGAGAGAGAGAACCTAGCGGCCATGGAAGAAACCATCAAAGAGAAATGGATTCGCAGCAGAGTAACCGCAATATTTCCAAGCATTAGCAAACCGCGGTATTTTAGCAATGGTGCACAGAGATTTTGAGAATACCCCGGTATTCCGTTTACCGCGGTAACGAAACGGCTGAGAAAACCGGAGAATGGTGCACTCGGCCATAAAGGTATATTATCTATTTTATGGAACCCGGAGGTTCATTACCGCGCTTAAAAAATCCAAACAAAAAAATCAAAGATCCAAAATTTAAAAAAATCCAAAAATCCATAATTAAAAAATCAAAGATCCAAAATTAAAAAGTCCAAAAATCCAAAAATTTAAAAAATAAAAAATCCAAATATCCAAAATTTAAAAAATAAAAAAATAAAAAATCCAATATCCAAAATTGAAAAAATATAAAAATCCAAAATTAAAAAAAGGAAAATACAAAATTAAAAATCCAAAAAATAAATATTCAAAGAATCAAAATTAAAAAAATCCAAAATTAATAAATTCAAAGATCCAAAATTTAAAAATCCAAAATTTAAAAATTAAAAAATTAAAAAATCCATAATTGAAAAATATAAAAATCTAAATTAAAAAATCAATAATCTAAAATTTAAAAAAAACAACAAATAAAAATTTCAAAGATCTAAAATTTAAAGAATCCAAAATAAAAGATCAAAAATTCCAAATTTAAAAAATTCAAAGATGCAAAATTTAAAATATCCAAAATTAAAAAAATTAAAAATCCAAATTTCCTAAATTAAAAAAAATTTAAAATTACAAAATCTAAAAATCCAAAATTTAATAAATTTTTAAATAATAAAATCCAAAATTTAAAAAATTAAAAAATATAAAATCCAAAAATCGAAAATTGAAAAAATCAAAATTCAACATTCTAAGATCCAAAATTTAAAAAGTAAGAAAATCCAATATTAAAAAGTCTAATAATGCAAAATTGAAAAAATCCAATAATAAAAAATTGAAAAAATAAAAATTAAAACAAGTTTCAGTTCTGTTGCGTGGCGTGCCACGCACACTTTTTTTTAATAGTCATTTTACCTTAAAATGTTTGTTATATAGCAATTCTGTACAAATGCATGAACAAAAAAAAAAAAAAAAAAAACTTTATACATATATATGTCACATTCACATAACTTTCTCTATACCCAGCATGGACATCTCAAATATGTGTCACACTCATTTCTCTTTCACTATCCTATGCATGGTTAATACAACATTTACACTGTAATTATGGGATACACTCACATAACTTTCTCTATCATTCATGGGTGAGGAACATTTTTATATAATAAGGGGAATAATTGATTTGTTAATTATAGTAGTTTTGGATGGTTCTATTTTAAGTTGAATTATTTTTCCTACTCCTATTCTAACAATGATGAAGTAAGTCACTAAGACGACTCGTAAATGTTCCCATTAAAGTAACTTATACATTGTTTGGTGTCATTTTCCTTGTAATTATGTGTGGAATTGATATATAACAAACAGTTTAATATAAAATGACTATTAAAAAATTTCAGATTGATTGATTGAAGTAGAATAGGTGACTCATTGGGCAGAAATTACGGTCGGTCCTAATCCCCTGCGCTTGTAAGCGGGTGAAGGAACCTAACTGGCCCCACACGCCATCCCTGTATGCTAAGGGTATAGTCTACTGATACAGAGAAGGAGCAGAACAATCTGATCGCATCGCATAGGCTACGCCAGTTTTTGTTTTATTCGTGTACTCGTGTTCTATTTGTATTTATTACTAGCATGTGCCCGCGGCTTCGCCCGCGATAATTATTTAAAGAATTAAAAATTAAGAGCATAATAGTTAAATCATTATATTTATTAACACCTAAATCACGTGAATTACATACCATAATTAGATAGCGTCGCCTGGTAAAAGCAACCTCAGATTCGAGTTCCTGAGCCCAGAAAACCCCTGTATAGTGAGTTTCGTCCAAATAGAACAATGTTTGACCATATTTAGGCCTATATTGATTATCCCTCTTCGATAGAGGTTGGAAATGTCATATGTCTAAGGGACTTGACATTCTAAACAAATGAATCGTCCAGGATGAACTTACAAAATCAAGTGATCGCCAGCGATAATTATTTCAAAAATTAAAAATCAAGAGCATAATAGTTAAATCATTATATTTATTAACACCTAAATCACGTGAATTACATACCACGATTAGATAGCGTCGCCTGGTAAATCGACCTCAGATTCGAGTTTCTTGGCCCAGAAAACCCCTGTATAGTGAGTTTCGTCCAAATCGAACAACGTTTAACCATATTTAGGCCAATATAATAATAATAATAATAATAATAATAATAATAATAATAATAATAATCCTCTTTGGTGTAGGTTGAAAATTTCATATGTCTGCGTGCCTTGACATTATAAACAAATGAATCGACCAGCGTGAGCTACAACATTCAAGCGATCGCGATGGTTTCATGTCCAAGGAATGACAAAAACAGCCAAAGCCTACTGTAATTGATTTGACATTGAAATTATTACTGAAAACTGATGCTTCGAAAACGCAAAAAATACACGTTCTTTGCCATTTTTTCACTCATAACTCACGAATGAAGACGAAAATTAAAATTCCGGCTTTGAGGTGCATTTTCCGACACTTCAGTCCACCTATGTTTAAAATTTCAGATCTCTGCGTTGAGTAGATTTCGCTGGGCATCGCAGACAGACAGACAGACAGACGGAGGAAGACAGACACTTCCTTTTATTAATATAGATAATTTTTATTTCTAAGAACTGGGCCCCTGGGCATTTTGCCCTTGTTGCCCTCCCCTACTTGTCACCGGCGTGTATAGGCACTGTGGGTAGACGCAGTATTCTGTCAAATTTTAAGCATTAAAATGTATTTCGTAGTCTATTGAGATAGTAACACAATTTTCGGGAAAAAAAGAAGTTTGTGTATGTCGGTGTGTTTCTGATTAGCTCGAAAATAAAAATCCCTTAAGGCAGGCCTACAGGCTGAGGTAGATTTCGAAGTGCTAAATCTCGCCTTATATGAGAGCTATTGAGAATTCAGTTATTGATTTCTCGAGTACTCATCAAGAGCTTTTCAACGATACCCCATAAGACGTGCATTCAAAAAATTTCGAATTTCCATTCCCCCCACCCCCTCTAGTACCCCCGAAACCCCCGAATCGTTGGTGTCACTGTGAACTCAATAGGGAGTACTCTAATTTATTCAAACAAAGTTTCCCTCTATACTTCATAGGGGCCAGGATATAAATTTTTAAAAATTTCAACCCCTTCCCCCGACCCTCCCCATGGGCCAATTTTGCTCATTAACGAACTTGTTCGAACTATTGGGCCTAGAAATAACATAATAAAATTTGGTTGAAATATCTTCAAAATTACGGCTGCTAGCATGTAAGAGATATATATATATATTTTAATGGGCGGGTACTTAGGGAGGCATGAAACGTAAAGATATGAAAGAATTTTTCGAAAGTCATGCTCATGACATGGTATCGATTGCAATAGGTAGATATTTTCCACACAGGCCTAATTTTATAATGAAGCTATTCATTTGCCGGTGAAGTGAAACTAAGTTTAAGCAGGTCGATATGCTTGGTCTGCCTTCTCGCGTCAGCTTCAGCTTGCCGTAGCTCCTAATACCTCCTGTTCTCCTAGTAATGCACTCGATTGCTAACCCGTAACAGCTATTCTGTAACTTCTCGGTTTGAAGATTTCGATTCGGAATCTAACCGAGCGAGTATCATCAGTCCGTCCGCGTGTTTGTATGCCCGATAACTCAAATACACATTATCGGATTTTCATGAAACTTGGTCTACGCATTTATAACATCCATGGGAAGAAGCCTATTGATATTGGACCAAATCGGTTAACCGGTACCGGAGTAATGACCAATTTAGTGCCTATTTTATGGTAATACATTAGCAAGAATGTATCAAATCAGATCAGTTCTCATGACAACATATTGTTTTACAGTGTTCATAATACGGCTTTGGAAGTTGTAATACTGTTAGCTATGACAAATAACATGATTAATACCCACATATGCCTTCACATTTATGCTTATCAAATCAGACCTTTGTTCTTCCGTAAGCCCTGCTTAATGAATCGATCTTGAGCTCGGAAATTGATCAAATATATTTTAATGTTAGTTATTCACATACAGCTTCACTCAGTTAAGGGTTGCCCTAAGACAAAGCGTAATGGAAGAAAAAAATTACACCAGAAAGAAGTGTTTACAAGCATTTACAATAAACATTAAGAAAAACTCACATTAACTACTTAAGCCTATATCAAGAAAACTTATAAAACAACAAGAAAAAAAACTAGAAGACATATATATATATATACAAATTAAGAATAGGCCTATAAGTATTTTATGCATATAGGCCTAGTAATTGCAATTATCATTGATGAAACAAAATCATTCTGGCACTTCGTTACATCAGTTTACCTGATTTTATTACTATACGAGATTCATAATGTTTCACCACACAGAAAAAAAATTATTCATTCATTTTATATATACATAGGCGTACCGAGGGGGGGGGGTTTGGGGGTTTGAACCCCCCCCCCCCCCATTGATTCAAAAAAGGAAAATTGTATGATTTTTTAAAGTCTGCCCATAAATTACTTAATACAAGTATAAAGCGTGGGAAGCTTAAAACTCGTTATTTTGCGTCTTAATTTTTAAAATTTTCCGGGGGAACCCCCGGAAGCTAAAAACTCGTAATTTTGCGTCTTAATTTTTAAAATTTTCCGGGGATACACCCCCGGAAGCTTAAAACTCGTTATTTTGCGTCTTAATTTTTAAATTTTCCGGGGGAGGACCCCCGGACCCCCCCTCTCCCTGGGGGGGGGGGGTATTCCATACCCCCCAGACCCCGCGGATTTTATAACCCCCCCATATGGTCGGCATGGTTACGCCTATGTATATATATATATATATATTCTACATTTCCTTTTTACAATCGTTGTGTTAAATGATTAATTGATTTTAATAATAAAAACTACATACATAAAGCTGTTTCAGTAATTCGTCCTTGTGAATTTACATGAAAGGTGCGATAAAATAAGTGTTAAAAATAATGCGATACAAATGCCTTTACGGCCCGTGTGTTGCATGCTATTTTTTGCACGACGTTTACTTATATCAATTTAATTATATTAATTGTGATATTGCCTGAAAATATTATGTAAATACATTCTTGAAAATAGATGTTTATTTCAGAAAGTGATTCGCATGTGTTTGTTGTTATGGGAACCGACTATTTGTCCTGGGGGCTTTGTCCATAAAGACTTGTATTATGAAGTGTATCGTAATGAATTATGACGTAGCGCTTGGACCGTAAGTAATTTAACCTCATCGCAACCGCCCTTAGCAACAAGACTGTGTGGGAATGTCAACTTACGATCCATATAAACAACTTTCGTAAGTAACACTTACTAGCTAAGGAGTGCAAAAAATGAGATAGAAACTTGCTTTAATTATTGAAAGAAAAATAACAATAGTATATTGCGATACAAGTGCCGTGAGCGGTGCATATGGATCGAGGAAAGTTTTTTTTTCAATTTCCGAGATCCGTTATGCGCTCAGGGCACGAGTATTCGATGCTATTTTTTGCACGATGATTATTTATATTAATTTATTTATATTAATTATGATGTTAGCTGAAAATATTACGTTGATACACTATTGAAGATGGATGTTATATTTCAGAAAGTGATTCGCATTTGTTTGTTGTTATGGGGACCGAATATTTGTCCTGTTCAAGTCGCCACAAACTAGGGGGCCTTGGTTCCGGTCTTCCATAAAGGCTTGTATTATGATGATTTTACTTACGGCACTTGTGCTTTTTGTAATTTTTACCGCACGGAGATTTCTTTTGTTTTCATAGCAACAAGATTGCGTGTGGGAATGTCAAGTTACGATCCACGGCAACAATATTCGTAGGTAGGCCTACCACTAATTAATTACGTCGTGCAAAAAATTAATAAAAATTGTAACATACGGTGTAACATCATTAGTAATATAACTAAAATTTATCTATGTAGCCTATAGTTTGAAGAATGATAAATATTTGACAAATTTTCGCTCCAAATCTGTTTATCCTCCCATTTGAAGTGCACGTATACAGTAGAACTCCAAATTTCCGGATTAACTGGGACCGGACCCGATTCGAATAATCAAATAAACGGATAATTGGATAAATAATGAAAAGAGATATTTAATTCTTAAAAAAAACTAAATTGTACAGTACTGTACTTAAATAAAGTATGACAACTCGAACATATCAGTTACGGACAGTTGTTTTGCTGACCAACTGTAAATTTTGTCGGCTAAACGTTTTGCTTTTTCGCAAATAATCGGCTCTGAAAGATGGTTTCCCAATGTCTGCTGCTGCAAAAACCATTTGTACACGGCCTCAAAGCAATCCGAATAATTGGCGATCCGGATAGTTGATGTTCAGATAATTATGGTCCCCTGTAAATTCACATACATACATACATACACACATGCACACAAGATGGAATTAGTATGAGCAAGGGAGCATACGGAAACATCAAATTAAATTTAAAAACCTCTTTCGCGTATTGTGATTACGTCTATGGTCAATGAGATGACTACGTTGAAAGTTTCCACAGAATGGCAACAGCGCATTGCCGGATAGCTCTTACGGTCATGCAAATAAAAATAAAAACACAATGGGTTTAAGACTCTCTTGCCTCGACGTACTCCACGCAATAATTTTTATATTACATTTGCACGAAAACTACCAACTTCGTTGAAAAAGAGCAAAGTGAAAATGTATTCACCATTCTTTCTTATACTGATGTGAAAAGAAATTTCGGGCAGTACGCATAATACATGTCGAATAAAGCACGGATAAAATTCAGGGGAAAACTGATATTTTTTCTCCCGAGAAAAACGCTCACTTGAGAGAAAAATACGGCATTTGAATATTTTGGTGTTTCTATGGAAGGATTGCGCAGTTAAATTCTGCACTGTTGTAGGCCTACTGCAATAGTTCCACCATGAATTGCCATATTTTGATGACTTTAATCTTGGCCTTCCTCATTAGGCAACGTAGTCTATAACAATTTTTTTGCCTACAAATAATATTTTAAAAATATATTACAAATTAAAATGTATAATTCTTACTTACTCAATGGCAATAGACAACAATCCCTAAGCAAGCTAAAGAATAGTATGTATTTGTTGGAACCCGGAGGTTCATTGCCGCCCTTACCCGTCACCCGCCATTCAACCCTATTCTGTGCTAATTTCATCCAACCATCCCTCGCAACTCCTACTTCCCTTTAATCTATCCTAATATTTTCCTCCCACCTAAGTCTAGGTCTTCCAAGTGATATTTTCCCTTCGGGCCTCCTAGTCATAATTTTTAGATATGTCTTTCCTCCTCGATGCGCGCAACATGTCCAGCCTATGTCTTCCTTACTATATCCGGTGACGAGTACAGGTTATGAAGCTCGTCATTATGCAGTTTTCTCCAGTCCCCATTTTCATCCTTCTTGTCCCAAATATTTTCCAAAGCCCTCTGTTTTCGAACACTCTCAGATTATGTTCTTTCCGAAGAGTAAGCGACCATGTATTAAAACTGATAATATTAGTCTAATAATAATACATTATATGAGTGTGTGCTAGTGTGTGTGCATAGAACTTATACATGTCTGTATCTATTATTAGGATAAATTATTAAGGATCACAAGAAATGCTTTACGTGCGTCTACGTAGAAAATAAATAAATAAATAAAAATATATATTTTAAAAGAAATATTAGTCGATTTTGACTTCTAGCATTGTGTAATATACCATTTGCAATACGCAGGACTGGCATGGTTTCTGCAAAATAGCATTTTTGAAACAATAACTTATGATATTATAAGAGAACCAGAGTGTAATACAATAGGAACGAAAACCCGGCAGGGGTCACCACTGAGGGTGGTTCCGCCCATTCGTAGTTTATTTTTCTAGATTCTGTTGAATCATTGTGAAGTATGCGAAAGCTTTTAAAAGGGTCGACCCCCTCATGACATCTGGATGGTAAAAATGTGGCATCCGTGGAGTAGGGAACACACACTTCTCTGGATTCAGACACCTGCAGAGAATTTCAGAAATCCTCATATTTGTCATGTCCGTTTTGTACACGCCCCTTCTGAGTATTCCCATTTACTCTTAAATAAGAGAATAACTAACTCAATATTCTATTCTTTTTCCAAGAGGGATAGGAATTTATTTAAGAATTCAGAATTTCGGGTAGGTCTACATACAAGACGCGTCCATAAATTAAGTTTCCCCGGGGACGTTTACAGAAACAAAACAGAATTTTATGGATATATATATTCCAACAGATACAGCAAGTGTTCAGCTAATTTTCAACATATCACCATCGAGCTGAAACATTTGTCATACTGTGGAATAGAAGTATGCCGCCAGGGATTAAAACCACTGTGACAAACATCTCCGACTCTCTGTCATTCCCTGTCAGTTCTTTAGGTGAAGTAAAAGACGGGAGCGAAGTTCGGGCTGTAGGGTGGATGTTTAAACACCTCCTTGCATGTCTTCTGCAGAAGTTCGGATGGGGAGTGTTTAAAGATTCGCCCTAAAGCCCGGACCTCGCTCCCAGTGATTTCCATCTTTTTCTACACCTCACGAAATGACAAAGAATGACAGAGAGGCTAACACTTTGGTTCAGATCCCAGGCGGTACACTTCTACGACATACGTATTCAAAAGTTGGTGCCACGGTAAAATAAATGTTTCAATTCCGGTGGCGCATATCTTGAAAAATAGCTGAACACTGGCTATGTCTGTTGCAATAATATTTTCTTGAAATTGTGTTTTGTTTCTGTAAACGGCCCCAGGGAAAGTTGCTATATTATAAGTTCATATAATATAGATGTGTGTTTGGGCGTTTGCTTATTATTTACACACCTTGTTTGTAAAAAGCTCTAATTTTAATGTAATATTGTTTGTGCTGGCTCTGACACTTTGCATACGACAAGGACATGTAATTCGTCTCACCTGGGAGACCAATGATGAAAAATCTCGGAAAATAAACTTGTCCGGATCGGGAATCGAACCCGGGTTCGCTGAGTGAGGGTGTCGAATGTATTCCCTGCTCCACAACAAAAAGTTACATACATATTTATTTTTAACATGTACTCTTACATAACTGTTGCTAACCAAACATTAAACTTTAATGGGGGACCGCATGAGGAGTAACGTATTAAATATCTGGCTGTAGCGAGTAGAGAATGTACAGCCAGAGTACTCCACAGTGTTGTGAGTTATAATCATGCTTCTGGCTACCTGGCTTGAAATACGGAATACTCGTTTGCAACACATTTCAACACAAGGATGTCCAACAAGTTCACCACAAAAATATTTGCTATTTGCATACACTTAATAATAAGTAAAGTTCGGATGTTTATGACATGTAATATTTTTATCCTGACCTCCATTCTTGGCGCAAATACAAATTAAACATGATTTGCACATTTGTTATCCTAATCGGACCGTTTTTATTTTGCATAAAAGTCATATTTTGGTCATTTTCATGATCTTGGTCATATTTCGGTCATATTTGTAATTTAACATCATGTTTCAGTTGTAATTTCGGTAAAAGAGCACAATTATGCAGTATGTGCACTAAATTATCGAGGAATATTTTACTGTAACTGAAACGTAAAGAGATAATAACAAGTAATAGCACAATTACCTCTTCCTCCTTGTTGTTAACAACTTCCAATAGACATGTTTTATAAATATTTTTAGTTCACATTTGCAGAGGTATCTGGAAACATTAACAGAGTAGAAGTTCTTTACAAGTAAAACTGTAAATCATCTGTAAAATTGTTAAAAATCGATTATTTGATTGAATTAATATGATGTAATAATTTATTGTCATTAAACCTTTTAAATTGGAACATTTATTTTCTAGATAATGTGTTCTTTTATAAGGTCATGTTTCAGATATTCTGGTCAAATTTGGTCATTTTTAAGATCATATTTGCAGTCATATTTTCCACTTTTTCAGGTCATAACCATCCGAACCCTGCTAATAAGTTATACCAAGTGTAATACCGTCCATAACTAACTTATATTGTTTTTGTTTACAATGTGCAGAATTCGCATTAAGTCTGAAGTAATAACATGCAATAAAAGTAACAGGACATACTGAAACCTTATCTCTATATATATAAAAGGCTTTGTCCTGACTGACTGAATGAATGACTGACTGACTGACTGATTGACTGAATGACAGGAATCAACGTACAGCCTAAACTATAACAGGTAGAGACTTGGAATTTTGACAGTACCTTCGTTTCATAATGTAGGTGCTCACTAAGAAAGGATTTTGAAAAATTCTGATTCTAAATGCCAAAAATTAAATGTTTTTGAAAATACTTAATCCCTTTTTACATAGAATTATCAATTCCAAATCACAGAATATATTGTTGCCAAATGGTATCAGGTGGGCTTGGAAAAAACAATTGAAATGCACTTTTGACAAATAAGAGAAGTTATCAAAATAATTCATGTTATAATTAAATATTACAGAATGAAATCCACTAAAATAATGGAATCACATAACTTTCTCTACCCTGGACATAGAGAAAACAAAACGAGGTATGGTAATGTGTATATTATTATATTATATCGCAGGTTTTTGGAGAGAAAAGTATGAAAGTGATAATGCTTTATGGTAACATAAGAGTGGGAAATTTCCCGCCTCGATATTACAATTTTATGTTACAGGAATTTCTGTTTCTTCTTATTTAAACCTCTACCAGGCTTGCTGTGCACTGTACAAGCGATGGGATGCAACATTCTAGATCCTCTATGAGCCATAAAAAACTATATCAAGCGTTTTCTGAGGGAATAGTTTGAGTGTAATAAGTCGTTCTTCCTATTTCAAATTATAAATGCCTATATAAGGACCTAGAATTTGAAATTGAAAATCCTTCATAAGCTAATTTCCAATTACAAAATACAAAACCCGGACGAATTTAAGTTAAAGTAAAAAAATTATATATATCTCAAAAATGTTAATGGTAATCGGCGTGATTGTCGCAGTCTGTATGGCGATGGTTTTAAGGTCACGGGCTTGATTGTAGCTCCATGTCGATGGCATTTATGTGTGCATAAATGTGACAACCTCACGTCCGTAGATTTACAGACCTGTAATAGCTATTTATGTATCAAGTACGCAAAATAACGCTTTAGCGGACGAATCTAATATAGCGGCCGAGGCTGAAATACTGGATGAGTCCGATAAAGTTTTTGCGTACGTGGTGCATAGGCCTACAATATTTTTAGTAAAAGCTCTCTAAATTATATGAAACGAAAAAAAATACCGTATAATTAATTATAATTTATTTATTTATTTATTTATTTATTTACCTTATTAGTACAAAACAAATATTCATAACCGATGCCCGAATGAGCAAAAGCTCGTGCTCGGGCTCAGCTCAGCACAAAAATAAAAAACAGTGAACACTGGAAATTATAAAACAAAAAATTCAGGGCAAAGCGACGTTACAAAACACACAAACACACACTCACACACATGGCATACACAAAAACACTCACAAAACAAAGCAAATAGTAAATAACATAAATCAAAAGCAAAACATATAATTAAAAATTAATGTGTAAGAGAGGAATGACAAGCACGAGTAGCCAAAATGAAAAGCAAAAACTTTGGATATTGTAAAATGAGTCATGCATTAGGTTGAATAAATTTTATAAGTTTCTTTCTTGAATCTGTGTAAATTTAGATAATATAGTTCAGGATGAGCTCTTATTAGTGAGTTGTATAATCTTGGGCCGAAATTTATACTGTGATTTAATCCAGCAGAGGTAGAACATTTGGGTTCATATAGAATAGAATTTTGATTCAGTCTGGTAAGGTAATGATGAGGATTGTTATTTTTGAAAATATTTCTATTCTTATGGAAGTAAGTCAGTAATTTGAGTTTGTATATATGTTCAATATTTAAGACATTAAATTCAGAAAATATTAGTTTTGTGGGGTAATCAGCAGGTTTACTCAGACATATTTTAATAATCCTTTTCTGTAGAATTTCTAAAGGCAAGCGGTTGGATTTAGCCATTCCTCCCCAACCCAATATGCCATATTGTAATACAGATTCAACTAGAGCTATGTAAATTAAACGCAAGATATGAGGTTGTAAATAAAAACGGAGGATCGAGAATTTATATATTATTTTACGAAGCCTATTGCAAACATAAGTAATGTGCTTATTCCATCTTAGATGTTCATCAATTATAATACCTAAATATTTGGTTTCAGTTGAATAATTTAAGGAGAGACAATTGCAGTTATCACGATTACAGTTATTATGAATGGTAATGTTTCTTGTTATCGTATTATTTAATTTTACTAAGTCAAGACCTTGGGTAGTTAAAGAAAAAGGAAGAATCGTAGTTTTAGAAGTATTCAGTGAAAGCAAATTTGCATCTAACCATTCCTTAACGATGTTGATACCTCTATTGGAGTTTTGGTAAGTTACGTCCCAGTCGTTACCGCTAAATATAACTACAGTGTCATCAGCATAAGAATATATATTACCCGAATACCTGCTCAAATCAATATTTAATAAGTCATTAATATATATCAAAAACAATATAGGACCTAATACAGTACCTTGCGGCACACCAATATCAATATTCAGAATTTCGCTACAGTAATCATGGATTTTTGTTGACTGCGTCCTGTTACTCAAATAGGATTTAAAAAATTTTAGTCCAACGCCTTTAATACCAATTTTATCCAGTTTTTCTATAAGTATATCATGGTTGACAGTATCAAAAGCTTTTTGCAAATCTAAAAATATACCTAAACATTTATTACCGGCATCCAATTCTTGAATTAATTTAGATGTAACACTAATAATAGCATCATCTGTGCTGAGGTTATTCCTGAGGTTATTCCTGAGGTTATAATGAAAAGTAGTAAGCCATTTGTTACCGTCTTATTCTCACAGCCCCCTGAATCGCCGAACAATGAACCGTACGTACGTATGAACTAGTATTTACGACAAGCTTGTGAAAAAATGAATGATAATCCCGAGGAAATTTCAGTCCAAGCCATAAACATTGAATTGGAGCTGGTGCCAGCAATATCACGGCATCAGTAGATGGAATATATTGCAATTAAATGCTGGTGCAAAGATGGTAAGTAATGTACGAAGATGTGAAAAGTTGTTGGCTCATATTTTTTGTTATGTGATGAAGTAGGTTACCTTGTTTTGCGAAAAACCCTGGTAGAGTTTCTGATTATCATAAAGAAACATGTTGGCTTAAATTTGTTGTTTTATGACCAAGTAGGCTATATGTTTAAATCCATGTTAATGTTGGTGTGACTTGTCAATGCCACCTGGATTTTATTTATAGATTGCCATGATGACTTAAAGTACTAGGCCTATAAAACTGCATTCTGAATGTAGTTTGAGTGCAGCTTTATGCAATTTTAGGGGCCTTGGTTGCTAAAATGCAATTTTTCGGCATGTTACCAGTCCGACAAGCAGCTGTTTTAGAGAGAGTGTACTAAAAAATAACTTATGTGTAAGCAAATTGCGGGGAGACGATTTCAAATGTTCTCGGCTGACAACACAAGGCAATACAAGGCTCTAGTTACAGAGCGCACTGCAAGTCTTTATTTATAAAAAAAAGTTTAACAGTAATAAATAGGTACGTTTTTACTTGTTTCAATATCAAAAAAGATCTTGATTCTTTTACTCTTAGAAGAGATGTCCATAATCTTCACACTAGGAAATAACCATCTTATACATCAATCATCTATTAGATTTCAAAATAAAAATAACAACTGGTTACATACTTTACTCATTACAACGTTTAATAAAATACCATATGAGACTCATTATGCTTCACTAAATGGATTTAAAAGTGTTTTATACGAGGGGCATACTGAAAGTCGTGAGCAACATTTTTCGCAACCTCTTTATTTGTAAGTGAAACCAAGTATATCATCGCAATCTACAGACCTTTCTTTCACTTTTCCACATACTCAGTTTTTTTTTTTGCACACATGTTTCCCATCGTTCTGCAAGTTTGAAAATACCCTTGCGATAGAATTCCGTTCCAGCTGCCCGTAGACACCGACGCCATTCCATACTCTGTTGTTTTGTTCCAGGTTCATAATGATGGAACCAGCTTTCATCTCCAGTCACAATACTCGTCAAAAATTCATCCCCTTCATTTCGAAATCTGAAGGTTTTGGGCAATGGTTCGTCTCTAACGTTTGTGGTCCCCGGTCAATAAACGTGGGATCCAACGGGCACAAACCTTCCGATAATCTAACCTGTGAATCATTTCTTGCACCGCACTATGTCCAACTGCAAGACTTGCAGCGATTTCGTTCACAGAGTTCTTTCTCCTGGAACGGAATTCTATCGCAAGGGTATTTTCAAACTTGCAGAACGATGAGAAACATGTGTGCCAAAAAAATATATATATACTTTGGTTCACTTACAAATAAAGATTAAGGTTGTGAAAAAATGTTGCTCACGACTTTCAGTATGCCCCAAGGTTTAACTGGCTTTCCAAACATACTTTTTATAATATTAATGACTTTATTGAGCTACCTGTAGGCCTAATAGATACGACATTCTGATGTTAATGTTTTATGTTGTATATATTATTTACTAGCATGTGCCCGCGGCTTCGCCCGCGATAATTACTTAAAAAATTAAAAACTAAGAGCATAATAGTTAAATCATTATAATTATTAACACCTAAATCACGTGGACTACATACCACGATTAGATAGCGTCGCCTGGTAAAAGCTATCTAAGATTCGAGTTCCTTGGCCCAGAAAATCCCTGTATAGTGAGTTCCGTCCAAATCGAACGATGTTTAACCATATTTTAGGTCTATGTTGATTACCCCTCTTCCGTGTTGGTTGAAAATTTAATATGTCTACGGGCCTTAACATTCTAAACAAATGAATCGACCAGCGTGGGCTTACAACATTCAAGCGATCGCGATGCTTTTATTTCCACGGTATGACAAAAATAGCCAAAGACAACTGCAATTGATTTGACATTGATGAAATCTGATGCTTTGACATCGCGAATCACGTTTTCTGCCAGTTGTTCACTCATAACTCGCGAACGAAAGCTAAAATTAAAAATTCGGCTTCGAGGTGCATTCGCCCACCTTTCAGTCCATCTATCTTTAAAATTTCAGATCTCTGCGTTCAGTAGATTTCGATGGGCATCGTGGACAGACAGACAAACAGCATGTGCCCGCATGTGCCCGCGGCTTCCCCCGCGATAATTATTTCAAAAATTAAAAACTAAAAATTAAGAGCATAGTTAAATCATTATAATTATTAACACCTAAATTACGTGGAGTGCATTCCACGATTAGGTAGCGTCCCCTGGTAAAAGCGACCTCAGATTCGCGTTCCTTGGCCCAGAATACCCCTGTACAGTCAGTTTCGTCCAAATCGAACAATGTTTGACCATATTTAGGCGTATATTGATTATCCCTCTTCAGTGTAGGTTGAAAATTTCATGTCTTCGGGCCTTGATATTCTAAATAAATGAATCGTCCAGGATGGACTTACAAAATCAAGCGATCGCCCGCGATAATTATTTCAAAAATTAAAAATTAAGAGCATAATAGTTAAATCATTATATTTATTAACACCTAAATCACGTGGACTACATACCACGATTAGATAGCGTCGCCTGGTAAAAGCGACCTCAGATTCGAGTTCCTTGGCCCAGAAAACCCCTGTACAGTGAGTTTCGTCCAAATCGAACAATGTTTGACCATATTTAGGCCTATATTGATTATCCCTCTTCCGTGTAGGTTGAAAATTTCATATGTCTTCGGGCCTTGATATTCTAAACAAATGAATCGTCCAGGATGGACTTACAAAATCAAGCGATCACCCGCGATAATTATTTCAAGAATTAAAAATTAAGAGCATAATAGTTAAATCATTATTATATTTACACCTAAATCACGTGAATTACATACCACGATTATATATCGTTGCCTGGTAAAAGCTATCTCAGATTCGAGTTCCTTGGCCCAGAAAATCCCTGTATAGTGAGTTTCGTCCAAATCGAACGATGTTTAACCATATTTAGGTCTATGTTGATTATCCCTCTTCCGTGTAGGTTGAAAATTTCATATGTCTACGGGCCTTGACATTCTAAACAAATGAATCGACCAGCGTGGGCTTACAACATTCAAGCGATCGCGATGCTTTTATTTCCACGGTATGACAAAAATAGCCAAAGCCAACTGCAATTGATTTGACATTGAAATGTATTACTGAAATCTGATGCTTCGACAGCGCTAAAATCACGTTTTCTGCCAGTTTTTCACTCATAACTCGCGAACGAAAGCTAAAATTAAAAATTCGGCTTCGAGGTGCATTCGCCCACCTTTCAGTCCATCTATCTTTAAATTTTCAGATCTTTGCGTTCAGTAGATTTCGATGGGCATCGTGGACAGACAGACAAACAGCATGTGCCCGCATGTGCCCGCGGCTTCCCCCGCGATAATTATTTCAAATTATAATTATTAACACCTAAATCACGTGGAGTGCATTCCACGATTAGGTAGCGTCCCCTGGTAAAAGCGACCTCAGATTCGAGTTCCTTGGCCCAGAAAACCCCTGTATAGTGAGTTTCGTTCAAATCGAACAATGTTTGACCATATTTAGGGTTGATTATCCTTCTTGGCCCGGGCGGCTTGGGTCGCTTAAATCCTAAAAAAAAGGGAGAGGTAAAACTACGAAAAAGAAAGGAAAGGAAAGATTATCCTTCTTCCGTGAAGGTTGAAAATGTCATATGTCTGTGGGCCTTGACACTCTAAACAAATGAATCGTCTAGGATGGACTAACAAAATCAAGCGATCGCGTTGCTTTTATTTTCAAGGTAGGCTATGAGGTATGTTGACAAAAATAGCCAAAGCCATCTGTAAGTGATTTGATATTGAAATTTATTACTGAAACTGATGCTTCTAAAACGCAAAAAAATGCACGTTTTCTGCCAGTTTTTCACTCATAACTCACGAACGGAGGCGAAAATTAAAATTCCGGCTTCGAGGTGCACATTCCGACCCTTTAGTCCGCCTACTTATAAAATTTCAGATCTCTGTGTTGAGTAGATTTCGCTGGGCATCGCGGACAGACAGACGGAGGACAGACAGACGGAGGACAGACACTTCCTTTTATTAATATAGATTATCTATCTATATTAAACTTGTGGATTGTGTTAGTGTTGAGTTATACTTTAGCCTGTAGCATCCTTCACGATGCGCATGACACAAATGTAAATAAGTAAATAAAAAAAAATCATGTGGCCTTTGCATATCAGATCATATGTGATTTGAGTAGTTATCAATGCAGCAGGTGTTTGTTTAAAAATATTTTATCTCCTTTTTAAGAGCCTACATTTAAAGAAAATTAGGATAACTTGATATGTGACAAGCAACAGCTTGGCCATGGATAGTAAAAATAGGTTTTATGGTCTTTAAGAAAGGAATATAATATGATGGGACTATATAATTACGCTCCTTTCAGTTGTTTTGTAGCGGCGCAGCGAGACGGGAGTAGTTGGAACTTAGGTCATGGAAATGAACTCTTCAATTATTAAAGATCGGTTGTAGTTGAAGTGGACACGGTGGCTGTATCAGCGCATTCTGGGCACGTTCTCAGAGATGCTGTCGTACATGAGCAAAAGTGGCTCAAAGTCCATTTCCACTTGCATCTACTCAGCCAGGGATGTCTAAAATAGCTTTGCTAGTTATATTCGGTGAGGGAGAAATGCTACCTTTATTCAAAGGATGCCAATTCGACCCAGCTTAATTCCATTAATTCTACGAATGATTTTATATTATTATGTCTTCTGCGAATATTTTCTTCTTTCCGTTTTATAAGCAACTTTCTCAGAAGGATTTATTTTGATTTCCCTTTACTAAGTTCCAGAATGTTACTTTCTGAGATTGTGTGGTGGACGGGAAAATGTCTGTCCGTCCGTGTCTGTACGCGCGATAACTCAAATATGTTTTATCAGATTTTCATGAAACTTGAATTACACATTTATAACGTCTATGGGAAGAAGCCTATTGGTTTTCGACCAAATCGGTTAACCAGTACCGAAGTAATGCCCAATTTAGTGCCTATTTTATGGTAATATATTAGAATGAATTTATCAAATGCAAATCAGTTCTCATGACAACATATTGTTCTACAGTGTTCATATACGGCTTTGAAAGTTGCTTACTGAATCGATCTGAAGCTTAACTCTGAAATCGATTAAAAATAACTTATTTTCTGCATATCATATTTGCAATTATGTCTGATTAAACAAAAAGCATTCTGGCACTTTGTTGCATCAGTTTACCTGATCTGACTTGATCTTGGTATCTTGGATAAAATAGAGAAATTTGAAGGCTAGTTATTGAAATTTCCTGTGACATGCTTGAGGATGTATATATAGGCCTATTCATTTATGTGTAGGCCTATATTACCTTTTTAATTTCTAAGACTCATATGGCAACATTCATACATTTGAAGATTTTGTACCAATACCATAATATCAAAATAAATGATGTCATTACAAAAACATCTTTCTGGTGTATATTGTATAAAAAGACCTAAGTAACCAGTACTATGTAATATATTTTCTGTTATAAAAACATTTTATAATGTATATCCTAATGTTATATTTTACATGTTTGATATATTTGGAATTTGTGTGTGAGAAGTTCCGTATCATTTATGTAAGAATAAATAAGTGAGACTAATTAAATAACAGACTTATTCAGAAAGAAGATTTTTATTGTGTTGTGCTTAGCAAAAATGACACTATGGCATTGATGAAAATTTTGCACCCAAAATTTAACGAATAGCTTACACAATATGTTTCAAGTCCTTCATAGACTGTTTTCAACCTAACTCCTGCGTTTTAAATGACTTTTAACTTCAAATGATCGATTCTTATATTTATATTTCTTTTATTGGTTTGTTTGTTTGTTTGTTTGTTTTTTTGCTTAATACATTTTATTTGAAATAAGAGTGATTTTTCTCAAATTTCTATAAAATCGTACCATTAAAACTGGTCGAAACTAACTGCTTCATAGTTAAGATAAACTGAAAACTCAGTACTTTTTAATCCAAATGAACCAACTATTCTTAGTTACTAGGCCTACCAATTAACTGTTATGTATATTGCATTTTGTTCATTCTGCCGTTGACAGATGTAGGTCTAAACCCCATTTGAAATTCCACTTCCCAACTCTTTCCATCTTCCCGTAAATCTATTAACTCCCCATAGCTTATTTTATTCTTATACAAGAGTGTTAGTCACTCACCAGCAAGCGATCCATCCACTTTACATCATAAGTGGTCTGAAGATGGTGTACACACTTGCCGAAATGCATCTCCCTGTCAAACGATAAACCGAGGACTCACGGATACGTTCTAGCTGCATGCCCATCAACAACAAACATTGGAGGATTACCTGGAAAAACAGATTTTAAATTCTAAACACCAAGAATATATTATTGTTTTTATTTTAAACTCGGATTAATTTTAAGTTTCTTATTACTACAAAATTTAAATACCTGGACAAATTGTTCGTTTTTTGTTCTTAGACTACTGCTGTAAGACAGAATATAATACAGTATATAGATTTTAGAAACTTTTATTTATATGTGTTATACATGTATATGTATATATATTTATAAATATTTATTATTTTTATTTTCAATTCTTCCTGTAACACTTACAGGCTGCCTTATGACAAAGAGTACCAAACACTGAAATATAGAATAAAAATTAACAAATATAAACTTAAATTAATGAACCCGACTATGTAACATAATAATGTTTCACTTGAATACACATGTAAGCAAACACAAGCAAAATAAATTAAATATATGGTCCATATGCATGGTTTCGAAATATAGCCAAAGATCCTTTCAATGCTGCCAAAGCAATGTCTTCCAGAATGTGTTTAGGAAGTCTAAATTTTTGGCAGACATTGGCCATTATATGAGGGATGCATTGTATAAATTTTGTAAATTGGTTAAATAATAGTGTTAACACAATTTGTAATATGTATTTTGTCCTACTTCGTAAATAGGACTATGTGTTTTAACCATTATTTGTAAATATATTTTTCATCAATATGTACCAGCAGTAAGAAATATTTGCAAAATTTATAGGATGCAGTTATCAGTTATAAAGCCACAAAGCAATGTAATTATTGTTCTTTTATTTGTTAACTTTTCATTCATAATTATCGTAATTGAGTGTATGTTGTTTTAATCGATTTGTTTTAGTGTTCTTTTGTTGTTGTTCTTAATGTCGCTCTTTACTGTATTTGTTTGTCAACTATCTATTTCTTAGTTTAAAATAAATAAAATAAAATAAATAAATAAACATTTTAATATAACTAACTCCTGTATTACTCAAGCAGTACTGCAAATATCTATAAAAATGTCTTCATCTCTCGAGGTGAATAAATACAGTTTTATTTCATCATTGCCTCCTTAAAAAGACAGACGCTTCTTTTTTGGTTTCTGTAAACTTCATTTTTATTACCCGGATAACGGCCAGCTTTATTAATTCAGACATGGAGTAGGCGTGTGGTCTATGGGATTCACACTGTCAGTCCATTATTTCGTTAATAAGGGGAGGAATGAGAATTAATAAGACACAGGTATGAAATATGGAGGACCACCGTGCTGTACTCTCCCTTAGTTAATCAGCTTCTCCTGGCATCGTTCTCGAACTAGAATTCCTTATCCTGGTAGTTGTCCATGAGATGCTGCTGCATAACTATTCATCCACGAGACAGGGATTCAAATCTATATTCCAAAAATGTAGGCCTATCGGTTTGAATTGATAAATTTCATGTTTGACTGAAGAGGGAGACTTATTTTGAATAGTATTTTCCTCCTTATTCCCTCTAATAATAGCAACAATATAACACACTGTGACACTTGGGGGCAACTCTAGTGTATTGACTTGTTATACATGAACTTATATTGTGTAGTACATTTATAGACATGAAATATATATATATTACCATGGGAGCTACATATCTTTAATTGAGATTAACAATAGCATATATAGAGTAAAAATAACTGTCAAGTAGGCCTACATTAGAATATTATAGGAGAAAAATTCCTCCGACACTGGGACTTGAACCCAGGACCTTTGGCTATTCGCGCCAATGCTCTACCAACTGAGCCAAGCCAGAGTTCAATTCACAGCACCAGATGGAACCTCTCTCCTATGACTGATTGTCCTAATGGTCTACCTCTCAGACAGACACGTTATGTCATATGCAGTACTGTGAGGCACACTAAGTAGTGACTTTTGTGACCGGGCTCCCACTGTTATTGTACAGTTAACATTCAATATTCATTATATATCTATAGGCCTACATTGCCAACTAATAATGGTGATGATATTAAAACTATATATATATATATTGTTTGGAGTGTCTTATGTACAGGAGCTAAGCAAAATATGTGTGCAAATCATTAAAAACATATGTACAATTTAAAAATAATCAAATGAAATAAGTTGCACACAGGTCTATGTTGTCAAACATTAAAATGTAGATGGGTAAATAAGTTTCTCGGAGAATTCGTCGGTTGGCTTCCTATGTAGATGCCCAGTGTGTTGTGATGTTATTTTAATGGTGAATATGCATTTCGGCGATAATATTGTTATGCCATCATCAGTTCCTGTTGAAAAATTAAAACTAACGTAAGAGGCAAACTAGAAATATTGTGTCTTAATAGCCACATATTATCAGAAGAACTTAAAGACAATATCACAAGAGAAATTAACTCTATCTCGGAAGCTGAGCTTATGCGCGTGAAACAAAATTTCCAAAAAATTGTGCCAGTGTTGTGTGGATGCAAGAGGAGGACATTTCCAACAACTCTTGTGATGAGGTATGTGGTTATTTTCATTGTAATTTTAACTGTAATTGTGAGAACACCGTTAGCGGTTTTATTTGCACAGATATTTCACACGACCGCTCGGGAGATAGAGCTGTGGCCGCCGCGAAGCAGAAACCAGCACGACTGGACATCTCGTACGTGAAACACACGGTAGAAAGACCCATGAATTGTATATTTCACTGTATTTTCCTGAACTCTTGCCGGGGTGATAGATTTAGAGGTACAGAGATCAAATGACAGCGACACTATTGTAGTCAAGGAACTTAACATATTTTTTCTTTGCGGTTGATAAAATCACGTGGCTAGTAACATTCTACACATAATTTAAATCGGGAATCGAAACCCATGTCGTTTACTAATTATTCACTAACATAACGATATTTTAATAGGCAGTTAATTTTAAAATGCACATTATTTCGTAAAACCCAACAATTTTAACACGCGTTCTTGGTTAATATAAATTGGGACTTCGCTTTGTACAACCAATAAATGTCATACTTGTGACTATCTACACCAGCGTTTCTCAACCACTGGTGGTCCGCGAAGACGGTGCAGATGGTCCGCAGACATAGGCTAATTTAAAAATGTCATCAAGCAAGTGTTTCGGTAAAGAAAAGAAAATTTTTCACATATTTCGAAATAATTACCTATAAAATATTAAGAATATAGGCCTTCTTTAAAAAATTAGGGGTCCGTAAATTTTTTTTAGACATTTTAGAGGTATTTGGGTTCATAAAGGTTGAAAAACACTGATCTACACAAATACCGTCACTGAGTACAGTACACATTCTGTAAATCAAGTGTTAAAAAGCAGAAAAATTTAACTCACAAGTCAAAAAGCATAATTATCACACCTTTATACAATTACACAGTTCAGTATATCTCAGTGGCATATGTGTCATTCTTGTTCTCATCGAGAGAGCAGCGTCCAGCGTGGAGAGTTGATATAAGACACACCGAGTATATGGCTCGTAGTAAATCAAGTAAGCTGGCTGGGATGCTTCTGGTCCAGCCGAAGTGGCTACTGGTTATCAAGCCTTGAAAATGTTAATTACTTTAGTCTGGCTGCATAATAAACCCGTAACAAAAACCAGTCTATTACCAATAACACGTACTGGAACTTTCAAAATTGTTACAAATTGGGGTAAATGGGGCTACCGTTTACTTACTTTTTCTTGTAAAGCGGCAGTTTAAATTTCTACCGAATTCTGGAAATAATTGTACGGTTCCAGAACTAGACATGTAGCTTACACGTTAATTGCTATAAGAATATCTTAGATGTCTGAATTAATGGCGTATCGAATTTATCCCTTTCTCTGAGGCGGCTTTTTGAAAGTTCTTTTCTCTTAAGCTTAAATCTCTTTGTGTTAGACCTTTATTGTAATTAATGACAATTTTTGTTTCAGTATTCAGGAGAATGAAGATCTTCCTTGCTATTTGGAATTAAAAGAAGGCATAAACTAATAATATCAGGTAAACTGATATAACAAAGTGCCAGTATGTTTTTGTTGAATCAATTATAATTACAATTATGATATGCAGAAAATAAGTTTTTCTAATCAGATTAAAATCGACCAGCGTCAGCAGAACTACAGATTTGTGATACCTTGACAATCGCGCACTCACGTAAAAATATAAAATAAAATTTAAAAAATCCATGTCAAATCGGCCGGCTCCGGGATTTGATACGATGACCTCCAGAATACGAGTCCAAGGCGTTACCATTTGGCCAGCTCAGTCAGTTCGACGGTGTCGTTTGATAAGCATAAGTTAAGGAATAGTGTTAACTGTAAAATTATACCGGTAGACAAAAATTAAAAAAAACATCTGACCTTTAATTAGTCGTTACTCTGGTACCGGTCAACCGATTACGTCTAAAATTAATAAGCTTCTTGCCACGGACGTTATAAATGCGTATACCAAGTTTCATGAAAATCTGATAAAGTGTATTTGAGTTATGGTGCTTTTAAATAAAAACACTAAATTGGGTTTGACGCCGGTACCGGTGAACCGATTTGGTTAAATAACAATAGGGTTCTTCCCATGGACATTATAAATACGTATACTAAGTTTAATGAAAATCCGATAAAGCGTATTTGAGTTATGGCGCGTACAGACACACGGACAGACAGACAGACGGACAGATGGACAGACGGACAGACATTTTTCGTCCCCCACAAACAATCTCATAAAGTACCACACTGGCACTTAATAAAACTTCGCTTCTTTTATAGAACAACTTGATATGGCAGGAGTGGAACTGCATGAAGGATCTTCATTCCGTCAGTGCGACAAAGGATGAAACGAAATCTTCAAATTGATTGCAATACTGACCGGACATGGACAGGCGCGGTTACAGAATTTCGTTTAGGGGGAAGTATTTCTGTGATTTTACCCGTCTTTCTGAAAATTCGTTCTGAAGAAAAATGTGATAAAATTTTAGTTCGTTATCCATGTAAGTTAATACTTGCATTTGAATAATGCTCTGTATTTAAGAACTGAAATAAAAACATTTAATATAGAAAAAGAAAAAAAAGTTTGGGTGAAACGCCACGCGACAGAAGTGAAACTTGTTTTAATTTTTTGATTTTTTCAATTTTGGATTGTTGGACTTTTTAATATTGGGTTTTTGGACTTTTTTAATTTTTAATTTTGGATGTTTAAATTTTTTATCTTTTAAGTTTTGATTTTTAAATTTTTTATTTTTAATTTTTTTAAATTTTTTAATTTTCGATTTGTTATTTTTAAATTTTGGATTGTGGATTTTTTATTTTTTAAATTATGGATTTTTTTAAATTTTGGATTTCATGACTTTTTAATTTTGGATCTATGATTTTTTTAATTTTGGATTTTTTAATTAAAGATTGTTTATTTTCTGGATATTTTAATTTTGGATTTTGGATATTTTAAGTTTGAATTTTTGGATTTTTTTATATTTTGGATAAGCCTAATCATTGAGTTACTTGTTTTCTGTGCAGTCCGTTCCATCACACCTCACTAATTTCGTGACGATTTTTGAGCGTGACACAAGCTCTGGATTTACCCCAACCGCGGCTAAAGAAGTTTCACTTCAAAAATAATTTGAAGTAGGCTAAGTAGGTACACAACATTAAACTCCAACCTCTTCCTATCTTGCAATCACTTGCAATAGGAATAGCCTATGCTTATGGATGTGCATAAGGGCTAGATACTGTTTATGAGCTTCGTTCCGTCTTTTAATGCATTCCATACACTCCTCATCAAACCTAGAATTCTTCTCTTTTTTTGTCTCTCTCCTATCACTTCCTTGATATAGCAACCACATCAGGGGCGGATCCACGGGGGGGGGGATGGGGGAAATTCCCCCCCAAAAAATTTGTAACATTAAGCACAAATTATTCAAAATTTACTAGAATATAACCCAAATACTTAAATTAAAACAAGGACATTCATTATTTTGAAATACCTTTGTATGAAAATGCTGAAATTTTAATTTTGTTTTCAATTGTGTTCTGGGAATAATTAATTTTTATGAGTAAAAACTTCCCTCTCTACTTTAGTCCCCCCCCCCAAAATGTCTCTCTGGATCCGCCCCTGAACCACATTCATATACCTTTTACTAGATTATCTAAAACTAAATCCACACATGTATTTAAAGCAATATCCGTTCTTAACAAACTTCCTGACAATGCAAAATTGCTTAATTTTAGACATTTCAAGTTCAAAATCCAAACCTGGCTGAAAAATAATCCATTTTATAGTCTTGACGAATGTTTTGATTTATAATTATGCTGATATGAATGTGTAACCATTGAATTGTGTGTAGTATATAAGTAGTTTAGAATTGTATAATGAATTATATACACTTTTAATGTCATAGCCTATTGTATTTTATACTCCAAGGCGATAATACATTGTAAATTGAATTGAATTGTTTCTACCATTCCTGTCTTAATTTTATGCCAGTGCTCTTCAATTTTATTTGCATCTGTAACCTGTCTCCTGTTAAGCAATCATATAGGCCTACTTTTTGACACTTTTCAATACAATACACTTTCGTGTTTTGAAGAAGTGGGTTTTTAAAACATATTCTACTCAACATTAATCTGCGAATTTTACTAGTTGAACTAAAACCATGATATATTTAGCGTATGGAATTCACAACTTTAAACATTCTCAAAGCACTGGTCATCCGACATGGAACAAAATACGGATAGATTTAATTCCTCGATAAAAATATTTGACATGAGGGGAACAAACATCGCTTACCCTTTAAAATTTCGGGATATTTTATTTATATTTTTATATATTATACGTTAAGAAGTTAAGAATGGTTCCACTTTACAATTGAACAGAAACCTCAGTAATAAGTAGGGTTCGGATGTTTATGATAAGTCACATTTTTATCCTGACCTCCATTTTCGCCGCCAACACAAAATAAACATGAATTGCACATTTTTTATCCTAATTGGACCTTTTTATTAAGTGCCAGTATGGTACTTTATAAGATTGTGTGGGGGACGGGTAAATGTCAGTCCGTCTATCCGTCCGATAACTCAAATACGCTTAATCGGATTTTAATGAAATTTAGTATACGCATTTATAATGTTCATGGGAAGAACCCTATTGATATTGGACCAAATCGGTTGACCGGTACCGGAGTTAAACCCAATTTAGTGTCTATTTTATGGTAATATAAAGAATTTAACAAATGCAAGTCGGTTATCCTGACAACATATGTTTTACACTGTTCATATACAGCTTTGGAATTTGCAATACGGTTAGCCATGACATTTCCCTTCACATTTGATTATCAAACTAGTCAGTTGTTTATTTCGTTAGGCCTATTACTGTGAAATAATTAGGGCTACGTATATTAAGTGGAGTTCTTCGCCTGTGTATTTTGCGAAAGGTTGACATATTTTCAGAATGTTTTATATCAGTGTATACGAGTTTGAATTAAGGTTAAGTATCAAAATTTACATGTTTGTTCTTCCGTAAGTCCTGCTTAATGAATCGATCTGCAGCTTAATTCGGAGATAGATTACAAAAATGACATATTTTCTGCATATCATAATTGCAATTAATTTATCACTGATTAAACAAAAGCATTCTGGCACTTTGTTAAATCAGTTTACCTGATTTTAGTTTGCATATAAAGTCATATTTTGGTAATTTTCATGGTCTTGGTCATATTTCGGTCGCATTTCAGATATAAATTCGATAAATCGTGCACAATTATGCAGTAACTTATGTGCACTAAATTGTCGGCTTAATTTTTTTTTTCCTGAGAAAGAGTCACGAATATTTTGGTTTTACGTTAACAGAAATGTGAAAGTAATAGCACAATTACATCTAATTTTGTTGTTGTTAACAACTTGCAATAGACATGTTTTGAAAGTATTTTCAGTTCACATTTGCAGTGATATTTGGAAACATTAACAGATTAGAAGTTCCTTAAAGTAAAACTGTAAATCACTTGCAAAATTGTTAATTTTTGTGATTTTTTGTTAACAACTTCCAATAGACATGTCTTGAAAGTATTTTCAGTTCCCATTTGCAGTGATATTTGGAAACATTAACAGATTAGAAGTTCCTTAAAGTAAAACTGTAAATAACTTGCAAAATTGTTAATTTTTGGGATTTTTTTGTTAACAACTTCCAATAGACATGTTTTAAAAGTATTTTCAGTTCACATTTGCAGTGATATTTGGAAACATTAACAGATTAGAAGTTGAATTAATGTGATGTAATGAATTAGTGTCATTAAACGTTTTAAATTGGAACGTTTATTGTTAGAAAATACGTTCTTTTATAAAGTCATATTTAGGATTTTTGGGTCGTATTTAGTCATTTTTAATGTCATATTTGCAGTCATATTATCCACTTTTTAGGTCATAAACTTCCGAACCCTAGTAATACGAATCTCTCAGACAGAATGAGTGTGGTGTGAGAGTGGTACTGAATCTATTGAGAGTTTATTAAGTGCCAGTATGGTACTTTATGAGATTGTGTGTGGGGGACGAAAAATGTCTGTCCGTCTGTCTGTCCGTGTGTCTGTACGTGCCATAACTCAAATACACTTTATCGGATTTTCATGAAACTTGGTATACGCATTTATAATGTCCATGGGAAGAACCCTTTTGTTATTGAACCAAATCGGTTCACCGGCGTCAAACCCAATTTAGTGTTTTTATTTAAAAGCGCCATAACTCAAATACGCTTTATCGGATATTCACGAAACTTGGTATACACATTTATAATGTCCATGGAAAGACGTCTGTTGATATTGGACCAAATCGGTTGGCCGGTACCGGAATAATGCCGAATTTAGTGCATTTTATGGTATTATATAACAAAAGGCCCCATTACTCAAATATGCTTTACTGGATTTTCATGAAACTTGGTATAACTTGGTATAACGTCTATGGCAAGAAGCCTATTAATTTTTTACCTAATCGGTTGACCGGTATCAGAGTAACGACTAAATAAATGTCACATGTTTTTTTTATTTTTGTCTACGGGTATAATTTGACAGTTAACACTATTCCTTCACTTATGCTTATCAAACAACACCGTCAAACTGACTAAGTTGGCCAAATGGTAACGCCTTGGATTCGTATTCTGGAGGTCCTCGGATCAAATCCCGGAGCCGGCCGATTTGACTTGGATATTTTTTATTTTATTTTTTATTCTTATGTGAGTGCGCGATTGTCAAGGTATCACAAATCTGTAGTTCTGCTGACTCTGGTCGATTTTAATCTGATTAGGAAAACTTATTTTCTGCATATCATAATTGCAATTATAATTGATTCAACAAAAACATACTGGCACTTTGTTATATCAGTTTACCTGATTTTATTATTTATCTGTATTGTCATTAAAACGTATTGTGCTTATTCTATGTAAATCAATTTAGACTACTCCTAAGACTAAGCTGGTAGGTGAAAGTAACTTTTATGCTCCATGAAATTAAAGCTTATCAATTAATATTCATTTTAAGATGAAACCTGTAAGGCGTGTTTTAATATTGAATTTTATTGAATATTACATCGACACAAAAAAAGTCAGTTACGGTGGATGCATTAGCAACAATATTCTTAATATGATGCATTCTTCAACAATTTATTGCTAGAAGCCAGACCACCAACGCAGACAGCAAGAAATTACCATTTTAAGCTTACTTAGCCACCATTAGATCGTAATTTAATTATTATCATGAGTGAACAGTTGATACATTGATTACCTCATACTGTCGTCAGACGCCTGCATGAATAACATAATTATAGCCCAAGGGCCAGGGTATACCGTAGCATGCACTGAAATATGTAAGAACTTAGTTACAGACTATTTCGTTATTTCGACTTTGTCCAGGTAAAATTTTACAGGAGAGGCAAAAACGATTTGTATTAAAATCAGTGAAGTATAGAAATACGGTAACAAAATCTGGTAAACTGATGTAAGAAAGTGCCAGTATGTTTTTGTTTAATCAGTTATGATTGCAATTATGATATACAGAAAATAAGTTACTTTTGTAATAGATCTCCGAGTTAAGCTCCAGATCGATTCATTAAGCAGGGCTTACGGAAGAACAAAGGTCTAGTTTGATAAGCATATGTGATGGAATATATGGGTAGTGTTATTTGTCAAAGTTAACTGTATTGCAACATCCAAAGAAACTGTAAAAAATATGTTGTAATGAGAACTGATTTGCATTTGATAAATTCTTTCTAATATATTACCGTAAAATAGGCACTAAATTTGACATTGTTCCGGTACCATTCAACTGATCTGGTCCAATATCAGTAGGCTTCTTTCCATGGACGTTATCAATGCATGTACCAAGTTTCATGAAAATCCGTTAAAGTGTATTTGAGTTATCGCGCGTACTGACAGACGGACAGACGGACAGACATTTTTTCATATCCCACACAATAATAATAATAGCCTAATAAATAATACTGTAATAATAATATCGATAATAATAATAATAATAGTAGTAGGCTAATAATAATAATGCACTTTTATCGATCAAATGAATATCATATAGGTGGTTAATCTGCACCAGAAGCAATGCCTATAATTTAATACTGTCTTCTTCTTCTTGAAAATGATGGTGAAGATAAGTTTACTAAAAATCTCTTTATTTTGCATGTTGCTGCATATTATCTTTCTTAATTTTGTGATAATACATAACTATAATTTGTCATCTTTTTCCGGAATATTAGGCCGACTGAAAGATTTTTCATATTTTGCATTTAGGCCTGTTTCTGGCAATTCAAACATTTACAGCAGAATGGACTGCAAAATAATTGACATACTGAACACCGTAATTTTCCAGAACTTATTATATTTGTAATAGATAACTCATTAAGGCCCAGTTGCATAAAACAATAATCGAAGTTTAAGCGCTGAAACTAATCTACAGTCAAGCTAAACTTAGAATTTTGGTTGTATAAAAGCTAATCCAAGATTAATTCACCTTGAACTAAGATCAGATTTAACCGGCAAACTTTCTAGGGTTAATCTGTATGAACTTAGCAAAGATACGAAATTGCTTTTATATATTTTTTTAAATATATAAAACTGAAATGGTAAGTCGTTATGTATTTAATTACTTGTATAGAGAATTTGTATGTAAATTTCGCATTTCAACCATTCGCTAAACGCATTGTTTCGAGCTTATGAGATTATGGTTCATCCGAAAATGAAGATTTTAAGTTTCCCCGGGACCTTCGTGTTATTCAACACAGAACTCAGTAACACCACTTTAAAATTAGATTTCGATTATGTAAACATACGAGGGGTATTCCGAAAGTAAGTTTCGTCAATGTATGGCAGGAGCGGCGTGTTCACCAGGGGAACCAAACAAAAGCCAGACGAATCCCCACCCGTGGCTGGTTCCACGACGGAAGTGGCGTCAGCGGAGGAGGCATGACGCAGGCGCACTGCGCCGTAGAAGAGCGAGTCGCAACAGACTGGCGTGCCCGCGGGTATTAGTGTACCGCTCACGATGGCACGAGAGATTTGGCGCCACTGCCATGTACCGCTATCTCCCCTCTTTCAAACGAGCCATTGCTGCAGCCGCTGAACCTTTTATTGTCCGAGATAGAGCTGTTCGAAATTGATCTCCCGATTTCCGTCCCCGCAAAGTGCGGCCTCCACGAACCCATCTCGCACAAACCTCATGGAACATCAATTTGTCACTCAAAATGGTCTGTATGGAACCTTTAGTAATGTCAGGAAGCTGAGATGGAGCAGGCTGTGCGCCAATTCCTTGCATCGCAGGGCACCGAGTTTTACTACAGTGGGTTCTTCAAACTGATCGCACGCTACGACAAATGTCTCAATGTCGCTGGCGACTATGTCGAAAAATAGTGCACGGTGTATAGGTCATGCTGCCATGCTGTATTGCTGTTGGGTCAATAAAGTGTCCGTGTGACAAACTGACGAAACTTACTTTCGGAATACCCCTCGTATAGTCGAGGAACTAGAACAAAGACTGCGTCCACAGCTAGAAACTCAAACTAAAAGAAATCATGCATCGAATTCAATGTTTATGATTCTGCTCACCCTGCGATTCTTACAATGGTAGCTTCTGGATGGTAATTGGGAATATTTTCCATGTGAATAAAGAAACTGCAAGTAGAACCATACAAGAAGTAGCAAGAGAAATTGCAAATTTAAGACCCCAGTTCATCAAGATGCCTACTGACGAGAATGAAAAAGCCGTGTAATGCGATGCTTTTATGACATGTGTAATTTTCCTTTTAACAATTAGCTGTAGCAACAACAGACAATTACGTAACATTAACTGAGACAAAAGAAAATCGAACAGCGTAGAAAACTGACATTCGATGCGATAATATTATGTATATCCTTCGCATTTCCCTCGAACTTGGCGCTGTTGTCAAACGTCTTTCTGTTATCTTCGATTAGCACTAAACCAAATTCGTGTGATCTAAGATTAGCGTTATACAACTCGAGCAGCGAATTAATCTAGGTTCAATTCTGAACTTCGATTAAAACTGAACTACAGTTAGCGATTTTTATGCAACTGGGCTTAAGTCAATGTTTCTCTCGAATAATTCAACATACCATGAATCGAAACATTGCTTCGATAACAATATAAATTCACAAGTCATGGTTGATTCGGTTTTGTTGCCATGTAGAAAGAAGGCAGCTGTCCACACTTGCAAGTTCTACCACATTATAAGCTGCATCATTAAGAAGTTTGACAAAGTAGCCTACTCGGGTTGCTATGTAGATACTTAATATGTAACAGGAGGCCAGGAATATTGTTATTACTCTGAAGCAAGGCTTATTAGATGCTGATGATGAGATGTCCTGACATACCGTGATACCTACTTAATTAACAGAATTCTTCCAAACACGACAGTTCTAACCAGACAAACTACTTCATACTTAATATTCTCTCAACGTGGTGCTGAACTCTAAATTCATTCCGTATAGAAGGACACAAGCACGAGACATAACCATTTTTTACATAACTGTCTAAAGATGTGACGAAATAGACATAGACAACGAATCATTTGGCCTTCATTACATTACACAATATTGAATACATTTTCCTTAATATTATTAAGTGCCAGAATGGTACTGTCTGAGATAGCCTAGTATGGTGGACGGAAACATGTCTGTCCATCTGTCTGTCTGTCCGCGTGTCTGTACGCGCGATAACTCAAATACGCTTTATCGGATTTTCATGAAACTTGGTAGGCCTATAGGCATTTATAACGTCCACGGAAAGACACATACTGATATTGGACCAAATCGGTTGATCGATACCGGAATAATGCCCAATTTAGTGCTATTTTATGGTAATATATTAGAAAGAATTTATGAAATGCAAATCCGTTATCATGACAACATATTGTTTGTTGTTCACATACGGCTTTGGAAGTTGCAATACAGTTAGCTTTGGCAAATAACACTACCCACATATTCCTTCACATATGCTTATCAAACTATACTTTTGTTCTTTCGTAAGCCTTGCTTAATGAACCTTAAACGAGCTTAAATCAGAACTCGATTAAAAAAATTATTTTCTGCATTTCATAAACTTAATTGCAATTACCATTGATTAAACAAAAGCATTCTGGTATTTTTTTTTTTTTACTTTATTTATAATACAATCGGCCGCCGGCGTGGTCTTGTGGTTAGCATCGCTGACTACAGATCCGTCGGTCCGGGTTCGATTCCCGGTACCTCCTCGGATTTTTCTGAGGTAGGGAGGTCTGGTAGGGGTGCACTCAGCCTCGTGATTCCAAATTGAGGAGCTACTTGATAGAGAAGTAGCGGCTCCGGTCAAGAAAACCACCATTAACGGCCGTGGGTGTCGGCATGCTGACCACATGCCCCCCAATCCTGCCATCTGCCTACGGGAGATGACGCAGCGGTCGGGTGGTAGGCCAAGTCCCTCCAGGGATGTAGCGTCACGGAGAGTTATAATACAATCGAGCTACCCAGATTTCCTGCCCACTATTTTTCGGAAGCCATTATTCCGAATATTTTTTAATCAGAATATATATTTATTTGAAAACTATTTTTTCCGCTTCGATTTTTTTTCTAATGTCCATTTTCGGAATATACAATACCGAACTTCTGCAGGAGACATGCTAGGAGGTGTTTAAACATCCACTCTACAGTTCGGACCTCGCTCCCAGTGATTTTCCATCTTTTCCTACACCTGAAGAAATGACAGGGAATGACAGAGAGGAGATGTTTGTCACACAGTGGTTCAAATCCCTGGCGGCAGACTTCTACGACACAGGTCTTCAAAAGTTGGTGCCATGGCAAGACAAATGTTTCAATTCCGGTGGCAAATATGTTGAATAATATCTGAACACTTCCTGTATCTGTTGGAATATAAATGTCCATGAAATTGTGTTTTGTTTCTGTAAACGGCCCCAAGGAAACTTACTTTATGGACGCGCCTCGTAATACCTAGGTATTATCATGGGCTTAAGAAATAAATTTTCAATGTATTGCAGTATTTTTACGATCATGTTACTTTGAAGTCTTACAAGGAACTTTCCCATCGAATCCTCCTCCCAGACACTGAGCTGTGAAGAAAATGCACGCTACATTGTACGAACTATACGGGACCATACAGTATAGACATAATACGGTACAACCTCATTCTTTTACAATAAAACTTTTGATCAGCGCGAGCCGGCGCATTTCTTCCCTGTAGGCCAGTTACCAATGGCAACTAGTTTAGAAATGTGGTTTACGTGCTTATTTATTTCAGATAGTGCTGAACGATGCAATTTATATTCCGTTGTGATTAATTCCATGATTTGTTGGCCTGACAAAGACCTACGCGTCTTGGACTAAAGGATTCGCGCAGGAATTACTTACTTACTCAATGGCAATAGATAATTCCTAAGCAAGCTAAAGGAAAATTATCTAATTTATGGAACCCGAAGGTTCATTGCCGCGCTTACCTGAGCCCGCCATTCAATCCTATTGTGTGCTAACTCCATCCAACCATCCCTCTCAAATCCTACTTATCTTAAATCTATCTTAATATTGCCCTCCCACCTACGTCTAGGTCTTCCAAGTGGTCTTCCTTCGGGTCTCCCAGTCAATATTTTTTAAGTACGTCTTTCCTCCCCATGCATGCAACATGTCCATCCCATTTCATCTTCCGTGATTTAATTATCCTTACTATATCTGGTGAAGAGTACAGGTTATGAAGCTCGTCGTTATGCAGTTTTCTCCAGTCCCCATTTTCATCTCTTTTAGGCCCAAATATTTTCCTAAGCACCCTGTTTTCTAATACTCTCAGATTATGTTCTTTCCGAAGAGTAAGCGACCATGTCTCGCATCCATATAATACAACCGGCAGGATAATTTTCCTACAAAATTTTGTTTTTAGATTTCTGGACAGAAGACGAGAAGATAAGAGTTTCTGACCTGCATAAAAGCATGCATTTCCCGCAAAGCAATTCATAACATAAACTGTATGTGTTGGAATATAAATGAAGAAATATGACTTTGAATCTGATCATTGATCAAAATGTTTATTAGTTGGCAAGCAAGCACTGCAGGTGTCGAACTGGCTGATGAGTGTGTGCGAATGTAACCTACATGTTAATTAGACATCTCATCATTAGAACCGATAAGAATTCAGTTTTAGGCTCCTATATCTGTGGCTTGGTTCTAAAATAGGCAATGTCAATTTCTTGCAAAAATGATATCTCTGCATTATTGAGCTCGGCTAGTCTTTATCTTTCGTATAATAAAAGTGCCAATGTCTGTTGCTATTAATAGACATAATTCAGAAACCTTAGAGGCCAATGTCGGAAGTTCTCAGCAAAAAATTATACTTCTACAAAGGCTTCAAAGTCAGTTATCTCAAAAGCAAGTTTTATGATATTAGCCCTTTTAGAACCAAACTACAAATGTATACAGTAGGCAGGAAAATTTATCAAATATGTTCTTAACGTTTTAAAATAGGACCAATAAAATATATGGAATATTCTTTAAGGAATACAAGAAGAAAGGTGTATTTACATACGTAAGCTTACATTTAAAAATTACTGAAATAGAAAAAAAACTTAGATTAATAACATGATTCTGTTTAGAAATACTTAACTTTGTGTTTGTGGAACACCATGTATGCTGTCTTCTGTGTATTTAATAATACTTTATTTTGATGTAACTATTCTGTTAAGATTTTAAGATCCGCATCCACATCTGATAATAATTTCAATTGTGTAAGTAAAGAATTCAGGACAGAAGTCAGAATAGCAAATTAAAGCAATCTACGTGACAAATAGTTTATGACTTTGGTTTGTAAATGACGTAATGTGTGGAGACGCGACGTCCCTGTTTTCAGTGACCTGTCACTTTAAACATTTTAACCCTGGCCATGGAGCAGCTGCAACTCTTCCTGCACGTGGCCATGTCTTAAGGAGTAAGTCTAGTGATGAAGAAGGCGTCCATCAATTAAGTTGTCCCGCTTTACATGGAATCATCTCAGCTCACACACAGTTTAAGAATATTTATCATATCAGAATTAAGACTTCCTCGAATGCAATTTAGGATTGACTAGATCTTTTGGGATATCTGGCTCCTGAACTGAAAAGTCCTAATCTGATTCTCACATGACTTTCTTATCACTCATATTATTTATTTATTTAATATATAATTTCTTTTAGCCCTATTTCACCATAAGGTACATTAGGGCTATAGTTTTATGTCAATTACAATTTATAATGTACCTGTTATCTTGTATACTAGAGTAGCATGTTTTATCACTCATATTGGGGTATTGAGTATGCGGTATAACCCTTAAATCGACGGTATATTTCGCATCGAAAGTCTGTCATGATTAATAACTAGACCTGGGATTTTAGGCTCTAAAAAAATTAGTTTTAGGCACCTAAAATAGGCTTTTAAAACAAGAAAATAGACTTTTAAAAGAGAAAATAGGCACTTAAAATATGCTTTAAAATTGAGCAGATAGACAGAAAATATACTTTAAAATATTACAATATACACTTAAACTGTAACATGGTCTTTTTTTACATGGTATACCTATTCTTAACAGAATTAACTGCAAAATTAGGCATCATCAACTATATTCACTTAAACAGATGTTCTTTCACTGGTGACGACACAGTAATCCTTCCTCCTTAATCCTCCCCCTCCCCCTCCCCCTCCCCCTCCCCCTCCCCCGTCAGTCAGCATTCCTTTAGCGACAATTGTTTGGAAATAATCAAGTTTCTGTGAAAAACCCACCTATGCTGTTCTGCTTTTCATTGAGGGATTGTCCTTTATCAGATTGTAAAAATTACAGAAGTTGAATTTTATGTTAAATGTACAAAATAGGCATTTAAGGCACTAAAACAGTAAAATAGGCTCCAAAGGTCGAAATAGGCTTTTAAGGGCACTAAAAAACTCTATAAATATAAATATAAATATAAGTGATTTATCATGAAACGTCAACATATTTTAAAATTTTCATGTTATTTCATAAGGAACAAAAAAGGCATTTGCCTTAAAATCCCAGGTCTATTAATAACTTATGATGCATAGTTCACATACAAATGTAAACATACGGTAGCCTACTTACTTTTATGCATTACTAATCTTTTGTGGGCCACTTTAAATACCAGATGTATTTTTTTTTACCTAACATTAAAGAATACTGCCTAATTACATAATTTTGTGACCTATTTTAGGTGCCTAAAATGGGAGTTATTCAAGCCTAAAATTCCGGGATCTCCGTATGAGATACAAAAGTAAGCACTGCGCGAGAGGACTGCTTCATGAGTCTAGACCAGGGAATTTAAAGCAAATGCCGATTTTGTTCCTTATGAAATAACATGAAAATGTTTAAATATGTTGACATTTCGTGATAAATCACTTATATTTAGAGAGTTTTTTAGTGCCCTTAAAAGCCTATTTCGACCTTTGGAACCTATTTTTACTATTTTAGTGCCTAAATTGCCTATTTTGTATATTTAAATAAAATTCAACTTCTGTAACTTTTACAATCATTTAATGGACTACTATAAATGAAGAGCAGATCAGCAGAGGGTGGGTTTTTCACAGAAACTTTATTTTTCCCAAACATTGTCGCCATAGGAATGCTGACTGACGGGGGAGGATTGGCTCAAAACAACAGGTAGCAGGTATATAGGCCTAGTAAGAAGGGACATACTGTGTCAATTTTTCATATAAACCAAAATTGTTTTTGATAAATGGGTTTTTAATTCTGTCTTAATTTTGCAATTATTTCTGTTAAGAATAGGTATACCACGCTTCTTACAGTAAAAAAATATCACGTTACAGTTTAAGAGCATATTGTAATAGTTTAAAGTAGGGATGGGTCCTCGATACTTTCGATACCTCGATTCTCTCGATACTTGCATGGTATCGGCATCGAGCGATACTTCAGGAAACTCGCTCGGTACTTTTTCGATACTTTGGTATTTCTGCAATTTAGTGAGAATGCTAGTATTTTTGAACGAAAACTTGTGAGTGGACTATTTCAGAAACTAATTTTAGTGTTAGTGTAGAGTTTAAAAATAATTAATGGCTATTGATAATATTAAATTTTGTCTCATTAAAAATGCACACTTAATTAATTTAGTTGGTATTACACGGTTCTCTAAACTTTTAATTTGTAATGTACCTATTTATTGAAACTGGAAATGTTGGTGGTATCGAGTATCGAAGTACCTAGTATCGAGGGAAAAAATCATGTATCGGTATCGAGTTTCGAGTATCGAGAAAATATGGTCTCGACCCAATCCTAGTTTAAAGTCTATTTTCTGTCTATTTACACATTTTTAAAGCATATTTTAAGTGCCTATTTTCTCTTAATAGCTTATTTACTTGTTTTAAAAGGCTATTTTAGGTGCCTAAAACTAATTTTTTAAAGCCTAAAATCCCAGCTCTAGACTTATTTGTTATTAAGTGAGAGTATGGTACTTTATGATATTGTATGGTGGACAGGAAAATGTCTGTCCATCTGTCCTTGTGCCTGTACGCGCAATAACTTAAATAGGCCTACGCTTCATTGGATTTTCAAGAAACTTGGTGAACGCATTTATAACGTCCATGGGAAGAAGTAACGACTTTAGGTCATAGGTCATTATAGGCTACTACGTTCTGTTGTTATCCCACTTATTCCTTCACATATGCTTATCAAAATAAATAAATAAAAACAAAAGATTTAATACACATCCATCCGTTGAATAACTAAACGCAGCTGCTGTTGATGTAATATTATGATTTCTATCGAAATGTACGGTTACCGATATCTGCATTACATTTTAATGTGAGTATTTTTCAGTTTAAGCGCTCCTCAGTTATGTGCAAGTAATAGACCTAATGTAATTCCTGGCAGATTGTTTTCAGAATGAATTTAATTCATTCATAAATTTAATGCTGCTTTAAAACTGTAGCCAACATGTCAATGAATTATACACTTTCATCATTAATATTATTGCCAGTGCATTTTGTGAACTCTTCACAAAGTTTAAGATTCCTTATATCAGTGTACAGGAGTGTATATGATTTAAGGTTAAGAAGAATAGCTTTATTAAATATGTGGACTGTTCTATGCATTGCGCTGATATGTACTAATATCAGTCCAAAAACAAGTTTATACAGAGAAATAATATTACTATTATAGCTATTTTGAATGTAACTTTTACACAAGTTTGAAAACTTAGTTTCAATAAAATACTTCATGCCAATAAAATGCAATATCATTAGTAGACTTCGGATTTTAGGTAAAAACCTATTTTAATCCTTAAGTGACATATGGACGAAAACTTGTGTATGCATGTTTCATAAGTGACTATGCCTAAAACTGATAATTTTATAGGACCTAAAACAGCCTATTTTTACGTTAGAGCCTAATATTGCCTTTTTGGTTGTTTTTCATCTAAAGTTCAAAATAAGTTACTTTTTGTTATAAATTTTAGCATTTATTTTCAGTTCGTACAAAATTTTTAGCTCAGAATGTGCAGTACATGACACATTTGTGACGGGGTAAAATAGTAAGAAATGTTTCGTCTTCAGTAGAAAAATTCCTTGGAATTCCGAAGAAAATGTAGTGCGTAGCTTCTGGGCGCAAGGATTAGGTTTTCACTGTTATGGTAGTAATAGAGGCCCTAGTAATAGGTTTGTAATTCTGTGTACCATAGGCCTATATCTGTGTTTTATGATGATTGTTGATTAATGGTGACTTCAATAAATATAATATCTGCATTGCAATTGAGATATTTCAGAAAATTGGCAACTTAACGATTTTATAAGAGACAATTTTACGATTTTTAGAACCTATTTTCTAATTTTTAGAGCCTATTTTAGGTACCTAAAACAGCATTTTTAGCGACCTAAAAGTCCGAAGTCTAATCATTAGTGTTGTAGTTTTTGTGTCTATATTCCAAAATGGAAATTCATTAAAAAGAATCATACCAACTTTATGAATCTAGCTAGCAGGAATTGCTGGTATATAATATAACTTTATATTCTAAGCTATCAAACAAACCATTTACAATAAATATAACATAGATAATAATTAGGTTTAGGATTTTTAGGGAAAAGGTGCTAGAAATAAGGCAAAATAGAGGAGAAAAGTACTACTTAATTACCCTATTTTACGGACCATAAGACGCACTTTTTTACCTTGAAAACAGAGTCTTAAAAAGTTGGGTGCGTCTAATGGTCCGAAGTACACTAAAAAGAATTGGTAAAAACTGCTGGAATACCATAGTTATACACAAGGTGTTGTAAACAATAAAACAGTTACCAATTTTAGCACAGACTGTACATCAATGCACTTGTCACAATCGTAAAACGAGGGTAGGTGGAAGCCAGGTATACAATGCGAAAAGAAAGGTATATTGAGTTCTTTTATACAAAAGGATTGTCTTCGCCGGGTGGTTTAAATGAATACAGTGACCTCTAAACAGTCTTGTCCCGTTGCACTTACCGTATGCTGAATTGAAGGTGTAAAAGTATTTTCAGTCTTTCATGAGAAATCAGTTCAGTTGTTAAAATTTACGCGATGCCACCTGTAGCCTACAGAAGACATTTTTGTACATTTCAGGTTTTAAGTTAGAAGTGGTTTATACCTATTCCACTGTACAAGGTTATAATTTTCTCATGTAATAAAGTATATTACAGGTATTCCCTTTAAAATATTTTTCGTTTAGAATCACATTAAATTTATTTTCCTTTAAATTTCCATCCAAAAATTAAGGTGCGTCTTATGGTCCGGAGCGTCTTATGGTCCGTAAAATACGGTATCATGTAACAACTTGACATTCACGGACTAACTAATTCCAGTGAATTTAAAAATAAAAATGAAATATTTAGTAATTATTTTTACTGTAGCAGGTGTGGCTTTCGCACGCGTTTGGTGAAAGCAGACAGGTTCACTATTCGCATATCCACTGCAAACTGAAGAAAAGTTAATTGAAATTTATTTAAAATCTCAGATACTGGAACGAAGCCAAGATAATTATTAAATAAATAAAAAAAAAAGCAATTAAACTGAAAAACCAAAGGTTATAAACAATAAAATGCGCTTTAGAAGAACATTGAAAAGTTGCAGTAAAATAACTTATATAGGCCTAAAAGAGGCGAAAGAAGGATTATGGGCTCAGTGGAGAAATAGGGGATAAAGACCCTAAAAGGGGGAAAATGCTACAAAATTTAATCTATTCTCAAATAGAGATAACGTTTTATATTGTGGTTTCTTTCGCAGAAGCCTCGCTTTACGAAAGAAAAATGGGCATCTAAAAATTATAACCCTCATAATCAAAATGTATGTTATTTTTATTTACTAGGAAAGTTAGGACAGCAGGGTTAATTGTTAATTCGAAAAATGAAATCTACAACGCTAGGAGTTTTCATTAGGTAAATAGCTAATGTTTTCTTTCTTTCTTTATCGTTCTTTTACCTCTCCCTTTTAGGATTTAAGCGACCGGGCCTTACGGGGCCGCGAACTGTTGGGAGAGGGATTAGCTTTGGATCACATACATACTTTTTTTGACCAGACGAGGATATAGAGGGCCTCCCCGGATGAGTGAACATCCCAATGCCGGGGCCACCTCCGAGACAACACGAACACATAGGACGAGACACACCATTCACACACACACTCACTCCAAGCAAGGCGAGGATGGGATGAAGATGAAATGACGGCCAGGTGATATCTGGGGACCACAAGTGCCTCCGACATTTGTCTCACAGGTGAGGAAAACCCCATAAAAAACCCACCTACGTAATTTGTCCAAACCAGGAATCGAACCCCGAGCGAACGCATCCCCGACGCCACATCGCTGGAAATAGTCAATGTACGGAGTAAAATATATTGCAAATGCAGAAAAAAAAACCCGTAGGCCTACTATGAACTGACAGTTATATAGAAATGCAGTACCAGACAGGCGGCAAGCTGATTCATGATATTAGCAGTTTTGCAGATGGTATGACGCAAACTCGCCCCTCAGTGCCCTTTTCATAGCAGACAATAAATGCATGGGATAATTAAAATGGACTAGGTCATGACACATTACTTAAAATCAGGGAAACTTTCTAAAGAGCACGTGTATAATTTCCATGTTGAACTCATCGCTGTGGAATAGTAAACAGTTTAATAAATACGTATAAATTGGCCCGTTATGTTTATGCAGCCAGTATTAAGGTTTATGTAACTTCTGCGTCGCAGTGCAGATTGACTCTTTGATCTGTCGGACCAAGTTTGAAAAGAAACTGTCAATGACTGCGAAATAACTTTCTTAGCGAATGAAATGGTTAAGACGGCAACAACATTCCATAGCTGGTCGATCTGAGCAGGGGCGTATCCGAGATTTATTTTCGGGAGGGGCCGTGATAAGCCTAACACTATTATCACTAGGGCTCAGAAGTTGATGATCTAAAAACGCCCAAAAATGACCTATTAATAACCTTAAATTTATGAAAATATAACATGAAAAATTGAAAATATGACTTAATAGTTCTAAATAATATCTAAAAAAGGGAATATACGGTAGTATAATAACTGGGGGAGGATTTCTATGACATGTCATATTTTTCTCCTTTGCATTATTTCAGGTTTCTGACTAATTTAAACCCGATTCCAAGCATCCTGGTGAAAATGGAACAGCTTTTATTGTGTATATAACTGCATATTTAGGAAATTTTCAACTATTGTGGCATATTTAGTATGAATATGCACATTTAGGTCAAATTCTTGGCATATTTAAGTGCATATTAAAGAAATTTTGAAGTTTCATATCATATTTTGTAAATTTTGCATTATAATGATACTTTTTGAGAATTTACAGATATTTTAAATGAAATTAAAATATAATTAACATTATATTTTAATAAAATGAATTGTAATGAAACTTTAAAAAAATATACACAATGTGTAAGTAGTAAAGTCATATTTTAAATTTTATTGGTCATATTTTAATGTGTTTTAGGTCATAAATGCATGCATATAGGCTATACTATTTTTAGGTCATAGAAATCCGCCCCCTAATAATAACAAATAAAAATTATTTAAGTATTTTACACTACAACTTTAATATTATGTTTTCTATTATTGTTATGTTTACTAATGAATGCCTCATAGCTAAGGAACTACCACATTGTTTTGTCTGTAATGTTGGAAAAGTTTATTCTGAAAACAAAATATGGAAAAATGCAACGAAAGAATTCAACTTTCCTAAAAAAACGACTGGTAGGCCTAAAGAATGAAATGCTGAAAAATGCAAAATATGAGTAATGTTTTTTTGTTCGTTCTGAGGCGAGACGAATTTATGCTACATACTGCAATGTCTGTGATGTCTCAACAAAATTACATTTCATCAACTTCCAAGCCCTAATTATCACACACAATTATACTGAACACGCCTTTCATCTTTTATGAGTCAAGATATGCAATTAAACTGTCTACTATCTGAGAAATTCAAGTGCCCTTATGTGCAAAATAACCCCCTCAGCCCCCCTCTGGTTACGCCCCTGCATCTGAGTGTGGGGTTTCTCACAGTTTTCCTCAATCACAAACTTGAATGCTGGATTAGATTTAACACCTATGACGCAAGTTTCCACCTTCTTCTAGGACGGAAATAAAACCAACGTTCCCGTGTAGTAGATTTACGGATTGTAAAAAGATTTTTAATGAAGTGAAAATCCCATGTAGGCTATCCTATTCTCCTCTATCGCAGTCGATGAATGAAGGGATGATGGATTTAGTTCTTGGTACAGTAGGCCCACTGTCTTTTCAGTCAAACCTCTGTATAAAGAAGATCGATATAATGATAAACCCGCATATAGCAATATTTTTATCTGGTCCCGCGAATTTCCTATCTTAGGCCGGGTTTCCGAAACGTAAGATATCTACTAGATGGCATTATTCAATCCGTAAGCGTTTCTGAAACGTTCGATGGCGGCTAATCGTTCGATAAAACGCCCCACAAACTATCGCACCACAAATCACTAGATATCTGGCGAAACGGTAGATAAACACGCAACATGGCGGAAATGCGAAACATTTATGTTGATGTATGTTTCGGTATTATGTTAGCATTTTATCTTACATTATGTTACTAGCTTGTTATGGTATTAAACTGAACAGTTGTAATGGAGCTGGCATTGGTTATTAATTTGTGTGTGAAATAATTCATAATACTGTACTAGAAAAATTGTATATTATCAGTTAGATGAACTTTGTTATAGCCTAGGCTATTAATGTATCCATCGTTTATTTGCATTAATTTCATTTTCTGTTGTAAGTTAATACTTTTAGGAAAACATCGCGAATATTAATTCACATCATATTTTCTTGCTGGTCATCTTCAATGCCAGATCGTATAAGGCCTAGGTCTATAGAGAAGAAAATATTCCCTGAAAGAAATACAGCAATCCTTTCAAGAAGTAGCCTACGATGATATTCAGATTCGGAAAAAATGTAGCTTAAGTATATTAATTTTATTTTCTGATGCAACACTTTATGAAGAAAATATTGCCTTTTTTTACAGCACGAATATTAATACATAATCATCATCTTTCTCGTCATCTTCATCCTGAGGCAATAATTAGGCCTAGAGATGTGTAAAGCAAAAGTATTCCCTGAAAGAATTAGATCTTTGACGATATTGAGTTTCGGATAGAATCAGGCTGTCAAAGCAATGACCTATGGATAGATAGGCCATCATATTAAATAAGGAACAACTGCAAGCATGCCTTTTTCAGCGTTGAATAGCCCATCATTAGAAATAAGAACAAATCGCAGCATTCCTTTCTCAGTGGTAAATCAGCTATAACTTAATTAATGTGTTACGTTTTATGCATTACGTTGTCAGATTGTAATGGGTGACATTTTCGCTAATGCACAAGTCTAGAGTCGAAATTGCCGAAGTTTCTCTCATATTTTACATTCGTTTTACCAGAGAAACAGCTGACAAGAAAAAAGCAGACAGAAAATTCAGCCATTTTGAATACATAGCAAGAAGCGCTCCGATTGGTTGCTACTCAATCACGGCCAATTTGATATTACAGTAAGCACCGTGTCTCCATCTATTGACAAAGTGATCAACTCATTTTTCTGGCATTAGCTATTTACTGAGCAAATTCGCTTTCGGAAATGGGAAGGTGTTTATCGAGTCTATAAATGTATAGAACCATTACCTGTCTAGAAGAAATCTGGAGCTTTTATGCAACCGGGCCTTAATGATGTTAAATGTAACTCACTATTTTAGAAACACCGTTTTGTAACAATAATTGGGAATACTGCAAACCAATAGCTTGGCCCTGTGGATGGCAGCTGATATCAGAGTAGCATCCTTCCTAGCCACCAATAGGCCTATATGCCTAGATAAGTGTAGCCTAGCCCTTCAGAGGCAGATGAATCGCTTGAAAAGAAAATACTATTGTTTAATAATTATAAATCAAAATCCAGGGGAATTCTATCAAATTATTATATAATACATAAGTAATCTGACTAAGTTGCTGGATTGGAATTTGCTTTCATCCTGGCAGTAAATGAGCTACTTGTTTGAAATGTCTTAAGAGGAGGCTCTGCGCTATGCTGATTATTAGGACAAGGCATTTATGATCTAAAAATAGTGAAAAGGCACAGAATATTTTTAAAAAATGACTAATACATTTACCATTATTACTTATAATTAGTTTTTTCAAGTAATGACTCCACAGAAGCACTTTAATGGATGTCTGTGCGTCATATATGAAATTACAACATAAAACACACTTATTTTGTTACCAAAGAAGTATATATTACTTTCACACCCTTAGCCTAAAAGAAATCCTTTCTAAATTGTTTGCTGTCTGAAAGTAACGATTTGTACATGGAAAAGTTCCTCTCTAAGACCAAAAAATGCCGAAAATGTCCTAAAAATTGCCAAAAAATGACTTATCTCTTAAAAATTATGATAAATGCAACATAAATAAAAAAAATAAAAAAACAAATTGCTCTTATTTAATCTATTATTTCATGATACCCATTTATATGCGCTGCGCTACAAACCGGAAGGTCGCGGGTTCGATTCCCGATGAGGTCATTGGAGTTATTCAATTGACCTAATCCTTCTGGTGGCACTATGGCCCTGGAGTCGACTCAGCCTCTAACAGAAATGAGTACCAGGAGCAATCCTGGGGGTACAGGCGGCCGGTGCATAAGGCTGACAACCTTACCACCTTCACGTGCCGAATGTCCAAAATCTGGGAGCCTCAACCTCCTGGAACCCTCTGGGCCTCCATGGCCTGTATAGGGATCACTTTAATTAACCCATTTATATGTATTCGAGCTATCTTTTGACTTTCATATAAAAAAGGTGCGAAATCATCAAATGCCTTGCCCTAGTGAGTATACACCAGTGATCCTTCCACATCCTACTGTAGGCTATGAGAATTGAAAGTTAGAGCTAGAATAAAGAGGTAATCAAGAAGATAAATAAAAAAAAATATGTTGTAACAGAAAAAACTAAATTACGAAGTAATTTAGAGAAACTCATCTAATTGTATTCCTAATGCATAAGGACATATAGAATTAGGACGATTGTAATCAATTCAAGACATAAATATTCCACTCGTCCCTTGGAGGGCCAGTACACAGTTCAAAGATACCGGACAGCCCTACCACTAAAGAACGATCTTCGGCTTAAGCAATTCAAAAATAATTACCATGGTCGATTTGGTTGTTGTGGGTTGATATTAATCACGAGCCTGACAGGTTGATTGGTTGCTACCTCAAGGCACTGCACTTAATGCATAATATGTGACCGACTGACATCACAGCTGAAGGAAAAAGTGTAGCATTAATGCCCTGTAATATAATAATTATTATTCATTAAAGAAGGAGCTATGACCAACTCCATACCTTACTTTCCATTTTGTTAATCGATAAGGATCAAAATGACCGGATTTGAGTTTCCACTACCAAAGTGAGTTACCTCTTCAAAACCAGGGTTTAAATACACTGAACACTTGTGAACCAAATTATATCACAAATAATATTAGGCCCTGTATAACGCTAAACTAAAACTAAACTAAACTCCGTGGCGCAACATCCCCGAAGAGACAAGGCCTACCACCCGACCGCTGCGTCATCTACCTATAGGCAGATGGCAGGATTGGGGTGCATGGGGTCAGCATGCCGACACCCACGGCCGTTAATGGTGGTTTCCATGACCGGAGCCGCTACTTCTCTATCAAGTTGCTCCTCAGTTTGAATCACGAGGCTGAGTGCACCCTTACCAGACCTCCCTACCTCAGAAAAATCCGAGGAGGTACCGGATCCGTAGTCAGCGACGCTAACCACAAGACCACGCCGGCGGTCCCTGTATAACGCTACATCGTAATAATAGACATAGTATTTTTATATCAATAATTATTAAGTGCCAGAATGGTACTTTCTGAGATCGTGTGGTGAACTGGAAAATGTCGCTTATTCTGTCTGTCTGTCTGTCCGTGTGTTTGTAAGCTTTATCGGATTTTCATGAAACTTGGTATACGCATTTATAACGTCAATGAGAAGAAGCCTATTGATTTTGGACAAAGGCAGAATAATTACTAATCAACTATCACATCTGTTACATTAGGTTTGTTCGCAAAGCAGATCCGTGACTGCTTGAGAATTTGTTATACTGCGCATGTCCAGTCTGTAACATACCCGTGATTTGCACTTTGCGAACGGTTACAAGAATTTGGAATCGATAGTTTCTGCGTTTAATCGATATGATATACTAATGAAATATGTATTTCCCTTTAACATGTTATAGATGCAATATAGCCTACATCGGCAATATGAACTATATTTCGGGAAACTTTTAATTATCTTCCATTATTCATACATATAAGTAGCCTCTGCTTATAATCAGGCGCAATGTTATAGGAGGGAGGAGTCAGGCGCGTGAAAATGGGTTCCTGGGCATGTTTCTGATAACAATTCATGGTAGAGCCCGCAAGCTTTTCTTATAGTACAGAAACTGTCCGTGAGAACATATCGAAAAGAAGATTAACAATCAGAATCACGAATAATTCTCGCTTTGCGAACGCGTGTGGAGAAAGAGCGCATGCGCGAACGATGTGTTCCTGGTTTTTGACTACTTTGCGAACAGATAATTAAAAGTATTATGCCTGATAAATGCCTGATGCCTGATACCTTTCCCCCGCGCGTTCCCGTAATATTTTTTTTTTAAATTTTTGGATGTTTTAGTTTTGAATTTTTTTATTTTCTAATTTTTTATTTTTAGATTTTTTAATTTTGGATTTTTGGGTTTATTATTTTTTTTATACGCCTAATCATTGAATTGATTGTTTTCTGTGCAGTCCGTTCCGTCACAGCCTCACTAATTTCGTGACGATTTTATTCGTAACGCAAGTTTGGGTTAGCTCTCGATTTACTCCTAGCACGGTTAAAGAAGTTTCACTTCAAAAAATAAAATAAGAAATTAACTTTTTCGGCATTTTAAATCGAATACGTATAAAACAATAACACAGTGGTGATGAACTAATACCCAACCTGTCATTGATCTTAGCCACTATGTTTGCTTACATGAACGGGACGCTTTGGTTAAGTTTCCGAGAACGTTAGTGACGTGTAAACGATGCTCACGCAACGAGTAGAGCCATCTATAATGGTGAAGGGCTCACCACGCCACTAGCTCGAAGAAGTAATAGCCCCCACTCAATGCCTGATACCTTTCCCCGCGCGCTCGTGGCCCCACTCTTTTGATAACAACTCTGAGCTTGCTACTTACCCCCACTACTTTCGTGACGATTTTGTTCGTAACGCTAGAGCGTAAAGCTATGGTTTGTCTACGGCGTTCATCGCCAGCGATCACCGCCGGCGGTCATCGTTGCCTGTTGTTCTCCATGTAAATCAATGCACCCGGTTTGTCTACGACGATGAACGCCGGCGATCACCGCCGACCCCGGCAGTTGCTTCTGAGGCAAATTCAGGGCGATAAACGCCGCAGATTATCATGTATATAGTAGGTCAAGAAAAGCAGAAGACAGCCATTTGCACAAAGTACTGTTATTTTCCCCAAGTTGCAGATGAAATGTTGTAGATTTCATTATGACATGAGCTTAAAGGACCATAAAGATAGCTACACAAAAGAAAATGTGTGGCAAATGGTAGATAAATTGTTAGAAAACACTGTTATCTGTAATTACAATTTATGTAACATACAGTAAAATTACCAGTTCATATATTAGTAAAAATATTTTCGATATATTATTACCGGTTTTATTATTTTATTATTCATTGAACCATTTAACAATTATGTAGTTCACCAAAAGTGACTTTCCTTTGTCCCTGTCAGCGTATTTTCTTGAGTGAGTATAATATTATAGGCTATGTTGAGGTTATGAAAGCTAACAAATTTAAAAATTCCATGTCCCCCCACCACACTGAGCTGTTTGACATGGCCAACTATAACTGTGGATAGCAATAGTATCATGGACGATGATCGCCCATAAAGGAACCACCCCTACGACGATGATTGCTGACCCCGGCGTTGATCGCCGGCGATGAACGCTGTAGACAAACCATAGCTTAAGCCAACTTTGGGTCAGCTCTCGATTTACTCCTAGTGCGCCTAAAGAAGTTTCACTTCAAAATCTTATTTACAGGCGTACGATTCTATTAGCACAAAAGTGAGGCATAGGGATAAGACTAGAAGTTCATTTAATGTGTGTCACCGTAAACCCTACGTTATGAAGGACATGTATGTGTTGGGTATTGTGATGAAGGAACAGTCACTGCTACGTGTCACAACATTGAACCAGCTTCGGAGTTCGACACCGAAGTCAATCAGGTATCTCCGCTCCTAGTCGGAGACATAAGCCCTATGATATTTAAGCCAAATCTAGAGTTATCTGCTATTTATTATTTTGGTGTCTGTCGCCTATCACAAGTAATGCAACGTTGCAAGTTGTACAAATTATGAAGTAATTTTAAAATAGTAACATCATTTCTTACTTTATTTGATGTTAAATATTATATTATGTCAGAAAAATATAAGCACTTTTCAAATATGTTGACGAGAAATTATCTGCAGACTAATGGATTAAAAAAACTCGTTGACGGAATTCTCCGGAATACGGTTAAAACATGGAACAGATAACACAATTGCCAAAGGCAATACACACTACCAATATCCCAGTGGTTCTAGTGTACACTGTAATTTTAATAACTTTGTAAAATAAACTATGCAAACTATGTTCCACATTTTTATTATTGAGGTTTTAGGTTGACGAAAGAAGCCAGACAAAAATTAATATTATGCAATTTCCAATTTATTACCTGAGTAAATAATTGCTCCGACTATTCAATAGATTTACATTTCCTAGGTGAAGAAAAGAAATCATAAAAGAGAGAAGTTAAACTAAGTCAATATTATATACGACTTAGGTCCACTTTAATTATTGCTGTTTTCAGTGAGGATATTTTTACGGAATTACGTGGTACAATACTCCAATACGTTTCATTTTTCTGTGAGTTATCGCGCGTACGAACACACGGACAGACATAAATTTTTCCCGTCCACCATTCTGGCACTTAATAAAATCAGGTGAAAGTATATTGCGATACAAAGGGCCGTACGCGATGCATACGGATCGAGGAAAGAGTTTTTCAATTTTCCGAGATCCGTTATGCGCTTACGGTACGAGTATTGCATGCTATTTTTTTGCACGATGATTATTTATATCAATTTAATTATATTCATTCAGATATTACCTGAAAATATTATGTACTAGCATGTGCCCGCGGCTTCGCCCGCGATAGCCTAATTATTTCAAAAATTAAAAATTAAGAGCATTATATTTATTAACACCTAAATCACGTGGACTACATACCACGATTAGATAGCGTCGCCTGGTAAAAGCGACCTCAGATTCGAGTTCCTTGGCCAAGAATACCCCTGTACAGTGAGTTTCGTCCAAATCGAACGATGTTTGACCATATTTAGGCCTATATTGATTATCCCTCTTCCGTGTAGGTTGAAAATTTCATATGTCTTCGGGCCTCCATATTCTAGACAAATGAATCGTCCAGGATGGACTTACAAAATCAAGCGATCGCCCGCGATAATTATTTCTAGAATTAAAAATTAAGAGCATAATAGTTAAATCATTATATTTATTAACACCTAAATCACGTGGACTACATGTCACGATTAGATAGCGTCGCCTGGTAAAAGTGATCTCAGATTCGAGTTCCTTGGCCCAGAAAATCCCTGTATAGTGAGTTTCGTCCAAATCGAACGATGTTTAACCATATTTAGGTCTATGTTGATTATCCCTCTTCCGTGTAGGTTGAAAATTTCATATGTCTACGGGCCTTGACATTCTAAACAAATGAATCGACCAGCGTGGGCTTACAACATTCTAGCGATCGCGATGCTTTTATTACCACGGTATGACAAAAATAGCCAAAGCCAACTGCAATTGATTTAACATTGAAATGTATTACTGAAATCTGATGCTTCGACAGCGCTAAAATCACGTTTTCTGCCAGTTTTTCAATCACAACTCGCGAACGAAAGCTAAAATTAAAAATCCGGCGTCGATGCGCATTCGCCCACCTTTCAGCCCATCTATGTTTAAAATTTCAGATCTCTGCGTTCAGACAGACAAACACGTCCTTTTATTATTTTAAGATAGCATGTGCCCGCGGCTTCGCCCGTGATTATTATTTCAAAAATTAAAAATTAAGAGCATAATAGTTAAATCATTATATTAACACCTAAATCATGTGGACTACATATCACGATTAGATAGCGTCACCTGGTAAAAGCGACCTCAGATTCGAACAACGTTTGACCATATTTAGGCTAATATTGATTATCCCTATAATAATAATAATAATAATAATAATAATAATAATAATCCTCTTCCGTGTAGGTTGAAAATTCCATATTATGTTTGCGTGCCTTGACATTAAAAACAAATGAATCGACCAGCGTGAGCTACAACATTCAAGAGATCGCGATGCTTTTAGGCTATGTCGAAGGTGTGACAAAAATAGCCAAAGCCTAGTGTAATTGATTTGTTTTATTGAAAACTCATGCTTTGAAAACGAAATAAATACACGTTTTCTGCCCGTTTTTCACTCATAACTCACGAACGAAAGCGAAAATTAAAATTCCGGCTTCGAGGTGCACATTCCGACCCTTTAGTCCGCCTATGTATAAAATTTCAGATCTCTGCGTTGAGTAGATTTCGCTGGGCATCGCGGACAGACAGACAGACAGACGGAGGACAGACACTTCCTTTTATTAATATAGATATACATTATTGAAGATAGATGTTTATTTCATAAAGTGATTCGCATGTGTTTGTTGTTATGGGAACCGAATATTTGTCCCGGGGGGCCTTGTCCATAAAGGCTTGTAAATTATGATGTGTGGCGTAAGTAAATTCTTACCGCACGGAAACTCTTACCGCACATAGCAGAATGTCAACTTACGATCCACGGCAACAATATTCGTAAGTACCATTAATTAGATGAGTCGTGCAAAACTGATATACAGTGCGTCTCAAATGAGTCTCCGCCGTGAACTCAGACGCATGCGGGTGTGGTTAGGTTGGTAGCGAGACTAAATTGACTTTGGAGCAGGTAGTGTCCTCATCTCTTTGAAACAGTAGTACTGTGATAAGATAACAGATGATAATTGTGTGGTTGTATGCTTTTTTTGCACGACGTAACTAATATTAGTGGTACTTACGAATATTGAAGCCGTGGATCGCAATCTGGTTGCTATGAAAACAAGATATCTCCGTGCGGTAAAAATTACAAAAAGCACAAGTGCCGTAAGTAAACTCATCATAATACAAGCCTTTATGGAATACCAGAACCAAGCCCCCCCCCCCCCCAGTTTGTGACGACTTTAACAGGACAAATATTCGGTCCCCATAACAACCAACACATGAGAATCACTTTCTGAAATATAACATCCATCTTCAATAGTGTATGTACATAATATTTTCAGCTAATATTATAATTAATATAAATAAATTGATATAAATAATCATCGTGCAAAAAATAGCATGCAATACTCGTGCCGTAAACGCATAACGGATCTCGGAAATTGAAAAAAACTCGGCGCAAGCGCCTCGTTTTTTTCAAACTCTTTCCTCGATCCGTACCGATGCACCGCTTACGGCACTTGTATCGCAATATACCTGTACTATTGCAGTGAAGTGCAGTGTTTGTGTGAACCATCGAATTGAGTGCATGTTTAGTTAAACGAGTGTGGTTGTGTATTTTTCTTTTTATTTCTTCTCCTTTATTTCTCTCTCTTTTTCTTGTTTCTGTCAGGTTTTTAGATGTCACACACAAACCATGCCCGAGGGGGGACTCAAATCCCCAGACTCCTTCACCACGGCTCCAAGGCAACGCCTTAGCTACTGCAGCTACGGAGACCGGCAGAGAAGCTCGCAAGGCCTGGTGGATGTTCACATGAAGCAAGTCGTCTCCCTAGTGCATCCCAGACATGTCTATAGGATTCATATCGGGAGAGCCAGCGGGCCAATCCATGCGTTCAACATCTTCAGTTTCCAGGAAAACATCCATCACCTGTGCTCTATGAGGACGAGCATTACCATCCATCAGTACGAAGTCAGGGCCCACAGCACCTCGAAACAACAGCACATGAGGTGCCAAGATCTCGTCACGATACCTGACGGCAGTTAAACCTTGCCGATTTACCCGTACAACTTCATGAAGAGGTGTTCGGGTAGTCAACAGAATTCCTGCCCACACCATTATTGATCCACCTCCATATCGGTCTCTTTCCACAATGTTTGCGTCCCGAAATCGTGTTCCAGGTTTTCTCCAGATGCGAATCCGTCGAGAATCATTTTCAAGACAAAATCTGGATTCATCTGTAAAGAGAACATTGACCCACTGTTCGACCGTCCAGTTGGCATGTTGATGACTCCACTCTAGACGTACTCTTCTGTGAATATGCGTCATGGGTGCACATACACCCTCGATACCATTGTTCCAGTGGATGCTGTGAGGTCAGATGCCAGTTTTCATGCAGTACTACGGCGGTACCGTCGTGCCCTTACAGCCAAATAACGGTCCTCTCTTTCTGGTGTCACTCTTGGTCGTCCTTGCCCTGCTCTTAGGGATACATTTTCGGACTCTACAAACTGTTGCCACATCCTAGAAACAACAGAACGATTCACATTAAGTCATCTGGCCACATCAGCTTGAGACTGTTCTGCTTCCATTCTTCCTATGGCCCTCCACCGAAGAGAATATTCTAGGCGTCTTCTCTGTGCCATCCTCTACCTGTAATACGAGTATATGTTTACACAGCAAACGTTGATATTGGACTAAGCAACAAACATTATGCTGCAGTACGGTGAAATTCTGTTTGGAGGGGGTTGAATATAATGTTGTCTGAGCTCCATGGCCTTGCGCACATTGTAACAATATACTATTTTTAGTAACTAAACAGTTGTATTGTGAACATTAGTACACTATAATTAATATGATGTTAGTTATGCAGCACAGTATTTTATACTGTTTTCTTTAGGTACCTGTCCATTTCTTAACTACTGGTACTGGTTTTTGGAGCTAAGTCCATTCCAGAAAATTTGGTTTTACATATTGAAAGCTGACTCCTGAGATCCAACCGGTCACATCTCATCTATATTCATGATATCGAATAATTTATGAGAAATTCCGAAGGAAATTTTGTTTATCAGTAACACGTCACTGTTATAAGAAGTATATAATTAAACACCCACCAATATTAATACATTATTTAATAACAGTAGGCCTATGCTTTCCTGTACAGTAGAAGTTATTTCAGATCATTTCCTCATTGAAATTAAGTATGCGCATTATTATTAAATAAATTAAGAGAATATAGAATCATTAATGAGAAATTGAAATTTACAAGAGATTTTTTAATAATGCTGTGTTATGTAAGAAAATACGAGGGCTGTTTTTTTTCAAGCTCCGATGGGGCATAAAATGAAAACCACAGTGAAAATCAAAACTGTTTTATTTGGAACATTTAGTTACACCTTCTAGCTACTTCTGTACGTAGTTTCGTTCCGATTGAGACATTTGTCGTAGCGTGGTACCATTTTTTCAATACCCTCTTCATAGAAGCTTGCCGCCAGCGTATTGAGAAGGGTCCTCACGGCATTTTGAAGTGTTTTGAAGTTCTTCGTTGGTGTGGAAGCTCTGTCCTTCCAGATCTTTCTTCAGCTTCCGAAAAAAATGAAAGTCACTCGCCACGGGAACAAGTTTTTGAAATCCATCGTGACAGGGGATGAAACGTGGATTCGTTACGACAATCCAGAATCCAAAAAACAATCCAAACAATGGATGCACACAAATTTCCCGAACAAACCTAGATCTGGCTTCCACACCAACGAAGAAATAAAAAAAAAACTTCAAAATGCCGTGAGGACCCTTCGTATACGCTGGCGGCAAGCTTCTGTGAAGAGGGCATTGGAAAGTTGGTACCACGCTACGACAAATGTCTCAATCGGAACGAAACTACGTACAGAAGTACCTAGAAGGTGTACCTAAATGTTCCAAATAAAACAGTTTTGATTTTCACTGTGGTTTTCATTTTATACCCCATCGGAGCTTGAAAAAAAAACAGCCCTCGTATAATAAAATAACCAAACCGCTTTTTTTAAATTATTGAACATCGCAGATATTTCGGGAGGGGTTTCAACCCCCCTAAACCTCCCCCACCGTACGCCCATGGCGACGCTAGTACTCTATAGGCCTGTTCATAGAAGGAACGACTGCAGAATGAGATTTTGTTGATTTCGCAATGCAGAAGATGCCATCTAAAGCGTGGGCTTCTAATTTGTTCACTGACGTCTTTCCTTAATCTCAACCGTTCATTTCTCATCATTTATTCTTCGCAGTCTCTCGTAATACAAACAAAACTTGCTTGGAATCTCGCCACATCACGAGCTTTTTCCGGTTGCTTGACAATAATTCTTGTCATTTTCTCCCTGATTGCTCAGTGGGTAGTGTACATTTTGTGTCAGAACATAGCAATCAAAATAAATGAGGAAGTCCTATCTACCCACAAGTCAATGCTCTTGCATCTGAAAAGGTGGGATTAAGATTCACCATATTGCCTAATTTACAGGGTAAGTTTTTAATGTTCTTAATGTAGCCTGCATCTTAAAAGTCAACAGCGATAACGTTTTCACGGGCTAATTCAAGCCTGTATTGAAATTTATCAAATGTATCTGTAGAGGCTCAATTCTCAAGTCACGGTTAAAATTTCAAGATATCAGCATGTCCAACCTTCATTTTGTTGTTGTATAAAAAATATATATTTTTTTTATTCAGCTGTGTTTATACTCCTTTTAACTGCGAGGCCATTAAGGAGATTGGTTATTCTTGCTTTATTGAACATTTGTTGTATTAACATGCACATATATTTATGCAACTTTCGATAAATATATAAATTAAGTCCTCTTAAAACGCTTTTCTAAACAGTGGGATTTCCCTTCAAATGTAATTATTTATCCTTTTTTTATTTATTCTGGCAGAGCTAAACCATTTGACCTTCTCTTCCGCTCTACCAGTCGAAAAACTACATTACAATTACATAACACAAACACATATTATAGATAAAGTATTTAATACTTAATACTTAAATACAAAGCACTAACATTGTCATTAAAAACATGTAAGCCTAAACACTCTACAAGTTTTTTATATGCCTAATGCAGATTTAAGATTAATTTATAAATTATTACAATTTTAGAGTACTATAAAACATTAAATTTATTCCTAAATTTAGATTAACTAAGACACAGAACAGCCATATTGTATTAGGAATCTCTCTTTATCTATATATATAAAAGGCTTTGTCCTGACTGACAGGAATCAACGTAGAGCCTAAACTATAACAGGTAGAGACTTGGAATTTTGACAGTAGGTGCTCACTAAGAAAGGATTTTGAAAAATTCTGATTCTAAATGCCAAAAATTAAATGTTTTTGAAAATACTTAATCCCTTTTTGCATAGAATTATCGAAACAAATTCACAGAACATATTGTTGCCAATGGTATAGGTGGGTTTGGATTAAATTAAATGGATGTTTGACAAATTAGAGAAGGTATCATTATAATTCATATTATCTATATTAATAAAAGGAATTGTCCTCGATGTCCAGGGAAATCTACTGAACGCAGAGATCTGAAATTTTAAACATAGGTGGGCTGAAGGGTCGGAAAATGCACCTCGAAGCCGGAATTTTAATTTTAGTTTTCGTTCGTGAGTTATGAGTGAAAAACTGGCAAAAAACGTGCATTTTTTGCGTTTTCAAAACATAAGTTTTCTGTTATACATTTCAATGTCAAATCAATTACAGTTGGCTTTGGCTATTTTTGTCATATCTTGAAAATAAAACTTTCGCGATCGCTTGAATGTTGTAAACCCTAAATATGGTCAAACGTTGTTTCATTTAGACGAATCTCACTATACAGAGGTTTTCTGGGCCAAGAAACTCGAATCTGAGGTCGCTTTTACCAGACGATGCTATCTAATTGTGGTATGTAGTCCACGTGATTTAAGTGTTATTAAATATAATGATTTTACTATTATGCTCTTAATTTTTAATTTTTGAAATAATTATCGCGGGCGAAGCCGCGGGCACATGCTAGTCAACCTATATAACAAGGTTTCAAACAACATCAGAAACGTAAGAAAGAAAATCTTTAAAAGCAAAGTCAAAAGAGATTCTTGTAAATAGGAATTTTTACACTGTACAAGAATATCTTGAATGCGCCTTTGAATTATGGTTTTTGCATTGTGTATTTCTGGACTAAACCTATTGGAATGTTATATTACTTAATGGTGTTACAAATAAATACAAATATACAGTAGGGTAGGCCACGGAACTATTGGTTGTCAACTGTTTCTATTATTCGTGTATTTTTATGGAGTAGCCTAAATTTCAACTGATATTAATTTAAATGGATATGATACAGGATGAAATGGTGAGGATGATTCATGATATGTAAATATCCAATTCGGCATTTGCTTACGATTGGGGAAACCATGAGAAAACCCATGTCAAATTGGCCGGCCATGGGATTCGAACCTGGGACCTCCCGAATGCGAGTCCAAGACGTTACCATCTCGGCCATTTGTCAAAACAATTTCAGGTGCTTTTGCCATTTTTTTTTTTTTGTATAATTTTGACATAAAACCATTGCGATTTTTTCAATATATCGCAGGGAATTATCGATCGCATCGATTCTGCCGGGCTCCTTAGCCGCGGTAGCTAAGGCCTTAGATCCGTAGTAAAGGAGGCTGTGGGTTCGAGCACCGGCACGTGTATTAGCGTTTGTGTGTAATAAGAAAAAATGGAAAATGAGGAAAACAAAACTATAAATAAGATAAATAATTTATGAAAATTGGCCTATGACCGCCCAAATTTTACTAAAAACACCCTGGTCGTTTGTTTATAATGTCAAGCCACGCAGGCATCTGAAATTATCAACAAAGACGGAAGAGGGATAATGAATGTAGGTCTAAATCTACAAACATTGATCCAATTGGACGGAACTCACTATGAAAAGTTTTCTGGGCCAGAGAACTCGAATCTGAGGACGTTTACCCATCTAATCGTGGAATGCACTCCAAAATAGGAATTTTAGCTGTTTTGTACACTTATTAGGGCCTAATCGTTTTAAATATGTTTTAATTATCTCGCTCTTAATTGATTAGCTTCATTTTCTCCAGTGGTATAATGTGTAATTAGTTAGTTTAGGTAAATTCCGCCTATATACCACTAATATTAAAAACAAAAAGCTGAAGTTTATATGAGAAAAAGAGAATAACTAAGAATATGATGTTAATTTGGCTTTTATTGTGTATTATGAAAATACTTATTATATTAAATTAGTTCATCACTTAATAAGATAAAATATTAAAACGACATTGAGCTCAATGAATTGTCAAAGTAAAATATTTACATTAATCAGTAAAAAAATTATAAAATTGATCTTGTCACTTATTATTTAAAATATAGCATAAATTAGAACATATATGAACTTGAACCGAGGCATTCACATATTTGTCAATTGTTATAAATTATCGTACAGTGTTTATGTGTGTCACAAATATTGTACTCTTTAGATGAGATGCACTTAGCTCTTTCTTCTTGTATTTAGTGCGGCTGTTGTTATTATTATGAAAGTCAATTATAATATTGTCAATATTAAGAGTAATTATAATTTATGTAGTTCCTCTTCTTGGATCGATTAGCAGATCTTGAATGATATGTGGTGAATTATCTCTTATACTCTTCAGCTTTCTATGTTTTCATTAAGTAGAGATGCATTTCGACGTCATAGCGTCATGCCGATGGTCTAGAGAGATAACATTCTATGGTGAGTACTTGAATGAGTAGCATGCCTCAGTTCAAGTTCATATATGTTCTAATTTATGCTATATTTTAAATAATAAGTGACAAGATCAATTTTATAATTTTATTACTGATTAATGTAAATATTTTATTTTGACAATACATTGAGCTCAATGTCGTTTTAATATTTTATCTTATTAAGTGATGAACTAATTTAATAAAATAAGTATTTCCATAATACACAATAAAAGCCAAATTTACATCATATTCTTAGTTATTCTCTTTTTCTCATATAAACTTCAGCTTTTTGTTTTTAATATTAGTGGTAGGCCTATATAGGCGGAATTTACCTAAACTAACTAACTCGCTCTTAATGTTTAATTTTTTAATAATTATCGTGGGCGAAGCCACGAGCACCTGCTAGTACAAGAATAACAAAAGAACTAAAAAATAATAACCATTCAGATTTATGGAGCCTTCTTACGTCCAAACAAATGTCTCTTGTAACGGTAGGAATAGTTATAAAGCAATGCAATTACTCATTACACTATTTCTCTGCGTAATGACACTACACGTATTCAAACTTATTTCTCTACCTTGGTTAATGTTACGTTGTCTGAATAATTACTGCACGGGTTACGCATGGCTGCCTTCAATTATTCTTTTCTTACTTTGTTTGTACGGCAAGCAGGGTTTCACTTTTGTCTTTTTCATTTAACTTCCCTTCCAAAGCTGCGTATCATAATTAGCAAGACGAAAGCATTAACTTTTTTTTCTTCTTGTTGCTATTAACTATGGGTACAGGTGTGTGTCTCTTGGATCTGTTACGTCATGCTCCAGTAAGGAGATTTATCTAACATGTGCACCACCTGATTGAATAAGCTTTTGTTCCAGAGACTGAAAATTACTTCACACAAAAGTTCTCAAATTGGTAACTCTGCCGTCTCGGTGGTCTTTATTGTCTTTCAGCTTAATATGGATACTTTTCAATTACTTCATACAAGTGCTTAGACCTCACATAAAGAATATTCATACATGTCGAGTGCAGAACATGATCGGCATAAGTCCATCTACTTAGAGAAAGAAAAATTGTATGCATACTTCTGAACTATCTAAAAACTTGGAACTAAGATTACTTATGCTATAAAACGCCAGTGTATGTATGCGAGCCCTAACTTTAAGGAGACACTGTATTGAAAATATTAAATTGCACATTTTTAACGACAGACACTTAATTTTTTGGACTTTTTCATGAAAGTTCTGACTTTACGTTATAGAAGTACAGCTTCGTAGTAGGTATAGTTTCAGTTTTCTTAGCAATTTTATTTGTTTATTTATTAAGTGCCACTATTGTACTTTATGAGATTGAGTGGGGGACGGGAAAATATCTGTCTGTCCGTGTGTCTGTAAGCGCGATAACTCAAATACGGTTTGTCGGATTTTTATGAAACTTGGTACACGCTTTTATAACGTCCATGGGAAGAAGCCTATTGATATTGGACCAAATCGGTTGACCGGTACCGGAGTAATGCCCAATTTAGAATCCATTTTATGGTAATATATCAGAAAGAATTTATCAAATGCAAATCAGTTCTCATGACAATGTTCTACAATGTTCATATATGGCTTTGAAAGGTGTAATAAGATAGCTTTTCAAATAACACTACCCATATATTCCTTCACATAAGCTTATCAAACTAGACCTTTGTCCTTCCGTAAGCCCTGCTTAAAAATCGATGTGGAGCTTAACTCAGAAATCGATTTAAAAAATGGCTTATTTTCTGCATATCATAATTACAATTATCACCGATTAAACAAAAGCATTCTGGCACTTTGTTACATCAGTTTACCCGATTTTATTCACTTATTTACTTATTGTTTTGAAGAAAATGTATCTTATGTTTATATTTCAGTTAAAGCATACAGTTTCTGGAAAACTTAGTTCAGGATGTTGTCTTTTGATATTGAAAAGTGCCGTAAGCGGTGCATACGGATCGAGGAAAGAGTTTGACAAAATGAGGCGCTTGCGCCGAGTTTTTTCAATTTCCGAAATCCGTTATGCGCTTACGGCACGAGTGTTGCACGCTATTTCTTGCACGATGATTATTTATATCAATTTATTTATATTAATTTAGATATTAGCTGAAAATATTATGTATATACATTATTGAAGATAGATGTTTATTTCAGAAAATGATTCGCATGTGTTGGTTGTTATGGGGACTGAATATTTGTCCTGTTAAAATCGCCACAAACTAGGGGTGCCTTGGTTCCGGTCTTCCATAAAGGCTTCTATTATGATGATTTTACTTACGGCACTTGTGCTTTTTGTAATTTTTACCGCACGGAGATTTCTTTTGTTTTCATAGCAACAAGATTGCGCGCGGGAATGTCAAGTTACGATCCACGGCAACAATATTCGTAAGTTCCACTAATTAGTTACGTCGTGCAGAAATATTTTAACAATGTATAAATATGCCTACTATTTAAGACATCTATATTAATAAAAGGAAGTGTCTGTCCTCCGTCTGTCTGTCTTCCGTCTGTCTGTCCGCGATGCCCAGCGAAATCTACTCAACGCAGAGATCTGAAATTTTATACATAGGCGGACTAAAGGGTCGGAATGTGCACCTCGAAGCCGGAATTTTAATTTTCGCTTTAGTTCGTGAGTTATGAGTGAAAAATGAGCAAAAAACGTGTATTTATTCCGTTTTCGAAGCATGAGTTTTCAGTAATACAAATCAATTACACTATAGTCCAGTCAATGAAAAGTTGTAGAGGGAAATGGAAGGAACACAATTTTTGACTTTGGGACTTTGTTTGGACTAGTAAGGAGGTAAACATACTAAAATTCCCCACTCCTAGGAGGTGAGCGGGGGGCAGGGGGGCCTTTAGAAGGTCCCTTTTTTCGGGTTTTCGCTTATATCTCGGAAACTATGGGTCCTAGCGATAAGACCCTTCTATACAAAATTAAATTTGACAAAATGCTCCACAAGATTGATTTAATTAATTTTTTCGCTATCTCACCTAGTTTCTGAGATATCCGTGCTCAAAATTAGCTAATTTTGAAAAAAAATAAAATTTCCTCGCGTTTTTCGCCTTATTTCGTTAGCTAATTCTTCGGCCCTTCGTCCTACAAAAAATTCATAAGGAAGGAAGTCTTAGAGCATTAAATTTCCTTCAAGAATATATGTTAGTTTACTTTTTATCTTCAACCGATCAAAAGGTAGAGCAGTTTTAACTTTATGTGTAAATTCCGGGATTTTGCAGAAAAACTTAACTTTCGTATTTTCCGTTCTTCCACTGCTGGAACTCTATATAAAATCCAATATATATGTATTATATATATTTATATGTATAAATAGTATGTATTATATATAAATGGCACATAAAGAAATTATGTGTATATATAGGCTATGTATTTATAATATATTTTCAAGTATATATGGAGTTCTTCTAAAGTAATATTGTTTGGTGTAGTTTACTAATTTCGAACCCCGAACCTAGTGGAACCACTTTGAGAGCTCCATCATTTATCCCAGAGAAATACAATTACTATAATATATTATGGAAAATTTTGATACTCAAAATTGACAATTTATCGAGGATTGACGAATCTTTATTGTTATTTAGGAGCCATAATAACCCTCTACATAGGCAATAATACTTTTATTCAATATATATAATATATAATCTACAGTTAATATAAAATATAGGCCTATATTAACTATACATTCGCTCCGCAAAGGCATTGGGGTAGGATGGGGTAGGATGATTCCAGAGTAAACAACAATTTGTACATAACTTTTTTTATTAACACATTAACTCGTAAATGTTTCTTGAAACTGTGTTATATTTACTTTAATAATATATTTACACCTTTTAGTACAATTGAACAGCAATAATAATTATAAATTCCTGACTCTCTTGGAGCCGGAGGGTCCTTCCGCGTCATGGTAACTTGGTCCTGGGTATAATTCTGCTTCATCCATTGAGAAAGGGGATACATCTTCTAGGATAACTGGCAGAGGATCGATGTCGAGTTCTTCATCCTCATTGACCAAGAGGGGGCCCCCATTAAGACAGTTCCCCTGGCAGTTTTGGCACGCAGGGGAACACTTGAGAGATGCCTTTCTGCATCCGCATTTGGTGGTGGCACAATCCTTTGTGCACCGACAAAAAAAAATTAATATTTCATCCGGTGCAGCCTGGTGCTCACTGTGTACCGGGGTTAGAAATTTGTTGGTTAACTCCCACCCATACATCTGAGGAGGCAGCTAATTTCCCAATCGCATCTCGACTTTGTGATATGTCCTCAGAATGTTGTTTCGCTACCCCCTCAGTTGGTGGGAGGCACGAGATGTCCGGTTTGATATTGGCTACCGATTTTACATAGGATTGGTAACGGTAAGCGTTTAGAGATTTCTCTTTAGGTGGGGCCCCATACCACCTCAAAATACACTTTTCCCCAGCTTCCTCTACATCATCCTTGGTTGAGGAAGGGTCTGAGAAAACTGCAGCAGTTCCCTGGATATCTGGAGACTTCAGATACAGTTTGATAAATCCCAGCTTACTCTTTCAGAAGGCTGCTGAGGTGGTATCGCACCCAGTGAAGGCATGTAGAAATAGTATGTCTCGCAGCCCCTGGGTAGAAAACAATGTAGGTTTTATGTTTCTACGCCCAGGCTTGACGGAAATTATGTTCTGGTCACTAGGTGCTTTGGCCATCAACAGGACTATTAGGTCAACATCCTCACCAATAACTGCAACACCGGTGGTATGTGACAACTCCATAGCCATATCTACAATGAGGACATCCACATCATTCCGTGCTTTCAGGGTTCTGACTCCATGTGCCTGTAGTGTGACTTTCAGCATGTTAATCAGCAGACTTTTGTTGTAGAAATTTGACAGGAAGTCTTCCTGCTTCGCAGTTATGACTGTCTACTGATTGAAATGTATGTCGGCTTACTTGCTGAGATGGTACCGCCTTTGCTGCTCAGCGACCTTTGTACTTGAGGATGAGCTCGTGTACCCATCAAATACTACAGTGCAACTCCTTCCACGATAGTGACTGTTCATAAAATTGACGTATCCATCACAAATGGCAGATGTCGTGGAACCTCTTTGCCAAATAACTTTGTGCAGCAGAAGTCCTCCGTCTATAACAATGTCAAAGTGTGTCACACGTACATCTTTGATAGTTGGATTGAGCTCTTTCTAGAGACAGTTTGATACTTATTTTCAAACTCTAGAATAAAAAAGTTGTTATTCTTGAAAATTAATTTCCGATCACATACAAGTTTAAAATAAACTGTGCGAGATACCGAAAAAGTGAAAGGAATCAGTCTTGATGGAATATTTTATCAGGTTAAATTTTGTATAGAGTGGTATTAACGCTAGGATCCATAGATATAAGCGAAAAACCGAAAAAAGGGACATTCTACGGAACCCCCTGCCCCCGCTCACCTCATAGGAGTGGGGACTTTTAGTATGTTTAACTTCTAACTAGTCCAAACAAAGTCCCAAAGTCAAAAACCGTGCTCCTTCCATTTCCATCTATTCATTCAATCACTGAATGGACTATATATAAGCATATATATTTCTTGAAAATATATTACAAAATACATACATATATATATATATATATATATATATATATATATTGATTCATTTATGTACAACTTATATATATAGTACATACTATTTATATATATAAATACGTAATATTGGCTTTTATACAGAGTTAGAGCAGTGAAATAATGGAAAATACGAAAGTTAAGTTTTTCTGCAAAATTCCGGAATTTACACATAAAGTTAAAATTGCTCTAACTTTTGAATGGTTGAAGATAAAAAGTAAACTATCACATATTCTTCAAGGAAATTTAATGCTCTACAACTTCCTTCCTTATGACTTTTTCGTAGGACGAAGGGCCAAAGAGTTAGCTAACGAAATAAGGCAAAAAACGCGAGGCAATTTAATTTTTTTCAAAATTAGCTAATTTTGAGCACGGATATCTCGGAAACTAGGCGAGATAGCGAAAAAATGAAGAGGATCAACCTTGTGGATCATTTTGTCATCTGTAATTTTGTATAGAAAGATCTTGTCGCTAGGACCCTTAGTTTCCGAGATATAAGCGAAAAACCGAAAAAAGGGACGTTCTAAGGGCCCCCCTTCCCCCCGCTCACCTCCTAGGAGTGGGGACTTTTAGTATGTTCACCTCCTAACTAGTCCAAACAAAGTCCCAAAGTCAAAAATTGTGTTCCTTCCATTTCCCTCTACACCTCTTTTTGAGCATTCATTGACTGGACTACTAGGCTTTGGCTATTTTTGTCATTCCTTCGACATAAAAGCATCGCGATCTCTTGAATGTTGTAGCTCACGCTGGTCAATTCATTTGTTTTTAATGTCAAGGCACGCAAACATAATATGAAATTTTCAACTACACCTAAGAGGATTATTATTATTATTATTATTATTATTATTATTATTATTATTATAAGCATAATCAATATTAGCCTAAATATGGTCAAACGTTGTTCCATTTGGACGAAACTCACTATACAGGGGTTTTCTGGGCCAAGGAACTCGAATCTGAGATCGCTTTTACCACGTGACGCTATCTAATCGTGATATGTGGTCCACATGATTTAGGTGTTAATATAATGATTTAACTATTATGCTCTTAATTTTTAATTTTTGAAATAATTATCGCGGGCGAAGCCGCGGGCACCTGCTATCTTAAAATAATAAAAGGACGTGTTTGTCTGTCTGTCCACGATGCCCAGCGAAATCTACTGAACGCAGAGATCTGAAATTTTAAACATAGATGGGCTGAAAGGTGGGCGAATGCGCATCGAAGCCGGATTTTTAATTTTAGCTTTCGTTCGCGAGTTGTGAGTGAAAAACTGGCAGAAAACGTGATTTTAGCGCTGTCGAAGCATCAGATTTCAGTAATACATTTCAATGTCAAATCAATTGCAGTTGGCTTTGGCTATTTTTGTCATACCGTGGTAATAAAAGCATCGCGATCGCTAGAATGTTGTAAGCCCACGCTGGTCGATTCATTTGTTTAGAATGTCAAGGCCCGTAGACATATGAAATTTTTCAACCTACACGGAAGAGGGATAATCAACATAGACCTAAATATGGTTAAACATCGTTCGATTTGGACGAAACTCACTATACAGAGATTTTCTGGGCCAAGGAACTCGAATCTGAGATCGCTTTTACCAGGCGACGCTATCTAATCGTGACATGTAGTCCACGTGATTTAGGTGTTAATAAATATAATGATTTAACTATTATGCTCTAACTTTATGCTCTTTTTTATCGCGGGCGAAGCCGCGGGCACATGCGGGCACATGCTGTTTGTCTGTCTGTCTACGATGCCCATCGAAATCTACTGAACACAGAAATCTGAAATTTTAAAGATAGATGGACTGAAAGGTGGGCGAATGCACCTCGAAGCCGAATTTTTAATTTTAGCTTTCGTTCGCGAGTTATGAGTGAAAACTGGCAAAAAAACGTGATTCGCGCTGTCGAAGCATCAGATTTCAGTAATACATTTCAATGTCAAATCAATTGCTGTTGGCTTTGTCTATTTTTGTCATACCGTGGTAATAAAAGCATCGCGATCGCTTGAATGTTGTAAGCCCACGCTGGTCGATTCAATTGTTTAGAATGTCAAGGCCCGTAGACATATGAAATTTTCAACCTACACGGAAGAGGGATAATCAACATAGACCTAAATATGGTTAAACATCGTTCGATTTGGACGAAACTCACTATACAGGGATTTTCTGGGCCAAGGAACTCGAATCTGAGATCGCTTTTACCAGGCGACGCTATCTAATCGTGGTATGTAACTCACGTGATTTAGGTGTTAATAAATATAATGATTTAACTATTATGCTCTTAATTTTTAATTCTTGAAATAATTATCGCGGGCGATCGCTTGATTTTGTAAGTCCATCCTGGACGATTCATTTGTTTAGAATATCAAGGCCCGAAGACATATGTAATTTTCAACCTACACGGAAGAGGGATAATCAATATAGGCCTAAATATGGTCAAACATTGTTCGATTTGGACGAAACTCACTGTACAGGGGTATTCTGGGCCAAGGAACTCGAATCTGAGGTGCTTTTACCAGGCGACGCTATCTAATCGTGGTATGTAGTCCACGTGATTTAGGTGTTAATAAATATAATGATTTAACTATTATGCTCTTAATTTTTAATTTTTGAAATAATTATCGCGGGCGAAGCCGCGTGCACATGCTAGTATTACAATAAAAACCAAGCAAATTGTAAGAGTTTACATGCAAAATGTCAAGTCAATCTGGCAGAAATTAAATCGCAAGAAAAAGTTACTTCATCGGAGAAGGGACGTACGTCACTCATCACGGGCCATAGACCTATAACTCCTGCTCGGCCATGTTTAAAAGGCTCATTAAGACATTAGAAAAGGCACAGAGTAATAATAAGATATTTATATAGAGGAAGAATTTATTTTTTATAACAAAAGGGAAAATCTTATATTTTGGTCAAAATCATGAAAATTGTCTGACCCAAAGTTTGTCACCATTCAAGTTATTTTAACAACGTCGCCCGTCCTTTGTGCAGCAAACACATATTTCTGCCTTTGGAATTTTCCATCCAAACTTTCAGGAAAAAGATGGGCTGGGAAGGCAAAGGAACAGAAGAGACAATTTCCTTGAATTTCTGCACTCGAAGTGGAGCTTTGATGAAGATCTTTTTTACTGTTGCAATTAACTTGTCCACATCAGGATAATTTCCCCGAATTTCTTCTGCAACCGTATGTAGTGCATGTGCAATGCATGTTACATGTATCAATTTAGGATAGAGAAGCTGCAGACCTTTGCCAGCTTTCACCATGTAGGGAGCTGCAGCCTAATTCTCGGAAGCCGAACTTATGCGCGTGAAAGAAAATTTCCTAAAAAGGTGCCAGTATTGTGTGGATGCAAGAGGAGAACATTTCCAACATCCCTTGTGATGAGGTACGTGGTTATTTTCATTGTAATTTTAACTGTAAATGTGAGAACCTGAATCATTACACCGATCGCGGCTTTATTTGCGTAGATATTTCACCCGACCGCTCGGGAGTTGCATTTTAAGACCAGTTCCGTTTAATCCGGACTTGCAGTGATCCGTACAGGGCCCGGTCCCCTCTAGACCTTATTACTGGGACTCTACTGCAGATCACCGCTGAGACGCTATTCGCTGTCCTCATGCAACAGGCCCGGGTTCGATTCCTGGTTGGGCAAGTTTTATTTGTGGGATTTTTTCGGGATTTTCCTCACCTATGAGACTAATGCCGGGAAACTTTGATCCCCGGATATCATCTGGCATCATTATCATCATCTCGTCCGCGCCTTGGTCGGAATGAGTGTACTTGTGTGCGACTGCTGTGTATCGTCCTATGTGTTCGTGTTATCCGGGAGGAGGCCCCGGCATTCAGCTGATCACTCAGAATTTTCCGCTAAACTCGAGAATTTACTGACGACCGTGTCAGCCGGGCCGCACCGAATGGTGTTAAGTCTGTAGTTGGCAATGCATGACTTCTTCCAGACTTAACTCAGCAAATGGTAGAATAGTTTACGGATTATAAACGAAACATAGAAACAAATATTGAACAGATTGTCCGGTGACTAACAGTAGGCCTAATTATCGACTTATTTAAATATAAATTAATATAATTTAATAATTAATAAATCAGGTAAATTGATAAAACAGTGTGCGAGATGGAGTTAATAGACCATATTTCTGAAACTATTGACCACGATTTCTTGAGAAAGTTTGATCAGCATGTATGAAGTTAACCGTGGAATAAGTAGAATATTAAAATTTATCTTCCTCCAAAACTGTTATATTATTTTTGTTTTGACCTGATCCCTTCATTATGCAATTTTCATATTGTAGGCCTATGTGTTTCTTGTTTCTTTTTTCTGTTTTTAGTTGTAGTAGGCCTATTAGTTTAAATGACCGCCGGCGTGGTCTTGTGGTTAGCGTCGCTGACTACAGATCCGTCGGCCCGGGTTCGATCCCGGTACCTCATTTTTCTGAGGTAGGGAGGTCTGGAACGGGATGCACTCAGCCTCATGATTCAAATTGAGGAGCTACTTGATAGAGAAGTAGCGGCACCGGTCATGGAGACCACCATTAACGGCCGTGGGTGTCGGCTTGCTGACCACATGCCCCCAATCCTGCCATCTGCATTTGGTAGATGACGCAGCGGTCGGGTGGTAGGCATTGTTCCTTCAAGGGATGTTGTTATTATTATTGTTAGGAATAATTCTAACCACTTTGTTATCACATTTATACCCGCGTTAGCATTTTTCAGGCATCCTCCCCCTTTATTCCACTGAAGATCAAAATCAGGGCCCGGATTTTGATGACCTAAAATTGTTTGAAAAATGACCTATAAAATGACCCTAAATTTTAAAGAAAATGACTTAATAATTATAAAAAATGACCTAAAAACTGACATTTTGTTTATAAAAAAAATATTATTGTTCACACAAAGTTATAGACTAGTTTGTGCATAATTGTAAAAACTGTAATGTTGTGAATGTTCTTTTCTCACGGAAATTTATACTGGCACTGAGGCACTGGTGAGTCAAAATTCGGCACATTCTTTTGTGGTCTGCCGGATTATATTGTTGTTTATTGAGAACAATAGTAATATAATACAAAATTTTGGCGTTTCTTTGATTCTCACTTCCGACTGAGATATGTCAACACATTAACGCCGAATTTTTCCTTCTTGCATTAAACAAACAACACTTCAAAGACACCACCCCTAGCGACGAAAAAAAAAAATAATACACTTAATGTAAATACATGAAAATGACTAATTAAGGAAGCAAATGACACGAAAATGACAAAATAATGACCTAAAATTGAAAGAAATGCCCTAAAAGTATAAAATTGCATAAAATGACAAAAAATTACCTAACAAAAATGCATTTCTATAATCTAGAGGCCATGATTAGGATTTATCCACAAGTTGGCAATGTCTATGCAGCATCAATAAAAAGATGGCATGTCATTAGAATCCGGGCCCTGATCATCATAATTATTTTAAACAATTATAGCATAGTACCTAGTTACATGTTATGATTTCTTTGTGATATGTCTTCACTAATAACAAAAAAGTTGACTTTTCGTTGCTTCAAAGCTTATAATAACAATTGGCTATAAAATAATATAATAATAATTGGCTATATTGAAATATTTATTTGTGGACCTCAGAAGATTACCCGCCACGGTGAAGTATGAAAATAAATACCAATATTGCTGGAGTTAACAGCTTTTATTAATTTGCTGTCGGCCGTCTATCACAAGTAATGCAAGTTGTGTAAATTATAAAGTAATTTGTTTAAATATTAACATACTTTATGTTATATGATTCGTAATATTATATTATGTCAGAAAAATATCAGCACTTTTCAAATATTTTGACGATAAATTATCTACAGACTAATAGATTACAAAACTCGATGACGGAATTCCCCGGAATACGGTTAAAACGCGGTGGGAAGAACACAATTGCCAAAGGCAACATATACTTACAGAATTTTGTTTGTTGTCGTTAGCTGATTATTCACTCAACTGCTATATATTTTGTTTAATTCATTTATTTAACAGTAAATAATTAAAACATATTTATTAACACTGATATCGTTTTTACGAAAATTTCAGGAATTACATAATTTTATTCGTAATTATATTCTTTAACGTTAAAAATATTTATAATTAAACCAACAAAATTAATCTTAGCCTGATGGGCATACAAATCCAAAATGAACCGTAGATTCATGAACTTCACCCAAATCATGCATAAACAACTTTATTACAACGATTGATAATTAGAAACTAAAAACCCGACTCTCAGGTGCATTTCGCGAATAAAGTGCGATCCCAGAGGAAAAAAGTGCCTCATATTCGAGTTCCCTAGTCCAAAAAACAATGCGTAGTGTGTTTCGTCCAAATCATTCAATGTATTCCCATTTAGGCGTGCGTTCAATGACCCCCTTCTGTGTAAATGAGATCTCTTGAGATTCGTAAGCAATTGAATCAAGACAGCAACCAAGCAAGGTCATTTTCTACAACATTCGAATTGCTTGTGTCTTTCTTATGGAATATATTTCGTCTCCTCGAAAATATTTTATTTTTGGCATTAAAAATCAAAATTTTGCAAAATAACAAACTCTCACTGGCATCGTCATCATTAGGGCCCGGATGTTTATGACCTAAAAATGTTAGAAATATGCAAGCCTTTATGACCTAAAAAATGGCGAAATATGACTAATAATATGACCTAGAGACAATTTTTTACTTCCTCTGCCCGTACCATAGGTACTATAGGTAGAGGAAGTATTGTTTTCGACCCCAAAATTCGAAGTTGAGTTTTTAGCATATATACACGTTTCAAGGCCCCCTGAATCCAAAAATACCATTTTTGGAAACATGTCTGTGTGTCTGTGTGGAAAATATCTGTGAACAAGCTAGCTCCAAAACGGAAAATCGTATGAAAACAAAATTTCGTATTTGGGTCAGGTACCTTCTGAAGATGTGAGGATAAGATTGGCGACTATTTTCTCTTATTTTTAAGGGGACTTTACATGAAGAAATTTTCGTTTTTCGCGATTTTCTCGAAAACGGCTCTAACGATTTTCTTTAAATTTTGCACATAGGTTGCTTATACTAAGAGCTAAAACTTTTATTTGAAACATTTTTTTCGAGAAAATTCTCTGAGGGTAGTTACAAGCCACCCACTGTTCACCCACTGTTTGTAGAAAGTTGAACAACTGAATTCGCGCTCTTTCACGGCCTCTTATTTTATATAAGAATGTGAAGTGAGAAAGATGTATTGTTGGCCATGCATAGAGTAAAGATGTATCTGAGGGAAATATTCGATAAATTTCGGAAATTATATTTTACGGCAGAAAGTTCAATAAACGTCTGCAGTCATTTGTTTTTTTTTTTAAAGTTTGTTATATAGACTGCGCTTTTAGTCGCATCATTGAAAGAAGAGGTATTTATAGGATAATTAGCGTAAAATTGTGTCTTGCGATTCTGTAGGCCTACAAGGATATGTGAATACTGCTAACTTTTATTTGGGCAGAGGAAGTTATGTGACTTTCACATCAGATTTTTATTTCAAAATCTTGTCGGTTTTTTCAATTAAAATTTTATGAGAACACATTAATAAATAATAATATTAATCTTTATTAATAAATTTTTGAATTTATTTAAACAAACAATAAGACACACTCGACACTACACAAAATGAAAGAAATGTTTCATTAAGATGGACGGTCACAAAGAATTGCAATAACAGATCACATGCATTTTAAAGTTTTCAAATAAAAACGATCTTCTATTTTCACTCAGCATTGACTTATATCGGGAGAAGGACCGCTCAACGTCGCAGGATGAAATAAGTCAAATCATTACTGTTGAATTCAGGCTCACCTTCGTGGAATGTCACTGGCTTACCACTTAGAATGTCGCCAATCTTGCAAAGTGTAGAGTACCCTTCGTTCCGACCTAGCACACGCTGTAGTTTTGCTTTAACACGTTCACCAACTTTACCACGTGCAGCCGTTAACTCACTTTCCACATTTGTCACAAGGTGAAGAGCATCACAGAGTTTAACACCAGTTTCTTCTAATTGTGTGATTGTTGTTGATATTATACTGAAATTTGACTTAATATAAGCGAGGTCCCCGGTCAATGTAGAATTTGAAAATAGCGTCTTTGCAGTTATGATGGAGGAAGCGTTGAACGCATTGACAACATCTTCGATAACATTTTAGTTGGTATTATCGCCGCACTCATAACGTTGACGGGCGGCTCGCTTTGTTCTCATATTACAATGCTTGTTGTTACTGTAAAAGGTTTTCTCAAAAGAAACCGCTGACTGAATTCGTGTTGCCAATTCTCTCATTGCTCAATGTCATTGCCACGTAAGTGTTTTGCTGCATCTACATCTTCCCGCTCTGTTTACTAACACTGTGCAGTGTGGCAACTACTCCAAGCGGCGGCGACTTCTTTGATGTTAACTGTCAACGAATTGAGCGAGGCTCAATGCCGATTTTGATTCCATTACATGAAATTGAAATGTTTTGTTCTGGTGTTGGTATTTTTAACTTTGAACAAGGACAATTGTTCTATCCGAAATTATAAAATATAGAGATTTCTCATTTATCATAGGTAATCCCACGAGATTTTACAAGTTTATCGATAGATTGGCGACTCGAGTTGGATTTATCAAGACTATTTCATGAATAAAAATGTAAAGATCACGGCATACTATGAATCAACCATCCATGAATCGATTCGAGTTATCATGTTATGACCAGTGCTACCAATGGTGCATATAAGACATAGTTAACTTCATTCAGGTAAGCTAATAGCAGAACAGAATAAAAGCACACCACCTGGCTTGGACCGAATCGAAATTGTGCTTTTAATCAATGTACATTTATATTATTTCAATTTGAAAACAAGTTATATTGTACAAAATAATATTTTTTTCGTGCTGCTTAATGGCAAAATGTGATGTATTAATCACGGCACATTTATTCTTACGTGCCAGTAACGAGCAGACGATTTTATCAGGTAAAATCCCTTTCTCATATTAATAGGAAGCATTTTTTAAGATAAACGATCGCGATTCATCTATATCTGAGAAATTGCTAAATGTTATTGTTAATATCCAACACGCGGCGTATGAGTGGAATAGTCGCTAGAAAACATATGATTCTCGGAAAAAGGCAGAATTCTTTTTAAAAAAAATGCTAAAAGAAATGCAATACATTCCTTCAAAACTTCATCAATTAATATAAAATATGTTTCCTTTATTGATCTAGGCCAGTGGTTTCCAAACTATGGGTCGCGACCCACTGGTGGGTCGCGGGAGCAATTTCGGTGGGTCGCGAAAAGGGAGAGAAAAATTAAACGTGTTTTCAATATATGGAAAGAGTGTTTAATTTAATTTGTAAATAAAAAACAACAGTTTCACAAATCTCATTAATTATTTTTTAAATAAAATGTACTAGTTGGACAAGGTTTTTTTATTGAAATAAAGTTTACCATTTTTATTTCAACTGTGTTGTCTCAGCAGGGCATTTGAACACAATAAAACTATTGAAAGGCATATGAAAAACATGTGCTGTATTTTATATAGCCTATATCGGTTAAGTTATCGTTATGTAGTAGTGGGTCGCGAAAAAAATTTCTAGATGAAGGTGGGTCCCAGGTCAAAAAAGTTTGGGAACAGCTGATCTAGGTTATAGGCCTATCGCTAATATAATAGACAAGAACTCTTGCCTTTGCCTTTAAGTAAGATGATAAATAGGAACAAAATATCCTGAAAGTATGCAACACGTCCAGCCGGTTTCAACTAGGCTAATATTTATGTTTTCTCATGATAGCTTAATATAGTTATTAACTACATCGCTAAGCGTAAGCGAATCGTGTGACGGGATACAAAATACTTCATTTAAAATAAAACGAGATTTTTCATTTCTCATTTATATATGACGTAAATTATTTCCGATTTTTCATAACAAAATATAAGGGAATTTAATAACTAGGCTTACATTATATGAAGATCGTAATTTACCCTGTGTAGTTTGTTTTTATTACAGACGTCGTTCTCTCAGGTCAGATTTGAATATTCTTTTAAAAAAGAGAGCTATGGGAGTGAAGGCACACTTCCCACAAAAATAATAACTTTATGCAAAGTTACTAAATTGCTTTGAACTCCTAACTGGAGGGAAAGATTTATAATCGATCCTTTATAATATGTGATTACATTGACAGGTACATTATAGGGAAAGTCTTTATTATATTCTATGGAGAATGCCTGCCTAATTCATAAACACAATTTATTATATGCACTTGTTTTATGATTAAGTTGCGTGATTTGAAATGCTATCTCATTTTATCCGCTAAGGGACCTTCAGATTCGGTTTTATCATAGGTAATCCCACGAGAGTTGACGAGTTTATCGATAGATTCGCGACTGCGAAGCAGGAGCGAATTTATCTGATGTAACTCGTCAACTCGAGTTGGATTTATTAGGACTATTCCATGAATAAAACGTAGCGGATTATATAAATAATAATTACTTTCGTGCTTTGTTGTATAAAAATAAAACTAAAAGTTACGAGATCACGGCATACTGTGAATCAACCATCCATGAATCGATTCGAGTTACCTTGGTGTAATCAGCGGTACCACCAGGGCATATAAGATATAGTTAACTTCATTCAGGTAAGCTAACAGCTGAACAGAATAAAAGCACACGAACTGACTTGCACGGAATCGAAATTGTGTTCACAATCAATGTACATTTCTATTATTTCAATTTCCAAACAAGTTACGTTGTATAAAATAATCTGATTTCGCGCCCCCTAGTGGCAGCAGTGACTATCAATCACTGCACACTGATACTTGCGTCTACAGTAACGACCAGACGGTTTTATCACGATAAAACACCATCCTACAAGAATATTGCAAGATAAACGGCCGTGATTGATCTATATCCGAGGAATTGCTTAACGTTATTGGTCAATATCAAACATACGGCGTATGAGTTGAATAGTCATAGGTAATCCCACGAGAGGTTACGAGTTTATCGATAGATTCGCGACTGAGCAGCAGGAGCGAATTTATCTGATGAAACTCGTAACATCGAGTTGGATTTATTAAGACTATTTCACGAATAAAATGTAATAGATTACATGAATAATAATTACTTTCTTCTTGTTCGTTTAAAATGAAATCATTAATACTGTCTGTTGTCAGATCACGGCATACTAAATAAATGAACAGTCTCCATAATGGAATACTAATCAATGCTACCAACGTATATTGACAAAATACCGTAGTGAACCACTACCAAAGTATGTTGATAAAATGCCGTAGTTAACCTAAAAATCAAGATACGAAATAAAGACACATTTTAATTCAAGAACTTAATTTTAATATATGAGCAATCTGTTGTATTTCAGTTTCTTTAGTCAATTTGTACTTACGTTCCTCACAAAACTATTGGAACTGGATCCATATGCATTTTCTATTTCTTTCGGTATTTTGTGGCCTAGCTTCCTTTTTAATAATGTCAATTTCGTCAACAGATGCATTACCAAACTTGAGGCTGCCATTTCTGTTTTCAATTTAGCGCCGACAATGGATGACGTAACCTAGTATCACTGCATACCGATACTGTTACAGTTCAGTAACGAACAGCGTGTTTTACCCGATAAAGTGCTATCCTCGCGATTCCTACAAGAATATTGTAAGATAAACGGCCGTGATTGGTCTATATCCGAGGATTTGCTAAACGTTATTGGTCAATATCAAACACGCGGCATATGAGTGGAATATTCATTTTAAAATACAATATCGCTTCAGTTGTTTTCTTTGGGCTGAGTGCACCTCTTTCTAGACTTCGGACTTTTAGGTCGTTAAAAATGCTGTTTTAGGTACCTAATTAGGCTCTAAAAATTGGAAAATAGGTTCTAAAAATCGTAAAATAGTCTCTTATAAAATCGTTAAGTTGCCAATTTTCTGAAATATCTCAATTGCAATGCAGAATATTATATTTATTGGTCACCATTAATCAATAATCATGATGGTACACAGAATTATATAGATCTATTACTAGGGCCTGTATTAATACCATAACAGTGAAAACCTAACCCCTGCGCCCAGAAGATACGTAGCATATTCATCCCCTTGTATCCCTCAGTGTTTCAGAGAACTACTTTTTTGTTGTTGTTACTGGATGTGGGAGTCGGAAGAAAAACACATTTTCTTGAGAATTCCAAAAAATATTTCTACTGAAGACGAAACATTTATTACTATTTAACCAAGTCACAAATGTGTCATGTACTGCACATTCCGAGCTAAAAATTTAGTACGACTGAAAATAAATGCTAGAATTGATAACAAAAAATTACTTATTTTGAACTTTAGAGGGAAAACAAGCAAAAAGGCAATATTACGCTCCAACGTAAAAATAGGCTGTTTTTGGTCCTATTAGGCATAGTCACTTATGAAACATGCATACACAAGTTTTCGTCCATATATCACTTAAGGATTAAAATAGGATTTTACCTAAAGTCCGAAGTCTATTCATGACCTTCCTGCCTCAGACAAAATGCTAGGAAGTGCTTGGGTTCGAACCCTTGCATTAAGAGCCATAATCTATGCTACTCTAGAGTTTCCTATTTTAATAAATGCATCAAATTACATTTATTCTACTGTTATAATTAGGGCAAGGCATTTAATTACCATAAAATGGTGAAGAATGCAAGATAAAAATTGGATTTATGACCTAAAATTAATGAAACAATTACACAACATTAAAAAAATACCAATATCTTACCATTATTACTCGTAATGAATTTTTTACAACATAAAACACACTTATTTTGTTACTAAAGAAGTAAGTAAATTTATACTACTTGGACACCCTTAGCGAAAAAGAAAGTCTTTCTGAACTGGCATGTCCATCAAATTGCCCCTAGCAAATATGTGCAAAATAAAAAGGAAGACAAAAATGAATTTTTCATTGCTACAAGACAAACTGCTATGGTGTTTACAATAAACCTGAATTAGAATTAACTGTGAACACTTCACGGAGATTCTCAAACAAAAGATTGCCTATTTTCTGAAAATAACGATTTGTACATGAACTGAAAGTGCCTAAAATTACCTAGAAATTGCCAAAAAATGACCTATCTCTTGAAAATGACGGAAATGTAAAATAAAGGAAAAAATGCAAAAACAAATTGCCCTTATTTAATCAACAATTTCATGATACACGTTTATATATATTCGAGCTATCTTTTAACCTTCATATAAAAAGGATGCAAAATCATAAAATGCCTTGCCCTAGTTAAAATGCTATGAAACAATAAAACTTATATAATTTACATAATATGAAGTAAATCAACTCAAACCAATTCATATATAACAGTGACATGAATTTCATAATATCTTAATTAATTTACTTCACTGACATTATTCCTCTCCTTTACTACTTTACTTACAAACCCTTGTATCAAACTTATGGTCACATTTACATATAGATAGGACATAGAGGGACAACTTTGGTGTGGGATCATCAAAATTGAAGGAAATACACATGCATAGACAAAGCACAGAGAACGTTGGATAAGTTTTAAGCAAATTCCAATTCGCATTTGTCTAGCGAAGGGAAAACCCCAAAAAGACCCACACTCAGATTGGCCGGCCAAAGGAATGTAAATCACAGGGCACTTTGATTTGATTATTGATAAGGAGGAAAACAATGTTGAACTCGATTTAATTTTTCTGGAAGAAGTTAATGAAAATTATATTATGAAATAACTGAAGCTAATTTCTCATTTCTAGGGCAAAAAAGGGGCATAACTTAGTGAACATCTCTTGGGCTCGTATAAGATACAAAAAGTGCTTGGGATGATTGGAGCAGATAAAATCTGATGTGCTAGGGAAGGTTGAGCAAACTGCTACCTGTCTTAAACACCGATGCTTTATGGAAATAGTTTTTATGTCTGCTTCTGACTTTTTAATCTTCTTTCTAGTCAGCTACTGGGTAATTGCTATGTCTTCTGGCGCCAGAGTCTTCTCCTTTAACCCTTACAGTAATCGTTAAACTCTATTTTTTTAAACTTAAGTATAACTAAGGTATTCAATTAAACTATTGTGGAGTACAGGCACTATTTTCTATACTATAACTCTCTTAAGATCTCTCAGATAAACTGTTGCAACTTAAGTAACTTTATACAGTACCATATAAGTCCGATATGCCAATTAAATTGCACTCACATACATATTTTTTGACCAGACAAGAACATGGAGGGCCTCCCCGGATGAGTGATCAGCCCAATGCCGGGGCCACATCCGAGACAACACGAACACATACAGTAGGATGAGACACAAAATCACACAGACACACCCTCACTCCGAACAAGGCGAGGATGGGATGAAGATGATAACTAGGGCCCGGATTTGTATGTAAAAAAATGTTTTTTTTTCCTCATGCGTACATTCCTAAAACAAAGTTTAATATCCAAATCGAGGTCCGACAAACGCAAATTCCAAATTTTATTTTACATAAAAACACATATTTTACAAAAAAAGTTATTTGAATAAATATTTTCGATATTTTCTCCATAAATACATATTTTAGTACTTTTTTCAGATTTATTATGTAATTTTTTCCCCCTGATGCTCATATCAAGGTCCGACAACCGCAAATTCCAAATTTTATTTTACATAAAAACACATGTTTTACAAAAAAGTTATGTGAATAAATATTTTTGATATATTCTCCATAAATAAATATTTTAGTACTTTTCCTCATTCTCTTTTAACATTTTACAACAAAAATTAGTATCTCGAAAGACTTCAACACAAATGCTTCACTTGCAATGAGGTGAGAGTTATTATCAGGGAAGAACAGAACAGAACCCAATCTCAACATTGCGTAATTCACTTAAAGAAATACAATACGTTGAAAGGCAACTTAACACTATCTCAGGTTCGAAAATAGAAGTTCTAAGAACAAAATTTAAAGGTATGATTGAGAAAAATGCTGGCAAAGTCGCTCAAGTTTTGGAAGGCCAAAACATAATCTAATTGATTGTGTGTGTGTGTGTGTGTTAGTGATCTACCCCTCTTCAAATATGCAAGGTTAACATCGTGTGATGTAGAACATTCCTTTTCTCAATATAAGGCATTATTCTCGGATAATAGACAAGGATTTGGAAATGACATTTGTTGTGCACTGCAACTCCTGTGACCAGCATTTTACATCTGATGTTGGCGAGTTTCAATATAATTTGTTCTAGTAAGTTACGAACATTCTGGTGTTTTTGTTTCTTTTCTCTTTTTTTTTTAGCACATATTTTTAAAATTTTAGCACATATTTTTAACATTTTTAGCACATAAAAAATAAATATTTTTAAGTTTTTTAGCACATAAAAATCCGGGCCCTAATGATAACGACTGCCGGATGATATCCGGGGACCATAAGGGCCTAAAGTTACCCGACATTTGTCTCACAGGTGAGGAAAAACCCCACCTAAGTAATTTGACCCGACCAATCAGCCGGCTAAGACATTTTTCCCACAGCCAAGTTCCTCCCTTCACAAGTTATATTTAAAAGTAATCTATAGACACATAATAAGAGGAAGTGATTGTCTGTCTTTACGCGAAATGTACTGAACGCAGAGATCTTACATTTTAAACATAGATGAAGGATGGCCGAATGCACTAGAAGCCGGATTTTTAATTTTAGCTTTCGTTCGCGAGTTATGAGTGAAAAGCGGGCAGAAAACGTACATTTTCTGTGCTTTCGAAGCATCAGTTTTCCGTAGTAGGGCTACATTTCAATTGTCAAACCAATTGCAGGAGGCTCTGCCTATTTTTGATCATACCTTGGAAATAAAAGCATCTCGATCGCTTGAATTTTGTAAGCCGAAGGCATGCAGACATCTGAAATGTTCAACATACGCGGAAGAGGGATAATGAAAGTAGGCCTAAGTGGGCAAACACTTGGTCGATCTGGACGGAACTCACTATGCAGGGCTTTTCTAGGCCAGGGAACTCGAATATGAGGTCGTTTTTCCCAGGCGACGCTTTCTAATCTTGGAATGCAGTCCACGTGATTTAGGTGTTAATAAAAATATCGCATAATTGATTATAATTAAAGGTATAGTCATCCATTTATTGACGTCATATTTTCACAGTCGCCAGAATCCCAGAACAAAATGAACCGTACCAATGCAAATGCATAATATATGAGTCACTTGTTTGTAAACAATAATGCATACGAACAAGTATTTTTGAAGAGCTTGTGAAAATATGAATGATAATACCGAGGAAATTTCAATCCAAGCCAGAAACATTGAATTGGAACTGCTGCCAGCGAAGATTATTAGAAGGAATATATTATTGCAATTAAATGCTGGTGCATCCATGGTAAGAAATGTTTCTGTTGTTAACAAAGATGTGAAAAGTTGTTGCCTTATATTTGTAGTTATATGATGAAGTATTTTTCGAAAAGTTTCTTATTATTATAAAGAAACAAGTTGGCTTCAATTTGTTTTATAACAAAATATATCCTTAAATCCATGTTATCTGGATTTTGTTTTTAGATTGTCATGATGACTGCCAAAATGCAATTTTTCGGCGATTCCGACAAGGAACTGTTTCAGAGAACGTGTACTAAAATAGCTATTTATGTATCAAGTACGCAAAATAACGCTTTAGCGGACGAATCTTGTATGGCGGCCGAGGCGTAAGCCGAGGCTGAAATACTGGATGAGTCCGATAAAGTTTTTGCGTACGTGGTGCATACAATATTTTTTTAGTAAAAGCTATATAAATTATATGAAATAAAACAAAAATACCGTATATAACTAATTATAATGAAAGGTAGTCAGCCATATTCTCACGGCCCTCTCAAACGCGGAACAACAATGAACCGCACGTAACAATACGAAATGCGGTACAGATGCGTTATATGAGTCGTTGATTTGTAAACAATAATGAATACGAACTAGTATTTATGAAAAGCTTGTGAAAATATGAATGATAATCCCGAGGAAATTTCACTTCAAGCCAAAAACATGGAATTGGAGCTGGTGCCAGCAACATCACGGCAGAAGGAATAGGGAAAATATTGCAATTAATTGCTAGTGCATTCATGGTAAGCTATGTTTCTCTTGTGAACGAAGATGTGAAAAGTTGTTGGCTTATATCTGTTGTTGTACGCTACTCTGTTTAGGGAAAAACCCTGGTAATGTTTCTGATTATCATAAAGAAACATGTTGGCTTAAATTTGTTGTTTTATGACCAACTAGCTTAAAAGGCCCGGCGTCGTCCGAGCTTTTTATTTTGTAATTGAAAATTATTTATCATTTGAAATGAGGAAGAACGACTTATCACACTCAAACTATTCCCTCAGAAAACGCTTGATATAGCTTTTTATGGCTCATATAGGATGTAGAATTTTGCCTGGTAGGAGTTGAAATAAGAAGAAACATAAATTCCTATAACATAAATTTGTATTGTCTTTGCTGAATATTTTATTTCTCACTCTCATGTTACCATACAACCGTTTCGGGGATGAAATTAAAAAGTAATATTTCAATATCACTTTCATACTTCTCTCCCAAAAACATATTGGTCCGCGAAGATGGTGCAGATGGTCCGCAGACATAATTAAAAAATATAAAGCAAGTGGAAAGTAGAGTAGTAAAAAATTTTCACATATTTCGTTATAATTACCTCTAATTAATACCCCAAGTAATAAGAATATAGGCCTTAGGCATTTTAGAGGTCCTCGGGTTCAAAAAGGTTGAGAAACGCTGGGCTAAGTGAATGTTTTGAGAACTGACTGTACAATAATTAATAGTACAAAGGCTAATGTTTTTGGGACTGATTGTATAATGTTAAAGTTACGTTATGGTATTGTACAAAACCATGCAGTCTGACTTCCATCTGTCGTTTCTGATTGCCTCTTTAGTCTCACTCCCCTTGAGTGGATACATTGACTGAAAGTTAATGTGTTGATCCATGGATTACACCAATAGATCAACTCCAAAAATTCGCTTATTTTAAAGCATTGTCTGTAATTAAGAGAATACTGATTGAAGGTATCACATGTTGGTACACCACAGCAGCATTCAAACACGTCTAATGGATGTAACTCACTTAAATGCGCAAATAATTTCTTAACACAAAGTATTCCACATAAGCTGAACTGCTAGTATGGTAGAATTTTTAAACTATTATGTATTATTTTATTGACAATTTTGTGACACATATTCACGAAAAACTAGTAAAACCAAGTTAAATCTCAAAACTGCGTGCCCTGCCATCTATCGGGAAACTACTTTACTTTTGCACCATCTCTGTTGTCCGGCTCTAGAGTTTAGCAGATAGTTGCGACTTCCTTTTGAATGGCGCCCAGTTTAAATTTTGTGCGAGTTGCTTGAATACTAAGAACTAAAACTTTTATTTGAAACATCTCTGAAGGGTAGTTATAAGCCACCCACTGTTTGTAGAAACTCAATCTTGCCTGGTGAACAATAAAGCTTTGCATCAGGTTGAAACAACTGAATACGGCCTCTTATTCTGTATAAGAATATGAAGTGAGAAAGTTGTCTTGTGTGGCCATGCATATTGTCAGAGGGGAATATTTCGGAAATTATTCTTAACGGCGGAAAGTTCAATAAACTTTTGCAGTCACTTGTTTTTGTTATTATTTATTTTTAGTTTGTCCATAGCCTGCGTTTTTAGTCGCAACATTCAAAGAAGAGGCTATATAGTATATTGCGATACAAGTGCCGTAAGCGATGCACACGGATCGAGGAATTTAATACGCTTTTAAATAAATTAGGTATTTCTTTACCAGGGCAATGGAGATACAAAATGCAATGTTATATTTTCTCTTGCACGTGTACTGGTAACAATGGGCAAGATACAAACTGTAGGCAGATTTAAAAAGTAATTTTTAGTTTATATTAATATAATTAATATAATTTAAAACAGTTTTAGCCATTTTTACTTTTTTAACGTCTTATTTAACCATTTTTAGTTTTTATAAGAATGAACTATCTGATTGCCATGGCAATGAATCAAATGATTATGTTAAAATATCACAGTTAGCTAGCAAGGAACAAAATAATTTAAAGCTAAAGGATTAGGGCCCTAGTTATAAGCCACCCACTGTTTGTAGAAACTCGGTCATGCCTGTTGAACAATAACGCTTTGCATCAGGTTGAAACAACTGAATGCTTAGGGCAAAGAAAGTTACGTGAGGGCATTAATAACTCTTTATTTGGGTTGTGTAATATTATTTAGTGGGGTACGCCGTAGCGTAGTGGTTGAGACGATGCGCTACAAACCGGGAGATCGCGGGTTCGATTCCCGATGAGGTCGTTGGAGTTTATCTTTCTTTCTTTCTCGTGGTTTAACCTCTCTTTTTTAGGATTTAAGCGACCCAAGCCGCCCGGGCCTTACAGTGCCGCGACCTGTCGGGAGAGGGATTATCTTTTGAACACATACATACTTTTTTGACCAGGCAAAGACATGTAGGGCCTCCCCGGATGAGTGATCAGCCCAATGCCGGGGCCACCTCCGAGACAACACGAACCCATAGGACGAGACAGACCATTCACACACACTTACTCCAAACAAGGCGAGGATGGGATGAAGATGATAATGACGGCCAGATGATATCTGGGGACCACAAGGGCCTAAAGTTATCCGACATTTATCTCAAAGGTGAGGAAAAACCCCAGAAAAAACCCCACCTAGGTAACTTGTCCCGAACCCGGGCCCGCTGCGTGAGAGGATTGAACGCATCTTCTGAGCCACAGCGGTGGACAGTTGGAGTATATAAATTGGCTTAATCCTTTTGGTGGCACTAAGGCCCTGGGGTCGACTCAGCCTAAGGCGGCTGGTGCGTAAGGCTGACAACCTTACCACCTTCACGAGCCAAATGTCCAAAATCTGGGAGCCTCAACCTCCTGGAACCCTCTGGGCTTTCATGGCCTGTATAGGGATCACTTTACTTTACTTTTTAATATAATTTGGTAACTTACTCATAGATATAAACAGTTAATTCTTATTCCAGCATGGCTCCACTTAAGTTACTGACTAGTGTATTAGTGACAACTAATAGTCAATATGAGAACTCAATACAAATACTGAAATTGATGGCTGGGTAAAATGCAGCTTGTTAGGAAAAGGGCTCTGCCTAAGGAACTAGCGATCAGAATTAAAAAAAAAAAAAAAAAAAAAAAAAAAAAAATCTGATGTGAAAGTCACATAACTTCCTCTGTTAGCAGTATTCACATCTGATCCTTGTACAGAATCGCAAGACACAATTTTACGCTAATTGTGCTATAAATACCTTATAGCCGCTTCTTTGAATGAGGCGACTAAAAACGCAGACTATAGACAAACTTGCTTAAGAAGAAGGAAAAAAAAAGCTCCGGCGTTAAGAATAATTTCCCAAATTTATCGAATATTCCCCTAAGATATTTATTTACTCTTATGTATGGCCAACATAACATCTTTCTCACTTCACATTCTTATGTAGAACTAGCGTGTGCCCGCGGCTTCGCACGCGATAATTATTTCAAAAATTAAAAATTAAGAGCATAATAGTTAAATCATTATATTTATTAACACCAAAATCACGTGAACTACATACCACGATTAGATAGCGTCGCCTGGTAAAAGCGACCTCAGATTCGAGTTCCCTGGCCCAGAAAACCCCTGCATAGTGACTTTCGTCCAAGTCGAACAATGTTTGACCATATTTAGGACTATATTGAATATCCCTCTTCCGCGTAGGTTGAAAATTTCATACGTCTGCGGGACTTGATATTCTAAACAAATGAATCGTCAAGGATGGACCTACAAAATCAAGCGATCGCCCGCCAGAAATTAAAAATTAAGAGCATAGTAGTTAAATCATTATATTTATTAACACCTAAATCACGTGAATTACATACCACGATTAGATAGCGTCGCCTGGTAAAAGCGACCTCAGATTCGAGGTCCTTGGTCCAGAAAACCCCTGCATAGTGAGTTTCGTCCAAATCGAACAACGTTTGATCATATTTAGGCCTATATTGATTATCCCTCTTATAATAATAATAATAATAATAATAATAATAATAATAATAATAATAATAATAATCCTCTTCGGTGTTGGTTGAAAATTTCATATATCTGCGTGCCTTGACATGATAAACAAACGAGTCGACCAGCGTGAGCTACAACATTCAAGCGATCGTGATGGTTTTATGACAAAAATAGCCAAAGCCTATTGTAATTGATTTTGACATTGAAATGTATTACTGAGAACTGATGCTTCGAAAACGCAAAAAATACACGTTTTCTGCCCGTTTTTCACTCATAATTCGCGAATGAAGGCTAAAATTAAAAGTGTAGTATGACAGAAACCTTCCCGGGAATGTACCCAACAACTTCCCAAAGTTTCATGGCGATCGGATGAATGGTGTAGTAATGCATAAAGGACACACACACACATACACATACACACATACATTCATTTTTATATATATAGATTATATGCTTAAATCCATGTTAATGTTGGTGTGACTAGTCAATGCCACCTGGATTTTCTTTATAGATTTCCATGACGACTTTAAAGTACTAGGCCGATAAAACTGCATTATGAATGCATTACCATTCCGACAAGCAACTGTTTTAGAGAGCGTGTACTAAAATAGCTATTTATGTATCAAGTACGCAAAATAATGCTTTAGCGGACGAATCTAGTATAGCGGCCGAGGCGCAAGCCGAGGCTGAAATACTGGATGAGTCCGCTAAAGTTTTTGCGTACGTGGTGCATACAATATTTTTTAGTGATAGCTCTCTAAATTATATGAAATGAAACAAAAATACCGTAATTAATTATAATGAGAGGCAGTCTACCATATTCTCACGGCCCTCTCAAACGCAAGACAACAATGAACCGTACGTACCAATACGAAATGCGGTAGGCTATAGATGAGTTATATGAGTCGCTGATTTGTAAACAATAGTAAATACGAAGTAGTATTTATGAAAAGCTTGTGAAAATATGAATTATAATCCCGAGGAAATTTCTCTCCAAGTCAAAAACATTGAATTGGAGCTGGTGCCAGCAACTTCACGGCAGAAGGAATAGGGAATATATTGCAATTAAATGCTGGTGCATCCATGTAAGCTATGTGAACGAAGATGTGAAAAGTTGTTGACTTATATTTGCTGTCAGGTGATGAAGTGGGCTACCGTGTTTTGCGAAAAATCCTGGTAAAGTTTCTGATTATCATAAAGAAACGTGTTGGCTTAAATTTGTTGTTTTATGACCAATTATATGCGTAAATCCATGTTAAAGTTGGTGTGACTGGTCAATGCCGTCTGGGTTTTGTTTATAGATTGGCATGACGACTTTAAAGGACAAGGCCGCTAAAAGTGCATTTTGAATGCATTTTGGATGCACTTTTATGCAATTTTAGCGGCCTTGGTCGCTAAAATGCAATTTTTCGGCGTGCTACCAGTCCGATAAGCAGCTGTTTTAGAGAGCGTGTACTAAAAAATAGTTTATAACTGTAATTTCGGGATTCCGTTGAATGTTTAATTTATTACTTTAGTAATTATCAATTTTTGATACATTTTCAAATGAAGTTTTCAATATCTCAAGATTTCACTACTAAATAGTTTTGCCAGTAGGCCTATTTCATTATACCGTAGTCACAATTTTCTAAAAACTTGACAGCTGGTTATGACAATGACCAAAATAACTGTGCCTGTATTTCAACACTAAAATATTTATTATTCTTCACTTCACGTCTGATCAACACAGCTAACAAATTAGTAGAGAACATTAATTCTCATTGCGTTCTGACCTCGCTGTGTTATGGATTTCTTGTGAAATAAACATTCCTAAGTGTGGCGATTATTCGGTGTAATTATGGAATAATTCCCTCCTCGTATCAACATTGTGGGTAATTTTCTTACAATATAAAGCGACTACAAGTATTTATCGATGTACTTATTTGCCTACAATGTTAGTATAATACAATTTCTTTATATTAAGGCGACACCAGAAAGAAACATACTTGTGGTCTTGGGCACTTGAGAAATAATACAATTTCAGTCCAGATATTCCGAAAATCCGCCTATTCCGAACATGAGTTCAGAAAAAATACCGGTTTTTTAAACTTAAAGACAGGTGAAATTAAAAAGACGTTCGTGAAAAAAACGCACATTTATTGTTATACAAAGAAGTTAAATAGAGACATACATAGAGCCTAAACTTGATGAAAACTCCTGAAACCAAATTGGAATGAAAGCTGGTTACTTACAACATACGTCGGCTCCATTTATACAATTCCCCGCACTTAATTTACGCATTAACAAGTCAATACGTTGATATTATTCATGAAATCCGCCTATTCCGAATTCCCGCTAAACCAAACGGTGTTCGGTCCCAGTTAATTTGGAATAGCGGGACTCTACTGTATGTAGGCCTACACAAGTACAAATACAATTAAATACTATAATTTACAATAAAACAAGGACATAAGAAATAGGCGAATATGAAGAATATTGATTAGTGTAAAAAATAGTTTATTTGTTAAAATTCATGTTTGGAATGATAACTCTTTCACACTGGCCGTGTGTAGGCTAAGATGGACACGTGAAGTCAGAATGAAAAATGTAATGCCATAGCCGGGATTTGAACCAGGATCTTCGGCTCTCCGTGCCGATACTCTAACCAACTGAGCTACCATGGCAACATGCCAGTACAACATTAAATTCTCCAACTGACTCACGATCCCAGAATACCACCAGGCGTCCTCGGCACGTTGCCATGGTAGCTCAGTTGGTTAGAGCATCTGCACGGAGAGCCGAAGATCCTGGTTCAAATCCCGGCTATGGCATTGAATTTTTCATTCTGACTTCACGTGTCCAAAATTCATGTTTGTCACATTAATTTCTTCAGTATAATTTTTAAAAATGAAGTTGAATAATCCGAACTCAAAACTAGAGCTGTGTTGAGACCCGAGGAAGTGAAACGTTTAGATTGAATTAAAGGGTTTAAAAATTGAGTTTACAAGTCTTAAAATTCTGCATTAAGTAGCTATACAAAATATTAAAAATAATATCAGTTAAAATTTACTCACGTGACAGAAGTGAAACTTGTTTTAATTTATGGAGTTTTCAGTTTTGTATGATTGGATTTTTTGAATTTTGGATTGTTGGACTTTTTAATATTGGGTTTTTTAATTTTTGGAATTTTGAATTTTTTATTTTTAAATGTTGGATATTTGGATTTTTAAATTTTGGATTTTTTATTTTTAAAATTTTGGATTTTTTGACTATTGAATTTTGGATCTTTGAATTTTTTTATTTTGGAATTTTGGATCTTTAAATTTTGGATTTTTTAAATTTTGGATCTTTGAAATTTTTTAATTTTGGATTTTTTAATTTTGGATTTTTTAAATTTTGGATTTTTTAAGTTTGAATTTTTGGACTTTTTAAACTTTGGATAAGCCTAATAATTGAGTTGAATGTTTTCTGTGCAGTCCGTTCCGTCACACCTCAATAATTTCGTGAGCGTTACATTAATTTCGTGACGATTTTTTGAGCGTTCTATTTACCCCTACCGCGGGTAAAGAAGTTTCACTTCAAAAATAGAATATTGCATATAATGAAGAGGTTTAAAATAACAAGTTTTTATAACAAATGTTTAAATATGAAGAGTTCACTGCAAGAACGTTGAATGTCAATGAGATATACTTTTTCAAAAAATGAATTTATAAAAGTAAAGTCTCATGACATACATCATTCTTGCAGTAGACTCTTCATATGTTATTGTTAACTACAGCAGAATACTCGGGAAATTGGTGTATTGCGACTTCTAGAAAAAAGAAAATGGCCGCCCGTTGCTTCAAGGAAACCGTATTGGACAAGCATTTGAAGACTTTCTGCATGTCGTTACATTGGATCAAAGATTTCCCGGCATTCATAGCATAGGGGTCCAAAATGGCGGCTAACCATCGACTGTTTTGAGAAATAAACGGCACCAAAATAGTTTGATACCACATTTTCTTCTTAAAAGACCCGGCGTCGCCCGGGTTTTGTATTTTGTAATTGGAAATTAACTTATGAAGGATTTTCGATTTTTAAATTCTAGGTCCTTATATAGGCATTTATTGATTGATTGGTATGCTGTGTCTATGGCAACTTGCTTGAAGCAAGCAGCTAATTTTGTTCAATAAAATGTATTCTCTTGAAATAGGAAGAACGACTTATTACACTCAAACTATTCCCTCGGAAAACGCTTGATATAGTTTTTTATGGCTCATAGAGGATCTAGAATTTTGCATCCCATTGCTTGTACAGTGCACAGCAAGCCTGGTAGAGGTTTATATAAGAAGAAACAGAAATTCCTGTAACATAAAATTGTAATATCGATATTGTAATATTTGTAATTTTATTTCCCACTCTCATGTTACCATAAAACTGTTTTGGGGATGAAATTAAACAGAAAGCATTATCACTTTCATACTTTTCTCTCCAAAAACCTGCGATATAATATAATAATATACACATTACCATACCTCGTTTTGTTTTCTCTATGTCCAGGGTAGAGAAAGTTATCTGATTCCATTATTTTCGTGGATTTCAATCTGTAATAGGCCTATTTATTTATAACATGAATTATTTTGATAACTTCTCTTATTTGTCAAACCTACATTTCATTTTTTTTTTCCAAACCCATCTACTCTTATACAATTCAACGGCCCTAAATAGCGTGCTTGCTCGCTCGCCCGCTCGCCCGCCCGCTTCGTGAGACATCGGGTATACTCGGCGATGTTCGTCTACAAACTACAAAATTGACGACTACAAAATTAGTAAAACCGTTTCTTTATTACATAAGTTCTAAGTGAAATGAACACAATGAACAAATATTCTAATTTTATTTTTACTTACAATTTTCATAGCTCTGAACCACAAACATTTTTAATATACTGCCAGTGTAAATTTCTTAAAAATCCTGGAGTCAATTAATAATGGCGGGTGAAGCCGCGGGCATCAGGTTTAATATATTGATAGTTTAATCCTCGAAGTATCACGGACAGTAAAAATCCAAATCAATCACTCCTTCTCTTGAAAAATTATATAATTTCTGAAAATTGCACTGAATTTATCAAATAAAATTCACATCACATTCATCTGTCAACAAACAGTTGAGAATCGATACGTATTATCCACCGCCGTCTCGAGAATTACGCACGAGAATTATACAGTTTAGAAGGCAGTGGCTCACAGTTATCTTTGGAACTGCATAATCGAATCTGAGATCGTTTTCCCAGGTGGCGATTTCTAATCGTGGAATGTACTCTAAAGCCGGAATTTTAGCTGTTTCATTAATTATTAATGGTTTAGTTTAAGAATGATTCGCGTGCAAGTGTTAATAAATATAATGCTTTAATAATCATTATACTATTAATTTTTAATTTTTCAATTAATTATCGTGGGCGAAGCCGCGGGCACCTCCTAGTCTGATACCATTTGGCAACAATATGTTCTGTGATTGGAATTGATTATTCTGTGTGAAAATGGATTAAGTATTTTCAAAAACATTTAATTTTTTTCATTTAAAATAAAAAAATTTCAAAATCCTTTCTTAGTGAGCACCTACATTATGAAACGAAGGTACTGTCAAAATTCCAAGTCTCTACCTGTTATAGTTTAGGCTGTATGTTGATTCCTGTCAGCCAGTCAGTCAGCCAGTCAGTCATTCATTCAGTCAGTCATTCATTCAGTCAGTCATTCATTCAGTCAGTCATTCATTCAGTCAGTCATTCATTCAGTCAGTCAGTCATTCATTCAGTCAGTCAGGACAAAGCCTTTTATGTATATATATATATATAGATTATTCAGTATTTAATCCACATTTCAAAAATGATGTACCGGTACTACATGCTACAGTAGTAATATAGGGATATATATTAAAAAGCCCTGCAAGCTTAACCTAAACTCGTCTCACATAACCAATGTAAACAATGATTCAGCCTGATTTTGTCATTTTGATATTTCTCAAATGCGGGGTCACTGCTACAAAAACATTTATAAACTAATTAATTTATGCCATTATTTATACTGTTTTACGATTCACCATCGAAAATCAAACCTTCTGTATATAGCCTGCATTTTTTACTTAGTATTGAGGAGACCCAATGTGTATGTCCGCATTATAAATCACAAACATTCAAACAGTACTTTCATGGCAGAGCATTTATACTATTTAAGCCACATTTCGAAAGCGACATACCAGAAGATATAAATATTGACATTGCAAGCGAACCTAAACTCGTGGCATCGTTAACATAACCTTCAATTCAAAGAAAGTAACGATTCGGCCTGACTTCCTTGTGATTTAGATATTTCTGCAAATATGCTACAGAACATTTATACAAAACTAATAAACTAATGCCATTATAAGAATTTTTTAATGATTTAATCTTCGAAATTCAAGCTTTCCCTATACAGAGAAAACTGGTTTTGGTCAAAGCTATTGGATGTAGTGTAATAGCGCATCTTTGATTCAAATATCGCCTGACAAGTTCTTCGTGAAGTTCTTGTCCAATGAATTGGATAGTGGAATACCGCCCTAATGCATGCATTCGCTTTGCTAGCTGAGCATGTCACACCGTCCCTTCTAAGATTATCATGGCTCCGTGTCTGTGAAAGACGATCTATGCATTCCCTTTCTCTTCTTTTTAAAATCCTCCAATCCTCAACTCCCCATCACCTGGCTAATCGTATTCAGTATTTATCTTCAAATCACTCACTAAATACCAGATCACAACATGACCCTCTGCTTTCAATACCAATCCATAGAACATCCATATATTTCTGGTCTTTTACTGAAACTTCTGCACGTTCCTGGAATCTCCTTTCCTCCAGCATCAGGGTCTGCTGTACGCTGTCAACATTTAAAACTAGGCTAAACGAATATCTCTCCAAAAAACGATAATTTTTTTTTTAGGTATAGGCTAAAGCATTTGCGTTTTATTGTTTCATGTATATTGTAGATCTAAAATAAGTTACAGTGTAACAAACTTTACTAAAATAGTTTTATTTAATGTAACATAGACTAAATTCACTACTGTATTTGTATCTAGTGTATTATTATTACTTATAGAACTATTTTAGTGTATTTGTTTGTGTCTTCTTTTCTGTATCTGGTTGAGTGTAAGAGATGGCCCTAAGGCCTTAACTCTGCCAGATTAAATAAAGATTTATTATTAAAGATTTAGTTTTACCTCTCCCTTTTAGGATTTAGGCGACGCAAGCCGCCCGGGCCTCACAGGACCGCGACCTGTCGGGACAGGAATGAACTATGGATCACATACATACTTTTTTCACCAGAGAAGGGCATGGAGGGCCTCCCGGATGAGTGATCAGCCCAATGCCAGGGCCAACTCCGAGATAACACGAACACATAGGACGAGACCTACCATTCACACACACACTCACTCCAAACAAGGCGAGGATGGGATGAAGATGATAATGGCGGCCAGATGATATCTGGAGACCACAAGGGCTTAAAGTTACCCAACACTTGTCTCACAGGTGAGGAAAAACCCCAGAAAAAACCCCACCTAGGTAACTTGTCCCGCCTGGGAATCGAACCCGGGCCCGCTGCGTGAGAGGAGCGAACGCATCCCCTATGCCACAGCGGTGAAAGAAAATCTTATATACCATTATTAATTATAGCTTAAAATCAGGAGGAATAGCATTGTTATTTATAAAATTCTGTTTCTTGAAATGCAAAAGTTAGGCCTGTAGGCCTCTAACAAATACTGATAGCCTCTTCATATAATCCATGTTGTAGACCGTTATTTATAAGCCAAACACTTTTGCACGACGTACCTAATTAGTGGTATTTACGAATATTTTGCCGTGGATCGTACCTTGACATTCCCGGACGCAATCTGGTTGCTATGAAAGCAAAAGAAATCTCCGTGCGGTAAAAATTACAAAAATCACAAGTGCCGTAAGTAAAATCATCATAATACAAGCCTTTATGGAAGACCGGAACCAAGGCCCCCTAGTTTGTGGTGACTTTAACAGGACAAATATTCAGTCCCCATAACAACCAACACATGCGAATCACTTCCTGAAATAAACATCTATCTCCAATTATGTATATACATAATATTTTCAGCTAATATCTCAATTAATATAAATAAATTGATATAAATAATCATCGTGCAAAAAATAGCTTGCAATACTCGTGCCGTAAGCACATAGCGGATCTCTGAAATTGAAAAAACTCGGCGCAAGCGTTTGCGCTCTTTCCTCAATCCGTATGCACCGCATACGGCACTTGTATCGCAATATACTATTATTATAGTAGAGGCAGAAAGAACAGGCGACTTTCTGGTTGTTTAGACCATTCCACTCTTTTCCTATTTGTTTATGTTCCGTGTAACTGAAATTCTCCCTTGCTCTGTGCGCATATCAGTTAATGCCAAGTCAAGCGATGTTATGGTCATTGGACAGTGTCACGATCGAAGATTGTAGAAAATGAGTGGCACACTCTGAGACTCCAGGAAGAGAAGATAGAGTTGTACAACAGTTCATGATGTAGACCTACACAAATATGACATAACTAGCTTAAAAGGCCCGGCGTCGTCCAGGTTTTTTTTTGTAATTGGAAATTATCTTATGAAGGACTTTCGATTTTCAAATGATAGGTCATTATATAGGTATTTAGAATTTGAAATAGGAAGAACGATTTATCACACTCAAACTATTCCCTCAGAAAACGCTTGGTATAGCTTTTTATGGCTCATAGAGAATGTAGAATTTTGCATCCCATCGCTTGTACCCAGCAAGCCTGGTAAGGGTTCAAATAAGAAGAGACATAAATTCCGGTAACATAAAATTGTATTGTATTTGCGGAATATTTTATTTCTCACTCTCATGTTACCATAAAACCGTTTTGGGGATGAAATTAAACAGAAATGTAATATCACTTTTATACTTCTCTCTCCAAAAACCTGCGATATAATAATATACACATTATCATACCTCGTAATGTTTTCTCTATGTCCAGGGTAAAGAAAGTTTTGTGACTGCATTATTTTTGTGGATTTCACTATTTAATATTTATTTATAACATGGATTATATTGATAGTTCTCTAATTTGAAAAGTCTCGTTTCATTTATTCCCAAAGCCTTATAGTCCATGTGCCAGACCCATCGGTCATTATAATTTGGGGGGACTGAATGAAACTTATACCACATGTTCCTGGGGTCATGTGGAGCAAAAAAGTCGGGGGGGGGGGCCATCATGAGGAGGTAGCTTTCAAACATGGCGGCCATTCAAAATGGCGGACGACTGTGAATCTTTAAGTTCAAATATCTCGGGACTGGGTTCATCAATCTTGAATTTTGTTTTTTCAAAATGTAGGTTATTCTTCTGGCTACATGTTTGCTCCAAATGTATGTGGCCAAAAAACCAGTATTTATTGGTCAAAACTCTAAAAATCGGAAAAATAGATTTTTTGAAATTTACGTTTTGCGGTTTATTACTCTAACCGTTGGGTATATCGAAAAAGTGTCTGAAACAAAAGTTGTAGAAACACATCTCACCTTTAAAACGCAAAAATGAAATCGAAGATCGGATCAATAGACTCCGAGATATCCAGATTCAAAGCGGGCGGAGCGGGGTTGAGCATGTTGACCGAGCGCTCGGTGCAGCCTAGCGAGAGGCGAGACGGCGTAAAATCCTGCACTTTATTTATTTTCAGCCTCAGTAATTGCTTTATTACTAGATAAATTTACATTACCTACTAATGTGCACTATTTTTAACATGATTATTAAACACTTACTCATAAATACAATTAACAATTATATCGTTTATCTGGGAAATGGACATCAATAATTACCAACTCATATAATATACTGTCAAGGCTTTTATCTCCGATTTTTAAGATGAATAACTTTGCATAACTAGCTGAACGCTTCAATAAATCTTTGTTCCTTTTTGCACAAAAGCTTAAATCCTTCAACTTTTCCCTGGCCAGTTAAAGCACTGATTGTGTCGCAGCCAGACCAGCAATAATACCCAATAAGAGCTGTAAAAAGCTGTTCGCCTAAGGCAGATACTATCTGGGAGACTTGCTTATCTGGTAAAACTGTTTTGTTTGTTTCCCGAAACAGAAGTTTTTGCTTTTTATGGTTTTGCAAAAACCTACAGCCAAAACTAATACATCTGTATTGATTGAAAAGCAAAGGAATGATTCAGATGATGTAGCGGCGTTCCTTGCATGCAGCATCATTCTGGAATCAGCTTATTCTTGAGTGCAGAACAGCTCAGGAACATTTTTGCTCCAAAAATAAATGATCATGAAGCAGATTTCACCAACTGCTACGAAGATTTCTAGGTTTCCAATTATGTTTTCAAATTTCAAATTTTATCATATTTTTGCCGTAACTGTTCATTAGAGCGTCCTCCAACAAACCACTCTGTAGCCACCCTTGATTTCACTAAATTTGATACCTTCAGCTGTTCCGCTTTTTTCCCGCTCCAAAGATTTGATCGAAACCTCTGGATAATATATGTCAACCCTCCGACCTATATTCAAAACCTGCTTGAGAAAATTCGTTGACAATTCGTAAAACTTTTTTGTTCTCCTTTGATGGACTGAAGCACAGCCATTGAATCAATGATGCAGGCCGAATCTTCTTCCGGCAGACTGGCAGGGGCGGTGTATATTTCCAAAAAAATGGGCAAACACTGATTTGTAGGTTTTCTTCAAAGGCCCATTAACATTCGCCATAGTCCATGGAAACGGCGCCAGAGAATATCTGAACCCTTCCATCGTGTCAAGTTGTTGGTTTTCTGCAATATAGGTCATTTTGCTGAATAGATTTCGATTGCACTGGAGGATTACTTCTTTGTTTCCAACCTTGGTTTCTTGCTCTTCTTTAGTCTACTAATCTTAAGACCCACTTTCTTAATACGTTTATGAAACCCTTCTCCTTTAGCTAGCCGAAACGTGAACTCTTAATAAGCTATTTGCCCTTGTTTTCCGAATCAATGTGATCAGAAGCTGTTGATTCAACAGTAGGCAAATGTACAATATCTTAAGGGTTGGGATCGAAGGGGTTTGTCCACTCGTCTAGAAGGTCAGTGAGAGTTGTCACGTCTTTCTCATCTCTAAGTGTCCTTGGGCTTTGGAGGTCAGGGTGGCACTGATCTAGAATATCTTGATATCCTTGAATTTTTGCGCTGGAAAGAGTGAACTACTCACATTATCTAACATAACACTTTCTTGAATTAACTAAACTAGAAAAGGAGAGCCCATATGTTCGATTAGTCCGAAGAAAAACGGAAAGTAGCTCCACTAGGGCGATATATTTCATCCGAAAGGACAACATTGCTTCATTACTTCTAAGAAGATGTATCAAGTAGAGTGCATTAAACATGTTCATCTTGAAGTACAGAGTTATGGGATGTATAGTTCGTAATTATTGATGTTCATTTCCCAGGTAAATTGTATAATTGTTAATTGTATTTATTAGTAAAATCCGATGCACCGAGAGCTGTGGGTGCAAGGGGTATACCAAAGCAACAGCAGATGAGGAAGAGTGCAATTATAATGACTGATTACAGTGATTCTAGTGAAGAAGACTTATTTTAAGATTGTTCATAATATTATAGGCTATAAGGCATTTTATAGGCATTTTTATTTCTTAGTTGCTTACGTCCTGTGTTCATTTCAGAAAGTATTGTTAAAAGTCTCTGATACATACCTAAATTGTAATGCTTTTTTTCCTTTTTTAATTATTTCGACTATTTGAAGTTCCTTTAACGATTTCATCTTAAAAATCGAAGATAAAAGCCTTGACATTATATGATATGAGTTGGTAATTATTGATGTCCATTTCCCAGATAAATGATATAATATTGTTAATTGTATTTATGAGTAAGTGTTTAATAAGCCGGCGCGGTGGCTCATGCTGTAGCGCGTGAGCCTGGGATGCTTGCGGTCCTGAGTTCAAATCTCGGGGCCGGCGGATGTGTCATTCGTGGTGGACGAAGCCGTGCTTTAGGGGGTTTTTCTGGGGGTTCTCCCGTTTCCCCCTTTCATTCCACCAACACTCTTCACTTCATCTCACCTTTCCCCCTTTTCATCCTCATCCCGTTTCCACTTCTGGCATCGGGTTTGCTTCGGCAGTCAGAGCCCTTTGGGGGCCTCTCCCGTTCTCCCCGCTGCTTGTGGTCAAGAGGTTGTTGGTGGTGTGTGTCACCTGTCGGGGCTCCCGGTTGGAGGTACCGCAGGGGGTGGCATGGTACTAGGCTTGTTGGATGTAGGGGAGTTCCGTGGGGGCTCACGGGGGGCTTTGCGGATCCGGGGCGGCCTGTGGGCACGCAACTCATCCCATCCCGGAGGTAGGTACAATAAGTCGGTAACGGCTGCGGTGCTTAGGGGCGTTCCCACCCCGCCTCCCCGCCTTAAAGGGCACAAAATAGAATAGAATAATCATGTTAAAAATAGTGCACATTAGTAGGTAATGTAAATTTATCTAGTAATAATGCAATTACTGAGGCTGAAAATAAATAAAGCGCAGGATTTTACGCCAAGTCTCACTTCTCGCTAGGCTGCACCGAGTGCTCGGTCAACACGCTCAACCCCGCTCCGCCCGCTTTGAATCTGGATATCTCGGATTCTATTGATCCGATCTTCGATTTCATTTTTGCGTTTTAAAGGTGAGATGTGTTTCTACAACTTTTGTTTCAGACACTTTTTCGATATACCCAACGGTTAGATTAATAAACCGCAAAACGTAAATGTCGAAAAATCTATTTTTCCGAGTTTTAGAGTTTTGACCAATAAATATTTCTTTTTTGGCCACATACATGTGGAACAAACATGTAGCCAGAAGAATAACCTACATTTTGAAAAAACTAAATTCAAGATTGATGAACCCAGTCCCGAGATATTTGAACTTAAAGACTCACAGTCGTCCGCCATTTTGAATGGCCGCCATGTTTGAAAGCTACCTCCTCATGATGGCCCCCCCGACTTTTTTGCTCCACATGACCCCAGGAACGTGTGGTATAAGTTTCATTCAGTCCCCCCAAATTATAATGACATAGTCAATTTTGGGGGTCTGGCACATGGACTATTATGGGAAGACTGCCAACAATACTGTTGTCAAGTGAACTGTGATTAGGATTTGATAATTCAGTGTAAAAAGGGATTAAGTATTCTCAAAAACATTTAATTTTTGGCATTTAAAATCAAAATTTATCAAAATCCTTTCTTAGTGAGCACCTACATTATGAAACGAAGGTACTGTCAAAACTCCAAGTGTCTACCTGTTATAGTTTAGGCTCTACGTTAATTCTCTGTCAGTCGGTCAGTCAGTCAGGACGAAGCCTTTTACATGTATAGAGATGAACCAATTTTTATTTATATAAGCATTCATTAGCCACAGATTATTGTCTCTGTTGGACACTACATGAGAATATTATAGGAGAAAAATTCCTCCGGCACTGGGACTTGAACCCAGGACCTTTGGCTATTCGCGCCAATGCTCTACCAACTGAGCTAAGCCGGAGCTCAATTCACAGCGCCAGATGGAACTTCTCTCCTATGACTGAATGCCCTAATGGTCTACCTCACAGACAGACAAGTTATGTCATATGCAGTACTGTGAGGCACACTAAGTAGTGATTTTTGTGACCGGGCTCCCACTGTTATTGTACAGTTAACATTCAAGACAGATATATAAGCATTCATTAGCCACAGATTATTGTCTCTGTTGGACACTACATGAGAATATTTCTCCTATAATATTCTCATGTAGTGTCCAACAGAGACAATAATCTGTGGCTGATGAATGCTTATATATCTGTCTTGAATGTTAACTGTACAATAACAGTGGGAGCCCGGTCACAAAAATCACTACTTAGTGTGCCTCACAGTACTGCATATGACATAACTTGTCTGTCTGTGAGGTAGACCATTAGGGCATTCAGTCATAGGAGAGAAGTTCCATCTGGCGCTGTGAATTGAGCTCCGGCTTAGCTCAGTTGGTAGAGCATTGGCGCGAATAGCCAAAGGTCCTGGGTTCAAGTCCCAGTGCCGGAGGAATTTTTCTCCTATAATATTCTCAATTTTTATTTGTTTTACAATTTACAGCACACATATGTATAGCAAATAAGATGTGTAAAATACTACTGGAAATTTATTACCAAATGTATGTTATAGTGAGAGTATTATTAACACAAACTATCAGTTTATATTTAATTTTTAAAATTCAAATATAAGATTTGTAAATTAATTGATGAATTGTGATATTGTATTGGATGTTGCATTTATCCGACAAGCAGCGGAAGTTTATGAAAATAACAAAAGTAAAGAGGTTGATTAAATAATTCTTTTAAGGGGGCTCATACACCAAGAGACCATGCCCGAACAGGCATTGCAGTAAACGTTTAATATCTTCAACAATATTTGCGATAACAAAATGAAATTATGGACATTAGAAGTATACAGTACACTTGGGGCTTGAAATGTCCACAAAAATTATTATGTCACAAATATGGAGGTTGATATTAGAAAAATAATTTTTTTAATTTTTCAGCATGCGATAATGCCTAAGAAACACGATTTCTTGCAAAGGGCCAAGATGATTGGTGTAATCTTTTTTTTATTATTATTCACAGCTAACACTACAATCTAGAGGATAAACCATCAATGTATACTGTGGTATGCCTGATACAATTTTCAGGGATTTTAAAATTTCAACATCAAGTTATTACTAATTTTTTCATATCATGTTCACAAGTGAAATAATCTTGTGTTACAAATATATCAGATTATTTAGGTTTAACCTCTAGAATACACAAAAAACTATGTGTGAGCAAAATTTCATGCAATTTGGTCCATTACTTTAAGAGATATTGTGTTTTTTGTGTTGAAAATATTAAGTTACGGGAAGATGACTTTGAAAATTCAACATGTATTTCGACTTGCATATAAGCCACACCAACTTAACGCATTATCTCGAGTAAATGACCGAATTTAAATATAAAAATTATAAGGTATGTTCAGAAAGGTGTGTTCTTTAATATGAGAGTAAAAAAATCGAAATGTTGACACTAGTTGGTGTATGAGCCCTCTTAAATTCATATTTTCAAATATTTCGTAAATAATGCTACTGAAGTAATAACATTAATATATATATATATAATAGTCGTCCTTTATTTCTTTTATCCTGGCATCTTTAATAAAAGCCAGGACTTACTCGCATGGCTTATATTAATTGCCTTTATACAAATATTCATTTTACAATTATATATTAAGGACAAATTTTTCTATGTTTTAACAGTATTCTATGTTTTCTACATATCCTTTTATTAAGAAAGAAGAAAAATAATAAATAATATATTTATAAAAAAAATAATAACATTAATACTGTATAGTGCCATTATAAGCTAATGTGTGTGAGTGACGCACCTGTAAGTACCTTTAAATCCGCGTACACACTCGGCGAACGAAGGCCCACGAATAACAACCAATGCATTCGGGCGAATGTTGTTTGAGGTTCGGTTTCTCGTCCACACCAAACCAAGGGGTTGGGGTCAAGGGATTCTACATTATACTAGGAGAAGAGACCCAACGCCAATGTTTTTATGTTTACAGCCAGAAGTCCGAACCTAAACGAAGGCCAACGAATTCGTTGGCTCTTATTTGTCTCTCACATGGGATCCAAGGACGGGAAGGAGAAAAGTAGGACGACAGAAGACACGATGGGTAGATGAACTAAGGGCAACTTTCGACTACAACTGGACCACTACAGCTAAGGACAGAGGAAAATGGCAACTCCTAATCAAGACGGCAATACAGAGAAACAACACAAGATGACGACAACACAACTACAACGGAAAAAGGACCCAGTGCACCATTAAAAATGTAAGACTAAAGTCGCAGTTAAAAGTGTTTAGAAGCACAAATATGTCATAAGAGATAGACTAAATACTGAACCAGAAGCAACATTAAGGGCTTGTACGACGAACACCTGATATCATATTTATCTGCCAGATAGAAAACCTATCTGGAAGTTGGCCAAGAATTGCGTATTGTGATCTCCTGGCAAAATCTGTCTGGCAAGACAACTTCCAGATAAGCTAGCAGGAGGATGGAGTGGCTGACAAATTTCTAACTGCTAGTCAGGAAAGCTTGGTTGAAGCAAGATGGCAGCACGGCGAAGCGTTCTTGGCCACTTGAATTTTAGAACTGATGCCGGAAGATTTAATTTACACAAAAATGTCATTTTATGCTCACTTATGAATAAGATAGAACTGCACAAATCGATTAATGCACTTAAAACAATATGTTCTTGTGTAATTCAATTGTAGAAATACAAATCCGAGCTGCCTCACCTAGCGGGCGCCTACCGAACTACAACAAACACACTTCTTTGCTCAATCAGCTGAGGACCATTTTACAAAATTTTACTGCGTTCTTCCCGATAGCAGTTCAGCGGTGGTATTACACGACATCTTCTAGTTAAGCTATCTGGAAGTCACGTATCGGGAGGAATTGTCGGCAGGTGGTAATACAGGCCCTAAGAAGATCCCTCCCGGAACGGCTAGCCGGGATGACCACCTCTCTCAGGAGAGAGGCCCGTGCCCCACGGGGACTTTATGGGCTAATACTAATACTAATACTAATACTAATTTGTCTCCCGTACACACAGGCCCAACGAAGCGGTTCGTTGACATTCGTTGGCCTTCGTTCGCCGTGTGTGGGAATGGATAGAGGGGTAGTCGGTGGAAAGAGTTGTTCTGAGAGACCCGCCTATTCTTTCAGCCTCGACTTTATTAAGAGTGGAGACCAACGTGAATACAGACCCAAACTGCACACACATGGCATAAATTTTGGGTCACATTAAATGCATTACACAGTGCACAGGGTTTCTTGTTACATATAATTGTCAGACACTTCTTAAGTATATTAATATAACTTACATAAAACAAGAATCACCCTACAACAAAGGTTCTAAACTCACCGAGGGCTGTTTCAAATTTAATTATTTAAAGAGCTGTTTAATTACTGCATGCTAGAAACGCCACAATTTTTCAATGCACCTCTTAAATTTGGAATACCAGAGCTCCACAAGAAATACCACTACTGCTAATATAAAACCCATAAGCAGTAAATAGAAAGAGAATTTCATATGTGACAAACTGAAAACGAAATAGTCGCTTTCAGAAGAAGATTGAATATTATATTTCGTCATATTCCTTGAAGATTTCGAATCCTTCATATTGAAAATGAAATTGGTTCTGAATCTCTCTAGTAGTCCAGTGGCCTGAAACCAACGCAGGAGATCATTGATAGTTTGGAAATACACACTATTTGTAGGCATATGAAATATCCCTGTAGAAGATATAGTGAGATCTCTGACGGTACACAGTTTGTATCCCTGCATCACCACGACTTTGAACATTTCAGCTTGTAAGTCACTGGCGAATACACTGATATTTCCATATACAGCTGAGAAAAGAAATGCTGATTGACTCCTATCTAGGTCCCAAGAAGGAAATACATTTAACCTGGTGGATGAAGTCGAAAGTATGTGAATATTCTTTGAATTACAGAACTCACTGTAATTTTCCTGCACACACCATTGCCCAAGTGGATTGAATTCCCCAAAGAAATCAAGTTTACTCTTTTTGAACTCTTCAAGCGTATTGATCGGTTGAGTTTTACCAGGGTCTACTAAGTAAGTTGTGAACAAGGCCTGGAAAACTGTGCTTACTACAAGTGAATAGATTAACCAGGACAGGAAGAACACTCTAAGCCGTGTGTAACTCGGCATTCTAGCGATCGCCACAGACAGAAAGGCCGCCCACAGATTGCAGAACCCTGATGACGTATCATGAGAAACTAATCCAGTTACAACGTTGATTTCTGCCCAGTGTATACACCAGTCAGTGAATCCAGCTAACAGAAATGTTAAACTCATGATGATCCAAACCGGCAAAGTAAATACTTCATAAAACTTACCCTGTCTTGGATTCGAGTTTGGACAGGGAACAAACCATCTTATCTTTGTTTGTATGTGAGGTGCCGGAAAGGAACGATTATCCAAAAGGTATTTTGCTGAAATCATGTCTAGATACATGGAGCCATATCCTATATCACAATGAGGGATATCGTTTCTCTTATTACTTCTATCAGGAGTTACATTTAGGAAACTGAAGATCTGGCCCAAAATGTATTCTTCTACCTTCGTTTCTGTTGTTACAAAATTCTGAAATTTGCATACTAGGATCGGACATCCATTGAAATCTTTAGGTATTTTGTTAGGAAATAATGTTGCATTGTTTTGAAATCTTCCCACAGCATCCTCAATCCAGGTGTCTATAATCACTGGATGATTGTAGCTGCCACATATCTCCGGAAACCTGTATGGGAACCAAGTGTAGACATCTATGTGAGCATCAATCTTTTTTTTCCTTCGTTCAGGAACAAGAAATATGGTATCTGTCATAATATAACCTGATAATGAAAATGAAACATCTTTCAGAAGGTGAAACTTCCTTATGGCATCAAGGACAACTGTCACAATCTTCTTTTCACCTGGTAATCTTTCGCCGAGAAGCATAAACATCTGATCGTGATAACCAATGTGCCCAAATATATCGCTCTTTAAAGCCCAAATAAATGAAATACACTGCACTGCTTCAGGATATGACTTCGGCAAAAATGAGCTATAGTCCCGCACTTTACTAATTTGTAACACGATAAGCTGCCATTTCATGTCATCGCTGAGAGTTTCTGCCAAGGCATCGATGATTCGTTCATAGTTTCTCTTTTCTGGTTTATATGCAATTTGACGGCTAATTATCTTCGGCGCGTTCGCTTCATTTAACGAAGGAAATGTAATGTAGACAGGTCTGTCCGGTATGAAGTTCTTTGTTATGATATTCTTCAAAGAAAAAATAATATGGCGTTGTTCTGTTCGTAGGACGTCAGAATTTGCTGCAACCAGGATGAGAATTGATGCGAACACTGCCCACGTTACCTTCATGGTGAGGTGTACCTGTTGAAACGAGTATACCGGAGAATGTAACAATCATACGAGGGCCATTCAATAAATAAAGAGACAAATTGGTCTGAGGAAAAGACGGGTGGTAGTACTAGTTTTATACATCTAGGATTTTAAGTTGGCATTACTGGGATGAGTTCTAATCAGCTGATGGATCAACATTGCTCGGTTTATAACCTCAAAATGAAGTTTAACGATGTCGGGTATTCTTGAAAATTCCACATTGGTTGAATAACGTTCTGTGATTCGTTTTTTTTTTTTTTAATTTATTTCTGAAAGTGAAAAACTAGCTAATATATACTCTAGAATGACTGAAGTGTATAGTGAAATTTGTATGAACCGTGAACATTTTTGCAAGTGGGTAGAACAGTTCAAAAGTGGTAGAGAATCAGTGACTGACGAACACCGTTCTGGCCGGCCTGTTGAAGTTGCAACTTCCTCACTTGAAACTCGAATTTTTTGGTCCACTGAAGGAGGCTTTATGTGGGAAGAAGTTCCAGGATAACGAGGATGTCAAGAAATTTGTGGGAAATTGGCTCCGACACCAAGACAAAGAGTTCTTTGCAGCCGGTATAAAAAAGCTAGTAACTCTTTGGGACAAGTGCATAAATGTTGATGGGGATTATGTTGAAAAGTAGGAAAAGTCTTGTTTTGTAAAAATGAACTGTTTTTTCTCTAGGTCAGTTTGTCTCTTTAATTATAGAATGGCCCTCGTAGAATCATAAAGAAAACAAGTTGTGGCATTTACAACGAATAAAAATGGTTTAGCCAGTATTTAATTATATTCAGAGAATTCTCAAAATTTGATAGCTGAATAACGCAAATGAACAATATAACTGTACCGATATTCAGTCACTAAACTGTAAAATGTATTCGCTATTTAATCTTGACTTCGCGTCTGAACAGCACAGCTAACAAATAAGCAGTGTTCTGACCTCGCCCTGTTATGGATTTCTTGTGAAATAAACATTCCTAAGTGTGGCGATTATTTGGTGTAATTATGGAATAATTCACACCTGGTATCAACATTGTGGGTAAATTTCTTACAATATAAAGCCACTATGAGTATATATCCGGGAATTTATTTATCTAAAAAGATAAGGAAATATAAATAATATTGCTTACATTAAGCACCACCCGAATGATGACAGTTGAGAAATAACTATGAATAAATATGATTATTATACTAAAGGTTCAATAAAATAAAATCATTTACAAAAAAAGGAAGAAAATAAAATCAGGTAAACTGATATAACCAAGTGCCAGTATGTTTTTAATAAGTGATAAACGCAATTATGATAGGCCCATGCATAAAAGTTATTTTTGTAATAGATCTCCGAGTTAAACTCCAAAAACAAAATGTGCTGGCATTAATATTAATGAGGAAATAGACTACGATTCGCTGATATCTGTGTTTCAATTTAAAGCAGCCTGAAAGGTTATGAATGAATAAAAAGTCCATATGAAATCTATCTGTCAGGAATTACATTAGGTATATTGCTGCACAGAAACGAATATAAAAAATACTCACATTAAAATATAGCCTAATGTAAATATCGGTAGTCTACATAACCATAGAATACACAATATAATATCAATATTCAACGGTTAGTTGTTATAAATCGCTGATTTACATTATTTAAATTATTATTTAGCCCTCAGTGACATCGTTATGAAGAAACAAATCAATCATGGTTGCTAACAATATCAATATACGATTGGCAATTTGTTACGTTTTTTAATATATTGAGGGCCATGAAAGAGTATTCATTACAAAATTAATATTGATATACTAGTTATTTCGGTACCGGCCAACCGATTTGGCCCTAATTCAATAGGCTTGTAAACAAGAACGTCATAAATTCGTATACCAAGTTTCATGAAAATCCGATAAAGCGTATTTGAGTTATCGCGCCTTTAAAATAGACACTAAATTGGGTTTTACTGCGCTACCGGTCAACCGATTTGGTCCATTATCAATAGGGTTCTTCCCATGAACATTATAAATGTATATACCAAGTTTCATTAAAATCCGATTAAGCGTATTTGAGTTATCGCACGTACAGACACACGGACGGACGGACGGACAGACAGACAGACGGACAGACATTTTCCCTCCCCACACACAATCTCATAAAGTACCATACTGGCACTTAATAAAGAACACTAAAAATGAGAAGGGTCCTGAATTCAAAGTTCTTCTACATTCATTATTGTAAGAATGTGTATAAAAATTATTTCCTTATTGGGCCGCGACCTGTCGGGAGAGGAATTAAATATGGATCACAACACATACATACTTTCTTGACCAGATAAGGACATGGAGTGCCTCCCGGACGAGTGATCAGCCCAATGCCGGGGCCACCTCCAAGACAACACAAAAACACACAAACACCATTCACACACACACACTCACTCCGAACAAGGCGAGGATGGGATGAAGATGATAATGACGGCCAGATGATATCTGGGGACTACAAGGGCCTAAACTGACCCGACATTTGTCTCACAGGTGAGGAAGAACCCCAGAAAAAAAACCCACCCAGATAACTTGTCCCGACCAGGAATCGAACCCGGGCCCGCTGCGTGACAGGAGCGAACTCATCCCCTGTATGTATTAAAGTGAAACTATTAAAAAGTCCAAAAATGGAAAAGTCTAAAATACAACTATTTTAATGTGTTTAAAAATCTATTACAGAGTTTATAAAAACCTAAAAATCCGGGCCCTACTTATTACCCTCTTACTAGCCCATCAAGTGCTTAACACTTTTTTTAACCTACAAAGAAGTATAGCTATTTATGTATCAAGTACGCAAAATAACACTTTAGCGGACGAATCTAGTATAGCGGCCGAGGCGAAAGCCGAGGCTGAAATACTGGATGAGTCCGCTAAAGTTTTTGCGTACGTGGTGCATACAATATTTTTTAGTAAAAGTTCTATAAATTACATGAAATAAAACAAAAAATACCGTATAATTAATTATAATGAAAGGCAGTCAGTCATTTCTTTAAGTTATATTGTCATGGCCATCTAGATCATAAAACAACAATGACCGTACGTAGCAATAACAAATGTGGAGTATAGATGCATAATATATGAGTCCCTTGTTTGTAAACAATATTGCATACCAACTAGTATTTATGAAAAGCTTTTGAAAATATAAATGATAATACCGAGGAAATTTCAATCCAAGCCAGAAACATTGAATTGGAGCTGCTACCAGCAACTTCACGGCAGAAATAGGCTATGAGAAGGGATATATTACGGCATTTAAATGCTGTTCGTCCATGCTAAGGAATGTTTTTCAAGTGAACCAAAATGTGAAAAGTTGTTGGCTTATGTGATGTCATGTGATGAAGTGGGCTACCGTGTTTTGCGAAAAATCCTGGTAAAGTTTCTGATTATCATAAAGAAACGTGTTGGCTTAAATTTGTTGTTTTATAACCAATTATATGCGTAAATCCATGTTAAAGTTGGTGTGACTGGTCAATGCCGTCTGGGTTTTGTTTATAGATTGCCATGACGACTTTAAAGGACAAGGCCGCTAAAATTGCATTTTGAATGCAGTTTGAATGCACTTTTATGCAATTTTAGCGGACTTGTCCTTTAAAGTGCAGCTTTTCGGCGTGTTACCAGTCCGATAAGCAGCTGTTTTAGAGAGCGTGTACTAAAAAATCATTTATGAATTCATGCAACGAGATCTCGCAATCTTATCGTGCTCGTGATCATTATATTAGCAATATACCTTGGTGGTATTTGTTGCACATTGTAATATCATTATTGTAACAATCTGGTCACGCAACGCTCGACCTTGACAAGTATTCACTTCTACTCCACATTCCTGATCACGTTTTTATTTCTTGCAGAATAAAATACATTTTATAAACCACAATACTGTAATTTCCTTTAATCTGAGGCACGAATCTAAACGAAACAGTTTATTCCTATTTTGTCTCTAAATATCCAGTAATAGTTGCAGATTATACAGGGTGTTACAAAAGGCAGGCCTGGACTTTGGCGAAACATTCCTTTCATATAGAGAGTGAAATGATGTTATACGAATATAGGTCCGAAGATGCTTTGTCTACACATGCACCACATAGTATGAGGACTGTCCATAAAGTAAGATTCCGTGGGACTGTTTACAGAAACAAAACACAATTTCATGGAAATGTCTATTGTAACAGGTACAGCAAGTGTTCAGCTATTTTTAAACATATTCGCCACCTGAATTGATACCTTTCCATTCCGTGGGACCAACTTTTGAATACCTGTGTCGGAGAAGTCTGCCGCCTGAGATTTGAACCATTGTGTGGCAACCATGTCCGCCTCTTTGTCATTCTCTGTCATTTCTTGAGATGTAGGAAAAGATGGAAATCAATGAGAGCGAGATCCGGGCTGCAGGGTGGATTTTTATACACCTCCCAGCAACAGCGTTAGAAACCGATTGACTGACCACTTCACTACTGCGAATCAGCTCATCCCAGTTTCTACCAGATTATGAACAACTTTTAGAAGCTCAGTCACAGTTTCATCTGTCACATACGCCTTCATACTCTTCTAAAGAAAAATCAATTTTGTAACTTATTTTCTAAGATTTTTACTATTGTAGCATATAATACAAGTTGTGTGTGATGTAAAAATAAAAAGTAAAGTTTATCACATATAAAAATATGTTTTGTTAATTTTTTTATTTCGGTCCGTCTAGATAATTTTTTATTTTATCTGGCCCTCCCCTTAAAAAGTTTTTCCATGTCTGGATTAGGCCTACCTGTGAGGAATCATATCTAATTCTTCAGAATGCAACAGAACTCAATGATTAGGCTATATTGGACGATTTCCTATAACAATTCTTCTCTTAGAACAGTAAAGTGTAAAGTGTTCCCTATTACAGGCCATGGAGTCCCAGAGGGTTCCAGGAGGTTGAGGCTCCCAGATTTTTAGACATTGGTATATGAAGGTGGTAAGGTTGTCAGCCTTACACACCGGCCGCCTTTACCCATAGGATTGCTCCTGGTACTCATTTCTGTAAGAGGCTGAGTCGACCCCAGGGCCACAGTGCCACCAGAAGGATTAGGCCAATTGAAAAACTCGAACGACCTCATCGGGGATCGAACCTGCGACCTTCCGGTTTGTAGCGCAGCGCCTCAACCACTACGCTACGGCGTACCCCCCTTCTCTTAGAACAAGTAAGTACAATTAGTTTAAGCAGGTTGTTAGCATATGGAATCCTAATCTAGATCGCTTAAGTGCCCAAGAGCAAGTCATTATGCACCGCTGTGATTCTACTTAGCGATACAGCCGGTGTTAATTAGCTCTCACCTGATAACACCACTTCACTCACAGAATGCATCTCACTCACATAGCAGTTGTCTCGCTTCTCAGAATTAAAATTAAAATGCTTCTTCTAAATTTAACATTTTGATGATGTGTAGGGGGTCCATGAACCTCCAAATTTTAAAGTTAATTACAAACAACTCAGTTCTGTGTAATGTTTAATTTAACTTACAAGTTGAGCACGTTGATAAAAAGTAATTATATTCTTACGGTTTGTACACCTTTCTTTCTTGCTTTCTTTCAGTTCTAATTGGTTTACATCTCCTTTCTTTGGCCATGCAAGTTAATGCCCGTACAGTAGTGGACAAATATAATTACCGTATATTTCCGCAGATAAGACGACCTTCAGATAAGTTTTACTTATTTTACTTTTTATTTAATAATAATAATAACGAACATTACAGGTAGAAAACCCAATAACAATGTACATGCCAAAAATACAATTCATACATACAAAATAATAAAAGCAAAAGACACAAAAGATAAGTATACACAAAAGATACATTACTGCAATTTAATAAAAAGAAAAAGAAATTCCTAGCCACTTCTGGGTTCCAGCAGTTGCCAGGTTTCTTCTCTAAACAGAGCCTTTGAGAATAAAAAGCATTTAGGATAAGAAAGAATTGATGAAACAGAAGAAATAATTTGTTTCTTCTTTATTCTCTTCTTCTCTTCCTTTCCCGTCTCCTTCCTTTTTTCCTCTTACCTCTGCTTCACCCTACCTACCTATTTGAGACCTATTCCTAATAGTAAATTTCGGATTTTGGATTCGAACCCGGGACCCCTAGCATTATAGCTAGGAGTCTTGACCACTACGCTACGAGTGAATGTGAGCACTGAATGAAGCTTTCGTATATTAGAGTTATGTTAGGGGGATTTCATGAGTTTTAACGCAAGAATCGGTTTTTATAAGTAGTGTTGGTACAAGGGAATTTTCCTGCATCAATTAAGCCACATTTTATGTTATAATACGGCGTTTTTTATAATTATGAAATATTATGTATGGTACAAGGGTATTTTTTGTATTGTGAAATAGCCTATTTTGTTGGAAGGGTCGTTTTTATAATTGTGGAATATTATGTGGAGGTGCAAGGGGCTTTCTTTATTGTGAAATATTAGGTGACATATCAATTGCAATTATGCATTACTGGCGTTGAGCAACGGCTACAGGCATGAATAAGGTATGCGGAGCAGGCGGCACGCGGGAAAGCAGCCAGTCGGGGAAGTGGCCAGGCGAGTGGCGAATGGAAAGGAGAGCAGGGTGAGTCGCAAAGTACTAACTTGCCGGCGTTTGTAGTTTCATTTTCGAAATTCGCGTTATTTCGCGGCTTACAATTGACCGCAAATGGCACCTAACATCTTAATATGTCAAGTTAATATAACCTTGACATCATAATAGGCCTATGTATAATTTTATAATGGTTTTAATTTAGATAAATTCCACTTTAATTTTTATTTGTATCTGTCCTATAAGACGACCCTGGGTTTTGGGTGCTTTTTTTGTTTAAATTAACTTTCGTCTTATCTGCAGAAATATACGGTATGCATCTCATAACGATTTCAACTCTTCGCAGAGCCTCCTCCGAAGACAACTCCAATATGTAACAAGAATGAACAAGAAATATTCGAGGCTGGTGTTACGTAAAATCACGGAGGAAAGAAAACACGGAGACGCCGTGCTTGCGGTGTTGTATGGGAAACAGATGAAGCCAATGACCACGCCCCCTTACAGTACCAAAAGGGAGGCTTGCTATATAAAATAGCACACAAATACTCCGAAGTTTCACTGGTTATAACAACGTAACGGTAGGGAAAATATGTAACATCCCAATTTCATATATTAACCACATACTCTGACATCATAATAATCCCGGTAGTAAGCATTAACCTATCTCAGAAGAGCCAAAATGTAACTTTCAAATGAGCAACTTTACATGTGCGAGTATAAATAATTAGTCAGAAAATAAATAAGTGACCGTGCGACTATGATAATTCAGAACGAGAAAAATATTCTGGACAGTTATATATCTACACCATGTGGTTATTGACTCTATTAAACGCAATAAATGACAACTAATATAAATATTGGAAATCTAAAGCAATAAATTACTTAGTATTACTAATAATTCAGATAAATGCATTTCATTTGATTAATTACAAGTAGCCTAAGGCAGTTATAAAGAAAATACATCAATAATTAGCAGCCTAATGTAAAATACAAGTAAATTATGCTTAGCAATTATACCCATATTCATTCATCCCACAAATCGACTATTTTCAGTACCTAAATTTTACAAAATTATCAATTTTTAAGGTAAGTTCATAGAATAGTGCACAACATGCACTCATTTTCACTTCTGAATTGTTCAAAACATAGGTGAGCAACTGAGGGGAAACGTTTTAGTTCCCATCCCTTGCTGTGACGTAAGAAACCTGTTCTTCATGTTCAGTGTCACGTCGAAACTGCTTTATGCTGACGTCAAGGGTTACTGTAGCGGGAGAAATTCCCCTACCGCACAGTGACACGATGTGCCACAGTTGCGCACCCATGGTTCAAAACAAAGAAACAAAGGCGAGTAACCACGCTATCCGTGCACGCTATAAACATATAAACACAGTGACACGCCCCCTTACAGTACCAAACGCTCGGACAGTTGGCTTCACGCTTGCGGTCTCAGTGCATCTCCGTGTTTTCTTTCCTCCGTGAGTAAAATTCAAGCTGGCAATCGTCTTTGTGAGCGGAGGAATACACATCATGGTAACTCGAATGGATTGGATCGTTGATTCATAGTAGCCTATGCCGTGATCTCAGAGCTGTTAGTTTTGTTTTTATATAACAAAACACAAAAGCAATTATTATTTGTATAATCCGTTATATAACAAAACACAAAAGCAATTATTAAGTGCCAGTATGGTACATTATGAGATTGTGTGGGGGAAGAAAAATGTCTGTCTGTCCGTCCGTCCGTCCGTCCGTCCGTGTGTCTGTACGCGCTCTAACTCAAATACGCTTTATCGGATTTTAATGAAACTTGGTATACACGTTTATAATGTCCATGGGAAGAACCCTATTGAAATTGGACCAAATCGGTTCACCGGTACCGGAGTAAAACCCAATTTAGTGTATATTTTAAAGGCGCCATAACTCACTTACGCTTTATCGGATTTTCATGAGACTTGGAATACCTATTTATAATGTCCATGGGAAGATGTCTGTTGATATTGGACCAAATCGGTTGGCCGGTACCGGAATAATACCCAATTTAGTGCCCTTTTATGGTATCATATAAGAAAAGGCGCGGTAACTCAAATACGCTTTATCGGATTTTCATGAAACTTCGTATACTTATTTATAACAATCATGGCAATAAGCCTATTGAATTTGGACCTAATCGGTTGTCCAGTACCGAAATAAAGAGTAATTATCAGTCAAATTTATTATAATATTTTGGTTCATTTCGAAGCATTTTGATTGGCTCGCGGCCAACCAATCAGCGGGCGAGTCCCGTAACTAAGGTAAATAAAGGGGAATTCTGGAACAAGCCTTCAATTCCTGTCGAAACCTTCTTTAGTAAAGGAGGGTAAAAAGAAGGCACCTTCTTCAAATGCAAAATCAAATTCTCGGTTCTTTCTTATAGCGTCATCAATTAATGACAGCTTATGAAGCTTCCTTCAGTTGCCATGGACAGTGGACATCTACATGAAAAACAAATGTTCCCATATGTACGATTATAGATGAAATGCTGTTGTATAATGACTAAGTATTTTGCTAAAATTGATTACAATTAGATTAAAGCATTGAATTTTACTTCAGCCTATGTCAGATTTATAATCCCTGACCTCTTAATAAATAAAAACATTAACTTCTGAGAATTTTCATAAGTTGGTACGCTGCTTTAGTGAGGGCCAAATTCGCATTTATGACTCGAATATCGCGAATATTATGTTACCAAGGAATGAAATTATTCTATATTGTAACATAAGAAAACTAGAAGGCTCGAAATATAGCCTAATTTCGAAATACGGTGATTTTTGTTTTCTGTGAGTTACGACGAGATAGTATTCTTTGGTATTGGACACTCAAAAGTCGCAGTGTGGTTTGGTCTTGGGGTAAGATGCTTGTCTAGTAATCAAGAGATATCACGTTCGAGTCCACCCTGAAGCAAAATGTTTACTTCCTCTGCCCGTACCATAGGTACTATAGGTAGAGGAAGTATTGTTTTCGACCCTAAAATTCGAAGTTGAGTTTTTAGCATATATACACGTTTCAAGGCCCCCTGAATCCAAAAATACTATTTTTGGAAACATGTCTGTGTGTGTGTCTGTGTGTGTGTCTGTCTGTGTGTCTGTCTGTGTGGAAGTTTGTGAATAGGCTAGCTCCGAAACGGAAAATCGTATGAAAACAAAATTTCGTATTTGGGTCAGGTACCTTCTGAAGATGTGATTCGAAGATTGGCGACAAATTTCTCTTATTTTTAAGGGGACTTTACATGAAGAAATTTTCGTTTTTCGCGATTTTCTCGAAAACGGCTCTAACGATTTTCTTTAAAATTTGCACATGTGTTCCTTTTACTGAGAGCTAAAACTTTTATTTGAAACTTTTTTTAGAAAAAATTCTCTGAGGGTAGTTACAAGTCACCCACTGTTCACCCACTGTTTGTAGAAATTTTGTCTTGCGTGATGAACAACTGAATACTCGCTCTTTCACGGCCTCTTATTCTATATAAGAATGTGAAGTGAGAAAGATGTATTGTTGGCCATGCATAGAGTAAAGAAGTATCTGAGGGAAATATTCGATAAATTTCGGAAATTATATTTTACGGCGGAAAGTTCAATTAACGTCTGCAGTCACTTGTTCTTTTTTTTTTAAGTTTGTTATATAGCATGCGCTTTTAATCGCATCATTGAAAGAAGAGGTATTTATAGAACAATTAGCGTAAAATTGTGTCTTGCGATTCTGTAAAAGGATATGTGAATACTGCTAACTTTTATTTGGGCAGAGGAAGTTATGTGACTTTCACATCAGATTTTTTTTTTATTATTATCAATTGTGTTAAATTGAGCCTATTCCATTCTTGTGTCCTATTTTGTCAATGTGCTTAAATAAGTATTACATTTTTCTTTTTAAAAACTGGGAATTCATTGTCTTTCATTGACCTACATCATTCCTAAATAATAACATAAGCCTATAAATGTTATTTTACGAACAGAAACTAGCTTTAAAATTATTGCGTTGCGTTAAAATTGCATAAGCCTATACTCAGAACAAAACTGCATACCGCTAGGTGGAACTATCCTCTTCTTATTGGCTTACTGTACTATTTCACTGTCAATGCATTTTGTAAAATGTTTACATATTTTAAGAATTAGTATATGAGTGTATACCAATATGAATTAAGGTTAAGAATCAAACTTTAGACATTTGTTCTTCCGTAACCCCTGCTTAATGAATCGATCTGGAGTTTAACTCGGAGATCTATTTAAAAAATAAAAAAATAAAAAAATAAATAAAACAACTTATTTTAGTATATCATAACTGCAATTATTACTGATTAAAAAAGCATACTGGCACTTTGTTATATCAGTTTACCTGATTTTATTATTTGTATAATCCGTTACATTTTTATTCATGGACTAGGCTAGTCTAATAAATCCAACTCGAATTTGCGAGTTACATCAGATCAATTCGCTCACGAATCTATCGATATACTCGTAAATTCTCGTTGCATTATATTCTCACCGCAAAAGAGCTCATTCAAAGAAGCACCGAGTTGTACAGTGGTATTAATCAGACATGGCAGTCCAAGCATGGATGCGCAGTAGATGCAGACGAGTCCAACAAACATTCATACTGCATGGAGGGGTGTATGGATCAGTTGTGTCGTTGCTTTCAGTGCGGTAAGATCGTATAATGCAGTGAAGAAACAAGAGACCTTGTTACAATCGCTTCTCCTCTCCCGCTAGAACAGTTCAACATTCTTACCCCTCCCCATGATTCCTCCTACATGCGTCACTTCTCTCACGCGCATCTGACTGCCACGTCTGATTAATACCACTGTACCACTGTACTGCACTACATTTGCACGCGTCATTGGTAAATGCTACTCGGAACTGCAAATGTTTTCTTTACGGGACGGCACTTCCGAGGCCCTACTCACTTGTTCCATGACAGTTCAGTTGTTATTCCTACCGTACATATTAATATTGTGGCCGACTAGTCAGGGCTATGGAATTCACGATTGTAAATATAAAGGATCAGATTATAATAGAAAGCCACTTCATCCTCCTTGAAACATTTGATGCTCAGTGGAGAAAAATACTTTGCTGTTGGCGGAAGGAATACTGATTTTGTAAACCACGTGCTTTCCATGTGCTTCTACTGCTACGTGTATTCACTATAAAACACATCCTCCCTTTCTATCCTGCGAGAGATTTCTATGGACATGTTCCAACTGAAATGGAACAGAATCTGAACACCCTTGTTTCATGTGAAATGTGATAGTAATGTCTTATAGGCTATTTTTAGGGCAATATAGGATAAGAATTAGATTACTGGTGAGTTGAAGCAGGTTATGAACGGCTAAGTGGAGGGATTTTATTCTCCCAAGAATGTTTTATCATAACAGGTAGAGCAATAAAATAAGTAAGATACCAGTTGCTCAACTAAAATATATTTCGTGATCTGTCGGCCATTCGGTGTCTCTACACCATCACCAGGCTGGCTTGAAGCTCCAATAATTAAAATAAAAACTGCATTTTGTCGCCTTTATAAAATAAGATAAAATTTTCAAATTCTCATAAAATCGCAAATTAATACACTGAAAACTCAGTGATTTAAAATAAATTATGATAATTTTAATACGTTTAAGTTGCAATATTAATGTTTCAATTAAATTATTTATTCTATAAGGAATCTGTCAGAATTTAGCGTTTTACCTTTTTAACATTTTCATGTTATTTTTATATTTTGTTTGTTATGTTTGAGCTTATACAGACAAAAATGACCACATCAAGTTTGTAGTTAAGTAAATATCGCAGTGTTCTTCAAGAAGACACGATAATATTATGAAGTGTTTGAAGAGGTGGTATGCCATTTGAACCGCGACTTTTGACTTTTTGGTGCTCCCCACCATCCGTCAAGATACAACGAAATGAAATGAGCAAGCATGTCATTATTTTCCATTAATATTTCAAAGTCTTATTAAGGACTACAAGAAAAGGATCGTTTTAATTAAAAATGGGCTTGAAGAAAAAAAAAATTACAGTCTAGGTCTATGTAGTGATTATATCAGAATGAAGAATATCTCTTTACCTTGAAACTTGTGAAGGAACCGGCGTGGAATACTTAATTACCATATGACACAGCTTTGTTACGAATAATGACATATTATTGTTATTATTAATTCAGTGACGTAGATGCAATCATTTTTTGTCTCGAAGCTCAAACACTTGATGACATGCCTACCTTGAAACGCGCTTTGTGTATGCAGTCCAGGAAGGGACAAAAACAAGGCATCTCTTTCTGATAATGTGGTGTAGAGACACCTGTGATGAGCAGTAATAACTAAATGACTATGATGATCAGAAGCAAAAAAAGACTCGAGTTGAATAAGAATCGATTATTCCTGCCTAAATGACAGTCTGATCTCATTAAACACAGCCGCTGTGTAGCCTATGAAAAGAATCATCACAAGCACTAGAAGAATGGAGAAAGAATGTCAGAGAGATTGTTACAAGGGTGAGTCCGAAAATAAGTTTTCCTTGGGGACTGTGTACAGAGGGTGGATGAAAGACAAAAAATATGAGACATTAAAGATTAGATGTACCTTTATTGTTCCACATAATTACCACGTACATTGAGACATTTGTCATACCGATTTACAAGCTTCAAAAAGCCCTCCAGGAAAAAATCAGGGCTCTGCGCTCCCAACCAAGAGTTGCAATATGGTTTTGCGTTGCCGTCGCCGAGTGTGGTCTCGCGTTGTCATCCAACAACAGAACGCCAGATTGGAGAAGGGCAGGCCGCTATTTCCGAATCGCCTCCTTCAGTTTCGACAGGGTGTGACAGTACCGCGTAGGTTCCATCCTCCAAAAAGTCCAGCAACAAAACCCCTTCGGCGTCTCATACCTGCAGAGGGTGTTGTTTTGAACTTCTTTCGGACAGGTGATGACGGATGTTTCCACTCTATAGATGCTGCCTTCGATTCGGGTGTGAAATGGTGGACCCACGTTTCATCCCCCGTCACAATTCGAAACAGAAAGCCATTGTCATCACGATGGTAAATGGATGTCTTTCGCGTTCAACCGATGTCTTGTTTCTCCCAGCTTTTCGAATTCGTGGAGAAAAATAGAGGGGAAACTTATTTTCGGACTCCCCCTCTGTCAATTTTAGAGGGAAACTGTTAGAAATCCTGAAACGTTTAAAATAAAGGATTTTATTTTTATTCATTTGAATTGCTTCTTTACATATTAATAATTTTGTGTGTTTTTTATTAATGGTTTAACTTATTCGTTCGTTAACATTTATTCATTCATTATTGGCCTTTATCATAAACTAGCAGGTGCCCGCGACTTCGCCCACGATAAATAATTGGAAGATTAAAATTTAACATCAAAATAATTAAAACATTATATTTATTAAAAATTACACGCACCGAGCGAGGTGGCCGAGAAGGTAACGTCTTGGATTCGCTTGCGGGTGGTCCCAGTTTCAAATCCCGTTGCCGGCTAATTTGACATGGGTTTTTTCATGGTTTCCCTAGTTGTACAGGTGAAAGCCGAATTGGATATTTACATAGTCCTACTATGAATCATCCTCACCATTTCATCCTGTATCATATCCAATATAAGTTTAAATGTACTCCATTAGAATACATCGACAATAGAAACAATTGACCAGCAATAGTTCCAGGGCCAACCCTACTGTATAGACACAGATCCTGAACTCTTGATATAGCCTCGAAGCTAAAAGGAGTAAAAACACAGCTGAAATAGGCTAATGATAATAAAAAAAAAACTTACACGCAAATCATTCATAAACTAAACGACTAATAATAATTATTATGAAACAGATAAAAATCCGCCTTTGGAGTGCATTCCACGAGTAGAAAGGGCCTCTCTTGTATTTGACATTATAAACAAATGAATCGACTAGAGTGAGCTCACAGAATCGAAACGATCGATAATTCCATTGAAAAAATCGTTATGCTTTTATTTCTAAGTTATGAGAAAAAAAGCAAAGTCAGTTGCAATTGATTTGACAATTGAAATTTATTACCGAAAACTGATGCTTCGATAGCGCAAAAAATTCGCGTTTTTTTGCCAGTTTATCACTCGTAAATCGCAAACAAAATCTAAAAATATAAATTTTGTTTCAAGGTGCAATCGCCCACCCTTCAGTTCATCTATGTTTACAATTTCAGATCTGTGCGTACAGTAGAGTAGGATTACTCCCACAACGTCTCTGGCCTTGAAGACTAACCCAGCCAGCGAGCTTCTCGTTACGTCTCGTTACCAAGATGCGCGGATTCGCTGCGCGTAAGATCAGTGACCTACTGCTATGCAGAGAGTAAAGATCATGCTCCACGTTGCCAGTGGTAGAAAATACTGTAATAGTTGAGTGGAGGGATAATGCCGCATAGACAGAGACAGACAACACGTGGAGTGGGATAGCCAATCAGGGTGCAGCTACTTCCCCTAGCCAGGAACTCTACGAGCGGTGAGACTCGCTCCTAAGGTATATAGGCTACGTAAAAACCCAGAGACGTTGTGGAGGTAATCCTACTCTAGATTTCGCTAGGCATCGCGCATAGACAGACAGGCAAACACTTCCTCTTATTATTGTAGATAATTCATAAATTTCTATAGATCTGAATTTAACAGCCTGTATGTAGTGTCACCTGCAGGTCCCGATTTAAGAAGAGACGTCAATTAATCACGAAATGAACTGAGAAAGTTGTTTTCATCGCAGTAGGCTATAGGAAATCTCTAACCAATGCATGATTTACTTCAATCCTTTTTATTTTATTATAAATTCCGGTACATGAACGGATGTGGGATGTCAGTTCATTACAAATGCATGACTTTCGTCCTTTGTCTAGCTTTATCTAATATCTTCACTTCAGATTTTAAATTCATTCATAACCTGGATCAACATTTATTTATACTAAACTCATCCCTGTATAATTTCACGACCCCAATCTAAACTCAATTTCCTGTTATGCAATGTGTATCTCATCCAATCTGCCCCCTAATAAAGATGAGTACTATAACCTTGATATAGTTTTCCAAACCCATATTAATACTAATCAATTTGTATTGTAGTTCTTTTCACGATGCATGAAGTCTTCCCCCATAACTCGGTCACCATTCACACTTCATTTGAATCATGTATTTGTGCAGACCATAGAGCCTTCTCGAGAAATCCCGATCTAGGTCTATCCGGTATCCCGTGGCTCGTCAGAAAAACGTATTACTGAATAGGTTCATTTTATAATTATTATAATTTGTTAACTTAGGCTATGTTCATTTCTCTTTTTTGCTAGTAGGTATTTCATAATATTATAAGATGGTAAGGGTGATATTGTTAATTCGTAATCTGGAAATAATATAATTGTCTTTACTTGTTTGTTGCATTTTATGAGCGTCATTCATTATTATGTTATCATACATTGACTGTTATAGACTAGCAGTCTTACTAATAATCCAGTTGTAACATTTATACCAGGAATAATACACAGCTGAGGAGAAAAACGTACTAATAATTCTTGCATAAGGCTGAATGTGTGCAACGCTTTACACAGCCTGGCTCCCTTGTATAAACTAGACGTAAATAATCAAGATGGCCGATATCCGTAACAGCCGGTCGTTTCGTAGATGTCTGAGATTGAATTTTAAGGCTATGCATATTCTGAGCTGCTTTTTTGGAATTATAAACATTGTTCCTTGTTTGCGGGACATATTTCCATACTTGTACCCACGATTACAGCTTTCTGAAAACAATATAATGAAATACTGAAACTAGATTTCATCTCGGCAGACGACGTGTTGCTGTTTGTTCACGGCTCCGACAGTTGGCGCTCAGCAGTCCTTCATAGCTAGGGGCTAGTAAGGTCACGACTAGAGTGACGTGTTTGATGACGTTTCACGTACAAGCCCGGTGTAAACCTTGGCAGTTATACTGCGTTTATTGTTAATACGGCTTATGTAGAACTTGCGCGGAGAACAACCAAACAACCGTTCAACGCAGATATAAGCAGCTTTTATTAGTAAGGTTGTAGATATAGAAATAGGCCTACACACTGATTTGTTTTCTAAGAGATTTAAGGGATACTCTCCTTTTTGACCTGATGGAACATTTCCGGCCTTACCCATATAATTAAAATGAAAATGGAATCGCACAAAATGCATTAGGTTATATGAATTTAAGTCCTCGGAGGTGGATTCAGTCCGTACATATCAATTCTACCCGTACTCTGCAATTTAGTCTATGATAAGCTTACAGGTTTTCTTGCATCTTTCACCAGAAGACGCTAAATTCACAATGAAAAGTAACCATACCTCTATTTTCGAGTGTTGGGGCCTGACAAGTTTCCGACCAACCTCGGAACTACTGTAGGATATTGCTGATCATCTGACATGTATATAAGCGGAGTCATTTTCACAAGGGTACATGAAATTGTACATGAAAAGGGTACATGAAGAAACACTGCAGAATAGTAATAGACAGAATGTCATGTGCAGCAGCATTAATGAAAATAAATGCAATTAGAAGCAAAGAGAAAAGGGATACAACAAACTCTTGAGCACGTGCTAATGTTGAATGAATAACATCGGCAACGTAGGGTAAGGTGGTACATTTTCGAACATGGTACAATTCTGAACGGACTAAGATTTTTATCCATTTTGGGGTTTCAAATGTTAGCCAACCTCTTTTTAAAAATATAGCGTCCATACTGATTGTTTTGTTGATCTGTATCCGCGAGAATGATGTTTTAAGTTGACTCATTCGGCCATAAAATATTATTTTCCAATCGAAGGTAAGAACTCCATGCTGGAAAAATGGCACGTTATAAAATTGCTTATAATCCCACGTTGTGTTACTGGAATACATTGTTGAGGACCAATTTTTAACTCATACCAACAAATAGCGTAGTCTTTAATACGTAAGTCATTGGCACAACAATGGTCATTCGTGAGCGGAATTTGCAACTATGTATAATTTACAAAAACTAGCTCGAGGTACAAATACGAACGGATTTTAGGTACAATTTCGAACAGTACTTTAACCCTCGATCGCTTGCATGGAAAAGCTGTTTTGCTATCACAGCATTCTGCATGTTTATTATTATTAACTGTGCCAGTCAAATATTTAAAGGATGGCATCACACAGCTTTCAACAGTGGTATTATTTCAACGAAGATTTATGAACTGCGCTTCCTCCGGATTGCTATTACATCTCAGCGATTATGCAATACAGAATAACAAACAGAAATCGTTCTGGAGTTGTTAAGTATTTTTTATTATTGCTCTTGATGTTATGACAGACCCGCCTGCATGGTCTAGTGGTTGCTGACTACGGACCCGCAAGTCTGGGTTCGATCCCCGTTACCTCCTCGAATTTTTCTGAGGTAGGGCGATTTGGAACGGGGTGCATTCAGCCTCCTGACACCAACCGAAGAGCTAATTCATAAAGAAGTAGCGGCTCCAGTTCAGTAAGCCATCAATAACTGACGTAGGAGTCGGCATGATGACCACATGCCCCAAACCTGTCATCTGCCTATTCAAAACGTGACAGTTCATTATTACGCTCATATTATTGATAAATAATAATAATAAAATATAATATTTGGAAGAAAGCAATTCGTTCGTTGAAAATGCCACTGTTCGAAATAGTACCCACTGGTGTTTAGAATTGTACCTACTGTGGTACATTTTCGAACGATATTCTGGAAATGAAAGATTGATTGCCATGACCAATTTTACAGCTGTTTGACTTTCATATTTTTTTGAAGGGTCAACTACATTGCCAACTTTGTGAATACGATACAGTTGAACTTGTCTTAAGTTTACTGTGTTCATAAAATAAGAATATTTGTTAAGTGTTCGAAAATGTACCACCTTACCCTAGTCATGATTACCATTGCAACGGTGTTGTAGTGCTTACCTGTTTTCCATATAGAAGTGTTAATGTCACGCCCCCCCCCCTCGAAAATCCTGGGATAGATCATTAACGTAACACTAAAATTAGCTACTTTAAGGTAAAAAATATATAGGCCTATAATCACTTTCGTTATTTTGTTTGGTAAAAATTTATCCAGATTTCAACATTGTGGAAAATATTGATTTTCTCCTACATGAAACTGGAAAAATCTTTAAGAGGTATGCTTACCCCCGCGTAACCCCCAGAAAAAAGCACTGTAATATACATATATTAGATAAAGACTAGATATAGATTAGATATAGACAAATGTTACATTTGATAAATGACATTGAATTTGTTGAAATATCTTTATTAATCGTCACAGTTATATTAGACTATATTTTGATCTAGAACGTATATATTTTATTTTCATGATAGAATATAAAATGTTATGTATAAAAATTAACAACTTTCTCCAACCTTTTTCAGGATTTTAGATATATAACTTAATATATTTCGTGTTTTTAGTCCAGGTATAGCTTGTAGAGCTGTATGAGGTAATAAATCAAGAAATCATGAAACTAATTACAAATATTGCCTTACAGTCTTACTAATAATCCAGTTGTAACATTTATACCAGGAATATACACAGCTGAGGAGAAGAACTGTACTAATAATGGTTGCATAAGGCTGAATGTGTGCAACCTTTACACAGCCTGGCACCCTTGTATAAACTTGACGTAAATAATCAAGATGGCCGATATCCGTAACAGTTGGTCGTTTCGTAGATGTCTGAGATTGAATTTTGAGGCTACGCATATTCTGAGCTGCTTTTGCGGAATTATAAACATTGTTCCTTGTTTGCGGGACATATTTCCATACTTGTACCCATGATTACAGCTTTCTGAAAACAATATAATGAAATACTGAAACTCTGCAGACGATCCATCGTTGTTTGCCGCTGCACCGATAGATGGCGTTCAGCAGTCCCTTCATAGCCAGGGGCTAGTAACGTCACAAATAGAGTGACGTATTTGATGACGTTGGACGTACAAACCCGATGTAAACTCGGCAGTTACACAGAAGTTATTGGTAATGCGGCTTATGCAGAACTTAAACGGTGAACAACCAAACAACCGTTCAACGCAGATATAAGCAGCTTTTATTAGTAAGGCTGTAAAGTGCATTCTAGGAAGAATAGCCTATTATCTAAATGAAGTTTATATCCAGAGTTCACAATCTCATAGGTCAGTTTCCATTCCAAAGTCTTCTTATATAGGCCTACAATTTACATATTATAACATTAGATTTGGAGTAGGCCTAGTAGTAGTGGTGATTTGTATTTTACAGTATGTCGCAAAATAAAAAATTTACAAAAATAATATTGTAAATAATAAGTAGATATTAACAAAATTAATGAAGAAACTAGTAAATTATTAAAAACTAATAGTAGGCTAACTTTGAACATTCTGGCAATTTATTTCAGGTTCGCATAAAAAGCAATAAGTAATTATTCAAAATTAATACGTTATTCAGATAATAACATGATGGTAGATGGTATAAAAAATATGTAATTTAAATATAATTCATGTTATAAATAGCAGATTCACAGCACACTAACTATGATGTAGTCAATAGTACATGCCTTCGTTACAGTTATCGATAAAACCCTGCTTTTAATATAAAAAATTAAAAGCCGGACAAAAAATGAAGTACAAATCCATCCAGGCGTTAGGTATTCATGGCGTCCACCTTTCTGATATTTTATTATTCATGACATGCAGGATACCAAGGTCGTTTTACCTCCCTAACCTACAATATTTTTAATCTACTTTTCTTTTGATAAAAGCTTGCCCCCAATTAACTTGGGTCAGGATACCCAGATTATTGCAAAAAAACATTCTGTTTCAGATTTAATTTAGGTTCTCACTAAAATCACTGAAATGACAGTGAACAAATTTCAATTTATATTAACCCTTCGTTATCTTATAATTCTCGGTGTTAAAGTATTAAGGGAAGCACACTTTGATATAATTATTATGTAAGGGATTATTTTAGTTAATAATCTTGTCCGTGCGCTCCTAAAAGGGTTTGAGAGATGCTTAAAGCACCTTATACAATTAAGAGTTAATTTAGTCCTACTTGGCCGCTAACGGAATGATGATGGAATGTCGGCAAGAGTCATAGCCGGAAAAAGATGGAACACTACTTAAGTTAAATGACCGAATACATAAATAAATCGATTATTTATGAAAGGGCTCATGTCATGTTTTTTTTAAAAAAGAGTTTATCATGAAAATGGATTGTGCCAACATCCACGCATCGTTTACTTATGAAAGATCTCTTGTCGCACCAATACTTTGCAAGATACAGCCATTGCAAATCTGTGGTTAGTTATGAAACGGCTCATGTCAATGACAAGAGCCCTTTCTTAAATAAAAATATCATGGTAGTGATGTAAAATACAGTTTTTATTATAAGGTATTCAAAGAACATTTTAAATGCCCCAAATTGACACTTGCTGTGAGTGTGAGATGCTTAATACGCGAATCAAAACCCCTCAGCTTAATGATACAGCAAAACGAGTAGCTGTTGCACAGTTACTCATGCACAAAAGGGAGAGTAACAAATTTTATACTTCGTTACGTGAAACAAAATAATACTGTGCAGAACATGATAATGCTGTGCTTTTGTGTTTTGACTACATGGCAAACATTGCTGTGCCCACAATTCCAGTTCAGGATGCCTATTACCTTAGGCAGTTGTCAGTTTATCCATTTTGTATCCACAACAGCTGTACTGACACAGCATCCTTTTACTTGTACCACCAAGGGGTTGCAGGAAAGGGCAGCAATGAAGTTTGCTCTTTTATAATGAAGTATATCAATGATAATATACCAGACAATGTTGATGAATTGTACCTGTACAGTTATTCCTACTTTCTCTTACAGACAGTGGACGATTCAAAAATATTGTGTACAGACTGCCCATAAGGGGCCACTCTTATCTGCCCTGTGACAGAGTCTTTGGCCTTGTCAAAAGAAAATTAAGGAAATGTGACAGATATTACACAGTAAAAGACGCATGTGAAATGATATTAATGTCTTCAGTACAGGGAAAGTTTACTATTGATTTAATAGAAACAGGAAATATTTTGGATTTTCAAAAATGGTGGCCTCAGTTCTATAAAAAAAAATGTACTGTTTCCGAAGAAACCAAACCTGAAAAGAAGGGAAAAAGATAATATTTTACTATTTCTAACTACCATGAATTCTCGTTCCAGTAATCAAGTAAAGGAAAAGTAACAGGGACTCCTCTACAACACATTCAAACTAGCTATCCCGACACAATCATGCATTTCTCTACCCATACACAAAGCATACGAAAAAAAACATATTCTTAAAACGAAAATGGATGATATAAAGAAGCTTGTTCAGTTCGTCCCTGAGGAACATGGTTTCTTTTATGACGAGGTGATTCAGTGGCCTACAGTTGAAAAATAACTGTGAAATGTAATGATATGAGACTTTACTGTAAATTGTGTGTTTGTTAAAAACCCATTCTCATATATCTGTTATAGCCAATCTCATTTGTGTATACAATCTTTAATGTAAAATAAATAGCCTTCATAAAGTCTCATTCATTGCATTGTTTGTTTTTACTTTTGTCTCTATGAATGGGCGCTTGTCAGCCCTTTGTTTATGTCAGACAACTTTGATATGCCCTATCATGGAACATAAACAACATAATTGTTTTTAATCATCGTTATTATTAGCGGTTAGTAGAATCAAAATAACTAGAATAAAAAAATCTTTCCGATTTATTAATAGTTGGAAAATAAACAGTTTTTTTTAATTCCCCAACATTTTGCTTTTCGTGACAAGAGCCCTTTCATAAATAACCGATTCAAATATTGTCACATAGGCTGGGTTATTGAATTAAGTTTATTTCTTTATTTCATTAAACACTACTTATTACTGTCATTCTCATTAGACATCATTACGATCATTGTCATCCCAGTCAACATCACTATCATCAACATAATCATTGTTGTGGTTATCGTAACAAAAATGAGCTCTGATCGAAATTTTAACGGCTGTCTACTAAGTAAATTAAAGGCTTAGTAAATACTTAACTAATATTTATTTGAATTCCAATTTGTTTAAATATAATACGTACAGTCGGTCAAATAAAAAATGTCGGGACTCGTATGCAGTTAAAATTAAAGTTTTAACGCTTTAATTCACAAGTTTCCCATTAAGACATAAAATACAGTTCATTCTCGGAACATAGGCCTATGAGGCCATGAGAAGGGGAAGGAAAAAGGAACAACGCGGAAAGCGCAACACACGATATTCAACTTAATGTACTGTCATATTTCATAATGATCCTTGAATAAACATATTCCTCGCGAATTTATTCATTATTAATATCATAAGAACTTCCATGCAAGAATATCGCGGATGTGAGGCATATAGCCGAAGCCTTCTATATATGTTTGAGGGCATTAATTGCTTATTCTTCTGATTTCATATGGAGATTGTTATTGGTGGAACAAAACTGACTAAATAATGAAGAAAATACATGGATAGACCAGAGGCAGGTGTGAACCTAACCTTAAGTCTTCCGGCACATGCGCATATGCTCGTTCGTGGTACTTTATCAAATAACGCCCGACGTTTTTTATTTGACCGACTGTACTTTCACTGTATAAAGTGTATCCTTTAATGTATTATAACTACTTTGAATAAAAATCACTTGAACTAAGTGGTGTTCGGTACAATGGAATCCACGCGGGCAAAGAACAGAATGCCTTCTCTAGATTTAGCAGGTTAAGCCATAATTTGTGGACTTTATCCGTTACTTTTGCCTTTGTGTTGAGACAAAAATTCAGAATCTCTGTGTTCATATATATATATGTCTTAACCTGTCCGTGGAAGAAGAAATATTTACATAATTAATAACGTCAATTATATATTTATAATCATTAGGATTCGGTTGTGTGAGACCTAAGAAAATGGAAAATATGACTGCGAATATGCCCTTAAAAATGACTAAATGTGACCCAAAAAACCCAAATATGACCTAATAAAATAACGAATTTTCCTAAAATAAATATTATAATTTAAAACGTTTAAAGACACTTAAATTCTGCATCACACAAATTCAATCGGATAATAACTTTTTAACAATAATGGTGATTTACAGTTTGACTTGTAATGAACTTCTATTTTTCAAGGATTTTCTCCTGTTTGCTCGCTTCATCAGCTGCAAATACTCGTAATATTTTGTAGACCTTGCGTGTCGATATAAAATATGAAAAACTGCATTAATTTTAAAATTCAAGTTACCTATTAATTTGGCATAAACATTAAATTAATAAAATAAATTTTAAATATAACTCGATCATGTAGCACATACACTGTATAATTCTGGTCTTTTACCGAATTTATAACTGAAATATGACGTTAAATTAAAAATATGGCTAAAATATGTCCAAGATCACAAAAATGAACAAAATATCACTTTATATGCAAATTAGGATAACAAGCGTGCAATTGGTGTTTACTTTATGTTTGCGGCGAGAACGGAGGTCAGGATAAAAATATGACATGTCATAAACATCCGAACCCTAATAGTCATATACCGTACAATATACAGTGAAACCTCCGTATAACTATATTTGTGGGCCCTAGCAGATTGTATTTTTATATGAGAGTTATTTTTATATTGAGGGGTTCTAATTTACCACATTTTAGAAAGACTGCATGCATAAAACTGTGTAATCTAGGCCTTCATGATAAAAAATGGAACGGACATGCGAAGAAGTAAGATACTAATTGTATTACTTAATTTACTGATTTCCATTGAATGTAACCATAGCCATGAGTCAGAAATTTCAAATTCGTAGTTGGTGGGAAGAGAGAGAAAAAAGGACAAGCAAATTCACCACTTAGCTAAGGCAAAACTAAAACAGTTACTCCTTATGGTGTTTTAATTGTACATTATGTACATGTTGAAGTATCAACCTAATTCACAGTACGTTTTTGCACACATAAGGGATAATTTTAGCCTCAGTGATCCTATTTTCCATCCATCATTAACCTTTCCTTTTTGGGATATCTAATAAATGTAACATATCAGTCACCCAGAAAACAATATTGGTGGCTAGGAAGGACACTGATCTGATATCACTACCATCCATAGGGCTAAGCTATTGGTTTGCAGTAACAATTCAACCTCCAAACAATTGTTATAAAAGGGTGTTTCTAAAGTAGCTTCATCGTTATAGTGAGTTGCATACAGAGTGTTAATAAATAACACCGAAATATTTTACCTGTATATAGAGGGGACATAGATAAGCAACTTTTATTAGGAGATTTTTGCTCTATGACGTAAAATGTGTATACTACAGGGCATTGAAGACATTATAATTTGGTGCTCATAAATCAATAATTACGTCTAATAGGGTTAAAATGTTTATTAAATTGATTTCATGCCTTCCTAGTGATCGATAAAAACCTGACTCTTCATCATTCGTCAAGAGCTATATCATAATTCGGTGTTTCCATAAACTGCAAAATTTACTGACTAATCACATGACTGGTCGCCACTGCATTAGTCTTTTTTTTTTATTTATAACTACTGACCACAGAGTTAAATACAAAGTTCCTTTGTTTTGTATTTTTTTCCAATGTTAGAAGTCAGTGGCGGCCATGCCCTGGGAGATTTTACGCTGTAACAGGAAAAATTGAATCCATAGAGTAAAAATCTCATAAAAGTTGCTTGTCTATGTCCCCTCTATACACTGCTAAAATATTTCGGTGTTATTCATTAACACCCTGTATAACATTATTAAAATAGGAAATTCCCCGGGACTAAACAAAAATATTGCTATAAGCCTATGCGGGTTTATAGTTACATCGATCTTCGTTATACAGAGGTTTGACTGTACAATGAAATTTTCTTTTTGAATTCAACATTCAACATCCTTCCATCCGTAATTACATTGAAAGCCTCATTACATGCTGATGTAATTTAACGTGGAGGTGAGACCGCTTTACATCGTTTTTATACAATCTGTACCCCACATTAAATATATGTTAATGGAAATTCCAGACCTCGCCAGGAGATTTGATATTGGACTTCTCCTAACCGGTAGCCGGGCGGGTGTTTTTAATTGATGGCTGTGGAGGCAGCTCCTAGTATAAGCTAAGAGTAGATACGATCTAAGTTACGTTTAAATACTTAGGGCTCTTTGAAACAAAAGATAAGCTTGAGTGCATTATTATTAAAGCAAGGCCCTACAACTCCAGGTGTTCATTTAAATGTATTTCTTCAAGCGGTAAATCTTTAATTGTGTTAGGCTTACATTAAGATTTAAATTCTCAGCTCCATGACTTCATCGCATGCTAATTAAAATATGAGTATTTCGGTACTAGATGTGAATATTCATGAATGTGACCCACGACCCGATAGTGGCATTAAAAACAATAGTACTGTGATGATTAGGGGGCGGATTTCTTTGACCTAAAATATAGGATATATGCATGCTTTTATGACCTAAAAAACATTAAAATATGACCAATAAAATTTAAAATATGACTTTACTACTTACACGTTTGTATATCTTTTTAAAGTTTCATTACAATCCATTTTATTAAAATACTAGCGTGGGCCCGCGGCTTCGCACACGATAATTATTTCAAAAAATTAAAAATTAAGAGCATAATAGCTAAATCATTATATTTATTAACACCTAAATCACGTGGACTACATACCACGATTTGATAGCGTCGCCTGGTAAAAGCGACTCAGATTCGAGATCCTTGGCCCAGAAAACCCCTGTATAGTGAGTTTCGTCCAAATCGAACAACGTTTGACCATATTTAGGCCTATATTGATTATCTTATTATAATAATAATAATAATAATAATAATAATCCTCTTTGGTGTAGGTTGAAAATGTCATATGTCTGCGTGCCTTGACATTATAAACAAATGAATCGACCAGCGTGAGCTACCACATTCAAGCGATCGCGAAAGTTTCATTTCCAAGGTATGACAAAAATAGCCAAAGCCAACTGTAATTGATTTGACATTGAAATTTATTACTGAAAACTGATGCTTCGAAAACGCAAAAAATACACGTTTTCTGCCCGTTTTTCACTCATAACTCACGAACGAAAGCAAAAATTAAAAATGTAATATGCCAGAAACCTTCCCGGGAATGTGCTCAACAACTTCTCAAGTTTCATGGCGATCGGATGAATGGTGTAGTAATGCATAAAGGACAGACACACACACATACATTCATTTTTATATATAGATAATGTTACTTATTCAAAATATCTGTAAATTCTCAAAAAGTATCAGTATAATGCAAAATTTACAAAATATGATATGAAACTTCAAAATTTCTTTAATATGCACACAAATATGCCTAAAATATGATCTAAATATGCATATTCATACTAAATATGCTACAATAGTTGAAAATTCCCTAAATATGCATACTAAAATGCCAGAAGAAGGTAATTAGAATAATACTCAACAAAGGTAGTAGAGATTCCTGTAGACCATTGTTCAAAGAGCTGAAAATTATGACAGTATACAATTTATACATCTATTGCACCCTAATCTATATTAGCCTAAGACTAACCTAGATCTATATACAGTAAGAACAGAAATTCACTCATTCAACACTAGAAATAAGAATAACATTAACCTGCCTCGATGCAGACTCACCAGTACACACAATTCATGCTACTACAATGGTGTAAATTTTTTCAACAAATTGCCGACAACAGCCATAGTTGTACCTATTCGTAGGTACAAAACTGTACTCTTTAGCTGGCTAGAACAAAATCCATTTTATTCTATTGAAGAATTTCTGAATGTAGATGTTGATATCACATTTTAAGTATTGTATCCTATAGCAACTAATGTATTGCTCAATGGTGAAATAAATTATTATTATTATTATTATTATTATTATATGCACAATAAAAGCCGTTCCATTTTCACCAGGATACTTGGATTCGGGTTTAAATTAGTCGGAAACCTGAAATAATGCAATGGGGGAAAATATGACATGTCATAGATCAGATACGGATTGTAGTATTGCTTTTAGCAATAGCATAACGACTGGCTGATTAATGCATAATTTCGCAGAATTTCGTTCGCGAGTCTTTTAGTATTATTTTTCCGTAGCTAAATTATTGTTAAAGCGAAGAAATCTCTACGATCATTAAACATAATGTAGATATTACCACCACATAACGTAATACTTAAATATCCAGACACGTATCAATAGGTCTTACTGCTAATGTTTTGTTTGATAACTTCGACATTCAATTTCGACAAATTTGTAAAATATCCAGTTAAAAATGTCTCTTTTCACAATAGCACAGTCATTGGAATTCTTTTAGGTAGATTTCGAAGAAAAATCTACCTATTGCAATGGATACCATGTCATGATTTTCGAAAAATTCTTTCATATCTTTACGTTTCATGCTCCCCTAAGTACGAAACCATTGCAATAGGTAGATTTTTCTTCGAAATCTACCTAAAAGAATTCCAATGACTGTGCTATTGTGAAAAGAGACATTTTTAACTGGATATTTTACAAATTTGTCGAAATTGAATGTCGAAGTTATCAAACAAAACATTAGCAGTAAGACCTATTGATACGTGTCTGGATATTTAAGTATTAAGTTATGTGGTGGTAATATCTACATTATGTTTAATGATCGTAGAGCTTTCTTCGCTTTAACAATAATTTAGCTACGGAAAAATAATACTAAAATACTCGCGAACGAAATTCTGCGAAACTATATATTAACACATCAATCGTTATGCTATTGCAAGCAATACCATAATATTTCCTCAGTTTGAAATAATATTACCAATAACAAGGTATTTTTACAAGTTATTATTACTTTTCCAAAATACTTAATACAAAGGAAGAATACTGAACATAAACTTCTAAATCAGGATAACACTTGTCAATGTTTCATAAGCCTATGTCTCTGTATATCTGTTCACCTGGTGTTAGGGATGAGTTTCGATATTAAAATAGGCAGTAACCATACATGTGACGATAATATCGGCCTGAAAACTGTGAATCATGTATACATAGAAATTATTTAGGATGGCGCAGAAACTCGCATGGGTTTGGAGCGAAATCTGAAAAAAACAAATTGCTTCATATCTCTACTAGAAGTGTCTTTTTCAGGCCTGTGATACCAAAACGGCAATTTTTTTTTAATGACCCAGCTATGAGAAAACAACTAGAAAAAGATAACTATTTACCCTATTCGAAGCAGGCGAAAAACGAAGGGAAGTTTACAGACTGTCTGAGTGTCCTTTTTATATGTTCGTGCCCAGTGTAGTCGAAGCCTTTCAATATTTCAAGAAAAACAATATAAGAATCTTGTTTAAGTTTTTTTTTTTTTTTTTTGCTGTTTGAAAGCAGCCTTTAACAGTGGAGGCATTTACATGTGTACTTAGGATCGATATAAAGCCCTTTCGGTCATAGGCGTAGCGAGGGGGGGTTTTGGGGGTTTGAACCCCCCCCCCATTGATTAAAAAAAGGAAAATTGTATAATTTTTTTAAGTCTGCCCATAAATTGCTTAATACAAGTATAAAGCGTGGGAAGCTTAAAACTCGTTATTTTGCGTCTTAATTTTAAAAATTTTCCGGGGAAGGACCCCCGGAAGCTTAAAACTTGTTATTTTGCATCTTAATTTTTAAAATTTTCCGTGGGAGAACCCCCGGAAGCTTAAAACTCGTTATTTTGCATCTTAATTTTTAAAATTTTCCGGGGGAGGGCCCCCGGACCCCCTCTCCTTCCATACTCGCCAGACCCCGCGGATGTTATAACCCCCCCCCCATATGGTCGGCCTGGCTACGCCTATGCTTTCGGTAAGGGTTCAGGTCAAAAAATGATCTTAATTTTGAAAATATTGTTATTGAGCTCCATTCGTTTATCATGTTATTAGTCAAAGCAAACTGTATTGCAACTTCCAAAGCCGTAGCCTACATGAACACTGTAAAACAATATGTTGCCATGAGAACTGATTTGCATTTGATAAATTCTTTCTAATATATTACCATAAAATAGGCACTAAATTGGGCATTACTCCGGTACCGGTCAACCTATTTGGTTCAGAATCAATAGGGTTCTTCCCATGGGCTTATAAATACGTGTACCAAGTTTCATGAGAATCCGTTAAGCGTATTTGAGTCATCGCGCGTACAGACACACGGACAGACATTACCCGTCCAACACACTATCTTATAAAATACCATTCTGGCACTTAATAAAATCAGGTAAACTGATATAACAAAGTGCCAGTATGCTTTTTTAATCAGTAATAATTGCAGTTATGATATACAGAAAATAAGTTTTTTTTTTTTTTAATTTATTTTTTTAATAGATCTCCGAGTTAAACTCCAGATACATTCATTAAGCAGGGCTTACGGAAGAACAAAGGTCTAAAGTTTGATTCTTAACCTTAATTCATATTGGTATACACTGATATACTAATTCTTAAAATATGTAAACATTTTACAAAATGCATTGACAATGAAATAGTACAGTAAGCCAATAAGAAGAGGATAGTTCCACCTAGCGGTATGCAGTTTTGTTCTGAGTATAGGCTTATGCAATTTTAACGCAACGCAATAACTTTAAAGCTAGTTTCTGTTCGTGAAATAACATTTATAGGCTTATGTTATTATTTACGAATGATGTAGGTCAATGAAAGACAATGAATTCCCAGTTTTTTTAAAAAGAAAAATGTAATACGTATTTAAGCACATTGACAAAATAGGACATAAGAATGGAATAGGCTCAATTTAACACAATTGATAATAATAAAAAAAATAATTTGCTTCAGGGTGGACTCGAACGTAATATCTCTTGATTACTAGACAAGCACCTTACCCCAAGACCAAACCACATTACGACTTTTGAGTGTCTAATACCAAAGAATACTATTTCGTCGTTGCTCACAGAAGAGAAAAATCACCGTATTTCGAAATTAGGCTATATATCGTGCCTGCTAGATTTATTATGGTACAATGTTGAATTATTTCATTAATTAGTACTATAATATTCGCGATATCTGAGTGATAAATTAGGATGAGGCCCTCGTTGAAGCAGAGGTACCAACCTAACCATATTCTCAAAGCTTAATGTTTTTATTTATTAAGAGGTCAGGGATTATAAATCTGACATAGGCTGAAGTAAAATTCAATGCTTTAATCTAATTGTAATCAATTTTAGCAAAATAATTAGTCATTATACAGCAGCATTTCATCTATAATCGTACATATGGGAACATTTGTTTTTCATGTAGATGTCAAACTGTCCATGGCAACTGAAGGAAGCTTTATAAGCTGTCATTAATTGACGCTATAAGAAAGAACCGAGAATTTGATTTTGCATTTGAAGAAGGTGCCTTCTTTTTACCCTCCTTTACTAAAGAAGGTTTCGACAGGAATTGAAGGCTTGTTCCAGAATTTCCCTTTATTTACCTTAGTTACGGGACTCGCCCGCTGATTGGTTGGCCGCGAGCCAATCAAAATGCTTCGAAATGAACCAAAATATTATAATAAATTTGACTGATAATTACTCTTTATTTCGGTACTGGACAACCGATTAGGTCCAAATTCAATAGGCTTATTGCCATGATTGTTATAAATAAGTATCCGAAGTTTCATGAAAATCCGATAAAGCGTATTTGAGTTACCGCGCCTTTTCTTATATGATACCATAAAAGGGCACTAAATTGTGTATTATTCCGGTACCGGCCAACCGATTTGGTCCAATATCAACAGACATCTTCCCATGGACATTATAAATAGGTATTCCAAGTTTCATGAAAATCCGATAAAGCGTATGAGAGTTATGGCGCCTTTAAAATATACACTAAATTGGGTTTTACTCCGGTGCCGGTGAACCGATTTGGTCCAATTTCAATAGGGTTCTTCCCATGGACATTATAAACGCGTATACCAAGTTTCATTAAAATTCGATAAAGCGTATTTGAGTTAGAGCGCGTACAGACACACGGACGGACGGACGGACGGACGGACAGACAGACGGACAGACATTTTTCGTCCCCCACACAATCTCATAAAGTACCATACTGGCACTTAATAACGGAATAAGATCTATCGTATAATACTACACCATTTCAACCTCAATTTCGGAAAAAGTAATTTCAATTTCGGAAAAAGTAATTTCAAATTCGGAAAAAGTAATTTCAATTTCGGAAAAAGTAATCTCAATTTCGGTAAAAGTAACTTCAATTTCGGAAATACGAGGGCTATTTTTTAAAACATTCGATGGGGCATAAAATGAAAACCACAGTGAAAATCCAAACTGTTTTATTTGGAACATTTAGGTACACCTTCTAGCTACTTCTCTACATAATCTCGCTCCGATTGAGTCATTTGTCCTAGCGTGGTACCAACTTTACTATACCCTCTTCATAGCCCTCGTATTTCCGAAATTGAAGTTACTTTTTCCGAAATTGAAATTACCTTTTCCGAAATTGAAATTACTTTTTCCGAAATTGGAATTACTTTTTCCGAAATTGAAATTACTTTTTCCGAAATTGAGGTTGAAAACGTGTAGTGTCAATAAATTCCTTGAATTGAGAAATAATTTCACGTAATTTGCATTGCTTGTGAAAACAAACGTTTCCGTTACATCTCTTACGTATCACAAAGCTCTGAAATCAGCTACAAGAGTCGGTCCGCTTTTTTCCCCCTACCTGCACATCTACTTTATGTAAGTGTCCATGGAATAGAACGCGACATTCGCTAATCAACGGGTTAGGTTACAAAGACCACGTGATAATTGCGTCTCACACTCCATACTTAGCACATTCTCTTTGAATTCGGCTTCCGTGCACCCTAATGAGGAGCATTTAGCTTGAGGGCAACAGTTCTTTGGTAATAGCGGCCATTTTCTTCACGATAATCCATTACTTCGTACTTTAGCTCCATTAAGAATAAATTATGTAAGTAGGTGTAAGTCATAATATCTTTCTCAATTGTCAAGTAATTCATTCTTCTTTAAATGCTTTGTAAGTCTCAAGATGACTATAATATCTGACAACACCTGCTTTCAAAACTCCAGTAAACGTGTAATTTGAAATGCTCTTTTAGATTTACAAGGAAAATTATTGTTTATGTTAACAGGTTTTGTATGTACACATCAGTTTTGTTTTCCTTTTTTTAAATTGAGCTTTATTTATACTCCTTTGTACATCGAGTTCAGGTTCTATAAGTAGGCTATACCGGAATGCCATGAAACTATTGATTTGCCGATGCATGCTATTGCTGATGTTTTATTAAGTGTCAGTATGGTACTTTATGAGATTGTGTGGTGGACGAAAAAATGTCTGTCCGTCTGTCCGTCTGTCCGTGTGTCTGTACGCACCATAACTCAAATACGCTTTTTCGGATTTTCATGAAACTTGGAAAACACATTTATAATGTCCATGGGAAGAACCCTATTGATATTGAACCAAATCGGTTCACCGGAACCGGAGTAATGCCCAATTTAGTGCCTATTTTAATAGATTATGGCGCCTTTCTAATAGAAAGGCGCCATCACTCAAATACGCTGTAGCGGATTTCCATGAAACTTGGTATACCCATTTATGACGTCCATGAGAAGTGCCCTATTGAATTTGAACCTAATCTGTTGACCGGTGCCGGAGTAAAACCCAATTTAGTGTCTACTTTAAAGGCGCAATAACTCAAATACACTTTATCGGATATTTATGAAACTTCGTATACGCATTTATAATGTCCATGGGAAGAGGTTTATTGATATTGGACCAAATCGGTTGGCCAGTACCGGAATAATGCCCAATTTAGTGTTTTTATGTTAATATATAAGAAGTCGCGATAACTCAAATATGCTTTATTGGATTTTCCTGAAATTTTGTATACACATTTATAATGCACGTGGAAAGACGTCTACTGATATTGGACCAACCCGGTAGACCGGTACCGGAGTAAAACCCAATTTAGTGTATATTTTAAAGACGCGGTAACTCAAATACGCTTTACCGGATTTTTATGAAACTTGGTATACACATTTATAATGTCCATGGGAAGACATCTATTCATAATGGATAAAATCGGTTGACCTGTTTCGGAGTAATGCTCAATTTAGTGCCTATTTTATGGTAATATACGTATTCGAAAGAATTTATAAAAAAAATGAAAATCAGTTATCTTGACAACATAGCCTATTGTTTTACTGTGATCTTGTAAGGCCTTGGATATTAAAATACAGGTAGCTATGACAAAAAACATATTGATTTACATGCGCTTATCCAACTAGACCGTTAAAATGACCCAGGTGGCCGAGATGGTAGACCTTTCTTCTTCCGTAAGCCCTGCTTAATGAATAAATCTGGAGCTTAACTTGGAAATCAATTTAAAAAAAAAACATAGGCTATTCTGCATATCATAATTGCAGTCATAACTGATTAAACCAAAACATACTGGCACTTTGTTACATCAGTTTACCTGATTTTATTATTTATTGTACTCGGGCTTGTATCTTGCATAATAATAGTGTAAAGGTAACTAATATTTGTGGTTCATGACTGGGGAAAGGATTTATACCTAAGTATGTATAAATATTGAAATTAATTATTGTTAATTGTGTACGTAGATGAATGCGGTCTCGCCTTGTAATAAAAATTCGCTTAGGTGGCAGAGACAATTCAAATTTTGCTGGGATCTTTGAGGAAAATTTAAAATTGATAGATTCTGCTAATTTCTGGATATTGTAACAGTTAATAGTTTTTAATTAATAACAAGATGCAACTGTATAAAATATTACATATGATAATTGCTATTGTTGAAATGACTAAAGTAAAGTATCGGTGTTTGGAATCTCCATAGTTCGATATTCTCATAAATTCGAACTAAAAATTTTGAATTAACAATTACTTACTTACTTACTCAATGGCAATAGACAATTCCTAAGCAAGGAAAAGGAATATTATCTATTATATGGAATCCGAAGCTTCATTGCTGCGCTTACCTGAGTCCGCCATTCAACCCTATTCTGTGCTAACTCCATCCATTCATCCCCACAAATCCAACTTCTCATAAATCCGTTCTAAGATTGTCCTTCCACCTACGTCTAGGTCTTCCACGTGCTCTTTTCCCTTCGGGTCTCCCACTGAATACTTTCGAGGTAAGTCTTTCCTCCCCCAAGCGTGCAACATGGCCAGCCCATTTCATGCTTCGCGATTTAATTACCCTTACTATATCTGGTGAGGCGTACAGGTCCTGAAGCTCGTCGTTATACAATTTCCTCCAGTCCCCATTGTCATCCCTCTTGGGTCCAAATATTTTTTTTAAGTACCCTATTTTCAAACACTCTCAGACTATGTTTTTCCTGTTCAGTTAGCGGCCATGTTGAATTAACAATACATTAATTAATTAATAATCCGTTTTTCAGGGCCTTATACGAGCCTAGATATAGTCAAGGATGTTACGGGATTAAGAAATGAGACCTCATATTTCCGAAACTAGCCATTTTAGGTTTTAGTTCTGAAATATTCATTAAAAAAACTCATCTATATTTTTGCCGAAGCCTCGTCGATCTTTATGCTATAACTTATTCAATTATAATGAGAACCCAAAAGTTACAAATTGTGGAATGAAGTAATCATTATTGTTAAAATCGTGAGACTTCTCTGGTTCCGATGGGTGTTTTAAGTAAGAAAAGCAGCCAGTTTGGAGATAAGCCCGACCTAGTTAAGAGGGTGGTGTGAGATTCCTCCTCGGTAACAGTGCAGTCCTTTAAGACAGGGACACTTGGAAATTTGCACAAACTTTGATGAAAAGTGCGATTCTGTTTTCTACTGTGCTGTATTATTTAGCATAAGGAATTTTTCGTATAGGCCAAAAAAGGTTTACTGTGCAATTTATAAGTCCGAGTTGGGTAGGCCTATTCTTATAGGGCAGGCCTGCACAACATACGGCCCGCGGGCCACATGCGGCCCGCATTGCTATTTATTCTGGCCCGTCTGACTGATTAAAATTATTTTATTTAATATATAGGATAGTGGAATAAGACTTTTTCATCTAGCTCTAATTAAAAAAAATAAGAAGTGTATAACAGAAAAACTATATTAAAATTTCGAAAATTTATTAGCAATTTGCACTGATAGTGCCCCATCTATGCGGGGGGAAGATGTTTTTGCTGTAACAATTATTGAACAGTACGCAGGTAAACCACTGGCAAAATTTCACTGCCTAATTCATCAGCAGGCATTATGTTCAAAGGCTTTGCAGTTTGATCATGTGATGAAAATAGTATTTGCTCTGGTCAACTATATTTGAGCTCGGGGATTGAAGCACAGAATGTTTCGGGCGTTTCTAGAAGAAAATGACGCCGACTATGGGTAACTACCATACCTCAATGATGTACGTTGGTTAAGCAGCGGTAAAGTTTTGGTGCGCTATGTCCGTCTAAAAAATGAAGTAGTTGAATTTTTGGAATCTGAAGGAGATGAGGAAAAATTTCCAGATATAATGAATGAAGAATGGAATCAAGATCTGTTTTTCCTGTGTGACATTTTGGGTCACTTGAATGGCCTTAACTTCAAGGAAAAAGTAAATTTGTTTTTCAATTAATTTCTCATATAAAGGCCTTCAAAATTAAACTAAACCTGTTTGAAAATCAACTTGCTAAATAGTTCCAACAAAGAAATTTAATGTGTCACACTGAACTGTTAAAGATAGATGCAATTATTAGTAAACCTCATCTGTAAGTAAATAATGTTAATATAATTTTAGTTGCAACTCTTAAAATTTAAATATGTATATTAACTTGCCTTTACTGTAGACCTAATAACAACATTTATAAATTTACCTGCAGTGGCCTAATGTAAGATACAAGGTCCGCCGTGATGTGGCCCTTGGTAGGGTGACAATAGTTGAGTTTGGCCCTAAGAGTGAAACAAGTTGTGCATGCCTGTTATAGGGTAATAATTTAAGTGTATGAAATAAGCACGTATGGTCGACACCGACCCGTGCGCAAATTAACGTTAATGTGAACTGTGTAATAAAAGGTGTGAGCGATACCACATAGAACAATGCCCGGAAAGAATTAAATCAATAAGTGAATATGCAAACATGTGACTCTGAAATCTGTAAATGGCTATTTTGCTGCAATTAATTTATTATAATGTGGTTGATATGTAAGAATTTTTATGAGAATAAATACGTACACTATCTATCCATCGCAGAGGATGAGAACTACGAAAACTTACTGGCAGCTGATTGGAACTTGTTTGATGATTCTAAAACGTCAAAACTTAAAAAACTTAAAACTTAATTATGGTCGAATAAAGACAGTTGCATCAACTTGCCTATAATGGTAATTATTAACTTAATCGATATTATGAAAAACTAGTTCTGTTAGTTTCATAAACATTCTCGTATCTTAGCCTAATAAATACCATTGTAGACTCGATACATAATATACTTTTTTCACATCAACAAAGGAAATAAGAGGGAATAATTTTTTTCCTTTAAGTTCTCCCCCCCCCCAATAAAATTGCGGTTTTCGTGCAAATTAAAAGACAAAAACTATTACATGAACCACATTAATCCGCGACATAAAGGCAACGTTGGAGTTAGAGTATCGCACATAGTTTTATACGCGTGGCAGAGATCATTGCCATGCGATACAAACTCTCTGGTAGTGAAACCTTAGAGCCTAGGCCTATATCTAAAAAACCATACACTTAATCACAAAAAGCAAAATAGGTATTGCATTAATTCATGATGAGACCTACTATCCTTTGAATCCCCATCCAACCTGTAACTTATAATACGAGGAGCAAATACTTTGAATGTCCATGTGATGTTCTTTTTTTCTGCGAGAAGCAGAACATTTGGTCACCCTAATCTATTTACTCTCTTATACACATTTCAAAAGTTCAGCAAATTAATTTAAGTTTGTTGCTGTAGAAACATAAAAGTTTAATTTCCTCATGAGATTCACTGACATTCTTAAGTTACCGGGGAAATGACGTGCAAATCGTTATGAAGACCACATTTAAAATCACAATATTATAAATTCTTATACCAAATGACAAGAGGATGCTGATGGAGCTTAATAAGCGGCTATAACCCTGTGCCTTTTCTCCTACTTCAGGATAATGTAAGTTATTTTTAAACACGAATGCTGGTTATGAGTGAAAACTATAGAGGTATGACAAACATGATAGTACTTGGGTACATTATACAATTAATAAGATGTTTACATGTCAAATTATCTTTAAAAAAAAGATATAAACTAATAAATAATATAGGCCTATTATAAAACTAAAACATTTCACATTATGAATATGGTCACTTAAGCAATATTATTATTCATATAGGCCTATGTGCGTGTGAAAATGTAATTTAAACATTTGATAATTTATACCGTTGCTTCTGGTTATAGTAAGATAACAATTCTGATCAATTATATAGTCCACACTACAAGATTTTTGTTTTGTTTTGTTATAATACATTCATCGTTACATTATAATTGCAACCTGGATGACGAAAATGAAGTTTATTAATACTTAAAAATAAAAATAATTTTTTTTATCAATTCCAGAAAATCTCTCCCCGGCCAACCAATAGGAAGAAGGTGTAGATGGCAGTGTGGTGTGGTACCAGTTCCGGCCAGCCAATAGGAAGAAGCTGTAGATGGCAGTGTGGTGCGGTGGCAGTTTTAAAGGTAAGATGTTTTAGATGTATTATTATATTTGTGACAATTAACATAGCCTACTCCATTTCCCTGTTATGAAAACTATAAGACATGCTTTATAGTCTAACCGTGGGTGTCAGTATATATAACAAGAATAATACACAGTTGGCAGAAAGTAATTATGAACCTTATGCGAATTCAATAAATTTCATACTTGAAAAGAAGAAATGTGGAACATATCGAAAAAATTCCATTTATTATTTGCTGTCGTTATCGCTGTTGTTTAATAACCGTGTACTGTAATGAGTAGGATAATATTCTAAACTATTAGTGTTCAGAAACGGTTAATTTTGTAATTTATTGAAAGACTACATACAGAAAGCTACACTATGCTATGCTATGCTACCGGTGGCTGATCCAGGGGATGATTTGACTTTTTTATTCGTCGAAAGTAATTACCTAATAAAGTAACATTCAAATTTAATTGAATGCAAAGTAAATAGAATAATAGCAATTATGTACTCGCCTTATTTAAACAAAAGGATTGTAAAATCCAAGTTGAATAATATTTATATTCTAGACACCTAGTGTCAACTGAGTAGACTAGCTGTGACAAGCCATAAGACAGCAATTCGAGTTCCATATTTTTATTATAATTACAAATGATTAATTTGATTTCTTGTGGGCTATTTGAGACCAGAATTTACTTAAAGGTAAACAAGTCTAATTTTCGTGTAACTTAATGTGTAAAACCGTCAAATTTCTCAACACAGCTAAAACTCGAGGAAAAAAGAGCGTCTGCTGAGAAATTTGGAAGAATCATCCAGAGAATCTAAAATTCATTTTGCAATTCTTTTATCTATAATTTCTTGGAGTAGACCCCCCGGAATTTTTGTTTTTTGGGTATTCCATGCCCCTACACCCAAGTAATTTCAAACTCAAGCTCCTCTCTTCAGTAAGTTCTTGATCCGCTCCTGTATGCTATGCAATGCTAACCAATACCAATCTAAATAGTTCTTCGACACGAAATGGCTTCCTTTGTAAACACATACAGTTGGAAATGGTAACAACTAACAAAACCTTATATTATAATGTTTATATTGTTATTAATGTGTCCAAATTCATTGTATTTTAGTTTTTAATTACTGTCACAACTATCTATAGCCTACTACACAAATTCGAGCAATGTGTCTGAGGTAAGAAAATAATATATTATTTGCAATACAACATCCTATCCAGCCTGGTAGATACCGGGAAAAAAAACTACTGATACCCATCCGCGAAGTAAACTTTGGGGTTAATTCGCCACCTGGGCGATCTGTGAAATGTAGCTTAGCACAGCTGTCTGTTCGCACAATCCTATAAAAACTGCATTGGAGAGTCTTTCTAGCTAGTATAGTTTTCTGTGTGTGGTAACCTTAAACATGACGGATAGATTTTTTTTTTCCCGTCATCCATTACAGCTGCCTGATTTGATTTTCTCTAAAAACGGAGTGTGATATATGAAACTAGAAATTCTCCTGAGCGCCGTTTAATAGAGACTATATCTGCTCTCCTGTAAGATCCGATCGAGGAATCACAGAGTAGCCTACTTCTTCGTGAGTTTCCCAGTCTAGAGCTCTTAATAGGTTTGTTCGCAAAGCAGTCAGAAACCAGGAACTTATCGTTCGCGCATGCGCTCTTTCTCCACACGCGTTCGCAAAGCGAAAATCCGTGATTCTGATTTCAATCTTCTGTTCGCAAAGCTCTCGCGGACAGTTTCTGTACTATTAGAAAAGTTTGCAGGCTCTAGCATGAATTGTTATCAGAGACATGCGCAGTACCTATTTTCACGCGCCTGACTCCTCCCTCCTATAACATTGCGCCAGATTTATAAACATAGGCTACTTATATGTATGAATAATGGAAGATAATTAAAAGTTTCCCAAAATATAGATTATATTGTCGATGTATATTGCATTTATAACATGTCAAAGGGAAATATATATTTTATTTGCATATCATATCGATTAAACGCAGAGACTATCGATTCCAAATTCTTGTAACCGTTCGCAAAGTGCAAATCACGGGTAAGTTACAGATTGGACATGCGCAGTACAACAAATTCTCAAGCGGTCACGGATTTACTTTGCGAACAAACCTAATAATAAACAGCTCTTCTTTGCGGCATGATCCCAACACATGACCGAAGGTTTCTACCTCGCTGCAGTTTGGGAAACGGGGTTGTGATTGGATTAATGGACTTCAGCCTGGCACTGCATGAAACGCTGATGTGTTACAGTGTTTTCAAGGCATTTTTCCACTCGGTATATGACAGTCCTTAAGCTGTTACTTTGGAATTTCAGTCCTAATTGCCGTCAACGGCAATTCGACGAAGGCCTAATTTTATCATTTATTTTTTATTTCATACGGTTTAGTAAAATATAATAATAATGCATGCATAGTCTATAGGATTTATTAAGAAGAAAAGCAATGATACATATGAAAATACCTTCTGAGTTCTGAATGACACTTATACTGCGACATGACAAAAATCACAAAACTCGACATGCAATCTTCACATCAGTCTCTGTAAACAAAGCAGAACGCTTCTCTCTTGTTTTTTTCCAGAGGACTAGTTCATTTATTTTCAGCGCCTACTTTGATTGTTAGTTATAATTCTTTCTCTATGTTTTGGCTTGTAATAATAATAATAATAATAATAATAATAATAATAATAATAATAATAATAATAATAATAATAGTAATAATAATAAGTGTTCAGTGCTGTGGTACGTCTTAATGGTTTCATTTCTAATCTGGAACTGCTTTGATATAGCCTATAGTAAGTTATTACGAATAACTGTGTTTCTTTTTTAAATTTAAAGTTGCTGTGTAAAAATTATTTCTTAAAGGATCCCTACCAAAAATACACACAGACTTGATGAATGTTAAAATGTAATTTACACTAAAAATTATTACAATTAAAAAGAGGTATAGGCATTTTAGCCGTTATGTTACAAAGGGAGGGGGGTACTATTTACATTACCCAGCTTTATCTCATATGAAAACAGTATCTGTTTTAACTGGCATTCGTGTTTCATGACCAGAAAACCAGGCTAGGGTAAACAGATTATCCGCAGTTATTTAGGCCTATATTATGATTGTGATTTTTTCATTTATATCCTATATATTTTAGTGTTACTTTAAATACTTTTTCATTATTAAACTTCAGTAAGTTATTAAATATTGTGTAGAGGGATATTTGTTAAAGGCTGGAATTGAACCCGGGTTTTCAGCTTGGTACGCCGAGATCATGCCCAGCCCCATTCCAAACATTCCTCTTGACCAGGAAGGACAGAATGGGTATTGTGACACCGGTTGGATTTCCATGTTAGGTCTACCTAGTCACTTCTCCCACAACTCTGTCGTAATGCTCGTCCCTACACATTTACTAGTCAAAACTTACTCAAACATTCTCCCTCTTATGGCCTATATACTAAATACGGATTGCAATGCATATCCGTAATCGTAATGGACAGATGAACTATAAATTTGGAGAAAGAATAATTTCATTAGATTGATAATTTCATTAGATTGTTTTAGAAAATCAGTTTATCAATAGGAAATTAAAAGACATATGAATTTATGGAGAAAACAAATAACCTAGTGATAAGAAATATTTGCTTCAATGCCATAGCACGCTGCAGTACTTCATACTTCAGACCATTGCCGGTATAATGCATGATTTCATATAACGTATTCTTGCAATAAGATCTTTTATATTTACATATAGTCCAGTCACCAGGTACTGAAAATTGGGTTTGCCTGGAAAAAGGTCCGAAGTTAATGATTTTTTGATATGTTGTATGTGGATATTCTGTGGTGTAGAATCCAAGTTTTCCAATTCGAGAACCCTGTGCAAACTTCAGGGCAGCCGAAAAACCCCGAAATTTTGGGGAATTTTTCAGTGTTTTCCTTATAACTCCTAAACAATGCATATTAGCTTAAAACACTCCATTACAAAAGTTAAAGGGGACAAAATTTCCTATTATTTAAACTGTTTACATATTTTCTAAAACCAAATATGTACCGAAATATGGCGCTTCAAAGTTTTGAAAAATTCTCAAAATATAGAAAAACTGGGAAAATGGAGCATTTTTCCTAGTAACATTCATCTTTAAACATTTCTGTATGAATAACGTTCAATAACCTACAGAATAGAAACCCCATTCTTAATGAGATGTTCATTTAAGAATAAAGTACACAATAATCGATACATAAAAATGTATTTTATAAAAATTTATATTACATATGATATGTGGATATAATTATTAACCAAGTAGAAAATATGTAAATTATTACAAATTTCCATTAATATTGATTGATAAAAGCATTGATCTCTTTGCTCCCGATTGGCAAATCGGCATCATCTCTCAGTAATTCCTCCTGAGCAATGATCTTATCGATGATGTCCTCCTTTGCTGCCATTTCAGCATTCACTCCTTACAGGATGAAGACATTGGCAGCAGAAAATGTGTAGTAAGTGACTGCATAAGGTTGTATGGGGTAAGACTACATCACGCACGTTCCAGTCAGTGTGGAAGACCTATGTGGACTAGGTACAGAAACACTTTGGGTATAATGCCATAGTAGTATTCGATGGATATCTTAGTGATGTCGCTTATCAGAGCACCAAAGCAGCTGAACGATATTGCCGGGCTTTGCTGCAATCGTCCAGGAAATTTGTATTTTCGTTAACAACGGCCGTTACATTGTCGCAAGAAAAAATTTTGTCCAATGACACGAACAAGAGAAACTTTATTTCAATGCTGATGACTGAAATGGCAGCAAAGGGTATCGAAGTTAAGCAGGGAATAGAAGATGCTGATTTCATGATAGTGAAAACTGCAATATCTAAAGCTTCTGACTTCGATAGTGTTACTATCACAGGTGAAGACATCGATCTCTTAGTATTGCTGACTGCATTAGACTCTTCTCAAAAGAACGTTTATTTCCAAAAGAGTGGAAGAGGTAATACCCCAGTGTTTTGTATTCGTCAGCTTCGTGCAAATACAATACTCAGGATATTCTTTTCCTTCATGCAGCAAGCGGGTGTGACACTACATCAAACCCATTTGGACAAGGAAAGAAGAAAGTTTTCACTATGTATGAAAAAAACCGTTCTCTGTCTGTCATCGTTAGTGTTTTCAAAGATAACGAAGCAACACCATGCCAAATTTCGGAAGCAGGGGAAAAGTTTATTGTGATACTGTACAGTGGTAACATGGACACAGATACTCTGGATGATCTTCGGTACCGAATATTTTCCAACTCCGTGTCAAAATCCAAATTCAACCTTGCCAGATTGCCCCCTACACGAGACGCTGCCCGGTACCATTCTTTTCGTACCTATCTGCAAGTGCAGACGTGGCTGGGCTACAAAAAGTTACCGTCAGTTTGGGGCTGGCCTTAACGAAACGAGGGCTGATCCCTATAACAACGACCATGGATGCAGCTCCAGAAAAGTTGCTGCACATGATACAATGCAAGTGCATGACAGGGTATAGCACCGGGGCTTGCAGCTGCAAAAAAGCAGGACTCCGATGCTCAACCATCTGCAAGAATTGTGCAGGAAATGCTTGCGAGAATTCGCCTGAAACCGACATCAACTAGGAAGACACAGACATTGAGTGCGACGAGGAGGATGACGTCATCGATGAGATCATTGCTCAGGAGGAAGAGGAATCACTGAGAGATGATGCCGACTTGCCATTGGGACCAAAGAGATCAAGGCTTTTATGAATTAATATGTATGACTAATTTGTAATAATTTACATATTTTGTACTTAATTAATATATCCACATGTCATTACATGTATTAAACATTTTTATAAAATTCATTTTTATACATAAAGAATTGTGTTCTTTATTCCGAAAAGAACATCTCATTAAGGGTGGGGTTTCTATTGTGTAGGTTATTGAACGTTATTCATATAGCAATATTGAAAGATGAAAGTTACTAGGGAAAATCCTGCATTTTTTGCGGTTTTTCAATATTTTGAAAAATAACTCGAAACTTCGAAGCTCCATATCTCGGTACGTATTAGACTTTAAAAAAGTTTAAACAGTGAAAATTGTAGAAAATTTATTGCCCTTTAATTTTTATAATAGAGTATTTTCAGATAAAACGAGTTGTTTAGGAGTTATAAGGAAAACATTGAAAAAAGCCCAAAAATTTCGGGGTTTTTCGACTGCCCTGAAGTTAGCACAAGGTTCTCGAATTGGAAAACTTGGATTCTACACCTCACAATACCCATATACAACATACTAAAAAATCATTAACTTCGGACCTTTTTCCAGGCAAAAGTACCTGGTGACTGGACTAATACTCAAGGTACGCCAAAAAGGAGCAGAAGTTAAAGAATTTTCCATAAAATAATACTTTTTTCAAAAACATATCCTGATAAATAGGCTATCGAAGTAATACTAGGTCTGTTCGCAAAGCTAAATCATGTACTGTCACGTACCGCGACGCATGCGCACATTTTGAATATGCTAATATATTACATTATGCGCATACGTTGCGCAGCGAGACCGACAATGTGCGCATGCGTCGTGGTCCGTGACAGTTAGGGATTTGCTTTGCGAACAAACCTACTTTCATCTACACTTCCCGCTAATAATTATTATTAATCATTACTAATAACAATTTAATAAGAATTCAAAGAAGTCCTTCGGTTCATACCTGATAGAGCGATATTCCCAATTCTAGCATTGTCATCCAGTTCCTCTTAAAAATATCAACCAGAGAGATTTGCCTTTAATGCCCGGTTTCTACAAACTTGTGAACTACCTATGGGTAAATTACCCATGGACAAATTAGTTCCATTTAACCTACAATGGTATAATGAGCAAGGCCTTGGAGTTGTACAGTTAATTTAATTCAGAAGGCTTTGATTCTCATTGTTATTGATCCTATGAAAGGTTAAATTTTATCCAGCCATCCATGAAAGGACAAATTAACCCAAAGATTTACCCTTGGACAGATCTAGCCCGAGTTTGTAGGAACATTTTTTCTGTCATTTTCATATTTACCTAGAGGACATTTATCTAGAAACTAGCCACAAGTGTAAGTGATTGCTATCTTTAAATTATTTGTGTTTGTGTGGTGCTATTCTTGTGTAAATTGTGTAAATTCTGTGCATTAGATAATTTACCCATAGGTAATTCGCGAGTTTATAGAAACCGGCCATAAATCAAGCAGAGCTTTTAGATTATTTTGTTGTGGGGAGAATGAGGTGACCATTTCAAGCGTAATCACAACAACCGTTCTGACCGCCCCGGATCCAAACATATTAAAAACTAGCGCTCCTAAAGAAGTTTCACTTCAAAAAAAGATTTGCACAAAATGAGTGAAAAATTTTATTTCTGAAATGCTTGGCTAACGTATATGGATCCATTATCCTACTTATACGTCCCAGCTTAATAATAATGCTTTAGGTTTATATAATTTGAAGTGTAGTTATTATATATTTCCCAATAAAGCACCATTGCTGAAGAAGCCGCACGAAAATACTTGCAGGTGAGTGAGAAGGTGTGTGTATGAATATGATATAGTCATTGCTCTCTAAACCATTTCAACCTCAATTTCGGAAAAAGTAATTTCAATTTCGGAAAAAGTAACTTCAATTTCGGAAAAGGTAATTTCAATTTCGGAAAAGGTAATTTCAATTTCGGAAAAAGTAACTTCAATTTCGGAAATGCGAGGGCTATGAAGAGGGTATAGTAAAATTGGTACCACGCTAAGACAAATGACTCAATCGGAGCGAGATTATGTAGAGAAGTAGCTAGAAGGTGTACCTAAATGTTCCAAATAAAACAGTTTTGATTTTCACTGTGGTTTTCATTTTATGCCCCATCGAATGCTTTAAAAAATAGCCCTCGTATTTCCGAAATTGAAGTTACTTTTTCCGAAATTAAGATGACTTTTTCCGAAATTGAAATTACTTTTTCCGAATTTGAAATTACTTTTTCCGAAATTGAAATTACTTTTTCCGAAATTGAGGTTGAAATGGTGTAGATGTAAACTATCATTTTGTAAACTGTACATAGGCTAATATTGTTTTTAAGTTTTATTCTCTTTTATATTCATTTTACTTAAAATGTGACTGATGTTTATTAACACGTATATACGAGCAATTGTGAAATGATTGTGATTTTAACTTACGTACATAATAATAGTAATAATAATAATAATAATAATTTAACGAAAGAACAATTGAGTTAATGGAGGATATTATAGATAACCTCAAACGGAAAAATGAAACTTATTGGAGAATTTTATACGTAAGTCTATAGGCTATCTCTGTTCTCTTTGTCGAAGGTAGATTATGAATGTGGTAAAATAACATGAAAATTGTTACTGTGGAAACAGGGATTGCCGTTTGCATGTAGGGGAAGTCCGTGTAATTTGGACCGGTGTGTATTTTGGACTGCCCTGAATTATGACATTTGCAAGTTTGGTGAGCCCTTGTTTTTGACCACATTTGCAAGACCGCCAAGGACAGCTTTGCCCTCAGAAAGGTCGTTGCTCTAACACCCTCCTCCGAGGGGGGGAAGAAGAAAAGAAGGTTATTGTCCACATTCCTGTAATCTTGTTTCATTGTGAAATAGAGTATTGAGAAGTGAATATTGGTTTCTGAAGAGAACTTTTGCATACAAGTGTTGCAAGGAATAGCAAGGTGTGTTCAGCTACAATATAATTATTTAATGTCTAGTAGTTTTTATAATATTAATTTTTTAACGTCATATTTACAAGGCGTGTAATTTGGACTGCTTTTGAGTGTATTTTGACCGCTATAGCAAATGCCAGAAACGTACATTAACTGATAATAAAAAGAAATATTTAGTAACATAAATTTAATTATTATTAACATTATCATAAACTTAATTTACATTATTCTTATTACTATTAATATTATTATTAATTGTAATATTAATGTTATCATCACTACCATTATTATTATTACTATTATTATTATCATCATTGTTACTATCAATGTATGTGAACATGATGTTTATTATTAGTATTATTATAGTCATTATTATTAATATTATCATTATCATCACCATCATCATTATTATTTTTACTATTGCTATTTTCATTGTTGTTATCATCATCATTGATGTTGGTTGATTTTGTTGTTCTCCATGTGAAAGACGTGAAAAGTGACTAGATAACATAGTATTTAAGTATATTGTTAGAAATACCATTAATAAATAGCATAACGTATATTTTAAGTGTGTGTGTGTACCAGACCAAATTACACACCATCCTGGTCCAAATTACACGAAACAAATTTTGCTGTAAACATTATTTTTAAACAATTTTTCTTAATATTCTTGCAATTAATTTTCGCTAAAACACTCGATATATATAATACCAACATACTTATATATATATGATTTTGAGAATTTTCAATGCAGTCAATGACTTTATGTCGTCTGAAGTTAAGCGGTCCAAATTACACGGACTTCCCCTACTGGCAGTCTAAAGCACACGGAGGTGTTTACTTGGTGTGGTATTTTAAAATGGCGTCAACAGCACTTGTGAAAAAAAGGCTTAAAATTTAACAGAGATATGCCGGATATTTTTTACATCAAATTCAAACAATTTTTAAACAGAATCTGTAAACAATTGTTCCTGTCATTTTAAACCCTTCTGAACTATATCATAAAATCTGAATGGGTAAATCACGAAAACAAGGAAAGTTGGTACTTTTTTGGCTTTTTGTTCTAGGTAATTTGTGTATTTTTCTGTTCCCAATAATTATTAAAAACATTGTAATATTTACATTCACTTATGAAAAAGACAGAAGCATTATGTAGATTATAACAGTATGAGATATTCTGTTTGAAAAGAAGTTTGAACATTGCCATTTATGATAAATTATCATATAAATACGAAAGTGCATTGCTTTCCACCCATGTGGGAACGGACTGGGTCAAATTCCGCATTTCCATAGGCAATATCCGCATGAAAGACCGTCATTACGATAATAGGCCTATCATTGATTAATTCCGCAGCAACAAAATTTCAATGTCATAACCCATAGGTAATGTAAAAACAGGAAAGTGAGGTAGCAGTTTCCTTCCATTTTATACAGAGTTAGGACTGGCTGTTATTCAGTGGCGGCTATTCAGGGGAAGTAGGTGAAGTAGCACTTCACCAGTATTTTTCCTTTACAATACGTATTTTTAAAGTTTATTTTCCATATCACGAATGTTTGTTTTTACTATAATGTATTTCTACAATTTTGAATTTCCCTCCACTACTGGTGTCAACGCTAGGAGGCAGTGAGCTCCTAAGTCCTCCTAGCATTGAAGCTGAATATTCCCAGACGCTTGGGTAGTCTGTTCCACTAAAATTAGCTAAGGATCCACTAAGGATGGCAAGCACACGGAGGAGTGCAAGCAGCAGTTTTCTCGCTTATCCCACGTCCGCTAGGTGACGAGAACAGACTACCCACGAAGCCGTCCCGACAGCAGCTCACACTGTCAGCTCGGAGAAAGAGGTGGGCACGTTAGATCTTCCACCGTCTGATGGTCTGACGCCGCCAAATTCGAATGTGTTAAATTCAGAAAAACACGGATTCCACAACCCCGATTAAGTATTCTGTCGCACTGGGAACACTAAGCGACTTCCTCTACCTCGATCATTAAAAATACTATTTCCTCGTCTCTTATTCCATTTCCGGGGAACTCTCACGCGGTTTTCCCTGCCCTAATTATTATTATTATTATTATTATTATTATTATTATTATTATTATTATTATTATTATTATTATCATCATTATTATTATCATTATTATTGTTATTATTATTATTTTTACTTCCTCTGCCCGTACCATAGAGTAAGTACGGTATTACTTTCGACCCCCAAATTCGAAGTTGAGTTTTTGATATAAATGCACGTTTTGAGGCCCCCTGAATCCAAAAATGCTATTTTTGGAAACATGTCTGTGTGTCAGTGTGTCTGTCTGTGTGTGTGAAAAGTCTGTGAACAAGCTAGCTCCAAAACGAAAAATCGTATGAAATCAAAATTTCGTATTTGGGTAAGGTACCTTCTGAAGATGTGAGCCGAAGATTGGCGATAAGTTTCCCTTATTTTAAAGGGGACTTTACATGAAGAAATTTTCGTTTTTTGCGATTTTCTCAAAAACGGCTCTAACGATTTTCTTTAAAATTTGCACATGTGTTCCTTTTACTGAGAGCTAAAACTTATATTTGAAACTTTTTTTCGGAAAAATTCTCTGAAGGGTAGTTACAAGCCACCCACTGTTCACCCACTATTTGTAGAAAGTTTGTCTTGCGTAATGAACAACTGAATATGCGCTCTTTCATGGCCTCTTATTCTATACTAGCATGTGCCCGCGGCTTCGCCCGCGATAATTATTTCAAAAATTAAAAATTAAGAGCATAATAGTTAAATCATTATATTTATTAACACCTAAATCACGTGGACTACATACCACGATTAGATAGCGTCGCCTGGTAAAAGCGACCTCAGATTCGAGTTCCTTGGCCCAGAAAACCCCTGTACAGTGAGTTTCGTCCAAATCGAACAATGTTTGACCATATTTAGGCCTATATTGATTATCCCTCTTCCGTGTAGGTTGAAAATTTCATATGTCTTCGGGCCTTGATATTCTAAACAAATGAATCGTCCAGGATGGACTTACAGGTATACCGACTTACAAAATCAAGCGATCGCCCGCGATAATTATTTCAAGAATTAAAAATTAAGAGCATAATAGTTAAATCATTATTTTATTAACACCTAAATCACGTGAATTACATACCACGATTAGATATCGTTGCCTGGTAAAAGCTATCTCAGATTCGAGTTCCTTGGCCCAGAAAATCCCTGTATAGTGAGTTTCGTCCAAATCGAACGATGTTTAACCATATTTAGGTCTATGTTGATTATCCCTCTTCCGTGTAGGTTGAAAATTTCATATGTCTACGGGCCTTGACATTCTAAACAAATGAATCGACCAGCGTGGGCTTACAACATTCAAGCGATCGCGATGCTTTTATTTCCACGGTATGACAAAAATAGCCAAAGCCAACTGCAATTGATTTGACATTGAAATGTATTACTGAAATCTGATGCTTCGACAGCGCTAAAATCACGTTTTCTGCCAGTTTTTTACTCATAACTCGCGAACGAAAGCTAAAATTAAAAATTCGGCTTCGAGGTGCATTCGCCCACCTTTCAGTCCATCTATCTTTAAATTTTCAGATCTTTGCGTTCAGTAGATTTCGATGGGCATCGTGGACAGACAGACAAACAGCATGTGCCCGCGGCTTCCCCCGCGATAATTATTTCAAATTATAATTATTAACACCTAAATCACGTGGAGTGCATTCCACGATTAGGTAGCGTCCCCTGGTAAAAGCGACCTCAGACTCGAGTTCCTTGGCCCAGAAAACCCCTGTATAGTGAGTTTCGTTCAAATCGAACAATGTTTGACCATATTTAGGGTTGATTATCCTTCTTCCGTGTATGTTGAAAATGTCATATGTCTGTGGGCCTTGACACTCTAAACAAATGAATCGTCTAGGATGGACTTACAAAATCAAGCGATCGCGTTGCTTTTATTTTCAAGGTAGGCTATGAGGTATGTTGACAAAAATAGCCAAAGCCATCTGTAAGTTATTTGATATTGAAATTTATTACTGAAACTGATGCTTCTAAAACGCAAAAAAATGCACGTTTTCTGCCAGTTTTTCACTCATAACTCACGAACGGAGGCGAAAATTAAAATTCCGGCTTCGAGGTGCACATTCCGACCCTTTAGTCCGCCTACTTATAAAATTTCAGATCTCTGCGTTGAGTAGATTTTGCTGGGCATCGCGGACAGACAGACGGAAGACAGACGGAAGACAGACAGACGGAGGACAGACACTTCCTTTTATTAATATAGAAGAATGTGAAGTGATAAGAATGTATTGTTGGCCATGCATAGAGTAAAGAAGTATCTGAAGGAAATATTCGACAAATTTCGGAAATTATTCTTTACGGCGGAAAGTTCAATAAACGTCTGCAGTCACTTGTTCTTTTTTTAAGTTTGTTATATAGCCTGTGCTTTTAGTCGCATCGTTGAAAGAAGAGGTATTTATAGGATAATTAGCGTAAAATTGTGTCTTGCGATTCTGTACAAGGATATGTGAATTATTTGGGCAGAGGAAGTTATGTGACTTTCACATCAGATTTTTTTGTGCTATTTTCTCTCGTCACACAACTCACACAACGTTCGACGAGACGAGAGAAATTAGCAAAAAAATAATTAGGGTAGAGAAAATCGCGTGAGAGTTCCCAGAGATGGATTAGGAGACGAGCAGTTTAGATAGGCCTACTAATAATTTTTAAAAATATTTTAAGTTTGCTGTATGAAATGGTATTTGCAGCACACCCTCGTTTTGAGCCACGAGCCGCTATTGGGTGAATTCCATTATTAGCATAAGCATGTGGCATTTTTTTTCTCTTCACCTAATTTTCCGGCCACGAGCCGCCACTGCTGTTATTACAAGAAATCAAATGGGATTAAAAATTTCAGGGCGTCAAGTGTGGTTAAAAATGTCTTTGTCCAACGTGGGACTGGTTGATTTGCAAGAAATAAGAAATTGTGTCAATAGATTTCCGGTCGTCAATTGCAATGGTAGTAAAGGCTCAATGATAAATTTCCTTCACCTAAAATATATATTTAAAAGAAACAAATTTGAATACTGCCATTCTACGTACAGTCTCCCTTACGGTAACTTTAACCATCGATGATTATCAAGTCCTTTTCCTTTTCGGATACACAACGTTTCACTTCCATTACTTCAAGGCGACAAACTTACCACATAATATTGTGAGGACAAGCAAATTAAAAAACACACTACCAAATTTGATGAGGACATAACCTGTGTCCCAAGAAGTAGTGATAACGTCTTGGGCAGTGCAGTATTTACCCATGCGGTTACAAGAAACCATAATTTATATGCGGAAATTGTCCTACCCGTTGGAAACGTTTGCACTCTTCTGTTCAATTATAATAAGGTTCGTTTAATTAAATTTGTGTGCATAAGAAAATGTTTTAACTGTTCTCTTTATATAGTGTATTCAAATGGGTTAAAGTCAGGATATCAGTTGACTGCTGACACAGACAGTCACGTCTGTGTGTGTGTGTGTTTAGGTCTATAACCTAACTTACTTCCAAAATGACTAGCATACATAATTATAAACACAATATTCCATTTATTATGACACTAGGATTCGAAGAATGAAGAGAACTATTTGATCGCAGTTTGGGACCTCAAGATAAATAAGTAGAAAGAAACTACATAATACGTTCAAGACATGAACAAACATGGAACGGCCTTAGACTTAACATGGAAATATGTTTAACAGCTTCGTCATATTATGGATTACATCTACTTCTCAACTGATGAGATACATTATGGAACAAAAAAAGTTTTCATTGCGTAAACGATTTAAAGAGATATGAAGAAAAAGATTTTATTAAGTAATCGAATTAAAGGAATAAGAAGAACAAAAAGTTTTTATTATGTAATCGAATTAAGGGAAGAGAACAAAAACGATTTTATTAAGTAATCAATTTAAAGGAAAAAGGAGAACAAAAACACTTTTATTAAATAATCAATTTAAAGGAACAAGAAGAAACAAAAAAGTCTTTATTAAGTAATCGAATTAAAGGAAGAGAAGAAAAACTCTTTTATTAAGTAATCAATTTAAAGGAAATACAGTTATTATTAAGTAATCAATTTAAAGGATATGAAGAACCAAAAAATATTTTATTAAGTAATCGATTTAAAGGAAAAACAAGAAGCAAAAAGCTTTTATTAAGTAATCGATTTAAAGGAAAATAATAAAAAAAAGATTTTATTGAGTAATTAATTTAAAGGAATAAGAAGAAACAAAAGCGTTTTTATTAAGTAATCAAATTAAAGGAAAAGAAGAAAAACGATTTTATTAAGTAATCAATTTAAAGGAAAAAGGAGAAGCAAAAACGCTTTTATTAAGTAATCAATTTAAAGGAAATACAGTTATTATTAAGTAATCAATTTAAAGGATAAAAAGAACCAAAAAATATTTTATTAAGTAATCGATTTAAAGGAAAAAAAGAAGCAAAAAGCTTTTATTAAGTAATCGACTTAAAGGAACAAGAAGAACAAAACACTTCTTATTAAGTAATCGATTTAAAGGGAAAAAAAGAAAAAACTATTATTAAGTAATCAATTTAAAGGAAAAAGAAGAAGCAAAAACGCTTTTATTAAGTAATCAATTTAAAGGAAAAAAGAAAAAAAGTTTCTATTAAGTAATCAATTTAAAGGAACAAGAAGAACCAAAAACCCTTTATTAAGTAATCGATTTAAAGGAATAAAAAGAAGAAAAACGTTTTTATTAAGTAATCGAATTAAAGGAAAAGAAGAAAAAAGATTTTATTAAGTAATCAATTTAAAGGAAAAAGGAGAAGCAAAAACGCTTTCATTAAGTAATCAATTTAAAGGAAATACAGATATTATTAAGTAATCAATTTAAAGGATAAGAAGAACCAAAAAATATTTTATTAAGTAATCGATTTAAAGGAGAAAAAGAAAAAAACTATTATTAAGTAATCAATTTAAAGGAAAAAGAAGAAGCAAAAACGCATTTATTAAGTAATCAATTTAAAGGAAAAAAGAAAAAAAGTTTCTATTAAGTAATCAATTTAAAGGAACAAGAAGAACCAAAAACCCTTTATTAAGTAATTTATTTAAAGGAATAAAAAGAAGAAATAAGTTTTTATTAAGTAATCGAATTAAAGGAAAAGAAGAAAAACGATTTTATTAAGTAATCAATTTAAAGGAAAAAGGAAAGGCAAAAACGCTTTTATTAAGTAATCAATATAAAGGAAAAAATGAAAAAACTATTATTAAGTAATCAATTTAAAGGAAAAAGAAGAAGGAAAAACGCTTTTATTAAGTAATCAATTTAAAGGAAAAGAAAAAACCTTTCTATTAAGTAATCAATTTAAAGGAACAAGAAGAACCAAAAACCCTTTATTAAGTAATCGATTTAAAGGAATAAAAAGAAAAAAGTTTTTATTAAGTAATCGCATTAAAGGAAAAGAAGAAAAAAGATTTTATTAGGTAATCAATTTAAAGGAAAAAGGAGAAGCAAAAACGCTTTTATTAAGTAATGAAATTAAAGGATATATTGTTATTATTAAGTAATCAATTTAAAGGATAAGAAGAACCAAAAAATATTTTATTAAGTAATCGATTTAAAGGAAAAACAAGAAGAAAAAAGATTTTATTAAGTAATCGATTTAAAGGAAAAGAATAAAAAAGATTTTATTAAGTAATCAATTTAAAGGAATAAGAAGAAACAAAAAAGTTTTTATTAAGCAATCGAATTAAAGGAAAAGAAGAAAAACGATTTTATTAAGTAATCAATTTAAAGGAAAAAGGAGAAGCAAAAACGCTTTTATTAAGTAATCAATTTAAAGGAAATATAGTTGTTATTAAGTAATCAATTTAAAGGATAAGAAGAACCAAAAAATCTTTTACTAAGCAAACGATTTAAAGGAAAAACAAGAAGCAAAACGGTTTTATTAAGTAATCGATTTAAAGGAAAAACAAGAAGCAAAAAGCTTTTATTAAGTAATCGACTTAAAGGAACAAGAAGAACAAAACACTTCTTATTAAGTAATCGATTTAAAGGAAAAAAGAAAAAAACATTATTAAGTAATCAATTTAAAGGAATAAGAAGAAGCAAAACAGCTTTTATTAAGTAATCGATTTAAAGGAAAAAGAAGAAGCAAAAATATATATTATATTAAGTAATCGATTTAAAGGAAAAAGAAGAAGCATCAAAGCTTTTATTAAGTAATCGATTTAAAGGCATAACAAGAAAAAAAACTTTTTATTATGTAATCGATTTGAAGGAATTAGAATACGAAACAAGTAAAAGAATAATGAAACTGTATAAATATTGAAATGTGGATAATTAAAATCTCTGTTATTTGAAATGTTGTTTAACCTTTATGAATTTGTATAACTTGTTTTTAATAATTTCAGATTTTTGTATAAATTTTTAATATACATTTAATTTCAGAACAAATCTTCGAAACAAGTTATGTTATGTAAGGATCCTGATTTACGGTGAATGTAAATGTACAATTTCGGTTAGATGTTGGCTTTATTTTGGCGAAATTTGGGAATGAAAGTGAAATTTCTATTTGGTATGTTCTTATTTCCTGCCTGCGTTTATGCCGGAACGATAAAGAGTAGATTTTTACTTTTCCGGAGCGTCTTTCCGATCCTTTCCGCCCCAACTTCAGCATTGGTTAGTTAACAATGTTACGCTACTTTGAATATCCTTAAAAATGCTGAAATAAACAAATCTTATTTTCTTTTGTACACGCATAAAATAATTGCCTTAAGCAATATGAAAGAAATGCTTGTTTTCGGGATTAGTAACTTGTTCTTTTGCTAGTCACATTACGAGAAACTTGTAATTAAAATAAATAATCATATTTTAAATGCGAATATAGAGGATGTATTGACCCGTATTTAACGACTGTAGTCACTTTTCTGTCTGATAATTATAATAACCAATATATAACTATATAATTGAGTGGCTCCACTGGATTTCATGTTGTTGATCGATGATCTTCTTGAATTCTTCAACAGCCAAAATTGACTCTACATTCCTTTTAATAACAAAATAAAGACAATTTCAATTAGACCTATAGGCCTACAGTTATATATAGATATCCGTGAAGTTTATGAGGCACTATAACATGAATAGTACTCATTTCGACACATATTTACAATATTTTTGTTTACTACAGGGTGCGGCAAAACATCCTCCCTATTTTAAAGTTAAAATAAAAAACGCATGGATAAAAATAAAGAATCTGTATTAACATGAATGATTATACACAGTGGGAAGTTTCATGTTTCGAACATGAGTCACTCAAGTGGTGTCCTTCACTATCAATGCATTGTTGAATGCGACTTCGGAAATTCTCCATCGTTCTAACCAACATTTCTTGAGGAATAAGACCAATATCTTCCAGTATTGCATTTCTTAGGGCTGGCAAAGTCCTCGGCCGATGTTTAAACACCTCACCCTTAAGATATCCTCACAGAAAATAATTGTAGGGTGTAAGGTCTGGTGATCGTGCTGGCCAGGAAATGTCGCCATGTAAAGAAATTAAGCGTCCGGGAAACATCTATCTCAGCACTTGGAAAGAAATCCGAGCTGTGTGAGCGGTGGCTCCATCGTGCTGAAACCATACCTGTTCAGCCAGCAGTGCATTGAGTCTTGGTAAAAAAAAGTGTTGATCATGTGAGTGTATCTTTCAGAGATTACTGTCACACTAGCACCATCCTCTTCAAAAAAAGTAAAGACCAATTATCCCGACTCTTCCAACTGCGCACCATACAGTAACACGGTCGCTATGCAGAGGTTTTTCATGAAGTTCACACCAATAACGGAAATTTTGCTTATTAACACATCCAGATAAGTGAAAATGTAATTCATTACTAAAAAGGACCACAGCATCTTCTGGTACAGCTTCAAGGATGTTTGCACTTGACCTTACACGATTTTCATAATCACGTTGTCCCAACTGATATGGTGAATCTTGCTATAAGAGCACGGAGACAGGATTAAGGTCTATTGACACTTCGCAGTGAGGTGAACTAATGTATTATACTGAAAACCCTAAACTCCCACTGTGTAGATATCATTAATATTAATACAGTTTCTTTATTTTGATCCATCTGATTTTTATTTGAAATTTAAAATAGGGATGATGTTTTGCCGCACCCTTTACCTTCCATAATCCCCAAAATATACTTTTACATCGCGAAATAACGCCAATTCACATAAAACCATAAACAAAATGAATATAATTCCAGTTTTTAAAACTAATTCCGGCTTAAAATAGAAAAATCTTATTGTTAATTCATTTTTAAGGAATATTTTCAACAAATAAATGCATCGACTATTTTGCCATAGAGAGGTAATTTTCACTCTAAAAGGAACTGCTCATTCCACATTATGCAGTCAAGAAGGAAGACACAGGATCAACTTACGATAAATCATAGATAAACCTACAATAAATTCTAACTCCAATGGCTTTCCAAATTTTTGAATGCTAAGTAAATTCAGTTTTAAGGAACTATTTCCTATATTAATATGCAATGCAGTTATTAATAGGCCTACCCAATTAAGAGGATTCGCTATGAACTTAAAAGTTCGAAATGGCTAAATATTTCCTGCAATAAAAATAAATACAAGCGGCGGGAATTTTTAATTAAGCTGACAATAAAAACACCTGGTATTCAGAAAGCTGATTCATGATAATTATACTGAGTGGATTACAATATTTGCACAGATAGATCATATTTTAGAAATTGCACCGCCATCTTAGTAATTTTGCTTAAAAATAAAACCATTTTCAAGAAATTCTAGTTACATGCTACCTTGTGTATTCAGGCGATGACGAGGCTAGCATGCGAAGTATTCTGTATAATTTTGTATCTGGAACTTAATTCTGTAGCCGGCCCATCCTTCTTGCAGCCTGTAAAAGGTACTAAAGACAAAGTTGATTCGAACCTACTTTCTAGTCGTATTGATCTTTACACTGCAGCGAACTCGACTGTTTTGAATCCCCGTTTTCATGAGACCGATTTGAATACAACTTGTAAACATGGTAAATATCTGCTAATTGTTTTCAAGATCCATCGATGAAATGAAAGGAGGCAGTGAAAACTCAACGAAACGTACGTATTTACCTGTTATTTACTTTACTGCTATTCGATTTGTCCTATAAATTTATAGATAATCTTGAACCAGAACATGCGTCTTTAAATTTTTGTATAGTCAGCGTGTTTGGAAAATTTGAAATAACCTGACATTGTATTGGCATAACTTAAATGCATTTCTTGATATGAATAGAATTTACAAATCTTAGCATTGATTTGTTCTGAAATCTCAAAAAATATATAAATATCTGATGACAAAATTTAATGTCATATATCCGTAGCTGTTGATTTTAAGAAGAAATGTTATTTACAAAGAATATTCATTTTAATCTTTCCTACAATAATGCATAATCATCTCCTTAAGTTTTTTAGATAGCCGAGAAAAATGGTGAATAGACAGGAAGCCACCTTTTTAAAGGAGAGGGAGATAGTAACCGGTCTAGTATTTGTATTGTTATGATTATTGTGCTGTACGGTGCAGGAGAAAACAAAATTTCTAGACTCTAAACTCGAATTATGAAGACCTACGCTAATGCTGAAAATTGTATTAGAATTTATTTGGATCGAAGTTGTTCCTACAACGGGAGAAGTAAACTTGAGAGACAGGAAAAAAAGAACAGACTCTCCATTGCCCCCGAAAATGCAAAATATTCAAAACGCCTTCGTGTTGAAGTCGCTCAACGAAACTCTACCCAGTTTTCTTCAGTGATCAGGGACATTGGAGTCAAGGTTAATAACCAACAAAGTTCGAAATCAAATGAAGCGTTTGTAAATAATCATAGGTAATTTAACGATAGGTCTGGAATTTATCTTGTGAGAATCCAGACTTTGTGATATATTTATTGTGACTATTTGGCGAATACTCAGAGAATTAAGTATGTGTAATCAATATTACTATAAGCACAAAAATGAAACACTCGCTATGTGTGTAATTGTAAGCGAGAGAATCTATTCGTGATCATACTTTATCAATTATTTCGTCATGGACGATTATCGCTAATGTATGTAGCCTACAGCTTTTACATTTTTTTTAGATTAACCTCCTTAGAGCAACCAATAACATTGTCTTACTAATATTGTATTTAATTCTATACGAGATTTAAAATACTTCTTCACAACACACATAATTATTCATTATTTTCTTCATTTCTTTTCAATTTCAACTGATATTTAATTTAAATACATATAATGATAGGCTACAGGTTCAAATAGCGGCAACGAGTTATGGTAGTTAGATTTCCAATTCGGCATTTACCCATATGGTTCTGAAACCTGGACCTCCCGAAAGAGAGGCAAAGATGCTACCATCTAGGCCATGTCGCACGGTTTATCAGTGTTATTACTAGACCTGGGATTTTAGGCTCTAAAACAAATTAGTTTTAGGCACCTAAAATAGGCTTTCATAACAAGTAAATAGGCTTTTAAAAGATAAAATAGGCACTTAAAATATGCTTTAACAATGTGTAAATAGACAGAAAATAGACTTTAAAATACTACAATATGATCTTAAACTGTAACGTGATCTTTTTTACTGTAAAAAAACGTGGTGTACCTATTCTCAACAGAAATAAAATCAGGTAAACTGATGTAACAAAGTGCCAGTATGTTTTTGTTTAATCAGTTATGACTGCAATTATGATATGCAGAATATATATATTTTTTAAATTGATTTCCAAGTTAAGCTCCAGATTTATTCATTAAGCAGGGCTTACGGAAGAAGAAAGGTCTACCATCTCGGCCACCTGGGTCATTTTAACGGTCTAGTTGGATAAGCGCATGTAAATCAATATGTTTTTTGTCATAGCTACCTGTATTTTAATTTCCAAGGCCTTATAAGATCACAGTAAAACAATAGGCTATGTTGTCAAGATAACTGATTTTCATTTTTTTTAATAAATTCTTTCGAATACGTATATTACCACTAAATAGGCACTAAATTGAGCATTACTCCGAAACAGGTCAACCGATTTTATCCATTATGAACAGACGTCTTCCCACGGACATTATAAATGTGTATACCAAGTTTCATAAAAATCCGGTAAAGCGTATTTGAGTTACCGTGTCTTTAAAATATACACTAAATTGGGTTTTACTCCGGTACCGGTCTACCGATTTGGTCCAATATCAGTAGACGTCTTTCCACGTACATTATAAATGTGTATACAAAATTTCAGGAAAATCCAATAAAGCATATTTGAGTTATCGCGACTTCTTATATATTAACATAAAAACACTAAATTGGGCATTATTCCGGTACTGGCCAACCGATTTGGTCCAATATCAATAAACGTCTTTCCATGGACATTATAAATGCGTATACGAAGTTTCATAAATATCCGATAAAGCGTATTTGAGTTATTGCGCCTTTAAAGTAGACACTAAATTGGGTTTTACTCCGGTACCGGTCAACAGATTAGGTTCAAATTCAATAGGGCACTTCTCATGGACGTCATAAATGGGTATACCAAGTTTCATGGAAATCCGATACAGCGTATTTGAGTGATGGCGCCATTCTATTAGAAAGGCGCCATAATCTATTAAAATAGGCACTAAATTGGGCATTACTCCGGTACCGGTGAACCGATTTGGTTCAATATCAATAGGGTTCTTCCCATGGACATTATAAATATGTTTTCCAAGTTTCATGAAAATCCGAAAAAGCGTATTTGAGTTATGGTGCGTACAGACACACGGACAGACAGACAGGCAGACAGACGGACAGACAGACGGACAGACGGACAGACGGACAGACGGACAGACGGACAGACAGACGGACAGACATTTTTTCGTCAACTACACAATCTCAAAGTACCATACTTAATTGCAAAATTAAGACAGAATTAAAAATACATTTATCAAAAACAGTTTTGGTTTATATGAAAAATTGACACAGTATGTCCCTTCTTACTGCAAATACCCGCTACTTGTAGTTTTGAGCGAATTCTCCCCCGTCAGTCAGCACTAACTTGGCAACAATTGTTTGGGAAGATCCTGTTTCTGTGAAAAAACCCACCCTTTGCTGTTCTGCCCTTCATTCAGGAATGTCCATTAAATGATTGTAAAAGTTACAGAAGTTGAATTTTATTTTAAATGTACAAAATAGGAATTTTAGCCATTAAAATAGTAAAAATAGGCTCCAAAGGTCCAAATAGGCATTTTAGGGCACTATAAAACTCCATAAACATAAGTGATATGTCATGAAATGTCAACATATTTAAAAAATTTCATGTTATTTCATAAGGAACAAAATAGGCATTTGCCTTAAAATCCCAGGTCTACTTATTACCAAAGTTATCCCTCTAATTGTAATGCCCCATTATCATTGAAAATTAATCGTAAACTGAAGAACATAAAACTTAACGCAATTTTTAGCAGGTCATTGAGCATTCGCGACGAAAACTTGGTAACAAGCTATCACAAATCAGAACGTGAATAGAGCATTAAAGGCTGCCAGGGAAGAAACAAACGTAGGTTTCATGTGTAGCCTACATTAAACACGTGTATGGAAATTGAAATCATGCAAGTGTATTTCACAAAATGAACAGTAGCCTATGGGCTGTATTTACAACTGTTGTTAATTTCTGCGATTTTAGGTGACTAAATTAGGTTCTAAATTTTTAGGAATAGGTTCTAAAAGTCGGAAAATAGGCTCTATTATAAAATCGTTAATTCTATTGAAGTTGCCGATTTTCTTATTTATAATACAGAATTATTAGAATGAATAATAATTTATTATTATTATAATAATAAATTAATGAAAAGTATATTTTTATTTTTGAAGTAATTTAAAGTTATCAAGTGAAGACTGGCTTCCGGTGAAATATGGGATATTGTTCCTAACCGATATTTCTATAGCTGTATTGGTGCTTGATACAAATATCTGAAAGACTGTGCCAACTGATAAAATAGGAACGATTTTACTATTGTGACAAGCTTTATGCCATTAATAGAGTCTGTTTTTTTATATTTTAATTTACAAGGTGAAGTGTGTTGACTAAATCCATGTTATATGGCCACAAAACTGTGACAAATCTATTATAATATTAATTATAGATATATCGACGAATATAATTAACAAGCATATCTGGCTTATGTAAATATTTTTTATTTTTATTTTTAATGTAACATGTCAACATTATAGCCATTGCATAGGATATTATAGTTAAATTCTTATAAAATCTGATATTTTAATGTAATTTCAAAGCAATCCCAAAAAACATCTTATGACACTTTTGAAGGCTATTTATCCTTATAAGATATAGGACTATTTTTTAGGGTATGCCTATTAGGTGGCGAAAAAATTTTTAAATTTAATTTCATCGATATTTCTTTGATTTTCAACAAACAAACCAAAACGCCAAGAGGAGGCAAAGATATATTTTCAGTAAGTGTAGAAAACCCAAAACAATACCATCACTGCCAAAAAATGAGCCTAGCAACTGGGATTAGAACTACACCATTTCAACCTCAATTTCGGAAAAAGTAATTTCAATTTCGGAAAAAGTAATTTCAAATTCGGAAAAAGTAATTTCAATTTCGGAAAAAGTCATCTCAATTTCGGAAAAAGTAACTTCAATTTCGGAAATACGAGGGCTATTTTTTAAAGCATTCGATGGGGCATAAAATGAAAACCACAGTGAAAATCCAAACTGTTTTATTTGGAACATTTAGGTACACCTTCTAGCTACTTCTCTACATAATCTCGCTCCGATTGAGTTATTTGTCTTAGCGTGGTACCAATTTTACTATACCCTCTTCATAGCCCTCGCATTTCCGAAATTGAAGTTACTTTTTCCGAAATTGAAATTACCTTTTCCGAAATTGAAGTTACTTTTTCCGAAATTGGAATTACTTTTTCCGAAATTGAAATTACTTTTTCCGAAATTGAGGTTGAAAAGGTGTAGACGATACAAGACGTCATGTTGTGTAACGATACAGTCGGATACCGGAAGTGCGATGGGCATGACTGGAGATAGATGCACGTTTGACATGCCTTAAACTCCGATAGAACGTCAGGTGCACTGAGAAACGAAGTGCGGCTGCTTCCTCGTGGTGTTCCTTGGTAGGCCTATAGTCCAGTTATTCATTGCATGGCCAGCGGCTTCAAAGAGATAAACCATGAACTCGGAGTTTCTTTATGTTAATTGATCTGACTATATCGGGCTTGGTTTTCGCTTTTCAAAACAAAAGCAACGTTGCAATATTCTCTCATTATTATCACTGACCTCAGTTCTTCCCTCGCTTTAATCAATTCACACGTGTTATCGTTTACTGTAACTAGATCTTGCAACCTCGCGTTCCACTCCACGTGGAGTTGACGAGTAGCTGTCAAAATTGTCGCAGGACATTCTTAGATATTGATTGGCTGAGGTAACTAGCTGATTGGTGCGGTAAAAATAAAGAACATAGGTTGAGCTGTTGGCAAACTTTTCCTCCTAACGAAAGGAAGCCGGCTGGCCATGCAATGACTGGACTATGACTCCAGAATACTTTTTTATACATAAGAAGGACGGGCAACCGAATAGGGTAATAGTTATTTTTTCAAAGTAAGACCGCTATAGGCAGTGTTTTTTTTACGTAAGAGTTGGCCAATCATGCGGGTTTCTGCGACGGCCACAATAAAAATAACCACGTACCTCATCACAAGACATGGTGGAAATGTCCTCCACACAACACTGGCACCTTTTTAGGAAATTTTCTTTCACGTGCATAAGTTCAGCTCCCGAGATAGGCCTAGAGTTAATTTGTCTTGTGATACTGTATTTCAGTTCTTCTAACAGTAACCTAAGTGACTATTTATGGGGGAACTTGAAAAATAAAATAGGTCAATTCCCCACACATTACATGAACTTGAAGATAGTATCACCAGAGAAATGAACTCTATCTCGGAAGTTGAAGTTATGCGCGTGAAAGAAAATTCCCTAAAAAGGTGCCAGTGTTGTGTGGATGCAAGAGGAGGACATTTCCAACATATCTTGTGATGAGATACGTGGTTATTTTCATTGGAATTGTGATAACCTGAATCGTTACACCGTTAGCGGCTTTATTTGCGTACATATTTCACCCGATCGCTCGGAAGTTAGAGCTGTGGCCGCCGCGAGACAGAAACCCTCACGATTGGCCAACTCTTGCGTGAGATTCACTGTAGAAGTTAACATGCGAACACGAAGTTAAGAAAACCAGCTCTAGTGAGTTTTGTTTTTCTTCTGAGCATAAGTTCTTTATAACATTTTACTTCATTTTATGTTATTTTAATTGCAACTTTTAAAACGAAAATAGAATAACAATTTTGAAACGTTTTGGTAATTTTGTATTGTAGCGGAATTCAGGCTCTTTTGATTGGCAAAAATTTGTTGAAGACAAAATACTGTTTGAAAACAGTTCGACATACCAGAAACATTTTGCGGAAAAGATTGAATCGTGACGTATTTATAAGGAAAAGGATGTCTCTCTTGAAGTTATAACGAACTAATAATTAAAAATCCTTCGCTATGGTAAGAAGTTGCAGGAGAGAGGTTCCATCTGGCGCTGTGAATTGAACTCCGGCTTTTAGCTCAGTTGGAAGAGCATTGGCGCGAATAGTCAAAGGTCCTTGGTTCAAGTCCCAGTGTTGGAGGAATTTTTCTCCTATAATATTCTCATTATTTTGTATATGTTTGTGACAATAAATTACTTACTTACTTACTTACTTAACACTTTTTTTACAGCTCAGCCAGTAAAATGGAACTAGGCCTATACATAGACGGAGAAATTTCTGTTAAACAATGTTCACGATTCGAAATAAAAAATCCCTTTAGGCAGGCCTACAGGCGGAGGTAGATTTCGAAGTGCTTTTGGTTTAATTTATTGTCGCTGCATAGCACTCTTCTTCTTTAGCCTTGGCATGGCAAACCTGCAGTAAAGAGGAAGAGCCTACAATCAATTGTTTTGACAACAATAATAGGATATAATATTCTGGGAGGCCGTGCGCAAGATCAGCAATGAATAAAATTAGCAAAGCCGCTAAACATGCCAAAATTATGATATTATAATAATTCTTTCAAGTGTTATTATTTTCAAACATTAAAATCTCGCGTCATATGAGAGCTATCAAGAAACTATTTATTGATTTGTAGAGTACTCATCAAGAGCTTTTCAACGATACCCCACAAGACGTGGTTTCAAAAGTTTCGAATTTTCATCCCCCACCCCCACCCTCACTCGAACCCCCGAATCGTTGGTGTCACTGTGAACTCCATAGGGAGTACTCTAATTTATTCAAACAAAGTTTCCCTCTATACTTCATAGGGGCCGAGATATACATTTTTAAAAATTTCAACCCCCTCCCCCGACCACCCCCTTGGGCCAATTTTGCTCATTAACGAACTTGTCCGAACTATTGGGCCTAGAAATAACATATTAAAATTTGGTTCAAATATCTTCAAAATTACGGCCGCTATCGTGTAAAGATATAGATATATATATATATATAAATATCACAAAATTTTTTTTTGAACGGGCGGTGGTTTCGTACTTAGGGGAGCATGAAACGTAAAGATATGAAAGAATTTTTCGAAAATCATAAAGTGGTATCCATTGCAATAGGTAGATTTTTCTTCGAAAATCTACCTAACAATCCAGAGGTAACTTAATTAATATAAAACTACTGTAATACGAAAATAAATGCACTAAGGGATGCTTAATCTTTCATGGGTGTCCCCCAAAACGAAATATTCCAAGGAGGCCAAGATGTTCATTGCTTTGGAACCGGAGCGCTGGTGTGAGGTGTTGCTAGGCAACGCGTATCGCAAATATATATTTTTATACTTAAATGCATTTTCAACAATGCTTGAACGAATGTCAGAGTGGGCACGTGGTTAAAAGGGCGGACAGATGCGAGTTCATCTCGCTGAAAGTTTGCTTTACTTGGGGACCGCAGACTAGTTTCGCGGTCTTAACCAAGAGCAAACAATTAGCTCCTAGTCCCCCTTCGCCCAGGCGCTGAAAAAGCACCAGCTCTGACTGGATTTTTGCTATTTGCTACCAGGGTTCGAGTCCCGGTTCAGGAGTTTTAATTTTTATTCGATATAATTAGTTTTACCAGCATTTCTAGTTTACTATTTTATGTATGAAAATTTACTTGAGAGAAACTGTACTGTACATAAATTGCATATAGTCACTGAAGAAATATTACCAACAGCTTATTCATAAATCACGACCATGGTTTTATAAAAGGAACAATGGAATGCAAAGGAAACTCTTTAGACAAAATTTGGAATATGGATCTATCATTTGGGATCCATTTACTGTAAAAAACAAAAAAATAATCGAAAAAGTACAAAACAAATTCCTCAAGTTTTTAATGTTTAAAGTTTGTGGCTATTATCCATTGTATATGAATTATGATAAACTCCTGGAAAATGTTGAATTCCAAGCTTTGTCGCATAGAAGAGCATGTCAGTCATTAAGTTTTTTGTATAAAATAATTAATTCCAATATTGATGATACAAACCTTATAGAAAGAATTTATTTATATGTACCCAGCAAAAATAGTAGATCAAGTAAACTATTGTTTACTCCTAGAGTAAACTCTGACTTGCACAAAAATTCATCAATAAACAGAACTTTGAATAGGTGCAATCAAATCCACCCACTTAATATTGATATATTTGGAATGAATCTTAAACAATTTAATTCTGCTGCAAACCAACTGTTAAAACTTGTCCAAAATGGTAATTCATAGGAATCTGTGTGTGAATAGTAATACCATATATGATATTGTCAACTAACATATTTTAAGTATTTATATTATTTGTTTTACTCTTATTTCATTCTTATTTTTCTCTACATTCTTCATGCTTGCTTTCTTCTCATCTCTCTTATTTTCTTTACTCTCTCCTATTCTCTTTACTCTCTCCTATTCTCTTTACTTCTTACCTTACATTGGTCATTATCCTATCTTTCCTACTTTTTATTATACCTATTTCATATTTGTGTTATTGTAAGTACATGATGTATTGCTAGTATAGTCATGAACATTGTAATTGGGTGTATAGCTGTAATGTTCATTCTTGATTAAATAAATAAAATAAAATAAATACCACCACCAATAATAATAATAATACTAATAATAATAATAATAATAACAACAACTCACATATATTATATTGGGACAGATCCATACTTACTGACAGATCAATAACTCACAATAGACCAGACATAGTGTTGATAGATAAAATCAACCGGACCACATATCTTATAGACATTGGCATACCAAATACTCACAATTTAGAGCAGTGTGAAAATGAAAAAGTAACCAAATATTTACCCCTGGCTGAAGAGGTTCGACAACTCTGGAGGCAAGAAAAAGTTATTGTGCTGCCATTAATCATCTCCTCAACAGGACTTGTACCGAAGACCCTAATGAAGAGACTGAAAGACTTGAAGATCACAGAGTACGTGAGGGATTGTATGCAAAAAGCGGTCATCTTGAGTACTACATCCATTGTCCGCAGTATACTAAACATTTCTGTATAAATTTAACGGTGTCATCTTGCTAAAAGCCGATGACATCGTTTTAATACCTGTAAAAGCAGTGGAATTAATAAATAATAATAATAATAACAATAAACGATAAAATAAGGGAGACTGACGTAACAAACTGCCAGATGGAGTTAATATGCCATGTTTCAAATGCTTCTGATAGGCTCAGACTTTGTACTATTAATATTGTTATATAGGCCTATTTGTTATTAATACAGTACCCTATTTAAATATTATAATAATACGTTTAGTAAGCAATTCATTAGCAGTAATGTAAATAAATACCCTTCACAAACTATACATCACAATTACGTACGTTTTGATCTGATTCCTATTGTGAAATTGTCATATTGTATGTATGTGTGTGTGTGGTTTTTTTACTGTTTTTATTTTTAGGGCATAATAGAACTTTGCGCCCCATGGTGCTCCCCTTTCCACTCGCCACTCGCCTCGCAGCTTCCATCCCTCTCGGCTTCTTCCCGCGTGCCCCCTGCTCCACTTTCCCGCAACGCATACCTTCATGCCTGTAGCCGTTGCTCAACGCCGGTAATGCATAATTGCAATTGATATGTCACCTAATATTTCACAATAAAGAAAGCCCCTTGAACCTCCACATAAAATTCCACAATTATAAAAACGACCCTTCCAACAAAATAGGCTATTTCACAATACAAAAAATACCCTTGTACCATACATAATATTTCATAATTATAAAAAACGCCGTATTATAACATAAAATGTGGCTTAATTGATGCAGGAAAATTCCCTTGTACCAACACTACTTATAAAAACCGATTCTTGCGTTAAAACTTATGAAATCCCCCTATAACACATATACTAACATAACTCTAATATACGAAAGCTTCCTTCAGTGCTCAACATTCACTCGTAGCGTAGTGGTCAAGACTCCTAGCTATAATGCTAGGGGTCCCGGGATCGAATCCCGGTCGATCCAAAATTTACTATTAGGAATAGGTCTCAAATAGGTAGGTAGGGTGGAGAGGAGACGGTAAAGGAAGAAAAGAAGAGAATAAAGAAGAAATAAATTATTTTTTCTGTTTCATCAGTTCATTAAGAGATGGCACCACCGTCGCTACTAGTAGTTCATATGCCGCCGCTAGGAGAGGGAGAGAGTTGGAGTGAGGGACTCGCATGGGGCGCAAAGTTCGGTTTTCCCATTTTTAGTATTTAGTTTCAACACGTTTTATGTTACTTTAAATATTTGATATTGGTATTGGTATTGGTATTGGTATTGGTATTGGATGTAATTGGGCATGAGCCTTTTATATTCTCAACATAATAAAATAAATAAATTACTACCACTGTTATGGGTTCAACAAAATACTGACAAATATTTGTCATTAAGGTGTGTTTACTTACCATGAGTTATCTGAAGGTATAAAATTTTCTCTGTGAGTTGCAGATGTCCATTTAAGCCGTCTGGATTCAATTTTGGGAAATGTAAACATTTGGACAGACTCTCCGTTAGCATTATTATTGCTATATTACAGCCAGGAACACAACACTTGTTAGGGATTCTCTCCGTGTCTGTAGAAAAAGACAATGTAACGGCTGACTCATGCATTCGTCCTGCTATGATGTGTATAGTTATATTTATGTATATGTGTATATAACTTCATCTAGGAGTTATGAATATAAAATACAGGTTTTGAGATATTGGCCTATTAAATCCAACTGGCACTTTGTTACATCAGTTTACCTGATTTGTTTATTATTATTATTATTATTATTCAGAAGAAATTGAATATGTTGAATATTTTAAATATCAATAGCCTATTATACGGCGTGGTCTTGTGGTTAGCGTCGCTGAATACAGATCCGTCGGCCCGGGTTCGAACCCCGGTACCTCCTCGGATTTTTCTGAGGTATGGAGGTCTTGTAGGGGTGCACTCAGCCTCGTGATTCAAATTGAGGAGCTACTTGATAGAGATGTAGAGGCTCCAGTCATGGAAACGCTGACCACATGCCCCCCAATCCTGCCGTCTGCCTAAGGTAGATGACGCAGCGGTCGGCCTTGTCCCTTCAGGGATGTAGTGTCATTACAGTTATTACACAAAAGGATTTACAGATTAAAATAAGAATAACGGATGGGAAGAGAATTATAGGAATGCTAAATTTAATCTTATGGAGTAAAAATATTTTACATAGAACTAAAAAATTAATATATCAAGTATTACACCAAAATACAACATTATGGCCGGGTTTCCGAAACGTAAGATATCTACTAGATGGCATTATTCAATCCGTAAGCGTTTCTGAAACGTTCGATGGCGGCTAATCGTTCGATAAAACGCCCGACAAACTATCGCACCACAAATCACTAGATATCTGGCGAAACGGTAGATAAACACGCAACATGGCGGAAATGATAAACATTTATGTTGATGTATGTTTGGTTATTATGTTAGCATTTTATCTTACATTATGTTACTAGCTTGTTATGGTATTAAACTGAAAAGTAGTAATGAAGCTGGCATTGGTTATTAATTTGTGTGTGAAATAAATCATAATACTGTACTAGAAAAATTGTATAGGCCTATTATCGGTTAGATGAACTTTGTTATAGCCTAGGCTATTAATGTATCCATCGTTTATTTGTATTAATTTCATTTTCTGTTGTAAGTTAATACTTTTAGGAAAACATCGCGAATATTAATTCACATCATATTTTCTTGAGGTCATCTTCAATGCCAGATCGTATAAGGCCTAGGTCTATACAGAAGAACATATTCCTTGAAAGAAATACAGCAATCCTTTCAAGAAGTAGCATACGATGATATTCAGATTCGGAAAAAATGTAGCTTAAGTATATTAATTTTATTTTCTGATGCAACACTTTATGAAGAAAATATTGCCTTTTTACAGCACGAATATTAATGCATAAACATCATCTTTCTCGTCATCTTCATCCTGAGGCAATAATTAGGCCTAGAGATGTGTAAAGCAAAAGTATTCCCTGAAAGAATTAGATCTTTGACGATATTTGAGTTTCGGAAAGAATCAGGCTGTCAAAGCAATGACCTATGGATAGATAGGCCATCATATTAAATAAGGAACAACTGCAAGCATGCCTTTTTCAGCGTTAAATAGCCCATCATTAGAAATGAGAACAAATCGCAGCATTCCTTTCTCAGTGGTAAATCAGCTATAACTTAATTAGTGTGTTACGTTTTATGCATTACGTTGTCAAATTGTAATGGGTGACATTTTCGCTAATGCACAAGTCTAGAAGTCGAAATTACTGAAGTTTCTCTCATATTTTGCATTCGTTTTACCAGAGAAACAGCTGACAAGAAAAAAGCAGACAGAAAATTCAGCCATTTTGAATACATAGCAAGAAGCGCTCCGATTGGTTGCTACTCAATCACGGCCAATTTGATATTACAGTAAGCACCGTGTCTCCATCTATTGACAAAGTGCTCAACTCATTTATCTGGCATTAGCTATTTACTGAGCAAATTCGCTTTCGGAAATGGGAAGGTGTTTATCGAGTCTATAAATGTATAGAACCATTACCTGTCTAGAAGATATCTGGAGCTTTTATGCAACCGGGCCTATATGGTGCTGAAACCTGGACCATAAGTAGACAAAAAGCAAACAAATTCATGGCATTAGAAATGGATTTTTGGAGACGTTTAGTAAGAAAATCCAGGAAATAAAAAATTCGGAATAATAAAATAAGGGAAATAATGCAAGTTGAAAAGAATATTTTGGAAACTGTAGAAGAAAGACGCTTGAGATGGTATGGACATGTACTCAGAATGACAGAGAAAGAATACCCAAGAACATTTTGAATTGGAAAGTAGAAGGAAAAAGAAGAAGAGGGAAGCCCAAAGAGTGCTGGATAGATGGGATGAAATGGAGTATGGAGAGAAGAGGATTAAATGAAGAAGATGCTATGGACAGGGACTTATTGAGGCAGAAGATTGTTGTGGGATGAAGGAAAACCATTGTATTGTGGAATATTCCTTAATACTCGGTGATTAAGTTAACGTGCAACAAATTATGGCTTCTAATTATCCAAATTATGATTTTAAAAAATTCGAATTAACTGCATTTTTTAACATACATTTATATAGGAATTTCAAGGGGAATGGAAATTTATTCGAATTATACAATACAGTGGAACTCCAACTATCCGGATCGCCAATTATCCGGATCATCGGATTGCTTTAAGGGCATATATTACCACCTGCCGACAGTTCCTCCCGATACGTGACTTCCAGATAGCTTAACTAGAAGATGTCTTGTAATACCACCGCTGAACTGGTATCGGGAAGAATGCAGTAAAATTTTGTAAAAGGGTCCTTAGCTGATTGAGCAAAGAGGTGTGTTTTTTGTAGTTCGGTAGGCGTCCGCTAGGTGTGGCAACTCGGATTTGTATTTCTACAATTGAATTACACAAGAACATATCGTTTTAAGTGCATTAATCGATTTGTGCAGTTCTATCTCATTTATAAGTGAGCATAAAATGACATTTTTGTGAAATTAAATCTTCCGGCATCAGTTCTAAAATTCAGGTGGCCAGGAAGCTTCGGCGTGCTGCCATCTTGCTTCAACCAAGCTTCCCTAACAAGCAGTTGGAAATTTGACAGCCACTCCATCCTCCTGCTAGCTTATATGGAAGTTGTCTTGCCAGACAGATTTTGTCAGGAGATCACAATACGCAATTCTTGGCCAACTTCCAGATAGGTTTTCTATCTGGCAGATAAATATGATATCAGGTGTTCGTCATACAAGCCCTAAGGCTTTATTCAAATAGTTTTAGCTGCAGCTAGCATTGAGAAACCCTCTTTCAGGGCCGATTATTTGCGGAAAAGTAAAACTTTTAGCTGACAAAATCGACAGTTTGTCAGCAAAACAACTGAATCTGACCGATATGTTCAATATGTGACTTTTTTGTAAGTATAGTAGGCTACTGCGCAATTTAGCTTTTTTTTTTTTAAAGAAATTACCTTTCATCCAATTATCCGGATATTTGATTATACGGATCGGGTCCGGCCTCAACTAATCAGATTAATTAGAGTTTTACTGTATTTAATAAATCAGTCAGATAAGTTTGCATTGGAGGCTGGTACGAGATCAACATTCTTGTTGTTTGTTTCTATTATAAACTGTTCCTGGAAGAACAGATATTTTTATCAGTAAATCTAACTACGAGAGCGTGTCGGCTGGAGGGGCGCCATAATCTGCTCCGATCTATTGCAATGCTGGAGTGAGCCTTCTACGTTAATTCAGGCTTTCGAAATAACTCCAGCTCCAGGGTAAATCGTGCTCTGGAAATAGTTTATCTGAGAGTGTAGCAAGCACTGTCTAATCTGCATAAATTAAGTGCTGCCAATATAGCCAGAGACATGCACAGGTTTTGCTCCATTCCGGTAAAATGTAGTCTATTGTCTCCTTAAAAGTCACTACCTTATTTTGTTTCCCTTTTGTACAGAGTGGACCAAAAGTCGCGATCGGATAATGTTTATATTGAAATAAAGTCATTTTCCGAAACCGAAAATTAATTAAAAACTATTCATAGGCCGAGAGGAATATTTACACTCTTGATATACTTTTTGTAGCATTAGTTTGTCAATTTTCCGATAGAGCAAGGACATTGTTATGTTTTAGTGACAAGCCAGATTTTTCTTGCGCGCGGGTTTTTAGGCGCTTGTTGTCGATGTGAAACGCTGTGTTATGTTTGTGTTGTAAGCAATGGCGGATACAAGCAAATATACGACTGAGGAACGTCTCATTGTTAGTTTGTGGGTTCATGAAAATGAACAAACTGGCGAAACGTACGAAGAAATCATAGAAAACTCCTTTCTTCGTTTCAATAAAGCAGCTTCCACTGAAGCCAAACTACGGAAACTGGAAAAGAATACTTTCTTAAAAGGATCTGTATTGAATGCAAAACACATCGGAGGAACTAAAAAATATTGCGGCGATGATGTCAGTATTCGTCTGAGCGAATCATTAGATGAAATCAACAAGGAAGCGATCGGCAGAAATGCAGATCCCAAGAACTTCGTTGTGCGACAACTGGCTCTGGTCCCCCTTAGAAGAAAATCTTGGGTTGGAATGATTCGGATGGATTCTGTTGAACGACTTAAGAGAGAGATCATCCGTATCTTCAGAACGATCACTCCCGAAATGCTTAGGCGGGCGGGGCATTCAACCGTGCGCGGAAAACGATGGTGCACATACCGAAACTTTGGATGTTTAACAATGACGCTGACAGGTCCAGGGAACTTTATTTTACTAGATTTCCATCCCTTAATACTTGCTGCTTTAATAAATAAAATTTTTACGTCAATTGCGGCATTTTATTATTGCATAAACTAACATACAAAATATCCGATCGCTACTTTTGGTCCACCCTGATCTCCAGTCAAACCCCCATATAGCGATATTTGTGGGACCCAGCAGATTGTATTGTTATATGGGGTTATTGATATATTGAGGTGTTATTAAGTGACAGTATGGTACTTTATGAGATTGTGTGGGGGACTAAAAATGTATGTCCGTCTGTCTGTCTGTCCGTCTGTCCGTCTGTCCGCCCGTGCGTCTGTACGCACCATAACTCAAATACGCTTTTTCGGATTTTCATGAAACTTGGAAAACACATTTATAATGTCCATGGGAAGAACCCATTGAACCAAATCGGTTCACCGGTACCGGAGTAATGCCCAATTTAGTGCCTATTTTAATAGATTATATTAGAAAGGCGCCATAGCTCAAATACGCTGTATCGAATTTCCATGAAACTTGGTATAGCCTACGCATTTATGACGCCCATGAAAAGTACTCTATTGAATTTGAACCTAATCTGTTGACCGGTACCGGAGTAAAACTCAATGTAGTGTCTATTTTAAAGGTGCAATAACCCAAATACGCTTTATCGGATTTTTATGAAACTTCGTATACGCATTTATAATGTCCATGGGAAAACGTCTATTGATATTCTACCAAATCGGTTGGCCAGTACCGGAATAATGCCCAATTTAGTGCCTTTTATGTTAATGTATAGGAAGTCGCGATAACTCAAATATGCTTTATTGGATTTTCCTGAAACTTTGTATACCCATTTATAATGTACATGGCAAGACGTCTACTTATACTGGACCAAATCGGTAGACCGGTACCGGAGTAAAACCCAATTTAGTGTCTATTTTAAAGACGCGGTAACTCAAATACACTTCAACGGATTTTATGAAACTTGGTATACACATTTATAATGTTCATGGGAAGACATCTATTGATATTGGCTAAAATCGGTTGACATGTTTTGGAGTAATGCTCAATTTAGTGCCTATTTTATGATAACATACGTATTCCAAAGTATTTATAAAAAAAAATGAAAATCAGTTATCTTGACAACATAGCCTATTGTTTTACTGTGATCTTATAAGGCTTTGAAAATTAAAATACAGTTAGCTATGACAGAAAACACTATTGTTTTACATGCGCTTATCCAACGAGACCGTTAAACTGACCCAGGTGGCCGAGATGCTAACGGTTTGGCCTCACATTCTGGAGTTCAATGGTTCAAATCCCGAAACCGGCCGATTTGACTTTTTTTGTATTTTTATGTGAGTGTCTAGATATCACAAATCTGTACAGTTCAGCTGATGCTGGAAGATTTTAATCTGATTAAAAAAAACTAGACGTTTGTTCTTCCGTAAGCCCTGCTTAATGAATAAATCTGGAGCTTAACTTGAAAATCAATTTAAAAAAACATATTCTGCAAATCATAACTGCAGTTATAACTGATTAAACAAAAACATACTGGCACTTTGTTACATCAGTTTACCTGATTTTATTTTATTTTAACAACAAAGATATGTTCATCTTTATTTCAGAATTGCATGTGCACAACACAAGGAGCGAAGACATTATACATATTTTTAAATATCGAACTTCTAGGTAGGCCTATAACTTAAATAACTTACCAGCCAGTATTTTAAGCGTGGGAAATCTCAGGTGTTTTAAACTTAAACTGAAAGAGTATTTGTATGAGAAGGATTCTTTACTGCAGTCACTGTAACCTTATTTGTCCCAAATAATAATGACAATGTCTAAAGCCCATCGCCCCTCCCTCCTGAAACTAAAGTATTACTTGGACGTGAAAGGGCCGATAAATTTTGTCCAGAGGCTCTAATTTAGGCTTGGAGTTCTTTTACGACCCGTAAGTATACGACACGGGCCCCCCAGCTTCAAGTCCCTCCCGGAGGACTCCGTGACCAGGATTTTTACGTCCTGAAAACCCCATCGACTGCGGCCGGGTTTGATCCCGCGACCTTCGGATCTACAGACGGGCACGCTACCTCTATACCACCGCAGCCGACAATGTAAAGCTGCAGATGTATAATATATTATAATCATTATTATTATGCTCCTCTACGGTCCTGGAACATCGATATAATAAAAACAAATTACTTATTTGGCTTGGGTATAAATACCAGTACAATGTGAGGGTTGAAAATCACCGTTCTGTGCCTATGGCATTTACTCGTACACTCTTGGTAGAAATTATTAGACTAAAACTGGAAAAAACTTTGGAGAAAATCATAATATTAAATAACTGTTGTTGGGTCCGCGAACCACAAGTTTGGCACCTCTCTAGTGCCGACAAAGGCAGTTGTAGACGGCTAAGAACTACGCTCAAGTTGTAAACAGCTCACACTCCGAGATTCATTGTGGCAAAAATCATATCCGTTGTTAATGCGTGGATGCGGGCTGAAGAAGTGCATAATTTATGCGATATTTTGTAACATTTTAGATTCCGAGTCATTTGCAAAGTAATGAACTCATGTCATGTAACTAGACTTCAGACCTTTAGGTCGCTAAAAATGCTGTTTTAGGTACCTAAAATAGGCTCTAAAAATTGGAAAATAGGTTCTAAAAATCATAAAATAGTCTCTTATAAAATCGTTAAGTTGCCAATTTTCTGAAGTATCTCAATTGCAATGCAGAATATTATATTTATTGAAGTCACCATTAATCAATAATCATGATAAAACACAGGTATGGTACACAGAATTATATAGACCTATTACAAGGGCCTGTATTACTACCCTAACAGTGAAAACCTTATCCCTGCGACCAGGAGCTACGCACGCTGGCATATTCAACCCCTTGTATCTCTCAGTGATTCAGAGAACTAAGTTGTCTGTTTGTTTTTTTTTTTTTTGTTTTATGTTTTTTTTTTGTTTTATGTTTTTTTTTTGTTTGTTTGTTTGTTTTTACTAGATGTGGGAGTCGGGAGAAAAACACTATATTTTCGTGGGAATTGAAAGGAATTTTTCTACTGAAGACTAAACATTTCTTACTATCTAGCCACGTCACAAATGTGTGTCATGTACTGCACATTCCGTGCTAAAAATTTAGTATGAACTGAAAATAAATGCTAGAATAAATAAATAAATAAAAAAAAATTATTTTGAACTGTAGAGGAAAAGCAAGAAAAAAGGCAATATTAGGCTCTAACGTAAAAATAGGCTATTTTGGGACCTATAAAAGTATCAATTTTAGGCATAGTCACTTATAAAACATGCACATACAAGTTATCGTCCATATATCACTTAAGGATTAAAATAAGGTTTTATCTAAAATCTGAAGTCTACATATAACATCTTACAATATTACGAAAATCTAAAGAAATACTTACTTAATTACTCAATGGAAATAAACAATTCCTAAAGAAGCTTAAGGAATATTATCTATTTTATGAAACCTGAAGGTTCATTGCCGCGCTTACCTGAGCCCGCCATACAACCCTATTCTGTGTTAACTCCATCCAATAATAATCGTCATTATCCTCTGTTGATGCATGGACTACCGTCCTCTTAGAAGAACTCAAGAAAGCATATCTTTAATAAACTCTTACTTCCTTAATTGCTGAATTGATTCTCTTATGTATGAAGAACCCAGTCTCTAATTTATGGTTATCAATCCCTTTCTCATAGAAAAAAGTATACGCGCCTGTCTGAATTGAACCTTCTCCCTCCCATCTAACTTCCTGCTCTGCTACTACATCTTAACTGTATTTCTAAAGAAATTCATTTACATATTATTTATTATTTCTCCCACGTGTCTTATTACCAGGCTTTAAAACTTAGTGCCCGAACCCACAGAGGGAGATGATTCCGGTTACCAACAACCTGAGTATAGGGGGTGGGGGTTGATTGCGTAGGCTGATAAGACAGCAATTGATAGTAGTACTGAGAAGTGAATGCGCTTGTGGTACGGTGCCTCTCAAATTGGTCAACAGTGTACCTTGTCATTGTGCGTGTTTAAATTTATAATACGTGTTCGGCATGCCGAAAGTAAACTGTTCTAAAACGCAAACATATATTGAAACATTTGGGAGGGACACAAACAGGAGAAAGTATCGTTTTGCATGCTTGTAATGTGAGTTTAGATAATGAGAAGTTATTTTGTGGTCTTCCTATATCTGTATTAAGGTTTGTTTACCATCACGTGAACTAGCATATGGTAGCTAGGGCATACGCCGAGCAAAGTCTGTACAGTACGGTTGCTGTTAACATATTCGATCGGGCACTAAGTTTTTAAGCCTGCTTATTACAAGAAAGATAGGAGAGAACTTCTTAAACCCTATGTTAAGGTCACAACACAGTAGGCCTTACTATCAATTGGCATAAGCCGATGTTCTTGCCTATGCAGATATAATGCTTATTTGTCTCTACAACCAACAGCTCTTATTCGGGCTTTCCTGAGATTTGTCCCTTTGAAATATTCAGAATGAACAAGTTTTGCATTACTTTAAATAATATTAAAATCTGGTAGGCTATACAAGAATTATGGGTACTAAAATCATGGCTCTGCATTTTGTGGCACTGTCTGATGAGGGCAGATTATTTAAATGTAAAATTCTTTGACTTATTTCTTTATTTTCTTTCTTTCTTTCTTTCTTTCTTTCTTTCTTTCTTTCTTCAATTCTATCTTTATTTATTAAGTGCTAGTATGGTACTTTATGAGATTGTGTGGGGGAAGGGAAAATGTCTGTCCGTCCATCCGTCCGTCCGTCCGTCCGTGTGTCTATACGTGCGATAACTCAAATACGCTTTATTGGATTTTAATGAAACGTGGGTTTATAATATCCATGGGAAGAACCCTATTGATATTGGACCAAATCGGTTGACCGGTACCGGAGTAAAACCGAATTTAGTGTCTATTTTTATAAGCGCCATAACTCAAATACGATTTATCGGATTTTCATGAAACTTGGTATACACATTTATAATGTCCATGGGAAGAATGTGAAATTACATTCCAATTGAACCTATATTTCTGTTGAATTTATTGCCCTATTTCAGAGTTTCATAAAATCGCCAATAACAAAGTTAGTACTTCCATCGTGGTTATGATGGTTACAAGTATGAAGTAAGAAGCAGGCTTGTGCATAAGGACATTGTGTTCTAATTGACTTGACGTGGAATTGAACGTGTTTCACTGAGGCAGCTCATTTGAGGGATCATGCTATATCGGCTTTCATACGTCTCTAACATAGAGAAAGTTTCTCCATTCTTTAAAAATTCAAAACATGTGACTTTCTGCATAGAATGACGGAAGATAATTTGGCATCTATCATGTTGCAGTGGATTCTGTAGTAGCTCAAAATCAGCTTTCTTGGCAAGTTCCTGTGAAAAGTAACACAATATATGTTATTGCTGAGTGATCAGATATCTCTTTTGTGCAATCTCTAACAGTAAGAAGTTATTGTGCCTACGTTAAGTACCCGACACTATTTGTTGAAAGTTACGATCAGACTAGCCCACCTAACTATATGTATACAGTACGTATGTTACTTCAGATTGACAAACATAGCATTCTCGAGCCGAAATATACTCTCCAAGAGTTATGGGACCGGATTAGTTTGCACCATAGGCGTAACCAGGCCGACCATATGGGGGGGATGTTATAACATCTGGAGAGGGGGGTCCCCCCGGAAAATTTTAAAAATTAAGATGCACAATAACGAGTTTTAAGTTTCCCACGCTTTATACTCATATTAAGTAATTTATAAGCAGATTTTTTAAAAAGGTGATATATCACAATAATGAAATAAATAGTACAATTTTCCCTTTTTTAATCAATGGAGGGGGGGTTCAAACCCCCAAAAACCCCCTCGTTACGCCTATGGTTTGCACTAAACTTTGTGTCGATAACAACAGCTGCTACCTGCAATCTTAGTGTTGAAGTTTTGGAAGACATCCTTAACAGTAAGAATAATTAATACCTTCCTTAAGTAGCTAGAAACTCTATGCGATATGTTTGAATTTACGAATACGACATTTGTTGAAGTAAATTTTGCATATGTACGATTAGTTAAACTTTCCATCTAAACAGATCTAAACCATAGCTTTCCCGGGATTCCTAGTGAATAAGTCCAGCCACCACTCGCGTCTTATCGCTAAAGATTTAGGCTAAAATGCAATGAGTACAATTCTCATACTCAGCTTAAATCCTATTTATATTTAGGCGTCACTCTTCTCGTAGGTGTAGGCCTACACATCTTTCTTCATGCCCCTTTTCATTGAATTCACGATTTCACATTCTGCTGTGGACTACCAGGCAGTTATCTTTGGAAGACCCTGTAAAAAGTTGGACGGTCTATATTACAACCACTAAATTAATATTTGATATAATATATGCACGAAATGGAAAAAATGAAATAAGGCAGATTTAAAAAATACGGGATTAGTTTAAAAATCCAATTCATTTAACATTCAGGCTACGAATTATCCAAATTAACTCTCAAAATCGGAATTAACTGTGATTTTGAATTTATTTAAATGCGAATGAACTTATTCCAATGACCAATTTTTAAGTATCAAATGTCAATTTACCTAATTCGGCACTAAAATAGTAGCACTGTCACATACATGTCAATTAGCCTTCCAAATATTTCTACTTCAATCTGAAATTCACACATAGTTGTTGCTTGGTAACATCTTTGCAAGAGCAGTATTGTTGGGGGTAACATTATTTATGCCGTCTTAATAACAATGGAATAAGTATACAATTATTGTATTAATTGAGCACATATTGAATATACTGGAAACATAAGTTCTTATCCTAGCTTACAATGTGGAATGTATGAAATTTTTATACAAAGAGTGGAGCAAAGGTAACAACATACTTCCGGAATTTAAATAGATAATAGCTATTTTTGTATCAAGTACGCAAAATAACGCATCTTACGAATCTAGTATAGGGGCCGAGGCGTAAGCCGAGGCTGAAATACTGGACGAGTCCGATAAAGTTTTTGCGTACGTGGTGCATACAATAATTTTAGTAAAAGGTCTCTAAATTTTATAAAATGAAACAAAAACCTTATAAATAATTATAATGAAATGTAGTCAGCCATTTGTTAATGCCATATTTCCACAGCCATCTAAATCACAAAACAACAATGAACCGTACGTACCAATACGAAATGTGGTATAGATGCATTATCAGTCGCTTTTTGTAAACAATAATGCATACGAACTATTATTTGTGAAAAGCTTGTGAAAATGTGAATGATAACCCCGGGGAAATTTCAATCCAAGCTAGAAACAATGAATTGGAGCGGGTACCAGCAACATCATAGCAGCAGTAGACTATGAGAAGGAATATATTATTGCATTTAAATGATGGTACATTCATGGTAAGCAATTATTCTCTTGTGTACGAAGATGTGAAAAGTTTTTGGCTTATATTTGTTCTTCTATGATGAAGAAGGCTTCCCTGTTTTACGAGAACCCTGGTAAAATTTATGATTATCATAAATAAACATGTTGGCTTAAATTTGTTGTTTTATAACCAAGTATATGCTTAAATCCATGTTAAAGTTGGTGTGACTGACCAATTCCACCTGGTTTTTGTTTATAGATTACCTTGACGACTTTAGCATACTAGGCCGATAAAACTGCATTTTGAACGCCTGGAATTTTTTTGCTACTAACGTGACTTTCCCTGGACCTTGGACCGTTCTGAAATGCTTAGGTCCATTTAAAATGATCAGCTGAAAATTCATGATTTTGGCACTTAGACCCGTACAAAACTAAACGCTTCAATTCTTGCCTTATTCATGAGTAACTTTATTATGTGAAATGTTGCTAAGCAACGAAGAAATAATGGAGATTATGCTCGATCAGTATTGAGTTTACAACTAATTCCTTCGGATGGGGCAATATACCATATTAGAATATTTAACGGTAATTATAATACAGGTCATGCCAACTTATGAAATTTGATATTTCCCGCGGTGATACTAAATCCATATGTTTTATTAGAGGGCCCAAATTAATTTTTTCAGGTGGGCCCAACCTTTATCCGTTATGCCACTACCCGCTGTGTATGTAAGGTAATACAGTGAACGTCGCTTAATGTAATCGGGGATAATGTTATCATTCGGGTAATGTTATCACTTTTATGAAATCCCTTACGGATTAATACTGATACATTGAAAATATGCTGTTTATTGTGATCAAAGATTCGGGTTTTGTTATATTTTCGTTTTTGCACCTTTTTTCTCAAGTACTGTACGTCATTCAAAATTTCGGTTTTAAGGGTTTCGTTTCTAACTCAACTGCATTGTCTTGTACTGGAGGAGCAATTCTGTTCCCAACCAGTTCGAGGAGGTGGCATTACCTAACTTTCTCTTTTAAGCAATAAAACATGTTTCACCCCTCAGTTAAGTCTTAAGGTACAGCTTTTGATTTATGAAGATAACAGTGTTGACATGCAGTGATGGTTAGTGTAAAATGAAAAGACTTGAACAGACGAGCGTTACATGTTTTGCTATGCAGTGTTCACCACAGATCAGTATATACTTCCAAAAACACTCGTAACTCGTAACTGAGTATGGAGTATTGATTAATGATCTCCTAAAGGAAAGTAAAAAAAATTTAAAACTTTGTTACTGGTTGAAAAAATAGTTGTTTGCAGTCCATTACTGTATTAGACTATGAGTGGTTCACTTTTAATTCTGTTTTGTAGTGTAATAACTTGCATTGAATTCCTTCGGCTACTGTTATCAATCGGTTAATATTATCCCGAACTGTGCACTGTGCACGCCGCTTATTCTGATCACTTCTGATCACTCGTATACAAGTACAGTGACTGTACTTGTATACGAGGGTATAAGGTTGCATACATCTTAGTTGTGCCGGTCGGTTCGGACTTCTAGGTCGCTAAAAATGCTGTTTTAGGTACCTAAAATAGGCTTTAAAAATTGGAAAATAGGTTCTAAAATTCGTAAAATAGTCTCTTATAAAATCGTTAAGTTCCCAATTTTCTGAAATATCTCAATTGCAATGCAGAATATTATATTTATTGAAGTCACCATTAATCAATAATCATCATAAAACACAGATATAGGCCTATGGTACACAGAATTATATTGACCTAACCTATTACTAGTGCCTTTATTACTACCATAACAGTGAAAACCTAATCCCTGCGCCCAGAAGCTACGCACGCTAGCACATTCAACCCCTTGTACCCCTCAGTGATTCAGAGAACTACCTTTCTTTTGTTACTGGATCTGGGAGTCGGGAGAAAAACACAACGCTTTCGTTGGAATTCCAAGGAATTTTTCTACTGAAGACGAAACATTCCTTACAATTTAACCACTTCATAAATGTGTCATGTACTGCACATTCCGAGCTAAAAATTAATACGAACTGAAAATAAATGCTATAATTTGTAACAAACAATAACTTTAGAGGAAAAACATGCAAAAAGGCAAAATTAGGCTCTAACGTAAAAATAGGCTGTTTTAGGTCCTATAAAAGTATCAGTTTTAGGCAAAGTCACTTATGAAACATGCATAATAATACAAGTTTTCGTCCATATATCACTTAAGGATTAAAATAGGTTTTTACCTAAATCCGAAGTCCATAATAATTCATCGCCCCTGGAAGCTGATAGAATTTGAAACACAGATTTATGCGCATCATTCAGCCGTATAACTTTTTGCTGTGGCTGTACTGACGTTGTTGGTAAACGCTCTTGTTTAGAGGGCATTTGTAATGATAAAGCTGGTCTGCAAACTGCAAAGTGCAACGAAGCCAGTACGAGAGGGCGCAATGTGACATAGCCTATCAATACAAACAGCTACATAACATGAAATTTAGAGAGCATCATTGAAGATCTAAAAATTATTTTTGCATAGAGTAGGCCTACTATCTCCTTTGCATTACGATTTTCTTTCTGCAACTGGAAACTTTATTAAGTGTATTTACTTTTGTTCAAGGAATTGATTCCTTCGTTCTTTTCTTTTCTTTATCTGAGTTTTACCTCTCCCTTTTAGGATTTAAGCGGCCCAGGCCGCCAGGTCCTTACAGGGCCGCGACCTGTCTGGAGAGGGATTATCTTTGTATCACATAGATACATTTTTGACCAGACAAGGACATGGAGGGCCTCCCGGATGAGTGATCAGCTTAATGCCGGGGCCATCTCCGAGGCAACACAAACACATAGGACGAGACACACCATTCATACACACACTCACTCAGAACAAGGCGAGGATGGGGATGAAGATGATAATGACGGCCAGGTGATATCTGGGGACCACAAGGGCCTAAAGTTACCCGACATTTGTCTCACAGGTGAGGAGAAATCTCAGAAAAAACTCCACCTAGGTAAGGTAACTTGTCCCGACCAGGAATCGAACCCGGGCCCGCTGCGTGAGAGGATGAACGCATCCCCTTAGCCACAGCGGTGGACCAAGGGGTTGATTAAGGGGGTGAAATTAGTCGTTTTTAAAACTTGATCTTGTATTTTTACCCATTACAATCAGTTATTTTTATTGCGCATAAAACACGCCAGTCATATTATGGTTCTGAGCGAAGCTGGATAACCAACTGTCCTCTCATTAAGGTAAGTAGTAGCAGGTAGATTCCATTTTGGTGGCAGTTAGGTTAGGTTAGGTTGGTTAGGTTATGAACAGTGATATTAGTTTAGTAGAATTCACGTGTTTCGAAAATGTACCATATTATATCACCCGCGAGGTTTGTCGTGTTGGTCAACCTGTTTACCCAGATAACATGGCCGTCAGTTACATGTTATTATCATGAATTACGCATTTTTAGGTAAGAGAATTATAGGATTTATTCTTATATATGAATAATTTCGGGCCTAATTATAATCCTTGCACCTAGGGACATATTTTAGGTAGATTTCGAAGAAAAATCTACCCATTGCAATCGATACCATGTCATGATTTTCGAAAAATTCTTTCATATCTTTACGTTTCATGCTTCCCTAAGTACGAAAGCTCCGCCCGTTCAAATTTTTAGGTAGATTTCGAAGAAAAATCTACCTATTGCAATGGATACCACTTCATGATTTTCGAAAAATTCTTTCATATCTTTACGTTTCATGCTCCCCTAAGTACGAAACCACCGCCCGTTCAGAAAAAAAATTCTGTGATATTTATATATATATATATATATATATTTATATATATATATATATATATTTATATCTTTACACGATAGCGGCCGTAATTTTGAAGATAATTGAACCAAATTTTAATATGTTATTTCTAGGCCCAATAGTTCGGACAAGTTCGTTAATGAGCAAAATTGGCCCAAGGGGGTGGTCGGGGGAGGGGGTTGAAATTTTTAAAAATGTATATCTCGGCCCCTATGAAGTATAGAGGGAAACTTTGTTTGAATAAATTAGAGTACTCGCTACGGAGTTCACAGTGACCCCAACGATTCGGGGGTTCGAGTGAGGGTGGGGGTGGGGTGGGGGATGAAAATTCGAAACTTTTGAAACCACGTCTTGTGGGGTATCGTTGAAAAGCTCTTGATGAGTACTCTACAAATAAATAAATAGTTTCTTTATAGCTCTCATATGACGCGAGATTTTAATGTTTGAAAATAATAACACTTAAAAGAATTATTATAATATCATAATTTTGTCTTGTTTAGCGGCTTTGCTAATTTTATTCATTGTTGATCTTGCGCACGGCCTCCCAGAATATTATATCCTATTCTTGTTGTCAAAACAAATGATTGTAGGCTCTTCCTCTTTACTGCAGGTTTGCCATGCCAAGGCTAAAAAAGAAGAGTGCTGCGCAGCGATAATAAATTAAACCAAAAGCACTTTGAAATCTACCTCAGCCTGTAGGCCTGCCTAAAGGGATTTTTAGGTAGATTTTCGAAGAAAAATCTACCTATTGCAATGGATACCACTTTATGATTTTCGAAAAATTCTTTCATATCTTTACGTTTCATGCTCCCCTAAGTACGAAACCACCGCCCGTTCAAAAAAAAATTTTGTGATATTTATATATATATATATTTATATATATATATATATATATATATATTTATATATATATATCTTTACACGATAGCGGCCGTAATTTTGAAGATATTTGAACCAAATTTTAATATGTTATTTCTAGGCCCAATAGTTCGGACAAGTTCGTTAATGGGCGAAATTGGCCCAAGGGGGTGGTCGGGGGAGGGGGTTGAAATTTTTAAAAACGTATATCTCGGCCCCTATGAAGTATAGAGGGAAACTTTGTTTGAATAAATTAGAGTACTCCGTATGGAGTTTACAGTGACACCAACGATTCGGGGGTTCGAGTGAGGGTGGGGGTGGAGGTGGGGGTGGGGGATGAAAATTCGAAACTTTTGAAACCACGTCTTGTGGGGTATCGTTGAAAAGCTCTTGATGAGTACTCTACAAATCAATAAATAGTTTCTTGATAGCTCTCATATTACGCGAGATTTTAATGTTTGAAAATAATAACACTTAAAAGAATTATTATAATATCATAATTTTGTCTTGTTTAGCGGCTTTGCTAATTTTATTCATTGCTGATCTTGCGCACGGCCTCCCAGAATATTATATCCTATTCTTGTTGTCAAAACAAATGATTGTACGCTCTTCCTCTTTACCGAATTCAGTTCTTATTACTGCAGGTTTACCATGCCAAGGCTAAAGAAGAAGAGTGCTATGCAGCGACAATAAATTAAACCAAAAGCACTTCGAAATCTACCTCCGCCTGTAGGCCTGCCTAAAGGGATTTTTTTGTGTGACATGCTGTATATATTTTTGTATCTTTACACGCTAGCTGCCGTACTTTTGAAGATATTTGAACGAAATTTTATTATGTTATTTCTAGGCCCAATAGTTCGGACAAGTTCGTTAATGAGCGAAATTGGCACAAGGGCGGGGGTCGGGGGAGGGGGTTGAAATTTTGAAAACTTTATACCTCGGCCCCTATGAAATATAGAGAGAAACTTTGTTTGAATAAATTAGAGTACTCCCTATTGAGTTCACAGTGACACCAACGATTCGGGGGTTTTGGGGGTACGAGTGGGAGTGGGGGTGGGAGGATGGAAATTCGAAATTTTTGAAACCACATCTTGTGGGGTATCGCTGAAAAGCTCTTGATGAGTACTCTACAAATCAATAACTAATTTCTCGATAGCTCTCATATCAGGCGAGATTTGAAAGTTTCAAAAAGTGCTCTTTCCTCTTTTTGCAGTTATTATTGCGGATTTGTCATGCCAAGGCTAAAGAAGAAGAGTGCTGCGCAGCGACAATAAATTAAACCAAAAGCACTTCAAAATCTACCTCAGCCTGTAGGCTTGCCTAAAGGGATTTTTTAAATTTTGTTTCGTTTAGTGAAAATAAAAACTGCAATGCTAAGTAGATACAGTAGGGCTGTACCCAAATCGTAAATAATTTTCTCTCGTACACATAGGCCTACTTGTGATAATGACAAAAAATCGAAATCGAGATAACACCGGGAAAACGTGTTTCATGATGCCTAAACACCGAAAAAGTGTTTGTGGAAAGGTGCTTGTCTGTCTGTGTGTGGAAAGTTTAATCATCCACTATTAACATTGATGTTTACTCTCTTCCATATGAGGTCGGAACTTTAAATTTGAAAGATTTATAGATTTTAGCCTAAACCGATGGAAAGATTCCAAAAAAGTTCATTTTTTTTATTTTCCCCTCCAAAATAAACTTAAAGTTTGTTGAATTTTTTGACTTCGTATTTGTACGGCTTCAGACGTTTTGGAAAAATAAAGGAACAGGCCTATTCTGCCTATTCCTTTGCATATGCTTATTAAACTTTCTCAAGAAACCGTGATCTAAAACTCAATAGTTTCTAAAATATGGCTATTAACTCCTTCTGGCACTTTGTTATATCAGTTTACCTGGTTTTATTTAACCTACATTAGGAAGACTATATACTTTATATCTAAGGGATAATTGAAGGAACAGACGTCTAAAGAAGCGAAAAATAATTGTTCCTAAATCCAAATCTTAAAGACCGCATAGGTCAATGCCAGAAATTCCGAACTCATAGAGGATGGGAAAAGGGAAGAAAAGCAAATTCGCCCTATAGCTAAGGCAGAACCTTAATGAATAGAGGAGAATTCATTATGGCAGAAATAAAACCCATGTGCTCGAAAAGGTGGTTTAACTACACATGATGTTCATATTGAAGTAGCAACCGAACTCACTTAAGATATTTCTACACATGTAAGGGATGATTTTACCCTCCACGACCCTATTTTCTGCCACTTGCTCAACCTTTCTCTTCTGGAATTTTTAACGAATGTAGGACTTACAGTTATCAGGCCCCTAACAAAGAAATCTTGATGGCTGGGATGGACACTAATCTGATACCAGCTGCCATTCACAGGGCTAAAATAATGGTTTACACTAGCAATTTAACCGGTGCAGCACTTTTACGCAAAAGTACGTTGCATTTACGCAAATGGGCATGGTTACAGTACCGCAAAAGTTAACATATCATTAGCGCAAATGAGCATTAAGGCTTAACTTACACTAGAAGTGTGACCTCCACTGCATTCTCCAAAGGATTCGTCATAGCACTCATTTTCTTCAGAGCTCTTGTGGCTGATTACGATGTCCCAAAGTTTGGTGTACTATAGTAGGCTAACGATATTGTACCAGCTGAATAACTTTTCCAGAGATCCATGTTTTATGCGTGTTTCTGTATGATATGTTTCATAACTTTTCTCTTCTACAAAGAAGTGATAGAGATGTATATTTCGCTCTGGAATTCCTTAAGCATTGCAGTCAGCACATGAACAGATGGATGTGATTCATGATTTTTTTTTTAATGTCTATGGAAAGACTCAGTCCAATTTGTCGTTTGGGGATCGCTTGATGGACAACTAGCCCATAACACCGGTGGAAATTTAGCATAATCAGTGATGTAGATTGCCTAAAGTTATGTAGTCGCTATGTGATTACTTTGTCACAATCATTTGCGGTACTGTAACCTGAATTTTTGCGGCAATGTAACAGTATCCCACGGGCAGTTTTGCGCAAATGTCATGCACCCGAACCGTTGCACCACAGACTATCGATCGAGGAAGACCAAGAGTTGTTCGTACGCCGGTCCACGAAGAACATATTTTACAGCGAGTCGAAGACGTTCCAAGTATCAGTATAAGACAATTGGCTATGACATTTGGTACATCTCACAGTACAGTCGGTCAAATAAAAAACGTCGGGACTCGTATGCAGTTAAAATTAAAGTTTTAACGCATTAGTTCACAAGTTTCTGTTGCGGATAATAGCGGAATAGCCTAGAAATACGCCATATGTATACTATGAATGATAGAACGCACATGTATGCTTGAATAATTATATTTTATTAATACGCCCTGTGAAACTTGTAAATTTGAATCAAAAATAAATAACTGATATAAATAATCGTTCTTGCAGTCAACTTGACTTGCAGTATATAGTATATAGTTTATACAACACTTCTTGCAAATAACACTTGCATAGATAATGTCATAATACACATAAATGTCGTGTAGTTCACAAATAACTTTCACTTCTTTCTTCATACAACATTAAGGTTCTTACTGCTTGCTGGCTGGTTACGTCCTTCACTTACAACTTTCAAGAACATTACTAACTTGCAGACTTACTAGGCACATCTGCCTCTTACAACTTTCAATTACTGCACTTACTGAAGGTCCATACACAACTTCTTGTTCCATACTCAACTGCCTGTTCCATACTTAACTGCCTGTTCCATACTAGCTTGCCTTCTCATCACGTACACCATCCCTCTGTCTGCTTGAACACAAGTTGCCAACATGACAACTCAATACTTCCCAATGCACTTCCAATGTTGCCAACTATGACTTACAATATGAGTTGTAAACATGATTAACCACAACACTCCTCCTTAATCATTTTACAACGAAGATTTTCAAAGTTTTTCTTGCACAATGGTTTCGTTAGAATATCTGCAATTTGGAAACTGCTTTCAATATGTTCAAGAGTAACTGTACTGCCTATATGCTGTTGAATATATTTTCTTGAAATTTCAATATGTTTCTTGCCTTTGTTTGTTTTTCCTTCATGAGAATTTCGAAGCATGTGGATTGCTGACATGTTGTCAACAAACAAAGCGATCGGTTGATCAAATTTTAGAATTCCAAGTTCGAGTGCTAATCGCTTTATCCAACATACATCATCGATTACTGACACTGCAGCACGATATTCAGCTTCGGCAGTAGACGTAGCTACCACTTTCTGCTTGTGGGAATACCATATTAAGGGTCCCCCTCTCATGACTAGTACACCACTCGTAGACTGTCCTGTGTCTATATCTCCTCCATAATCCGAGTCTGTGTAGGCTACAAGTGTTGTATCGCCATCAAAGTAGATTCCATATTCAATCGTTCCTTGCAGGTACTGGTAAACTCGTTTTACCATCTTCCAGTGAATCATCATTGGCTTCGTGCAGTAGCGACTCAAGTAGTTTACAGCAAAACTAATATCTGGTCTGGTAATCGTTGCAAGGTATAGTAGACTTCCAATGGCTTCACGATAAGGGATGCTATCTGATACAGGTTTGTCATTCATGTAGCATTCCTTCTTCGTTATCATTCCAGGTTCAATCGGTGTTGATACTGGGTTGCATTTTTCAAGATTCATCTTCTTGATTATCTTCTTTGTGTACCGGGGTTGGCTCACAAAAATTCCTCCTGGTTCAATCTTCAGTTCCATGCCAAGGTACGATATTTCTTTCTGAACTGTCTTATTGAAAGTGATTTCAAATTCCTGATTGATCTTGTTCAAAATTTTGTAGATCTCTCTTTCATCCTTGCCTGCGATTAATCCATCATCTACAAATAGTGATAATAGAATATTCTTTTCTTTGTTGTAGTAGATACAAGGGTCGTCATCTGTACTTATCAGTCCTATGCTTTCAAGATATTTTGATATTCTTTCATTCCACTTCTTCGGAGCTTGTTTGAGTCCATAAATACTTTTCTGTAGTTTGCATACTTTCCTAGACCCGTCATTGAATCCTTCTGGTTGGAACATGTAAATTTCCTCTTCCAGATGTCCATATAGAAAAGCTGCTTTGACATCGAATGGTACTAACTTCAACTTCTCAGATGCTGCATGACTTAAAATTAGTCTTATTGATGCATGATGAGCTGCGGGGCTGAATGTATCTGTGTAGTCAATTCCTTCCTTTTGTTCAAATCCTCTAGCTACTAATCTGGCTTTGAGTTTTCCATTCGCTTTTTCTCGAAGTATCCACTTACATGACAACGGTTTTACTCCTTCTGGACAGTTGACTAGCTTCCAGGTTTTCATTTTCATCAATGAGCTATACTCTTCCTGCATTGCACTTCTCCAGTTTTCATTTTTCAGTGCTTCCGTAGTAGATATATCTTGAACTTCTCCAATTATGGCAATAGTAGTACTATTTTCTCCTTCAGAATAGTCCATGACGTAATCATCGAATCTGGCAGGTTGTTTCAATTTTCTGCGATCTCGCAGACTTCCTCTGTCTTCTTTTCTGCCTTCTTCTTCTTCTTCTTCTTCTGCTTCTTGGTTATCAGGTGAATTCATGCTGATTTCTGTACTTTGACTTTCTCTTTCTTTTTCTTTGTATTCATTGAAGATCACATTATCTGAGCTCATAACTTCTTGTGTGCTTGGTATGTACACTCTGTAGCATGGTGAGTTTATGTCATATCCTACAAAAACTCCTTTCTGAGATTTTCGGTCCATTTTCCTTCTCTTGTGACTTGGAATTAATACAAAACATTCACATCCAAATGCTCGTAATTTATTTATATCGATTTTGCGTCCAAACCACAGTTCTGCAGGGGTCTTTCCTTCAACTGTGCTTGTTCCAGTCTGGTTTATGGTAAATACTGCATAATTTACTGCTTCTGCCCAAAATCTTTTATCTAGATTGTTCGCATGTACTGCTGAGCGAGCTGCTTCAACAATAGTCCGCATCTCTCTCTCGATTCTTCCATTCTGCTCTGGTGAGTAACTATTAGAGAATGTGTGTAGAACTCCTAGTGCTTCAAGTAATTCATTTGTTTTGAGATTCTTTATTTCCTTTCCATTATCAGACCTAAGAGTTTTTATTTTCTTTCCCAGTTGATTTTCTACCAACTTCATATAGCTTTCTAATTTCTTTGGTGCTTCATCCTTATTTTCATGAAGTAGATTGTTCGGAAATGAGAAAAGTCATCTTTGAATAATAGAAAATACTTTGCTCCTCCTAACGATGGTACTTCCATTTCACACATATCCACGTGCACCAAGTCCAGTGGTTGTGTAGCTTTCTTTGGGTTTGTTGGATGAGAAATCCTATGTTGCTTTCCATATACACATCCTTCACATATAACTCCATTCCAGTCATCTATGTACTTAATTCCTTGCTTATTCAGAATGTTTCTCACATATTTGATATTTTGGTGTGCAAGTCTCTCATGCCATGTCCTGATGGATGTAACTAAACAATTTTCTTCTTTCTCTCTCCTCAACATCATTTTGTAGAGATTTCCTTCACGTTTTGCCACTGCGACGATTTGTTTACCATCTGAAGTGCTAAATTTGGATATTTCACTGTCTGCACTTTGCAAATAGCCTTTATCTAGCATTTTTCCTACTGAGAAAAGGTTGAAATTCAGATCTGGTACATATAAAACGTCTTTTAGTTCAACTGGATACCATTTTTCACCATCAAATGCTTCCAGTTCCACATTTCCAACTGCAATACCATCTAGTTTGGATGAGTCTCCTATTACAATTGAGATGGGTTCTTCCAACTCGGTGAGATGAGTGAACCACTCTCTATTTGGAGTCATGTGCTGACTGGCTCCACAATCTTGATACCATATTTCCATCATTTCTTCCTTGTGTTGCTCGTCCAGGTCTGCTGTGTTAAGTGCGATGGTTATAAATCCTCGACGTTCTCGTCGTTCATCTTGGCTTGCACTTTCTCTTTTGCTCTTTTCATTTCGGAATATACACTCCTTTGCGTAGTGTCCTTTCTTTCCACATTTGTTGCAGGGGTAAGTCTTCTTGCAATATGCTATGTATTTATCACATGGTTTGCCTCTGCATTCTCTGAGAATATGTCCTTTCTTTCCACACTTGTAACAGATCACTGATTGTTTATCTTGCTTGCTTTGTGATGACTGTCCTTGCTTTCGAGAATGTCTTACTATGAGAGAATTTTGTATGTCCTCTTGACCTTGGATTGCTTCCTTGAGTCTCTCGTCTTCGAGTCTTAATCTTCCAATCATGTTCTCCACTGTCTTATCAGTTCCAGTTACATTGTCCCAAGATGTTCTGAAGTGTGCTAGTTTTGTCGGCAATATGCTTAATATTCTGGTCATGATCCAGCTTTCTTGCATGGGGTCATCATTTCTTGATAATTCTTCACTTATCATCACAATTTCCATACAGTTCTCTGCTGCTGATTTATTTTCATCATAGACAAAGGTGAAAAATTTTCTACGTAATACTTCTAAATTAACTTCAGTCTTTGTTCCATACAACGTAACTAATTTATCTAACATTGCTTTTGATGTTTGACAATTAGCAATTTTTCTTGCAATAGAGCTAGACACATTTAATCCTATCATTGACTGAGCTTCAATGTCTTTTTGTAACCACTCTTTAACTTCTGCATCAGTGCGGGCACCTGAAGGCTTGGTTAGATCACCTGTTGCGACATCATATAAATCCTTTGTTCTGAGTGCTAAATTTAACTTGAAACGCCATGACACATAATTTACTACTCCATGTGAGTCCTCACTTAACATTTCCAGATGAGATTTAACTGTATCCATGGTTGACAATTTCTTTTCTTACTTTACAATTCACAAATATGACGTTGCACAAGATTAACTTCGTGTTTGCTGCTTTTCTTGTGGAAATGCTGTGCTACGATCCTAGTAGCCGTGACTGCTCGAGGTCGTTTGTAAGTCAGATTATAACAGTTTTTCACTTTAGCTTTAACTTGCTTTTCACACTTTCTTTCTTCGATATTCAATTTTGCAGCAGTCCTGTTCATGTAGATCGGGGCCGTTCTATTCACATAAACTGGGGCCGTTTTATTCACGAAACTGGGCGTTGTCTGTTCACATACACTGGGCGTGTCCTGGGCATTGTCTTTTCACATACACTGGGCGTTTCCTGGGCCCATAACCTGGTGCGGATAATAGCGGAATAGCCTAGAAATACGCCATATGTATACTATGAATGATAGAACGCACATGTATGCTTGAATAATTATATTTTATTAATACGCCCTGTGAAACTTGTAAATTTGAATCAAAAATAAATAACTGATATAAATAATCGTTCTTGCAGTCAACTTGACTTGCAGTATATAGTATATAGTTTATACAACACTTCTTGCAAATAACACTTGCATAGATAATGTCATAATACACATAAATGTCGTGTAGTTCACAAATAACTTTCACTTCTTTCTTCATACAACATTAAGGTTCTTACTGCTTGCTGGCTGGTTACGTCCTTCACTTACAACTTTCAAGAACATTACTAACTTGCAGACTTACTAGGCACATCTGCCTCTTACAACTTTCAATTACTGCACTTACTGAAGGTCCATACACAACTTCTTCTTGTTCCATACTCAACTGCCTGTTCCATACTTAACTGCCTGTTCCATACTAGCTTGCCTTCTCATCACGTACACCATCCCTCTGTCTGCTTGAACACAAGTTGCCAACATGACAACTCAATACTTCCCAATGCACTTCCAATGTTGCCAACTATGACTTACAATATGAGTTGTAAACATGATTAACCACAACAGTTTCCTATAAAAAACATAAAATACAGGACATTCTCGGAACATATGAGGCAATGCGGCAGGAGGGAAAAAAATGAACAACGAGGGAAAAATGAACAACGAGGGAAAAATGAACTACGCGGAAAGCGCAACATACGATATTCAACTTAATGTATTGTCATAATTCATTTTGCTGTGTGTCATCGCGCCACATAGGCCTACAAATGCTAGCTTAAAAGAAAGTGTAGTTAGGGCTGTAACTGACCAGCATTTTTCGGCCTCTGAAGCATCGAGAAGGTTCCATATTTCTTAAAGACCATATTTCTTAATGCGACCGGAAGTTTTCATAGGAATTGTCGATCTGGCCGGCCGCGTATTTCGATGCTACATTGGTTGCAGAAGTTGAACGTAAGTTATTGGTTTTGCACTACAAGTACCGGTATTATAAAATAAAATCTTTAAAAAATGCTCCTTGAATAATCATATTCCTTGCGAATATATTAATTATTAATAAGAATTGTTATGTAAGAATCGTATGTTATATTATAAGAATTTGCAACCAAGAATATGGCGGATGTGAGACATATAGCCACTGCCTTCTATACATGTTTGTTTTGGAACAAAACTGAGTAAATCATCAAGAAAATACATAGACAAGAGGCGTGTGAGAACCTAACCTTAAGTCTTCCTGTACATGCGCATATGCTCGTTCGTGATACTTAATCAAATACCGCCCGACGTCTTTTATTTGACCGACTGTACAGCATGCAGGGTACTTCACGAACAGCTCCTGTATCCGTATCATATTCAACGTGTGCAGGGCCTTTCGCCTGCCGATTAACCACCACGGGAGAACTTATGCCGATGGTATCTAGCAGAAACAATCAATCCTTTGTTTATCTCGTCAGTTTTGTTTACAGACGAAGCAACGTTCGGGAGAGAGTTTTGCACAGATGGCATGCACCCAATTTAACATCAAAGTAATGTTATAAAAGGGCATTTCTTAAAATAGCTTCATCGTTGTGTTTAGTGAAATTTAACATTATTAAGATAGGAAATTTGCCAGGACCAAACAAAATATTGCTAATTGCAGGTTTATCGTTATATTGATCTTCGTTATAAAGAGGTTTGACTGTATGTAGTACAGGATTGTGGTTTCTACAGTTACCACCTGCTTTCATGGTTTATATTATTTGTTTTGAAGTTTATAGTAAAATATTAGGTATCTAATGAATACATTGACCTAATTTGGCAGTTTTACCGATTTATAAATTTTGAAAATATTATCCATTCGAAGTAAATAATACACACTTTTACAGCTCCAGAGATTTGTCCTGTTAGGTACTTTTTGTCTTTGATATCAGCTCTAAACATCTGCTCCCTTGTAACAAGCGTTACTAGATTACATAATTTAATATAAAGAGTTTTTTTAAGTGTATAGAGAATAAGAATATTACCAAAAAATCTTAAGTGTAACGCTGATATTTCTTTCTCTGTCCAAACCATGTGCAATACAATTCTCTCTCACTGCAGATTCCATGGGCGTACGATAGGGGAGGGTTGAGGGAGTTGACCCCCCCCCCTCCGAAATATCTGCGACTTTTATACCCTTAGCAACCAGGGAAGGCGGTTGAGGCCAGGTAGATTCCTTCACCCACTGGCACCCTCACATTTACAAGGGCAGGAGATTTAGGACCAACCGTAATTTCCTCCCCGTGAGTCACCTAGTCTACTTCAATCAATCAATCTTAGATTTTTTTTAATATGTCATTTTATCTTAAAATGTTTGTTATATATCAATTCTACACATAATTACAAGAAAAATGACACCAAACAATGTATAATTTACTTTAACAGGAACATTTATAACAAATACATAAATAAAAGTTACGAGAAAACTGCTTTCAAGTCCTATGTTCCTATTAAAGTAAATTATACATTGTTTGGTGTCATTTTCCTTGTAATTATGTGTAGAATTGATATATAACAAACATTTTAAGATAAAATGACATATTAAAAAAACCTAAGATTGATTGATTGAAGTAGACTAGGTGACTCACGGGGAGGAAATTACGGTTGGTCCTAAATCTCCTGCCCTTGTAAATGTGAGGGTGCCTGTGGGTGAAGGAATCTACCTGGCCTCAACCGCCTTCCCTGGTTGCTAAGGGTATAGGTTTATAGCTTCAAGTTGAATAATTAAAAAAAGATGAAAAATGCAGGCAAATAAAAGATTACTTTTAGTAGAAAAATAATAATTAGATTACTGTATTTTAATTGAAAAGCAGTTTTAACCATTTTTCAGTTTTTATCGTCATATTTATTAGATTGGACTATTTGAGTGCCATGAATGGATAATTATGTTAAAATATCATAGTTAACAAGCAAGGAACCTAAGAATCCGGGCCCCTATGATAAGCATATTAGTGATAACCAGGGTTCGGATGTTTATGACATGTCATTTTTTTATCCTGACATTCGTTCTCGCCGCAAGAACAAATTAAACACGAATTGCACGCTTGTTATCCTAATCGAACCGTTTTTATTTTGCATACAAAGTCATATTTTTGTCATTTTCGAGGTCTTGGTCATATTTTGACCATATTTGTAATTTATCGTCATATTTCAGTTTTAAATTAGGTAAAAGAGCACAATTATACACTGTATGTACTACATGGCCGAGTTAAATTTGAAATTTATTTAATTAATTTAATGTTTATACCAAATAAATAGTAACTTAAATTTTAAAATGAATGCAATTGTTCATGTTTTATAGGGACACACAAGGTCTACAACATATTACGAGTATTTGGAGCTGATTAAGCGAGCAAACAGGAGAAAATTCTTTAACAACAGAAGTTCATTACTAGTGAAACTGTAAAAAAATTCATTATTTGATTGAATTAATGTGATGCAAGAATTTAGTGAATTTAAACGTTTTAAATCGGAACATTATCTTTTGGAAGTACGTTATTTTATTAGGTCACAATTAGGGTTTTTTGGTCATATTTAGTCATAAACATCCGAACCCTGGTGATAACTAAATTAATGAGGACATTAGGAGAACTATTCCATCAGCCACAGTGGCAGTGTCACGAATTGGAAGAACGTCACTTTTAAAACGCCAATAAACTGGTTTCCTCAAATTGGGTACAACCTTAAAAACAGAACATTACATTTAATATGCTTGACATATTTACTAATGAAATCACGACCAGTCCATATGTGATACGGAGAGCAATGACTCGAAAACGGAACTTGTTTGACAACTCGTCCGCAACAAATTTCAAATGCAAGCAGAGAACAATGATGTGGTTCTATTATTACAGACCACGCCTTTCAGACGATAGCAGCGCATAAAACGCAAATCACAATTCCTCCCTTTTTATTATCACAGCTGCAAATCCATTTGGCAGAAAAATAAAATCAAGTACTCTGATGTAACAAAGTGCCAGTATGCTTTTGTTTAATCAGTATAAAATTAATTGGAATTATGATATGCAGAGAATAAGTTATTTTTGTTATCGATTTCCGAGTTAAGCTGCAGATCGATTCATTAAGAAGGACTTACGGAAGAACAAATGTCTAAAGTTTATTTAACCTTAATTCAGGGGTGCCCACAGGGGGGGGGGGTTAAGACGCAGACTGCGTCATTGAAATTTCTGGGGGGGGGGGCAAAATATTATCATTTATGAATTTTCTGTGGGGGGGGGTTGAAAATTGTTGCAAAATTAGAGTTTTATATGTTAAACATAAAAACAGTCAAGTTCTATAACTTCAAAAGGTCTCTTCTAATTCTTTATAAAGATAAGGATGAAAAATTTCGACAGCCATGGGCGCCCATACCCGGGGGCGGGGGGGGGGGCAAGGAAAAAATTTATATTAATAATTATTATAGTCAGGTGTTTTTCTTTTAAGACAATTATTTGACTTGCATTAGTTTTACCAAATCGACAATATGGAAGCAGAATCCACAGTGGATTAGGAAAGGGGGGTTCAGGGGGTTTGGACCCCCAAAAGTCAAAACCTAAAATTCTATATTTGTATATTTTTTTAAAATTATTTAATTAAACAAGATTTCTTGGTGTGTCAAATATGATATAGCAGTTATTTTCTTTTCATAACATAATGAGTAGGCCTATTATGTCCACTGTTCCATGTGTTATTCAACTTTTCTTAAAGATCAGGCCTGTCCAACCCGCGGCCCTCGGGCCGCATGCGGCCCGCTCTTGCAGTTTTGTGGCCCGCGGATACTTCTAATACGACAACTAATAAGGCACAACTTCACTGCAGTTTCCGGGAATTTTTGGATGAGCTGCAAGCCCAATATAGAGATCTATCACTCCACGCAAATGTAAGTTACTCTGGCTGAGTGCAGGTAATGCACTGAGGAATGAGATTCCAGTATTTTAAAAGGACAGTAGGCCTACCAAAGATAGTGAAAATCTTGTTCGACGGGTTGAAGATTCAGACTTTCTAAGGCAGCTTGCTTTCATGACTGACCTGACACAATACTTGAATGAATTGAACCAGAGACTTCAGGGCAAAAATCAAAGTGTTTCAGGGTCATGTTAATGGTTTTAAATTCCTGTAATCAACTTTATCAAGAAATTATTTAACACACTTTCCATGTTGTCAAGAGCTGTCAAGAGAAATTGAAGATGGTAATTTTTCTGAGTTTTGTGAAAATATTGAAGTTATCATTCAAGAATTCAATGGAAGATTTTCTGACTTTGAAAATATTAAAGGTAAACTACTGATTTTTAATGACCCTTTGAATGGGGATATTGAGAATCAGCCATCCATGTATCAACTGGAACTCTGTGATCTTCGAGCTGATCCTTTTCTTCAAACCAGGTCTGAAAGAGGGCTCAACTTTTTAAGCTACTTCCAGAGGGCAGGTTTCCTCAGCTTAGAGATTTTGGTTTGCAGCTTTCCTCAATGTTTGGAAGCACTTATCTATGTGAGAGTGCTTTCTCCAACACGAAATTCATAAAAAATGAATAATAGGAGCTGTCTCACTGATGATTCCTTGTTACACCTACTAAAACTGGCAGTTACTATCATAGAAGTGGACATCCATACTTTAGTGAAGCAATCTGAAAATCATCAGTGCTCACATTAAGTTCTAATTTCGGCCTACTGGTAATGAATCCTATTTCAACAATTTGGTCTGCTGTACTTTACTGTTATATTTATGTGAATGAAACTTTTAGTGTTTGGCCCTCAGCATCAATTGTCGAAATATTTTGGCCCCTTCTGAAGTTGGACAGGCCTGTTATAGATAGTAATAAGTATTATAACTTAGGTAACAATTCCTTGTTTAAGCTGCCATGTCTTAGAGTATAGTAAACAAATTTGCTAACTAGTTTTTCAGTGCTAAAACAGCGTAAAATGTTATTTTCATTAGTTCAACATTTAAAAATTTCCCGGGGGTGGACACCCGACTTAGGTAACATTTTCTTGTTTACATTGGCATGTCTTAAGAGTATGGTAAACAAATTTCCTAACTAGTTTTTTAGTGCTAAAATAGCGTAAAATGTGATTTTCATTAATTCAATATTTAAAAATTTTCCGGGGGTGGACCCCCCACTTCGGTAATGATTTCTTGTGTACATTGGCATGTCTTCGAGTATGGTAAACAAATTTCATAGCCAGTTTTTCAGTGCTAAAATAGCGTAAAATGTGATTTTCATTAGTTTAATATTTAAAAATTTCCCGGGGGTGGACACCCGACTTAGGTAACATTTTCTTGTTTACATTGGCATGTCTTAAGAGTATGGTAAATAAATTTCCTAACTAGTTTTTGAGTGCTAAAATAGCGTAAAATGTGATTTTCATTAGTTCAGTACTTAAAAATTTTCCGGGGTGGACCTCCCACTTAGGTAATGATTTCTTATTTACATTGGCATGTCTTCGAGTATGGTAAACAAATTTCCTAACTAGTTTTTCTGTGCTAAAATAGCGTAAAATGTGATTTTCATTAGTTCAATATTTAAAAATTTTCTGGGAATGGACCCCCGACCCCTTTTTTGGGGGGTATTCCAACCCCCCCGGCACTTCCGACCTTCTCCGAAATTATTTTCTGGCTACGTCATTGTTGCACTTATTATAATATTATTATATTATTAATATAATGTTACAAAGTGGCCCAAGAAGTTAAAGCGACAAAAAATATATTAATTTAAAAAATTGCCCCCCCCCTAGAAAATATCATATGGGCGCCCTTGTCGACAGCCAATTGGGTTGGGGGTGAGCAATGAAGTTTGGGGGGGGGGTGAGTCATGACGTTTGGGGGGTGGGCACCCCTGCTTAATTCAAACTCATATCTGACTAGTTTATAATCAAATCTTCCATTTCACTTCGTTATTATTACCGTACGTCTCAGCTTAAATGCGAAGGAATGTTTCATGGCTAACTATTCCAAAGCCTTATATGAAGCGTGTAAAACGATATGTTGTCAGGATAACAGATTTGCATTTGTTAAATTCTTTAAAATATATTACAAATAAAATATACACTAAATTGGGCATTACTCCGATACCGGTCAACCGATTTTATCCAATATCAATAGACGTCTTCCCAAGGACATTATAAATTCGTATACCAAGTTTCATGAAAACCCGCTAAAGCGTATTTGAGTTACCGCGTCTTTAATATATACACTAAATAGATTTTACTCTGGTATCGGTCAACCGATTTGGTCCAGTATCAATAGACGTCTTCCCATGTACATTATAAATGGGTATACAAAGTTTCATGAAAATCCGATAAAGCGTATTTGTGTTATGGCGCGTACAGACACACGGACAGAGAGACAGACAGACATTTTCCCATCCCCACTCAATCTCATAAAGTAACATAATGGCACTTAAAAAGAATCACAATGAAGAAGAACACTTCTGCAATATTATTAGACATGGAATCTTTAGGATTCGCCAGTTGTTTTCCTTTGAACCTGTCAAGCCTATCAGTGACAGGTAGGCCTATCTGTATCACGTGCCTAAAGCAGGTAGAGTAGTAGTATGGTTTTGTCACCTACTCCTATGGTGGAGTCGCGATACATACCCGCAACACATGGTGGAGCAGGGGCAAAGTCCGCATCGACCAAAGTCCACAAATGGCGGCGCGCTAGACCACGTGACCGGCAGTAGGTTTCATATTACAGCACGAAGCGTAAATGCAACGTCATCATTATATTTCTCCATACAAGTTTTCCGTAAGATGTTTATTTCACTATGGTCCTGGGATCGACTCAACCTGGAGTAAATGCGACCGTTGCCTAAGGCTGTTAACCTTATTATTATTATTATTATTATTATTATTATTATTATTATTATTATTATTATCAGACGCAGTTGGAAATGTAGAGAAGCGTTATTTTATTCCTTCAAGTATTTTTGTATAATTATATTTCACATACAGTTTTTCCGTAAGATGTCTATTTATCTAAAAAATAGCCCTGAGGTCATCTCAACCTAGGTTTGCCGATTAGCGTTTAATATAATTTTTACTTTGGTCCTATGGTAAAGGCGGCCGGTGCGTAAAACTCATGCTGGGGGGTCTTTAGAGGGGATATATTATGATAATAATTACAGGTTTTTTTAATGCCGATACAGAAAGCCAGTGAATGTTTAATCATATGCGTGCAGAGATTCATGTTATCTCTCTTACTATGCAGCGGTAATATAACGCTGTACGCTTATCGCTATCTTACAACGTCATTCATTGAGACTTCCTTTTAAATCCCAACTCTAACATATTATAAAGTCGCAGGCCAGTACCTTTAAATATTAAATCCTATTCATAGCACATGTCTTATGTATTATTAGTCAACAGTATTTTTATTGCGGTATATTAAAAACTTATATTGTAATATTTCATCGCAGAGTGGTAGTGAACTTATATTGCAATATTCCATCGCTGAGTGGTTCTGAGTTCGATTCAAAGTCAGTAAAGGCATATTCAGCTTTTTTCACAAGCAGGAAACGCGAAATATCAAATAACTGCTGATAAGCTTTAGCGTATATTTCTCCCAGTGTTTCATCTCTGATGGAACCTTATATTATTATTAATGTAGTTTCATACGGAGTATAACATATCACATTTGTCAGCATTTTATTTTCTACGTTTTGTCACACAATCCCCGCGGATCATATTAAGTCTTTGTTCAAACGAACTAAAACATAATGCTACGACAGCATTTTTTTCCAAACGTATCTTCAAACAAAAGTTTAATTTCTTTATTCATATACAAGAAATGATATGATGTTGATTCAACAAATTCTTTATTTATGACGTCATCATTACAAACAGGCTCATGCATGCTTCAAGTTCTTACACGGCACGTGTGCGGAAGTTAAGTAGGTCACACATCTCATATTACAGAACAAGTTTCTGCACGTCTTGGCTAGCTCACGGCGTCAGTATATAAGGGGATGACGTCACCGCATCACATTCACTTCTTCGCAGACCGTCGCCGACTACACATCAGGGAGAGCTCGTCCGCCGTCGTCTTCCAATGTGGTGAGTGTACCTCCGCATTTAAACATAGAAGGAATTTACAAAGACACATCAACCAACATCATAAGAAAAGTGACTACAAGTGTGAAATATGCGGTGTGATATTTACACGAAGTGATGTGCTAAAAAGACATGCACGAGAAAATCACTCCGTTACTGCCTTCACATGTAACATTTGTCACTCCAACTTCTCATCGGTACGATACTTAAGTATGCACCAGGAGAGGAGCCACCACCCAGCAACGAGAGACGCTGTCAATCGCATTGGGATGTATCACCAGGCAGGCCACTTGTACTTTCCTGCTGAAGCCGGGACATCATGCAACGGAGGCGAGACCTCGAGGATTCCCGTGCACGGTGGTGGTCAAAGCCAGGAACCCGCCCGATTACAGGTACGTTTTATTACATTATCATCCATGTTTCTCAAAATGTAGATACATACATCATAGTAGTGGTGTAACACATGTTTACATTTTATTTTTATAGGTCGGAGCGAGGAGCTACGATGCGGACGATGCCAGACAAATCAACACCGATCGCTTCCATCTACCAGCACATAGCGGAGACGTAGGAGCAGGTGCATCACGTCCAACGATGCTGGGAGAGGAGGCCACACCTTCCGGTGTGCGTTTACAGGTATGTAGTGAAATTATTATTATTTCAGTGATTGTACAAGATATTATTATTATTTCTATGATGGTACAAGACATCGAACTTATTTTTTCCTTATAAAACTCGGTATTACTTTTTCCATGTTACTGAATGTGAGACTTTATATTTCAGTGATTAATCAAGACAGAAAACTTAATTTTGTTAATTTTTTCCACGTTACTGAATGTGAGACTTTATATTTCAATGATTAAACAAGACAGAAAACTTATTTTTTTATCAAGAGATAAAACTTAATATTATTTTTTATATTAGTACAGAACGGTTAAAATCAAGACATTAATCTCATAAATCTTAATATTTTATATTTCTGTTGTTATAGAATGCCAGACCAGTGAGTGCACAGACTTCCGCCCGTCCACATGATGACCTATACCAACCTGGACCTTCTGGTGTACAACCACAGGTATGTAGTGAAATTATTATTATTTCAGTGATTGCACAAGACATCCATCTTATTTCTTTTATGATAAAACTTAATATTATTTTTTTATATTAGTACAGAGCGGCTAAAATCAAGACATTAAACTCATAAATCTTAATATTTTATATTTCTTTGTTATATATGCGTTTGCAGGTATAATATTATTATGATTATTATGCAAGACAACAAACTTATTTCTTTTATGATAAAACTTAATATTATTTTCTATATTAGTACAGAACTGATAAAAACAAGACATAAAACTCATAAATCTTAATATTTTATTTTTCTATTGTTACAGAACACAGAGTCCAACCGTCAGTCGCGACCTAGCGTTACCATGCTTATGCGTGATATTCCACAGGTATGTACAGTGAAATGTCTTAGTGTTTTATTATACCATTCGCTTATAAAAAGTCTCGATTGCTAATGTCGATGTTTTTTCGTTATTACAGATTCAAGGTGGAATGGATCGCGGCGCTGTGACCAACTCACCATCGGCGGAAACATGTGAGTTTTTACCCGTCGAAACTGCGTTCAGGTCACGACTGGCAACATATGATGCATTAGATATTCCAGCCGGCGATATGGAATCTGTCCTGTCGTCGTGTCAGTATAAAATTGAAAACCTTCTGTCAGATTCACTGTCAAAATTTGCTTCAATTAAATTTAATATTTTTGTAGAGTGTGAATTTAAACATCTAGAGCTAAATTCTTGTTTGAGAAATTTTAAGACTAAAAATGAAGCAATGCTTAGAACATCAAATATTCACGAAGTAGTATCTAGACACATTTCTAAAATTCAGTCTGAGATGCAGGACAGTGAATTACGAGGGTCTGGGTGGTTTTACAATAAAATCCACAAAATTGAAATTCGCGTCAACGAATACATGCCATTTGCAGGGCGTGGGCATATGATCCTCCCTGATAAATTCCAGCATCTGAAGTCATTAATTAATATTGATAATGATGATGAATTTTGTTTCAAATACTGCATTTTATCAAAATTTATTGAGTCTGATAAGGATTTGTGGGTCAGTTATCTTACCAGACCAGAGTTGAGCGACAAGTACGACTGGAACTGTGTGAAATTCCCCGTTTCGATTCATGATATTGAAAAGTTTTCTAAAAGAAACAATATTTCGATCAATGTTTTCGGCCTCGAGGAAAAGCGAGATGGGAAAAATATCTCTCATTTCGTGTTTCCTATAAAAATTGTAGAAAATGAATTAGATGATCACAGAGATCTTTTGTATGTATGTAACGAGGAAAATTCACATTACATCGTCATTTCAGATTTCGATGCTTTTGTAAAACCATTCATAATGTCCAACAAACATAAAATCAGAGTTTGCAAACGGTGTTTTACACATTTCCAAGCGTACGAAGGTAAGTCTGCTGACGTAAGGTTGAAAGAGCATTTGGCCTTATGCAACTCATTCAGCCCAGTCAGATGCGAAATTCCTAAAAATCCTGAAGTCGCATTCAACAAGCCCGAATATTCGCAAAAGATCAGGTTTGTCATCTATGCGGATTTCGAGTGTTTGCTGGAACCTATTTCGGGATGTTTGGGAGATCCGCAGAAAAGCTGGACTACTCCTTATCAGAAGCATAAACCTTTTAGTTTTTGCTATTTTATTAAAGATGCTGAGGGCGCATATTCTCAATTGAGACTGTTTAGAGGGGAGGATGCCAGCGGTGAGTTTATGCGCTCGCTCATTGCTGATGCCAAAGAAATTGATAAAATCTTGAACAGTGTAAATAAGCCCATGACCCCTCTGACAGAAGATGAAATTAGGACATACAATAGCGCTACTATTTGTCATATTTGTGGCGAGGGTAACTTTACAAATGTGAACTATAAAGTAAGGGATCACTGCCATGTTAGTGGTCGGTTCAGAGGAGCCGCCCACAGAAATTGTAATTTGAATTATAGGAACCAGGCATTTGTCCCTATTGTTTTGCATAACATGTCCAACTATGATGCCCATTTTATTGTGAAAGAACTAGGATTCGATGAAAACCGAATCAATGTTATTTGTAATAGTCAAGAAAAGTATGTCACATTTTCCAAATTTATTCCCTCCTCTTATTTGAAGAGGGGAGGTATGGAGTTAAGATTTATAGACTCGTTTCGGTTCATGGCAAGCAGCCTGGAAAAGCTAGCAAACAATCTTCCTAAAGATAAATTTATAGAAACAGCAAAAGTATTTGGTGAAAACGCCGATTTGGTGTGTCGAAAGGGAGTGTTTCCCTACGACTACGTCACCTCAGTTGAAATTTTGAAGGAGAAGAAATTGCCTCCCAAAGATGCATTTTACAATAGACTCGTGAATGAGAACGTCTCTGACCAAGACTACTCTCACGCGAGAAACGTTTGGAATTCTTTCTCGATCAGCTCATTAGGAGAATATTCAGACTTGTATTTAAAATCCGATGTTTTGATTTTGACCGACGTCTTTGAAAACTTTAGACAGATGTGTTTTGAGACGTACGGAATGGATTGTTTGTACTATTCCACAGTTCCAGGCTTTGCTTACTCAGCTATGTTGAAGTTCACAAAGGTAAAATTACCGCTTTTGACCGATATGGATATGATCCAAATGTTTGAACGCGGGATAAGAGGTGGAATTTGTCAGTGTGTGACAAGGCACGCTGTTGCAAACAATAACATGTGTGATGAATATGATGAGTCTACAAAAAAATATTTTCTTTATTATGTCGATGCCAATAACCTTTATGGTTATGCGATGTCCCAGGCATTGCCGTCAGGCGAGTTCCGCTGGCTCGACAAACATGAGATAGCGTCCTTTGACATCATGTCCATACCGGTCAATTCTAAATTAGGATATGTGCTTGAGGTAGACATTGAGTATCCAGACCATCTTCACGATGCTCATTCTGATCTCCCTTTCTGTGCGGAGATGAAATTTCCTTCAGGCAGCAGAAACAAAAAATTATTAACTACTTTGGAGCCAAAAGAAAAATATGTCGTTCATCACACGGTACTTAAGCAAGCCGTGCAACACGGACTGAGGTTATCCAAGATCCATAGAGTTATCGAATTTCAACAAAGCTGCTGGTTGAAACCCTACATTGACTATAACACGGCTAAGCGTAGAGCTGCAGCCAACAACTTTGAGAAAGACTTTTTTAAATTGATGAATAACGCCGTTTTTGGCAAGACTATGGAAAATGTGAGGAAACGTATCAATTTTCGGCTTGTATCAAGTGAGAAGGAAATTCGAAAGCTGGTAGCCAAAAGTAACTTTATGGATAGAACAATTTATAACGAAAACTTGGTTGGTGTCCATCTAGCAAAAACTAGTTTAGTGTTTGATAAGGCCATCTATGTTGGCATGTCTATTTTGGAAATTTCGAAAACTAGGATGTATGAGTTCCATTATGATACCATGAAAAATTTTTATAAAGAAGGATTGAAATTGTGCTACATGGACACGGACAGCTTCGTCTATAGAATTGAAACGGATGACCTCTTCCGTGATATGACGCATTTCCGAGATGAGCTGGATACTAGCGTCTACCCACCCGAACATCCCTTGTATTCAAACGAAAACAAGGCGGTGGTTGGGAAATTCAAAGATGAAGGAGCTGGTCACTCCATAAAGGCGTTCGTAGGTCTGCGAGCGAAAATGTACGCCATAAAATTTAATGATATGGTCATCAAAAAATTGAAAGGCGTTAAGAAAAACGTCATTGACAAAGATGTCAACTTTGAAGATTATGTTGGTTGTCTACAGAGCGGACAGTCAACATTCTCGTTAAACAGATCCATCAGATCATACAAACATAACGTATTTTCAATTTCGATGAATAAATTAACTTTATCTGGCAACGACGATAAGCGTCATATTATGGAAAATGGCGTGGACACTCTCGCTCACGGACACTACAAAATCAGGGAGGAGGAGTGTGATGATGAACCTCCTACTAAAAAATGTAAACTGTAAAAATGTATATTTGTTTATAGACTTTGCTTTATGAAATATTATCTGTGATTTATATGATGTAAGAAAGAATCAATACTTATATTCTGTATGATGTATGATACATTAAACGATGTATGAAGCATTAAAATGTTACTGTTATCCCATGATTTTTTTATTATTATATGATGTATGATACAATATTTGTAATACTTATGATGTGAGAATTGTAATACATATGATATGAGAAATATTATACTTAGCCTTTCTATCAATACTTACCGTCGTGGATTACGTCCAGACTAGTTCTGACTAGAAAAAACCAGTCCAGACTAGATCTACCTAGAAGAAACCAGTCCGTACTAGTTCAGTCTAGAGAAATCCAATCCATACTAGTTCTGTCTAGAAAAAACCAGTCTAGACTAGTTCTGCCTAGAAAAAAGAGGGGGGATGGAGGTATATGTGTAGGGAGTTAAATTTTTTTAAGCTTGGTGTTAACATTAAAGATAATGCATCTGTTTAATATTTTATTTTAACATAGATTATACAAAGTATAATATTTCTCATATCATATGTATTACAATTCTCACATCATAAGTATTACAAATATTGTATCATACATCATATAATAATAAAAAAAATCATGGGATAACAGTAACATTTTAATGCTTCATACATCGTTTAATGTATCATACATCATACAGAATATAAATATTGATTCTTTCTTACATCATATAAATCACAGATAATATTTCATAAAGCAAAGTCTATAAACAAATATACATTTTTACAGTTTACATTTTTTAGTAGGAGGTTCATCATCACACTCCTCCTCCCTGATTTTGTAGTGTCCGTGAGCGAGAGTGTCCACGCCATTTTCCATAATATGACGCTTATCGTCGTTGCCAGATAAAGTTAATTTATTCATCGAAATTGAACATACGTTATGTTTGTATGATCTGATGGATCTGTTTAACGAGAATGTTGACTGTCCGCTCTGTAGACAACCAACATAATCTTCAAAGTTGACATCTTTGTCAATGACGTTTTTCTTAACGCCTTTCAATTTTTTGATGACCATATCATTAAATTTTATGGCGTACATTTTCGCTCGCAGACCTACGAACGCCTTTATGGAGTGACCAGCTCCTTCATCTTTGAATTTCCCAACCACCGCCTTGTTTTCGTTTGAATACAAGGGATGTTCGGGTGGGTAGACGCTAGTATCCAGCTCATCTCGGAAATGCGTCATATCACGGAAGAGGTCATCCGTTTCAATTCTATAGGAGAAGCTGTCCGTGTCCATGTAGCACAATTTCAATCCTTCTTTATAAAAATTTTTCATGGTATCATAATGGAACTCATACATCCTAGTTTTCGAAATTTCCAAAATAGACATGCCAACATAGATGGCCTTATCAAACACTAAACTAGTTTTTGCTAGATGGACACCAACCAAGTTTTCGTTATAAATTGTTCTATCCATAAAGTTACTTTTGGCTACCAGCTTTCGAATTTCCTTCTCACTTGATACAAGCCGAAAATTGATACGTTTCCTCACATTTTCCATAGTCTTGCCAAAAACGGCGTTATTCATCAATTTAAAAAAGTCTTTCTCAAAGTTGTTGGCTGCAGCTCTACGCTTGGCCGTGTTATAGTCAATGTAGGGTTTCAACCAGCAGCTTTGTTGAAATTCGATAACTCTATGGATCTCGGATAACCTCAGTCCGTGTTGCACGGCTTGCTTAAGTACCGTGTGATGAACGACATATTTTTCTTTTGGCTCTAAAGTAGTTAATAATTTTTTGTTTCTGCTGCCTGAAGGAAATTTCATCTCCGCACAGAAAGGGAGATCAGAATGAGCATCGTGAAGATGGTCTGGATACTCAATGTCTACCTCAAGCACATATCCTAATTTAGAATTGACCGGTATGGACATGATGTCAAAGGACGCTATCTCATGTTTGTCGAGCCAGCGGAACTCGCCTGACGGCAATGCCTGGGACATCGCATAACCATAAAGGTTATTGGCATCGACATAATAAAGAAAATATTTTTTTGTAGACTCATCATATTCATCACACATGTTATTGTTTGCAACAGCGTGCCTTGTCACACACTGACAAATTCCACCTCTTATCCCGCGTTCAAACATTTGGATCATATCCATATCGGTCAAAAGCGGTAATTTTACCTTTGTGAACTTCAACATAGCTGAGTAAGCAAAGCCTGGAACTGTGGAATAGTACAAACAATCCATTCCGTACGTCTCAAAACACATCTGTCTAAAGTTTTCAAAGACGTCGGTCAAAATCAAAACATCGGATTTTAAATACAAGTCTGAATATTCTCCTAATGAGCTGATCGAGAAAGAATTCCAAACGTTTCTCGCGTGAGAGTAGTCTTGGTCAGAGACGTTCTCATTCACGAGTCTATTGTAAAATGCATCTTTGGGAGGCAATTTCTTCTCCTTCAAAATTTCAACTGAGGTGACGTAGTCGTAGGGAAACACTCCCTTTCGACACACCAAATCGGCGTTTTCACCAAATACTTTTGCTGTTTCTATAAATTTATCTTTAGGAAGATTGTTTGCTAGCTTTTCCAGGCTGCTTGCCATGAACCGAAACGAGTCTATAAATCTTAACTCCATACCTCCCCTCTTCAAATAAGAGGAGGGAATAAATTTGGAAAATGTGACATACTTTTCTTGACTATTACAAATAACATTGATTCGGTTTTCATCGAATCCTAGTTCTTTCACAATAAAATGGGCATCATAGTTGGACATGTTATGCAAAACAATAGGGACAAATGCCTGGTTCCTATAATTCAAATTACAATTTCTGTGGGCGGCTCCTCTGAACCGACCACTAACATGGCAGTGATCCCTTACTTTATAGTTCACATTTGTAAAGTTACCCTCGCCACAAATATGACAAATAGTAGCGCTATTGTATGTCCTAATTTCATCTTCTGTCAGAGGGGTCATGGGCTTATTTACACTGTTCAAGATTTTATCAATTTCTTTGGCATCAGCAATGAGCGAGCGCATAAACTCACCGCTGGCATCCTCCCCTCTAAACAGTCTCAATTGAGAATATGCGCCCTCAGCATCTTTAATAAAATAGCAAAAACTAAAAGGTTTATGCTTCTGATAAGGAGTAGTCCAGCTTTTCTGCGGATCTCCCAAACATCCCGAAATAGGTTCCAGCAAACACTCGAAATCCGCATAGATGACAAACCTGATCTTTTGCGAATATTCGGGCTTGTTGAATGCGACTTCAGGATTTTTAGGAATTTCGCATCTGACTGGGCTGAATGAGTTGCATAAGGCCAAATGCTCTTTCAACCTTACGTCAGCAGACTTACCTTCGTACGCTTGGAAATGTGTAAAACACCGTTTGCAAACTCTGATTTTATGTTTGTTGGACATTATGAATGGTTTTACAAAAGCATCGAAATCTGAAATGACGATGTAATGTGAATTTTCCTCGTTACATACATACAAAAGATCTCTGTGATCATCTAATTCATTTTCTACAATTTTTATAGGAAACACGAAATGAGAGATATTTTTCCCATCTCGCTTTTCCTCGAGGCCGAAAACATTGATCGAAATATTGTTTCTTTTAGAAAACTTTTCAATATCATGAATCGAAACGGGGAATTTCACACAGTTCCAGTCGTACTTGTCGCTCAACTCTGGTCTGGTAAGATAACTGACCCACAAATCCTTATCAGACTCAATAAATTTTGATAAAATGCAGTATTTGAAACAAAATTCATCATCATTATCAATATTAATTAATGACTTCAGATGCTGGAATTTATCAGGGAGGATCATATGCCCACGCCCTGCAAATGGCATGTATTCGTTGACGCGAATTTCAATTTTGTGGATTTTATTGTAAAACCACCCAGACCCTCGTAATTCACTGTCCTGCATCTCAGACTGAATTTTAGAAATGTGTCTAGATACTACTTCGTGAATATTTGATGTTCTAAGCATTGCTTCATTTTTAGTCTTAAAATTTCTCAAACAAGAATTTAGCTCTAGATGTTTAAATTCACACTCTACAAAAATATTAAATTTAATTGAAGCAAATTTTGACAGTGAATCTGACAGAAGGTTTTCAATTTTATACTGACACGACGACAGGACAGATTCCATATCGCCGGCTGGAATATCTAATGCATCATATGTTGCCAGTCGTGACCTGAACGCAGTTTCGACGGGTAAAAACTCACATGTTTCCGCCGATGGTGAGTTGGTCACAGCGCCGCGATCCATTCCACCTTGAATCTGTAATAACGAAAAAACATCGACATTAGCAATCGAGACTTTTTATAAGCGAATGGTATAATAAAACACTAAGACATTTCACTGTACATACCTGTGGAATATCACGCATAAGCATGGTAACGCTAGGTCGCGACTGACGGTTGGACTCTGTGTTCTGTAACAATAGAAAAATAAAATATTAAGATTTATGAGTTTTATGTCTTGTTTTTATCAGTTCTGTACTAATATAGAAAATAATATTAAGTTTTATCATAAAAGAAATAAGTTTGTTGTCTTGCATAATAATCATAATAATATTATACCTGCAAACGCATATATAACAAAGAAATATAAAATATTAAGATTTATGAGTTTAATGTCTTGATTTTAGCCGTTCTGTACTAATATAAAAAAATAATATTAAGTTTTATCATAAAAGAAATAAGATGGATGTCTTGTGCAATCACTGAAATAATAATAATTTCACTACATACCTGTGGTTGTACACCAGAAGGTCCAGGTTGGTATAGGTCATCATGTGGACGGGCGGAAGTCTGTGCACTCACTGGTCTGGCATTCTATAACAACAGAAATATAAAATATTAAGATTTATGAGATTAATGTCTTGATTTTAACCGTTCTGTACTAATATAAAAAATAATATTAAGTTTTATCTCTTGATAAAAAAATAAGTTTTCTGTCTTGTTTAATCATTGAAATATAAAGTCTCACATTCAGTAACGTGGAAAAAATTAACAAAATTAAGTTTTCTGTCTTGATTAATCACTGAAATATAAAGTCTCACATTCAGTAACATGGAAAAAGTAATACCGAGTTTTATAAGGAAAAAATAAGTTCGATGTCTTGTACCATCATAGAAATAATAATAATATCTTGTACAATCACTGAAATAATAATAATTTCACTACATACCTGTAAACGCACACCGGAAGGTGTGGCCTCCTCTCCCAGCATCGTTGGACGTGATGCACCTGCTCCTACGTCTCCGCTATGTGCTGGTAGATGGAAGCGATCGGTGTTGATTTGTCTGGCATCGTCCGCATCGTAGCTCCTCGCTCCGACCTATAAAAATAAAATGTAAACATGTGTTACACCACTACTATGATGTATGTATCTACATTTTGAGAAACATGGATGATAATGTAATAAAACGTACCTGTAATCGGGCGGGTTCCTGGCTTTGACCACCACCGTGCACGGGAATCCTCGAGGTCTCGCCTCCGTTGCATGATGTCCCGGCTTCAGCAGGAAAGTACAAGTGGCCTGCCTGGTGATACATCCCAATGCGATTGACAGCGTCTCTCGTTGCTGGGTGGTGGCTCCTCTCCTGGTGCATACTTAAGTATCGTACCGATGAGAAGTTGGAGTGACAAATGTTACATGTGAAGGCAGTAACGGAGTGATTTTCTCGTGCATGTCTTTTTAGCACATCACTTCGTGTAAATATCACACCGCATATTTCACACTTGTAGTCACTTTTCTTATGATGTTGGTTGATGTGTCTTTGTAAATTCCTTCTATGTTTAAATGCGGAGGTACACTCACCACATTGGAAGACGACGGCGGACGAGCTCTCCATGATGTGTAGTCGGCGACGGTCTGCGAAGAAGTGAATGTGATGCGGTGACGTCATCCCCTTATATACTGACGCCGTGAGCTAGCCAAGACGTGCAGAAACTTGTTCTGTAATATGAGATGTGTGACCTACTTAACTTCCGCACACGTGCCGTGTAAGAACTTGAAGCATGCATGAGCCTGTTTGTAATGATGACGTCATAAATAAAGAATTTGTTGAATCAACATCATATCATTTCTTGTATATGAATAAAGAAATTAAACTTTTGTTTGAAGATACGTTTGGAAAAAAATGCTGTCGTAGCATTATGTTTTAGTTCGTATGAACAAAGACTTAATATGATCCGCGGGGATTGTGTGACAAAACGTAGAAAATAAAATGCTGACAAATGTGATATGTTATACTCCGTATGAAACTACATTAATAATAATATAAGGTTCCATCAGAGATGAAACACTGGGAGAAATATACGCTAAAGCTTATCAGCAGTTATTTGATATTTCGCGTTTCCTGCTTGTGAAAAAAGCTGAATATGCCTTTACTGACTTTGAATCGAACTCAGAACCACTCAGCGATGGAATATTGCAATATAAGTTCACTACCACTCTGCGATGAAATATTACAATATAAGTTTTTAATATACCGCAATAAAAATACTGTTGACTAATAATACATAAGACATGTGCTATGAATAGGATTTAATATTTAAAGGTACTGGCCTGCGACTTTATAATATGTTAGAGTTGGGATTTAAAAGGAAGTCTCAATGAATGACGTTGTAAGATAGCGATAAGCGTACAGCGTTATATTACCGCTGCATAGTAAGAGAGATAACATGAATCTCTGCACGCATATGATTAAACATTCACTGGCTTTCTGTATCGGCATTAAAAAAACCTGTAATTATTATCATAATATATCCCCTCTAAAGACCCCCCAGCATGAGTTTTACGCACCGGCCGCCTTTACCATAGGACCAAAGTAAAAATTATATTAAACGCTAATCGGCAAACCTAGGTTGAGATGACCTCAGGGCTATTTTTTAGATAAATAGACATCTTACGGAAAAACTGTATGTGAAATATAATTATACAAAAATACTTGAAGGAATAAAATAACGCTTCTCTACATTTCCAACTGCGTCTGATAATAATAATAATAATAATAATAATAATAATAATAAGGTTAACAGCCTTAGGCAACGGTCGCATTTACTCCAGGTTGAGTCGATCCCAGGACCATAGTGAAATAAACATCTTACGGAAAACTTGTATGGAGAAATATAATGATGACGTTGCATTTACGCTTCGTGCTGTAATATGAAACCTACTGCCGGTCACGTGGTCTAGCGCGCCGCCATTTGTGGACTTTGGTCGATGCGGACTTTGCCCCTGCTCCACCATGTGTTGCGGGTATGTATCGCGACTCCACCATAGGAGTAGGTGACAAAACCATACTACTTAGAGTAATGGAATTTTATATACTCAATCTATTTCAGCTTTTCTATGCCCATAATAGCCTATAATAATAATAATAATAATAATAATAATAATAATAATAATAATCCGTACTTTCTCTAGTTTTACCTCCACCTTCGAGAGTTGTTTATGCGATCCACGCCGCCCGGGCCTTACAGGATCGCAGTCTATCAGAACAAGGATTTCCTGTAGATCACATAGAAACATTTTTCATCAGGCAATGTCATGGAGGCCTTCCCTGAATGAGTGATCAGTCCAATGCCGGGCCACCTACGATACAACTAGAACACATGGGGGCTCATTCCGAACTAAGCAAGGACGAGATGAAGGAATAGTGGGGGTCAGTTGATATCCTAAAGGGCCTATAGTTTCCTGGCATTCGTCTCATTGATGAGAAAGGAGTCACAGATACAGAGACGTCATCTTTCGAAATCTTGAAATCTGTGCGAAACTTAATATTGCTATAACGTTTGAAAATTTGAAGACTAATTAAAAAAAGAGTGCGTGGAACGCCACGCGACAGAAGTAAAACTTTATTTATTTATGTATTTTCTTCAGTTTTCCTTTTCTTTGTCACTTTCATCCTCTCACGGTATCCTCTTGCTCTTTCTGCAATTGATTTCGGTTTTTTAAAGTCTGTGTGTGCCTTTTTATGAGATTTATAGTTTGCATAAGGCAAAATAGATTTTAATATAGGTTCATACGTATCAGTTCTATCATGCACTTCATTTAAAATCGTATGCGTTTTCTGCTACGACTTTGTTGATTATAGCAGGGGCGTATTCAGAGGGGGGGGGGTTGAGGGGGCTGCAGCCCCCCCCCCGAAACGTTAAGTCATGCTAATATATTGCACATAAGGGCACTTTAATTTCTCAGATGGTAGACATCTACATCTACGCTAACAGTTGATCAAGCTAGCAATAATGCATATTCTAATGTATTCAGTATAATTGTGTGTGATAATTAGGCATCGGAAGTTGTAAAATGTCATCTTTTTTCTGAGACATCACAGACAATGCAGGATATAGTATACAGTATATTCGTCTTGCTTCAGAACGAAAAAAAACCTTACTCTCATTTTGAATTTTTCGGCATTTTATTCTCTACTAGGCGTAGTAATTTTTTTTAGGAAATTTTCATTCTTTCGTTCCCTTTCTCCCAATTTTGTCTTCAGAATGAACTTTTCCAACATTACAGACAAAGCGATCTCGTAATTCCTTAGCTATGATACATTCATTAATTGTAGTAAACATAACATTAAAGTAGTAATATAAAATACTTAAATATTGTCTTTGCTTATTATTATTTATTAATGTACTACTGTATATTCCCTTTTTAAATATATATAAGTATTAAGTCATATTTTCAATTTTTCATGTCATATTTTCATAAATTTAAGGTCATTTATAGGTCATTTTTTAGCCGTTTTTAGATCATCAACTTCTGATAAATAGTGTTAGGCTTATCACAGCCCCTCCCGAAAAGGAATCTTGGATACGCCCCTGGATTATAGTGCTGTTCAACTTTTTTCAAAATGTACACAGTCAAACGAAAAGAAAGATGCAGTGAATTCTCGAGAAGGCGGTGGCTAGTGCTGTTCAACTTTTTTCAAAATGTACACAGTCAAACGAAAAGAAAGATTCAGTGTAATTCTCGAGAAGGCGGTGGTTTTAACACACTTTACCAATGTCGGATAATTTATTTAAATTTTGGATAAGCTTAATCATTGAGTTGAATCATTGAGTTTAATGTTTTAATTTTTGGATATTTTAATTTTTTTTTTTTTAGTTTTGGAAATTTGTATTTTTTAATTTGGGATTTGCGCGGTAATCAATCTCCGGGTTCCATAAAATAGATAATATACCTTTAGATTGCTTAGGAATTGTCTATTGCCATTGAAGAAGTAATGTCTGAAAAATTTCCTTTGATTACTCCTAATCATTGAGTTGATTGTTTTCTGTGCAGTCCGCTCCGAAATACGTAGTTTTGAGTGTGACTGATTTTGTGACTGATTTTCCCGATTCACCCCAACCGCGAGAAAAGAAGTTTTACTTCAAAAATGACTACTAATTTTAAAGGGAATTTTTGTCCTACAACTTCTTTTATGAGGGCATTGCTGTACACCTGCTGTGTCGAAAAGCGTGAGGCGAAAGAGAGTTTTTTTATTTTTATTTACTATCTTAGCTGGCGGATATCTCAAAAGCTATTGGGAATAGAAAAAAATATATAGAATCAAATTAGAAGGAAATTTTAAACAGCTTCGATTTTGTACACAGATATAAGCGAAAAACCAACATAAGGGACCTTCTACACGCCCCCTGCCCCCCGCTGCCCCCGACCCTCGGGGACTTTTATATCTTATTCAAGACACTCCTTCCGACAACTCTGCCAAATTTCAAAACTACACGATTTTCCCCCCTAGTTTTCCTTCGTTGCCTGGACTATAACGTTTGTCCATAGATAGATGCCTTTCCAAAACTTCTTTTTAGGTTTCTAGGCATCTTCAAACATGTTTTCCTGGTGTTAGGCCTATCTCTAATTATATCTTCTCTCACGATCACAATATTTTATCTATACTACTTATATGTGAGAAAGTAAACATTAAAAAAATATAATATTTACAAATAAATTGTTCATACCTTTAAGGTGTACTCATACTTAAGGAAAAACATGTTCTACCAGTGGTCGAAGAACATGAATTGACAACTATAAATTTTTATAATTGTTGCTTTTGGGTCATTCTCCAAAAAAGGGCAGATTTCAATGTTAGAACTTTTTTAAAAATATTTTTTTATTTTGGACCATGTAAGTTTTTTATGTAATATTTCTTTCTGCAGAGTACTACTGAGGTACTTTCCCTACTTACCGAGTGGTATTTTGCATTAAATTAACAAGGTTAGAAAATGGCGCATTCATGGAGGTGAGAAAATAGTAAGAAATAGTAATTATATAGAAGTTATGTGAGAATTAGATTTAATTTATTGTTTTAAATGTTATCATGAAAAAGAACAATATTTATTACCATACAAATAGATTAACACACAACTTTTTACTTATTTTTATCTATGTTAAAATAGATTATCACCTTCAAATCAAAACTTTAAATGAAAACATGATATACTGTCATAAACTATTACGCTATACCAGTATTTTCTTTAAACAAAAGTAATAAATGCAGACAGTTAAATATGTCATCAATTACAACGTTAATTACACCTCCATGGATAGGACTTGAGAGTAACAGTAACGGAGGTGAGGGTAACGGAGGTGAGGGTAACGGAGGTGAGGGTAACGGAGGTGAGATTTTTATCTAATTTGTCAAACAACTTGGGAACATTTGAGGTTAGAAAATCTCAGTTCTAGAGTTTAACTTTGCATTCCTTATTATTATAATTTATAGCAAAAGTAAATATAAAAACATACAACTTTACCGTTGGGTGTAGGTAACGGAGGTGAGGAAGTCCAATTACCAACTCTGCATTTAGCCCTTTTACACAAACAAAACAACACATAAAAGCACACTGACAGCTTGGCTTTACATAAATGATAAGAAAACTGCCTAAAGTTGGAGTCCAAGGAAAATAGAAAGACTACAGTGCCATCTCTGTGGAAATAATTGAACTTTTATATTGTTTCATGGAGGTGAGGTCTCACTTTGGGACAGGCATGTTTAGTGCAAAAAATTGTCTTTACAAAATTATATATTTGCTTTTCAGTTATTAATTACTCATTTTTTGAGCTGTTTGTTCTTGTTATAACACTAAAATAAAATAAAAATGAAAGCCTGTTGAATTATGAAAGAATGAAATTGACAAGTCAGGCATTGGGACATGACACGGAGGTGAGATCTCACATACTGTGCAGCCATTTCATAAAATATGGGAATTTTTCCCTCAAAGAGAGAAGTTATAAAATTATTGTAATTGGGTGGTCAAAAATAAGTTTAAAACCTCAAATTCTCTGAATTTTAAGGACTTAGGTGTATCTGAAGTGGTTTCATGTGTAAAATCTGTCGATTTACTTATTTATTGCGTTGAGTTACTTTTTTTTGCCATTTTTAGCATGATTTTAACATTCTTTAATACCAAGTAGTCAAGAGTAATCAGCTATGTCCATTTTCATTTGAGAAAATATACATCTTAAGGTACAATTTGGTATAAGATTAACTTAAAAAACATGTATGGTTAATTACTATGTAAAATAACAAACAAGGGAATTTTTGTCCCACCCGTAACAGTGATAGTTTTGTTAAATTATTATTGGTGAGTTAAATAAATGTTTTGATAACCTGGAAACAGTTTATAATTTGTATTTAATCCCTCATACCTTCATTAATAACAACATTAAGACCCTAACAGTAATAGCAGAACAGAAAATGAGCTTTTGTTTTGCATCATTAAAATCAGTGTCCAAATTATGTCCCACCCGTAACAGATTTTGAAAAACAAATTTAAAATATTTAAAACAAGTTTTAAGTAATGCTTTGCATGTAGTGTGGAGGAGAAGGCATTGTAATTTTACAGGATGTGAAGAACCAATTTTAGTTTATTATTTATAATATGTAATAAACAAAAATAGCTTTTATAATTTGTCAGAATGTCCCACCCGTATTTATGAAATGGCTGCCTGCCGTAAAATGTAGAAAATTGTAACTTTTGTTTAAAAAGTGGAATATGGGATCAAATAACTTAGACCTTATTTCAATCTAACTTATAATAATTCGTAATCCACAAGTACTTATTTTACACCAGAAAATCGACTGCGACATGAATCTGCCCTTTTCTGGAGAATGACCCTTTTCATTAATTCATTTTTTTGTTGGTTGGTACATGGTTATTTAACGACGGGGATGTACTGCAACTTAGGTCTGTGACCGTCGCCGGTGTGCCGGAATTTTGACCAGCAAGAGTTCTTTCACATGCCAGTATATCTACTGACATGGCCCTGTCACACATTTATGTACCAGGGGCGGATCCAGAGAGACATTTTGGGGGGGGGGGGAACCAAGGTAGAGAGGGAAGTTTTTACTCATAATTATTCCCAGTACACAATTGAAAACATAATGAACATTTCAGCGTTTTCTTACAAAGGTATTTCAAAATAATGAATGTCATTGCTTTAATTTAATTATTTGTGTTATGTTCTAGTAAATTTTGAATCATTTGTGCTTAATGTTCCCCCCCCCCGTGGATCCGCCCCTGTTATGTACACATAAATATCGTCGACCTGGGCCGGGAACGAACCCGCAACCTTGGGCACAGAAAGCCAGCGCGAAGCGCGATACTAACTACGCCACCCAGGCCGACTCATATTTTCGTATGCAGTGTGAATAAACTCGTATGGGGCTTTGCTGCTCGATGCATGGCAAGTTCCACACTCACAGCAGGCTTTGGTTTGTGTGTCGCAACTCTACGGATACACCAAACGTCATGTCAGTCTCTAACTTTTACTGCAACAACAGCCTAACTCCTTACATTCCTTAAGTTATGTAAATTATTGGAGAATCTTTCACTTTGCCAAAGGGGCAGTAAATTGTGATGTGCCCTATCTAAGCTTACGCCTTACAATGTCTTATTTTGCCATTTACGATCTTTCAAAACACACTACTGGACTCCTACCAACATCTCGACACTTAACACATAGCCTGCCTACATATGCATAAAACTAATTGTATGTCCTGTAAAACTTAAGCTATCATCATCATCATCATCATCACCATCTTCATCGTCATTAGTTTCTCGTTAATAAAGTTACCAATATTGTGGATTCAATTACTGGGCAACAGACTACAAAATATTGACGATTGTAATGCTTCTGATGTTCTCTGCAGTCTCTACAATAAATATTTTTGATTGATTGATAATATCAGACTGCCTTGGAGAGGAGGTAGTGAATATTACGTGGAAGAACAGCACAAGTACAGGAGTGCGAAACACTACCATTACTGAAACCATGGTATGGATAGTATCCCCACCACCTGAATCGGGAATCCAGTACTGGCCAACAGATGTCGTTTGGTGGCATCAGGTTGGAGGTTATATTTCAATCCCGATGTGTCAGGAAGATTATAATATTGTTCTTCTTTATAAACTCACGTCTGTAGTTAGGGGCAATAGTCCGATACTACTGTCTCATGGTTTTGAGGAATATAAAAATAATTCAAGATTCCTTCTACTGAATGCAACTGAATGCAACCGTGTATAGGTTGCAAGGCTATCGATAGCTACCTCCAACATGTAATTCGCAAACTGAAACCAACTACAATCAGAAGACTGGAATGTGATGCTACCTGACTATTACCTTGGGATGATTAACATGCTACAGAACAAATATTAACAGATGTACCTGTTGAGATGTCAAGGCGTCCAATTCCATGCACACAGAACTTGAAATACACTTGAAGTCTCACACGGAACACGGCTTATACACGAAATAGAACACTCAACACGCGATATTTCACATTTAAAACAACTCAAAATTACAGGATTCACACGATTACAACAGACATTACAAGCCAACTTCCGACGCGATACGTAAGGAAGCCATTAGCCGCGAGCACCAATGCCCTCTGTGAATAGTTTTCAGAATTCGCATCTTATAATCACTGCCTTCTAGACTAAATTACTCGGCGGTGCTTATAATCCAATAGATCTACCAACGATTATAGGTTTGTTCCGAAATTAAACTGATGCACAGTCACCAGCCTCGACGCCTGCGCACAAGGTTATTTTTCAGCGTATTCACAATGTGGATTGACAGTACATGATTTAGCTTTAGGAACAGACCTTGTGTTATCGATTTTAACGTCTTTCTTATTTAGCGGAACTGTTCGTATGAATTCGCGTACCTGAGTGTCTGAAGATTTGGCTACTCACAATTATTTAAGGTTTTAAAGTGAAACTTCTTTAGACGCGCTAAGAGTAAATCGAGAGCTAACCCAAAGTTGCGTTACGCTCTAGCGTTACGAATAAAATCGTCACTGCAAGTGACGGATTGCACAGAAAACAATCAACTCAATGATTAGGCTTATCCAAAATTGAAAAGTCCAAAAATATAAAGTTCAAAATCCACAATAAAAAACCCAAAAAGTAAAAGAATTCAAACTTCCAAAATTTTAAAAATTAAAAAATCCAGAATTCCAAAATTAAAAAATTAAAAGATCCAAAATTTTTAAAATACAAAAATTAAAAATTAAAAATCCAAACTTTAAAAAAATCTAAAAATCCAAAATTCAAAAATTCAAAATTCAAAGATCCAAAACTTAAAAAATCCAAAATTCAAAAATTCAAAGATCAAAAGTTTAAAAAAACTCAAAAATCGAAAATTAATAAAGTTCAACAAGCCAGAAATGAAAAAAAAATCCAAAATTGAAAAAATCCAAGTTTCACTTCTGTCGCGTGGCGTTCCATGCACCCGATTTTTTTTATTATAAAAAAATTATCTTTACTTCCTTTGCCCATACTATAGACGTATAGAGGAAGCATTTGTGTTAGACCCCGAATTAAGAAGCTGAGTTTTAAGACCGTTTTAAGTAACGTTTCGAAGTCCCTTGTATAAAAAAATACTATTTTCACAAACATGTCTGAATGTGTGTGTGAACAGAATAGCTCCAGAACGACAAACCCTAAGAAAACAAAATTTTGTATTTAGGTTAAGTACTTGCTGGGGATGAAACATGAAGATTAGCAATGACTTTCTCTTATTTTTGACTAGCATGTGCCCGCGGCTTCGCCCGCGATAATTATTTCAAAAATTAAAAATTAAGAGCATAATAGTTAAATCATTATATTAACACCTAAATCATGTGGACTATATATCACGATTAGATAGCCTCACCTGGTAAAAGCGACCTCAGATTCGAGTTCCTTGGCCCAGAAAACCCCTGTATAGTGAGTTTCGTCCAAATCGAACGTTTGACCATATTGAGGCCTATATTGATTATCCCTATAATAATAATATAATAATAATAATAATAATAATAATAATAATAATAATCCTCTTCGGTGTAGGTTGAAAATTTCATATTATGTTTGCGTGCCTTGACATTAAAAACAAATGAATCGACCAGCGTGAGCTACAACATTCAAGAGATCGCGATGCTTTTATGTCGAAGGAATGACAAAAATAGCCAAAGCCTAGTGTAATTGATTTGTATTACTGAAAACTCATGCTTCGAAATCGCAAAAAATACACGTTTTCTGCCCGTTTTTCACTCATAACTCACGAACGAAAGCGAAAATTAAAATTCCGGCTTCGAGGTGCACATTCCGACCCTTTAGTCCGCCTATGTATAAAATTTCAGATCTCTGCGTTGAGTAGATTTCGCTGGGCATCGCGGACAGACAGACACTTCCTTTTATTAATATAGATGCCACATTACATAAAGAAAATTACGCTTTTCAATATTTCTTGGAAACGGCTCCTACGATTTTGTTTAAATTTTGTACATAAGGTGATTATACTAAGAGCTAAAACCGTTTATTTGAAACCTGTTTCGTAAAAATTCTCTGAAAGGTAGTTATAAGCCACCCACTGTTTGTAGAAACTCTGTTCTTGCCTGGTGAACAACAAAGCTTTGCATCAGGTTGAAACATATGAATACGCGCTCTTCCCAGTGGCGTAGGGAAGGGGGGTCCAGGGGGTCCGGACCCTCCCCGAAATCAAGACCTAAAATTCTATTCAAGTTATTTAAGCTCTAGTTTGTCAGATATTTAATTATTTTATTTAATAATAAAATACTGAACTTGTAAATGTAGACCTATTATTTCCACATTCCATGTGTTATTTAACTTGTCTTCTCTCTCAGTTTTACAACTGGTTTGATGCAATTCTCCAGTTCTTCCTATCTTGAGCCAGTCTCTTCATGTCTACATATTTTTTACATCCAAAATCGCCAATAATCTGTTTTGCATATTCTAATCGTGGTCTTCCCTTACAATTTTTCCCCTCTATTGTATCTTCTAATATAGTGTTGACCAAGCCTGGATGCCTCATAATGTGCCCCACTAGTCTGGCCCTTCTTCTAATGAGTGTCGTCCATAGACGTTTTTGCTCCTCTATTCTTTCTAAGACCTCTTCGTTAGATATTCTGTAAGTCCACCTGATTTTCAACATTCGTCTATAGCACCACATCTCAAAAGCTTCTATTTTATGCCTTTCACTTTTTCCTAAAGTCCACGTCTCACTGCCATAGAGTGCTATGCTCCAAACATATAACTTTAGAAATTTTTTCTGACTTTTAGGTCAATATTTGACACCAATAGACTTTTCTTGTTAAAGAAAGCCCTTTTTGCTTCTAATATCCTGCTTTTCACATCATCTTTGCTTCGTCCATCTTTAGTAATTTTGCTCCCCAAGTAGCAGAATTCATTCACCTCCTGTATTTTGTCATTTCCGAGTTTAATGTTCTTCATGTTGCTTATGGCATTCTTGCTGCATCTCATCACTTTTGTTTTGTTTTTATTAATTATAAATACTTGTCTTATAAATATGTATATACAGTGCACGGTGCTTATTGTGATCACTGCGGGATGGAGCTAATCTGATAGTATTAACCGATTGATAAAGTAGCCGAAGGAATTAAATGAAGGTTATTTATTCATATATAAGATAATACACTACAAAATAGATTTTAAAATATTTATTCATAAAATAATACGTAACCACTCATAATGCAGTATTAGACTGCAAGCAACTATTTTTCCAACCAGTAACACAGTTTTTAATTGTTTTTACTTTCCTTTTCGAGATCATAAATCAATACTCCATACTCAGTCAGTTACGAGTTACGAGTATTTTTGGAAGTCTATACTGATCTGTGGTGAACACTGCATAGCAAAACATCTAACGCTTGTATGTTCAAGTCTTTTCATTTTTCACTAACCATCAATGCATGTCAACACTGTTCTCTTCATAAATCAAAAGCTGCAGCTTAACTCTGGGATGACCCATGCTTTATTGCTTAAAAGAGAAAGTTAGGTAATGCCATCCCCTCGATATGGTCATCCTGTGAGCTGCGATCAGAATTGCTACCTCTAGTACAACACAATACAGAAAAGAAACCCTTAAAAACCAAATTTTGAATGACATACAGTTCTTGGAAATAAAGCAACAAATAGGAAAATGTGACAGTATAACCCGAATCTTTGAACACAATAAACAGCATTTTTTCAATGTATCAGTATTAATCCATACGGGACTTCATAAAAGTGATAACATTATTCGCGATTACATTAAGCGGCGTTCACTGTAAATAAGTATTGTTTAAATAATTGTTTGCTATTTAACACCAAAATTTTAGGCTTTGTCTTTTTTCCCCTTTATTAACTGAACCTCTAGTCTGGATTATATTCAGTAAGCAGATTGTTCCAAGAAGCATCTCGCTGCTCTAATTCTTTCCTTTAAGGTGCACTTGTGCTGCTGCCGGTGATTCTTCATCTCTGCCGAAACCTAAATAATAGTTCATCATGACTCAGCGCATCGGGCAGAATGCTTCATTGCAAAAAGATAGATGACTTAGATACACTCCCTTTCTTTTGTATTGTTATAACAGAAAGAAACACTATTTCATCTTCATTTTCATACGCATTGTTCTCAGTTAATTTTCCAACGCAGCCGGGACTCACAATAAGATCTATTAATGCCTCGGAAAGATACAGTTATCAAAATGTAGCGTATTTGAACTAGCGTAGCTTAAATTTACGAAGGCCGTCCACAAAGTAAGTTTTCCTACGGCCGTTTACACAAACAAAACATAATTTAATGGAAACATTTATTGCAACAGATACAGCAAGTGTTCAGCTATTTTGAAGTGAAACTTCTTTAGGCGCGCTAGGAGTAAATCGAGAGCTAACCCAAAGTTGCGTTACGAAGAAAATCGTCACGCAAATAGTGGGGCTGTGACGGACTGCACAGAAAACAACCAACTCAATGATTAGGCTTATCCAATATTAAAAAATCCAAGAATCCAAAATTAAAAATCTAAAAATCCTAAATTAGAAATCCAAAAATCTAAAAGTCAAAAATACAAAATTAAAAATAAGTAAATAAATAAAATACGGGAGCGCGCGGGGGAAAGATATCATGATTGAGTGGGGGGCTATAACTGCTTCGAGCTAGTGGCGTGGTGAGCCCTTCACCATTATAAAAAAACCAAAATTAAAAAAATTAAAAATTAAAAATCCAAAAATCCAAAATTTAAAAATCCAAAAATTCATAATTTAAAAATTTAAAATATCCAAAATTAAAAAATCCAACATCCAAAATTTTAAAAATTAAGAATCCTAAATTAAAAATGTACAAATCCAAATTAAAAAATCCAAAAATAAAAAAAATCAAGATCCAAAATTTCAAAATCGAAAATTAAAAAATCCAAAATTACAAAATTTAAAAATTTAAAGATCCAAAATTTTAAAAATAACAAAATTTAAAATTTAAAAAGTCCAGAAATCTTAAATAAATAAAAAATAAAAAAATCAAAATTTAAAAATCCAAAACCCAAATTAAAGAATTAAAAAATCTAAAATTAAAAATAAACATCCAAAATTCAAAAGTCCAAAAAATAAAAAAATCAAATATCCAAAATTTAACAAATCCAAAATTGAAAAATCCAAAATTCCCAAATTTAAAAATTTAAAGATCCAAAATTTAAAAAATCCAAAATTTCAAATTTAAAAAATCCAAAATTTAAAAATCCAAAATTCCAAAATTAATAAATTTAAAGATCCAAAATTTTAAAAATTAAAAATTAAAAAATTCAAAGGTCCAAAATTTAAAAAATCCAAAAAATGAACATTTATAAATTTCAAAACCCCAAAATTAAAATAGTCCAACAATCCAAAATTGAAAAATCCAATAATCCAGAAATTAATGAAATCCAAGTTTCACTTCTGTCGCGTGGCGTTCCATGCACCCGATTTTTTTAAACATATTTGCCACCGGAATTGAGACATCTGTCATAACGTGGGACCAACTTTTGAATACATGTGCCATAGAAGTTTACCGCCTGGGATTTGAACCATTGTGTGATAACCTGCGTTTCTCTGTCAATCTCTACCAACTGTAATTTCTTGGGGGGTAGGAAAAGACGAAAATCTCTGGGTGCGCGGTCCGAGCTGTAGGGTCAAAGCTTCAACACCTCCCTGCAAATTCCTGCAAAAGTTCGGCTAGGAGATGTTTCAACTCTACAGCCCGGACCTCGCTCCCAGTGATTCCACCTTTTCCTACACCTTAATAAATGACAGAGAAGCGGAGATGGTTGTCACACAGAGGTTCAAATCCCAGGTGGCAGATTTCTACGACATAAGTGTTCAAAAGTTTGTCCCACGGTATGAAAAATGTATCAATTCCTGTGGCGAATATGTTGAAAATAGCTGAACACTTGCTATATCTATTGCAATAAATATTTCCACGAAATGTTGTTTTGTTTGTGTAAACGGCCGTAGGGAAACTTACTTTGTGGACGGCCCTCGTATTTCAGACAATAGGGACTTTAATGTAAATATATTGAGTGTACCCTGCATCAAATCGAAATTGTCTTTGCTTGTTGGACCAAATCGGTTGACCGGCACCGGAGTAAAGCCCAATTTAGTGCCTATTTTATGGTAATTTATTATAAAGAATTTATCAAATGCAAATCAGTTATCATGATAACATTGTTTTAGAGTGTTCATATACGGTTTTAGAAGTTGCAATACAGTTAGCTATGACAAATAACACTATTCCTTTACATATGCTTATCAAAGTAGACTATTAAACTGAGTAAGGTGGCCGAGATGGGAACGTCTTGGACTCACATTCTAGAGATCGCTGGTTCAAATCACGTAGCCGAACAATTTGACGTTTTTTTTTCATGTGGGTGTGCGATTCTCAAGATATCACAAATCTACATAGTTCTGCTGATGTTGGAAAATGTTAATCTTTTTTTTTTAACTAGACCTTTGTTCTTCCGTAAGTCCTGCTTAATGTATCAATCTGGAACTTAACTCTGAAATCGATTTTTAAAAAAATATGCTTATCATAATTGCATGTATAACGGATTAAACAAAAAGTATTCTGGCACTTTGTTACATGAGTTTGCCTGATTTTATTGTACTTATTACAGTGAAGCTTAAAAAAACTTGTCCAAAAATAGAAAAAAGTTAAATTCAAACTATCTTAATTCTTTTAAAAACTAATACAGGTTTCATATAAACCTAAAAACCCGGGCCATATTTATAATTAAGACCATCAACATATAGTTTGTGTTAGATCTGCGCCAGGTACAAGTTCCGAAACAGAAGAATGTTGTCGACAGATGTTCTCATTAATTAGCCAGGCAATTAATCTCCGATCGCATCATCCTAGTCACGGCTTTACATTAAGAAGAGGGACCCACAATAGACCTCATTATCTCCACTCTGCTTTGTACTGACAGATGGAATGAGAGTAATTCTTCACTGCCTTCATCTGTAGGGATTATATTTAATGCTCTAGATATGCGAAAATTGTATTTTGTTGAACTTCATTTTCGACAAATTGTATATACTCAATAAACAACCTCATTATAAGTAGGCCTATTTTCCTATAACTCATGCTGTCTGTTCTTTAAAAAAAAATTACCTAGCTTCATCTCCAGATGTTGCATGTTTCTTGTAATAATAATAATAATAATAATAATAATAATAATAATAATAATAATAATAATAATAATATATGTTCCATGTTTCTTGTAATAGTAATAATAATTATAATAATATATTATATTACATATTAAATAATGTAATATTAGTATAACATAATATATAGGGCTGTACCGATTAATCGATTAAACATTTAATCGTCGATCAATTATATTTTCCGATTAATCGGTTTAGTCGAATTCTGAAAAAGTGTTTCGAGAAATGGGCCAAATGACGAAACTGCATTCTCTCGCTTCTCCGGCCAAGGCACATCACCGTCTCTTGAACATTCAAATGTCAACAAACTCGTGTGTCTCAAGTCTTGGCTGAAAATAACCGGAAATGTAAGTTTTGTATACATTTTTTCACTAGTTAACTAATAATGGTATTCATTTATTTATTTATGTATTTCTTAAAGGTCCCAAAGAGCGCATATGGCTCGCATAAAGGGACAGTCAAAAGTACATCATAGGCAGACTTTACAAAGTAATAGAATAGAGACTGCACAGATTATAAGAAAAAAATATATATATACAAAACAAACAAAAATATGTCAAAAATACATGGAAAAACAAAGGAGAGTATTAATTTATAGAATAGAACCAGAGTTCAATACTTATTAATAGACTAAAGTTAAAACAAATTAACAAAGTAATACTCAAACATAAGTATAGAATATAATACAAGGGAGAAGAGCAATTAAGAGAAAGAAATTTAATTAAGTAAAATTAGATTAATTAAACATTAAATATAATCAACTTGCTACCCAGAAGTTTAAGCCATTACACAATTTACTTAATACTAAAAGAGTAAAAAGAGTACAAACAATGTTTCTTCTTAAAACTAAATTTACAATACTACAATTTACTTAATACTAAAAGAGTACAATGAGTCACAAACAATTTTTCTTCACAGAAAGTTATATAAAACACATTTTTCTTTAATTTTTTTTTTTTTATTTTCAACAATTGCTATTGAAATTATTCTTTTGAGATGTTACAGAAAATAAAGATGAAGTTATCAGAGTTATAGACAGTTATTGAAATATTCATTAATTCAGGATTTCTTCTGAGTATCAGTAGTGTAGTAGTTATTAAACGTGTAAAACAATATTAAATGTACACTTTGGTTTCGTTTAAAATACCGACCTGTTTGTCGATTAATCACTCGATTAATCGGTCAATTAATCGATTAAAGTCAAGCGTTAACTCGATTAGAAATTTTAATCGATTTTCAGCCCTATTAATATATCATTATATAATATATTTTATATATATTATTATTATTATAATATAATAATAATATATATATATAATAACAAACTAAAACTAAACTAAACTCCTTGGCGCTACATCCCTGAAGGGACAAGGCCTACCACCCGACCGCTGCGTCATCTACCACAGGCAGACGACAGGATTGGGGCATGTGGTCAACATGCCGACACCCATGGCCGTTAATGGTGGCTTCCATGACCGGAGCCGCTACTTCTCTGTCAAGTAGCTCCTCAATATAATTATATTATTATATGTTATATTATTATGTATTATATTCTTAATGATATTTATTAGGCTATATTTCATAGAATTTTTCATTGTGTTTTCTCTACACGAAAAGTATTCTAGTAGCGCAGTCATATGGCACTGTCATTCTGTGCCCAAGGTTGTGGATTCGATCCCAGCCCAGCTCGATGGTATTATTGCCCTATCATTGCCTTAACATGCATCTATCATTCACAAAAGCCAATCACACATGCCGATATGTAAATTGTGGGCATAAATATGACAGTCCCATGTCAATAAATTTAAAGGAGTGTAAAAGAACTCCTGAGAGACAAAATTTCGACAAACCGGCAACGATGGTAGCAGTACACCCCCGCTGTTAAATAATCATAACCAAGAGAAGGAGAATGGGTTATTCCATGTCAAATCAACCAAATTCAATAGGTAAAAGAAATACGAGGGCCGTCCACAAAGTAAGTTTCCCTGGGGCTCTTTACAGAAACAAAACACAATTTCATGGAAATATTTATTGCAATAGATACAGCAAGTGTTCAGATATTTTAAAACTTATTCGCCACTACTGTGGGATCAACTTTTGAACACTTGTGTCGTAGAAGTCTGCCACCTGGGATTTGAACCACTGTGTGACAACCACATCCATTTCTCTGTCTTTTCCTCATGGGTAGGAAAAGATGAAAATCACTGGGAGTGAGGTCCGGGCTGTAGGGTGGATGTTGAAACACTTCCCAGAGAAATGGAGGTGGCTGTCACACAGTAACTTTTCAATTTCCAATAGAGTTGTTTTATGTATTTACCTACTAACTTACTCAATGGCAATACACAATTCCTAAGCAAGGTAAAGGAATATTCTCTATTTTATGGAACCTGGAGGTCATTGCCACAGCTCAGCATTCAACCCTATTCTGTGCTAACTACAACCATCCATCCCTCAAATCTATCCTAAAATTGTCCTCTCCCCTACATCTAGGCCTTCCAAGTGGCCTTTCCACTTCGAGTCTCCCAGTGAATATATTTTAGATATGTCTTTCCTAACCCATGCACACTACATGTCCAGCCCATTTTATCCTCCATGATTATACGGTGACGAGTACAGGTAATGAAGCTCATCGTTATGCAGTTTCCTCCAGTTCCCATTTTCATCTCTCTTAGGCGCAAATATTTTCCTAAGCACCCTATTTTCGAACACTCACAGATTATGTTCTTACCTGAAGAGTAAGCGACCATGTCTCACATCCATATAATACAACTGGCAGGATAATAGTTTCATAGATTTTAATTTTGTTATTTCTGGACAGAAGACGAGAAGATAAGAGTTTCTAAACTGCATAAAAGCAGGCATTTCCTGATTTGCGTCTACACTCAACTTCTGCCTTAATATTATTTGTATCTGTAATTATTGCTCCCATATATTTGAATTTCTCCACTTGTTTGAACGATTTACCGGCTATTCTAATATTTTGTAGAGCATTATTTTCACGTTTCATGACTATATAATTAGTTTTTTCTGCATTAATTTCCAATCCAACATTCCTGCAGGTATCAAAAAGACTTTCTGCATTTCTCTCGATTGTGTTTATATCATCGCCCAGCATACAAACGTCATCTGCATAAGCTAAAATTGGTTGACTGCCATTTAATTCTAGGCCTACCTTGTTTTCCTGAACTTTCCTAATGGCATATTCCAAAGCAAATTAAAAAGCTTCAAGCCGCTTCTAATGGCAAACCTATCTGATATAAATTTCCCTACCCTGACTATGCTATAGGTTTCATTTAGACACATTTTGATCAGCCTAACTAACTTCTTTGGTATCCAAAACTCAATGAGGATATTGTACAATTTGCTTCGCCTAACTGAATCATATGCTTTTATGTATAGTTGGTGGTGAACAGACTTATTATATCCCCACTTTTTCTCCAAGATTTGGCAAATACAAAGTATATGGTCAACGGTAGATCTATTTCGCCTAAATCCACATTGGTGATCTCCAATGATTTTGTCCTCATATGGGGTTAATCTTGACAACAGTATATTAGATAGAATTTTGTGTGATGTTGATAAGAGAGAAATTGCTCGATAGTTATTACATTCATCCCTATCTCCCTTTTATGGTTCGGTATAATAATAGATTCTTTCCATTCCTTTGGCAATTCCTTTCTCCAAATCATAAGAATGAGCTTATGGATCTCTGAGTTAAATCTATTCCCACCTGCCTTAATTAATTCTGCTGGAATTTGGTCAACCCCTGGAGATTTGTGTGTTTTTAGCTTACCTATACCTGTTTCTACTTCTGTTAGAGTCGGTTCAGCAACCAACAGCTCTGCTGTGAATAATTCACTTTCTACACTTTGGACATCTCCATGTACATTTAGTAATTACTTAAAGATATTTTTCCATCTTATTCAAAATATTATTTGGAGCCGCGAGTATAGTGCCATAATTCTCCCGAATTATGTTTGTTCTAGGTTGAAAAGCTTTCTTGAACTCGTTTATTCTGTTGTAGAGATCCCTAACATTTTTGTCTTTACTATTTTTCTCTAATTCATTTATTTTGTCTTTGAGATAGTTTCTTTTCTTTGTTCTAATGGTTCAAGAGGTTTCTCATTTAGCATTGTTGAGATTTTCGATATTAGTTCCATTCAGATTCTGCAACCATCGTCTGCGTTCTTGCATTTATTAATTTCACACACTCATCATCGAACCACTGTTTATTTGGTTTCAGTTCAAATGGACCTAATTTTTATCTTGCGAAGACTTTAATATTGGCTTCAATGCTTTCCCAGGTTTTATCGATATTTATACCATCCCCAGCTTTTTGTTCTGCAGTGTTTTCTAGAATTGCAAATCTATTTGAAATCTCGACTTGGTAAGCGTTCCTAATTTGGTCTTCATCTTGCTTTTCAGATTGAATCTCTCTATATGGAAACTTTTCCTAGTTCCTTTGTTTAATGAGAGTTTCTCCTGAACAACTGCAACTACCAGATAACATCAACACCCCTAAAAGTTTGAACAACAATTATACTAGACTGCCTCCTTACATCTATTAGCACATGGTTGATTTGATTATGAGTCATTCTATCTGGCAAGGTCCATGTGAATTGATTCTCCTATGTATGATGGTTATCATTCCCTTTCCCATAGAAAAAGGTATACGCGTCTGTCTGTATTGAACCTTCACCTTCCCATCTAACTTACTGTACTGCTACTACATCTAACCTGTATATTTATAATTTTCTAGTTACTGATTTAAGCATCCCAGGCCTATACAAGCTCCTAACATTCCACGTTCCATATCTATAGTTCCCACCATTTTTAGACTCCCTCAGTGCAGTCCCAACCTGGAGATCTGAACAAGGGACTATTTTACATCTGGAAAATTTTACGCTGACAGGATCCATTAATCAAGCAAGTGTTCAACAATACTTTTTACTGTGAGAAGTTGTTAACCTCATACTAAACCCCAAAACTGGAGGACCATTTCATGCTGTCGTCCGCAACTGCTTACTCAACAGTTTCGCAACTGCTGTCCATATCTGGAGGCCGTATCCTCTACCTGCAACCTGAGGATGCACCCTGCCATGGTGACAGAGACCCACCACTTATATATTCGGTTAATGCTACCAAGAAGTGCTGAATGAAGTGATGGAAGAGAGATCCCTTCTGAATTCAATTGAGTAGAAGAGCAAAGTTAGTGGGTCATACATTTCGGCACAAAGATCTACTCATTAACATTTTTTAAGGGAAAATACTGGGGAAGAAATCAAAAGGACGTCCTAAAAATTCATTTATTAAAAACATAATAAAGGATATGGACGTGCTGTCATATGAAAATTTGAAGAGAACAGCGATGAAGAGGAAGACATGGCTACTAAAATAAGGCATTGCCTTTAGATCCGGATGATGAAGGATGAATGCTACCAACAGTGTGTACCGATAGATAGAGATCATTGTCATAGATTGCTAACATCAGAATGCAATAAAAACAAACGAACTGGCATGCACCATCAAAATTGTGTTTTTAATCAATGCACATTTAAATTATTTCACAAATTTCAAGACCTTCTGTTAACATGAACTTTTCTACTGTCCATCTTGCTTGCTAATTGCTTGAAATGTGGTAAGTAGCCAGCTGAGACAGTTCTCACAAGTTCAGTTAAATGTACATCAGTTAGACCTATTCGATGCTTGTATTTAATGAACTTATCATTGAATACAATGACTTGCAAAAAAATTTAAATTGCCAGGCCAGAAAAATTAAACAAATTTCAGTTTAGCCTCAGAATTCTTTAAGAGAAACATACGAATGTTAGAAGAGCCTCATGTGGCTCGTGAGCCAGGGTTTGGCCACCGTGGATATGTAAGAATACACATATCACACAAGTCCACTTGTAAACTGATGAATTCTCAGACTCCTCAGAGATGAACTCGATGTAGAATAGATGCTTAGTTATTAAGTGCCAGAACGGTACTTTATGAGATTGTGTGGTGGACTGGAAATGGCTGACCATCTATCTGTGTGCCTGTATGCATGATTACTCAAATACCGCTTTATCAGATGTTCATGAAACTTGGTATATACATTTATAACGCCCATGGGAAGAAGCCTATTGATATTGAACCAAATCGGTTGACTGGTACCGGAGTAAGGCCCAATTTAGTGTCTATTTTAATGGTAATATATTAGAAAGAATTTATGGAATGCAAATTAGTTATCATGACAACATATTGTTTCACAGTGTTCATACTGTGGAAGTTGCAATACAGTTAGCTATGTCAAATAACACTACCCACATATTCCTTCACATATGCTTATCAAACTAGACCCTTTTTTTTTTTTTTTTTTTTTTTTTTTAACAGATTTATTGGCAGCATGTCTCATTACAGTCGTAATACTACATGCACTGTTTACATTATTTACACTTGTTTTCCTATCAATAGATTACAATTTACTATTTACATTTCAACTTATACCCTATTATACCACTTATTACTACTCTAAACTGTTCATTGTAATTATTATTATTTTTACGTTAATTAGTAGTCTATTACTATTTTAACCATTAAAAATTACAATTCAACTTATATCCTAGTACATTACTTATTACTACTCGAATTATTATTATTATTATTATTTTTAAATAATCACTTAGAATTTACTATTTACAATTCAGGTAATATCCTATTGCATTACTTATTACTACTCTAAACTGTACATTTTATTTATTGTTGTGATTTTACGTTAACTAATACTATCTTACTATTTTATCATTCTCTTTGATTAGCACTTCCTAATATACTACTTTATAATGCCTTAATTGTTACATATTTTATGTTACTTCTACTATTTACTCTTATATTTATATTAACACTTCCCTAAACGGTTTCGCTTAGTTCTTGCATATTTAATTTATTCACAAATCCTAAAAAGCTTCTTTTGTGTGTTCTGAAAATTCCATCTTTGCTTATTGGCCATGCCAGCCCACTTCTTGTTACACTTGTTTTAAAAGCTTCTCGCTGAGATTTTAGTTTTGTACACTCAAATATCAAGTGGTCCACTGTTTGGTCACCTAGCCCACACACGCACTCGGCACTTTCCATAATTTTGAATCTTTGGAAATAACTTCTTATTCTGCCGTGTCCTGTTAAAAATGTTGTCAGGTTTGGGGTCAAGTTCAATTTCACTTTTAGTCTGCTTCTAACCGTAGGAAAGAATGACTTTGTTACTTCTCCTTTTGTTGTTTTGCTCCAGTCTTCCTCCCATCTGGATAAGGACTTTTCTCGCAGTTTTGTCAAAATGTCATTTTTTGGAATTTTGTTATAACATACCTCTAAGTTCATGTCCCTTGCAGCTTGCTTTGCCAAATGGTCTGCAAGTTCGTTGCCATGGTGACCTACGTGTGCCTTTATCCATCTGAAGTGAATTTTCCAGTTTTTATTTTCCAGTAATCTTGCTTGCTTACGGATATTTTCTATAAGTGTTTTGTGGTTCCTTGGGTTTTTAATGGAGTCTAGGGATATCTGGCTGTCTGTGTGTATTACTGCTGTCTGGTTTCCATATGCGTTGTCTTGTCCTTCTGTAAGACCTGCTTAAAGAATCGATCTGGAGCTTCAACTCTGAAATCGATTGAAAATATAATTTATTTTCTGCATGTCATAATTGCAATTATCACTGATTAAACGAAAGCATTCTGGCACTTCGTTACATCAGTTTACCTGATTTTCTTTTTCCTGAAAAGGAATTTACATGTGGAAGAGTAAAAAGATAAAAAAAAGTTCCTATTGTGTCAAGACTTGATCTTTATGTTCAGATGCACACAAAGAAAAAGTTGTGAATTTGAATCCCCTTTCGTTTTAGGAATTAAGTGTATAAATTGCTTTGACACCAGAATAACACCAGTGGTGTGTAGACTAAACTGAAACTTGGATGGAAATGATAAATTACTGTATTTGTGTTTATATGACATCATGCTCTAAAAAAATTTCACAGCTGTCAGAGGTATTTTTGCTCTTTGGACTGTCATCGCATGTATAAACACACATGACCTGCTATAATCATGAGTAAACACTGCCTTGTGACTCAACAGAAGTGCTGTTAAGCTACGTCATTACAGTGTCATGATTAAGCTTATTTAAAAAGTATGTTCAATGTATCACAATTCTGCTGTTTTTATTCAGGTACTGTAATCTAGGATTACAATTGGTTTAAGCTTTTCATTGTTAACCTATTATTTACTGTGCAAACTGGTGGCGCTGAATTAATTTTCAGATTTCTTTTTTAATCATAAATGGACAAACAATCACAATTAATTTGTCAGTTTCATCTGAAACAAGAGAACAGAACATATTCTTCCAAGTTTATACTGATTTACGCAACTGTGGGGGGGCTGCAAATTGTCACAACACAGCAGAGTTAGTTACAATGTGTTTCAATGGATGGTGCATTATATCGCCTGAAATATTAAGCTACAGATGACACTCCAACTCAAAGAACAGAGATGGTGTCAGGATTTAGACAACAGATGACACATTTGGAATCTCTCTCACTGAGAATATACGGGGTGTCTCAAAAGAGTCTCCGCAGTGAGGCAAATGCGCTAACACGCTCACTCACCACAGTTAGGTTGGCAACGGATCCCGCTAATTAAAGCCGGTGTCCGTAGCAGCGGTAGCTAAGGGACATATTGAATGTGGAAACCGTTCACGAAATTTAAGTTTTACGTTTTCCATAAATGTATCACCCTCACGGAATACATGTTACACTAAAAAAACTCTTTCTTCGATGATTAACATAATGATTTTACAAGCACAACTGCATGCATTTAACTAAACATGCACTCAATTCGATGGTTCACACAAGCACTGCACTTCAATGCAAAAGCATACAACCATACAGTTATCATCAGTTATCTTATCACAATACTACTGTTTCAAAGGGATGAAGACGGACACTACCTGCTCCAAGGTCAATGTAGTCCCGCATGCATCTGAGTTCACTGCGGAGACTCATTTGAAACGTACTGTATATCACCTATTGGCATGCAAAGTGGTACATCATGTACATGCATCAGTAGCATGGCCAGCAGAGATCCACACTGAAGCATATAGCAGTGAAGGGTTAGGACGATTTCACCAAATGTAACTTAAGACTCTCGAGGTAAATATTTCATTAAGCCTAAATCCTCTCTCTAAAGAAGTCAACATTTCATCGTGACAAATTAAGAGGCAGTTAACTGAGAAATCTAATCCATTATAGCATGACGCTTTTACATATACCAAACAGGCAAAACAAATCTTTAGTAGACCATGAACAAATGATAGTCAAGGAGGTGTTTGTTAAACATTATCTGAGAAGAAGAGTGCAAAAAATTAAATGACATAAAAAGTGATAGTCAGAGTATTGAAAAGTGCAAGCCAGTTCATGAGCTTTTATAGCGTTTTGATGTAAGCACCTACCTCTATGCGCACTATTGGTAGCATTGGGAACTCGGACGAGTCATCGATTCCATTCATGGACTGTTCATTCATCTAGTATACCGTGATCTTACGGCTGACAGAATATTGACAACAAATAAGAAAATTATTATTTACAAAATCCATTACAGTTTATTCGTGAAATAGTCTTAATAAATTGAACTTTGTTCTTGCAAATATATCGATAAACTCATAATCTCTCATGGGATTACCTATGAGAAAAGCAGTAAAAATGCTGGTAAAAATGGTGTGATGGCCCTACAAGGTAAGTTACCAGCAGGTCAAAAATCCTGGTCCTCCTATTATTAATGTCATTAAATGCATGGCAAAACACGTAATTTGTGAAGTCTTATTTAGATCGACACTTAATGGACAATCAGATATAAGAAACACTGGTGAAATTGGGTCTTAATAATAAATACAATTGAACCCTTGCCCTGAAAAACAATGTATGTGACAAAAAATTGGAAGCTGGCATTTTGACGAAAAAACAAGGTATGTGTACCACTGCGTATGCCTTTGCCATCTAGTGTCAAATTATTGCACACGTACGGTGATGGTATGCCTGCAATTTTAGATTTCATTAAAAAAACATTCTGATATGTGGTATTCACACTTTCTTAATGTTTCCCAAAACTGTTAGGATGTCAGATACAGTGTTTTTCGGGAAAAGTATTAAATTATTGAAAGTTACTTTAGATCAGCCATGAAGAGAAGATGAGGGTAATACGTATGACCAAATTTACTTCTTCCACAATACAGAACTGTAAGCAAATACGGTACTTTGCATTTTTTTTTTAACTTACATAGTAACATAGTAGTTTCTTGCCTATTTAAACACAAATTCAACCTCACCGGCAGATTTTCTTTCGAAGATATCATTAACAACTTTGAAGCTCAAAGGCCAAGACGAATTAAAGATTAAGCTTAAAATCTATACAAAATGGGCCATATTCATCTAATAAGTAACTTAGTAATAATTATTTACTATCATAAAATAGATGGTTGACATTTAAAAACACTTTAGACTTCACTTTTCTTACATTTTTGCAGATTGTACATTTAATGGGTTTTGTCCACATTTTCAACTGCTAGTCAACTAGTCAACTGAGTTGACTCTAGCAGTAGAGCCCATGGAACGTACGTTCTGCAAAAATGTAAGTAAAAGTGAAGTATAAAGTGTTTATATGTCAATAAAACATCCACATCGGTCCTAATTTCCACTGAGTCAAATACAACAATAAGACGTTTTTAAAAATATCTCAAAACCAGTGGATAAACATTAAAAAAGTTAAAACATGACGTTTTGACTCTACCCTTGAGTCTTCCTTGAGTCTTTTTTTTTATTGTTTTATTGTTTGAGGAAGACTCAAGGGTAGAGTCGAAACGTCATGTTTTAACTTTTTGAAGTAAAACTCTTTTCTCGCGGTTGGGGTAAATCGGAAAATCAGTCACACTAAAACCGTAACGAAATCAGTCACAAAATCAGTCACACTCAAAACTACGTGTTTCGGAGCAGACTGCACAGAAAACAATCAACTCAATGATTAGGAGTAATCAAAGGAAATTTTCAGACATTACTTCTTCAATGGCAATAGACAATTCCTAAGCAATCTAAAGGTATATTATCTATTTTATGGAACAATGAGGTTGATTACCGCGCAAATCCAAAATTAAAAAATACAAATTTCCAAAACTAAAAAAAAATTAAAACATCCAAAAATTAAAACAATAAACTCAATGATTCAACTCAATGATTAAGCTTATCCAAAATTTAAATAAATTATCCGACATTGGTAAAGTGTGTTAAAACCACCGCCTTCTCGAGAATTACACTGAATCTTTCTTTTCGTTTGACTGTGTACATTTTGAAAAAAGTTGAACAGCACTATAATCAACAAAGTCGTAGCAGAAAACACATACGATTTTAAATGAAGTGCATGATAGAACTGATACGTATGAACCTATATTAAAATCTATTTTGCCTTATGCAAACTATAAATCTCATAAAAAGGCACACACAGACTTTAAAAAACCGAAATCAATTGCAGAAAGAGCAAGAGGATACCGTGAGAGGATGAAAGTGACAAAGAAAAGGAAAATTGAAGAAAATACATGAAGTGTAACGGCCAAAACTGCAGCAGAACGCAAGAGAGAAAGCCGATCACGAAGAATAGCATTAGAAAATGCTCGTGAAGCATCAGTAAGTGAAGTGCATGATAGAACTGATACGTGTGAACCTATGGTAAAATCTATTTTGCCTTATACAAACTATAATTCTCATAAAAAGGCACACACAGACTTTAAAAAACCGAAATCAATTGCAGAAAGAGCAAGAGGATACCGTGAGAGGATGAAAGTGACAAAGAAAAGGCAAACTGAAGAAAATACATAAATAAATAAAGTTTTACTTCTGTCGCGTGGCGTTCCACGCACTCTTTTTTTTAACGTTTATCCACTGGTTTTTAAATAATTTTAAAAATGTCTTTTTAATGTTTAAATACAATAAAAAGACATTTTAATGTCAACCATCTTGCTCAATTAACATAGTATATTGCTTCCCTGTATAAAAGTCCATTATTTTATGGTATATTGAAGTTGTTGAACTGAGTAGATCCTGTAAGTAACAACAATGTTTACACTGTTTCTTGATGGAATATTTATTCTGTGCTCTTATAATTTCAAAATCAGTAGAAATAAAAATTGTAATTACCATAATAAAAAGAGTTATAAAAGATAAAAGATTTTATGTTTTTCAGCCAAATATAACAACAATTAATTAACATATTAAATAAATTCATTGTTTTTACAATTAATAAAAACAGTCAATTTTAAAGTGTGAATAAATGATACCACTTCTACAAAACACTGTATTGAGTAATTTTTAAACATTGTATATATTAAAACAAAATTGTTAAAAGTTTATTGCAGGGAATGGAATGATCAAAGTATCAGACAGTCACAACAGCTTATTGATATACAAATTAAAATATACAAATTAGAACAACTACTATTTCATTCATTTTACATTCGAGACAAAATATACAAATATATAGTTTCTTCAACACAACAGAGTATACAGAGTGTTAATGACCAACATCGAAATATTTTACCTGCAACTTTTAATAGGAGATTTTTACTCTATGATGTAAAATGTGTAAGCTACAGGGCATTAAAGTCATTACAATTTGGGGCTCATAAGTCAATAATGAAGCGAAGTGGGTTTAAAATTTTAATTAAATTGACTTCATGCCTTCTTAGTGGTCGATAAAAACCTGACTCTTAATCTTTCATCAACAGCTATATCATAATTTAGTGTTTTCATAATCTGAAAAATGTACAGACTAATCACATTACTGGCCGCCACTCTGCAATTTTTTTATTTTTATTCATTACTACAGTTTGAACTACAGAGTTCCTTTGTTTCGAATCATTTTAAATGTTAGATTTCAGTGGTGGCCAAGTCTTGGGATATGTTATGCTACAGGTATAACTGGAAAAATTGAATCCATAGAGCTAAAATCTCCTAATAAAAGTTACTTGACTCTGTCCCCTCTATAACTTAACTCCGTGGTGCTAACATCCCTTCAAGGGACAAGGCCTACCACCCGACCGCTGTTTCATCTACCATAGGCAGATGGCAGGATTGGGGGCATGTGGTCAGCATGCCGACACCCACGGCTGTTAATGGTATGTCCCCTCTATACACAGGTAAAATACTTCGGTGTTGTTCATTAATACCCTGTATAATTACACAATTCAAAATCATGGGAGCATTTGATTATTGTAAAGTAACTATTATTAGTGCAAGCCTAGCATCTTTAAAATTTCAATTCACAAATTAAGAATCTGTCCACACTGCTGCCAGTACAAAAGTGACCCTAATATTAACCAGATTGAACGCTGATTTATCACAATCTTTATAGAATTTCGCTTTTATCACCTCCTACAAAAATGGTAAATACGCCTATCTTCTCCTTTCTTTGTTCTCTAACCAGGTCGGAAAATCTCTAGGCAGTGACTAATGTAAAAGTCACTGCAGTGAAGGTACTCATGTCTTTACAAGTATGCTGAAAAGTTGTAAACACATAGAATACACCCACAAATTTATAAACCCATAATTATGTTCAATATGTAATTGTAGGCTTCCGCAACCCGAGTTGATAATAAAATCTTCTTCATTTCTGGGTATCTGTCACGTCATGTCTAAGCTCTCTGCTGACGTTTCGACCATCTTGTCGTGGTCTTATTTTGGCTTTGTTGTAGTCTTATTTTGGTCTTAGACCACAGCAAGATGGTCGAAGCGTTGGCAGAGAGCTTAGACATGATGCAGTAGATATCCAGAAGCCAAGAAGATTTTATTGCCATAATTATGTTGTTTGCTGTTTAAAAAAGTTAATGTTTTGCATGATTGCCCTATGAAAGCCCTGAAGACTCTTAGGGTTCCAGGAGGTTGTAGACATTTGGCACGCATTGTATCACTAACAGTTACTTTACACAAATCATACGATATGATGGGATTTCCAACATTCTGGGTTTGGTACCCATGTAATACAATGATTCGCTTGCTTACAGAAAAATGGTAACAAAATAAAGTAGATACTATTCAGTCTTACTCCTCTCTGCTTGAAACAGTTCCACCCATAAGGTCTGGGTCATCAATTGCTCCATTATAGCCTTTCGCTTTCTTTGCTCGAGCTGCCCATTCTACATAGCAGAATGAAACGGTTCCAACTGTCGCTAGAACTACCAGTATGGCAAGCTGAACGTAAAGTCCAACATGACTGCTGTAGAAGAAGCAGGCTGCCGCTGCTACAGACTGCAATGTAAAAACATGGTTCCTTGAAGCAGAAATAAACAATCAATATGTGATTTAATTGCTTTCACATTAAAACAAAACTGATTTCAGTTTCAGAATTTAAGTCTTGGTTCAATTCCAATGAGTGTATGCTACTGTGGCAAAATGGAAGAACAGGTTGCCACTTAAGCTCCGCCCACCCCGGTCGAGTGTTGCTAAGGGTGAAGGAAAGAGGATAAAGAGGAAGAGAAGAGGAGAAACGAAAAAAATTAAATTTTCCCAACTTTCAACACTGTTAGTAGTTCCATCGTTACCACCTAGATGTCTCTCATTGTTTAAGCGTGAGTTGGGTGGGCAGAGCTTAAGTAGTGACCTGTTCTTCAGTTTTCCCGCTACAGTTTATGCCAGCAGTTCCAAAACCTTAAATGCCATGGCCCCCTTTTTGAGGACCCTCATGTTTGCATAATATGGCTACTAATTATTGCTGGAGAGCGTTAGAGCTTTATTTTTATAATGTCCTCTGAAAACCCATAGTGTATGCAACAAGAAAAAGCCGACGTGTGCATGTCACTGCCTTCCAAACTGTACTCTTGGTTGTGGAATGATATTTCAGTCTGGTTCGTTCTGCTAAAATATGTTTTAAAGTTGCATTAATGAATGGTGATGAATAAATAAAGGTAGAGCACAGAATCTTTAGATTATGGATGTATTTCATAAAAATAGTGATTAGATTTTCTTTCACATGCATAAGTTCAGCTTCTGAAGAAGAGTTAATTCTTCTTATGATATTGTCTTTAAGTTCTTCTAATGTATGCGGGTTTGACCTATACAATTTATTTTTCAAGTTCCCCGCTAACTAATAGTCACATACTGTTAGAAGAACTTAAAGACAATATCACAAGAGAAATTAAATCTATCTCGGAAACTGAACTTATCTGCATGAAAGAAATTTTTCTTAAAAGGTGCAAATCATTACACTGAATCATTTCACTGTTAGTGGCTTTATTTGCAAAGATATTTCACACAATCACTTGGGAGTTAGAGCTGTGCCTCCATGATGCAGAAACCTGCTTGATTGGGCAACTCGTATGTGAAACACATGGTAGAAAGTCAAATGTTAAATACAGAAACAAACGCAAATACAGCACCGTGCTTCTGGCTCAATTGGTCAAAGTCACAATGAAGCTAACCTTTCCAGGCACTGGTGAATATTTAATAAGCTAAACATAATGCACATTTCCAGCCTCAAAATAGGACAATAACATACATGTACTGAAATCTATACATTCTTATCAAAATAACACATTAGCACTAGCCAACACCATGCCCTATCAGCATTACGAGGGTGTATCAATAAATAACCAGACTAATTTTGTAATTAACACATAATGGCTTTATTTCATTCAAATTTACTTACAAACTTTCGAAGTATTCTCCGTCTGATGAAATACAACTATTCCAACGATTTACCCATTGTTCTAAACATTCACTGAACCCCTTTGTTGAAAGTCTGTTCAGTACACCCATGGTAACGTTGTTCAACTCCTTATCACTTTGAAAATGACGACCACGTAGCTCCTTTTTCACTTTAGGGAAGAGGTGAAATTCACAAGGTGTGAGATCCGGAGAATACAGTGGATGAGGCATGATCTCGGTGCCCAATTCTTCGATGACAACTTGAGTTGCACGCGCTCGATTAGTCGGCGCATTGTCTTGGTGCAAGATCCATCCTGTCCTGGCAAGATCTGGTTCCTAAAGACAAATTCATTATATCTACAACCTTCGCAATTGTTATGCGATGATCTTCTTGCACAATTGCATCAATTGTGTTGATGTTAACTTCCGTTTTTGCTGTTACGGGTCTTCCAGGGCATGGAGAATCTTGAAGGTCTTCATAACCCTCTTTGAAATGTTTGTGCCACTCAAAGAGTTGTGTTCTTCCTAAAGCATGGTCTTTATATGCTTGCTGCACCATTTCTAAGGTTTTGTCTAGAAGAACACAAAACTTTATCGATTTGCATTGCTGCAATTTCAGTTCCATGTTGGGTACAGTAAACACCACCTGCGGTATCCGGGTATAACATCTAAGTGAATCGTTCTGCATGATTGGGATTCACAGCACTACTAGACAAAGGTTTCACCTTTCTGTGACTAGCAGCCGTTGCACTCCAGAGAGGTTTATTTAAATACAATTAAATCAGTCCGGTTATTTATTGATAGACCCTCGTATAATGTGAAAATTAGTATGTTTTAATTACAAACATGTCTCAAGGTTTCAATAGTTTTGGATGGCAGGTCAATACTCAGAGTAGCAGTCTAATTCTTTGTCCATGTTTAGGGTGTCCATTCATCTTGCTTTTCCTGGGTCAGTCCCATTTTTTGACAAAATATCGTGCTGCCCTGCAAGTTTTACTGAGGAAGCTTAAATGTCCCACTTTTTAGTTATTCTATTTGGCCAGTGTATTTTACGCTACATTAATGAAACTTGTAACAGTGAAGGCCTTGCTCATAGTCAAAACACTCGAATGGGATCTCATGTCCTGACTTTCATGACAAAATATCAGAACAAAATGCATAAAAGCGACAATGAGGCATCTACTTCTACAGAATAAATTATCCACACAAGTCTGCAGAAGAACATTAAGCAGTCATTTAAGTAATTTGGGATAATTTGTGTGCATGAGACCTAAGATATATTTTAAATGTTCACTAAAATTTGTAAAAGAAATTTTTGTCCCTTTTATTTCCTCAATTGTCTCAGGTTTTCCCTAAAAATGTTTAAAATTCCCTGTCTTTATGTACACATTATACAGACACCCTATATTAGTTAGGCAATTGATGTGGAGTGTGATAAAATTTCATCTATATACAGTGTAGCGCAAACCAAAATGATTGAAAGTATACTTGACAGAAGCAACCATGTGCGAGATTTATTATTGCGAATGTGTGGTTATGACCCGCCACTGACGTCCTTAGTAGTGCTTTTCTCTTTTTGCACTTAGAAGCGGTCCGCGATGGTAAAATTGTTGGAACTCTGCGTAGTCAAAATGGAACCATACACCAACAACAAAGAATTCTATGTGCTTGTCAAGAATTCCAAGATGATCCTGGGGTGTTTGAAAGAATTCGAAACCCACTGCAGAGATGAGTGCTGTATTGCATCCAGGTGCAAGGACGACCCTTTGAACACTTCCTTTAAAAGGAAGAGTGGACAGTTTTAATAACATGTAACATACTAAAGTAGAATTGTATTCCTTGTTAAGCTAAGCTGTAAGAGAATTGTGAACAGCTTAGAATGGCAATTACACAAAAAGTCTACTTTTCAAATTCATTAGTACTAATTAAGACGATGTTTCTTAATGAAGTCAGTAGCGGCTCATAACCACACATTCACAATAATAAATCTCGCAACGAGTTGTTTGCAGATCCATGTTTGCTGGAACTTTTTTGCTTCTGTTATCATAGATTTTCAACAATTTTGGTTTGTACTGTTAATTATGATACACCCTGTATATTATTATGCCTTGTAATTATTGTACACTTCCTTCAATTGTTGACGACATAGTTCCATTCTAATTGTAGGATAGCATCATTCAAGGTATTGGAGAGAGCTATAATGTCTAAGCCACCCTGCGCAATGCAATGTGAGCTTGTATTGTTATTTGTAATGCTTTGACTTGTCCCATACAATGGACTGAATAAATTAACCAAGTAGGTGTAGTTCTAAATATTACCTTACCTGTGTAAATTTAAAGAGAGCAAATGCAGGGGCACTGTCTTCTGGGAATACTCCTCCTAATATTGAGTATATTTGTGTATTGAAACAGCTGTCTCCAAAGCCAAGCAGAAAACTGCAGAAGAGAGCTAGCACAGCACTGAAAGCATAACACAAAGAAATGTGCTATTAATCCTCTCATATTGGTTTCTATGAGCTTTGCAAAAGTAACTTCTCTAGATATAGGAAGATGATTAAAACTGAACAGTAAAAATCACATCGTTCATTTTTTCTAAGTTTATCCCTTGTTCATGCATTGTCATTTATTTTACTTCTGTTAATATTTTGGAATAAGTCCCTCTCACAGTTCATAAACCATTAAATTACCGTTTCCGCAAATAAGAAGACTTGCAGATAAGAAAAAGTATAAATTGTCATCAAAGTTTTATAGTTTTAGCATAATATCCTATAAGACGACCCCCAAAACTATCAACGCTGAATGGCCTATGGATTTATGTTTACGAATTCAAAAAGTTTTGATCGCAAAAATGTTGTCCTTAGGGTGCGTAGTAGAACTTAAGAGCAAAATAACTATAGTTAGTTAAAAAGACTGTTGGCTACCCTTACTGGAACAAAACTTCCTTGATCTTTTTTCCAAATGTCATCACTGAGCCCAGTCACACCACAATGGAACAAAACGATATGTGCATTGTGCATGAGCCTTGTGGTACACGTACAGTATAATAGAGAAAAAAGGAAAAATACCAAAAACTGGTTTTATTTCACAGATTATAGCATTTGTGGTTTTATTTACTTTATTTTACATAATTTCGAGGCTTCCATTTGCTCGCAAATGATACCTAACATCTTAATATATCAAGATAATTTAATTTTGACATCAAAATACATCATTATATAATGGTTTTAATTTACATAAATTTCAGTCTAATTCTTTTGTATTTGTCCTTTAAGATGACTCCGCATTTTGGGGGCCTTTTTTTATGATTCAACTATCATCTTATCTGTGGAAATATATGGTACTCAAAAGTCCTTGAATTCTTTAACAACTTTTAGTTTGGAAAAGACTGTGTACCATACACCATTATTTTACTCCCACTGAATAAATATTATAGCATTGGAATTATAATAAAATCTAATATATAAAAATCCTTTCACTCATGGGCTCTTGGCAAATGCTGACTGGCCAGTTCGACACTGACTTTGAGGACCGAACCTGACCTGTATAAAGCTGTTGAAAGTTGCAAGCAGAACAAGCCCAACAGTTCTGGATGTTGTCTTTGTTATGGGTTCCAACTTACACTGAGTGTTTATGGTAACATACCATTAATATTTCTGAACACTATTCATTATTAATGCCATCTATATTTCCTCATTTGAGTGAAAACAAAATTATAAACAACTGTTTTTACTTGTACAATAAGATTTCACACCAACTTCACCATCTGGTATATATTTACCTCAGAATGTATGTTTCAGAGGGAATCAGATGAACTTGTTGATGCCCACCCAGGTGTGAAAGTTTAAAAGTTTTCACGGTTCTTGTGATTATGAGCTCTCACGGTTTCGAAACTTGTTTTAATAATCTATCTCCAATTTTGTAGCCTTCTTCCCAGAAATGGGTTCCTAAAGCTGTCTTTTCAATTAGCTTATATTTCTGAAGTGTTTCTTTCTCCTTGTGTTTAATTTTTTTCTTTTGGCCTATGTAAAATTATCACAATCTTTGCAATTGATGTTGTATACTTCAGATTTATTATAACGCCTTATCCTTATGGTTGGCTTTTATTTGATTAAAAAAAAAATTCTGAGGTACCAGTTTGATGTTGACTTCATTGAAAACATTTTGAAATTTGTTACTTGCCCATGGATGGTAGGTAAACTTTCTGTGATTTGTTTTTATTTTGTATTTTGTAATTTACTTACCTCTTTAACATTCTTTGTTTTTTATTTCTGTATTTTTTGTCAAACTTCTCTTTTTTAAACTATTTTTTGTTGCACTTGCTTTCATCCTGAGTAAAACTTATGTACTAGTCACAAAGGACTGAAGATGACCAATCTTCAGCTAAAAGCTAATAAACTACAGCATAAGATGACCGATTAAGGTCAAAATGTATGCACATTGACCTTATCAAGAGAGAAGAGAATTCTACACAGGCACAAAAGATTTTAACATTTTAATTTTTTGACAGTGTTATATCGTAAATACTTGAAGTAATTTTTATATTTTAATTTCTTAAATTTCTTATTTTAGAAAATAAGTTTTGTTTCATATCATTTGACTTTACAACACCTTGTAATTGAGGTTATGACATATTTTTATACTAATGTAAAGCAAATATATTTTAGAAGTCATATGAAAGAGTACCTCAAATAGCATAAGTTATGGGTATAGGCCTAAGGTGGATTTAAGTACTGTATTATACAAATCTACACAAACCACAACGAAAATAAAATTTATAAATAATTTGTTTTCCATCTTTTGGAAAATTGTATTCATAATTTTTAAGTGATAAAAATATTACCTGCTTTCAATGAATGCTGACTCTTCATTGTCCCCCAGAGGAGATTTATTAGGAATATTCAAAAAAATGAGAAAGAAGGAAATCATGTGAATAAGAAATCCAATCATCACTATTGGATCACGGCCCCATCTGATTGTTCTTGATCCTAAGATTCCAAAGAGAGCTCCACCTAGAAAAAAATGAAACTTGATCTTAGAAACACCACAAGACAGTAAAGAAAATCACTTATAAATTAGAAATGATGAGTCCCTGATTCAATGCAAGTTGCCAGGAGACCCCATTTCTGCAGAAGAATATAATTTATATAATGGTGGTGTTTTATCACATGGAGCTGCATGGTTCTTGCAACAAAATATGTAATTTTTTCTCTACTGTTGGTGACCAATAACTCAATTTTGAAAAATAAATAAAAACGAAGTAATATAAGCAGTGGAACATACTAAATCAGTAAAATTAATAAAATATTGCATACACTGATGCTCCACTAAGTGACTTCCAAGTGGAGCATCAGTGTATGCAATATTTTATTCATTTTATTGAACTCAATTTTGGCTTGCACAGTAAAACCTGCCCTTAACGAAACCTTTATGAACTGGAATACTGTCCCTATCAGAAAATTTTCCAGGTTTATTATTCACACAAATTTACCCTTAATTGCTGGAATCCATCTGACATGGGAAAGGAAAACTATATTTTGACTTAACAGAAAATATTTAGTTTCAAACTCAGTAGATACCAGTGCTATAAAATAGGAAAACATTTTCTGAATTACTTGGACAACCCTGATAAAAAAAGTTTTAAATAAATGGTCATTGACATCCTTGAATTGCCACTGGCCTGCTTAGGATTTTCGTTTGCCACACTTGTCAGGTGGAGGGTTGTTTGTACGCTGTAGAGCATAGGAAGGTAAAGCTGGAAAATCCTTCAGTCAGGGTCGTAAAATACATCGCTATACCTGCTAAAAAATACCATACAGTGATCTGCATGTAGCAACACTAATAAACTGTTGATAATCAACTAAAAATTTTAATGCTGGTTGGGACAGCAATAATTATAGTGGCAGAAATGGTCTCTTAAACCAATTTATAATAATTTAGCACCTATTTCTGATGAGAAGAATTAGTTAAATTTAATAACATGTTACTGTACTATCATCCAGTTCAGTGGCGGCCTCTGACCAAGTTGCAGTGTTGTACAACGACTAGTTTTTAATGTAAAGGATATTTAGATTTTTTCTTACTTTATACTATTAAACCACTTGAAAATCGTCTTTGTGATAGGTTCTTATTGACCAAAAACATGCTTCACATGATATTTTACAATTTTAAATCATTTAAACATATATATGTGTGGGTTGATCGTCACAATGCATTTTCAACAATTTCCTACCTCATCCTGTGGGCAAGAATTTAGCGTGTAACTGACGGGAAAATTCCAAAATATTCAAAATTTTAAATTTTTACCCCAGAAAAATCTTCAAGTGGTTCTGCACTTTTTAAAAATGTTTAGTATGGATAAACAGTAATTATGGGATATAGTAGTCTAAATATAAAGACTTTTTTTATGAACTGACACTGCATCGAAGATAAAGCTTTTTATGAAAACCACACTTTGGGGGTTTGGAGGCAGAGCCCCAAAAGAGCAAAGCGAGTATTTATATATAATCATCATGTATTTGTATGTATTTGATTCCTGTAAAATAGTGCAACACCTGTCCGCCACTGATCCAGTTCATAAGAAAGGTGTTGTTAGGCTGTAGTAATCTTGTGTTAAAATAATGACACAGAAAACGTGTCATTTTAGATCTGGACATGAAAATAAAAGATTTTGAAAAGCATCTAAGTTTTCCGCCTACTTTACCACTGCTCTATTGTAAATATTATCTGTGCAACAAATTGCTCCCTCCTTCCTTACACAGCTAATACTTGACAATAGAGCAGTGGTAACGAAAGTGGGAAAACTTAGATACTTTTCAAAATCTGATTTTTACCACTTGAAAACATGAAAATAAAATTTATTGAAGCCAGTGAAAAATATAAGTTGTGGTTAAATAGATCATGGCAAAATTTAATGTTGCAAGACACAAATTTATTACATTTTGAAGAACATCAAAATACGGGAACAATGGTTAAGTGAAAACGGTGCAATGAAACAACAACTAAGAGAGACTGGGAGTGAGGAGATCAACATCATTGTTTGGGAATGGTTTGTGAGTGCAAGGGCAAAAAATTTGCCCATTTCTGGAACTATACTTTAACACCATGCAAGGGAAACTGCAAGAAGACTTGTTAAGGAGGATTTTACAGCATCAAATGGGTGCTCAAAAGAGGTGATATCAGAAAGTGTTTAAAGATGTGTGTGGACAAAGTGAAGAAACAATTGCTGATTCGACGTTAAGACTTACTACTCTAATTTAAGGATACAAACCCAAAAACACAGCTGATGGGGATGAAACCAGGGTGTTTTTTCGAGCACTACACTTTCTCTAAAAAGGTGAAATATGCACAAGTGGGAAGCTTTCAAAGGAAACATTGACTGTTTTCCTGAGTGGTTTCATTTCTTGGATGACATCACTCATCATGGAAGAAAGGTTGGTGTCATTTAATTCAAATATGAAACTAGAAATTCCCCCAGGAATTGTCGCCTTATCGTGGCGGAGGGGTTCAGTACCCAATGATCCAGACGGCTTGTTCAGGAAGCGTAGCTGCTGACATGCCAGACGAGAGGGGAAGCGAAGAACAATTCACAACAGACGGATGGGGTTCGGCAGTCTGGAAGACAACTCATCTAGGAGAGAAAACTCCGAAATAAAACCGGGAAGAGGACTCTCGTTAGCCATGGTGAAGGCAACCGTCTAAGGGAAGATAACCCTGACAGAAAATCCTGGCCCTCCAGGTTGGGGGTTGTGCGAAGGGCTGGTGTCCCTTTCACATAAAAAGATTTCACTCGTAAACCTCAGAAAAATAGCCGGACGGATTTTATGATGACGACCCAGACAAGAACAAAGGACAAGCGATTTGGAATTAAAGACATTGAAGTTAGGGGTGTGGAATGTGAGAAGTATAAATGGTAAAGAAGAAGAACTGGATAGAGAGCTGTCTATGAAAGAAATCAATGTTGCTGTAATAACAGAAACAAAAAAGAAGTTACAAGGGACAAAATAAATTGATAAATATACAATGATTTATAGTGGAGTTTCACGGGAGAAAAGAGCTGCAGCAGGAGTGGCAATATTAATTGATAAAAATTGGAAAAACAAGATAGAAAGTTACACTGTAATAAATGAAAGAATCTTAAAGCTTAGACCAGGGGAAGTCAACTACGTCTTGTGATGACGTTTGTGGAGCAAGTGCATGCGGATCCCTTGTGTGTGACGTCAGCAAGAGCGCACGGTAGTAGGGGTGTTTAGAGTAGGCCTACGCTAGAGCTAGGTACTAGAGGACCTATTCACTTTAGCTCTGTGGGTAGAACAATTTCTGGTTGGAAATACGGAGCATTTTTCAAAGTTAATGCAAGTACGCGATCCTGATAGTGTTCTCTCTGCAGAACATGTGTTAGTTCTGCAAAACATTCTTCTTCAGTTCGAATCGAGGTTTCAGGATGTGGAAAACCTTTCTTCACTGATTAAACTTTTTGCAACCCCATATTCAGTTAATGTCAAAGACGTTCCTTGCCGGTATCAGTTGGAACTGCTAAACTTACAATGCGACGATCTGTTAAAGGACAAATACGAACGTAAAGTGGTCTTGGGTAACTTTTACAGAAATTTCTCTGAAACCAGATTCCCGATACTTGCCTCATGAATATTATGTAATTTTGGATCGACATATGTAGCCGAACAATTTTTTTCACTAATGAAATGTGCAAAGCTCAAATCAAGAAGTACATTGTCAAATCACAACCTAAATGTAGTCTTCGATTAAATATTGCTCAAACATTACGTCCCAACATTGATAAACTTGTTAAAGAAAAAAAGAGACAGGAAACTCAGAAAATTGTTACTGTAATCTTGTATTATCTAAGGTGCAGACGAGCTTGTATGGTAATTAATTCAGTTCATTCTTTAATTACTATTATTGTAGTGAATTATGTTAATTCAAATGATAGTATTGTCTATTTTTGTCAAAGAACATAGATTTTGTGGAAAGCCAATTGTTCTCACAGAATAGAAAAATAGAATTATTTATAATATGTTAAACTACTGTGCTCTAATTAACCGATAAACTATCAAGAAAATCGATTGATGTTTCATTAACTCGGAAACACGTATTACGTAAGTTCTAACCCCCTAAATTCCCGCTGCCCGCAATACTAATGTCCCTCTCTTCCCCCCTGTTCACTGATGCCACCATTTCACATACTCCTCACAGAGGTATAACGCGAGCAGTCAGAGCAGAAAGCAGTGACGTCACAGAGCAACCTTCTGTCTTCCCCTGGCTTAGACTAAAAGTAGATAGAGGGAAATTAACTGTAATAGCTGTATATGCTCCAGAAGAGAATAAACATGAAGAATCAGAGCAGTTTTATGAAGTTCTCCAATCCGTATTAAACAAAATTTGTAAAAGTGATTATATCATTGTGGCTGGTGATTTGAATGCTCGAGTAGGAGATGAACCAATTAGGGAAGTAATGGGAAACCAAGGTAAACCAGTGCAAAATGAAAATGGGAAATTATTGCAGGAATTCGCAACCAAAAATCAATTAAAAATTACTAACACCTTTTTTAAGAAAAAAGATATCCACAATTACACTTGGGCTGCAAGAGGACAGTGATCCATAATAGATTATGTAATGGTTAACAAAAAATTGGGCTCAGATGTAGTAGATATTAGAGTACATAGAGGATGTGACCTATATACAGATCACTACTTGATCATTGCGAAAATTAGAATAATCGCTAAATGGAGAAAGAGGCGGAATAGGAGAATACAGAAGGATATAGAAATATACAAAACATATCAACTACAAGACGAAGGAATAAAACACCTATATCAAAGACGGTTACAGCAATATTTAGCTGAGATTCCAACAAGTAATGATATAAATAAAGAATGGGGAAACATAAGCTCAGCAATAAAGAAAGCAGCAGACGAAGGAATTGGAAAAAAAAGGAAATTTAGAAGAAAGACGGGGTTAAAAATATGGAATGAAGAAATTTCAGAAGCTGTAAAAGAAAAAAGAATTGCTTACCAAAAAATGTTACAGAATCGAAATTTAGAGAAAGAAGAAAAGTATAAAAGATGTATAAATAAGGTCAAATCAATATCAAGAAAATTGAAACAAGAATCTTGGGATAGATTAATAAACTCTATAGAAGATGATATTCATGGGAGGCAAGAGATGGCCTACAAACTAATGAAACATCTAAATAATGATGAAAGAGAAACTGCCAACATAAATGTAATTCAAGAAGAAGATTAGATTAAGCATTATAAAGGATTATGGTATAATGAAAAATATACAGAAAGTGAAAAAGACCAAATTATAGATAATGATAATACAGGAATTGACCCAATAGATATAGAAGAACTTAATATAGCATTGAATTCGTTTAAAAATAGGAAAGCCCCAGGATTAGATAAAATGAATTTAGAGCTGCTCAAATATGGTGGGATGTTTCTTAAATTCCGATATTTACATTTAATTAATCTTTGTTGGGAAAAGAAGATTATTCCCGAAGAATGGAGAAAAGCTAAAGTAATATCACTTTTCAAGAAAGGCAAAAGAAATTCTTGTAATAATTACAGAGGGATAAGTCTGTTAAATGTGGGATATAAAATATATGCCAAAATAGTAAACAATAGGCTAAAAATTATAGCACACACTCTTCTGCTCGAAGAACAATGTGGATTTCGAAAAGGAAGATCCTGCATAGACAATATATTCAGTTTAAAACAGATATTGGAAAAAAGAAGAGAATTTAATTTAAAAACCTATATCGCTTTCGTTGATTACGTAAAAGCTTTTGATATGGTAGATAGGGAACAGTTGTGGAGCATAATGGAAAAAAAGGGATACCCCAAACAATTGATTCAAGTTATCCAAGATATGTATAGAAAGACAGAAATTGTTTTAGATCTAGGACATAAACTAACGGAGGAAGTTCTAATTAATCAAGGAGTACGCCAAGGTTGCAGCCTCTCTCCAACGCTTTTCAATATATATATATATATATAGACGAGATAATTAGGACCTGGAAGGAGCAAGTACACCCTGGAATAAGAGTGAATAATACATATATAAATAATATGCTTTTTGCAGATGATCAAATTATCATACAGGACGATGAAAATAAGCTTCAGAAATCATTATATATTTTAAATAACATCTGTAAAAAATGTAATTTTCAGATATCTAAGACAAAAACAAAAATTATGGCATGGCAAGGAAAACACCCAATAAGAGCTAAGATAATGATTGACAACCAACCAATGCAACAAGTTACAAGCTTTACGTATCTTGGTTGTGAAATATCTTTTAATGATGATGATGAAGTGAAGAAAAAGCTTCATCGATTTTAATATATGTGTGGAACAATTCGGCGGACACTAAAGGGTAAGGTGAGAAAAGAAACTCAACTCAAATTCTACAAAACAATGGCAGTCTCAACACTGATGTATGGAAGTGAGACATGGGTAGAAAAAGCTAGTTATCGGAACAAAATACAATCGGCTGAAATGCGATTTTTAAGATCAGTGAAAGGATACTACTTGAAAGATAAAAAACGTAATGAAAAAATAAGGCAGCAATTAAATATATTTACACTGAATGACCTAATTTTAAACAATAAGACAAATTGGGAAAGCCATGTTTTAAGAATGGAGGATAATAGAATTCCGAAGCTTGCCCTTAAATACCATCCAATTGGAAGGAGAGATATTGGTAGACCAATGAAAAGATGGAAAGAGAAATGAGGTCGGAACAGGCTAAATAGCCTAATCCTGGAAGAGGAAGTAAGTAAGTAAGTATGAAACTAGAAAATAGGAAGTCACGTACCATGGAGCCTGCGCACACTGCATGTACACAGAAAAAATGACATTGTGTACATGTGTCATGAAGCTAAACTGACGTGTGCATGCATCATGGTACATGATAGTACACTGACTTTGGGAAGAAACCCACCAGGGGTGTACATGGACTTTTTCTCAAGCTGTAGCCACTGCAGGCCAGTTTTTGTTAGGTAGGTACTGTGACAGTCACTGTAATTTTTAATTTTCAATGCTTGCTTTCTCATATAAAAGAAAATATTAACATCAATAATGATTTGGGCTTTTCATATAGCTATCAAACTAGGAATAGGTATTGTTTAAGATTGTTTAGATCATGGGTGCGAATCTGTGACACATTGTGTCACTGTGCGGTAGGGGAATTTCTCCCACTACAGTCGCCCTTGACGTCAGCATAAAGCAGTTTTGACGAGACACTGAACATGAAGAACAGGTTTCTTATGTCACAGCAAGGGATGGGGACTAAAACGTTTCCCCTCAGTTGCTCACCTATGGTTTAGATGTAACTTAACTATAATAAAACACAATTTTTTTTTTACTATATGTCGATTAAGTTTCAATGCTCTTCCTCTGCCTTATATTAGGTATAAAAAAGATGTAAAAAGAATACTGACTGAAAATTGTTTTTATAAGGTACATGAACTTTTTAAAATTACGTTTTAATTTTTCTTTTGTTTCTTTATCATTTACTGTAGAGTTAGTTATATTTGTTATTATGAAAAATGTAAGACATTAGACTTAGCCTACAATAACACTGGTAAACAAAAATCAACTTTTTTTTTGTGACATGGATAAAACAAGGTGTACCTTATGTAAAATTTCACCAGAAAGCAGAAAATGACCTTGGATTTTCTCTGTCACCCACTATTTGTTTGCTACAAAGTGTTTTGTGTTATACTGAAATATATTAATTTCGGTATGTTCTAAATATTATATTTAATTCAAAATTTTATTATAAGATTTTTTTAGCGATATTTTGTCACTGCGGCATCTCGGATTAATGTCCAGCAGTAATCAGCAAACAAACTAGAACTCCATTTGCCTTGGTATCGCTTTTCCATAGTTGCAACGTCCTGGTTGAATTGTTCCCCATGTTCGTCGCTTACGGCACCCAAATTTTCAGGAATGAAATCGAGGTGATAATCCAGAAAGTGAATTTTTAATGACATGTTACATCCTATTTCGCTGTAGGCACTAAGTAATTCAGTCATAAGGTCTTTGTAGTTTTCAGCTTTGACATATCCAAGAAAATTGGTCACAACTGTTTTAAAAGCTTTCCATGCTCTTAGTTCAGCTTCATTCAGCATGTTAATTTTTGCCATCTTTCATAACTTCTCGTACTTGCGGTCCCACAAATATGCCCTCTTTAATTTTTGCCTCACTAACTCTCGGAAATTTCTGTTTCAGATACAAGAACCCCCTTCCGTTCCGATCTAATGTTTTTAAGCTAAGTTTAGAAGAATCAGTAAATAGGCGCAAATTGCTTGGTTCATGTTCCTGCCCCAACGCATCAAATAAGTTGTCAACATCCGTGCAGTAGCCTATACCAAAATCCCTTCTTGAGCGAAATAATGTGTAAGTTATTTTTGATGATTTCGAAAGTCAGTTATATGTACGTCACGTTCGAGGAGATTCCGTCCTTTTAATCTGGATGCTAGGAGTTCTGACTGTGATTTTGCTAGTTTTAAATCTCGAACTAAATCATTCAGTTCAACTTTTGAAATCAGATGTGGTTTTGTTGAACATTTTGGTACTTGAAAGTCTGGATCATTGTCGATTTCCTGTGCGAATTGCACAATATCAGGTGGATCACCAGCACATTCTTCTTTGATTCTGGTGGGTTTGGGATAGGAAGTTCTTCACTATGTTCGACGGGCCAGGCTGATGGTAAATTGGGATATTGCACAGCATCCTTGGACTTCAGTCCGATGCCCTGTATTTTAGTGAGGCAAAAGTAACAATCTGTTGGATGGTCTTTTGGTTCTCTCCACACCATTGGTACTGCAAATCGCACATTACTTTTTCACCTTTCAATCAACCTGTTAACAATGTTATACAAGTCTTGCAACATATGTGAGGGACCCACGACTTATCTTGATCTCCTACTTTAACTCCGAAATAAAGTTCGTAAGCTCTTCGCACAAGTTGAGTGAAATTACGTTTTTTGCGATTTAAAAGTTATTTTTTCACACTTATAACAAAACTGTTGACATTATTTACACACTGCCTAGGCATTGTATTGACTTGTTAATTCACAGTCAATCACAGTACAATAATAAAAATAAACCAAGTATGTAGAACACAAACACGTTAGTAAAGACGACATAGGAAATGCAGTAACTTCATACGCGGGTAAATGTCTACTAATGCACAATCTCATTTGGGTGCATACTTCTTGCATTTAATATACTGAAATGAACTTGCCTTAACACACTGCTACACTGCTGATACATACATTACACGAAGTGGTAAAATATGCATACAGTTACTCACAAAACTGTTGAAATGATTGCTGTTTTTTTGTTATATTTAAAAAAGAAACGCTTGTTACTAAAAATCCGTGGGTGATAGGCAATTTCTGTTTTTAGATTTGTTATTAGGGTGCCTCAATATATCGGAAACACCTAAAAATTTCCATGTCACAAAATGTGTGTTTAACAGTGTAATTGAGGAGCGTTTTTTCAAAAGCCGATATCTACATGGATGACTCAGTGCCAGAGGTGACTAAGTGCCATCAAGAAAAGTGCTAATATTTGTGTGTATTGACCAGCAAAGATCGTATTCTATCTAAGCCAAACATGACAAACAGCCTTGCTGAATCAGTTACAGACAAAGTAATGGCTTCTAGTCATGTTTGGCGTAGATAAAATACGATCTTTGCTGGTCAATACACACAAATATTAGCACTTTTCTTGATGGCACTTAGTCACCTCTGGCACTGAGCCATTCATGTAGATATCGGCTTTTGAAAAAATGCTCTTCAATTGGTAAAATTAGTTGTACGAGGGTGTATCAAAAAGTAACAGGAAAACTTTTTTGTTTGGACACTATGAAGACTTTTTATTAAAATTCAATTAAAAACTCTCAAATACTCTCCTTCTGAGGCTACACATAGGTTCCAACGTTCTATCCACTTTTCAAAACACTCAGATAAGCCCTTGTTTGACACCCTGTTCAGTATAACCGAAATAGCACTATTTAGTTCATTATCGGTTTGAAAATGGCGCCCAAGAAGTAATTTTTTCACTCGTGGAAACAGATAGAAGTCACAGGGTGCAAGATCCGGCGAATGTGGTGGGTGAGGCATGATTTCGATACCTAGTTGAGTGATTTCATCTTGTGTTGCTTTGGATCGATGAGCAGGGGCGTTGTCCTGGTGGAGGATCCAACCGTTGTCAGCAAGTTATGTCTTCAACTGACCAAAACGAATTGTGCATCATGTTTGCAATCTTTGCTATTGCTAATCGTCGATCTTCCTGCAGCATGGCATCAGTGGTGTTGCAGTTCACCTCAGTTTTTGATGTGGAGGGCCGTCCTTGACGTGGAACGACTTCAAGACTTGTTTCACCATCTTTAAATTTTTTATGCCATTCAAAAACACTTGTTTTTTATTTATTTATTTATTTATTTATTTATTTAATAATAACGAACATTACAGGTATAAAACCCAATTACAATGTCCATGCCAAAAATACAATGCATACATACAAAATAATTAAAACATAAGATACAAAAGATAAGAATACACAAAAGATAAAAGTAAAAAGTACACAAAAAAAAAACTTTACAAGCAGAAAAAGAAATTCCTAGCTACTTCTGGGTTCCAGCAGTTGCCAGGTTATAATGCCTTTGAGAATTAAGATAAGAAAGAAAGAAAGAAAGAGTGAGGAGAATGTTTGGCATGATACATTAAACCAATACACTAACTACAATTGATTGTAACTACGTTTAGTGATTTTAATTCAGTATTAAATCAACTTCAACTAAAGCTTTTTTGAATTCATTTTCGGACATGCTAAGTATATCAAAATTTAAAAAGTGAATTTTATTATACAAAGTGGTTACTTTATTTAAAGGTGAATTTTTATGAATATCAGTATTTACCCTGGGGGTAAAAAATAGCTTTCTGTGTCTACTTAGTTTACATGGCACGTAAAAATAAATCTTCTTAACAATATTATTATCATCAATTTTTGAATGCAATAATTTGTGAAGAAATATTAAACCTTGACTATTTCTTCTAAATTTTAAACTTTTAATATCATATAGTTCTAAAAGCGTTTGGTAATTCAAATATGTTGGATAATGGCCAGTACTTCTGAATATCAAAAATTTGTAAAACTTCGATTGTATTTTTTCTATTGAATCAGAAAGTTTAATAGTCATTGGATTCCATATGACTGTACCATATTCGAGGTTTTGTCTGACCAATGAATTATAAAGTCTGATTAATGTATTTTCGCTAAATGTGCATGAATTCCTTATAATAAAACCTAGATTTCTTAACGCTTTTAAAACTATTGTTTCAATGTGGCTGTTAAACCTGAGATCCTTGGTAAATGTTATCCCTAAATCTCTAGTTTCCATTACTTCATCAAGTTTAACATTATTTATATTATAGGCGTATGATATAGTCTTTTTACATCTATTGAATGTCATTTTAACACATTTCTTAATGTTAAATGGAAGTTTATATTTCTTACTCCATGTATATAATTTATTTAAGTCGTTTTGGAGTTGAAAACAATCTGAAACTGAAGCAATAGATTTATATATTTTAATGTCATCAGCAAATAATAAAATATTGGAGTTGTTCACCACGTTCGGTAAATCATTTATGAAACATAGAAACAATAAAGGGCCTAAGTTTGATCCTTGAGGAATTCCAGAATTGACCACAAACTGATCAGATAAGTGATTTTGATAACTCACTACCTGTGTTCTATTTCTTAAGTATGAGCACATAATTTTCATAAAGTGAGTGGAAAAAGAAAGTTGAGCTAATTTGTTAAGTAAGAAGTCATGATCAACTTTATCAAATGCCTTTTGAAAATCTGTATATATTACGTCAACCTGTTTATGTTGGTCTAATTCCAATGATACGTATTCAGTGAAGTTCCATAAGTTTGTAACAGTTGATCTTTTTGGCATGAAGCCATGTTGAAGTGGAGAAATCGCTAACTTAATATGATTGAAAATGTGTGTGTAAAAAATACTTTCCAGAATTTTAGCTGGTGTAGATAGAATAGCAATGGGTCTATAATTTTGTACCATTTTCGAACTCCCCGATTTATGTATGGGGACTATTTTTGTCATTTTCCAAACATCCGGAAAAACGCCTTGTTTAATTATTTGGTTAAAAATTATAGTTAATGGATACACTAAGTGTTCACCACATCCTTTGAAAATATATGTTGGTATTTTATCCGGTCCAGCAGAACGTTTAGATTTTAATTTTTTAATTGCTAATTCAACTTCTTTTGACTCTATTACAGATATGTTGAAGGAGTCTAGTATGTTTATACTGTTATCGGTTTCATAATCGTATTTTGATTGATCCCTTGTATAAACAGATTTAAAATAATTAGCGTAGCCATTAGCAATTTCATGTGGAGTTTTTAATATTTGCCCATTATATTCCATCTCCGTTTGAGACTTGAGTTGTTTCCGTTTGCTTTTAATAAAATTCCAAAAGTTATTTACATCGTGCATTAAATTTTTTTCAATTTCTTGAAGGTGACTTATGTAGGCTGTTTTAATTTGTTTCTTCAAACTTGCTCTAATGTTTTTGAATACTGACATATTATATTCTGATAAATGTTTATTTTTACGATATTTTTCTTTAAGTTTAATATTTCCTATGATCTCTTTTGTGAACCATACTGGATACCTGTGTCGACATTGTCTTCTTTTCGGTACACATTCATCTAGTATTGAGTAAATTGTGTCATAAAAAGTAGTTACAGAAGAATTAACATCTTTATAATCAGTTAAATTGTTCCATGTACAGTCTCTTATAAGATTATAAAGTTTATTAAAGTCGGCTTTGCAAAAATTGTAACTACACTTACCTACGATGTTCTTTTTTACTTCTTTCTGTATTTTATATGTTATATTTAAAGCAGGGTGGTATAGGTCTATAGGTACCAGAGAATTACTTTCTTCCTCTACTTTGAGTTCTGAGATATTTGTCAAAACTAAGTCCAGTGTTCTATTACTGTTATTTCTCACAGTGTTAATGGATTGCATATTTAAAAACTTTAACATGTTATTCAGACGTTTTGCTTTACTGCTGCCTTTGCTGAGGTCATACATATTACTGGATATTTCTGGCAAATTGAAGTCGCCTGTGAGAATGATGTGAGAATTACATGTTGCAAAATTTTGTTCCATTTGTTCAAAAAATTCACTAAATGATTCAGTGTTTGAATTTGGAGGAAAATATACTGATCCAATAATAATTTTAATATTATTGTAATAACATTTTATCCAAATTGATTCGTTCGTTGTAATGGTGGTATCAAACTGTATAGGATTAAGTGAGGATTTAATAGCCAGTAATACGCCACCTCCTCGGCCGTTGGATTGTCTGTCTTTACGAAAAACAGAATATCTATCATCAAAAAATTCAGAACTAAATATGCCTTCTATTAACCAAGTTTCACTTAAGCTAATAACATCATAATTAGAAGAAATTACATTAGTATAAAATATTTGTGATTTTGATCTCATTCCTCTGACATTTTGGTAATAAATAGTTAAAAATTTTGTGTTAATCATTGTTATGAATTAAAGCAATGAACTCAAGTTTACAGGGAGTTACCAAACTTTTCGAGATCCTCTTCAGAAGTTATGTTGTGGACCAGTGATGTGTCTTCTTTCCTCATAAAGATTTTCCCATTCCGTGTCCACAGGAATTTGATGTCAGCAGATCTGCGCAGCTGGCGACATTTTGCCAACAGACGTCTTCTTGCAGGACAGAGGCTCTCATTTATGTAAATTTGGCTACTAAGTGTAAAACCGATATCCAGGGTGTTCAAATTTCTCTTGACACGTCGTCTGTGAAGTAGCTCTTCTTTGGTTGATCTCCTGCAGAATTTGACGACAATGGGACTTGGCAGTTGAGACGTGGGGTGTGTGTTGATTCGATGACATGCGTCTATATCACAATCTTGTAGGTTTACATCAAGCGCGTTTCCAACTTTTTTGATGAGTTCCGCAGGATTATCTTGAGGCTGGACAGGTATGCCATGGATTTCTAACATGTTAATTCTTGAATATTGTTCAAGGTCTTCTATTCGTATTTTGAGTTCTTTATTTTCTTTTTGGAGCATCAGATTGTCTCTTTTTACCTCTTCAAGTCTGTTGAGGGTTTCTTCTAATTTTTTTGCGTAATTTTCTTGGTTTTTTAAGCAGGCATCCAATTTTTCGTGACAGAATTCTATTGATTTACCCAATTCAACTTCAAGGGTTCGTTGAGTTTCTTTTATCCCAATGATTTCACTTTTTATTTCCTGGAGCATTGTTATCAGCCCTGAATTAGATTTCTCAATAATTGCAGATGGCTCAATAAGATGAACATCACTTTTTCTACGTGTACAGCCTTGGCATTTGTATGACGATTCGGTTTTTAGGAAGTCTATATCTTCTTTTCTGATATTCAAACATTTCAGATGAGCTGTTTCGAAACATGCTGTACATTGTATTTTGTCTGTTTTGTCCCCTCTTCCAGAAAATTTTATATTGCATACATAGCAAGAATCCATGGTATGTTACAGTAGTAGAACAAGAAACAATAAATTGCAGTCAGCTGATTGCGTGGACTTGAAGAGTTCCCTTTCAAGGAAGTATTATTACTGAGTCAGCAGTTCTGATGAATACCAGTGGCTTTATGTTTCAAGTAATGGCTGAGTAGAGCAGATATGATGTTATTAATTGTGAATATATCTTCTTCTAAGCTTACTGCTCTTTAAATATTTATGTGTTGATTGAAACTATATAACTTTCTGCTTAAGATACATATATAATATTTATATTATTACATACGTGACAATTATTATAGATGAATATCTGGGAGCTCTCCAATAACACGTCTTCACAGCACCATTGCCAACTCACACTTTTTTATAAGCTTTGGTTTCCATATGCTTCCTGTTTCATTTGCGTTTCAGTTCCTGACTTTTTCAGAAGAACACAAAACCGAATTGACACTCATCTTCTAACTTGAAAGCCATGTTGGGCCACTGAAATACGTGCTTACAAAATGGCTCCCTCAGAAAAACTGAACAGAACAACGATAGTGTCGCGCATATCCCAGTGTCAGTCAAGGTCAGGCCTCTCCATTACCATGATTGGTGAATTTTGACGCGCGTATGTTTAAACAGAAAAAAATAAATCCCGTTACTTTTTGATACACCCTCGTACATAATATTGTACTTCATTGTTTAAAATGAATGTGACCTAATAATGTTGAGTTTATTTACCACCTTATACCTTCAATTAGCTATGCAGGAGTATGTTATAAGCACACGACACAAGTAGGCCTTGTTTGCTGATGTCAGTAATAAAATCTATTACACTCGAGCACACATAAAAGCATATAAAATAGAAGTAAAACTTGTTTGTTGGTGTCTTGTACTATAAAATATCTCCTACTACATTATCCTTATTTAAGGCATCCTCAGTCCTCGTTGGTCCCATGTGGTACACTGATTGAATGTTCGAATTGTACAGTGAGTTTCATGTACAAGTTGGTCAATTATGGGGGTTTCTGCATCGCGGCAGCCACAGCTCTAACTCCCGAGCAATCAGGTGGAATATCTATGCAAATAAAATAATGATTCAGGTCCTCACAGTTACAATTTAAATTACAATGAAAATATACATGTACTTCATCACAAGAGATGTTGGAAATGTCCTCCTCTTGCATCCACACAACACTGGCATCATTTTAGGATATTTTTTTCATGCCCATAAGTTCAGCTTCGAATTTATCTTGTAATATTTCTTTAAGTTCTTTTAATATATGGGGATTAACCTATACACTTTATTTTTCAAGTGCTCCCATAAATAATGTCACAGTGAACTATTTTAATTAAATAAATTAAATTATTTAATTAATTAAATAAATTTTTCAGTAGTGAAAAATCCCTTTCCCGGGTTCAGGACTGGGTGTTTGTCAGTAGGTTAAGTCTTAAGTTAAGATAATGCACATTGTGCGCGATTCCTTAATTATTTATTTATAAATAATGCCACATATTGTTAGAAGAACTTAAAGACAGTATCACAAGAGGAATTAACTCTATCTCGGAAGCTGAGCTTATGCATGTGAAATAAATTTCCTAAAATGATGCCACTGTTGTGTGGATGCAAGAGGAGGGCACTTCCAACATATCTTGTGATGCGATACATGGTTATTTTCATTGTAGTTTTAAATATAGTTGTGAGAACCTGAATCATTACACTGTTAGTGGCTTTATTTGCATAGATATTTCATCCAATCAATCGGGAGATAGAGCTGAGGTCGCTGCGATGCAGAAACCCGGCAACTCTTACATGAAACACACTGTATAACAGTTTTTGGACCCTAGGAGCGAGTTCAGATAGGGGGTTTTATTACTGACATCAGCAAACATAACCTGCACATTATTATAGGCCGACTAATGTCGTGTGCTTATAACATACTCCTACACATCTTATTGAGGGTATAAGGTGGTAAATAAACTCTATTTTATTAATATAACCCCCATTGGACTAAAATTCTTTAACCATGAATGTAACAGAGTGAACCAAAAATTGTCATAAATAAATAAATAACCAAATATCTACTGGTACTGATACTGTAATAAAAAAAATTGAGCTGTATCTTATCAGAATAATCATGAAAGGATACAGGCTAATCGTTAACAGAAGGAAAAAAGGTAACATTCAAGAAAGTGTTTGGTATTGCACATAAACCAAGGATACTATATTAAAATTAATAATATTAAGCTTACCTATAACTTCTCCTAAACCTATAAATATTCCAGATAACCCAACAAGCTGCTTCACATTTGTACCCAGCTTCAGGGTGGATCCAATACTGGGGCTATAAACTCCACTGAAGAATGACAATTCAATACCTGAAGAAAGAAAGAAAATAAATTTATTACTTGTTATTAATCACAAGGAATACAAAGTAGAACAGCATATAAACTATTCTTACATGGGGTTGGATGATTGAAATGTGTTTGTTTTTACTATTTATAGTGAGGTATACAGTGGTATTAATCCAAGTATGGATGTACAATAGATACAGACGAGTCCATTAAAGATTCTTAAAGCATGGAGGGGTGTATGGGCCAGTTGTGTTGTTGCTTTCAGTGTGGTAAGAACGTATAATGTAGTTCAGAAACAAGACATCCTGTTACAATCGCTTCTACTCTCACTAATGTAGTTCAATATTTTTTCTCCTTCCCAAGCTTCTTCCCTCATGCAGCACTTCCCCTCATGTGCATCTGGCATATGCCATCATGGATATGCCAGGTGTATGATATCATGTTGTGATTGTGAGAAAAGGTACATTGGGGAAACGGGGAGAAATTTTAAGACCAGGCTAAACGAACATGATAGGGACAATAAGTACAACAAACCTGTGACTGGATTGAACCAACACATGATTCAAAATAAACATCACATTGGGGAAGTAAATATGGTGAAAGTAGAATCCAAAAGTTAAGCGAAAGGTATGCAAGGCATGGAATATTTTTGGTAATCAACAAACTAGCATGAACAGATATGAAGGGAATTTGAGTGAAGAGTGGCTTAATTTGATTAAGATGATGCAAAAAGGTAAAACTGAGTTAAAATTTCCCCCGCCTCCCAAAACCTCGATGGAAAACATAGAATACAATATCCCTAGTGGTTAGATTGATAAACATGAGAGATGTGCAATATGTTTGATCGATAGTGACAAGCCGATGAGATGCTACCTCATCCAGGAGTGCAGTTACTGGTTGGAGTACACCTGATGAAGGCTCGAAGGCAGAGCCGAAAAGTTGTGCTTGAAGTTATTTTAATACATTCACTATAGGCCTAAGTAATTACTTTTAATAAATTTTAGACACTAACATGGAACAGTGAAAATTAGGGCCAAATATGTCAAGTTTATAAAAAATAACTTATTTTCTGCATATCATTACTGCAATTATCACTGATTAAACAATAGCATCCTGGCACTTTGTTATATCAGTTTACCTGATTTTTTTATTTCTTGTGAAGTGATGATGAGTTTTGTTGTTACTGCCGAAAGTTATGAATATTCTTGTGAATAAAAGAAACAGTTTCAAGGACCTAAAGACAAGTGATATTGTAATAATGATGCCTAGACTTCAAATATATAAGCTGAATATATTGAATACTACAGTGGCATATGTGAAAGTTCCCCAAGACCTTGTAATGTGGGGGGTCCGAGATCCAAGGGGGCCAAAATAGAAACAAAAAAAGAGGAATGTAAATAAGCTGTCATAATGGGACAAAAAAACATGTAAAGCAACAACAACCAACAACAACAACAACAACAACAATAATAATAATAATAATAATAATAATAACATGCTACTGAACCCATATGCTGTAACATCCCGTGGGTCTGTCACCGAGGCCTTATAGTTTAGGAAAAAGAAGTTGAGCCTTTTAAAAAAAGTACCCATAACAAGTTTACTATTTAAAGATGATGAATTATTGCTCTGTTAGATGTTGTTACAACTTTTTTATATTACTAATTGCAGAAAGTGCATTTGTAATGTCATTACAAATGGTTACATTACAGATAGCTACCCTGTGGTAGATATTTGATGGAGATAATTTGTTGTAAAATTTGTGTTGAGTAGATAAGAATTTATTATTAAACTCTAAATCTGGATTCCTATAGGCAACAAAATTAAACATGCCCTTCAAAGGGTTATGTCAAGTTATGACTGGAGCGGTCAGGCCAATCATTGTCTCATTATCATTACTGGAGGCAAATGGTATTTAACACAATACAAATTACTGCTATTAATATTGTACAAACATGAATCCAATTATATATAATCAATAAGAATATTATTCTTCACACATATTTTGTAAGTCACAACTTACAACTTTCAAGTCACCCAAGTTATCAAGTCACAACTTTTTAAGTTGTGACTTACAAAATATGTGTGGAGAAGAATATTCTTATTGATTATATATAATATACACTTCACAATGTTTTCCCGATTAATTTAATCAAAAATGAATCCAATTGTTATTATTATTGTTACTATTATTATCGGTATTTATTTTTAAATTGTCTTAAATATTATTTGGATATCACTATTGATATATAGTAAAAGCTATGTAGCTATAACGTGTTAGGGTGCAACAGATAGGCATTAAAGCAGTGGGATCTAACTGGTGACAATATTAAACGATTCTGAGTATGTGCAAAAACTAAAAAGGCATAATATTCGATAATTCATAATTAATGAATTCCACACAAGCTCGGTTTTCTTAATGATTTGGTGTTCCTTTTTTTATGGTAACAGCGATAACATTAGAATAGTCGCCCAATGGCAGTACTACAAGTGTCATTTCAGAAGTCATGGCAACTATTATATATCAGTCAATAAAGCTGCAGGGAACAAAAATCAGGATATACGATTGAAAGTCGTTGGAATGATCTTTGCAATGCTGGTACAAAATTTGGATCCGGATACAAGACGTTATGGGTAAGGGACATTAAAAGAAGCGTAAATAGAGATCATTGTTTTATTCGTATTACCGGTACAGTGGTATTAATCAGAAGTGGCAGTCAGATGCGCGTGAGAGAGGTGACGCATGTAGGGGGAATCATGGGGAGGGGTAAGAATGTTGAACTTCTCTAGCGGGAGAGGAGAAGCGATTGTAACAAGGTATCTTGTTTATTCACTGCATTATACGATCTTACCGCTCTGAAAGCAACGACACAACTAACCCATACACCCCTCCATGCAATACGAATGTTTATTGGACTCGTCTGCATCTACTGAGCATTCATGCTTGGACTGCCACGTCTGATTAATACCACTGTACATATGCTCAAAACAGTATGCATAATACTCGTACTCTTACGAGCTAACAACCTTCAAAATAATCCCCCAAGGCGTCCACACATCTTTGCCAACGAAGAGGAAGGCCCTGAATACCATCAGCTGTGTGTGATGCATCTATGCGCACCACCTCTCGTCGATGCACTGTTAGGATGTCCTCCCTGTTTGCGCCTTCCTCATCACAAATATCTGTGGATGCCTTGGGGGATTATTTTGAAGTTTGTTAGCTCGTAAGAGTACGAGTATTACGCGTACTGTTTTGAGCATATGTAATACGAATAAAACAATGATCTCTATTTACGCATCTTTCAATGTCCCTTACCCATAGCGCCTTGTATCAGGACCGTAGCATATCCAGATCGTTTTTCGTACCACTGCGAAGAACATTCCAACAACTTTCAATCGTATATCCTGATTTTTGTTTCCTGCAGCTTTATCGACTGACAAATAATAGTTGCCACGACTTCTGAAATGACCCTCGTACATGAACTGTTATGAGCATAGCTCGATGGGATAATAGAGAAGAAACATACTTTGATGATTCTGTTAGAAAATTTTCTTTTTTTCTCTCTATTCAAATTTCACATACCTCCAATTAAAAAGTATTATTGTGTTTTTAAAATGTCTGCTGGTAAAATGACAAGCACCGAATCCAGTAGACTCTTTTGTAATTTTCTTAGTACAATACATATCATATATGGGTGATTCTTCAAATATGGGAAAATTTGGAGTGTGTAAAATCCAAATTTTTTACTTTGTTTAGAAAATCTCAAAAAAATCACAAAAATACTTCAGGGGTTACTTGATTATAATATGACACCAGCAGAGCTTAAATGTTTATATTTTTATTTATTTTAATTTCTTTATTTTTTTAAAGCCATGTGGATGACATCCGTGTACATATGGATGGCAGAAGGCCACATTAATGACTAACTTTGGCAACAATCTGCTTTTCTTTATGTGATTTCATATTTTTCTCAGCATACTTCAGTTGATTTTGCATCAAATTTGCAAATTTGTGTGCATACTCCGGAATTAATGTAATTTTAACGAGACTGTGTTTTTATGGTTTTGGGGGAGGGGGGAATCAAGAAGAAATTCATTTAATCAGTTTTAAGATCTTAAGTACAGGTCACAGACACCGCAAACACAATAGTATCCTACATTTATCATCTACATGACTTGAGAGTCATCCACATACCCCTTCATGAGACATGTGGATGACACAAAAATCAGGCATGTGGATGACAAAAAAGGAGTTTAAGTGGTCTCAGCAAGCCATTTCTAAACCTCTGTAGGCTCAACTTCAGTCAGGTACTTTGAATTGGAAGGTTTATCATAGTGCATAATAAAAATTAATTAATATTCACTTTCTGCCTACTTTCTAGAAGCCATGTTAATGACGGGGAATAAAAACGTTTTCCTTGAAAATGATACAAAGTCCTTTGTTAATCCCAACCTGTTTGTAAGCAAGCAAAATTCAACCTTACAATTCAACCACAAGCTGCCCTGTTGGCTTTCTAACACTGTTGCCAGTTTTACAAATTTCTCATTTCTGCAGAAAAAATTCCATTCTTTTCAGCCATGTGGATGACCAAAAACCCTTGGGACATTCTTTATGTTCATTAGGTGGGGGGACAATTTTATTTCATTTTATTTTTTAGGGGTTAATATCCTTCACCCATTCATACTCATTGACAGGAAAAAAGTTGAAAAGGAAATAAAATTTTGTTTTGTGGAAAAATGCATTAGAATATACAAAACCGAGGTTTGGGACAGGGCATGTGGATGACATTTCATTGAATTAAATTCGATTTTGGAATATCAGAATTTAAAGTTAGTGACATTTCAAACTGATAGTTGTAGTATGGAAGTAGTAGAAACAAACTTTTATTTTAATTTTTTTTTAAGTTGAATTTGAAGGGAAATATCACTCCAGAATGCAAATTTTCCCGTATTTGAAGAATCACCCATATAGTAAAAGCTGTGCAAACTTATTCATGCTGGATTTTGAATTCTCACCTCCAGTACATCACTGGTCCCAAAATTTATTTTCATCCCAAGCCTTGCAAATCAATGGGACAGTCCTGTAGAACATGAATCGTTTTGTTAGAGGGCACAAATTGAACTTTGCAGGGGAGCCAAACCTTTCTCCATTATGCCACCAGAATAATAAATTAGTTGAACAAAAAACTGTTTTATATATGATGAAAAGCACTACCTGTCAAAATGACCTGCTGAATTGAGAACTGCATTTTCATTTGTGGCTGCATAACTATAGACTGGAAACTAATCAATTTTCATAAGGCAACTCTGATGGATGGTAGGATACCAATATTAATATCAGTACCAATTCTCCCAAAGTCACTGAGATCATAAAACCCTATTTCAATTTTTTATTACTTTCCAGAGTGTCCAGTATAATATGGATCACTCTGTATTTGTATCTGTATACAATTTTGCCTATCAAGAGATTCTCAGAAATTTAAAAAGACTCTTTTCTCAACTCTCTAATGTTTGCTTTAGCACTCTTGTTTTGAATTCTCACCTCCAGTACATGATTGGTCTTCATTAGCAGGAACTATGACTAATTTACAAGTGGTACGACTAACCTGTGTAGAAGAATGTAATGCTGAGTAGTATCATCTCCTTTGTAATTAGAAGGGCATATGCCCTTTTTAATGCATGTAGAGGACCTCCGTCTTCTCTTCGTCCCAGTTCACCATCTGGAACTTCAGCAGGTCGTAACAAAAGTAGGAACACGATTCCAATGGCAGCTACAACCAATAAAACTATGAACACAATGGTTCTTGTATCTCCATCTATATGTGTCTTTCCTTGGAATTTGAAGTATACAAAAAGATTTCCAAAAAACATGCTGAAAATAGAAATAAGAAATAAGAACATTTGGTTGAAAAATAAATTGCACTATTGCAGGGGGCAGCTTATGAACATCTCAATTGGGGTGCTGCAATAAATTTTGGTATTGTGCACTTAAATTTCACTTTGAAAAATGATGACTGAGAACTCATAAGTACCGTATATTTCCATAGAAGATGATAGTTGAATCATAACAAAAGGCCCAGAAAATTTGGAGTTGTCTTGTAGGACGGATACCAAAAAGAATTACACTAAAATTTATATAACTTAAAACTATTAAAAAATGAAATACAGTCAAACCTCTATAACAATATTTGTGGGCCCTAGCAAATTACATTGTTATATGAGAGTTATGTTACATTGAGGGGTTGTGATTTACCACATATGAGAAAGACTGCATGCTCAAAACTGTGTGATCATAAAAAAAACAGCTATTTTTATTACTTAACTTAATGACATCCATTGAATCGTAATCATAGCTACTTTACTTCCACACATTAGAATATTGCAATGCAGACTGGTTTAACATCACAGATCACGCCACGCTTTGAGCTTAGGAATATGCCATAAATTTCAACCTCTAAGAGGGTGGGAAGGAGTAAGGGAAAAGAAACAGCAAATTTACCACATAACAAGGCAAAATTAAAACATTCGCTCCCTAAGGTGTTTCAACTGCATGTGTTGTGCACGTTTAAGAAGCAACCTAACTCAGTGTATGTTTTTGCATGCGTAAGGGATGATTTTAGCCTCAGTGACCCTAATTTCCATCCCCTAATGAACCCTTGTTTTCTGGAATTTCTAAGAAATGGAACAGTTATCAGGCCCCAAGAAAACAATATTGGTGGCTGGGAAGGATACTGATCTGATACCAGCTACTTTCCACAGGACCAGGCTATTGGTTTGCAGTATTCCCAAATATTGTTATGAAACAATGTTTCTAAAATAGCTATATTGTTGTAGTGAGTTATATTTAATATTATTGAGATACGAAATTCACCGGGACCAAAGAAAAATATTACTATATGCAGGTTTATCGTTATATCAATCTCAGTTATACACAGGTTTGACTATATTCTGATGTCAAGATTATATTATCTTGATATATTAAGATGTTGGGTACCATTTGTGAGCAAATCTAAGCCCCAAAATAATGAGAATTTCATAAATAAAACCACAAATGCAAAATTAAAACATTCAAAATCTTCAAATCTTCAAAATAAAACCTATTTTTCATTTTTTTTTCAATTTACCCTATACAGTAAAACCTGTCTTAAAGACCACCCCTCTTTAGCGACCACCTCCTTTAAAGACCAATTTTTCTAGGAACGGACAGTAAAACCCATAAGGCCAATGTTATTTGTACCCCTATTAAATGACCACCCCTCTCCCCGACCAACGACCAGAGTTTAATTTACGTTAAACTCTTCTATAACGACCAAAATCGTAAAAAAAATTTACTCAAAATGATAGGCATTAATCAGCATTTGAAGAGAAATACTGATGTGGGCACTGCAATTTTCAATACAATGCTTTGGGTTGTTTTCTTTTCGCGTTCTGGGAAAATCCTTACAGTAGACAGCGTACAAGTACCGTACAGCGCACGGCGTGAAAAGAACACATTCCAATCTCCTACTTCTGACCTGCTTGTTTCAATACATTTAAGAATTCATGCCTTTATTATCTACATGATCGCAGTGACTCGGGGGGGGGGGGGGGGGTAATTCTATTTCTTATGAAAACGTTTATTCAGTGGACATGAGGGGGTTCTGAAATTCTCGATTCTAAGAAACGTGCTGGACGAGTCCCTTTCATTGTCCACCAAGCAAAATGTAATGTAGGGAAAATAGACATGTCTTTCTTTTCCTGGAAAACATTACCCAGGTATACTGTAAATAGAGGCTCGGTGTTCTTGACCTGCATAGATTAAAGTGTCTTATTGTTGTGCTGCAAATTTTAAATACATTAAAAGTACGTAATAATCAACTGTGTGTTACATAAGACACCTACTGTATTGTACCGTATTTATTCTATTGTATTTTCACTTTCAAGACATAAAAATGCATTCCCCCTATTAAGAGACCACCCCTCTTAAAGACCACTTTTTCGTGGAACCAGCGATGGTCGTTATATAGAGGTTTCACTGTATATCAGTACGTGTACATGGCTCACGCACAATGCGCATATCATTCTGTTCCATTGTGGTGTGACTGTGCTCAGTGATGCTATTTTTTTTTTAAAAAAAAAGAAGATTGAGGAAGTTTTGTTCCAGTAAGGGTAGCCAACAGCGTTTTTAAATAACTGAAGTTATTTGCTCTAACTTCTACTATCCACCCTATGGATTACAATAGTGCGATGGCTGGCAACATTTTTGCCTCATAACACGCGAACAACCAGAAAACTGAAACAAAGATGGAACTTTTTGAAGTTGTTTCATAAACATAAACATAATTTGAGGGTCGCCTTACAGGACAGATATAACTATAAAACTTTGATGAAAATTTATACCTCGTCTTATCTGCGGAAATGTAACCTTTGTAATAATCCAGGAAATGTACTAGGGGTGTTCAAAAATAGAGTGTATGTTATTTTGAATCTTAAACATTGTTTAACATAACTCTCTTCATCTATGTAAAGTTTCATTTTACAGGCCATGCCCATTATGGTAAAAATTTAGATGCTAATGCATTTACAGAGAATATACAGGATATCACCAGACGTCAATGTCGTTCACTTCACATTTGTACAAATTAGTAATTATCAATTTCCTTTATTTTAAACACTACAAATACTATTATTCATACCACTACGATTATTGTGTACCTATTAATTATTTACAATATTGAAAGTAACTTAAATAACTATTTTGGCAATAAAAATTAAGTTCATTATGTAGATATCGGCAGTTATGTATTTCACAAAGCACAATCGTAAGCCAATATAATACTTAGTTTTGCTTGAAACATTACTTACGAAATTTATTTCTCTCCATTTATTCAAATTCTGTCGAACATCCTGGTTCAAATCCTGGCTATGGCATTGAATTTTTCAATCTGACTCAACCTTTTCATCTTAGCCTACACATGGCAAGTGTGACAGAATTATCATTCCAAAGTACCCTTTTAAAACAATTTTTAAACTTATATTTATTGACTAATGGTTTTTCAGGTACTTGGGATGGCTTTATTTGACGACCAGATGCTTACCCTTGATCAGGCCTATTAACACATCATTTCTATTACTGACAGTTCTGTAAATAGAGTTACATCATGTAAATTAATAAAATATGGTATATAGTTCATATGTATTTGTTATATATTACACTCATGCGTTTTCATATTTACTGTGTTTTCATATTTGTTTTCTCCTAACTGATTCACATTTTAAAATTATTATTTCATGATATTAAAGCAAGAATAACTCTGTATGATATACACCCTGTTGAAGCATTGTAACTCATAAGTACCTACATATGCCACTTGCTGGACATCAGGAGATCGCCAATTTAGAGATATGTATTCGACCGAGTTTAAAAATTTTGGTACTCAGTGGACTCAAAATTTGATGCTCTACAACTTTTATTTCATGAGTTTCTTTCTTATAGTACTCATTTCCAAGCTGCAGACTCATATCTAGTACTATATCTCAGTTTTTGACAAAGTTGGACAAAATCGTCGTTCTTTGACAGTGATTTTCGACCATACCACCTGACCGAATTATTATTTATTTATTTATTTATTTATTAATAACGAACATTACAGGTATAAAACCCAATTACAATGTCCATGCCAAAAATACAATGCATACATACAAAATAATTAAAACATAAGATACAAAAGATAAGAATACACAAAAGATAAAAGTAAAAAGTACACAAAAAAAACTTTACAAGCAGAAAAAGAAATTCCTAGCTACTTCTGGGTTCCAGCAGTTGCCAGGTTATAATCACAGTACATAATGCCTTTGAGAATTAAGATAAGAAAGAAAGAAAGAAAGAGTGAGGAGAATGTTTGGCATGATACATTAAACCAATACACTAACTACAATTGATTGTAACTACGTTTAGTGATTTTAATTCAGTATTAAATCAACTTCAACTAAAGCTTTTTTGAATTCATTTTCGGACATGCTAAGTATATCAAAATTTAAAAAGTGAATTTTATTATACAAAGTGGTTACTTTATTTAAAGGTGAATTTTTATGAATATCAGTATTTACCCTGGGGGTAAAAAATAGCTTCCTGTGTCTACTTAGTTTACATGGCACGTAAAAATAAATCTTCTTAACAATATTATTATCATCAATTTTTGAATGCAATAATTTGTGAAGAAATATTAAACCTTGACTATTTCTTCTAAATTTTAAACTTTTAATATCATATAGTTCTAAAAGCGTTTGGTAATTCAAATATGTTGGATAATGGCCAGTACTTCTGAATATAAAAAATTTGTAAAACTTCGATTGTATTTTTTCTATTGAATCAGAAAGTTTAATAGTCATTGGATTCCATATGACTGAACCATATTCGAGGTTTTGTCTGACCAATGAGTTATAAAGTCTGATTAATGTATTTTCGCTAAATGTGCATGAATTCCTTATAATAAAACCTAGATTTCTTAACGCTTTTAAAACTATTGTTTCAATGTGGCTGTTAAACCTGAGATCCTTGGTAAATGTTATCCCTAAATCTCTAGTTTCCATTACTTCATCAAGTTTAACATTATTTATATTATAGGCGTATGATAGAGTCTTTTTACATCTATTGAATGTCATTTTAACACATTTCTTAATGTTAAATGGAAGTTTATATTTATTACTCCATGTATATAATTTATTTAAGTCGTTTTGGAGTTGAAAACAATCTGAAACTGAAGCAATAGATTTATATATTTTAATGTCATCAGCAAATAATAAAATATTGGAGTTGTTCACCACGTTCGGTAAATCATTTATGAAACATAGAAACAATAAAGGGCCTAAGTTTGATCCTTGAGGAATTCCAGAATTAACCACAAACTGATCAGATAAGTGATTTTGATAACTCACTACCTGTGTTCTATTTCTTAAGTATGAGCACATAATTTTCATAAAGTGAGTGGAAAAAGAAAGTTGAGCTAATTTGTTAAGTAAGAAGTCATGATCAACTTTATCAAATGCCTTTTGAAAATCTGTATATATTACGTCAACCTGTTTATGTTGGTCTAATTCCAATGATACGTATTCAGTGAAGTTCCATAAGTTTGTAACAGTTGATCTTTTTGGCATGAAGCCATGTTGAAGTGGAGAAATCGCTAACTTAATATGATTGAAAATGTGTGTGTAAAAAATACTTTCCAGAATTTTAGCTGGTGTAGATAGAATAGCAATGGGTCTATAATTTTGTACCATTTTCGAACTCCCCGATTTATGTATGGGGACTATTTTTGTCATTTTCCAAACATCCGGAAAAACGCCTTGTTTAATTATTTCGTTAAAAATTATAGTTAATGGATACACTAAATGTTCACCACATCCTTTGAAAATATATGTTGGTATTTTATCTGGTCCAGCAGAACGTTTAGATTTTAATTTTTTAATTGCTAATTCAACTTCTTTTGACTCTATTACAGATATGTTGAAGGAGTCTAGTATGTTTATACTGTTATCGGTTTCATAATCGTATTTTGATTGATCCCTTGTATAAACAGATTTAAAATAATTAGCGTAGCCATTAGCAATTTCATGTGGAGTTTTTAATATTTGCCCATTATATTCCATCTCCGTTTGAGACTTGAGTTGTTTCCGTTTGCTTTTAATAAAATTCCAAAAGTTATTTACATCGTGCATTAAATTTTTTTCAATTTCTTGAAGATGACTTATGTAGGCTGTTTTAATTTGTTTCTTCAAACTTGCTCTAATGTTTTTGAATACTGACATATTATATTCTGATAAATGTTTATTTTTACGATATTTTTCTTTAAGTTTAATATTTCCTATGATCTCTTTTGTGAACCATACTGGATACCTGTGTCGACATTGTCTTCTTTTCGGTACACATTTATCTAGTATTGAGTAAATTGTGTCATAAAAAGTAGTTACAGAAGAATTAACATCTTTATAATCAGTTAAATTGTTCCATGTACAGTCTCTTATAAGATTATAAAGTTTATTAAAGTCGGCTTTGCAAAAATTGTAACTACACTTACCTACGATGTTCTTTTTTACTTCTTTCTGTTGTGGTAATCAATCGACACATAATTTAATGCTCTTTAATTTGTTATATCGTAACGTTTTCGATAGGATGCACCGTTTAGAAGTTATAGGTGACAAACCAAAAAAGTCATAAAATTTATAGGCATTTTACCTGCCAAAAGTTTTCCTGGGTCGCCCGTGTTAGCGTTTTTGGTTTTTAGATGTTTGTATCTATATAGACAATTTAATAAAAAGGTGTGCGTGGTACACCACGCGATAGAAGGGAAACTTGTTTTAATTTTTTGATTTTTTCAATTTTGTATTATTGGATTTTTTCAATTTTGGATTGTTGGACTTTTTAATATTGGGTTTTTGGACTTTTTTACTTTTGAATTTGGGATTTTTAAATTTTGAATCTTTTAATTTTTTAATTTTTTAATTTTCGAATTTTAAATTTTTAAAATTTGGATTTTTTAAATTTTAGATCTTTGAATTTTCTATTTTTGGATTTTTTAAATTTTCGGTTTTGTAATTTTGGACTTTTTTATTTTTAAACTTTGGTTTTTTATTTTTAAAATTTTGGATTTTTTAATTTTGAATTTTTTGATTTGTAAAATTTTAGATATTTGAATTTTTAATTTTTTAAATTTTTTAATTTTGAATTTGTTGATTTTTTAAATTTTGGATATTTAGATTTTTAAATTTTGGATTTGGTAAAAAACCAAAAAAGTCCTAAAATTTCGAGGTTTTTTAGCTGCCAAAGTATTTCTGTGGTCGCCCGTGTTGGCGTTTTTGTTTTTTATATGTTTGTATCCATAAAGACAATTTAAAAAATAAAAGCTTTTACACAACCTTTTGCAACATACAATACCTCTACTGACTGGCCTAAAGAGAAATATGAGAAAAAAGGAGTTCAAATAATTATACTTATACACTTATAGTAAGCATAATGCCACTTATAAGAAACATGCAGATATAAAGAAATGTATTAAAAATGGAAACAACCTATGAACTTGCTGTTTGAGAAGGGTTCTATTGGAGCAATCAGATTGAGTCCAGGACAGTAAATAATTAATTTCTATGGGTCATAAAATATTACTGCAAAGAAGAAACTTAATTTGGTTATATTAATTCCGAAACCTTCTACATCAATAACGTGTGAAGAAAAAAGTGTAATGTCTAGAATTTAATTAATGTTATTAAGCGCCAGAAAGGAACTTTATGGGATTGGATGGGGGACGGGAAAATTGTCTGTCCGTTTTCTGTCTGTAAATCTGTATGCGCGATAACTCAAATACGCTTTATCGGATGTTCATGAAACTTGGTAAACACATTTATAACGTCCATGGGAAGAAGCCTATTGATATTGGACCAAATCGGTTGACCGGTACTGGAGTAATGCCCAATATAGTGCCTATTTTATGGTAATATATTAGAAAGAATTTATCAAATGCAAATCAGTTCTCATTACAACATACCGGTATTGTTTTACAGTGTTCGTGCACGGCTTTGGAAGTTGCAATACAGGTAGCTTTGACAAATAACACGACCCACATATTCCTTCACATATGCTTATCAAACTAGACCTTTGTCCTTCCGTAAGCCTTGCTTAATAAATCGATCTGGAATCGGAAATCAATAACAAAAATAACTTATTTTCTGCATTCTGGCATTTTGTTACATCAGTTTACCTGAATTTATTTCGGTAAAATCCCATAGGCGCGGACCATTTTTTTAGAACCGAGATTCTCCTCATAAAACACTTATATCACACGAATTTTGTTATAGATATTTGTGTGGAGAGGAGATGTCTTGGCGAATGATTTGGCCCGACCCACCCACCCACACACCCTAAATGATACACTTTCTTTTATATCACGATCTAGCGAAAACTTGCTTGTTCTCCGTCATTTTTCTGTCCTCGTATTATAAAGAAACTCGTGATTGGACGTTGGAGGTGTGACGTCATACCGCTAGACGAACTTATGATTGTGGGTGATCAAACTGACAAACTTCGCGGGAGATATAATATGCCACATTTTCGAAACCTACAAACAGTGTATTCGAAAATACAAGGGAGCTTCGCTACGGCTCCCGCCTCCGCTTCGCGCACTTAACTATGTGGTTAGCGTTATGCATTATTTAGACTATCTGTAGACAACTTAGACTGACAGTTGGTCACCCTAGTTCACTCAGAAACAAAACAACATAACATAGTCCGTGGAAATGTGGATATCGCGTCAACGGGTCCGCGCCATTGGGGTTATGGCTTTATTTCTATCAATGTGCACATATATTCAATACGCATATAATTTCGGTAGTTTTATGAAAATAGATATTTCAAAAACTCGAAATTTCCTTTGAAAAATAAAATTAGTAGAACAAAATTAAAAGTAGCAAAAAAACCCAAAGTTTCGTGTTTTTCGCAAGCATAAAACGTCAATATTTCGGCCTAGAAGTGAATGAAACAAAATATTTTCACTTTATTCATGGTAATAACCACAATCCGTTAATTCGTCACTCACGAAAACTAAATATCTCTAGTTGTAGGTAACGCTTTCATGGCCTTGCGATCTTCACTTGCATTTATTTTTCGCCGCGTAAAATGGATAAAAGTATGTAATGATATAACTTCTGTTGGCACATGTGTTTTAAAGGCTCACTTAAGGCACCATCAACACCTGGCTAAATTGCAACTTTGCGCTCTACCGTAGGAAAATAAATATTTATTTCTTCATTCAAATATTTATAATATGGCGTATTTATAGTTGTTATACCAACGCTACCAACTATATAAACGTAATATATTATTTGTATAGCGATATATAATACTAGTGGTTTATTTGTATAGCGATAGAGTTTTACGGGGTTTTCCTATTTTCACTATTTTCCATGATTTATCGATCGATTGCAGCTTCGTGATATTACACGGAATCAAAGCAAAAGTTTCTTTCATAAGTTGTTGTGTTTTACAACAATATACAACAGAAACATGCATTTGGCGAATGTTTTAACAGGATCAAGCAGTAAACTGTTCAACTTTCAAGTGTGGATTTAGAAAGAAGACACAATGTCGAAAGCAGGACGTGCATTTAAGAATTTTCTGATAAGTAACTGGTTGTCTCTGGCAATGCTGACAGCAATAGTAATCGGTGCCGGCATGGGATTTGGATTGAAGAAGCAAAAAGAGTGGACCAATCGTGAAATTATGTACATTGGATTTTTGGGAGAACTTTTTATGAACTTGCTGAAAGGCATCTGCGTTCCACTAGTAGCTTCGTGTCTCATCATAGCATTTGCAACTTTAGATACCAGATTAGCTAAGACTTTCGGTGTACAAATGTTCATATTTGCTATAGCAACGAAGGTTTTCTGCGTAGCTCTGGGGATGTTAATGGCGATAGCTCTTAAACCTGGTTCATACAGCAGAGCCCCTAAAACCACACGAGGAATCGAAATGAACTATAAGAAAGAAACCATAGATAACTTCCTGGATATGATTTGCAACATATTCCCCGACAACATGTTGGACATATTTTTAAGACAAACAACTACAAACATAACCGAAGGTCCCAATAATGAACAGCAGTTTGAAAGAGTTATGATACCTCCAGGAAATATGCTGGGGCTGGTATCTGTATCGATCTTCTTAGGGCTGGCCATGAAGGCCATAGGAAAGAAGAACAAAGCCCTTGTGGATGTTATTGTAGTGTTTGGGAAAGTAACATTTTCTATCGTGAACCTCATCATGATGGCAGCACCGGTACTGCTGATTTTCTTGATAGCTGACAACACTCTCAAAATTGAAATCGAACAGTTCCTTTCTTCAATAGGAATTTATGCTTTGGCTACTTCTGCCACTATGTTGGTATACTTCTTCATCGTAAATCCACTGATTATTTTCGTTTTTGGGAAGACCAACCCTTTCAAGTTTTACTTGGGGAATTTGGAAGCAATCACCACTTCCTTCGCCATTAGTTCCAGCATGGCATCTGTGCCAGTGGCAATCAAGTGCCTGGAGGACAATATGGGATACGACAAGAATCTGGTGTCTTTTGTAGTGCCTGTCAGTATTGCTACCAGCAAAGATGGTGCATGTATTAATCTAGCATTTACTTCTATCTTCTTTGCCCAGTACACTGGCATGGACATTGGAGCAAGTGGTTACGTGTTAATAGCCTTGTTCAGCTTTGCTCTAAGTGTGGCTGCTCCAGGCGTTCCCCAGGGAGTTCTAATCATGTTGGTGGTTGTCTTGGAAGCTGTAGGAATCCCTGCAAACTTTGCAGGAACTATCATTGCTGTGGATATTATTGTTGATCGGATTGTGACAATGTTGAACGTGTTTGGGGCATGTGTCTGTGTAGCAGTGGTGGACAATTTCTCTAAAAAGAAACGTGCAAAACTGGCTGAAGATATGGCGGCAGAAGATAAGACGAAAGAGCTGGAAGAACCTCTGGAAGTACCTGCTGAAGAAACTTGAATTCCATGTTATAATCCTAAAATCTCTCCTTAACAACGCGAACATTTTGTTTGCTATAGATTATAACATTGTGCTATTTTCGATACTTTTTTTTATTCCTGTATAATTGTAAGAATTTTTTAAATATTTCTTATAGGTATCGTATTTTACAAATTGTCTCAATAATATAGGCCTACTTGCTACGACGGAAGATGGCCACAAATTATTTTGATATAGTCAGATACTTTATTCATAGATGAACAGCTAGAGGATTCATATTGTATTTAAATTACTTTTATTTAACTTTTCTTTTACATACAATATTTTCTTAAAATGATGTTGTAATATTGTAACAACTGTAATGTCCTTCATGTCCTTCATGTCTAAAGAGAAATATTTATCATTATATGTATCATTATATGTACTACCTTTCAAATTGAAGAGCCTTCTTAATAAGCGTTAAAACAGGTTACATAAACTTTCGTGCAATATATGACGTATAGAAACATAGGTCCTGTATCCAGTTTTTCAGAAAAAGTCAAACTTGTTATTTATTTCTGAAATCCTGGAGTTCAGTCTACAGGATCTAGAGTTTGGTTGGATTCGAAGGTGTTTACATCTTTAAAAAGGTTTAATGTAGATAATTCTCAAGATTCTAGGTTCGCTAATTCTTTTATATGATATGGGAATAGCTATTTATATATCAAATACGCAAAATAACGCTTTAGCGGACGAGGCGTAAGCCGAGACTGAAATACTGGATGAATCGCTGAAGTTATGCATAAGTGGTGCATACAATATTTTTTAGGAAAAGTTTTGTAATTTTACTACTAATGAGCTCAGTTTTTTCATTCATTTTTAATGATTCTGCTTAAAGAAAGCAAAGGTAATGGAGATTGTATCAGTAATGCATGTTTATAAACTTCGCTTGATAACGATTGTTTCTTTTCCTTATAAAGAAACTTTTAAATACATAGTTTAGACAATAATGTTAATTAATTAAATAAATATGTTTACATCAATAGAAATAACGCGTCATTTTTATAATGTTTTCTGCAATAAAACTTATCATGTCTTGTTAATAGAAGCAATCGTACAAGAGGTTCATCTGAAGTCGTTTCTTTCAACTAGCAATCGTGGTCTAGGGACCAAGCTACAGCTTATGGAACCCGAGGGTTTATTGCCCCGCTTACCTGTGCTAACTCCATCCAACCATCCCTCGCAAATCCTACTGTCTGACTGTGAGCTGAAGGCCGAGCTGGTGGCATAGTGGGGGAAAGACATAGACAATAAATGCAAGCGGATGGTAAGGTAGTGGGGGAACGCTAGCTCGGCCTTCAGCTCGCAGCCAGACAGTACTTCCCTTAAATATATCCTAATATTGTCCTCCCACCTTCCAAGTGTCTTTTCCCTTCGGGTCTCCCAGTCAATACTTTTGAGATATGTTTTTTCTTCCCCATGCACGCAACATGTCCAGCCCATTTCATCCTCAGTGATTTCATTATCATCATTATTACTATTTTTATTACTGTTTAGCAGTTTCAAGGATAATCACTCTGAGTAACGTACATGACGACTGGCTTAGAGAGAGGAATTTTTAGACGACAGTGAAATTGATCCCATATCGGGTTTTTACGAGAAGTTGAGAAGAATTACCACACACCCAAACTGTTCTCTCCTTTCCTATAATGCTTTCAGTGGAGTAAAACCTGGTTGCTATGGGCTTTCAATATTTGATAACATAATAATAATTTATGTATATCAACTTTAGTCCACAGCTTTGGCGCAGGGACTCTTGCCCAATGGGCCTTGGAAGTGGCCCTGATCACTCAAAAAAGTATGTATGTGATCCAATGGATAATCCATCTCCCGACAGGTAGTGGTCCTGTATGGCCCGGGGAGCATGGGTCGCTATCGATACCTTTATATTAAACTTTTTTCCCTTTGACTTTGGCAGTCTGTGGACCACATGGAACCTAAAGCTTTCAGGTTAATCTCTTCTTCTTCTCTTCCCAGAACCTCTTCATTCTTTCACTTCTGATCTTTTTCTCTTCCTGAGATACTATCAGCTTGGTCCTACATTTTGGTGTTTTCTCTTTGAATGTGTTGATGCTGTCAACTCTGTTTCTAAACTCTTTTCTGTTTTGAATCATGTCTGCTACAAGTCCACTTTCCATTTCTAATAGTAAAGGGTTGAGATATTCTGATGAGTTCATTTAGGAAAGCTTGTTATTCAAGATTATGACCCCTAAAGGTTATAAACACTGCATGAAGCATGAGTTACTTCTTCTCCCTTTAGAAACACATTTTAAGAGACTGTAAAAGATTCAAATGCCCATATGGTATAACGAAAATGCACTGAATGCCATATAAGACAACTTTTAACATGTTAAGGATGAAATCAAATGCCTTGCTGAATAATTTGACTAAGAATTAAGAAACATGCATAATAAGTAAAAAAACAAGAATTTGAAAATTAAATAACCTATATAGGTAGTAATAGTAATTGTTTCTCTGAGGTATTAACTTACAATAGTTACACCTACAATTTCCAGAAAGGAGAAACGTGTGTCCTGAAATAATCACCGATTGTCATTAGAACTGTAACATCCTGTATAATTCCATGAATTTTATTAAGAGGTTATTGTATAAATACAAGGTGCGGCAGAGGAAACGGACGTATTTCAAATAACTATAACTCAGACGATTTTCAAGTTAAACAAAATTTAATTATACAGAAATGAAGCTTGTATAATGCAGTTTCTGTTGACTATTTCAGATTTGCCTCCGAAAAATAAATGCCGTCAAGTGACGCAACAATGGAATTTTCTAACATGCAACCTCATTAATAATAAATGGTGCAAAAATACGTTGCACAAACTTTCTCGCATATACGTGTTAAAGGCTAGCACAGAAAAAATTAAATTAAAGAGACAATAAAATTTTATTTATTACATTTTCATAAAACTAAGAAGTATCTAGAACGGAAACCATCAGAGTCGATCTTCATGTTTAATGCTTTTACCGTGAAATAATAATAATAATAATGAATGACAGTAAAACTGCATATTATTAGTACTACTAGTATTACTACGGGAAAATTAAAATATAAGTCGCACCTTGGGATAAATCGGCACCACCCAACCCACCCACCAATACAAGGACAATTGGTCACTCTGCTTCGCTCAGAAACAAAATACATCACACAGTAAATGCAAATGTGAATATCGAATGGACGGAGCTTAAGGGGCGACTTATATTTGAATTTCGCTATACTAAAACTAAAACTAAACTCCGTGGCACTACATTCCTTTAGGGATTTGGTCTACCAACCGACCGGTGTGTCATCTACCACAGGCAGATGGCAGGGTTGGGGCATGTGGTCAGCATGCCGACCCCCACGACCGTTAATGGTGGTTTCCATGACCGGAGCCGCTACTTCTCTATCAAGTAGCTCCTCAATTTGAATCACGAGGAAGTGTACCCCTACCAGACCCCTCAACCTCAGAAAAATCCAAGGATGTACCGGGGATCGAACCCGGACCGACGGATCTGATGCTAACCACAAGACCACGCCGGCGGTCCTACTGCTACTACTACTACTTAGGTTATATTGCACGCTTTAACTGCATTGTAGGTCATGTAATGTGTTTAATATGTTTGCGTAAACTATTAGTCTATTGTAACAACTCATTCGCGTCATCTGTTTCTATTGTTTAGTGATGTCTTCGTATGTGGCATTCAGTTTAAACGATTATAATATCCAGTGACGTAGCGGCGATGAGTTATGGAAAATAAGCAAGTCCTATAAACCCGGCGTTTGCTTTTGCGAGGTAACCATGAAAAACCCAAGTCAATTTGGGCGGCCACGAGGTTTGATTTGAACTCAGGACCTCTTCCCTGTTAGCCCATAGGCCTACCACATCGCTGTAATTGGTTTAGTGTGTTCAATGCGACTGAGCTAAACTGATTGCATTTCACAACAATAAGTACATTAGGCCTATAGAATTCTTGTTGCTAGTGGCAACAAAATGCCATTCATATTTTAATTGATATGTATGTTCTGAAATTCGCATTTAAGCTGTACTTATTTCGTTTTTATCTTGATATCTATTAATTGTATAAAGAAATGTTTTAAACAAAAAATTTCCATTTTAATTTTCTCTACAACTTTACTGTGGTAGGTTTTCATGTATCACTTACTGTAATGGATATAATCTAGAAAAACTGAAAATGGATACGAGTAAAGTGCCCCTTAAGTCATTTTTGCGGAAATACGGATATAGCCATTTTATTAGTCACAGATAAGACTTTACAATTCTAAATTTTTATTAAAATCGTTAGAGCCATTTTTTCAAAAAACAATTTTTTTAAAAAAGTTTTCATGAAAAGTCCCCTTAATATTTCAGTTGTAAAACTAAATTTCTGGGCGGTTCGACAAAATTTCGAAAAAGTTCTTAATTCAAAAAATGAAGTAAATACAACGAGCCGTTTACCCGCTGTGCTTGTCCACGGACAGACGGACAGACGGACAGACGGACAGACGGACAGACGGACAGACGGACAGACGGACAGACGTCATTCCAAAAATACTTTTTTCGGTTTCTAGGCTTCATGAAACGTGCTCTCCCGGCGTTAACTCAACTTCGATTTTTTGTCACGATCACAATACTTTCTCTATACTCCGTATAAGCGAGAAAGTAATAACCTTGACTGTCCGGATGGCGCCGTGTCATCATGTCTAAAACCGACGTTTCGGCCCTCATGTTGTGGTCTTCTTCTGGGTATATCCAGTAACAGTGTGGTGTGGTGTTGCTAAATTTGGAATCATCGGTCCTTATTTTTTTGAAGAGGACAATACCTCAGTGACAGTGACTTCAGCACGCTACATTGTAATACTCAACAGGTTCCTGCTTCCGGAACTACGCAGACGAAGAGTAAACATGCAGCAAATTTGGTTCCAATAAGATAGTGCCACAGCGCATACTGCGAGAGCATCAATGCAGGTGGTTCGCGAAATGTTTCCTCAACATGTGATCTCCCGTTTTGGCGACATTGACTTGTCCATATGTGACTATTATTTGTGGGGTAACCTCAAATCAAAAGTTTATTTAAACAAACCCCGCAACATCCAAGAACTAAAAGAGTTCATTCGTGTAGACATCACTAATGTGGAGGAAGAAATGTTGGGAAGAGGAATGCAGAATTTCGAAGTGAGGTTACGAGAGTGTATACAGAAAGAAGGTCGTCACCTGACGGACGTTATTTTTCGGAGGTAAATCTGAAATAGTCAACAGAAACTGCATTATACAAGCTACATTTCTGTGCAATTAAATTTTGTTTAACTTGAAAATCTTCTGAGTTATGATTATTTGAAAAACGTCCGTTTCCTCTGCCGCACCCTTTACAAGAGATGACAGCTTTAGATCGAAAAAATGTTTGGGATAACTGAAACACAAGTAAGAATCACTTTTTTGAGTAGTATTTATTTATCTCCTTATTCCCTCTTATATTAAAATAAACATACAACACACTGTGATATTCATGTATAGAATACTAAAAATATAATTAAAAATATATGTACAGATTAAAAAAATTTTTTTATCACAAATTACACAGGTCTATGTAGTAAAAATACTAAAATGTGCATAAAATGGATTTCCCTACTTCCGGGAGTCTTTACACCATGTATAAAACGGTGATGTTAAAATCTTCAGTGTTGTAGAGTGTTCTTTCTTGATTGTTTGGTAAAATTTCTTGTAGAATCGTATGTCCAGCGTGTTGTAGGTTGTTTAAAAATGAATATGCATTTCGGCGCAAAGTTACGCCATCCTCAGTTCCTTATGTTGTGGAGCCGGAACTTGACTATGAAGTAACTCAGTAGGGAAATCCATTTTATGCACATTTTAGTATTTTTACTACATAGACCTGTGTAATTTGTGATAAAAAAAATAAATTTTTATCTGTACATATATTTTTAATTATCTTTTTAGTGTTCTATACATGAATATCACAGTGTGTTGTATGTTTATTTTAATATCAGAGGGAATAGGGAGATAAATAAATACTAGTCAAAATAATCCTCCCTCTGCGACAAATATGAAATTTATAAATTTAAGAATCACTTGTTTGGTTAAAAACTTTTGAGGCATGACTTTCACATAGCCTATATAATATAAATATAAAGTACTGCATATAAAGTATGAACCCACGTTTTCGGATCATGCATTAATAACTATTACACTAAAAAATGACACTAGGAATACTAACTTAACAGCAGAAAACTATCTAACGCGTAAATATAAAACGCGCAACATTAAATGGGCTCACTTCCATAACGCTATTAGAAGAGAATTTTCAAAGTTCCAAGATATTACAGAAGTTAGAAACAGTTATATGTTAAATAATTATGTTTCTCTAGTTATGGATAGTATACTCAATATCTGCGATCGACATCTACCTAAACTATCACCAAAACCAACTAAGAACTACTGGTGGAATAAGGACATTGATCTATTACGGAAAAGAGTCTTGGCATCACAAAGACGATTCAATAGATGTAAGTGTCAAATTCTTGCTGCAAGATATGAACATGTCTACACAACTCTTTTAAAAGAATATAAAACAAAGATAAAGGAAGCCAAGCTGGAGTGTTGGAAAAAGTTTTGCGCACTGGAATCTAGCAGAAACCCATGGGGCATAGTATATAAAATTTGTCGCAATCATCAAAACTTTAATAAAATTATCACTTCAATCAGTACTATAAATGGACATACAAGAACGGCGCTGGAAACCGCCACCGTCTTTACAGAGAACTTCTTTCCTAATGAGTTGCAGGATGACGAACTTCAAATGCAAACACGAAGAGATGTCATTTTTCCCCCATATAGTGACGAGGATGTGAAATTTTCTAAAGAGGAACTTGAAAATGTTATCACAGCACAAAATGACAACAGGGCACCGGGAATGGATGCCATTTCGGCGAACATTGTTAAAAATGTTTATAAGTGTGCCTCCACGATCCTTTTGAATATGTATAACAAATGTCTGGAACTAGCGACCTTTCCTACAGTTTGGAAAGTGGCTATGGTAAAACTTATACCCAAGCCAAATAGTGTGGATAAAACGAGCGTGAAGGCATTTAGACCAATATCTCTACTACCAGTTATGGGGAAGATACTGGAAAAACTACTTAATGACAGATTAAAATTTCATTTATATAATAATCACCTTCTTAACAGCAACCAGTTCGGTTTCATGCCCGGTAAGTCCACTGAAGATGCTGTATTTTTCGTTACACAATGGGCACAAGAGGTGTTTAATAATAAAGAAATAGGCATACTTATATCATTGGACATTACAGGGGCCTTTGACCATGCTTGGTGGCCTGGTATCTTATACCAATTAAAGAAGATGCAGTGTCCTCGTAATCTTTATGTCTTAATACAAAGCTATTTTAAGGAACGCAAAGTTCATTTACAGATTGGTAATGCAACTGTTGTTAAGGAAGTGAGCGTGGGTTGTCCTCAAGGATCAGCCATTAGCCCACTTTTTTGGAATATATTATATAATGATATGCTGGAACTACCACTCTCAGAAGGAAGTAAAATAATAGCCTACGCAGATGATGCATTATTGATGTGTACTGCTAAAACTGTACCTATTCTCAATAGCAATGCTAATTCAGCATTGGAAAAGATATATCAATGGGGCAGGAGTAATAAACTACAATTCAATCCTAGTAAAACAACTGCAATGATAGTGTCAAGAAAACGGAATCTCGCAGAACCAAACATTCGAATGAATAAAGAGAAAGTCAAATTAGTTAAAAATTTTTCGTACTTGGGCGTCATTTTGGATAATCACATGACATTTAGACTGCACTTTGATCAAAAAGCAGCTAAATGCAACAAACTCCTTGCCGGCTTGACATCGGCATCGAGGCCAACTTGGGGGATAAATTCAGATGCATTGAAAATTATATACAGAGGGGCTGTTGTACCTCTCATACTGTACTGTGCCCCTGTCTTTGCTCACTGTTTCAATAAGATATGGTATCAAATTAAGCTAACTCAAATACAAAGAGGTTTTATTCTTAGAATAATAAAGGCATATCGGACTATATCTACGGATGCCGCACTGATTATTGCGGGCATCGAACCTTTGTTCCTTACTGCAATAGCTAAAGCCGAACTTACTTTAATAAAGAGAGGAGACCAACAGGAGGGAAATTTCACAGAATTGCAAGTGGAAAAGCCTGTGCATTTCAGTAGGACTGGACATCCGGCCTTCTATCAAGAATTAGGTGACACAAACATCTGCGATGAATTTCATGAAGTTGAGATTTACACAGACGGTTCAAAAATCATTAAAGAAGGTAGTGAAAATCAGGTAGGATGTGCCTTTGTGGTTTTTCGCAATGATGTCGAAATTCATTATCAAATGTTCAGATTATCATCGGAATGCTCTATAGTGCAAGCTGAATTACTGAGCATTAAAGAAGCAATGGCTTGGATAACGACTAACACCTTGAACAGTGGCATCATCCACAGTGACTCACAGACAGCCCTTGAATCTATCAATAATAAATTTAATTTAAACCCTATAGCGGAAACAATCAGAACAAATCTTCGAATATATCAAAAACATATTTGTCTGACCTGGGTTAAAGGACACAGTGGACAATATGGTAATGAAAGAGCTGACGAATTAGCCAAAAGTGCTGCTGCCTCTGATCTAGATTTCAACTACAGTCTGTGTCCTCTCTCATATGTTAAAAAGCGTATTAAAGAACATATTCTTGTTAAATGGAACAATAACTGGCTCAGTACCACAAAAGGATTAGTCACTAGGGAGACGTTCTTTCCGACGGTTGAAGCTCGTCTCAGATGTGTTGTTAAACCAGACTTTATAGTGACCCAATTTCTTTCTGGACATGGTAACTTTGGCTCCTACTTTGAAAGATTCAAAGTGATAAGGGAAAGTGGATACCTATGCAAATGTGGTGAACAACAAACTGTGGATCACCTTTTATTTCATTGCCCAGTATTTGAAAGAGAAAGATATATTTTAATAGGACACTTAGACTATTGTAAACTTACTTACACCAAACCATTATTTCATATTTTGTTAAAAAAATGCTGTTCTAGACAATTTTACTATTTTCTTTCTCATGTACACAATCAATTATAGGTTAAAGGCATTATGTGATCAATGATACACAGGCTTTGCTAGTATAGAGCAGATGGTATATCTTAGGTTAAATGACATGGATAATTAAGAAAACACTGTAATTTTGTAACAACTATAACCCTAATATACCTACGGGTCAAATAGGGTTTCGTTAAATTGTATATTCAATAAATAAATATAAAGTACTAGCTGAAAAGGCCCGGCGTCGCCCGGGCTTTGTATTTTGTAATTTGAAATTAACTTATGGAGGACTTTCGATGTTGAAACTCTAGGTCCTGATATAATAATGTATGTAGAATTCGAAATGAGGAAGAACAACATATGGCACTCAGACTATTCCCTCAGAAAACGCTAGATATAGCTTTTTATGGTTCATAGAGGATGTCGAATGCTGCATTCCGTTGCTTCTACTCATCATGCCTGGGAGGGGTTGAAATAAGAAGAAACATAAATTACATAAGATTGTATTGACTTGACGGAAAATTATTTCTCATTCTCATGTTACCATACAACCGTTTCGGAGCTGAAATAAAATAGAAATGCAGTATCACTTTCATACTTTCCTCCCCTAAAACCCGGGACATAATACACTGCGAGCATAGGACTCAAAATGTTCCATCCCATGCTTAGGGCCTATGATAAATCTCAACTAATAAAAAGCCTACAGCTATGGATAACTGACTATTTACCGACTTCTGATATAGCATACTCACACACTTAAGTTGCTCCTGCAATACGACCTCTTATTCTACATCAAAATGTGAAGTGAGAAAATATTTCTTATGTCGAGGGTAGAGAAAGTTATGTGACTGCATCACACAGTGCTTTATTTTCGTGTAATTCATTTTTCAGTAATTATTTTCGGCAATATATTACATGGAATCATAATTCGTTAAAGTCCAGCATTAGGCTATATAGTTGCCAAGGCGCTATGTAATCACAGTAAACAATTCACTGTTGCCATGTGAACTGAACAACATTTAATTTTTTTCAGTAGAATATTCACAGAAATTATATAATTTTCAAGGGAAGGACTGATTTGTTTCAATTTTAATTTCGACAGCTATACTTCCCGGGCTTAACTGGGTATGTGTGCAAAATGTCGTGTAAATTGGTAAAGAAATGTAGATTTGTATAAGGAACAAACATACATACATACATACATACATACACACTTTCGATTTTATATATTAGATATCTGAAAACGATATTTCCTTATGTCACCATAGCAAAGCATGTGTATGTTAAAGTTGTCACTGTTTTTGTGATAATTGTAGCAGTATTTTCATAATAAGGTGCCCGCTTAGCGTGTAGTCTTATAGCTAGCGATCATCTTTACTGACAGAAGCACCTCACTGCTGCGGACCATGTGAACTACAAGACTGATCACACTTCTCAAGTTCTATACGTTATGTTAATACTATACACTCTTCCTGTTAAAGGAGGTGTTCAAAATTTCATCCTTGCGCCTGGATGCAATACTGCGCTTCTCTCTACAGTGAGTTTCGAATTCTTTCCAACACCCCCGGATCATCTCAGATTTCTTGACAAGAGCGTACAATTCTTTGCTGTTGCTGTCTAATTCTATTTTGACTATGTAGAGTTCAGCACACATGACACAGTTCAAACAAGTGATCTGACTGCTTCGATTGTGTACTATATCCATTCTCTCCCATTGTGTGTCATGTATGGTTTGATTACAGCTCCATGTAGTGACAATGTTCAGTTTTATAAACAAGAGCACATCATGGACCGCTTCTAAGTGCGCAACGAGTGAAGCACAACTAAAGACCTCAATGGTGGCTCATAACCACACATTCACAATAATAAAACTTGAAAACAGCTTGTTTGCGGACCCAAGTTTGCTGGAACTTTTTTGCTTGATTTTGGTTTGTGCTATTAATAATGATACACCCTATATACACATATGCAAGACACATATGCAAAAACATTTAAAAATTGAAATACAAAACGCTTATGTCTAAAAGTACAAAACTGGATAAAACAAAGTTAGAATATGGTTTTTATATCATTCAGTAATTACTTCATATATAATAACTGATTTTAAACCATATGATCAATATTAAAATGAATTGTATAATGGTGGATACATACAAAACACTTCACAACGTTTCGACCCTGCTCCTTTAGGCCTTCCTCAGGTAACTAAAGAGAAAGCATCTGTTGGGAGGACTAGATACTCATGAGACAGTGCCACCACGATCATTACTGGGTTAAAGTTTAAATGTAGGATCTACATCCATGGATTGCGCACGGACCGCGTCAAATAAAAAGGGGGATACACGTATATGGTTATCAATCCACTCCTCCGGAATCTCAAACATGGAGTCCTTCATACTATTCCTAGGCGGTGAGGGAAACTTCAGAACACATTTCTGTCTATTAAGCCTTTTTACCACATTCAACCATTCTTCACCCAAATCGCTGTCGAACCTATTCATAACCAAGTCCTTATTACACACAATGTTTTGTGCTTCACATACTTTTCGCCTAGTTATGTCGCCCTCGATTTCAAAATATTCAATTCACCCATATGGTGCTTATTTTCAAGCAAATGTTGGCTGAGGCCAGTGGACGTGCCCTGCCACTCTTGACATCTCTTGCATGCTCCTGTAGTCTTGTTCTAAACGATCGTCCAGTTTCCCCAATATAGAACTTGTTAGAATCCATACATGAAATGGAGTACACACCAGGGAGATCCATTTTTTCTTTTTTCCAAACCTCTTGTATTGTGAGAAAATACTTTCCATAGTTCCATTGGTTTTATAAGCAGGAATCAATTCAAACTTCCGAAATATTCTTTCGAAAGGAGTATATACAGCAGGATGGAACATCATACTTACATACTTGGCGTCTGGATTTACCAGTTTCGGATTGTTGACATGGCTATGATTTCTAGCATCATTCCATATTCTTTCAATTCTATCAATTTTATATCCATTGATCCCAGCTAATCTAAACACTTAGAACAAGACTTACAGGAGCATGCAAGAGATGTCAAGAGTGGCAGGGCGTCCACTGGCCTCATTCAACATTTGCTTGAAAATAAGCACCGTATGGGTGAATTGAATATTTTGAAAATCGAGGGCGACATAACTAGACGAAAAGTATGTGAAGCACAAAACATGAAGGACTCCATGTTTGAGATTCCGGAGGAGTGGATTGATAACCATGTACGTGTATCCCCCTTTTTATTTGATGTGGTCCGTGCGCAATCCACGGATGTAGATCCTACATTTAAACTTTAACCCAGGAATGATCGTGGTGGCACTGTCTCATGAGTATCTAGTCCTCCCAACAGATGCTTTCTCTTTAGTTACCTGAGGAAGGCCCAAAGGAGCAGGGCCGAAACGTTGTGAAGTGTTTTATATGTATCCACCTTTATACAATTCATTTTAATATTGATCATATATTTTAGCATCACGGTGGAAATCAGGACCACAGCATGACTAATTGATTTTAAACCATTTCTATCACGATTTATTTTATATTTGAAAACTTCATGACTAAAAGAAACACTTACAATGATTAGAAAGATCAGTAATCACAACAGACGTGTGTTTCAATGAGTCGTATAAATAAAACCAAGCAGTGGCTCAAAACTCACCAATTCCTAGCAGCTGCTTGGTTTGGTATAAATAAAACGCGGCTTCCTCAGCCACCTGCCTAGCCGTTGCTCAACGACCTTGACAGCTGAGCCGCGGCTTGGGATTTGGTATAAATAAAACTAAGCCACAGCTGTCTGTTGCTAGCAGCGGCTTGCTTTTTTCTAAGGTACCTCGTTCGCGGACTCAGCTTGCTCAAATGAAGTTTTTAATCGTATTGGTGGGGTTCATGGGGGTGATTTTTTAACGAATATGAGTAATTTATAAGGAACGTATGGATTATGATGTGCACAGATGTGAAGAACCGGTTGTACAATAAAATTGTAAAACATGTGTAACTTAACTTTGTTATTTTTCTTTTTAATAATAATAATAATAATAATAATAATAATAATAATAATAATCACAAAATTCATACATAATTATAGGTCTAACACATTCACATATTTTACTGGTATCAATATGAACTAAAATATTTCAAACGTGATTATTCTTTTTTTGAACGACGTAACTAATTAGTGGTACTTACGAATATTGTTGCCGTGGATCGTAACTTGACATTCCCGCACGCAATCTGGTTGCTATGAAAACAAAAGAAATCTCCGTGCGGTAAAAATTACAAAAAGCACAAGTGCCGTAAGTAAAATCATCATTATACAAGCCTTTATGGAAGACCGGAACCAAGGCGACTTTAACAGGACAAATATTCGGTCCCCATAACAACCAACATATGCGAATCACTTTCTAAAATATAACATCCATCTTCAATAGTGTATATACATAATATTTTCAGCTAATATCTCAATTAATATAAATAAATTGATATAAATATTCATCGTGCAAAAAAACAGTATTCAAGCACCTCGTTTTTTCAAACTCTTTCCTCGATCCGTATGTACAGCTTACGGCAATTGTATCGCAATATACTAAAACGCTATTTCAAATTGTAATACTGTAAACTAAATAGGTTAACTTCAAATCTATTATATAGCAAGCAGATTCAAAACGAACATATTTTATAAAATAATTAATTATGGGAACTAATGAAATATTAATAAAAGAACTACATATATTAATGTGGGACACTGTTAAGTATGAAATGTGTTTATTAGTATAAAATGTTAACTTTTGTTTATTAGAAATAAGTATAATTGTATCTGTCTACTGTTCTAGTTAAATGCTTAATATATTAATTTACAAGCCTAAACATAATTTTTAGTGCCCTAAAATCAAGGTTTGCTAATAAAACATGAATACTAGAGAATATTGTAGGAGAAAAATTCCTCTGACACTGGGACTTGAACCCAGGACTTTTGTATACTAGGCCTCACTCTCTTGTCTCTTTTCTTTCTCCCAAAATAGTTTTTCTTTCTTTAAATTCAGTACTTATATTTCTAAGTTTTCCTTTTCTTCTCGGGTTTTCTCCCAATTTTTTTAAGACTATCGGCTTATTCGCAGTGAGTCTCAGGTCGAATTTTACTTTATCCTGCTCTTCAAATTACTAATACTTCTTAAAATCTGGTTTTCAGTTAACACTACGTTACATTCTCGTTCTAGCTGACTTTTGAAAACAGTTACTGCTAGAGATTTTTTTCTTTTTGCACTCTGGCAGTTGAGCTTTATTCAGTACTCGTTTGTGCATTTTCACATTTTGCACGATCTGCTTTTGAAATACACTATTTTCTTCAACCATTCTGATACATTATACTAAACTTTAAATTTTAAATCGCTGTACAGACAGTCAAATGGCATGTTTGTTTACTCAGCTGTTATGTGTCGTGCGATATGGGATGCAGGTGTCCAAGCACTTGCTACCAGTTGCCTGAGCCGCGGCTTGGCAGGGAGGGGAAGTTTTTATTTATACGAAACAGACAGCGGGTGCTAGATTCTCAACCTTCTCATAAGCAACGGCTTGGTTGCAGTGGCTTCGTTTTATTGATACGACTCATTGTCTAAAGCAAACAGTGATCATCAATAATTCAAGGTACGAACAGGCTAATAAGAATTAATAAGAATTATAGTTTATATGTAATTTGTTTTTTTAAATTATTAATCTGAATGCAGATCATTTCACTTGTTAATTGCATCCAATAAAGAGAGTATTAGCATTAGGACCAGGAGCCTGTTAATACCAATTGTTAATACCAAGGCATCAGATTTTCAAGTACCAGCTGAATGACAATTGGGTCCTGCTGTGTAACAAATTCTGGTCACCCTAAAGAACAGAGATTTTGTGGGGTTGCTATGGTAACTAGCAATGACATACTTTGGCCTCAAGAAGCAGTTCTCATCTGTTCTCAAAGGCAAAAATCCTGCTATTTTCAAATCACCCCCACTTTCCAACATTCCATGAAATTGCATAATCAAAATTTAATATTCTTTTGGCTATTAATTTCTATTGCCATGCTCCTTGATATCTAAAGGATTCAGCAGTAAATATTAAGTACTAGCTGAAAAGGCCCGGCGTCGCCCGGGCTTTGTATTTTGTAATTTGAAATTAACTTATGGAGGACTTTCGATTTTGAAACTCTAGGTCCTTATAGCCTATAATATGTATGTAAAACTTGAAATGAAGAAAAAGATTTATCAAACTATTCCATCAGAAAACGCTAGATATAGCTTTTTATGGCTCATAGAGGATGTCGAATGCTGCATTCCGTTGCTTCTACACATCATGCCTGGTAGGGGTTTAAATAAGAAGAAACATAAATTACAGAAGATTGTATTGACTTGACAGAAAATTTTATTTCTCATTCTCATGTTACAACCCTTTCGGGGCTGAAATAAAATAGAAATGCAGTATCACTTTCATACTTTCCTCCCCTAAAACCCGGGACATAATATACTGCGAGTATAGGACTCAAAATGTTCCATCCCATGCTTAGGTCCTATGATAAATCTCAACTAATACAAAGCCTACAGCTATGGATAACTGACTATTTAACGACTTCTGATATAGCGTACTCACACACTTAAGTTGTACCTGCAATACGACCTCTTATTCTACATCAAAATGTGAAGTGAGAAAATATTTCTTATGTCTAGGGTAGAGAAAGTTGTGTGACTGCATCACACTTTGCTTTATTTTCGTGTAATTCATTTTTCAGTAATTATTTTCGCCAATATATTGCATCGATTCAATCATAATTCGTTAAAGTCCAGTTGCCAAGGCCCAATGTAATCAAAGTAAACAATACACGGTTGTCATGTGAACTGAACAGCATTTCTTTTTTTCAGTATAAAATTCTCAGAAATTATATAATTTTCAAGGGAAGGAGTATTTTGTTTGAATTTTAATGTTGACCGCTATACGTCCCGGGCTTAACTGGGTATGTGTGCAAAATTCCGTGTAAATTGGTAAAGAAATGTAGATTTGTATAAGGAACAAACATACATACATACATACATACCCACAAACACACATTCGACTTTATATATTAGATTTAGTATACAAATAAAGACCAGGATTTGTAGTTTACAAATTGAAATTTCTGATCACAATGATGTAGACGTGACTTATTACAAGGTACCATATAGTTGAAAGTTATCTGAAATTCAATTAATGTAAGAAATTTTTTAAATAAAACCAAAAGTATGAGTCTGAAAATAAAATGAAAATTACTGAGAAAGCTTCCTTTTACACTTACATTAAACATTCCGGAATAGTAGGCCTATTCAATTATTAGAGTAAACAACAGTTATTGTTCCTGCAAAAATCTTTGTACAGTATTCTCTGTTCTACTGTGGCATCCATGTGCTTTTTAAGGTCATGTATGCACTGGAGGATACACGTTAGACAATGATTGTGTAGAACGGCTTGTCTTCAGTATTTGAACATTGTGAATGGGGAAATTCTTGTCAGCATGTTTTAATTTGTAACCAATTATGCCCATCTCTCTATCGGGAAAACTGAATTTTATTGAAATTTAAATATTTAGGCCTACTTCTGTTTTGGATGTCCTTGAAATCAGTTTTAGGTTGAGTTGAATAACATGGAAAGGGTGTTTTCTGTTTACTTTGAACAACGTTCTGATAAATGAAATGGGAGACCAAAATTCACACACAGGCTTTGTCTTTTCTATTTGTGAAAAAAACGTTTTTCACTTTTTGAACTGAAGAATGTCCTGGGTTACAGTATTTCAATGCCAAAGTTTTTATTTGTGGATGTTTGGTAATAAAATCCATCATTGCTAAAGAAATCATCTGATTTATGTTGATAAATTTCATGTTGGTTTTTTTTCCTACGAGGGATTTGTATGTCGTGTATAAAATAATTCCACCTATTCCCTCATATAAAATGTTTTTGTTAAAATATCAGCTCATAGCTATGTCAAATCTAAAATTTATACTTGTCAATATTATAAAACTTAATTAAAAATTATAGCTGTCAATTTTATAAGACAATTTTTGTATTTTGTGGACAATATATTTCGGCTATTCAGCCAAAACATACCAGTAATCATAATCTGAACACTATAAAAAATACCATGTCAGTAATCAAATCAATGGATAAAGGAAGAAAACTAAACACAATAGAATCTTATCACATATATATTAACAAAAACAAAGGAATAATTAATGAAAACATACAGGAACTTAATCGCATTTTTGAACTCTCTTCCTACTGGCAAATAAAAGCTCCATGTAATGTACACACCACCTAATCAGTTGTAATGGATTAACGAACAGAATAAGATCGTCTGGAGAAAGAAAAAGGTATGTCATTAACTCTGTACATAAGATTGAATACATATAGTTAATTAACAATCAGCTAATATATTTAATAACCTGAAGATGGCTGAATAGCCGAAATATGTTATCCAAAAAATACGAAAATTGTCTTATAAAATTTACAGCTATAATTTTTAATTATGTTTTATAACATTGAAGAGTATAAATTTTAGATTTGACAAAGCTATGAGCTGATATTTTAACAAAAACATTTTATACGAGGGAATAGGTGGAATTATTTTATACACTACATATCTGATTTATATTCTGGGGATTGCAGTTATTATATTTTATATATGATATTATGCATTTGGATTGGAAATCACAGCTTCAACATTTTATTCACTGAACTATCAATATCACTGCCAGAGTGACCAGTACCTATTTCAGTCTAAGTTGCGCAATGCGCAAGGAAATATGTGGTAAAATTGTACTGCAATTAATATATTTAAAAAACAAAGGAATTATTAATGAAAACACACAGAAAGAATTGTATTTTTGAACTCTCTCCCTACTGGCAAATGAAAACAACTTGTAATGTGTACACCACGCAATCAGCTGGAATGGATCGACAAGAGTAATGAGTCCATCAGATAAAGGTAAGTCAAAAACTTTATACACCGTATATAAGATTATAAATATAGTTGTAACAATTACCTAATCAACTTTATAATATTTTAGAACCTGAAGATGGCGGATTAAATTCCGAAATATATCATTCCACACAATATTGGACCTACAATATTTTAATGCTTTTACGATTTGATGTTCATCATGTTTCAGTCAATGATGTTTTTTAACACTGACGACTATACGTTCTAGAGATGTACATGGCTATTAAGCTGTTAGTATAACAAAACAAATTTTATAAAACCAAAGTACGAGGGAATAGGTGGAATTCTTATATGTATAATATACATTATACAACAATGCAATTCCTTATCATAAGGAAGAATTTTTCAATATTAGTTCATTATGCGCCTTTTCTAAATATTCAAGCGAGATATACCCTACACATCTTTACAAATAGGTCATCTTTTATGCAAATGTTTCTGTGATTTGTTTCATACAAATTGTAGCCAACCAAAAGAGTCTAATTCCACTACATATGAAAATGCTTAAAAAAAAATTGATTACTATTCCATTCACAAGAAGACTGAAATTATTCTCCTTTTAAAATCTATAATTAAAAATAACATAAAATATTCTATGATGTTCCACCATTATAAGAACATAACAGGCTCACATGAATAACAAAACTTGCTAGTGCTCGTATTGTTAATTTTGTGCTTGCCTATATAATGGTCTTACATTGTAAATAACTATTACAATACTGGTTACAAGCTTGAAATTACATATTTCTATGGGTAGTTTACGTAAATCAGTAAATTCTCTCCCATTTGAATAGCTTAATTCAAATTGAAGGAACAGGTGCGTTAATTGTTAAAGTATAATTTAAATTACATGCTTAATAAGCATATCATTCACAATTATGCTAAATGTATAATATTGCATAAAAAATACTATAATTTAATAATATAATATAATATAATAAAATATAATAATAATATAATATAATATAATATAATAGCAGGTGCCGTGGCTTCGTTCGCAATTATTTACTGAACTGCTAGATGTTTTGTTTAAATAATTTATTTAACAGAAAAATAATGAAAACATTCTTTAATTACCATTGGTATTTTTCATAAATTGCATGAATTACATAATTTTATTCTTAATTATATTGTTTAGTGTTAAAAATATGAGTAATTAAACAACCAAAACCAAAACGAATCTTATGCTGTCATATGAGCATACAAATTCGATATGAAACAATTAAAATGAGCCATAGATTCATGAACCTCAGCCAAATCATGCAGAAACAATTTTATTATAAAGACTGATAATTTAAAAACTAAAGACTCAGCTTGGAAGTGCATTTCACGAACAAAGTGCACCACCCGGGGGGAAAAAAAGACCTCATATTAGATTTCCCTAGCCCAAAAAAATTTGTAGTGTGTTTAGTCCATATCACTCAATGTTTTCCCATTAGGGCGTGCATTCTCTCCACCTACATAAAAAAAATCAGATCTCTGCGAATCATAAACAAATGAATCAAGAAAGCAATCGAGCATGGCTATCTTGAATTAATTTCACAACTGAATACTATTTTCCACAACAATCAAATTGCTCATGTGTTTCTTATGGAAGGTATTTCGTTTCCTCGAAAACATTTTATTTTTGGCATTAAAAATTTTGCAAAATCCTTTCTTAGTGAACACTTACATTATGAAACGAAGGTACTGTAAAAATTCCAAGTCTCTACCTATTATAGTTTAGGTTCTAAGTTTATTCTCTGTCAGTTGGTCAGTCATTCATTCAGCCAATCAGGACAAAGCCTCATATATAAATGAAGATAATATAATAATATTATATTATAATTATAATATAATATAATAATAGGCAGACATTGTACACTTATATTACAATATAATGGTTCGTGTCTGTCTGTTCTGATTTGATGTAAAAACTACTAAACTAATAGAAATTAAATTAAATTTATCAATAATAGAGCTCAAATTTTGTATAAACATACAAAAGTTATGGGACTTTAGTTATTGGTTGTTCACTCACCTTCACTGTTTCATGTAATATCATAATCATTCAAATTCAATATCAGTTATAATGAACGCATTCATGACACAATAAGCAAACAAATACACATCAATAATTCACGGCCTACTGGTACACTCAAAGATTCTAAAAATTTAATGAACTTTGTTTTGGAGCATTCAATAGAAGTAGATAGGTCCAATTTGTTGTACAATTTAACACAAGTATTGTATCGAAATAATAATCATGACAAGAAACATTAATGAAGAGCATTGTGGTTGTTTGTTATATAATATTCAGCTCTTGTGTTATCACTGCTGACTAGTTGGTCATCTGTTCTAAATAAGGTGAAAATAGCTATTTATGTATAAAGTATGCAAAATAACGCTTCAGCGGATGAGCGGCCAATGAGTAAGCCAAGGCCAAAATACTGAATGAGTCCAATAAAGTTTTTGCATACGTGGTGCATAAAATTTTTTTTAGTAAAAGCTCTCTAAATTATATGAAATGAAATAAAAATACTGTATAATTAATTATAATGAAAGGTAGTCAGCCATTTGTTAACATCATATTCTCACAGCCACTTGAATCGCAGAACAACAATGAACCATTAGGAAAAAAAAGTACAGTTACTTCCTCGTAAGGCTAAACATGATGAAAAATATTTTTTACCTGTAACGAAAGACGGGTAACCATCTAGTATTTTATGTGTGAACAGTGTAAATTAAAAAGGTAATAAACATACAGAGCATGCTTGAAAAAGGTAATAAATAATAATAATTAATTGTATAAATTATTTTTTTTTTTAACTCAAGGAACCTTTAAGGGCAGAGAGAGATATTCAACTAATAAATTTATTTCTTAGTCAGAAGTTCCTGCAAAATAATATTACAAAGATTCTAGGTACTATTCTCATAGCTGCATTCATGAGACTATTATCGTTATTGGTGTTAGACAGTATTTGTCTAAGAAATATGGTATTGTTGGTTTGTATAATACACATTTTTCAAGATGCATTTTTCATTAGGTTCACTTTCTGAAAACTCAGTTCTTACGACGAGATTGATTATGTAACTGGTAATTGTGTCTGGTAGAATAGTTACCCCATCTTTTCTTGTACATGTAGGGAGATTCCATTTCCTAAAACTTGGTCATGGCTTTCTACATAAATAGATTTTAAAATCTATTGTTATAAAACTTATCTTTCATGTCCAATAAGTTAAACACATGTAATATTACCAAGATTCAAAATTCAGCATTAATTAATATAACTCAAGGTATTTAAAAAATATAATATTATGTATAATGGTCTCTCGGGCTTCCAACCGGGTTAAAATATGGTTTGCTTCCGAGCTTTCGGCTGCTGTCAGCTCTGCAGCCATCTTCTGGGAGAGAAGTGCGCTAGTTCTGTGTCTGGCTCCTTTTTATAGCTGGTGGAGTTTGCAGAGAGCGACCAATCGGAGCACAGGAAATCCCGGGGTGAAAAGCAGGAATGCTATTGGTTGGTGTTGAAGTTGGTCCTGATTTGGCCCGTTCCTGTAGAATTCTGATTGCTGGGTTCCAGGCTTGGCTGAGTTCTAGCTAGAACTTGGCTGAGTTCTAGCTAGAACTCAGCCAAGCCTGGAACCCAGCAATCAGAATTCTACAGGAACGGGCCAAATCAGGACCAACTTCAACACCAACCAATAGCATTCCTGCTTTCACCCCGGGATTTCCTGTGCTCCGATTGGTCGCTCTCTGCAAACTCCACCAGCTATAAAAAGGAGCCAGACACAGAACTAGCGCACTTCTCTCCCAGAAGATGGCTGCAGAGCTGACAGCAGCCGAAAGCTCGGAAGCAAACCATATTTTAACCCGGTTGGAAGCCCGAGAGACCATTATATATAACCAACGCCGGGAAAGTCTCAAGTCTTTTATTATAATATTATGGTACCTCATTTGTAGCATGGCCCAAAATATTCCAGAATTTCTAGAAATTGTGGCTGAATCTGAGTTCAATGTGAGGTAGTTGCCTTGTCCTGTCCAAATGACAGCTGCTCCGAATCCTATAATACACGATGCTACATAGAGGAGCCACGTTTTGGGCAGGAGGAATGTTGCAATAAAGAGACTGAAACAAAAGAGGAAGTTTCATTAGCACAGTCAGTTATATAATTCATAATATAAAATTCACAATGGACGTCACTCAGGTACAGCTAAAATGGAAGGAATGGAAGTTCCACTTTAGCTGTACCTGAAGAAGGCCTAGTGGTTGGGCCAAAACTTCGGAATTTTAATATGTTATAAGTGACATCCATTGTGAATTTTATATTGTTTTGTGTTGAAGTTTTATCGTACATACAATGGAAAAAGGATTATCTGCAATTTTGTATATAATTATAGTTTTATGGAAACCTTTTAACCACAATAATGAATGATAAATACATTATGCATACAATGTACAAGACTGCCTATATGGTCTAGTGGTTGTATTGCTAAATACTGATCTACGAGCCTGAGTTCAATCCCTGTTATCTCCTAAGAATATAAAGGGTGCGGCAGAGGAAACGGACATTTTTCAAATAACCATAACTCAGAAGATTTTCAAGTTAAACAAAATTTAATTACACAGAAATGAAGCTTGTATAATGCAGTTTCTGTTGACTATTTCAGAATTACCTCCAAAAAATAACGTCCGTCGGGTGACGACCTTCTTTCTGTATACACTCTCGTAACGTCACTTCGAAATTCTGCATTGCTCTTCCCAACATTTCTTCCTCCACATTAGTGATTTCTACACGAATGAACTCTTTTAGTTCTTGGATGCTGTGGGGTTTGTTTAATTAAACGTTTGATTAGAGGTAACCCCACAAATAATAGTCACATATGGACAAGTCAAGGGAGCGAGGCGGCCAATGAAAGTCGCCAAAACGGGAGATCACATGTTGAGGAAACATGTCGCGAACCACTTGCATTGATTCTCTCGCAGTATGCGCTGTGGCACCATCTTATTGGAACCAAATTTGCTGCATGTTTACTCTTCGTCTAGGAACCTGTTGAGCATTTCAATGTAGTGTGCTGAAGTCACTGTCACTGTGGTATTGTCCTCTTCAAAAAATTAAGGACCGATGATTCCAAATTTAGCAACACCACACCACACTGTTACTGGGTATATCCAGAAGAAGGCCACAACATGAGGGCCGAAACTTCGGTTTTAGACATGATAACACGACGCCACAAGGACAGTCAAGGTTATTATGAATGAGATTGCATGTTAGATAATTCCATTGTTGCGTCACTTGACGACATTTATTTTTAGGAGGAAATTCTGATAGAGTTAACAGAAACTGCATTATACAAGCTTCATTTTTGTGAAATTAAAATTTGTCTAACTTAAAAATCTTCTGAGTTATGGTTATTTGAAAAACATCCGTTTCCTCTGCCGCACCTTGTATAATTAATGAATTTCATGTTTCCAGTGGTATAAATTATTATTAGAATGTATAGAAATATCCGCCTATATACCACTAAATGAATTATATTTATAATTATATAATTATATTTATATTTACATTTCCTAATCTGCTTCATCAGTTGCTTCATTTAGTGGTATATAGGCGGATATTTCTATACATTCTAATCCTAAGAATATGGTTAAGAAATGTCAAAATAATGCGTTACAAATTATTAGAATAGCCACTTAATCGTTTGAACAAGTGGAGAAATTCAAATATCTGTGGCAATAATTACAGATACAAATAATATTAAGTGCCAACTGAAATCAGGAAATTCTTGTTTTTATGCAGTTCAGAAACTCTTATCTTCTCATCTTCTGTCCAGAAATATAAAAGTAAAAATTTATAAGACAATTTTAGTAACCTGCCGGTTGTATTATAAGGATGTGAGACATGGTCGCTTACTCTTCGGGAAGAACATACTCTGAGAGTGTTCGAAAACAGGGTGCTTAGGAAAATATTTGGGCCTAAGTGAGATAAAAATGGGGATTGGAGAAAACTGCATAACGATGAGCTTCATAGTAAGGGTGATTAAATAACAGAGGATGAAATGGGCTGGACATGTTGCGCGCATAGGGGAGAGGAAAGTATTAAATGGGAAACCCAAAGGGAAAAGACCACTTGGGAGACCTAGACGTAGGTGGGAGGATAATATTGGGTAGATATGAGGGAAATGGGATTTGTGAGGGATGGTTGGATGGAGGTGGCACAGAATAGGGTTAAATGGTGGGATCAGGTAAGCGTGGCTTTGAACCGAACTTACTTGGGAATTGTCTATTGCCATTGCATAAGTACGTAAGTAAGTGAGTTTAATTTTTATTATAGATAAGTACCTTTTTCTCCACAAATAACGAACCAAAAGAGCTGAAATCATCAGGATGAAATTACACATTTTAATATGGGATTTTAAAAATATCTCTTCATCTCCTCATTTTAATCTATAAAAATTAATTAAATAAATTTTAATGAAGAGCAATGCAAATAAAATAACTTACATATTCAAATATTCAGAAAGTAAATTTCTGTGTTAAATTCTTTCACCATGTACATATCAAAATAGCTGTAAAAATTCAGAATAGTAGTGTACACAGTTATGGAGAAAAATATACCCAAATCTTATGAAATTAAACATGGCAAATAAAGGCAATTCTAACTCCCCTTAGTACTCAGAATTACTGCATGTGGTATAACTTATAAGTTATCCATATAAAGGCCTAGTTACCTTACTATTGTCCATAGCATAACAAGCCATAAATGTTTTGTTAAGTTATCTGGGTTTTAAAAACTTCAGTTTTAAAGCACAAGCAGAATGGATGGCTGAGGAGACAGCTGTACTGAAAATCAAAACACAAACTAAATTTATGCAACAGTGAAGAAGATGTGATGGCATAATCCCAGTGTACTGGACCAAATCATGTGATATGCACTTAAGTGATTTTTTGTTTGTTTCTGAGCAAAGCATGTTAAAACATAATAAGGAATAATTCGTGGTTAGAATTAAGGTTATGTGTATTTTAAGTCATTTATTTCATGCTAAACATAACTTACGTGTTCTTTCATGTTTATGATATTTTTGTCATTACAAGTAATACATTTTCGTGTAAATTGTATGTCTTATTAAGGATATAAGCAATTATTTCATATAACATTGAATATTTTTATGTATTGATACAATTCAGAGAGCAGCCATATTGATTGTTTACAAATGTAAGTCATTAGACTACCTCCAGGATGTGCTGCGATCGATTCAATATAGTTCAATTCAATGTTGCCAACCATTCACCAATTTCTCTGAATCTTTTCTTAAGACGTAAAATGTTAGTAAAATATCAAGTTTTGTTATTTTTTGCATTTTTACTCTAAATTTCTATATAAATTTAAGAAGTACATAACAAAATGTTGTTCTACAAATGAACGTAGAAAGTTCCATTCACTACTAGGAGAGTTTTTCTTAATGACGTCGTAGATAAATCATTTTGCATTTTTCTTATATTACATTGAAACGCGCAATTTAAAATTAATAATTTATATATCAAAATAATGTGCATTTTCCCCGCTATTCATTGTTATATTATTTTTATACCATGACCGTGTGGTTATTGAATTATGTCAAACCTTTTGTCTAAGTCATAGGGATTTTATAATGACAAGTATTATGGCACTCCTTCATTGCACAACTGAATATTATTTATTGGACAATTTTAATATTAGCGCTAAAACTTCTCCAATAACATTTTACATGGTGTAATTTGTTCGGAATATTCTCCAAAATTCTCTACTGCGTAATTTGTTTCTTTAAATATCCTTAGGGCTTGCCCTAAGCGTCACTCATTGTTTAGTCGTCAAAGCAATTAGTTGCTTTCAGTGCACGTGTGTTTTCTTCAACTGTAGAACAAAGAAACTCAAGAGATCATGGACATCTCAACTAGTGTGGGATAAATCTTTTATAGTGTCTCAAATCACAACCTACATAAATCAACAACATTACACATTAACTTTACGCAATGTAGGTTATTTCTCTTCACCCACATCATCATACAACTTTGCATCTGCAAGTTGTGTAATTCACGCTTTGTTCTAACATATAACTCTCTGCGGCGGTAGTGTTACACAATATGACACAAACACTCAAGTGCTAAGTACATTTAGTGCTCAGTGATTTACTTCACCAATCTCAACGCCGCAAAACACATAATGACTATGTGCATACAACGTGCAAACTTAACTTATTAATATCTAATCAATAATGTGTAGGTGTACCTAACCTATCATTCACTGTATTGTGACAATCAGCTACATCAAGTGTTTGGACTGTCCAGAATCTTCACTTCAATGTCCAACGCTTAATTTCTCTCTCAAGTCACATCAAGAATCAAGAATCACATCAAGAATCAACACTTCAAGGTTCAAGAGATTGTGAACAACTAAGTGACTGTGATTTGTTTATATTGTACATAAGCTCATAATTTCTTTAGTGATCTTTTTATATATATAATTTTACATGCAATTTAAAGTGTTCGAGCGTTTAATAGAGTGAATAACAAATAACACGCTCCAGTGTTCAATTGAATAAATTATATTAACTTCACATTTTTGTGATTTTTATTTATATTTGGTTTCGTAATGTAGGGCAAAATTTATTGTTCCCCCTTTTCCTTATACAGTCCTACTAGAGGTCCCCTAACCCTTCATTATATGGTCCTCCGGGCCGGATCTGTCCAGTGCATTATTTGGTCTTCCAGCCGCACGTGTTTTCAGTGCACTAGTTAAATAACCCTGGAGCTTGTTAATTGTTAAGCTTATCTGTGAGTGTAGTGTAATAGTGCAGTGAATGATTTGATTTTGCTCCTGGCAATATCATTTAGCCAGTGTGAGTTAAGGTAAGCAGTGCTTGCATGAGCATGTCCAGTGTTAGTATTTAAGGTTATGTTTGCACTAATCAGCCTACACTTCACATTCACTTAAAACATAAGCTACATTAACATTTTCAACACTACACTAGAGCAATCTCTCTAGCTCAATACATTTCACTTGTGCCATTATAGCCACAAAACGCTAGGCAATTCATATATTACTATTTCACATTGCTCAGTGAAATATTTGCTAGGCCCCATTAATACCAAACGCGGGCGAGCACGGTTTTTCAGTTGCATTTTGTTTATACTGTGTGCATATTTCAAAATGGCAACGGTTGAGTTGGATATTAACACTTTGAAGTCGAGGCGTGCCCCTTTGAAGGCACAAATTACTCGTCAAATAAACAATATCTCACGCTATGTTATCACTAATGAACCATCGTTTCAAGAGCTGCTCGCTCGAAAGGATAAACTACAAGAAACATATAAGAAATTTGAGGAAATTCAAACTCAAATAACTCAATTAGACTGCTCAGACGCCGAATTGGAGTACGCAGAATCAGTAGAAGACGCAGTTCTTAAAGCTGTTTCGTTTGCTAAGAGCCTAATTAAGGCTCATGAAGACAGTTTACTTGAAGCCGCGGCTCATGAAGAAGCGGAAATCAATCTTGCTAAACTTAACCGCATTAGATCTCAATTAGATGATTACGGTCAAATCATTTATGAGTTTGTCATAGAGAATGAACTCGCATATCATGAGTGTGTCATTCTTCGCACCAAATTTGAGAAACTTATTGAACAATATGAGGTTGAAAATTCCCAATTTCAAAGGATTGAAGGCTATCAGCATATTGAAGCAAACAATCGTAAGGCTCTTGCCTATATTAATTCTCTAATTAATAAATACAAGGAGACCTATGAACCTGAGCAATCTGCTAGTGTTCAGCGTCGATCCCTAGAAATTCCACCACCGTTACCAAAATTGCCAGAGATCAGACTCCCACAATTTTCAGGCGATCCAGCAGTCTGGCTTGAATTCCGAGATACTTTTACTTCTCTGATTATTAATAACTCACAAATTTCAGAAATGGATAAATTCCAGTATTTGAAATCTTGTTTAACGCCGGAGGTTATGTCAGTTATAAGAAATATCCCAGTTTCATCAGCTACTTTCGATATAGCATGGCGTACATTGTCTGAAAGGTTCGACAATGATCGTCTTATTGCGAACACACATTTGGAACATTTGTTCGCACCTCCACATCTTGAAAGGAATAATGCAGAGTCCCTGCAGCAATATCTCGACCATTTTGTTAGTACTGTCCATGCGCTTCAGTCACTTAATACTGATGTTAGCTTGACAGATTTAATTATCTCTAAAGTCATTCTGGATAAGCTTCAACCCAACATCATAAAAGATTGGGAATCCTCTCTAAAACATGACAAATTACCTTCGCTAAAGGACCTTTTCGAATTTCTCGAAACTAAGGTGCGTGTCCTTCAAATGACTGATTCAGCCATAAAGTCTCAGTCGAATAATAATTCCCAGAATAATGTGAAGGTTAATGCTACCACCACAACAACAAACAATTCTAGGAATAAATCCAATGATCATTCTCGTTGCATTTGTTGCAAGAAGCTTGAATTCCATAACTTATTTTATTGTGACGCTTTCAGAACAATGAATCTCAAGCAACGAGACCAATTTGTTCGATCTAACAAGATATGTAGAGTTTGCCTCTCTCCAAAGGGTCATTCCTCTCTTTGCAATACTTATAAATGCAAAACTTGTTCTCTAAAGCATAGTACTTTGCTTCATTATCCCAATACCCAAACGGCTAATACTGCTGGTGTTGTATCTTCTCATACCTCACAGCTGAGCTGTTTATTGCCCACAGCTACGGTTCTTATTAATGATTCTAATGGTTATCCAGTGGAAGCAACGGCGTTGCTTGATACTGGTTCCACTTGTACTTTAATTAGCAGTCGGTTGTCGAATCGTCTTCATTTGTCACCTTACTCTCAACGCACTACTCTCACGGGAATTATTTCATCCCAAGTGAGTACGCATAAAGTAGTACCAATTTCAATACATTCGAATACGACTTCATGGTTTTACGATACAGATGCTGTCGTCGTACCAGAAATCATTACTACGAAACTACCTAGTTCTCCAATTGATGTTCAGACCTGGGACATTCCACCCAATCTTGCATTGGCTGATCCTCAGTTTCACATACCAAAATGTGTTGATCTCTTACTTGGAGTGGAAATCTGTTCTCAGATTGTCTGTACAGGGAAAATTACTGCCCCACATCTTCCTGTCATACAAAACTCACATTTAGGATGGTACGTTTCTGGGAAGCTACCTCCAGTTATCTTTAGCAAACAACTTCAATCTCCAAGACGATTCCATTCTCGTCGTAAATCATCGATCAGATTCATCCAGGTCCAGATGGTTTAGTGCGAGTCGTTACAGTTCGAACTTCCACTGGTCTTTACAAACGCCCCATTATTAAACTAGCTCCATTGCCTATTGAAGACGAATAAACTCATTCCAGCCTCAGTTACTTATTCACTAACGTTCAATTAACTCATACATTCAACAGTATTATACACTACCTCATTCCCATATATTATGGGTGATATTTTTGGAGCCTCAGGGTTGCGATTCCAGCAATTCCTCGGCAGTTGTTTTGACCTTTCGCTCTCGATTGACAAGGTTTTTTGAATACCTAATCAGGAGAACGTCTAAATTGGATCTAAATCCGTTCTCGGACAAACCTTTGTGAAAATCTATCACCCCTTTGATTATAATCAACGAAACTTGGTAGGCGATCCCTCAGATCGACCTAACCTTATCACGGCGCCACGAGCGTCATTGAACGTGTCCCTCAGGTCACTAAACCTGTTAGTGTCTTGGGTTTTTAGTCACTCGTGCATACATTCGTATGTTCACCAGTGTCTATTTTCTTCCACTATCTTCCATTTCATTATTTTTCATATTGCTATGTGCATTAGATGAATTGAACGCACAGGCGTTTCAATTCAGCGGGCGAGTTATGTTAAAACATAATAAGGAATAATTCGTGGTTAGAATTAAGGTTATGTGTATTTTAAGTCATTTATTTCATGCTAAACATAACTTACGTGTTCTTTCATGTTTATGATATTTTTGTCATTACAAGTAATACATTTTCGTGTAAATTGTATGTCTTATTAAGGATATAAGCAATTATTTCATATAACATTGAATATTTTTATGTATTGATACAATTCAGAGAGCAGCCATATTGATTGTTTACAAATGTAAGTCATTAGACTACCTCCAGGATGTGCTGCGATCGATTCAATATAGTTCAATTCAATGTTGCCAACCATTCACCAATTTCTCTGAATCTTTTCTTAAGACGTAAAATGTTAGTAAAATATCAAGTTTTGTTATTTTTTGCATTTTTACTCTAAATTTCTATATAAATTTAAGAAGTACATAACAAAATGTTGTTCTACAAATGAACGTAGAAAGTTCCATTCACTACTAGGAGAGTTTTTCTTAATGACGTCGTAGATAAATCATTTTGCATTTTTCTTATATTACATTGAAACGCGCAATTTAAAATTAATAATTTATATATCAAAATAATGTGCATTTTCCCCGCTATTCATTGTTATATTATTTTTATACCATGACCGTGTGGTTATTGAATTATGTCAAACCTTTTGTCTAAGTCATAGGGATTTTATAATGACAAGTATTATGGCACTCCTTCATTGCACAACTGAATATTATTTATTGGACAATTTTAATATTAGCGCTAAAACTTCTCCAATAACATTTTACATGGTGTAATTTGTTCGGAATATTCTCCAAAATTCTCTACTGCGTAATTTGTTTCTTTAAATATCCTTAGGGCTTGCCCTAAGCGTCACTCATTGTTTAGTCGTCAAAGCAATTAGTTGCTTTCAGTGCACGTGTGTTTTCTTCAACTGTAGAACAAAGAAACTCAAGAGATCATGGACATCTCAACTAGTGTGGGATAAATCTTTTATAGTGTCTCAAATCACAACCTACATAAATCAACAACATTACACATTAACTTTACGCAATGTAGGTTATTTCTCTTCACCCACATCATCATACAACTTTGCATCTGCAAGTTGTGTAATTCACGCTTTGTTCTAACATATAACTCTCTGCGGCGGTAGTGTTACACAAAATGACACAAACACTCAAGTGCTAAGTACATTTAGTGCTCAGTGATTTACTTCACCAATCACAACGCCGCAAAACACATAATGACTATGTGCATACAACGTGCAAACTTAACTTATTAATATCTAATCAATAATGTGTAGGTGTACCTAACCTGTCATTCACTGTATTGTGACAATCAGCTACATCAAGTGTTTGGACTGTCCAGAATCTTCACTTCAATGTCCAACGCTTAATTTCTCTCTTAAGTCACATCAAGAATCAAGAATCACATCAAGAATCAACACTTCAAGGTTCAAGAGATTGTGAACAACTAAGTGACTGTGATTTGTTTATATTGTACATAAGCTCATAATTTCTTTAGTGATCTTTTTATATATATAATTTTACATGCAATTTAAAGTGTTCGAGCGTTTAATAGAGTGAATAACAAATAACACGCTCCAGTGTTCAATTGAATAAATTATATTAACTTCACATTTTTGTGATTTTTATTTATATTTGGTTTCGTAATGTAGGGCAAAATTTATTGTTCCCCCTTTTCCTTATACAGTCCTACTAGAGGTCCCCTAACCCTTCAAAGCATGATGACCAACTGTCCTTCTTGCACATTGCTGCTGCATTGTACCCACCTCTGCATCATTAAGGTAAGTAACGGCAGGTAGATTCTACTTTAGTGGCAATTAGGTTAAGTTAGTTTAGGTTATGAACAGTGATACTAGTTTAGTATGGTATACTGAATTCTCGAGTTTCGAAAATGTGCCATATATCGCCCATGAGGTTTGTCATGTTGGTCAACCTATTTATCCAAAATTCTAGCTGCTCTGGTGATGTCACAGCTCTAACGTCCAATCACAAAATTCTTTACCATTTCAGGAAGAGATTTTGCTACTTTTTGGGAGATCTTGGTATAAAAGAAAATGTATAATTTAGGGCAGGTGGGTTGGATTAAATCATTTGCCAAAACAATATCTCCTCCCCACAGGACTATGTATAACAAAATATGTGTGATATTAAGTTAGGTGTTTTATGAAGATAATCTTGGTTTTAAAAAATGGGTCCCGTATAATGGGATTTTACCGATGGAATGAACAGAGTAGAATGCATATTTTGCTGATTTCTACAGCAAATATACAAATTTAGTGGATTTGAGGATTTGTCCCTAGATATTACTTTCATTTCTATATGACTTTCTGCTATGTTTTTTGCCATCTTTAAATCTATTAAGCAGTCAGTGCCCAGCCAGGCCCGACGAGAGGGAGGGGCAGCCGGGGCTGCAGCCCCGGGGCCCGGGCCTAAAAGGGGGCCCGGCCGACCTGGTTTTATTTTTTACTTTCTAAATTTACTCTAAAATAAAATTGGTTATAAGTCAATAAACAGCTTAAGTTATGTATTATGTATTTATTTTATCTGCATTGTCCTGTCATATAACGGTGACACGGAATTAATCAGTTAATCTGAAATGGATTATTCTTGAAGGAAAATTGCTATTTTTGAAAAGTAGAAGCAGAAAGCTTTTTGATAATTTTCAAAAGTTTAAACTGCTTCATACAGATAAAATTGTTCCTAATTAGAACATTTTAATGCATTTTTCCATTTCGTGTCCGGTATCAGTTAACCGATTTGGCCCAAAATCAATGTTTCGTCCCATGGGCGTTATAGCCTAAATGGTATACCAAGTTTTATACGACAAAGCGTATTTGAGTTATCGCGCTTACAGACACACGGACAGACAGACAGAAAGACGGACAGTTCCTGTCTACCAGACAATCTCATAAAATACCGGTACCATTCTGGCACTTAATAATTATATAATATAATTACATAATATTTTTGTTGCATACATTATAAAGGACGAGTTGGGTAGTGAATTTAATATTTGACGGGGCCCGGGAAAATTTGTCCCTGGGGCTCTTGCTCTCTTTCCACGGCCCTGTGCCCAGCACAGGTATTATCAGAGTGAATCCATCTTGTTATGATATCTGCTGGATCTACTTACCAATACGTTATTGCTCCGATGATCATGGCCACTCTTGGACCAGTGACACTGATGATAGATGGGGCAAGCCAATTGCAAAGAGCAAATACTGCATATATAACAGCCAAACTTGTGTAGCCATCTCCAGTAAAACTGTGATCATCTTCATTAATGCTGTCAAGTATAGTTTTCTGCAAAACAAAATAAACAATGCAGAGCTGTTGAATGGTTTATAAAATACGAAAAGAAATACAAAACTAGTAGGAAACAGTTCTACTGCTTCAATCACATAGTCAACATAATAACTATTTATGTATCAAGTTTGGTTTAGCAGACAAATCTAGTATTTAAACTAGCTTATCTCTGATAAGGATTCAGTTCATAAAACAGTCTCATTGTGGGTTTAGGAAGCGAGTCTCCAATGAGCGAAGCGAATCTATATTATAAAGTCACATGGCTGACTGACTGACTAATTCACTCATTGACATTAATGTTTCCTCACTTCCAGACGAGCTAGAAACTTTGCACACTTAGGGCCTGTATTACCACCTGCCGACAATTCCTCCCGATACGTGACTTCCAGATAGCTTAACTAGAAGATATCTTGTAATACCACTGCAGAACTCCTATCAGGAAGAACGCAGTAAAATTTTGTAAAATGGTCCTTAGCTGATTGAGCAAAGAGGTGTGTTTGTTGTAGTTCGGTAGGCGTCCACTAGGTGTGGCAGCTCGGATTTGTATTTCTACAATTAAATTACACAAAAAACATATCGTTTTAAGTGCATTAATCGATTTGTGCAGTTCTATCTCATTCATAAGTGAGCATAAAATGACATTTTTGTGTAAATTAAATCTTCCAGCATCAGTTCTAAAATTCAGGTGGCCAGGAAGCTTCGGCATGCTGCCATCTTGCTTCAACCAAGCTTCCCTAACTAGGAGTTGAAGTTTGTTAGCCACTCCATCCTCCTGCTAGCTTATCTGGAAGTTGTTTTGCCAGACAGATTTTGTCATGAGATCACAATACGCAATTCTTGGCCAACTTCCAGATAGGTTCTCTATCTGGCAGATAAATATGGTATCAGATAGTTGTTGTACAGGCCCTTAGTCTGTAACTAACGTGAAAAATCCAAAAAGTTCAAATTTTTATTTTCTACCCCCAAAAAAACCCTCAAAAATTGAATTCACTGCAGACCTTCTTTTGGTGGGTTATATAGTAATTAAATTGTAAGCTCATACCATAAAACCGATTAAACTTCCAGTACCAGATTTTGAGAGTTCTACAAGTGTGGTTCTATGACTTTTTGTGGTATCTCCATCATTTATGCCTTAGACAGAGTTACATTTTTCAATTTTTAAGTAAATTCCGTACAGATAATTTGGCAGGAATATTAACACATCCTTTTGCCACAAGCATGCCAAATCTTTGTGATTATTTCTGCCTTATAAGTGTAGAAAAATCATCAATACCCACCTATTGACATTAATATTTACCCACTTTCAGATGATTTCATTATAAGAGCTTCCACTTCTACTGATGACAACATTTGTAGCCAGGGGCGGATCCAGAGAGACATTTTGGGGGGGAACCAAAGTAGAGAGGGAAGTTTTTACTCATAAAAATTAATTATTAACAGTATACAGTTGAAATCAAAATGAACACTTCGGCATTTTGTTACAAAGGTATTTCAAAATAATGAATGTCGTTGCTTTAATTTAAGTATTTGAGTTATGTTGTCTTTACAAAATTTATTAGAAGGCTGACCATTTGAATAATCTGTGCTTAATGTTACAAATTTTGGGGGAGGAAATTTCCCCCATTTCCTCCCCCGTGGATCCGCCCCTGTTTGTAGCACTACAAATAGGAACACCGTTTTCAGGGTAAACACTTTACAACAGAAAGGTAAAAAGGATTTTCTGCCACAATTTACCACTTATTATGAATGCAACTGTAACCATATGAGGGAAAGAGTCAGCACAAGTGTATGCAGTAATTTTATGACTCTGACCTTTATGTCAATCTTTGTAGACCTATACGAGAATATTATTAATTGTTCTTCTGTATTAATTTATGTTACAACATGTAATTTCGTGAGGTGTAGGAAAAGATGGAAAGCACCGGGAGCATGGTCCAGGCTTTAGGGTGAATGTTTAAACACCTCCCAGCTGAACTTCAGCAGATGAAATAACAAAGAATGACAAAGAGGCGAAGGTGGTTGTCACACGGTGGCACACTTCTATGACACAGATATTCAAAAGTTGGTGCCACGCTAAGACAAATGTTTCAATTCCGGTGGAGAATATGTTGAAAATTAGCTGAACATTGGCTGTGTCTGTTGCAATAAATATTTCCTTGAAATTGTGTTTTGTATCTGTAAACAGCGCCAGGGAAACTTAATTTATAGATGTGCCTCATACATTTCAATTATAATATTACGACTGGAAAAATGAAATTTATAAATTCTAAGGCTTGCTATATTTCTGATCTTCATTAGAACACAAACTTCATACCTTCCTTTGTCCCACTGTTACTGAGGCCAAGATAGTTTCAAAGATCAGACTCAATAATGCATTCTTTCCACAAACTACCCGCTCTATTTCTTGGAAAAATATATTTGTTCTGTCAAGTCTAAGAAAAATGAGCATCTCAACCAGAGTTTTTTCTTATACAACTTACTTTATAGATGTGCCTCATACTTTTCAATTATAATATTACGACTGGAAAAATGAAATTTATAAATTCCACTTAACAATGGCAGGGGTAATGTGACTCGGGGACCATAGTTTTTCGCACAGCTGTAGACCAAACTCTAATGCTGCTTTAAAATAGAAAAATAGAAAAATTAAAATCTTTGATCCAAGCGGCTCAGCTTAGTAAACATATAATCCCTTTAATAATTTATAATATTCCATGCCCAGTCCATCCACTATTAGGGTAATTCAGGGAGACATGATGCATATTTTGCGTTTGTTATTACTACATCCTTCTAAATTCTTCAATTTAGCTGAAAACTTAGAGGCTGAAAATTCATTATGTCTACTTCACTAAATTTAAAGCACAACAGCTAAAAAATACAAATCAAGTGTGTTACAGAGTAACAAAAAAAATTGCCTCTGCGGCGTCTCTCCTGGACATACCAGTAGAGATGCCGTTCCTAGTCAGGGAGATTTGCCGCAGATCATAATTCATACAAAAAGTTAATTCACTGCAAGAATTTAATACCTTCCCATATTACTACTGTAATTGAAAAAAATTAAGATTAAAAAATACGCTATAGCAACGTTTCTCACCCTTTTTGAACCCGAGGACCTCTAAAAAGACTAAAAACATTTACGGACCGCTAATTTTACATCCCATTTTTAAAAGAAGGCCTATATTCTTAATATTTGGGGTATTATTTATAGGTCATTATAACGAAATATGTGAAAAAATTTTACTTCTTTACTTTCCACTTGCTTTATGATATTTTTTAATTATGTCTGCGGACCCCTCTGCGCCATCTTTACCAGTGGTCCGCGGACCACAGGTTGAGAAACGCTGGGCAATAGGAACTTCCAAAACAATTCAGCTTGCGTTCATGTTTGTAGTTACGGCCGCTATTTTTTTCTTTCATTTTTTTTCATTTTCTTTCCTTAAAAGTTTTCGGTCACAGTCAATGCACTTATCCTCAAACATCATGCAGGATTCATGAAACCACTTTTTACACACAACGAACTGAATACATTCTTAGTCATTAGGAAGTAGTTCTCCCAACACTCCCATCAATGATTAGAGTCAGAACTGTCAGGCGTAGCAGTGGTTTTCATTTTCACGATTGTACAACCTACAGAACTAGACTGTTCCTTCCTCATTGTGTACCCTTTTTCTGCATTTTTAGTTTTTCTACATGTGCAGCATCAGTTAGAAGTCCTGATGGTATGAAACATTAAAATAAAATCATATTCTAAGTAAATATTCTGAAACCATTAAATATACCTAGGTAATTATGTTAAATTAAAGAATTAAATACTATAGTTCATTACGATTATTAAATAGAATTTTCTTAGTGACATTTTCCGTTCAAATTAGCTGAATACAGAAATTTTGCTTGTGGGGTCTCCACCTTGGTCATATTCGTAATTTAATGTCATATTTCAGCTATAAATTCAGAGCACAATGGTGCAGTATGTGCACTAAATTGTCGACTTAATTTTTTTTCGGAAAAAAGAGTCACGAATATTTTCGTTTTACTTTAACTGAAATGTGAAGGGACAATAACAAGTAATAGCACAATTACCTTATCCTCCAACTTCCAATAAACATGTTTTTAAAAGATTTTCAGTTCACAGTTACAGTGGTATCTGGAAACATTAACAGATTAGAAATTCATTACAAATAAACCTGTAAATCACCTGTAAAATTTTTAAAAAGTGATTATCTAATGGAATTAATGTGATGTAATAATTTAGTGTCATAAAAGTTTTAAACTAGAACATTTACTTTTAGATAATACATTCTTTTATGAAGGGATTTTTAGGATTTTTGGGTCATATTTTGTCATTTTTAAAGTCATATTTAGTAATTTTTAAGGTCATATTTACAGTTGTATTTTCCACTTTTTTAGGTCATAAACATCCAAATCAGTTAGAGTGGTATTTGCAAAATATAAGTAACAGTTAACTAATTTGTGCAAGAATTTAAGTCAACATGCTTTAGCCTGATTGCTTTGGACTGCAGCCAGAAAGTTTATAATGACAATGAATAACTAATGACTAATGAAATCACATGTTGCAGGTGGCGCTTATTAGTGCCAAGGTTATTAAGGAGAAACAAACTAACAATCTATCCTCAAATTTTGTATATCGATAGGTCTTCATTATAGATGGACACATGCAAAAAATTAGCTGCTCATACAGACTTTTAGTGCGTGAAAATTATTTGAAAATCTTGCAAATTTGAAATATTGAGTAGCCTCAGTTGTTCGGCAGGAGAGGGTAGCGACTCGAGCCTTCTCTACCCAGCGCGCTAAGCATAGGCTGTCACATTCACAGCCTCTTCCCATGCAGGCCTATGTGTAGTTTGCCTTATCTCTCCCTTTTCGTCTCATTAAGGAAGCGAATAACATTATAATAATTAGGGCTCGGACTTTTAGGTGCTTCTAAAAACGAAATATTTATTTTTCATGTGTTTAAAAAGTCGAAAATATGTTAAAAAATATGAAAATATTTTTATTAACTTATTTAACCAATATTTACAGAAGTAGCCCTATTCATCTAGTCATTCTAGTCAGCAAGTGTAGAACTGTTGCAGTGAACGACAAAAGTAGATCTTAAGTTGTGCATCTTAAAGCTGTGACGGTTTTCACGGAACAGAGACTTGTATCTTGAAAATGTACGTTCAACATCTTGCATATTTGTATCACTGACACTCAGATATTCCATCTGCTCCAAGTTCTCACCCATTAAAATTTCTGAAATCTTGCGCAACACTTCTAACCCTTCATTCTTATTTAGGCATGACAGGAATTTTTCTTTAATTTTGTTTGATTTTGAACCACTGATTTTGTTAAGTTTGTTTTCAATGTGTTTGATTTCTTTTTATTGATTCTGTCAACAATTGTTTTGTTGTTTCCAACTTAGTAATGCAGTGTGAGAGGAAACAGAAATTTGCACTAATGAAGGCCAAATCCGCCCTGATTTATTCTCTGACTGAACATAACAACGCAACACATTGAAAATATGGCGCAATTTTACAAAAACTGTCAAAATATTCATTTCTAAACATGATATGTGGTAAAATATGTAAAAATATTTAAGTTACCAAAAATATTTATTCAAATAAGAAATATCGAAAATATTTTTTTTTATGTGATATGCAACTCAGTATTTTGAATCCAAAGGTCCCAACCGAAACTTTGACAAAGTCCAGAAATCATAAGTAATAGCAAAAAAAAATATGCATTTACCTAAAAGTCCTAGCCCTAATGATAATAATGAATAATTCCTCTCATACAGCTGTTTGTATTGCAGTGGGTCTCCTGAAGTAATTAGTATCTGTTTAAGTGTTTAGGATTAGTAAAGTGAATCTCTTGTGCAGTTTAAATTGGTTAAATTATATTTCATTTTACTTTGGCCATTAATGACGATCACAATAAGTATTACGTTAGTCTGAGTTCTTAACACCTAAAGAGTTTTGTATAGACAATAAATGTCAACATTAACTGATAACAGGTTGATTGAATTGTCAAAGTTGTGGTTCTCTGTGTAAGGCAAAACATCTTTGTTTTAATTACGCAAATTGAGTGGTCACACATCTAGCCTATAACACCCACACACTCTAACATTCATAAACAACCCTTCAATGTCTGACAGATTATATACTTTAAAAATGTGGGAATGATAAGTAGTGATTATCTAAAAATGGTCTATTACATTCAACGAGTAAAGACGTTCTGTAAGCTCCTTCCCATGGGCATACGGTGAAATTCTGTTTGGAGGGGGTTTAATGTAATGTTGACTCAGCTCCATGTCCTTGCGCACAATGTAACTTAATACACTATTATTAGTAACTAAACAGTTGTATTGTGAACATTAGTACACTATAAATAATATGATGTTATTTATGCTTCACAGTATTTCAAACTGTTTTCTTCAGGTATCTGTTCATTTCTTGTATTAAATAGTTTATAAATAAAGCCTTTCTTTTGAGAAATTTCATAGTAGGCTACCATAGGATTTCTTTATGCGGAGCACTATGAATCATTGAACCTATATTCTGTTGTTTCTGTATCAGCAAGTTGATTGCAGACGTAGTAATTTTGTTTAACTACTCATTCTGGTTTCTGGAGCTAAGTCCATTCCAAAAAAATTTGATTTTACTTATTGAAAGCTGATATTCACTGGAGTCCTGAGATCCAACCGATCACACCACATAAATATCTAGGTAATCAAATAATTTATGAAAAATTCCGTAGGAAATGTATTATTTAATAACAATAAAGCTTTACTATACAGTAGAGGTTATTTCCGAACATTTGCTCATTGAGATTAAATATGTGCATTATTATTATTAAATAAATTACGAGAGTATAGTAGACTATCATTAATGAGAAATTGAAATTTACAATAGTTTTTTAACACGTCTGTATTATGTAAGAAAATATAATAAAATAACCAAACCAATGTTTTTTTTTTTTTTTTTTTTTTTAAATTACTGAACATTAGGTTATATTCCTAAAAATCGCAGATTTTTCGGAATGGGTTTTAACCCCCTCAAACCTTCCCAAACCTTGAAAATGATCTCAAGATTGACATCATCGCCATTCCACCAGGCTCAACCAATGGATATGTAATCGATCCTACAGACAGGTTTGAAACAAGTAGCACCCAACCTGCAGAAGTTCATGCTGAAAAATGTCGTATCTACGAACCCACCATCGCATACTACAAAGGAAAATACTCCCTTTCTTCTATTACCATCTTTGGCCTGTTGGTGGGTGCATTCTTTGTAGATTTCTGCAGATTCTTCCGTCTGAAAGCATTTTAATAAAAGAAGTGTCTCTGACAGCCCTGAAAGGTTCCCTCTCTATACTCAGGAATCACTTATATTCCTAAATTGTATATATTTGTCTTCAATTTTTTTTTTTTTCTTGTTTCATAAGTTTTCTTGATATATGTGAGTTTTTCTTAATGTTTATTGTAAATGCTTGTAAACACTTCTTTGTGGTGCAAATCATTTTCTTTTATATTACGCTTTGTCTTAGGGCAACCCTTAACTGAGGGAAGCTGAATGTAAATAAACATTAATATATATATATATATAACGTAATTAATGTATTAATGATAAATTGTTTTGATTTGTGAAGTTTCCTATTCTGGTCAAATAGCTGAACATCTTTAGGGAGCATTCACACCGAAGTAGCATGCCACTTGGGACGTGCTACCTGGATCCACGCTGCACACTACTCATTTAAAATGCCAAATAAACAAGTTGAGGTCTTCACACCAAAGTAACGTGTCAATAATGAATCTCGCAGAGTGCGACATTCATTTCATTAGATAGATCTGGACTTATTTCATGCGACGCTACTTGGGATAACGCATGCGTACAGTTGCCTTTTAAACTGTTTTCTAATTGTTAAGAAAATTCAACACATATTCGCTTGTGTAGCGGTAGATTATGGCAAAGATGTCATGAAAACTGCTAGAAAGAAACCTATTAACATACAATTTGCACACGCGTAGACTATACGATATGGCAATCGAAACTAGTAGGAAAAAAAATGCATGGAACAGAAGTGAAACTTATATAATTTTTTTTTTCAATTTTGGATTATTGGAATTTTTTTCAATTTTGGCTTGATAAACTTTTTTAATATTGGGTTTTTGGAGTTTTTTAATTTTGGATTTTGGATTTTTAACTTTTTATCTTTTAATTCTTTATTTTGGAATTTTGGATTTTTAAATTTTTTATCTTTTAATTTTTTATTTTGGAATGTTGGATCTTTTAACTTTGGATTTTTATATTTTGGATCTTTAATTTTTTAATGTTTATATTATTTAATTTTGGATTTTTTGAATTTTGGAGTTTTAGATTTTTTTAATATTGGACTTTCGATTTTTATTTTTTAATTTTGGATTTTTATTTTTTTATTTTGTATTTTATGATTTTTTTAATTTCGATCCTTCAATTTTATTAATTTTGGAATTTAGGATTTTTTATTTTTTATTTTTTTAAGTTTTCGATCTTTGAATTTTTTAATTTTTTGGATTTTTTAATTCAGGATTTATTATTTTTAAATTTGGATTTTCGATTTTTAATTTTTAATTTTAAGATTCTTTAATTTTGGATTTTGGATTTTTTAATTTTGGTATTTTATTTTTTAATTATGGATTTTTTAAAATTTTGGATCTTTGATTTTTTAATTTTTGGGTTTTTTTAATTTTGGATTTTTAGATTTTTAAAATTGATGATTTTCTAAATTTTCTATTTTTTAATTTTTGGATTTCTTATTTTTTTATTTCAGGATTTTTTTTTTTAAATAATGGTGGTGAAGGGCTCACCACGCCACTAGCTCGAAGCAATAATAGCACCCCACTCAATGCGTGATACCTTTCCCCGCGCGCTCCCGTAAATTCTTTTTAATTTTTGAAATTTTTAATTTTGGATTTTTGAATTTTGTTTTCACCACGCCACTAACTCGAAGCAGTTATAGCCCCCACTCAATGCCTGATAGCATTCCTCTGCGCGCTCCCGTATTTTTTTTATTTTGGAATTTTAATTTCAGGTTTTTTAATTATTTTATTTTGGATTTTTATATTTTTTAAAATTTAGGATAAGCCTAATCAATGAGTTGATTGTTTTCTGTGCAGTCCGTTCCGTCACAGCCCCACTAATTCCGTGACGATTTTGAGCGTAACAATTTCGTGACGATTTTGTCCGTAACAAAAGTTTAGGTTAGCTCTCGATTTACTGCAAGCGCGGCTAAAGAAGTTTCACTTCAAAAAGCCTGGATTAAAATTGCTGAAACTATATCCTCATTAGGTAAATTACATTATTTTAAATGGGTTTCTCAATTGTTTAAGTGAAAATGTATAATCTACGTTAAACTGCAGATCGCATTCGCTACTTCGGTACGAATGCAAAACTGTGAACCATGCAACTCGATGTGCAGCCTGCATCCAAGTAATGCGATTCTCATACTTCGGTGTGAATGCTCACTAGCTTTTCAGCTATTGACATACATATGCGTCAACGCAATAAATTGCATGTACAGACCTAAAAATAAACATAATACATTAACGTTTTATCATAAAATATGAAGATTTTATTCACGTATTAAAATTTTCATCCATCAAAACCAGCTCCTACAATAAATTTTTAAAAATTGATTTCAAACTTATAACCCACGAGTGACTTAAGTTATTGAATGCTTATATTAAAATGTAAATTCAGCTCCGAAAGAATTAGAGATATTTGAAAGAACTGTAGAAACCGCGCAAAACTACGGAAATCCGGAGAAAATGAGTTTGTTTTAAGTTTTCTTTGTTCTTTGCTCCTAATATGCCCAGGGAATTTCTGAATCACATATTTTTTGTTAGTATTGCCATCTAGTTTAATTCTTTAGTTGTTTGTCCCTTATCAATTACAGCATTTACCCGGAAATCCCGGAAAACTACGGAAATCCGGAAAAAAATTAGTTTGTTTTAATTTTTCCTTGTTCTTTACTCGTAATATGCCCAGGGAATTTCTGACTCACATATTTTACTTGGTATTGCCATCTAGTTTAAGGTTTCAAATGTTTGCCTCTTACCAATTACAACATATCCCCGGAAAACCACGTATATATGGAGAAAATGACAATGTTTTATTTTTTAAACTTTGTTCTTTGCTTCTAATATTCAAAGGGAATTTCTGACTCACATGTTTTTTTTGTTGGTATTGCCATCCAGATTAAGGTTTCAGTTGTTTGCCCCTTATCAATTACAGCAAATCCCCAGAAAACTCCGAAAACCACGGAAATCCGGAGAAAATTACTTTGTTTTAATTTTTTTTAATCTTAGTTCTTTGCTCCTAGTATTCAAAGTAGTCCAGTCAATGAATGCCGAAAAAGGGGTTGTAGAGGACATGGAGAGGGGGAGAATTTTTTTCTTCGGGAATGTGTTGGGGGTAATTAGGAGGTAAACATACTAAAAGTCCCCACCCCTACCCCTTACGCTTCATGGCGGTAGGGGGTGGAAAAGTCCACTTCTTTTTTGTTTTTTGCTTATAATTTGAAAATGGTGCGTCGTAGGGAAAATATTTTCATATAACAAATTAAAACTGACATATTTCTCTACAAGTTGGTTCATATACGCTTTTGTCGTATCTATAACTGTTTTCGAGATATAGGCTGCTGGATATCACTAATTTTCCAAAAACTAATTTTTACCTCACGATTTTCGTTAAATTTGTCTTTCTAACTCATCAGCCTTACGTTTTACAGCAAAGTTGTAAGGACAATAGTTGTAGAGCATTAAATTTTCTTTAAATATGTACAGTATATAGATAATTAATTTATCTTCAACGAAACAATAGTTACAACAATTTGAAATTGTCGGGTAAAGTTTGTGATTTCTCAAGAAAATTGTACATTTATTTCCCAATTAAAGAACTATAACGATATATGTATGTATATACTTATATATACATATACATACTATATATATATATTAGGAATCCACATTTAAGAATCCCAGTCATCTTCCATCACTTTTTTCATATAAGATTCAGCGTCTGCAGGGGATGTGTGGAGGGCTCCATTTCTACCTCTTCGTCGTCTTCTTTCATTACAGATATCTTGTTCAAACGGCTCTCCTGGCAGTTTTAGCATAAAGGGGAACAATTCAACGAAACTTTCTTGCAGTCACATTTAATAGGCCAGTCAGTAGAGGTATTATATGATGCAAAAGGTGGGGTAGAAGCTTTTATTTTCTAACTTGTATATATGGATACAAGCATGTAAAAAAAAATGCTAAGACCGGCGACCTCGGGAAAACTTTTCTCGGCAAAAAAACCTCGAGATTTTAGGACATTTTGTGGTTTTCTGCCTCTAACACCTAAACGGTGCATCCTAGTGAAAAAGTTACGATATAACTAATTTAAGATAATTAAATTCTGCGTCGAATGAATACTACAACATAATAATTCGGTCAAGTAGTATGGTCGAAAACTACGGTCAAAGAATGACGATTTTTTCCAACTTTGCCAAAAACCGAGATATGGTACTATATATGAGTCTGCAGCTTGGAAATGAGTACTCTGAGAGAAAAACTCATGAAATAAAAGTTGTAGAGCATCAAATTCTGCGTCTAGGAGTAGGCCTACCAACATTTTTAGTTTCGGTCAAGTACACATACACATACAACATACACCCCTGTTTCGATTCTCTACTGACTGGCTGCTACAATCCTTCGTGCACTTACAAAAAATATTGCTTGAAATATGGAAACATCAACTCACCAAACAGCACTAAGGCCGAACTGGGAAGATGCTACATAATGAGAAAGTCCGTAGATATCTATTTCAACATGGGCAACGAAAAAAACAGTGAGTGAAGAACTATTCCTCCCCAGTCCGCATAATAAAGACAGAGTGATCAACCTACTGAGGTCTAACCTCGAGGAAGAGGCCATTGCAACGCATCAAGCATTAGATGATGCTGACATGCTGATTTTAAGTACAGCTATTGAACAACCGACGATAGAAACATCTAATGTGGCTGTCATTGGAGAAGATGTCGATCTTGCATTGATATTTACCGCAAATACTCCACCTAATCACAAAATTTACTCATCAGACCGGGGAGCGGGAGTGAAACAAATTCTGTTCCTGCATACTTTTATGGATGCGATTTAACTTCAGCACCATTCCGAAAGAGTAAACTTGGTTTTGTCAAACTTTACCAAAAACACCCAGATATTCACAGAGCAGCCGAAGTATTTTATAACCCCTCCTCACAAGTTGATGTTGAGGAAGCTGGATGAACACGCATGTTAAGAAGGTACGGCGCCCCAGCAAAGGAGAGCTCCCTTAACACCTACCGTTACCATTCGTTTCTAAAATCTATGACCAACGTAAAACCTGATCTCTCGTCACTTCCACCAAGCAAGGGGGCAACAAAAGAACATCCCTTTCGGACGTACCACAAGGTGCATCTCTGGTTAGGAAGCCAGTTACCTCCAGGGTCGTGGGGTAACACAAGTAAAATCATCTCGCTCCAGTGCTGACCAAAGACCCTGCAGCACCACAAGGCATTTTAAGCAATAGGCATATTTCTTGTAGCCTAAGTGCACGAAGGATTGCAGCAGCTTTAAATGTGACTGCAAGAAAGTATCTTTGAACCGTTCCGTTTTATGCCAAAACTGCCAGGGGAACTGTTTGAACAAGATACCTGCAATGAATGTAGACGAAGATGGGGAAGAAATGGAGCCCCTCAACATGCAGACTCTGAATCCGGTATAAAAAAGTGATGGAAGATGACGGGGATTCTTAAATGTGGATTCCTAATATATATATATATATATATATATATATATATATATATATATATAGTATGTATATGTGTATATAAGTATATACAGTACATAGATATATCGTTATAGTTCTTTAATTGGGAAATAAATGTACAATTTTCTTGAGAAATCACAAACTTTACCCGACAATTTCAAATTGTTGTAACTATTGTTTCGTTGAAGATAAATTAAATATCTATATACTGTACATATTTAAAGAAAATTTAATGCTCTACAACTCTTTTCCTTACAACTTTGCTGTAAAACGTAAGGCTGATGAGTTAGAAAGACAAATTTAACGAAAAACGTGAGGTAAAAATTAGTTTTTGGAAAATTAGTGATATCCAGCAGCCTATATCTCGAAAACAGTTATAGATACGACAAAAGTGTATATGAACCAACTTGTAGAGAAATATGTCAGTTTTAATTTGTTATATGCAAATAATATTTTCCCTACGACGCACCATTTTCAAATTATAAGCAAAAAAAGTGGACTTTTCCACCCCCTACCGCCATGAAGCGTAAGGGGTAGGGGCGGGGACTTTTAGTATGTCTACCTCCTAACCACACCCAACACATCCCCGAAGAAAAAAATTCTCCCCCTCTCCATGTCCTCTATAACCCATTCGTTGACTGGATTTGGTATTCACAGGGAATTGGTATTCAAATTCCCTGGGAATATTAGGATCAAGGACCAAGATTTAAAATAAAAAAAAAATAAAAAAATGATCTCATTTTCTGCGGATTTGCGGAGTTTTCCGGGGATATGCTGTTATTGATAAGGGGTAAACAACTGAAACCTTAATCTAGATGGCAATACCAATACAAAAACATATGAGTCACCAATTCTCTTTGAATACTAGGAGCAAAGAACTAAAATTACAAAAAATTAAAACAAAGTCATTTTCTCCGTACATACGTGGTTTTCCGGGTATATGACGTAATTGGTAAGGGGCAAACAACTAAAATCTTAATCTAGATGGCAATACCAACACAAAAACATGTGATTCACCAATTCCCTTTGAATACTAGGAGCAAAGAAAAATAAAAAAAAATTAAAACAAAGTAATTTTCTCCGGACTTCCGTGGTTTTCGGAGTTTTCTGGGGATTTGCTGTAATTGATAAGGAGCAAACAACTGAAACCTTAATCTAGATGGTAATGCCAACAAAAACTCATATGAGTCAGAAATTCCCTTTGGATATTAGGAGCAAAGAACAAAGATTTAAAAAATAAAACATAGTCATTTTCTCCGTATATACATGGTTTTCCGGGGATTCGTTGCAATTTGTAAGGAGCAAACAACTGAAGCCTTAAACTAGATGTCAATACCAACAAAAATGTGTGAGTCAGAAATTCCCTGAGAATATTAGGAGCAAAGAACAATGAAAAATTAAAACAAATTAATTTCTCCGGATTTCCTTGGTTTTCCGGGTAAATGCTGTAATTGACAAGGGGCAAACAACAAAAAACTTAAACTAGATGGCAATACTAAGAACAAAATATGTGTCGGGGGGGGGGGGGGTTTCATATTGGTGGCCCATGGTCTATATATTAGTAGTATTACAGCCAATCTAGAATCAGGGTTGTCAAACAGACCAGGCAGATCGCCAGATCCTGTTTTGCAGACCGTCCGAACTTACGACTCGAGTCGGTCTCCTTAGCCGAGGTAGCTAAGGTCTTGGAACCAAGGCTAGGGAGGCTACGGGTTTGAGTGCCGCCTCGGGCATGAGTGTTTGTGTATGGTAGAAAAAGGACAACAAGGTAAACTATAAACAGAATAACAGGGGAAAAAATAGGAAATACATAATACAGTGCAATGCCGCTTACTGTGATCACTTTGGGAAGGAGTTAATCTGATAAAATTTACCGACTGATAACAGTAGCCGAAAGAATTACTTGAAAGTTATTCATTCATACAGGCTATAAGATGATGCATACAAAAACAGAATTAAAGATATTTATTTAAAATAATACGTTATTGTGAACCACTGAAGAACTTATAATAGACTACAGTAATGTATTGCAACTATTTCTTCAAGCAGTAACAAAGATTCTAATTGTTATTGTTTTCCTTTAGGAGTCCATTAACTATAATAATACTCCATACTCAGCTAAGAGTTACGAGTGTTTTTGAACTCTACTGATCTGTGGTGAACATCGCGTAGCAAAACATCTAGCCTAACGCCTGTCTGTTCAAGTCTCTATTTTACACTAGGCATCACTGCATGTCAACACTGTTATCTTCACAGATTGAGAGCTACAGCTTAACTGAGGGGTGAAACATGTTTTATTGCTTAAAAAGCAAAGTTAGGTAATGCCACCCCCACGAACTGGTCATCATGTGAGCTGGGGACAGTACCGCTACTTCCAATACAACACAATACAGTTCAGTTAGAAACGAAACCCTCAAAAACGAAATTTTGAATGACGTACAGTACTTGGAAATAAAGTCGTAAAAAGGAAAATGTGGTAACATAAACGGAATCTTTGATCACAATAAACATATTTTTTTTAATCTGTCAGTATTAATTCGTACGGGACTTCATAAAAGTGATAACATTACCCGATTGATAACATTATCCGCGATTACATTAAGCGGCGTTCACTGTATATAAAGAGATGAAACGAGTGCAACCCATAGAACACATGACTGTGTTAGATAGGGTGCCGATTGTTCCCGGGTAAAACAGGTCGAGTAAGGAATGTTCCTTGTTTCTTACTTCAGAGTAAAGAGTTGATTTTCGAACTTATTAACTCTGCTCTTGAATCTTGACGTCAAGCTTAAAGCAGAGAAATCATCTGGAACCAAGCGAAATAATTAGATAGTCTACTCTTCGTGTAATAACATTATTCCACCTTCAGGGGCGTATTCAAAGGGGGCTACATCCCCCCACCACCACGAAACGTTAAGGTCACTTTAATTTCTCAGATAGTAGATAGTTTAATTGTAGCCTGTCTTGACTCATATAAGATTAAGTATAGGCTATAAGTAAAATAGAGAAGCCAATACTACTTTGCTATAGTATATCCCAAGTAAGTTTGATCCTGTTCAAAACAAAGGGGAAGAGAACTCACAGAGAGTTCGCGGAAAATTCGCATCATGTGACAAAACGTGATTGGTTAATGTCGTTAGAATGCGCCTTTACCAGGGTGTGGCTTGCTAGTGGAGAAGTAGGGCCCTTTCACACGAGTCAACAAGTTGATTACACAAGTTGAACGGGCGGGTGTCAGGAAGTGTAACGATATAGCAAATATATGGGAATCGCTCGAACCCTTTCACACGCAGTAAACTCGAGCGCCCAAGCTCATTCTCAGCCGGCACGCGAGCCGCTAACGTTCTCATCCTAACTAGTTGACTCAACTAAAAGGACATCACAAAGCATTAGTCCATTCACACGAGGCACCTAGTTGAGTCAAGTGAGGGCAGAATGGAGGGCGTTCCATCTGTCGTTTTCAACACCGAACAATTCATAGAAGATATCCATAGTAATCCTGCAATATGGCAGGGGTGCCCACAGGGGGGGGGGGGAGGGTTAAGACGCAGACTGCGTCATTGAAATTTCTGGGGGGGGGGCAAAATATTATCGTTTTATGAATTTTCTGGGGGGGGGGTTGAAAATTGTTGCAAAATTAGCGTTTTATATGTTAAAAATAAAAACGGTCAAATTTTATAACTTCAAAAGGTTTCTTCTAACAGTGGATTAGGAAAGGGGGGTCCATGGGGTTTGGACCCCCAAAAGTTAAAACCTAAAATTCTATATTTGTATTTAAAAAAATATTTATTTATTTAAACAAGATTTGTTGGTGTGTCAAATATGATATAGCAGTTATTTTCTTTTCATAACATAATGAGTAGGCTTATTATATCCACTGTTCCATGTGTTATTCAACTTTTCTTATAAATAGTAATAAGTATTATAACTTAAGTAACAATATCTTGTTTAAGTTGTCATGTATTAGAGTACAGTAAACAAATTTGCTAACTAGTTTTTCAGTGCTAAAATAGCATGAAATGTGATTTTCATTAGTTCAACATTTAAAAATTTCCCGGGGGTGGACACCTGACTTAGGTAACATTTTCTTGTTTACATTGGCACGTCTTCGAGTACGGTAAAACAATTTCCAAAGTAGATTTTGAGTGCTAAAATAGCGTAAAATGTGATTTTCATTAGTTCAATATTTAAAAATTTTCCAGGGGTGAAGGCCCCACTTAGGTAATGATTTCTTATTTACATTGGCATGTCTTAGAGTATGGTAAACAAATTTCCTAACTAGTTTTTTAGTGCTAAAATAGACTAAAATGTTATTTTCATTAATTAAATATTTAAAAATTTTCCGGGGGTGGCCCCCTACTTAGGTAATGATTTTTTATTTACATCGGCATGTCTTAGAGTATGGTAAACAAATTTCCTAACTAGTTTTTCTGTGCTAAAATAGCGTAAAATGTGATTTTCACTAGTTCAATATTTTAAAATTCTCTGGGTTTGGACCCCCGACCCCATTTTTGGGGGGTATTTTAAACCCCCCCGGCACTTTCTACCCTCCCCGCAATTATTTTATGGCTACTTATTTTGTTGCACTTATTATATTATTATAATTATTAATATAATGTTACAAAGTGGCCCAAGAAGTTAAAGCAACAAAAAATAAATAAATTTAAAAAAATAACCCCCCACCCCAGAAAATATCATATGGGTGCCCTTGTCGATAGCCAATCAGGTTGGGGGTGAGCAATGAAGTTTGTGGGGGTGATCAATGAAGTTGGGGGGGGGGGTGTGAGTCATGAAGCTTGAGGGGGGTGGGCACCCCTGAATATGGGATATGAGGTGTGAAGAATACAAAGCCAAAATTAAAAGGAGTGAAGGTTGGAGGGAAGTGGCACGAAAATGCTATGCCGATTTTAATAGCATGGAGCCTGCCAAACAAGGTGCAATCGGTAAGTACATTTCATTCAAATTATTAGAAATATTTAAGCAGGGGTGCCCCCCCCCCAAACTTCATGACTCACCCCCCAACGTCATTGCCCACCCTCCAACCTGATTGGCTGTCGACAAGGGCGTCCATATATTTTCTAAGGGGGTGATTTTTAAAATTTATTTATGTTTTGTTGCTTTAACTTCTTCGGCCACTTTGTAACATTATATTAATAATATAATATAATATAATAAGTGCAACAATGACGTAGCCAGAAAATAATTGCGGGGAGGGTCGAAAGTGCCGGGGGGGTTGGCGCATAGCTCTCATTCTACAGCTGCATCTCTGGCAATGAGCCCATTGCCTCCAGATTTGGAATTTTCGAATGAATCCTCTAATTTCTGATTTCTGATTTCTACTTTCATACTTCATACTACCGCAATATCTATCGGATTTAATTATTGATGATTAACCTATACAATCATTTCAATTATCAAGCCATCGTACTGACCTCCCTTTGGGAGAAAAGTTGATTCCACAAAGTGCCTCGTGTGAACACAAACCAAATGAGTCTTCACACGGCAGTCAACAAGTTGAGAGTCAACCAGTCAACTTTAAGAGCCTCGTCTGAAAGAGGCCGTAGTGTTCGTAAGTTCATGCAACAATAATATTAACAGTTACACGTGAAATAACAAACTCTGGCATCGTCATCATTATAGTATATCAATTAGGAAAAAAACAAAGGATTCATTGTTCACGACCACCCTGCATATCTTACTCCTCTCGCCGTACTTGTATTTCCCTCTCATGTTTATTTGTTCAAGACAGAGAGGAAGTGAGTTGTACTGAGAATAAACAAACTACCATTATCACGGTGATGACATGCGTTCTCACGTGCGGACTATGACAGCCACGCCTCTTTGTTTTGAACAGGATCAAACTTACTTGGGATATACTTTAGCAAGTACAAATTCAGGCTAACATCGGAAGTTCACCTAAGCGACTCAAACTGGCATGAACGCAGAGTTAGCTCGCTTAGCTACTAACTCTAATAGCTGATCAAGCTGGCAACGCTGCAACTCGGGTAGATTATAGCGCCAGAGCGAGCAGTTTTTGAAATGGTGCTTGATAAATATTCTAATTGTCGGAAAGCAAGAAAACCTAATTTTGTTCTAAGATTCACCTTTTTATGCATTTATTTTCGGTTAAGGTGTGACTATGACATACACATCAATAGACAAACTTGCTTGCTTTGTTTGAGTAATGTTGTGTAGTTACGTTTTTCTAACGTATTGTTCAGTATAATTTTGTGTTGTAATTAGGACTCGGAAGTTGATGAAATGTCATGTTTCTTTTTTTTTTTCCTGAGACATCGCAGGTGTAGAATAAATTCGTCTCACCTTAAATAGCTAACTTTTATTTTGCATTTTTCGGCATTTTATTCTCTACTACTGGTAGTCATTTTTCAGAAAATTTTCATTCTTTTGTTGCATTTTTCCCTATTTTGTCTTCAGAATGAACTTTTCCAACATTACAGACAAAGCAATCTCATAATTGCTTAGCTATGAGGCATTCATTAATATAGTAAACAAAACAATAATAGAAAACGTAATATTAAGGTAGTAGAGTTGGATTATTCCCACAAAGTCTCTGGCCTTGAAGACAAACCCAGCCAGCGAGCTTCTCGTTACGTCTCGTTGCCAAGATGCGCGAATTCGGTGCGCGTAAGACAGTAAGCTACCGCTGGGCAGAGAGTGAACATCATGCAGCATTTCGTCAGTCGTAGAAAATACAATAATAGTTGAGTAGAGGGATGATGCCGCTGCGAGAGAGACAGACAACACGTGGAGTGGGATAGGAGAGCTGAGCCAATCAGGGTGCAGCTACCTCCCCTAGCCAGGAACTCTACGAGCGGTGAGACTCGCTCCTAAGGTATATACGTAAAAACCCAGAGACGTTGTGGAGGTAATCCTACTCTAATATACGTATGTCGGCCGCGGTGGTCTTGATGTAGCGTGCCCGCCTCTAGATCCGCAGGGCGCGGGATCAAACCCGGCCGCGGTCGATGGATTTTTAAGGACGTAAAAATCCTGGGCACGGAGTCCTCCGGGAGGGACTTTAAGCTGGGGGTCCCGTGTCGTAGATTTACGGCACGTAAAAGAACTCCAAGCCTAAATTAGAGCCTCTGGACAAAATTTCTCGGCCCTTTCACGTCCAAGAAATACTTAGTTTCCAGAGGGGGGGGGGGTTGCGAGGCGATGGGCTTACCACCTGTCCCTCTCCCCTCTCTCGGAAAATAAGCATATCAAAATTAGTATAGGTAATGAAACCTCCATTGGAGGCCCCTTCGCCCCACCTGGGGATCATAGGGTAACAGATACAGATATAGAATATACGTATACTTAAATCTTGTCCTTTGTTTATTATTATTTATTAATACACTACTTTATATTCTATTTTCTAAATATATATTTCGAAATACGAGGGTCATTTCAGAAGTCATGGCAACTATTATTTAATAAAGCTACAGGAAACAAAAATCAGGATATACGATTGAAAGTCGTTCGAATGTTCTTCGCAATGCTAGTACTAAATTGGGATCCGGATACAAAGCGCCATGGGTAAGGGACATTGAAAAATGCGTAAATAGAGATCATTGTTTTATTCGTATTACATATGCACAAAACAGTAGGCGTAAAACTCGTACTCTTACGAGCTAACAACCTTCAAAATAATCCCCCAAGGCGTCCACACATCTTTGCCAACGATGAGGAAGGCGCTGCCACGCAGAAATGTAATTTTTACATACGCTCGCTGTTCGACTTTAGTGACATCCATTTCGGAACACAGTCTCTAGGATACTAACGTTTGCATGTGTGTGTGTGTGTGTGTGTGTGTGTTTGTTTTTTAAATATTCTTCTTAGCATATGACAGTAGGTCAGATTATTGTCCCTGACTACAACATTTGTTTCAAGAGACATATCGATATAAAGAAAAACATTATTATAACCTTCCTGAAATATCAGGATGTGTTTTCTACTGGACACTAAAACACTCAGACGTCATCTGGTGGTCGCATCCCGTAATTTATACACCATGTTTTCAAATTATATAGTGCATATGCAGTTATTCGGAATATATTATAAAACAGTTGCTATGACTTCTGAAATGACCCTCGTATTAGGCCATATTTTCAATTTTTCATGTCATATTTTCATAAATTTAAGGTTATTTTATAGGTCGTTTTCAGGCATTTTTAGGTCAACTTCTGAGCCCTAGTGATAATAGTGTTAAGCTCATCACAGCTCCTCCCGAATAGAAATCTTGGATACGCCCCTGTCCACCTTTGCGGTCTCGTGTTTGTTATCGTTTCCTTGGCTCACCTAACATAAAATGCATAAGCGCATATGCCATTGCCAAAGTATCCTAACCCAATATTTAAGCACACATTTTACTGGCCTTGGCTTTCTGGCGTTTTTACCACTAGCAATACTAGCTTGTGACGTGTTATCAAAACAAGCGTGACGTCATTTAACACGAGTAGTGTTAAACAAGAGTGAATCACACTGTTTTGCATGCTGCGTGCTTTTCAAGGTGACGCCTTGCAAGATAGTGAGGCAATTAACGCTTTCGATAAGGTTGTTAACCTGATAAATGTGGTAACTAACAACTATGTCCAATGTTAACAGTGCACTTCTGTGGGGGAATCTTGCTTTTCTTGTTGTTTGACACTGAAATTGAATGCAAATTCTTGCACTAACGCTCAGGCTGTCTTGGTGCTTTCTGACAGTAAATGGTGGGAATGGCCATATTCGCGAGAACTAAGCAAATCATGAGAATATTATAGGAGAAAAATTCCTCCGACACTGGGACTTGAACCCAGGATCTTAGGCTGTTCGCGCCAATGCTCTACCAACTGAGCTAAGCCGGAGTTCAATTCACAGCGCCAGATGGAACTTCTCTCCCTTAGCTCAGTTGGTAGAGCATTGGCGCGAACAGCCAAAGGTCCTGGGTTCAAGTCCCAGTGTCGGAGGAATTTTTCTCCTATAATATTCTCATGTAATGTCCAACAGAGACAATAATCTGTGGTTCATGAAAGCTTACATATCTAAGCAAATCATGTCTAGTTCTAGGAAGAAATCATAGTTTCAGACGTAGTCTTTTAAAGTGACAAGAATATTTGTAGTAAAAGTTAACATAATACGAGACGCGTCCACAAAGTAAGTTTCCCTAGGGCCATTCACACAAACAAAACAAAACTTCATGGAAATATTTATTGCAACAGATATAGCAACTCTTCAGCTATTTTCAACATATTCGCCCCTGGAATTGAGACATCTGTCATTCCGTGGGACCAACTTTTGAACACTTGTATCGTACAAGTCTGCCGCCTGGGATTTGAACCATTGTGTGATAACGTTCTCCGTTTCCCTGTCAATCTCTACCATTCTCTGTCATTTCTTGAGGGGAAAGGGAAAGATGAAAATCTCTGTAGGGTGAAGACTTCAACACCTCCCTGCAAGTCTCCTGCAAAAGTTCGGCTAGGAGATGTTTCAACGTCCACCCTATAGCTCGGACCTCACTCCCAGTGATTTCCATCTTTTCCTACACCTCAAAAAATGACAGATAATGACAGAGAAGCGAACACGGTTGTCACACAGTGGTTCAAATCGCCGGCGGCAGACTTCTATGATGCAAATTTTCAAAAGTTGGTCACACGGTATGACAAGTGTCTCAATTCCTGTGGCGAATATGTTGAAAAATAGTTGAACATTTACTATATCTGTTGCAATAACTATTTCCATGAAATTTTGTTTTGTTTGTGTAAACGGCCCTAGGGAAACTTACTTTATGGACGCGCCTCGTATATAAAAAAATCCCTTTAGGCAGGCCTACAGGCTGAGGTAGATTTTGAAGTGCTTTTGGATTAATTTATTGTCGCTGCGCAGCACTCATCTTCTTTAGCCTTGGGACAAACCCGCAATAATAGCTGCAAAAAAGAGGAAAGGGCACTTTCCCAAACATTCAAATCTCGCCTTATATGAGAGCTATCGAGAAACTAGTTATTGATTTGTAGATTACTCATCAAGAGCTTTTCAACGATACCCCACAAGACGTGGTTTTAAAAAAATTGAATTTCCATCCCCCACCCTTACTCGTAGCACCAAAACCCCCGAATCGCTGGTGTCACTGTGAACTCCATAGGGAGTACTCTAATTTATTCAAACAAAGTTTCCCTCTATACTTCATAGGAGCCGAGATATAAATGTTTCAAAATTTCAACCCCCTCCCCCGACCCCCCCCCTTGGGCCAATTTTGCTCATTAATGAACTTGACCGAATTATTGGGCCTAGAAATTAGTTAATAAAATTTGGTTCAAATGTCTTCAAAATTACGGCCACTAGCGTGTAAAGATATATATATATATATCTCACACAAAAAAATTTTGAACGGGCGTTGGTTTCGTACTTAGGGAGGCATGAAATGTAAAGATATGAAAGAATTTTTCGATAATCATGACATGGTATCGATCGCAATAGGTAGATTCAAAAGGGCATGCAAGTGTTTTAAAATAACGATTATTTTTAAAAATGGTGCATTTGGTCTTATTTCAATAGGCAGCCTGGACTGAAGAATAACCCACAGAAGCCTAAAGCCAATGATTTGTTGCTTCCTGTGCAACACTCTTAACCAAGCATTTTATAATCTAAATTGGTGTTGGAAACTCCGCAAGAAGCTATGTTCTTTTAAAGGAAAGACGAATGAAAGAGGTAAGCCTTGAAGAAACCGGAACTGGGGAAATAACATAAACACCTAAAAGCCGGTTGTCCACCAAGAGCTAAGCTAACTTAGCTTAGCTTAGCTTAGCTCACATACAGTGAGGGATTTCATATGTAGTTTCAGTATTGCTTTCTGCCGTAATGTTTTGCCTATGGGGGAACGCGCTGCTCCTTAAAACTAAGTACATTTTCACTTTTGAGTTAGGTAATTTGTTAAAATATTTGTTCTTTTACAAATGACACACTTTATTTTAACCAAGTCACTTAACAAGATTTTCAGTCATATCTCACGGAGGAGTACATTATATTTCTTTTAGTGAGCAAGAACCGTAAAGTCAATTATAGGCCTCTCAAAATGTTGTGTAACCACACTAAAGACGTAATTTAATCATGTCATTAGAATTTTAAGAATATTGAATTCAAATATTTTAGATGAATTACAACTCAAAATTGTCCCTGCTATATTAGTAATAAGTATTTGAGGCTACTTTAGATAAACATTTCCTTGGGTATAATGCGAAAAACTGCCCCCGTAAAGTATAGGCCTCTCAAAATGATGTCTCATCACACTAAATACGTCATTATTCTTGGTATGACTTTAAAATATTATTGGAGAACTGGATTGTTAATAGTTATACATAACCGTAAATATAATTAAAGTTAAATACTAGGACCCGTATGGCGCCTATGTAGGGTTGCCAGATGTCATGTATATCAATCAATCAATCAATCAAATTTATTGTCATTAAACAACGTGTACATGTTGTAATAGACATTGTCAACATAATATACAATAATAAGATAATATCTGATATACAATTTATATATGGGTAGAAAGAATATAATGAAAGTGCTAAAATTAAAACCTTAAGTCATTCATATCACATATTTCATATTCGTCTACACTGTAAAAACATTTAGTTATAAACCATTTCTTTAAGACTTCCTTAAAACGTCTAAGTGTAACTGTTCTAGCATTCAAAGGCAGCTTATTAAAAAACTTAGCACCTAGGTAATTAAAACTTTTCTGGGTTTTGCTTAGTCTAGCAAACTTAATATCTATAAGATCCCTAAACCTAGTATCATAACCATGATGGTCTTGGAGTTCCAATTCATTAAAATGTTGTTTCACGTATATAAGACACTCCAATATATACAATGAGGGTAATGTTAAGATACCTAATTCAACAAAATAATTTCTACAAGAAACCCTTTTTCCTATACCTTTGATACACCTTATAGCCTTTTTTTGCCATAGGAAGACATTTTTGGCACCTGGAGAGTTACCCCACAGTAATATACCATATAACAGATGTACATGAAAAAAGGCAAAGTAGGCAGTGACTATCAGAGTAGGTCCAGTACAGAGTTTGAGTTTATTTAATAAATATATTACTCTAGACAAACGTATACAAACGTTTCTAGCATGCGTTTCCCAACTAAGAGTAGAGTCAAAATTAATGCCCAAAAGCTTAACATTTTTGTTTTCTACATTAGGCTTATTTAGGCTGAAAATAATTTCTTCGGTTTTGTTCTCGTTTACAACAAGTGAATTTGCTGCAAACCACAAAAGGGATCTTTCTATCATATAATTTTTTATTGCTACGTTGACCTCTGTATTCTTATTTGAGGTTAATAAGGTGGTATCATCCGCATACAGAATGCATTTATTTGGAACAAAACTAGGAAGGTCATTTACATATATTAAAAACATAAAAGGACCAAGGACAGAGCCTTGTGGCACTCCTGTAACTACTTTTAAAAGGTTAGAGCACTTTCCTCTAATTTTTACATATTGGTATCTATCCACCAGATAAGACTCTAGGAGTTTTATGTCATTACTTTGAGAGCAATAAAATTTTAATTTATCTATTAAAAGTGTATGTGGTACCATATCAAAAGCCTTGCTTAAGTCTAGCATAACGGCAGAGGTTTCCTCTTTAGCTTCAAAACCTTCGATTATATGTGATAATAATAATAATAATAATAATTTTATTTTCTTGTCATTAAACCATTTAGGTAATAGACAAAGTCAGGAGTACAAAGATTACATACATAAATTACAACACGAAATATACATAATTCACAACTAATTTTACAATATAAGTGAAAATACTACATTAAGTTTCTTGTACATTTACTAACTAATACTAACTATAAATTCTTAAAGTCATATTCGAAATATTTATTAAATTTTATTTATTAACAGTCAACAAGAATTTTTAAGAATAACTTAAATTTAGATAAAATTAAAAAAATAAATAAATAAGAATTTTATTGTCGTTAAACCCCTTTGTTACTAGATAAAGTCAGGACCACAATCTAGACTTAACCCACTATGTACTTTTTAAAACCTGTATTCATATTACCATTAAACTATATTACACTCAAAAAATTCAGACACAGAGTAGAAAGGGTTGTTAACCAGGTAGGTATACACCTTGCATTTGAATAGATTTATAGGCAATTCAGCAAGATGTGATGGTAGTGTATTAAACATTCTTTGACCTAACATTTCATAACTATTTGATGACTTATGCAATCTATGAAATGGTATATTTATTTTCTTACTTTGTCTGGTATTATAATTATGTATATCTTTTTTTAAGTTATGGCACGACAGATTGTTTTTTGTATAAAGCAGTACATTATAAATATAAAGGTTAACTATGGTAAGACAACGTAATTTAGTAAACAAAGGTCTACAATGTTCTAGTTTGTGTGAGTTTGTTATTACCCTAACTACCTTCTTTTGCAGTATCAGAATGCGTTGAATATGGACACTATTTCCCCAAAGTAATATGCCATATGCCTACTTCCACAACAGCGTTTATTGTCGATAAGCCTTTTCTAAAACCAAATTGAAAATCAGTAAGCATATTATTTGCTAAGAAATAAGTTTCAAGTTGATTTTTAATTATATTTTCAATTATCTTAGAGAATACAGGTACCAACGAGATAGGACGATAATTATTCTTGTCAGCCGGGTTACCTTCCTTATAGATCGGTACCGTTACACTTAACTTAAGACATGCCGGATATATACAGTCTTTAAACATCCAGTTAATTAGATAGGTTAAAGGATAAATTAGTGATGCTTTAATTTTATTGACAACAAAGTTGGAAAGGCCATACGCATCTTCAGCTCTAGAATTGCTAAGCTTAGCTATGATATTATTTACATCGTCTGTATTTACAGTTCTCCACTTGAGTTCAGGCTTGGTTAACGGTCCTGAGAGCTTAGCCGTGTCTAAGATGTCCATCGGATCAGCAATTATATCATATGATTGTTTATTTACAGTGCTACCTATATTTACAATAAAATAGTTAAATTCATTTACAGAAATAGTGTCATTTATTGTGTTTTGATTTTCTTGAGCAGACAAACGCCCAGTTTCCGAATTTATAACATTCCAGGCAGCTTTGCACTTATTTTTTGCCTTTATAATATAATTTTCATTAGCTTGTTTTTTGGCTAACCTGACTTGTACTCTATACCATTTTTTCAAATTATTATAGTGTATTCTAAATCTATCGTCTTTTTTTGATTTTTCAAAACTTACAACCATTAGTGATCTAATATTATTTAAGATTGGGGTGAACCAATTTTTATAATTTCCATTTAATTTGCCCTTCTTGTTACTACTGTTTAATTTCTTTTTTCTTTTTGGACAGGAGACATCAAATTCATATTGTATAGTGTTAATAAATAACAGAAAAGCTTCATCCACTGAATTACAAATTGAAAGTAAATTCATCCACTCAATATTATTTAACCTAATCTTAAAGTTATTTATAGTAGAGTCATTAATTAATCTAAAAGTCATTGTTTCGTTTTCAGGCCTGCATTGCGTGGGCCTACTATGATATTCTTTATTAGGCTTATATGAGATGTTGACCGTTAGACTGAGACCTAAATGATCGGAAAGATGGGGTTGAGTAGTTGAACATCTAACATCTTTAGTATGGTAATTTGATATAAAGTTATCAAGACAAGAATCTTTTCTAGTGGGGAGGTTATTGAGACAGTAACAGTCCCAAGATCTTAACATATCTAAAAATAATCTAGTTCTATTGTCATTCCTTCTAGGATCAATATTTAGATCTCCAGAAATCACTAATTTAATATGCTTATACTTATTGATGCTATTCACAAATTTAATACAATCTTCCAAACGTTCAATAAAGAAATCGATATCTGCATCAGGAGTACGGTAGACTGTTATAACCCCAAGTCTTAATTGAGGAAAAACTATGGCAGCGACCTCAAGATGTTTTTCTTTGCAAAGATGTTTCAAGTTAATACAATCATATGAACCATATTTAAGATCATCTCTAACAAAAATAGCTACCCCACCATGTCTATATATGGACCTACTATAACTAGTTGCCAGATTATAATCATTAGGTACATAAAAACTTAGTTCCTCTTCAGAACACCAATGTTCATTTAATAAAACAACATCATATTTATTCTCATTTATAAAAACTTCCAAGGCATTTAATTTATTTTTTATAGATTGGATGTTTAAATGTAAAAAAGTAATAAAAGAATTACCTATCGGCCGATTATTGTCGGCCATCTTTCCATTGAGGTAGTTATTATTATACACTGAACTTTGATCAAGGTTATTTACGGCTAGACTGAAAATATTTTTGTCAATTTTATCCCTACTCAAACTTAATTCCCTGTTAGGTTCATGACATAGATTATTCTGACTTTCATTAATTGAATCATAGGCATCTGTACTATCTATTCTTGTCTGATTTGCTCTAAAAAAGGAACATTAAGTGGAATGGGTTCAGATTGTACTAGATTATTAAAGTGATTTTCAATGGTCTCAATAATTCTTTCGCTTACATATTTTTTACCTAAGGTATTTAGGTGTAGGCCATGAGTTGTATGAAACCTTTTACCTATTTTGCTGATATCAATGAATTTACAGTTTTTAAACAGTTTACACAGCTTCATAATCTCCAAGTTAGTCTTCTTTATTTCTCCATTCACGCATGACCACTCTGCCAAGTCGTGACGATGGGGAATGGAAAAAACAACTACATTCGTCCCACATAGTTCAGTAAGCCTTTTCCAAAGCGTCATTCTTAATTGTTTAGATTCATTACTACTCACATCATTAGATCCAGCTTGAATGACTACGAAATCTTTTGGTCCCAGATCTTCATATTTCTCTGGAACAACATCTTGTAACTTGGCACCTGGTTTTACAAAGGATGTGATATTAATATGGTCACAGATCTTCATGAGTTCATTGAACACTTTTCTACCTTGGCTGTCAGCATAATGAAGAACTGTAGTTTTCTTAGGCATACTAGATTGCTTCTTACGATTCCTAAAAGGTAGATCTACTGCAGGGCTTTCAGGTTTAAGGTTAGGCTCATTATCAAAATCCCGTTCCTTGCGTTGTTCATTATCATTGTTTGGTCTAATTTTAGGAGTACTAGACCTTGATAGAGATGACTCATACCTGCTTTGATCCAGATATGAAGTTCTTGTTTGTTTTCTTTTTCCTCTTGACTGGGTATTACAGTTTGGCGCCTCATCCTCAAAGTCCGTTGAAGAAACCATTTCCAGGCATGCAAAACGGTTTTGCGACGCTAATGGAGGAAAATCTTGACATGTCCGTATATTTTAAGTACCGATGATGTCTCATCACACTAAATACGTCATTATTCTTGGTATGACTTTAAAATATTATTGGAGAACTGGATTGTTAATAGTTATACATAACCGTAAATATAATTAAAGTTAAATACTAGGACCCGTATGGCGCCTATGTAGGGTTGCCAGATGTCATGTATATCAGGACATGTCCGTATATTTTAAGTACCGGTATGTCCTGTCGTCCATATTAATTTTTCAGAACCGGCAATATGTCCTTATTTTGTCACGACGCAAATAGCGACGTGCATAATCAACGATAGGAGACCATTCCTAAACAAAGGAAGGGTTGGGGGACCGCAACTAATCGATATTGAACATTTTCATGATTATCGATACTGCCCTGAATTTATTTGAATTACAGAAAAGGAGAGGTGCGCATGCGTCGACGGTGAATCGACGAGAGAGACGTGTGGAACCTGAAAGACGGTTAGTAGTACGTGCCTGACCACGAGAGAGAGAAGTTGAAAAGGCAGAAGGGAGAAGACGAGATTGGGATGTGTGACAGCGGTAGAGGCGTTCTGGCATAATGGTGTGTCAGACTTTCATCTAAAGGAAATTCTGGTTGTGAACTTCCTTGACACGGCTATATGGAGATAGTCATTAATCAGAAGAATACACCAAGTCGGCCAGTACGAGACACCGCTACAGCGAACATCAGCTGTGAGAGTGAGTCGTGACTGCTCGCTCTGAATAAGAGCAGATATGGACATCAGGAAGTAATGGAAGACAACTCAGGATCGGAGGATAAGTTGGACATCACTGGTTGAGTATAATCGTCTAGACTTTTTCTTATTGTTTGGGGAGTGAGAAAATTGAGATATTCCTTTTTTTTGTAAGGATGGTTTCTAAGTAATGTGTGGCGATTAGACGCCGTATCGTATGATAAAAGAATAGAATAGGAACATAGAAGTGAGAATTCTAGAAGTAAAGTGATGAAGTCCAGTAATCCAACTAATTTTCTATTTCTGGTCTAAGTTAATTATGAAAGAGCAGTCAAGAGCCTAACCGCTGAATGCCAAAGATAGATCTCTTCACCTTGGGGTTTTATGGGTGATTGTCCCACGAATGAATACATAGCTAGGGGCAATTGGTGATGCTCATATAAACTTTGTTATTTTTGAGACAGGACGCGAGGGGAGTAAGGAAGAAAGGTAATTAAGGGGCATGCTTAGTACTTCTTACGAGGGCCCCTCCCACTTGGGTTTCTTTCAGGTGACGGGTGACTATCTATAAATAGATTTCATGCTGGCCTGTAGTGTTAAGTTATGTTTTTTATAGAGATTTATCTACAAGCGAAGGTGTATGGAATATGGTAGAGGGGGATAAGAAGTGGAAAGATTGAAGGGCAAAAGAAGGCCTACGAGTGGTAGTGCAATAGGTGTGTACCATTGGAAAATTTACGTGTTAGGGTAGAAGTAGAAGTCACTACAGGGGTTATAGAGAAGCTTACTAATCTGGGCGTGAATTAGTTTCAGTTAGAATTCTAGGGAATTTAGAGACAAAAGAAGATTGGGTGCCCATGCTGAAGAGTAGTAACTTAAGAAGTAGGAAAACTAGAATAACCACCAAGTGAATTAAATCAATGGTATAAGCTGAAGGGAACTCTACTTAAAGAAAGAAAGGGGTTAAAAGATAATAGCTGATGATTGGTCAGGTTAGAAAGAGGAGAATAGGTAATTACGAGTAGTGTACTGATGATAAGTAGTTTATGAACAAGTACTAGAGATTGTAAGGGTGAGGTGAGGGAACGCCGGAAGTATCCCGAATCAAACAAATAAAATCTGGTAGTAGGCAAGGCCTATACTAGTAACATATAAAGAAAAGAAATTTATGAGAGATTGTGAAAGCCATCGATGTTGGAGGCGAACAACGGCCCCACGTGCCTCTAGGAGAGAGTGTCAGGGACCTCTGACATCGATTTACAAAATTTTATTTTTGTTTGCGGCCCATTAATATTTTCCCGGTTGCAGGAGAGGAGTCAGATTGTTTGTAACTCAAGATCTAGACGCCGCTCCTGTATCGGTGGTCTATCGCCACAGTCACTCTGTGGGTATAGGCCTAAACTTCTATTTCTTTCTTCATGAGACTGTCTTTCCTATCTATCTTTAAATACAATTCTTCATGGACTAAGATGACTAGTAGACTCGTATAGGAGACATAGGTGGGATTATTGAGTGTAATCTGTAGAGTTAAGGACTGGATTATGAATTGAAAACCTTTATTTATTCAAAAAAAAAAGAAGGTATAATATATATATTGAACTATCCTGAAGTTGCAAATGTAAATGACTACATAAGTCAGTAGTAAATTAGAAGAATAATACAAGACGTTCTAGTAGATACCTGGAAACAAAAAAAAAAGAAAGAAGGTTAAAGTAATTAATTAGGGATTTGTTATTGTTGAACAGAGAACGTACTTATATAGTTAAACTGGGTATACTAACCTTGAATAATTAAATACTATCCTACTAATAAAAATGTTGAATGGTTAATGTTGGGTAAATGTAATTTATTGTATGTAAGATTGTTATTGTTGAAAAAAGAAAAAAAAATAATATATTAAATAAATTATGGTTATTGTTATGCAAAGTAAATTAACGTGAAGTTCAGATTTTTGACCCTTATCCTTGTAATGGTTTGAGAGTCGCTGATTTTTGGGCTAAGTTATATACTTTGGTAGTGAGCACTGAAAAAGGAGAAAAAGAAGAAATAGAGAGAAGCAGAGTAATAAACGAAAGGTAAATCCGAACCCAATTCCCGTCTCCACTGTTAATTTAAAAGCTAGTCGAGAGGCATGTAGATACATAGCCTGTGTATCTATAATTTAATTTGTGACTGGGCTGATACATAACAAAAAGAAAAGAGGAAGCGTATTGATGATGGCGCCCGTTAATATAAATTTTCATCAATATTATCAAGACTGGGTAAATTGTTAAAAGAAAGAGAAAGTAGACTGAGAGTAGGAAATTTGCAATCACCCGGTGACAGAGGTAGTTGTACTGAACGTTGGAATGTGGACTATGCAGGCAGTGTTATGATGACACGACAGGTGCATGAGTGACCTTGTTTTGTAGGAGTTCAGTAAACTTATATACTACGATTGAGAATAATCACATATTAGTCGTCACAGATTTTGGCGAAGAAGTTTGGCGAAGATTTAATCCAAGAAGTTAGGGAACTTTATAACATAAAGTAAGAAAGTCCGTCACAATTTTTGTATAAGCAATTTTTAAGAACTGAAAAAGGGTTATTTTATTTCCAGAACTTACCAAATGAAGTCTCTAAGCATCGCATCACAATCTAAATTCCACTGAAATCGTAATCTTGACACTTGTGCACATTTCACTTTTGTCATTACTGGGATTTATCCCTGGACCAAATGGTCTCATGTAGTGCACCAGTGATGACTTGTGGAAAAAATGACTACATCCATTAAAATTTCCCTGTACTGTACAATTAGGACTATCTTCCATTATAATTAATTATACGGTATTTTTGTTTCATTGCATATTATTTAGAGAACTTTTACTAAAAAATATTGTACGCACCACGTACGCAAAAACTTTATCGGACTCATCCAGTATTTCAGCCTCGGCTTACGCCTCGGCCGCTATACTAGATTCGTCCGCTAAAGCGTTGTTTTGCGCACTTGATACTGATACATAAATACATATTAACCGTCTTGCTTTTGTCTTGTCTTTTTAATCCCATACCCTACGCCTATAACGTATGATGTAGGCCTATCATCAGAGAGACCTGTTTCTCAGGATGTTCTTCTAGGCACAATTTAATGTTTAAATACATGCCGAGAAAACGCGGATGTACAAACATGTTAATGCCTGTGTAATTGGAAAACAGCTGATGAGTAAGTTATCTAACCGGCTAAAATGTCTCGAGAAAGCGTGTTTACGAATAACACCACTTGAGGAAGTTATTATATAACTTGGAATTGCTGGATTCCCGTTCATATTTAGGATGTTTTACTAATAAAGTTGTTAGAAAACAGTTACTTAAAAATAAACACAATAAACACTGATAGTTTAAGTCGTAATTATAAGCTACCCAGCGGAATCCGTGCGAATAATTAGAAAACTCTCCAGTCTCTAATACACACTAAGTCTTTGTGACATAGGCCTTATTAGAAGTTATTGGTGATATAAATTTTGAATGGAATTTATTATAACAGAAACTGTTTCATATCCTTTTTATTAAATACATTAAATACCATATTAACTTGTACATATAGGCTAATGCTAAAAACTGCCAGTAGGAAAAAAAGTTTGGTCTTGGATCGAACACGTTTTACAGTACCTTACATTCTATTATATTGGTCCTCATGCTTAGCATGTAGGCCTGGCATGCAACCGGGCCCGGGTTCAAATCCCGAGGCAGGCGGGCGAGTCATTCGTGGTGGACGATTCTCCCGTTTCCCCCTCTCATTCCACCAACACTCTCCACTTCACCTTAAACTCACAATAATTATCATCCCGTTTCCTTTCCCGGCTTTCGGCCCATCTCCCGCTGCAGTATTCGATGCGGGCCTATCTCGTCCTGCCCCTTGGCTTGTGGTCATGTGGGTTGCTGGTGGTGTGCTGCGCATCTAGGGTCTCTCTGGTGTGCCGCGACCTTACGGGCTCTCTCGGTGGGCATGATGCACGATTGCATCTGAGGGATTATGGAAGTGTAGGGCACGTGGTTAGGTTTCAGGTTCCTGTTGGGCGTAGGGAAGTTCCGTGGGTGCTCGCGGTGATATCTGCTCGGAGGGACCTTTGGGCTTGCCAATCATCCCATTACCAGGGGTTCGCACAATGAGCCCGGATTTGTGGCTTAAATGATTAGGGTAGCTCCCAACCCGCCTCTGCCTCCTTCGTGGAGTTCTATACATAGCCTATCAGATTTAAGGGAAGAATTGAAATTGCTAATAACTTACTAGGTAACGTGATTTCACGTGTCATAGAAGATGTTTTATTTATTTAAAAAAATCAAAATCACTCATATGGATAGTTTGTGAGATGCGTAGAAAAAGTGTATAAATTGTATGAAAATCTGTCCTTTAATTAATTATTTATGATTACGGAAAAAGAGAGTTTGCTACTGTATATGACCATCTTAACTTTTCACTGTCAGCATATGAGTTACATATTACATTTATTCCTTTCCATATTTATTTGTCTGTCCCTTTATTCTAAAAAAGAGCAAAATGAATTACGGAGAAGAGTGTTTGCCGTGTGCTTTATAGGCCAAAGAGTAGGAATGCAATTCTTGACAACGACCATACCACGTTGAAAACACCGCTTTAAGGGTCTTTTACGCTGGAAAATATCCTAAACTGTTTTTATTGTGTCAGCTGATAAGAGGGTTTGTTGTATATTTTCAGAAAACAATTTCCATTTGTTAGTGGTATCATTCCAACCTTTCCTAAACCCGTGGAGGGTAAGGTACAAATGCATGCCATGTAAAACCAATTTCTTTAGCGATTTATCGAATTTCTTTCAAATTATGTACACATGTCCTTTATATTAATATACATAGGATGGACCTCAATGGTTAATTAGGTAGATTTCTAAGAAAAATCTACCTATTGCAATGGGCACCATGTCATGATTTTCGAAAAAATCTTTCATATCATTATGTTTCATGCCTCCCTAAGTACGAAACCACCGCCTGTTCAAAAAAAAAAAAGTGATTATATATATATATATATATATATATATATATATATATATATATATATTTACATTTATATTTATATATATTTATATTTATATATAGGCTATCTTTACATGCTAGCGGCCATAATTTTGAAGATATTTGAACCAAATTTTATTATGTTATTTCTAGGGCCAATAGTTCAGACAAGTTCGTTAATGAGCAAAATTGGCCCAAGGGGGTGTTCAGTTGAGGGGGTTGAAATTTTAGAACATTTATATTTCGACCCCTAAGAAGTATAGAGGGAAACTTTGTTTGAATAAATTACAGTACTCCCTATGGAGTTCACAGTGACACCAACGATTCGGGGGTTTTGGGGGTACGAGTGGGGGTGGGGGGATGGAAATTAGAAATTTTTGAAACTACGTCTTGTGGGGCATCGTTGAAAAGCTCTTGATGAGTACTCTACAAATCAATAACTAGTTTCTTGATAGTTCTCATATAAGGCGAGATTTGAATGTTTGAAAAAGTGCTCTTTCCTCTTTTTTGCAGTTATTATTGCGGGTTTGTCATGACAAGGCTAAAGAAGAAGAGTGCTACGGAACGACAATAAATTAAACCAAAATCACTTCGAAATCTACCTCAGCCTGTAGGCTTGCCTAAAGGGATTTTTTTTTTAAATGATTGCGTGGGAAATAAAATATATTTGAGTGTATATATCTTTAAAATTCTAGATTTAGGCCTAATATTAGATAGAATGCTCAGTGAGGTTCACCTTTCAGAAAACGATAGCCTACATACATACTTACTCCTATATTAGAGATTTCCCTTTCAGTATTTGTAAGTAATTAGACAGTTATGTTTAATTAATATTATTCGTATGTTTCGTATACCGGCACTTAACTTTCATAGTGAAGCGGTTAGGCCTATTTATTTGTTAATCGTACTTCCTAAAGTTAAACACTTCATCACAGGACAAAGAATAGGCTACATTTAAGCAATGAGTACAACCATATATATAAATATATAAAACTCGACGTAAGCATGCATAGTTGGTGCCATTTTAAGAAGGCCTCGTCCCAAACCATCGTCTATCTACAATAGTATATTGCGATTTTTTTCTCACTTTCCGAGATCCGTTATGCGCTTATGGAACGAGTATTGCATGCTATTTTTTGCACGATGATTATTTATGTCAATTTAATTATATTAATTGAGATATTAGCTGATAATATTATGTATATACACTATTGGAAATATATGTTATAGTCCAGGACCTGGCTGCAGTCCTGTGGGAAAATTTGCGTAGGGAGAGTTTCTTTTCAGGAATGTTTAGTAGGTACCCTAGTAAGTATTTTGGGCTCGGGTGGACATCCACCACCTGGTACATTTTCCAGCTATGACGTCATCAAGTATGGCGGCCGCTCGATCACAGAACTGCTCATATCTTTGTTAATACTTGATCGATTTGCATGAAACTTGCACTTTTTGTGCTATTTTGTCCTTTATAAACCAAATGGAAGGGGTATTTGGTCCAAATAATTGATGTAAATGCTCAAAGTGTGTAATTAGGTAGAAGAAGTATGCTTTTCGACCCCCAAATTAGAAGTTGAGTTTGTAACATAAATACACGTTTGGAAGCATAGGCGTAACGAGGGGGGGGGGGTTTCGGGGTTTGAACCCCCCCCCCATTGATTAAAAAAGTGAAAATAGTACTATTTATTTCATTATTGTGGTATATCACATTTTTTAAAAATCTGCTTATAAATTACTTAATATGAGTTTAAAGCGTGGGAAGCTTAAAACTCGTTATTGTGCACCTTAATTTTTTTAATTTTCCGGGGGAGGACCCCGGAACTCCCCTCTCCAGATGTTATAAACCCCCCATATGGTCGGCCTGGTTACACCTATGTTTGGAGGTCCCCTGAATCCAAAAATACTAGTTTTGGAAACATGTCTATGCGTCTCTGCGTCTGTGTGTCTGTGTGTGTGTGTGTCTGCGTGGATGTCTGTGAACAGCCTAGCTCCAAAACGGAAAATCGTATGAAAACAAAATTTTGTATTTAGGTCAAGTATGTTCTGAAGACATATCTGGAAGACATGAGAAGACTACTTAAGACAGCCCCGGAGGTGCATGAAGGGGAAGCATGTTGTTAAGCGGTTTGACCATAAATTTTCAGCTGTTGCTGCAGATATGGCATTGGAACAGACCATTAATAGATCCCAAAAGAGCTCATCTGGCATCGTAGGGCGTACTAAACAAAAACAGTTTGTAGCAGAATGGGAAGTTACACATCATGAGCATCTGATGATATCCAATCTATTTCGGGAAGTAACAGACTCCATTGCTTTTGTCAACGGTTTGAACATCCACCATGAGTTTTCTAAGAAGCAAACCCAGAACTTAGACGCAAAGGTGACCTCAATGTTTAAATATATTCTAGAAAAAGGTAACCCATTTGATATGCTTCCTGATCCATTACACAATCTAGTGACAAAAGCACTGGTTTCACAAGATGCCAAGGAAAAGATAGTAAACGTATTTAAGACTGGTGACGATTTGTATTCTACCCTGCGCAAAACACGGTATGAAGCCAAAACAATAAGATTCTCAAGTACCATCCACAAAGTCATGTTACCAGCATTTCATAGCACTAAAACACCAAGTGCAGAGGCTACGGTGAAAGTTACCAAAAAGAAGTCCAGTTCATCTCACCACATGATACAAATAGCTCAAGCTCGTGCATATGACATGCAAGAGCTCTTTCGGTATGATCTATCTGATGACTGCTCACTGTTTAATGAACACGGTTTAATGGCTAGACCACAAAAAAGTGCATTGTTAAAAGAGCTTGAAACATCTTATGGTAGCACCAGCGACTACAAATTGTTCAACTCTGATGACAGGACTTGCTATGTAGTGGATATAATGAATTTCATACGAAAAGTTATGACAAATGAAAAGAAAACCTTTGGCGGTACAGTTTCTGTTTTTTCGTCATACATTGGGGGTATCACAAAGAACTGTGGCAGAGTCGATTATGTTTTTGACAGTTATCACACACTATCACCTAAAAAGCCTGAGAGATTGCAGAGACAAGTAGCAGCATTGTTATAGATATCGCCCACATATCTGAAGTTGTTCCATTGCCCGTCCAACTCAGCAGTTTCTGGGGATCGTCAAGAAACAAACTGAACTTACAACTGTTCATTGCCAATACAGTGATAGCTTCTTTGACTCAAACTCCATGTAGTACCAACCACGTCTTTAGTGCCTTTCATGGTGACGAAGAAGATGAGGTATCATTTAATTGTACATCTGTGCAAAGTGGAAGGCAAGTAAACCACCCAGAATTAAATTGTTTGTCAGTAGAGGAAGCAGACTTTAGAATGCTGATCCATTCAAAAAGTGCATCCCTGTGTTTGTTTAATAAAATCGTCCTGGTTAGTGCTGACACTGACATAGTAGTGTTAGCTTTGTTTCACTGGGCTACTCTTCATCGACTTGGCGTTCAGGAACTTTGGGGCGCACTGGAGTTGGTGATTCCACGCGACTTTTGTCTGTTCACAATCTTCACAAAAAAATGGGACAAAATTTATGCTCTTTCCTTCCAGCCATCCACGCACTATCTGGATCAGATTATACTAGTAAATTTGGCACCAAAAAGGCAGCTCTTCATAGTGCATCTAAGACATATTTGCAACACTTTGGCATATCATCTGACTGGGATGACATAGCACAAAGCCTTAAATCTGCAGAAGAATACTTAGTGCTGTTATTACGAAAAGGGTCATCTTGTAAATCTTTAGATGAACTTAGATTGTGGCTCTATCATCATGCAAAGAATATAGACATTGAAGATTTGCCGCCTACAAGCAGAAGTGCTAAGGGCCATTTGTTGAGATCATATTTCTACACATACCTTCAGCGACACTGTATTGATGATGTGCTTGTTGGCTTAGATCCATGTGAATTTGGTTTTTCAGTGATAGATGATGATTTAATGCCAGAAAAAAAAAACTTACAGAAATATCCCACTGATTTTATTGGGGCATGTAATTGTTTAAAATGTGCCAAATCCTCCTGCATTTGTAGGGAAAATGAAGTAGCCTGTTGCTCCTTCTACAGGTGTGGTAGTAAGGGGTTAGACTTAACCTGTAATAATCCTATTTGGATAATATGAACATGTTTCAATATAATAACTGTTTGTAATAATGATATTATGTATTTTTGTAGTAATAGAAAATAATGAAAAATTTACAAAATTCAAATGTCTTATTTTTATATAGGCCTATACACATATTTTTTAATTTGTTGTATATTTATTTGTAGTGACAGCTAAAACACATTGCTATTTACCTTAAAAATAGCAATTACAACATACTTGCTCAATTTTCATGCAAATCGATCAAGTATTAACACAGATATGAGCAGTTCTGTGATCGAGAGGCCGCCATCATTAATGACGTCATAGCTAGAAAATGTACCAGGTGGTGGATGTCCACCCGAGCTCAAAATACTTTCTAGGACACCTACTGAACATTCCTGGAAAAAAAGTCTCCCTACACAAATTTCCCTACAGACTGCAGTCAGGTCCAGGACTATTATATTTTAGAAAGTGATTCGCGTGTGTTGGTTGTTATGGGGACTGAATATTTGTCCTGTTAAAGTCGCCACAGCAGGGGGGCCTTGATTCCGGCTTTCGATAAAGGCTTGTATTATAATGGTTTACTTACGGCACGTGTGATTTTTGTAATTTTTACAGCACTGAGATTTCTTTTGTTTTCATAGCAACCAGATTGCGTGTGGGAATGTCAAGTTACGATCCATGGCAACAATATTTGTAAGTACCACTAATTAGTTACGTCGTGCAAAAAAAAATATAATAGCATTGTACCCTAATCCGAAAATCTGTACCGACTTCGACACCGACCAAGAACAGGTGCTCTGTCAGTCGCGTGACTTTCCCCAGTACTACCACTGTCATTCACCACTTCACCAAGTAAAGTAAGTGTTGTGGTATGTATTTGGCAACATTGTACTGGACTGCAGACAAGAGCGAATGCGCCTAATTTCCTTTCTGTTCACTGTTTGACAGATCGAAGAGGATTAGGGTGGCGACAGATAGGGGAAGTTCTTGGAAAAAGTCTTTAAAAAGTGTCACCCACTCTATATAGCCTATGTGTGTATGTTCCAGCATCACGCGCAAACGGCTTGGGCGATTTTTGATGAAACTTTATATACATATTTCTCATTTATTGATTAAAAACATTGTAGGGTTAAATTAACCTTGACCCGCCCATTTTTGGGTGCAGTTGGGGGCGAGTCAAGAAAGTCTATTAAACAAATGGAATTTTGATTAAACTTGATACACACGTTTCTCATTCGTCGACCATAAATACAGTAGTGTTAAATCAATCCCACTACACCTCTAAACCACTCCTTCTGGTGGACTGTTGAAAAGCATTTAACGAATTGAGCAATTTTTGGCTGATTAGTACGAAATTTTGCACACATAGGCCTACCCTCTTCAACCAGGAAAAAATGATAGTCAAAATTAAAACCCAAACAATCTACCCTTATTTTCAACCCTCAAGAGAAATATTCTCCCTATACCTACGTACAGCATTTTACACTGTACACACAACTTTAACTACCCCTTCTAGGTAGGGTAGGGGTAAAGTGTTGAAATAATTGGATACATTTTGATGTAACTTGGTATAATTTATTTTCTCTGAACTAACATGTGACACCAAGTAAATACCTTGGATCCTATCGTTAAAATTTGTGTGTGCTGTTTTCGTAAACTTAGCCTAAATTGCGAAAGAGCATTCACACATTTTCAACAGAAATAATTCGAATTTCGCAATGGACATGTATAGTTCATAAAAATGAAAATATTTTCGAAAAAATACTAGTAAAAGAAATAATCTATTTAGAGAAATTTTTATAAAAATTATATATTTTCCAACTAACGTGTGATTCCAAGTAAATCCAGATCACCTTTGGTTCTATTCTTAAAGGCTGTGCAGTTTTACTAAGTTAGGCTAACCGGGCCCCGTTACTGAGTAACTGGTGACTTACGAATATTACGCAAACTCAAAAGCACTCAACGAAACTGAAAGTAAATGGCAACTCAATAAGTCTTATGGCATACCTTACTTCACGTCTTCTCTCAATTATGTCATCACAACAAAAACAGTTGCAGTCCCTTCTTCATATATTATATTTAATGCAATATGTGTACGAATCAAAAGTAAACAACAGGCTTGCCTTGACTGTGTCCTGTCATTTCAAGGTTAATCGCACCAGCGCATAATTCACGATAGTGCGACAAGCTCAATCAGACGTTTACTTCCATTCCGCACACATCGTAAAATTATTTATATCTCTTGTAATTGTAAAAAAAATAAGTTCTGTTAAGTGAGTTGCTTCCTTTCGTATTTATATCATAGGATTACGCGTTTTACAACATATATTTAGCAAACAAGATTTCGTCTGTTTTTATAGTTGCCTTGGCAATCTGTTGATTCTGAAAAAAATGACATAAGTTACTAAATACAAGATGCATTTTATAACATAATTAATTAATTCGTTGTACTTTTCATTTACATAATGTGCGGTGAAGTACACCACATATTGTGTGTAAAAGTAATAGGCATAACCTCTAATAATTTGTATTACAGTAGGAAATTGCTATCCAGGGCCTTCAGAACTTACGTCACAAATAAAGAAACTTGAGAGGAAATGGTTTGTCAAGCGGCGAGAAGAAACAGATTGTAAATATATACAAAACGAAGTATCTGAGCAAGATGTAGGAGTGAAAGTGGAGTCATCCGTGGAAGTAGTCTCAGGTACAGTTTTCAAAGTCCTCAAAGAATACAGATCTACAAGAGCTGTCAAGTCACCGTCAAAATTAAATCAAAATCAAAGAAAGAAAAAAAAAACACTTAGCAGAGTTGGGAATCAACCCTTGGCGCTAATATAAAAAAGAAAAGTTCAATTTACTTTACTCTAATGTAATGGACTAAACAGTCCCAAAAACGAACTCTTGTGAAGTGTGCTTCGTACTTTCACACTAGGTTGTTTACCTTTGCTCCGTAGACATCTTGGATCAAGTATAGCTAAAATACTTAACACCTGATGTCAAACGTTTCTACAAACACAGGGTTGTTCTCACTTTTTATAGAAGTACTTCAGTGTATAATACCAAGGAAATGCATACCACAGGTACTGTAGGCATCCTCTACTTCAGTTGTTCCCAACCTTTTTCATTGAGTTGATTTCTGTATTTGTTTTTTAGGAAAACCAAACACAATTTGAATTGTTTCTATTTTTATTATCTTTTCTGATGGTTTATTCGATGGTTTTTTATAGTTTTAGGATCGAGTCGACCCACCGGTTGCGAACCGCTGCTCTACTTTATTCTTTTCGTAGTTTTACCTCTCCCCTTTTAGAAACTACGCACTCATATACAGGGCAACAACGTGTCGGAAAAAGGATTACCTATTGATCACACATAGGCCTACATATGTTTTTTACCAGACAAGGACATTGAGGGCCATCGCAGGTGAGGGATCGGCTCTACGCCGGGGCCACTTCCGAGACGAACACATAAGACGAGACACAACATTCTCTGTAAACAAGGCGAGGATGGGATGAAGATGATGACGGGCAGATGATACCCGAAGACATAAGGGTCTACAGTTATCCGATATTTGTCTCATAGGTGAGGAAAAAAACCTACCTAGGTCAGTTGTCCTGACCAGAATTCGAAGTCGGGCCCGTTGCATGAGAGGAGCGGCCTATTTTTGAAAAAACTCAATTAAAAGATAATATTATGAACTGCATTGCAATGGAATCCAAACAACCAATCCAATGCATACTCCGTGTCCGGAACATCCAAAAGTAATTTTGGGTAGGTGCTGAAGACGAATTTAATTCCGTTTAATTTCCTCTAGAGAAGTGAGTTACAAATAATATTTTCTGACAGGTTATTATGACATAGGCCTAACCAGTTTAAGTTTAAATTTTCGTTTGGAATACTCATCTTAAGATGTCTATGATTTTCGTCTCTTTAGTGTAATACAAAAATGCCATATAAATGGTATATGTTCAGTTACGAAAAGTATAACTTATAGGCATATACAGTAGAGTTAAAGTATGAATTAATTACCAACTATAATGAACTGTTACTTGCATTTAATAACATCGTCACTAATTACTGCATGCACTATACGCCTAAAATATGGTAAACCTTTCTTTGTCGTAGTTTTACCTCTCCCTTTTTAGGATTTAAGCGACCGATTCAAACCGCCCGGGCCTTACAGGGCCGCGACCTGTCGGGAGAGGGATTATCTTTGGATCACATACAGACTTTTTTTGACCAGAAAAGGACATGGAAAGCCTCCCCGGATGAGTGATCAGCCCAATGCCGACACCACAAACACATAGGACGAGACACCACGATTCAAACACACACGCACTCACTCAGAACAAGGCGAGGATGGGGATGACGATGATAATGACGGCCAGATGATATCGGGGACCACAAGGGCCTAAAGTTACCTGACATTTGTCTCACAGGTGAGGGGAAAACCCCGGAAAAACCTCACCTAGGTAACTTATCCCGACCAGGAATCAAACCCTGGCCCGCTACATGAGAGGAGCGAACGTATCCCCTGAGCCACAACTGTGGACAAGATGGTAAACCACCATTCATAATTTTGAGAGCTCATCATGTTCATGGAAAGACGGTAACACGATTATGGTGTGAAACATATAATACATGGCTGCAATGCAGTAGTGCGCATTCAGGCGCCGTCAATAAGCATATCGGTCGTTCATTTCTTTCATCAAGCTTCAATTTTGGAAGCATGACAAGGCGGCTTACTAAATCTGTTGTCAATTATACACACACTTAATATACTCGTATTATGTAGGCCTATGCTAGAGTAACGCTTCAGGTGGCGGTCACATTAACTTCATTTTAAGTGATACCGTATTTACATCATAATAATGATAATGATCAGGGCCCGGATTCTGATGACCTAAAATTGTTAAAAAAATGACCTATAAAATGACATTAAATTTTAAAGAAAATGACTTAATAATTATAAAAAAATGACCTAAAAACTTATATTTTATTTATAAAAAATTATTGTTGTACACACAAAGTTATAGACTAGTTTGTACATAATTTTAAAAACTGTAAATAACTGTGAATGTTGCGAATGTTCTTTTCTCACGGAGATTTATACTGGCACTGAGACACTGGTGAGTCAAAATTCGTCACATCCTTTTGTGGTCTACCGGATTATATTGTTTATTGAGGGTAAACAGTAGTTTGCACTCTCAAATCCAAACAGGTGATAGATTCTGGTGCCAAGTTAATCTAATAACAATAGTAATATAATACAAAATTTTGGCGTTTCTTTGATTCTCATTTCCGACTGAGACATGCCAACACTTTAACGCCGAATTTTTCCTTCTTGCATTAAATAAACAACATTTCAAAGACAAAACCGCTAGCGACGAAAAAGTTAATAAACTCAATGTAAATACATGAAAGTGACAAAATAAGGAAGCAAAAGACACAAAAATTACAAAATAATGACCTAGAATTGAAATAAATGCCCTAAAAATATAAAATTGCATAAAATGACAAAAAATTACCTAATAAAAATGCATTTCTATAATTTAGAGGCCATGATTAGGATTTATCCACAAGTTGGCAATGTCTATGCAGCATCAGTAAAAAGATGACATGTCATTAGAATCCGGGCCCTGATAATAATAATAATAATAATAATAATAATAATAATAATCTCAGTTTTCTGAATAGACAATAACTTTAGGCCTATACGAATGTACGTGTAATAACGAAAAGATCATGAGAAGCTGAAGTTAATGTCAAAGTGCCTCAACTATCAAATAAACCCAAAAGGAAGATTTAACTGAACGCCAATTTTAGTTCTATCTTACATAAACTTTGAGTAAGAAATGTGGAGACAGAATTGCGGAATAGTTCGAGTGTGAAGTAGGTTTAAAAAATTTAATAAGTATGAATTTTTCGATACGGGTAATATTTAAATAAATGACTAGGTTACTATAATGCACTATTTTTCTAGGATCTACTTTAAAAACAATTTTCTTACTTTTCTTCTCAAATGCTCCAATCAAAAACAAAGAACAAAGTTTGTAGACCTACAACATACTTTCTGCATTTGCAGTTTTTTCAATTATGTACAAATTAGTCCATAAGTTTGTGTGTATAATAACAATTTTTTATAAATAAAATCCATGGCAATCCATGGCCTAAAGGCCATTCTTTATCATTATTAAGTCATTTTCTTTAAAATTTAGGGTCATTTTATAGGTCTTTTTCATTATAGGTCATTTTTCAAACAATTTTAGGTCATTAGAATATGGGCCCTGGTGATTGCCTTTGGTAATCCGTAAGTCCGTTTATTGTGAACGCAATAAAGAATGGACACCCATATATAAAGCTAATATTTAATATATTACCGTACTGACACGGTCATGCTAAAATATAACTTACACAAGTGGATCATATACAAACTGACTGACTCTGACCCATATCCCCAGTGTCGGGGAGAAGGGCCTCAAATTGTATGTTTCTGATACCTATGTGAAGTTTGTTACGCTTATTTTTCGAGAGAGATCATATACGAACACCATTAATTACCAGCGGATTCTGTGAAACCATCATGAATTTTTAAGCATTTTTTTACGTGATTTCTATTTTCCTGGCTTTTGTAAAAAGGGGGAAGTGCGAAATTTTCGCATGGATTCACTGATATAAAAATGATTTCGTTTATTAACTTACGAAGATCTTGCGACCTGTCGCTAAATACTCATACTACCCTGGATGGAATTTACATTTATCCTAACTTTATGGCACTACGCGAATGTGATATCAAGTTGAACGAAATGGCAAACATGCATTTGCTCATTGAATTTCCTTGGGAAAGATTCAGGTCAACATATAGGTGCCAAGTGCTACCACTCTGTCCATTTGGTTCGCTGCATTTGCAGTGAAAGTTTCACAACATGGATGTGACAATAAATTACAACCAGTTGGTCAATCAGGATCACTTACATGGCGTAATCGTGGGAGGTAATACATAACTTCATAAACATTTAGAAATTAATGAGAAATGAAGAGAGATATGGTCCAAAATTAAAATATATCCCAAGAAAAGATTTGGTATAACTTCAATTTCTAATAGTAATAATTTTCCCTTTGAAATATTTTTAGGGGACCCTTAAAATACTTGCATAATATAGAACATTTAGGATATTTAAAATTAAATATTGTCTGATAATACATTAATATTTTATATTTATAATACACCCCTGAAAACAACAGACTATGTTTTACATTAGACCTACACAAAGTAAAATGTGTACAATTTAACCTACTTCAAGTAGTCAATGTGAACACTACACCTATTTTGAAGCTGCCAGTTTCGTGTCGTGAGAGTTAGCACAAATAGAAGATAGATAGATATTTACACAGCTCAGTGACTTACAGTTATTTTACAAAGACTACAAAATTCTTACAGCTAGCATTTTTATTTCAGTATATACAGCAGAACAGAAATATTAATGGATTATGTACTGGCTCAAAAATATTAATATTAATATTAATATTAATCTACTCTTATACAATTCAACGGCCCTAAATAGCGTGCTCACTCGCTCGCCCGCTTCGTTAAACATCGGGTATACTCGGCGATGTTCGTCTCTCGCAGTCTAAACTTTCACGAAGAGTACAAAATTAGGGAAACAGTTTCTTTATTATATAAAGCCTAAGTGAAATGTACACAATGAATAAATATTATAATTTTGTTTTTACTTACAATTTTCATAGCTCTGAACCACAAACATTTTTAATAAACTACCAGTGTAAATTTCTTAAAAATCCTGGAGTCAATTAATAATGGCGGGCGAAGCCGCGGGAACCAGCTGTAAAATATTGATGTTTAACTCTTGAAATATCGCTGATAATAAAAATCCAAACAAACCATTCCTTCCCTTGAAACATTATATAATTTATGCAAATTACACTGAATTGATCAAATAAAATTCACATCATATTCATATGTCAACAAACAGTTGAGAAACAATACGCATTATGTGTTCACAGTTAGCTTTGGAACTGCATAATCGAATCTGAGATCGTTTTCCCAGGTGGCGCTTTCTACTCGTGGAATGTACTCTGACGCGGGAATTTTAGCTGTTTCATTAATTATTAATGGTTTAGTTTATGAATGATTCGCGTGCAAGTGTTAATAAATATAATGCTTTAATAGTTATTAAGTGCCAGTATGGTACTTTATGAGATTGTGTGTGGGGACGAAAAATGTATGTCCGTCTGTCTGTCCGTCCGTCCGTCCGTGTGTCTGTACGCGCGATAACTCAAGTACGCTTTGTCGAATTTTAATGAAACTTGGTATACACGTTTATAATGTCCATGGGAAGAACCCTATTGATATTGAACCAAATCGGTTCACCGGTACCGGTGTAATGCCCAATTTAGTCCCTATTTTAATAGATTATGGCGCCTTTCTAATAGAAAGGCGCCATAACTCAAATACGCTGTATCGGATTTCCATGCAACTTGGTATAGTCATTTATGACGTTCATGAGAAGTGCCCTATTGAATTTGAACCTAATCTGTTGACCGGTACCGGAGTAAACCCCAATTTAATGTCTACTTTAAAGGCGCAATAACTCAAATACGCTTTATCGTATATTTATGAAACTTCGTATACACATTTATAATGCCCATGGGAAGACGTCTATTTATAATAGATAAAATCGGTTGACCTGTTTCGGAGTAATGCTCAATTTAGTGCCTATTTTATGGTAATATACGTATTCGAAAGAATTTATAAAAAAGAATGAAAATCAATTATCTTGACAACACTGCCTATTGTTTTACTGTTATCTTATAAGGCCTTGGAAATTAAAATACAAGTAGCTATGTCAAAAAACACTATCGATTTACAAGCGCTTATCCAACTAGACCGTTAAAATGACCCCGGTGGCCGAGATGGTAACGCTTTGGCCTCACATTCTGGAGTCCATGGTTCAAAACCCGAAACCGGCCAATTTGATTTTTTTTTTTTGACATTTTTATGTGAGTGTGCGATTGTCATGATATCACATATCTGTACAGTTCAGGTGATGCTGGAAGATTTTAATCTCATTAAAAAAAACTAGACCTTTGTTCTTCCGTAAGCCCTGCTTAATGAATAAATCTGGAGCTTAACTTGGAAATCAATTTAAAAAAAAAACATATTCTGCATATCATAATTGCAGTCATAACTGTTTAAACAAAAACATACTGGCACTTTGTTACATCAGTTTACCTGATTTTATTATACTCTTAATTTTTATTTATTTTATTAATTATCGTGAGCGAAGCTGCGGGCACCTGCTAGTATCAAACAAAGAAACAGAGGAAAAAGGACATTCAAGTTTGACCACTTCCAGATGAGTTTGAAACTTGAAATTAGCCACAAATATAGCTTTTAGCCTGTAACCGACGGGAAAAGTAAAAAAAAAAAGTTCACTTTTTAAATTTTTATCCCTAAAAAACCTTCAAAAAGGCGGATGCACTTTAAAGTCTCTGCTCAGTTCCCATGACAACAATATGCATTGCACTATCCAGATAGGGCTTTGGAAGTTGCAATACACTTTGATAAATCATTAGACATGCAAGCGATAGAAATTATTTCCGTAACTCGAGCGAGGTGGCCGAGGTGGTAACGTCTAAGGACTCGCATTCAGAAGGTCCCAGGTTCAAATCCCGGAGCCGTTCAATTTGACATGGGATTTTTCATGGTTTTCCTAGTCGTAACGGGAAACGCCTAATTGGATATTGACATACCACGAATCACCCTCCCTATTACATCCTTTTATATCAGTTTAAAATTAAACATTCATTCTTTCATGGTACTTCTGCCTTACGGCAGGTCTACACTCCCATGTAAAATTCCATTTTCCAGCTCCTTCTATTTTCTGCTGCATCCTTTAACTCTCCATAATTTCTTTTCTTCTTGATGTCATCCAGTATCTCAATTCTTCTTCTTCCTAGTCTTCTCTTTCCTTCTATTTTTCCTTCTATGACATCTAGCAAGAGTCCTCTTCTTCTCATAATGTGTCCCATCCAGTTGGCTTTTCTCACTCCCACATCTTGCAAGATGTGTCTCTTTTCTTCCACTCTTCTTCAAACTTCTTCATTTGTGATTCTATCCGTCCATCGAATCCTCTCCATCCTCCTCCAACACCACATCTCGAAGCTCACCAGATATTTCTTTTCTCTTTTCCTGAGTGTCCATGTTTCGGCTCCATACAAAGCTACACTCCAAACGTAGCATCTCATCAGTTTTTTTCTTAGCTGCAAATTTAGTTTTCCTGTGAGTAAATTTCAATTTTTGTTGAAGGCTATTTTAGCCATAGCAATCCTTTCTCTAATTTCTTTGGTGCATTGGGCATCTCTGGTGATCATGCTTCCTAAATAACGGAATTGGGACACATTATCTAGCACTCTGTTCTCTATCAAACACCTAAGTGGTTCTTCTGTCATTGAAATCATCATGACTTTTGATTTGTCTGTATTTATCTTCATCCCATATATTTTTCCAATCTCCACCAACCGATCCAGCATTCTTTGTAATTCTTTTTCTGATTTTGCCATAAGTACTACATCATCTGCATATTTTATGTTATTTATGATACGTCCTTCTACTTTAAAATCTCCCATTCCTTCCAAAGCTTCATTCATTAACCATTCTCCATATATATTGAACAGAGTGGGTGACAAGCAGCAACCTTGTCTTACTCCTCTTCCTATGATTGTGCTTTTAGTTTCTCGAATCTTCACTTTTTGTCCCATATACAGATTCTTGATCAGCCTTCTATCTCTCCAATTGACTCCGATTTGTTTTAGAATTCCCAATAGCGTTTCCCATTTTACTCTGTCGAAAGCCTTTTGCCAATCGATGAAACAAGTACAAATTTTTTCATTGACATCTAATACTCTTTCAGAGATAATTCTCATGAATCCTATAGCATCTCTGGTTCCTTTTCCTTTTCTAAAGCCAAATTGTTCTTCTCCTAGATTTTCTTCTATTTTCTGTTCCAGTCTTCTGTTTAGTATTCTTGCTATTATTTTTGCTGTGTGTGAAATTAGGCTTATTGTTCTAAATTCTTCACATTTCTTTGCTTGTGGCTTCTTCTTTATTGTGACCATAGTCACATCTAAAAAGTCTTCCGGCCATTCTCCACTTATATATATTTTGTTAATCATCCTCGTTAGTGCATTAAGTCCTCCTTCTCCTATTTCTTTTAACAGGTCCACAGGTATGTTATCTTCTCCGGTAGTCTTCCTTCTTTTCATATCTCTAATGGCTTTTTCCACTTCAGATTCTAAAATGATTGGTCCTTTCTCATTTTCATCTACTTCTTCTTCTGTTTCTATTTCTAATTGCCGAGGTCGATTTTCTATGTCATAGAGTTTCTTGATATAATCTTCCCATATCTGCAGTACTTTCTCCTCCTCTGTAGTGTATTGTCCTTTCGGGTCTTCTATACCGAAAGACCTTACTCCTTTGTTCTCTTTCCATCCTATCTCCTTTGTTTTGCTGTACATGAGGCCATATCTTCCTCTTCTCTGCATTTCCATAATCTCTTCACTAACTTCTTCCAAGTACTGTTCTTTTGCTTTATCTGTTTCTCTTCTTAGCTCATTATTTAGTCTTCTATATTCTGTATTGTTTATGTTCTTCCATTTTCTTCTTTCTTCCATTTTCTTTAGCATTTCTTGTGTAATCCATGGTTTTATAGCTCTTTTTTCTTCTTTTCCTACATGTCTTGTCATTGTGCCCTGTAATATTTCTTTTATGTTGCTCCAGTTGACTTTTTCATCCTCTAATGTACAAAATTTGCCCTCTAACTCTTCCTTTATTGTTTTCTTTTTTGTCTGTAGATTCTCCAAATTCCATCTTCTTTTGGTCCTCTCAGATTTTCTTATTTTCTTCATTCTTGTTTCAATGTCAGCAACCAAAATATTATGATCCGAATCTATGTCCGCTCCAGGCATAGTCTTAACATCTTTCACACTCCTTTTGAAACGATTTTTCACCATGATATAATCTATCTGATACCTTCTTCGGTCTCCTGGGCTTTTCCAAGTATATAATTTGTTTGGGCGTTTCTTAAACCATGTGTTCATAATCACCATGTTGTTTCTTGTACAAAACTCCACCAGCATATTTCCTCTATCGTTTCTCTTTCCTAATCCATGTTCCCCTACGACTTTTCCTTCTTTTCCTGTTCCTACTATACTATTCCAGTCACCCATTAATATTGTGCTGGTTTTTCCACAACCTTCATTTTGTATTATTTCTTCTATTTGTTCATATACTTCTTCAACCTCCTTGTCGTCATGATCAGACGTAGGCATGTGGACTTGAATAACTAGAATATCTACTGGCTGAGCACTAATTTTTAAAAACATTAGACGATCACTAACACATGAGACTTTCTGTATACATTTTACTAATTTGGTTTTCATCACTATAGCTACTCCTTTTTCACCTCTTTGGGCACATGAGTAGAACATTGTATAGTTACCAGAAGTTATTTCACCTTTATCTGTCCACCTCACTTCACTTAAACCCATGACATCCATTTCACATTTCTTCATTTCCATCTTGAGATTTTCCAATTTACCTACTCTTCTTAACGTCCGGAAATTCCATGTTCCAATCCTGAAGTTATTAAAGTTATTCTTGATCGCTTCCCCTGAAGCAGCCCTCGCCCGGAGATCCGAATGGAGGGCTAGTTTACCTCCGGAGTTTTTTACTTCAGACAGAGCCATCATACTGGTTTCCACATGGGAGTCTTTCAGGGAAGAAAATAATGTACTACCCGCGCGCCATATCTTGAGCGCTGGATTTACGGGGAAGTGAGGGTTGGGGGGAACAAAACATAGCTACTCCGCCAGTCTTTCTGCAGTGTTGTCAACCAAAGAAATCACATTTCAGCAGAATCGCGAATATGGTATGCGCACGTCAACAGCGTAAGTGTGGATGCCGAATTATAATTATTTCCGATGAATCATCCTCGCTATTTATGTAGTGACATTTAATAGACAAGGATTTTAATGCAGTCCAATAATATAACGTGGTGACGGTATTGCGTAACAATTAATAACACGTCATAAGGCTTTAGTTAAGAAATAAATCATTTTCCTCCGGGAAGAAAATGTTATATAAATAGGCTCAATATCTTTACACTGGATGACTAGTTTTAAGCATAAAGAAGATTCTTAGCAGAACATGCTTCACCATTTCGTGTTGTAAAACATAAGAGAGGTAAGGCATCTAAAAGTGGATAAAATTAGAGGCCTAATTATAAACGTATTTAATACGTTTTGTGAAAAGTTCGCTCAACTTTCAGTCCATGAAATTGACATCAGAGTTCATGGGAGTGTCAGAAATTAGCACATACGGAATTCTTAAAGAGGTGAGGAAAGTGTTGGATGTACAGTGACGTGTTTGTGAAATAAGCAATTCGAAAAATTGTATTTTTCCCCATAACTCCATGTGTCAGAAAAGATAATGTCAATAAATAAATAAGGATCCTGAGACAGAATGAAAGCTTAGTATTGAAACCACTAGATGTCAGGGTGTATAGCGTACTTCATGTTTCAATGTTGTCAGCTCAACCTACGAAGTTGAACGAAACCTACCGACTGAGGACTAGGGAGCCGAGCGCTCAAGAAATCGCGCGCGGGTAGTAGTAGTATTCCCATTTCCTTTCTACATCGCAATTCCATGGCCGGGGACTGTAAGATGTACTGTTCGCCCATGAATGTTCGATCTTGCACCATCTGAAGCATACTTACTCTATGCTGCAAGTCGATACTAATGTCGTTGCTGCCCGACTCCATAACATACACTATTAATGTTTACCCACTCCCAGATGAGCTAGAAACCTGAAATTTGGCAGACTTAAACCTTTTAGCTTGTAACCGATGGCAAAATTCCAAAAAGTTATTTTATTTTTTATCCCAAAAAATCCTAAAGTCTTTCCGCAGTTTGTAAAGGTTTTTTTATTTTTTAATTTTTTTAATGGCAAAACGGTAAATGGTAATAGGCTATAAGGCAGTCTAAACTCACGGATTCTATCTCCTATCTCTGTTTCAGGCTAGAGTGGGAAATAAAATTTCACGTAAAGACATATGATATTTCCTGAATTCTGTTTCTCCTTACTTCAACCCCTACCAGGCAAGTCGTGTAGAAGCAATGGGTTGCAAAATTCTAAGTTATGTATGAGCGATAAAAAGCTAAATCTAGCGTTTTCTGAGGGAATATTTTGAGTGTGATAGGTCGTTCTTCTTCGCTTCAGACTCTAGATACCTAAATATGGCTGTTATATTTTGAAAATTGAAAGACCTCCATAAGTTAATTTCGAATTACAAGCAAAAAAAAAAACAAAATTATAAGCTAGTCCCTATAATATAAAGCCACATGGCTGACTGACTGACTCAATGACATTAATGTTTGCCCACTTCCAGATGAGCTAAAAACTTGAAATTTGGTACACATATAGCTTTTAGGCTGTAAACCGCAGGAAAATTCCAAAAAGTTTATTTTTTTAAATTTTTAGCCCTAAAAACTCCCGAAAAAGGGCTCGGTTTCCATGGCAACGGTAGACAACAATATTACCTACAGTGTTCACATAGGGCTTTGGAAGTTGTAATACACTTTGACAAATCTTTAAACATGCTACCGATAGAAGTAATTTCCGTAAACCGAGCGAGGGACTCAAATGATAACGTCTTGAACTCGCATTTGGGAGGTACCACGTTCAAATGCTGGCCGACTCTTATTTCCGATACGGTATCAGTTCAGAAAAAAAGCTTTTCCTAAGAACCTCACTGGAAGTTTGGGGGCAAGGCCCCCAACAAGCAAAGCGAGTCTATTATATAAAATGCGATGTCCGAAGTCCCGAAGCATTTTGATTGGCTCTCGAAGACAGCCAATCAGCGGCAGAGCTACCAAGAATGTGTAATTTATTTACACTTTTTAAAGCAAATATTATGTAGTATAAGTTATCAATCGAAAGATGTTTCCCTCCGGTGTCATTAATATTCATATCGTTATACTTTATATGCGTGTAAGTGTTTTGGCTAATACAGAGTGTTAATAAATAACACAGAAATATTTTACCTGTATATAGAGGGGACTTAGACAAGCAACTTTTATTAGGAGATTTTTGCTCCATGATGTAAAATGTGTATGCTACAGGGGTTTAAAGTAATTATAATTTGGTGCTCATAAATCAATAATTACGCGAAATAGGGTTAAAATGTTCATTAAATTGACTTCATGCCTTCCTAGTGATCGATAAAAACCTGACTCTTGATCAATCGTCAACAGCTATATCATAATTTAGTGTTTCCATAATATGCAACATTTACAGACTAATCACATGACTGGTCGCCACTGCATTAGTCTCTTTTTTATTCATAACTACTGACTACAGTGTTAACAGCGAAGTTCCTTCGTTTTGCATTTTTTCCTAATGTTAGAAGTCAGTGACGGCCATGCCCTGGGAGATTTTATGCTGTAACAGGAAAAATTGAATCCATAGAGCAAAAACCTCCTAATAAAAGTTGCTTGGCTATGTCCCCTCTATACACAGGTAAAATCTTTCGGTGTCATTCATTAACACCCTGTATATTAAAACTAAAATGTTATATCGACATCTCGATTCAAAGCCCCATAAGCAGTAAACAAAGAAACAAAAGATAAATACTAGCTACTATGCTTAACCTTGGAGCTAAAATTATTGTTAAATCTAACCTAAACTTTAATGCAAGTAGCCTATATTTCATTTCAAACACTCCTTGCTTATTTATGTGCCAGTGTTAATTGACGGATTGTTTACAGCTTGAAGGTGGTTTCGCTGAGTGTGTGTCGTGTGACATAATTGCAGTTCCCACTGCATTCTGTGAAATCGGCATATTCTTTTTAAGCATTTGTTATGAGATTATAAACGATTTTGTATAACGGCGAACCTCATTACTTAGATAAATTCCGGTTTTTTTCGTGCCTTTTGTCACGAAGGAGGAAAATCATTCTAATTGGCTCTCGAGGACATAGGTTAACATTCAGTATGACAGAAGGCTATGGTTACTGTTATGATTCGAACTGATCTCCATTTGCTGGTATATTCTTATAGTAATGCTGCTCGAGTAAAATTTATACAAGTTAAATAAAAATTAAAGATAGCCTAATGTATTAGCAGTAGTGAAATTAAACCATCTGCAAAACACAAAATCATTCGTAACATAGTTTTGTGTGTGTGCTGTGGCTGAGTAGATGCATAATGCACTTGAAAATAATTTTTTTAATAACCATACCAATATTACGAATCTAGCTGAATTATGAAGAAACGGATCAATCAAGGCGGGCTAACAATATCAATAAACGATTGGCAATTTGTTACGTTATTTTAATATATTGTGAGCCATGGAATTTTATGTAGCGTGTTATATTCATTACAAAATTAATATTGATATACTCGTTATTTCGGTACCGCTCAACCGATTAGGTCCAATATCAATAGGCTTTTTCCCATGGACGTTATAAATTCCTATACCAAATTTCATGAAATTCCGATAAAGCGTATTTGAGTTATCGCGCGTACAGACACAGGGACGGACGGATGGACAGACATTTTTCCCGTCCCCACACACAATCTCATAAAGTGCCATATTGGCACTTAATAAAATTGAGTAAATTTTTTTCTAAACCCTTGAACTCTTAGGCTTATTTGAGGTCAGATAAGTATATAAGTTGACACACTTTAAAACATAAGTTAAATGAGGAAAGTAGGTCATTATCTATTATCTGTATTGTTAGTTACGGTACACAGTTCAATGGTATTATCTATATGAGTACTGTTTCAACTTTTGGCCTGCTTTATTGATAAACAATCAAAACTTCCTTATCAGGTTGTTAACACAGTAAAGAAATGATCGGGAACGTTTTGTAATCATTCTATCGGTTATCACTTATCACTATGTAGATAGCCGTGTGAACCAGATCAATAATGTTGTGTTTATGAGCCATTCTTGGTGTGGGATTATTACTTCTTAGGAGAGACGCCTATCATCTCCGCTTGCAAGCGTATCAATCAATTTGCATTCCGACCCCCCCCCCCGAGCCTTAATTAACTACAAATGAAGGATACATGTACCGAACTTGAATAATTTGAATAATCAGAAGACTTGCCGATAAGTTCTGATCTGAATTCGAAATGATGCGTTCAGAGTATCCCAATCTAATGAAGAAGGATATGAAAGTTGGAGTTTAACTCTGAGATCCATTACAAAAATAACTTCTTTTCTGCATGTGCCTATCATAATTGCAATTATCACTGATTAATAAAAGCATTATGGCACTTTTGTTACATCAGTTTACATGATTTTATTTTAAATCAAAATGTGATGTGAGAAAATGACTTTGTCCATGTCCAGGCTACCGGATTTGATGCATCACACCCTATATTTATTTGCTCCAGTACTAGTTTACAAAAATGAATTATATCGATTAGCTCATTAAAATGCCGGAAGCACGTTTGCGGTCATTTTCCAGAAACGTGACCTTTTTGTGTTAGAAAAGCATTGTTTTCCTAGTTATAGTATAAACCCTAGTTGGCATACCAATCCTGAGTACCTGATTAATTTTTTTTTTTTTTTTTGCTCTTATTATTTATTATTTATTATTATTTATTACATTACAATATTACATTATTACATAGAATTGCAAAAACAAATACAAGTACAAATACATATTTATACAAGTAAAATAAAACAATTTTCAAAATTCAAAATTAACTACAACTATTTAAAAAGAGGAAAAGAAATATAGGCTATATCTTCACAAGAAGTATTACATTTAGTAATACACCCGAATGAGCAAGACTGCTCGTGCTCGGGTGCCGTTTCAAAAATATCAAAGTGAAGAAAGAGGAGAGACAAAGAAATAGAGTGTATAATGTGCTTAACTAAAAAAAAGAAAGTTAAAAAACATTAAACATAAAAACGTAAATACATAAAAGGAGTGAAACAAAAATTACTTAAAAGCTAAAAAATTACAAAAAATTCTTTACATATCTATTAAATTTAACAGTGGAGTATGCTGAGAGATCAGGATATTTTCTGATAATTGAGTTATAGAAGCGCGGTCCAAAATTAATGCTATGCTTTAATCCTGCCGATGTGAGACATTTGGGTTCTAATAGGAGTAAATTAGTATTTCGTCTAGTTTTGTAGATATGTTCACTGGAAGAGTATTTTATACGATGTTTGTGAAAATATTTTAATATAGAAAATTTGTAAATTTGGTCCAAACTTAAAACATTAAATTCCGAAAATATTAGGCTAGTTGGGTAATCAATGTGTTTTCTTAGACAGATTTTTATTATTCTTTTTTGTAAAAGGCAGAGGGGCTTAAGGGTAGTTTTCGCTAATCCTCCCCAGGCGAGAATGCCATATTGAATAATGGACTGGAAAAGTGCTAGATAAACGGAACGTAAAACAGTAATGGGCATACAGTGGCGTAAAATGACAAATTTATGAATTGTTCTGCGTAGTCTATTACAGATGTAGTTAACATGGTGAGACCATTTAAGATGTTGATCAATAAAAATACCCAAATATTTCACAACGGCTGATTCTTTCAGTGGTAAGCATTGACAATTCACATCAAAATTACAATTATGTATTATTAAATTTAAATTTGTACGTTTTTTCCGCGCTATCTGACCAGTAGATGTTAATGAGAAAGGAACTAATGTTGATTTATCCACGTTTAGTGATAGAAGGTTAGAATCGAACCATTTTTTTACAATTTTCATGCCTGTATTAGCGTATTTATATGCTACTTCCCATGAATGACCACTGAAAATCACAACAGTGTCATCTGCGTATGAAAATATGGAGCCATTTATTTGATCTAGGTTTAAATTTAGCAAATCATTTACATATATTAAGTATAAGATTGGTCCTAATATCGTTCCTTGTGGCACACCAATATCAATATTTGATATTTCACTTATATGGCTGTCTACTTTTGTCATTATACATCTATTGCTCAGATATGATTCAAATAATTTGTAAACTGTTCCTCTAATTCCTATCTTATTCAGTTTATCTAATAGTATCGAGTGAATAACAGTATCAAAAGCTTTGCGTAAGTCCAAGAAAATTCCTAAACAATTATTACCTTTGTCTAATTCTTTAATAATGTTACCTGTAACGTTAATAAAAGCATCGTCAGTAGATATGTTGCTCTGGAAACCAAATTGATTTTTTGATATAATTTCATGTTTTTGTAAATAGTTTAGTAGCCTAACTTTTATGCATTTCTCTAGTATCTTGGAAAAGGCCGGAAGTAGTGATATTGGTCTATAATTGTTTAAATCATTCATTTTCCCGGATTTATGTATAGGTATTATCACAGCATTTTTTAGAGTATTGGGGAAAACACCTTCTGTGAAACAAAGATTGAAAATATAGACAAGAGGTTTAACAATATATTTAATGATAGATTTCAATGTAATGTTTTTTATTCCATCAATGCCTGGAGATACATTATTATTTAAGGTCTTCACAATGTTAATAATTTCGCATTCATTAACAGGACTGAGAAACATAGATGTGATTGGATTCATGGCTGTTTTATTGTACTCCGAAGAGTCTGACGATGTCTTATTAACGTTTGAGGTTACACTGTGCCCTATTTTTGAGAAGTATTTATTAAATTCATTTGCGATATCCTCTTTGTTTGTTATGTGAGTACCATTTTCATTTATTAATTCTGAAACCGTTTTATTTTTTTCAGTACCTATATCTGTGGCTTCATTAACAGTTTGCCAAAATTTCCTAGGGTTGTTCTTATATTCTTCAAATTTTAATTTATAATAACTAATCTTCATATTTCTTATAACAAGAGTCAGCATATTTCTATAATTTTTATAATATTTTTTCAAATTTTCATTGTTTGGGTCATGAATTACTTTTCTCGCAATCTTGTCTCTAGTACGAATAGATTTGATTATGCCTACAGTGATCCATGGCTTAATTTTTTTGAATTTATGAGAAAGCTTTTGATTGCTGATCGAACTACTTATTATGTATTTCTTAATTAAATTATAAAATAACTGGAAAGAAGTATTTGGATCTTTACATTTATACACAGAGTCCCAGGTTTCTCTCTCAATAAGCGAGATTAATTTTTCATTGTTAATGTTATTTGAAATGGGCATAGATTGTTGAGTACCTGGGGATTTCGAAATGTGACCATTAGGATTTTTTAGTAGAGAAAACACGGCATAGTGGTCAGTTACGGCGCTACAGAAAATTCCTGGTATAAATTTCCATTTCTTTATAGTTTTAAAAAATATATGGTCTAAGCAAGTTTCCGAGCCTGGTCTCGTAACGCCATTTAAAAAATTTACAAAACCATGTGCATGTAACATATCCATATACCTGTTACCAGTAATATCTAAATTATTTTCCATAATCTGAATATTTATGTCGCCAACAATTAGATGGTTATCTGTTTGCTTTGAATTTATTAAAAAGCGTTCAAAATTATCAAGGAAATCATATTTACGGGTGTTCGGTGATCTATAAATAGCTGTTAATGAAAATGTATTGTTGCCAAACGTAAATTTTAAATGCAAAGAATTACATTCTGAGATTTCTATGTCAGTGAGAGTGAAGTCTATATTATTCTTGCAATAGACCACTAAACTATCGCATTTGCTGTACTTATTCATTTTAACGTTTTTTGCATAACCGGGTAAATCAAACCCAATATCATGACTTAACCAGGCTTCCGTTAGTATAATGAAATCAAAATCTTGTTTTAGGCTTTGCAAGACAGTGCAGAATTCTAAAAAATGTTTATTAAGGCTCCGAATATTTAAGTGAAAAATTTTGAAATCATGGATTGTTTTGTTTATGAAACTAGAGCAGGAATCGGCATTTTCCAAGACTGTCGTTATTGAATTGTCGGAATAGTTGCTTAATTCATCTAATAAACCATCCATTGTTGGGGACAAAAATAAAAATATATACTTGAGGGATACAGTTTATACAATATTTTGAGAGACAGATTCATGACATGTGATTGAATTACAAGTTTTTGAGATTGTTATGACTACTGATTTTAAGGACTTGGCTTCTTTCGTCTTTTCTAATAAATACCTTGCAGTCACGAGTCCACACAAACTGGAAGCCTCTCTCTTTTGCAAAGTCCCTGGTTGCATTTAGTAGATCACGGGTGTAGCTAGTCAGGTGCTCGCCTACAGATATTCTTGAAGCCGGTAGCTGCGGGTTGATTTTTTGTGAAGGTATTCCCGGACCCTCTGCATACTTCCTGGATTCCTCTTTGAAATTTTTCATCCACTTGTCTCGACTGCTTCTCTTGTAGAATTTCACAACAATTGGCTTAGTTTTCCCCTGTCTAGCTGGAAGTCTGTGTGCCACACTGATATCGGACACAAGCTCTGGTGCTTCAATGGCTTCTGATATCATAGGCGTAACCAGGCCGACCATATGGGGGGGGTTATAACATCCGCGGGGTCTGGGGAGTATGGAAGGAGGGGGGGTCCGGGGGCCCTCCCCCGGAAAATTTTAAAAATTAAGATGCAAAATAACGAGTTTTAAGCTTCCGGGGGTTCTCCCACGGAAAATTTTAAAAATTTAGATGCAAAATAACAAGTTTTAAGCTTCCGGGGGTCCTTTCCCGGAAAATTTTAAAAATTAAGACGCAAAATAACGAGTTTTAAGCTTCCCACGCTTTATACTTCTATTAAGCAATTTATGGGCAGACTTAAAAAAATTATACAATTTTCCTTTTTTTAATCAATGGGGGGGGTTCAAACCCCCAAAACCCCCCCCTCGCTACGCCTATGTCTGATATGTTCGATATTATTGAATATACAGATTCTTCCGAAGACTCAGGTACACCGAAGATGAGCATGTTGTCACGTCTCGAGTATTGTTGCAAATCTTCCACTTCTCTTCTCAGGATTTCATTCTCACGTGACAGGGTTCGCACCTCATTCTTTGTATCTTGAAGTTCTTTTTTTGTTTCAGTTAGTTCTTGTGAGAAAGTGTCGAACTTGTCGGATATGAATTGCACTGCCTGTTTAAGTTCTTTTACTTCAGCTTGAAGAGAAGATTTGAAATCTTCGAACATTTTCCTGAGGAAGTTTACAATTTCATTTTCATCCTCATTGAATGCTTATTTCATCTGGACCATTAGCCTTTCTATTTTTCGTACTTTTAAGAACTCCCTATAATTGTTCCAATGTCACTGGGTCCACACTTTCACGTTTAACACAGTGTTTGTGGCATCACCTTGCTTAAACCGCATGCAATGCTTTCTACGTTGGTCCTTAGATATTGCATTTATATTAGCTGTTTTGTTCAAGCGCCTCATCGTAATATAAGATAGTGTCTGCTTTTCATGCAGAATATGTTCTACAGGTGCCACAAATTACTATCGTACTCTTGATTTTTTTTGCCAGCTGTTTTGCCAAATTAAGTTTTTGTTTATTAAGTGCCAAAATGGTACTTCATGAGATTATTTGGGGGACGGGAAAATGTCTGTCCGTCTTCTGTCTGTGTGTCTGTACGCGCAATAACTCAAATACGCTTTAACGGATTTTCATGAAACTGGTATACGCATTTATAACGTCTATAGAAAGAACCCTATTGATTTTGAAGCAAATCGTTGACCGGTACTGGAGTAATGCCCAATTTAGTGTCTACTTTATGTATATTCGAAAGAATTTATCAAATGAAAATCAGTTCTCATGACAACATATTGTTTTACAGTGTTATATGGATTTGGAAATTGCAATGATAATAATAATAAATTAGCATGTCTTCGAACAAAAAATGCTACTGACATTGTCATGATGTTAAATTAGATCTGTATAGGCCTATATACCTGTATATTTAAAAATTCAACATTATAGAAAGCCCTCTGAGTTAGCCAATCAGAGATAGAATTTTTAATATTTTTCTATCCCATTGATAGATGCCGTTTGGAAACTTGTTGCCTATTTTTGTGACCATTCCTGAAAAATTGCTTATTGTTTTGTTTGTGTCCCAAAGTGAATTTGGTGTCTAAATTCATAAGTATGAGAGATAGTTCTGACCGGAATGGGAGCCAAATTATCCTTTACGAACAAAACAGCATCTAAAATATATAGGCTGGTCAAAGCCATTATTTTCTAATCTACAAATAAGGGTCTGCAATGAGTTCTGGGTGAGGAATTTGTTAATATTCTCAATGTTTTCTTTTGTAAAATAAATAGGCCTACCTTTTGAGAATGACAGTTATTGCCCCATATTAGAAGTCCATATTGTAAAATACTTTGAAAGTATGCAAAATATGCCCCTTTGTCGTAGCCTAAGTGGAACGTGTTCTTTTAAGTTACGAAGAGGAAATCAAATACGTGATAGCTTCCTGCAGATGAATTCAATGTGTTTATCCCAGATAGGCCTAAGAGTGCTATCTATAACTATGTCAAGTATCTTTAATAAGGATTGTGTTCGGTACTTTTTTAAAAGAAAATAATACAAATATATTTAGCTTTGAAAATTAACACTACCCACATATTCCTTCACATATGCTTATCAAACTAGACTTTTGTTCTTCCGCAAGCCCTGCAGTAGCTTAACTCGGAAATCTATTACAGAAATACTTATTTTCTGCGTATCATAATTGCAATTATCACTGATTAAACAAAAGCATTCTGGCACTTTGTTACATCAGTTTACCTGATTTTATGTTCTTTTCTAGTTTCTTTGGATCATTCAGTTTTTCTTTTATATTCGCATTCCCCTATTAAGAAACCACCTCTAAAAGGTCAAATTTTTGTAAACTAACAGTGGTCATTTAATACAGATTTAAATACGTACACTGCATAGGCTATAGGCCTACCGCGTGCGGATTGGTAACTAGACAAATCTGCACTTTGCACACGATGCCGAAATTTCGGTGCTCACAACGCATTCACCAGCCCATCCGATTATGACTACGATGTTGTTCTCTGTTAATATGCAGTCATGGCATAGTCTGTAAAACACAACTTCTCAATCCGCAGGATGAAAAGGTTCACCAGGTATATAAAGGAGGATTCACGAACATTGTGCGCAACTTCAGAAAACTGTATTTGACATTATTTTCATGAAAGCCATATATGAGGGGTCTATTAGCAAATCCGGCAATCTCAATTTTGTTAAAAGCTAGAGATGATAACTTCTAATGAAATGTAATGCATTTCCTGGTACATATTTGGTGTAGGCCTATGTGTTGTAAATCTGTGCTCCTCCTATATGTAGGAAGTCGGATTTGCGACATATGCACTATTTAATTACACAGACCAACAGCCATTTTGGTGCCTTAGAATTTATACTTATTCTTGGGTATATTAAGGTCACTGATGCTGAATGTGCCATTAGTTTTACCCTATCAGCTTTAGTTTTGTGAGATATGGTATTGCCATTATGCATATTATCCCATTTTATGTTTGATATAAATAAAAAACAGTGCCTATTTTTAGCTCCTAAATCATGTGAAGAAAAAAGCAACACACTAACATTACATTAACAATATAATATGGGGTCTTTCAAAAAATTGATATTATCACATATTGTATGGTCGTTTATGACTTATGATCTGTCAATTTGAGGGCCAAAAAATAATCCAGCTTTTAGTGTTTCTGTACTCCGTACAGATTTCGTCCTACGTGTCCAAAGTATGCTGAATGAACCTTCACTAGCTATATAAATCAAGCAAGATTTTGTTTCGCTAGACTTAGAGTTCACGAATAAAATCCCCCACCCCTCTCAACAAAAGTAGAGCTGGTAGAGAAAAACTGTTTTCGTATTTGGAATAAGCACATTGCCAAAATCCGGTAAAACATCTGAGACACCAAACAAAAAGTTCTTACGTATCAGGAAATGCACTAAATTACATTAGAAGTTAGCATCTGTATCGTTTTTCAAAATGGAGATTGCCGGGTTTGCTAATAGACCCCTCATATCAACATGTGTCTTAGTTGCAATGCAGCCATTTCATAATTACGGGTGGGACATTCTAGCAAATTGTAAAAAACTATTTTTGTTTATTACATATCATAAATAATAAACTAGAATTGGTTCTTCACATTCTGTAAAATTTACAATGCCTTCTTCTCCACACTATATACAAAGCGTTATTAAAATTTTATTTTAAATATTTTAAATTTGTTTTTCAAAATCTATTACGGGTGGGACATAATTTGGACACTAATTTTAATGATGCAAAACAAAAGTTCATTTGCTGTTTTGCTATTACTGTTAGGGACTTAATGTTGTTATTAATGAAGGTATGAGGGATTAAATACAAATTATAAACTGTTTCCAGGTTGTCAAAACATTTATTTAACTCATCAATAATAATAAAACAAAACTATCACCATTACGGGTGGGACATTACGGGTGGTACAAAAAGTCACTGTTTGTTATTTTACACAGTAATTAACCACACATATTTTTTTAAGTTAATCTTACACCAAATTGTACCTCAAGATGTATATTTTCTCAAATGAAAATGGACATAGCTGATTACTCTTGACTACTTGGTATTAAAGAGTGTTATAATCATGCTAAAAATGAAAAAAAAAGTAACCCAACGCAATAAATAAGTAAATCGACAGATTCTACACTTGAAACCACTTCAGATACACCTAAGTCCTTAATATCAAGTGAATTTGAGGTTTTAAACTTACATTTGACCACCCAATTACAATAATTTTATAACTTCTCTCTTTGAGGGAATAATTCCCATATTTTATGAAATAGCTGAATGGCTAAATGCTAACAGCAGTAATATTGTAAAACTCTATGTACTTGAATCTCAGTTTGTCATTCACGATCTCTGTACCTACATTCTTCTCCAGCAAGGAGTTCACACATTTTATCAGAATTGGACTAGTGGAGATAAAGAGAAACTAGGTTATAGAAAAGTTACTAATGATTGCTTTTCACTTGTGCAGCATTGTAAATCGTTATTGGATTGTAAACACTTCACCCACTTATATAACTTTCATAAGTAGAGTGTTTCGTGTCGTGATTTTTACTGCTTTACAGCAATATTTGCCAAGTTTCATTACATACAGTTAATAAATTGCACGTTTCACGAGGATACTGAGGGAAAGGCGTGTCTCTCGCGAAAAACAAATGTCATGCAAATTGAAATGTCAGATCTGTGAACTGCCTCTCACTCGAACATCGCTTGCTTGTTTAGCGTGCATATAATCAATACGCCTTTAAAACGCTGTCTTCAAGTTCCTTAATTACTCTATGAATCGGGGCAGCTCTTCAAGCTGACATTGTATTGACAATTTGGAGAATATTATGCTACAAACGAGATTAACGGTATTGAAAATAAATTAATGATCTAAGAAATAGCCAGGAATGTGGAATATCGCGTTCAGTTGTGCCTTGAACAGACCTTAGTAGGGGAGAGTGGGGCAGTTTTGCCCAGGGGCAGTTTTGCTCAATATCAAATTTCTCTCTCTTGGTAATCATTTTATCATTCTTATGATATCACAGCTATTCCCATCAACCACCTCTACTTCCTATGGAAATTTGGACTGCTTAGCTACATGTGGAGATTTTTTATAGAAGAAAGTAATATTTACATAAAAATTTATAAGTTTTCTATTTTTGTTTTACTAGGTAAACACATTTCATTTATACTCATCAATATTTTTTATGTCTACTGCCTAGTTGCACATTCCTTAAGCTTTCTTTCCATGTCAGACATGTGATTTAATAACCTCACTTGTGGAAAATAATGACTCACTTATTCCAAATTGTGCATTGGGGCAGTTTTGCTCAGCCTACGTGGGGCACTTTTGCCCATTAACTAGAGTTTCTAATACCGGTATTAATTAACTTAATTTAGCAAATATGAATTTAGGCATATCTACCCTATTTTAAAAAGTCATTTTGAATTTTTTAAATTCAGATGTTCTAGTAATGGGTTTGATACTATCTTATTTTTTCTTATTTTTTTCTTGCATAGTGCCTTCGCTGCCTAAACATGGTACGTTGACAAGACAAGAATAAATTAGTATTCCCTAAGAACAAAGATTCAAGTTTTGTTAATATTGAGGACATTTTTTGCAAAGCTATGTTAATCTACATTGGAAGGAAGACCTGAACAAGCCTTGGGAGCAATGACATTTTCTGTAAATTTCAAAAATTTTAATATAGGCTATACTTAGGCCTATAATAAAGCAGGGTTAAATAGATGTTAAGACTGAATTAAATGTTTATTTCAGTTTGAAGACAATTTTATCTGAGTTTGTGATGTTATTGGTTCCAATTTTCTCTTTAAATATTAGTATGCCTATTTAGGCCAGTTCTTTAGTCGTTACAAAATATAATAGGCCTACTTTTTGTGTTTTAGCTCTGTACTGTAAATTAATTGCATAATCATTACATGTCAACCTTTCATTTCCACATTAACTTGATTTGTATGCAGTGATCAAATGTGCCCCATACACTGGGCAAAACTACCCCAGCTGGGGCAGTTTTGCCCAACTTGCAACGTGTAGGGAAAATAATTTTAAATTAAAAACAATAAATTATAAAGTAATAATAAAATTATGTTTATATACAAAACATATCAGTGTATAAGTAGCACATAAACATCAACTCCTGAATATAATTAGGTTGAGAAAAAAAAAATCACAAAGTTGAGAGAACACATTTTGGGCAAAACTGCCCCACTCTCCCCTACACTAGTTAATTCTAGAGATAAAACATCTTCTAGAATTAAATATTACTAGCGCAAGCATTTGATGATTCTGCATCTTTTTATATGAAGGTTAAAAGATACCTCAAATTTACATAAATGTGTATAATGAAATACTTGATGAAAAAGGGCAATTTGTTTTTGCATTTTTTGCTTTATTTTGCATTTTCGAGAGATATATCATTTTTTTCGCAATTTTAGGTCATTTTCGGCAATTTAGGTCATGTTTCACTGGAGGTAGAGAGGAGCTTTTCCATGTACAAATCGTTTCTTTCAGACAACAGACAATCGTTTTTATTTGAGAATCTCCGCCAAGCAGTGCCGTATTTAAGCCTAGGCAGACTAGGCAGCTGCCTAGGGCGGCAGATTTGAAGGGGCGGCTTTTAAGCTGTTACTGTTTTTTTTTTTAAATATATTAAACATTTTATTCATAACTCTTCAAAATGTAACGCACAATGAAACAGAAATAAATAACATTGACAACAATACGCTCAAATTTAATTAACGCTCTACCAACGAGTAACCTTCTTCGCTAAAAACAATTAGCAGTTCCGTTGTTGTTGTCAATGAAATTGGAACTCTCTTTCCAACTAAACGCCTTTGATTAAACTCTGACATTCTGATTTCAAGGCGGTCTATGTTATGAGACGCCTCTACACTGTTATCAGACTGTTATAAATATTTTTTCTCTGCCTAGGGGCGCTTAAGTAGCTAAATACGCCCCTGCCGCCAAGTGTTCATAGTTCATTTTAATTCAGGTTTACTGTAAACACGATAGCAGTTTGTCTTGTAGCAATACAGAATTTTTCAATTTAAATGTCACATATTTGCAAGGGGCAATTTGATGGGCATGCCAGTTCAGAAAGAATTTTTTCGCTAAGGGTGTCCAAGTAATATAAATTTGCTTACTGCTTTAATAATAAAATTAATGTGATTTATATTATAAATTTATATGTCAGATCTGAGTGAACTGCTTCACACTCGAACATCGCTTGCTTGTTTAGCCTGCATATAATCAATACGCCTCTAAAATAGTCTTCAAGTTCCTTAATTACATGAATCGGGGCATCTCTTCAAGCTGACATTGTATTGACTATTTGGAGAATATTACGCTGCAAACGAGATTAACGGCATTGAAAACAAATGATCTAACAAATAGCCAGGAATGTGGAATATAGCGTTCAGGTGTGCCTTGAAGAGATCTTAGTAGTCTAATTAATAAGAATTAATTATTACTAGGGCAAGGCATTTGATGATTTTGCATCTTTTTTTATATGAAGGGTAAAAGATAGCTCGAGTATATACAAATGTGTATCATGAAATAACTGATTAAATAAGGACAATCTATTTGCATTATTCGTCATTTTCAAGAGATATGTAATTTGTTTCGCAATTTTTAGGTAGGCCTAATTTTCCGCAGTTTAGGTCATGTTTCAGTGGAGGTAGAGGGGAGCTTTTCCATGCACAAATCGTTACTTTCAGACAACAGACAATCGTTTTTATTTGAGAATGTCCGCCAAGTGTTCATAGTTCATTTTCATTCAGGTTTACTGTAAATACGATAGCAGTTTGTCTTGTAGCAATAAAGAATTTTTCAATTTAAATGACACATATTTGCAAGGGGCAATCTGATGGGCATGCCAGTTTAGAAAGAATTTTTTTGCTAAGGATGTCCAAGTAATATAAATTTGCTTATTTCTTTACTAATAAAATAAATGTATTTTATATTATATTTTATATATAACGCACTGTCATTCATTAAATTGCTTTTAGAAATTCATTACCGGTACTTAAAAAACTAATTAAAAGTCATAATGGTAAATTGATAGATCTTTTTTTAAATTTTTTGTCAGTTTTTCACTACTTTTAGGTCATAAAATCATTCTTTATTTCTCATTTTTTACCATTTTATGGTCATCAAATGCCTTGCCCTAATTATTAAATTTAAAGTGCAATAATATTTTTATTCTCGTTCAAAACTAATTTATTTAAATGTTAGTTTTAAATCAATCACTCTGTGTTATGAATTAGTATTATCCTCAGCTAGTAACGTTACTTACACCTCGATCATTCATTATTTTCTCTACCTTGCATTATAGAAAGCAGATTTCGGACTGTAACACGTTCAGATGTCCCTGAACATGCAGATAATAATAATTCCCCCTTTTTTAAATGACTATTCCACTCATAATCATACTGTTTGATACTGACCAATAACGTTTAGCAATTCCTCGGATAAAGACCAATCACGGCCGTTTATCTTACAATATTCTTTTAGGAATCGCGAGGATGGCATTTTATAGGGTAAAACCGTCTGTTCGTTACTGGACACGTAAGCATCAGTGTTCAGTGATTATTACGTCATATGTTGCCATTAAACAGCACGAAAACAGATTATTTTATACAACATAACTTGTTGGAAATTGAAATAATATAAATGTACATCGATTAAAAACAATATTTCAATTCGGTGCAAGCCAGTTCGTGTGCTTTTATTCTGTTCTGCTGTTAGCTTACCTGAATGAAGTTAACTATGCCTTATATGCACAATTGGTAGCATGGACATGGTAACTCGAATCGATTCATGAATGGTTGATTCATAGTATGCCGTGATCTCGGAGCTGTTAGTTTTGTTTTTATACAACAAAACACGAATTTGTATAATTCGTTACATTTTTGTTCATGGAATAGTCTAAATAAATCCAATAGTCTTAATAATGAATGTTCCATCAGATAAACTCGTCAACTCTCGTGGGATTATGAAAAACACTGATACTACATGATATAGGCCTATTTTATACATCATACTCTAGAATAGAAATTCTCAATCTTAGAGATAAAGGGCTTCTAGAATACACTCTGCCGTCCAATCGCAAATTGTTAAGTTCAATTCATATCACACACCATTTCATTATAATGTTATTGTGTGACATGACAGTCATTTACTGGTATACCTAATCTCAGAAAAGTGTTTCCTTTCAAGGATTCCAAGTCAGCGTATTGTTAACATTGTCAATTAACTCTATATTCAACTGAACTGAAATACTTTCTATGGTTTGACGTGATACTGTTCGTACTTATCTAAAATCTGGCCGTTCTAAGAAGGAGTACGTCTATCTCACTCTAACACATTACTCGTATGACTTAAGCATACTGGTTTTTGTTTACTTCAGGTTTCCTTCTTAGCTCGTCTCGGATATAGTTGCTATTCATGGTTCCGTATAGTTACGTATGTGGCAGTCATGGTATTTTTCAAATTTATCCCCTCTGAAACCAATTGCAGTTTGAACAATATTAGTTTACATTTCGGTAAGTGTTATAGTAAGTACCCTCAGGCCGTGTCCAGGTTTTACAATCCAGCAACCATAAATGGAAGGTTAAAAGAAAATTGAAACACCTGTCACCAGCTCAGTTGAAGTAATGTGCTAAACTCGACAGCCATATGTTATTAAAAGATGCCTTGCATGCTTTTCGTAATAAGTTATAAATGTTGGCCTAGTTTTTCGTGATTCAGTTACATCTACAGTAGCCAATAAAATAGCCTAGCTTCATACAAAGTGTCTTAGGAGTAGACTATTTCAAATATTTCCTTTCATACAAATTCAACAACATTGAAACCATGTGTTATAATCCTACAGATATCTGAATAAAAGTAGTGCAGCTTTACGAAGTTAGAAAAAAGCTTGATTCATTCCTTCTCCCCAGTGGGTGAGCGTCAGGTTTAGGGGTACAGGTTCAGTAGTCAGTTAATTATATGGTTTATTAGGTGAGTCCATAAATAAAATTTTTAAGTATGTTTACATTGTTGTTGGTATTTTATGGAAAAGAGGCTTGCAAATACCTTAGTATGGAATGTAATGTACATGGTCATCATCTCATTCATTCCGATAACTTTAGCGCCTGGAATAATTACCAATCAATTTATCGTCAAGCATGTAACATATAAAGCTGGTACATAACTCATAAAAAATCAAACATTTCATTAAAACTTCCCCACTTGAAGCTTTTCGGGTCCTAAAAGAAAGAAAAAAAAGTGTCGCATAGTGAAGTTTGATTCACGCTGCATGCATTTTGTATAGTTGGCGAATGAAATAAACACATTTTGTACCCGCTTTTCGGAGGTCCTTCAATAACGTTGTAATTAGTAGGGTTGTTATGTGTAGATTATTTCTGCACAAATTCCACGGTAATCCAACATAGTGTTAATTAAATGTTGCGAGTTTAATCGTAAGGTGTTAAAGGTGAGAGCCTGCTACAGTTTTGCCCCAGGATGTGCTAGGGTCGGGCATCAGCGCCAATCTGTGAGTAGCGGAGAGATCCTCCACCTTCCTGCATAACAAGCGGGGAGGCAAATTGCCGAGGCTTTAAAAACATACTAGCGGGCTATGCTATAACAAGAGAAAATATTCAAACAACACATAACGCACATACATTTTCGGCTACCTTTATTTCGTCATCTTGTGCATACATACAAATGTACACAGATACATAATCAGCCTATACTGAACACCTATATAAACTTCTGAAATTTTCAGGAAATTGCATCATGGTAACGATAGTCTATCTTCGAAATCTACCTAAACATCGTACGTTTTATCTCATCATATAGCTGGCTGTAAGTATAAAGAAGTGACGCTCTAGAATCCTAGATCCATCTCTACCTATGTACAAAGCCTAAACCCTATTCCTGTTTTAAAAAATCCCTTTAGGCAAGCCTACAGGCTGAGGTAGATTTCAAAGTGCTTTTGGTTTAATTTACTGTCGCTGCGTAGCACTCTTCTTCTTTAGCCTTGGCATGACAAACCCGCAATAATAATTGCAAAAAAGAGGAAAGAGCACTTTTTCAAACATTCAAATCTCGCCTGAAATGAGAGCTATCGAGAAACTAGTTATTGATTTGTAGAGTACTCATCAAGAGCTTTTCAATGATACCCCACAAGACGTGGTTTCAAAAATTTCGAATTTCCATCCCCCCACCCCCACTCGTACCCCCAAAACCCCCGAATCGTTGATGTCACTGTGAACTCCATAGGGAGTACTCTAATTTATTCAAACAAAGTTTCCCTCTATACTTCATAGGGGCCGAGATATAAATGTTTAAAAATTTCAACCCCCTCCCCCGACCACCCCCTTGGGCCAATTTTTCTCATTAACGAACTTGTCCGAACTATTGGGCCTAGAAATAACATAATAAAATTTGGTTCAAATATCTTCAAAATTACGGCCGCTATCGTGTAAAGATATAAGTATATATATAAATATATATGTATATATATAAATACATATATATATATAAATATCAATTTTTTTTTGAACGGGCGGTGGTTTCGTATTTAGGGAAGCATGAAACGTAAAGATATGAAAGAATTTTTCGAAAATCATGACATGGTATCCATTGCAATAGGTAGAAATCTACCTAAAAAAGCCAAGGACAGAAATTGCGAAGTCACATTTCGTGTTCCTGTCAGGTTTTGTTGTGTAATGAAATTCTTCGTGCTTACGTTCGTGATTTTTCATTACTGGTGATAAATTTTACACACTTACAGCGTCTTTCAATGAGCCAAATCACGCGAAACTAACAGTTTCAGAACAAGCCCAATAAAATTATCATACTGTCTGATCCAAATACATTAAACGCTATTTTCTTTTATTTGTATAAGCAGGGTTTCATAGTTATCTGAATCACATCTATTTGGATCTACATTAAAAGTATAAAACATTAAAATTATGATGCATCAGACCATGTTTAATAGATTCAATTACTTAATTATGCAGAAAATGTATGGGCCCAAGAACAAAAGCAAATTTAAGGAGTGTGCGACACTTAAAAGGCTGGGAATCAAGTCTACAACCTGTCTGCTCTACCAGTTGCACACGTGATCAATATGACCATGTGGAATGTAGTCCCAAGCCTTAAAGGTAGAAAGCTAATGAACTTGGTATGTATTTGTCCACCAGTTTATCGTGACATTGACAGTCTAATACGTAAATATGGCATGTAAATAAAACACATCAATAAAGAATAGAGACAGCAACGCATCTGTGATATTTTAATATGACTTACATTTTAGGTAGATTTCGAAGAAAAATCTACCTATTGCAATCGATACTATGTCATGACTAGAGACGAGACTTTCATGCACTATAAAATTGCGAAATATGCATGCATTCATGCATTATCAAACCATGAAACATGCACTATCAAGGGAAAAATACACTAAAATATGCACTAACATTTATGGCCCAATATGAATTTTTTTAGTACACTTTATCTGAAATTATAATAGATCGTCTTTGGAACATTTAGCTGGAGGCATAGTAAAATCACAGAACAGACAATCACACTAACCACTGCACACACTGTAAAGATACTGCAGGTTTCCCGAGCCCTGACAAAGTACAATGCACCCCAAGTGCGGGCCGGAAATAGGTGGGGGTGGACAAAGGCAAGGTCAAATTCCTTTTCGCACATCTCGCGCCACTTCACAAACGTCTGTAAAAATGGGTAGTAAAACTCGAATATAGGGAAACTTTGCCACGATATCACTTTCTTGAAAACCCATTAAACATGCATTTAAACTGAATATAATGTATATTATATGCATGATTTAGCCAAAAATTCCCTAAATATGCATTATGCATGTTTTTTCCTCCAAAAAGGTCAAAACATGCAAACATGCACGGAAAAAGTATGCATATTTGGAACCAGAAAGTAATGACATGGGTAAGTACTCAGTTTGAGGTATGTCTTAAGTTATCATAAAAACATGCATTTGCATGAAAGTCTCGTCTCTAGTCATGACTTTCGAAAAATTCTTTCATGTCTTTACGTTTCATGCCTCCCTAAGTACGAAACCACCGCCCCTTCATTTTTTTTTTGTGATACATATATATAGGCTTTATCTTGGAAGATATTTGGACCACATTTTATTATGTTATTTCTAGGCCCAATAGATCGGACAAGTTCGCCAATGAGCAAAATTGGCCCAAGGGAAGAGTCGGGGGAGGGGGTTGAAATTTTGAAAAATGTATATCTCGGCCCCTTTGAAGTATAGAGGGAAACTTTGTTTGACAAATTAGAGAACTCCCTATGGAGTGACACCAACGATTCGGGGGTTTTGGGGGTACGAGTGGGGGTGGTTGGTTGGGGGATGAAAATTTGAATTTTTTTTAAAACCACGTCTTATAGGGTATCGTTGAAAAGCTCCTGATGAGTACTCTACAAATCAGTAACTGGTTTCTCGATGGCTCTCATATAAGGCGAAATCTACCTCAGCCTGTAGGCCTGCCTAAAGGGAATGTTTTAACTTGTCAACGAAATGTTTGTTATTTCGAATCGTATACATTGTTTAACAGAACTTTCCCCGTCTATGTGAAGTGCCATTTAACGAACTGGGCTGTAAAAAAAGGTGCTAGACCGTTAAGGTAAAGAAAAATGTGAAAGCCCATTTTAGCAATTATTGAGGATATCACCAGATGTCAATGCCGTTCCCTTCTCTTTCGTACAAATATAGCATATTGCGATACAAGGCCGTAAGGCATGATTACGGATCGAGGAAATAGTTTGAAAACACGAGGCGCTCGCGCCGAGTGTTTTCAATTTTCCGAAATCCGTAATGCGCTTACGGCACGTGTATTGCATGCTATTTTTTGCAGGATGATTATTTATATCAATTTAATTATATTAACTGTGACATTACATGAAAATATTATGTACATACATTCTTGAAGATTGATGTTTATTTCAGAAAGTGAAAGTTATTGTTTATGGCAACCGAATATTTGTGATGAGGGGGGCTTTGTCCATAAAGGCTTGTATAATGAAGTGTGTCGTTATATTCATAACAGCCCTCAAACACTTTCCGCCCGAGGGCCGTAAGCGTTTGCGGGCGGGAAACGCTTATCGCCCCTACAACAAGATTGCGTGTGGGAATGTCAATTTACGATCCACGGCAACAATGTTCGTAAGTACCACTAATTAGCTAAGGAGTGCAAAAAATACGTTAGGACTATCCATTTTCTTCATTTTAGCTACTACAAATACAAATAACTATTTCAGCCTTAAGACTTTGGTCCATAAATTAGATGGATTTAGACAAAGCAATACAATATTTGCTCAAAACATTACTTACGAACTTCATTTCTCTACATTCATTAAACGTCTGCAACTCATAGCGAAGAATTTTTTTTATATTAGTTCGTTATTTGCCTTTTCTATAACTTTAAGAGGGGTATGCCTTAGCATAGTGGTTGAGGCGCTGCGCTACAAACCGGAAGATCGCGGGTTCGATTCCCAATGAGGTTGTTAGAGTTTTTCAATTGGTCTAATCCTTCTGGTGGCACTATGTCCCTGGGGTAGACTCAGCCGCTAACAGAAATGGGTACCGGGAACAATTCTGGGGGGTAAAGGCGGCCGATGCTTAAGAATGACAACCTTACCACCTTCAAGTTCCGAATGTCTAAAATCTGGGAACCTCGTCCTCCTGGAACCCTCTGGGCCTGTATAGGGATCACTTAAATTAACTATAAATCACGATTCAGTCTTTTCAGCAAATGTTTCTGGTTTGTTCAACTATTTTCATACGCGATTTCTTTCACCCAAATTGTTGCCAACCAAAATAGCCTGAGTTCCGCTACAACAGGAAATTACCAAAAAGTTTTTCTCATAGGTCTAACTATTTTCAAAGGATATCTTAGATATTTTTCAATTAGTGTTTGCGGTTCCTATCTTATAAAAAAATAAAGTTGTTTTAAAAGTATATCATTTCCATGGCAACCAGAAGACTAGATGAAAATACGCAATTTTATGTAGTTTATGTCTGGAAGTACAGACAGTTTTTTCTTGGTATAATGACATAGTTTAAAACGTTAGCAAAGCGCAGTAGGCCTAGTAGGAAGAATGAGTGAAATACTGATTTTGGTTTGCAGTTTTTTATGTAAGATTTTTAAAAACTTTAAAGTAAGAAGAGTACATCGAAACAAGCTTATTATGGGATGTTGGAATTCGTTGTACGCACTAAAATTTTTCAAAAAATAAAACTAGTTGGAAATATTATTCTAAGATACTTTCGTCATATAGCATTTTAGTATAAACAATAAAATCAGGTAAACTGATATAACAAAGTGCCAGAATTCTTTTTTTAATCGGTAAAAAGTTAATTGCAATTATGATATGCAGAGAATAAGTTATTTTTGTTAACGATTTCCGAGTTAAGCTGCAGATCGATTCATTAAGCAGGACTTACGGAAGAACAAAGGTCTAAAGTTTGATACTTAACCTTAATTCAAACTCGTATACACTGATATAAGACATTCTTAAAAATATGGCAACATTTCACAAAATACACTGGCGAAGAACTCCACTTAATGTATGTAGGCCTAATTATTTCAGATTAATATATCTTCTGTATACATCAGTATTCAACTTGATCAACGAAATAAACATCTGACTAGTTTTATAATCAAATATGAAGGGATATGTCATGGCTAACTATATTGCAAATTCCAAAGCCGTATAACAGTGTAAAACATATGTTGTCAGGATAACCGATTTGCATTTGTTAGATTCTTTATAATATATTACCATAAAAGGCACTAAATTGGGAATTACTCCAGTACCGGCCAATCGATTTGGTCGAATATAAATAGACGTCTTTCCATGGATATTATAAATGCGTATACCAAGATTCATAAAAATCCGATAAAGCGTATTTGAGCTATCGCGCTTTAAAATAGACACTAAATTGGGGTTTTACTCCGGTACCGGTCAACCGATTAGGTCCAAATTCAATGGGTTACTTCTCATGGACGTCATAAATGCGTATACTAAGTTTCATGAAAATTCGATAAAGCGTATTTGAGTTATGGCGCCTTTCTAATATAATACTATTAAAATAGTCACTAAATTTGGCATTACTCCGGTACCGGTGAACCGATTTTGTTCAATATCAATAGGATTCTTCCCATGGACGTTATAAATGCGTATACCAAGTTTCATGAAAATCCGAAAAAAGCTTATTTGAATTATGGCGCGTACAGACGTCAGACACACGGAGAGACAAACAGACAGACGGACAGACATTTTCCCGTCCCCCACACAATCTTATTAATTACCATACTGGCACTTAATAAATAACTTAATCTACAAAATGTATCTGATCGCATTCCTTACAGGCTAAATCCTCAACATTTATTGTTAATCGTCAAACACATTACCCTAGCCTAAAACATTTCCCGGAGTGTGGAAGGAAGAATACGTATTTCCGTCATGCATCCACGTGAACTAGAATGAGACCTTAACAAACAAAAAACACAGCTTACAGACAAACGAGCGGACATGAAAGCTGATATCACAGAAATGGATATAAATCCTACCAAAACGGAAACATAACAAATATGCATAAAATAGAGAAACGGTCAAGATTTTATTTATACTGACTATTCCATTCATAGCCGCGTGTTTGATATTGACCAATAACGTTTAGCAATTCTACACATAGAGACCAATCACGATAGTTTATTTTAAAGTATGTTTGCTAGGAGTACAAGGATGCGATTTTATCTCAAAATGTCAGATCGTTACTGAAAATGTAGTTATCAATTTGCAGTGATTAATACGTCACATGCTGCTAGTAAACGGAACAAAAACACATTATTTTATACAATATAAATTCTTTGGAAATTGAAATAATATAAATTATTGACATTATTAATATTAATATTGATTAAAATCACAATTTCGATTCGGTTCAAGATAGTTTGTGTGCTTTTATTCTGTTCTGATTAGGTTAACTATTTCTCATATAGACCATTGATAGCACTGGTAAATCGAATTGATTCACCGATTGCAGGGTGTTAATGAATAACACCGAAATATTTTACCTGTGTATAGAGGGGACATAGACAAGCAACTTTTATTAGATCATTTTTGCTCTATGACGTAAAATGTGTATGCTACAGGGCATTAGAGTCCTTAAAATTTGGTGCTCATAACTCAATAATTGAGCGAAATAGGGTTAAAATGTTCATTAAATTGACTTCATGCCTTCCTAGTGATCGACAAAAACCTGATTCTTAATAATTCATCAACAGCTATACCATAATTTAGAATTTTCATAATCTGCAAAATTTACTGACTAATCACATGATTGCCCGCCACTGCATTATGTTTTTATTCCTAGTTTCAGACCTAACAAAAACTTTTCGTTTGTCTTTTTTTCCCCTCAGAGTTGTAAGATATCGATCGTCATTTTTTACAATTTTCCCGACCACTACACAATATTCACTGTTCCTTTGTTTCCCATCGTTTCAAGTATTAGAAGTCAGTGGCGTGCATATCCTTGGGAGATTTTATGTTATAACAGGAAGAATTGAATCCATAGAGCAAAAATCTCCTAATAAAAGTTGCTTGTCTATGTCCCCTCTATACACAGGTAAAATATTTCGGTGTTATTCATTAACACCCTGTATAATCCGTTACGATTTATTTATGGAATAGTTTTAATAAATCGAACTCGAGATTACGAGTTTCATCAGATAAATTCGCTCCTGCTGCACAGTCGCTAATCTATCGATAAACTCGTCAACTCTCGTGGGATTACCTACGTTAATTTTTGCTATATATTATACTTTTTTTATTATGTTAATTATTCTACTATTAGTTTCAATCATGTTTGTGTACCTATTTTTTCCATAAATATCAATCGACTTCTTATTTCAGCTGGAGTAAACACAAGCAGAACTTCAAAGGAGTAGAACAGTCAGCTTTGGTTTAAGAAAGTCTCTTGTTTTCTCAAGCCATAGGCAATACCACTGCCACAAGCAAAGGGGAAAAGGATATGGCTCTAAAAGAGTCTTAAGGGAGCAGTTCAAGTTCAATATTAATTTTTAGTAGAGAATCGAAAAGAAAATCTAAATCCATTCTAGTGAGTTCCACGCAAGAGTTGGCCAATGACGCGGGTTTCTGCGGCGCGGCTGGCACAGCTCCAACTCCCGAGCGATCGGGTGAAATATCTACGCAAATAATGCCGCGGTCGTTGTAATGATTCAGGTTCTCACATTTACAGTTAAAATTACAATGAAAATAACCACGTACCTAATCACAAGAGATGTTGGAAATGTTCTCCTCTTGCATACGCGCAACAATGGCACCTTTTTAGGGAATTTTCTTTCACGCGCGTAAGTTCAGCTTCCGAGATAGAATTAATTTCTCTTGTGATATTGTCTTTAAGTTCTTCTTATGTATGGGAAATTGACCTATACACTTTATTTTTCAAGTTCCCCCATAAATAATATTTACATACTGTTAGAAGAAATTAATGACAATATCACATAGGCCTATCAAAAGAGAAAGTAACTCTGTCTCGGAAGCTGAACTTATGCGCGTGAAAGAAAATTTCCTAAAAAGATGCCAGTATTGTCTGGATGCAAGAGGTGAACATTTCCAACATCTTTTGTGATGAGGTACGTGGTTATTTTTATTGTAATTTTAACTGTAAATGTGAGAACCTGAAACATTACAACGACCGCGGCATTATTTGCGTAGATATTTCACCCGATCGCTCGGGAGTTGGAGCTCTGCCAGCCGCGACGCAGAAACCCGCGTCATTGGCCAACTCTTGCGTGGGACTCACTGTAGAAGGTTAGCCTTTGTTCCATCTCAACGTGAGCAATTCGGCAATGGTTTCGCTGTAATAGCGATTTGTTGGATACCTGATGACGTTATCTTGGGGCTCATTCATGCATGCCGGCCAAGTAGAAATACCGTAGATTGAATTAGTTTGAAACTGATATATTCTCGTAGTGCTTAGACTAGGTGCACACCAATGCATGTCAATGTTTATTTATTCTTTTTCATAAACTATTGGAAATCTGTTGTTAGAATTGTTGAATTTTAACAACTGAGAAATAATGATTTATATGAACAAAATGCTGAAAATAAAATGACACATCACATCAGGCCTACTCACCCCATTATCACTATTTAGAGACATGGACTTGAAATGGATGCATTATTCCTTCATCTGCTACACAGGGGTCAAGTTGTGGCCGATAGCAACTTCAATAACTTAATCTTACTGAGTTCCTTGGAAAGTATTAATTTGAATTTATAAGTTTTTTCTGTATCCACTGCTGAGAAGATTTTACAGAACTGCATTTAAAATCCACATTGTGACTCAAATTCGAGTTGTGATTGATCACTGCTAACATTGTTCACGTATCCATTCCATGAAATGGAAAATACTTGCGTTTTAGGGATGTACAGTATAATTTTTCTTCCTGTCATTAGTGAAACCCATGTGAGGGGAAATACATTCAAAGGTAGGAGATGAATTCAGATATACAACCCAACCTTCCCCTCCCACCAGTAATGACAACCGTGGTCAGGGCGATGTGACGCCCTTGAAGAATGCCGTACGAATGAAACACCAGCCCTTCAAATGACAATATTCTGAACTTAGGGCATGCGACAAACAGTGTGCAAACAAATTGGCGATTCGACATTGTTCGGCTGTGACATCGCTTCCTGCATCTCATAAGACCTACTGCTGAAGTGTGTAGTCATTCTTCCATTCGGCTGCTAAGGGCAAAAATAATAAAGCTTGCTCACCTGAGAAACTCAAGTAATACCAGTATTGAATTCCGCTACAAGCCTCTTGCTTGAGAAGATATTGGGTGAGGACTGATTTCAAAGTTCAGACTTCAGACCCATATAGCGCTATGCAATAGTCGTCTCTCAACACAGGTAGCGGGCATTCAAACTGATACAGTGGTCACTGAAACTGTTCTTGAGGAAATACAGAAAATATGGAAATGGGGAAAAAGTGAAGTCCGAGGGTGTCTCAAGACTTGAAACCATATTGTGTGGAGCCGAGAAGATGACGTCCTATTGACAGCATATTTAGCTTGACACTCTTATTGTAGAAAATATGTAATACAACCTAATCTATTGAGGAGAATCGTCGTTGGATGCATTGGTCGATAAGTATTCCAAAACTAATTAATGCCTGTAACAGCATAATAATACAGAAATCTTCTAAACTAAGCCAAGATCTGCGATTCAGGCCTAGGTGTTGTTAGCTAATATATGGTTCTGAGAATGGTGTCCTCTTTAATAAACAACAAAGATAAATAATTGTATTTTTCTTGATTTCCCTCCCCAGTGGATATAATTGATGCTCAGGAGTAAGACCCGTTTCACATATACCGAGTAGCTGGGTGAACATTCGATGGTTGAAGGCTGAAGATTATATGAAAGCTTTCACAAGCTTGCAGTGCCCTGTTGATAGTTGCTGGACAGCATTTGGGCATTTTATGATTTTTACTTTCTCAACCCATGCCCTACAGGCAGAGGAAGTACTGTATTGTGTTCAACTCTGAAATTCAATGACTAGTTTTCAATCTGAAAACATGTTTTAGAGTCCCCTGAATCTCACAATACAGTGTTCAAAAAGATGTCTATATGTGTTTCTACCCGTCTGTCTGTATGTATCTGTGAACATCACAGCTTGAGAACGAATAATCCCAGCGAAACGAAATTTTATATTTGGGTTAGATATCTTCTGGAGATGTGACAGGAGGTTTGGCCAACACATTAGTTTTTGTAAAGCTCTAAAACTGCTATAATGATTTTCTTTACCTTCTGAACATGAGGTGCTTACATGAAGTGCTAGAACTATTATTTGAATTTTTTAAAACAATCTCTGAAAGCCAATCATCGCTTGCACAAAGTAAACAATAGGGTACACCTTTCATTAGACTGAGACAACTGAATATGCACTCCCTGCAATACGGCCTCTTATTCTATACCAGAATGTGAAGTGAGAATGTTATATTGCCCATGCTTAGGGTAGAGAAAGTTTTGTGAGTGTATCACAGATTTATTTTTTGTATCTGTAAAATATTTTCATCGCTATAGGCTAATGTGTCTACAATCCAATGTTAGTAATATAACATGATAGGCTGCATCTGTGTAAAACCGGATGTGTGTGAAATGATCAAACTTGGAAACTGTGCCATGTGGATGGTGCCATTTATCTGGTCGCCAGGTGTGTGAGGAACGAGTCTAACGGTTGCCTTTGTGGCAGGGTAAATAAATTTAAATGCTGCTTCCTGTTTGGTTCTTTTGCGACCACAAGTGGCAACCACTTCCGATTGTGTCAGCCACAAACACCGCCACCAGTGTCAGCCACTAGAAGTTAAACACAACCACCAGTGGTTGCCAGTTTCATCCAACATTATTTTATCTTCTTGCACCAGTAACAGAATAGACTCCAATTTGGAAGCATTGGTTGCATTGTTACTAGTACGACAAAGGGTAGAAGAGATAAGCCTAAACAAAATTATTTTTAAGAGGACTCTACCTAAAATGCTTAATTCCACATTTAAAAAAAATAGAGGACACATTAAGGGGCCACACTGATGTTTGTACCAGTTCTGCGTGCACATAATTTTAATTTCGTAGTTCAGTTTTATTGGCAATTTAATTATTTTACTTATCTTTTCCATAAAATGTTTCTCGCAATGCAATTTTTAATTTTTAATACTAATACTAATACTAATACTAATTTGATCCGTGATTTGGTGGTGGCATGCAGGGGGAAGACGGTGTTGTGTTATAACTGCACGTGTAGGGGAGCGCTGCTATTGGCTGCAGATAAGAGCTCCTCAGTCTGGCCAGGGATCATCTCGTCAGCTCCCAACAATACTTACTCATACTTAGCACGTTATTCGTATGTATGTAAAGTTTGCTCTGGGTTTTTTCTCTGATAAAGGCTCAGTTTTAGAATTTTTGTATTTGGATATTAAAAATTTCTTAAATAACTGCACCATTTAACAAGGCATTAACACTATTCAACACGTATTACAATAAAATCCACGGGAAATGGTAAATAACATTTATGTGCCTATATGCAAATTTTGAAGACACTAACAAAAATTATATCACACGAGGGAGATTTTATATACCGGTACATAAAAAAAAACCAATGGTGATAAAAGTAAGAAAAGGGATGTGCACCACTCATCACAAAGCATACAAATTCTTGCATGCTCATGCTTAAAAGATTGAGACATTTAAAAATGGCGTACAAAAGACCACTTGGAAGACCTTGACGTAGATGGGAGGACAATATTAGGATAGATTTAAGGGAAGTAGGATTTGCAAGGAATGGTTGGATGGAATTAGCACAGAATAGGCTCAGGTAAGCGTGGCAATGAACTTCCGGGTTCCATAGAATAGATAGTATGATTCATTTAGCTTGCTGAGGAATTGTCTATTGCCATTGAGTAAGTGAGTAAGTAGGTAAGTATAGTAAGTAAGTAAGTATTATTATTATTATTATTATTATTATTATTATTATTATTATTATTATTGTTGTTGTTATTGTTATTATTATTTTTTTGTTATTATTATTATTATTATTATTATTATTATTATTATTATTATTATTAATACTAGTTGTCTGGTCTGGTCACCCTAAGACCATACGGTAACCTTTCCTTTTAAAATACCATGATCTGAAGATTTCAGAGGCAAGAGGTTTACAATAATTTACTAGACTGATTTAAACATAATACTGAAAGATGGAAGGTATATTTTTCGTAATAAATTCGTGATTAGATGAAAGTGATTTTAGCAGGTTCCGCTGGTATTTATTAAATTATTAAATTGACAAAGGATATATTTTCTCCTGTAAAGCTGAATTTGCTACAAATAAAAAGGGAATGACAAGAGATTTTAAAAATTATATACTGTATTTATATTTGAAAAATATTTATCGAACCCGCTACCTCTTGTTTCATGGACCCTTGAAAGTTTTTGTAATATCAGCTAAATTGACAAACATGTTATCTTGACCAGTGTGCATGAATCGGTGTCATATTTCCGAATGTGTTTATAGCACACATGATAACTTGTCGCATTGTGAGAGACCAGTTCTCCTATATCGTGTTCAATGAAACTTTGATCACACATTTCCAAATAGGGTACTAAGATCAAAGTATAAGCCTTGCAGTTATAAGTAGTGGTAGGTCACTGCCAGCAAGGCTAGTGATGTAATCAGTAAGTCAAATATCTAGTACTAAGAACACTGACCTCTGCATCATTATATTCATTAAAAGGACCCGGAATTTTAGGTTTTTATAAACCGATAATAGTTTTTTTTAAATATTAAAACAGTTTTATTTTAGTTTCCTACCAATATAAGATGAGTTTTTTTTAAATTTCACTTTAATAAGTACAGGTAGGGGAAAAAAAGCAGACTGACTCTTGTAGCTGATTTCAGAGCCTTGTGCTATGCAAATAAATGTAAGAGATGTAACGGAAACGTTTGTTTTCACAAGCAATGCGAATTACATGAAATTATTTCTCAATTCAAGCAATTTATTGATACTAGAACAAATTTCAATACATTCCCTGCTATCCTGTGAATGCTGCTAAGCATGTGCAGTGGCTCATATCGGCAACTTAGATGTTTTAGCCTGTCTGCTTTTTTTTCCCTACCTGCACAATAAACAAACTTATTTTTACATTTAATTTTAAATTAACATTTCCGTGGATCTAAGCCACAAAAGTATGGGAACACTTTATGCTTAATTTTCAAAAGTATATAGAACACAATTAATTTTATAACTACCCTGTCATTTCCAACCCCACCACATAAACTCAACAAGAACATTTTTCAATTAATCAATTAACATTTAGAATACTTTACATTCAGCATCTTGCTGCAGCAAACACTGCGAATAAAGCTGCTGAAGAATGCCTTTAATTTGCTTCTGAAGAAATGGAGATTTCAATTCTGCAAAGCTGTGTATACATATGCGAGTTGTCCTTTCGATTAAATTATTTTCAAAGCAGATGTATACATGGCTTAAAGCTGCACAACTTTAAGCTGTGTATACATCTGCTGTGAAAATAATTTCATCGAAAGGATGACTCGCATATCAATTGCAGAATTGAATCATTCAGCAGCTGAATGATTCATGAACCGCAAGTTCACTAGACTGGGACGTTTTGAGTGGTTCGTGATCCGCTCTCAGCAAACCGTCTCCTGTTTTTCTGTTGTTTTTTCTACAAATACCAGTGGCGTACCAATAGTGATGGGGGCCTGGGGTGCTAATCAGTACGGAAGCCTACCCAGTATTCACAATTATTTATACCATTTTCACAGTCTACAAAAATATATGTGAGAAGGCTGCCTAAATCATTATATTTCTCAATAAAGTAATATCTAATAATGGATTATGTTTTTTCTTTCATTTTATTATTGCTGTAAGGTTAGTACGAGGGTGTATCAATAAATAACCGGACTGATTTAATTGTATTTAAATAAACCACCCTGGAACGAAACGACTGCTAGCCACGGAAAGGTGAATCCTTCGTCTAGCAGTGCTGTGAATCCCAGTTATGCAGAACGATTCAGTTAGGAGTTAGACCCGGATATCGCAGGTGGTGTTTACTGTACCCAACATGGAACCACCCTGGAACGAAACGACTGCTAACCACGGAAAGGTGAATCCTTCGTCTAGCAGTGCTGTGAATCCCAGTTATGCAGAACGATTCAGTTAGGAGTTAGACCCGGATATCGCAGGTGGTGTTTACTGTCCCCAACATGGAACTGAAATTGCAGCAATGAACATTGATAAAGTTTTGTGTTATTCTAGACAAAACTCCAACAGAAACCTTAGAAATGGTGCAGCAAGCATATAAAGACCATGCTTTAGGCATAACTCAAGTCTTTGAGTGACACAAACGTTTCAAAGAGGGTTATGAAGACCTTCAAGATTCTCCGCGCCCTGGAAGACCCTTAACAGCAAATCGAAAGTTAACATCAACACAATTGACGCAACTGTGCAAGAAGATTGTCGCATAACAATTGTGAAGGTTGCAGATATAATGAATTTGTCTTTAGGAACCAGATCTTGCCAGGACAGGATGGATCTTGCACCAAGACAATGCGCAGGCTCATTGATCGCGTGCAACTCAAGATGTCATCGAAGAATTGGACATTGAGATCATGTCTCATCCACTGCATTCTCCGGATCTAGCACCTTGCGATTTTGTCCTGTTCCCTAAAGTGAAAAAGGAGCCACGTGGTCACCATTTTCAAAGTGATAAAGAGTTGAACATCGATGTGCAATGCTGCAGTTTCAATTCCATGTTGGGTACAGTAAACACCACCTGCGATATCCGGGTGTAACTCCTAACTGAATCGTTCTGCATGATTGGGATTCACAGCACTGCTAGACGAAGGATTCACCTTTCCGTGGCTAGCAGCCGTTTCGTTCCAGGGCGGTTTATTTAAATACAATTAAATCAGTCCGGTTATTTATTGATACACCCTCATATTAATAGAACTTCAATTGAAGAATACTTGAAAGTAAAAGTATTTCCTATCCACGCATTGAAAAAATCTAACATGATTTTTGATATTATATTTTCACACTGCTTTACTGGTACCTAAATGGATAAAACAACACCAACATGCAACAGTTATGAGAAAGAAATTCAAATGGCCCTGCACCTCCTAACACAGCGCTCCAGGTTTGAAAGAGAAAAACCAGCCATTCTGCCATTTATGATGAAGTACCACATCAACACGATACAGATAACCAGCTTCATCAGCAACGTTTTTCGCTCCATTACATAAACTGTTCTATACTAGCAGGTGCCCGCGGCTTCGCCCACAATAATTAATTGAAAAATTAAAAATTAAGAGTGTAATAATTATTAAAGCATTGTGTTTATTAACACTTGCATGCAAATCATTCATAAACTAAACCATTAATAATTAATGAAACAGCAAAAATTCCGGCTTCAGAGTACATTCCACTATTAGAAAGCGCCGCCTGGGAAAACAATCTCAGATTCGATTATGCAGTTCCAAAGCTAACTGTGAACACATAATACGTATTCTTTCTCAACTGTTTGTTGACAGATGAATATGATGTGAATTTTATTTGATCAATTCAGTGTAGTTTTCAGAAATTATATAATGTTTCAAGGGAAGGAATGGTTTGTTTGGATTTTTATTATCAGCGATATTTCAAGAGTTAAACCGTCAATATTTTACAGCTGGTGCCCGCAGCTTCGCCCGCCATTATTAATTGACTCCAGGATTTTTAAGAAATTTACACTGGTAGTTTATTAAAAATGTTTGTGGTTCAGAGCTATGAAAATTTAAAGTAAAAATAAAATTACAATATTTGTTCATTGTGTTCATTTCACTTAGGCTTTATACAATAAAGAAACGGTTTTCCTAATCTTGTACTCTTCGTGAAAGTTTCGACTGCTATAGATGAACATCACCGAGTATACCCGATGTTTCACGAAGCGGGCGAGCAAGTGAGCACGCTATTTAGGGCCGTTGAATTGTATAAGAGTAGATGTTATTGTTAGACCTGGGATTTTAGGCTTTAAAAAAAATTAGTTTTAGGCACCTAAAATAAGCTTTTAAAACAAGTAAATAAGCTTTTAAAAGAGAAAATAGGCACTTGAAATAAGCTTTAAAAATGTGTAAATAGACAGAAAATAGACTTTAAAATACTACAATATGCTCTTAAACTGTAACGTGTTCTTTTTTACTGTAAAAGACATGCTATACCTATTCTCAACAGAAATAATTGCAAAATTAAGACAGAACTAAAAATACATTTATCAAAAACAGTTTTGGATTATATGAAAAATTGACACAGTATGTCCCTTCTTACTATATGGGTGATTCTTCAAATACGGGAAAATTTGGAGTGTGTAAAATCCAAATTTTTTACTTTGTTTAAAAAATCTCAAAAAAATCACAAAAATACTTCAGGGGTTACTTGATTATAATATGACACCAGCAGAGCTTAAATGTTTATATTTTTATTTATTTTACTTTCTTTATTTTTTTAAAGCCATGTGAATGACATCCGTGTACATGTGGATGGCAGAAGGCCACATTAATGACTAACTTTGGCCACAATCTGATTTTCTTTATGTGATTTCATATTTTTCTCAGCATACTTCAGTTGATTTTGCATCAAATTTGCAAATTTGTGTGCATACTCCGGAATTAATGTAATTTTAACGAGACTGTGTTTTTATGGTTTTGGGGGAGGGGGGAATCAAGAAGAAATTCATTTAATCAGTTTTAAGATCTTAAGTACAGGTCACAGACACCACAAACACCATAGTATCCTACATTTATCATCTACATGACTTGAGAGTCACCCACATACCCCTTCATGAGACATGTGGATGACACAAAAATCAGGCATGTGGATGACAAAAAAGGAGTTTTAGTGGTCTCAGCAAGCCATTTCTAAACCTCTGTAAGCTCAACTTCAGTCAAGTACTTTGAATTGTTAGGTTTATCATAGTGCATAATCAAAATTAATAAATATTCACTTTCTGCCTACTTTCTAGAAGCCATGTTAATGACTGGGAATAAAAACGCTTACCTTGAAAATGATGCAAAGTCCTTTGTTAATCCCAAACTGTTTGTAAGCAAGCAAAATTCAACCTTACAATTCAACCACAAGCTGCCCTGTTGGCTTTCTAACACTGTTGCCAGTTATAAAAATTTCTCATTTCTGCAGAAAAAATTTCATTCTTTTCAGCCATGTGGATGACCAAAAACCCTTGGGACATTCTTTATGTTCATTAGGTGGGGTGACAATTTTATTTCATTTTATTTTTTAGGGGTTAATATTCTTCACACATTCATACTCATTGACAGGAAAAAAGTTGAAAAGGAAATAACATTTTGCTTTGTGGAAAAATGCATTAGAATATACAAAACCGAGGTTTGGGACAGGGCATGTGGATGACATTTCATTGAATTAAGTTCGATTTTGGAATATCAGAATTTAAAGTTAGTGACATTTCAAACTGATAGTTGTAGTATGGAAGTAGTAGAAACAAACTTTTATTTTAATTTTTTTTAAAGTTGAATTTGAAGGGAAATATCACTCCGGAACACAAATTTTCCCGTATTTGAAGAATCACCTATATATACCTGCTACTTGTTGTTTTGTGTGAATTCGCCCCCGTCAGTCAGCATTCCTCTGGCGACAACTGTTTGGGAAAGTCAAGTTTATGTGAAAAACCCACCCTCTGCTGTTCTGCTCTTCATTCAGGGATGTCCATTAAATGATTGTAAAAGTTACAGAAGCGGGATTTTATTTTAAATGCACAAAATATGCATTTTAGGCACTAAAATAGTAATAATAGGCTCCAATGGTCATGTTATTTCATAAGGAACAAAATAGGCATTTGCCTTAAAATCCCATGTCTAGTTATTGTACATCCTTATATTCTGTAAATATCCCGTGGTATACCTGTTGGGGAAATACTGGTTGTAATGTAACTTAAACAAATAATAATAACAATAATAATAATAAAAGGAATTTCACTTCAAGGAGCATGATTGAAGCAGAAGTATTAAGTGTAATATGCAAATTGGCTAAAATTACGTTACTTTTAATAGGTCCTGTCCACTTTTAAGATCTGAGTTATGACAGAAAGTTTTGCAGCAGTTACCAGATTTCAGTAATGTAATTCAATTCAATTTAATTTCACCATAAGCAAAATACAAGTTTGCTATAGGCTTCGTCAAATTATATAATCAATCATAACGAGATAACTGCATCTACATATACATATTACAAACAAATTGGAATAAAAATGTAGGCTACAACAATTTGCCAATGAAAATTCAAAATTTAAATATTAACATGTTTAAGAGCAGATTATATAAATGGCTGGTAAAACATCCTTTTTATGGGTCATTCTCCAGAAAAGGGCAGATTTCAATGTTAGAATTTTTTTTTTTACATATTTTTTATTTTGGATCATGTAATTTTTTTATGTAATATTTCCTTCTGCAGAGTACTGCTGAGGTACTTGCCCTACTTACCGAGTGGTATTTTGCATTAAATTAACAAGGTTAGAAAATGGCGCATTTATGGAGGTGAGAAAATAGTATGAAATAGTGATTATAATAGAAGTTATGTGAGAATTAGAATTAATTTACTGCATTAAATGTTATCATGAAAATGAACAATATTTATTACCATACAAATGGATTAACACACAACTTTTTACTTATTTTTATCTATGTTAAAATAGATTATCACCTTAGAATCAAAACTTTAAATCAAAACATGAAACCTAGGTATATTGTCATAAACTATTACGCTATACCAGTATCTTCTTTAAACAAAAATAATAAATGCAGACAGTTAAATATGTCATCAATTACAACATTAATTACACCTCCATGGATAGGACTCGAGAGTAACAGTAACGGAGGTGAGGGTAACGGAGGTGAGATTTTTCTCTAATTTGTCAAACAGCTTGGGAACATTTGAGGTTAGAAAATCTCAGTTCTAGAGTTTAACTTAGCATTCCTTATTATTATAATTTATAGCAAAAGTAAATATAAAAACATACAACTTTACCGTTGGGTGTAGGTAACGGAGGTGAGGAAGTCCAATTACCAACTCTGCATTTAGCCCTTTTACACAAACAAAACAACACTTAAAATCACACTAACAGCTTGGCTTTATATAAATTATAAGAAAACTCCCAAAAGTTGGAGTCCAAGGAAAATAGAAAGACTACAGTGCCATCTGTGGAAATAATTGAACTTTTATATTGTTTCACGGAGGTGAGGTCTCACCTTGGGACAAGCATGTTTAGTGCAAAAAATTGTCTTTACAAAATGATATATTTTATTTTCAGTTATTAATGACTCATTTTTTGAGCTGTTTGTTCTTGTTATAACACTAAAATGGAATAAAAATTAAAGCCTGTTAAATTATGAAAGAATGAAAATGACAAGTCAGGCATTGGGACATGACACGGAGGTGAGATCTCACATACTGTGCCCTAAAATGCAGAAAATTGTAACTTTTGTTTAAAAAGTGGAATATGGGATCAAATAGACCTTATTTCAATCTAACTTATCATAATAATTCATAATCCATAAGTACTTATTTTAGACCAGAAAATCAACTGCGACATGAATCTGCCCTTTTCTGGAGAATAACCCTTATAATGAAAGAATGAGAAATAAGCTTTAACTTGAACAAATAAAAGAAAGAAAAGAAAAAAAAGTAAGAGAGAAGTGAGATGCTGCTGCTCGCATTTAAAATGTACAATTAAAATAAACCACAAAACGCTGGAGAAGTTAAATGCAAGAGGCAAAAAAAGTTAATGCTGTATCTATTAAACACTGGCCTTTTTGGGATTCGAATCCAATGCTTCTAATTGAGTGAAAAAAAAATGTGTTATGGTTGGCTGTGGATAATGTGAAACTGATTGTTACAAATTTAATTATTTAAAAGGAATACGCTGGTAATGTTATTTTCATCCCACATCTCTTGGCCTTGTCCATCCCAAACACCAATGGGTTGAACAATATTAATTTGAAAGGTGGTTTTACTTCCGACAAAAAAAGTTCTTTTTTTTCTGTCTGTAAGCAAAAAAAAGCTAATAAATTGGACCAAAAATCTTTTAGGAGTAAATTAGGTTTTTTTTTAGGTTTTAATCTTTCAAAGGATCTATTTTTAGTGCATTCTACAATATGGACGAATATTTCCAGTTTGAATATGTTTACAGTGTAGTAGCCTATATTATATATTATTACATGCTTGTATATTGTAATCTGATGTGTTCTATATCCTTGAGTTCCACTCTACACAGTATCTACAGGACGAGATATCTACATCTACATATTTATCCATTTAGGTGTTTTTAGGTACTACAAAATCAATGTGTGTGAATCCTATACAACATGACTTGAGAAAGTGTGTGAGCGTTTCTGGTTTGGTAATAGGGGGAAAAATAGGTAGGCCTATAAACCTAACAATCCGGTCCCCACTGAAAATTGACTACTTATTTACATATTCAAAAAGCGCGCGTAATGTTCACGAGTTCAAGTAAATCAATGTCATTTCTTTGCAATTATTTTGTATCAGCAGAAAGACTTTCCAAATAGCCGTTATAATATTGTATACATCACGATTATTTTGTCACGAATGCTATTCTGCTGCGTGAAGTCGAAAACGGTGTGATAAAAACACTTAATGCGAGACCAGTTGACATATGGAAAAGTAAACAATATACGGTGCTCCTTACCTCAATGTTTCCCATGGTCTGGAAAGCAGTGAACACAAACATAAAAGCAAATCCTAAGAGGATAACATTTATAAATTTCTTATCGAGAGCCATTTTAATTAAAATTGTACTTATTGTCAGACACGTATCAAAAACTTCACTAACACTACTCCCACCATTTACTTTTGGTATGATTTGCCAGGGGGGAGGAACACCATGCTGTAGTGGGATGGATTGGAGAAGGATTGGAGATGGAAAGCTGTGACTGTAACTATTAAAGATATTCCATTCTCTTTAATGAAAAATACATTGCTGATCGAATTTTTAAGAATTCAAGTAATTATTTTATTTATTTGTTCCAAATAAATGTATTGCTGTCAAAGGTTTTTAATTCATCAGATTTATCATAAATCTTTCTGTGGCAAGAAAACATTTTATTATTAGGTGCAACACGCTCATAAAGCATTTGATCTTTTTTCAGTTATTCTCATTGGTTAGGGACAGGTTATTCGATCTATCGACTGTGGAGACATGTTCAGTTCGAGACCATCGACGATGGTCTCGTTCAGTCCGACGAGAATCGAACAGTCGAATCGATTCGATAACGTAGAATCCCCAGGAAAAGGAAGGTAGTGGTGTAGTAATTTCTTGTGCTTCGTCTTTCTGTTTTTTTTCCGGCAGTTTCGATGGCTACTTAACTACAGTAATATTGAGAACTTTTAGAGATGGCAGAAATGATATAATTTACGGTAAATATTATTTTATTATTGAGTGCTTTCGAATAGGATGAGATCACACAGCCATTATGTTTGGTATAATGGGCTGGGTTACTGTATTTGCTTGATTACACTTGATTTCAAATTATACTTCATTGAAACCAAGTTTGCATAATGCCAATTGACGCTCTTACTGTTCTGTTATTACGGCAGCTATTCTGCAATCATTTACTCAAGGCTTGATGGGATCCATCTCCCCTCGTGATCGGAATACTGAGTTCAGGGTAGAGTTCAGTACTTCTTTGGATCTCGTACAGTGACCACATACCAGTTTTTTTTGGTTATGACAATTATTTTCTAACCATACAATCAGAGTAATTAATATCTGGTAATTAGTTATTGGATTGTTTTGGTCGTTTCAAAAGCTGAGAATTACTTTACCATGTTCATACATTGTTGACATAGGCCTATAAGGAATGTGAACTTTTTGACATTTGGACTTTCCTCTTTGATCCAAATGATGAAACAGAATCACAATATTTATTTAAATAGCAAGAGGTTTAGGTGCAAGATAGATTTATGCCATGCACCGGTGAAGCTCCACCCGCTCTTGCCTGCCCGCTCGTTTCTCCTGCTGACCCTCGCTTCCGAGCCAATGCGCACTCTACTGCTTGCTTCCCCTACATCTCCTATCACGGCTATATACTTGCTCAGTGCTGATACTGCAGCTCACTGTTGTAGCCTTTGTCATTTACGTATGAAGCATGTTAAATTAAGACAGCAACACAAAATAAAACAAATATTGGTAAAAGATAGATTTATGCCGCACACCAGGCAAGATCTGCCTGCCGGTTCCTTCCCCTCGCTTCCGAGCCTACGCACGCACCTCACTATTGTACCATGGCTTCCTTGACAGTTGTAACGATGTTTTATGAAAGGTGTGGAAGGGTAAAAATTCTGCATTTAGTTAAATAATGATAGGTAAATTCTAGGTCAGTGACAGGTTTTGTTAGGTTGGGAACGTTATGTTAGTTTAGGAGCAATATACTGAATAGCGCGAGGTTTATTTTGTCTCGCATTGAATCTCTTCTGAGATGAAACCCTAAATCCCACCTTCCCAGGCGGGTCCCATTAGAGAGCCTAGTGCGCAGCATAAAACTATTTTTTCCTGAGGTTTATTATGTATCTCATTACTGAGTGTGGCAGGCCTACATTGTTTTTAGAAAGAACCAAGCCAAGCTCCGCCGTTTGTTAGGTTAGGACAGGGGTGCTCAAACGGTCGATCGCGAGTGCTTTTTGAGTAGATCTCGAGAAGAAAAAAAATTTTAATAAGTAGGTAGGTAACTAATAAAATAACACTGCTTGCGGCAAAAGGTGGCTTTATCAAAGGAACGCGCGGCACTTGTCAAAGAAAAGCCGCGTTGTTTCTAGACTAGACAGTGGAGTCTAGTCTAGAAACAAGGAGAGACAGTACAGTCTAGTTTCGGGCGGCGCGTTTGACGGGAACATTCGAGACTTTCGTTCACGCCGATATAAATGTTGCGCCTGCAGGAATTGGAGTCATTCTGAATTGTAACTTGATGGCGATACTACGTCGATAAGTACAAAGTTTATTATTAAATAGTGGAAAATGAGTGCAGTGAAGAAATCTAAAACGTATCATTTTAATAAGGATTGGGAGGAAGAATTTTTCTTTTGTATGGTGAAGGATAAGTGCATTTGTGTTATTTGTCGTGCGTCAGTTGCAATACCTAAGCGTGGTAACTTAGAGAGGCATCATAAAACGGTTCATAAAAACTATGAAAAGGATTTTCCGCCACAGAGTGAATTAAGAAAACTAAAGGTACGTGATTTGATATCTTGTTTGAAAAAAGAACAATCCATGTTCACAAGACCAGTCAAACAATCAAAAGCTGCTACGATCGCGTCATTTAAAATATCTCATATATTGGCGAAACACAAGAAACCATTCGAAGATGGATCGGTGGTGAAGGAAGCATTTATTGAAGCGGGTGAGACTTTATTTGGAGATTTTAAAAATAAAACAGAAATCATGTCTGCTATTAGAGAACTTCAGTTATCTCGTCCGACTGTCACAAGGCGTATTGAAGTCATGAGCCAGGACATCGCAGATAAACTAAAACATGATATCATGGAATGTACATACTTTTCTTTACAGTTCGACGAATCCACCGATATGACAGACACTGCCCAGCTGTGTATTTTTATTCGGATGGTATTCAATGACATGTTGGCTAAGGAAGAATTTTTGACAATCATACCTCTGAAGGGGAAGACCCGTGGCGAAGATATATTTGACGTTTTCTTCAATTTTGTAAAAAACTACGAGCTACCAATATATAAATTAGTGTGCATTACAACCGATGGAGCACCAGCAATGACTGGAAACAAAAACGGTTTTGTGGCATTGTGTCGAGCTAATGAAGAATTCCCTTCATTTTTTTCATTCCATTGCATTATACATCAACAAGTTTTGTGTTCAAAAGTTTTAAACACGGAGGAAATTATGGGCATTGCGACAAAAATTGTGAATTCCATCCGTGCACGTAGCTTGCAACGGCGGCTCTTTCAGTTGCAGTTGGAAGATAGGGAGTCAGCTGAACACACTGATTTAGTTCTTCACACGGACGTCAGGTGGTTGAGTCGCGGAAAATTCCTAGAAAGGTTTCAAGAATTATTGCCCGAAATAACAGCTTTTCTAGACGAAAGAGGTGATGACACTCAGATTTTGAAAAACGAAAAATGGCTAAATGATTTGGCATTTTTGACTGACATCACAATGCACTTAAACACCGTTAACTTGGAGCTTCAAGGTAAAGGAAAAACTATTATTGAGATGATTAGCGCAGTAAACGCATTCAAAAGTAAATTGCAACTTATGATAGATCAACTGAAAAGAAAGGATCTGAAACATTTTCCGTCTTTGAAAGCAAGGATTCCTCAGTTGAATTATGATACGTATGAGGCTGAATTATCAAATATTTTGGGACAATTCGAAATGCGTTTTCATGATTGCAGTAAATTGGAAAATATAGCATCATTTATGAGTTATCCTTTTTCATGTAAAAACATTGAGGAATTAGCTACTGAAATAGCCAGTCAGTTTAATATGAACTCATGTTCTGTTGAAAATGAGTTGGTGCAGATTATATCAGATATACATCTCAAAGCTACAGCATCTGATACAAATTTCTGGTGTTTTATATCTGAAGATAAATATCCGAATGTAAGGCAAATCGCCCTTCAACTGACGGCATTTTTTGGGTCAACTTACTTGTGCGAGTCTGCATTTTCTGAAATGAAGATAATTAAGTCAAAATATCGCAATCGACTAACTGACGATCATATGTCATCATGCTTGCGATTAGCACTCAGTGGTTACGTACCATCTTATGAAAAGTATGCTGAGGACATGCAGTGCCACGCTTCAACATCCAAAGCCACTCCTTAGTTAAGTTTAACACCATATGTAACTCTTTTGTTTTGTAACAACCAATAAACTCGCAATTTTGAATAACTATGAGTTTTTTCATTGATATTGTAGAGAAGAACCTAACTAAACCTAACCCAAACCTTGACTAAAATAATGTACCTATACTGCGCAGAAAGCTAATATCTATATATGCTACGGTACGCCCTACCTAGGTAGGTAGGGTGTATCGTGTATGTACGACAACCCTGCATCACACACACTTGCAGTCTCTCAGAGTCGATCGTAAGTAGTCTAAAAATATTGAGGTAGATCGCCAGCAGTTCAAGTTTGAGCACCCCTGGGTTAGGATGTTTTATGTTAGTTTAGGAGCAATATAGGCTACTGAAAAGCGTGAGGTTTATTATGTCTCACATTGAATCTCTTCTGCGACGAAACCCTAAATCCCACCTTCCCAGGTGGGTCCCGTTAGAGAGTTGGTGGTAGGAGCCTAGTGCGTGGCATAGAACTATTTTTGGCAGGCATAATCCCAATGATGCGGACCCATTCACACGATATTCACATTTCCACGGACTGGCTGATGTTTTTTTTTGTTTATGAGCGAGCAGTGTGACCAACTGTTCTTGTGTAGGCCTATAGTGACAGCAGACGATTTTATGCCACGCACCAGCCAAGCTCCGCTGTTTTGTTAGATTAGGAACGTTTATGTTAGTTAAGGAGCAATATACTGAATAGCACGAGGCAAGCTCCGCTGTTTTGTTAGGTTAGGAACGTTTATGTTAGGTAAGTCACAACCACCATTTCTTACGAGCAGCTAGTGACTTGTACCTTTGTAGGTTTGTCAGACTGTTCACCCACAATCATCTCGTTTAGCGATATGACGTCACACCTCCAACGTCCAATCACGAGGACAAGGACAGAAAAAATGGCGGAGAACAAGGACGTTTTCACTAGATCGTGATATAAAAGAAAGTGTATCATTTAGGGCGGGTGGGTTGGACCAAATCATTCCCCAAGACAATATCTCCTCTCCACACATCTAGGCTATCTATAACAAAATTCCTGTGATATAAGTGTTTTATGAAGAGAATCTCGGTTCGATTAAATGGGTCCGCGTCTATGGGATTTTACCCTATTTTTCCCCGAATTTATAAAATCCATATACTGGTACCAGGAAAAATAAGCCAAAATTAAATTAAGGGGAAAAAATGTTTTGGGTCATGCACTAGGCTCCTCCCATCAACTCACTAACGGGAGCTGCCTGGGAAGGAGAGGTTTACGGTGGAGACATCTAGGAGGCGACATTTAAACTACTAGCAACTCCATCTAGCCTATTATGCTAAAGGTGACACTGGGAAAAATTTAAATAGGCCTAATTTATTTTTCCTTTATTCTCTTTTCACTTTCCTCCATTTCTCTCACCTTCTCTTCACTCTACTTTACAATAGGGACCTATTCCTAACCGTAAATTTTACACATTGACCGGTATACAAACCCGGGACCACTTGTATCAGGCGCATCCATAAAGTAACTTCCCCACAGGCTATTAACGGAATCACCACCGGAATTCAGACATTTGTCATAGTGTGGGACCAACTTCTGTAACCTTGCATTAGGGACCTATTCCTAACCGTAAATTTTACACATTGACCAGTATACGATGTAGATGTAGATATCTCGTCCTGTAGATCCTGTGTTGAGCGGGGCTCAAGGATATAGAACACGTCAGATCAAAAAATACATGCATGTTATAACAATAATATAGGCCTACAGAAACTGCAAGCTGCCAAATTTATCCAAGCTGGAAATATTCCTCCAAATTGTAGAAGGTGTGAGTTATTAAAAATTCCTTGACAGCTGTTTTGAAAGGTTTGCTCTTTCTTTGAATACATAATAATTTAATGTTGTTTGGAAGCTTGTTATAAGTTATATCTGTACTGCAGAATAATAAGCACCCTTCTGAAAGAGTTTTAACGAGTTATTTGGTCTGTGTAGATCATTCATGTTTCTGGTAGTACGTGCATGTACACTAAAATTAGTTTGTAATTTATCAATATTATTCACTACATAACACATAACAGAGTATATAGGCTATATTCCCCTGTTAGAGTGAGGACTTTCAATCTTTCAAATAGCGGTTTACAAGATTCCCTTTTTTTCTTTCCACATATTATTCTTATTGCCCGCTTTTGCAATCTAAATATTTTCTCCCTATGGGAAGAGTTGCCCCAGAATATGATCCCGTACCTCATTACCGAGTGAAAATATGCAAAATATGCCATAAGTAATGCATCCTGTTTTAATATATTATTCAAAATTCTTAAAGCAAAGCACGCTGAACTCAGTTTTGGACTTATCATTTCTATGTGTGTCTTCCAGTCAAGATTTTGGTCAATTTGCAGTCCTAAAAATTTTACATTGCTAATTTCTTGTATGATTTGTGTTCCATAATTAATTTCAAGATTTGAGATACATCTGTTTTTTGTCCTAAATTGTATAAAATGGGTCTTATCAATATTAAGTGTCATTTTATTAGTTAGAAACCATGTGTTTAACTTGTGAAAAGCCTTTGTAGCTATTCTTGATAAATGTTCTTGTGACGTTCCTGTTACAAGTACACTAGTATCATCTGCGAAGAGCAATACCTTTGATTCGTCACTTAAGTTATAGGGCAAGTCATTAATGAAAATTAAAAAGAGCAAAGGTCCTAGTATTGATCCCTGAGGTACCCCATTCTTAACAACCCCTAAGTTAGATTCATTTCCATTTATTATTACCTTTTGAGTTCTATCAGAAAGATATGATTTGAACCACTTAAGTGTTAAATTATCGAACCCATAATGATCCAATTTTTGAAGTAACAGACAAAGTTTATGTTACAAAAAATAAAAATTACGGAACAGTCTTACAGTTTTCAACATTCCCATCACAGCTATCCTACTAGGTTTAACTATTTGATAGTCAAATCCAATGTAAGATTGACAAAATCCAAACAGTGGTATAATAATATGGCAGTGGACATGTTCAACAGATTACCCAGAGAGGCTCACACGATTGGCTTGACCAGATTCAAAAAGGTGTTAAAATCATGGCTTATTGCCAATCCATTTTATGACGTTAAAGAATATTTTAATGCATCTGTGAATTTAATGTTTTGGCAGTAAGCACGAGTAATTTCAAGGTTACATTTTCACTTTCGCATCATGTTCACCTGCATTTCATATGTGTTATTTGTGTTATTGACGTGTAGACCTACTTTATAGGCTATGATGTAATTTAGCTCTTAGTTGTTTTTACAGTCTGTAATCAGGGTTGTTATGAAAAAAGCCGGCCGGTTTTAACCGGTTTTATCCACTTGAAAAAAGCCAGGCAATTTTATCCGGATAAAATCAAATTGAATAAAAATAATGGAAGTTTCTTTCATGTTTTTATTTCCAAACATCATAAATTTAAGTTACAAGCTCAGAACCTGTAGTAGGCCTATTTAGGACTACTGAGTGCAAATGCAGAGCTACCAGTTTTATCCACTTGAAAAAAACCAGGCCGGATAAAATCAAATTGAATAATAATAATTCAAGTTTCTTTCATGTTTTTATTTCCAAACATCACAAATTTAAAAGTTACAAGCTCAGAACCTGTAGTAGGCCTACTTAGGCCTACTGAGTGCAAATGAAGAGCTACCAGTTTTATCCACCTGAAAAAAGCCATGCCGGATACAATCAAATTGAATAAAAATAATTGAAGTTTCTTACATGCTTTTATTTCCAAACATCACAAATTTAAAAGTTACAAGCTCAGAACCTGTAATACTTACTGAGTGCAAAAGCAGAGCTACCAGTTTTATCCACTTGAAAAAAACCAGGCCGGATAAAATCAAATTGAATAAAAATAATTGAAGTTTCTTACATGCTTTTATTTCCAAACATCACAAATTTAAAAGTTTCTAGCTCAGAACCTATAGTAGGCCTACTTAGGCCTACTGAGTGCAAATGCAGAGCTTCCAGTCTTATCCACTTGAAAAATACCAGGCATTTTATCTGGATAAAATCAAATTGAGTAAAAATAATTAGGCCTACTGAGTGCAAATGCAGAGCTACCAGTTTTATCCACTTGAAAAAAGCCAGGCATTTTATCCGGCTAAAATCAAATTGAATAAAAACAATTGAAGTTCCTTTCATGTTTAAATTTCCAAAGATCACAAATTTAAAAGTTACAAGCTCAGAACCTGTAGTAGGCCTCAGTTTTATCCACTTAAAAAATGCCAGACATTTTATCCGGATAAAATCAAATTGAATAAAAATAATTGAAGTTCCTTCCTTGTTTTTATTTCCAAACATCACAAATTTAAAAGTTACAAGCTCAGAACCTGTAGTAGGCCTACTTAGGCCTACTGAGTGCAAATGCAGAGCTACCAGTCTTATCCACTTGAAAAATGCCAGGCATTTTATCTGGATAAAATCAAATTGAGTAAAAATAATTGAAGTTTCTTTCATGTTCTTATTTCCAAACATCACAAATTTAAAAGATACAAGCTCAGAAACCTAAAATTGTATTTAGTGTAATTTAATTCAGTGAGTCTCATGCAAGAGTTGGCCAATGACACGGGTTTCCTCGTCGCGGCGGGCACAGCAAATAAAGCCGCGATCGGTGTAATGATTCAGGTTCTCACATTTACAGTTAAAATTACAATGAAAATAACCACGTACCTCATCACAAGAGATGTTAAAAATGTTCTGCTCTTGCATCCACACAATACTGGCACCATTTTAGGAAATTTTCTTTTACGCGCATTAAATTCAGCTTCCGAAATAGAGTTAATTTTTCTTGTGATATTGTCTTCAAGTTCTTCTAACGTATGGGAAATTGACCTATACACTTTATTTTTGAAGTTTCCCCATAAATAATAGTCACATGCTGTTAGAAGAACTTAAAAACAATATCACAAGAGAAATTAACTCTGTCTCGGAAGCTGAAATTATGCGTGTGAAAGAAAATTTCCTGAAAAGTGCCAGTATTGTGTGGATGCAAGAGAAGAACATTACCAGCAGCTCTTGTGATGAGGTATGTGGTTATTTTCATTGTAATTTTAACTGTAAATATGAGAACTCGAATCATTACACCAATCGCGGCTTTATTTGCATAGATATTTCACCCGATCGCTCGGGAGTTGGAGCTGTGCCCGCCGCTTCGCAGAATCCCACGTCATTGGCCAACTCTTGCGTGGGACTTACTGTACCACTTCACTGTGTAATTCCCAACAATAGTTAATTACCGTATTTACTCCAATATAATGCACCCTCGAATTTATGCGCACCCTGATTTTGAAACTTAAAATCATAAAAAAAGAGTTTGTTAGCTAATGTAATGCGCATCAATAGGATATTTTATTTGGAATTTTGTCTCAGTATTTATAGAATAATGAACCAACACATAAACATTTACAGTGAACTGCCAGTTTTAGGCCTACAAGTAGACCTATAGGCATGGCTCATCAATATTCACTAATGTGTTCATCACTGGAATCCTCGGAGGTGCTTATTTTTATTGATAAATGGACAAACAAAATGTTAAATGCATGTTTCACAATAAAAGCTGATACCACTCTTAAATGAGTTTAAAATGGACAATGCACAATGTTCCACATTTGCACTATAGAACTGACAAAAACTATTTTTTCATTATGTTTCAGAAATTAAATTTCGTATGGTGTAGGCTAACGATAAAATGAACGAAGTCGAGAATTATAGCAGTGCCTTGTTATACCTCCGACCTACAAAACGGATTTGTACTAGAATTTAACGCGCACCTCAGTATTGAAATCTACAAATGGACAAAAATAGGGCACGTTATATTAAAGTAAATATGGTAAATTCACCATTCATCATAAGACACTTGCATATTTGCTTTATTCTGCCTGTTGATGTATAGAAGCTTCTGGGCTTTTTCATTGCCTAGTCTGTTTCTTAATTTTGTTTGTATTAACCCAAATGAAGAAAATACTCTTTCGATTGATGCAGAACTGGCTGGCATACGATGTAAAGATTCTATGGCTTGACAAAATTCCAGCGATAGGTGATTACGCTTCAGATTTGTGTAATTGATGGAGAAATAAGTATAAAAAATCCTTTTAAGTAGGCCTACAGGGCACAGGCTGAGGTAGATTTCATAGTGCTTTTTATGAATTTATTGGGGTAAGTGTAGAATAAAAACTGAAATATTTTTTTATAAAAAGAGAGTTGTTGTATTAATTGATATCTTTTATTATTTCGTTTTTAATTTGGCCAAGGATTATTGTTCTAAAGATATTTAACTATTATTTTTAATATTTCAAATTTTATATCATTGGTAATTTTAGCCTCAGTTGGTCCTCATGAATTCATTTCGGCATGCCTATTGGCTGAGGTATATTTTAAAGTGTTTTTGACTTTCAAAAATTCAAACATCTCCTTATATGAGCGCCATTGAGAAACTAGTTGTTGAGAGCTTTTCAACGATACCCCACAAACATGGTTTTAAAAAATTTTAATTTCCACCCTCACCCCCACAACCACTGAATCGTTGGTGTCTAATTTATGCATACTAAGTTTCCCTCTAAACCCCATAGGGCCCTAAATATAATTTTTTCAAAATTTCAACCCGCTCCCTCCTCCCCCAACCAGGAAAAATTGATTTTAGCCAGCTAAAATCATGATTTTAACCGGCTAAAATCATGATTTTAACCGGCTAAAATCATGATTTTAACCGGCTAAAATTGAAAAAAACCGCTGGTCAGGTCTTTTTCAATTTTAGCCGGCTTTTTTACAACCCTGTCTGTAATATAGGTAGTCTTATTTATTATTTTTTTGTAAAGACAAAGCCATAACTGTATTGTTCAGTTTTAAAGGTGAATTAAAGATTGATTGATTGATTGATAGCATAAAACTATTTTTTCCCCTAAGATAGTTTAGTTCAGTGACAAACAACACCATAACTACTGTCAACATCATCAGGTTGCCTAATCTGTTTCAAGATGAGATCAATTCCCTGTACCGGTACCATTCCCCATGTCATGATCACTTGTTGAAATTAAATAGTTCAAACTATGCCATATCAGGTTTCTTCACAATTTTCCTTTCATTTTGCATGGCCTATTATCAGGAACAAACTTACATACTTACTTACATACTTACTGACTGACGTACTTACTTACTTACTTACTTACTTACTTACTTACTTACTTACTTACTTACTTACTTACTTACTTACTTACTTACTTACTTACTTACTTACTTACTTACTTACTTACCTACTTACCTACCTACCTACCTACTTACTTACTTACTCACTTGCTCACTTACTCACTCACTCACTCACTCACTCACTCACTTCCTTCCTTCCTCACTCACTCAATAGCGATAGACAATTCCTCAGCAAGTTAAAGGAATATTATATATTTTAAGGAACTCAAAGGTTCATTGTCGTGCTTACCTGAGCCTGCCATTCAACCATATTCTGTGCTAACTCTGTCCAACTAGCCCTCGCAAATCCTACTTCCCTTAAATCTATCCATGTTGTCCTCCCACCTATGTCTAGGTTTTCCTAGTGGATTTTTCCCTTCAGGTCTCCCAGCTAATATTTTTCAGAATTGGCTTTCCTCCCCCATGCGCGCAGCATATCCAGCCCATTTCATCCTCCATGATCTAATTACTGTTACTATATCCGATGAAGAGTGGCCATTCTTGGATGTATTGGTTAATAGGAAAAATGATGGAACACAGTATTTTTAAAATCTACTCATACTGACCGTTATCTACTAATGAGCTCAAATCAGCACTCATGCCAGAAACATGCAGTCATAAAGATCCTACTACAGCTACTCGAATATGTGAGCCAAGATATCTTCAAGAGGAATACGACATCTAAACCACATGTTACAGGCAATTGGATATACAGTGTGGGAAATCAAGAGGGCTTTAAGTCTTGGAAATGATAGACCTTCCACGTCCCAAGTATTTACAGCTCTACAATTCCCTCCGTTCTATGAAGGACACAAGAAACCCTCTGTCTTCTACTGGTGCACAGGATACTGTGCTCTTGCAGCGCCATAGCCTATATGTTGGCACTTCAAACACAGCAACAGCAAGAGTATAGGAACTGCCTCCTGGGACAAACAGAAATCAGCGGCAGCAATGAGCATGACATAGACTTCAATGGGACTACAATTTCGGCAAACTACAAAACATATAATGCCCAACTGCAGCAGAAGGAAATAGAAATTTACAAACTACCAAGATGTCTACGAGTCAACTTCGCCAGAGACCTCGCCACTGATAATGCCAGCCGTAGATGCTGGTGAAACATACATACCCTCTTCCGATGGGCCATGGCCACATAGCTTGAAAAATCTTAATAAGGACATCGGCTGTCAGAGCCTACATCAGTTTATAATGTTACGTTTCCTGTTATAACTGCAAGCTTATAATAGACTAAATTATCCACAGGTGGTATTGTACAGGTGTGGCATTGTAAAATTTAGAAATTCTCTAAAGCAAGCTAAGAAATACCGGGATAGTTGGCAAACTATTGGAATATAATGTTAAAGTTTTTGAAAAAAAAAAACTTTCAACTAGGCTTACTGTTCAGATTGTGTTCATATTTAAAGGTGTAACGATCAGTATTATTTAAACAAGTTTAAACATCGGGTTAGATTTAAATATCAGTTTTTCATTCTATATTATAAACCTTAATTCCTGGTTAAACTTCAGCATAACTTGGCTAGTACTTCCTTTTGACTGGAAGACAACTTTGCAGAATGGCGGTCCCAAATATATTGTAACGGAATTCGAGATAATGACGAGTAATGACGAGGAGGTTATTTAGATATCGTAATTCGAAGACATCGGTGACCCACAATTTTCCAAAGAGTCTGACAAACTCTGCAGACAAAAGCGGCTGTAACTTCTGTTCTAATAGAGATAGAACTGTGAAACAGGTAATTTTGGAAAGGTTTGGGAACAAGTTTTCAAATGATATGCAACATGGCCACATTCAAACAAGGTACACAATTAAGGTCAGTGACCTTAACCTTTGACCTTGAATTTCTCAAAACATGGCATCTTCAAAATTAATGAAAAATAAAAAAAAATTCTTCATGTTACACTATAAATAAACCAGCCTTTGAATCCCTTGCAAGCAATGGCCTCTCCTTTTGGAGGATAGCTCTAGGGGGGAAAGATCCTGCATCTGAGCTAGGTATGTGGGATTAGTGTCCTTTGTCTTTCTTTTGATACCTTGTTTGTCCGTTTGATATTTATTCGTACCTTTTCACTCTCACACCCTTACACTTTCACTTAAAATGTTTTTCTTGTGCTTCTTTTAGGCCTTCCTGTCCTTTGCTGTTCTTGTCCACAGATTTCCGGCTTGGCGTCTCATTTTGAGACGTATTATGTGATATTTATGTGATATATGTGTTTATAACGAGGAGGTTACGAATGGTTCACGATTATGAAAGTTACACTATAGGCTACAACATAGTAAAGAATGAAGTTCGGACAACATTGGGTTCAGGAGATATAAATTAGTATGTACAGCTATGTGATGCAATAACTAAATACAAATTGTATGCAGACTGCAAACAAAATGACAAAGTGCTGAAAACATATTAACTGTTAAAAAGGTTTGTTAACCTTCTGTTAGATATACAGTAATATGTGAACCAACCCCCATGACCACAGTTATTTAAATCTTTTTAAAAAAATCGTTGCGTTCACCATCTTTTTCAACTACATTATCTGTTACATAATTCCTGACAAGTATAATTAAATTTTGAATTACAAGCAAAATACAAAACCCAGCCCTTTTAAGCTAGTTTTAAATAACAGGTGGAAGAATGAGAAGTGTTAATAAACTTTTAAAAAACTAAAACTAAACTCCATGGCGCTGCATCCCTGATGGGACAAGGCCTACCACCCGACTGCTGCGTCATCTACCATGGCAGAATTGGGGGCCATGTGGTCAGCATGCTGACAACCACGGTCGATAATGTTGGTTTCCATGACCGGAGCCGCTACTTCTCTATCAAGTAGCTCCTCAGTTTGTGTCACGAAGCTGAGTGCACCCCGTTCCAGACCTCCCTACCTCAGAAAAATCCGAGGAGGTACCGGGGATCGAACCCGGGCCGACGGAAAATAGTCAGCGATGCTAACCACAAGACCATGCCGGCGGTCAATAAACTTTTAAAGTACAGCAAAAGAAATTACTTGTGATACCACTCAAACACTGATCTCTCAAGGGAGAGTTTTGTACGAAAGAGAAATTGCTGTCCATCTCTTATAATTATGTTCAACATGCAAAAGTAATAATTTCTGGATAGTAATACATTAATAATAAACTTGTTGAAATAATTATGTAATTTCTTGTGACTTACAAGTAACAAATACACAGAGTAAACACAGCAAGTCGTAAATGTGAGAGTACAACTAACTCTTGTGATGATTAGGCTATATGGTGTACGAGGCCTGCTCAGATAATAACCGATCCTTATTTTTTTAAACTTTATTATTAATTTTACATATTATTGATCCTTGTCCCCTTCAAAGTACTCCCCTCTCCTATTCACACACTTTTCCCAGGGGTGTTTCCATTTTGCGAAGCAGTCCTGGATTGCTTCATTTGAGATGGCCTCTAAGGTCCGTGACGAATTTGTTTTTATGTCATCAGTACAGTACTCTAAAAATGGGTCCTTTCAGCACTGGTTTTAATTTTGGAAATAAGAAAAAATCAGAAGGAGCCAGGCCAGGCGAGTTATGAGGCTGCAGGAGGATGTTCATCTGATTCTTGGCACAAAACTGAGTGTGCAGGCACATTATTGTGGTGCAAGAACCATGAGTTGTCTCGCCATAACTCCAGTCTCATGTAACCATTGCAAAAATCTTGATTGTAGCCTACTCATGGTTCACTGTTTCATCTTGAGGCGAGAATTCAGAATTCCCAATTCCTTGAAAGTCGAAGAAAGAAAGAAAGAAAGACAAAAAAACAGTGAGCATCGCTGTGACATTAGATCGAGACTGATGTGCTTTCTTGGTGCGTGGGGATCCTTTGCCAATCTGTTGTGATGATTGAACTTTTGTCTGAATGTCATAACTGTAAACCCAGGTTTCGTCTCCTGTTATGATTCTTTGCGTGAATATTTCATTGTCATTGGCTTGTTCAAGGAGTTGCTGACAAATTGTCACTCGATTTTCATTCTGCTGTTTGATCATCAAACGAGGAACAAATTTTGCTGCAACTTGTTACATGTTCAATTTTTCAGTCAAAATTTCATGGCATGACCCAATTGAGATGCTGACCACTTTTAAATTGTGAAAACCATTTATAACATTGGGTACGACCCAGAGCAGCATCTTCGTAAGCTTGTTTCAAGATGTTTGAATGAATGTTTTCCCCAGTTTTATGCAAAATTTTATGTTGCATCGTTGCTCCAGAAAATTGCACATTTCAAAAATCGCCACTAACTCTTAAACACATCACACTCAAATTACAATATCACAAAAACTATATGAGGTAGAGGTAAATCATTTTCGTAACATCTCTGGGTTTCTCTAGCTGGACAGTGAGCGATCCTAGCAATGCAGCGAAGGGTGGGGGATGTGCAGGGCTAGCTGCTCAGTAGTCAGTAGTCTCGCATTCCATGATAGGTATTGTTCATTCGCAAAACTGCTCTACCTGCTTCACAAAAGAAGGGGATGGCATATGGTATTACAGTTGATTTTTAACAATACAGTGCACTTGTGCTGAAATTTCAAGATGGTGAAGAAGAATAATTACACAGCGTTGTACAAATGAAAAGCACAAAAATACAGAGTAAAAGTTTAATGTTTCGCAGAACAGTTCGCATTTTAGTATGTTATTGGAGAAAACATAAGGCGCTCTAAAAATGCAAAAACTTACAGTAGGGCATTTCGTGGTCTGGAAGGTGGGAAATATCTCACTATAGGAGATGAATAGCTTCTACTTTAGTTTGTAGAACTGAGAAACGAAAAGTCCGCATATTTTAAGCATGCATTTGCTATTTTTTTCGGTGACCTAAACTGTATTAAAAAACTGCTCAAATTATGTGAATAAATACTTTAAATTATTCCTTGCGTAGCAATATTTAATCAATTGCTTTGAAATCTTCAACCAAGTTCTTAGACTTATCAGTGGTAAAATTAACTCAACGAATAGTTAATTAAAACCAATTAGCTATTTATGCCTTTATAATATATAGTTTATGATTTAAACTCGACAAAATTAAGTAAAATAACGTTAACTTTTATTTCTAAAAGAAATAGTAAACTATCAGCATTTTGGTTTTGACGTGTGTAGAGATGAAATATGCAAATTTGCAATTCGGTTCCAAAGTTTTGAAAATTGAACTCCAAGGATCTTTTACCATGAAAGCCAATAAAATCACAAAATATAAGTACATTTTTCAAGATTAAATAAACTAACAGCTCTCAAAATTCTAGGGATTATCCTAAATGCTTCCGGGGTCAGGTAAAACAAATGAAGAAAATGGAATGAAAAATGTAGAAATTATAAATATTTCACAGATCGGTCCCCATAAGTGCGTGTACTCATGCATAACTTTCATTTACTGAGGATGCCTTTATTTTAATTTCATTAACAGTGTTTTTAATATTATAAATATAAATATCGAGTGTAAACAATTTTAACGTGTTCGTTTCAATAGAACATGTTTATAACAATAATTCAAATCTTCATTTAAGCTATTTCGTGAATAGGTTTACTCCTTAAAATGTTGATATTTTAATTTGTTGTACCTTATCCCTATAATATAAAGCCACACGGCTGACTGACTGACTCACTCACACACTCACTCACTCACTCACTGACATTAATGTTTGCCCACTTCCAGATGAGCTAGAAACTAGCTTTTAGGCTATAAATCACAGGAAAATTCCAAAAATGTTTATTTGTTTCAATTTTTAGCCCTAAAAACTACCGAAAAAGGGCTCGGCTCGGCTCACTGACATTAATGTTTGTCCACTTCCAGATAAGCTAGAAACTTGAAATTTGGACCACATATAGCTTTTAGGCTGTAAACCACAGGAAAATTCCAAAAAGTAGATTTTTTAAATTTTTAGCCCTAAAAACCCCTGAAAAAGGGCTCGGTTTCCATGGCAACGGTATTATCAAACTGTGTTCACGTATGGCTCTGAAAGTTTAGAAATAATTATTTCCGTAAACCTAACGGGGTGGTCGAGATAGTAACGTCTTGGACTTGCGTTCTGAAGTCTCAGGTTCATAACAATTAAATTCAATTAACATATTTTTGTCCAGAACTAACAAAATTTTCTTCTATCTGTTAAAGAAATTTCATAATTTATATTCTTTAATAATAACTCGGAGATGAAATCCCGCATTCTTTACAACATATTACAACCAATTTTACTTGTATTTTTCTATGATTTCCGTGGTCGTAAAGGCAAATGCCAAATTGAATACTTTACAAACCATGAATCTTAGTCGCTATTTCATCTTGTATCGTGTCCATTTCAGTTGAAATTTACTCCATAAAATACACCATAAATGTATGTACACTGCCAGTTGATCTAGAAAACTACACTTGGCAAACTGATACCTTTTAGCTTGCAACCGATGGGAAAATTCCGAAAAAAAAAACCCAAAGTCTTCCCACATTTATTTTTTCAGGTTTATTGTGGCAAAAAAGGTAATAGCCAATACAGCATACTAAATACACGCACTCTATCTCCATTGATCTTTTAAAAAACCTTTCCCGAGAACCTCAGCAGGGGTTTGGGGGCGCAGCCCCCAATGAGCAAAGCGAGTTGTTGTATAAGCTGTAATGAAATAGATTTAACATCTACAATAATAATGCATGTTATGTTCATTAAAAATCCCAAATATTTAAGATGAAAGTACGAAAATATCTTTTCCTTACAAAAATGTGTTTTATGCTATTTTTTTTTAAGCTGATGTTCAGTTATTAAGAAGAAACATTGCACTATCTGGGCATTACTATTAAAGAAACTTTAATGAATTAATTTAGTAAGTATCGTATACGATTTTATGATTTTTTTCTTTCTTTCATACTTCGTATTTTCGGCTTAAAACCCCTTACACCGGTAAAAGGTGGCTGGCTGTTGGCACTTCAGAAATACGAATAGATAGGCTCACGGCATAAACAGAGGTGAAAACTATTTGAACAACAGCTAGTAAAGACGACAGTTTTATTTCAGTTACGACAAAAAATTAAATACGGTATGAGAAATAAGTATTGTAGATTGACCATTGCTATTTGAAAAAGGCGCCTCTTGTGCTCTGAAACCTGTTCCGATGGTCTCGCCTGTTCGTTGGCGAAGTGTTTGGGAGAAGGGGCGGGGAGTCAGCTGCGTGCTAGACTCCAGACTCGCACTCAACCTACCCATAACAGATCCCAGAGATGTTACGGAAATGATTTACCTCTATCAACAATCCAAGAACATGTGCTTACTAAGTAGGTTATGCGTAAGGCAGTGCTGCCAACTGCATATTATTAAATGTCTCCTTTGGCACGTAAATCAAAATGTTCTGTTATTATCTGAAAGGCCTCATATACAGGTAGATCACTAATAAAACCAGATTTAGCAGGTTACCAACTGACCCATGGTGAGGTGGATGGGAGAATTGCTTCTTTCATTATGATGACTGTACATATAAAGAACATTTTTTTGGGTCTGGAAAGTCCAGACATAATGGGATTTTGTAGGATTATTAGCCTACATTAGGAATACAGACGTGCTGAACAGTGGCTCCGGCGTAAACGTGTAAATCGAAATGGGAAGAAGAAACAAGCAAAATATGGAAAGTGAAAGTGGTAATGAGTCGAGTGACGATAAAATTATCTCCGAGCTAAAACATATGTTTGAAGAATTCAAATCATCTATCCAGTCTGAGATTACTACACTTCAAACTTCTGTGCAATATATCTCTAACAAATTCGATACATTCTATGAAGAACTTACAAAAACAAAAGAGAATCTGAAAGCTACTCAGTCAGAAGTGCGTGTGCTAACACAAGAGAACGATCAGCTGAGGAATCAAATAAACGATTTGCAACAATACACACGGCGTGACAACGTGATAATTCATGGGATACCAGAATCTTCCGAAGAATCTATAAACCAGACTATAGTAAGCATTGCCGAGTGCATTGGTGTACGTGAGCTTGCAGCTGATATAAGCATCGCACACAGGCTTCCAGCAAAAGCAGGAAGGATGAAACCTATTGTTGTAAAATTCACAAAGAGAAGTAGTAGGGACACATGGCTCCAGAAATTTAGGTCAGAATCGAAAAAATACCCTGAGGGCCCAGGAATTCCACTACAGAAAATGAATCCTCTTCTTCCGGCGGGAAGGATGACTGCTAGCGACCACTTAACAATAGCTACTCGTGACCTTCTCAACAAAACAAGGGAGGCGGCAACACAAAAAGGATACCGTTATGTATGGACTAGAGATTGCAAGATATTTGTGCGCAAAGATGACAACTCCCCTGCCTACAAGATAACTTGTTTCACGGACATGGTATCGTTATAAAGTGATTTCTTTTGGGTATCGTAATGCTAGTGTCTCGCAACAATGGCTGATGTAATAAATGAATTGGATGTCTATGCTAATAATAACAATCCTGTAACTGTAGTTTTAGAAGATTCTGAATGTCTCAACAATTTCGTTAATAATACAGCACACAACTTTAAAATATTTCATATAAATATTCGCAGCTTAAACAAACATTTCTTGGAATTATGTGCTATTTTGCAATCTTTTGTTCTACCTTTCGATTTCATTATACTGACAGAAGCCTGGCTGTCAAATGAAATAGGATACGATATAACAGGGTATAAAAAACATGTGAAAACAAATAGATATAGTAAATGTGATGGATTAGTAATCTACTGGAGAGTTAATCTTGATATTGCAATAGTTAATGTTGATATCCCTCAGTGTAATTCGATACATCTAAATTTCGTATATAACAATTATCCCTACTCAATTACGGCAATATATAGATCACCAAACAGTTGTAAAAACGAATTTTTAGATAATTTCGAGGTATTTTTATCTAATTCAAAAGAAATCAGTAACCAAATCATTGTTGGAGACATAAACATTCAGATCCTGGAAAATCATTTAGACATTTTTGGCAATAGATATATGAATATCATGCACGAATATGGATTTGAAAAATTTCTAAATTCCATTACAAGACCTGATTCAAAAACTTGTCTTGATCACATATTTTATAAAACAAAAAACAACTGGAATTTTGCTCCAGCAGTACTCAATAGTGCTATAACTGATCATTATGCAGTTATATCATTATTCCAAATTGGCATAAATAATGTTAATGTTTCTGTAAATACCCTAAGAACTTTTAAATCAATTAATTTTCCCAAATTATTTTCTCTACTGGAAAAAGAAACCTGGAACGCAGTTTTAGCTTGTAATAATGCCGATTCATCTTTTGTAAAATTACACACTGTTCTATCAAATCACTTACATGAATGCTCTGACACTACAGTACATAATTATTCTTGTAAACTACGCAAAATAAAACCCTGGATTACCACGGGTATTATCAAATCTATCCGGATAAGAGATAAATTAGCCAAAAATATTAAAAGAGAACCCAATAACGAAAATTTAAAAATTTATTACAAAAAATACAGAAATACCCTAACTGAAATTATAAGAAGAATGAAAGCTCAACACTATAATCATAAATTCCAACAGTGTAGAAATAACCCCCGAAAATTCTGGAAAACAATAAATGAAGCTACGGACACAAATGTAAACAATTCCCATGCCATTACAGAGATTTCAAACGAAGAGGGAATAACACTTGAAAATAAAAAAGAAATAGCAAATGAATTCAATAAATACTTCACGAATATAGGACTAAATATTACATCAAAAATTACTAAAACAACATTTAACAACAATAATTTGTATAAAGATAATAACCAACAAATAGCCAGCTCTATGTTTTTATCACCGATCTCCGAAGATGAAATTAGTAATATAATTAAATCACTAAAAAATAATGTTTCTCCTGGTGATGATAAAATAACAAATAATACACTAAAAAAGATTTACAAGTATATATTGAAACCTACTGTACATGTCTTTAATTTATGTCTAACACAAGGAGTTTTTCCGGATATCTTAAAGAATTCGATAGTTGTGCCTTTACATAAATCTGGTGAACGGAGGAATTTAAATAACTATAGACCGATCTCTCTGCTCTCGAGTTTCTCAAAGTTATTAGAAAAATGTATAAAAAACAGAATTGTTTCTTTTCTGGATAAAAATGAAATACTAAGTCAACAACAGTATGGTTTCAGAAATAATTTGTCAACAGATAATGCAATCTTCGAAGTTACTAGTAGGATCATACACGAATTAGATGCAGGACATAAGTGTTTAGGAATATTTTTAGACTTAAGAAAAGCTTTTGACACGGTTAACCATCAATTACTTTTGGCTAAATTACATGCAATAGGAGTAAGAGGGATTGCTCATAACTTACTCCATTCATACTTAAATTCAAGAAATCAAGTTACCAAAATTGATGATGAAATTAGTGAAAACAGAGAAATTCAAATAGGTGTTCCTCAAGGAACAATATTAGGCCCAATTCTATTTTTAATATTCATAAATGATTTGTTAAAAATTGATTTGCAAGCATACAATGGAACTTCCTATTCTTATGCAGATGATACAGTGGTGATCTTTAGTGGCTTAACCTGGGAGGAAGTTTATAAGCATGCAAATGCAGGCATGAATATGATAAAAAACTGGCTAGACGCTAATTTGTTATCCCTAAATGTAAATAAAACAACTTTAGTACCTTTTTCTTTAACAGCCTCTGGTATGCGTCAGTTAGAAGCACTCAACTATCTAAAATTAACAATTCATAACCCTATTTGTAGTCACTCGGCCTCATGTAATTGCCCTTATCTTAAAGAATCAACAGAGGTGAAATATTTGGGAATTATTATAGACCAATACTTAAAATGGAACAAACATATATCATATTTATGTACAAGGATCCGCAAAACAATTTATAAATTTGTAAGCCTACGTCAATATTTGCCTACCTCTGTTTTGAGGCTGGTATATCTAGCTATAGTTGAATCGGTAATCCAATATGGCATATGTGGGTGGGGAGGTATTTCAAAAACTACTATTGAGCCACTGATCATATTACAAAAACGTATAATTAAAATATGCCTGAATAAAAGAATTGATTATCCCACTAACCGGATATATAACGAATTTAAAGTATTAAATATTGAGCAAATATATAAACACACGATATTGAATTTCTACCATAAAAATCGAAAAAAATATCAAAAGCATCCTCATGATTACACTACAAGACGCAATCAAATACCTACTTTAATTGAACCTAAATGTTTCACATCGGCAGGGCTATTACACAGCTCGAACTCTGGTCCACGTCTATACAACTCAATAATGAAACTTCACCCTGAATTAGCCATGTACAAGGATTTCATTTTCAAATCCAGAATTAAAAAATTAATATAAGAAACATTAATATTAACCACATTTCACACTTTCCCCTTTGTAATGATTTATATGTTCTTCTTTCCTTTTTCTGAATGGTATTAGTATCAATATATTTTATTGTATTTTTAGTTTAAATTGATTGTATCTGTATTCATTTCATGTTATTTGTATTTTTTATTTGTATTTGTATTTTTATTTTTAATCGATGTAATTTTAAAAGGAACTGACCCCAAACACGAGCTTTGCTCCTTTGGGGTAACTTATGTAACTCTTTCTTTCTGTAACTCTTCTTTAAATAAAAACTTGTAAACTTGTAAACTTGTAAACTTGTTTGAATAGCATGTTATCAGTAATATACTATAATATTCTTTTGTGCTTTCTTTCAGAATTTAATGAGAATATCCATGAAGCCTAATATGAAAATGCCTAACTCTGAAAAGTAGTGTAAATGATTGGTTACCAATTTCTCATTGCCTACTGTTGTAAGTTGGTATCTTCTAATTTGGATAATTGGCTTCACTCAGCTAACAGCTATGAAGAAGCAATTCTTTAGGGTTAAGCAGCTCACGGATCAGAGGTTTTTCAGGTATGTTCCTTCTGTGATAGTGGCCTATTGTTTATTTGATTGTAAGTATACTAGTTTTATAGTAAGTCTCATTATTAATTGTGAACTGTGAACTATTGATCCCACGAAGAGCAGGGCTCACGGATGTAGAACACGCTTATCTAGGATGTCTGTTCATCCCTTTTTTCTTGGGACATTCCCATTTTTGATAAAATGTTCTGCTGTCCTGAAAGTTTTACTAGGGACACCCAATTGTCTTGCTTTTTTGTGATTGAAAAGTTCATAAAACAGAACCATATTGACTTAGTTAAATTTAAAAATACAGTAACTCTGCCTTGTCAATATTAAAGTCTTTTTTGCACGACATAAGTAATTAGTGGTACTTACGAATATTGTTGCCGTGGATCGTAAGTTGACATTCCCGCACGCAATCTGGTTGCTATGAAAACAAAAGAAATCTCCGTGCGGTAAAAATTACTAAAAGCATAAGTACCGTAAGTAAAATCATCATAATACAAGCCTTTATGGAAAACCGGAACTAAGGTCCCCCCCCCCCCCCCAGTTTGTGGCGATTATACAGGACAAATATTTGGTCCCCATAACAACCAACACATGAGAATCACTTTCTGAAATATAACATTCATCTTCAATAGTGTATATAGGCCTACATAATATTTTCAGCTAATATCTCAATTAATATAAATAAATTTATATAAATATTCATCGTACAAAAAATAGCATGCAATACTCGTACTGCAAGCGCATAAGGAATCTCGGAAATTGAAAAAACTCTGTGCAAGCACCTGTGCAAACTCTTTCCTCGATCCGTATGCACTGCTTACGGCACTTGTATCGCAATATACTATAAAAATGTGGAAATCATATATAGGCTATATTTCAACCACATATATTTCCTCACTGAGGAGACCACAAGTTGGTGGAAATAAATCTGATTTCCACATTTTTAAGGACTTTAATATTGACAAGGCGGAGTTAGCCTACTGCATTTTAAAAATTGTATGATTGTGATTAGCCAGTGTGTTTTCGCGCTACATGAATTCTCATTGTCAAAACATACTTAAATGGAGTTATGTGCCAACTTTCATGATAAATTATAAGAAAAAATACTTCTTGATAGAATACAACAGTGTTTTTCAACCTGTGGGTCGCGACCCCCTGGAAGGTCGCGGAGCTTCTGTAGGGGGGTCGCAAGAGGTCGAGAAAACTTCAGTTTTTTTATACAACATATAATTTGTGAGACTTAAATAAAAGGTCGATAAGAGTTAAAATTATTATATTTAACAAAATTTCCATGTAATCAATCATACAAGTCAGAAAAATGCTAGTTTAAAACATGTTATTACAAAAAAAAATATATTAAAAATGTGTTTAAATAGAAAATGATTACATCTGTGCTTGCTTATCTTAAATAGCAGTATGTATTGTTAACGCAAAATGATACTCTTTATGTTATTTACACAAACTCATTAACAAGAAATAAAACCTTCGAGTAATCGTTCATTTTAATGTGAAGGTTGCGCTTGAGTTTGTTCAATTAATTTCTCCCATCGTGGATCCGTTTTTGCCACATTAAGTATTAAATCGTTTTCCAAATTTAAGCGATTTCTTAGTTTACATTTTATTTGCGCCATTGAGGAAAATGCCAACTCGCACAAGTACGAGGTAGAAAATGGAATCAAACACTTCAAAGCCTTGGTTGTTAATTCCGGGTATTCTGTTCTTCTTTTTAACCAAAACGTATCCAAATTTTCAGACTTGAATTCCAAGTGTAACATCACATCGGCAGATAGTTCCAGCAGATTCTCTTTGAGCTTAGTTGCTAAATTTGCCTCGTTTATAGCTGCATTTAAAAACGGATTTAAGATCCATCTTTGCCCAGTGTTATCCGATATCTCTTGCAGTGAGAAGTAATGACACGATTCTTTCTTCAAATTATGTAACACCATTTTCATACCAGATATATATGAGTTGATGTTGATCTCGCTTCCGACTTCTTCAATGAAAGACTGTGTGGACGAAAATGAATCAAAGTTGTTTTGATTTATAGATGATGACCACAATTCAATTTTTTTTATAAAGCCATGGAGTTTGTCTTTTGCTGTAATGACATTTTCATCACGCCCTTGAAGACTTTTATTCAAGTTATTTAAATGTTCAAATAAGTCAGAAAGAAAAGCCAATTTTAAAAGGAATTCCAGGTCAGAAATGAATTCAGAGTAATGTGACTTGGCTTGCTGTAAATATAGCCTACCAATAGTTCAGCGCGAAGTTCCATAACTCTGGTCAGTACTTTGCCTTTTGATAACCACCTAACCTCTGTATGGTAAAGCAAATTGCGGTGTAGTGTCCCCATATCTTCACAAATGATTCGAAACAATCGAGTCTGCAACGCTTTTCCTTTAATAGAATTTACAATGTTAATAATAATATTAAGAACTTGACTGTATTCTTGCGGTAAGGATTTGGCTGCAAGAGCTTGGCGATGGAGAAAGCAATGCATCCAACAAGCGTTTGGCATCTGTTCTTTCAGTCTAGCAATAAATCCACTCTTCGCACCAGTCATGGCTTTTGCTCCGTCACTACAAATAGCAATGCATTTTTGTGCCCAATCGATATTCATATCTTGCGTAGCTTCAAGGAACATGTCATGCAAGCATTGACCTGTAGTACTTTTGGGAAGTGCCTTGCAAAATAGTATTTCTTCCATTATTATTTCATTGGATTCAAAACGCACAAAAGCTACAAATTGCGCACAACCCGCAATATCCGTTGATTCATCAAATTGCAAGGATACAAAAGAACTTTTCTTTATTTTTTCTATGACTTGATCACGAACATCAGACGCCATATTGCTTATCCTGCGTTGAATGGTATTGTCAGAGAGAGGTATACTTTTGAGCTTTTCAACCTCTTGCTTGCCAAACATAATCTCTGCTATATCTAAAGCCGCTGGTAAAATCAAATTTTCGGCAATATTGTGAGATTTCCCTGCTTTAGCCACACGAAAAGCTACTCGATAACTAGCGAGCAACGCTTTCTCATTTAGGTTGGACATTTGTCCTACAGCAGTTTTTTGATGTTCAAGAGCTTTTAATTTTCGCTCAAAAAATTCCACGGGTTTATTTTTTTGGCAAGTAAACACTTTGCGACCCGAGCGGCTCCCCTTTCCATCGGCCCGGTCGCCTTCTCCGCCAGGCAGGCTTCCCCTCCGCCCGCTATTGCTCTTGCCGGCCGCTACTAAGCGCCGGTAATGCAGCTTCCTGTGTTAAGCCGCAGCTTACTCTAATGATTGCCTTGCACCATACATAATATTTCACAATGTTTAAAAACGATTATAAAAACAAAATAAAATTTCACAAATTATATTAAAACAATACCCTTGTACCAAACATCATATTTCACGATCTTTAAACACCGATTTGAAAGAAAAAAAAAATTCACAATATATAAAAAATCGAAATTTACATAATATTTCCCAATTTTAAAAAAACGCTGTGTTAATTGATGCAGAAAAATTCCCTTGAACCAACACTACTCTTTTCATAACAAACAAACCATCTCAAAATTAGAAAACCCGATTTTTGCGTTAACACTCGCTAGCGCCAACTAAATTAGATAACTAAAATATACCGGAACTTCCTTCACTGCTCAACTGTCCTTCGTAGCGTAATGGATAAGTCTCTTGGCTACGATGCTAAGGGTCATGCGTTCGATCCCCGTTCGATCCAAAATTTATTGTTAGGAATAGGTCTCGAATAGGTAGGTAGGGTGAAGAGGAGGTGAGAGGAAGAGAGGAAAGAGACGGGAAAGGAAGAGAAGAAGAGAATAAAGGAAAAGTAAATTATTTTTCTCTTTCACCATTTCCTTACTAGATGTCGCCACCGTCGCTACTTTCCTAGTAGTTCTAATGCCGCCGCTAGGTTTCTCGTAGTGGTGGGGGGCTTGGTCGGGTCGTAATGTGTTATTTTCCCATTTTTTTCATTAGGATGTTTTGTGTTTAGGTGGCGTACCAACTTCAATGGCTTCATGCTTTCTCTTGACAAAATTTCAAAGCAAATTACGCGCTGCGGTTTGCTGTCAATCACAGTAAACCCAAATTTTAAATAATTGTCGTCATAAAGACGTTTTTTCTTTATTCCACTACTCCCGCTAGACGTTGATGGTTCTGATGATCTTTTCAGGAATTTATCCATTTTCAATTATAACAACTCAAATAAATACGTACCGTAAAACAAGTGGTTCGCGCTCTTCAAACAACTAAACAGCAGACATGACCACGCGTGACTTACGCTCACAAATCAGTCTATAATTACTCCAACTCCAAGGCACCTTACAGTCCACATAACACCGAATTTACACTTCTGAATCGTTTTCACTTATCGGGATTGCTTCTGATTCGACTTCCTTCGCTGTCTTGCATCAAACTGCCATGGCCACGGTTGACCGCCGTATTTATAGGCCAGCGCATTCTAGCGAGAATTATCTCGAAGCGTATAGAAACGTCTCGAAGCTTGTGGATCTTTCGTGGACTACCAGCGCCATCTGTTGCTAACATCCGGAACCTGCACTACTTCCTAGTGTTACCAACAGATGGCGCAAATAACGCAAACGCCTAAAATTGTTGTAAGTATTACATATTTTTAACATACATGGAAAAAGGGGTTGGGGGGTCGCGAAATATTTTTTGATACTAGGGGGGGGGGTCGTGTCATGAAAAAGGTTGAAAAACACTGGAACACAAAAAAGTGAAATGTACAGTGACAATGAGGCATTTATTTCTGTGGAATAAATTAACTACACCAGTCTGCAGAAGAAATTTAAGAAGTCATTTAGGATAATTTGTATGCATGACACAAAGGTAAATTGTAAATATTTCCTAAATTTGTATATTAAATTTTTCTCCCCTTTTTTCTTAACTGTCCCAGGTTTTTTACAAAAAAATTAAAATGTCCCATTTTTTTTATAAACATTATATGGACACCCTATAATGTAGGCCTACCAATTGTTTTGATAATAGCAATTCTCTTTTATTCTTGGCTATTAACCTGGATAATTTTTTCCCACAATAATAGCATTGCTTATATTTATGTATATATGTATATAGGCCTAATGTAATTTATGTTAACTGTACACTTGAGGTTGTCTATTACTACTATCTATCCCATTTAAGAATGATCCTGTTCAAAACAAAGAGGCGTGGCTGTCATAGCCCGCACGTGAGAAAGCACGTGTTCACCGTGTTTATGTTAGTTTGTCTATTCTTGGTACAGCTGACCCGCAGGGTCGTCGTGAACAATGAATCTTTTGTTTTGTTTGCTAATTGATATATTATAATGATGACGATGCCAGTGAGAGTTTGTTATTTCACGTGTAAATGTTGATATTATTGTTGCATGAACTTACGAACACTCGTTAGCCACTCCCTGCAAATGGTGCATACTAATGACATTAACTAATCATGTTTTGTCACATGATTCAAATTTTCTGCGAACTCTCTGTTAGTTCTCCTCCCCTTTTATTTGACTAGGATCAAACTAGAATGGGATCAATTATAATTTGTACTAGCCTAACGACAATAAACTTTTATTATTATTATTATTATTATTATTATTATTATTATTATTATTATTATTATTATTATGCTTACAGGAACAATAGTGGCATCATAATTTATTACATACCATAGTAACTTATAGCAATGTGTAAGGTTTAACATTAAAATACATCTGTGGCTTGGTTCTAAAATTGCCAATGTCAACTTGCTTTTGAGGTAACTGACTTTTTGAAGCCTTTGTAGAACTGACATTTTTTGCTGAGAACTTCTGACATTGACCTCTAAGGTTTCTGTGTTATGTCTATTAATAGCAACATACATTGTCACTTTTATTATACAAAAGATAAAGACTAGCCGAGCTCAATAATGCTTAGGTCTCATTTTTGCAAGAAATTGACGTTGGCCCTTTTAGAACCAAGGGCAGATATAATACTAGTAGATAACTGCGGCATTGCCCACAATAATTAATTCGAAGATTAAAAATTAAGAGCAAAAAATTCAAACATATTCATTAACATTTACATGTGAATCATTAATAAACTAAATGATTAATAATTAATTAATTATAATGAAACAGCTAAACATTCCACAATTAGAAAGCACCGCTTGGGAAAAAGACCTCAGATTCAAGTTCCCTCGCCCAGAAAACCCCTTCATAGTGAGTTTCGTCTATATCAATCAATGTTTGCCCATTTAGGCCTTCATTCATTCTCCCTCTTCTGTCTATGTTGAAAATTTCGGATGTCTTCATGCCTTGACATTACAAACAAACGAATCGACCAGGATGAGCTCACAGAATTGGAGCAGTCGATAATTCCATGCCATGCTTTTATTTGCAAGTTATGACAAAAAAAGGAAAAGGTAGTTGCTTGCATCAAAAAGCTATAAAAGCACACAAACTGGCTTGCGCCGAATCAAAATTGTGTTTTAATCAATGGACAGTTATATTATTTCAATTTCCAAACAAGTTATGTTGTATAAAATAATGTGTTTTCATTCTGATGACTGGCAGCATGTGACATATTAATCACCGCACGTTGATGCCTTATGTGTCCATTATCAAACTGATGTTGGTTGGTTGGTTGGTTGCTAATGCCCACCTCTTCCATTAGCTGTCTTGCTTCCCAGTAGCGTGTAGATAAGTCTGAGCTGTGTAATGCTCTGCACTGTAGTAGGTGCTTGCTGTCCATAACAGATTCTTGTTGGTCACAACGAACACATTTTGGAGAGGTGTAGATATTGAGTTTGTGAAGGTGTGCTGCCAAACAGTTATGTCCTGTATACAGTCTGATGAGTGCTACTGCATTCATTCTGGGGCTGCCTGGCTGTCAAGCTGCTGTTTTATCATAGGTAATCCCACGAGAGTTGACGAGTTTATCAATAGATTCACGACTGCGCAGCAGGAGCGAATTTATCTGATGCAACTTGTCAACTTGAGTTGGATTTATTAAGACTATTCCATGAATAAAAATCCAACAGATTATACAAATAATAATAACTTTCGTGCTTTGTTCTACAAAAACAAAACTAACAGCTGCAAGATCACGGCATACTATGAATCAACCATCCATGAATCGATTCGAGCTGTTTTCGTGTAATCATTGCTACCACCAGTGCATATAAGACATAGTTAACTTCATTCAATTAAGCTAACAACAGAACAGAATAAAAGCACACGAACTGGCTTTGCACCGAATCGAAATTGTGTTCTTAATCAATGTATATTTCTATTATTTCAATTTCCAAACAAATTGTTGTATGAAATAATCTTTTTTCGTGCCGCTTAGTGGCACCATCTGACTATTAATCACTGCACACTGATACTCGCGTCTCCAGTAACGACCAGACCATTTTACCCGATAAAATGCCATCCTAGCGATTCCTACAAGAATATTGTAAGATAAACGGCCGTGATTGGTCTATATCCGAGGAATTGCTAAACGTTATTGCCAATATCAAACATGAGTATGAGTATGAGTTGAATAGTCAGATAAAATTGCATTCTTGCGATCCGAGGAAGGATATCATAAGATAAATGATCATCGTTGGTCTATATCCAAGAATTTCTAAACATCATTGGTCAATATCAAATACTATTGAGTATGAGTGGAATAGTCTTTGTAAAATTTGCTTCAGATGACAGCATAACAATATTCAGGAATGCATTAAACTTGTCATTTACTTGTGACTAAGAATATACAGATTTCCACTTTTCATTTGCAAATTTTTTATTTTTATTTTTTGCTTCTATATTATTCTATTTAAGTTGTATGTTTCCTCTTAGGCTATTAAGAGAATTGATTTACTGGTACAACATTTTAAGTACTCTTAATATTTGAGAATCATGATCCGAGAGTCCATTCACTATAGGAAGAACCATATGATCTGGAGTTTTTCTGGCATAATCCCAATGGCACGGACCCGTTCACGCGATATTCACATTTCCATGGACTGTGTGATGTTTTTTTGTTTATGAGCGAGGCAGTGTGACTAGTTGTTCTTGTATGTAGTGACAGCAGACTATTTTATGCTGCGCACCAGCCAAGCTCCGCTGTTTTGTTAGACTAAGAACGTTTATGTTAGTTAAGAAGCAATATACTGAATAGCACGAGTTTCTGTCACAACCACCATTTCTTACGAGCAGCTAGTGGCTTGTACCTTTGTAGGTTTGTCAGACTGTTCACCCACAATCATATCTCGTTTAGCGATATGACGTCACACCTCCAACGTCCAATCACGAACGAGGACAGAAAAATGGTGGAGAACAAGGAAGTTTTTGCTAGATCATGATATAAAAGAAAATGTATCATTTAGGGCGGGTGGGTTGGACCAAATTATTCACCAAGACAACATCTCCTCTCCACACATCTATCTATAACAAAATTCTTGTGATATAAGTGTTTTATGAAGAGAATCTCGGTTCTAAAAAACGGGTCCGTGCCTGTGCGATTTTACCGTTTTTTCTTTATGTAGAAGTATATCTATAGCTGTTTCTGAACCAGCCTGAATTCTCATTGGAAAGTCAATGAGACTAATCTAATTTTTGCCTCACTTTCTCTCATATTCACATTGAAGTCAACATAATTATAAATTTAATATTATTGCTTTAGAGTGATTCGATACCAGTTTCTGACTGACTATTATTAAAAAAATTTAAATTTCCTGATTTTGATGTACCATATTTACAGACCATAAGACACACTTTTTTACCTTGAAAACAGAGCCTTTCAAGTAGGTTGCATCTAATGGTCCGAAGTACACTAAAAAAATCAAAATTATGGTAAATAAAGAAGTTGTTGTAAAGATAGGTTAGTTGCAAATTTTGACACAGATTTGGATTCAGGGTACTTCAAAATGTGTATTTATGATAAAAACTCAACTTTGAATTTGGGGGTCGAAAACAATACTTCCTTTATCTACAGTACCTACGATACGGATGACGGAAGTATAAAAATAGCACCAATTCCCACTTAAACTAAAATATCCTAGACTGTGTCCCCAGAGAAATGTTAAATCAGATTTATATTTTAGACTCAACAGATTGTGCAATCTAAGGCTCCATTTTAATCATTGTTAGTGATTTTAATAGGTGATCGTTCCTGTACATCTTCATTATCAAATGAAGACTTGTGACAGTAATGGATTATAATGCATCTACTCTTATACAATTCAACGGCCCTAAATAGCGTGCTTGCTCGCCCGCTTCGTGAGACATCGGGTATACTCGGCGATGTTCGTCTCTCGCAGTCTAAACATCCATGACGACTACAAAATTAGGAAGGAAAACCATTTCTTTATTATATAAGGCCTAAGTGAAATGAACACAATGAACAAATAGTCTAATTTTATTTTTACTTACAATTTTCATAGCTCTGAACCACAAACATTTTTAACTAGCATGTGCCCGCGGCTTCGCCCGCGATAATTATTTCAAAAATTAAAAATTAAGAGCATAATAGTTAAATCATTATATTTATTAACACCTAAATCACGTGGACTACATACCACGATTAGATAGCGTCGCCTGGTAAAAGCGACCTCAGATTCGAGTTCCTTGGCCCAGAAAACCCCTGTACAGTGAGTTTCGTCCAAATCGAACAATGTTTGACCATATTTAGGCCTATATTGATTATCCCTCTTCCGTGTAGGTTGAAAATTTCATATGTCTTCGGGCCTTGATATTCTAAACAAATGAATCGTCCAGGATGGACTTACAAAATCAAGCGATCGCCCGCGATAATTATTTCAAGAATTAAAAATTAAGAGCATAATAGTTAAATCATTATTTTATTAACACCTTAATCACGTGAATTACATACCACGATTAGATATCGTTGCCTGGTAAAAGCTATCTCAGATTCGAGTTCCTTGGCCCAGAAAATCCCTGTATAGTGAGATTCGTCCAAATCGAACGATGTTTAACCATATTTAGGTCTATGTTGATTATCCCTCTTCCGTGTAGGTTGAAAATTTCATATGTCTACGGGCCTTGACATTCTAAACAAATGAATCGACCAGCGTGGGCTTACAACATTCAAGCGATCGCGATGCTTTTATTTCCACGGTATGACAAAAATAGCCAAAGCCAACTGCAATTGATTTGACATTGAAATGTATTACTGAAATCTGATGCTTCGACAGCGCTAAAATCACGTTTTCTGCCAGTTTTTTACTCATAACTCGCGAACGAAAGCTAAAATAAAAAATTCGGCTTCGAGGTGCATTCGCCCACCTTTCAGTCCATCTATCTTTAAATTTTCAGATCTTTGCGTTCAGTAGATTTCGATGGGCATCGTGGACAGACAGACAAACAGCATGTGCCCGCATGTGCCCGCGGCTTCCCCCGCGATAATTATTTCAAATTATAATTATTAACACCTAAATCACGTGGAGTGCATTCCACGATTAGGTAGCGTCCCCTGGTAAAAGCGACCTCAGATTCGAGTTCCTTGGCCCAGAAAACCCCTGTATAGTGAGTTTCGTTCAAATCGAACAATGTTTGACCATATTTAGGGTTGATTATCCTTCTTCCGTGTAGGTTGAAAATGTCATATGTCTGTGGGCCTTGACACTCTAAACAAATGAATCGTCTAGGATGCACTTACAAAATCAAGCGATCGCCCGCGATAATTATTTCAAGAATTAAAAATTAAGAGCATAATAGTTAAATCATTATTTTATTAACACCTTAATCACGTGAATTACATACCACGATTAGATATCGTTGCCTGGTAAAAGCTATCTCAGATTCGAGTTCCTTGGCCCAGAAAATCCCTGTATAGTGAGTTTCGTCCAAATCAAACGATGTTTAACCATATTTAGGTCTATGTTGATTATCCCTCTTCCGTGTAGGTTGAAAATTTCATATGTCTACGGGCCTTGACATTCTAAACAAATGAATCGACCAGCGTGGGCTTACAACATTCAAGCGATCGCGATGCTTTTATTTCCACGGTATGACAAAAATAGCCAAAGCCAACTGCAATTGATTTGATAATCTACCAGTGTAATTTTCTTAAAAATCCTGGAGTCAATGAATAATGGCGGGCGAAGCCGGGGGCAACAGCTGATGGTTTTATCTCTTGAAATATCGCTGATAATAATAATCCAAACAAACCATTCCATCCCTTGAAACATTATATAATTTCTGAAAATTACACTGAATTGATAAAATAAAATTCACATCATATTCATGTCAATAAACAGCTGAAAAACAATACGTATTATGTGTTCACAGGTTCTTTGGACTGCATAATCGATTCTGATATAGTTTTCCCAGGGGGCGCTTTCATGTCGTGGAATGTACTCTAAAGCAGGAATTTTAGCTGTTTCATTAATTATTAATGGCTTAGTTTATGAATGATTCGCGTGCAAGTGTTAATAAATATAATGCTTTAATAATTATTATACTCTTAATTTTTAATTTTTAAAAGAATTATCGTGGCGAAGCCACGGGCACCTCCTAGTATTTTCACATTTCCAAACAATTTTACAGCTTATCATAACTGTAAAACTGAGCCTTGACCTTGCTTATATCATGGCAACGGAGCTGGCCTTGTTTGGAAAATGACCTCTCATGTTATTGAAAATTATCTTTTTCTATCAAAGTTTTAAGCAGTTTTTAAGTTGGTTATTATTTTAATAGTTGAAACCACTTTTTAAGTTGGTTATTATTTTAAACATTGCTGCCTGTGTCAACAAATAATAACTCGTTTCTGTCTTTATATTCTTTAAATGGTTGTACAGTATTCCTGCATACCTAGCCTATTTAGAGAACATTATAATTCTTGTGTATGAAATGTACTCGCTTTGCATTAAAGCATGGGCTGTATCAGGATAGAAGATCATTTTGTCGATAATCTGTTTTTCTTCTGTGCCATCATGTTTCCTTCACACTTGTTTGGTGTTTTCTCATGGCTATTCACCCCTGAGATACTGTTAATTATCTCGAAGCACAGTGTGCTGGCAAGTGGGAAAAACTCAAATAAGATGTCATAATGGCCTTTTACAAACATGGTTATAGCATAAAATCTCCTTGGCTTCAAGATATTTGCCATGTCATGTCTGCTGGCGTGGTCTTGTCATGGTCTTTATCAGGGTTATTGCAACTTCTTTCACATACTTTATTGTGATTGGTCCAGACAACATAGGAAGGAAAATGGTCCTTTTCAGGAACAACTCATTTCATTAGGATGTAGATGTTAGATCCATATCCTTGATAACAACCCGATTGATGTTCGGATGCTTGATGATCTCTATGGCCTTCCTTATTTTCCTGTGAGCCTTATACGTGACCGTAACCAGAATCTTGGTTTTGTCAAACTCGATGATGTAGGCCCCCAAGTCTGGTGGCAAACGGTCTTTTTCTTTTCTGATAAAGCTGCTAATGCTGTTCGTAGAGTAGAAAATGGTTTTATTATTCTGTGATCGTAGCAACCCCTTGACTGAGCTTAGACATGACTTGGCAGATACTCGGAAGCCAAGAAGATTTTCTTGTCAACTTGGGCCTCGGAAGTCTACTATTACATAGGCCTATTATGATTATAGCATGATAAATGTTAATTGATAATTCGCGGGTGCACGGGCAAAGAGAGTTAAGTCCACCATCCTAAAAAATTGAGATATGCCCATAGAGTTATAGATAAAAATGTTCTCTACATTTGTGTTAAGTCCAGTAAGTCATATTCAAAATTGTACGGTAGTTAGGGATGTGTGCCTCATGGGTTTATCCATCTCTAAAGCTATGTTGGGCTGGTACAGTGTGTTAAGTCACTCTAATTCTCAGTAACAAGAAAGTGGACTTAACTCTCTCTGCCCGTGCACCCCGGAATTGATCTGTTAGGTGTCTAATAACAGAATTATTTATTAGGCTGTGTCACGTTTTAGTGAGCATGGGACCTAGAAAATGAAATGAGTACAAACTATTAGGTAATTTCCTAGAATGACCCTCTAAAGGTGGAGGCAATGATGATCACATCCATATCATATATATATATGTATATACAGACACACATTTCTGCTTACATATCAAATATCAAATATATATTTATATAGCCTATATGATTTATTTATTTATTTCCTGTAATTTATTTACTCGCTTATTTTTGTTGTGGAAATAGAGAAGATGTCTTCTGGCTTATGTCTTTAAACTGTCAGTGTAAATTTAATTCTTGGTAAAATGAATGTTTTGATCCTTCATTTGTGATACAAAGCACACTTTCGTTTCATGGTCAGTACCTCTGAATACACACATACCCTCTTTATTCGTAGGTTAATGGATATTTTTATTCACATGACTGTCATCTAGCACAGGTATATGTTTGGGACCACCTTTAGGTTTCGATTGGTTTGTATAATGACACTTACGTTACTTGCACTTTCTTCCACTTCCATCTTTTGGAATGTTTAAATGTGTTTATTGTAATCGACTAGTAGTCCAGTGGTTAAAACACTAGACTCTTAATCCAAAGGTTCCAGCATCAAATCCCAGTACTTCCAGGTATGTAGTTAAAGGAAAGATAAACTAAAAATAAGTAAAATTTTAGTTTTAATTTCATCATACAGAGTTTTGAACTAAACAAATAGTGGCACTGAAACCTTCAATTGTTGAATTTTACACGCAATTAAACTATCGGTGTGACGTCACATGCAGCAAGCTGGAGATAAGAGGGTAGCTGTTACCATCAACTCGTTTTTTGTTTTCTTTCATCTCGTACAACGAAATGTCTGTTGTGCTAATAGTTGTTAATGTCCGCAATATTTACCTTTCAGGGATGAATTCTCAAATTAATATTAATGAAAGGGAAAATGATATGCAGAAAATAAGTTATTTTTTAAGTCAATTTCTGAGATAAGCTCCAGAAAATGCAATGAGAACTCATTGAAATCCACAAACACAGCAATAGTTTCAACCGTAAAGAGGAATTTGAAAAGGTCAATCAAGTTTGGATCCCCATACTAAGAAGGACCACAGTGAAAAAAACAGTAGCCAATCAACGCCCAGGAGAAATCAAGTCACCAGCAGCCAATGAACAGTCTTCCCATGTGCCCTATAATCAACTTCAAATGTTCTTAATACAGAGAGCGCACTGCCAGAACTATAAATAGGAGCGACAGTGAACTGCTGACTGCTGAGGAGTCGGAGGATGCCGGATGCAGTCTCCAACAAAACATTGTAATTTGAAAACCTCAGTGGACCATGGCCTATAAGTCCAGAAAACTTCTCTAATGATTACACTAATAAATTTACCAAAAAGAAGTTAACAAACACTGATGGTTAGCTTATGGTTATTTAACAATGGGGGTTTACTGCAACCTAGGTCTGGGTCGTGATCAAACCCACTACCTTGTGCATAGAAAGTCAGCGCCATACAGAAGCTGAGCCCTCCAGGCTAGTGCCTCCTAATGTTTTGGATATCTATCATGTGATATAACAGTTTAGGTTTCATGGGATGACAAGTTTTCTGGGCTTTTTAGGCTGTAGTGCCAGCATTTTGCTGGTAACTGCATCCCACATCTTCAGGAGTCATTTGTCTCCAGCAGTTGGCAGTGAACTGTAGCGGTTGTTGGTGTCGCTCATATTTATACCTGGGGAGTGTGCTCTTTGCATCAAGAGTTTGTCATTGATTGGGCAGTGTGTGTGTGTGGAGAGATTGTTTATTCCTTGATGGGTTTTCCTATCCTCCTGGGTGTTGATTGGCTGTTGTTTTCTGGACTGTGATGTTTTTTAAAACGAGTTCCAGACCTTGTTGTCCCTTTCCGATTCATCTTTATGATTAAAATGATTGCTGTGTTTGTGGATATTGACATCTTCACTTTGTAAGCGAGCATAGGAGGACACTGTGGTTGACAGCCATCAAAACTTTTGTACATGACCAGGCGACTGCCTGTTGTGTTCCGTCGTCTGGTGGTGGTACAGGCCACCGCTGCTTGGGGCACTGTAGGCACTTGCTGCTGAATGTGCATGACCTTTCTTTCCTTTGTCTTTGTACCTCCCTGGTGTTTCTTGTTGGCCTGATGGTCTTCATGTTATGATTTACCAGAAGTCTTCTTATATGTTTCTTTTTCATGTATGGAATGTAAGCAGTCGCTAGTGGTTGTTCTTCTTTCTGCTTTCTGGTTTGATTAGATTAGATTAGATTTATTTCATCCTTAGGATCAATAACTAAACTAAACTAAACTCTATGGCGCTACATCCCTGGAGGGATTTGGCCTACCACCCGACCGCTGCGTCATCTACCATAGGCAGATGGCAGGATTGGGGGGCATGTGGTCAGCATGCCGACATTCACGGCCGTTAATGGTGGTTTTCATGACCGGAGCCGCTACTTCTCTATCAAGTAGCTCCTCAATTTGAATCACGAGGCTGATGCACCCCTGCCTCAGAAAAATCCGAGAAGGTACCGGGGATCGAACCCGGGCCGACGGATCTCACTGGACAACAAAACTGACCTTCAAAAAAATTTTTTGCACAAAACATATCATTTCTTATGTATTTTGATGTGCTGAGTTCAAATATGGCCTTTGTTTTTGTCTAGCACCCTCAGTTTTTAGTAAATCGTATACTTACACTTCTAGTCGTTTATAAATAAATCGTAAAGTCACCGTAATATCAAAGACTAACTGGTAATATTTTTTTACACAAAACATATCATTTCTTATGTATTTTGATGTGCTGAGTTCAAATATGGCCTTGGTTTTTGTCTAGCACCCTCAGTTTTTTAGTAAATCGTATACTTACACGTCTAGTCGTTTATAAATAAAATGTAAGTCACCGTAATATCAAAGACTAACTGGTAATATTCGTATGTAGAAGAATCCTTCATAATAAAATTATATTTAATTTTGTAAAAGTAACCAATTAACATACCTGAAAACATTGCCAGCTCGTTTTCAAGTCCATCCTCTACTGCTGTCAGTTGAATTTCTGCCGTTTGCTGCTTCTTCTGTACTTTCCTGTGGTTTCTCTTTTGAGGCTCCAGCAGTAATCTGCAAGCATATTGGGTTTCCATCTTCCTTGATACCTTTTCTCCATTTCGGAAATATCTTGGTGGAATCTTTCTCCATGTTCATCACTAACTTGATTTGCAGGGAAAAAGTCCAAATGGGAATGCAGGAAGTGAATTTTGAGAGACATGTTGCAACCTAGATTTCTATAGGCTCCTAGTAATTTCTCAATTAATTGTTCGTAATTTTGTGCTCTAGTATTACCTAAGAACTGTTCGCAAATGGTCTTGAATGATATCCATGCTTCAAGTTCCACATGATTCAGTTTACTTTCAAACAGCTGATCTTTCATTAGTTCTCGAATCTGAGGCCCAACAAAAATGCCTTCCTTCAACTTAGAAGCACTGATTCTTAGAAATTTTTCTTCCAGGTATTTGAAACCTGCTCCAGATTTGTCTAATGCCTTGACAAAATTCTGCATTAGGCCTAATTTTATATGAAGTGGAGGCAATAAAATTTTTGATCTATCAACCAATGGTTCAGCTGAGATATTCTTTTCTCCAGGGACAAAATTCTTCCGGGGAGGCCATATTTTAGTGTCGTAATGTTTGGATTTATCACGGCTATCCCATTCACACAAAAAGCAGCAATATTTCGTGTATCCGCTTTGCAATCCTAACAGTATTCCAATCTTTTTGAAATCGCCACCGATGGACCAGTTGTACTTGTCATACTGCACTTTTTGTAATATTAGCTGCATATTTTTGTAACTTTCTTTCATTTGAACTGCATGACCAATTATCATAACACCACGGTCCTTACTAACTAAAGCAGTAAAATAATAATAAATAAATGTTATAATCGCTATTAGGTCTTGTTTACTATGTCAATCACTTTAACAGAAATTTAAGCATTTACAGCCAGTGCTAATTCAGAAAACAGGCTTTCTTTTTGAAACTGAGGGTGCCAGAGAAAAACTGTTTGCATAATTGAATTCAGCACTAAAATCCACATAATAAACGCCCAATTTTTTGGCTGTTGTCCAGTGTTATCATAACACCACGGTCCTTACTAACTAAAGCAGTAAAATAATAATAAATAAATGTTATTATTGCTATTAGGTCTTGTTTACTATGTCAATCACTATAACAGAAATTTAAGCATTTACAGTCGGTGCTAATTCAGAAAACAGGCTTTCTTTTTGAAATTGAGGGTGCCAGAGAAAAACGGTTTGCATAATTGAATTCAGCGCTAAAATCCACATAATAAATGCCCAATTTCATGCAAAAAATTTTTTGGCTGTTGTCCAGTGTCTGCAATCAGCGACGCTAACCACAAGACCACGCCGGCGGTCTCTTAGGATCAATACAAGAATGATATTGGACACGTCATTTAACTTACATACCAAAAACTATATTTACAATAATACTGAGTTGACAGAAACTTACAGGAAATATGGTCATATTTACAAAATGCCTATGTTTTATTATCACAAACAAATTACTTAATTCTAGCAATATTCAGTATATTATACAAGTTTCATTTTTTGAAAACAATGGAAAAAAAAGCTTCCGGTATACCTGTCAGTAAAAATATAAGATATAAAAATGTCCTAAGTCAATATCTTGAAAAAATTCCAGAAATAGTAGTCTTAGAGAGCAAACTGGGTATGTTGTAAAGACAAATAAATATCCACTGGAAACAATTTTTATTTAATTTTATGTAAATATATTAATCAGTGGAAATCTGGACCATTATGACAGATTCATAAGATATAAGTTTATATTGAGATGTATGTTAGTAAAAAATATTTTATGTAACAATTTACATTACAGTGGGTGGATGCCTGGGCTAGCAAGCATATTGAATTTGTTTTATGCCACAGGTTGAATGCATCATGTTGTCGGGTATCTTTAAAATGTTACCATTCCCTCTAAAGTCCTGAATATATCCCCAAGTGTATTCAAACCACAGTTGGTGGTTATCCAGGCTGGTTTTCATGCATATTCTATAAGTGGTTAATTTTTTTTTTAAAGATAAAGCATTTGTTATTGCTTATTGCAACATATATTTTTAGTAATGCATGTTATTTATTTTTTGTAGAGCTGGAAAAACAGAAGTTCTATCCGATGATCTTCAAGAGGCGGACAGAAAAGTAGAATACATTCGTAATGCTTGTTCCAACCTAGGAAAAAAGTTGGGCCCTATTTGTTTAGGGCAGGAAACTAGGGAAAAAAGATTGGTGAGTCTTTAAAAAAGACAGTATTTGTTAATTGTAGCTAACTCTGACTTGGATAATTAGTTATGTATCAATAAGAACAAATGTTAATTGAGATTCTGTAATGATGTTTTCCTATTTGTTTTTGTCTCTTGATTCCTTTCCTGGGTATTGTAGAGTGTGGGAGAGTTTCTCACAACTTATAACTTTCTCTTGTTGTTTTAGATAATTAACTCTGATCACTGTAGTGGAGAAGTTTGACTAAGTGAGAATATTACATAATCTTGTAATGTATATTAGAATAAATTCAGTAAAGTTATAGCGCAGTCAGTAAAGTGATTTATTACTTCACATTCCATTACCTTTCATACAGGGTCATTCCATATGAAATAATTTGTTGCTGACATATTTTATTTTATTTTTAAGTACCGTATTTTACGGACCTTAAGACACACTTTTTTACTTTGAAAACAGAGCCTTGAAAGTTGGGTGCGTCTAATGGTCTGAAGTACACTTAAAAATATGGAAAATATTGCCGCAATACCATAGTTATAAACAAGGTGTTATAAACAATAAGATAGTTCAAATTTTGACTCGGACTGTACATTAGTGCATTGTCACGATTGTAAAATGAGGGTAGCTAGAAATCAGGTATACAATGCGAAAAGAAAGGAATGTTGAGTTCTTTTATACAAAAGAAGTTGTCTCCATCGGGTGTTTTGCATGAAGGCAATGACCTCTAAACAGCCTTGTCCCGTTACACTTACCGTATGGTGAATTGAGGGTTAGAGGGTGTAATAATATTTTCAGTCTTTCATGAGAAATCAGTTCGGTAGTTGAAATTTACGTGATGCCACTTGTACAAAAGAGATTTTCGTACAACGCAGGTTTAAAGTTAGAAGTGATTTACATTGATTCCATTGTACAAGGTTATAATTTGTTTATGCATTGAAGTACAATATTCCCTTTAAAATTTGTCGTTTAGAATCGCATTAGATTGCTTTTCCTTTAAATTTTCATTCTAGAATAAAGGTGTGTCTTATGGTCCGGAGCGTCTTATAGTCCATAAAATACGATATACATAGGTTGGTTTTTTAGTTTTGGCACCATAGTTATAACTGGATTAATAACTCAAAATATATGGTTCCAAGTTTCATAGGCCCTCGATGTAGTCCCCACCGTTGCGTACAACGTGTTGCCAGCGATGCGGAAGTCGTTGGATCCGTTGGCACTGCCCAATCTATTGATGGTGCGAAGAGAGCGCTCGGCAGCCTGCTTAATGTCTTCAATGGTACGGAAGTGCTCCCCGCGCATTGTCATCTTCACCTTCGGGATGAGATCATAGTCGCAGGGACTGAAACAAACAGTTCGACCAACCCCCACCAACGTGAAGGTAATGTTGATTCTTGCCTATGATTGGGATGGTGTGATTATTCACCATACCGTTCCTCGAGGGCAAACCGTTAATGCGGCGTACTATTGTTCGTTTCTGCAAGACCATCTCCGAGGAGCTCTGAGAAGGAAACGGCGCCACCACATGGTTACACCGCCCATCGTTCTGCATGACAATGCTAGGGCACACACAGCAGGCGTTGTGTCGCCATTGTTGGATCGCTGGGGCTGGGAGGTCCTCTATCACCCCCCCTATTCTCCCGACATCAGTCCCTGCGACTATGATCTCATCCCGAAGATGAAGATGACAACGCACGGGGAGCACTTCCGTACCATTGAAGACGTTAAGCAGGCTGCCGAGCGCTCTCTTCGCACCATCAATAGATTGGGCAGTGCCAACGGGATCCAACGACTTCCGCATCGCTGGCAACACGTTGTACGCAACGGTGGGGACTACATCGAGGGCCTATGAAACTTGGAACCATCTATTTTGAGTTATTAATCCAGTCATAACTATGGTGTCAAAACTAAAAAACCAACCCATGTACATTTTTTGTTTCTATATTTATCTGGGAGTACAAAACAATTTTTTTCACATTTTTATCACTAACACTTTGGCTTCTAGCAGCCATTTTGTTTAGAAGGATCTGTCATTTTTGGCGTTTTCAGAGATTAACGGTAAGTTACATAACTATTTTGTTTATTAAGATATCAACTTGAAATAAAAACCATCTTAATCTACAAGAAACAGTATACAATTCATATTATGACCAAAAATTTGTTAGGTTTTAAGGAAATAATCTAAAACTTGACTAGAAAATCATGTTCCGTTTAGAATAAATTAGGGACTTTATACAACTTTCTGTGATAGAAGGGATGAAAACATACATTTAATATTTTTTCTGCAGAAAGATGTAATAGACCACTAAATGCTAGTAAAATTTGAGATCATTTATATAAATCCTTTGAGTTTTATGAGTCTCCAGATATTGAGATTTTCTAAAATTGCTCATTTTCAGATTGGAATATCTCAAAAGGGACTGAATGTAAAAGTCTGACATTTTCTTAAAATATTCTTCTAGTGACTAGTATTCAACACATAAAATTTCATCACTGTGTTCTGACTGGAAGTAATACCTATTTTAAAAATAAAGAAAATGCAAAACAAACAAAAAATACATTTAAAAAACTGTCATATGAACGATTACCACAATAAAAATTGTCAAAACTAAAAATGAAATGTTCAGTAGTACCAGGAGTAAATGATCAGTTCATTATTTCCGCAGTAGAGCACCCCATTGTCATATTGGCTGAGCAATGCGTAACTCATTAGTACTTGAAAAGAACAAGTCTCTACAGGCAAATGATGAGGACGCTAATTTATTCTAAATTAAACATGATTTTCTAGTGAAGTTTTAGATTATTTCCTTAAAACCTAACAAATTTTTGATCATAACATGAATTGTAGACTGTTTCCTGTAGATTAAGATAATTTTTATTTCAAGTTGATATCTTAATAAACAAAATAGTTATGTAAGTTATTGTTAACCTCTGAAAAACGCCAAAAATGACAGATCCTTCTAAACAAAATGGCCACTAGAAGCCAAAGTGTTAGTGATAAAAATGTGAAAAAAAAAAAATCGTTTTGTACTCTCAGATGCATATAGAAACAGAAAATGTAAACTTAAAAACAAAATAAAATATGTCAGCAACACCCATTGGTTGATTTGATATGGATTGACCCTATATCTTTAAATAATGATCGCCATGACTCGTGGTATTTACTTTTAGAACAGAAAATTGACTGGAAGGCAAGAATTCTTCTAAACAGAAAAAATTATCGTTTAAATATAATTGAGGAGCTTGGCCATAATAGCTATTTATGTATCAAACATGCAAAATAACGCATTAGCAGATAAATCTAGTATAGCAGCCAAGGCCGAAATACTGGATGATTTCGATAAAGTTTTTGTGTACATGGTGCATGCAATATTTTTTAGTAAAAGCTCTTTAAATTATATGGAATGAAACAAAAATACCATATCATAAATTATAATGAAAGATAGTCAGCCATTTGTTAATGTAATATTCTCACAGTCACCTGCATTGCAGAACAACAATGAATCGTACGTACCAATACGAAACGTGGTAGAAATGCATTATATATGAGTACAGACTAGTATTTTTCAAAAGCTTGTGAAAGTATGAATGATAATCTTCAAGCCAGGAAACTTCAAGCCAGAAACATTAAATTGGAGCTGCAGCTAGCAACTTAATGGCAGCAGTAGACTATGAGAAGGAATATATTATTGCAATTAAATGCTGGTGCATCAATGGCAAGTAATGTTTCGCTTGTCAACCAAGATGTGAAAAGCTGTTGGCTTATATTTGTTGTTATATGATGAAGTAGACTACCGTATTTTGCAAAAAACCCAGGTATAAAGTTTCTGATTATCATAAAGAAACATGTTGGCTTAAATTTGTGGTTTTATGACCAAATACATGCTTAAATCCATGTTAAAGTTGGTGTGACTGGTCAATGCCATCTGGATTTTGTTTATAAATTGCCATGACGACTTTAGCGTAATTCAGCAACTTTAGCGTAGGCCAATTCAAAATGCAGTTTTATGCAATTTTAGCAGCCTAGGTTGCTGTTAGAGAGCATGTACAAAAAACATTTTATCTGACATTGAGTGATTGACTGACTGAAACGGTGATGATTGTGAACTTAGAACTGTAGGTGGTTCACTACATCACAATTTCAAACTCTGCAGATATATTGTTATAAATTATATATCTCCATCTTTACTAAAATGTTGGTTCATGTTTTACTCCAATTGGCTTGTGTATAATAAATAGGGACCGGATTCTTAGGTTTTTACCTATTTTTTTCCTTACTTCCAAAACAAAAAGCGCTCATACACTTTTTCGAATCATGTCCATAGGATTCACCCACATTAATTCTGTGGCACCTAAAAATACCTAAATGGGGTATAAAAACCTAAATACACCTAAACGGGATATAAAACCTAAAATATCTAATTTAGGCACCTTTTTTGTCTTTTTTGTTTGTCAGTTGAGAAATCGATATTTTGCAGGGAGAGAATAATTTTGGTCGGGTAGAAAATAATACCACCAGCTTTTCATTCAACCCATTGTCGTCTAGGATGGTATCAAGAGATGAAAAGAGTACCGTCGTATTCCTTTTAAAATAATCGTACGAACAACCATTGTTGCTGTGTATGAACAAGTATAAAGATTACTGTGTTTTAAAGCGCTTGTTTTGTTTGCCTTTAGTACTTCCCTGTTATTCATACTGAGTGGTCACACTGTGAGTTCTAAGAAGACGTGTTAATTATGCCGAAACAAATGAAATCGAGTTTATTACGGCAGTGGATTGGCGACGATCCTGAATTTCACTACAGATGGCAAGGTAATATTTTGTCAAGCCTGCCGGAAACTCGTACCGTATTATTTACCTTTCTAGAAAAGGGGGAAGTTTTCCTTTCTATTTGATCTGTTGTAACAACCGACAAAAGGAAAATAATCAGTTTCACATTATCCACATCCAACCATAAAGTATTTTACTCACTAAATTAGAAGCATCGGATTCGAATCCTGAGAGGAGTAGTGTCTAGATACAGTATTAACTATTAACTAAGAGATAACAAGAAGAACTTCACAGTCGAGAATCTTGAAAGATATTTAGTGATAACTGTAGCAGGAAATGTGAGGCAATCTTATTTTCACTGCTTCTTTTGATTGTTTATGCTTTCCTTCTTCAATTGCATAATATTGTCTTAAAGCAAGTTTACACAAATTTAAGTCAATTTTGTTAAGTTAAACTTTACAGGTATTATGTATTCAATCATATGTAGCACATTCAAATTCATTAAACCAATTATTCTTCCTGAAAACGATATTTTGGACAAAAACCTAAAAAAACCTATTTCACCTAATGGAAAACCTAAAACAGTGTTTTTAAAAACCTAAGAATCCGGTCCCTAATAATAAATTATTGGTGTCCTAGTTAGCTGATTTTGTATCTGTTTCCTATTTTAATTTCCGCTTTACTTCCTGAACTTTTTTTAAAATGGTAAAACAGTTTATGAAAAATAGAAACTCTGTAGTCCATAGATTTTCAGATATTTAGGATTTTGCCATGATTGTGAAAATCACAGACCACAGCTATGAATATCGGTTACTCATTGTCAAGTCTGATATCTGTGCAACTAAAATAATCAATACTGATATGACAGATGTTCATACAGTGCCCAGTTCATTATCTGCGAGGAAGTTTTAAAGACATTAATAATAGCTTAAAATGCATTGTTCATGTCATCAGCTTCCCCATGGCCATATTAAACTGTGCTTCTCAGCTGACAGATGTTTCTATTAACCCTCTTGTTTCACAGCTTTTAATTCTTCAATTAGTCTGCTGGATTAGGCTACCATACAATTTTGTCCTTGAAAGCTTGAATTGTAAGAACTCTCACTCATTGCTGACTATTTCAAACAGTTCAAATGTAAAATGTTTAATTCTGTTTTTCAAATAAATTCTCTTAAAAAATGATTACTTTCTTATAAATATATTCTGGCCTGCACAGTGGCATCAGAAAGGCTCCCACACACCCCATGGTGAAGGTGAGGCCTTAGCATTTCTCAAGTACTTTATGTATTTGGAAAGTATTAATGAATATAACTACTAGCTCTTGGTGCTCATACACATAATGAAAACAATATAAATCAATTGTAATACTCCAACATCACCATAAATGGAATTTTTGTTAATAAGTCTTCCTGAGAAAAGAATTTGATCACCAGGTAGCAGTGCAATGCAACCATAGAGGTCTTTATTATGCTTCAGGTCCATAATATACTTTTTCACTGCTATTGATATATATTAGGGATGGGTCGATAGCAGATTTTTTTGATACTAGATACTCGATACCGATACATGATTTTTTTTCCCCCCCTTGATACTTCGATGCTTGAAACCGTCAACATTTCCAGTTTCAATAAATAGATACATTAAAAATTAAAAGTCGAGAGAACTGTGTATTACCAACTAAATTAAGTGTGCATATTTAATGAGACAAAATTTAATATCGTCAGTAGCCTATAATTGTTTTTGAACTCTACATTAAAACTAAAATTAGTTTTTGAAACAGTCCACTTACAAGGGTTTGGACAGTCAGCTTGCTTGTTGGTTGTTATTGAAACATTTGCCAAGAAACGAAACAATTAAGAAGCTCTTCTGTTTGGATTTTAAAAGTCGGAAAGTCTTTATTTATGACTAGACAAAAGTCACAGAGTGGTTTTCTTCATTTCAAGGAGAAATGGAAGTATTTACTATATTTAGTAGACTACTAAAAGCAGAAAGAGATACCGTATTCCCTTAAATTGCAGAATTATCAAAGTATCAAGCTTGTTTTCTGAAGTATCGCTCGATGCTGATACCATGAAAGTATCAAGAGTATCGAGGACCCATCCCTAATACATATATATATATAGGCTATATATATGCAAAAACTGTGTAATAGCAGAGATGTAAAATTAATAGATTATTAATTTTAAAATGTGATGATATTAATTTATCCACATGTTAAAATACAGTAATCTTTAGTTAAAACCATAGACTTCATACGTAGATCCCATTAATGATTTCGCTCAATGAATATTGACATGTTAACCCTTTACGAGCAGCAAATTTTATGGTTGTACTTCTGTAAATTATGAAATATTTCCCAAAAGACATGCAATATTGCATAAAATCAAACATTTACCTTGTTCTGAAGATAACATTCATAGCTGAAAGAAGTAGGAGACTATAGAAACATTTCTGTGGGATTTGGTTACCAGAATAGTGGCATAAGAGATATTCCACTATATTCCACGATCTAATCATCAAAGAATAAAAAGTAATCTATTGGATGTGTGTTTCTATTGAACTGAGATGGTAATATGGATTGTAAATGAGGATGGGCCTGGATCTGAATCGGTCTTGTCTATGCAGTCGAAACTGCTAAGCCTGCATTTACTGTGTCACTGTGTTGTTGCTCTCAGCAGCGTAATCTGGTATAAATTCTTCTTCACCCTTACTAACATGTTTCGTTTAACACAGATTCTATTAAAGAGTTAAGTTGTTTGTCACCTAGCATCCTCTTGGATGCCATTTCACTACCAAAACAGTAAATAAATAGGAAAGAAAGACACAAGAAAAATGTATCTCTGCTCTTCAAGATAATTTATATTTATGTTTATATTTATACAAATTATAAACTGTTTCCAGGATGTCAGAACATTTATTTAACTCATCAATAATAATTTAACAAAACTATCACCATTACGGGTGGGACAAAAGTCACTTGTTTGTTATTTTACATAGTAATTAACCACACATATTTTTTGAAGTTAATTTTATACCAAATTGTTCCTTAAGATGTATATTTCCTCAAATGAAAATGGACATAGCTGATTACTCTTGACTACTTGGTATTAAAGAGTGTTAAAATCATGCTAAAAATGGCAAAAAATTAACTCAACGCAATAAATAAGTAGGGCAAAACCGGGTGACGCGCCACACCGGGATAGATGCCTCACCCCCTCTAATTCGAACATTTGACGCTAGGTACCGCTAATTGTCGTGATACCATCTCCAGTTCCCTCCCTAGAGTAACTGGATCACGTGTCTTCATTGTTTGCGGTGTTTATGTCATTGTTATAGCGGTATTTATCAGGTAAGTGCACTAGTTTCACTGCGAAACTTTTTTGGACTCATTACTTTATTCTTTCCTGATCTGTATTTGTTCCATTTTTTTCTGAGTGTACTACTTTTAATAGACTATTTAGAGGTTGTAAAGATATTGTGAGTGAAGTTCACCATAACAACAATAACAATAAGCTCTACAGATGAGTGCGGCACGTGTCCCTGAGTTTTGGGTCACATACCGCATAGCTTTCAAGGGTGACACGCCGCACAATGTCTTGCAGTATAATTACCCCCCAAAATTATTTTTTCTGCTCTTTTCAGCAATAGGCATGCCAACAAGGTATAGGGAAAGGGAGGGAGCTAAACATCGTGGCCTATGGAGTGACAGTGACCTACAAGAAGCTGTTCGGCGAATTAAGGCAGGGGAAATTTCCATTCGGGAAGCCGAACGTTGCTATAATATGCCAAAGAGGACTATTCATAGGCGCACGGACACAGGAAATTGGGAAAACCCTCACTTGGGCCTGAAGGAATATTTGGTACTGAAAATGAAACAAGGGCTAGTCGCCAATATTCAGAGATTGTGTAGATAGGTTCTCTTTTGTTCTGTACGTGCATTTGAAGTAAATTTTAACTAATATTGTGAATGCGGCATGTCTCCCATGCGTGCGGCATAGCACCCTGTAACGCGGCATCTCTCCCGCTTTGCTTTTCAATTTAGTAATTGTATTTACACGTTTAATTATTATTTTATAAATATTTCCTTTTTGCTGAAATATAGGCAGGGAAGATCATAGCTTGGAATCTCAAAAAGAGTTTTCAAAATATTCAATCCTGTTTTGAGGTAGACGAATTTCAAGAAAAGTGCGGCACGTCACCCTATCTTGCCCTATATCGACAGATTTTTTACACATGAAACCACTTCAGGTACACCTAAGTCCTTAATTTTCAGAGAATTTGATGTTTTAAACTTATTTTTGACCACCCAATTACAATAATTTTATACCTTCTCTCTTTGAAGGAAAAATTCCCATATTTTATGAAATATGTGAAAGAAACTTCCCATGACATGCACTCCATCGCCAGAGACGTAAATTTAATATTTTAAATTTTGCACTACCACAGACAACATTTAATATATTTCATTAATTTAATATATTAAATGTTGCGTGCAAAGTGTTAATTCATCTCTAGTTTCAATTGACCATCCTGACAGCCCGGGTTTGATCTCCGGTAGGGCTAGTTTTTAGACTACTCCGTTAGCTGTATTTAGGAGAGGTACAGCTTCTATTCACTAGTTTAGGCAACAAATATATTTTGGTTCAGTCTCAAACCTGTCCACAGTGTGTATGATGTGGAGGCATTCATCACTTTTAATATTGATTCGTTCTTTAGATGGGGATGTTAAGCCTCTTGCTCCCCTTGGTGTCTTTCAAAAAGAGTCAGGCTAATGCCAGCACCAGTTTTCCCCTCCACCCTTTCTTACATCACTATCACATGACTCAAACACTTGTACACACACACACACACACACACCGATCTGTTCACACTGTACACTTCTTCCAATTACACTTCACCATGTAATGTGATCCACCCAGATGATGTATAACTTCAAAATGGGCTACTCTATTGCCATCTATCCGCCTCAGGGCAGACCTTAAATGTGTCAGCGCAAGAAAAATCTACCTATTGCAATGGATACCACTTAATGATTTTCGAAAAATTCTTTCATATCTTTACGTTTCATGCTCCCCTAAGTACGAAACCACCGCCCGTTCAAAAAAAAAATTTGTGATATTTATATATATGTATATATATATATATATCTTTACACGATAGCGGCCGTAATTTTGAAGATATTTGAGCCAAATTTTATTATGTTATTTCTAGGCCCAATAGTTCGGACAAGTTCGTTAATGGGCAAAATTGGCCCAAGGGGGTGGTCGGGGGAGGGGGTTGAAATTTTAAAACATTTATATCTCGGCCCCTATGAAGTATAGAGGGAAACTTTGTTTGAATAAATTAGAGTACTCCCTATGGAGTTCACAGTGACACCAACGATTCGGGGGTTCGAGTGAGGGTGGGGGTGGGGGATGAATATTCGAAACTTTTGAAACCACGTCTTGTGGGGTATCGTTGAAAAGCTCTTGATGAGTACTCTACAGATCAATAAATAGTTTCTTGATAGCTCTCATATGACGCGAGATTTTAATGTTTGAAAATAATAACACTTAAAAGAATTATTATAATATCATAATTTTGTCTTGTTTAGCAGCTTTGCTAATTTTATTCATTGCTAATCTTGCGCACGGCCTCCCAGAATATTATATCCTATTCTTGTTGTCAAAACAAATGATTGTAGGCTCTTCCTCTTTACCGAATTCAGTTCTTATTACTGCAGGTTTGCCATGCCAAGGCTAAAGAAGAAGAGTGCTATGCAGTGACAATAAATTAAACCAAAAGCACTTCGAAATCTACCTCCGCCTGTAGGCCTGCCTAAAGGGATTTTTTTAAATTTGTTATGCCACCCTTCAACCGAATTATTCGTCTGCTGTTCTCCAGTGACAAAGGCATCTCACAGAAAAATCAGTGGCCGGGCACTTCACTTTCCCTATGCAGTTCTTGGAGCTTGTTGTCATATCCTTCAGTTATGTAGCCCATCACAGTCCACGTCTTGTGTAGGAACGAAACGTACACCACATAACATGCTTGACTGCTAATTAGTGTAAGCGTATGTTTGTTAGAGTTAATTATTCTGGCAAATTTCTACTCTCAGTTTTGAAATAATGAAGTTATGTCATATTCCAAAGATGTAGGAGGACACAAATGTTTCTAAGATTTGGACAAGGAACGTAAGCCTGAATGTCACTGTGACCAAAATGTCGGATTGAGACCGAAAAGATTTTTGACCGAAAAGGTAGACCTAAATAGCCTGAAAGGCTTCATCAGGGTATCACTGTATTTATTTTTACATAATCATTCCACTTTATGCTAGCTTCAAGAGGTTGTGCAGCTATGCATATTAATGTAACAATGTTTGCTTTCCAGAAAAAGAATCCAGAGCATACTCTAGGCCTAACAATGCAAGAAAATGGAATATGCGAGGAGGAGTGCCTTTTAAGGTTAGTAAATCATTGTCTAATTTTGTGGTAAAGTAGCATAGATCTGTTTTGAATGCTGCAAATTATGGCACATTAGTTTATGGAGTGTTTTTCTGTCTAGTTATTGGTTTAACCCTCTGTACAGTCTGATCAAAAAATATTTTTAGCATGGGATTTTAATGCTTATAATTTCAGTGCTGATTTTGAAGGTGTACAAATGATGTATTTTGTGTTCATTCTGATTGAGTGGAAGAAAAGGCCCTAAGCCGTAACTAACTTTGCCAGACAAAATAAAATTATTATTGTGAATTCTAAATTGCATAAAACCAAATTGGTTAGCCTACTTTAAAGACAAATTGGGAGCGGGGTAGGTTGGATGATCTGATTATAAGTATACATGACTGGCAACATTACAACACTCGTCTGATACATCAACAACTCCACCTCCTTCAAGTTCCCCCCTTCCCAAGATCTTTACCCTGATTTAAGTGTCAGACGGTGTGACAAATATCTCGATTCAAGAATTCCTTTTGATTTATTATTCATTATTCCAAAACTTATGAATTCGCATAAGGGGGGACATACAGCTTTTGGTGAGAAATAGGTGAAATTCATTTTTTTTTCTCAGCAATGAATTGCTCTGTACCCTTGTAATATGGCATGTTCTTTATTGACTATATCTACAATTGCATACTATATTCAGAATTAATTAAACTGTTACAGCTATGGGTAATATCATTACAAAATTGCAGCCACGTTTCATGTACTTGAAATTCCCTTTCCACAAATGGCAATATTCTTTTATTAATGCTTTTTTCTGTCTATTTATAAACATCATCATCTACAAACTTAGAATATCTGCATTATAAGTATTTTAAAAAATCAGTTTTTTTTAGATTTTATTTTTCATACAAATCTATATATCAGCCATTCCACAGAAAGTGAGTCTGAAGTGTCCAGACCGTAACAACCTTTTAATATAAATTTAAAATATATGCCATCATTGAAAACTTATTAAATTAATTGTCAGTGCTAGTCGACTGAAGAACTAATTCTCAAAATTAATTTCATAATTTTTCAGTGATGACATATATTTTAAATTAATATTAAAAGGTTGTTACGGTCTGGACACTTCAGGCTCACTTCCTGTTGAATGGCTGATATATTTTTAAAAGCTGCTCATGATGCGTTGGTTGCAAGTCATCCTTCCCATTGTGCTACTACCTCCAACATCTATTGCCTTCCATACTGAAACCTACAACCAAGCTTTCGGTTGCATGCCCAATTTGCCCAACACAGGTTCATGCCACTACCATTTTGTCGATCAGCAGGAACATGACTTCAATCTTGTGAGGAAGATACTTGCTCCTAGGTGACTGTCCTCCCATTGTAAGCTGCCTCCTTCCAAGTTGTCCCTCGACCACATCAGTTAGATGTCGGTCGGTACCCTCTGCTCCCTGCTACCGTCTGCAGGGCTATGCTACCGGTTTCAAATAACAACTTCACTTCAAAATACTTATCGTTGTAGAAGGGTGCTTATGAAATATCTTTATCAATATAATGAGTGACATGTAATGTTATTAATAAAGCCCGGATTTTCATGCACTATCAAACTTAAAAACATGCATGCATTCATGCACTATCGTATCTCCAAATATGCACAATGAAGGGCGAAACATGCACTATCAAAAATCCGCACTGTTCTGCAATATATTTCAATTTATCCAGTTTTTCCAAATTCTCCTCACTTAAACTCGTGTGTTTATCAGTTTGGACATTCTTGAACGCAGAAAAGGATCTATCTACTTCACAAGAAGTAACAGGTGCATAGGCCTACTTAATGGAAGAAATTTGACTGAGGGTGAGATCGAATTCCATGTCTTTTACATTTTCACCACATAATACGTCTTTCACTTTTCAGAAGTTTAAGATCAGGGTTTGAACTAAGTACCTTCTTAAAGTATTCAAACTCTTCAACAATGGCTGGTGACTGACAAATTCAAGCAGTGAACATTCCGTTTAGCAGTTTTCTTTCAATGGAAGGTGGTGGGGGTCGGCGAGTCGGCATTTTCTTTTGTAGCCTTGTGTATTATATTACTGTTTATTTAGGGTTAAACAGTAGCTTGCACTCTCAAATTCATGCAGGTGGGAGACTCTGTTGCCAAGTCAATCAAAATATAACAATGGTAATGCAATACAACATTTTTACGTTTCTTTGAAAAGCCTAGATATTAGGGAGGCATATTCATAATATGCACAATTATGCATGGTAACTTGATATTATGCACTAAAACCAGAAAATGAGGGTTTATATGCATTAAAAATATCTGAATATGCTACATTAAGCCCAAAAAATCCAAAACATGCATTATGCATGAATTTTGCCATAAAAAGGCCGAAATATGCAAACATGCACGGAAAAAATATGTTTATTTGGAATCCATAAGTCATGTAATGTGTAACTACAAAGTTTGAGAAGTGCAACCAAAGTATATAAAAACATGCATTTGCATGGAAATCCGGGCTCTAGTTATTAAGATAGGACATTTGCTTGGACTTCAGAAAAATATCGCTTAATGCAGGTTTATCATTATATTGATCTTCGTTATTTGGAGGTTTGATTGTATTCATAATTTGTTTACTTCTTAGTGGTTGAATTATGCAATATCTCTGCAACTTTTGCATTCCAAATTTTTGTTTTGACAAAATCCTTCTTGCTTGATTGTTTAAGAATCAGTGTGGTCATTAACCTTTGCTAAGAACAGTACTTGTCCCAGCAGTGGGAAATTTGGATTTAGTTACCGGGCTTATGTTCATTCCCAGACATAATTGTTTCACTTATTTTTTCAGTGATGCATTTAAAAAAAAAAGGCTTTTTACTGATTCACCACTAATAAAATTATTCCCTCACTCTATAAGCTGAATAACACATCGGGGACACAACCCCCACGACAATAGACAATAGGTTTGTTCGCAAAGCAAATCCGTGACCGCTTGAGAATTTGTTGTGCTGCGCATGTCCAGTCTGTAACTTACCCGTGATTTGCACTTTGCGAACGGTTACAAGAATTTGGAATCGATAGTTTCTGCGTTTAATCGATATGATATGCAAATAAAATATATATTTCCCTTTGACATGTTATAAATGCAATATACATCGACAATATAATCTATATTTTGGGAAACTTTTAATTATCTTCCATTATTCATACATGTAAGTAGCCTATGTTTATAAATCTGGCGCAATGTTGGAGTCAGGCGCGTGAAAATAGGTTACTGCGCATGTCTCTGATAACAATTCATGCTAGAGCCTGCAAACTTTTCTTATAGTACAGAAACTGTCCGTGAGAGCTTTGCGAACAGAAGATTGAAATCAGAATCACGGATTCTCGCTTTGTGAACGTGTGTGGAGAAAGAGCGCATGCGCGAACGATGTGTTCCTGGTTTCTGACTGCTTTGCGAACAAACCTAATAGAGAGATGAACAAGAGCAAAGTTAACTGAATAAAATGCCAAAGTCAATTCACCATACATTTTCCCTGTGTTCTATAATCAAGAGAAGGTGATGCGAAGATCTTAGAACAAATGCGAAATCAGTTGTTGGACCAGAGATATAACCTATGGCTCAGGTAATCCGGGGGTGGAAATCGGGGCTTTAAAAAATAAAAAAATAAAATCAAACAAACAAACAAAACATGTTCAACATGTGATTGTTAAGATTGACACCAAGACATATAATTCCAGGGTTGTTATGAAAAAAGCCGGCCTGATTTTAACCGGCCGGTTTTAACCGGTTTTATCCACTTGAAAAAAGCCAGGCAATTTTATCCGGATAAAATCAAATTGAATAAAAATAATGGAAGTTTCTTTCATGTTTTTATTTCCAAACATCATAAATTTAAGTTACAAGCTCAGAAATGGTAGTAGGCCTACTTAGGACTACTGAGTGCAAATGCAGAGCTAGAAGTTTTATCCACTTGAAAAAAGCCAGGCCGGATAAAATCAAATTGAATAAAAATAATTCAAGTTTCTTTCATGTTTTTATTTCCAAACATCACAAATTTAAAAATTACAAGCTCAGAACCTGTAGTAGGCCTACTTAGGCCTACTGAATGGAAATGAAGAGCTACCAGTTTTATCCACTTGAAAAAAGCCAGGCCGGATAAAATCAAATTGAATAAAAATAATTGAAGTTTCTTACATGCTTTTATTTCCAAACATCACAAATTTAAAAGTTTCAAGCTCAGAACCTGTAGTAGGCCTACTTAGGCCTACTGAGTGCAAATGCAGAGCTACCAGTCTTATCCACTTGAAAAATGCCAGGCATTTTATCCGGCTAAAATCAAATTGAATAAAAACAATTGAAGTTCCTTTCATGTTTAAATTTCCAAAGATCACAAATTTAAAAGTTACAAGCTCAGAACCTGTAGTAGGCCTCAGTTTTATCCACTTGAAAAAAGCCAGACATTTTATCCGGCTAAAATCAAATTGAATAAAAATAATTGAAGTTCCTTTCTTGTTTTTATTTCCAAACATCACAAATTTAAAAGTTACAAGCTCAGAACCTGTAGTAGGCCTACTGAGTGCAAATGCAGAGCTACCAGTCTTATCCACTTGAAAAATGCCAGGCATTTTATCTGGATAAAATCAAATTGAGTAAAAATAATTGAAGTTTCTTTCATGTTCTTATTTCCAAACATCACAAATTTAAAAGATACAAGCTCAGAAACCTAAAATTGTATTTAGTGTAATTTAATACATTGAGTCTCATGCAAGAGTTGGCCAATGACACGGATTTCTGCGTCGCGGCGGGCACAGCAAATAAATCCGCGATCGGTGTAATGATTCAGGTTCTCACATTTACAGTTAAAATTACAATGAAAATAACCACGTACCTCATCACAAGAGATGTTAAAAATGTTCTGCTCTTGCATCCACACAATACTGGCACCATTTTAGGAAATTTTCTTTTACACGCATTAAGTTCAGCTTCCGAAATAGAGTTAATTTTTCTCGTTGAAGTTTCCCCATAAATAATAGTCACTGCTGTTAGAAGAACTTAAAAACAATATCACAAGAGAAATTAACTCTGTCTCGGAAGCTGAAATTATGCGTGTGAAAGAAAATTTCCTGAAAAGGTGCCAGTATTGTGTGGATGCAAGAGAAGAACATTTCCAGCAGCTCTTGTGATGAGGTATGTGGTTATTTTCATTGTAATTTTAACTGTAAATATGAGAACCTGAATCATTACACCAATTGCGGCTTTATTTGCGTAGATATTTCACCTGATCGCTCGGGAGTTGGAACTGTGCCCGCCGCTTCGCAGAATCCCACGTCATTGGCCAACTCTTGCATGGGACTCACTGTACCACTTCACTGTGTAATTCCCAGCAATAGTTAATTACCGTATTTACTCCAATATAATGCACCCTCGAATTTAATGCGCACCCTGATTTGAAACTTAAAATCATAAAAAAAGAGTTTGTTAGCGAATGTAATGCGCATCAATAGGATATTTTATTTGGAATTTTGTCTTAGTATTTATAGAATAATGAACCAACACATAAACATTTACCGTTAACTGCCAGTTTTAGGCCTACAAGTAGACCTATAGGCATGGCTCATCAATATTCACTAATGTGTTCATCACTGGAATCCTCGGAGGTGCTTATTTTTATTGCTAAATGGACAAACAAAATGTTAAATGCATGTTTCACAATAAAAGCTGATACCACTCTTAAATGAGTTTAAAATCGATAATGCACAATATTCCACATTTGCACTATAGAGCTGACAAAAACTATTTTTTCATTATGTTTCAGAAATTAAATTTCATATGGTGTAGGCTAACGATAAAATGAACGAAGTCTAAAATTATAGCAGTGCCTTGTTATGTAGATCAATATTACCTCCGACCTACGAAACGGATTTGTACTAGAATTTAACGCGCACCTCAGCATTGAAATCTACAAATGGACAAAAATAGGGCACGTTATATTCAAGTAAATATGGTAAATTCACCATTCATCATAAGACTCTTGCATATTTGCTTTATTCTGCCTGTTGATGTATACAAGCTTCTGGGCTTTTTCATTGCCTAGTCTGTTTCTCAATTTTGTTTGTATTAACCCAAATGAAGAAAATACTCTTTTGATTGATGCAGAACTGGCTGGCATACGATGTAAAGATTCTATGGCTTGACAAAATTCCAGCGATAGGTGATTACGCTTCAGATTTGTGTAATTGATGGATAAATAAGTATAAAAAAATCCCTTTGGGTAGGCCTACAGGGCACAGGCTGAGGTAGATTTCATAGTGCTTTTTATGAATTTATTGGGGTAAGTGTAGAATAAAAACTGAAATATTTTTTTATAAAAAGAGAGTTGTTAATTATGTATTAATTGATATCTTTTATTATTTCATTTTTAATTTGGCCAAGGATTATTGTTCTAAAGATATTTAACTATTATTTTTAATATTTCAAACTTCATTTCATTGGTAATTTTAGCCTCAGTTGGTCCTCATGAATTCATTTCGGCATGCCTATTGGCTGAGGTATATTTTAAAGTGGTTTTTGACTTTCAAAAATTCAAATCTCTCCTAATATGAGCGCTATTGAGAAACTAGTTGTTGATTTAGAGATTACTCATCAAGAGCTTTTCAACGATACCCCACAAACATGGTTTTAAAAATTTTTAATTTCCACCCTAACCCCCACAACCACTGAATCATTGGTGTCTAATTTATGCATATTAAGTTTCCCTCTAAACCCCATAGGGCCCTAAATATAATTTTTTCAAAATTTCAACCCGCTCCCACCTCCCCCAACCAGGAAAAATTGATTTTAGCCGGCTAAAATCATGATTTTAACCGGCTAAAATTGAAAAAAACCACTGGTCAGGTCTTTTTCAATTTTAGCCGGCTTTTTTACAACCCTGTATAATTCTGGAAATATTTCCTTACTGCCAAGGTAGCAAAGAATATAAACAAAAAATTGCAGTATACTAAACTAAACTCAATGGTGCTACATCCCTTTGAGGGACTAGGCCTGCCATCCCACTGCTGCATCACCTATGGGCAGATGCCAGGATTGTAGGGCATGTGGTCAGACTCCCACGTGCATTACTCCTGACTTACTGAACTGGAGCTGCTCCTCAGTTTGTATCATGAGGCTGAGTGCACCCTGTTCCAGACTTCCCTATCTCAGAAGAATCGCTTTTCATGTAACAATATAAAAACTAGAGTAGCCCATATCTATGAAACATAGACTAACTACATTTACTAAAAATCCATGTGACAACCAGAATAAATTAAAATTATCAAATAACGTGCCATTATTAATTATGAATTTCTCTGTCTTATCTTATAAAGTTCTTTGATGAAAGGGTAGTACTTGTCACCCGCTGCCTCCCCTTCCACTCACCGCTGTGCCTTGGCTGCTTCCCCTACCTTCCATGTGCCTTCGCTGCTTCGCCGCTGCCTGCCTGCCAGGCACCAACCTTGCATCTAGCAAACTGTTCAAAGCCGGCCGGCCACTGCTCAACACCAAAAATGCAGCTCGCTGTGTTATACTGCATTATTAATGTAATGCAATCACAAAATATTTCATAATAAAAAAAGACCCTTGCACCAAACATAATATTTATATTTCACAATTATAGAAAACAAAATATTTCATAATAAGAAAAGACCCTTGCACCAAACATATTTCACAATTATAAAAAACACCGTACTGTGCGAACATAATGTTTCAAATTATAAAAAATATATTTCATAATGAAATCCCAAAGACCCTTGCACCAAACATAATATTTCACAATTAGGCTATAAAAAACAAAGTAATACTTCATAATGAAATGTTACCCTTTCACCAAACATAATATATCAAAATTATAAAGAACGCCATGTTATAATATGAAATATGACTTAATTGATGCAGGAAAATTCCCTTGTACCAACATGGCTCTTTTTATGGCTAACAAAATATTTCAAAATTATAAAAAAATTACTCTTGTGTTAAAACTCTTCTCATATAGGGTGTGCTAGCTATCATAACTCAAATATACCAGATCTTCCTTCACTGGTCAATGTTCATTTGTGGCATAATGGTTAAGGCACCTAGCTACGATGCTAAGGGTCCCAAGTTCGAATCCTGGTCAATCCAAAATTTACGGTTAGGAATAGGTCCCAAATAGGTAGGTAGGGTGAAGAGGAGGTGAGAGGAAGGAGACGGGAAAGGAAGAGAAACAGAGAATAAAGGAGAAACAAATTATTTAACTTTTTCAGTTTCACCTTCTTACACCTAGATGGTGCTAATGTCGCCGCTAGTAGTTCAAATGCCGCTGCCAGATGTCTTCCCCACCCAAAACCCCTACTTTCCAGGTGGGCCCCGTTAGTGAGTAGGGGTGGGGGACTCAGGGAGCGACAAGTAATACTTTTTCCCCAGTTCTTTTACTGATCCTATTGTTTTAAGGTCAGCTTTTGTTAGTTTGATTGTTCAGATTAATGTGATTCATTGTTTGTTTGTTGTTCAGTTTAAAAAATTGTCTAATCCATTCTATGTTTTTGTTTTGTTTTTAGTACTGTTCTAACAGACTGTGGTAAAATTCAGATGAATTTAGCAAATGAAGCTTTGGAACATGAAATAAAAGTAGAACAGTTGGTAGTAAATCCTTTACATCAAACATTAGAGACTGAAGTTCCCAACATCCAGAAAACAAAAAGCAAATTAGCAAAGCTCACACTGGACATGGATTCAGCGAGAACAAGGTATTTACTAATAATCCATCACTAAGATTCTGTAAATGGTAATTGTGATTTAATATTCCAGCAGCCTCTTGATCATTCATGTTGTAAAGAGAGGCTTGAGGTAATTTGAATGTAAGGTGCCCTGTATAGTTACACCTCTTTTACTAAATGAAAGACTTCAGTAAACTAGAAAAAATTCATTGTCTTTCAAATTTATGCATTGCTTACGGCACTTGTATCGCAATATGCTATTTATTACACACTCTCTAAAACAGTTGCTTGTCGGACTGGTAACAAGCCAAAAAATTGCATTTTAGCAACCAAGGCTGCTAAAATTGCATAAAACTGCATTCAAAATGCAGTTTTATCGGCCTTGTACTTTAAAGTCGTCATGGCAATCTATAAACAAAACTCAGATGGCATTGACCGGTCACACCAACTTTAACATGGATTTAAGCATATACTTGGTCATAAAACAAAAAATTAAGCCAGCACGTTTCTATGTGATAATCAGAAACTTTACCAGGGTTTTTCGCAAAACAGGGTAGCCTTCTTCATCATATAACAACATATATAAGCCAACAACTTTTCACATCATGGGTCACAAGAGAATCATTGTTTACCATGGATTGCTTGCAATATATTCCTTCTCATAGTCTACTATTGCCATCATGTTGTCTGACACCAGCTCCAATTCAATTTTTCTAGCTTGGATTGAAATTTCCTCGGGATTATCACTCATATTTTCACAAGCTTTTCATAATCATAGTTCGTATGCATTATTGTTTACAAAAAGCGACTCATAATGCATCTATACCGCATTTCGTATTGGTACGTACGGTTCATTGTTGTTTTGCGATTTAGATGGCTGTGGGAATTTGAGTTTAACAAATGGCTGACTACCTTTCATTATAGTTATTTATAAGGTATTTTTGTTTCATTTAATTTAATTTAGAGAGCTTTTACTAAAAAATATTGTATGTACCACGTACGCAAAAACTTGATCGGGCTCATCCAGTATTTCAGCCTCGGCCGCTATATTAGATTCGTCCGCTAAAGCGTTATTTTGCGTACTTGATACATAAATAGCTATTACCGTACTAGTACGGTAAAATGCATCTTTCCGGTATGTTAGCAGTTCAAGAAACAGCCACTTTGCAGAGTGTGTACTAGAAAATATTTATGTAAAATTTCTTTTATAACATCCATGATTATATTTCTGTAAGTGGAGCTTAAAATATTTAATGATGTAGGTTATTAATGAAATCCATGTCATGCTCTTAATGCTCTGTTGGTGTTTTTAGATATCAGACAGCAGTAAAACATGGTAGTGCCAATACAAGTTCCATAAAAGATGAATTGGAAGATGCCGAACAAAAGGTGGAACAATGTAGGGTAAGATCATTTAATACTTAATTTATTTTTTTTTTAAGCGAAGAACAATGAGGAAAGACAAATCCAAACATATACTATCCAATATTTTAAATTCCCTTTTTTGTTGCATTTCTTACAGACTTTCCTTTTTGAATTAGGGTGTTTGAAGTCCTTATAGTATGAACCATTTCTATCAGGTTGTTGGCTTGTAACCTTTCTTCTTTATATGATAAACAGCAGAAAAGTGCTATAATTTGATTTGCAGCTAAATAATCACTCTGCTGAATTGATAGCTACAAATATTATGGAGAGCATCATTTTTCAAACAAAATTCTTGGATATATTATTGTTTCTCTGGCTTCCAATTGGGTGAGTTGGAGGATTGGTTCCAAGCTTTCGGCAGCTATTTTCGCTCCCATCTTCTGGGAGAAGTGAGCTGGATTGGGAAATATTTGTTTCTTATATAGGATAGACAGGATATGCTACAATGGGTGGGGACCAATAGGAAAATTAGAACATGGAATAATTAAATGGAGAGCTCTGATTGAATCAGAATCCATTTTCTAATTTTCCTAATGGTCCCCAACTTGTTTTAACATAATATCCTGTCTACCCTATATGAGAGATACATTTAAAGTTATGTGGGAATCTTTTAGAATATCGAAGTTGTTTTACAAGCATGTAAGGATATACAAATTGACCTGACTGCTATAAAGTAAAATAAAAATGAAATTTAGAATAAGAATTATTGAAATGATTTAGTAATTTAGATTTGAACGATGATATAGTCCTACAGGCTCTGATGTCATGAGGGAGAGATGGTGATGTTGAAGGATAAGGGCTACAGGATTGTTCTGTGTTGAGGATTAGGAGAAGTGTACTAAGTTGTGAACGGGTGTCGAATGTGTGATGCTCTGATAATTTAGGATAGAGGGAAGCTAGATATGCTGGAGATGATGAGTGTAATATTTAGAACAGAAGACAAAGGGAATGCAGTTTTCTACAATCATTAGGCCAAATCCAAGATAATTTTAAGAAAGAGGGCGAGATATGATCAGTAAGTCGCAGATATATAATATACTTATAATGAACAAGTTGTGATTTTTTAGAGAAATTAACATTCAGGTCACTTCAATAAAATGAATAAAATATTGCATACACTGATGGTCCACAAAGTCACAGTTCTTAAAACGCAAACCGATAAATCAGCTGTAGCCCATCATTGCTGGATGCAAAACCATCACATAAAGAAAGAGATTAAATTATTAATACATCTTAGTAAACCATCAGAACTCAACACCTGGGAAAGGATCTTTATTATCACAAACAGCAAGAGTGTTATGAATTTCGATATACCATCAGTGAGTGACGTCATCAAACTCACCAGCCGGAAGGTAGAGAGCAGCACGGGGTCAACTATAAATACTACCAGCCTGGGTTCCATACACCAGTTGACCAGCAGCGGAGGATGGGAGAAAACTCCCGAAACTAGTCCTGTGTTTTAAGAACTGTGACTTTGTGGATCATCAGTGTATGCAATATTTTATTTTATTGATTTAGTATGTTCCACTGTTTATATTACTTCGTTTTTATATATTTTATTGAGGTCACTTATTAAGATATTGCAGTAATCAAAATGGGACATTATGAGAATTTGTATTAGAATTTTCTTCAGAAAAAAATAAATAAATAAAAAATTTAAAAAAATTGTTTTAGTGAATGGATGATTGAAAATGTTTCTCTATGTGTGAGTTACCTGAATATTGCTTAGGGAATACGAAACATAAAGAAGGTCGTGGGATGACAGAGACCAGGAGCAGGGGAAAAAAAAAAAACTTGAGTTGCTGATATGAGCCACTGCCTAGCGGGTTCTAGGCATGCACAGTGGCTCATATTTTAGTAGGTCCACTTTTTTTTCCCTACCTGTACAATAACATCTTGAATGGATGTGTGAAATGAGTTGAACGGAGTTGAAGAAGTATCATGTTGTAACCCTGAAACATTGTCTTTAATTATATTGTATTAGCTGAGCTAACTGGTAGTAAGTTTGTGTTCAAATCTGCCATTAGTATAGCCTGCTCATAATGTAGCAATAATTTTAACAAAGGGATTTCTGTATCATTCAGACAGACAATCTTGGGTGGCTTATATATGATACATATGAGGCAGTTTTTAAGGCTGGCAGTTATTTCTATGAGTAAGAATTCGGCTTTGTCCGAGTATTCATTGGGGGACTGATGAATGCCTTTTCGGTTTTAATTCCGATCTACTGCCCTTTTTCCTGTACGATCATTTGACACAATAAATATTCATCTAAATTTACAAGGGCGGATGGCAGACTGAGCTTTAACCAACTTTCAAAGATGAGAATTATATGAAATTTTGAGGGCTTGAAAATACTGCAGAACTCACCAAAATGTGAGAGAAGACTTAGTGTGTTAACATGTGCTACTTGTAGATGGATCAGCTGGGAGAAATTTTTCTACCAATGAGGATGTTGACAACATGAGGTGTTGTGGGTTTGGGCTCTGAAGGTGATTTCTATTGTAAATGTTCAATGCACTTGAAGGAAGGGCGGGAGAGAGGGGGATGAACAAGTTTTGGTCATTCACTTCACCCTGCACATCAGAGCCTGAGGGAGTTTCATGCGTATTCTTTGCTTATCTCTGAATCATCTCATTCATATTCGTTATGATTGCTCCGTTATCAACATCTTGTATTCAGTAATAAAAAAAATGAAGTAACTCGCAAATAGAGTTAGGCCTTCACAAGTAATCATCCATAATAAAATAATAATTAATACCACTAGACAATTTATATCCAGTAGAATATATAATCATTGCCTTAATGAATTTTTAATAAATCAAGCTGCTGTTTGTTGTTTTAATTGCGTAGAATGCCAGAGTGTTTTAAAACTACTTATTTTGCAGGATGCATTGGCCTCGGAAATGTTCCAGTTGATATCTCGTGAGGCAGATCTTGCTCAGATTGTAGTACAATATGTGAAGCTTCAGAGAGCGTATCATGAAACTGCTCTTAAGCTGCTACAAGACATAATTCCTGAGTTGGAGAACAACATAAGTAAGTTAACTTTTCATTCAAAAATATATTGGAAGTTTACACATTGAAGCTATATTATACAAGATATAAAATTGAGTTGGGTCTAGCATGTATTTGATGTTAATCTGATGATTATGAATGACGATGGTCTTCGAAACTAGTTCCGGTATTTATACAAAAAGTGAAGTATATGTGCTAGACCCAACTCAATATTATATCCTGTACAACTTTTCATGTCATGAAAGACAATGGTTTAATGCTTCTGCAGTTTGTAAATAAGCAACTTACATTGTCTATTTAGTCATGTCCTAAATTAATAGTATTCATGAAAATTGCAATCATTTAAAAATAATAATTAAGAAGTGAAAAAAAAAAGACATTGCTCAATATTAAGAATAGACTGTACTTGTATAATTCAGGAGCAAAAAAACTACAACTTAAAATTTTTGAGGTTACTTGCTCATAGTGTTTCATGCTTAAGAAAGTTAAAACAGAACCCATATGATGAAACAAAATATGTCTTTAACTATCCTTCACCCTGTTAGGGCATTTTTCTGTCAAAAAGATAAAACTGTCAACTTGAAACGTGGAATGGGTTTAGAGCTTAATACAGTGAGTCTCTCTCGACTGGAGGCCGGGCTAGCGGCAAAAGTGCATTCGGCCGCCGAGTCGTCACCCTGCGCCCCGAGGTGTAGGAACTGCATGGCACTTCTCTCGCTTCTTTCACTTTGTTCGTGCATGACCATGAAAATAGCGAAAACAGGGACTTACCTTATTACAGGAGATGCTGAAAATGTCCTCCTCCTTCATCCACACATTTTCGGCATCGAGATAGGGAACTCTCATTCACACGCAATAGGTGCGGTTGTGATATTAAGCTTATTTCTGTTTGGATATAATTTTTTAGTTCGTCTAACGTGTGGGGATTTCTTTCATACACTTTATTTTTTAAGTATCCCCACAAATGAAAATCGCAAACAGTTAAATCTGGGGACCGTGATGGCCATAAGCCCGCACTAATGACCCGATCTTCAAAAATTTCACTAATTTTGTTTAGCGAGAGTTGAGCTGTATGCGCAGTTGCAGAGTCTTGTTGGAAATACCCTTGTCGGCAGTCAATATCAGTCAGTTCTTTGAAAAATGGTGTCAGTATATCAATTCTGTATTTTTGTCCATCAATTGTGTCATTAAAAAACATTGGTCCTACAATTCTGTAGTCATTCACTGCACACCATACTCCTACCCTTTCGTCATGCAGGGGAATTTCATGTATGTGATGGGGGTTTACCTGACTCCAATGCCTGTTATTGTGTGACGAAACATACCCATTTAAATGAAACCAGGCCTCGTCTGTGAACCATATTAACTTCGGATCAATTATTCCATTATTCACGTTGTGCAACATCCAATTACAAAAACGTAACCGCATCTCAGGATCATGTGGCTTAAGTTCATGCACTACATTTACTCTGTATGGTTTCAAACGTAACAGTTTCGTAGCTCGCCATGCTGAGGCCTTCGAAACACCGGTTTCTTGTCCAAGTTGTCTTAGGGATTTTGTTGGCATATGCTCTAATCTTTCTCCTATTTCGTCTAATTTCTCCTCAGTAAGCACACGTTTTCTTACCCTTTGTTTTCTTATCGAGCACAGAACCCGTTTCTCTAAATTTGTTTACTAGTCGTCGAACGGTTTCTCTACCTGGAGGATTTACATCTGGAAATTGTGTTCTGAATCGTCTAACGACTTCTCTGCAAGACTCTGTTTTCACATAATTATCGTACATAAATACCCTATGTTGTACTGTGAACACAGATCGAGGCATAATGATAAATGTGAACTAAGACAAAGACCACTATATAACTTTATAACACGAGAGCACAGGCCGTGTTTGACCTTCACCTTCATAAGCATGCACTCCAACTGCTGGCCAAGCGGAATGTTGCAATATCTGACTCACTGCAGCAGTCACGTTTCACCGCTCGCCCGGCCCGGCCCCAGTCCAAGAGAGACTCACTGTATTTCTTACTCTGTTAGTGGGTTAATCCGATGAACTATCTTTTAAATACCTCAGCATGTAGCCTGGCTTCCCAACAATGTGAATAGCTCCAAATCAAGAAATAACTGTGAAAAGACAATAAAAAAGGGTATATTAACTATAAATTTTTTTCTGCTAGAATATGAGTTTATTTCTAGATGAATAATTACTTCTCGGGTTCACAGGTTTAAAGATCAAGTGACTCTGACATTTCTGAGGCCCACACTGCCTCCCTGATCTTCAAACCAGACTATCAATCCGAGAAGCGTTTATTCATACGGTATGCCAGGAAAATCTCAAAGCATACGTTATTTCCTGATATATAATGGAACTCACAGAAAAGTTCCAATCTTCTTGAAGTACAAAGGTGTTTCACTTCTTTTATTCAGCTTTTTCGTATCGTTGATATTGACTTGACTCCTCAGATTTTACATAAACAATAGTCTGTTTTTATATTTCTGCTTTTATACAGTATTTCTAGATGCATTTCTATGTCAGTAGCAGTGAAAAGATTAATTGAATGTGGTAACTACTAAATGATTACTACACCATTCACATTATATTGTAACTTGTACTGTTTTAATTAATAAACAGTATCTTGATGCAACTTTTTTACAGTGAAGCACTATACTATGTTTTCAAAAACAAATTATTGACCTTACCACACTTTAGACTTCACTTTTACCTGTATTCTGCAGGACGATCGTTTCGCGGACTTTTTCCGCATTTTCAACTGCTAGTCAACTGTCGGATTAATGATTAGTTTGCATAGAATTTGAATGGGTCTTTCAGATAGCCAGTTGCATTTAATGTTCTCTCTTGAAGTCCTTTTGATGTGTTGTTATATTCCATGCTGGTTAAAATGAATTGTAAGGAGGGAAATAATGTTAAAGATTTCACATGAACAGTAGAGATGGAGAATTGGTTCGTTAATCACTTGAACATATAGCAGTGTCACTTAAAACTCTATCATGATTTGGAAACTACTCTACTCCCTTCAATAATATTAAACCTTGAGAACGGCGCAGGGTAATTTTTTTTCCCAGGAACATGAAAGATGGGCCTATTATACATTGAGTTTATTTCTGAGGAGCCCGGCAACTCAACTGTTCTCAAGTGAACTTGTCTGGCACGTTTTTATTGTTGCATGTGTGGAAATTTTTTACCCTACACATCTCTAACGATTTCTAGTAAGGATTTCTATACCTTCTTGTGTTGTTTGCTCCATGTGTGTAGAAATGTTTAGAATGAAGATATCTTTGACCGATGCCAAAATTACGGCCATCTTGGAGGTTTCAGATGATGAAATAGTTGCCGTTGTATAATGTTCATTAGATAAGAATCAACAGAAAGCACTGACCATAATGCCAAATCTGTAAAGAGTGATTAAAGTGATCAATATGTCAGAAGATAATTCAGTTTCAGCAATTGTCTCTGAGGAGGTGATTCTTTTGGCATTACATCTTTTTGTAAAAGAAAAGAACCGCCAGATGTTGAAGGTAAAGTTCATGTTCGAAACATTGTGACAGTGAGACCTTGGTCATACCGAATTCCAGTGTCAGGGAAATTTTTCTTCTAAATATTTTCTGCATTATTAAATGTTAGTGAAAAAAAACAGTGTTTTTACCATGCAAATTAATAAACAGCAAAAAATTATCGCATGCAAGTCCTCGTTTAGTACTTATAGGCACGAGTTCTGAAGAGTTAAAACTAATTCAAGTGTTCCATAACATTTTCTTGTAAACATTATATTTCCTAATTGATGTATGTCTTCATTTGCAGATGATAGTTCTTCAAAACCTGTGTATGGTTTTCCTTTAGAAACACACCTACGTGTCACTGGAAGAAGTATTGCATTCCCCATTGAACTGTGTGTGTGTGCCTTGTTGGAACTGGGTATGGAAGAAGAGGGCTTGTTTAGGGTAGCAGGAAGTAAGTACTTTTTTTTTTTTTTTAGAATGGTTACTCATAAATTTAAACTAAAGGTGGCATTTGATTAAATTAATTGGGAAAACATTGTGAAGTGCATATAAAGGTGGCATGTTTTTCATAAGTATTTTAACACCTTAGGAGGGCACTGTAACTACCTTACATAAATTATGTTTAGACCAATGTTTTTCAAACTGTGGTCCATTATAGTACAATATCTGATCTATAATATAAAAAATTCAAAGTGTGTATGTATGTGGGTATGTATGTTCCCTATAGAAATGTTTATGCTTTGACCAAATTGCACAAAATTTTGCACACATACCCACTTTAACCTGGGAAGAAATGGAGGCAGAATTAAAATTCAAACAAACCACTCCTTCCCTTGAAAAATTATATAATTCATTAAAATATTCCACAGAATTTATCAAATGCAATTCATTTCTCATGACAACACTATTGTTTGCTTTATTGAGAAATTAGGATGTTTATTGTAGGCATATAAAAAGAAACAAAATGGGATGGAACATTTTTAGCCCTATGTGCACAGTAAATTATTAAGTCCCAGATTTTTGGGGACGAAAGTGTGAAAGTGATTTGATTTTGATTTTTTTATTTTATTTTTTTATTTTAGCCCTGAAACGGTTATATGGCAGCATGAAAGTGGGAAATAAAATATCCTGTACAGACAGTAAAATATGTTACCAGAATTTCTGTTCCTTCCTATTTTAACCCCTACCAGGCTTGGTGTGTACAAGCAATGGTTTGCAAAATTCTAAGTCCTGTATGAGTGATAAAAGGCATTTCATATGTGAAATGTGAAAATATGTCCTATGAAAATAATCTGCACTTTATATTCAGGAATTACTATAATCTCTCATTGATATCAGCTAAAATAGAACCCCATTGTTGTTATGAGAAAAAAGCTTTATTCGTAGTACAGTAGAACAAGTTTTTTACTGTAGCAATCACAAACTATTGTATATCTCCATCTAACCTAAGATTTTTTGCCTTTAATCCACTGTGCTGTAAGTGCATTTCTGCAGCCATCTATTAAGCAACACCGATGTAACACTCTATGTTAGGGATTCCCAAACTTGTCCCTTTTGAGATGTGACAAGTTACTGTGCCCTTCCCACCATTTCTTAATATTGTGATGTCGGCCTGGGTGGGGCAGGTAGTATCGTGCTGGCTTTCTGTGCTCAAGGTTGCCAGTTCGATCCCGGCCCAGGTTGATGACATTTATGTGTGCATAAAATTCCGGCACACTGGCAATGGTCACAGGCCTAAGGTGCAGTACATCTCCGTCATTAAATAACCATATACCACCCAATTCAGTATCTTGAAGGGAAAAATGTAAACTAAGACAACATAACAAGCACAACATGATTAAATAAACACACATTTTTACGAACATAATATTAAATCAAGTAAGGAAAGTAATGATGAATTAACTCAGGGATGTAGCCAGGATTTGGTTTTGGCGGGGCCCACCTGGGGGCATTCTCCCGACTTTTTAAAAATTTTGCCGTCATATTTCATTTTAATGTCTTCTTTTCAGTTACAAACAAAGTAGCTTTTTTAAAACACATAGGCCTACCAAACTTTTTAGTGTTCCAAAATAATATTTTGAAAAAATGCTACTGTTAATAAATACTGTTAGTCTAATGTAAAATGCCAAAAGGATAATGAAATACTGTATTTATGAATACTTGAGAAGTACATTTTAATTTAGCAACATTTTTGTTTCTTTTCAATTCGTGATGAGGGATCTGGGCCCCTTGGGCCCCCTCCCTGGCTACGTCCCAGAATTAAGTCATATTGTTTACAAATAGGTTTAATAATTAAGTTACTATTATTACGCCTGCGAGACAGTTAACGCTGTTTGTCTTGATTAGACTCTTATGTTTGGTTTCAAATTTGACAATGCACAACGGAGAACACTTGTGATATCGAGCCAACAAGCCGAGAACACTGTTTTGTTTTTATTATAGGCCAGTGTGATCCAACCCGTGGGCCGCCTATTCATTTTTGTTGGCCCTTGCCCTTCTTTCTGGATAAAAATGTTTATTTTATATATAGTTTATTTATGTAATTCGTTTTCTTTCTGGAATGTCTCTGGCCCTCACATTCCTATACTAAAGTTTGATTGGCCCTCGGGTAACTAAAGGTTGGACCACACTGATCTAGACGAAGAAGAGCCTTTGAATTGTAAGTTCTAATTTGGTACTTTTTACTTACAATAATTACTTGAAGTTGAATGCTTTAAAATTTAATTTGTAATATTGATGTTTCACAATGTTTTCCCAAGACTGCAGTTTGTTTTCAACTTGTTACTGTTGTTTTTTCCCATGTCTCTACAGTGGAGTTGTGCTAATCTATATCTTATTTAATCTGAAAATCTGGTTAATCCAACTTAGAATTCTAAAGCATTACAGCATTGAAGTGCAATAACAAAAATTCATAAAGAAGGTTATTTTTATATACCTTATTCATGTAGTAAATAGCTTTAACTTTTAATCTAGTAAATTAATACACAAATATTGCAATGCATTACCCAATGTCAGTTGCTGATTGTTTTCTTTATAAAGACAGTCTCTTTTTTCTGTGTGTATGTAATGATGTGAACCTGTGAGCGTCTCATGAACATTGCATCAGTCACCATAGCATTTTATGCAGCAGACATAGATAGCATTGGAATGTGACAGAGGCTGATCACTGAGCTAAAGTAACAGCAACTAACTGAGGCAAAGCCTTCACTCACTGGCTGGGGTGTTACCAGTGCTGGAACTCGTAGGTTGCTAATAGATGCAATGGTGTATGTACACACAATACGAGGACCATCCATAAAGTAAGTTTCCCTGAGGCCGTTGACAGAAACAAAACACAGTTTCATGGGAATGTTTGTTGCAACAGATACAGCAAGTGTTCAGCTATTTTTCAACATATTTGCAATCAGAATTGAGACTTTGAATACCTCTGTCGTAGAACTCTGCAGCCTGTGATTTGAACCACTGTGTGACAACCATCTCTGCCTGTCTGTCGTTCTCTGTCATTTCTTGAGGTGTAGAAAAAGATGGAAATCACAGAGAGTGAGATCTGGGTTGGTGGGGTGAATGTTTAAACACCTCCCAGTCGAACTTCTGCAGGAAACATGCTGGGAGGTGTTTAAAAATGCACCCTACAGCCCGGATCTCACTCCCATTGATTTCCATCTTTTCCTACACTTTAAGAAATGACAGAAAATAACAAAGAGGCGGACATGGTTGCCACACAATGGTTCAAATCTCAGGCGGCAGACTTCTCAGACACAGGTATTCAAATGCTGGTCCCACGGAATGAAAAATGTCTCAGTTCCAGTGGCGAATATGTTGAAAAATAACTGAACACTTGCTTTATCTGTTGCAATAAACATTTCCATGAAATTGTGTTTTGTTTCTGTAAATGGCCTCAGAGAAACTTACTTTATGGACTGCCCTCATACTTTATGACAAAACATGTTACGCAGCAGTCTCAATCCTGGTAAGTTAGGATTGACGTGACTCCACTGTATTGTTATAAAAATTAGTCATTGTTCTTGTTAGAGGTCTCCTCTCTCACTTGATAATTGCAGTTAATCCCTTCACTGCTACAGCCATACATACGTTATCATGCATCATTGCTGGCCGTGCTTTTGACGAATATATAAGATACACCATTTTCCTTGCCTGTAGATGAAATTATCTTTGAGAGCTATTCAAAGTGTGTGAGCATATAGTGACATCTGTTGTCTACATCCTGACACCATCAGTTCCCTGCCTTGAGCTGCCATCTGTAGTTGATCATTTCAGGCGCTGTATTGTACCACACATTAAAATGCATTAAAACGTTGCTGTGCTTTGATGTCATGCAGGCTTTTCCAGGATTGTGTAAATCACTCTCTACTTCAAGGAGTACGTACTGTGCTCTTGTTTTGGAAGAAAGTGGCAAATTATTTTCATTTCTTTGTCAATTTATGGTTACAAAATAAATTTAGCAAATTAATTCAGCACCACCAGTTTGCACAGCGAATAACACATTAGCAGTGAAAGGGTTAAGCACTTAAGCATTACAAGTAGGGGGGCGGATTTCTATGACCTAAAAAATAGGATATAGCCTATGCATACATTTATGACCTAAAAAAAATTAAAATATTACCAATAAAATTTAAAATATGACTTTACCACTTACACATTGTGTATAATTTTTTTAAGTTCCATTACGATTCATTTTATGAAAATATAATGTTAATTATTTAAAATATCTGTAGTAGTAGTAGTAAGTATTCTGCCTTCTGGCAGGTTTTCAAACTTGGTACGCGAATTTTGTTTTCCAAAACTGTCTATCCTCTGCTTCCTCCTTCAGCATCCAATATTTCCGCTTTTCCCTTAAATCATCCAACAGCTGAATTCTTCTTCTTCCAAGTCTAGTTGTACCCTCCTATCTTCCTTCTACGACATCATGTAATAAGCAGTTCCTTCTGAGAATGTGCCCAACCCAGTTTGCTTTCCTCTGACGAATTGTGTGTATGATTGACTTCTTCTCACCCACTCTACTCAGAACCTCTTTGTTTGTCACCATGTCCATCCACTTTATATTTTCTATCTGTCTCCAGCACCACATTTCAAAACTTTCTAAATATTTCTTCTCTAATTTCCTCAAAGTCCATGTCTCTGATCCATACAAAGCAATACTCCAAATATAACACTTCACCAGGTTTTTACGTAGCTCTAGGTTCAGACTACTATCTGTAAATATAAATATTAGATGGAAATTTACAGTGAAGTGTTCAAATCTGTAGCAAGATTGAGATCGGAAATATACACACAAAACTTCACTAAAAAGGTATATTTACCCAGAATGATCATTTCAACGGGTCTTCCCGCCATCAGCTGATGATGGCGGGAAGACCCGTTGAAATGATCATTCTGGGTAAATATACCTTTTTGGTGAAGTTTTTGTGTGTATATTTCCGAACTCAATCTTGCTACTATCTGTAAATTCTCAAAAAGTACCATTATAAAGCAAATTTACAAAATATATGACACTTCAAAATTTATTTAATATTCACACAAATATGCCAAAAATGTGGCCTAAATATGCATATTCATAATAAATATGCTATAATAGTTGAAAATTTCCTAAATATGCAGTTATATGCACAATAAAAGCCGTTCCATTTTCACAAGGATGCTTGGAATCAGGTTTAAATTAGTCGAAAACCTGAAATAATAGAAGGGGAAAAATATAACATGTCATAGAAATCCGCCCCCTAATTATAAGAAATTTAGTATGCAAGACTGGAATGCACTTCAATTGCTTAATAATGTATGTCTCAGGTGCATCCAAGGTGCGCCGCATGAGAATGAGTTTTGATGCATGCTGTCTAACACTATCAACTGCTTTGGAGTATCGAGATCCTCATGTGATTGCTGGTGCTCTCAAGTTGTATTTGAGAGAACTTCCTGAGCCCCTTATGACTCGTGCACTCTATGATGAATGGATGACTGCTGCAAGGTAAGATTAACTATTCTTGATTATAAGGCATAGGGCATGGCAGTAAAAAATGGAATGTTGTATCACAAGGTTGTCATGTCGAACCCTACCCTCAAATTTTGCACGCCGATAGGTCTTCATTGTAGATGGACACATGCAAAGTATAAGCTGCTCATATAAACTTCTAGTGAGTGAAAACATGTTTATGTTCCATAAGGAATCAATGGCAGGCACTTTTGTAAAACTAACTTGAGTATCCTGCATGCTGAGTGCAAGCGACAACAGACAGCAGGTGTGCGACAGAGAGGGGAGGGGCTACTTGTTACTCGTTGAATGTGTCTCGCTATAATAGATAACTTTCTTCTCATTTCCACATTTTAAAACTATATATTCTGTATAGTCACTGTTGTGTTGTTTATGATTGTTAGTGTGTTTAGGTGTTACAGAAGTGTGGCCACTCAATTTGTGTGATGTTTGAAGATATTTTCCGTGCACAGCGAATCACAATACCAGTGCTTCAGTCAACTTATTCTCAGTGTTCACATTTACTGTTCAGACAAAAGTCAAGTGTTAAGAACTCAAACTAACATACTAGGCTACATAATAATTGTACTCGTCATTACAGACCAAAGTAAAAAATCCCTTTAGGCAGGCCTACAGGCTGAGGTAGATTTCGAAGGGCTTTTGGTTTAATTTATTATCGCTGCGCAGCACTCTTCTTTTTTAGCCCTGGTATGGCAAACCTGAAGTAAAGAGGAAGATCCTACAATCATTTGTTTTAACAACAAGAATAGGATATAATATTCTGGGAGGCCGTGCGCAAGATCAGCAATGAATAAAATTAGCAAAGCCGCTAAACAAGACAAAATTATGATATTATAATAATTCTTTTAAGTGTTATTATTTTCAAACATTAAAATCTCGCGTCATATGAGAGCTATCAAGAAACTATTTATTGATTTGTAGAGTACTCATCAAGAGCTTTTCAACGATACCCCACAAGACGTGGTTTCAAAAGTTTCTAATTTTCATCCCCCACCCTCACTCGAACCCCCGAATCGTTGGTGTCACTGTGAACTCCATAGGGAGTACTCTCATTTATTCAAACAAAGTTTCCCTCTATACTTCATAGGGGCCGAGATATATTTTTTTTTAAATTTCAACCCCCTCCCCCGACCACCCCCTTGGGCCAATTTTGCTCATTAACGAACTTGTCCGAACTATTGGGCCTAGAAACAACATATTAAAATTTGGTTCAAATATCTTCAAAATTACGGCCGCTATCGTGTAAAGATATAAATATATATAAATATCACAAAAATTTTTTTGGGATGGGCGGTGGTTTCGTACTTAGGGGAGCATGAAACGTAAAGATATGAAAGAATTTTTCGAAAATCATGAAGTGGTATCCATTGCAATAGGTAGATTTTTCTTCGAAATCTACCAAAAAAAAGTAATGAACTAATGTCAACAGCTGCAAACGAGATTCAATTAGCTAATCCTAAACACCTAAACAGGTACTAATTACTTCACGAGACCTACTGGAATACAAATATGTTTATCAGAGGAGGGTATTATTCATTATTTTAATATTATCCGCTTTCATAGTGATAAGGACAGGGATAGTGATAAAGCTGTATGCATGTATGCCTATACGAGGAGTGGGATCCCAGCTCTGCAATACTGTCAACAGCCGTTTAACCAGCGCGTTAGCAGAGAAGGTCCCAACCCCTTCCACCAATAGCCGTGCGAGGCTACTCAATATTTATAATTTCCAGATTCACAATTAATTTTCACCAATGAATTTACTATATGAGTTGACATAAACACACTTTTTGCTTCACTTACCATATTTTGGCATGACGCGTTTCAAGGAGCCTCCTCCCCATTTTCAAATACTCTGTCAAGACTCTTGACAAGTCTTCATCAGGCACCTTAATGTCATTAACTGGACCGGAAGAGGAACAGTCTTTCACTTGCTCTCTCGATATGTCATAATTAGGGACCGGATTTTTAGGTTTTTAAAAACACTGTTTTAGGTTTTCCATTTGGTGAAATAGTTTTTTTTAGGTTTTTTTGTCCAAAAAATCATTTTCGGGTAGAATAATTGGTTTAATGAATTTGAATGTGCTACATAGGATTCAATACATAATACTTGTAGAAACCCGCGGGGTGCAACGTCATAAAATAACCTCAGAAGAAGAAAAGAAGAAAAGAAGAAGAAGAAGAAGAAGAAGAAGAAGGGGGAAAGATGAAATTCAGGTCATCGCCAATCCACTGCCGTAATAAACTCAATTTCATTTGTTTCGGCATAATTGACACGTCTTCTTAAAACTCGCAGTGTGACCACTCAGTATGAATGACAGGGCAGTACTAAATTCAAACAAGCGCTTTAAAACACAGAAATCTATATCCTTGTTCATACACGGCAACAATGGTTGTTCGTACGAATATTTTAAAAGGAATACACCGGTACTCTTACACTTCGTCTCTTGATACTGTCCATCCTAGATGACAATGGGTTGAACGAAACGCTGGTGGTATTAATTTCAACCCGCAAAATATCGATATCTCAACCCGCAAAATATCGATATCTCAACCATAGGCGTAACCAGGCCGACCATATTGAGGGGGGGGGGGTTATAACATCCGCAACGTCTGGGGGGTATGGAATACCCCCCATGGAGAGGGGGGTCCGGGGGTCCTCCCCCTAAAAATGTTAAAAATTAAGATGCAAAATAACGAGTTTTAAGCTTCCCACGCTTTATACTTGTATTAAGTAATTTGTGGGCAGACTTAAAAAAATTATACAATTTTCCTTTTTTTAATCAATGGGGGGGAGTTCAAACCCCCAAACCCCCCCCCCCCCTCGGTACGCCTATGATCTCAACTGACAAACAAAAAAGACAAAAAAGCAGCCTAAATTTTGTTTGTTTTGGATGTAAGGAAAAAAATAGGTAAAAACCTAAAAATCCAGTCCCTAGTCATAATCGATACTAAATATCGTGTTTCGATAAAATTCCTTCTTCCATGTTTCAGGTATGTTATATTCTACTTCCTCCAAGCATTTCTTATGAGGAGGAGGGATTTTTATTTTCTGATGTGTCCTTTTCATTCTTCGAATTAACTCTAGCCAATCTTCCCCTAAATCTCCGTCATATCTATAAGCAGCTAATTTTTTATGTGTGTGTATCTGCAATGATGGCCTGCCGATATGCAAAATTTGAGGGTAGGTTCGGACATGACAACCCGTATGGTTCCCTTGTCAGTCTGTTATGGCTAGGGACATGAACTAAACAAACAGAACATGAAGTTATGTGTATAATAATTCTTCCAAATAGGTTTTAACAGATATTGTCTGCCTGCTGTATTGTCATTTTAAAATTTGCAATAGGATGTGAAGTCCTCCATATTCACAAATTGTCAACAGATTAATGAATCAGTTTATTTTGTTTGTTCCAAGTTTTCCTGTTTATAAAATTTTGGACAAATTACAGTTAAATATAACCATTAGTATTGTAACTGTGAGAAATTTGTCTTTTGTGATGAGAATTTTCCTGTAATCATTTTTGTACTTTATCTGTAGTTATATGAAGAACCCACTTTCAGTGTTACCATTTTAAGCCTACTTTGGTTTTTTTTTTACAAGCTTTCTTGATCTTGGATTATGCATAGTTGGGGAATCATTTTAAATGTCTTTTGCTGGCAGATTTGATCACTTTTCTTCTTCATGTAAAATATTACATAATTTATCCTATCACGATAATCCTTTAAATTCAGGCACATAACTTCTTTTTCGTTTAATATGTCGATTAAAGGGATTGGTTTATAAATTGAATTTATTGTGTAGTTTATTATCGATTTATTTGAAAAGGTAATGTTCTTAAAAAATTGTTCTTAAAAATTGAAAAATGTCTCTTATTTGACAAATATTTCCGGAAGTAATATGAATAATAAGAAAAGTGAAGCCTCTTTTCTTATTATAGGAATACAGTAGATCCCCTATGCCACAGCAGTGGACCCGCAATGATCACTCGATGGCGTAATGGTTAAGATGAAGAATCCAAAAAAATTACCTATCTCTTGAAAATTATGAAAAATTCAACAAATTGCCCTTATTTAATCAATTATTTCATGATACACATTTGGATATGTTTGATCTGTCTTTAACCTTCATATAAAAAAAATGCAAAATCATCAAATGCCTTGCCCTAATAATTACAAATAAAATAATATGCTAGTATACTTCACTTACAATACTCTATTTTTGGCTGAAGTATTCTTTCAGAAAGCTTTCTGTTCTTGAATGAAACAGTTTTTCTTTCTCATGAAAAATTCTATGCAGTGGACATGTGGGGTTTTCAAAATGCATGATTACGTCATCATGACATATCCGAGACGAACACAATTGAATCCCTCCCTTTCACTGTTCTGAAGAATATGAAAATAGAAGGAAATATACTGAGTGAAATGGTCTTGGAAGTTTACAAGTATGAAAATGCTCTACTAATCAAGAACTCCACACTCCTACTGTAAACGCTCTTGTATTCATAGCTTATATAATTTTCTTAAAATCATTTTTAATGTTGTCCTGTAAAACATAATCCTTTTTACAGGCTGTTTCAGTGTAATACTCTGGGTGATAATTGTCATGTATCCCATTTGTGAGTCATTCTGGATGGTGCAGTCTTCATGGTGCTGGCTTTCTTGCCCAAGGTTATGGGTTCCATCCCCACCAGGATGGCATGTATGCAGGGCTGGCTCGCCCATATAGGCGAACAAGGCAGTAGCCTGGGGCGGCACATTTTTAGAAACATTTAGTGGCTGCAACATTTTAAAGAAACAAACTTTCCAATGCGACATTAAAATAAACAGAGAAAGATGTTGTAGAGTAAGAGTAAAAAGGACAGCAAATTATAGGAATAAATTCAGTGCATTATGTCAACGTATGGCTTTGTTACAAACATAAACCTGCCTCCTGGAAAAAGAAAGAACTTCTCTACAATGTACTAGGCATGTCCATAAAGTAAGTTTCCCTGAGGCTGTTTACAGAAACAAAAAACAATTTCATGGAAATATTTACTGCAACAGATATAGCAAGTATTCAGCTATTTTTCAACATATTCACTACTGTAATTGAGACATTTTTCAAACTGTTGGACCAACTTTTGAACACGTGTGTTGTAGAAGTCTGCTGCCTGGGATCTGAACCACTGTGTGACAACAACCTCCATTTCTCTGTCATTCTCTCTCATTTTGAGAGGTGTAAGAAAAGATAGAAATCACCAGGAGTGAGGTCTGGGGTGTAGAGAGGATGTTGAAACACCTCCCATCTGAACTTTTGCAGGAGACCTGCTAGGAAGAGTTTAAACGTCCACCCTAGCCTGCACCTCGCTCCCAGTGATTTTCATTTTTTCCAACAGACAGAGAAACGGAGGTGATTGTCACACAGTGGTTCAAATCCCAGGCAGCAGACTATTACAACACATGTGTTCAAAAGTTGGTTCCACGGTATGACAGATGTCTCAATTCCGGTGGCGAATATGTTGAAAAATAGCTGAATAATTACTGTATCTGTTGCAGTAAATATTTCCATGAAATTGTGTTTTGTTTCTGTAAACTGTTCTAGGGAAACTTACTTTGTGGATGGCCCTCGTAGTTTCTTATTTTTTTAATGTAAATATTAAAATTTTTCAATTAAAAGTATTTTTTATTTAATACCCATACTATCTAGATACGTCATCTTCATAAATACAAGCCTTTTTCAAACTAGGCCAATTCAAATCAGTTTTATTTCACCACTTACCAATACCAAATCAGGGAATGTGGCATTTGGTATATAATCAAATGATAAAAAATGGAATAATTGATTGTCAATTTAGAGGGGTGCTGAAACTACTTTTTGCTTAGGGCACCAAAATACCTGCATGTATGTGTGCATGAATGTGAGAAACTCTTGTTTTTAGTCCTAAAATTTGTAGGATGTTTGTACCTAGGTATAGTGAAGCTAGTAAATATATAGATATATATAAGCATTCATGAACCACAGATTATTGTCTCTGTTGGACATTACATGAGAATATTATAGGAGAAAAATTCCTCCGACACTGGGACTTGAACCCAGGACCTTTGGCTATTCGCACCAATGCTCTACCAACTGAGCTAAGCCGGAGCTCAATTCACAGCGCCAGATGGAACCTCCTCAGTCATAGGAGAGAGGTTCCATCTGGCGCTGTGAATTGAGCTCCGGCTTAGCTCAGTTGGTAGAGCATTGGCGCGAATAGCCAAAGGTCCTGGGTTCAAGTCCCAGTGTCGGAGGAATTTTTCTCCTATAATAGTAAATATATAGTAACACTTGAGATGGAGATTTAACATTTATAACTTCACTTAAATCAAGAACCAGCCTGAACATGTTTCGAGCTTGCATCACAACTCATCCTAAGCCAGTGGTTCACAAACTTTTCAGTCCGCGGACCCCTTGAAAAGAATTAAAATTTCGCGAACCCCCTCAGGGTTTTGAAAACAAAAAAAACTAAATACCCCGTAAATACTTTGATTCGAATGTATTTAATTCAGTAGACAATATAACACTATCAGTGATAACAAACAGAATTTACTCCTTAATGTGAACAGTGAAGCTGCTTTAGAAGATATGTAATTTGAGGAAATTATGGGATATCCTATTTCTCCTTGAACTGCCTGCGGACCCACTGAAACACCATTGCGGACCCCCGGGGGTCCGCGAACCCCACTTTGAGAATCACTGTCCTAAGCTATACTCCATCTGCCAGTTGGACAATGGCAGCAACTCCTGGTCAGTGTTTAACTAATCTGTCAATGAGATCATCATCTGGGAGTATTTCAAAATATATCAGCTGGTTCCAGTTTTTGTGCATATAAGTTTTCTCCCAAACTGTAAGCTGTTTGAGTCCCTGGACACATTTCTTTAATTCCGGTTCCAAACTTATTTCGAGATCCTTTTCCCAAACATGTGCAGCTGTTGCCGATTTTTCAGTCTGTCCATATTTTATATGTCTGATATGTTCTTTTGCCCTAATCTCCAAACTTCTTTTAGTTTTCCAATTGTAAAGGCTGCAATCTAAAATACGTATGGCCAGTGTGAAAGAATTATTGTTCCACTGTGACCTACTAGTGGTTTACTAGGAAGCCCAGGTCTTAAATTTAAAGTCGCTACTGGGTTGTTATCTCAATATTGAGAATGCCTGGTGGTATATCGGGAGTCAGTTGGATAATTTAATGTTGTATTGGCACATTGCCCTGGTAGCTCATGTGGCAGGGCTGTGGCATGGAGAGCCAATGATCCATGTTCAAATCCCAGTTATGGTATTGAATTTTACAATCTGACTTTACCTTTCCTGTTTCTACTCTCTTACATAACGCCCGTGGATGTAGCAGATTTATTTGGATTGTTCATATATAGACTCTTCTGAGATTTACTACTTTCAAGCAGCAATTTTTTCACATACGAGAATATTCACAATAGAACAAAGTCCTGACACCAGTTTTAAGAATAATGATAATTTGAGACAACCAGATTTCTGCATTTGTAAGAGAAAATATTATTTGTGGTACTTTGGGTAAAGTCGCAATGTAGGGGGACCCTTCTAGCGATGTGAGCATGCTTCCACGGACGGGTGATGCTTTTTGTTTTTCAGCGAAGCAGGTTGACCAACATGTGGTAGTTAGATTAGGAATGGTGATATTAGTGTTAGTGACAGGTTCTGTTAGGTTATGAACAGTGATATTAATTTAGTAGGGCATTTTGAGGTCTCCCGAAATTCTATTTTAGTGGCAGATAGGTTAGGAACGGTGATATTAGTATTAGTGACAGGTTCTGTAAGGTTATAAACAGCGATATTAATTTAGTAGGGCATTCTGAATTATCCAGTTTCGTAAATGTGCCATATTGTATCTCTCCTGCGAGGTTGGTTGTGTTTGTGAACCTGTTTCCCTGAATTCTACATGTTCTGCTGGTGTGACGTCACACCTCTAACGTCCAATCACAAATTTCATCATCATACAGAGATAAAAATATGGCGGAATTGACACTACTTTTCGCTAGATTGTGTTATAAAAGAAAGTGTAACGTTTAGGGCAAGTGGATTGGACCAACTCATTAATTGAGGCAACATCTCCTCTGCAGAGAACTATCTATAACAAAATACATGTGATATTAGGTGTTTTATAAAAAGAAGTTGTTTTTCAAAGTGGGTCCCCTACAATGCGATTTTACCGTACTTTGTTTCTGCAGCATATACACCTGAAATTGAAATAAAATACTAACAAGGGAACTGTAAAGGGTGTCATGTCGAAACTTAACTTAAAATTTGGCATGTCGTTAGGTCTTCATTAAAAAATAGACAGCACAAGGTTAGCTGTTCATATTAACTGTAAATGGGTGAAACAGTGCTTGTATTGTTGCATAAATTAAAAATGACAAGTACTTGCTTGAGTAACCTGCATGCTGGGAACAATGGTTAAATAGGGAGTGCAGTAGAGAGAGGAGCTACATTATGTAATTCACTAGTTTATTTTTAGATAACCACTAATCATGCCCACCTTTTGAAACTATTTAATCTTTTTAGATTAGGGGTTGATTAAAATTCTTAGCCCATGTGGGTGATTGGATGTGGGTGATTCGGATGATTAAAACAAAGGTTAATTTTGGGCCATGCACAACAAACCAACAAATATTTCTACGTTTTTTATTTTGTACAATGATTTTGTTTCAGGATACAAGGATCAAATGAGGTTCGCTTGCAGGCTTTGAAACAAGTTGTAGATAAATTGCCGAAGGCAAATTATGACAACTTGCAATACCTGATAAAGTTCCTTGCCGCCCTGTCCCGTAACCAGGAGGTGAATAAGATGACTCCTCAAAATATTGCTATTGTCATTGCTCCAAATCTGATCTGGAGCCCAGCGGATGAGAACAGTACTATAGGGTAAGTTGCAATGCTCTAATTTAAATCTTAATGGATAGTAAGATATTGATAGGAATGCATGTGAAATGTACTTCAAATTACACCAGAAGACGAGTTTCTAAATTCATTGAACTGATGACCGATGGATTCCACTGACTGAAGGTTGGATGTAACAAATTTTTCTCAATGGAATCATGATGACTGATGAATTAAAAAACCATTCGTTTTCCAAAGCAATGTTTTTCAGGAGCGCCAACATAGTAACTACATATAAGATTGTAAAATATTAGCGATGGCATTGTTGGTAACTCTGGTTTATTATTATCCCACTATAAAGTATAGGCCTAATGATCAATTTGCATTTACATTAAATACAATGGAAACTAATTATAATAATGATATATTAAATAAAATAAATAAACAAAAGTGAGATCTACACTAAATTAACATCTTATCACAAAGATAGACTCACCGGTATTTTATTAGATAAAATTGGTTTATCACAGTACCTAGACAGTCTGTTTGTTCTGTACTATACATATTATAGTACTGTGGTTATGTTTTAAAATTGACCCGAAATTACTAATATTGTTTTATATGACCTATATTTTATAATTTTAACCATTTCAACCAAAAAAACTGAAATAAGTATGACTTAAAATGTATGCCATTGTAAGAATTTACTAAGGCTGCAAACCAATATACATCTTTGCTTCTTTCTCTTTCAGTTTTAGCTCTTTACGAGGAATTGATTAACAAATCCTCAAAAATATGTTTAACTACTATACTATTTTTGTCTGTAATTTTGTCTACGTTATGTAGTTATGAATCTTATGTGCACTGCCTCCATTACACAATTTTGAATTGTCAATTCGTCATAATGGCGGTGATTCATCTGAACCATCAGACATTCAAGTACAATGGAACCGATGCCAGTCGATGGAAAAGAGTGCAAACTCGTCAGAACCCAGAGAACGCTTTGATGGATAGCTGATGGATTCCTTCAATGAAATTAAAAACGCTCTGATGAAAGCTCGATGCCATCGGATGGATCCATCAATGAATTTAGAGACTCGCCTAGATGTGTCTACTGGGTGCATTTTCAATTGGACATGTGCTTAGGATGGGAACACTGATGCTCAGTTGTTGTTATTGTTGTTGTTATTATTTTTTTATATATACTGTATATTTTTTTAATTTTTTATTTTTACTGACCGACTGCTGATGCCACCACCACCTCGACAACCAACAACCACACTTCCTTTTGTACTGACAGTCCCCTGACCATTGCTGATGAGCAGGGCCCAGATTCTAGTGACATGTCATCTTTTTATTGATGCTGCATAGACATTGCCAACTTGTTGATAAATCCTAATCATGGCCTCTAGATTATAGAAATAAATTTTTACTATGTCATTTTTCGTCATTTTGTGCAATTTTACATTTTTAGGGCATTTATTTTAATTTTAGGTTATTATTTTGTCATTTTCATATCACTTGCTTTCCTTCTTTAGTCATTTTCATGTATTTACATTGAGTGTATTAACTTTTTTCATCGCTAGCGGTGCTGTCTTTGAAGTGTTGTTTGTTTAATGCTGGAAGGAAAAATTTGGCGTTAAAGTGTTGACATGTCTGAGTCTGAAGTGAGAATCAAAGAAACGCCAAAATTTTGTATTATATTACTGTTTGTTATTAGATTGACCTGGCACCAGAGTCTCCCACCTGCTTGGATTTGAGAGTTTCTTACTACTGTTTACAAAAGGAAATGCCGAATTTTGACTCACCAGTGCCTCATTGACAGTATAAATTTCCTTGAGAAAAGAACATTCACAACATTACAGTTATTTACAGTTTTTACAATTATGTACAAACTATTTTATAACTTTGTGTGTACAATAATAATTTTTTATAAATAAAATATCAGTTTTTAGGTAATTTTTTATAATTATTAAGTAATTTTCTTTAAAATTTTGGGTCATTTTATAGGTCATTTTTCAAACAATTTTAGGTCATCAGAATCCGGGCCCTGCTGATGAGAATATATATTTTTTAATTTTATTTGCTAAGATAGTTTTCTTCAATTAGTTCTCTGTTTTGTTTCAGAATGAATATGAGCTCAGCAAATACATACAGTTTTATTGTAGATAACTTGGTGAATCATGCAGACTGGTTCTTTCCTAGTGGTAAGCATTTGAATTAATAATTTAATATTGATTAATTGAGGCGTTTTCCTGACTCAGGGCCCATATGGGAAATGGTCATTTCAAGAAAAATGCAAACAGAAGTTCGTAATACGTTTGTTGAATTAAGCATAATTTGAAAAAGATACTGTCAAAGTAAGAACCTTGACAAAATAAGATTAAGCTTGTCTTGTGGCACATGAAAGCATATTTTTATTATTACTGCTCTTTTTCCAAAGTTTGTAAAATGTTCTTCACAAAATATAAATAAAAATGAAAACAGTAAGTATTGATGTAAAATGTGTAAAAAGTATACAAAAATGATGTACAGGTAGGGAAAAAAAAGCAGACCGACTCTTGTAGCTGATTTCAGAGCCTTGTGATACGTAAATAAATGTAAGAAATGTAACGGAAACGTTTGTTTTCACAAGCAATGCAAATCACATGAAATTATTTCTTAATTCAAGCAATTTATCGGCTGTAGAACAAATTTCAGTACATGCCCTGCTATCCTGTGTGTGCTGCTATGTTTGCGCAGTGGCTCATATCGGCAACTTAGATATTTTAGTTGGTCTGCTTTTTTTTTTTCCTACCTGTACATTACTGGTATTTAGAACCAGTGGTTTGTGTACAGTGACTCAAGTAAAAAAAACATCGGGACTCGTATGCAGTTAAAATTAAAGTTTTAACACTTTATAAAACACTGTAGGCTTTCACGGCCGGAGTCAATATTAAGCACTTCTTTCGGGCTTGTAGGCCGTGGTCTATTTGACATTTCTGTGCCAAACGTTTCGTCCGCGACTGCGGCGGACATCCTCAGTGGCGGTGGAGTCTCGGGCGAAGCGTTCTGGTCGGCGGCTGGCTGTTGACTGAGTTGTCACCATGCTCTGCGGCAGTATTTATAGTCCTTGGAGTGGGGCAGGGATTTCGTGCGCTAACTTCCGATTGGTCGGCGATGAGTGAGTTAGTGTGTGAATTGGTTGGACCGGGGCAGGCATCTCTGTTTCCAAATGGTTTTTTCTTGGTATTAGCTAATACTGGAAACCAAATTGAATGAAGTTTAACACCTTCCTCTTTTCTGTTAAAGTTGTTGGGATGCTTATGGATCTCTATTGCCTCTCGTTGTAACCTGGTATGATAATGATTAATGGTGGACAGTATTTCAGTTTCTTGAAACAAGATGTCGTGTTCTCCGTCGGCAAAAGCATGCTCAGCCACTGCAGATTTCTCTGTATGACCCAAGCGGCAGTTCCGTTTGTGTTCGGCAATGCGGGTCTTAACACTGCGCTGAGTCGTGCCAATATAAACTGAACCACAAGAACAGCGGATTCTGTAGACACCTGCCGTCATTAATGGCTCTCTGCGATCCTTTGCTGACCGGAAAAGATTTCGTAACTGAGTGGTGGGTGTAAATATGGTCTTGATATTATGTTGCTTCAAAATCTTGGCAATCCGGTCCGTAGTATTTCTCAAATATGGCAATGTAATCTGTTTTGTTTTTACACCGTCACAAATGCTGCGTGTACTATTATTCGGGCGTAGTGCTCTCTTTACTTCACGAGACGAGTATCCATTGGCCTGTAGAGCATTATCTATGTGGCGGAGTTCCGCGTGTATATTATTGTCTTCACATATGCGGTTGGCACGGTCGACGAGTGTTTTCATCATTGCTCTCTTTTGGCTAGGATGGTGATTTGACATTTTGTTTAAATATCGGTCTGTGTGGGTGACTTTGCGAAAAACTCTATGACCCAGGGACCCGTCTTCTTTCTTGTTTACTAGTACATCTAAAAATGCCAGTTGTCCATTCTGTTCTTTTTCCATGGTGAACTGTATTCGATTGTGGATATTATTCAGATGTTGACGAAATCCTTCTAGCTTTTCCTCCCCCTGGCTCCAAATGACGAAGGTATCGTCGACGTAACGAAACCAGCATCTGGGTTTGTGTGGTGCAGTACTTAGTGCTGAGGTCTCGAAACTCTCCATGTACAGGTTAGCCACAATCGGGCTTAGAGGGTTCCCCATAGCTACTCCATCCTTCTGTTCATAAAATTCACCATTCCATAAGAAATATGTAGTGGAGAGTACATGATGAAAAAGTTTTATAATGTCTTCTGGGAATAAATCTCGCAGCAAACTTAACGTCTCGGGTACTGGTACCATAGTAAATAAGGAAACCACATCGAAACTGACAAGTAGCTCATGTGGTTGTAAGGTTAGAGTTTTCAACTTTTCAACAAAGTGTGCGGAATCTCTTATGTAGGTGTCGGTATTGCCTATGTGAGGTTTGAGTAAGTCACATAGGTACTTGGAAACAGAGTAAGTGGGTGAACCAATGGCACTAACAATGGGTCGTAGTGGAACGTCTGGTTTATGGATTTTTGGTAATCCATAAAGTCTTGGTGGTAATGCTTCAGATTTCTTGATAGAACGTTGTATATCTTCTGCGATGGAAGATTCCTTTACCAGCTGGTTGGTGCGGCGTAATATGCGTGCCGTGGGGTCACGTGAGATCTTGCAGTAGGTTTCCGGGTCTAGAATGTCCCTTACTTTACGGACGTAGTCATCTTTATTTAGAACCACGGTCGCATTACCCTTATCAGCTGACAAGATAATGATATGTTCGTTGCTGTTTAAAGTTTTCAGTGCTGCTCTTTCTGCACTGGACAGGTTATGGTTTGGAGGTTTTGCCTTGTGAAGGATTCTTGACGATTCTCTTCGGATAACTTCTGCTACGTCTGTGGGCAATGTTCGTATTCCAGACTCAATCTCAGAGATGATGTCTTCTATGGGTATTGTCGATGGTACAACTGCAAAGTTACCACCCTTAGCCAGTAGCGAGGTTTCATCATGTACTCTCCACTACATATTTCTTATGGAATGGTGAATTTTATGAACAGAAGGATGGAGTAGCTATGGGGAACCCTCTAAGCCCGATTGTGGCTAACCTGTACATGGAGAGTTTCGAGACCTCAGCACTAAGTACTGCACCACACAAACCCAGATGCTGGTTTCGTTACGTCGACGATACCTTCGTCATTTGGAGCCAGGGGGAGGAAAAGCTAGAAGGATTTCGTCAACATCTGAATAATATCCACAATCGAATACAGTTCACCATGGAAAAAGAACAGAATGGACAACTGGCATTTTTAGATGTACTAGTAAACAAGAAAGAAGACGGGTCCCTGGGTCATAGAGTTTTTCGCAAAGTCACCCACACAGACCGATATTTAAACAAAATGTCAAATCACCATCCTAGCCAAAAGAGAGCAATGATGAAAACACTCGTCGACCGTGCCAACCGCATATGTGAAGACAATAATATACACGCGGAACTCCGCCACATAGATAATGCTCTACAGGCCAATGGATACTCGTCTCGTGAAGTAAAGAGAGCACTACGCCCGAATAATAGTACACGCAGCATTTGTGACGGTGTAAAAACAAAACAGATTACATTGCCATATTTGAGAAATACTACGGACCGGATTGCCAAGATTTTGAAGCAACATAATATCAAGACCATATTTACACCCACCACTCAGTTACGAAATCTTTTCCGGTCAGCAAAGGATCGCAGAGAGCCATTAATGACGGCAGGTGTCTACAGAATCCGCTGTTCTTGTGGTTCAGTTTATATTGGCACGACTCAGCGCAGTGTTAAGACCCGCATTGCCGAACACAAACGGAACTGCCGCTTGGGTCATACAGAGAAATCTGCAGTGGCTGAGCATGCTTTTGCCGACGGAGAACACGACATCTTGTTTCAAGAAACTGAAATACTGTCCACCATTAATCATTATCATACCAGGTTACAACGAGAGGCAATAGAGATCCATAAGCATCCCAACAACTTTAACAGAAAAGAGGAAGGTGTTAAACTTCATTCAATTTGGTTTCCAGTATTAGCTAATACCAAGAAAAAACCATTTGGAAACAGAGATGCCTGCCCCGGTCCAACCAATTCACACACTAACTCACTCATCGCCGACCAATCGGAAGTTAGCGCACGAAATCCCTGCCCCACTCCAAGGACTATAAATACTGCCGCAGAGCATGGTGACAACTCAGTCAACAGCCAGCCGCCGACCAGAACGCTTCGCCCGAGACTCCACCGCCACTGAGGATGTCCGCCGCAGTCGCGGACGAAACGTTTGGCACAGAAATGTCAAATAGACCACGGCCTACAAGCCCGAAAGAAGTGCTTAATATTTTAACACTTTAGTTCACAAGTTTCCTATAAAAGACATAAAAAACAGGTAATTCTCGGAACATATTCATGCGACGGCAGGGAAAAATGAACGCGAAAAGCACAACACACGATATTCAACTTAATGTATTGTCATAATTCATTTTGCATTGTGTCATGGATACGCATTTGTTGTAAAATCATACTTTCATTCTTGCTTTCTTTTGTGTGCGTCCAAAATTCGACACCAACAATGATAATTCATTAGAAGTAATTATTATTTTATTCCAGTCATTGCCGCATTTGAAAAAATAAACAAATAAAAATTAAAAATATAGAAGATCCCACTAAGGATCAAACCCTGGTCCAACACATTCAGTTTCAATGTCTTGACCAGTACACTATTGTGAACAGATGAGAATAGCCCACATAGTTCTGATGAGAGATTGTAATATCGAAGCTTGAAAATACGATTAAGCCAAAGTTATTGATTTTGCACTACAAGTACCGGTATTATAAAATAAAATCTTTAAAAAATGCACCTTGAATAAACATATTCTTCGCGAATTTATTCATTATTAATATTATAAGAACTTGCACGCAAGAATATAACGGATGTGAGGCATACAGCCACAGCCTTCTATATATGTTTGTTTTGGAACAAAACTGACTAAATAATCAAGAAAATACATGGATAGACAAGAAGCAGGTGTGAACCTAACCTTAAGTATTCCGGTACATGCACATTTGCTCGTTCGTGGTACTTTACCAAATAACGCCCGATTTTTTTTTTTTGATAGACTGTACTTCATTTGGACATACTTCTGAATCTATCGCATATACATGAATAATATTGCACATTACTGCCATATCAAAACAAATGTTTAACAGACTGATGATTGGAATATGGTGGTTAATTTAAACCAATCACTGGAAAAGGGTCCGCTAACCGATAGGCACTTAGTCAGGATAGCACCTCAATCTGTAATCTGAAGTTATATTTTAAAAACTGCATTACGAAGTAGAAGATCCCAGAGTTTGCTTTAAATAGCAATATTAGTGAGATTTTTTGAACAGTGGTACTGAACAAACGAGTTCTAAATGCATCTTTGTACCGTATTGGCCCGAATAAAAGACATTGTTTTTTTCCCTGCTTATAAAAACTAGACTCGTCTTATTTAACAATTCAAGTCCACAACCTTTCCACCTGTGTCAGAATATTAAAATATAATGTAGCCTACAAGACAAACTAAAATTTTTAACCAGTGGATATCTCGATAGCAAAACACAGCTTTACAACGTTTCAACTGGTTCCTCCCAGTTTCCATCAGGTACTGGTTGGTAGATCAGCTGGGTTGAATGGTATAACCCCCTCTACGTCACCATCATCATCGGTGAGGAGTGGGTGGGTAAATTCACAAAGTAGACGCTCAGATGCTGGAGGTTTTATACCGTGAAGAAACATGGTGTTACGTTGAAATTTTTTAATCCATTCTGTAGGGATTGCAAAATCAGATTCGGGGCATTTTTTAAACTGCCAACTAATTTTAGGGGGAACATTGTCTTGAACCATTCTACGAATAACATTAATCCATTCGTCTCCCAGGTCACCCTCGTAATTATTCACACATTTGTCCTGATTACTGGCAATATGTACAGCTTCATATGTATACAAATACATATGTATTTACGATATGTGGATGACGCCCTGGTGATTACTAATGGTGACATTTCGAATTACTTATTAGCTGAGTTTGGAACTTGTCATAATCGTATCAAGTTCACTATCGAAAAATCTGTTAACAATTGTTTAAATTTTCTCGACTTACGAATTCGCTTCGTCACTCCCCGAGTGTTTACCGGTGTGTACAGGAAACCTAACAAATGTGAACAATATATTCATAAAAAATCAGCACATTTTCATGGAACTAAATCTAATGTGTGGAGAAACTTTGTCACTAGAGCCCTAAAAATCTGTAATAATCCTGCAGATCTGTTTGAAGAAAAGAAAAACATACTTAGGCTAGCAAAAATTAATGGGTGCACTGGGAAGTTTATAGAAAGGATTTGGAGAAAAGCGAGTGTGGAGCATACAATTAAAAAAGAAAAAAACCCCACAGATAAATATGTAAGTGTTACTTACAAACCAGGTGTCAGCCAGAATGTTGGCAAAGTGCTATGTAAATTTGGTTTAAAACCTGCCTTTAAAGTGGGGAGAACTTTGGAGAATATCTTCTCACAGCATAAAAAAGTAGGTTGCAAAAAGAACCTTCTTGACGCCCCTGGGGTCTACTCTGTTCTTTGTGATGACTGTGATGGGGTATATTTTGGCGAAACTGGGAGAACCTTTAAAATCAGGCTCCAGGAGCATGCTAGGGACATTCGAAATATGAAGACTAACACAGGATGAAGCCAGCATATGGTCTCCTTAAAGCACAGCATTAAAGATATGGAAGTGGTGAAAGTTGAGAGGGACTTGATTAAGAGAAATATATGTGAAGCTGTACATATTGCCAGTAATCAGGACAAATGTGTGAATAATTACGAGGGTGACCTGGGAGACGAATGGATTAATGTTATTCGTAGAATGGTTCAAGACAATGTTCCCCCTAAAATTAGTTGGCAGTTTAAAAAATGCCCCGAATCTGATTTTGCAATCCCTACAGAATGGATTAAAAGATTTCAATGTAACACCATGTTTCTTCACGGTATAAAACCTCCAGCATCTGAGCGTCTACTTTGTGAATTTACCCACCCACTCCCCACCGATGATGATGGTGACGTAGAGGGGGTTATACCATTCAACCCAGCTGATCTACCAACCAGTACCTGATGAAAACTGGGAGGAACCAGTTGAAACGTTGTAAAGCTGTGTTTTGCTATCGAGATATCCACTGGTTAAAAATTTTAGTTTGTCTTGTACATTATACGAGGCGTGTTTTTTAAGTAAGTACCGTTTTGGAATTAAAAAAAGACGTGCAAAGATATCGCAATAATTTTATTTTTACATGAAAGCCTGTACCTTAATCTACTTTTCTACATAATTTCCGTGAATATTGAGCCACTTGTCATAACGTGGCACCAGTTTTTGAATACCCTCCTCATAAAATTCTGCCGCCTGACTTGTTAACCACTGTATCACAACTGTTTTGACTTCGTTATCGTCTTGAAGACGCTGACCACCCAGGTGTTTCTTCAAGTGCAGGAACAAATGGTAGCGTCTGTTTTCTCTCACCTTTTCTTCCACTTTCTGCACCAAATCTTCATTAAAGACCGGACGCCCACTTGTTCTTCATCATGCACATTTGTGCGGCCATCTTTAAATGCTCTCACCCATTTCCTTACCATTCCATCACTCATCATGTTTTGTCCGTAAACTTCACAGATCTCACGATGAATATCGATCGGTTTTACGCCTTTAGCACTAAGAAATCGTATAACAGCCCGTACTTCACAATCGGCGGGACTCACGATTGTCGGAGGCATCTTAAACACTCAGTAAACAACGTATACAATGAAGAATCAGACTGTAATGGCGTCAGTGCGTAGACAAGAGATGTAGGTAACCATAAAAATAAAATTATTGCGATATCTTTGCACGTCTTTTTTTAATTCCAAAACGGTACTTACTTAAAAAACACGCCTCGTATTTTAATTTACTCATCTTATACGCGCAGCCTACCACTTTCAATAACTCTCCACTCATGAATGCAGCTGTGAGACGGGAATCCCCACGGGATAACATGTGTCTTACACAAGTTTAAAGTCACACGGAAATTACCGAATTTTACCGAACTTTATTGTTCCCAAATTCGTTCTTCTGCTTGTACTGAACTGCTTGACATCAAAGCTTGGAATCTCTAATTCTCTATGCTCTACACAAAGAAGCTTTATTTGACCACCAGTCATTGTGGACAAAGTGGAAAAGAAAGGATCTTTATTGTCTCAATGCATAAGTAAAGGCAAGAGAAGAAGTTACGACATGAATTTCAAAATTCCGTTTTATGTGAAGCAAAATGTACTAATAAGCTATTTAATTTATTTTTTTGTAACTACCCTTCAAAAATTCAGGGCCGTCTTATATTCGGGCCAACACGCTATTTGTGTTCAAAATAATTTTTTCAAATATTAACAAAAGTGGAATGCTGTGATATATATTGTGTTTCTACATATATATATATATTTTTGTCCTTAGATGTAGAATTCTTTCAAACATTTCCTCGTGAGGCTACATTTATAAATGGAATGACTTCAAGTACTGGTTCTGTGAGTGGATTGCAACCTCAAGATTGGGTAGGAGGTTCCCCTGGAGAACGAACTGCTGTGAGTGGCCATACTAGAGGGAGCAGTGGCGAGGGTCAGCTTATCAGCCTAGGAGAACCTGGTAGCATGAAGAGAACTCAGTCAAACAGTAGTCTTTCAGATCACAGCAGGTTAGTTCAAATTTTGATCAATTGTACCAAATACTCTATCCGTAGGGACCCTGAAATTTTGTGAATGGATTTTTGTATGAATTTTACTCAAGCAAAAGAAACAGAGATATTTTGAACTATTCAGTATTATAAATATTGTAATTGGTCAGGAAGAACATAATCTGAGAGTGTTCGAAAACAGGGAACTTAGGAAAATATTTGGGCCTAAGAGAGATGCAAACTACATAATGATAGGCTTCATAACCTGTACTCTTCACCACATATAGCAAGGGTAATTAAATCACGGAGGATGGAATGGGCTGGACATGTTGCATGCATGGGGCAGGAAAGACATATCTCAAAAGCATTGACTGGTAGACCCGAAGGGAAAATACCACTTGGAAGACCTAGACATAGATGGAGGATAATGTTAGGATAGATTTAAGGGAAGTAGGATTTGCGAGGGATGGTTGGATGGAGATAGTACAGAATAGGATTGAATAGCGGGCTCAGGTAAGCGCGGCAATGAACCTTCGGGTTCCATAAAATAGATAATATTCCTTTAGCTTGCTGAGGAATTTTCTATTGCCATTGAGTAAGTAAGTAAGTAAGTAAGTAAGTAAATGTAGTAATTGGTGTTTGTTTTATGAAATTCACCATAATCTTGCAAATAGAACATTCTCCACAAAATTCCATCAGTTGTTTTTGACGATGGGTATGTTTACAACAGTGAATGTGCCATGATATCAGGGACAGTTTTTGATAAGATTGTAAATATGTTTTGAAATGTCTTGTGAGAAACAACAATGAATGATATTCCAATAGCAATGAAGAGTAAAGAGAATGAAATTAGGCTTTCAGGCAATGGACAATAGGATTCTCCAGACTTTTCTACTAATATGATGTATGATATATTTATCGTACTAAGAAAATTACAAAAGAGTCTTCAGGGTCTGATACTTGTCATTTTACCAGTTGACATCTTAGAAACACATTAACACTTTTTGATTGGAGGTGTGTGTAGACATATAGATGGTGCTGCTAAATACATATAAACTGAGTAATTAACTAAGTTGTTGACTATTAAACACTTTAGGCTTCACTTTTCCTTACATTTTTGCAGGACGTACGTTTCATGGGCTTTGCCCACACTTTCAACTGCTTGTCAACTGTCTATTTTCTGCTTGGAGAACACTGGCGCCTTCTGGTTTTGGTTTAACAAACTTCTTGATCAAGTTTCCTTCCAGCGGTATTTCAAAATTCATCAGTTTATCTTCATGCTTTTTCATATAATCTTTTCCCACACTTCCAGATCTTTTTGTTTATTAACTGATTTCAATACGTTGGCTTTCTTAAGGATGTGATGATTCTTATTCCAACAATGAGCTGCTACTGCTGATTTGTCTATTTGACAGTATTTAATATTCTTTAGGTGTTCTTTCAGTCTAGTGTCTATATTTCTTTTTGTTTTGTTTTGTTTTAGACAGTTGACAAGCAGTTGAAAATGTGGTCAAAGCCCATGAAACGTACGTCCTGCAAAAATGTAAGGAAAAGTGAAGCCTAAAGTGTTTAATAGTCAACACCTTAGTTAATTACATAATTTGTTGCTTCACTGTATTAAGTTCCATTATCTCTTGATTCTTCATACATATAAACTGATTTACCTCTCTACAAAAAGAGAAAGAGAGAGAAAAACAAGTGAAACAAAAACAAAACAAACAAAAAAAGACAGTTTTCTAACAGATTCACCAAATTCGTTTCTTCTCTGTTGTCCCTTTAGGTTCTGTTCATAATTAACTACCGTATATACTCGAATACTACCCGCATATTTTTTCCAAAAATCGCTAGTGAAAAACTGGGGTGCGGGTATTATTTGAATACTGGTCTCCTATCATCTGAATTTCAACATTTTGAACCATATTGGCCCAATACAGCACGATACTTTGTAGTAGTATCACAGTATGGTATAATAGTAGTGAAGCTGTATTGAAAGGAAAATGATACAAAGAAAATGCTTTCTTATGCACATGGTCCGCCATGACTGGCGGCAAAACAAAGCTTTACGTGTAGAGATGCCAAGCAAGTAACAGTACAGTACAAGCAGAAGCACTAATTTGGGAAAATTTCGGTAAAGTTCGGTGAACTTCCACACGACTTTGACCTTGGATTGGACCAATCGGACGTGCGTTATCGCGTGCGATTCCCGCTGAACAGATGTAGAGTGTTGTTGTTGAAAGTGATGCAGCGCGTAAAAGATGGCAATATTTTCGGCTGGCTGTTACCATGTTATTTTCATAATTACATTTTAGCCTACCATATTTAATTCTTCTATTATATGTAATGTTAATTACAACTGTTTAATTAAGAATAAACCTGACAAAATAATTTTATATTGAGACAGGCCTATAGATTTTTTTTTTTTTTTTTCAAATTTCCTTTTGAAAAACTTAAGTGCGGGTATTATTCGGGGGCGGGTAGTATTCGGGTATATATGGTAACTAACTAACTAACTCTGTGGTGCTAACATCCCAGAAGGGGTAAGGCCTACCGCCTGACCGCTGCATCATCTACCATAGGCAGACGGCAGGATTGGGGAGGCATGTGGTCAGCATGCCGACATCCACAGACGTTAATGGTGGTTTCCACAATTGGAGCCGCTAAGGTTCTGTTCATAAGGCCCTTAAAAATTCGCATTGTACCACCATTAGGGCACTATTCTAATGATATTGCTGTTATCATAAAACTTGAGGGATTCATTAATAACAAACTGAGCTTTTAAACAAACCTTACAATACAAATATTTGTTTGAATATCATGCTTTTATATCCCCTACTCGAACTCATTTAATTTCGCCACTGGTTTATTCTCACTGCTTTAATCTTCGCCCGTTTTTCTTTCCCACTCTGAATGCTTCCACTATTTCCCATCCTTGGAGTGCTCCCAATTTTAACTTGGCCTCCAAAATTTCAGTAATCTCCATCCTAGGCCAAATATCTCTTCTTTCTTCTATCCCCGTGAATACTAGACTGAATACTCTATTTCTATTCTCCATACAATCTATTTTAGCTCTCAGTTCTTCCACTTCCCTCTTCATAAATTTAACCTCTTCTCTGATCTCCTGCTTTACTTCTTTCGTTGCCAAACTGATCTCTGATCTCCTGCTTTACTTCTTTCGTTGCCAAACTGATTTTATTGCCGAAGCCATAAAGCTTTCTGATTATCTCATCATAATTACTGTGTGTGTCCGCCAGTCCTGGATTTATTTCAGTTCCTCCAACCACTAGAAGGAGCATGATTAACGATTGAGTAAATCAAGGCGTTAAATATGTTTTCTTTAGTTGCTTGATCTTTCTTCTCCATCACTTTTTCGATCCCAAAGGAGCCAATTCTTGCTCTGTATACTGTTATGTCTACACCCGTAGTCCCTTATGTCACTTTTCCTTAAACAATCCGGAGCACTTCCTGCCTTTGCTTACTTAGTACTGTTCTACCAATATATCATGTATTCTGTGATGAATCTACATATGGCTCTGTCAAGAGATTTTGAACTTTTACAGAGGTTACATGGAGAGACATGCTTATGAGAATCCAATACACAAGTTAATAGATGAAGACAATAATTGTGGAATTAAATTTCTGTCTGACAAGACATGAGAGTATTCGATGCTTCTTACGAATTGAGCATCCTGACACTGAACTTGCATATAATGTGATGCGCTTGGAAGTGTAGTTTCGATACTGATTAACAAATTTACTTCTATAAAGAACTACAGTGATACCTCGAAATACGAGTTTAATTCGTTCTGTAACCTTGCTCGTATCTCAAAGCAATTTTCCCCATTGAAATTAATTGAAATGCCATTAATCCGTTCCAGCCCCAAAAATGCTACCCCCATTTGTTTTTGTTACGTGTTTTTGAATAAGAAAAATGTATTTGTAAATGACAAATATTGTATAAAAACATAATATTTACCCTCAAAAGGAAAATATGAAATTTATTAATAATAAAAGAGAATGTAAAGCAAAAAAAAAACTGGTTTGATAAAGTGTACATACATATTTGTTACATTTTCTTCGGACCCATGGTTATAAAAAGAAATGTGATAAAGTATGTAAATGCACAAAAAGCGCAAAGCCCTAGAAAAACTTAGCAAAGATGCTTCGACAGCGAGGTAAACAAGCACACTGGGGGAATACGTGGGATAATGCGCGAGACGCAATAGGCGCAGGCGCAGTAAACTGGTAGGCCGTGTGCAGCGTCGCAGCTGGCCGTTCCTCGTATCTCAAATGTCGCTCGTATTTCAAAACAAAACTTCGCTCGCTCGACAGCTCGTATCTCAAATAACTCGTATGTTAGGGCACTCGTATCTTGAGGTACCACTGTGGTATGTTTGGATGAAAGTTAATGAATTGAAGTGTTATGAGCATGTACAGCTTAGTAAAGATAACATCAAAAGTAAACTCTGGCTTAAACCTCATTCCAAAGGATGTAAAGAGCTGAAAAAGAATATTTTGGATAAAATCTTTCTGAAGGATTTAGAGCATTCAAATGGTTAGGTTCACATGATAAAATTGGAAGCTGTGTACTTTGAAGTACCCTTCGTTGCGAACTCTGCCTCCAAACTCCCACTAAGGTTTGTGGGAAAAGTGTTTTTTTTAATGAGCTGACACTGTATTGGAGATAGAGTCCGTGTATTTAGACTGTCTTATAGCCTATTACTGTGTAGCCATAATAAAGCTAAGAAAGTCCGGGAAGACTTAAAGGAAGGGTAAACTAAAAAAATACCATTTTTTTATTTTAATCTCATCGCACGGAGCTTTGAATTACGAAACGAATGGTGATCTCGCGAACTTCAAGCGCCTAATATTACGCTTTGTACGGGTGAAGTAAAAAGCTACTGTGACGTCACACTTGACTAACTCGCTGACAGGACGACAGTTGCTGTAATGCTCGCGCGTGTGTTTCTAATGCACCACAAAGTCTCATTTGTGTTTGTTGTTGATAGAGATGTCTGCAATGTTACCTTCTAAGGACAAATCTCGGTATTCACAAATTAATATTACACGAAAAGAAAATGACAAGGAATTATTGAAAGAATTGCAAGGAAGAAAAGAAAATACGGAATGGTGTAAATGTGGGCTGTGTATACATATGAAAACGGGCCACGAGAGTGTGTGTTGTCGAGACTGTGAAGTAATTTGTGAACAGAAGGGGGTTGTAGACTGTATAACACAACATGCCTCATTCGATAGCGTTATTTTAAATAAAGATACACTACTTGCTAGTCGTTATCAATTAAAACTTGAGCTAATACAGTTCAAAAACAAAATATTTTTTCAAGATACGAACAGAGTCACTTTCAGATTCAGAATCATCTTTTGCGGTAGTAGAAATGTCTGAAATGCTAAACGAGCTATCTAATTAACAATTTCTAGAAGAAACATTCAATGAATCTGTGCAAACATTGACATAAGTTTCATTTCCTAGTTCACACTGAACGCCTACGCTGTTAGAAACTGAATTTTCGTCATAAATACTAGATTCCACATTCATGATTTGTCCATTCCCGGATACTGATGGATTACTGTTCGAATCTTGCAACAACTCTCTCGTTTCCTTCTTCCTCAAGTTCGACGATTTTATTTTCTTCATTGGCGGTGTTTCAGAATTCCCACGCAAAAGAAGTGATGGCACAGCACTTCGTTTTTAAACAGATTGCGGGGTTTCTCCAGTTAACTGTTTTCGTAACTGTACCGAAAGCTCGGTATCATTTTCTTCAAAATGTTGTGAACAAACCGTACTGTATTTACTAGGAACAATTTTTTTTCTTTTTCTTTTTATCAGCCATTGCTTATAACGTTCGGGTGACTTATCTCTGTTGCGAAATCGATGGAAAGATATTTTAAGTGTGTTATCACTCTTCGACGATGAGTATGTACACCCCACAACACAACAATAAACCATTGTTTGAACAGAAACTCACTAAAAAACTGTAACAGTAGACAGAATGCTGTGAACTATCTTTCACCGGGCGAGACTGAGTCAAGCACTCGTCAAGCGTGACGTCACGCGCCCACCGCGTTACAATAAACATATTCCTTTTGTGATTAAATGTGAAGGTGTAAAACATTTCTAACAGCGAATATCATTTCTTAAAAAGCATTTTCTTTCAATCCGTATGAAGAAAATTATACTAAATTTTTAGTTTACTTTTCCTTTAAGGGTTTTTTTGGGGTAAAACAAAATAAAGAATTGAACTTAATCTGCAGATATGTTACCTGAGGAGTAGAGTTTCTGAAACTGTCTTTGCCGAGGAATGTTGTACCGACAGGAAGTAGAAATACTCCCATTTTTCAGATCAGTAAATTCTAAATTCTAAATTTTGCTTATTTTGTTTTATTGTCTATTTTACTATCTGTTATGCATCTGAGAAACGAGTCATTTCATGTCAGTTCATCCAGCCATGACACTCACCGTCTCAGATTTTCATGAAATTTGGTATACACTATCCTTCCACCTTGGTAGGAAGGTATGCAAAACATTTCCTCCCTATCTCTAACTGTTTTTGAGTTACAGGGTGTCAAAGTTTCGTAGAAATCATCAAATTCTCTTTCCGAGGCTTCATATTTAGAGTGCACCATATTATGTAAAAATGTATAACTCAACACCTGATTGAACTACAGCTTTGAAAATTTACCCACATGTTCATAAAAGTGTGCAGATTCGCCTAAAAAATGTTTCACTGGTCCTGATCTACCCAATGACCCACAAAAAATTGATAACTTGCAAATTTTATAAAAAATGTGGTACAGGAAATATCACATCACTTTTTTTTTTATTCTAAAGCATAAGAAGGGCTCTAACAGGCTGTGAAATAAAAAAGATGGCTTTTGACTGCTATGTCAATAAACGCAACTTTAAGGGGAAACGTAGGCAGATTTGTATGATATGTTTGCAATTCCATGTCTCCCACATTTTGGGGCATATCAAACTAAAATTTAAAACATTTATTTAGGAAGATATGCCCTGCATTTGGTAAGTTTTACAGAATTTTAAATAATTTTTTAATGGTGCAGTTCTTATCAAGCTTTAGTTAAAAAAAAAAAGTGAAGTGATATTTCCTGTACCACATAGTGAAAATCTAATTGAAACATTTAGGCCAATCTGCACACTGTTATGAACATGTGGATAAATATTCAAAGCTGTAGTTCAAAAAGGTGTTGAGTTATACATTTTTACATAATATGGTGCACTCTAAATGCGGAGCCTCGGAAAGAGAATTTTGATGATTTCTATGAAACTTTGACACCCTGTAACTCAAAAACGGTTAGAGATAGGGAGGAAATATTTTGCATACCTTCCTACCATGGTGAAAGGATAGTGTATACCAAATTTCATGAAAATCTGAGATGGTGAGTGTCATGGCTGGATGAACTGACATGAAATGACTCAAACGCAATCTTCCAGGGATTTAGGCCATGATCCATGGTTTTAAAAACCTGATATTATGCCCGCTGCTGGAGCAGAGTGTTCTTGTTGAATTCTAGCCCCAGTCCTGTCAAACTCCAGCAGCCTCTAAAGATTGCTTCTCTCATGACAACGGCTATGAAAGCCTTTGCTTTATCTGTATATAGAATGATGGAAAAGCATCAAACAGAAAAAAATTGTGTAGTGAGCTTAAACCTATATAATTATTTAGGAAAATAATGCTGAATTTTATTTACTACAGAAGGAGGTATTATGACTAATTAGGTAGGTTCTTACTAGTGAGAAATCACACTCGCTCATTAGTAGTGGGATGCATAAAAAATTGCTGCAGCTGCAACAATCACACTCAGCCTCAATGAGTTCTTACTAGGCTACCCATGCAGAACAGTAGGAACGTCCACCTGCATAAACACAGCTGTTAAAATAAACAATTGATAGATAGGGCATTTAAATCACAGCACATCAGTGCAATAGAAAAGAACAAAAATCCTATTCAGGTCTCGTTGAATTTTTAAAACATGACACTTTTTATTTTTTTAAATCTCATTTGCCAATAGTTTGACTGAAAAAGGCAGCAATAGCGAAAGTAGTTGTTACAAACACAAATTCAAAATTTGGTTTGACAAATATCTACTTTTATACAATTCAACGACCCTAAATAACATGCTTGCTCCCTCACTTCGTGAGACATCGGGTATACTCGGCGATGTTTGTCTCTCGCAGTCTAAACTTTCACGAAGAGTACAAAATTAGGAAAACCGTTTCTTTATTATATAAAGCCTAAGAGAAATGAACACAATGAACAAGTAGGCCTATTCTAATTTTATTTTTACTTACAATTTTCATAGCTCTGAACCACAAACATTTTTAATAAACTGCCAGTGTAAATTTCTTAAAAATCCTAGAGTCAATTAATGGCGGGTGAAGCCGTGCGCACCAGCTATAATATATTGATAGTTTAACCCTGGAAGTATCATGGACAATAAAAATCCAAACAAACCCCTCCTTCCCTTGAAAAATTATATAATTTCTGAAAATTACACTGAATTTATCAATTTAAATTAACATCATATTCATCTGTCAACAAACAGTTGAGAAACAATACATATTATCACTGTTCACCGGTAGCTTTGGAACAGCATAGTCAAATCTGAGATCGTTTTCCCAGGCGTGCTTTCTAATCATGAAATGTACTCTAAAGCCGGAATTTTGGCTGTTTTATTAATTATTAAGGGTTTAGTTTATGAATGATTCCCGTGCAAGTGTTAATAAATATAATGCTTTAATAATTATTATACTCTTAATTTTTTATTTTTCAATTAATTATTGTGGGAGAAGGCACGGGCACCTGCTAGTTGAGTACAAAAAGTTCCAGTACGTGAAAGCTACAATAAAAAATAAAACGGACGTGAAGAAATCAAGGAACAAACCCGTTTTCAATGCATGGGAGAAAGAAATCATGCAAATAATGGAGCATGGAAAATCCCATCAGTCAGCAAATTGCAGCGCAAGAAAGAACTTCTATTAATTGTATCTGAAACACAATTACATTACATTGAATTTAGAAAATGAAAATGGGTTAATTATTTTTGAAATATGCAAGAATTAGTATTTATAAGTTTACAAGCAAGTCACCATTAAATAACATGAATGTTATGCTTTATTCCTCTAAGAGGCGAGCGATGTGTGTGCTTGATAACATAGATAGAAACATGGGAATTCCACAGAATGTCTCAGAATTTAGTTCTCTACTGAAGTTAGCAATAACTTTAGGGTCGATTTTTGTGTTGTATTCTCCTTTAAGGAACATTATTTCCTGGTGTGTTCAAATCATTAATATGGTATTTTCCTAAAAGGATTAACCTTGATTATTATCACACTTACAGAGATGCCAACTGCTAAGGAATTTCCGTAATTTCTACGATTTTCTTGAATTTGCTACGGCATTACGGAAATTGTACTGCATATTACGGATTTTATGAATCCCAATATCTATTTTTAAAATGTTTCGTTTCTCCCGTGAACATAAAAAAGTTATTGTGTCAGCAGAGATGCCTACTGTTATCATGAGAAATAGTTTGTAAAAAGAATCCGTTGTGTTGGCAAAATTGGAGGTGAGTGTGTGTTAACCAGAGATGTTATATCTTACAGTTATAACATAATTGTAGTTATAACATCTTTGGTGTTAACATATTTCCTTTTTTTTTATTATCACTATAATGCCGCTGACGACTGCCGACGCCGTTGCTTGCTAGAAGTTTTATTGCAGTGCAAGCAGAATATTGAGGAAATATGTCGTGTAAACGTAAAATCAGTGACGAGTCTGTTGGACAAAAACGAACTGCGGCAAATCAGCAGTATCGAAAGCAGTATGCGGAAGAGTTTCCTTGCCTCGGACCTTCAAACATTTCACCGAATCACCTATTTGTGAAACCTGTAATTGTGATTTTTCGGTTAAACATGGAGGACTCACACTACTGATAACCACCTTTCAAGGTTGGCATCTCTGCACTTACCACATTTACATTGGTTATTTCCCTATCATATTTCAGTATAGTAAAAGCATATTCCTAGTTTGTAATTTTTGTAAGGAATCTAAATTATTGTAGTGCAGTCAGAAAGAATATAATTTCAATAGTGGTATGATTAATTATCCTTTTGATATCATTAAAGACATTTGTGATTCTGGTAAAACTTCTTTGCTATAGAAGTTGTTGTACAATATACAGTAAAACCCCGATAATACACTCTTGTTTGTTACGCTATTCTGCGTTATATGCTCTTTTCATCCGGTCCCTTGACATCACTATATAAAACTGTATAAAATCCACCTCTTAATACGCTCATCATCCCGTTTAATACACTCTTTCGTCTGCCGAATATTCTAAAATATTGTGCTTTTAAGGATACTGAGAAAGTATTTTCCAGACTTCTACATTTACCGTTACCACCCGCACATTCAATAGAATGGAATGCAACTCTTGAGTACCTGAAAGACTATTCATAGCACAGATTCAGTCCTCCATGGTCCTCCTTGCTGCCAGTTTTAAATTGCATTGTGACTTGATCTTGTGTAGAAGTGCGAAGTGATTTGTTAGTGCCATCATGAGTAAAGGAGTGAAACGGAAAACTTTGTCGATATCTGAGAAATTAGAAATTCTCCGTAAACATGATGAAAACACCAATATGAATCAGAAACAGTTGGCGGAATCATTACGAATCCCTTCTTCGACGCTTAGAACAATAGTGAAAAATCGTGAAGCGGTTTACGAAATGTACTACAGTACTGTAGTATACTTGTTCTTACTTTTTTCTGAAAGGAAAGAATATAAAATACCCCTCAGCATAATTACTGTATTTAATCCATAATTTGATCAAAAAATGTTTATTTTGATTCATATCTTGGTGTTAAAATTTTTAAAATCTAAAAATAACCTACTCTTGCTGATAGGCGGTCCCGTGTAATACGCTATTCTTAAGCGGCCCCTTGAAGAGCGTCTTGCCAAGACGTCTTGCCTAATTATGCACTAGATTTTGCATTCAAGTAGAACCATTGTTGTACCTCAAAATATTTTTGCAGAAAGCGAGACAAATTACATGATCATTTATTGGAATGTCTCAACATATTTATATATGACTAAACTAAAATACCATTATCAAAGTTAATAAGATGCTTCAGTGAAAAAGGGTTTATCGAGTGAGATGGATCGGGTGCTAGTGTCTGGAGCTCACATTTGGTAGATCACGCAAACCCTGTGACTATTGAAAGTTTCACTGATGCATCTATCCCATTAAAGATTATATTTTCTGAAACGTTGTTCTTACAAATTTCTCTTTATGATTGCAGTCCTCCACATGGAAGTCCCAAACCAGCTGCTCGTAGGAAGAACAAACCAGCTCCCACCCCACCAGCCAGTAGTGCGTCACCAAAAGAACACACATTGTCAACACATGATAAACCTGAGAAACCACCGAGGCCAGCAGTTGGCCCCATGTCATCGACTCTTCCAAGGCCAAACAAAAAACATTCTGGTGAACATGAAGTGAGAACAGCTGCTGTAGGTCCATCCGAAAGTGTTCCCACTGCAGTTGCGGAGAAACAACAAAAATCCAATGAGGATTATATGTTACAACCCGTTAGAAAACACAGTACAGACAGTTTAGATAATCAAAGTACCCCAATTCCAACCTCAACTCATCGAAGAATTAGCAGTGGAGGAGAAGAGAAATTGTTACTTGAATCTGGGAAAGTGGACACTACAGAAATCACAGGTTCAACTGATGAATTGCACTCGCCTCCTCAACCTGTTAACATAGTAGCATCTGCCACTGCTTCGCTTACAGTTGCAAAATCTCCATCGACTGAAAATTCTCAACAGAAGAATGTAGGACATCCACCTGTAGTGAGTAGTAGTACGTTAGAAAGGAAGCATCATCAACGCCCAGTGCCTGTAGCTGCACCTCGAGCTACAGTAAATGTTAGTAATAGAGATGGTCATACCGAGTCTTCCGAGAATGCACCTGCTAGAACAGGCAGTGCTCCAAAGGATGCAGATACGGAAACAGTAGTTTTAAGAAGACCAGTACAAGTAGACGCTGCGGAACGTTTAAATAAACCGGCTGTGCCTGAAAGACCAGCTACTCTTCTTCGGCCTCATAGTTCTTTTAGGGGTTCAAGGCACTCAGCTGATTCGGATTCTGGTGATAAGCCTAATTCAGAGGTAAGGGAAATTTTATATTACTTATTTGAAGTATTTAAGTAGTTAGCACGATGCTTGGAACCCAATTTAACTATTTGAGGTGGCTCAGGTAATATTAATATAACTTAGCTAGTAGTTTTTTGACAGAGTATACAGTCTGCATTTTTTTGGTTGTCTAAGCTTTCAGTATTTTTCTTCTACAGTTTCACCCCTTTATTAAGTTCCTTGAGAAAGTCATACCAATAAACTAAATATTTGGGACTACATCCTTTGCGGGAATAGTGTTGCACCATCAACTCTGTCTTTCATCTTCAGTGGTAAATGGCAGGATTGGGATGCATGTGGCTGTTAATAACAGTTTTTCGAACCAGAGCCACTACTTGTTTAAATTAAAGTAGCTGCACAACGCTGAGTACTCTCTGTTCCAGATGTCCGTGCCAATAGAGGGTACTCATCAAATATACTTGAGATAAACTCTGCTCGATAAAATTCTTGTAAAATAAAGTTAACTTATTATTTTAAATGCATAAACTATTTTCAATTAACTTCGTACTTATACCGTTTTTGGCATGCAAAATTAACTTTTTGGAAAGGTTTCAACCACAAATGGCGACAGTCATCAGCCCCTGACTACCTTGTTGCCAACATTGGGATTAGGAAGATGTTTTCATATGATTCCATTATATAGCGCGTGTGTGTTGTTTTGGATGTTAGGTTTTCTGTTTATTAAGTACTTGGATGATACATTATGAGATAGTGTGGGGGATGGGAAAATGTCTGTCCGTCTGTATGCACGATAACTCATATGTGCTTTATCAGATTTCATGAGACTTGGTATACGCATATATATAATATTGATATTGGACCAAATCGGTTGACCGGTACTGGAGTAATGCCCAATTTAATTCCTATTTTATGGTAATATATTAGAAAGAATTTATCAAATGCAAATCAGTTCTCATGACAACATATTATTTTAGGGTGTTCATATACGACTTTGGAAATTGCAATACAGTTAGCTTTGACAAATAACACAATTCCTTCACATATGCGTATCAAACTAGACTGATAAACAGAGCGAGGTGGCCAAGATGGTAACATCTTGGTCCCTGATTCAAATCCTGTAGCCGACCAATTTGACTTGGTTAAATTGTTTTTGTTTTTTATATTTTTATGTGAGTGTGCATTCGTCAAGATATCACAAATCGGTAAAGTTCTGTTGACGCTGTAAGATCTTAATCTGACTAAAAAAAAAACATTGTTCTTCCATAAGCCCTACCTAATGCATCAATCAGGAGCTTAACTTGGAAATCGATTTAAAAAATAACTTACTTTCTGCATATTATAATTTCTATTATCACTGATTAAACAAAAGCATTCTTGCACTTTGTTACATCAGTTTACCTGATTTTATTTCATTTTGTTTGAGTGTATTAAGGATGTATTGTTAGGAGATACTGTGAAGGATGTCCGTGTCTCTTTTGATAATTGCATAATCAAATCCTGTATGTCTAGATGGTTTGCATAGGCAGGATCTTTGTTTTGCTTAAAGGCTCTGATGTGTGAAGTTTCAAGCAATTTGTCCAAGGTAGAACTTGGGTCATACTAAAATGCAATGATTTCCCCAAGTTCTATATCTTCAACTTCAAAACATTTTTCGTCGTGGGCCAATACTTGTGTCCGAGCGTACACTGTCTCCTGTAGCAGGCCCGACGAGAGGGAGGGGCAGCCCCGGGGCCCGGGTTCCGAAAGGGGCCCAGCCGACCCGGTTTTATTTTTTACTTTCTAAATTTACTCTAAAATAAATTTGGTTAGGCTACAAGTTAAGTTATGTTTTATGTGTTAATCTGAAACGGATTATTCTTGAAGAAAAATAGCTATTTTTTACAAATAGAAGCAGAAAGCTTTTTGGACTGAACAATAGGCCTCACTAATGTTCGGCGTTTAAAATCATAATTTTTAAAAGATTAAACTGGTGCATACAGATAAAATTGTTCCTAATTAGAACATTTTAATGTATTTTTCCGTTTCGTGCCCGGCATAAATTAACCAATTTGGTCCAAAATCAATAGGCTTCGTCCCATGGGCGTTATAAATGCATATACCAAGTTTCCTGAAAATCCAATAAAGCGTATTTGAGTTATCGCGCTTGCAGACACACGTAGACAGATAGTCCTATCTACCAGACAATCTCATAAAGTACCGGTATCATTCTGGCACTTAATAATTATGTAATATCAGTACATAATCTTCTTGTTGCATACATTATAAAGGGCGTGTTGGGCAGTGAATTTAATATTTGACGGGGGCCCGGGAAAATTTGTCCCTGGGGCCCTTGCTTTCTTTCCACGGCCCTGTCCTGTAGTTCCATAAATCAGTAGTCCAGTCAATGGAGGTCACTCAGAAGGCTTATTAGACCAATTTTTGCATAGAACATGCAGCTGCTTATGTTACATCTGATGGTAGGTACAGATTCTGCCTGTATTCTGCCTAAGCAAACCACACAGGTCACAAATATGCACACTCAATATAGACATGGAAACTTACTCATGCAACACAAGAAGTTCACTTAATATTTGTTAGAACTCCACTCACATACAATTCTTACAGACATTTGGCTTAACTATGATCATATGCTAATCTTCTTGTTCTATACACAATCAATACATTATAAGTAGGGTTCGGATGGTTATGACATGTTATATTTTTATCCTCTCCTCCATTCTCGACGCAAACGAAAATTAAACATGAATTGCATATTTTTTTTCCTAATTGGACCATTTTTATTTTGCATATAAAGTCATATTTTGGTCATTTTAATGATCTTGATCATATTTCGGTCATATTTGTAATTTAACGACTTATTTCAGTTGTAAATTCGGTAAAAGAACACGATTATGCAGTAGGCTATGTGCGCTAAATTGTCAACTCAGATTTTTTCAGAAAAAGAGTCACAAATATTTTGCTTTACTGTTACTGAAATATGAAGGGACAGTAACAAGTAATAGCACAATTACCTCTTCCTTCCTGTTGTTATCAACTTCCAATAGACATATTTTTAAAATATTTTCAGTTCACTTTACAGTGGTAGCTGGAAACATTAACAGATTACAAGTAAAACTGTATATCACATGTAAAATTGTTAAAAAGTGATTTTCTGATTGAATTGATGTGATGTAATAAGTTAAGAGTCATAAAATGTTTTAAATTGGAACAATTACAAAATACATTTTTTTATAAGGTCATATTTAGGATTTTTGGGTCATATTTAGTCATTTTAAGTTATATTTGCACCTGCCATACCAAGTGGTCCAGCACTGGTTGCTTGACCATCTCAGAAACATTTGATCTCTGCTGGGTTAGTTCCCCAATGTTTAGTGGTCACAAAAATATTTTTTAAAATTTTTTATTGTTTATTATTTTGAAACGGCAGCCATTTTTGTTCCAGGCCGCATGCGTTTTTTGGCATTTGCAAGCATCTGCATTTTTTAAAATTATTCAGTAGTGGATTGTCCTAAGCCTTTCAGATAAAATGCATTTAGTTCAACACACTCTGGCCTACAAATTAACATCGTTATCACTTAGCTGAATGTATTCTTTAATATATTTTTAATAGTTCAAAGTTCTCAGCTACAAATTAAAAAAACTCAATTTTTGAACAGTATTTTTCCAAACAAAGAGTAACTTCTCAGCTTTAATATTTTTTGTGCTATTACTCTGTATAGTATAGTTACTTTTTATAGAGTATCAATGGTGAGCAGCTTACACTTAAAAAATTACGCTATTTTAAAAAATGGATTTTTTGAATTTTTCCATTTTCCGGCCTGCAATATCTTTGTTGGGGGACCAGATAAAAATCTGAAAATTACACAGTTAATAGATCTTTATGATATTAAACTTCAGTATAAATTTCAACTTTGAGATTCAATTGGAAGTATGGAAAAAAAAAAATTACAAACATGAGTCAAAAATACGTTTTTTAACATCTGCGATATCTAGGCTAATGGAATAAAATATATCAATTACAGTAAATAATTTAATCATATCTATGATTACTTATTTTTTTTATTGAAAATGAGTCAACTACTTACAGTATAGTGTTATCATGTTATTTGTTTTTAGTATATCGCTCATTGAACATTTGAGAAATTTCTTCACTCAGTTTGGGTGTGAGATTTAAAGTTCGCCCAGTCACAGTTGTAAATTCCATGGGAGACAGCTGCAGGACCTGCAGAGGACCGATGACAATCATATCATAACACCTCAAGAGATGTTTAAATTCTGTAAAGAACATATAAAAGGAATTACCTATGGTTTTGTAAAATGTGAGGAAATACAAGAAGTCTATGCCAATGTCTTGAAGGAAAGGTTCAACACTTGTCAGAAGATTAAAGGCACTCAATATTTTCATTGTTTTGTACCCCATTCACACGACTTGCTGAAGTGTAAGATCACATCAACATCGCCTGATAGTGAACTTCATCAGTGTGGAAAACTTGTACAACTGGCTCTTCAAAATAAAGACATAGTGGCTTGTGTTTACGATGAACAGTGGTGGATTGCCAAAGTTGATAATATTGATTGTCAAAACCAAGAAGTGCATGTTTTTTTTTTTTTACCACCCTCCAGGACCAAGGACATCTTTTAAAAAAGTTGAGAAGGATCAAGTTTGGATGCCACTTACAAATGTACTGAGGAAGTTGTCTCCCATGGAATTTACAACTGTGACTGGGCGAACTTTTAATCTCACACCCAAACTGAGTGAAGAAATTTCTCAAATGTTCAATGAGCGATGTACTAAAAACAAATAACATGATAACAATATAATGTAAGTAGTTGACTCATTTTCAATAAAAAAAATAAGTAATCATAGATATGATTAAATTATATACTGTAATTGATATATTTTATTCCATTAGCCTAGATATCGCAGATGTTAAAAAACGTATTTTTGACTCATGTTTGTAATTTTTTTTTTCCATACTTCCAATTGAATCTCAAAGTTGGAATTTATACTGAAGTTTGATATCATAAAGATCTATTAACTGTGTAATTTTCAGATTTTTATCTGGTCCCCCAACAAAGATATTGCAGGCCAGAAAATGGAAAAATTCAAAAAATCCATTTTTTTAAATCGTGTAATTTTTTAAGTGTAAGCTGCACACCATTCATACTCTATAAAAAGTAACTATACTATACAGAGTAATAGCACAAAAAATATTAAAGCTGAGAAGTCACTCTTTGTTTGGAAAAATACAGTTCAAAAATTGAGTTTTTTTAATTTGTAGCTGAGAACTTTGAACTATTAAAAATATATTAAAGAATACATTCAGCTAAGTGATAATGATGTTAATTTGTAGGCCAGAGTGTGTTGAACTAAATGCATTTTATCTGAAAGGCTTAGGACAATCCACTACTGAAAAATTTAAAAAAATGCAGATGCTTACAAATGCCAAAAAACGCATGCGGCCTGGAACAAAAATGGCTGCCGTTTCAAAACAATAAACAATAAATATTTTTAAAAAATATTTTTGAAACTACCAAACATTGGGGAATTCATCCAGCAAATATAAATTTTTTCTGAGATGGTCAAGCAACTGATTATTTTTTTCCTGGACCACTTGGTATGGATTGACCTTTCCACTTTTTAGGCTATAAACGTCCGAACCCTAATTATAAGGAAACTTTACTTAACACTGTTCAAAAGTTATTGTACCACTTTGAATACCTATATTGTGTTAATTTTGATCCACAATGTAAGAGTCAAACTATGTTCCGACTAATGACCTTTATTCACACGCGAATTCAAGTTTAGAATGTTCTCAAATTTAGTACACGCTTCTTGAAAAATCTTGAATACTCTTTGCTAAGCCTGACAATATTTCTTTAAAAGGGTGCCATTCAGGTGTTCACATTTCTTCTTTTCTTCAAAATTCAAACAACTGTCTATAAACTAAACATCGCTCTACTAAACTCTGGCCGAGTAGTCCTGGGATGTGTGTCATGGTTTCCCCCCCCCCCCCATGGCTCCGTTCCAGGACCTTAGATCTGCCTCCAGGCAGAATCACCCATCATCATCATACGAGGGTTGGAAGTTTGATAGTAGCAACACATCTATAAAATCAGAGTGAATTACAGGAAGTTGAAATCGCTTTTGTTGGATGTTGTTTGAATATCGAGCATACTTCAGAGCAAATAGGAGCGTTCTATCGCTACAAATGCCATCACAGTAATCAGAAGAAATTGAGCTGACTCTATCATCCAGTCTAACATGAATTTTGGATTTGACAGAAAGCCAAGTATTAAAAATAATTCAGTACCTTAAAATTATTCTTGATTCATGATAATTCCGTACCGAAAAGGAGCAAGATGGGCCGTTTGTCACTTCCTTCTGGTGGAGGTGGAATCATGTGTTACACTCAATCATTCATCATAATGAATAAAATTTGTTAACCAATCTTGAAACAGTTCATTATGCAATTGCACATTAATGTGGATCAAGAATAATTTTAACACTTAGGCATATCTCCACCCGTTGATGTTAGTCGGACCCAGTTCCATAATAACACTTGTTTCTCTACAGAGCTACAGCTTTCTTGACTACCATCCATTCAGTTCGGTACCCCAGTCTTTTCATTCATTCTGTAGCTTCCTCAGCTACCAACTGTTCAGTTCGGCATCTCAGTCACTTCTCTCCATTTCTACTCCAGGTTATGTCCTTGAAAACTTGTCTGCGCATCTGCAAGCCACTTCACCTTTCCTCTAAAAGCATGTACATCATGCCTTTCGAAAAGATTAGCAGAATCTAGAGAGTTCTGAACACTCGTCCTTTAAACACTTCATAACTGCAGCATTACACACATTAGTACCCAAACATTACATCCTCAACATGTCAAGAACAAATACACACACACTGTATGACAAACAGCTTCCTAACCTCGATGTTGGCAACAAATACTTAATAATAAATTGATTCACTACCTCGCTATGAAATGGATGGCATTGTAGAATTTCTATTTGTTATATATCATGTTACCAAAAACTACAGAAATTATACTCAGTATATAAACAATAATGTAATAGATTATTCAGATTATACATGAGTCGTCATAGATTCAGTATGTTTTATAGTGCTTTACACATTTGTCTGTTCCGTTGTTTCTCACTGTTCACAAATGGCTGTATATTATCATAAATGTAATGAGTGTTTTGCATTGATTGACACCAGCCTGCTTACACCGGTGCTGTTTGCTAATGCACTCAGTGTTACTGTGTTTTCACAGCCAGTTTTGCTTCAGTGGTTTTCGTTTTTATGGTGTTATTCTAACCTCATAGTAAATTGCAACACAGCGATCACAGTGACTGACTGTATGAGAACTATCGCCAAAAGCTATAAAATCTCCAGTCAGATGGTCGGTAGCATTTCAGTGGATTCCCAACGAAGTTAGAGTCGAAGCCAATGAAAAAACAAACTATCTAATGAAGCAGGCAACAACATTTCCACAACCTCCCAGCCAAAAATCCTACCAGTCAGCTAAGTCCAACATCATGGCTGCAATCAAAAGCCGAATAAGGTCCCAGTTGCTCGAAACTAGTGCAAGGAAGTATTGGGCATGTCTAGTAAACAAACCAATCCCTCGAGACCTTCCAAGAGCCATAGGAGTTGCTGTTCTAGGACCACAACCAACTACGAGGGGTATTTTTTTTCAACCTCTGATGGGGCATAAAATGAAAACCACAGTGAAAATCAAAACTGTTGTATTTGGAACATTTAGGTACACGTACTAGCTACTTATCTACATAGTTGCACTCCAATTGAGACATTTGTCGTAGCGTGGTACCAACTTCATATAACCAGCCAATATCCTCTTCATAGAAGCTTGCTGCCAGCGTATTGAGAAGGGTCTTCACGACATTTTGAAGTGTTTTGAAATTCTTTGTTGTTGTGGAAGCCCTGTCCTCCCAGATCTTTCTTCAGCTGCCAAAAAAGATGAAAGTCACTCGGCACGGGAACGAGTTTCTAAAATCCATTGAGACAGGGGATCAAACATGGATTCTTTATGACAATCCAGAATCAAAAGAACAATCCAAATAATGGATGCACACAAATTCCCCGATAAACCCAAGATCTTGCTTCCACACTAACGAAGAATTTCAGAACACTTCAAAATGCCATGAAGACCCTTCTCAATACGCTGGCGGCAAGCTTCTATGAAGAGGGTATGGGAAAGTTGGTACCGCGCTATGACAAATGTCTCAATCGGAATGCGACTATGTACAGAAGTAGCTAGAAGGTGTACCTAAATGTTCCAAATAAAACAGTTTTGATTTTCACTGTGGTTTTCATTTTATGCCCATCAGAGGTTAAAAAGAAATAGCCCTTGTATGTGCCCAGGAAATGGATGCAGGCCACCTGCCACAATATCCGAGTAGCCAAGAACCATGTTGCTGCTGTGGAAGACTGCCATGGTGTTGCTCGTTTCTTCTGATTTGCACATCATCTAATTGCAGACACATTAAGGATGGGTCTTAGCTGATCTGTCATTCAGACATAATAGGTTTCAGGTCTTTGAGGTGTGGTTTGTGTATTTTGTAATTTCTATTTTGTATGGGTTGTATTTCTATACCAGTATCTGGTGTTACTCAGTAAAAATATTTTCAGCATGATTTTATAATTTAAGATTTATAAAACATTTTCTTATTTGCTTACTGCAATCAATAATTATACTACGTAAGTATTACAGGGTGTGGCATTTATTGTTTCCCAATTCCAAAACCATATAGCACATTTATTTGAAAAAAGAAGTCAGCTACATTGAACATTTTTAAGTGTGTTAACTGTCTTGAACATGCAATACTGATCGTACTTCTTGTATAATTATGATGTCCTTGAGATGCTGCCCATTAACTTCAACAAATTTCCTTTGTACGCTGGCCATTAAGCATTGTATCGTGTCTTGCATAACATTTGCATTTTCCTGATGAATTGTCAGGGACAGCTAAAAGTTTAGACTTCAAATAGCCCCACAGAAAAAATAATTTGATTCAGTAATGTCGGGAGATTGGAGGGCCACTGAATATCAACAAACCTGGAGAAAATTTGACCAGGGAAAGCAGCATTTAGAGTGTTCATTGAAAGACATAGTCCTTTGAAACCACAATCTCTCAGTGTCCCAGTTACGATGTGTCAACACGGGTAGGAAGAAAGTATGCAGCACATGATTGTAACATTCATAGTTGACGGTCACCAATGCACCATTATCGCTCTCAAAGAAATAAGGACCAGTAATACCCAGTGCTGCAATGACATGCCACACCATCACCTTAGGACAGAAGTGGCCGCTCTTGGATTATGCGTAAATTTGAAGGAGCCAGTATTGGAACTTTTGTTTGTTTACAGATCTGTTCAGACAGAAAATTGCTTCATCGCTCATGACGAACTGGTTCTCAAAGTCGTGGTGATCGCGATAAACCTGCAAAATCTGATGGCATCAGCGGATGCATAACACTTTGTTTACAGCTGTTAATTCCTGTGCGACCTGCATTTTATGGGCATGAAAATGTAAATCGGAATGCACAATTTTTCACATGCTTTTCTCTGCCAAATTCAGACACCAGGAATGGCAATGCACTGAACAACGTGGACTCCTTTCCAAGGCAGCTGTCATGCGTTCAGTATTCTCAGGTGATTGCACTTTCTTGTGATGAATATGAGATTTATCTTGAATTGCCGATTGCCTTCAAATGTGCGCTAAAACAGGTGCTGAACAGACAGGATCAACTTATGAGGGCTGTTTTTTTTTTAACCTCCAATGGGGCATAAAATGAAAACCACAGTGAAAATAAAAACTGTTTTATTTGGAACATTTAGTTACACCTTCTAGCTACTTCTCTACTTAGTCGTGCTCTGATTGAGACATTTGTCGTATCATGGTACCAACTTTCCAATACCCTCATTCATAGAAGCTTGCCACCAGCGTGTTGAGAAGGGTCTTCAGTGCATTTTGAAGTGTTTTGAAGTTCTTCGTTGGTGTGGAAGTGCTGTCCTCCCAGATCTTTCTTCAGCTGCTGAAAATTATGAAAGTCACTCGGCACAGGAATGAGCTTTTTGAAATTCATCGTGACAGGGGATAAAACGTGGATTGCTTATGAGAATCCAGAATCAAAAGAACAATCCAAAAATTGGATGCACACAAATTTCCCAAACATACCCAAGATCTGACTTCCACACCAACGAAGAATTTCAAAACACTTCAAAATGATGTGAAGACCCTTCTCAATACCCTGGCGGCAAGCTTCTATGAAGAGAGTATTGGAAAGTTGGTACCACGCTACGACAAATGTCTCGATCGGAGCGCGACTATGTACAGAATTAACTAGAAGGTGTACCTAAATGTTTCAAATAAAACAGTTTTGATTTTCACTGTGGTTTTCATTTTATGCCCCATCAGAGGTTGAAAAAAATATAGCCCTCGTACTTGGAACATACTGTTTCACACAGCAAACATTCTACTGCACAGCAAACATTCTACTGCACAGACCATTGTTCCATTGCTAACTGAATCCAAGGCCACCCTGCCATGTTCAGAGTTCCCCCTCTTTCAATGCTCCCACACAGTGTTACCCAATTGAAAATAGGAAATGCTAAATGCCATGCCCTGTATTTCCCTGGGCCACCGTAATAGTATTCTAACTTGTAAGTAGCTTAACATATTTGTATTTGGGACTGGTTGAAGTTACTAATTTAACAGCTTGCTTTTTCTTTCAAAGTTACAGGTTTGTGCAAAGCTTTCAGATTACAAACTGTTCAGTCGGTCAAATAAAAAACGTCAGGACTCTTATGAAGTTAAAATTAAAGTTTTAACGAGGGAAAAAATGAACAACGCAGAAAGCACAACACACGATAATTCAACTTAATATATTGTCATAATTCATTTTGCTTTGCTTTATTCTTATTTAAGTTAGTTATTATGCTTCATTATGTTATCTTCTATTTTCAGTACGTTTCTTATTATTTTATGCCAGAGATATGCATTTGTTGTAAAATCATACTTTCTTTCTTGCTTTCTTTTATGTGTGTCCAAAATTCGACACCAAAAATGATAATTCATTAGAAGTAATTATTATGTTATTCCAGTCATTGCCGCGTTTGAAAAAATAAACATATATAAAAATTAAAAATATACAAGAACCCACTAACGATCGCCCCCTGACCCCACACGTTCAATTCCGATGTCTTGACCAGTACACTAATGTGAACAGATGAGAATAGCCTACATAATTCTGATGAGATTATAATATCAAAGCTTGAAAGTATGATTAAGCCAAAGTTATTGATTTTGCACTACAAGTACCGGTATTATAAAATGAAATCTTTAAAAAAATGCTCCTTGAATAAATATATTCCTCGTGAATTTATTCATTATTATTATTATTATTATTATTATAATAAGAATTTGCAACAAGAATATGACAGATGTGAGGCATATAGCCACAGCCTTCTATATATGTTCGTTTTGGAACAAAACTGACTAAATAATCAAGAAAATACATGGATAGACAAGAGGCAGGTGTGAACCTAATCTTAAGCCTTCCTGTACATGCGCATATGCTCGTTCGTGATACTTTATCAAATACCGCCCGACGTCTTTTATTTGACCGACTGTACATTCTACTCCCAGAATTTCCTTGTACTTGACTCATTTTAACTTTCTTTCCGAAGGTGGTTGTTAAAAACTTCTTTAGGCCCCTGTATCTTTTGTGGCTATATTAAATTTTGATTCTTTAGACGACACACAGGCAAATGTCACGAATTACCTCTTCCCCAACATACAGACCTTAAGCGCTTAGCAGATACAATGGTTTCTGCTTCTGTGATGTTGATTCACTGATCAAGTTACCAGTGGCAGTAAATCCTTTGTTTATTTAAAAAGTTGAGGTATTTTATGCAATCAATCGTATTTCATATTTATCAAGTTATAACACATATAGCTTTCCATGTTTGATATAATAATGAAAAGAAAAATTTGCTTTGATTTCCTCCTCTATTTCTTTCCTCATCCCGAGAAACCAACTTAGTTATGTTTTACTCCTGGGCTCGATTCCCAGTATGGGCAGATTTTTAACCTGACCTTGAGGGCTGGATTTAGGAGAAAGGTGAAAGAGTAATACTCATTGTCCGATGCCTCCCCTTCCAATCAATAATAAAAGACTTTTGCACCAAACAAAATATTTCACCAATGAGTATAAGCTGAGTAAAAGGATATATTGCACCCAAACTTTCGGTCGCTGACATCTCTGCGGCCTTCCTCAGGGAAATGAGTGTAGAAAATGTGGGTGGAGAGAGCTTATATATGTTTGGAGTGAAAAAGAAATTCTGTGATTGGAGGAAATGGGTTGGCGTGTATCGGCCAATCAGAATGCGGGAATTTTCTTTATAGTAAAAACATTGAAGAAGCAATCGGTCCATATCAGGACCAATGGGAGAAAAATAAAGATTAATAATGTGAGTCAGAGCAGAGTGGTTTAGGGGATAACCGTTGTAAAAATGTGAATAGAAATAATCGGTCCAAGTCAGGACCAATGCTTAAAAAGAAGAAGACATGGGGGTCCGGGAGTTTGAAGTCTTGTTACTGTTGGAGGTTTCTTGTGTAGATTCTCGATACAGCTTCAGGGATGGAGCCCAGGCATTGCTGAGGAAGAGTCCACCTTCTCTGTTGAAGTTGTTGGGATGTGACCTTATTTCTATTGCTTCTTTTATGACACGGTCCCAATAAGCTGTAGAGCTGTGCATGATTATGGTTTTGTCGAACATGATTCTATGGTCCTTTTCTATGGCGTGTTGTGCCACAGCGGATTTTTCTGGATAGAATAATCTCATGTTGCGTTGGTGTTCCTGCAATCTCTCCTGGACCGTCCTTCCAGTTTGCCCAATGTAGACGCTGCCACATTCGCAGGGGATGCAATATATCCTTTTACTCGGCTTATAGCCTGTGAAACCATCATTAGTAATCAACGCCGAGAAAGCCTCAAGTCCTACGTAAAATATTTCACAACAGCTGTTTCGGGAGGTAGAGTTTTTCCAGGTTTTGGGTCAGGAGTCGATAGTATTCCCTTTTCTTCAAGAAGTTCTTTTGCTTTCCATGCCATATAGTTACTAATACCAAATTCACATTTCATTCTTGCACAAGACCAACGTTTAGGTAAAAAAATCTACAGGCCCATATATAAAGTTATTTTGCCAGTTTTATTCTTAATTGAACAGTTATAATTAACGTTTCATATCATAAAATAATTAAATACGGTAGGCTAAAAGGCATTTATAAAAATGACACAATGACTGTAGTGAGAAAGAACTACTGACTGAGGGGTTGCAAGTTTCAACAGGAGGAAAGAAACATGTCACTGATTCAGTAAGGCCTGTTAGTTCCAGTTGTTTTTTTGCCATATGGACCATCATCATCCTATTATATAGACCTAACTTTTATCAAATAAACTTTTAGGGTATAGGCCCTAATGTAAAAAAAGTAAATTAGTATTAGAGTAAGCTTAATTACAACAGTATGATTAATTTTTAATAGAATAACAATGAATGAATTTACCAGAATTTCTATATGCCTCAATTCATATAAAAATTAATTTTAGTATGAAACCAGAAAAATGCCATCATGAAAATTTGTAGGCCTACACAACTTACTAAAGAGGTTTAGAATAAAATATATTTTTTTCATAAAAATTAAAAATCCCGATTTTAAGTTTTTGATAAAAAAAACTTTTTGAGTTTTTGGAAGAAATATACAGTGATGTGATTCAGTCAAGTTGCATGTCAAATTAAAGCCCTTGTAATTCTAAAAAGAATGGTACAAATTTGAGCTTTCTAGGACCAACCGTTTTTGAGTTACATGCTTTTTAATATATCAAAACGTTCCTAAAAACTGTCATTATGAAATTTTTCAAAAACGTATAACTCCAAAACGAAAGGTCGAAAAAATTTAAAACTTTGTACTTTTGGTCATAGTGATGAACAGAACACAATCACTGAATATGAGCCATTTTGAAAACCTCAAGGTTAAAAATTATATTTTTATTGGTTGATTTGATATGGAATGACCCATAGGTTAAAAATTACCACTACATAGCTAGGAATTTGGAATAAAAGTGTTGGTGATTTTCATATTGGTCACTATGAACAAAATATTCATAAAATCCATCTTCAAGTCTATATTGTTTGTACCTATAAACCTATGAATTGAAGTGGAAGTTTAGAACTGGATGTGTGCTACTTTGTAATAGATGTAGGCCTGGTGAAGTTGTAGTCGTTTATTGATTTTTACAATACATACAAGCATTGTATAACTTGATGTGATATTTTAATCTTGAAACAACAATAATAATTATACAAGGTGGAGGAAATGTACCTGGTGACATTGATATAGTCATTGCTGTTTTAAAATATATTACCTTATATTATTTAAACATCTTGTCAATGATAGACAACCTGTGGCCAGAGCAGCTCACAGCCCGACACTCGATAGCTTGAAATCACAATATTACAGGTGACTTAGTCATGAATTTATTTTGACCTTTCTTTTCACCTGTTTTTGATCTCCAAATTATAGTTTTTTGACTTTTTCTTCCAAAAATGGTTTTGATTAGAATATTTAATTCACTGCCAATATAGTAGATTTCATATATAATTCTCTAAAATAAAATAAGTAGTGATTCATGGATTTCTTATTCAGTAATAAAACATACCCTATAAATTAAATTTGAGTTTCAACAGATAAATTTGGCCCTGCTTCGCAGTCGCAAATCTATGAATCAACTCTCATGGGATTACCTATGGTAATTATACAGTGAAACCTCTCATTTACGGACATCGAAGGGATGTAAAAATCTGTCCGCATCTGTTCGAAGGGATGTAAAAATCTGTCCGCATCTGACCAATCTAATGGTAATTTTATATTTGTTTATCTCTAAATACAACACAATAAATTTTTGCAATTTTGAATTAGATAAAAAAAAAAAAAAATACTGGGCCATACAATTGTATTCTAAGTACACAGTTATTCAATACAGTAATTAACCATTTTGGACTTACCGATACAAATCTAATCTAATGTCCAGTAGGACACTGCTTACTGTAGAATAGTACTTATTTGCGTCTTTTCCTACACAGAATTTGTCTGCAAGCACACGAACACTACTTTTCGTTTTTTCTGCGCACTTGATCACTTCAACTTTCTCGCGGGTTGACAAACCTTTGCGTTTAGGTGCCATGTCTTGAGATACAGAACTACAGAAGCACAGAACAGCTGATTGAAACACTCATGTGAACAGAAAAATAAATCTTTAACTTGCTACCCTACCCTATTGTGCAGGATGCAAGTTGCGAAAACCTTAAACCCATCAAACAGGCAAAATTTTGTGATGTTGTTTATCCACCCGCTTCCAGCTAACGGTACAGTATTTAGGAGGGCTAGCTGTCTCTCATGACATTTCTGTACAGTCCCCCTCAAATCTAATTTTTCAATTTTTGTAACACATTAGGACTTGAAATTCAAGTTCAGTCCGTAGTCAGGAGGTAAAGCAAGCTTTAAGACAATCAAATAGCTGTCCGTATCTGTAGAGAGCGTCCATAAACGAGAGTTGAATTTAACATTATTTCTATATTATTTAAGTCGGGACATAAAAATTTGTCCGCATATGAGGAGTGTCTGTATCTTAGGGGTGTCCGTAATGAGAGGTTTCACTGTATATGAAATCTACTTTAATGGCAGTGGGTAAAATATTCTGGTCTAAACCATTTTTGAATGAAAATGCCAAAAAATAATAATTTGGAAATTAAAAATATGTGAAGTCAAATATTCAAAGAAAGGTTGAAATAAATTCATGACTGATTCACCTGTAACACAACTGGCCAAACATGTTGCACTAGGTAAGGCACCAAAGCACAGATTGATTAACACAGAACAGCACCCGAATAACCTACAAGTCCTGCATACACGCATAGCCAAACTTGAACCAAATATTTAAGCTAAAGCCCCCAAGCAGCTAAACGGTGATGGCCTAACTACACAGGATTTTCCAAATGCCATTACCAAAGGATGCTTCTTTCGTTTGGGCTAAATTGTATGGGGTCAAGTTCAGTCATCAGGATTGTGAAAGAAGTATGTTGATGAAGTTGAATTCAGTCTAAGCGTTAGAATGATTCCAGCATTGGCTGTTCTCTCCTCTTCAGATATTTACAGCTGGTCCAAAGAAAGTCATGTAAAAGGCAGGTACTGGCGTGAACATGGAAGGTTGCAGTTATTAAACCCTCCAAAGTTTTGGTCCGTAACTGATCAAATGGACACAGGACTTCCAAGAACTCAAAATAAACTTGAAGCTTAGCCTAGAAGACTGCAGTCCTTGGTTAGTAAATCACATGTTCATGTATACACAATTGTAAATGAAACTGGAAAAGTACAAATTCAACTGAAAAGATGAACTGAAGATGTTTTCCACAGAAAGTTTGCTTTGCTATGCAGTAGATAACATCATTAGTCTCACCAAACGGAAGAGAGAGAGGACAGGCACAATACAGAAGACAAAAATGACCAGCCACAAGCATTCATTAAACTGCCAGCTGAGGATGAGGAAGATGTTTTCTTGAAACTAGTCCATATACGAGGCACGTCCATAAAGTAAGTTTCCCTGGTGCTGTTTAAAGAAACAAAACACAATTTCATGGAAATATTTATTGCAACAGACATAGCCAGTGTTCCGCTATTTTTCAGCATATTCGCCACCAGAATTGAAACATTTGTCTTACTGTGGTACCAACTTTTGATTACCTGTGTCTTAGAAGTTTGCTGCCTGGGATTTGAACCACCGTGTGACAACCACCTTCTCCTCTCTGTCATTCTTTGTCATCTCGTGAGGTGTAGGAAAAGATGGAAATCACTGGGACTGAAGTCCGGGCTGTAGGGTGGATGTTTAAACACCTCCTAGCAAGTCTCCTGCAGAAGTTTGGCTGGGAGGTGTTTAAACATTCACCCTAAAACCCAGTGATTTCCATCTCTTCCTACACCTCAAGAAATGACAACGAATAACAGAGCAACGAAGGTGGTTCAAATCCCAGGCAGCACACTTCTGTGACACGATACATATATTCAAAAGTTGGTGCCACGGTAAGACAAATGTTTCAGTTCCGGTGACGAATATGTTGAAAAATAGCTAAATACTGGTTATGTCTGTTCTAATAAGTATTTCCTTGAAATTGTGTTTTGTTTCTGTAAACAGCCCCAGGAAACTTACTTTTTGGACGCGCCTTGTAAATTGATGCAAGTGTTGTAATGACTATCTCAATATCACTTGATTCATTTCACCACCTTATTTTATGGCTCTGTAAGAGGATAACTCTTAATAATTGAGCTTATGATGGTCTTGTAATGCATATTAAGGTTTCACTGTAGAAAAAAGCACAATAAAATTCGTGAGTTTTTCAAAATTGAGAAATTTCATATACCATTATGTATGGTTAGCTCTATTTGTTCAAGTAGGCCTGGGTGGTGCAGTTAGCATCGCACTGGCTTTCTGTGCCCATGGTTTACTGCCATGTAAAAGAACTCCTAAGGGTCAAAATTCCATCACACTGGCGAAAGTCACAGGCCTAAGTTGCAGTGTATCCCCGTCATTACATAACCATATACCAACCAACTATCCATTTGTTCAAGCCCCTCCCCATAATAAGTGTTCAGTCCCCCTTGTATAAAATGACTGAAGTTTCATGGTTCGTAAAATGGCTATACCAAAACAAATTAAGCTTCACCTCGCAGTAGTTCTCATTAACGTGGAGACAAGTTAGCACGTCACGATTTATGTGATACAAAGAGAAGTAGGTTCGACCCGGACAGAGTGAGATTCCATGTATATTGAACAAGTACCGGTACTTACAGCACTATTAAATTGCTGTTTTTTTTATTCTTTTTTCAGTAGTGTCGAATACTTTAACATTTGCTTTGTGAAGCATAACTAACATTTAACTAGAACTACGTACCACAGTATATTTTATATATATTTTTTATACATTTTTTATACAGTATATACCACAGTATATTTTATTTAATTTACAATTATAAAAATATTGAAATGTTAACATAAAAATGCTTCTTTGATACTTAATAGTGTCAATTCAAAAATATATTGGAAGTTTACACAGTGAAGCTATATTATATATTGATTTTGGTCTAGCACATATACTTAACTTTTTGTATAAAATACATGAACTAGTTTCGAAGACCATTGTCATTCATAATCATCAGATTAACACCAACTGCCGGCTGGACATTTGTGTTGCCCTCTCAGGGAAGTTTGTTGCATTTGGCGATTAGGCATTCGTCTGTTGGGATGTTGAATTTCATGAGATGTTTCATCCACAAATATAAAGGATATCTCATGAACTTCGAAGTTCGTGAGATGTTTCATCCACAAATATAAAGAACATCTTATGAACTTCGAAGTTCATGAAATGTTTCATCCGCAAATATAAAGAACATCTCATGAACTTCGACATCCCAACAGGTGAATGTCTAATCGCCAAATGAGCAAACTTCCCCAAGAGGGCAACACAACATCCAGCCGGCAGTTGGTGTTAATCTGATGATTATGAATGACGATGGTCTTCAAAACTAGTTTAGGTATTTATACAAAAAGTGAAGTACATGTGCTAGACCTAACTCAATATTATATCCTGTAAATAATAGTATATTTTGAAATTGATATTTTACCATGTTATTTTTACAATGAAAGTATCGGAGTATCGAGACAAAAATCATTTTGGTATTGAGTATCGCCAAAAACTGGTATCAATCCATCTTTAGTTTTTTCTTAATTGGCTTGTCTAACTACTATGCAGTAGGCAAGATAGAGATGCAGCCTACATAAAGAAGCTATACAAAATCTATGTGTGCTCGGTTACAGTCCGAGCGTCCCATGCTGGAACGCACCCACATGTACTCTGTAGACAAACAGCAAGTGTCAATAATACAAGTTGGGGGAGATAAGGAGAAGACTGTCGCAGTTCCTATCAACAACAATAACAATAATGAGCCTGTGTTACAGAGGAGCCCTTCTGTAGGGGGTAGGCCCCTCTCTATGTCCCTCACAGGTAATGTATCCCCTTCACTAAGTTGCATGTTCTGTCCTGTCCTACTAATATCTGTGCTTGTCGTGCATGTTGACTTCTATGTTTGTGTTATGTTAGTTGTAAATATATGTGGTTATTTTTCTAGAGCTATGTTGCTTTGTATATTGCTTTTATGTGCTTTGCTTTTTGAAGTAAGTCTTCAGGAGTATTATAGGAGAAAAATTCCTCCGACACTGGGACTTGAACCCAGGACCTTTGGCTATTTGCGCCAATGCTCTACCAACTGAGCTAGGGCGGAGTTCAGTTCACAGCGTCAGATGGAACCTCTCTCCTGTGACTGATTGCCCAAATGGTCTACCTCACAGACAGACAAGTTATGTCATATGCAGTACTGTGAGGCACACTACTTAGTGATTTTTGTGACCGGGCTCCCACTGTTATTGTACAGTTAACATTCAAGATAGATATATAAGCATTCATGAACCACAGATTATTGTCTCTGTTGGACATTACATGAGAATATTATAGGAGAAAAATTCCTCAGACACTGGGACTTGAACCCAAGGCAATCAGTCATAGGAGAGAGATTCCATCTGGCGCTGTGAATTGAACTCCGCCTTAGCTCAGTTGGTAGAGCATTGGCGCGAATAGCCAAAGGTCCTGGGTTCAAGTCCTAGTGTCGGAGGAATTTTTCTCCTATAATATTCTCATGTAATGTCCAACAGAGACAACAATCTGCGGTTCATGAATGCTTATATATCTATCTTGAATGTTAACTGTATAATAACAGTGGGAGCCCGGTCACATAAATCACTACTTAGTGTGCCTCACAGTACTGCATATGACATAACTTGTCTGTCAGTGAGGTAGACCATTAGGGCAATTAGTCATAGGAGAGAGGTTCCATTTGGCGCTGTGAATTGGGCTCCGGTTTAGCTCAGTTGGTAGAGCATTGACGCGAATAGCCAAAGGTCCTGGGTTCAAGTCCCAGTACGGGAGGAATTTTTCTCCTATAATCTTCTCATGTAATGTCCAACAGACACAATAATCTGTGGTTCATGATTGCTTATATATCTACCTTCAGTAATAATGTTATGTTATAGTGGACCGCTTATAATTTGATCTCAGGGGAAGTAGAAAAAATTTGAATTGTCTGAAATTCAAATTAACCTTGCTATGATTCTTTAAGCAAAAATGGAGTACCTGTATATGTAAAATAAAATCAGGTAAACTGTTATAACAAAGTGCCATATTTCACATGCTTCTGATATTCATGGCACAGGCTTTGTTCCTATTAATATTGTTATATAGGGCCAGTGCTTTTTTTGTGATGGTATGCAGTACCAGTACCTTTTTTCTTACAAAAAAACTTGTATATTACTTGCAATATTCCTATCACAGTTCCTATAAAATGATTGCCTATTACTTAAAATCAAGCTTGTTTGTTGGTTTTGCTACATTTCTACATACATAATAGCCTACAAACAAGCACATGATAGTTTCTGTAAATTGCCGTGACTAATGGACTGCAAGAGGGCTGGGAGTTGGTTTATCCAGCCCTCAGCAAACTGTTCCTGTGGGCAAGGCCATTCTAACGGTATAAGTGTTGCACCAAATGCAGTTAATGCTAATGTAATAACAAACAAGTAGTAAGTAGTTAACCACCATAGTTAATCAGGGGTTAGTGCGTGTTTAAATTTAACTTCATTTGTTGCTTACATATAATTTGAAAAGCAGAAACCCTTGGTTCATGCTGCAGAGTTAAGCGAGTTCATAGTTCCTTAGTACAATTGCAAGAACAACGGGTGCACGTGTTTCACAAGCAGAGAAGTGAAATTAGTAAAATAATTAATTATTTTGTACCGGTGACAATAAAAGAAAGCATGAAGATGTTTTTGAAATATCTCATAAACCTGCAAATAGTGAATAAAATGAATCTGAAGAGAATGTCGCTAGTACCGATAATTTTACTGCAATTCAGGGGATAAACATTTTTGGTCATGAAAGGCCCAATTGTTGGACTTAACTCAGAAAATTGACTTCTTGGAGAAGTGTGGGAGCTCCCATGAGATTCAGTTAAGAAGTACCACCACCTTTTTTCTTAGAAAAAGACACTGTATAGTGCTATCTATAACATAAATGTGTGTTATTAATAGAGTATCTATTTAAATATTATAATATGTTTAGTAAGCAATTCATTAGCAGTAATGTAAATAAATACCCTTACAAACTATAGATCACAATTACTACAGCCGTATGGATTCAACAAAATACTGACAAATATTTATCATTAATGTGTGTTACTTGCCATGAGTCTAAAGGTATAAAACTTTCTCTGTGAATTGCAGATATCCATTTAAGCCGTCTGGAATCATTTTTGGGAAATTTAAACACTTGGACAGATTCTTTGTTGGCATTATTATTGCTATAGTGTAGCCAGGGACAAACACTTATTAGGCATTTTCCCTATTTCTGTATAAAAAGATAATTTCCATCCAGCATAATCTATTTAATGGCTGACTCATGCATTTTGACTAGCAAACCCAGCCTGCTATAGATAATGTGTATATTATGATGCCTTAACTGAGGTGGGAGGCCGTGGTTATGGTTAGTAAAAGAAGGCAGTGCATCGTGGCTTTGTAGTATATGATGATTTCTCATTTAAAAAACACGTGACCATTAATTAGTCATTACTCCAGTACCAGTCAACCGATTTGGTCCAAAATGAATACACTACGTCCCACGGACGTTATAAGTATGTATACCAAGTTTCATGAAAATCTGATAAAGCTTATTCGAGTAATTGTGCATATAGGCACTCGGATAGACAGACAAACAGACAGACATTTTCCCGTCCACCATACAATCTTAGAAAGTACCATTCTGGCACGTAATAGTAAATGTGATGTAAGTCACACTTTTAACTTCCCAAGATTTTTAATACATATGTTACCAAATTCAGATGGTCATGCTATGGAAGTAATTTCTGGGGGAAAAGAACGATCAACAGTTGGGTTTTAATGAGCGAGGTCATTGAGATGATAACGTCTTGGACTCACATTCGGGAGGTCCCGGGTTCAAATCCCGTTGCCAGTCAATTTGATATGGGTTTTTTTTCATGGTTTCCCTAGTCATAAAAGCAAATTCCGAATTAAATATATACATACCATGAATCATCCTCACCATTTCATCCTGTATCGTGTCCATATAAATTAATATCGGTTAAAATTTACTCCATTAAATACACCGACAATAGAAACTTCTGACAAGCAATAGTTCCATGGCCTACCCTACCAGACAGACACAGATCCCGAACTCCTGATATAGCCTCGAAGCTAAAAGGAGTATAAACACAGCTGAAAAAAAAAATTTTCCATTGCCAGATGCTGTTTATAGCATTCCATTAAAAATTACAGTGTTATAATAATTATTCTGATATGTAATTTTTTGTAATTCCAACATTTTTGTATGTTAAATGTGGGTTTTACATTAGAGGGAATAGCTTTAAATTGAAAATATTTCTGCAACAATTATACATGATACTCTGTGGGATTTTGAGAATTTGATGTCCATTGCATGAGCACTTAAATTGAGGTTGTGTTAACATTTCAATATTTCTGTAATTTTAAATTAAATTGTGGTAAGCCTATTAGTTGGCCTGGGTTGTGCAGTTAGTATCGCGCTGGTTTTCTATGCCCAAGGTTGCAGGTTTGATCCCGGCCCAGGTCGATGGCATTTATGTGTGCATAAATGTCAGGCCCACGTCTGTAGATTTACTGGATGTAAAAGAACTCCTGCAAGACAAAATTCTGGCTCACTGGCGACAATCACAGACCTAAGTTTCAGTACATCCCTGTCGTTAAATAACCATATGCCAGTTAACCAGCCTATGTTTCTTTTGAAGAAAATTCCATCACTTGTAAAGTGAAATTAATGTTATAATAAACTATTGAGCCTAGCTTAATTTAGCCTTCCTCCTTGGTTAAAAAAGCACTCAAGACTTTACTTAAAGAACACATTTCAAGAGCTGTTGCTCCTCTCCTCAGCTGATCTCAACTTTGTAGAGTCAGTCAAGTACAGCTGAGGGTGGCAATAGTTCTTGAAACATGTTACTGAGGTATTTATCCTTAAGGGCTGTGTTCACCAACATGGATAAAATTGTTGGTATTGTGGAAAATAAAAAATACGATTAATCCATTATCTCAAATAGTAAACCTTTCGGGTTTCACTACATAGTTTGACACCTGCGTTTTCAAAAACTTAGTGTTGGTCTACTACTTGTCTGAGCCTTAAATTTTTCATAAGAGAAACCGATGGGTGTAGTGTGAAACAGCAGGTGAAAATTTACTATTGGCTGCATCGGGTGCTAAATGTACACGTTGCCATAGCAACAGGAAAATTTCTCCTCATGCTGTCTCTCGCTAGTTCTACAAATGGTCTCTAGATGTCTCACTCTTTATGGGAGTATGGCACATAGCAGATAATTTTGTTTTCACCTTGAATCTTGTGCAAAAAAAAAAGTCGTTTAGATGTCCAAGTACGACATACATTCCTTTATCCATTTAGTGTGTCTTATTCTGTGTTCTGCTTCATATTCCTCGTCACTGACATCATCTCTCATGTTGATCAGATGTTCGTTGCCTACGCGCCATCTCGATGTCGCAATTAGCTTGGTTTATCCTGTTTTGCTGGTCGATATTTCACCAGTAAAGCATTAGCTTGAATATTATTGAAAAACCAAGTTACTATAGCTGGTAAAACGCAAAATGAACAATATCGCAGCTTTTCAGTCTAAAAACCAGGATCAAACATTATCGGTGTTGGTGAACACAGCCCTAAGAGAAGTTTTGGTGTTTATTTTTTTATTTAATTTTTTATATTTTATATTTTTTTTAATGATAACATTTTGACTTCACTGTGTTATTTCCAACATCAGTTCTCTAGTACTGTTCTTGTTTTAATTAATTAAAATTTTTCATTATTTTATTAGCCTATGTTTTCATATATGTTAGCACTTTTTTTTTTTATTATTTTCAGTTAATGGGCATTTGTATTTAGCTTATGTGTTAATGTATGTGTGTTGTAAAATATTCTACTAAAAACTTGTTTCAGACTCGACATGGAAATGAGATATTACGTTACTAATGCTGTATCATTATTGCAGATATTACGTTACTAATACTGTATTATTATTGCAGAGTTCTGATATATGGTACCTTCGAATAAAGTTTTCTTTTAATATTTTACAGATAAAGGACAATCCCAAGAAAAGCCAGAGCGACCTCCAAGGCCCGAAAATGCAATCGCCTGTTTTGAAAGAGGACAATACCAGTCTAGTCATTCCCGGACCATGTCAGAAGGGAATATTTTCGACATCGACACAAATAAGTCAGGTATGAGCCAAATCATTATGGGAGTCAATATTACACACTGTGCCTGGCAGGTCACTACTCGGAGAGACAGTGATAGCACAGTATTAGTATTAATACATTAAAGAAACTGTGTGTTAAAATTTCTATGACAACATGTTAACTGAACGACACTAGCGCTGTATGCAGCGAGAAACTAAAACTACATTCTCATCATAACAAATTACTTTGTAAAATGCATGATCACATCACAAAATATGTTATATTAAGAGAGAAAAATGCACAATATTCTTCTTTATCACAATATGAATTTTAAATTTAAGAAATAAACAGGTATTATATTCTAGTTAAGAACATATAAACAATACCTAAATAGACTACTGTTAAGGACTGTAACTAGGCTTAGTACATTTCCTTTAAAATCATCATTTATAAATGATATCAAAGGTTAGTCTTTGAGTATAGATCTGTCATGCTGTTTTTCCTTCACTTCGTTGCTGAGAGTGTATTTTGTTTCTCTACCTTACATGGTAACATACAGCTTCAATTGTAGGTCAATGTAGCCACAATTACTGCAGGGTGAACTTCATTAAACAAAACAAAAAATTCTGGGGCATTTGGAATTGAGGACATTGTCGGGACAGCGGGGTTAATTAACAATTTTTTTTAATATATATTTTTTTTTAATGGGAATTCATAAACTGGCTGTTTTCCATGTGTTCCAAGCATAGATGGCAATTTTCACTCAAATATTTTACATCTTTTGTTAGTAGGTCTTCTTGTCGACCATTAGTGACCCATTTTGTACACCAGAAATCATTACAACAGAATGAAATATAAAAATATTACATTAAAGTAAGTTGAAACATAACCACACCAGAACACATGTCACGAATAAGCCAGTAGGTGTACATTAAATATTAGTGCCTCATCATGAGATGTTGGAAATCTCCTCCTCTTGCATCCACACAACACGGGCACATTCTTAGGAAATTTTCTTTCAGGCGCATAAGTTCAGCATCCGAGATAGGGTATGAGGTTTGAGCTATACACTTTATTTTTGAAGTTCCCCCCATAAATAATAGTCACATACTGTTAGAAGAACTTAAGACAATTTCACAAGAGAAATTATCTCTATCTCAGAGGCTGGACTTACATTCGTATATGACTATTATTTATGGGGTAAATTGAAAAGTATGTCAAGTTCAAATCCCCATACATTAGATGAACTTAAAGACAAAATCACAAGAGAAATTAATTCTATCTCAGGAGCTGAACTTATGCGCATGGAAGAAAAATTCCTAAAAAGGTCCCAGTGTTGTGTGGATGCAAGAGGAGGACATTTCCAACATCTCTTGTGGTGAGGTACTTGGTTATTTTCATTGTAATTTTAACTGTAACTGTGAGAACCTGAACTGTTACACCATTAGCGGCTTTACTTGTGTAGATATTTCACCCGATGTCAGGAGTTAGAGCTTTGGTCACCGTGACGCAGAAGTCAACTCTTATGTGAAACATACTGATATACACAACGTGTAATGTGTACTTTTTATTATTGTTATCTCGGTAATGTGCTTACTGTATTGTAGTAGTAGTATTTATGTTAATATATGCAGTGTTTTTTCCCTTTTAAAAAAAATGTTAACTGGTACCCTTGTCATTGGCAAAATTCTTATATTAAGTACCACATTTACATTGAAATCGATCTGAGTGTGATCCGAATTCAGTGTTTCATGTTTGCATGGCAAATTGTGTGAGCATATTTCAATGTTTGTACATTTGGCTAACTTGGTTATTAATGGCTATTTGTATAGCTTAACCTGTGTAAACAATCACTATGTTTATTCCATGATTTAAAAGTACATGCCACTTGATAGAAAGCAGGAAAGAACAAGAACAAGACGATGCCTAAGACACTGAATTTGAGACGAATCCGCCTTGGAGGAATGCTCAGATCCTCTGGGGCCCTACCGAGCAAGATAGATATGGCAGATTGTCCAAGACTTGCCTCAGAACCTGTAGGATAGCCTCACACCAGCCGACCTGAGTGAGGTTTATGCAGTGTTTCCCTCACTCTATATAAGGTGAATACCAGATTGGGAACATGCCCCCCACGGCAACAGACAGATGAACAAGAGTAAAATTAACTGAATAAAATGCCAAAGTCAATTCATCAAACATTCTCCCTGCGTTCTATGATCAAGAGAAGGCGACATGACGAACAAATGCAAAATTGGTTGTTGGGCCAGAGATATATCCGGGGGTAGAAGGCGGGGCCAAAAAAAAATTCAACCTGTAAGCATAAACAACATCACAGACAGAGGTGGCGAGAACTCGAGTGTTAGCAAAATGTGCTGAGATGAAAATATTGTCCATGATGGTGTTGGGTAGTGCAGCTATTCCAGTGCAGAGCGTGGACTATATTTTCATTCTGGTGTTCATAAAAAAGACCCATATTGACTTATTTAAATTAAAAGATGCAGTAACCCTGCCTTGTCAATAATAAAGTTCTTAAATGTGCAAATCAGATGATGATCATGTGATGACCACAAGTTGGTCGAAATATATCTGATTCCCTCATTTTAAGAACTTTATTATTGACAAGGCAGGGTTACTGCATCTTTTAATTTTTCTTGCTGGGCTTTAGCACTCCATGCATGTGCACAGATGCAGTGAGCAATGTATGCATTATATTAATAATTTCTTTAATTTTCAATAAAAGTATGAATACCTGTAGTTCCAATAGTTAATATAAAATATTTAGAATCAACCTAAGAAGTCTAGGCCTAGGAATTAATAAGAATTTCAGCTATTAAGCTTAATTAAGTCTATTATTAGGCCATTGAACATACATCTATGATTGCTGACAGAGTGTAAAATCAACCAAATTAACTTAAAAGCCTGTGCACTAACCTGCAGATATATTTAAAATTTAACTTGTTACTAGATGTAGGCCTACATATAAAACTGATTAAAACTTAAAAGATAATGCACAGAAGTGTCAATGATAAAATAACTTATACACATATATACAAAATGAGTGGTACAGTGAGTCCCACGCAAGAGTTGGCCAATGACGCGGGTTTCTGCGTCGCGGCTGGCACAGCTCCAACTCCCAAGCGATCGGGTGAAATATCTACGCAAATAATGCCGTGGTCGTTGTAATGATTCAGGTTATCACATTTACAGTTAAAATTACAATGAAAATTACCATTTACTTCATCACAAGAGATGATGGAAATGTTCTCCTTTTGCATCCAGACAATACTGGCACCTTTTTAGGAAATTTTCTTTCACGTGCATAAGTTCAACTTCCGAGACAGAGCTACTTTCTCTTGTGATAGACCTATGTGATATTGTCCATAAGTTCTTTTAACAGTATGTAAATATTATTTATGGGGAAACTTGAAAAAAAAAGTGTTTAGGTCAATTTCCCATACACAAGAAGAACTTAAAGACAATATCACAAGAGAAATTAACTCTATCTCGGATGCTGAACTTACGCACGTGAAAGAAAATTCCCTAAAAAAGGTGCCAGTGTTGTGCTTATGCAAGAGGAGAACATTTCCAACATCTCTTGTGATGTGGTTCGTGGTTATTTTCGTTGTAATTTTAACTGTAAATGTGATAACCTGAATCATTACACCAACCGCGGCTTTATTTGCGTAGATATTTCACCCGATCGCTCGGGAGTTGGAGCTGTGCCAGCCGTGACGCAGAAACCCGCGTCATTGGCCAACTCTTGTGTGGGACTCACTGTATAAAAACCACAGTTAAAAAATGTGAAGAATCACAAGTCCACAAATAATTTACTAAAAGTTCAGATGTCCGTTGTTAAAAATCTCTTCAAGTTAATTTGGTTGATTTTACACTCTGTCAGCAATCATACATCTATGTTCAATGGCCTAATAATAGACTTAATTATTCTTAATAGCTGGAATTCTTATTAATTCCTAGGCCTAGACTTCTTAGGTTGATCCTAAATATTTTATATTAACGGGGGTATAAGGTGGAACTGTTCATACTTTTACTGATAATAACCCCTCGCTGGAAAAGATGAAATTCATTAATTCTTTAATTTTGTTTCCCATTTTCGACAATTCATTCAAAATCGTAGTAATATTTCATTCGTGAAGTCTACATAGTGTTGTCCATGAGTAAGTTCAGCATTTGGCATACTGAATATGCACTTCCCACGTTGCAGCCTCTTATTCTAAATCAAAATGGGAAGTTAGAAAATTATATTGTTCATGCTCAGGGTAGAGAAAGTTATGTGTGTCCACCACAGCATATTTTTATTTAGTGGATATATATCAATATTATTGATTTATAGGAATGAATTGATTGATTAACCAAATTCCAGAATCATTCAATTTCCCAAGCCAGCTATGTACACTATGTAAACAGAAGTGTTGTCATGGAGATGCATATTAGCCCCGTTACCATGTAGTATGTGTTGAGTTCTGTTCAGATTCTTCACAATTATATAAACTAAACTAAACTAAACTCCGTGGTGCTACATCCCTGAAGGGACTTGGCCTACCACCCGACCGCTGCATCATCTCCCGTAGGCAGATGGCAGGATTGGGGGGCATGTGGTCAGCATGCCGACACCCACGGCCGTTAATGGTGGTTTTCTGGACCGGAGCCGCTACTTCTCTATCAAGTAGCTCCTCAATTTGGAATCACGAGGCTGAGTGCACCCCTACCAGACCTCCCTACCTCAGAAAAATCCGAGGAGGTACCGGGAATCGAACCCGGACCGACGGATCTGTAGTCCAAGACCACGCCGGCGGACTTACAATTATATACAGAGTGTTAATTAATAACACCAAAATATTTTACCTGTTTATATATGGGACATATAAAGCCACTTTTTTTTAGGAGATTTTTGTTCTGTGGATTCAATTTTTCCTGTTACAGCATAAATTCTCCCATGGCATGGCACCACTGACTTCTGTACATTTCCACATTTGAAAAAGGCAAAACAAAGAATGTTCGTTATTAACGCTGGCGTTATGAATAACAAAACTAATGCAGTGGTGGCCAGTCATGTGATTAGTGTGTAAATTTTGCAGAATATGGAAACACTAAATTATATCATAGCTATTGATGAATGATTAAGAATCGGGCTTTTATCGATCACTAAGAAGGCGTGAAGTCAATTTAATGAAAATTTTAACCTATTTCGCTTCATTATTGACTTATAAGCACTAAATTGCAATGACCAATTGTAATATGTTTTCATATATTTCATATATGTTAGTAAATTTTTGTTATTATTTTCAGTTAATGGGCATTCGTGTTTAGCTTATAATTATGTTAATGTATGTGTATTGTAAAATATTCTACTAAAAACCTTGTTTCAGACTCAACATGGAAATGAGATTATAAGTTCTATATTGTGCCTGTAGCAAACACATTTTACGTCATAGAGCAAAAATCTCCTATAAAAGTTGCTTGTCTATGTCCCCTCTATACACAGGTAAAATATTTTGCTGTTATTCATTAACACATTGTAAATGAAAATTGAAACAAACAGCTTGCTTTAATGTAAACTGAGTGTGCTATGTCAGAAGTTCATAAAAAATATCATACCTGCTGATACCTTATTCATTGTTGTAGGATTTAGATTAGTTGAGAAAAAGGGATTTTCACAACAAAAATAATATATTATTATTATTATTATTATTATTATTCTTAATCCGGTATTCGTGACTGCTGACGCTGTCTTCCGGAAACCAAATGCCACTCTTCTCTGTCTTTCCACTGCTCTGGCTCTATGTGTATATATTATTATTATCATCATCGTCATCATCATCATTACATCATCATCATATCATCATCATCATCATCCATTATCCATTATCCATCATCCATCATCATGGATCATCATCCATCATCATCATAATGATTATTATTATTATTATTATTATTATTATTATTATTATTATTATTATTAATTATGGTAAGAGAAAATAGTTAATCTTGCATTCATAGTCATCTTATGTTTTTGAAACATTTTATGTTTATTATTATTATTATTATTAATAATTATGGTAAGAGAAAATAGTTAATCTTGCATTCATAGTCATCTTATGTTTTTGAAAATACTTACTGTATAGAATGTTATTTAGTAATTTTGTTAGAATGATAATTTGTTTGTTTTTGCAGTCATGAGGCCGCAACCAACATCTCCAGAAGGTAATGGTAATGTGCCTGCGTCTCCTAAACATCCAAATCGCCCACCAAGACCTACACCTCCTCCCCCTCCACCTCCTAGTAAAACCAAACAGCATCAGATGTGGGAGAGTACAGATCTTTGATAGCTAAAATGCAAGGTAAGCTTCAGTCTTAGAGCTCATGGAAGCGTTTAACCAAAATAGGACAATATTGCTTTGCAGCTTACTTTTTGCTGCTGGAGTAGCACTAAGGCATATACTGACTGAAAGTGCCTAGATAAAAAATTCAGGTACTGAATTATGCATTCACTCAGTAGAATTTCTAACAAAGAATGTTTTAAAGTAAAAGGTTATTTGCAAAGAAAAACACATTGAAGTTGACAAAGAGACTTGTGATTCTCTTTCTTGTAAGTTTTGAAAACACTGATTTAGTTCAAAATTCCTCTGTGGAAAAGGTAATTATTACTGAACAAAATACTCCTTCCTTTATCTTCAAGAACCTAGGAAATTGGCTACTTGATCTGAAGTCCAGTAACAATAATTAATTGTTTGATTATGAAAAGAAGAATATTACTTTGGTTAAATTGAAAATATTAATACGTATACTTCACTAATAATGATTTTGTACCTAAGGATGTGTTCAGAAGTTTGATTTCTACATCTATTTCATGGCCCTCTTCTCAGAAATGTGCTGCTGTGATGGTGGACTTTTCTATTTGTTGGTATTATTTTATAGTTTGGAAATGTTCCTTAACTCCAATTCCAAGGTTTCTTTAGTTTTTCCAATGCAGACCTTTTTTTACAGCCACTAGAATTTACTGGTGGGAAGCTCTTTGCCTTAGTGGTTTGATTTTGTTCAGTTTGTTTTTATATGCTAGTTTCATATCAAATCCTGGAGAACTTTTTGAAGTTTTTTCTTAGTCCAAGAATGAAAAGTTTATTTCTGTGTATTGTTTTTTTTTCACTCTCTTTCTTTGTTGAAACCATTGACGTTTTCAGTGTTTACCATATTGTGATTGCTTTCAATGTAGTCATTCAATTTTGTGAGCTAAGCTATCAATACTGTGTATGTCTATATTAGCACTGATATATTTATCGTTAATTTATTACCACTTACCTTTGTGAATCCCACATATAATATAAAAGGGGTTTTTGAGATGTTCATAATTATTTATCTCTAATGCATGGATGGTGACCACATACGGAAAAGAGAGATCCGTATGGTATGCTTTCCATCCTCATGGCGGGAATAAGGCAAGGCAGTGATAAAAACCAGTCTCATGTTATTATAACGGTTACCATTCCTAATTAAATCTGTCAATGAATGTGAAAGATATTTCCTAACTTAAAATTGGTGTACACAGATTTTTCTTTAGTTCAAGTAGGGTGATCAACTGTCCCACATTTTAAGGTTTTTTGTAAATGGGACGTCATTTGTCCCACAATTTTTTCACTTTCTATCAGAACGAATTTTCATGTTATTGTCATTGGTACGAATTTTCATCTAGCTTTAACTAAACCTAGCATAACCGTTGCTGATAGTATAAGCTTTGAAAGTGCAAAGAAGCAGGTTATAGGATCTTTGGAGAAGCGATCCAGATGTATATTCCAAAATACTGTTAGTCTGTGGCATGGCTGTGTGGCCATTCTGGAACATGAAGCGCATCAATATAGACATGGCGCCAACTGGGGGGGGGGGGGAAACATTTAAGAATTAATTATATAAGACATATGTATAACTACAGAAAAACAATTCTTGCCCCCTCCTCCAAAAAAAAAATATGAATTTATTTTCATGTCTGCACTCTGTTAATTGGTGTTTTTTTTTTTCAAGTACAAGGGGCGTTCAATAAGTAATGTAACACATTTTTTTTCTTAAAGCAGGTTGGTTTTATTCAGGATTCAAATACAACATTTTATTCCCCAATCTTTTGGCTACAAAACCCTGCTTTTCAACATAATCTCCGTTCAAAGCTACAGCCTTACGCCACCTTAATGGGAGGGCCTGTATGCCTGCATGGTACCACTCTACTGGTCTATGCCAGAGCCAACGTCTTGCTGCATTCAATTTCCTTAGAGTAGCACAATACACTTCAGAGTTGATCGTTCCACCATGAGGGAGGACATCAATCATAATAACCCCTTCAGAGTCCCAGAAGACCGTAGCCATGACTTTACCAGCTGAGGGTATGGCTTTGAACTTTTTCTTCGAAGGCGAGTTGGTGTGGTGCCACTCCATGGATTGCTGTTTTTTTTTTTTCTGGTTCGAAGTGATGAACCCATGTTCCATCAACTGTGACAATGTTTGGCAAAAAATTGTCACCATCAGCCTCATATCGAGCAAGCAATTCCGCACAGATGGTCCTTCTTTGATGTTTGTGGTCTTCAGTTAGGCGTCGAGGAACCCAGCGGGAACAAACCTTTGAGTACCCCGACTGGTGGACAAGTGTCCACTGCCAGGTCTCCGTAGACATTCTGCAAGCGGCTATGAATATCTGTGATGCTCTGGTTTTCCGCCAAAAGAAACTCAATAACTGCTCTCTGTTTGAAACGCATCTCCATTACATACGCCATTTTGAAGGATAGTTTTAGCGCTGCCACCAATGGGAAATTAATGAAACCATAAGAGATGAAGCAGGAATACTTTAAAGATGCCCCAAAAAAATTTCAATTTTTTTCAACCAAAATTGGCCGAGAAAAAAAAATGTGTTGCATTATTGAACGACCCTCTTATTTTTTTTATTTTTTTTTTTAATGGATTCAGCATCAGATAGTGATGACTGCACTTCTACTTCATCACAAGAAAGAAAGTCATCATTTGAACCCGATAAGGCAAAAAATGAATATGTGCATGTAATGTTATACTTCAGTAAAAGCACTCTTGGGAAAAAAAATGTAGCTATCCCCTAAGATTGTGAAATGTCCCCCTTTTTTGACTGTCTTGTCCCTCATCCCTTCTTTTAAACGGATGGTCACCCTAAGTTCAAGGCTTCACAATTTAAAAGAAAGCCTTCAGTTATTATTGTTCATCATTGAAAAAGGCTTGTACTGTTTTCATTTTAAAAATATTTCAATTATTTTTTATTTAAAATTCTTTCAACAAACAACTTTAGGCTACTTATTACAAAGCTTACATTAGTTAGGAAATTTTTTAAAAGTAATGCCATAAGTAGAACACATTAAATTACAGGAAAGTTGTTAGTATAAAACATTGTATATAAACATTGACAAAATATCTGGTTCCGACTGATATCGACACACACTTTTGTAAGCCTGAATTCCACCTGGAAATAAACTCTCAGGTTCCTACTATCAAACTGGTGACTTATACGACTGTAGGTGTTGTGATTTCCCTCAGCCAAACAATACATAATAATGATACCGCACATTCAATTTTAACTATTTTTGCTCCTCCACTTTTTCTTCCCATTGTTTCTTCAGCTTATAGTCCTCTTGCTACCATGCTTACACCATCCATCCAGGTATCAGTTGCCCTTTCTTTCCTTCGTCATCCAACAAATTCTCAGTTCATCACCACCTAGGGCAAAGTTACATCATTCATTCTTTTCACATGACCAAAATTGTTTTAAAAAGTATCGAAGTCAGTTTTTTGTACTCTATAAACTCTCTCATAGTCTCTTCTTCACTATTACACTATTGGACCGTGCTGTGGGTTGGGGAAATCTTATCCTCACACTGAAAAAATTCTTCTTAGCAGATATAGCACAGACTCCCATGACGTGTGTTTATATCTTCAGCATGTTTACATTTGTCTACCAAATATATATCAAGTGTTTTTTATTGAAATGTGTGCTCAGTGTTAGCAGTTGAATGGCCTTAAAGGTCGTGGGACCGTGTCCAGGGAGGGGGAGAATACTGTCTACTGCATCAGTGTGATTCAATTCCAGGATTACACTTAAATTATCATGAAATGCCTAGGATATCATTTCCTCTCAATCAACACCACTGCAGCCTTATAACCTGCTAATGTCTCTTACAAGGGAACCGTACGAGTTGTCATGTTGAAACCTACCCTCAAATTTTGTATATCGATAGGTCTTCATTATAGGTGTACACATGCAAAATATTAGCTGCTCATATGAACTTTTAGTGGGTGAAAAAGTGTTTGTTTTGTTCCGTAAGGAATTAGTGGCGGACACTTGTAGAGCTCGCTTGAGTAGCCTGCATACTTGGGTTCACATGATAGCGGGTTGTGCAATAGAGAGGGGAGGAGCTACCTTGGTACTCGTTGAATGTTTGTCACTAGATAACTTTCAGATAATCATTTCTTATCATTTCTACATAAAACTATATAATCTGTATGGACACTGAGGGGTTGTTTATGATTGTTAGTGTGTTTAGGTGTTATAGCAGTAAACTTGCAAAACGGTCCATAATTTCCACTAGTTGATGATTTAAAAAATTATGAATAAAATTTACTCTTAGTGGATAAAATACCTTAAAAATTAAGCATGACGTTTCAGCTCTTCCACCGAGCCTTCTTCAGGTGCGCTCCACTCAGCACCTGAAGAAGGCTCGGTGGAAGAGCTGAAACGTCGTGCTTAATTTTTAAGGTATTTTATCCACTAAGAGTAAATTTTATTCATCATTTTTTAAAGTTATAGCAGTGTGGCCACTCAATTTGCATGATATTTGATGATATTTCCCATGCACAGCGAATCACAATAGGCCTACCACTGCTTCAGTCAACTTATTCTCAATGTTGACATTTATTGTCCAGACAAAAGTCTTTAAGTGTTAAGAACTCGGACTAACATACTACTTAATAATAATTGCACTTGTCACTATAGGCCAAAGGTAAAAAGATGAACTAATGTCAATAGCATACGAGATTCACTTAGCTTATCTTAAACACTTAAACAGGTACTAATTATTCAAAAGTAGTCGAACGTTTGAAACACTTTTAGCTCACTTACGTACCTTTACTAGAACATGTTTCAAGAGGTAAGTACCCTCCCATCGTCGGCTAGCCGACAGTTTCACTGTCAAAAAAACTTCATTCCTAAACTTTGTAGGTACTAATTACGTCACGAAACTTACTGAAATACAAACTTGTGTATCAGAGGAGAGTATTATTCATTATTTCAATATTAACCGCTTTCATAGTGATAAGGCCAGGGAGAGAGCAGGATCCCTGCTCTGCAATACTGTCACACAACTGATGCACCGGCGTACGAGCTAGATAGAGGTCCCAACCCCTTCCCACCAATAGCTATGTGAGGCTACTCAATATTTCGAATTTACGAGATTCGCAATTAATTTTCACCCACTAAAAGTTCATATGAGCATCTAATTTTTGGCATTTGTATATCTGCAATGATGACCTACCGATATGCAAAATTTCAGGATAGGTTTCGACATGACAACTCGTACTGTTCCCTTGTTAGCCTGTCAATATCAATGTGTGATTCTTTTTATACTCCTTATCTATTCCAAATAAAATATTTTCACTTTGTAAATTTGTAGATTATTAAGAGAGCACTTGTTATAGTGATTCACGTACAGCCAAGGAGACTGATTTAGATGTGCAATTAGGTAAATAACTGAAGATATAGGAATGTGTGTGAGATCTTGACCATGTTGAAAATGCCAGGATATTGGCACCTACAAACATACTAGGGTCGCCCAGAAAGTAATGCACCACATTTTTTTTCCTTCAACAATTATTTATTGAACACAATGAAACTTACACACAAGAAAGAAGAATGATGTTCCTTCTACACTCCCTATTTTTCCACGTAATCTCCATCCCGTTCTATGGCATTCCTCCAGCAAGATACAAGGGTGTGTGTGCCCTGTCAGTACCACTCCTTGTTCTGGTCACAAAGTAATTTCTGTCACAATCCTGGACAAGAACGCTTCCCCCTCAGCTTCAAACCGTTTCAGCAACTCAGGATAAATGTTTTTCTGAGAGATTTGTGGTCCACCGTAAGACAGCGCGGAATCCATCATGTACACACTTTTAAGTAATCAAGAGCACTGATGATTGCATCCACACTTCCTTTGCTGATTGACAACTTGAGCTGACGGGGAAGAGTTTTTGTCCAGAAATAGCTTCGTGACCAGAACAGGCAGTGGTACTGACAAGACGTACACGCCCTTGTGTCTCGCTGGAGGAAGGCCATAGAACAGGACGGAGATTACGTGGAAAAATAGGGAGTGTAGAAGAAACATCATTCTTTCTTTTGTGTAAGTTCCATTGTGTTCAATAAATAATTGTTGAAAGAAAAAAAAAATGTGGTGCATTATTTTCTGGGTGACCCTTGTATATTCGGTTGTTGTTTTGTATGATTTTGTCGAAATACTTGTTCCTGTTTTTTATTAAGATCTCCGGTGATAAAAGGGTTTGTTTTTGTTATGTGAAGTTGAGATGCATTTATTCTGTTTGGAGTTAGGTGTTGAGTAGAGATCTTTCTGTATATGTATACTCTTTCTTTCTGCACCTGTTTAAGTTCTTCAACATAGAGGTATAAAATTTTCTTATCATGAGGTATTTCATTTTTATACTGCTATTGCATATTGCTTAACTGCCATAAATTTGTATTCCACAAAAACAATTTAACTGACATATCTAAGCTGGTAATGCTTGATAGCACAAACAGGATAGCGTACTGACGCAAGTGACATGTACACAACTTTTTTACATTACTGTGTGAAAGAACTTAGAAGCTGTATTTTATATTATTAATTAATTATAGTTTATTCGAATGCTTTATTAACAAGTATGAACAATTATAATGTTATTCAAGTCAATATGGTTTTATAAACAGTTATATATATATATAAAACAGGATCATCATTTATGTATAAATGATTTTTTCCTTGATAAAACTGTAAATAAAATATGAGCAATATGTATGAAAAAATCAGCATTTAACTCCATTAGTTATTGTATGACTGTGTATGATGGGAGAATCAGATACCTTAACTTTTGTCCTAATTCATAGTTGTAAACACTATGTGAATTGAGGAAAATACATTGAAGATTTATCAACTTTTAACTCAGAAATTTTGTCTTCTTCAGGAATGTTCCTACATGCCTTAGGTTTTTATTCCTTCCTTCCTTTTTTAGTTTCTTTAGTGTGATAAATATTAAGTTCTTCAACTGTAGTTATAAAATTATTAATTTTTATTTCTCAAAGAGAAGAAATGGAAATTGAAGAAAGTCCTTTTTTTCAGGTGTGATTTTTGTATGAGAAAGTTTATAAGTAATACTGAATGTAAATACTTTTCGTTTCTGTATAGCCTAGGGCCTGGATTTGAAGGTTTTAACCTATTTTTTCCCTAGCTTCGTAATTAGAACATGTTAACGTATTTTTCTGTTTCATGCCCCTTGCTTCCAAATATATGAATCTTATTATAGTTGAATTAAAACACTTTCTGTAACACACACTTTTTTACCTTGGTAAACTTCTGGATGGCCATTTCGCAGGTGGTCCTCCTGCATCATCAGCAGAGTGCCAACTCTTATACAATCTTATAGAACCTAAAAAGGGTTAAATTAAACTGAAGGGCCTAAAAGAGGCTAAAGAGGACTTTTGCAGAAAAATGCGATTTTTAAAGAGATTCTCTAATTAATGCAAAGGAAAATAAATATGTGAATTTGTGCATTTTAAGAAAAGGCATAATAAAAATTAATTTATACAACGCATTGAAATTAACAACATGTATGTCGTTTTGTTGCTTGTCTTTGTAACTCGAAAATGTACTGCCTTACCATCGCAGGAAATGAAACTTGAGCAGTCTGCAATATTTTGAAATCTGCAACTAATCCATTGCTGTTTCAACTTTCAAATAAGTTGTCAACCAACGACAGAGAATTATATTAAAGAAACAAGACACTCGAGTCTACTTATTTTTGTAGATCAGAAGAGAACTGAGTGGTGTATTGAATAAATTCATCATTAAAGGCTAAATATCTCAATTGTTTATGCTATTTTTGGAGTGCCGATATAAGGAATAGTTACTTGTTTTGTTAAAAAAGAACCTAGAATAACTGCGTCAAAATTATAGGCTAATACAATTTTCGGTGTTAATATTGTTTTATTAAGACGACGACTAAAATTGTTTGTTTAAACCTAAAAAAGGCTATTCCACGAAAATAAGAGGCTAAAATACCTTTTATAAAAGCTTAAAAATCCGGGGCTCAGTAACGGCACAAAGTGGGCATACCTCCCTTTATTTTCGACACAATGGTTATGGTTGATTGATTGATACGAACATCTAACATAGTTTCATGTGAATGTTGGTATACGTCGATATAATTTTAACCCTGCAGTTTTTAAACAAGCATGGCTGGCCAGAGTCCGTTTACCATAGAACAAAGATTAATGACACTGGTTTGGCTTCATGAAAGACGTCATACGGGTGACACAACGGAAACAGTGAATATTAGATTTCTTGACCCCTTTGGTCTGCAACCACCAAGGAAAGCAACAGTATTGAGGTGGGAAAAACATGCATTTGCAATGGGTAGTGTCAAAGACCTTGCTCAAAGTGGTACGCCAACAACCAGAATGGAAGCCTTCCACATGTTGTTCCCTAAAATCCACTCGGAAAAGATCTGCTGAGCTTGGCATTCTTCGTTCGACCAAGAGAAAACAAAATTATGAAAGTTGATTTAAATCTCAAGCCTTACCATCCATTCCACGTCAGTGAATTAAGCAGATGGTAGATGGTAGGGATGGTAGATTTTAGCAAATAAAAAATAAAGATTTAGCATTTTAAAAATAAATTTTAGCGTTTTATATAAAATTTAATGTTAAAATTTAGCATTTTGTAGGGATTTGGGATGAAACAATTTTATTATTATTGGAAAAAAGGTTTTACAAATTAGTGCGTCATCAAGTGCATTTTATGGATTTTCCAACATTTCAAATATATAAGTAGGCATAAAAACTTGTATTTCGCTACATGCATTTAAAATCAGCATTCAGCACACACATTAAAAATTTAACATTGAAGAAATTTCAATAACCTGTTTCGGCAATCTGTGACAATTAAATTGTATTTTCTGAAAAAGCGTTCTACATCCACGCTATTGGTAGGTGACCAAAATACCTGAATCGCTGCATTGGCAATGAGTGGAAATTTTATTTGCATTGTTAAAAAAATTTGCAGTCAGTCAACCTCTTAATAGTCTGTCATACTGGTTACCAAATATTTGTGAAATTAATCATAACTACATGCGAAACTTAATATAGAATATGAAATTCTTCTCTTCATATCGAACACTGTGTTAGGAATTATGGTACGCATCTGACCAGCCACTGTTGGAGTAAAGAGCTCATTAACAGCATCATAAAATTGATTTGTTTCATTTCCTGTCATATTATTAACATAAATGACCCTTAGAATGTAATTTCGCAGAATTACGTACATTTCATATTTTATACAAATTTTGCATTTTATCGCAAATTGAAAAAAAAAAAAAAACAATAATAGATTTCATATGCTTCAAAACCGAAATATTTATTTTGACGGAATTTGGGAACATTTAGCATTTATCGCAATTGCAAAAATCTACCATCCCTACCGATATGGATGCACATAAAGCAGCATGTGGGATGCTTCTTTTAGGGTAAGGAAAACATTACTTTATGATGAAGTGGACAGAAATCCACTTACACAGCATATAATTTTTGGCCCTTACTTCTTTGATAATCTCTATCAGTATTCAGAAAGAAAAACCAAGCCATCAGGATTATGTGTGGAGAAAGAAAAATATTCTGAAGCAAACCTCTTTTTAAGAAATTATATTGCCTATACTTCCATTGCCATGTTTATACCTGGTACATCCTTGAAATTGTTCTATTCCTAAACCAAAATAGAAATGAAACAAAAACAAATGGGAGCTTACATATGCATTACACAAGATGCGTGCAAAATATGCATGTCATGCTCACGAGCACTTCTTTCTGCAAAAATGGAGATCTCCACTCTGGTATACAAATCTATAATGCTCTTCCTAATCCCTTAAAATCCATAGAAAACCAATAATTTATTAAAATCCAAAGTGAGAGCCTTTTTACAGGAGCATTGCTTTTATACAGTCCACGAGTATCTAAATTACAACAAATATCAAAAACTTTAACTTTATAATTTTATGGGTTATATGTTACTGTATTGTACTAATCTAAATTATTTTATATTATGTATAATATATGTGTATTATATTATGTGTCCAATATCAAATGTATGAAGGTCAGTCAAATGAAAACGAGACAGATGGAAAAATGTAAGTAAATTGTTTATTATTTCAAAACTGTTAATATATAACTGTTAATACATTTATCCCACTGTGAGACAAGATGGTCTATGGCTTCATGGAAAAATGTTTGCGGTTGCCTACAGAACCATGATTCTACCCAGGTGTGCACCTCTTCGTCGGAAGCAAATCGATGAACACGAATGTCTTTCTTCATTTCTCCAAAAATATGGGAAATTGCACATTGTATGGAGGAAACTTTCCAAAAATTGAAACGTGCTATCAAGTCCAAACGTTGGCATGTTGATGGGCGGCATCATTCTGTTGCACGATAATGCTCGCCCACATGTTACCAAGGTTGTTTCCACTACGCTGCAGAGTTTCACTGGGAAGCCCTTACTTATTCTCCTTACAGTCCAGATCCCCACTTCTGATTAATTGCATGAAAAAGCAGAAGCCGTTATTCAAACGAATAAATCTGCATCAAGTCGTCTACCAGAAAGGAAGATGTCTACTACACAACTAATACATCAAGTTTTATTAAAATAGTGTTGTATATTGATTGGAGATTCATCAGGAAGAAAAAAGTGTGCGTGGAACGCCACGCGACAGAAGTAAAACTTGTTTTAATTTTTATTTTTTCAATTTTGCATTATTGGAATTTTTAATATTAGGTTTTTGAACTTTTTAAATTTTGGATCTTTGATTTTTTTTTTATTGTTTGGATTTTTTAAGCGCGGTAATGAACCTCCGGGTTCCATAAAATAGATAATATACCTTTAGATTGCTTAGGAATTGTCTATTGCCATTGAGCAAGTAAGTATTATTACTATTATTATTATTATTATTATTATTATTATTATTATTATTACTACTACTACTACTATTCCCATTTGCAGGTCCTCGTACTAGGTCTGAAAAATTTCCTTTGAGTACTCCTAATCATTGAGTTGATTGTTTTCTGTGCAGTCCGCTCCGAAACACTCTAGTAATTTTGTGACGGTTTTCAGTGTGACACTAATTTCGTGACGGTTTTAGTGTGACACTTATTTCGTGGCGGTTTTAGCGTGACACAAGTTCCCGATTTACCCCTATCGCCGCTAAAGAAGTATTACTTCAAAAAGGTGTGGTAGTATAATTTCTCCTTTTCCACCAGTCACCCTTAGCATGATCTCTGTTATACATAAATTTGTCACTTAAATATATGCAGGAACAAATCTGCATAATCGTTTGTGAAAGAAAGATTAATAAACCCATTTTTATTAGACATCAAACCACTGTATTGTCATTTATAAGAGGTATTGAATAATGTACTGTATTTTACGAACTATAAGATGCACCGTGCATATTATGATGAAATTTAAAGGAAAAGAAATTTATTGTGTTTCTAAACAAAAAAAATAAAGGGAATAATATATTTCATTGCATAAAAAAATTATAACATTCTACAATGGAATCAGTGTAAATCACTTCTAACCTAAAACCTGCATTGCACGAAAGACTCTTCCGTACAGGTGGCATCGCGTAAATTTTAACAACTGACCTGATTTCTCATGACAGACTGAAAATACTTTTTTGCACGACGTAACTAATTAGTGGTACTTACAAATATTGTTGCCGTGGATCATAACTTGACATTCCCGCATGCAATCTGGTTGCTATGAAAACAAAAGAAATCTCCGTACAGTAAAAATTACAAAAAGCACAAGTGCTGTACGTAAAATCATCATAATACAAGCCTTCATGGAAGACCGGAACCAAGGCCCCCTAGTTTGTGGCGACTTTAACAGGACAAATATTCGGTTCCCATAACAACCAACACATGCAAATCACTTTCTGAAACATAACATCCATCTTCAATAGTGTGTATACATAATATTTTCAGCTAATATCTCAATTTATATAAATAATCATCGTGCAAAAAATAGCATGCAATACTTGTGCCATAAGCACATAACAGATCTCGGAAATTGAAAAAACTCTTTCCTCGATCCGTATGCACCGCTTACGGCACTTGTATCGCAATATACTATTACATCCTCTAACCCTCAATTCATCATACGGTAAGTGTAACAGGACAAGGCTGTTTAGAGGTCATTGCCTTCATTTAAACCATCCGGCAGAACCCAACATTCCTTTCTTTTCTTAATGTACTTCCAGCTACACTCATTTACGATTGTGACAAGTGCACTGATGTACAGTCTGTGCCAGAATTGTAACTATCTTATCGTTTACATCATCTTGTTTATAACTATGGTATTCCAACAATATGTACCATAATTTTAATTTGTTTAGTGTACTTCAGACCATTAGACGCACCCAACTTTCAAGGCTCTGTTTTCAAAGTAAAAAAGTGTGTCTTACGGTACTTATCTTAAAAAATCTTTAATTAAAATGAGAATCACAGTCCAATGCATCCTCACTACACTCTAGATGTGCGAGTTCGATAGGGGTCCAGAGGAAGACATGGAATGGGACTGGGTACGAAGCTAAAACACTGGTTCCATTCCCACCCAGCGTACATTTTCCTTTATAGGTCACACAGTGGAGTTGAATTGCAGGAAAGTAATAACTGCATACTAAAACACTATTCATAAGGATTGTAATAAGTATTATGTAATGGGAGTATAAGGATTAATATTTTCACTTACTCTTCGGGAAGAACATAGGCCTACTCTGAGAGTGTTCGAAAATAGGGTGCTTAGGAAAATATTTGGTCTTAAGAGAGATGAAAATGGGGACTGGAGAAAACTGCATAAACGACAAGCTTCATGACCTGTACTCTTCACCAGATATAGTAACGGTATTACCATAAATCACGGAGGATGAAATGGGCTGGACATGTTGAGCGCATGAGGGAGGAAATACATATCTCAAAAGTATTGACTGGGAGACCCGAAGGTAAAAGGCCACCTGGAAGACCTAGATGTAGGTGGGAGAGAACAATATTAGGATAGATTTAAGGGAAGTAGGATTTGTGAGGGATAATTGGGTGGAGTTAGCATAGAATAGGGTTGAATGACAGGCTCAGATAAGCGTGGCAACGAACCTTCTGGTTCCATAAAATAGATAATATTTCTTTAGCTTGCTGAGGAATTGTCAATTGCCATTTAGAAATTAAGTAAGTAATAAGGATTAATATTTAGTGCTGAGGGAAGTGAATTTAAAGTGCTTGCCAGCTCAGCGTCTGACAAAGGGTAAGTTAGTACAATCTTATGTCTGAGGGACAGGACACCCTCTCAAACTGCATTCTTCATGCAATTGCAGTCAGACCCAAGTTTCAATGCAAGTGTAAACAGGGCAGAACAGAACAGGGGAACAAGTATTATAAATATATTTCATGGTGTGTGTTATTATTGTGAATGCTCTTCTGTGGGCTGATGTTTGAATTCAGTAGGTAGTTTAATTTATCCATTCTCTAGACTATAGAAGGAGTATGAAAGAAAAAATTGAGGTAAAACAGTTTTTAAGGTCCATGCTCAAATTGTTCACATACACACATCTTGCTGAAAATAGTATTTTTAGGTAGATTTCGAAGAAAAATCTACCTATTGCAATGGATACCATGTCATGATTTTCGAAAAATTCTTTCATATCTTTATGTTTCATGCTCCCCTAAGTACGAAACCACCGTCCGTTCAAAAAATTTTTTTGTGATATTTATATATATATATATCTTTACACGATAGCGGCCGTAATTTTGAAGATATTTGAACCAAATTTTATTATGTTATTTCTAGGCCCAATAGTTCGGACAAGTTCGTTAATGGGCAAAATTGGCCCAAGGGGGTGGTCGGGGGAGGGGGTTGAAATTTTAAAACATTTATATCTCGTCCCCTATGAAGTATAGAGGGAAACTTTGTTTGAATAAATTAGAATACTCCCTATGGAGTTCACAGTGACACCAACGATTCGGGGGTTCGAGTGAGGGTGGGGGATGAAAATTCGAAACTTTTGAAACCACGTCTTGTGGGGTATCGTTGAAAAGCTCTTGATGAGTACTCTACAAATCAATAACTAGTTTCTTGATAGCTCTCATATGACGCGAGATTTTAATGTTTGAAAATAATAACATTTAAAAGAATTATTATATCATAATTTTGTCTTGTTTAGCGGCTTTGCTAATTTTATTCATTGCTGATCTTGCGCACGGCCTCCCAGAATATTATATCCTATTCTTGTTGTCAAAACAAATGATTGTAGACTCTTCCTCTTTACCGAATTCAGTTCTTATTACTGCGGGTTTGCCATGTCAAGGCTAAAAAAGAAGAGTGCTGCGCAGCGATAATAAATTAAACCAAAAGCACTTTGAAATCTACCTCAGCCTGTAGGCCTGCCTAAAGGGATTTTTTGTATTCATGGGACTTCAAAACTTGTATTTATGTTAGAACCCAACTGTGAATTTAGGGTCAAACTCAATACTTGCTCTATTATTATGACTACTTCCCATTTGTCTCTCATGGTTGTATACAGTCGAATACAGGAATGTATTAAAAACTCTTTATTGACTACCGTATGTGCTATTTCTGATATAAAGATCTTAAACTTAGTCATTATGTATCAAACCAAACATATTTGTAGAAATATTTCGTTCGTCAACCATGAAACCCCAATTTAATAAATGTTAACATGTATAAGGGAGAAAGTTTGAAAACAACATATTTTGTACCATTTATTTAAATTTGTTTTGTTTTAAAGTTGAAAGTTTTGAATATTGAAGTTTATATTATGGATGATTTCTTTACAATTTTTATGCTTTATTTCTTCATTATGACGCCACCCGAATGAGCACATGTTTGTGGTCGGACTGAGCTCAGAAATGGATATAAATACATTACATAAAAATACAATCAATTACATTTATTTACAGTAATTATAGGGGAACATTTCAAAAGGAAGAATGAAACAAAAATAAAAATTTATAAAGTGTGTCCAGAAATTAAGTTATCTATTTTGTTTTGAAAGAGTGATTTTACTGGAATATGGTTGTTACACATTACTTTCAACATGTTCACCACCTTACATTGTAATTCACTTCCCTCATTCTAAGGGTTATATCATCAGCATATAACACAGGTAATTCAGGTATGTTATACATTAAGTAGTTGACCATCACCATAATGAGTAGAAGGAAAAGTGTGATCACTTCGCTCCTTTACCATTAGTCGGGATGGAGGTTTATGGTTCTGCCAGCAGGGAGTAGCACCATCGTTAGTTGAGCACGCTTGAGCCTTGCCTGTTATGTTATTTCTATAGATATTAGGGAGAAGAAATAAAATCAGAAGGATTTGAAGACAGCAAGCCTACCGAAACATTTACAAGAGATGTAAATAATTTAACAGACATATTAAATTCTTGTACTCCAGCAGCGGCACTTTATAAAGAACCAATTGGTCACCAAACCCTCTATAAGTGGAGGAAAATCTTAACGAAAGTCAGAACACCTTTTGCTTCTGATAGAACTCTTGAATCCCTAAGGGTAACAATTCAGAGCACTATACAGGCCTCTGACCATTTATGGAGAAAGGGGTTTACCTATGTCTTCACAAAGAAATTTATTCAAGATCCTCTAGAATGTCATTTTGGTATATTACGCTCTCTCAGCTGCGATGACCATCCATCAACTGTAGATTTTCTTAATCTTCATATGCTGCAGTCAGGTTTATCTTCAGGTACTAATTGTGAATATAAGGCGGAAATGCCATTAACATCATGCGTAAATCAAATGAGGACCCTTGCAAAACAAACAGAACAGAAGAATAAGGAAATAGTAAGGGAGGCAGAGGGTAAAATAAAACAAGCATTGGATATGAGAGTTCCTGAAAACACGTCTGACTGCATAACAGATTGGGAAAATAATTTGCTTCTTATTGAAAGTCCAGATCTTGCAAAAGAATGCTTGGTTTACGACGTAGGGGGTTATATTGTACGCCAGGCATTCAAAGTGACAAAATGTCATAAATGTGTCGAACTGCTTCATGAAAAGTGCCCAGAACAAGTTCCTGCCGCAACTCTGACCTTAATTAAAGATTACAGTGACAATGCCGACATCGACAGTTCATTCTCAACACCCATCGGCAGATATATTTAAATTGTTTATACAGGTTGAAAATATCATTTCAGAAAAACTTTCATGTAAATACAGTCTATGGGGAGATATATCTTACGAGTGTTTAGATAACTTGTACCACACTGTTATTCCATCCTCCAAAGTGGGCTGTTGTGAAGATCATGTTATGGAAATTATTCCTAAACTCGTATTACACTATATGAATTGCTGATTCTTTTTTGTAACCAAACAAATGAGGAAAGAACTAAATTATTCTAAAACTGCAAAGTCTACCCGGAAGCTGTCTAAAGTATCTGACAACTGATCTTCGACAAGGCTGAGTGAAAATATAATTTATAGATAATATAGTTTCTTTCAGCTTCGTCTCTTGAATTTTTGCCACCTCTAGCAGATGCGGATCCATCTTGCGGAAGAACAGTGAACTTCTTCAGTGATCACACTTTTCCTTCTACTCATTATGCCATCACTAAAAATAGAAAAGGACCCAATATTGAGCCCTGAGGTACTCCACAGAGGATGTTAATGAGGTCAGAGCATTTATCACTGACAGATACATATTGAGATCTGCCAGATAGATAGGACTGTATGAGTATCTCACTCTCTTCTGTTAAACCATAAAACTTGAGTTTCATTACCAGAAGCTCATGTACTACGCAGTCGAAAGCTTTCGAGAGATCACATAGAATAAGGCGGGCATAATACTTGTTTTCAAATGCATCAATTATATACTTCACTACTTCATCAAGAGCCAAGACAGATCTAAAACCAAATTGCATGTCTGACAATAAATTATGTTGTTCAAAGTGCATTGAAAGTTGTTTGTAGATTATGAACTCATTTATTTTTTATATAACAGGTACTAGACTAATAGGATGATAGTTAACCTAAGGTGGAGTAATTACCGTAAATTCTTTATAAGCATCGTCCACACCAGGGGTGCCCCCCCAAACTTTATTGCTCACCCCCCCAACCTGATTGGCTGTCGACAAGGGCACCCATATGATATTTTCTAGGGGCGGCAATTTTTTTAATTAATTTATTTTTTTGTCGCTTTAACTTCTTGGGCCACTTTGTAACATTATACTTTATTAATAATATAATAAGTGCAACAATGACGTAACAAGAAAATAATTGCGGGGAGGGTTGAAACTGCCAGGGGGTTTGGAATACCCCCCAAAAAAGGGGTCGAGGGTCCGTCCCCAGAAAATTTTTTAATGTTGAACTAATGAAAATCACATTTTACGCTATTTTAGCACAGAAAAACTAGTTAGGAAATTTGTTTACCATACTGTAAGACATGCCAATGTTAATAAAAAATCATTACCTAAGTGGGGGGTCCACCCCTGGAAAATTTTTAAATATTGAACTAATGAAAATCATATTTTACGCTATTTTAGCACTCAAAAACTAGTTAGGAAATTTGTTTACCATACTCTATGCCAATGTACACAAGAAAATGTTACCTAAGCCGGGTGTCCACCCCCGGGAAATTTTTAAATATTGAACTAATGAAAATCACATTTTGCTCTATTTTAGCACTGAAAAACTAGTTAGGAAATTTGGTTACCATACTCTAAGACATGCCAATGTAAACAAGAAAATGTTACCTAAGTCGGGTGTCCACCCCCGGGAAATTTTTAAATATTGAACTAATGAAAATAACATTTTACACCATTTTAGCACTGAAAAACTAGTTAGCAAATTTGTTTACTATACTCTAAGACATGGCCACTTTAACAAGAAATTATCTAAATTATAATGCTTATTACTATTTATAAGAAAAGTTGAATAACACGTCATGGAACAGTGGACATAATAGGCCTACTCATTATGTTATGAAAAGAAAATAACTACTATATAAGTTTTGACACACCAACAAATGTTGTTTAATTAAATAATTTTTTTTTTTTAAATACAAATATAGAATTTTTTGTTTTGACTTTTGGGGGTCCAAACCCCCTGGACCCCCCTTTCCTAATCCACTGTGGATTCTGCTTCCATGTTGTCGATTTGGTAAAACTTCTGCAAACTTGTTATGTCTCAACTGACTTTCAAATAATTGTCTTAAAAGAAAAACACCTGACTATAATAATTATTAATACACATTTTTTTCCTTGCGGCCCCCCACCCCTGGGTATGGGCGCCCATGGCTATCGAAATTCTTCATCTTTATCTTGAAGATTCTGCTTGGGATTTACATCAATATACGGTTTCCATTTATCTTCGCCACTGCTTTTACTTTCAGTAATCTAAATTTTATATCTAAATTATGTTTCGGTTTATACGGATGTTTCTTTCTGCAGTGATCTTGCCATTTGTCATGCCTAATAATGGCACTGCATAATAATTATAAACACTTATATTTAAATTGCTGTTGTTTTTTCTCCATTTCCGAGATGCCTAGAGATGGACTGAAACCAGTAGCCGTAACCTCAAGTTTTAAATTAAGAATGCAGCATTGGTTATAGACAGATTTTTCCACACCTTCCCTCCCATTCTTATAAGGTGGCACGTGCTTTTGAGTGCAGTAAAATCACTTCCGAGAATAATATTATTCTTGCAGGCGGCATTGTACATAGACTGTAATAACTCAGTATGTTCGCGCAAGCAACATGTTTCTACTTTAGAATGTTTCAAACTGTCCGCTTGCAATGTCCCGCTTTGATTGTCATCTTATTCCCGCCTCAAAGCATTGTGGGATCATGCATGACTTGCTAATTTCTTTTGTTATATGTGGTGGTGTAGCGTCACGCCAGTTAGTATTGAACGAGACCTCACGCAGATAACAGTGTATCTAGTAGGCTCGAGGAATTCCCGCTTTTTCTACCAAGTTTCATTAAACTTGCTCTGGAAGCGGTGAATTAGACACAATTGTGCGCAATTGTGGCTCTCAGTAATTATTCATACATAATTACATATAATTCATCAAATTCGCGAGTGAATTCTCCGAGTTACAGAAGTTTGATATTACGCAACAGTTGTGCAACCAACGCTACATGTTCCAGTGCTTATATCAGCTTTTACGACTAAACTACATGCAAAAGTTTAGTATTAACTTCAAGAGCAAGTTAATCTACGCATTTTAAGATATTATTTATCAAGTTTTCCAAGAAATTAATATTTACAACCACGTGTGATAACGTACTCTTGCATCTTATGTATCAGTGTTTCTATTTCAATTAGTTTAAATAATTATTGTGTGTGAATCTAGTAAGTTGTGATTATTTCACGTTTCGATTGTTTTCCTTAAGTAGTCCGTGGATTCCTGATACCAGTGTCCTGAGGTTACAGTCTATTGCTCTCATTTTGATTCTTTCGAATCTGGTCCTCACTAGCTATTCAGAGGTGGCTAATCTTTCCTATCTTATGCACTTCCAATTGAAGTCCCTTCCAAACCTAAAAGCAACGTTTTATTTCCTATTTGAGAAGTACCTTAACCTAACATTTGCTCCTTACGGTCCTGACCCTAACATTGGTCCTAAAGACTTACATTGCCCTCTCGGACCGGATATATTTTCCGGCCGTCCCTTACATTGGTTCCTCAACGGACCGGACTACTAAGAAACAATTTCATTATTCACACACATATATATGGTTTGTCTCGTCTTATCGATCTCGTTCATTGTATGCAGACTCAACCGCGACGGCATCCGCGTATTCAAGAGCTACGATTTCTAGTACATAAACTCTGTATCATCTATTCGGCAGTGCTTCAGTACTACAGAAAACACAACAGCTCAAAAGACATCAAGAAAGCAGTGAACAGCTGACTCACATATTATCGTGCAGCAGTGGTAGAATTCAACTGTCAATTTCAAGTAATTTCCACATTTCACACACAACATGGAAGGTGATTTACGAGCCTTAATTAGACGTAGAGGCGTTATTAAGCGAGAGCTTACTTTTCTACAAAAGTCTTGTGAAACTGCAAATCAAGACACCGATGTGTTCTTATTAAAAGTTAAATTTGACAAGATAAATGAAATATGGGACAAATTTGATATTGTTCAAACACAAATAGAATCTCTTGTGGAAGCAGAAGAAGATTTGGATGAACATGCAGAATACAAGGAAGGTATGATGAATGGTTACTTCGAGTTAAAAGCTAAACTCAGTGCAATCCTATGTCATCACGAGCAGCAAGTGCATAGTGCAAACTCTGTGAACAGTCAGCGATCTCATAACAGTGCCAATTCACATCATACTTGTCATTCAGCTGTTTCTCAGTGCAACAATAGGCCAATACAACTTCCTGCCATACAGCTTCCAACCTTCTCTGGGGACATAACAACGTTCAAACATTTCCAAGACACGTTTGGCAGTCTTGTAGCCAATAATGCAGCCTTAGAACCGATACAGAAATTGCATTACCTTCTGTCATCATTAAAGGGCCAGGCACACGCACTGATAAAAAATCTACCAGTGACTAGTGAAAATTTCAGTGTAGCATGGAATCTAATATGTTCCAGATACGATAATACAAGAATTATTGCCACAGCTCACGTACGTAATCTACTCTCTTTACCAACGATGAAGAGTGAAAATGTGAATGATCTTCGTAGTATTCTTAACAAATTCCAAAGCAACATATATGCTGTGGAAGCTTTACATGTAGAGATACCATTACAAGATATTATACTCATGCAGTTAATCTTGGACAGCCTTTGTGAGAGTGTACGAAAAGAATGGGAAGGAAGAATTGATTCTCAGAATTTCACACCACTTCAAGACCTCATCAAGTTTTTAGAAGCTAAGGCAAATTCCCTTGAAGTATTGGCAGATGTAAACAACACGTCCAGCCCATCTAAGCACAAAGGTGAGCAAAGTACGAAGAAGAAGTCAGAGAAACACACTCGTCATTCTTATGTTGCGACAAAAGAAGACACGTGCCCATGCTGCGATGATAATCACAATTTATTAAATTGCAAGAACTTCCAAGAACTAAGTGTATCACAACGATGGGATGTCATTAAATCTAAACGCTTGTGTTTTAACTGCTTCTCTCCTAACCACAGAAGAGATCAGTGCAAGCTAAAATCATTTTGCAAATGTGGAAAAGGCTTTCATAGTAAATGGTTACACAATGACACACAGTCAAGTGAAAAGGTTTCTCGACAGAATCCCTCTTCAGAAAGTTCTACAGCCAGCACGGCAACAAACATTCCAGCTAGTTACTGTTCTATAAAAGAAAAGGCTAGCCAATGTGAAATTCTTCTTGCAACTGCAGTGGTCGAAATAGAAGACAAAAATGGAAAACTTGTAAAATGCAGAGCTTTGCTTGATTCTGGTAGTCAGATTAATTTCATCACGGAAGATTTGGCAAGGAAATTACAATTACCAACTAGCGCAGTGGAGACTCACATAAGAGGTATCAATGGCACCTCAGCTTGTGGTCACAGCATCACTATTAATATGAGATCCAGGATCCACGCTTTCCAAGCTAACCTAAACTGCCTAGTTCTACCTCACATTGTAAATAAGCTTCCTGCTGTCCAAATTGACCCCTACAAATTCAATATTCCCAGTGAACTTCCATTAGCTGACCCTAAATTCCATGTACCTGGTGATGTACAATTGCTAATTGGTGCCAACTTATTCTTTCAATTAATCACAAACGAAAGAATAGTTAAACCAAATCAGCCTGTTCTGACCAACACCGAGCTTGGTTGGATAATCAGTGGTATAGTTCCTAAGTCTGCCATTAAAAACAAGAAGGTGACGTTCTCACAGCATAACTTGTTTGTAACTGTCGACAACGTGGACAGGCAACTAAGGCAATTTTGGGAGCTGGAAGACTTCCCCAGCGCAGTACACACCAAAGAAGAACGTGAATGTGAAGAACACTACGTAGAAAACACCACTCGTGCAACTGATGGTGCATTCGTAGTGCAGCTCCCCAAGAATCAACCTGTAGATTCTCTGGGCGAATCTAGGCAACAAGCTATAAAACGCTTAGGACACCTGGAACGCAAACTTGAAGCTAACCCTAGCTTAAAAGAAGACTATTCCAAATTTCTGGAAGAGTATGAAAATCTAGGCCACATGAAGAAGGTTTCACTTCCTCAGCCTGGAGAAAAATGTTACTACTTGCCGCATCATGCTGTTATAAAGCCTAGTTCAACTAGCACGAAAACCCGAGTTGTATTCGATGCCTCAGCAAAGTCGTCTTCAGGCAAGTCATTGAACGACATCTTGAAACTAGGGCCAACTATACAAGACGATCTTTCATCTATTGTACTTCGGTTCCGCACCTACAAGTATGCATTTTCAGCAGACATTTCTAAAATGTACAGGCAAGTAAGGATGCATAAAGAAGATCAGAATCTTCAAAGAATTGTGTGGCGTTCAAGTCCTAATGAACCCATACAAGACTACGCTCTAACTACTGTCACTTATGGTACCAAATCTGCATCATTTTTGGCCATAAGATCTTTACATCAGCTTGCGCTAGAAGAAGAAGAGAAGTATCCGCTTGCTGCTCAGGCAGTACGGGAATCATTTTATGTTGATGACTGTTTAGCAGGCCACAATGACATCCAAGAAGCCCTGAAACTGCAAAGTGAGCTTACAGATATGCTCAATTGTGGTGGATTTCCTCTGCGAAAATGGTGTTCCAACCATGAAGCTTTATTGGAATCAGTACCTCCTTCACATCGAGAAACTCAATTGCCCCTGGCACTTGATAACAATGAAAACATACATGCCCTAGGCTTACTTTGGCACCCAGTTAATGATAAATTTCAGATCCAATCACATCCTTCACTCCAAACCCATGTGCAAGGTAAACTAACCAAACGAAATATCCTTTCACTTATTTCATCTATCTTTGATCCGCTAGGATTGGCTAGTCCTATTGTCATAAATGCTAAAATCTTTATGCAATCTCTCTGGATTGAGAAATTAGACTGGGATGAAACCGTACCTGTGCATCTGGTGGAGAAATGGCTGGAAATCTGTAAAACATTAGCTACTATTCACACCTTGCGTATTCCCAGATATGTGCTTACATCTGGTACAGTGCAGGACATTCAATTACATGGTTTCTGTGACGCCTCCGAGAAGGCGTATGGAGCTTGTATATATATTCGTTCTGTAAATAGTGAAGGTGAAACTACTGTTCAATTATTATGTTCAAAATCTAAGGTTTCTCCTCTAAAGAAGCAAACCATTCCACGCCTTGAACTCTGTGGTGCACTTCTGCTAGCTAAATTATACAACAAAGTGCTAAGTGACCTCAAGGTACAACCTTTACAAAATCGTTTGTGGTCAGATTCTACAGTGGTACTTTCTTGGCTCAAAACTGATGCACGAAAGTGGAAAACCTTTGTTTCAAATCGTGTGTCGCAGATACAAGAACTTTCGGAGACTGCTACATGGCGACACATTGCCACACATGAAAATCCAGCAGATCTTGTCTCAAGAGGAATTTCTTGTGAGCAGTTATCTGAAATCGATTTGTGGTGGCACGGTCCTAACTGGTTATCTTCACCAGAGACAGCCTGGCCAAAACAACCACAACAATTAAGTGTTCCTGATTCATCAGAACAACTTGCAAATGTCTGTCTGGTGTCAACAAAGGAGAGAGAACATTTTCTTACAACATTCTCAGATCTCCGACGCCTGCAAAGAGTAACATGCTACATGAATAGATTTATTGCTGCATGTCGCCATGAAACAAAATTTCATGGACCTATTACAGCTGAAGAGCTTCAACAAGCTTTACAAACTTGTGTTAAAAGTGCTCAGCATTCATCTTTTAAGAGTGAAATTGCAGATCTTAAAAATCTGAAAGAAACTTCTGCGAAAAGTTCTATTCATACATTAACACCATTTCTGGACGAAAATGGTCTTTTACGAGTTGGTGGTCGCATAGATAAATCTCATCTTGCATATGATGCTAAACATCAGATCATATTGCCAAGCAAGCACCATCTAACTGCTCTAATTGTAAAGCATGAACATTTTAAGCTTTTACATGCGTCACATCAGCTTACGATAGCCTCTTTAAGACAAGCATATTGGATCCCTTGCGTGCGCAGACTAGTGAAATCTGTTCTACACAAGTGTCTGACTTGCTATAAACTAAAGGCACAATCTGCTCAACAGCTGATGGGCAATCTTCCTAACTGCAGAGTAACTCCTGTTAGGCCCTTTCTACGATATGAAATATCTTGAAAAATGGCAAATTCTACAAAATCATCTGCATCATATATGGAAAAGATGGTCTTCCGAGTATTTGCATACACTTCAGCAGCGACAAAAATGGTCATCTTCCAGTGAGAATCTGCGAGAAGGCATCTTAGTCATTCTGAAGGAAGACAACGTAGCCCCACTTCAATGGAAGATAGGCGTCATCACCAAGGTGCATCCGGGAGAAGACGGTCTAATTCGTGTGGCGACAGTTCGCACTCCTAGTGGTGAATACAAGCGCCCGGTAGTGAAATTATGTCCATTGCCAGATCAATAATAAGTGTAATACAGTGCAATTAATATTTCATATCTCTTTATTGTTTTACAAGCAATTATAGTGTAGACAAACCGTTACATTGTAATAAGTGTTATTTGGTTTTCCTCCTTACACAATAAGGTTTTACTTTTCGGAGATAAACTGTGTTATTGTGATGTATATAATAAGTGTTTTCCTTTATGTTATTTGTCCATTTGAATGTATTTTTTATAGCTTGCTCTTTATCTATTTTGTTGAACTAAATAGTTCAAAGGGGTCGGTATGTTCGCGCAAGCAACATGTTTCTACTTTAGAATGTTTCAAACTGTCCGCTTGCAATGTCCCGCTTTGATTGTCATCTTATTCCCGCCTCAAAGCATTGTGGGATCATGCATGACTTGCTAATTTCTTTTGTTATATGTGGTGGTGTAGCGTCACGCCAGTTAGTATTGAACGAGACCTCACGCAGATAACAGTGTATCTAGTAGGCTCGAGGAATTCCCGCTTTTTCTACCAAGTTTCATTAAACTTGCTCTGGAAGCGGTGAATTAGACACAATTGTGCGCAATTGTGGCTCTCAGTAATTATTCATACATAATTACATATAATTCATCAAATTCGCGAGTGAATTCTCCGAGTTACAGAAGTTTGATATTACGCAACAGTTGTGCAACCAACGCTACATGTTCCAGTGCTTATATCAGCTTTTACGACTAAACTACATGCAAAAGTTTAGTATTAACTTCAAGAGCAAGTTAATCTACGCATTTTAAGATATTATTTATCAAGTTTTCCAAGAAATTAATATTTACAACCACGTGTGATAACGTACTCTTGCATCTTATGTATCAGTGTTTCTATTTCAATTAGTTTAAATAATTATTGTGTGTGAATCTAGTAAGTTGTGATTATTTCACGTTTCGATTGTTTTCCTTAAGTAGTCCGTGGATTCCTGATACCAGTGTCCTGAGGTTACAGTCTATTGCTCTCATTTTGATTCTTTCGAATCTGGTCCTCACTAGCTATTCAGAGGTGGCTAATCTTTCCTATCTTATGCACTTCCAATTGAAGTCCCTTCCAAACCTAAAAGCAACGTTTTATTTCCTATTTGAGAAGTACCTTAACCTAACATTTGCTCCTTACGGTCCTGACCCTAACATTGGTCCTAAAGACTTACATTGCCCTCTCGGACCGGATATATTTTCCGGCCGTCCCTTACACAGTAAGAACTAATAAATCCAATAATTCTACCAACAATGGTTCAGTTCACAGTCGCCGCTATCGGCACAGAGTGATCGATTTCTTTGGCACGTCAGTAGTTTACAAGTTATAAAACTTGACCGCTTTTATTTTTAACATATAAAACGCTAATTTTGCAACAATTTTCACTCCCCCCCCCCCCCAGAAAAATCATAAAACAATATTTTGCCCCCCCCCCCCAGAAATTTCAATGACACAGTCTGCGTCTTAACCCCCCTCTGTGGGCACCCCTGCCATATTCCTCATGAATTCTCCTAACTTTCCGTCTCAGTCTCTGCAGGTAATTATTCAGAGGTGTGTCATTGATTTTAGTTATTAAGCTTTTCAGAGACATTGCCTGATGGATTCTTTTTTGCAGCTCTGTAGCTAGAGTCTCGACTCAATCATTTAATGCTGTCACCAGGATTGAAGGGATGTCACATTAGTTCCCAATCTGCTTTTCTAATCTCATTTTTATTCATGTGTTGTCATATTTATTCATCTGTTGACCAAGAATGAACTAGTGTGTTTTTAGCTGTTTTACTGAAGAAAATGTTGTTGCATCACGACAGTACATGGTTAGTATTTCTAAAGGTGTTTTATGAAGATAATTTTTGTTGTGGTTTTCACTAAAACAATGCATGGAAAGGCCAAAGACAGTAGCAATGAGTAGTGGCTGGTGGCATTCTTACAATAGGCCTGCATCAGTGATCAATGGTCATTCGGAAACTTAAAAGCTTTGAAAATAGATAATTTCACAAAAATTATAATAAAATGCAATTAAATAATTTATAATGAAAAACTGTTACATGTAGATACTCAAGCAAGTAGTTCTACTACATTCTTACAGTAGCTACATCTGGTTTTCTGAGGCCTGTGTTATTAACAAATAGGCCTACTCACTCATTTTCAATAGACAATTCTTATGCAAGCTAATGGAATATTTTATGGCACCCGGACATTCCTTTCTGTACTTTCATGATTCTGCCATTGAACCCTATTTGAAGCTAACTCCATCCAACCATACCTTGCAAATTCTACTTCCCTTAAATCTATTCTGGGGTATGCCGTAGCGTAGTGGTTGAGGCGCTGCGCTACAAACCAGAAGGTCGTGGGTTCGATTCCCAATGAGGTGGTCAGAGTTTTTCAATTGGCCTAATCCTGCTGGTGGCACTATGGCCCTGGGGTCGACTCAGCCTCCAACAGAAATGAGTACCAGGAGCATTCCTGGGGGTAAAGGCGGCTGGTGCGTAAGGCTGACAACCTTACCACCTTCATGTGCTGAATGTCCAAAATCTGGGAGCCTCAACCTCCTGGAACCCTCTGGGTCTCCATGGCCTGTATAGGGATCAATTTACTTTACTTTAGATCTATTCTAATATTGTCTTCCTACTTACGTCTAAGTCTTCCAACTGGTGTCTTCACTTCATGTCTCCCAGTCAAAACTTTTGAGATAAGTCTTTCTTCCCACATGCATGCAATATGTCCAGTCTATTTCATCCTCATCCTGTGATTTAATTACCCCTACTATATTTGGTGAAGCATAAAGATTATGAAGCTCATTACTAGGGACAGGCAAAATATGAAATTTCATATTCTAAAATATGGCTGCTAGCGCTCTCAAAACTCTGATCTTTACGAATCACGAAGTTTAGATGGCAATGCGTGCAAGAAAAAAGTTCATATTTCATAATATTTTGGTAAAATCTTCATAAAGCTTCATATTTTGTATGATTTGCAAATTTTTCCTTCGTTAATACTTCTATGACAAATGAATCGAGTTTTCCACATTATTGAAATGTTTTGAAAAGTTTTCCGGGAATCGCATCTCAAATCCCTAAACGGCAAACTCCAGAAAGCTAAGAAATTTTGCAACACTTTCTAACTGTTAAGAGGTACCCTACACATTTCCTCTCTAATAATAGCCTAATTCCATTATGAACGGGGATGGGATTTCTACGTATTGAGTGGAAGTAGTCACATTTCTTGCATTCATAAAGATAACTCGACAGCAAGGGCGGGGGTAGGGAATGTTAGAGGAACCAGCTCACAAGCAGGGAGGAGGGAATATTCTCGCCTCCATGCTCACTAGACACTGCATCAGTTTTGGACTGGCATTTATGTGTTGTTTGCGATTCGTGGTGATTTGGATCGGGTGCCTAAATCTGGAGTGCGCAATTGGTGACAGAGCTCAACTGTTTTAAAACAGATGGAACGATTGTTATGTGCACATTTTGTAACAAAAGAGTAAGTATGGAATATAGGCCAAGTCCTTTTTATTATCTGTGTAATACTATCTAAAGAATTTTTTTTACTAACATTCAAAATATTTTTACGCTACATTTGATATCTTGGAAAAAAACAAATATAAGATGCATCTTCGCATGAGACATATCCCGGCCAGCCCTCTCCCAGTGAAGCAGTTCCTTTTATACCATGATCTAGCGAATTCTTCGAGGATGAATAGGCTGACAAACCATTGGGTACAAGGCAAACCTGTGGGTACAAGGAACTTACTCTTGCATTTTTAATATTTGTTACGAGGGGCACTCTAGCAGTTTTAAAATTTGGTACAAGGGGCACTCTCACATTTTTAATATTTGGTACTGTCGGGAGTGTCGGCGACAATATACAAGGATAGTTTGTCACCCTGCTTCGCTGAAAAACAAAATGTGAATATCGAGTGATTTGAGTGGACGTAGCTTAAAGTGCACTTAGTATTTGGCTTTCACCGATATCTTTATTCTGAACAAATGGGTGACTGAATTACATAATAATTTTGTTATTAATTAATTTTTAATACAGGTATCTGCAAACACAAAGTTTCAGCTGAAACAACACACAAATAGCATTCAACATAAAAAAATTAAAATAAAAAAGACACACACAGTTCAGACGTTTCTTACAGACACAAGATGCAACTTTTTGCCAGAAAACATTGAAAAGCTGCTTGTATCTTATAGTAATAAATAATAATTGATGTGAAAAAATGTACGTGAATAGAATATTGTGAATATTGATCGTATTAATTACCAGTTAACTAGTGTTTTATTTTACCCTCATTGTGAATAGGGTAGATATTCCTTTGTGTGTTGTCTTAAATCAAATAACAAATATTCAGATGATAAAATTGGTGATTTATTGTATTTCATAATATTTTTAAATTTTTTTTTTTTCATAATTTCATATTTAGCATAAATAAATTTCATATTTTGGCAAACTTTTCTTCATATTTTGCCTGTCAAACAGGTGTATTTATATGGCTTAGAAGGAGTATGGACGCATCTAAAGAAGAAGAGTATTGAAAAGTTGGAGAAACTGAAATCCACATATTTGAAGAAAGTACTTTCCCTCTCCAAGTACACACGATCGCGACTTGTCTACGAACTTTCCAAGGAAACTTTTTATATAGAAGATTTAAGATTAAAATTACTACTTCCAGCAACACCGGCATATCAGAAGGTCCTAAGAGAGTTGTACGACAAAAAAACAAAAATTTGGGAGGAATTTTATTCCACAGATGCAATGGTGAATCGCGAATGGACACGAGGAGGATATGACTTGCGGCACATAGTGACGAGATTTGCTGTGCATGGTTTCCATCACAGACTGTGTTGCATAAAGAATTTTCATGAACCCAGCATGAACTGTTTCTGCGAGAGATGTGGGAGATATCATGCGATGAACTGCAGACTCCGCACAGAAACATTAGTGAAGTTCTGCACCGAGAACTAAGTCACGTCCCAAATGCACATTGTGCGCTCTTCCTACTTTATTATTATATCTTTAAAAAAAAAAAACACACAAAAAAAAAATAATAGACTTACTGGAAACATTTTTTATTTTAATTCAACACATACACCTTACAGTATCTTTCAGTTTCTCTATAAGTCTTAGAGAATACAGAATAATAATAGGCCTATTTACTAGTTTTCTTAGAAATGGAAAATCTTCCAGCATCAAACAACTAATGACATCTTTTGTCAGCTATTTTGCTCAGGGTTGTTAAAAAACATGTTTTTTAAAAAGAACAAAAAAAAACGTTTTTTTGTTTAAAACGTTTTATATGTGAACAACAATGTTGGTTGTTTTAAACGTGTTTTTTTAACGTTTTTTATGTTTACAACAATGTTGTTTGTTTAAAAAAGTTTAAATTGTTAATTTTGTTTAAATCAACCATTTTAATGTATAGGGCCTATTATATACATATACATATTTATATATATACACAGTTGAAATGTTTAAAACATTTTAAACAATTTGTTTTAAACATTTTTTTAGCATATGTTTATAACACTTTTTAATTGGGTGTTAAATTTAATTATGCAGACAATTTACATTTTGTCAATCCAATGACACCCTGTGCTAAGATGTTCAAGATTTACAAGTCGTAGACTTAATAGTATTTGAAAATACATTTTGTACCAGTAGTATTTGTTTATGATTTAATAGTTCATGATTAATAAAAAATAATACAAACTACTGTTTAATTACTGCCTTTACTGCTCAACTGATGATTGACTTTCACCATGCTTTACGTGGTCTTAGCCGCCTTACATTATCAAACTTACAAGGAATATCCTACTACAGTGTTGCCAAATTGACACATTCAATATTTAATATTAATAATCTCTTTCTTTAAAAAGGAAGACCACAAAATAGATGGTAGGATGCAGTCAGAAAAAATTCAAATCAATTACTCAAAATCAGAAACTGGAAGCTGGCGACAGAGGATAGAGAAGTCTGGAGGAAAAGGATACAAAAGACACTACCTCACATGATTTTCTGGTATTCTGACCCTAGTTTTTTGTTTGTTTTCTGTTTACAACACTAACAGGGTGTCACTGACTTGACAAAATGTAAATTGTCTTCATAATTAAATATAACACGCAATTAAAAAATGATTTAAACATATGCTAAAAAAAACATGTTTAAAACAGATTGTTTAAAACGTTTTAAACAAACTTAAAAAAAACACAAGCACTTGTTTTAAACGTTTTGTTTTAAACATTCCAACCCTGATTTTGCTGATGGTCATTGGCTGAGTTAAGGTTAGCGAATAATAAAATACATCCATGGACTTTATAAAGTCAATAAGGGACAGAAAACTAAATTTGAGATCTTTCCCTTTCACTTTCAGACATGACTGTTCAAATCCCCTACTGTTTGTTTTGGTACTGACATTAGGTTAGTTCACAAAGCAAATCCGTGACTGCTTGAGGATTTGTTGTACTGCGCATGTCCAATCTGTAACTTATCTGTGATTTTCACTTTGTGAACGGTTAGAACTATATTTTGGGAAACTTTTAATTATATTCCATTATTCATACGTATAAGTAGCCTATGCTTATAAATCAGGTGCAAGGTAATTGGAGGGAGAAGTCAGGTGCATGAAAATAGGTTACTGTGCATGTCTCTGATAACAATTCATGGTAGAGCCCTCAAACTTTTCTTATAGTATAGAAACTGTCCGTGAGAACACATCGAACAGAAGATTGACAATCAGAATCACGAATTCTCGCTTTGCGAATGCGTGTGGAGAAAGAGCGCATGCACGAACGATGTGTTCCTGGTTTCTGACTGCTTTGTGAACAAACCTAATATTACACAGATAATGGATACATTCCATGATACCAGTATCACATACCAGATAAAAAATAATTCTTGTTACAATCAATGTTTAGACAACAGAACTAGACCAACATGAATCTGTTACAATGGACTACAGACCATGAGCAAAAGGATTTAAAGGATGCGTTTATGAACCTAAACTAGACCTATACCGAATTATCACACTACAAATCTTCATCTCCTTTATGAGTAGGCATGTCTTTTCAAACATTACACGACAATCCTTTATCTCATGTATGAGTAAGCTGGTGTGTAATAAGACTAATTTTTTGAACAAATCCTTTGGAACAGACATCACATTAGAATCTTTAATTTCCAGTATGAATAGGCATATGTGTTTTGAGATGGCTTTTTCGAACAAATGTTTTGGAACAGACATCACACGAGAAAGCTTTTACTCCCGTATGAATAACCATATGCATTTTAAGATTATTTTTACAAGTAAATGCTTTGGAACAGATATCACATAAGAAAACTTGATCTCCAGTATGAATACCAGTAAACATATGTGTTTTGAGATTACTTCTTCGAATAAATGTTTTGGAACAGACATCACATGAGAAACCTTTTATTCCTCTATGAATAAGCATATGCTTTTCAAGAAGATGTTTCCAAGGAAATGCTTTAGAACAGATATCACACAGATATCCTTTAGCCCTTGAATGAGTAAGTATATGTGTTTTGAGTTGAGTTTTAAGAGTATATGCTTTGGAACAGATATCACAAGAGAATCCTTTATGTCCTGCATGAAAAAGCTGGTGTTTAATAAGGCCAGCTCTTTGAACAAATGCTTTAGAACAGACATCACATGAAACTCCACGATCTCCTGTATGAGTAAGCATGTGTGTTTTAAGGTTACTTTTTTGAGAAAATGCTTTGGAACAGACATTACACGAAAATGCTTTAACTGCTGTATGAATAAGCTGGTGTCTATTGAGGACATGCCTATGAGTAAATGACTTGGAACAGACATCACACGAGAATGTTTTAATCCATGGATGAGTAAGCTGGTGTTTGAGGTAATGTATTTCAGGAAATGATTTGGAACAAACATCACATGAGAATACTTTAACTCCTGTATGAATAAGCATGTGTTTTTTGAGATTATATTTTAGATTAAATGCTTTGGAACAGACATTACACAAGAATCCTTTATCTCCAGTATGAATAAGCTGGTGTCTTGCTAGATTACCCTTTAGATTAAATGCTTTGGAACAGACATTGCACAAGAAACTTTTATCTGCTGTATGAGTAAGCATGTGTGTTTTAAGGTTACCTTTTTGAGAAAATGCTTTGGAACAGACATCGCACGAAAATGCTTTAACTGCTGTATGAATAATCTGGTGGCTATTGAGGGCATATCTTTGAGTAAATGATTTGAAACAGACATCACACGAGAATACTTTAACCCCTGTATGAATACTCTGATGTGTATTGAGGTGACGTCTATGAGTAAATGATTTGGAACAAACATCACACGAGAATGCTTTAACTTCTGCATGAATAAGCTTGTGTTGGCACCGCTTGTGTCTAATGAGATCAGGTTTTCGGGCAAATCTTCTGGAACATACATCACATGAGAATTCTTTAACTCCTGTATGAATAAGCTGGTGTGTAATGAGGTTAAATCTTCGAGTAAATGTTTTGGAACAGACATCACATGGAAATCCTTTTCCTGTATGAGTAAGCTGGTGTCTATTACGATTACTTCCTTCATCACAAAGAAAACCTTCCTCTTCTGCTTGCGCAAGCAAATTAGTTCCAACAAGTAATTTCTGAGATTGTCTCTCTGGACTTAAATCATTTGAGTATGGTTCTTTATCAGTAAGCATTTGCCGATTTCCTTCACAGGATACTTCGGGAATTTCTTGTAACGAAACCGGTCTTTTTAACATGTGAACTGTCTTGGACTTAGCCAATATATTGCAGTTTGCTGGGCAATTCTCATTTTTAGTCTGAACGTCTTTTAGATTGGATATTACAGGTTTAGCCTCACCCTTTGGTTTAGTGTCAGGAATGTCGTGCTTTACACATTTTGGCAAGAAGTCACAACTATCTTGCTTTATTTCAATTTGCTCATAACACTTAAGTTTACGTATTGGTTTAGTACTAGTAAGTTCTTGCTTTAGACATTTTGGCGAGAAGTCAGAAATCTCTTGCTTTATTTCAATTTTCTTATTAGGTTTAGTATCAGGAAGTATGTGCTTCATACATTTCAGCGAGAAGTCAGAACTATGTTGCTTTGTTTCAGTTTGCTCATAACACTTAAGCTCACATTTTGGTTTAGTACCAGCAAGTTCTTGCTTTAGACATTTCGGCGAGAAGTCAGACATCTCTTGCTTTATTTCAGTTTGCTCATAACACTTAAACTCACATTTTGGTTTAGTAGGCCTACCAGTAAGTTCTTGCTTTAGACATTTCGGCGAGAAGTCAGATATCTCTTGCTTTATTTCAGTTTTATTAGAATTCGACTCTGTCTTTGGTTTGGTATAAGGAAGTACGTGCCTGGCGCATTTCGGTGAGAAGTCACGACTATCTTGCTTTATTTCAGTTAGCTCATAACACTTAGGTTCACATTTTACTTTAGTACCAGTCAGTTCTCGCTTTAGACATTTCGGCGAGAAGTCAGATAATATATCTAGCTTCACTTTAGATCCTTCAGATTCTGATTTTACCACATGCTCCATTGTGTATGGTGGACATGAAGATCAGACCCGATCGCAATCTTGAGCTAGGTTACCTGTAGCCTAAATTCACCAACTAGTTCACAACTAGTTATCTCTGTCCATTAGGTCCCCAAATCCGTTTTTATGTTAGAGACTCGAGTTTGGCGTTGACGTATAATGAAGTCCCTTGAGTCGTAAATAGCGATGGGTCGTTCACGAACTAACTAGTTCATTTGAACGACTCATTCAAATGTGCGGATACTAGTTAGTTCAAAAATTTTGAACTAGTTAGTTCGCGTGCGGTTTGTATGTGCTGGCACGATTGTGTCCTAGCACGATTGTGTGCTCTACAAAACTGTGCTGTGTGCAACTGTGCTGTTGCCGGCTGATAGCATTGAGAGGAACGAGGAAGTAGCAGTGAAACGAAGATGGAGAAAGCCACGCTTTGGAAGAATGGCGGGGGCAGGGGGCATATTACAGACTGTGGGGAGTGATGACTTCCACTAGTAGGGGAAGGGGGGATGTTATGCATTATAGCACTTACCTCTTGCAGACGTATTCCTTCTCCTCCAGTCCTTCGCTTGCAACATTCAACTTCCAGCGGGGAGTTTGAAATGAAAGTAATGTAAATACAACAGACTGTCTGTAGCAGTTCACTCACAATTTAAAGATAAATATATACATAAATTGTTCCAATGCAAGTGTGAAATGTTCGGCTCATATATCCATCACACTTTAAAATAAACAATACACATTTACATTTATAAGTTATCACTCAGAAACAGAAGCTGTTCACACGAATTAAAAATGAAGAAAAATAAAAATAATAATTATTACCTAACTAAACCACGATAGTATGCGATAATTGGTAAAAACAAATTAAATGAAACTAAAACATTATAACGTAATTAAAACTAGAAGAAAACTTGGTAGCTTAAAGCAAAAAACACACGAGAAATACTTCCACAAAACCACTGGAGATAAACTCTCTGCACAAACTAAAATCCTCATCTCCTGTCGCAAATAAATTTGTGTGCAAGAAATTCCAGGAAAATAGCCAACACACTGAAATAAAGTTATGGTATTTATATGTGTTTTATTATTTCCATTCAGATTAGTACGAAACATCAATAGGCTACCCATTAGGTGCTGTGAAATCAGTATAAGTTTTAATTACCATGCAGCATGCCTATTTATTAATAAATTGATCACGTTCTTAAAGATTCTATGACTCCATTTAGTAAAGAGAGGTTGGTAGAATACATTATTTATCTTAGAAAAACAGAGTGAAGTTTCCTCTCCCTAGCCATCTGCAAAATGTTTATTTTAGATAGGAGGGTGTGAAGAAGATTCTGTGTTGGTGAGTTTCATATGGTTCAATGTCGTTAACACTGAAGTAGACTAGAATACATTATCCTGCCATCTATTGCGGCTTTTGGAAACTTCAAGAGGCAAGACTCATACGCTATGCAATGGAACGTGGTGTGCTGATACGAAATTGAACTGCGTAGTTACTTTGAACTAGATAGTTACTTTGAACTAGATAGTTACTTTGAACTAGCTAGTACATTTGAGCAAAATGAACTAACTAGTTCATTTGAACGACTCTAGTTAGTGTGCGGGAGCGAAAGAGCTGGCTCTCGAAAACGAACTACATTGCCCATCGCTAGTCGTAAACACTACTGCAAGCACAGTGTAAGTAAGATGAGAGGAAAACGCTTGGGCAGTGTTGCCAACTCAAAGAAAACTGTCCCGTTAAAACAGTGTTCAAAATCTGCTGAAATCCGCTAAATTAAATTAATTAATTAATTAAAGTTCAACTAGATGAAAGCACTTTCAACTTTTGAATTTCACCATGACATCAATAAAAGCATAAGGGCAATTCAGTAATTCCTATGAAAGGATTAAAAAAACTTGCATAAAGATTGCTATTTAATTTCAAAATTAACTTATATTTTTCTTTGTTTTTCCATTCCACAGTTATAAGTTTCAACCACTACTGGAAGTTTATTTCTGTCAGAGCGTCGTCTGGAAACTTCATTTCTTTAGCCGAATGTATTATTGGTAATTTCATCACCCACAAACGCTCATATTAATAAAGAAAATGGCATTTCATTATATTTTTTAATATTTTGTCAAATCACAATATCCAGTAAAAAATCCGCTATCCGCTAAAACCATATTTTTCCCCGTTTAAAAAGTTAAAAATCCACCAAATTTAACGGGAACTCCGTTAAGTTGGCAACTCTGCGCTTGGACACTGAGTTTATTATTTTTTTTTTTTTTATATATTCTTACAACTAGTGTTGTGGCATCGAATCTTATGATCCCTGACCACACATGAAACAGTTTACATCAAGGATTATATAACAATTAATTAATCCACCACTCACAAATTCGGGGGATTTCAGTATCGACAACTTCACTATACTCTTAGAGCCATTTTGGGGGTTCGGTATCGTGGAAAGTCCTGTTCTTTGTATTGGCCGAGCTTTTTCACAATTGCATTTGGACTCTGGTTCAGTCGCGAATAAAATCTAACAACTAAGTCACAGAGCACTTCATGTACGTATGGCATTTCCAAGTCTTCGTGAATTTGTGAAGTTCTTGTATACCAGTCTGAGCCGTGAATTAATCTGAGAGCTTTGTTTTGTTTTACATCAAGTTTACATCATCATTCTTACTGAGTGAGTGATTCGAAACAGTGTGTCAAAGATGTTACACTAGATGTCGTACTTGCCTATCCCTACAGGGTAGAATGCTGACGCCAAGACGCCATCTTGGAAGAGGGCAGAAAGTGCGCGGGAACTTAAAAAACGTTAATATTGTAATGAACAAAAGGACATTTTAATAATACATTTTTCTATACATCAGATGTGATAAAATAAAATCAACACAATTCTATATTTGATAATAGACTACACACTTAAAAAATACTTTATTTAAGGAACATTAAAAAACTATAACACTCTTAAAAACTATTTACAATATAGGGTCATTCTGTTGTCAGATCAACACACCTATTAAACCTCACCTTTCCAGATTTGGATGAAATTTTGTAGAGAGGTAGTTTTCATGTATATTAAGAGAAATACAAACTGTTATTGAAATATTTCAATCCCTTTTCAAAATACAGCCATGTAAAGCATTTAAAAAATAACAAAAATCACATCAAAAACATATCTTTCAACTGAGATACCAACTCTTCTAATTAACCTACAGAGATGGGAAAGGTATAAATTTTTAGCATTTTTATAAGCTTTCCAATATTATAATAAAAAATAATTCTAATGAAATTTGTTTTTCAAAATTCAAAGTAAAAATTTTGAATTTTGAAAAAAGTATATTTTTAATTTAAAAAAAAAAAATCCCAGAAAATAGGTTATACCAACGTTAAATGATGTACCAAGTTTGAAAATGGGATGGGAATGGGTTCATAGTTAGAAAATTAAAACATTATCACTCTCCCGGTTCTCCCGGCCGGGGATAAGAACACAATCTTTATAAAATAATATAATAATAATAATAATAATAATGATTTATTTGCTTATAGACTTTTACAGGAAAAGTATCCAGCATCGTCACATTTAACATATTATTAACACTTTAGGTATTTGATACATTTTCAATTATTAGTTACAAATTACACTAATTAAAATATCATTAAAAGCTAATTATAAAATTACAATTAATGTCATATTAAATTGTATTATAATTCATTATAAAATTACACTATTAAAAATTAAAAAAAAAAACACTATAACCACATTTTAAAATTCTAAAACTTTATTAATATGAGTGTCAATAGTAAATTAGTTAATTAAGCTAAAATTCATCTAACCTATAGAGACATCTTTGTATCAGATAATTTTTAAGTGCAATGTTAACATTTTTTTTCTGTTTCTTTTTTATTTCTATCGGTAATTTATTGTACAGTAAAATTCTCTTACTTAACGGATCTTTGTATGTTGAATTTTTATTTATTGTCACCCTGTGGTAGTCTGTTTCACCTCTTGTGCAGTGAGAATGTATGTCTTTATTTACTGGAGGCTGTTTTTTATTCCTAACATATAGTATCACTTTATAAACATGTAGGCTAACTACTGTCAAGATTCTTTTGGTTATAAATATTTCTTTACATGATTGTCTATTACTAATCCCATATATACATCTCAGGCTCCTTTTTTGCAACACTAGTATTCTATCCATATTAGTTACTAGCTGAAAAGGCGCGGCGTCGCCCGGGCTTTGTATTTTGTAATTTGAAATTAACTTATGGAGGACTTTCGATGTTGAAACTCTAGGTCCTGATATAATAATGTATGTAGAATTCGAAATGAGGAAGAACAACATATGGCACTCAGACTATTCCCTCAGAAAACGCTAGATATAGCTTTTTATGGTTCATAGAGGATGTCGAATACTGCATTCCGTTGCTTCTACTCATCATGCCTAGGAGGGGTTGAAATAAGAAGAAACATAAATTACATAAGATTGTATTGACTTGACGGAAAATTTTATTTCTCATTCTCATGTTAAACCGTTTCAGGCCTGAAATAAAATAGAAATGCAGTATCACTTTCATACTTTCCTCCCCTAAAACCCGGGACATAATATACTGCGAGTATAGGACTCAAAATGTTCCATCCCATGCTTAGGGCCTATGATAAATCTCAACTAATACAAAGCCTACAGCTATGGATAACTGACTATTTACCGACTTCTGATATAGCATACTCACACACTTAAGTTGCTCCTGCAATACGACCTCTTATTCTACATCAAAATGTGAAGTGAGAAAATATTTCTTATGTCGAGGGTAGAGAAAGTTATGTGACTGCATCACACTGTGCTTTATTTTCGTGTAATTCATTTTTCAGTAATTATTTTCGCCAATATATTACATGGAATCATAATTCGTTAAAGTCCAGCATTAGGCTATATAGTTGCCAAGGCCCTATGTAATCACAGTAAACAATTTACTGTTGCCATGTGAACTGAACAACATTTCATTTTTTTCAGTAGAATATTCACAGAAATTATATAATTTTCAAGGGAAGGACTGATTTGTTTCAATTTTAATGTTGACAGCTATACTTCCCGGGCTTAACTGGGTATGTGTGCAAAATGTTGTGTAAATTGGTAAAGAAATGTAGATTTGTATAAGGAACAAACATACATACATACATACATACATACATACACACTTTCGATTTTATATATTAGACTAGCTGAAAAGGCCCGGCGCCGCCCGGGCTTTGTATTTTGTAATTGAGGAGCGTTTTTTCAAAACATAGATAGATGCTATCACCATAGTTTTTCAGAAATTGTGTTTTTTTTATTTTACACCTAGAACCAATATCTATTCCACACCTTTCCCTTATACGGTAGAAACATCTGTCAAAGCAATAACTAATTTAGGGGTACTAACACAATATACAATTAATTTAATAATTTGAAGTTATTTAGTTGCAAATTCTGTTAGTTTTTACAAAACTCGATAAATGCACATTATGGGATCAAGTTTTTGTATTATTTTCTACATTTTCTGTGATTATTTTCTTAAATTAAATACAAAATTTACTTTATTTAACATGCAAAACATAGTCTAGCATGACATTTTGAGCAAACCATAGCGTATTAAAAAATAACAATTAAATTTCGTTTATATATATACAAACCAGCATGATGTTTTATTATTTAAAAAAGTATGAAATTAATGTAGTAAGTTGGTTCTTATAGTTTCACCTAAAAAAAAACATGTATGTCATGAACCCTTGTTTATTGGAAGATGTCTTCGTAGAATTCCTTTGAATCTGCTGGCATTTCAAAATATTTTAGTAGATTGGAGACATCTTTTTTCTTTTCTTTGCTAACCATGTTCTTTTTTTGCAGCACTGGGGCTTCTATCATGACTCTGCTGATACACTGTTTCTTCTTGAGCACTTCTACTTCTATGTTGTCCCCAAAGTATGTATTGCTTACCGATACAGTGACTCTCTTCTTAGATTTTTCATAACATATGATACGTTGGTTAGTTATTTTGAAGGGCAGTTTAGAGCGAAGAACCATTTGAGATCTGGACTTCAAATCTTTCACTTGCCAATCTTCATTTAATATTTTCACTGTTCCGTGTTCCTTTAACATATTGTGGTACTCTTTAGGAGACAGAATATTTTCCTTTTTCCGGTAGCATTTTTCCAGCCTGCCAAACACTCTGTCTGGAGCCATGTAACTATGTCCTCGTACTGGGAAGTAGTGAACAATCTAATTGAAATGTATACTTTGCTCTAAAAAGGTAATAAGAGTGGCAATCATAGCACTGTTTTTATTTTGACTGGCACACGAATCTGAGAATAAATTAATAATCTTCGGACTCTCCTTCTGTTGCTTCTTTTCCAGTTCAGAAAGAAAATTCTGCAGCGCTGAAGCAACTTGATTGCAACCTCTAGAAGATTCCGTTTCTAACCATGTGTAGAAATTAATGTCTTCTTTTCTCTGCTCTTGTGCGTGTATCATGATACACAGGTTATACAGCCAAACCTGTCTGGTATAAAAGACTTCACTTACACTTAACTTGGGTATAGGTTGATTCTGTTGCATATCCATGCATACCTTGATTACATCTGGATTGTCTTGCTTCATCAGAGAATAGAAGCGTTTCGCACGTAGTTTGTGAAGTCTATAGTTAGTTCGCAGGGTGTTCTTCTTTTCAAGATCCATATTTTCTGCTCTGATTTTCAAAAGCATAATCTTGCACATAGAGCAGGTATCAGTGTGTGGAGTCTTGAATGACAAATTAAAATGATGGTAGAAAATGTGTTTATATTTGGAAAGTGAACACAGAGTAAGCCCATTTGACCTTCTTTTGTCGCAAAAACTCTTCCACATCTTATTTATTGAAAGGCTTGATGGCAAATATCCTCTTCTGGATTTTCCTCTTGTATAGTGACTTTTTCTGCATTTATAAGATGAAATATCATTCTTAACAGCAAGTGTAAGTTCCTTGTCTTTCTCGCTTGTTCTGTCACCACCTCTCTTGTTATCAGGTACACTTCCTGTTGCGGGAAATTTTGTTGCCAGACGGGCTAGTCTATCCTTGGAAAGTCCACATAGCCTATTCCTTGGAAGGTTGCAGCACACGCGGGGATTATTTCACCGTTTTTCTTTCGCACACTGTATTTTACTGAAACTTTTTGTTTGCGCTTTGCTGTTTCATGTTTTACTATTCTACGTTTCGGCGATGAAATGTTCATGTAATGCAATAGAAATTTATTTTGGTTGACTTGGTTCAGAGATGTTACTCTGTGGTGAAATGTAGTGATATCCTCGTAAGTTAAGTTTGCAGCTCTGCACTCCTTCTTTCCTTTAGCATTTTTATTTACTGGTATTTCTTGAAGCCCATGTGAGCAAACAATGACAGGATCTTTATTCTTCATACTAACCTCTTTCTTTTGCTTCTTTCTGTTTATTCTAGGCCTACACCTTTTCAACCTCAATTTCGGAAAAAGTAATTTCAATTTCGGAAAAAGTAACTTCAATTTCGGAAAAGGTAATTTCAATTTCGGAAAAAGTAATTTCAATTTCGGAAAAAGTAACTTCAATTTCGGAAAAGGTAATTTCAATTTCGGAAATAGTAATCTTTATTTCGAAACAGTGTTAAAATAAACACAGAGGCCTAAATTAAATTAATGGTTATCAAAATTAAATCTTCCTAACAGGATAATGATTGCTAATATAACATAATTCTATGAACTACACAGAATTAACACTCTCTCTTCAGCTTCCCAGTGGAATGTCCTTTACATCAGAATACTGTTTTATATATAAATGAAGTTAATGATTAATAAAGCAAAGCAAATCTGCAGTCCACATAGAATACATAATGCAATAACTGTTCACTGAAATATATAGAATTTAAGTAGACTCTTTTTTTTTCCATACTTCAGGAATAATTTTCAACTTTGATTAGAAATTTAATCATAATTTTATTTCAGTACAGCATTAACGAATCATTTACTTTCTCGTAACTCTACGGTAGCTCTCAGTTGTTTCATGCCATAAAAATGAAAATTAGGCTATGGCATTATTACGTAAAGTATATGTAAGAGGGCCTGGGTAATTTTTAAGTTCTAAAATAATTGAAAGCTACTGTTTCCAATGGTTACGAGTAAACAAGTAATTCGACTTAAGATTACTTTCACAAATTAAAGGCAAGTTCTTTTCTGAAATATGGAAAGAAGAGCAGGGGCTATTCGTCACCAGAGAGGTAATTACCAAAAGGTAACAGACGAGTGTCGTGACCGAATTTTGAAGGAAGCAGAAAATGGTGGAGATTGGAAATTAGTGGCTGCGGCGAATGGTGATAATTTTAAAACTGCACATGACTGGCTGAGAAAAGGTTGTATCCCTCGAAAAGAGCGAGGAGGTAAGCGCCATTATATTTTGACTGCAGACGATATAGATTATATAATTGCATTAATTGAAGAAAATTCTCAGATCACTTTAAAAGTGATCTGTGAACGTCTGAGACACGAAAGACATATCACAATATCGAAGCAGACCGTGTCTAAATATCTTGATGGACGTTTAATTTCATATAAGCAAGTACGTCTCCTTCCTGAAGGAGTAAATTCTGTCGAGAACAAGTTGAAAAGAAGAACATACGTAGAAAAAGTTCTTGAATATGTAGGCCAACAAAAACACTTGATTTTCATCGACGAAACAAATTTCAACCTGTATTGTAGAAGAAGCATGGGACGTTCCCGGCGTGGAGATCGAGCTATTGTGAAGGTACCAAATAGCAAAGGACCAAATCTTCATATAGCAGGCTGTATTTCTTCAACCGCCTTTGAGTTTTGGCAACGGAAACGAGGTGCATTTAAAATGGAAGATTTCTGCAGGTTTTTGAGGCATTGTCTGAGAATTGTAGCAAATAATGGACACAACATGCAAGACATCATCGTTGTTATAGATAATGCACCAGCTCATTCCCGCTGCGAAGAAATATTGCGGCAAGATGAATTTCTGGGGGTTGAAATTTGTCGATTAGCCCCTTACAGTTGCATGCTGAATCCGATAGAACACATTTGGAGTACCATGAAGTCAGCCATCAAACAGCGTCTCAGAGAGACCACAGACATCCTATTGAGGGGGGATCCAGCTGGTGTACTAACTCAGAAAGAATTCAGACTTCAACACTTGGAGAGGACTGTTGATTCTGCAATACAGATTATCACCCCTCAAATGTGTCAACCATGTGCAGAAACATTATCCTGCTGCTATGCGTATGGACGATATGCCTCTGGGAAACTGAAAGTGTTAAATTCTATGTAACTATTCATTTAAGTTACGCCTATGTGTTTATTTGAAACATTGTACCAAAATAAACTACTATTTCCGAAATTGAAGTTACTTTTTCCGAAATTGAAATTACCTTTTCCGAAATTGAGATTACTTTTTCCGAAATTGAAATTACCTTTTCCGAATTTGAAATTACTTTTTCCGAAATTGAAATTACTTTTTCCGAAATTGAGGTTGAAATGGTGTAGATTTTCGACCACCACACTGTTCTGTAACTTGTATATCATCTTCTGATTCAGACATGTTCTATTATTTTATTTATAACTAGATTTAAAAACACTAGAAGATTTACTTTTACGTCAGTTCAAAAGAAGGCTACAATGAATTAATCTGCCTTGCACCTGGTCAACAATGAACTAAACTGGAAACTGTTTTTATAGCTAATGTTAATGGCATTAACTTGGGGAGAGCGCTTGCGCAGCATAAAAACAACTTATTCCTGCTGCAACTATCGCGTTTGATTTATCTAAATAAAATCATCTATCGAGTTTTGAAAAAACCTCTCATGTTTGACATCATCTACATCTTGCATGAATCGACTTATGAGAAATCTGACTTCACAGATGGATGGGGACGGTCAGGGTTGTACCGATTTTGTGTGTAACTCATTTTCTAAAAATTTTGCATTTATCGACTTTTGAAAAAACGCTCCTCAATTTGAAATTAACTTATGGAGGACTTTCGATGTTGAAATTCTAGGTCCTGATATAATAATGTATGTAGAATTCGAAATGAGGAAGAACAACATATGGCACTCAGACTATTCCCTCAGAAAACGCTAGATATAGCTTTTTATGGCTCATAGAGGATGTCGAATGCTGCATTCCGTTGCTTCTACACATCATGCCTGGGAGGGGTTGAAATAAGAAGAAACATAAATTACATAAGATTGTATTGACTTGACGGAAAATTTTATTTCTCATTCTCATGTTACCATACAACCGTTTCGGGCCTGAAATAAAATAGAAATGCAGTATCACTTTCATACTTTCCTCCCCTAAAACCCGGGACATAATATACTGCGAGAATATGACTCAAAATGTTCCATCCCATGCTTAGGGCCTATGATAAATCTCAACTAATACAAAGCCTACAGCTATGGATAACTTACTATTTACCGACTTCTGATATAGCATACTCACACACTTAAGTTGCTCCTGCAATACGACCTCTTATTCTACATCAAAATGTGAAGTGAGAAAATATTTCTTATGTCGAGGGTAGAGAAAGTTATGTGACTGCATCACACTGTGCTTTATTTTCGTGTAATTCATTTTTCAGTAATTATTTTCGCCAATATATTACATGGAATCATAATTCGTTAAAGTCCAGCATTAGGCTATATAGTTGCCAAGGCCCTATGTAATCACAATAAACAATTCACTGTTGCCATGTGAACTGAACAACATTTCATTATTTTCAGTAGAATATTCACAGAAATTATATAATTTTCAAGGGAAGGACTGATTTGTTTCAATTTTAATGTTGACAGCTATACTTCCCGGGCTTAACTGGGTATGTGTGCAAAATGTCGTGTAAATTGGTAAAGAAATGTAGATTTGTATAAGGAACAAACATACAGTGTGTCCCACGCAAGAGTTGGCCAATGACGCGGGTTCCTGCGGCGCGGCGGGCACAGCTCCAACTCCCGAGCGATCGGGTGAAATATCTACGCTAATGAAGCCGCGATCGGTGTTACGATTTAGGTTCTCACATTTACAGTTAAAATTACAATGAAAATAAACACGCACTTCATCACACGAGATGTTGGAAATGTTCTCCTCTTGCATCCACACAACACTGACACCTTTTTAGGAAATGTTCTTTCACGCGCATAAGTTCAGCTTCCGAGACAGAGTTCATTTCTCTTGTGATAGGCCTATGTCTTTAAGTTCTTCTAACAGTATGTGAATATTATTTATGGAGAAACTTGAAAAATAAAGTGTATAGGTCAACTTCCCGTACATTACAAAGGAAACGGGTGAAATATCTACACTAATAAAGCCCGCTGATGGTGTAATGGTTCAGGTTCTCACAAAGAAAAACACATGTGATTTATCTGGCAATAGGCCTACTGATTAAAAAAAGGATTCTGGCACGTTCTTATATCAGTTACCTCATTTTATTTTGATATAATTGGTGGATTTAAAAAAGACGAGTTCTCTCCCAACAAAAGCACGGTGTTTCTATCTCGGAAGCTGAATTTATGCGCGTGAAAGGAAATTTCTTAAAAAGGTTCCAGTGTTGTGTGGATGCAAGAGGGGGACATTTCCAACATATCTTGTGATGAGGTACGTGGTTATTTTCATTGTAATTCCAACTGAAAATGTGAGAACCTGAATCATAACGCCATTAGCGGCTTTATTAGCGTAGATATTTCACCCGCTCGCTCGGGAGGTAGAGCTGTAGTCGGCGCGACGCAGAAACCCGCGTCATTGGTCAACTCTTGCGTGGGACACACTGTACATACATACATACATACATACACACTTTCGATTTTATATATTAGATTCCTGTTGCACCCCATACTTCTATACAATATTCTATGTGTGGTTGTATCACTCCATAATAGACATTCAGAAGAATTTCAGAACTAAGGTAATTACGGAGGTTCCTAAGAAGGTATATATTATTATTATTATTATGTTAGAACTAATCTTATTACATATTACATCTACATGATTCTGGTAAGTTAAACTTTGATTATATTCCTAAGAATTTTATGCATTCAGTTTGTTCAATATTTTTATCTTCAAGTCTGATATTTAATCTATTGTCATTTTGGCTCTTGTAATGTTGGAATAATAATAATTTTGACTTGTCAACATTTATTTGGAGAAGGTTATTTGTTAGATACTTTGAGATGTCTTTCAGTGAATTTGTAATATTTACTTCTAAGCTTTGAAAGTCCCTACTTGAACATACCATTGATGTATCATCTGCATATGTAGTAATTTTGTAATAATTTGACTGAGGAAAATCATTTATGTAAATTAGGAATAGCAGTGGCCCCAGGATCGATCCTTGAGGCACTCCTGAAATTACTTTCTCATATTGAGATTGAAAAGTTTTGGTACAGTTCCCTATTTTCCAGTATGTTTCACCACACTGTTTCCTGTTTAATAAGAATGATTTTAAGATGTCATATATTTTACCCCTGAATCCATACATCTCTAATTTCTCTAACAGCAGTTCATGACATGCTGTATCAAATGCTTTGCTTAGATCTAAAAATATACCAGCTGTTTTATTGTCAATGTCTAGATTTACTAGTACTTCATGGATAAATTCTGCAGTTGCTGTTGTAGAAAATCCCTTACGAAAACCATGTTGAGTGTTAATAAGTATATTATTATATTTTAGATAACTGTTTATTATCAGTGTTAATATTTTTTCAAATATCTTACTAAATATAGACGTTAACGTTATGGGTCTATAGTTTGATAGGCCTACATCCTGCTTCCAACCCTTCTTATAAATTGTTCTTATTACACTAATTTTGAGTGCCTCAGGGAATATTCCTTCTTGTATTGAGTAGTTTATTAAGTAAACAATGATGCTGATGAGTGCATTCATACATCGTTTAAGCATAACGGAAGACATACCGTGCCATCCACTAGAGTTCTTATTTCTAAAGCTATTTATTACCTTTGTTACTTCAAAACTGTTAGTACCTTCAATATACAATGTATTTGTGACATGTTCTCTAGCTGTTATCATAGGATGAGTTCTAGTTGTACTAGTAGTTTCAAGTCTTCTGTTATAATATCCAGGGGTGCCCAACTTCTAAACTTCATGACTCACCCCCCCCCCCAAACTTCATTGCTTCCCCCAACCTGATTGATTGTCAACAAGGGCGCCCATATGATATTTATAAGGGGATTTTTTTTTTAAATTTATTTATTCTTTGTCGCTTTATCTTCTTGGGCCACTTTGTAACATTATATTAATACTATAAAAAGTGCAACAATGACGTAGCCAGAAAATAATTTCGGGGAGGGTCGAAAGTGCCGGGGGGTTTGGGGATATGGAATATTGAACTAATGAAAATCACATTTTATGCTATTTTAGCACAGAAGAACTAGGTAGGAAATATGTTGACCATACTCTAAGGCATGCCAATGTAAATAAGAAATCATTACCTAAGTGGAGGAACCACCCCCGGAAATTTTTTAAATATATTTTACGTTATTTTGGCACTAAAGAACTAGTTAGGAAATTTGTTTACCATGCTCTTAAGACATGCCAATGTAAATAAGAAATTGTTACCTAAGTCGGGTGTCCACCCCCGGGAAATTTTTAAATAATGAACTAATGAAAGTCACGTTTTACGCTATTTTAGCACTGAAAAACTAGTTAGCAAATTTGTTTACTATACTCTTAAGACTTGCCAACTTACAACTTAAACTTATTACTATTTTTTAAGAAAAGTTAAATAACACATGGAACAATGGACATAATAGGCCCACTCATTATGTTATGAAAAGAAAATAACTGCTATATCATATTTGACACACCAATAAATTTTGTTTAATTAAATATATATTTAAAAAGAATACAAATATTGAATTTTAGGTTTTGAGTTTTGGGGATTCAAACCCCCTGGACCCCCCTTTTCTAACGCACTGTGGATTCTGCTTCCATGTTGTCGATTTGGTAAAACTTCTGCAAACTTGTTATGTCTCAACTGACTTTCAAATAATATTGTCTTAAAAGAAAAACACCTGACTATAATTATTTATATACATTTTTTTTCCTTTCCCTGAGACTATGGGGGGCCGCCCCCCCTGCCCCCGGGTATGGGCGCCCATGGCTATCGAAATTCTTCATCTTTATCTTGAAGATTCTGCTTGGGATTCACATCCATAGGCGTAGCCAGGCCGACCATATGGGGGGGGGGTTATAACATCCGCGGGGTCTGGCGAGTATGGAAGGAGAGGGGGCCGGAAAATTTTAAAAATTAAGATGCAAAATAACAAGTTTTAAGCTTCCGGGGGTTCTCCCACGGAAAATTTTAAAAATTAAGATTCAAAATAACAAGTTTTAAGCTTCCGGGGGTCCTTCCCCGGAAAATTTTAAAAATTAAGACGCAAAATAACGAGTTTTAAGCTTCCCACGCTTTATACTTGTATTAAGCAATTTATGGGCAGACTTAAAAAATTATACAATTTTCCATTTTTTATTCAATGGGGGGGGGGGGTTCAAACCCCCAACCCCGCCCCCCTCGCTACGCCTATGTTCACATCAATATACGGTTTCCATTTATCTTCGCCACCGCTCTTACTTTCAGTGATCTTGTATTTTATATCTAAATTATGTGTCAGTTTATACGGATGTTTCTTTCTGCGGTGATCTTACCATTTGTCATGCCTAATAATGTCATTGTATATTAATTCTAAACACTTATATTTAAATTGCTGTTGTTTTTTGGCATTTTCGAGATGCCGAGGTGGACTGAGACCAGTAGCAGCAATGGTTTTAGAGAGATTTTTTCCACACCTTCCCTCCCGTTCTTATAAGGTGGCATGTGCTTTTGAGTGCAGTAAAATCAGTTCCGAGAATAATTAAGATCACCTGCTGAAAAAAAAGGTATGTCAAAAACTTTGTACACAAGATTGTATCACATAATTAATTAACAATCAACTAATATATTTTATAACTTTTTTAGGACCTGAAGATGGCTGAATAGCCGAAATATATCGTCCAATACACGAAAATTATTTTACAAAATTGACAGACATAAATTTTAACTATGTTTTATAATATTGACAAATATAAATTTTAATTTTGACAAAGCTATGAGCTGATTTTTCAACAAAAAGATTTTATACGAGGGAATAGGTGGTAATATTAATTTATACACATTCATATATTTATGCTGAAAACTAGACATGGAATTTCAGGGTGGAACACATTGGTTCCTCTACCTATAGTACCTAGTAACGACTGCAATCAATGCAAAAATTGTGACTTCGCACCTCCCCCCCCCCCCCCGAAAATAAAGAGAATAAATCAATTAACGATAAAGATGTGCATTTCTCAAGAGGAACGAACTATTTTTAACTCTGTAAGGTATTATACTTAAACTTAAAGCTTTAATGAATAGTCAGATATTTGCCCTCAAACTGGATTCTTCACAACACTTCATGGACCCATCACATTTGCCAAGTATAAACAAATGCAGTCACTTTTCCTTTTAAACTTTATAAGCATTAGGAGTTCTTACAATATTCCTGTTTTATAAACTCTCTTTAAATATTCTCTCTTTTTCCTAAATAAAGAGATAGTCAATCGCTAACTCAGTGTTTTTTTTCTCACTAAAAAGGTGGCGGTACTCACAGAAATTTTTTAACTGAATCTCACGGGAGCTCCCACACTTCTCCCAGACGCCATTTTTCTGAGTTAATGTCGAACAATCGGGCCTATCATGGCCAGAAATGTTTCTCCTCTGAATTGCAGTAAAATTGCCGGTACTTGCGACGTACTCTTCAGATTCAGTTTATTCACAGTTGGCAGGTTTATGAGATACTTTAAAAACTTCGTCATGATTTCTTTTATTACGCACCGGTACAAAAATAATGACTTATTTTACTCATTTCACTTCCCTACTTGTGAACAACGTGCACCCCTTGTTCCTATAACCGTACTAAACAATTATGAATTCACTTGCCTGTGAGACATAAACCAAGGATTTTCTTTTCAAATTATATGTAAGCAACGAATGCAGTTAGATTTAAACGTGCACTAATCCCTGATTAACTACGGTGGTTAGCTACTTATTACTTGTTTGTTGCTACGTTAGCATTAACTGCACTTGGTATACCGTTAGAATGGCCTTGACCACAGGAGCAGTTTGCTAAGGCCTGGAAAACCCACCCCAACCCTCTTGCAGTCCAGTAGCCACGGCAATTTACAGAAACTATCATGTGCTCGTATGTAGGTTATTATGTATGCAGAAATCTAACAAAACCAACAAACAAGCTTCATTTTAAATAAAACATAATTTTATGGGAATTGTGATAGAAATATTCTGAGTAATATTAAAAATTTATTTTTAAAAAAGGTGCCGGTACTGCGTACCGTTGCGTACCGTTACAAAAAAAGCCCTGCGCTAACTAATACAAAAATCTAGTGGTTCCTACGAGTCTGTCTGTTGCTCTTTCCCACAAAAACTACTCAGCTGATAGAGCTAAAAATTTGCATATTTTTTATACGTGGATTGAACATAGTTTAATGATGGCGACCATTTTAATAGTGGTGCAATAACAACCGCATTATGATCCTTCCCGACATTCAACGTTATTTTGACAAAACTATTAGTCAGATCAAATTTGGAGAACCCTTCAAATATTTTAAATTAAGTTTTCCACAAAAAAAAAAAAAAGGACGTTTCGATATCTCATATGGTTATTGAGAGAAAGCTGTTACAGATTAACCACAGGGTTATGGAGCAGGCAATACTCACCGTCAAAATTATTTCTGCTCCGACTAGTAATACTATAAATTAGGCATATGTATAATATACAGGGCCCGGATTCTAATGACATGTCATCTTTTTATTGATGCTGCATAGAGATTGCCAACTTGTAGATAAATCCTAATCATGGCCTCTAGATTATAGAAATGCATTTTTATTAGGTCATTTTTTGTAATTTTATGCAATTTTATATTTTTAGGGCATTTATTTCAGTTTTAGGTCATTATTTTGTCATTTTCGTGTCATTTGCTTCCTTATTTAGTCATTTTCATGCATTTACATTGAGTGTATTAACTTTTTTCGTCGCTAGCAGTGCTGTCTTTGAAGTGTTGTTTGTTTAATGCAAGAAGGAAAAATTCGGCGTTAAGTGTTGTCATGTCTCAGTCGGAAATGAGAATCAAAGAAACGCAAAAATGTTGAATTATATTACTATTGTTATTGGATTGACTTGGCACCAGTCTGCCACCTGCATGGATTTGAGAGTGCAAACTACTGTTTACGCTCAATAAACAACAATATAATCCGGCAGACCACAAAAGGATGTGCCGAATTTTGACTCGCCAGTGCCTCAGTGCCAGGGAGAAAAGAACATTCACAACATTACAGTTATTTACAGTTTTTACAATTAAAAACTAGCCTACAACTGGTTGTGTGCAATAATAATTTTTATAAATAAAATATCAGTTTTTAGGTCATTTTTTATAATTATTAAGTCATTTTTCTTTAAAATTTAGGGTCATTTTATAGGTAATTTTTCAAACAATTTTAGGTCATCTGAATCCGGGCCCTGATAATATATATATACTTTTAGTCATAAAATTATGTGTACCGAGGGAGATAAGTCACATTTTCTAATAGAATTTCAATATTTCATAACTAGATTTTTACAATGTTCACTAAACAGATAGGAAACAACATAATCAATTTTTATAAATGTAATACCTAATGTTGGGAAATTTGCTTCAAATTCTTTTATCTTAGAATCAGTTTCTTAGGCCTACTGTTACAAACCTCCAATGGTTATCACCAATCTGACATAGCAATGTAATGCTGAACGGTTGAAAATAAATTAAAAAAAAAAAAAGAATCAGTTTCTATGACATTATCCCTTATTCATGCGCACCCGCTGCTTGTTTTTCAAGCACAATTTTCAGTTAAGATTACATCATAGTAACATCCTATGAAAAGGATAACAGGGAATTCCCCCAGTGTTGACCTGTTTCTACATTTGAACCCAGCGCCATTCAAAAGGAAGTCACCACCTGTATCTGCTGAGCATTAGAAGCCGGAGCTCAAGAGAGTTATGTAGTTTAACTATTCATCACTAGAGGGGAGGAGTGTATCTTTTCAAAATTATGTTGATTTTACAAGTTTTGTTCAAATATGGCACAGAATTGTCAGTACAAACAAGCATGGCATTTGTAAAAATGTTTTCTATACCACAATGTTAGCAGATGTGGAATATTTTTCGTTAATAAATAATTAGCCCGTTTAAATGAATCACTTCCATAATCACATTTGAAAGCAGTTGTGGTATAGCATAAATATATACGTTCGGTTAGTATTCTGATCAACATTACCTTTCTTTAATGAAATCAATTTTTGGAGTTGATCTATTGGTAATGTCCATGGATCAACACCGCTAGTATAAATATAATGGACTTTTCTGAGAACATACTTTGTCTTTTTTATGACATGACTAAGGCCTTTGACCTTCTGAATCATCATGTGCTTATTACCAAACTTAGGAATATGGGTATTTGTGGTATGCCTCTGAAGTGGATCGCCTCTTATCTTGAGAATCGGCAGCAGATTGTTGCCCTAAGACATTTGGGAGACAACAATGTGCTCAAAACTTACAAGTCTCGAATATCTCCACCAGTTAATGTGGGTGTCCCTCAGGGCTCAAATCTTGGGCCTATATTGTTTCTTTTATATATCAACGACTTGCCTGAAAGTATCACCAATGGACATATTTGGCTCTTTGCTGATGACGTTTGCCATTTGATTAATGACACATGTAGAACCGAATTGATCCATAGAACCTAGAATGGTTTGAATGAAATGAGTAACTGGTGTGATCAAAACAAACTTATATTGAATCAAGAGAAAACTTCTTTGATTGATTTTCATACTGGAAAAAAGTCTGACTCTGTTCCTCTTTTAAGATTGAATGGAAAGACAGTCCATACATGTGAAACTGTAAAATATCTTGGGCTTAATATTAATTGTAACCTAAATTGGTCAGCTCACATTGACACCGTATCTGGAAGACTTGCTTCAGTGTGCTATTTGATTTATAGATTAGCTAGGTTGGTTAATCGTGAAGTGCTTCTAAAAGTGTACTATGGATGTTTCCATAGTATTTTGAACTATGGTATAATGTTTTGGGGTGGTTGTACTGAAGCAGACAGACTCTTTTTACTTCAGAAGCGAGTTGTGAGGACTATATGTGGCGTCCATTGGCTCACTCATTGCAAGCCCTTATTTAGATCACTTAATGTTTTAACGTTGACTTCTCTTTTTGTTTTGGAATCGGCCCTTTATGTAAGATACAACCCCGAAGTTTTTTTAAGAAACAATATGATACATGCCTATAATACTAGAAATTCTGAGATGTTACATGTGCCGCAAATAAGAAAAGCTTTGACTAGCAAGAGCCCTTACTGCAATAGTGTTAAAGTATACAATGCACTTTCAGCATTTATTCTTAATGAACCTTGTATTAATAAGTTTAAGTATTTACTGAAGTGTTATTTATTGGATAAGGCATTTTATAGTTTACACGAGTTCTATGATTGTACAGCCACTGTATGTAAAAATTGACAACTGTGTCACCTTTGGTGATTCCAACAGGCCTAAATAAAGAAAGAAAGAAAGAAAGATAATAATGGAGAATAGTGCACAATGTGCAAGTATCAGTGTCTAGTTTTCTCTGGTGCAGAACTCAGTTAGTGAGACACTACGGTTTTTGCACTCAATCACATGGTATCTTCCACAAGTTCCTCCACATAGCGAGCATTTGCAATTTTCATTTGGTTCGTGAAAGCATTCAGTGCGGCATATCTTGTAGTGAAAGCCATGTACAGCGAACCTAGTTACCAGGTGTCTCAAAGTATAGTTAGCTTTTTTCCAGTCATCTTTAGTCATGGCATCTGTGGTGTAAAAGTCTTCCCAGATTTGTGTCTTCGTGCTTTGGTGTTGAAGGATAACATTTTCGTAGGCAGGTGTAGATGGCAATTGAAGTTGTAGTCGTAAGTCTTCTAGTAGCGGAGGTTCCCTGCCTTGATGGTTATTTTTAACTTTTTAAAGGGTTTTCACTTTACGTATCGAAAATATCATTGCAGTGTCTTATACCATTTAGTTTTACCTTTAATTTGAAAAAAAGGACATTGAAATCGGACCATGGGATTAGGAGCTAGAGGCGATTTAGTGAGTGAGTGCAGCCGCCATTTTGAACCCCCCTCTCCCCCCTCCGCCGCAAAATTTGCGTTGGCGCTCCTTCCAAAAATACCCCACAGGGGTCAAGGAAGATGTGTGCTAAGTGGGACCTTTTAAAGTAAAAATGCATAGTTCAGACCCTTAACCACCAGACTAAATGTTCAGAGTGTTTGTAAGAATAGTTAACGACTATGCTCGTAACATATGGATCGATGAACTCACATTTTTTTCGAAAGTAAAAGTTTGGAACAAAAGATCTCATGTATAGGCCTAATATGTAAACAAAATCTTTAGAACCATATCTGAGAAAACTGTAAAAAGCGAAGTTTTTATGTAAAGTACTATTTAAAATAAATGAAAGTCGTTGCTGATTGTGTATGTAATGTAAGTACAACATTTTGTTTTTATACGATTTTCAGTTCGGTTCACATGTTTTGAAAGGAGTATTTTTGTATTCAGGGCACATCAAACCTTTATTTATGTCATTACAAGGCCATGGCCCAGGGTTTGTTGGCACCCAGGGCAAGATTTCATCAAGCGCCCCTCCCCCCCAAATCAATCCCACGTGCACCCTCCTGACATTCCACCTATCTAATGGGGTTAAACACGCAAGGAGTGACGCTACTTGGGGCGATGTGGACTGGATAAGTTTCAAGCCGCATCGCATCCAGTCGCTCATTAGCAAAGTTGCACGGCGGGTTGCATTGCTGTCTGTGTTTTTGTGCCCCAAAAGAGACATCTAATCGCATTACCTTACAAAAATACCAGAAAGAAAATTATTTAAATTTTTTTATTAAGATTGTATTGAAAATCAAATTAATACTAGTTTAGTAATGTAAGAAAATCTTAGCTATCATAAAAAATACTATAGGCGTTATTAATTGACTACAAATGAATAGTGTGGAAAACCTCGATACATACAATGAATCGAATATAAAAAAGGGAACCACGTTTATCAAATTAAGATAACTTTAAGAAATACGTTATGTACATCTAACTTATTTTTTCAAATTTTGTTGTTTTATTTTTGCTGTTGCCACGGTACCCCCTGGTCGCCCCACCCACTCAACATCCCTGTATGTCAAGAACTCAACTTTTAATTTCAGGGTTGAACTCAATACTTGCTCTATTATAGTGACTACCTATGGTACGGGCAGAGGAAGTAAGACGTTTGTTCCCAAAGACAATTCATGTACTGTACTGTACAGGTGCAATTGATAGTTCTTGACGTAACCTAATAAAACCAGGTAAACTGATGTAGTAACAAAGTGCAAGAATGCTTTTGTTTAATCAATCATAATTGCAATTATGACATGCAGAAAAAAGTTATATTTGTTAACAATTTCTGAGTTCAGCTCCAGATCGATTCATTAAGCAGGGCATATGGAAGAAGAAAGGTCTAGTTTGATAAGCATATGTGAAGGAATATGTGGGTAGTGTTATTTGTCATAGCTATCTGTATTGAAACTTCCAGACACTGAATTGTACACTGAACACTGTAAAAAATATGTTTTCAACAGAGTTCTGTGTCCTTTATTTCTTCTATCAATTCAAAGGTCTCATTTAAAGTGGTGGCATTACGGTATTCCCAAGCATCGAAAAATGGAGACTAATTGTGTATCTTAGAAAATAGCTAATATCTATTGGACTAAATGACGAAAATATAAAGGAATACACAGATCTGACATTTCTGTGCTTAGATCAAACATATTTTTCATTCAATAGCAAATTCTTCAAACAAAAGTCAGGCCTAGCCATGGAAAACCCACATTTCTAGCTGACCTACACATGAGTCACTTGGAAGTGCAAATCACTACTGCTTTACCTTCCATGTTCAAAAAGAGTTGACATTTTTGCCACAACCCCCAAGAAGCTTACACAAGATGCCCTAAGTTACTTACCACCCGATTTTGACTGTTTAAGTTTAATCAACGGTAATCGGCGATTTCGACACTAATCGAGGTTGATGCTCCATAACTTTCCCTAATCATAGGTTAGGAAGAAATTATAAACGCTGATTACAGTAATCATGGTCGGTGCACTTGGCCATTAATATGCAAGACAGTTCATTGAAATTTACATTAGAAGAGCAAACAGATAATCCATCCCTGGACATCAAAATAATATAACAAGAAAACAAGCTCGAATTCAGTATTCACAGGAAGCCCACCCACACTGATTCATACATCAAAGCCAATGGTTTCAATCCAACTGCACATAAACAAGCTGTATTCAATTCCCTCACGCATAGACTGGTAAACTTGCCTTTCAGCAAATCAGAATATGACCTGGAATGTAACACAATCATCTCCACTGCAGAAAATAATTGTTACAGAAGAGAACTGGTTGACAAGAAAATACACAAGTACAAAAAAACAAAAACGAACAAGAGAGTTCACCATCGTGAAACCAATAGTAGAAAACTTGGAATACAAGAAAATTACATTCCACCCTTAGGCCGATGATAAATTTAGAAAAGTTTTCAGAAATTATGGCATCACAACAGCACCTGTAAACAGATACTCTTTAAAAAAAACCTACTCAAATCTACAAATTTAGAGAACCCCACCACAGTAAAAATCAGGCATCTATCAATTGAGGGGGTCAGTGCAGCAGTGGTCTATCCCACCTTTTTATAGTTTAGAGAAAAAAGCAAGTTGAAGTTCTACATTGTAGTTTTTCGTACAGTTTGAAAAATGCAGTTTTATTGGTAGTGGAGTGTTCTATGATGCTTGGTCAACTTAACTGCAATGTTACATAGTCTACTGTTCAGAGTGTTCAGAGATATTATCAATTTTATGAGACGCTGCAACACTGTTTTCTTGGTTAGACCACTGTTGCACTGACATTTATTTCAACTTGACAGAGGAGAAAAAAATTATTTCAATAAATATTGGATTTTTACATGCATTAAAACATTATTTTAAGAGGAAAGGAGTTGTATTAATTTTATTTATAAATTCCAATGAATATTCAGTTCTACACACGATGAAATAAATGAAAAAGCTCACTACCATTCTCCCCAGTTTCTTCAACACTTACCTCATTTACAGAAATCAGATTATCATGAAATTAATTATAAATGAACGGTACATATTTCTGAAGACCGTTAATAGTCTCTAGTTACTTTGGATTTATTTATCTTGGTTTCAAAATTTTTGGTTGCCCTTACACAAGAGGAATTCTGTTTCAGGGAACAGATTATTGACTTCAAAACTACCTACAACAAACTTAATTTGTCCAACCTCTATATAAGAATAAAGTTTACCTCCAAGCCATGCAAATACCATCACTAACTAATTTTCCATGTCGGAGTGGTTAGACCACTGTTGCGCTGACCCCCTCAATTTAAATGTAATGATTGCAAAAAAGTCTATGTAGGAAAAACCAAAAGGTCATTAGAAGTCAGAACTAAAGAACACATAAGACACATCAAATATCAAAATAAAGACAAATCAGTGGTAGCGGCACACTTTTGGGATGATGGACATGAAGTTAACAGGGATCCAGACCTACTAAAATGTGTCCATGTCCACAAGGAGCTTTCGGTCTGGGGAAAGGATTTTTATTCACAAGAAGGGAACCAACTGATGAACTTCGATATCACGACCAATGAGGACCTCATCTCAAAGTTTGTACAACGTTGCAGGAGGGTGCCACAGTAGTTGAAGTACAGCTGTTGAGAATGGTAGCGAAGGCGCCGAAACTAGTACACGTAAACTATACCAAAAGTGAAGTTCTTGTGTAAAATTCAACTCTTATATAATTATTATGTTATATAACTTCACTGTGTTAACTTCCAATACATTTACAAGTACAGTACCGGTATTTTAATATTGAATAAAATAATTATATAATTGACAAAATGGAGTTTAAATAACTTAAATAGAATTTTAGGTTTTGATTTGAACCTCCCCCTTCCGTACACCACTGGCCGAGTCTGAAGTGCTGGATGAGGTGTACATAAGTTACAATAATTTTTAGTAAAATTTTCTAATTTACTACTAATGAGTTCAGTTTTTCACTAATTTTCAATGATCCTGCGCAAACAAAGAAAGTAGATATGGGGCTTGTAGCAATAGCGCATGTTTATAAACTTGGCTTTCTATGGATTTGTTACTTCTCTTAAAAATTCTTTAAAAAAATTGTTAAGATAATAATTTTGATTATGTAAACTAAACTTTTTTACTTAAATTGAAATTACACATCATGTTTATCATATTTTCTGCAACAAAACTTATAATGCCTTGTTAAAAGAAGCTCTTAATAAAAGATGCACATCCGAACATATTCTTCTCTACTTGCAGTGTGGTCTACTGATCATGGCCACGGCATAGAAATACAGAGATGGTGATTTCGTGTCCACCTATAGGCAGGTTTTCATTAAATTATTTCTTGAATACAAAATATCAGAATGACAAGATTTATGATCCTTCTTAATAATACGGTATTAAACTATAAACATATAAAAAAGTGTAAAGCATTCCCTATATAGGCCAAGGAGGTCCAAAGGAATCCAGGAGGTTGAGGCTCCCAGAGTTTAGACATTCAGCACGTGAAGGTGGTAAGGTTGTCAGCCTTATGCACCGGGCTGCCTTTAACCCCAGGATGGCTCCTGGTACTCATTTCTGTTAGAGGCTGAGTCAACCGCAGGGCCATAGTGCCACCAGAAGGATAAGGCCAATTGAAAAACTCTGACGACCTCATTGGGGATCGAACCCGCGACCTTCTGGTTTGTAGCACAGCCACTATGCTACAGCATATCCCATAAACATATAATGCATATAAAAATAATCTTTACTAGAAGACACCGTAGAGACATCTAGGTGTCATAGTTAGAACTATGTCAGCTAAAGGTTACCATGGCGTTAGCGGCCTAGGCTGATAAAAATATTTTTCAGCCTAGGATGATAATGTTTAATGTTTATTATTTGTCTATAAAATCAATACTAATTGATATCAGACATGTCAAATGAACTTACATAACTATGGATAAAATTTAAAAAAAATAATATAAATAATATGTACATACACATTTATAAAAATATACATTCAAAATTCTTAGTATCTATCCTACATTCCTGTTTTATCCTCATCTAGATATTCTTGTAAATTATAAAATGGATGGTTTACTAACCAATTATATATCCTACTTTTAAAACTAGATAGAGGTAACTGGTTACCTACTTTATGGTGTGTTAACAGTTCAAGAAGCAGCTGTTTTAGAGAGCGCGTACTGAAAAAATAATTTTTTAATGTTTGTGTAATTATTTTTCACTACTCGTGTTGATGCACTATAGAAAACAATATTTTGATGAAGGTCTATACAAAAGCAATTACTACAGCCTACCATTCCAGTGTTATGCCATGCACATTTATCATTGTTCTTATAATAGAAGTCAGCTTACGCAAAAGATGTTTATGTAATAGTTATTGCAAACACCTCTGTTAAATTTATAAAACCTTTGTCTCGAGGCAAGGTACCAACTCTTCATCACATACAGTTTCTGAAATATGTTTAGATGAACAAGCATCAGGTGAAGGGCAAAGGTCTCCCTGAGCATGAACTCAGTTTGAATTGTGCCTGCAAACTTGTGCATACTCACTTAGCCTCTGAAGCTACAAGATGACAAAACTTGTTCTGGTAAGTAGGCCTGCTAACTTGAATAATCATATTTTAGCTATTGTGTTAATGCCAACTTTGTAGATTTTTTATTATTTATCATTGCAAACAATTTAATTGACAATACATTGAGCTCAATGTTATTAATTCACTAGACTCTTTTATTATGTGATAGACTAATTAATAGGCTACAATAAAGGTACTTTTACAACAATACAATAAAAGTTAATTTTAAAACAACGTGTTTTTATTAACTGGTCTCTTATATCTCATGTAGGCTTCAGTTGTTTGTTTTCAAATATCTAGTGGTATATAGGGGGACTTTATCCAAACATCTAATACATAATATATATATGAAGCATTCAAAACAGAACAAAATATTGTATTGAAAACATGATGGTCCCCTCCGAAATTTGATTTTCCCCTTGAAAAGTTGACCCTGGCTGTTCAATGTCTTTTAATCTTGAGATTTGTGAAAGGTGGAAGATTTTGCAATTTTTGGATAAAGATACTTTGGGTTCTGAGCACGTGCTTCAGAAGACTGTTTTTTGCAGTTGAAGTACCAGTACCTTCGGAGTATTTTGGACAAGTTCTATCATTGAAAAAAAAAAAACACCATTTAGATGCTTTTTGCAGCTGGTGTAATCTTGTAGGCTATATTTTAGCAAACAAATGGATGTTGACAGTTAAATTACGCTAGTAATGAATAAATAACTACATTACAATAATATAGTAATAGCATCCTGAAGAGCAACTTGTTGGAATCAAATAAACCTGATTTCCCACTTGCCACTAAAGTGTGTCAAACAAAATTTCCCTTCATGTTTCCCTCATCTCCTTTTGCTTCATCTCTCTGAAAGTGGTGTTGTTGCTAATTTGTTTCTTCATCTTTCTGAAAGGGTAATGTTGGTAACTTGTTTCATCTTTCAGAAAGTGGTAATGTTGGAAACATGTTTCTTCATCTTTCTGAAAGTGGTAATGTTGGTAATTGTTTCTTTATCTTTCTGAAAGTGGTAATGTTGGTAATTGTTTCTTTATCTTTCTGAAAGTGGTGATGTTGGTAATTTGATTCCATCCCTCATCATTACAGTAGTGTAGTGGTTAGACTTTGCTTGTGTAGTTTTAACTGATGATGGAAGATCATAGCAAGTCTTGCAGGTATTTTATTTTGGTAGGTGAATTCATTATTATTATTTATTTATTTCAAATTTATAATTAATTGCATATGTGATGAATTCTTAAAATATTGACAATAAGTTCAAATTACTTAAGGTAAATTATTGTTTTTCTAGGGACAGCCAGAATCTGTATGGGTCCAGGAGAAGATCTTAAATTTAGGGCAGTAAGTATATTATAAATACTAGCAATTACTATGCTAATTACATTAGCAGATATGTTATTAGGCTACTTACCGCAGTCCTTTTTTTTTCTGGGGGTACGTTGGGGTATGCATATTCCTTAAAGATTTTTCCAGTTTCATATAGGAGAAAGTCATTAGTTTCCACAATTTTGAAATCTGAAGAAATTTGTGCCAAACAAAATAATGAATATAACCTACACATCGTTTGCATTAAAGTAGCTATTTTTGGTGTTAACGTTCATTATCTATCACATGATTTTCAAGAGGTGGGGTGTGACATTAGCACTGCAAGTGGGAAATAAAATGAGCGCTACAGCACCATTGCAATGGTAAACAACACTACATTGCCGATGGTACTAATCCAACTTTAGAGTTTGTTGTAGGCCTATATCTTTCCTCTTGGCTCCAAATTGCATTTATCTTCATTAATACTGCTGCACATGTCGTTCTGTCTCTGGCTATTCTGCAGTTGTTTTTCACGTGTTAAATTATATGTGTCCTTATGAAAATGACTCCACTTATAACTTATACATGTCAGACGATCATCAATATCCAGCAGTAGTTCCGACGTTGGTTGCAAACTTTGTCAGGCCCCAACTCTTTAAATTAGAGGTACCGGTATAGCTACTTTTCATTTTAAATTTAGAGTGTTTTGGTGAATGGTGTAAGAAAACCTGTGAACATATCACATACTAAATTGCAGCTTATGGGTAGAATAAAATGTGTAAGAACTGACTCCAGCTTAGAGGACTTGTGCATATTGTGCGATTCCACTTTTATTCTAAATATGTGGGTAGGGCTGGCAATGTTCTGTAAGTCAAAAGCGAGAGTACCCTTTAAATCTTTTTCAGAAAAAGAGCACTGCCCTACCGGTAGGGCCTACTCATTATGGAAGAGTTAGGGAGTAGGATTTTTTCTTTCTTCACTTATGTCTATGTATTTCAAACTAATTTTAGTGTAGACGGACATACTACCAGAAACATGAATGATCTACATAGACCAACTAACTCGTTAAAACTCTTTCAGAAGGGTGCTTATTATTCTGCAATACAGATATATAACAAGCTTCCAAGCAACATTAAATTGTTATGAATTCAAAGAAAAAGCAAATCTTTCAAAACATCTCTTAAGAAATTTTTAATAACTCACACTTTCTACAATTTGGAGGAATATTTCCAGCTTGGATAAATTTGGCAGCTTGTAGTTTCTGTATATTATTGATATAACATGCATGTATGTTTTGATCTGACGTATTCTATATCCTTGAACCCCGCTCAACACAGGATCTACAGGACGAGATATCTACATGAAGTACCAAATATTGTTTTATATCAAGTTCCAATAGCTAATTTTTGCTTTGTGTTCGGACTTGAGGTAAATTGAAACTCTTTTGCTTAAAAACCACCTATATGGTTTTAGGCATCAGTAACTTTGACAGGCACTCTAAATTTGGACTAACCATGTCAGTAGGCCTACCACTTATCGGGAAAAAAAATATTACATCGTGCACTAGGCTCCTCCCACCAACCAAAACAGCAGCTATTGGGTGTGTCTGTATTTGAACTACTATCAACGCCATCTATTGTGAGAAATGTGATATTGGGAAAAAATAATTTTATGCCACGCACTAAGCTCCTCCCACCAACTCTCTAATGGGACCTATCTGGGAAGGTGGGGTTTAGGGTTTCGTCGCAGAAGAGATTCAATGTGAGACACTTATGTCTATGTATTTCAAACTAATTTTAGTGTAGATGGACGTACTACCAGAAACATGAATGATCTACATAGACCAACTAACTCGTTAAAACTCTTTCAGAAGGGTGCTTATTATTCTGCAATACAGATATATAACAAGCTTCCAAGCAACATTAAATTGTTATGAATTCAAAGAAAAAGCAAATCTTTCAAAACATCTCTTAAGAAATTTTTAATAACTCACACTTTCTACAATTTGGAGGAATATTTCCAGCTTGGATAAATTTGGCAGCTTGTAGTTTCTGTATATTATTGATATAACATGCATGTATGTTTTGATCTGACGTATTCTATATCCTTGAACCCCGCTCAACACAGGATCTACAGGACGAGATATCTACATGAAGTACCAAATATTGTTTTATATCAAGTTCCAATAGCTAATTTTTGCTTTGTGTTCGGACTTGAGGTAAATTGAAACTCTTTTGCTTAAAAACCACCTATATGGTTTTAGGCATCAGTAACTTTGACAGGCACTCTAAATTTGGACTAACCATGTCAGTAGGCCTACCACTTATCGGGAAAAAAAATATTACATCGTGCACTAGGCTCCTCCCACCAACCAAAACAGCAGCTATTGGGTGTGTCTGTATTTGAACTACTATCAACGCCATCTATTGTGAGAAATGTGATATTGGGAAAAAATAATTTTATGCCACGCACTAAGCTCCTCCCACCAACTCTCTAATGGGACCTATCTGGGAAGGTGGGGTTTAGGGTTTCGTCGCAGAAGAGATTCAATGTGAGACACTTATGTCTATGTATTTCAAACTAATTTTAGTGTAGATGGACGTACTACCAGAAACATGAATGATCTACATAGACCAACTAACTCGTTAAAACTCTTTCAGAAGGGTGCTTATTATTCTGCAATACAGATATATAACAAGCTTCCAAGCAACATTAAATTGTTATGAATTCAAAGAAAAAGCAAATCTTTCAAAACATCTCTTAAGAAATTTTTAATAACTCACACTTTCTACAATTTGGAGGAATATTTCCAGCTTGGATAAATTTGGCAGCTTGTAGTTTCTGTATATTATTGATATAACATGCATGTATGTTTTGATCTGACGTATTCTATATCCTTGAACCCCGCTCAACACAGGATCTACAGGACGAGATATCTACATGAAGTACCAAATATTGTTTTATATCAAGTTCCAATAGCTAATTTTTGCTTTGTGTTCGGACTTGAGGTAAATTGAAACTCTTTTGCTTAAAAACCACCTATATGGTTTTAGGCATCAGTAACTTTGACAGGCACTCTAAATTTGGACTAACCATGTCAGTAGGCCTACCACTTATCGGGAAAAAAAATATTACATCGTGCACTAGGCTCCTCCCACCAACCAAAACAGCAGCTATTGGGTGTGTCTGTATTTGAACTACTATCAACGCCATCTATTGTGAGAAATGTGATATTGGGAAAAAATAATTTTATGCCACGCACTAAGCTCCTCCCACCAACTCTCTAATGGGACCTATCTGGGAAGGTGGGGTTTAGGGTTTCGTCGCAGAAGAGATTCAATGTGAGACATAATAAACCTTGCGCTATTCAGTATATTACTCCTAAACTAACATGAAGTTCCTAACCTAACAAAACCTGTCACTAACCTAGAATTTACCTATCATTATTTAACTAAATGTAGAAACTTTTTACCCTTCCACACCTTTCATAAAACATTGTTACAACTGTCAAGGAAGCCATGGTACAATAGTGAGGTGCACTCGGAAGCGAGGGGAAGCAGCGGGTGGGCAGAACTTGGCTGGTGCATGGCAAAAATCTTTCTTTTACCTCTCCTTTATCCACTTTTTCTCTACCTTTTCCACCCTCTTCCTCACCTCCTCCTCACCCCACCTACCTATTGTGACCCATTCCTAACCGTAAAATTTGGATCGACCAGGATTTGAACTCGTAGATGTAGATGTAGATGTAGATATCTCGTCCTGTAGATCCTGTGTTGAGCGGGGCTCAAGGATATAGAACACGTCAGATCAAAAAATACATTCATGTTATAACAATAATATAGGCCTACAGAAACTGCAAGCTGCCAAATTTATCCAAGCTGGAAATATTCCTCCAAATTGTAGAAGGTGTGAGTTATTAAAAATTCCTTGACAGCTGTTTTGAAAGGTTTGCTCTTTCTTTGAATACATAATAATTTAATGTTGTTTGGAAGCTTGTTATATATCTGTACTGCAGAATAATAAGCCCCCTTCTGAAAGAGTTTTAACGAGTTATTTGGTCTGTGTAGATCATTCATGTTTCTGGTAGTACGTCCATGTACATTAAAATTAGTTTGAAATTTATCAATATTATTCACTACATAACACATAACAGAGTATATATATTCCCCTGTAAGAGTGAGGACTTTTAATTTTTCAAATAACTTAGCGGTTTACAAGATTCCCTTTTTTTCTTTCCACATATTATTCTTATTGCCCGCTTTTGTAATCTAAATATTTTCTCCCTATGGGACGAGTTGCCCCAGAATATGATCCCGTACCTCATTACCGAGTGAAAATATGCAAAATATACCATAAGTAATGCATCCTGTTTTAATAAATTATTCAAAATTCTTAAAGCAAAGCACGCTGAACTCAGTTTTGGACTTATCATTTCTATGTGTGTCTTCCAGTCAAGATTTTGGTCAATTTGCAGTCCTAAAAATTTTACATTGCTAATTTCTTGTATGATTTGTGTTCCATAATTAATTTCAAGATTTGAGATACATCTGTTTTTTGTCCTAAATTGTATAAAATGGGTCTTATCAATATTAAGTGTCATTTTATTAGCTAGAAACCATGTGTTTAACTCGTGAAAAGCCTTTGTAGCTATTCTTGATAAATGTTCTTGTGAAGTTCCTGTTACAAGTACACTAGTATCATCTGCGAAGAGCAATACCTTTGATTCATCACTTAAGTTATAGGGCAAGTCATTAATGAAAATTAAAAAGAGCAAAGGTCCTAGTATTGATCCCTGAGGTACCTCATTCTTAACAACCCCTAAGTTAGATTCATTTCCATTTATTATTACCTTTTGAGTTCTATCAGAAAGATATGATTTGAACCACTTAAGTGTTAAATTATCGAACCCATAATGATCCAATTTTTTAAGTAATATTTCATGATTTATACAGTCAAACGCTTTAGCTAAGTCGCAGAAAATTCCCAGAGCATATTTCTTTTTATCTAACGCTTCCAGTATTTCTGTAGTAAGTTGAAATGTAGCATTCTCAGTGGACATGCCACTTCTAAATCCAAACTGAGATGAAGTAAGAATGTCATTCAAATTAAGATAGTGTATTATGCGGTTGTACATGACTTTTTCAAAAACTTTTGAAAATGAGGTTAAGAGCGATATAGGTCTGTAATTTGATGGTAGATTTTTGTCATCTTTTTTAAAGAGGGGCTTAACAATAGCATGCTTCAGTCTTTCTGGAAATATTCCATTTTCTAATGAACAATTGCATATGTGACTAAGAGGTTTACTGAGTTCCGATGAGCAGCTTTTTAATAACTTATTACTTATCTCATCCCATCCAGACGAGCTTTTACTTTTGAGAGACTTGATTATATTTTCAATTTCTATGTGGGAAGTCAGGTTCAATTGAAATCTATGGTTCCAAACTGCAGATTTTGTTAGTAGGTCTACTGCCTTAATGCTTATATTATTTGTAGGAATACATTTCTCTGCAATATTTATAAAGTGGCTATTAAAAGCATTTGAAATGTCTGATAAATTATCTAGTTTTATGTCTTGGTATATTAATGATGTACAATCATTGTTTCCCTTTGTTCTCCCCGTTTCGTTTTTTATTATATTCCATACAGTCTTAACTTTATTATTTGATTTATTAATTACTTGTGAAAAATGCCTACTTTTTGCATCTTTGATTACTTTCTTCAGTATGTTGCAATACTTTTTATAGTATTCCTTATGAGTTTGGTTGTTACTGGTTCTATATTTTAGGTAGAGCTCTCTTTTGTTTGCACATGATATTTTAATACCAGTAGTTAACCATGTGTTATTCCTTGAATTAGGTAAATTAGCAGTTTTCTTTTTTGGAAAATTTGCCTCAAAATGTCGTGACACTATGTTTAGGAATTCACTTAATTTACTATCTACTTTGTCATAGGATAACATAGATTCCCAGTTTTCATTCGCAAGATCTTGTTTGAAATTTAAGATTGAATCGTCATTCATTACTCTAGTCATATTACTATGAGCATGTTTACTGTTCAAATTAACTTTAATATTGTTCAGCACTAACATTTGTGCATCATGATCTGACCACTAGCACCATAACAAGGAGCCTTAACTACTATACCATGAGTCATTGCTGAGCGGTGAAGGGAAAATTCATCTATTTAAATTTAGAGAGCATTATAGTACATGCGAAATAACCGTTTTGGTGCAAAGGTCATTTTCGGAATTTTGTTATATTATTTTGTGTACTTTTGATATGATACAAGGACCATTTTCATAGTGCTGTGATCTTGTATATTTTTATGCAAATATGATGAAGGGTACAATAGTGAGGTGCGTGCGCAAGGCTTGGAAGCGAGGTGAAGCAGCCAGCGGGCAGAGCTTGACTGATGCGCGATCTAAACTTGTCTTTTGCCCACTTATCTGTTGGGATGTAGGTAATCTGACATACAAAAGAGAGAATAATACCATTCTTCGACACTCTGCATGTTGTATTTTATTTTTGAAGTGAAACTTCTTTAGCTGCGGTAGGGGTAAATCAAGAGCTTGTGTAGCGCTCAAATTCATCACAAAATTAGTGTTACGCTCAAAATCGTCATGAAATTAGTGAGGTGTGACGGAACGAACTGCACAGAAAACAATCAACTCAATGACTAGGCTTATCCAAAATTTCAAAAATTCAAAAATTCAAAAATCTAAAAATCCAAAATTAAAAAACAAAAAAATAAAAAAATTCAAAGATCCAAAATTTAAAAAATCCAAAATAAAAAAAAACAAAATTCAAAAATGAAAATATTCAAAGACCCAAAATTAAAAAGTCCAAAAATCCAAAATTTAAAAAATGAAAAATCCAAATTTACAAAATCCAAATATCCAAAATTTAAAAAATCAAAAAAATTGAAAATCCAAAATTAAAAAAATTAAAAATGCAAAATTTAGAAGTAAAAAATCCAAAATTAAAAAATTGAAAATTAAAACATCCAAAAAATAAAAAATTCAAAGATCTAAAATTAAAAACATCCAAAATTACAAAATTAAAAGATCAAATACCGGTATTAAAAAATCAAAAATCCAAAAGTAAATTAGTCCAAAAATCCAATATTAAAAAGTCCAACAATCCAAAATTGAAAAAATCCAATAATCTAAAATTGAAAAAGTCCAAAAATTAAAACAAGTTTCACTTCTGTCGCGTGGCATTCCACGCACATTTTTTTTTTAAGAACTTGAAAATGGCTATAATATAGGTTGTAATATTCTTCAGAACCCAGTTTGCTCCTAAAAATATACAAAACGAAAGAAGAATCATGAAGAAGTGAATAGCATAGGCTACTGTAATTTGTACAGGTTCATCACAAGATCCGACACTTGGTGAAGGCAATGGGGAACAGTGTGCAAAATCGATCTCATTGTCAAACAGTGTAGGCAACACTAACCTAAGTTAATGTATGATAACCTAATCTCTCACAAATCTTGATTGTCACAAACCTCGTGCTACCTTTCACTAACATAGAGCTTGCTCTTCCTGCGTGTAAAAGCTGGCAGCATTGTACAACACAATTAATATAAGTTCAGCAATCAGTGGCAGTCAATCAGAATGTTAGGAGACATTGGGTAGGCTTGCCAGATTTCTGAAGTGTTCAACTGAGACACTGGAATGCCCCCCAGCGTCGCGGTTATTCAAGGGTACACACCCTTGGCAGGTTTTAGAGTGTTTTGGAGGGTAGTTTATTCTCAATGCTATGAATAAATGGTTACTGATTAGTGATTAGGAACCTAAACCAGGGGTAATAATAAATGACATAAGCATATAATTTTAAACATTTTATTTCTAACATGTTAATATTTAAAAGTTATTGAAATATTTAAAAGTAAGAAGAAACACATTAATTTTTTTTTTTGTCATTTTATTACTTTGTTTTTCATGGATATTAGTCACAGAATAGTCACTAGAATGGGTGTGCAAATTATTTCATGTTGTAACTGATACCTCTGCCACCCGGTGCAATGTGAATAAATATGTGTAGGAGAACTAGGCGGAAATTTTTTTAGAAACGTTTAGGGGCAACATTTCGAATTGTAAAAAAAAAAGTTGAAAATTCCACGCGTAATCAAAATAATAAAAAAATTAATAAAATAAAAATAAAAATGTTGCAGGGTAAATTTCAAGTTTACTGTTTTGGACATAGCTGTCGATGCAGTCAAAGCAAGATGGAATGAAGTATCAGATATCTTTGGATTTTGTAAGACATTCAGAACAAACCCACGGCAGAAATAATTATGAGTTATCTATGTGAAAACTAGAGAAAAAAGGAATGGATAGAATGTGATAAATAGAGTCCGGATTTGTATGCATAATCAAGTAATAATATATGCATGCAAGTATGCATGAATAATTTTTAAAATATGCACCATTATATGCAGAAACAAGTTGACGAAAACCATTTTTTGGAGACTATTCAACTCATACGCCGCGTGTTTGATATTGACCAATAAGGTTTAGCAATTCCTCGGATATAGACCAATCACGGCCGTTTATCTTACAATATTCTTGCAGGAATCGCGAGGATGGCATTTTATCGGGTAAAATCACAGATATAGAGGGATAGATCGGCAGCGTCGTATCCTTAACTGCAGGTGGCAGTGAAGCCGAGTCCGGGGCGAAGAGGGGCAAGGGAAGCAGTGCCGACGCCATATTGGTATCACCAACATGCCCGCTTAAGTACCACGTATTCATTACGGAAAATTGTTTTTCTTCCTACATAATTCCGAATTTATAGTGAAATGGTGAACCACAGTGTTGTTTGGGAATCCCTGTAATTTCAAATACATACTATACCACTATATTGGAGGTCAAATTAACATCCATTTATAAATTTGAAAAATTACTATTGCTTAAACTGGGTCTATTACAGCTATTTTCACTCAATACTGGTTTACGAAATAATTGTCTGGGAAAACTGCAGCGAATGGGAAAGCATCTTAAAAAGAAAAACATACTAATTATGACCCATTCATCCTACAGGGAATCATGAAGGCCACTCTTTAGAGATCTACAAATATTAACATTTCCTTCAATATATTTACTAGAGCTTCTAACTCATGTGCACATTAATTTTGACCAATACAACACACAAAATACTCACGAATACAACACAAGAAACAGAGTTGATAAATTCTGTTCCCATAGAATAACCCTCCTAGAGCAAACACCACAATACATGGGCTTTAAACATACAATAAAATTTCAAATGAAACAAAAGCATTAAATAGCAGACAATTCAAAATTAAAATTAAAAACTTGTTTTTGCAAAGAACATATTACTCAATCAGAGAATTCCTTGAATATGAGGTTAACATATAATTATAATAAATAAAAAAAAGTGTGCGGGGAAATAATTTTTGAATTTTTTTAAATTTTGGATTATTAGATTTTTTAATTTTGGATTGTTGGGTTTTTGGACTTTTTTAATTTTGGATTTTTGGAATTTTTAAGTTTTTGATCTTTTAATTTATTCATTTGGAATTTAGGATTTTTTGTTTTTTATTTTATAGATTTTGGATAATTTTTATTTTTTGGATTTTTTAATTTTTTAAATTTTGGATTCTTGATATTTTATTTTCAAATTTTGGATTTTTTAAATTTTGGATTTTTGGAATTTTAATTTTTTAAATTTTAAATCTTTGAATTTTTTAATTTTGGAATTTTGGAATTTTTAAATTTTGGATATATAATTTTTTTTATTTTTAGCTTTTTTAATTTTAGATTTTCGATTATTAATTTTTTATTTTTTATTTTAAGATTATCGATTTTTTAAATTTTGGCTTATTAGATTTTTCAATTTTGGATTGTTGGACTTTTTGATATTGGGTTTTTGGACTTCTTTAATTTTGGATTTTCGGAATTTTTATATTTTTTATATTATATTTTTTTAATTTGGAATTTCGGATTTTTTTGTTTTTGATTATTTTAAATTTTGGATCTTTTTTAATTTTTAGATTTTTTAAATTTTGGATTCTCGATTTTTAATTTTTTGACTTTTTAAATTTTGTATTTTTGGATTTTTTATTTTTTAAATTTTGAATCATTGAATTATTAAATTTTGGAAATTTGGATCTTTGAATTTTTTTATTTTTTTTGCATTTTTTAATTTTGGATTTTTTTATTTTTTTAATTTAGGATTTTTAGTTATTTTAATTTTGGATTTTTAAAATTTTGGATAAGCCTAATCATTGAGTTGATTGTTTTCTGTGCAGTCCGTTCCGTCACAGACCCACTAATTTCGTGACGATTTTGAGCGTAATAATTTCGGGACGATTTTGTCCGTCACGCAACTTTGGGTAGCTCTCGATTTACTCCTACCGCGGCTAAAGAAGTTTCACTTAAAAAAATAGTAAAAGAAATCATTCCATTTTCAAGCACTCAATAATAGCATTAGAAAAATAATTACATTAGTGTTAGATTTTCCTTATTTGTAATCGTGATTTACAAGTAATATAGTCACCAGTTTGCTAGCCCAAGCTGAATAAATGTAAAAGATATGTGACTATAAATTAACATTAACAACATTAACATTTATCCTATAGAAGCATCTTCTGTATACAGACTTAAGACTATGGTACTACATGCACTTTTGCACTTTTGTTATATCAGTTTACCTGATTTTATTATAAGTGTGACGTCTAGTGCTGTAATAGCCAAATGACAATAAAACTGTATTTATTAATTTATTTACTGGATTGTGAAATTCCAATTAAAACAGCTTTAAAAAGCATTTCTTGTTTGATTCCCGCGCCGGCTTCCCTTCCTTTCGTCAGATTGTTGGTGATCGCAATATGGCGAAGCAGCGAACGCGTTGGCTTCAGTCCCTCCCCTTACGCTGCCGATCTATTCCTCTATATCTGTGGGTAAAATGGTCTGGTCATTACTGTAGACGCAAGTATCAGTGTGCAGTGATTAATAGTCACGGAGGAAAGAATACATGGAGATGCCCTGAGACCGCAAGCGTGAAGCCAACTGTCCGAGCGTTTGGCCCTTAAGGGGGCGTGTCACTGTTTCACGTGTTTATGTTTATAGCTTGCACGGATAGCGTGGTTACTCGTCTTTGTTTCTTTGTTTCTTTGTTTCTTTGTTTGAACAATTCAGAAGTAAAAATGAGTGCATGTTGTGCATATGGATGCACAAATCGAGGAAGGAAGACTGAAGAAATAGGTTTCCATAAGTAAGTTGAAAGTATTAAAACTATACTGTAGTACTGTCCATTAATATGTTTATATTTTAGGTTATTCACGTTTCATTGCGGTAAATCAATTTTGTAATGCGTTGTAATATTTTTGCCTCCTTATTTTCACACGAATGTACCACAAAGTAACCTACAATAAACATTATTGTAACTGAAATAGTAGGCTAATAATAATAATAGTAGTAGTAATAATAATAATAATAATAATAATAATAATAATAATAAATAAGTAAATACGACTGAAGCCTACAGACAAATAAGTAAATAAATAAACAGGTGCATGTTGAACTCACCAAACTGAAGTCAGGCAACGAGTGGTTTGAGTGTATTGGTGTCATTGTTTTTCATTTCTATTTCATTGTGTGTTACATTAGTTTACTATTTTGAAGAGTTATGAACAAAATGTTTAATGTTAAAAAAAGTAAGAGCCTAAAAGCCGCCCCTTCAAATCTGCCGCCCTAGGCGTCTGCCTAGGCTTAAATGCGGCACTGCGATGGGGATATATTATATAGGCCTATAGATCTATGAAGAAAGGAGAATTTTTATCTCCGAAAAGTCATCTTTAGATTACCGGCACAGTTATGAATATTCAGAAAGAAACAAGCTTGGTATCGTGAAATTCATTAACAGATTAGACTGAATTAGGCCTAAATATATTTAAAATAGTTCTGTGAATTGAGGTTGTGTGTTTCACTGGTGAATTTGGTGTGCATTTTTTGTCTTGTTTTTAATTCAATAATGGAAACCTTTTGCGTGCAGTTAAAAATTTGTCCACCAGAGCGCAGCAGGGTCTGAGGAGGTCCTGCCATCTCGTTCTGCCATATACTTATGCGTATCAATAGATGTGAATAATCTTGGCTTTCCTATAAAAACTGGCGATTAATAACGTTTAAGTTATATTCCAGAAATCAGATACCTATATTCTGCCTAGGAGAGTGTGAGATCGCCAGAAAAAGTATTGATTTGTTAAAAGAATTAAATAATTAATGTCTGTCTGAAGTAATAATTGGTTGTAATTATTAAGTCGAAAAGAACCCGTGGGGTGTGTCAGCAAAAACAGGAACAACAATTATTTTGCAGTGGCAGAGACATGTGTAGCTTAGTGACAAATAATTCAAAATATTAAAATTATTCCTGTATATCGCGATGACATTTGTATTCGTTAAATGGTGAAGAAATATTTCAAATTTTATGAAACATTTAAAACTTGTTGTACAGCACTTCACAAAGAAAACATCCCATCTTCTTTAGATTTAAAACCATAGTCGTAAATATGTTAAAAAAATTCTTTATACTGTAAGTCATTTTTAAAAAGTAATTTAGGTTCATGGTTGTTTGCTTTCACAATATTATGTATATATTTCAGCTTTCGGTTATGGATTTACTGTGTGGTAAACAGATGCTAATATTTGATTAATATAACACAGTAGTTATAGAAAGTAAAGAACTTGGATACAAATGTGTAAATATTTTGTTCCTATTGTCATTAATATTTTATAAATAAATTTAGGTTACGTTTGCTTGCTTCTAAATAATATCCTTTAAAGGCTTACGAATAAGACATGCTCCAGAATTATAGCTGTCATTAAGTTTTTGTGTGGAAAACAAATAAAAATAAAAGTATTTGAATAGTGTATCATATTAGTAATAGAATGTTCTTTTCATGAAGTCAACGTGATTTGAAAGAAGCTGGAATGTCAAAATAAGGTAATAAGGAAATGATTTTCTTGTGATTATTACTATAGGCCTAAATGCGTAATATTTTTAACGTCAACGCCCATCCATAATATAGGTTCATACTTTTTGTTTTAGAATTATATTGCATAAGTTTCAGAATTGTGGCTCGCAGGGAATTGTTATTCATTGTACTGGGTTCTCATATGCTAATAATTCAAAATACTATGTTCTCTTCGATTCGAGTTAAAATATCTACGTGCATCGGTAATTCCAGTTCTAATATCGTGTTTTAATATCATTAATGTGCATTATAAAAGTGAGTTGTATATAATAACAGTGTAGTTGATTTATTTATCTTTTTATTTTTTATTTTTTTGTATTTAGAGGGAAAAAATAGCCAGTGCCAATTGCCAGTATAGAAAGGAAAAATATGCTTTGACGTCTTCTTTAAAATATATATATTTTTTTTAATCTTCAATTTACAAGAACAACCAATGTCTGTAAGAATAATTCAGTTTTGAAATTGTTTCAATTTTACGATTTGTTTTAATGTTTGCAATGAAAAAACTTACGTATTTAAACAAAATATTAATAATTTTATTACACAAATTATAAAAAATGTGAAACAGAAATATGTGAATTTTTGTTATGAAGTTGATAAATGAAGTAAGTTGTATTTATCAAATACTGTCCATAGAAGTAATTTTGTATCATAGTTTGAAAGAGAATAAATGGTTGAGTTTCCTGCTGGGCGAACTTTCTGTTTAAAGCAACAGAACATAAGTGAATCTTGTCCATTTGATGAAGATATTTGAAACATGGCCTTCTGTTGTAGATAATGAGAATACCACTTCTTGTTAAGTTTTATTCTTTGTAAAAATAATTAAGATAGTGAGTCAATTCTGAGGATTTGAAAGTGTTGAGCGAGGAGATTTGAAGGAAATCATAGACTATTAACTATTAGCATCCGTTTAATCTTCCTTATATTTTATAACCATATATTTCGTAAAGCATATGTGTACACCTCTGTTTTACACAGAGGATCGCCACAACATGTTTTCTGGCATTCTGATTGATGTTTAAATAGTCTGTTCCATTATGTTCAATGGACAGCAGACGACATGCTTGGACCTCTTTTGACCCTGCTGCCACCTATCGGGAGTCGCTGACAGAAAGGTTCCCATAGAACAGACTGAAGTAGGTCTATCTAATATATTTCCGATATATTTAGAGTTCCGATAGTTTGACTAATCATTTAGTCTTATTTTATTTAATACTTTGAATAGAAAAATCATAGTAGGCCTAACATAAACTATTGTATCTCCGAAATTCATGTTGTTTAGGCCTAAGTGGTTAAGTGATGTACATAAAGACAAAACTAGACAAGTAGATAAGTTTCATGTAGAGAATTTAGATTTAGATTTATTTAGATTAGAGGTTTACATGGCTTTGTCAAGTACATGAGTTGAACAATTTGTACAAAATAAATGTTAGGTACATTATACTTAATTTCTAGGTAATGAATTTTGACAAGTACATATTGAACAATATTGAAGAAATTAAATTTAAGGTAAACAAAAATACTTAAATTCTATGCTATGAACTTACCTTAAAAATTAATAATTTTGTAAAATTTAGGTACTGAAAATAATCAATTTTTGGGATGAATGAATATGGGTATAATTGCTAAGCATAATTTACTTGTATTTTACACTAGGCTGCTAATTATTGATGTATTTTATTTATATAGTATTAGGCTAATTGTAATTAATCAAATAAAGTGCATTTGTAGGTATATAACTGTCAAGAATATTTTTCTCGTTCTGAATTATCATAGTCGCATGGTCACTTAATCATTTTCTGACTCAGTATTTATACTCGCACATGTCAAGTTGCTCATTTGAAAGTTACATTTTTGGCTCTTCTGAGATAGGTTAATGCTTACTACCGGGATTATTATGATGTCAGAGTATGTAGTTAATATATGAAATTGGGATATTACATATTTTCCCTACCGTTACGTTGTTATAACCCGTGAAACTTCGGAGTATTTGTGTGCTATTGTATATAGCAAGCCTCCTTTTTGGTCCCTTAAGGGGGCGTGGTCATTGGCTTCATCTGTTTCCCATACAACACCGCAAGCACGGCGTCTCCGTGTATTCTTTCCTCCGTGTTAATAGTCAGCTGGTGCCACTAAGCGGCACGAAAACAGATTATTTCATACAACACAATTTGTCTGGAAATTGAAATAATAGAAATGTACATTGATTAAGAACGCAATTTCGATTCTGTGCAAGCCAGTTCGTGTGCGTTTATTCTGTTCTGCTTTTAGCTTAATTGAATGAAGTTAACTATGTCTTATATGCAATGGTGGTAGCACTGATTACACCGAAACAGCTCGAATCGATTCATGGACGGTTGATTCATAGTATGCCGTGATCTCGCAGCTGTTGTTCACAGCCCGGCAATCTGGGTCACGGCGGTGAAGCCTAGCCTTGCGCTATGCCGCCATCTTGCCTCACCTGAAGACACTCATTGAACTACACGTAATTCAATGGGAAACTATCACGAGAACTTAGATTAAAGTCTATTTTCACAATTTTCTATTGAAAATTTTGTATCCACTAGCGAACACACTGAAACCACATTGAAAAAAGCACGTCCTCTTGCTATTTTTCTCAAGTATTGGTTCCTATTACTTGCTAAAAATTAGGTTTTTGATGTGAAACTTCTTTAGCTGCGGTAGGATTAAATCCAGAGCTTGCGTTACGGACAAAATCGTCACGAAATTAGTTTGGTGTGACGGAACGGACTGCACAGAAAACAATCAACTCAATAATTAGGCTTATCCAAAATTTAATAAAACCGAAAATTCCAAAATTTAAAAAATAAAAGAATTCAAATTAAAAAATCGAAAATCCAAAATTTTAAGTCTAAAAATCCGGAATTAAAAAATAAAAATAAATTAAAAATATAAAATTTAAAAATCAAAAATTCCAAAATTCAAAGATACAAAATTTAGAAAATCCAAATTTTAAAAAATAATCCAAAGTAAAAAATCCAAATATCCAAAATTTAAAAAATAAAAAATCCAAAATTTAAAAAATTCAAAAATAAAAAATCCTAAAATCCAAAAAATAAAAAATTTAGAGATGCAAAATAAAAAATCCAAAATTTAAAAAAACTCTTAAGGAAGTATGAATAATACAACAAATAGCTATCAATGTATGCTTACAGTTATTTATAAAAATATAAAACATTCCTCGTAACTAAAGCATAATATTATTTACAATGCAAAAAATACGCATAAATTGAGGTTAAGTTTATTTGCAATTTCTAAATGCTAAAATAATATATGACTATTTGCAGTGTATGAAATAGTTAACAATATTAGGTTATGGTTATTTACAACCATATAATACATTCCTAGAAACTAAAGCATGTATAATGCATGAAATGGCTAACCAGGGGTGTCCACCCCCAAACGTCATGACTCACCCCCAGACTTCACTGCTCACCCCCCCAAACTTCATTGCTCACCCTCAACCCAATTGGATGTCGACAAGGGCGCCCATATGATATTTTCTAGGGGGGGGCATTTTTTTTTTATTAATTAATTTTTTGTCGCTTTAACTTCTTGGGCCACTTTGTAACGTTATATTAATAATATAATAAGTGCAAAAATGACGTAGCCATAAAATAATTGCGGGGAGGGTCGGAAGTGCCGGGGGGTTTGGAATACCCCCAAAAAGGGGGTCGGGGGTCCATCCCCAGAAAATTTTTAAATATTGAACTAATGAAAATCACATTTTACGCTATTTTAGCACAGAAAAACTAGTTAGGAAATTTGTTTACCATACTCGAAGAAATGCCAATGTAAATAAGAAATCATTACGTAAGTGGGGGTTCACCCCCGGAAAATTTTTAAGTACTGAACTAATGAAAATCACATTTTACGCTATTTTAGAACTCAAAAACTAGTTAGGAAATTTGTTTACCATACTCTAAGACATGCCAATGTAAACAAGAAAATATTACCTAAGTCGGGTGTCCACCCCCGGGAAATTTTTAAATGTTGAACTAATGAAAATAACATTTTACGCTATTTTAACACTGAAAAACTAGTTAGCAAATTTGTTTACTATACTCTAAGACATGGCAACTTAAACAATAAATTGTTACCTAAGTTATAATACTTATTACTATTTATAAGAAAAGTTGAATAACACATGGAACAGTGGACATAATAGGCCTACTCATCATGTTATGAAAAGAAAATAACTGCTATATCATATTTGACACACCAACAAATCTTGTTCAATTAAATAATTTTTTTAAAAATACAAATATAGAAATTTAGGTTTTGACTTTTGGGGGTCCAAACCTAATCCACTGTGGATTCTGCTTCCATGTTGTTGATTTGGTAAAACTTCTGCAATTCAAATAATTGTCTTAAAAGAAAATCACCTGACTATAATAATTATTAATATACATTTTTTCCTTACGCCCCCCCCGCCCCCGGGTATGGGCGCCCGTGGCTGTCGAAATTATTCATCTTTATCTTTATAAAGAATTAGAAGAGACCTTTTGAAGTTATAGAACTTGACTGTGTATATTTTTAACATATAAAACTATAATTTTGCAACAATTTTCAACCCCCTCCCAGAAAATTCATAAATGATAATATTATGCCCTCCCCCCAGAAATTTCAATGACGCAGTCTGCGTCTTAACCCCCCCCCCCCCGTGGACACCCCTGGGCTAACAATAATAATGAAAGGCCTACTTACGAATGTATTGAAACGTGTTCCTTTCCTTGTTTCTTTCTGCCGTAGTAAGAAAAATTACACCCGAATACCACACAGGTATTCACCATTTTAGAAAAAGTATTTATACTCCTCAGTCCAATTACATTATTAGCTAAAATGCTAAAATTCACATCGCTGTAACGCTCTTGTGGCTTGTACTCGATCAGCTGCTACAGTGTAGTAATATGGCGGTCCGTGCATCAACGTGGCTTCACTGCCGCCAATAGTAAAGCATACACCATTGCCGATCTATCTCTATATATCTGTGCTGTTGTTGTTGTTGTTGTTGTTGTAGAACAAAGCACGAAAGTTATTATTATTTGTATAATCTGGTGGATTTTTATTCATTGAATAGTCTTAATAAATCCAACTCTCGTGGGATTACCTATGATAATCTTACTATGTCTGACAGTGAAGAAGGTTTTATACAATGAAAATGTCCTTTCTACATCGTACATGTGCATGTGAAAAACGCCACAACTCTTCTTCAGTGAATCCTGAAAACACTGTGGTACCGTACATAGTTTTTGCGCAAAGTTGACTCATCCGGGAACCTTTGGTTTGCGATTTTTGTAAGAAACTCCGAAGATGCACTTTATTCAGTTTCAGCTTCAGGGGTTCCAGAGTACATATCCACCCACTCATCTATCCATTTATAAATAAATAAACTAATAAATAATATATATATAGTCTGGTTGCAAAGACTTTATTAAGTACCAGTAATTATTAACTATCTAAAGGAGAAAATATAATTTAATACCACATTTAAGAGTAAAACATCCACTTTTTTTATTTAAAACTTAAAATGTGCGTTTTCCCCTGGAATATGCATTAACAATTACCGGTAAAATGATCTGGAAAAGTGTTACTTACCAAATATATCATTTATGCATTCTTTTAAATATATAAAATAGAACACGCGATTTGCATACAAATCCGAGATAGTGATAAAGATATTAAGAAAATAATGCAAAACAGAGTAACTTATGATTTTAAACCTTTTTTTAAGTCTGCATCAATATATAAAAAAAATCTCTGCTGTAGTTTCTTATTTGTTTAATGTCAATAAGTTATAAAACAATATAACATTTTCAATGAAATGTATTTTTATTAAATTTCCTTACTACCTACATAGTCTAATGTTATTTCATCTTCATAAAAACAAGCATTTTTAAACTAGGCCAATTCAAACCTATTTTATTTAACCACTTACCAAGCTTGAGAACGTAAAATTCTATGTTTAATCTAAATGTCCCACATTGGAATGATGAGGAGGGAGTTTAGGGGCGGAGAAATTATTTTTCGTCTAGGGCGCCAAAATACCTAGAGCCGGTCCTGAATACATACAAACATTGCTGTTAGTCCAGTCAATGAATGCTCAAAAAGAGGTGTAGAGGGAAATGGAAGGAACACAATTTTTGACTTTGGGACTTTGTTTGGACTAGTAAAGAGGTAAACATACTAAAAGTCCCCACTCCTAGGGGGTGAGCGGGGGGCAGGGGGGCCCTTAGAATGTCCCTTTTTTCGGGTTTTCGCTTATATCTCGCAAACTATGGGTCCTAGCGATAATATATTTCTATACAAAATTAAAGATGACAAAATGCTCCACAAGATTGATTCCATTCATGTTTTCGCTATCTCACCTAGTTTTCGAGATATCTGCGCTCAAAATTAGCTAATTTTGAAAAAAATAAAATTGCCTCGCGTTTTTTTCCTTATTTCGTTGACTAACTCTTCGGCCCTTTGTCCTACGAAAGAGTCATACGGAAGGAAGTTGTAGAACATTAAATTTCCTTCAAGAATATATGAAGAGTCCACTGCAAAAGGGGGGAATGTCACTTTATTTTCGTTTTGCGTAAAATGAATTTTAAACTTTAAAACCATACCACACTATATTAAACAAAAAGAAGTGGTTCATTTTTTTCGCATAACTGAACACACATTTCTTTATTGATTCTGAACAAAGCGAAGCACTTTATACTCCGTCTTCATTATCAAAATAATTTTTTTGTTAACTGATGTACAAAAATAAATTACAAAAAGGGGGAATTGTCAGGTAACTGAACTTCTACAGCATGTTCATTTCTCAGGCTTCTTCCTATGAGGTAGTGCATTGTAATATTCTCTTGCTTCTGGACTACAGAACTACTTTAGTTGTTGCAAATCACTGAACTTTTCCCATGAAATTTGTAACAAATCTGAAACAGAAATACTGTAAGTAATGTTATCACTGCTTATGAGCTGTTCATGGAATCACTAAAATTTAAGTGCAGTAAAGTGATAAAGCTTATCAGGCCGCACAAACTCTCCACTCTGTAGTTGAATATTCTTCTCTTGTGTCAGTGGGCTGTTAATGGGAACCATGACTGAAGTTTCCCATAGTCCATTCCATGAAGATTTCAGTATGGTATGAAGATTTCAGACGAGGATGGTTGAATGAAAAGACAATTTCAGTAATAGGTCTTGTTGCCATCGGACTGGTCTTGCTGAACATCGGAGTCAAGTACAATGTCCAGTTAGCTTGATCTACATGTACGACTTGGTAAGGAGATGGCTTCATGCGAGCACTCTCAAATACTGCTATTCAGTGTTCTGGCAATTCAGCTGGATATCTTTGGTTAATGAGTGCCATGTTATTAATTACTATATTATGACAAAGAAAAAGTCGGCATTAATCATTGAAGCCACAACAATGAATGGTCAATTACTGCAGTGATGTCAACATTAATGTGATATGCTGAATATGAATGCAATGCAGCAAACACATGACATTCCCCTTTCTTGCTCTGTTTTCCTATGACATTCCTCCTTCTTGTGTAGGAGTCAAAACTTTAAACTTCTGTCTGTGAGAGACTATCATCTTTTTTGTAATGCATTTAAGGCTATGTTATTCTACTCCATTTGGTCTATCATAATACACATTTATCTCAGTTTTCACAAAATTTTGACATTCCCCCCTTTTGCAGTGGACTCTTCATATGTTAGTTCACTTCTTTATCGTCAACCGTTCAAAAGTTAGAGCAATTTTAACTTTATGTTTAAATTCCGGGATTTTGCAGAAAAACTTAACTTTCGTATTTTCCATGATTTCACTGCTCTAACTCTGTATAAAAGCCAATATTACGTATTTATATGTATAAATAGTATGTACTGTATATAAGTTGTACCTAAATGAATCAATATATATATATATATGATGTATTTTGTAATATATTTTCAATGTATAGTCCAGTCAATGATTGATGAATAGAGGGTAATGGAAGGAGCACGGTTTTTGACTTTGGGACTTTGTTTGGACTAGTTAGAAGTTAAACATACTAAAAGTCCCCACTCCTAGGAGGTGAGCGGGAGGCAGGGGGGCCCGTAGAAGGTCCCTTTTTTCGGGTTTTCGCTTATATCTCGGAAACTATGGGTCCTAGCGTTAATACCACTCTATACAAAATTAAACCTGATAAAATGTTCTATCAAGACTGATTCCTTTCACTTTTTGGCTATCGGAAAATCGGAAATTAATTTTAAAAAATAACAACTATTTTTTTCTAGAGTTTGAAAATAAGTATCAAACTGTCTCGGAACGATCGAATGTTAGCTCGTCAATCAAGATTAACGACGAATGGGTGTCTGTGGATCCTTTTTTGCTATTCCAGTGCAAATCCATAAGTAAGAAAACCGACGAAGATTTGAAAACTTATTTTCAATATGAATTAGCCCCTTTCCCTTTGGCCTTCTTCAATGAGGGTGGGATGAGGAAATCGATGAAGTCAGTTTTCTCTAGAAAGAGCTCAATCCAACTATCAAAGATGTACGTGTTACACACTTTGACATTGTTATGGACGGAGGACTTCTCCTGCACAAAGTTATTTGGCAAAGAGGTTCCACGATATCTGCCATTTGCTCATCCTCAAGTACAAAGGTCGCTGAGCAGCAAAGGCGGTACCGTCTCAGCAAGTCAGCGGACATACATTCAATCAGGAGACAGTCATAACTGTGAAGCAGGAAGACTTCCTGTCAAATGTCTACAAAAAACGTCTGCTGATTAACATGCTGAAAGTCACACTACAGGCACATGGAGTCAGAACCCTGCAAGCACGGAATGTTGCGGATGTCCTCATTGTAGACATGGCTATGGAGTTGTCACATACCAACGCTGTTGCAGTTATTGGTGAGGATGTCGACCTGATGGCCAAAACACCTAGTGACCAGAACATAATTTTCGTCAAGCCTGGGCGTGGAAACATAAAACCTACATAGTTTTCTACCCAGGGGCTGCGAGACATACTATTTCTGAATGCCTTCACTGGGTGCGATACCACCTCAGCAGCCTTCCGAAAGAGTAAGCTGGGATTTATCAAACTGTATTTGAAGTCTCCAGATGTCCAGGGAACTGCTACAGTTTTGTCAGACCCTTCCTCTACCAAGGATGATGTAGAGGAAGCTGGGGAAAAGTGTATTTTGAGGTGGTACGGGGCCCCACCTAAAGAGAAATCTCTAAACGCTTACCGTTACCAATCCTATGTAAAATCGGTAGCCAATATCAAGCCGGACATCTCGTGCCTCCCACCAACTGAGGGGGCAGCGAAGCAACATTCTGAGGATATATGACAAAGTCGAGATGTGATTGGGACATGAACCGCCTCCTCAGATGTACGGGTGAGTTAACTAACAAACCCCGGTGCACAGTGAGCAGCAGGCTGCACCGGATGAAATATTAATTTTTTTTGTCGGTGCACAAAGGATTCTGCCACCACCAAATGCGGATGCAGAAAGGCATCTCTCAAGTGTTCCCCTGCGTGCCAAAACTGCCACGGGAACTGTCTTAATGGGGGCCCCCTCTTGGTCAATGAGGATGAAGAACTCGACATTGATCTTCTGCCAGTTATCCTAGAAGATGTATCCCCTTTCTCAATGGATGAAGAAGAAAACGAAGCAGAACAATACCCAGGACCAAGTTACCATGACGAGGAAGGACCCTCCGCTCCAAGAGAGTCGGGAATTTATAATAATTATTGATGTTTATTGTACTGTACTATAAGGTGTAAATATGTTATTAAATTAAATGTAACACAGTTTCAAAAAAACATTTACGAGTTAATGTATTAATAAAAAAAAGTTATGTACAAATTGTTGTTGACTCTGGAATCATCCTACCCCAATGCCTTTCCGGAGTGAATGTGTAGTTAATATAGGCCTATATATTATATTAACTGTACATCATATATTATATACATTGAATGCAAGTATTATTGCCTATGTAGAGGGCAATTATGGCTCCTAAATAACAATAAAGATTCAGCGATCCTCGATAAATTGTCAATCTTGAGTATTATCAAAACTTTCCATCATATATTATAAATTGTATTTCTGTGGGTAAATGATGGAGCTCTCAAAGTGGTTCCGCTAGGTTCGGGGTTCGAAATTAGTATTAAACGACACCAAACAATATTACTTTGAAGAACTCCATATATACTTGAAAATATAGGCTATTATAAATACATAGCATATATATATATACACACATAATTTCTTTATGTGCCATTTATATATATAGTACATACTATTTATACATATAAATATATAATACGTATATATTGGATTTATATAGAGTTTCAGCAGTGGAAGAACGGAAAATACGAAAGTTGAGTTTTTCTGCAAAATCCCGGAATTTACACATAAAGTTAAAATTACTCTAACTTCTGAATGGTTGAAGATAAAAAGTAAAGTAACATATATTCTTGAAGAAAATTTAATTCTCTACGACTTCTTTCCTTATGACTTTTTTGTAGGACGAATGGGCGAAGAATTAGCTAACGAAATATGGAAAAAAACGCGAGGCAATTTTTTTTTTTCAAAATCATCTAACTTTGAGCACGGATATCTCGGAAATTAGGCGAGATAGCGAAAAAATGAATTGAATCAATCGTGTGGAGCATTTTGTAAGCTTTAATTTTGTATAGAAGGGTCTTAACGCTAGAACCCATATTTTCTTAGATATAAGCGAAAAACCGAAAAAAGGGACCTTCTAGGGCCCCCCCTGCCCCCCGCTCACCTCCTAGGAGTGGGGACTTTTAGTATGTTTACCTCCTTACTAGTTCAAACAAAGTCCCAAAGTAAAAAATTGTGTTCCTTCCATTTCCCTCTACAACTTTTCATTGACTGGACTATGTCTATAATAATGATTTCCTTTTCGTCACGTATTTCTGTTTAACTGTATTTAATTTAAATATTGCACTAATAAGTAGGACCCGGATTTTTTGTCTTTATAAACTACTAGCTGACCCATCAATGTTTCGCATTGTTAGATTTATGTACTACCCGCGCGCCATATCTTGAGCGCTGGATTTACGTGGAAGTGAGGGTTGGGGGAACAAAACATAGCTACTCCACCAGTCTTTCTGCAATGTTGTCAACCAAAGAAATCACATTTCACCAGAATCGCGCGTATGGTAAGCGCACGTCAACAGCGTAAGTGTGGATGCCGAATTGGATAATTATTTCCTATGAAACATCTTCGCTATTTTATGTAGTGACATTTAATATACAACGTTTTTAATGCAGTCCAAAAAAATAACGTGGTGACGGTATTGCGTAACAATTAATAACACGTGATAAGGCTTTAGTTATCAAATAAATCATTTTCCTCCGGGAAGAGAATGTTATATAAATAGCTCAATATTTTTACACTGGATGACTAGTTTTAAGCATAAAGAAGAGTCTTAGCAGAACATGCTTCACCATTTCGTATTGTAAAACATAAGAGAGGTAAGGCATCTAAAATTGGAGAAAACTATAGGCCTAATTTTAAACGTATTTATACGTTTTGTGAAAAGTTCGCTCAACTTTCAGTCCATGAAATTGACATCAGAGTTCACGGAAGTATCAGAAATTAGCACATACGGAATTCTTGAAGAGGTGAGGAAAGTGTTGGATGTACAATGACGTGTTTGTGAAATAAGCAATTCGAAAAATTGTATTTTTCCACATAACTCCATGCGTCAGAAAAGATAATGTCAATAAATAAATAAGGATCCTGAGACAGAATGAAAGCTTAGTATTGACGCCACTAGATGTCAGCATACTTCGTGTTTCAATGTTGTCAGCTTTACCTACGAAGTTGAACGAAACCTATCGAATGGGGACTAGGGAGCCGAGCGCTCAAGAAATCGCGCGCGGGTAGTATATAAGGTTAAGTGAACACAGTTTAAAGTCGATTCGATGTACTTCTATAAATCATCAGCAGTCCAGCCAACACGGTGGACGTATTTATATTCCACGTAGGCCTACTCCTCCACCCGTAGTTTAGCCTACTCTGATTATGTCTTAAAAATGTAATCGTTGTTTCAATTTTGGCAAACATACAGAAAATAGCTGGGCGTAGGGGATGCTTTCTCTCCTCTCACGAATACTGGTCGGGACAAGTTACCTAGGTAGGGTTTTTCAGGGATTTTTCCTCACCTGTGAGACAAACGTCTGGTAACTTTAGGCTCTGGTAACTTTAGGCCCTAGTGGTCAACGGATATCATTTGGCAGCCATTATCATCCTCATCCCATCCTCGCCTTGTTCAGAGTGAATGTGTGAATGGTGTATCTCGTCCTATGTGATTGTGTTGTTTAGGAGGTGGCCCCGGCATTGGACTGATCACTCATCCGGGAGGCCCTCCATGTCCGTGTCTGGTCAAGAAATTATGTATGTGATCCATAGATAATCCCCCTCGATTCGACAGGTCGCGGTCCTCTAAGGCCCGGGCAACGTGGGTCACTTAAAAGACCCCAAAATGGAGAGGTAAAAACTAAGGTAAAGATAGAGAGATGATATGGTAAATGGAAATTAATCGTGAAATTATATCTATTGATACTATATGAACTATCTTTCGCAATACAGTCCTAGGCTAACTATAAGAAATGAGTTCAACTCTTAATAATAGAACCCAGGACCTTCTAAATTTACTTCGTGTCACAAAATATTTAATAATAATTTATAGGAATTCTATTGATAGCCTTTCTCATAATTTTATATCTATTAGGTCTACATGAAATCACACTGTCATGCCAAGCCACCTGTGTAGTTTAAAAAAAAAATCATGTTGTCATGGGGATTGTGTACATGCAGTATGAATTCCTTCTGGTGAATTTCATAACATTGCAACCCTATTTTGGCCCTTAGAGGCCAAAGATTTTAAAATCCTTTCTTAGTGCACATCTAGAGCCTAGGAGGAATATGTGTACCAAGTTTCACGTTCCTAGGCTGTATGGTTTTTGAGAAACTGTGATCAGTGAGTGAGTCAGTGGGTTTTGACTTTTATATATAGAGATGTATAGTTTTTTAAAACATACCACATTAAAATAGTTTTATATTAGTTTTTTTAAAATTTTAATAAAAATGTAAGTTTTGCTAATAAGTAGCCTATTTATTAGCGAAACACATTGAGAAATGCATTACCTAATTTTATTTTTACTTAGGATTATAGGCCTATTCTCAGAAACACAAGACCTTAGGAATACTTTTTGCTTAATTTTGAACAGTCATAGTTTGGCTTATAGAACACAATTAATTTGAGAAATTTTCTTGAGTTTTCCTACTCCACATAAAATACTACAAACACACAAACCACATAAAATCAACAAGAACGTTTTTCAATTAATCAACCAACTTTCAGAATATTTTATTTTCGTCACCTTACTGGAGCAAACACTGTGAATAAACTGCAAGTGTAAGCTTCTTAAGAAATGCCTTTAATTTGGTTCTAAAGTAACTGGGGATTTCGGTTCACTAACGATTTCCTTTACCGTGACAGTGGGGTTCAAAATGAAAAAGAAAAAATACAAAATGCAAATTTTCTCTTACAAATGTACTGGCAACATTGAACAAGGAAAAATGGAGACAGATCTTTAAAAAGTAATTCATTTTTCGTTGAACAATAATAATGTTAGATTAATTACACATTAGGTAGGCTATAATAGTTGAAGTATTTTATCGTATTTTAATTAAAAACACACTTAGCCATTTTTAGGTTTTATAAGATTTGACACAATATTTTTATAAGATACAGATACAAATAATATTAAGGCAGAAGTTAAGTGTAGACTCAAATCAGGAAATGCTTGTTATTATGCAATTCAAAAACTCTTATCTTCTCGTCTTCTGTCCAGAAATCTAAAAATCAAGATTTACAAGACTAATATCCTGCCGGTTGTAGACTATTATATGGATGTGAGACATGGTCGCTTACTCTTCGGGAAGAACATAATCTGAGTATGTTCGAAAACATGGTGCTTAGGAAAATATTTGGGCCTAAGAGAGATGAAAATGGGGACTGGAGAAAACTGCATAACGATGAGCTTCATCATTTGTACACGTCATCGGGTAATTAAATCACGGAGGATGAAATGGGCTGGACATGTTGCACAAATGGGGAGGAAACACATATATCTAAAAAAGTATTGACTGCGAGACCCGAAGGGAAAAGACCACTCGGAAGACCTAGACGTAGGTGGGAGGACAATATTAGGATAGATTTAAGGGAAGTAGGATTTGCGAGGGATGGTTGGATAGAGTTAGCACAGAATAGGGTTGAATGGCGGGCTCGGGTAAGCGCGTCAATGAACCTTCGGGTTCCATAAAATACATAATATTCCTTTAGCTTGTTGAGGAATTGTCTATTACTCTATTGACATTGATAAGTAAGTATATAATTTGACTATATGACTGTCATGACAATGAAACGGATAATTATGTTGACATATCACGGGTAACTAGCAAGGAAGAAAATAGTTTAAAACCCAAGAATCCGGGCCGTACTGATAAATAAATACGAGTTTTACACAACATGGAAACAAGTGGATACAAAACAAACTAATTTAAAATTCTGTTTAGTGATAACAAGTATTGTTCAATTGTAAATTTTATTTATTTTTTTATTTATTTATTTAACCTGGCGGAGTTAAGGCCATAAGGCCTTCTCTACCACTCAGCCAGGGCAAATGTTGGATTTAAAATAAAATTATTGTGAATCCTACCAATAAATAAATTCAGTAATCCGGAGCGATTAAACATTATCTTGGCCTTTAAAAAGTTAGGGTTGTTTCGGTTTGAAGCTTAAGGCTGATTTACATTTTATCACTTTGGATGTTCATCTCGGAGGTATAATCAAAAATGATAAGTGTAGATTGCTTTCATTTCTGTTTCATCCAAAGTGAACATTGAAAATGAATGATGAAACATATTGACCCCTTACCAACTTATGGTGAAAGAGTCGTTCCCTGAACCGATGATTCGTCCAGAGTGAAGGAGTTATGCCGGTCTCCTTAACCGCGGTAGCTAAGGTCTTGGAGCCGTGATGAAGGAGACTGTGGGTTTGAGTCCCGCCTCGGGTGTGATGGGGAAACAAGGCAAACAAATTCAAGAAAATTGGCCTGTGGCCGACTAAATTATAAAAAAAGGATAAAAAATCGGGTGCATGCAACGCCACACGACAGAAGTGAAACTTGGATTTTTAAAAATTTTTCGATTATTTCAATTTTGCATTTTCAGATTTTTTCAGTTTTGGGTTGTTGGACTTTTTAATTTTGGGTTTATGGACTTTTTACATTTTGGGTCTTTAAATTTTTTATTTTGGAATTTTTGATTTTTTAAATTTTGGATCTTAGAATTTTTAATTTTTTAATTTTGTTTTTTAGATTTTTAAAATTTTGAATTTTCGTATTTGTAATTTTTTATTTTTTAAATTTTGAATTTTTTAGTTTTTTAGTTTTTAAATTTTGGATCTTTGAATTTTTTAATTTTTTTATTTTAGATTTTGGATTTTTTAATTTTGGATTTTTAGATTTTTAAATTTTGGATTTCTGTTTTTAATTTTATAATATTGGATTGTTTCATTTTGGATTTTTGAATGTTTAAAATTTCATTGAGTTGATTGTTTTCTGTGCAGTCCGTCACCTTCGTGACGATTTTGTTCGTAAAGCAACTTTGGGTTAGCTCTCGATTTACTCCTAGCACGGCTAGAGGAGTTTCACTTCAAAAAAGAAAGGTGCAGTGATAATTGTAAACAAACGGATACGGTCCCATTCACTATTTAGTTCACATCCGCCAGTGGAGACTACCGTAGTCAAAGATTCAAAATTTCGACACAAGTATAATGAATGTGTTTTCCACAACGCGACGAGCCCTTGAGAGTCTGTAATAGAATATCTTTTGTTTCTAGGTTAGTGAGCTACATCTTGAAATGGTTATCAGTGACAAAAATCCCTTGTTCCGGTATATTTAGTAAGTTATTTTGTAAACTCTGCAATTGTAGACAATGGTAATAGATTTTTACATGTACAACGAAGGAATAAAGACAGTGATGGTGTGCGTGAAGATGAACATGTGAGGGCGTTAAAGCCAAAGTGGTGTAAGTCTTGCTTTTAAAATTATTAACCTAAGTATTGCAATGCAATGTTGCAGTATAGACCTGTTAGCAGGAATAGTCGTGTAAGTCCTATTATGTTCATACACTATATCTGTGGCATGGTTCTAAAAGGGACAAAGTCAATTTCTTGCAAAAATGAGATCTATGCATTATTGAGTTCGGCTAGTCTTTATCTTTCGTATAATAAAAGTGCCAATTTATGTTGCTATTAATAGACATAATACAGAAACCTTAGAGGCAAATGAGAATATTATAGGAGAGAAATTCCTCTGACACTGGGATATGAACCCAGGACCTTTGGCTATCAGTGCCACTGCTCTACCAACTAAGCTAAGCCATAGTTCACTTCACAGCGCCAGATGGAACCTCTCTCCTACGACTGATTGCCCTTAATGGTCTACCTCACTGACAGACAAGTTTTCTCATATGTCATAGGCCTATGCAGTACTGTGAGGCACACTAATTAGTGATTTTTGTGACCGGGCTCCCACTGTTATTGTATAGTTAACATTCAAGATGGATATATGTAAGTATTCATGAACCACAGATTATTATCTCTGTTGGACATTCATGAGAATATCCATTTAGAGGCAAATGTCGGAAGTTCGCAGCAAAAAATTTTTTTTACACAAAGGCTTCGAAGTCAGTTATCTCAAAAGCAAGTTTTATGACATTGACCCTTTTAGAACCAAGCCACAGATATATGTAGGCTATATATATATATGCGTAGGTGGGAGGATAATGTTAGGAGAGATTATTATAATGCATCTAACAAAACCTTCTATTTCTCTAAATGCATAAAACATTACTTACACCACTTTGGCTTTAACCCCCTCATATGTAAACAAGGATGATGATTATGGATGATTTCACTTTGAGTGATTCGCTTTGGATGTAGGCTACATAAAAAATGAAGAAGTGTAAATCCCGCTTTAGTTTGTTCACACAGAGAAAAACAGATAGCTAAAAAAGAAAATTTTAAAGTTTACGTTGGTCATCCTTGTTCTATTTTCGTACTTTCACTTGCAGGAAGCAGTCGTTGAGAGAACAAAGGCAGCGAAAACGAGAGCTAATTTTACATTTGGTTTATTTATCAAACATATCACCATATAATATAATGTCGACAATTTTGCTGTAACTTATATGTTAATTCAGTTTATCACCCTCTTGTCGGTTAGTTTAATTTGGATGAAATATTACATAAGTAGATAATTCTGACCGTCGTGTGACGATCTTGAATTTGTGTTTGTGTCACGAGTGCTCGGTATTTATAGCCTGTGCCACGTCTCGTGAGTATATTCGCAAAGTGAATGAACTAGCTAATTAAACTCATAGGGGTGATGTACTTCATATCCTACTTGTTACAGATCTATCATATGTGTAGTTTCTTTACCTTAGTCTCACGTAATATTCTACATATATACAACTTGCTTAAAAGGCCCAGCGTCGCCCGAGTTTTTTATTTTGTAATTGGAAATTATCTTTTGAAGGACTTTCGATTTTTAAATTATAGGTCATTATATAGGTATTTAGAATTTGAAATAGGAAGAACGACTTATCACACGCAAACTATTCCCTTAGAAAACGCTTGATATAGCTTTTTATGGCTCATAGAGGATGTAGAATTTTGCATCCCATGGCTTGTACACAGCAAGCCTGGTAGGGGTACAAATAAGAAGAAACATAAATTCCGGTAACATAAAATTGTATTGTCTTTGCAGAATATTATATTTCTCACTCTGTTACCATAAAACTGTTTTGGGGATGAAATTAACCAGAAATGTAATATCACTTTCATACTTCTCTCTCCAAAAACCTGCGATATAATAATATACATATTACCATACCTCGTATTGTTTCCTCTATGTCCAGGGTAGAGAAAATTATGTGACTGCATTATTTTCGTGGATTTCATTCTTTAATATTTATTCATAACACGGATTATATTGATAGTTCTGTAATTTGCCAAGTCTCGTTTCATTTATTTCCAAAACCTTATGTGAAGACTGCCAACAATATTGTTGTCAAGTGAACTGTGATTTGGATTTGTTACTTCTGTGTAAAAGGGATTAAGTATTCTCAAAAACATTTAATTCTTGGCATTTAAAATAAAAAAATTCAAAATCCTTTCTTAGTGAGCCCCTACATTATGAAACGAAGGTACTGTCAAAATTCCAAGTCTCTACCTGTTATAGTTTAGGCTCTACGTTGATTCTCTGTCAGTCAGTCAGTCTATATAATATATAGAGATATGGCAAGGGATCGTGCCTCGTAGCGTTTTCTAAATATTGATCTACGACTATTCATTATGGAGGGAAAGGAGGAATATTAATAATAATTTTATTAATGATAGTAAAATAAGGTAAACTGATATAACAAAGTGCCAGAATGCTTTTGTTTAATCAGTGATGATTGCAAAAAATGACAGGCCTATGCAGAAAAGAAATTATTTTTGTAATAGATCTCCGAGCTAAGCTCTAGATGGATTCATTAAGCAGGGCTTGCTGAAGAACAAAGGTCTAAAGTTTGATGCTTAACCTTAATTCAAACTCGTATATAAGAATTTCTTAAAATATGTCAACATTTCACAAAATGCACTGGCAATAATATTAATGATGTGATTGTAGGTCTATGATTCGCTGACATGTTTGTTTCAAATTTAAAGCAGCAGTATAGGTTATGCATGAATTAAATTCAATGTGGGTATCGGTAGCCGTACATTTCAAAGAATGCACAGTATTATATCAACAGCAGCTGCGTTTAATTATTCAACGGCTTGATGTGTTTTAAATCTTTTATTTATTTATTTTGATAAGCATATGTGAAGGAATAAGTTAGGTAATAGCAGAACGCAATTACAACAAATGCCTCACATCTAAAGAAAGGCGTGTTATAATAGATTTACAAACATCTGGCTGCATTGTAGTCAGGGCCGTAGCGAGGTCCTTCTGCGCCCTTGGCGACTTTGACAAATCTGCGCCCTCCAATACTGGGGGGGGGGGTCTGAATTAAAAAAAAAAATGTAAAATTGTTTATTATTTTAATATAAAAACATTGTTATTATCAAAGAAAACCTAAACCTCAATTTGAAAATGAACTAAGTGTTGGACTTTCAAGGTACTAAACCAGTGTCCGGCAGATGCTGCAGTTGTGACGTAAGAGCCGATCATCTCGCAAGAGCTTGAGAGAGCGAGCAGTTGAGATGCATTCCTGTTAATACGCACTAGCGCAGTGGCGTTCAGTGCAGCAGTAGGGTTAAGGTGAGCCGTGATGGTACATTGAATTGCGTGCATTAACCATGGCAAGGGTGCAGAGGTCAGTTAATCAGTGAAATGTATGGTAAATTTAGTGCATTCAGATTAATACTAGACTTACGAAAACGTCAGGTCACCCTCGGAGACACGCCACATTTTTCCAAAGTTGTCTACAGTATGTCATTCAATTACAGACATTAATAATTATGTACAAATATTAGAAGAACTGGATCAGGATATTTTATTACAGATTTCAAGATTTTGCAAAACACCAATCCGATATTTGCATATTTGCGACACCATTTTCTGTGGATGTTGACAGTGTTCCAACGTCATTGCAACTAGAAGTCATTGATTTGCAAAAGAATATTGAAATGAAAGACTGCTTTCAAAACAAAAAGGATCTATCTATATTTTATAGAAGATTTCCCCAGGCAACTACATAATATATTTGCTGCTAGAATGTTGAGTATTAGGTATTTGTATCGACGTATGTATGTGAATAGTTCTTTTCTTGTATGAAGATCTGCAAACCACAACATGGAAACCGCCTATCTGATCAGAACATGAAAAATGTTCTCGTTTGTGTGTTAGCCAGACTATGTCTCCTAATATTGCAAAATTAGTGCGCGAGAAAAGAGGGAAAAAATCTCGACAATGCCTTGAGCTTGGGCACGATAGTGACACAAAGTAAGGGTGTGTATCAAAAGTCTGAATAGGCCTATACTTGGCATAGTGCTCACAAAGGTGTATAGTTTAATTTGTATATTTTGTGTATTTTGTATATTTTGTATACTTTAACATTTTTCAGTTTCCGAGTAGACAAAGTTTTGCAGTACTCCTTAAAGTATTCTTATGTTTTATGTATTTGTATGTTTATAGTAGTTTCGGAGCCTCATTTAAATAACCTGACGCATCCGCACCTGGATGCATTTCAGATTAGTGTAAGTAGGGCCTATATTAAATTTCATTACAAACAAAACTGTTCTGTTACATTGATTTATCACAGTTGTACTATTTTGTTTTCGTACAAATGCATTGTAATTGTGCTATTCCCATACTATCTACGAAGATCGGAGCGCACTCTGCCAATGCATAGGCGTCGTTCCGCCACTGGCCAGTTGAACCCTTCCTCCACGCTCAGTACGGAGATATTGCCGAGCAAAGAGCGCGGTTGCTCTGTAGTATGACGTCACAGAGCACGGAACATGCCGGTCACTGTACTAAACCTTATTTTCAGATGATTGAACTACGTGTTAATTAAAGAACGTTGCATGACTGCTTTTTGTTTGTAGACAATCGGCATAATAGGCTACTACAGATAGTTCACGAGCAGTGATTTTTAATAACCTGAAAGATTTCTTCCATTAACGTGGAATTGTTATTGCTTGATAAATTGCACCAGTCTAAAAAAGGCGGGATTTTTCATGGTTAATTTTGAGCCCTCTTTGTACCTGCGCCCTTGGCGGGGCCCACCTCGCCACCGCCTATCTACGGCCCTGATTGTAGTCAAAACCCTCATTGATCAATTTCCCTTTTCAAAAGCATGTGACCTTTAATTAGTCGTTACTCCAGTACCGGCCAACCGATTTGGTCTAAAATAAATATACTTCTTCCCATGGGCGTTATAATTGCGTATAGAAAGTTTCATGAAAATCTGATAAAGCGTATTTGAGTTATTGCGCACACAAACACATGGACAAACAGACAGACAGATAGCCATTTTCCCGTCTCCCACACAATCTCATAAATTACCATCCTGGCACTTAATACTCTTTATTAAGGCTAAGGGAACATCACGATGCTTATGGGCTCTTACTTTACACATAGGCCTACTCTTTATTAAGGAATAATTTTGGCCTTAATATATGCATATATAACGTAGTAATATAGACCTAATAAAGAATATTTTGGACACCGGGATTCCAACCCGTGACCTTCAGCTTTCTGTGCAGACGCTCTACGAACTGAGTTTGCCAGAAATCGGTTTTAAAGTGCCAGATGGAATCTAACTTCTATTACTTCTCTAACCGTAGACCTCAGTGATAAACATTTACGTCATTTCCAGTAGGCCTATTGTTAGGCACGTAACCGGGATTACACTGTTATTGTCAGGGCTGGATTTAAGAGTATGCCGCCTATAGGCTAAAATCCATTTGCCACCCCTCTATATTTCATATTTGCTTAATACATTTTTTTATAAAACAAAAGGATAGCGTTCATTGGTGTTTTCATCTTTATTTTAACATAAAGTTCATTTAGTTTAGATAAAACTACAATTTTTTGGTTTAAATATTAAATTATATAATCAAATTAGTTATCTACTTTTCTTTCCTTACTTAATTATCTGGTATCTTCATTATCTTTCATTACTAAGAAAGTTATAAATCGTTGCCGGTGAAAAACCTCCTATGTGTCGCGATTGACGAAAATGAGGTTTTGATTCTGTTGGAAAGCTTAGATCGCTCTACATGTTGTGACAAAAGCTCTTATGTGTATCTCTACCACAGAAAATGTTATTTACGAAAATATCAAACCTCCTATGTGTCAGTGCAGTTCTGCTGCCGTGAAAAATATCCTATGTGCTCACATTATACACATGAGAGGTTTGGTACCAATGCATTTTCGCCAGACTGCCGTGAAATAGCCACCTATGATGTGTTCAACTATGCACATAAGAGGTTTGGTAAGATTACGCTTACATGCACACAATAGATTTATTACAATATTCATTAATTTATAATTCACAAATATTAATAAATATTTACATGCATAGCCTTTGTGATTCGCTGTCTATGTGTTTTACTGTATAGGCTATAATGTAAATTTCAATTTGTAAATTTATTTCATGAAGTAAATGTACGAGTATATATGTCTGACTGACAAGATACATTTGACGTATTATGGGCTTCAGAGGGGTTTATGAATAGCCAAGGAATGTGGTTTGTCAGCCCCCTCTTTATTACTTCGTTTCGATATTTTTTGCTGGTTCTTGGACTTCAATGTGTTGAAAAATTCCTCTGACCGCAGGGCCATAAATTTTTTAAAGTGAAGACTAGAGACAAACTCAAAGTAGTGACTGGGTTGACTTTATAGGATGTAGGTGTGCTTTTCCGTGATGGTACCGTGGTAAAAAGTAAAAAATTAGCACAATTGGCACTATCGCAAGATTCTTCAGCTGATTAACAGGACAATGGTAAGAAAAATAATTATAACATAATTTAAATAATTCAATCAAATTTATCAAAGTTTTTTTTCATTGTGAATCTAAATAAGATATTTATAGCTATTATTATTATTAATATTATTATTACTATTACTATTATTAATACATTCATCATTAACTAACGTCATTCGATTTATTTTATTTTACACAAGAGAACTTCATTATTAATGAAGTTGATAGCACCGAAGAAGTTCCTTCGTATAGTTCTGAACCAATAACAATTAATAATGAAGAGCTAATTTATCATATAGCAGGCATGCTGAGTTATCATTTTGACAAAATTAATGCTCTTTTTCTAGTAAATTTTACTACTGCTAATACTAGTACCACTATTATTATTATTGTTAGTATTATTACTACTACTTATTTACTTCCTTGCTCAATGGCAATAGACAATTCCTCAGTAAGCTAAAGGAATATTATCTATTTTATGGAACCCGAATGTCCATTGCCGCACTTACCTGAGCCCGCCTGCTAACTCCATCCAATCATCCCTCGCAAATCCTACTTCCCCCAAATCCATCCTAATATTGTCCTCTTACCTATGTCTAGGTCTTCCATGTGGTCTTTTCCCTTCGGGTCTACTACTACTACTCTTAATGCTAGTGCTACAAATTTCTATTATTTTATTACGTATTATCAAATTAATATTTATCCATTTAATTATTTTACACAGAAGACTTTAATATAGGAAAAAGCTGATAGCATTAAGGAAGTTTCTTCGTATAATAATAATAATTCAAATTTAATAATTTTCAAGTGTTAAAACTAGTTATAGGTCGTGATTATCATGCTTTTTAAGACAATTTGAGGGTGAAACCAGACAAAGAGAAAAGTTGAAAAGTGTTAATCTGGAAGATGTGATTATAGATTTTGTGATCTTGTTATTGACAATGCTTTCAGACACTTTGAGGACTGAATAAAATAACGATTAAATAAATAAAGTTTATTTTAATGTATAAGTTAATTCTCCTTAAATTGTTCTGCGGAATGAACATGTTTTAATATCAGACTTGTTAACATTTCATGGAACAAAATCTCCTATGTGTCACTTTCGTGGAAGGGAAAAATCTCCTATGTGCATGAAAAATAATAAAAAGTCAACAATATTCAAGTAACACACAATTACATCACAGAAGTTTTATAAATGTATATCTAATTATACATTAGAGAAAACTGTTGCAAAATATATCTAAAAAATCCAATTACCTCTGTTGAATACAGTTTTTTATCCCTCCTGTAAAATTTCATTTTTTGCACATAAGAGGTTTTTCACCGGCAACGACGTAATACAAGATTTTGTGCTGTGAATTGTATTATATTATAGTTTTAGAAAGTAGGCTATGTAGAAGGACTAAAACATATTTTTAAGTAACATGTATTCATAAATTCGTACGGAAAATATTAACATCTGAAATACAAGGTGCGGCAGAGGAAACGGACTTTTTTTCAAATAACCATAACTCAGAAGATTTTCAAGTTAAACAAAATTTAATTACACAGAAATGAAGCTTGTATAACGCAGTTTCTGTTGACTATTTCAGAATTACCTCCGAAAAATAACATCCGTCAAGTGACGACCTTCTTTCTGTGTACACTCTCGTAACCTCACTTCGAAATTCTGCATTGCTCTTCCCAACATTTCTTCCTCCACATTAGTGATTTCTACACGAATGAACTCCTTTAGTTCTTGGATGTTACGGGGTTTGTTTATGTAAACCTTTGATTTGAGGTAACCCCACAAAAAATAGTCACATATGGACAAGTCAGGGGAGCGAGGCCAATGTCACCAAAACGGGAGACCGCATGTTGAGGAAACATGTCGCGAACCACTTGAATTTGATGCTCTCGAAGTATGCGGTGTGCCACCATCTTGTTGGAACCAAATTTGCTGCGTGTTTAGTCTTCGGCTGCGTAGTTCCTGAAGCAGGAACCTGTTGAGCATTTCAATGTAGCGTGCAGAAGTCAATGTCACTGTGGTATTGTCCTCTTCAAAAAAATAAGGACCGATGATTCCAAATTTAGCAACACCACACCACACCACACCACACCACACCACACCACACCACACCACACCACACCGTTACTGGGTATACCCAGAAGAAGGCTACAACATGAGGGCCGAAACGTCGATTATAGACATGACGACACGGCGCCACCCGGACATTCAAGGTTATTATTAATGAGATTGCTGTTAGATTATTCCATTGTTGCGTCAATTGACGGTATTTATTTTTCGGAGGTAATTTTGAAATAGTCAACAGAAACTACATTATATAAACTTCATTTTTGTGTAATTAAATATTGTTTAACTTGAAAATCTTCTGTCCGTTTCCTCTGCCGCACCCTTTACTTCATTTTAACTTTTTAATAAATTGCCAAACTGCCGCCCCTGAAAATTTGACGATTCTCTATCAACTGATCTAGCCCGAGTTCGATTCACAGCGCCAAATGAATGTCTCTACTAAGATTGCTCTTCAAAATGTCGATCTCATTGAGACATTTACGTCATATACAAATTTCCCCAAATTGTATTACATCACCAATTACAAGGAGATATCTCCCTTTCCTGATAGAAAATCAGTAGGCCTATATATGAGAATACATGTGATAGAAACAGGATCATAGCAAAGGAGAAAGTGGAACCATGTGTTTAGTTGTGGTAGCGATCAGTTAATCTATAATAGGCCTAATAAAAGGAAGTGTTTGTCTATCTGTCTCTCTATGCGCAATGCAAATCTACTGAACGCAGATATATGAAATTTTAAAAATAGATGAAGGGTGGACGAATGCACCTCGTAGCCGGATTTTTTAAGTGCCAGTATGGTACTTTATGAGATTGTGTGGGGGACGAAAAATGTCTGTCCGTCTGTCTGTCTGTCCGTCCGTCCGTCCGTCCGTGTGTCTGTACGCGCTCTAACTTAAATACGCTTTTTCGGATTTTCATGAAACTTGGAAAACACATTTATAATGTCAATGGGAAGAACCCTGTTGATATTGAACCAAATCGGTTCACCGGTACCGGAGTAAAGCCCAATTTAGTGCCTATTTTAATAGATTATGGCGCCTTTCTAATAGAAAGGCGCCATAATTCAAATACGCTGTATCGGATTTCCATTAAACTTGGTATACGCATTTATGACATCCATGAAAAGTACTCTGTTAAATTTGAACCTAATCTGTTGACCGGTACCGGAGTAAAACCCAATTTAGTGTATATTTTAAAGGCGCAATAGCTCAAATACGCCTTATCGGATATTTATGAAACTTCGTATACGCATTTATACTATCCATGGAAAGACGTCTGTTGATGTTCAACCAAATCGGTTGGCCAGTACCGGAATAATGCCCAATTTATTGCCTTTTATGTTAATATATGAGAATTCGCGATAACTCAAATATGCATTATTGGATTTTCCTGAAACTTTGTATACCCATTTATAATGTACATGGGAAGACGTCTACCGATATTGGACCAAATCGGTTGTCCGGTACCGGAGTAAAACCCAATTTAGTGTCTATTTTAAAAACGCGGTAACTCAAATACGCTTTACCGGATTTTTATGGAATTTGGTATACACATTTATAGTGTTCATGGGAAGAGGTCTACTGATACTGGATAAAATCGGTTCACCTGTTTCGGAGTAATGCTCAATTTGGTGCCTATTTTATGATAATATACGTATTCGAAAAAATTTATATAAAAAAAAAAGCAAATCATTTATCATGACAACATAGTCAATTGTTTTACTGTGATATTTTACGGCTTTGGAAATTAAAATAGAGATAGCTATGACCAAAAACACTATTGTTTTACATGCGCTTATAACTTACAACTAGACCGTTAAACTGACCCAGGTGACCGAGATGGTAACGTTTTGGCCTCACGTTATGGAGTTCCATGGTTCAAATCCCGAAACCAGCAATTTTCACTTTCTTTTTCGTATTTTTATGTGAGTGTGCGATTGTGATGCTGGAAGATTTTAATCTGATTAAAAAGAAAACTAGACCTTTGTTCTTCCCTAAGCCCTGCTTAATGAATAAATCTGGAGGTTAACTTGTAAATCAATTAAAAAAACATATTCTGCATATCATAATTGCAGTCATAACTGATTAAAAAAAACATACTGGCACTTTTTTACATCAGTTTACCTGATTTTATTAAGTGTCAGTATAGTACTTTATGAGATTGTGTGGGGGACGAAAAAATGTCTGTCCGTCTGTCCGTGTGTCTGTACGCACCATAACTCAAATACGCTTTTTCAGATTATCATGAAACTTGGAAAACACATTTATAATTCCCATGGGAAGAACCCTATTGATATTGAACCAAATCGGTTCACCGGTACCGGAGTAATGCCCAATTTAGTGCCTATTTTAATAGATTATATTAGAAAGGCGCCATAGCTCAAATACGCTGTATTGGATTTCCATGAAACTTGGTATACGTATTTATGACCCCCATGAAAAGTGCCCTATTGAATTTGAACCTAATCTGTTGACCGGTACCGGAGTAAAACCCAATTTAGTGTCTACTTTAAAGGCGCAATAACTCAAATACGCTTTATCGGATATTTATGAAACTTCGTATAGCCTACGCATTTATAATGTCCATGGGAAGACGTCTATTGATATTGGATAAAATCGGTTCACCTTTTTCGGAGTAATGCTCAATTTAGTGCCTATTTTATGGTAATATACGTATTCGAAAGAATTTATGAAACGCAAATCAGTTATCATGACAACATAGTCAATTGTTTTACTGTGATCTTATAAGGCTTTGGCAATTAAAATACAGTTAGCTATGACAAATAACACCATTGCTTTACATGCGCTTATCCAACTAAAACATTAAACTGACCCAGGTGGCCGAGATGGTAACGTCTTGGCCTCACATTCTGGAGTTTCATGGTTCAAATCCCGAAACCGGCCAATTTGATTTTTTTTGTATTCTACATATCATAACTGCAATCATAACTGATTAAACAAAAACATACTGGCACTTTGTTACATCAGTTTACCTGATTTTATTACATATAACATCATAATGGCATATTTAAATTAGTGGCGTTTTGCAAAATATTGTTGTTATTCCAACTGTCGATTCCCAACTAGGTATACCCGATATCGATTAAGGTAACCAGGAAGTGTAAAATGGCAAAAAATGTCGTTTTTTGTTTTTAGTACTAAAAAAACCTGATTTCTTTACGAACAATTTGATGTATCATTTACTGCATAAATGTATTTTTTAGTCCTTGAAATAGGACTTCAAACTAATCAGTCAAGGACCATATACTCGTAACATTTTTCTTAATTTCCCCAGAACTTAAATCTTAAATATATTGGTGCACTTTACTCAGGATTGGATGGACAGATCTGCATGAAATTTTTCACACATTTATTTCTAACAGTTGTGATTGCTGGTAACTAAAATCATTGCAATATCTTAATTACTTCATAAAGTGCATGTCAATAATTATTGGAAAATTAAGAAAAATTATCTTTACATTTTCACATTTGAGAAAAGTCACATTTCTTATTCTGACTATAATAGGATAATGATTCTAGTTCCCAAAAATAAGTCATGCCTGTAGATAATGCAGTTAAAAAGTGAATACAATCCTTCCTTTAGTTCATGAACAAAGGTACACTGAATTTTTTTATAATTTTCATATCTTTTTTCACAATACATTTTTCTTTAATATTTCATTAAAAGCTTTCTGAGTGGACTAGAAAGATAAAACTCTCAGAAAATGTTTATCTATGATTCCTCAACCTCTCTTAAAAATTTCAAGCAGATAGCACTGAAAGTTTATGAGATACAGACAAAAATGTGGAACGATGCATTTTATAGGCAAATTACACTACCTAGTTACCTTAATTTCGTAAGCGGAATAATGTTCAAGCCTAGAAAGCAGAGAACAACCTCTTTTAAAATACAACTAAATCTGCCCTAAGGTTACTTACAAATTGAGTTCATTTCTTGTGTTTTAATGTGCATTACTTTAAGGTTAAAATGTCCAAGTCAAGCACATGGCCTTTCTCATCCGTCATTTATCGGAAAAGAGGGGCACTACTTACAGCTATTTGTTTTATCAACTGTAAGGTTTCCTAAAAACTCAAAACTTGACATGTGTTTAAGGTCGAACAAAAACAGTTAACTTGCCTATAGGCCTAATGGTAATTAAGACCATGTGGTATATGACCCATTTTCCCCGCGCAAACTATGCTCACAGATGCCAGGTAAGGTAAGGTTAGGATTAGTGATATTAGTGCTGATTGCCGTCAAGTTTACAGCCCTGTTCCTGCATCACGTGACCCACAGTTGAGCAGACGATTCTTGTGAATACGCATCACTTCATAGCACCATTTTAGGTTAAGTTTGTGTGAACTTCTTAGCGATTTTACGTATTACAATTACAATTACAATTTATTGTTCGAAATTACACGAAAAATACATACAAAAGTTGATACACCACCCGAAGAAGCAGAGCTTATGTTCGGGGGTGGTTCAGTTCAATATATTAGAAAAACTTATACTAAATAATTACTATAATAATAATAATAATAATAATAATAATAATAATAATAATAATTATATTTAGAATATTCCTACAATGTGCTTACATCAGTGGCGTTCCTAGGGTGGGGCGGTTCACCCCGGGCCCCATTTACTATGGGGGCCCCATTGTTGCCCCACCCTAATATAAAATTTAATGTTCCACCTGATTTTGTAAAACGAAGCAGCGAATTTTTCCAAAACAAACAAAGCCTCTTGATTAAACATAGAAATCAGGAGAAAAGTTGTTTTTAACTATTTACATTTCACTTAAAGCTTGTGAAAGAAGTTTTTCAAAACTGAAATTAATAAACTATTTGCGCTCAACAATGAGACTAAATGGACTAGCAATGTTGTACATCGAGAACAATTTGACTATGAAAATAATCTTTCATGAGACAATTAGACAATTTCCTAATGTAAAAGCTGTAAAAAGATAATTTTAAACGTGACTATTACATATTCTAAATTAATATAATCCAGATTTTGCTAATTTATTATGATTCTCCGAATAGATTAAAACTGTTGATTGTTACCTTAAAATTTCGTTAACTTTGTAATGTTTAAACATAACCTTTTTTCCATTTCGTTACTTTGTAATTATGCACACATTTATATTCCTCTAATCAGTTAACTTAATATTATTTTTTCGTATAGATTAGCCCATGGAGACGAACTGAAAGGCAAAAAAGATAGCCATAGAAAAAGAAGTTAAAATAACCGATTTGGTAGTTTTTGCTGGAGGAGGGGACCCAAAAAAATAAATCCGCCCCGGGCCCCAAGTGGTCTAGTTACGCCACTGGCTTACATATGAATTCTACAGGTTTTTTAAGAACAAAATAACGCTAAAATTGACCGTTTTTCGTAAAGAGAACAAGGAAACGAAGACCCAGAAAGGAGCTATATAAACCTCAAAATGACTAATATTTTCCACATATTTTAGAATTTGCTACCACCGTTTCAACTGCGTTTTTATGTTTCCTTCTTCTGAGCAGGACCTTATGTATTATTTATGTATTTATGTAATTTTGTAGGTTATGAAGTGTCCAACTCACGTTAGAAGCCAATACGTCCTGGTTGTGCGGTAAGTCTTGGAAGGACCTGAAAACATGAAATACAACAATTAGGGCCAATACCGAATACCATTGTTAAACTTCACAAGGAGTGAAGCTTAACATACATATTTTACAGCAGCTGAACTTCTCAATCCCCCCGTATTCAGACCTGGGTTCCAACCAAATACGGCATGCTTAGGACGCTGCCCTAATGCTTTGCGTCTGGCGAGAACCCCACGAGCTAAGTCCTACAAGTGGGTTTTAGGGGTGTTTGCCTCAATTTTCAAAAGGAACAACCAGACAACCTTAATAGTTAAACTATCTAATAAACTTCACCTCGAGTGAAGCTTTCGTGCTAACATACATATTTTACAGCAGCTGAACTTCTCAATCCCCCCGTATTGAGACCTGCATGGCATGCTTAGGGTACAAATTGTATCCTAATACTTTGCGTCTTGCGAGAACCCCACGAGCTAAGTCCTACAAGTAGGTTTTATGGGTGTTTGCCTGAATTTTCAAAAGGAACAACCAGACAACCTTAATAGGTTAAACTTTACTCCCCTTGCTTAGTGAAACAAGGATACTCAGCTTATAGGTTTGAAATCCATCTTTAAGTCCGAGATCTCCAACTTCTGAAAATAAATAAAACATTTCTCTTGTTAACATCAGTCAAATAACGTCAAATAAAAGCTCTATGTGTACCAAGTCTGAAGTTTTTATCTCATCTGAAAGTGTGTGAGTTACCAACGCGGCTTTGATTTGCTATTTCAGATCATGTGACCACTTAAGGCTAGTTTACACGACGAAATTATGTTTTGCAAGTGAGTTTCGCAACTGTTTTTTAGTTGAATGCGCAAGCGCTAGATGTACTGGGGACAATGAGTTACGACACTACGCAGTTTCGGCTGATTCCAACTTTTCACGAAACTGTAATAGTAATTTTGAGATTATACGCTTATTTAGCTTCTTCGCATTTCGTAAAATGAAATGGGGAAGTGAGGAAATTGTGAAATGCCTGTATTCATACGTGTTTCAAACGTTTATATGGTCTTTTAACTACTTGAACTCCAGAAATAACATGAAATGTGTGGTTGCATTGGAAAGAAAATGTGTGTAATTAGTTTCACGAAATCATTTTCATGAAAGTGGTTACGAAACCTAGTGTCATCGTGTAAACTAACCTAAAACTGGTCGTAGGATGTTACAAAACCAAGTGTGCCTGCTGATATCCGCAATTCCTCGTAACATTAATTGGGTATACTAGCTAGAAATTGCTGTTGCATTTATAGGCATCTGTTTAACCTAAATGGGATGTTATAGTACAGTCGTAGTGACTTCTGACTAAATATAAATATTTACTACGTACCCAATAATTTCACTGAGCCGTATTATAAACTCCACTTGACTATTTTTCCTCTTTCGTATGTACCAGTGTGAGGTTAATTCTGGATATTTCTACGTTACACAGTTTCTTCTGCAACGCCCTGTAAGCAAAGTAAACACTATTATTATTAATCTGAGGCGGTATGCAACGATGATTGCTACTTGTCTATTGGCCTCGAATTGTGTGTATATTGTGTAAGATTTTACAAAATCAAGGCAAATTTCTACCCCCTCGGTTACCCATCTTAGCCGTCATTATACTGCGTACTAAGGATTCGGGCAATTCCCCCAAGGGCTGCGTGATGCATCTTCATTTTGTTTAACCTATTTAAATTGATACTTAAGATTTATAAATCAAGCGTCTATTCCTCTTGCAATTGTCCAATATATTACTCTAGCCGCTCAGCATCTGGAAATAAATAACATTATATTAGAAAACTATGTATATATTTTGTAACACCAATCTTGGAATGTCTCATTTATATAGAATCCAGTGAAAAAAAAAGTATTGACGGTTTAGAACGAATACAGAATAGATTGTAGAAATATGTGCATTTTAAAACGTTTGGTTAGTGTCTTAAGTTTACATAATTCCCCAGAATTATTGAAATTTTTAACGTACATGAATATAGTCACAGAAAAATAGTCAATCGTTAACAATATTCAAACATAACAGTTTTATGTATCCCTTAACAGATTAGAAATCTCTTACTTTGTTCCACACGTTAATGAAAATCACATGAAAATCCTCCTCTCTAGAAATATTTAAATTTGAATAATAAATTGCAACATTTGTCTATGGACATTTTTAGTATGACAAAAAGTCTAGAATTGCATGCAACAAGTAATTTCGAATCATAAAGTAAAATGTTTTGAGTAGTATTAGTTAATGTAGAAAAGATTATTATAACACACACCGACTTTGATTTACAATAGGTCTAACCACCTTCGTTATTTTCAGTTACAAACGTTTAGTGTTTCAATTTGCGATTTCGACTGTAATTTATAGAATTATCTTACATTAGAGCACATGTCCGTTGCTAGGCGATGTATATAACACTGTGATTGTTGCTTTCAATTCGTTAATAGCTGTTTATGTATCAAGTACGCAAAATAACGCTTTAGCGGACGAATATTGTATAGCGGCCGAGACCTAAGCCGAGGCTGAAATACTGGATGAGTCCGATGTTTTTTCCGTTCGTGGTGCATAAATATTGCACAGAAATATTGCATTGGAGCTGGTGACAGCAGTAGACTATGAGAACGAACATATTGCAAGCAATGATTCTCTTGTGAGCCAAGATGTGAAAAGTTGTTGGCTTATACATATGATGAAGAAGGCTACCCTGTTATGTGAAAACCCCTGGTAAAGTTTCTGTTTATCATAAAGAAACATGTTGGCTTAAATTTGTTGTTTTATGACCAAGTATATGCTTAAATCCATGTTAAAGTAGGTGTGACTGAGTTTTGTTTATTGATTGCCAAGGCGACTTTAAAGTACTAGACCGATAAAACTGCATTTTAGCTGTCTATTTTGCTAAAATGCAATTTTTCTGCGTGTTACCAGTCCGACAAGCATCTGTTTTAAAGAGCTTGTACTTAAGATAGGATTTATGAACGTTATGAGCATGTGATTTCTTGGTGGAATACAAAATTTTCTCTACCTGTATTGTAAGTTCCACTTGATTATTTATTTTCTTGTTTCCATTAACATCGCACAGAGGATTCCATCCCGAATAATCCTGGGTTACAAAGAGTTTAGTCTGCAAGAACCTGTAACAAATTTAACCCATTAATCTGAGTGTATCCATCTTCAAGTAAAATCCCGCGTTTAAAACCAAGTGATTAATATTTATTTGTAAAATTTAGTTACTCGTCTATTTCTCCTTAATTCTGTGTAGATCGTGTATGGTATCAGTACATCAAGCCAGCTTATTCTATGCGTTACCCACTTAGACCCGTGTTAGTGCGATTTATAACTACCCTAAAAGGTTTGCGGGCTTCCTCGTTAGCCACCTTAATGTTATCCATAGTCCCACAAGTTAGAAAGAAACAAAGCAAACACAGCAGGTTTCTTTCTAGCCTGCAGGACTATAATAATCTTTGTAAATGGAATATAATTACTATTATGGGAGATCAGTGTTGTTGTTATTATTATTATTATTATTAAGTGCCAGTATGGTACTTTATGAGATTGTGTGGGGGACGAAAAAATGTCTGTCCGTCTGTCTGTCTGTCTGTCCGTCTGTCTGTCTGTCTGTCCGTCCGTCTGTCCGTGCGTCTGTACGCACCATAACTCAAGTACGCTTTTTTCGGATTTTCATGAAACTTGGTATAAACATTCATAATGTCGATGGGAAGAACCCTATTGATATTGAACCAAATCGGTTCACCGGTACCGAAGTAATGCCCAATTTAGTGCCTATTTTAATAGATTATGGCGCCTTTCTCATAGAAAGGCGCCATCACTCAAATACGCTGTAACGGATTTTCATGAAACTTGGTATACCCATTTATGACGTCCATGAGAAGTGCCCTATTGAATTTGAACCTAATCTGTTGACCGGTACCGGAGTAAAACCCAATTTAGTGTATATTTTAAAGACGCGGTAACTCAAATACGCTTTACCGGATTTTTATGAAACTTGGTATACACATTTACAATGTCCATGGGAAGACGTCTATTCATAATGGATAAAATCGGTTGATCTGTTTCGGAGTAATGCTCAATTTAGTGCCTGTTTTATGGCAATATACGTATTCGAAAGAATTTAATAAAAAAAATGAAAATCAGTTATCTTGACAACATAGCCTATTGTTTTACTGTGATCTTATAAGGCCTTGGAAATTAAAATACAGGTAGCTATGACAAAAAGCACTATTGTTTTACATGCGCTTATCCAACTAGACCGTTAAAATGGCCCAGGTGGCCGAGATGGTAGACCTTTCTTCTTCCGTAAGCCCTGCTTAATGAATAAATCTGGAGCTTAACTTGGAAATCAATTTAAAAAAAAACATATTCTGCATATCATAATTGCAGTCATAACTGATTAAACAAAAACATACTGGCACTTTTTTACATCAGTTTACCTGATTTGATTTATTTTAGCTTTCGTTCGCGAGTTGTAAGTAAAAAAATTCCCTTTAGGCAGGCCTACAGGCTGAGGTAGATTTCGAAGTTCTAAATCTTATATGAGAGCTATCGGAAAACCAGTTATTGATTTCTAGAGTACGTACTCATCAAGAGCTTGTCAACGATACCCCATAAGACGTGGTTTCAAAAATTTCGAATTTTCATCCCCCATCAACCACCCCCACTCGTACCCCCAAAACCCCCGAATAGTTGGTGTCACTGTGAACTCCATAGGGAGTACTCTAATTAATTCAAACATAGTTTCCCTCTATATTTCATAGGAGCCGAGATATAAATTTTTCAAAATTTTAACCCCCTCCCCCGACCCTCCCCTTGGGCCAATTTTGCTCATTAACGAACTTGTCCGAACTATTGGGCCTAGAAATAACATAATAAAATTTGGTTCAAATATCTTCAAAATTACGGGCGCTAGCGTGTAAAGATATATATATATATATATATATAATATAATTTATTTTTTGAACGGGCGGTGGTTTCGTCCTTAGGGAGGCATGAAACGTAAAGATATGAAAGAATTTTTCGAAAGTCATGACATGGTATCGATTGCAATAGGTAGATTTTTCTTCGAAATCTACCTAAAAACTGTCAGAAAACGTGCATTTTTTTCGCTATCCAAAGCCCGAGAAAATCTGATCCGATCTAATTTTGTCCACCACAAATTCCACATGGATCCACAGAGATTCGATCCACTGTCCCAGTGGTGGAAGGGTAGCCAATGGGGACGGCATCAGTTAATTTACTAAAGCAATATTAAACATATTTCACAGCATAATGCTTTTGTTTAATCAGTGATGATTGCAAAAATGACAGGCCTATGCAGACAATAAATTATTTTTGTAATAGATCTCCGAGTTAAGCTCCAGATCGATTCCTTAAGCAGGGCTTGCTGAAGAACAAATGTTTACAGTTTGATGCTTAGCCTTAATTCATACTAGTATACACTGATATTCTTAAAATATGTCAACATTTCACAAAATGCACTGGCAATAATACTAATGATATAAGTGTAGGCCTACGATTCGCTGACATGTTTGTTTCAGGTTTAAAGCAGCAGTATAGGTTATGAAGGAATTAAATTCAATCCGAAATCAATCTGTCAGGAATTACATTAGGTATATTTGCAGTAATAGGAGCGTTTAAACTTAAAATTACTCACATTAACATAAATAATGTAGATATTGGTAGCCGTACAATTCGATAGAATTCCCCATATTATATCAACAACAACTGCGTTTAATTATTCAACGGCTAGATGTGTTTTAAATCTTTTATTTATTTTGATAAGCATATGTGAAGGAATAAGTTAGATAATAGCAGAACGCAATTACAACAAATACCTCATATCTAAAGCAAGGCGTGATATAATGTACATTTACAAACATGTGGCTGCATTGTAGTCAGGGCCGTAGCGAGGTCCTTCTGCGCCCTTGGCGACTTTGACAAATCTGCGCCCTCCAATGCTGGGGGGTCTGATTTTTTTTTTAATTCTGTAAAATTGTTTAATATTTTAATATAAAAACACTGTTATTATCAAAGAAAACCTAAACCTCAATTTGAAAATGAACTAAGTGTTGGACTTTCGAGGTACTAAACCTTATTTTCAGATGATTGAACTAAGTGTTAATTAAAGAACGTTGCATGACGGCTTTTTGTTTGTAGACAATCGGCATAATACTACAGTTAGTTCACGTGCAGTGATTTTTAATAACTTAACCTGAAAGATTTCTTCCATTAACGTGGAATTGTTATTGCTTGATAAATTGCACCAGTCTAAAAAAGGCGGGATTTTTCATGGTTAATTTTGCGCCCTCTTTGTACCTGCGCCCTTGGTGGGGGCCCACCTCGCCACCGCCTAGCTACGGCCCTGATTGTAGTCAAAACCCTCATTGATTAATTTCCCTTTTAAAAAGCATGTGACCTTTAATTAGTCGTTACTCCAGTACCGGTCAACCGATTTGGTCCAAAATAAATAGACTTCCTCCCATGGGCGTTATAATTGCGTATAGAAAGTTTCATGAAAATCCGATAAAGCGTATTTGAGTTATTGCGCATACATACACACGGACAGACAGACAGACAGCCATTTTCCCGTCTCCCACACAATCTCATAAATTACCATCCTGGCACTTAATACTCTTTATTAAGGCTAAGGGAACATCACGATGCTTATGGGCTCTTACTTTACACATAGGCCTACTCTTTATTAAGGAATAATTTTGGCCTTAATACATGCATATATAACGTAGTAAAATAGGCCTAATAAAGAATATTTTGGACACAGGGGTTCCAACCCGTGACCTTCGGCTTTCTATGCAGACGCTCTACAAACTGAGTTTGCCAGAATTCGGTTTTAAAGTGTCAGATGGAATCTAACTTCTATTACTGCTCCAACCGTAGACCTCAGTGATGTCATAAGCTATGCACTAATGTTAGGCACGTGGCCGGAATTCCACTGTTATTGTACAGTATCAAACAATACCTGAACCTACAGAATATTGTATTTCTTGAACATTACCTGAAAACATTTTAGGAGATAAAATTCCTCTGACACCGGGATTCGAACTCCTAACCTTCGGTTTTCGGTGACGATTCTCTACCAACTAAGCTAGCCAGAGTTCGATTCACAGCGCCAAATGAATGTCTTTACTAAGATTACCCTTCAACATGTCGATCTCATTGAGACATTTATTTCATATACAAATTTCCCCAAATTGTATTACATCACCAATTACAAGGAGATATCTCCCTTTCCTGATAGAAAATCAGTAGGCCTATATATGAGAATACATGTGATAGAAACAGGATCATAGCAAAGGAGAAAGTGGAACCATGTGTTTAGTTGTGGTAGCGATCAGTTATTCTATAATAATAAAATCAGGTCAACTGATGTAACAAAGTGCCAGTGTGTTTTTGTTTAATCAGTTATTACTGCAATTATGATATGCAGAATATTTTTTTAAAAATTGATTTCCAAGTTAAACTCCAGATTTATTCATTAAACAGGGCTTACGGAAGAACAGAGGTCTTGTTTTTTTTTTTTTAATCAGATTAAAATCTTCCAGCATCAGTAGACCTCTTCCCATGTACATTATAAATGGGTATCACTTACAAAGTTTCAGGAAAATCCAATAACGCATATTTGAGTTATCGCGACTTCTTATATATTAACATAAAAGGCACTAAATTGGGCGTTATTCCGGTAATGGCCATCCGATTTGATCGAATATCAATAGACGTATTCCCCTGAAGATTATAAATGCGTATACGAAGTTTCATAAAAATCCGATAAAGCGTATTTGAGTTATTGCGCCTTTAAAATAGACACTAAATTTGGTTTTACTCCGGTACCGGTCAACAGATTAGATTCAAATTCAAAAGGGTACTTCACATGGACGTCATAAATGCGTATATCAAGTTTCGTGGAAATCCGATACAGGGTATTTGAGTTATGGCGCCTTTCACTAAATTGGGCATTACGCCGGTACCGGTGAACCTATTTGGTTCAATATCAATAGGGTTCTTCCCATCGACATTATAAATGTGTTTTCCAAGTTTCATGAAAATCCGAAAAAGCGTATTTGAGTTATGGCGCGTACAGACACACGGACGGACAGACGGACAGACATTTTTCGTCCCACACACAATCTCATAAAGTACCATACTGGCACTTAATAAAAGGAAGTGTTTGTCTATCTGTCCCTCTGTGCGTGATGCAAATCTACCGAACGCAGAGATCTGAAATTTTAAACATAGGTGGACTGAATGCACCTCGAAGCGGGATTTTTTATTTTCACTTTCGTCGCGATTTATAAGTAAAATGCTGACAGAAAACGTATCATTTTTTTTCGCTATCCAAGCATCAGTTTTCATTAATACATTTCAATTGTCAAATCAATTGCAAGTGGCTTTGCCATTTTTTTTATCATGATTTGGAAATAAAAGAACCGCTTCATTATTGGTCGATTTGGACAGAACTCACTATGAAGAAGTTTTCTGGGCCAAAGAACTCGTATCTGAGGTTGTTTTTCCCATGCTGCGCGTTCTAATCGTGAAATTCACTTCAAAGGCGGATTTTAGCTGTTACATTATTTTTTAATTGTTTAGTTTAGGCCTATGAATGATTCGCGTACAAAGTATTAATAAAGTCAATGTTTTAATTATTTTGCTCTTAAGTTTTAATCTTCCAATTAATTAGCTTGGGCGAAGCCGCGGGGATATGCTAGTTTAATAATAATTCCTTTATTGCAACTAAATGGTCATAATACGATGAATGGAGCAACGATGGAATTATGCCGGTTGTCGACCAAGAGCTAAGCTAAGTTAGTTTAGCTTAGCTTATATACAGTGCGGGATTTCGTATGTAGTTGTGCCGACAAAACTACATATGAAATCCATCACTGTATGTGAGCTAAGCTAAGTTAGCTTAGCTCTTTGTCGACAACCGGCATTATGTTTGGCAGGGGAAACGATAGCAGCCCGAGAAAATCTGATCCGATCCAATTTTGTCCACCACAAATTCCACATGGATTCACAGAGATTCGATCCACTGTCCCAGCGGTGGAAGGCTAGCCAATGGAGACGGCATCAGTTAATTTACTAAAGCAATATTAAACACATTTCACAGCATAACGTTTAGAATAGAGTCGTTCTAAATTGAATGGAGAAGTCACAATATAAACGCCATCTTGGTAATAAGAAAATAGACTACATCACTGCAGAGAGTGGTTTGCTGTATCAGTGTGTGATAGCATGACCTTCTTTATTTATACATTTTTTCAAACTTGATTTGTACAGAAGGTCATGGTGGTAGTGAGACAGATTCCTCTGTTTTAAACATGGAAAAGAGAGAAAGCAGAGTTAGATGATGTTTGTTAGCGTGTTGCATTCTTTCTAATATGAAAGAAACCATTACCAGTATAGAGTTGTTTTATAATAAATTAGACCTGGGATTTTAGGTTCTAAAAAAATTAGTTTTAGGCACTTAAAATGGGCTTTTAAAAGAGAAAATAGGCACTTAAAATACGCTTTAAAATGTGTAAATAGACAGAAAATAGACTTTAAAATACTACAATATGCTCTTCAACTGTAACGTGATATTTGTTCACTGTAAAAAATGTATACCTATTCTTAACAGAAATAATAGCAAAATTAATACAGAATTAAAAATACATTTATCAAAAACAGTGATTATATGAAAAATTGACACAGTATGTCCCTTCTTACTATATATATATATCTGCTCTTGTTTTTTGAGCGAATCCTCTCCCATCAGTAGCATTCTTTTGGCAATTGTTTGGGAAAATCAAGTTTCTGTGAAAAACCCACCCTCTACTGTTCTGGTCATCAATCATGGATGTCCATTAAATGATTGTAAAAGTTACAGAAGATGAATTTTATTTTAAATGTACAAAAAAGGCATTTTAGGCACTAAAATAGTAAAAATATGCACCAAAGGTCCAAATAGGCATTTTAGGGCACTATAAAACTCTATAGATATAAGTGTTTTATCATGAAATGTCAACATATTTAGAAATTTATTTAATAAGGAACAACATAGGCATTTGCCTTAAAATCCCAGGTCTATTTATAAATCATAATTTTAAACTCGCGCGCCTACTTGTAGCAGAAACCAAGAAACAGCAAATTAAAATAAACGGTGCAAATATGTTGCACAAACTTTCTCGCATATAGGTCTATGTGTTAAAGGCTAGCACACAAAAAAGTAAATATTATAGAGACAATTAAATTTTATTTATTACATTTCATAAAACTAACAAGTATCTAGAAGGAAATCATCAGGGTCGTTCTTTATGTTCAATGCTTTTACCGTGAAATAATAATAATAATAATAATAATAATAATAATAATAATAATAATAATAATAATAATAATAATAATAATAAAGTAATAACAAAAACAACAATAACTTGGGGTTTGCATGGTTTCTTCAATCTCAAAGGTAAAAATGCAGGATACATTATGGTAAACTGACATTAAAAAAGTTTTCATGAGAAGTCCCTTAATATTTCAGTTATAAAACCCAAATTCTGGGCGGTTTGATAAAATTTCGAAAAAGCTCTTGATTCAAAAAATGAAGTAAATACAATGGACCATTTACCCGTCGTGCTTCTCCACAGACAAACGGACAGACAGACAGACAGACAGAAGTCATTCCAAAGCTTTTTTCGGTTTCTAAGCATCGTGAGACATGTTTTTTCGGTGTTATCTCGATTTCGATTTTTTTGTCACGACCAGAATACTTTCTCTATAGGACTACTACGTATATGCGAGAAAGTAAAAAGAAATGTCTGTACTTTTGATGTAAGAAACAAATGACTACAACAGCATCACTCAGTCTAACTAACTGGGCAATACAGCTCCCATAATAATAATAATAATAATAATAATAATAATAATAATAATAATAATAATAATAATAATAATAATAATAATAATAATAATAATAATAATAATAATAATAATGCCGTTTGGATTGAAAAGGTGGATAAATACAAAGAACTGGCTGATAGGAAGAACGATTTATCACACTCAAACCATTCCCTCAGAAAACGCTTGGTATAGCTTTTTATGGCTCATAGAGGATGTTGAATTTTGCATCCCATCGCTTGTACACAGCAAACCTGGTAGGGGTTCAAATAAGAAGAAACATAAATTCCGGTATCATAAAATTGTATTGTCTTTACGGAGTATTTTATTTCTCACTCTCATGTTACCATAAACCCGTTTTGGGGATGAAATTAAACAGAAATGTAATATCACTTTCATACTTCTGTCTCCAAAAACCTGCGATATAATAATATATACATTAGCATACCTCGTATTGTTTCCGCTATGTCCAGGGTAGAGAAAGTTATGTGTCTGCATTATTTTCGTGGATTTCATTCTTTAATATTTATTCATAACATGGATTATATTGATAGTTCTCTAATTTGTTAAGTCTTGTTTCATTTATTTCCAAATCCTTCTATTTCCTGAACTATTAATTCTACAGAAATATCATTCAGATAAATTTTATAAGAACTTTTATGTAGTTTAATTTTGTGCATAAACTGTTTTTTGCTAGAACCCATAGTTTCTTGTGTATTTAGGGAAAACTGAGGGAAATTACATTTCCCGATAAAAGTGCCCCCCACCCCCCGCTCATCCCCTATCCATGGGGACTTTTACTACGTTATTTAGGACACTTTCCCCCACATCTCTGCCAAATTTCAAAACTACATGATTTTTTGTCCCTATTTTTCCTTTCTTGCCTGCAATATAATGTATTTTCCATTACATGTACTGTGCTTCTACCGTGATCGGATTTTTAATAATTTCAACTTTAATGGTTGTGTGATGTTTCTCCACTTGTTTCATGATGTAAATACACAATATACAGCTTGTGTACAAAGATATAACCCCTAAATATAGAGAAAGTGCGACGTACGGTTTTCTTTTGAAATCTCGAAATTTGACCGAATCTTAAAATTGTTATAACTTTTGAACATTTGAAGACAAAGTAACAAATGACTACTCATTTTCAAGATAATTTATTTACCTACAACTTCTTTCATGATAACATTGCTGTATACCTAAGGGCTGAAGCGCTAGAAGGCAAAGTGTGTCGAAAAGCGCGAGGAGAAAGAGCTTTTCTCGAAAATTTGTTATTTTCGCTGGCGGATATCTCGAAAACTATTGGGAATAGAAAGAAATGTGTAGAATCAAACTTGTAGGAAATTGTATCAGCTTGAATTTTGTATATAGCAACTTTTCATCTACAATGCACCATTGTTTAGATATAAGCGAAAAACCTAAAATAGGGACCTTCTGCGGGCCCCCCTGCCTCCCGCTCACCCCCCACCTTCGGGGACTTTTAGTATGTTGTTCAGGACACTCCCTCCGACAACTCTGCAAAAATTTCAAAACTACACGATTTTTTCTATTTTTCGTTCGTTGCCTGGACTATTAGTGTTATTTCAACTAACGTCTCAAGCATGAATGTAAGGAGTATAACATTTCGTCCAATATTTTTTTGCACGACGTAACTAATTAGTGGTACTTACGAATATTGTTGCCGTGGATCGTAACTTGACATTTCCGCACGCAGTCTGGTTGCTATGTAAACAAAAGAAATCTCAGTGCTGTAAAAATTACAAAAAGCACTAGGGCCGTAAGTAAAACCAATATAAAACAAGCCTTTATCGAAAGCCGGATCAAGGCCCCCCCCTGCTGTGGCGACTTTAACAGGACAAAATATATTGTGACAAAGCCCAGAAAAGACTCGTCTAGAAACTGATAGAAAGAGGAGTCACCCAGAAAGAACCAGAACAATGGAGTCTAGAAAGATCGCGCTCCCCTAGTGGACGGGCGGCAGACGAGCGCCAGTGGGCACGAGCGCCAGTGGGCGTGACAGCAGCACGGCTATTGGGGCACGCTTCATGGGGGAAGGCCTGTAGGGAGGAGCTGGCGCTAAGGGGTGTTCCTGCGCAGCGCAGCGCGCATTCCAGAGACCATGCGCGGGCGGAGAACTTTCCAGACCTCGACTCTGGAACATTCGTAGAGACTATATAAGGAGCGGGAGCAACCAACGGAGGCAGTTCAGTTCAGTCAGTACATCAGAGGAGTGACAGTCCGTGAAGAGTCAGAGAGTCAACGAGGGAACAGTCAGAGTCAGCGAGGGGCAGTCCGTGAGTAGCGGCGAGCGTCAGCGTCAGAGGGTGAGCTGGACGGAGAGGACAGAGCAGCGCGGCCTCAAGTGAATGTGACTTGGGGAGCTGAAGAGCCGGTGACCGTAGAGACTAGTGTGACCGGAGGGACCCGCGAGCGGAAGACCTAGTCAACGGGGAACTAGTGACCGGAGAGAAGGGTGAACGGAGGAACTAGTGAACGGAAGAGCTGGTGAGCTGATCTGGGCTGAGGCAGTGCCGTCCCGGGGAACTCTGCGCGACGGGTGGATCGCACAGCGGCAGCGATGACTGTGGAGCTGACCGGCGCGACGTGGAATTATCTCATCTGGGAGTCCGCACAGTGTGTGCGAACGGAACGGTGCTGTAATTAGGACTGAGCACAGTGAGAGCGGGCACTGAACAGGACAGTGAACTGGCGAACAGTCTGGAGTTTTCTGGCTGTATTGACCACTGTTATAGTAAATAAAGAATCCTCCATCCTTCAATTATAAACTCGGTGTTCTGATTTTGAACCCCGACGAGCCCTTGTTACAATATTCAGTTTCCATAACAACCAACACATGCGAATCACTTTCTGAAATATAACATATATTTCCAATAATGTATATACATAATATTTTCAGCTAATATCTCAATTAATAACATAAATTGATATAAATAATCATCGTGCAAACAATAGCATGCAATACTCGTTCCGTAAGCGCATAACGGATCTCGGAAATTGAAAAAACTCGGCGCAAGCGCCTCGTTTTTTCAAACTCTTTCCTCGATCCGTATGCACCGCTTACGGTACTAGTATCGCAATATACTATTTCAACACTGAATTACTCATTTTATGTTTCAGTTATTCTTAAGTGCAGGCATGTGTAGTAAACTATCTTCATGTCACTGAAGAATTATCTGTATTGTTTCAACAAACTAAAACAAAGGAGATTATAGTACAAACCTTCTCAAACTCGGAAGCATTCTCTTTGACGATTCAATAAACGTCTCCAAGAAGAATGTATAGTAAAACCTTTTCATTCCGCTGAAACATTTCTATGATGTTTAAATAGCAGTCTCAATCAGAGGAAAAAGAGATCATAGTGTAGAAACACCGTCTACATAAGAGAAATATTGTAGGAGCATATTTCAGAACAATAACTGAAACTACAATAACTTTATTGGTGAAGCACTCCTACACAACTACACAATATAATTAATACTTGTGAATATGAGAGTCTATGCATGTTAGTAATGCGAGAAACTTAGACAGACTGAATTAGCTTAAGATGTCAGTTCCACTCTAAAAGCCAGCCGCTAAGCGGGCGAGCGTGTAAAGTACTCAGAAACATAAACACACCGAAATGAAAGCATTCCTCCACAAGGCGATCACCCGGTGAGAAATAAGAAATAAAAAATATACAGAGTAAAGTACTGTATAAAGACATACGCCTTTGATGAAATCAAACATGCCGGAGGGCGGGGGAATTAGTGAAATTGACATCTTTAGGCAAGGGATGGATTTTAACAATTGGACGCTTATATTCGCCCTTGGCTGTGCGGACGGTGACGACTCTGATTCAGAAATGTAGGTCCAAACCACCACAAATCGTTAGACTGAAGTTCTTCGGGGAATAATCCTCTGCTTATAACATCTGCAGGGTTTTCCACCGAACGCACGTGGTGCCATTCATGACTCTGCGTAGCATTCTGGATTTTAGTAACACGATTGGCGACATAAGTAGACCATTTCTCTGAAGGTCGTGCCAACCATGCGAGAACAATAGTCGAGTCAGTCCAAAAGTAAGTCCTATCAGGAACAAATGTTATGGCAGACAAAATCTTCATGTACAGTTCAGACGCTAAGAGAGCTGCAGAGAGTTCAAGGCGTGGAAGGGATATTTTCTTCAATGGTGAAACTCTGGATTTTGCTGTGAGTAAGCGTGTTTGATAAACACCATCTGAAGAAACTCGTAAGTAAGCACAGGCTCCATAAGCAGCTTCGCTTGCATCACAAAAGATATGCAAATCGACAGTAAATGACTTTTGATCACAAAGCACATATCGTGGGATTCTTATCTTCATAACTTCTGGGAGATTTACATGAATTCTGTTCCAGACATGTAAAATATCTTCTGGTACCGGATCATCCCACCCAGTCTGCAGCTTCCATAATTGTTTTATAATCAATTTGGCCAAAGTTATGACAGGTCCCAGTAGACCAAGAGGGTCAAAAGTTTAGAAATCTCTGAGAGTATTTTCCTCTTGGTGAATGCCGTGATTTGATTTGCAACGACATACTGTAGTGAATCAACTTTCTGGTTCCAGTGTAGGCCCAAAGTTTTCATGGACTGGTTATCTTCGAAATACAACAGAGTGCAGGTGGAGCGTTCAAACTCTGGTATAGTTGAAAGTATTCTTTCATCGTTGGAACACCATTTTGTTATATGAAAACCTCCACAACATAATATGTCGGTGAGTTGTTGTCTCAATTCCATAACTTATTCAACAGACGAGCCACCACCGATGTAATCATCTACATAAAAATCATTCTTAAGTGCCTGAGCAGCTAGAGGGAATCTATGGCCTTCATCTTCAGCAAGTCTGTGGAGCACTCTGATGGCAAGGAAGGAAGATGGAGACAAGCCTTAAGTGACCGTGTTGAGTCTAAAAATCTGAATAGGTTTGTCTTTGCTTTCTCTCCAGAAAATGCGCTGTAGGTCCCGCTGCGTCTCGTCTAGAAGCACATTTCTGTACATCTTTTCTATGTCCGCTGTTACTGCATAACGATGACAACGCAGTCGTAATATTAATGAATAAAGATCTTGTTGCAGTAAAGTTCCTACCATGAGTAAGTCATTCAACGATTTTCCAGAAGAAGACTTGGCAGAGCCATCGAAGACCAGCCTCAACTTAGTAGTCGTACTGGATTCCTTGATCACAGGATGATGTGGCAGATAATAAACATGATTCCCATCGTCATCAAAACCGGAAGTGATTCTTTCCATGTGACCCAGGTCAATATATTCTGTCATGAATTTTGCATACTCAGACAGCAATTTCGGATTTCTGTGAAGTCTAGTTTCCATAGCGAAAAATCTCTTCAAGGCCTGTTGCCGAAAAGCACCAAGAACAGAGGTAGGATCCTTCATAGGCATCTGTACACTGAATCGTCCATCAGGCTGGCGTTTAACTGAAGAAACAAACAACTCCTCACAACGGTTCTCGTCCTCCGATAATATGCGAGTTGGAAACTCCTCTTGATGCCAGAATCTCTCCATCTGTTGCGACAGCATTTCCGTAGAGATGAAATGACACTTAGCACTTTCATTACTATATGAAGTTGCAGGAACAACTCCTGTGATTATCCATCCAAGTTTCGTTTCACGTAATGAAAGACCATCATTGGGACGTGATCCAAGATAGATAACTTGTCCAAGAAGTAACTCCCAAAACAAGTCTGCGCCAATCAACATGTCCACTCTAGCTGGAATGTCGAACTTTGGATCAGCTATTTGTATTCCTAACGGAAAATGCATGCTACTAACGTCTACTGGCAATGAAGGAACATCAGTAGCGATAGTTGGCAGGACCAAGCATTGCATCTCACCCTTAAATCCTTTACGGTAAGCAGCTTTGAACTTGACGTGAGTACTGCACAACACTTGTGAAGAATGCGAATTTATGCTGGAAACTGCTACAGAGGAATCATAACACTTTAGTCTCAGTTGCTGGCACAAGTCTTGTGAAATGAAGCTATGTGTAGAGCCTGAATCCAGAAGAGCCCTACAGGTGTGGTAAGTCCCATCTGATGCTTGCACTAATACGTTAGCTGTAGAAAGCATTACTTGAGTAGGACCACAAGCGATACCGGCGAGGGATTGCACCGTAGTATGAGGAACAACCGCACTGCTGACATCAGTAGGTTTCTCTTCACTTTTTGAAATGTTACAGCCATCTTGAAAATGAAGAAGCGTGTTATGTTTTTTGTTGCAAGTTCTACACTTAGACCCCTTACAGTTGGCAGAAACGTGCCCTCGATGGAGACAATTTGTGCACAACTTATTGTCCCAAACGAATTTCTTCTTGTCCTTATAATCTAAATTTCTGAATGTAGGACAGCGCTGGATAAAATGCTCTTCCTTACAGTATGAACACTTCTGAGAGCTAGATGCACAGTAAGACTTAGGATGATCGCCATATTTACCAATATGTAACTTTTTGGCAGTATCTTTGACTGTTTCGACCTTGTGTAACTTATTTCTCCCTTCCTTTTCCTGTTCCAAAACATCAAGAGACTGGCACCTAATTTCCAGAAATGTACAGATGTCTGAAAATTTTGGAACCTCGGTAGGAGAAGATTCAAATTCCCAAGCACGAAGCGTCGCTGGATCCATTTTGGAGATAATCAAATGGATAAGAAAAGCGTCCCAGTGTTGAACAGGCTGGCCTATTCCTTCTAGTGTGCGCACTTGTCGTTGGAAATGATCCAAAAGATTACGCAGCTGAGGGGCGGATTCTTTAGTGACCTTAACGTATTCAAAAAGGGATCTGATAAGATTCTGTACAATTATTTTTTGATTCTGGTATCTTTCTTGAAGCAATTGCCAGGCCACGCTGTAGTTTTCTGACGTCACAGGGAGTGAATCGACCAATTTAGAGGCATCACACTTCAGTGAAAGACGCAAATAGTGAAACTTCTGAATGGTAGAAATTGTTTCATTCGAGTGTACTAGAGCAATAAATAATTCCTTGTAGGGAAGCCACTCCTGATAATCTCCGCTGAAAGTTGGAACTTCTAACTTGGGTAACTGTGCACGCTGATTAGCTTCGAAATGGGACTGTGAAGGCGCAGGTAGGCCTACTGTTGAACCAGTGGTCGCTAATAATGTATTTTCAAAATCTTTGATTTTGCGTTGGCATTTATTTATAGTGGCAAAATATTTGGCCTCGAAATCTGCTCTTTCCCTCTCGGAATCTGTTTCACCATCTAGAAGATCAATTTTTGTCTGAATGTCGTCAAAATCGTCATATAGAGATTTAAATTGTGATAGGCGCAAGCGTAGTTCCTCAATAGATACTTCGTCTTCGGCATTATCGACACTTTGTTTGAATCTAGTCAGTTTCCCCTTAATCAAAGCCCTATTAGACTTGTAATTCTTAATGGATGCAGCCATGGTGGCTTGTTGCTGGGGGGTTAGTTTAGCACTATCATCTTCTGAGCATGACATCGTGGATCACACTGTATTTGAACTCTAGGAATGGAAAGGAAGGCTGTCACTTACCTCGTAATATGTATGATGAGATGCTCCCGTACACAGAGTGATGCTTGTAGAAGCAGATCTGGTAATACGGCAGAGCGATGTTTGTGAAGCTGTCCAACAGCGCACAACACACGAATCGTATGGAACGATTAGATCACAGGAATAAAACTATTATATTCGTATCCTGGCAGGGTCGCCATTATTTATGTAGAAACACCTTCTACATAAGAGAAATATTGTAGGAGAATATTTCAGAACAATAACTGAAACTACAATAACTTTATTGGTGAAGCACTCCTACACAGTGGCGGACGCAGAAATTTTTTTCGGGGGGGGGGATTTGAATAGGTAGAAAGAATACTAAAAAAAATTAATCAACTTACATATACAATTAGTTTATAAAACTGGCCACTTAGAGTATTTTTTTCAAATTTCGGGGGGGGATGTAACCCCCCTATCCCCCCCCTGCGTCCGCCACTGCTCCTACACAACTACACAATATAATTAATACTTGTGAATATGAGAGTCTATGCATGTTAGTAATGCGAGAAACTTAGACAGACTGTCAGTTCCACTCTAAAAGCCAGCCGCTAAGCGGGCGAGCGTGTAAAGTACTCAGAAACATAAACACACCGAAATGAAAGCATTCCTCCATTAGGCGATCACCCGGCGAGAAATAAGAAATAAAAAATATACACTTTCTAAGTGATGTTCACACAAAAAAAAAAGTGTCCACCAGAGGAATATGTAAGTCAATACGTTTGTGATGTGTATGAAAATTCCTTATGCAGTTTTCACAAACATGTTAAATAGAGAAACCTGTAGTACAGGTCCTAACTATGTTATACATAGTACACAATTTCCATGACAGTGATGCTTAGTGATGTTTATACAAACGTCCTAAGCCTAGGAATATGAAATACAATATTTCCACTGCACTGAGGACGCTGAAGCCAAAGAACAAGCCAAGTAGGCCACCAACGCTGGCGACGAAGTCACCCAGACCTATGTATTCTGCTCGATACAGACCATAGTAGGTTTGCTTAGAGAAGGCTATTTGTAATTGGCAAGGAATTTTTGTGCATGGCATTTCTACTATTGATTCCTTGTATGTCAGTTCGTCACAAGATGGCAGGCATTTACACTCACGGTAATCAGGTCTTACATTCGTACACCTGGTACTAGTATAGTATTTACAAATGAGAAAACCAGGGAAGCGTAGTTCAGTACCTCTGAGACATCCGCATTGTGAGAGTGTCTTATTCATACGACACTCCAGTTTGCAGTTGTGTTCAGAGTAAGTCCTGAAGAACCTCAGATATTTCTCTGACTGGAAATAACAGTTTCTGCGTTCTATCTCCATGGATCTCAAGTCCTCTGAAGCAAATGTTATGATCGGCTCAATTAGAATCACATAGTTCATATGCAATTGGCGAAAATTCCACCAATATTGTCCTGGAAGTACGTCTGTAGGACTATGGATTGCAAATGCGAAGAACCCGTTTAATGTGCAATTATCTGCCTCTATGGGGGCATTTATCGTTATATATTCGATAATGGAGTCTGTAAGTCTCAGAGGCATTGCGTCTATACTGTCATTTGTACTATATCCTTTCTCTATATTCCAATCTATTGTATCGATGTGTTCATATTGGTTCAGTATAAACCCGTCTGTCCAGTTCCTGAACGAATATTCTGGTTTCACTGCATTGAAAGTACAAAGATTATCATCTACTTCAAAATAGACTTTATGAACGTAACGGTCCATGTTATATACATTAGTATCCTCAGCTTTTAATACAGGGAAATTCTTGCAGTCCTCTACTTCTGTTTTAAATGCTTTCTTTGCAGCCTCCTCAGTAATATTTTCAGGCTGATATGTCCAAATATTTCCGTGTTTGCAGAAATAATCTATAAGCTTTTTATTTATCTTGTGATATTCATTTCTGTCGTCCAAAAACTTTTTTTTTAGTTCTTGAGGTAAGCTTACTGGTGTATGGAAGGTTATTGAAGGGAAAGGTATGTTGCTTATGTCGGTTGGTTCCGACGACAAGGATATGATGACAGGTGTTCTATTCCACTTGATTTAGGTCACATGTATGAAATAAACAGCTAAGAATAATGACATCAGGAACGCCATTGCCCATATTATTCGGGATACCACGTGATATTTTTGCAGGCCAACATACTTTAGACCGTGCAAAGATGCTTCCTGGCAGAATTCCCTTACAGTATCACCAGGAAAAGAACAGCGTTGTGACTTTGTTTTGACTTTCCTCTCCATATGTATAACATGTTGAAATAAACCGTGACTAAGACTCCGCACCGGAAACTCATTTCTGGGTGAATCAGAGACTTCTATGGTTGTCAGCACTGGAGACTCATTTCTGGGTGAATCAGTGACTTCTATGGTTGTCAGGACTGGAGACTCATTTCTGGGTGAATCAGAGACTTCTATGGTTGTCAGCAGTGGGAACTCATTTCTGGTTGAATCCAAGACTTGTATGTTTTTCAGCACCATGCTCTTGCTCAGTCACTAGAATACAGAAAATAATATTAAACACGAAAGTGAAAAAGTGGGGCGCAGGAGATGCTTTTGCTCTCCTCACTCAGAGGGGCCGGTTTCAGTCCCCTGTCGGGTGATCCCATTATGCCTCTTTTTGCGTTCTTCTTCTGTTAATATCAGAAACATAGTAAAACGGAATATTAGAGCGTGGGCTACTGTATACCCCCCATCCCCCCCCCCGTGGGATTTTCCGACTTACATTTTTTTTTTTTTTGGTATTGCCATCTAGTTTCAGTTTTTAGTTGTTTGCCACTTATCAATTACAGCATTTACCCGGAAACCCCGGAAAACTTCGGAAATCCGGAGAAAACTACTTTGTTTTAATTTTTCTTTGTTCTTTGCTCCTAATAGGCCTATGCCCAGGGAATTTCTGAATATCATATTTTTTTGTTGGTATTGCAATCTAGATTAAGTTTTTAGTTGTTTGCCCCTTATCAATTACAGCATATCCCCGGAAAACAATGGAAATCCGGAGAAATGACTTTGTTTTAATTTGTCTTTGTTCTTTGCTTCTAATATGCCCAGGGAATTTCTGAATATCATATTTTTTTGTTGGTATTGCCATCTAATTTAAGGTTTCAGTTGTTTGCCTCTTACCAATTACAACATATCCCCGGAAAACCCGGAATAACACTTATATACGGAGAAAATGACATTGTTTTATTTTTTAATTCTTTGTTATTTGCTTCTAATATTCAAAGGGAATATCTGACTCATATGTTTTTTTGTTGGTATTGCCATCTAGATAAAGGTCTCAGTTGTTTTCCCATTATCGATTACACCATATCCCCGGAAAACTCCGAAAACCACGGAAATCCGGAGAAAATTACTTTGTTTTAATTTTTTAAATCGTAGTTCTTTGCTCCTAGTATTCAAAGGGAACTGGTGACTCATATGTTTTTGTTTTGGTATTTCCATCTAAATTAAGGTTTCAGTTGTTTGCCCCTTATCAATTACAGCATATCCCCGGAAAACTCCGAAAAGCGCAGAAAATAAGTTCGTTTTGATTTATTAAAAATCTTTGTTCTTTGATCCTAATACAACCAGGGAATTTCTTACTTACATATTTTTTGTTGGCATTGTCATCTAGATTAAGGTTTCAGTTGTTTGCCCGTTAACAATTACAACATATCCCCGTAAAACCCGGAAAACCACGGAAATCCACGGAATTTCTAGAACTCGGAACTTGTGATCTACAGTCACTGAAACCGTTCTTGCGAAGTAATTCTGCTTCAGGTGTGTCCTTTACAGGTTCAAAAGGGTGAGTATGTGGACTACGAGATATTTGCCATAATTGTGTTGGTCACATGCAAAGAAAATGTTAATCATATCTTCTAAACATGCCAAGTGTAAGTCAAAGTTGTTTTCTTTAGTTGCTCGCTGAAATCTCAAAATCAAAGACACTTTGTCGATATTACCAATCCAAAATTGTGCTGTTTTACCCAATGTCCCTTCTATAACTTCAGTCAAGAAAGTTTGATAGTGACTGTGGAAGGTTTGGCAAGATAAATTATCATTCACAGATGTCAAATTAGAATATGAAAGGTGTGCTGCCAAGTTTTCAATCGCTTTCATCCCTTCAGAAACAGGATTTTTTCCAGTATTATTTGTCATGCTGTAATTGGTAGGGGGAAAACAACTGAAACCTTAAACTATATGGCAATAGGAACAAAAGGTATGTGATTAAGAAATTCCCTGGGATTATTAGTATCAAAGTACACATATTTTTAGAAAATTAAAAAAATCTAATTTTCTCCCGATTTTCGTGGTTTTTGGAGATTTCCGGAGATATGCTGTAATTGATAAGGGGAAAACAACTGAAACCTTAATCTAGATGACATTACCAACACAAAAGCATATGAGTCACAAATTCTCTTTGAATATTAGGAGCAAAGAACAAAGATGTAAATAAATTTTTAAAAGTCAATTTCTCCGGATTTCCGTGGTTTTCGGAGTTTTCTGGATATATACTATAATTCATAAGGGGCAAACAACTGAAACCTTAATCTAGATGGTAATGCCAACAAAACACATATGAGTCAGAAATTATCTTCGAATATTAGGAGCAAAGAACAAAGTTTTAAAAAGAAAACATAGTCATTTTCTCATTATATAGGTGGTTTTCCGGGTTTTCCAGGGATATGCTGTAATTGGTAAGGGGCAAACAACTGAAAAATTAATCTAGATGGCAATACAAACACAAAAATATATGATTCATCAATTCCCTTTGAATACCAGGAGCAAAGAACAAAGATTTTAAAAAATTTAAACGAAATTAATTTTCTCCGGATTTCCGTGGTTTTCGGTGTTTTCCGGGGATATGCTGTAATTGATAAGGGGCAAACAACTGAGATTTTAATCTAGATGGTAATGCCAACAAAAAAACATATGAGTCAGAAATTCCCTTTGAATATTAGGAGCAAAGAACAAAGATTTAAAAAATAAAACATAGTTATTTTCTCCGTATATACGTGGTTTTCCGGGTTTTCCGGCGATATGTTGTAATTTGTAAGGGGCAAACCACTGAAACCTTAAACTAGATGGCAATACGAACAAAAATGTGTGGGTCAGAAATTCCCTGGGAATATTAGGGGCAAAGAACAATAAAAAATTAAAACAAACTCATTTTCTCCGGATTTCCTTAGTTTTCCGGGGTTTCCGGGTAAATGCTGTAATTGATAAGGGGCAAAAAAGTAAAATCTTAAACTAGACGACAATACCAACAAGAAAATATGTGTGTCAGAAAATCCCACGGGGGGGGGGGAGGGTTTGCTATTGGTAGCCCATGGTCTATATGCCTATGTCCAAGATACCCGAACGGAATATGTGTACAGAAAATAAATGCATGAAAAAAATTCAGGAGAAATAAGGCAGTGCGCTAAACTTGAGAATAAGGTGACCGCCGTCTCAGCCGGGCAGTACCGAGTGGGACCAAGTCTATAATATTGCCAATATTACAAACATGACTACATGCCGGTTGAATTCGGCAGATAAACGACGGTTGTAACGATGTTTTATGAAAGGTGTGGAAGGGTAAAAGCTTCTACATTTAGTTAAATAATATTTAAATTCTAGGTCAGTGACAGGTTATGTTAGGTTAGGACCAATTATGTTAGTTTACGAGCCATGTACTGAATAGCGCGAGGTTTATTATGTCTCACATTGAATCTCTTCAGCGACGGGAAATTTTACCCTTGCTAGAGATGCTATTTTGCTGTGAATAAAAATGTTAAATTTCGGTATAAAAATTGGGTCAGTTACGGTGTTATTTCGCACAAAAAACTAAATTTCGGTGTTATTTCGCATAAAAACTAAATACATTTTTAGCCTGTGTGGTGCAAATAATTGTGTATTTCTGCACATGAGCATGATCAAGAAAACCTGAATGGAAAATGTCTACCATTACCCATAAAAATAAAGTTTAGAGTATTTATATAGGCCTATTTTATTCTAAATTGCACCCATCCCCAAAGTACAAACTTAAAGCAGTCTCCACATTTGGAGGAAGAAGTCTTGTCCTCTTATCGGTTAGAATGTCTGAATATCTTGAGAAAGCTCTCTCAGCATCTACATTATTCATCGGAATAAAAATGCTTTTATATTCAGAATATAGGCCTTCATGTTTAAGAACTGTTATTAACATTGATTATTGAATTTTTTGTTGTATTAATGAGCACAAATTGTTTAGTTATTTTTTCTGAAACCCGAGATTTCCATTGAAAGAAAAAAAATCGTTAAAAAAGAGGAATTTCCCGCAAAAAACGACAATTCCGCATGAATACAAAATTTCGCGTTTTTTCGCGGTTAAACCCGACAATAATTCTACGTAGGAATGTTTGAAACACAAGACTATTGCTTAATCAATAGTAATAACAATAATTCGCGAATCCGTCATTCGCGAAAACTAGGTATCTCTAACCCTTGCACCAGCTGTTTCCCGCGGTTGGAGGGGCACGGCCGCTAATGGCTGAGCATACCTCACTATTTGCTGGCTACTCTATTCTGAAGGAGTTCCAGGCAGTGTGCTAAGTATGGGTATTAAACAAAATTAGACGTGGGAGGTTATGTATTCAAAAGATAAATCCCTTAAGTAATGACATGTTCTGCGTGAGGGGATGAACTTTCAAAGTCTGAGTCCTCGAAGGTTCCTTCAAAGAGCTAAACGTAATCCTATATTAACTCCCAAGTTCATTCAAGAAAACAATGCGCTGTAAAATAAATGTTTCAAATGCACACAGGGAGTATTAAATAAAGCAATAAACATTTTCTATATACCTAGGTATATATATATATATATATATATATATATAGACACAGTCATGTATATTACCATTGCAACACCATATTATTATTATTATTTAGTGCCAGAATGGCACTTTATGAAATTGTGGGGGACAGGAAAATATCTGCCAGTCCGTGGGTCTTTACGCGCAATAACTCAAATACGCTGTATCGGATTTTTACGAAACTTGTTATACGCATTTATAACGTCCATGGCATGAAGCCTATTTATTTTGAACCAAATTGGTTAAACGGTACCGGAGTAACGATTAATTAAAGGTCACATGCTTTTTAAATGAAAAATCATGACTATAGTACAAAGCCGCGTTTCTGATCATTAAGGGCCTTGACTCCAATGCAGTCAGATGTTTGTTTATTTCGCTGATCAAGTTGCAATGAGTACTACATGAATACCGTTACATACAGAAGGTATATTACTGTGAAATAATTAGGCCTACGTACATTAAGCGGAGATCTTTGCCAGTGTATTTTGTGAAATGTTGTCTCATTTTAAGAATTTCTTACATAAGTGTGTAGGAGTTTGAATTCTGTGGCTTGGATCTAAAAGGGCCTATGTAAATTTCTTGCAAAAATGAGATCTATGCATTAGTGAACTCGGCTAGTCTTTATCTTTCGTAGGCTATACTAAAAGTGTCAATGTCTGATGCTATTAATAGACATAATTTAAAAACCTTAGAGGCCAATGCCGGAAGTTCTCAGCAAAAAATGTTACTTCTATAAAGGCTTCAAAGTCAGTTATCTCAAAAGCAAGTTTTATGACATTGGCCCTTTTAGAACCAAGCATCAAGCATCAAAGGTTAAGCATCAAACTTTAGACCAGGGGAAGTTCTTTTTGAAATGAAATTGATAATACTGTATAATAATAAATTTGGGTGGTGTAAACAGTTGCAGTGATGGAATAGCTGCTCTGCACGACTCTGACTAGGGGCAAGTGATGACAGTTAATGTTTTCAGCTTAGCACGTTTCGCTTGCATTTGAATTCCCGCCGCATCTGTCTGTGACGTGGACCATGCTTTCAGTTGATGGGCGATCTGTGTACGTCTTGTGATGACGTTTGTGGGGCAAGAGCATGCGGATCCCTTGTGTGTGACGTCAGCAAGAGCGCACGGTAGTAGGGGTGTTTAGAGTACGCTAGAGCTAGGTACTAGAGGACCTATTCACTTTAGCTCTGTGGGTAGAACAACTTCTGGTTGGAAATACGGAGCATTTTTCAAAGTTATTGCAAGTACGCGATCCTGATAGTGTTCTCTCTGCAGAACATGTGTTAGTTCTGCAAAACATTCTTCTTCAGTACGAATCGAGGTTTCAGGATGTGGAAAACCTTTCTCCAATGTTTAAACTTTTTGCTACCCCATATTCAGTTAATGTCAAAGACGTTCCTTGCCGGTATCAGTTGGAAACTGCTAAACTTACAATGCGACGATCTGTTAAAGGACAAATACGAACGTAAAGTGGTCTTGGGTAACTTTTACAGAAATTTATCTGAAACCAGATTCCCGAGACTTGCCGCACGAATATTATGTAATTTTGGATCGACATATGTGGCCGAACAATTTTTTTCACTAATGAAATGTGCAAAGCTCAAATCAAGAAGTACATTGTTAAATCACAACCTAAATGTAGTCTTCGATTAAATATTGCTCAAACATTACGTCCCAACATTGATAAACTTGTTAAAGAAAAAGAGACAGGAAAGTCAGAAACTTGTTACTGTAATCTTGTATCATCTAAGGTGCAGACGAGCTTGTATGGTAATTAATTCAGTTCATTTTTTTTTATTATTTTTATTGTAGTGAATTATGTTATTTCAAATGATAGTAATGTCTATTTTTGTCAAAGAACATAGATTTTGTTGAAAGGCAATTGTTCTCACAGAATAGAAAAATAGAATTATTTATAATATGTTAAACTACTGTGCTGTAATTAACAGATAAACTATCAAAAAAATCGATTAATGTTTCATTAACTCGGAAACACATATTACGCAAGTTCTAACCCCCTAAATTCCCGCTGCCCGCAATACTAATGCCCCTCTCTTCCCCCCTGTTCACTGATGCCTACATTTCACATGCTCCTCGCAGAGATATAACGCGAGCAGTCAGAGCAGAAAGCAGTGACGTCACAGAGCAAGCTTCTGTCTTCCCCTGCTTTAGACCTTTGTTTTTCCCTGCTTATTGAATTGATCTGGATCTTAACTAGCAGATAGATTACACACAAAAAAAAACAACTTATTTTCTGTATGTCATAATTGCAATTGTCACTGATTAAACAAAAGCATTCTGTCACTTTGTTAGATCATTTACCTGGTTTTATTATTGTTATTAGAAAATAACAGATTTTTCTCTCACAGTGTTGTGAATTTTTCTGAGATAGCTGAACTTGCCCTTGCTAGCTTGATGCTTCTCCCCTGTGGACTAGCAATAAGGATAATAATGCCTTTCCTGACATAGGCCTACGTATTTCCCCGTGTGTTTCTGAATATGATAGTGTTCACACAGTTTGTGCAGCGCTAAACTAACATTAAACTGTACATAAATTTTGCAAATACTTTGTTGTACTGATATGTTTTGTCTGTCCAGTACAAATGCGACAGACACTGATGAGAAAATAATGACACATAAGCGTACACTTATGCTACAGTACGAATAACTTCAGACTTTCTGAACTTCAGTATAACACAAATAACAGTAGACTATATGAAGTAAATAGAACTGCAAAACTTTTCCATAGCTTAAATAACGCCATACTACAATATGTTATTAACTTTAGTAGACTATAGGCTAAGGATTGTTGTGTAAAACAATATGGTGTTAGCTTTTTTCAACTTTTTATTTAGTTTATGTCTGGGCCTCTAGGTGCTGCGGTTAAGCGACAGCAGGATGTTTATGGGCTCTTGATTTACACATAGGCCTACTCTTTACTAACGAATAATTTGCCCTTAAGGGGGCTCATACACCAACCAGTGTCAAAATTTTCTATTTTTTGTTTTTACTCTCATATTAAAGAACACGCCTTTCTGAACATACCCTATAATTTTTATATTTAATTTCGGCCATTTACAAGATTAAATGCAAGTAACGCAACTCTGGGTTAGCTCTCGATTTACTCATAGCGCGCCTAAAGAAGTTTCACTTCAAAAGATTTTCCCTGCAAAGGATTGTATCTGCCGTTACTAAAATAGGATCATACTGTATACAAATAGGCTAATAATAATATGCACACTGTACATTAAACAATGTTTAGATTTACTAACAATGACTGTACATTGTTTGTAGCCCACTTTGAGCTTCCAAGTTCTGACAGCAAGTTACCGTTTGCCAGGTAGTGTCTCACATTTGTTACATTCAACATTTTCAAGCCTGTGAGAGGTTGAATGTAATGCGGGCTGCCTGGCTGGGTGGAATTGCTGCATTATTAATCATAAGCATGCTTTCTTGACACGTGTTCCTGTATTTGACTTTGAAAGTGTATTTTCTCCGCATGCACAAGTCATAAAAAAATCTGATGTGAAAGTCACATAACTTCCTCTGCCCAAATAAAAGTTTGCAGCATTTACGCTAATTATGCTATAAATATCTTATAGCCCCTTCTTTGAATGTTGCGACTAAAAACGTAGGCTATGGGGGAAAAAAACAAGTGACTGCAAACGTTTATTGAACTTTCCGCTGTTAAGAATAATTCCCGAAATTTATAAAATATTCCCCTCAGGTATTTCTTTACTGTAAGCAGGGCCAACAGTACATTTTTCTCACTTCACGTGCTTATATAGAATAAAATGCCTTAAATGTCCGCGTATTGAGTTGTTCACCAGGGAAGTTGGTAGGTTACAACCGCCCTTCAGAGAATGTTTATGAAATGGTATAAGCAATCCATGTACAAAATTTAAAGGAAATTGTTAGAGCCGTTTATGAGAAAATAGCAAAAAACAAAATATTCTTCATGTAAAGTCCCCTTAAATATAAGAGAAGGTTGTCGCCAATCTTCACAGCCTCAGAAGGTACCTGACCCAAATACAAAATATTGTTTTCGTACGATTTACAAGAAGCCGTGTTGCAAAAAGCACGTATTCACAGTGGGTTGCTTATAACTACCCTTCAGAGAATTTGTTCGAAAAAATATTTCAAATAAAAGATTTAGCGCTTGGTACAAGCAATCCATGCGCAAAATTTAAAGAAAATCGTTAGAGCCGTTTTCGAGAAAATCGCGAAAAACGAACATTTCTTCATGTAAAGTCCCCTTAAAAATAAGGGAAATTTGTCGTCAATCTTCGAATCACATCTTCAGAAGGTACCTGACCCAAATACGAAATTTTGTTTTCATACGATTCTCCGCTTCGGAGCTAGCCTGTTCACAAACTTCCACACAGACTGACAGACACACAGACACACAGACATGTTTCCAAAAATAGTATTTTTGGATTCAGGGGGCCTTGAAACGTGTATATATGCTAAAAACTCAACTTCGAATTTTGGGGTCGAAAACAATACTTCCTCTACCTATAGTAGGCCTACCTATGGTACGGGCAGAGGAACTAAAAATGATGAAAGTGAAACAAATCAGTTGTAGAAAATAACCTACATTACATATAAGCCATTCTTTTTTATGGCTGTTACATATCTTACGTTCTGGTTTTCTCATTATTTTCTTATCGTCCCTTCCTTATCTTCTTCGCATTATCAATCTGTCTTTCTATCTCATTCCTTTTTATATTTATTGCTACTTTCATTGTTTCATTTATGCGCTTTCTCGAATGCCATCCAGCTATACCCGAGACGAGTTCACATTTGCACGGACTGTGTGATGTATTTTGTTTCTGAGCGAAGCAGAGTGACCAACTGCCCTTGTATATTCTCGCAAGTGTCTTGTATCCACCTCTTCACATAGCTAAATAATGCATAACACTAACCACATAATTAAGTGCGCGAAGCGGAGGCGGCAGCCGTAGCGAAGCGCATTTTCATTTTCGAATAATGTACGATAAACTGTTTGTAGGTTTCGAAAATGTGGCATATTATATCTCCCGCAAGGTTTGTCAGCCTGCCACCTCTCGTCTAGCGGTAAGACGTCACACCTCCAACGTCCAGTCACGAGTTTCTTCATAATACTAGGACAGAAGAATTCGCTAGATCGTGGTATAAAAGAAACTTCATCGGTGAGGATAGGTTGGGTGGGACCGACTCATCCCAAGGTGCGACTTATATTTGAATTTTCCCGTAGTAGTAGAAGTAGTACTAATAATATGCAGTTTTACTGCCATTGATTATTATTATTATTATTATTATTATTATTTTATTTCACGGTAAAAGCATTGAACATCAAGATCGACCCTGATGCTTTCCGTTCTAGATACTTGTTAGTTTTATGAAAATGTAATACGTAAAATTTAATTGTCTCTTTAATTTAAATTTTTCTGTGCTAGCCTTTAACACGTATATGCGAGAAAGTTTGTGCAACGTATTTTTGCACCATTTATTTATATTTATTGCTACTTTCATTGTTTCATTTATGCGCTTTCTCGAATGCCATCCAGGTATACCCGAGACGAGCTATGAAGGAAACCTAAAGTAAACAAAAACCAGTATGTCTGTCTTACTCTTAGGTCATACGAGTAATGTGCTAGAGCGAGACAAATGTTCTGGTTTTTGTTTACATGAGGTTTCCTTCTTACAGCGGCCAGACTTTAGTATAGGCCTACTTTCATTGGATATTAGTTAATACTGAAACTTTGGCTTTGAAACTATTTGTATGGACTTCAAATTGCCAAATAAAGATACAAATAAAATCAGGTAAGCTGATGTAATAAAATACCAGAATGATTTCGTATAATCAGTGATAATTGCATTTATGATAGGCCTATGCAGAAAATAAGTTATTTTTAATCGATTTCCGAGTTTAGCTCCAGATCGATTAATTAAGCAGGGCTTACGGAAGAACAAAGGTCTAGTTTGATAAGCATATGTGAAGGAACATGTGGGTAGTGTTATTTGTAAAGCTAACTGTATTGCAACTTCCAAAACAGTATGTTGTCATGAGAACTGATTCGCATTTGATAAATTCTTTCTAATATATTACCATAAAATAGGAACTAATTTGGGCATTACTCTGACCGGTCAACCGATTTGGTCCAATATCAATAGGCTTCTTTCCATGGACGTTATAAATGCGTATTCAAAGTTTCATAAAAATCCGATAAAGCGTTTTTGAGTAATCGCGCATACAGACACACGGACAGACATTTTCATGTCCACCACACATTCTCAGAAAGTACCATTTTGACACTTAATAAATAATAAAAAAAAATAGGGTAAAATGATTCTAAATAGTTTCTTTGATACAATATTTACAAATATTCATGGTCCCGGATCAGTGGCGTAACGGAGAAAAAGTTTAATTGTGCACCGTAGCAAAATCATGCTCAAGCATGACTTCGACCACGGGAAATATCAAATCTCATAACTTGACAGGACCCTTAAGGTATTTTTGCACTCCTTAGCTAGTAAGTGGTACTTACGAACGTTGTTTACATGGCTCGTAAGTTGACATTCCCACACAGTCTTGTTGCTAAGGCCGGTTGCGATGAGGTTAAATTACTTACGGTCCAAGCGCTGCGTCATAATTCATTACGATACACTTCATAATACAAGCCTTTATGGGCACGGCCCCCAGGAGAAATATTCGGTTCCCATAACAACAAACACATGCGAATCACTTTCTGAAATAAACATCTATTTTCAAGAATGTATTTACATAATATTTTCGGGTAATATCACAATTAATATAATTAAATTGATATAAATAATCATCGTGCAAAAAATAGCATGCAACACACGGGCCGTAAAGGCATTTACGGGTCTCGAAAACTTAAAAACCCTCGGCTGCGCCTCGGGTTTTCAATCTGTTTCCTCGACCCGTAAACGTGCCTTACGGCACTTGTATCGCAATATACTATAAAACTTGGCTGTATTATTATTACTGTTAGTAGTAATTGTAGTGTAGGAAATTAGGAAATAAAGTAGTATTATATCCTGGATCGCTTACTTCCAAATCCGGCACTGGCACACTGTAATATATACAACCCTTAAGGGTCATTGGAAGCGACAAAGACACATTTTGTATAACTTATATGAATTGATTATTGCTTGAATTTTGTGTGCCTTTCCTTGTATTATTCACAAGAGAACCCATTGCTCAATTAAACAAACTCTTTATCTCTTAGTGCTTTGCAGCCCCCCCCCCATTATGACAATTTATTTACATTCCTTTTTTTATTTTCAACTGTTTTAAATTGTCATTCTATAATGAATGACAGCTTTAAACTATACAATGCAAACTTATAATCTTAGCACTGCAAACACGATTATAAAATACATTTGGATTAATAGATACAAAACAAAGTTGCTGCTTTCAGAATGAAACTGTTTATACTTGATCCAAGATGTGTACGGAGCAAAAGTAAACAACCGAATGTACAAAGCACAGTTCACAAGAGTTCGTTTTTCAGATTGTTTAGTCGATTACATACAGTAAAGTCAACTGGACCTTCTTTTTTATATCAAGTGCTAAGGGTCCCGGGTTCGATTCTCAATTCTGTCAAGTGATTCTTTTTATGTCTTTGATTTTGGTTTAATTTTGAACAGTGACTTGACGCCTCCTGTAGATCTGTATTCCTCTAGGACTTTGAAACCCGTACTTGAAACTACTCACAAGGATGACGCCACTTTCACTCCTACAGGGTTTTCTTTTAATGTTTTGTGTATATTTACAATCTGTATCTTCTCGCCGCTCGACAAATCTTTTCCTCGCATGTTTCTTTATTGGTGACGTAAATTCTGAAGGCACTGGCTCGCAATTTTCCTCTGTAATGCAAATTATTAGAGACTATTGAATATTATTTTTACTTACAATATAGGGTATACTTCATCACACATTATGTAAATCGAAAGTACAACGAATTAATTAATTATATTATAAAATACGTCTTGTATTTAGTAACTTATGTCACTTGTTTTTCTTCAGAATCAACAAATTTGCCAAGGCAACGATAAAAACAAATGAAATCTTGTTTGCTAGATGTATGTATGTTTTACAACATGTATGATATGAATACGAAAGCAAGCTGAACTTACGTTTCCACAATTATATAAGATATAAATAATGTTACGATGCGTGGGGAATGGAAGTAAACATCTGATTGAGCTTTTCGCACCATCGTGAAGTATGCGCTGGTCCGATTAACCAATGAAACGACAAGACATAATTAATCAAGGCAAGTCTGTTGTTTACTTTTGCTCCGTACACATCTTGGATCAAGTATAGTCGAATTTGTAGTTGCTGAACTTAATTGAATTGTCGTACTTTGTGAGCTTGAAGGGATTAGTAATGGTGCTTTTTGAGATGGAAAATGCAATCTGATACGAACATGCTGCTCTTGGCCATCTATTAATCAAATAAGCCAGTTGAACGAATCAAATGTACGAATCATTTCATTTTAATCGATTCTTCAAAACTAATTCTAAGACCATTTGTACAAAATTAATTTTATTTCAAAAGAGAATAATACAAATTTGTTAAACCCACCAAAACTATTATATGTTGAATTGAATGTTATGAAAATCGAACAGCTTTATAAGTTAAAATTATTAATATATTACCATAAAAACAGATCTAAATTTATTTCCTTCTGTCATTGTCAAAATACAAGAAGAAACGCCATTTTTCGTTTCGCTGAATCAAAATGTAAGACAAGCAAGGGGCAATTACATGGTCAAAACTATGGTTTGAAATTGTATAACAATTTTATTGCTGGGCCCCCTGAATATGTAAATTACAATCTTAAACATTTTAAGAGGAAAAAAAAAAATATATATATTTTATAATATTAATAGCACAACTTTAATTTTGTTTGGTCTTTCAATTTTTCAACTCAATTTATTCTATTTTTGTTGATGTGTAAATTCTATATAAACCACTGTTTAATGTTGCGAAATTATTTTTGTATGCATTGTACTCATACATTTATAATTTTACGTTTGTAGTATACTGTACATTGATATATAATTATATTTATATTAATCTACTATACTCCCTAAACACTAGCTTTGCTCATTAGGGGCATGTTGGTTTTATTTGTTTTTATTTGTAGTAATTGTGAAATAATGTAAGTAATGAAATGTAATAATAATAAATAATAAATAATAATCTACTCTTATACAATTCAACGGCCTTAAATAGCGTGCTCACTCGCTCGCCCGCTTCGTGAAACATCGTGCATACTCGGCGATGTTCGTCTCTCTCAGTCTAAATTTTCACGAAAAGTACAAAATTAGGAAAACCGTTTCTTTATTACATAAGGCCTAAGTGAAATGAACACAATGAACAAATATTCTAATTTTATTTTTACTTACAATTTTCATAGCTCAGAACCACAGAGATATTTAATAAGCTGCCAGTGCAAATTTCTTAAACATCCTGGAGTCAATTAATAATGGCGGGCGAAACCGCTGGCACCAGCTGTAAAATATTGATAGTTTAACGAAGGAAGTATCGCGGACAATAAAAATCCAAACAAACCATTCCTTCCCTTGAAAAATTATATAATTTCTGAAAATTACACTGAATTTATGAAATCAAATTCACATCATATTCATCTGTCAACAAACAGTTGAGAAACAATACATAACATGTGTTCACAGTTAGCTTTGGAACTGCATAATCGAATCTGAGATCGTTTTCCCAGAGGGCGCTTTCTAATCGTGGAATGTTCTCTGACGCCGGAATTTTAGCTGTTTCATTATTTATTAATGGCTTAGTTTATGAATGATTCGCGTGCAAGTGTTAATAAATATAATGCTTTAATAATCATTATACTCTTAATTTTTAATTTTTCAATTAATTATCGTGGGCGAAGCCGCGGGCACCTCCTAGTAAATTACATTCCAATGTTTATTTATTACACTTCAAAAAAGTGCGCACCCTTGAGTTTAAACCAGATTTTTTTTGTTGCTTTATGAACGATCCCACTATTTTATTTCGCTTATAATTTTTTTAAATCATTTTTTACTATTTGTAAGAGTGAGTCATTTGCTCTAACATCCTGCTTTTCTGCATCTATTCGTGTTATACCGAACATGAACAGGAATAATAATAATGATAATGCCAGTTTTCAAGGATTTTCATTCACTGTGATAACAACCAGTAGGTTTTTAAAAACCGCGTCGCATGACCGACAACATTGTGATATGAAAGCGTGAGCCAAAGTTGTGAAGTGCTGTGACACCTCATTGTACGTGTTTTGGTGTGTTTGCATTGAACAAGTTTAAAGTTATGTAACATATAAATTAATCATGTCTGTCCACTACCATGAAGTAAAATACCATCGTCTTAGTGAAGATTATAACAACGTACGAGTGTCTTCTGACAGGTATGGACTACCTTTCTGCTAAGGAAGTTTTAAAATTGACCACAAATATCGTCTCACTAAACTTGCCTTTTAAGGGTTTCGTACATATTGTGCTAAGGAACATGTTTGACTTTCGCAAGGTTGTATAAAACTCTGGTATGAACCGAATGACGTGACATTGTATTTATAGCAGTGTACAAAATAAATAATATAAACATGACTATTTATGGCAGTGTACAAAATAAATAAAATAATCATGATTATTTATGGCAGTGTACAAAATAAATAATATAAACATCAGTATTTATGGCAGTGTACAAAATAAATAATATAAACATGACTATTTATGGCAGTGTACAAAATAAATAATATAAACATCAGTATTTATGGCAGTGTACAAAATAAATAATATAAACATGATTATTTATGGCAGTGCACAAAATAAATAATATAAACATGACTATTTATGGCAGTGTACAAAATAAATAATATAAACATGACTATTTATGGCAGTGTACAAAATAAATAATATAAACATGATTATTTATGGCAGTGTACAAAATAAATAATATAATCACGATTATTTATGGCAGTGTACAAAATAAATAATATAAACATCAGTATTTATGGCAGTGTACAAAATAAATAATATAAACATGATTATTTATGGCAGTGCACAAAATAAATAATATAAACATGACTATTTATGGCAGTGTACAAAATAAATAATATAAACATGACTATTTATGGCAGTGTACAAAATAAATAATATAAACATGACTAAGTGAACACTAAAAATTAAAAAAAGAATTTTAAAAATAATAATAAAATAACGGAGGATTTTGAAGTCACATGGACACTTCTATCTTGCCTTATTTTAAATTAGGCGTTCATATCAATTCTTTTTCTAAAAAAACTATGACAGTAAAGAACTTTAATTGTTACATCTTATTCGCGGAAAGTTTGATATTGCTTTAATACGAAGGTTTGGAAAATATTAACAAATTTGGCAGTTTTGATTTAAAACAACAGAATGCTAACGAGCGAGGTGGCCGAGTTGGTAACGTCTGGGACTCGCATTCGGGAGGTACCAGGTTCAAATCCCGTGGCCGGCAAATTTGACACGAGTTTTTTCATGGTTTCCCCAGCCGTAAAGGCAAATACCAAACTGGATATTTACATACATCTTCCTCATCATTTCATCTTGTATCCTATCCATTTAAATTAATATCAATTGAAATTTACTCCATAAACTACACCAATAATATAAATAATTGACAGTCAATAGTTCTATGGCCTACCCTACTATATAGACACACATCATGAACTCCTGATATCTCGTAGCTAAAAGGAGTATAAACACGGCTGAATTAAAAAAAAAAAGAATGGTAACTTTAATGCCATTTTATCGAATAATTTGATTCATTTATTTCACAAATATCTAAGTCAATCATCATTAGTTTGTGGAAAACTAAAGAAAACGTTCTGTGCTGTTATTTCTTTAAAGAAAGCCTCCAAGATATTAATACCGTACTAAATTGTGCAAGTGATTGTACTGTTAACAATATTTCCCTCTATAAGGAAGTTAGACTTTTTCGGAGAATTTGACATTTTCGTACCGGACGAAAGAATTGAGTTTGTTGTGCCTGAAATAAACTTTTCAAACTATCAACTTAAATTTTGTACTATGGAGATTAATAAAATCTTACAACACGCATTAAATCCGTTTTATTCCTGTACTTATTAAATCAATATAAAGCGTGACGAGTTAAGTACACTTTTATAGTACATGTTCCACAAAGTGCCTGTTTCTCGGGCTTCTAACACGCCGGAAAGTAGCACTTTACTGGGTACTACTACTAGTACGGTAGTAATGCTAGTACTAGTACTAGTACGGTATGTTGCACGCAAACCCACAAAAATCTCGGATTCGACATTTACTATAGTTAGTGTAGTTATTAAGTGCCAGAATGGTACTTTATGAGATTGTGTGAGGGACGGGAAAACGTCTGTCCGTCTATCTGTCTGTCCGTGTGTCTGTATGCGCGATAACTGAAATACGCATTATCGGAATTTCATGAAAATTGGTATTCACATTGATGACATCCATGGGAAGAACCCTATTGATATTAGACAAAATCCGTTGACCGGTATCGGAGTTATGCCCAATTTAGTGCCTAATTTAATGGTAATATATAAAAAAGGTGCCATAACTCAAATACGCTTTATGGGAGTGTCATGAAACTCGGTATAGCCTACGCATTTATGACGTCCATGGAAGTAAGCCTACTGAATTTGGACCAAATCGGTTGACTGAAATAACGAGTAATTAACAGTCACATCTCTTAAGCCCCCTGCACACAGGGACAGTACTGGCTGCCAGTAGCACTAGCCAGTACTGGCCGCCAGTAATTATCCCTCTACTGTCCCAGTGTGCAGGGGTACTTCCCTTCAACGTCCAGTAGCTACTGGCGGCCACTAAACTTAAGGCAGGTTTATCCCCCTGCACACAGGGACAGTACTGGCAGCCAGTAGCACTAGCCAGTACTGGCAGCCAGTAATTATCCCACAACGTGCAGCAGACTACTGGCGGCCACTAAACTCAAACATGCTTGAGTTTGAGTTTAGTGGCCGCCAGTAGAGTCATTCCGTGTCAGATCAGCACACCCATTTAACCTCACCGTTCCAGATTTGGATGAAATTTTGTAGAGAGGTAATTTTCATGTATCTTTAGAGAAATACAAACTTTTATTTAAATATTTCAATCCGTTTTTTTACAGCCATGTCCAGAAAAGATTAAAGTCTGTTACTTTTAGTGAGATATTTGAATTTTATTATAAATCCTTTATACCTTGAATGGATTATGAGAGGTAGTTATGCCAGACACTATCAGAACGTTACGGAGGTATTAGCAAGCCTCTCAGCCTCTAACAGAAATGAGTACCAGGAGCAATCCTGGGGGTAAAGGCGGCCGGTGCGTAAGGCTGACAACCTTACCACCTTCATGTGCCGAATGTCCAAAATCTGGGAGCCTCAACCTCCTGGAACCCTCTGGGCCTCCATGGCCTGTATAGGGATCACTTTACCTTTTTTACCTTTTCCATTATATGCCGGCAATAATGTAAAAATCTTTAAATATTTTATTTGTGGACTCAATAATAAAACTTTATTAACTTACTACTTTTACACATAGTGAAAGATTGACCGCTGGGGAAAATGTACGAATCAAACTTTTTCCTGACTTCGTAAATCTGCACCAGTTTTATTTATATATTTGTTGGAATATTTATTTTATGTTTTGTTCATTTATGTCAAAACCTTCCCCATATAATCAGGAAAAAAAATTAATATCAATATAAGTATATTACTTTTAATACAATATTAATACAAATTATTAGCCTACAATACTCTACACAATGTAATATTAATATTAGTACCACATTAATATTGATGTATAAAATATCCCTTAGCTGTTTTCTACCCTTATTATATGGCGTAATTCCTATAAAAGTATACATTCTTTAACAAATTTTCCTCAAAGTATATTAACGTACACTCTAGAATGAGGAATATTTTCTAGGCAACAAAATATTATATCAAATCACTCCTAGCTTTTTTTTTACCTGTTTTAATCTCTACCCAAAACTACATTTTTTGACAAATTTTAAGCGATTTTACAAAAAAATCCTCTAAAAGTCAAAATAACTTCTTAGGCAGCTTGAATAACAGAAGAATCCACATCTTAGCTGTTTTCTACCCATGTGTTGTGATTTCTGCAATATTATTCGAAAGATTTTACAACCGATTCTGTTTTCTTCCCCTATTACACAATCTATTTACAAGTCTACAATTTTTATAAAAGTTTGCCTACTTTGACAATATTAATACAAGTTCTATAATATTCTATATTCTATAATATAATATAAATACTGTTTATATTAATCATAATCATACATAATTAAATAATTTACCCTTGTACTGCCTACTGGCTGCCACTAGAACATCCACTGGCTGCCAGTAACTGGCGGCCAGTACTGTCTACCTCTACTGTCCCTGTGTGCAGGGGGCTTTATAATATAATCTTCGTTCTCCGACAATTCGAAGCATTTTTTTGGCTCGCGGCCAACCAATCAGCGGCCGAGCTCCTATAACTAATGTCCTAATATAAACAATCCTATAAATAGAAATAATAGACGAAGTTACTTATTAAAGAGCATGCTTTCATTTCCAGTTTAATATAAGTATTAATTTTGTAATGGATATAACACGCTAGAATATTTAGCATGGCCCACAATGTGTTAAGTATAACTTAACAAATTGCCAATCGTAAAGTGATATTGTTAGCCCGCCTTGTTTGATTCATTTCTTCATAGTGATGTCAGTGTCAGTAAATTTAAATGAAAGATTCAAAACTCAACTAGCCGTTGAATAATAGATCATCCACTTGGTAACGTTGATGTTTACTCACTTCGAGATGAGGTAAAAACTTTAAATTTGGCAAACTTACAGTTTTTCTCCCATAATCGATAGGAATGATCCAAAAAATTCACATTTGCAATTCTTTCTCCTCCAAAATAAACTTGAAGTCTTTTTATTGCGTATTTTGCATGGTTTTAGATGGTTTGACAAAAATAAAGGAATAGGCCTATTATATATTTTTCACGAATTGTACCCGTGACATACCAATCGCTCTTAACAGCTGATTGAATGCGACGATGTTTCATCCATAAAAAAGATAAAGAATAAAAGATTTACAACACGACTAGTCGTTGAATATTGATATAATATTCTGCATTCTATCGATGACTACCGACACCTACATTATATTTTAATGTATTCGTCCTGTGCATCAATATACCTAATGAAATTCCTGACAGATAGATATCAGATTGACTTTTTATTCATTCATAACCTATAAGGCTGCTTTAAACTTGAAACAAACATGTCAGCGAATCGTAGGCCTATTGCATCATTAATATTATTGCCAGCGCATTTTGATTTGGAGTTTAACTCTGAGATAAACCTGTAATACAAAAATAACTTCTTTTCTGCATGGGCCTATCATGATTGCAATTATCACTCCTTAAAAAAAAGCATTCTGGCACTTTGTTATATCAGTTTACCTGATGTTATTAACTTATCAATGTTTTTGTTTTCTTCTTAAATTGTAAACTTTTTTCTCTCTCTTTCTTTATATACAGAGTGTTTCAAAAAACTTTTACAAACTTCGGGATTGTTATTGTTATTATACTGTTGGACGAAGTAAATTCATGACAGTTTGTACAGTTTGAACTGATACACATATAAATGAGGGGTATATTAGCAAACCCGGCAATCTCCATTTCGATGAAAGATAGAGATGCCAAGTTCGAATAAAAGTTTAATGCATTTTCTGCTACATACTTAGTGTAGGCTATGTGTGGCAAATCTAAGTTCGTCTCTTATGTGGGAAGTCGGATTTATAACACATACACTATGTAATAGAAATGCATTAAACTTTCATCAGAAGTTAGCTCTTCTATCGTTCATCAAAATGGAGATTGCCAGGTTTGCTAATAGACCCCTCAAATATTCTATTCCAAACAGTCTATTATGTAGAGTAGGATTACTTCCACAAAGTCTCTGGCCTTGAAGACTAACCCAGCCAGCGAGCTTCTCGTTACGTCTCGTTACCAGCGTGCGTGGATCCGCTGCGCGTAAGATCAGTGCGCTACTGTTGAGCACAGAGTGATCATCATGCAGCACGTTGGCAGTCGTAGAAAATACTATAATAGTTGAGTGGAGGGATAATGCCGCATCGAGACAGAGACAGACAACACGTGGAGTGGGATAGAAGAGTTAAGCCAATCAGCTACCTCCCCTAGGCAGGAACTCGACGAACGGTGAGACTCGCTCCTAAGGTATATACTTAAAAAACCAGAGACTTTGTGGAAGTATTCCTACTCTACGAAGCAGTAGATGGAACTTTGCTTTGTATCATAAAATAACTTAACTCTATCGAACCCAGTTTTTACTGTACAATATTGATAATACGCATTGAAGCTCATCACAAAAATCATCTAATATATAAAGTCGAATGTGTGTTTGTGGGTATGTATGTATGTATGTATGTATGTATGTTTGTTTGTTCCTTATACAAATCTACATTTCTTTACCAATTTACACGGAATTTTGCACACATACCCAGTTAAGCCCGGAAAGTATAGCGGTCAACATTAAAATTCAAACAAAATACTCCTTCCCTTGAAAAATATATAATTTCTGAGAATATTATACTGAAAACAATGAAATGTTGTTCAGTTCACATGGCAACAATGAATTGTTTACTGTGATTACATAGGGCCTTGGCAACTATATAGCCTAATGCTGGACTTTAACGATTTATGATTCCATCGATGTAATATATTGGCGAAAACAATTACTGAAAATGAAATCCACGAAAATAAAGCACAGTGTGATGTAATCACATAACTTTCTCTACCCTCGACATAAGAAATATTTTCTCACTTCATATTTTGATGTAGAGGGACAACTTAAGTGTGTGAGTATGCTATATCAAAAGTCTGTAAATAATCCTTTCCGCTGATAAGTTATCCATACCTGTAGGCTTTGTATTAGTTGAGAAATAGGGATGTTTATCATAGGCCCTAAGCATGGGATGGAACATTTTGAGTCCTATGCTCGCAGTATATTATGTCCCGGGTTCTAGGGGAGGAAAGTATGAAAGTGATACTGCATTTCTCTTTTATTTCAGCTCCGAAACGATTGTATAGTAGCCTAACATGAGAATGAGAAATAAAATTTTCCGTCAAGTCAGTACAATCTTATGTAATTTGTGTTTCTTCTTATTTCAACCCCTCCCAAGCATGATGTGTAGAAGCAACGGAATGCAGCATTCCACATCCTCTATGAGCCATAAAAAGCTATATCCAGCGTTTTCTGATGGAATAGTTTGAGTGTGATAAATATTTTTCTTCATTTCAAGTTCTACATACATAAAGTCCTTCATAAGTTAATTTCAAATTAAAAAAATACAAAGCCCGGGCGACGCCGGGCCTTTTCAGCTAGTTTATTAATATATAAAAAAGTTAATTCAAAACATATCCACACTTTGATCTTCATCTGTGTTGAAGAGCGCCAGATGATCATTTTTGAAAGTTATTTTCACCCCCCCCCAAAAAAAAGGTAGGCTATTTGGATTGTCTTTTACATTAAGTTTTATTTTTCAGTACATTCATAACCAGATTTACTTAATCTGTAAGTGCACGTGCATATAATTAAATAAAATACTTGTTTTATCGATATCAGTAACAGTGCAATATTTTACATAACATAGATAAAAGAACGTAGGCTATATTTCCGCAGATAAGACGACCTTCAGATAAGACGAGGTATAAATTTACGTCAAAGTTATATAGTTTTAGCATATATCTGTCCTATAAGTCGGCCTACGAATTTATGTTCACGAAACAACTTTAAAAAGTTTCGTTTTTATTTCAGTTTTCTGGTTGATCGCGAGTTATGAGGCAAAAATATTGCCAACCAACGCACTATTATAATCCATAGGGTCGGTAGTAGAAGTTAGGGCAAAAAATTAGTTAAAAAGACTGTAGGCTACCCTTACCGGAACAAAGCTTCCTCGATCTTCTTCTTCTTCTTCCTTTTTTTGTTTTGTTTTTTAATGTCGTCACTGTGCGTGAGCCATGTGATACACGTACCGGTATATAAGAAAACATGGAAAAATACCAAAAGTGGGTTTATTTCGTGGATTATGACGTTTGTGGTTTTATTTTTAGAAATTCGCGTTATTCCGGGGCTTACATTTGCCGCAAATAACATAGGACAACGGAAAATAAACGTGGGAAGCAAAAAAAGAACCCCTTGGTTCAATCCTGAGGTTAAGGAAATAGCAAGAAAGAAAAAGGACGCATATTTAAAATACTTAAAGGACAAAACACCTGAAAACTGGCAAATATACGAAACAGAACGTAACATAGCAAACTTAAAAATAGGGAAAATCAAACAGGAATACTGGGAAAAATATTCTAAAGACATGGAACATGATCTTTATGGAGGGCAGAAGAGAGTATGGGCCACTCTAAGAAGAAATAAAATGGAAATTAAAGACACTATACAAACAAATAAAATAACACTACAAGGTTGGCAGGAATACTTCCAAAGGTTATATAGTCAAGATGAAAATGAAAATGAAATAGCTGAATACAAAAGGGATGAGACAGATAACGAAAATACTAAAATAACATTAGAAGAAGTAAGTGAAGTAATAGCAAAATTAAAAAATAGAAAATCAGCCGGTCCTGATACAATAACAAATGAAATGCTGAAATATGGAGGAACAACATTAATAATGGCTCTTCAACAGATATTTCAAAATATAATAAACAGTGGCATCATCCCATTGGATTGGAAACAAAGCATAACCAAACTGTTCGCGCAAGCAACATGTTTCTACTTTAGAATGTTTCAAACTGTCCGCTTGCAATGTCCCGCTTTGATTGTCTTTTTATTCGCGCCTCAAGGCATTGTGGGATCATGCATGACTTGCTAATTTCTTTTGTTATATGTGGTGGTTTAGCGTCACGCCAGTTAGTATTGTACGAGACCTCACTCAGATAACAGTGTATCTAGTAGGCTCGAGTCATTCCCGCTTTTCTACCAAGTTCCATTAAACTTGCTCTAGAAAGCGGCGAATAGTCACAATTGTGCGCAATTGTGGCTCTCAGTAATTATTCATACATAATTACATATAATTCATAAAGTTCGCGAGTGAATTCTCCGAATTACAGAAGTTTGATATTTCGCAAGAGTGGTGCAACCCACGCTATATGTTTCAGTGCTTATATCAGCTTTTACGACTAAACTACATACAAAAGTTTAGTGTTAACTTCAAGAGCAATTTAATCTACGCATTTTAAGCTATTATTTATCAAGGTTTTCAAGAAATTAATATTTGCAGACACGTGGTGTATACGTACTCTTGCATCTTATGTATCAGTGTTTCTTTTCAATTAGTTTCAATAATTATTGTGTGTGAATCTAGTAAGTTGTGATTATTTCATATATCAATTGTTCTCCTTAAGTAGTCCGTGGATTCCTGATACCAGAGTCCTGAGGTTACAGTCTATTTGCTCTCATTTTGATTCATTCGAATCTGGTCCTCACTAGCTATTCAGAGGTGGCTAATCTTTCCTATCTTATGCACTTCCGACTGAAGTCCCTTCCAAACCTAAAAGCAACATTTTATTCCTATTTGAGAAGTACCTTATCCTAACATTTGTTCCTCACGGTCCTGACCCGTACATTTGGTCCTCCGGGCCGGATTACTAAGGAAACAATTTCATTATTCACACACATATATATGGTTTGTCTCGTCTTATCGATCTCGTTCATTGTATGCAGACTCAACCGCGACGGCATCCGCGTATTCAAGAGCTACGATTTCTAGTACATAAACTCTGTATCATCTATTCGGCAGTGCTTCAGTACTACAGAAAACACAACAGCTCAAAAGACATCAAGAAAGCAGTGAACAGCTGACTCACATATTATCGTGCAGCAGTGGTAGAATTCAACTGTCAATTGCAAGTAATTTCCACATTTCACACACAACATGGAAGGTGATTTACGAGCCTTAATTAGACGTAGAGGCGTTATTAAGCGAGAGCTTACTTTTCTACAAAAGTCTTGTGAAACTGCAAATCAAGACACCGATGTGTTCTTATTAAAAGTTAAATTTGACAAGATAAATGAAATATGGGACAAATTTGATATTGTTCAAACACAAATAGAATCTCTTGTGGAAGCAGAAGAAGATTTGGATGAACATGCAGAATACAAGGAAGTTATGATGAATGGTTACTTCGAGTTAAAAGCTAAACTCAGTGCAATCCTATGTCATCACGAGCAGCAAGTGCATAGTGCAAACTCTGTGAACAGTCAGCGATCTCATAACAGTGCCAATTCACATCATACTTGTCAGTCAGCTATTTCTCAGTGCAACAATAGGCCAATACAACTTCCTGCTATACAGCTTCCAACCTTCTCTGGTGACATCACAACGTTCAAACATTTCCAAGACACGTTCGGCAGTCTTGTAGCCAATAATGCAGCTTTAGAACCGATACAGAAATTGCATTACCTTCTGTCATCATTAAAGGGCCAGGCACACGCACTGATAAAAAATCTACCAGTGACTAGTGAAAATTTCAGTGTAGCATGGAATCTAATATGTTCCAGGTACGATAATTCAAGAATTATTGCCACAGCTCACGTACGTAATCTACTCTCTTTACCAACGATGAAGAGTGAAAATGTGAATGATCTTCGTAATATTCTTAACAAATTCCAAAGCAACATATATGCTGTGGAAGCTTTACATGTAGAGATACCATTACAAGATATTATGCTTATGCAGTTAATCTTGGACAGCCTTTGTGAGAGCGTACGAAAAGAATGGGTAGGAAGAATTGATTCTCAGAACTTCACACCACTTCAAGACCTCATCAAGTTTTTAGAAGCTAAGGCAAATTCCCTTGAAGTATTGGCAGATGTAAACAACACGTCCAGCCCATCTAAGCACAAAGGTGAGCAAAGTACGAAGAAGAAGTCAGAAAAACACACTCGTCATTCTTATGTTGCGACAAAAGAAGACACGTGCCCATGCTGCGATGATAATCATAATTTATTAAATTGCAAGAACTTCCAAAAGCTAAGTGTATCACAACGATGGAATGTCATTAAATCTAAACGCTTGTGTTTTAACTGCTTCTCTCCTAACCACAGAAGAGATCAGTGCAAGCTAAAATCGTTTTGCAAATGTGGGAAAGGTTTTCATAGTAAATGGTTACACAATGACACACATTCAAGTGAAAAGGTTTCTCGCACGAGTACTTCTTCAGAAAGTTCTACAGCCAGCACGGCAACAAACATTCCAGCTAGTTACTGTTCTATAAAAGAAAAGGCTAGCCAATGTGAAATTCTTCTTGCAACTGCAGTGGTCGAAATAGAAGACAAAAATGGAAAACTGGTAAAATGCAGAGCTTTACTTGATTCTGGTAGTCAGATTAATTTCATCACGGAAGATTTGGCAAGGAAATTACAATTACCAACTAGCGCAGTGGATACTCACATAAGAGGTATTAATGGCACCTCAGCTTGTGGTCACAGCATCACTATTAATATGAGATCCAGGATCCACGCTTTCCAAGCTAACCTAAACTGCCTAGTTCTACCTCACATTGTAAATAAGCTTCCTGCTGTCCAAATTGACCCATACAAATTCAATATTCCCAGTGAACTTCCATTAGCTGATCCTAAATTCCATGTACCTGGTGATGTACAATTGCTAATTGGTGCCAACTTATTCTTCCAATTAATCACAAACGAAAGAATAGTTAAACCAAATCAGCCTGTTCTGACCAACACCGAACTTGGTTGGATAATCAGTGGTACAGTTCCTAAGTCTGCCATTAAAAACAAGAAGGTGACGTTCTCACAGCATAACTTGTTTGTAACTGTCGACAACGTGGACAGGCAACTAAGGCAATTTTGGGAGCTGGAAGACTTCCCCAGCGCAGTACACACTAAGGAGGAACGTGAATGTGAAGAACACTACGTAGAAAACACTACTCGTGCAACTGATGGTGCCTTCGTAGTGCAACTCCCCAAGAATCAACCTGTAGATTCTCTGGGCGAATCTAGGCAACAAGCTATAAAACGCTTAGGACACCTGGAACGCAAACTTGAAGCTAACCCTAGCTTAAAAGAAGACTATTCCAAATTTCTGGAAGAGTATGAAAATCTAGGCCACATGAAGAAGGTTTCACTTCCTCAGCCTGGAGAGAAGTGTTACTACTTGCCGCATCATGCTGTTATAAAACCTAGTTCAACTAGCACAAAAACCCGAGTTGTATTCGATGCCTCAGCAAAGTCGTCTTCAGGCAAGTCATTGAACGACATCTTGAAACTAGGGCCAACTATACAAGACGATCTTTCATCTATTGTACTTCGGTTCCGCACCTACAAGTATGCATTTTCAGCAGACATTTCTAAAATGTACAGGCAAGTAAGGATGCATAAAGATGATCAGAATCTTCAAAGAATTGTGTGGCGTTCAAGTCCTAATGAACCCATACAAGACTACGCTCTAACTACTGTCACTTATGGTACCAAATCTGCATCATTTTTGGCCATAAGATCTTTACATCAGCTTGCGCTAGAAGAAGAAGAGAAGTATCCGCTTGCTGCTCAGGCAGTACGGGAATCATTTTATGTTGATGATTGTTTAGCAGGCCACAATGACATCCAAGAAGCCCTGAAACTGCAAAGGGAGCTTACAGATATGCTCAATTGTGGTGGATTTCCTCTGCGAAAATGGTGTTCCAACCATGAAGCTTTATTGGAATCAGTACCTCCTTCACATCGAGAAACTCAATTGCCCCTGGCACTTGATAACAATGAAAACATACATGCCCTAGGATTACTTTGGCATCCAGTTAATGATAAATTCCAGATCCAATCACATCCTTCACTCCAAACCCATGTGCAAGGTAAACTAACCAAACGAAATATCCTTTCACTTATTTCATCTATCTTTGATCCGCTAGGATTGGCTAGTCCTATTGTTATAAATGCTAAAATCTTTATGCAATCTCTCTGGATTGAGAAATTAGACTGGGATGAAACCGTACCTGTGCATCTGGAAAAGAAATGGATGGAGATCTGTGAAACATTAGCTACTATTCACACCTTGCGTATTCCCAGATATGTGCTTACATCTGGTACAGTGCAGGACATTCAATTACATGGTTTCTGTGACGCCTCCGAGAAGGCGTATGGAGCTTGTATATATATTCGTTCTGTAAATAGTGAAGGTGAAACTACTGTTCAATTATTATGTTCAAAATCTAAGGTTTCTCCTCTAAAGAAGCAAACCATTCCACGCCTTGAACTCTGTGGTGCACTTCTGCTAGCTAAATTATACAACAAAGTGCTAAGTGACCTCAAGGTACAACCTTCACAAAATTGTTTGTGGTCAGATTCTACTGTGGTACTTTCTTGGCTCAAAACTGATGCGCGAAAGTGGAAAACCTTTGTTGCAAATCGTGTGTCACAGATACAAGAACTTTCGGAGACTGCTACATGGCGACACATTGCCACACATGAAAATCCAGCAGATCTTGTCTCAAGGGGAATTTCTTGTGAGCAGTTATCTGAAATCAATTTGTGGTGGCACGGTCCTAACTGGTTATCTTCACCAGAGACATCCTGGCCAAAACAACCGCAACAATTAAGTGTTCCTGATTCATCAGAACAACTTGCAAATGTCTGTCTGGTGTCAACAAAGGAGAGAGAACATTTTCTTACAACATTCTCAGATCTCCGACGCCTGCAAAGAGTAACATGCTACATGAATAGATTTATTGCTGCATGTCGCCATGAAACAAAATTTCATGGACCTATTACAGCTGAAGAGCTTCAACAAGCTTTACAAACTTGTGTTAAAAGTGCTCAGCATTCATCTTTTAAGAGTGAAATTGCAGATCTTAAAAATCTGAAAGAAACTTCTGCTAAAAGTTCTATTCATACATTAACACCATTTCTGGACGAAAATGGTCTTTTACGAGTTGGTGGTCGCATAGATAAATCTCATCTTGCATATGATGCTAAACATCAGATCATATTGCCAAACAAGCACCATCTGACTGCTCTAATTTTAAAGCATGAACATTTTAAACTTTTACATGCTTCACATCAGCTTACGATAGCCTCTTTAAGACAAGCATATTGGATCCCTTGCGTGCGCAGACTGGTGAAATCTGTTCTACACAAGTGTCTGACTTGCTATAAGCTAAAGGCACAATCTGCTCAACAGCTGATGGGCAATCTTCCTAACTACAGAGTAACTCCTGTTAGGCCCTTTCTACGCACAGCAGTAGACTATGCTGGTCCCTTCAGCATAAGATACGGATCGCCTAGAAGTAAAATCATTGCCAAGGCATACGCTGCAATCTTTGTATGTCTTGTAACTAAAGCCATTCATATTGAATTGGTATCAGACCTCACATCAGAAGCTTTCTTAGCTGCGCTAAGAAGATTTACTTCCCGTCGTGGCCTATGCAAGGATATCTTCAGCGATAACGGCACTAATTTCATAGGCGCGAATCACAAATTGAAAGATCTTCGTATTCTACTACAATCAGAAGAATTTCAGAAGTCAGTTAAAGATTTTGCTGCAACCAATGATTATAGCTGGCATTTTCTTCCACCTTCGTCTCCGCATTTCGGTGGGTTACATGAAGCCGCGGTGAAATCTATGAAGTTTCACCTAAGGAGAACGATGGGTGCACAAATCCTTACATTTGAACAGCTTTGCACTCTGCTCACTCAGATCGAGGCTTGTTTGAATTCCAGACCACTCGTTCGTCTTAGTGACGACCCAAATGACTGTTCATATCTTTCACCTGGGCATTTCCTCATCGGTGAGCCTCTCACCTCCCTGCCATCTCATCCTCCCACAGATGATATGAAATGTCTTGAAAAATGGCAAATTCTACAAAATCATCTGCATCATATATGGAAAAGATGGTCTTCCGAGTATTTGCATACACTTCAGCAGCGACAAAAATGGTCATCTTCCAGTGAGAATCTGCGAGAAGGCATCTTAGTCATTCTGAAGGAAGACAACTTAGCCCCACTTCAATGGAAGATAGGCGTCATCACCAAGGTGCATCCGGGAGAAGACGGTCTAATTCGTGTGGCGACAGTTCGCACTCCTAGTGGCGAATACAAGCGCCCAGTAGTGAAATTATGTCCATTGCCAGATCAATAATAAGTGTAATACAGTGCAATTAATATTTCATATCTCTTTATCGTTTTACAAGCAATTATAGTGTAGACAAACCGTTACATTGTAATAAGTGTTTTTTGGTTTTCCTCCTTACACAATAAGGTTTTACTTTTCGGAGATAAACTGTGTTATTGTGATGTATATAATAAGTGTTTTTCTTTATGTTATTTATCCATTTGAATGTATTTTTCATAGCTTGCTCTTTATCTATTTTGTTGAACTAAATAGTTCAAAGGGGTCGGTATGTTCGCGCAAGCAACATGTTTCTACTTTAGAATGTTTCAAACTGTCCGCTTGCAATGTCCCGCTTTGATTGTCTTTTTATTCGCGCCTCAAGGCATTGTGGGATCATGCATGACTTGCTAATTTCTTTTGTTATATGTGGTGGTTTAGCGTCACGCCAGTTAGTATTGTACGAGACCTCACTCAGATAACAGTCTATCTAGTAGGCTCGAGTCATTCCCGCTTTTCTACCAAGTTCCATTAAACTTGCTCTAGAAAGCGGCGAATAGTCACAATTGTGCGCAATTGTGGCTCTCAGTAATTATTCATACATAATTACATATAATTCATAAAGTTCGCGAGTGAATTCTCCGAATTACAGAAGTTTGATATTTCGCAACAGTGGTGCAACCCACGCTATATGTTTCAGTGCTTATATCAGCTTTTACGACTAAACTACATACAAAAGTTTAGTGTTAACTTCAAGAGCAATTTAATCTACGCATTTTAAGCTATTATTTATCAAGGTTTTCAAGAAATTAATATTTGCAGACACGTGGTGTATACGTACTCTTGCATCTTATGTATCAGTGTTTCTTTTCAATTAGTTTCAATAATTATTGTGTGTGAATCTAGTAAGTTGTGATTATTTCATATATCAATTGTTCTCCTTAAGTAGTCCGTGGATTCCTGATACCAGAGTCCTGAGGTTACAGTCTATTTGCTCTCATTTTGATTCATTCGAATCTGGTCCTCACTAGCTATTCAGAGGTGGCTAATCTTTCCTATCTTATGCACTTCCGACTGAAGTCCCTTCCAAACCTAAAAGCAACATTTTATTCCTATTTGAGAAGTACCTTATCCTAACATTTGTTCCTCACGGTCCTGACCCGTACACATACCTATTTTCAAAAAAGGAGAAAAAATCAAGCCAGAAAACTATCGTGGAATTACATTACTCAACAGTACATTGAAAGTTTTTACTAAGATAATAAGTAATAAATTAAACACAATAATACACATTAAAGAAGAACAACAAGGATTCAGGAAAAACAGATCTACCCTGGATGCAATATATATAATTAGACAAATTGTAGAAAAATCATGGGAATTTAATAAACCAGTATTTTTATGTTTCGTGGATTTAACAAAAGCGTTCGATAGAGTAAAATTGCAAGATGTTGTACAAATATTGCAAGAAAAAGAAGTACCCATAAAAATGGTCAAACCAATTATAGAATGTAACACAGGCTGTAAAACAATAATTAAAGTAAAAGAACAAACAGCAGAAATAACAATTTCCCAAGGTATTAGACAGGGTGACTCTTTAAGCCCATTCCTATTCAATCTTATAATGGACAAAATAATTGAGAACTTGCCGAAACATTGGGGTTATAAAATGGGAAACACAAGATTTCATATAATATGCTATGCAGATGATGCCGTACTCATATCTGTAACCGAAGATGGATTGCAAAGGCTATTACATCGTTTCAATACAACAGCAAAAATATACAATATGGAAATAAATACACAAAAAACTAAATGCTTAACAGTATCTAGAGAACCATTAAGATGCAAGTTAGAAGAGGAAACAAAAATAATTGAACAAGTTTCAGAATTTAACTACCTAGGAACTCTGATAACAAACACTAGAAATCTAATTCATGAAGTAAAGAAACAAGCCAACAGAGCAATGCAGATATCAGGTTGTATGAAAGACATAATTTGGAGAAACAAGTACATGGCGATAGACAGTGAAGTGCGCATTTATAAAACAATATTAAGACCAATCTTAACATATGCAGCAGAAACGAGAGCAGACACAAACAAAACTAAACAGATATTAAGCACATGTGAAATGAAGGTGCTAAGAACAATTCAGGGGAAAACTTTATTAGATAAGATACACAATACAGAAATTAGGGACAAATGCAAAATTCAGGACATAACTAAATTTACCAATGACAGAAGAAAATTTTGGAAAGAACACGTTGATAGAATGGAAAACAATCGCCTAGCAAAAAAGGCTCAAGAAAGCAGACCAGACGGAAAAAGATTAAGAGGAAGACCTGCTACGAGATGGAAAGACAGTACACATGACTCATCTGAGGAATAAAGGGGAAATAAACAGGATGCCATCCTACATCACAAGAATAAGAAGAAGAAGAAGATCTTAACGTATCAAGATAATATCATCTTGATATCAGAATATATCACTTTATAATGGTTTTAGTTTACATAAATATCAGTCTGTCTTTTTGTATCTGTCCTATAAGCCGACCCCGGATTTTCGGGGCCTTTTCTTATGGTTCAACTATCGTCTGATCTGCGGAAATATACGGTAAGCAGAAAACTAAGAAATGACGATGGAAGAGCAGAAACTCCTATTCACGGGATAACCTGCCTCGAGGAGCAAGTAACGTTCTCAAGGTCGTGACATGTTGTTAAGCATGGTTTTGCTCCGCATCACTCACATGATGCAAAAAAAAGATTAGTTTTTACGAGATATGTTAATGGGACCCTATCGAAATAATAATAATGTTGTAGGATAACATGACATTAATAACTGTTTATCAGGAATGCAGCCTTGTGTGGCCAGTTCTTTGGCTTATTTTTTTTAGAAAGAGATAAAATTCCAAAATAATCCACGTCCAAATAATGCAATGAGGGCCTATAACCTCGTGTGATACTAGCCTATATCAAGAAGGCTGTCTGTGAGGGAATGGTTCTTCATACCTGTGGCACTGGTTAGGCCTGCTTTAGGTAGTTACTAACCAGAAGGCTGCTGATACGTCCTCTGATGGAGTCACTGGAACTTTTCAGTTAGTTAATCCTTCGTCAGTTTTCCTTTCTGATAACTAGGGCCCGGGGGTTTAGCCACAAAAACATTACATCAGGTTAGTGGTGACTGGGATATAGCCGTATGTAAACACGAGGGAAGGGGTGACTCGCTTTCAGTGGCGCACTTTAAGACGAACATTCAAGTTCAAGGGCAGTGCAGCTAGTCTAGTGAAATGATAGACACAGCGTCATAGAATAGTTTGCACATTTAATCGTAAATCACAGAACCAAAATATATTTCCTAGTAAAACGAACATAAATATACACAACCAATGCTTTGATATTTGTTAACAATATTCACAGTGAAAATTAAAAGGCATTTTAAAGGCAATTTATATGTCTGTGCATACGCTTTGTTGCAGTGAATGGCAATATACATTTTGAAGTTTTCAAAAGAAAAATATCTTCTATTTTCCTCCAAAGAAGATCTTTAATGGTAAAAACTTCTCTCTACGTCTCATGACGTGACGGCGGGATGAGATATTAGTGTTTCCCTTGTGTGGGTACACATCATGGTCTTCTGTAGAACCTTCCAGTGCACCTCGAAAGGTAAAAACAGAAGAAAAATCCTACATTTTTCTGGATATTTTTTTTTTTATTTCTGCTGCACCTGTAGAAGTATTCCATCTTCAGGTTGTCTCTTACCTATGAATAATTCCTCCACGAGTCTTATCGCTTGTGCCATTTACATATTTTGTCTCTCTAGAAGAGTGATACATCTAGACAGTTGCCGAAGTTATTTGCAATGAACTTGATATTATTTAGTAGCTTTTCGAAACAAAAGGCTAAACATTTTCTGGAGCAGCACTCCCACTCATTTTAGCTATGATCCGCCACTGGTTGTCAAGAACGCACAACACACAACGACGTCAACAGAACACTAAACTGCCACATGCAGTACAAGTTGTTTACTAACTCAGAAAGCTTTCTATGCCTTGTGCACCACTAACTTGACGAATTATTGGCTAAACCCCCGGGCCCTACTGATAACACGTCTGGGGCCGATTCAGAATAGAACCGATCTTATGAGTGCATTTTGCTAAAATAAATTCGATCCATAGCAATCTTTGTTGTACAGTCAAACCTCTGTATAACGAAGATCGATATAACGATAAACCCACATTTAACAATATTCTTGTTTGATCCTGGCACAATTCTAATCTTAATAGTGTTAAATCTCCTTCTTTACATCGATGGACATATTTTGGAAAACCCTTTTATAACAATATTTTGAAGTTCTCTTATTGCAGGACGTAAAAATCCTGGGCACGGAGTCCTCCGAGAGGGACTTTAAGCTGGGGGGGGGCGTAGATTTACTCCAAACCTAAATTAGAGCATCTGGACAAAATTTCTCGGCCCTTTCACGTCCAAGTAATACCTTAGTTTCCGGAGGGGGGTTGAGAGGCGATGGGCTTACCACCTGTCTCTCTGTCCTCTCTCGGAACATAAGCTTAACAAAATTCACATAGGTAACAGAAACCTCCACTTGGAGGCCCTTCGCCCCAACAAAGGGGATATGGGTCATTTTTCAAATACAGGCAAATTTGGAGTGTCTAAAATCAAAATTTTTTAGTTTGTTTTTAAGAAAGAAAGAAAGAAAGAAAGAAAGAAAGAAAAGCTGTACCCGTGACAATAATTCGCAGATACATTCTTTCATATTTTGTACTACATGGTGTATACTTTACAGACGATTTATTGAAATAATTTTCTACAGTAGGCACTTCGAAGCTGGGAAGCAATTTATCCTGTAGTGTGTATGTGAGTAAATCCTTGTTAGTTCTCAAATGCCTACTTCAGTTTCATACATCACAAGTCACTTCAGTTGGCTTCCTGACAGTATCAAGAAACTGGAGACTTGAGGTAGGCCTATGCCTCTCCAAGAAGCTGTGGGAATAATGAAAAATGCAGTTCTGAAGTAAGTTGTCTAGTTTCGACTAAAGTGCAGTCTGTGCTGATAATGAATAAGATCCCTGGATACTGAAATCTTCTTTCTTTGTCTCGCTTAATGAGTGCCAGAATTACTTGCTGAACGGAAAAATGTCTAGTCTGTCCGTCCGACTCTCCGTCCGTCTCTAAGCGCGATAATTCGAATACGCTTTATCAGACTTTCATGAAACTAAGTATACACACTTATAAAGACCTTAGGAAGAACGCTATTGATTTTGGGCCAAATCTATATACCGTTACCTGAGTAACGCCAAATTAACGACCAATGCTTTTTAAATACCAAATCATCACTTACTACAAAACATCATAACCAATAATTCACTCTCACTGACATAACTGCCTACCCACTGCCAGATTAAGCCACAAGTTCCCCGGACAATAGTTTTACCTTATCGCAGTGACAGATGGAATCGTGTTTACTTATGTAATTGGTGCATTCACTGTCAACACCTTGGCGAGTTTCCCAAATCTGGAGTTCTTGTATTAGCATTTCTAGATAAGACTACTAAAATTAAACTGTATTATGTTTTTCAGTCGGAGGAGTGGACTTTCTACGATGCACGAGTGGATTATTTATTTTTTTATTTTAGAACCATAATTTATTATTGATTTTGTTATTCCTCATTTTTTAAGACGCTAGTTTAATGAAAGATCGAACCGAGCGAGGTGGCCGAGATACGTCTTGGACTCGCATTCGGGAGGTCCCAGGTTCAAATCCTATGGCCGGCCAATTTGACATGTTTTTTTTTTCTTTTCTTTTTTTCATGGTTTCCCCAGTTGTAAACGAGAATGCCGAATTGGATATTGAATCATCCTCACCATTTCATCTTGTAGCAAATCCATTTAAATTAATATCAGTTTAAATTTACTCCATAAAAATACACCAATATTAGAAATAATTGACAATCAATAGTTCCATGGACTACCCTATTGTATAGACACGGATCCCGAACTCCTGATATGGCCTCGTAGCTAAAAGGAGTATAAACACAGCTGAATTTTAAAAAAAGCATGAACCTTCTATATGAAACAAAGAAATTCTGTATGCAATAAAAAAAACACTTCAGAAGAAAAAGTATAGCCTATTGGTAAATTTTTTTTAATGTCGATGATGCCACATTCTGTAGAATTGCATTTTATATATGTGTATATATATATATATATATATATATATATACCTAGGTAAAATATTCCTCTAAAAGTACGAAATTTGACATGTCCTAGCGTTTTTTTTAGTATTAATATGATTTTCATTAGTTTTGTTTGTATCAATGCGTTACCTTTGAAAGAACCTGTTATATTATGTTTGTTTAATTGTTCAAGTTTTAGACAATGAAACACTACGGATAGCCTACAACCTTGAGTGGTAGAACTGGCAGATATTTTGAAATTATCAACCGTATGCTTAGGTACAGATATGGAAACTTAAGCCCGGCTGATAGAAATATTAAAGTAGACTACATATTATTCTTCTCAAACATTGTAGTCGTTTTGCGGAATGGATTACTTACATACAGGAAAACTGCATCTCTACTAAAGCATTTACAGAAAAAACCACAACCACACCCTAATGATATAACTGTTCTCTTGTTTTCCTTGAATGTATTACTTGAACGTTCGATCGGCATAAACATAGTCAAGAGAACCCAGGAAAGGACTTGAAACAGCGAACAACAGGTAGCATGCAGTTTATAATGTACAGGTAAGAAATTTAAATACAGTTCCAACTTAATATGCAATGATTGATAATTTCGACTTTTATCAACCGAGGTCCTACGTTTATTTATATTTATTGATTTACAAAGAGAAAATTCGCTTTAAAATAACGATAAGTAGGGATTCTGTATCATTATTGTACACTAGAGTTCTTAGGGATAACGATTTAATTGCATTAAGTGTCAGAATGGTACTTTCTGAGATTGTGTGGTGGACGGGAAAATGTCTGTCGGTCTGTCTGCCCGTGTGTCTGTACGCGCGATAACTCGAATACGCTTTATCAGATTTTCATGAAACTTGGTATACGCAATTATAACGTCCATGGAAAGAAGCGAACTGATTTTGGATCAAATCGGTTGACCGGTACCGGAGTAATGTCCAGTTAGTGCCTTTTTTATGGCAATATATTAGACAGAATTTATCAAATGCAAATCAGTTCTCATGACAACATATTGTTTACAGTGTTCATATACGGCTTTTGAAGTTGCAATACAGTTAGCTTTGACAAATAACACTACCCACATATTCCTTCTCATATGCTTATCAAACTTCATACCTTTGTACTTCCGTAAGCCCTGCTTAATGAATCGATCTGGATCTTAACTCGGAAATCGATTAAAAAAATTGCGTATCTTAATTGCAATTATCACTGGTTAAACAAAAACATTCCGGCACTTTGTTACATCAGTTTACCTGGTATTATTAATATTTGAGGAAGTTGAGCATTCAGTATAAATCTACTTATAGCCTAATCAGGATGTGAAATCTCTGATAAAGCCTTATCAAATCTTATTGGAGATACTGTTTTCGACTTCCGCGAGTTGTGGATATGCGTGTGTGAGTAGGTACAGAGGAGCTCAGGATTCACGGTAGGATATAAATACTTGTTTTTGAGATGGAAGTCTTGCACATGTAGGTTAGCGTGACAATTTCAAGGTCTTCTTAAGTGTTTTTGTTTGGTTCATTGGTTCAGACCGCGGAACGTCATTTTGCCAACTTCTACCAAAGATGCAGGGTTCATGGTCAAGCAGCGAAAGCAGGAATCTTTCGTATTAATTCCACAGTCTATAAAATCAGGTAAACTGATGTAACAAAGTGCCAGAATTCATTTGTTTAATCAGTGATAGTTGCAAGTACGATATGCAGAAAATAAATTATTTTTGTAATCTGTCTCCGAGTTAAGCTCCAGATCGATTCATTAAGCAGGGCTTACGGAAGAACAAAGGTCTGAAGTTTAATAAGCATAGGCCTATGTGAAGGAATATGGGGGTAGTGTTATTTGGTAAACTATATTGCAACTTCTAAAGTCGTTTACGAATACTGTAAAACAGTGTGTTGTCATGAGAACTGACTTGCATTTGATAAATTATTTCTAATATATTACAAAAAAACACGCACTAAATTGGGCATTACTCCGCTACCGATCAACCGATTTGGTCCAAAATCAATAGGATCAGTATAATTGCTTATACCACGTTTCATGAAAATCCGAAAAAGCTTGAGTTACCGCATTTACAGACACGCAGACAGAGGGACATACATTTTCCCGTCCACTACACAATCTCAGAAAATATTCTGGCACTTAATAACAAGTTTCCAATGGATAAAGTTTAATTTTAGCATTGTATTGTAAATACAACGAATTGGTATCCATTAATATTATGATACTGGATTTCTCAGATAATTTATAGAATAGTGACTGACTGTCAAGAAAATAGTTAACACGATTAGGCGAACAAGGAATTTTTTGTGCATTATATAATTTCACATAAAACTCAGATTTTCTACCAAAGTGTTCTCTTATCATATTTCAAGTACCGATAGTCAAACATAACTTATCCTATACATGGATATAGAAATACGCATCTATAATGAGGGATTTACGTATTGTAGGCTATATTAAAGTCTATCGGTTTACTAAAAAAACAAAAAAACAAAAATAGGATTAACTAGCGGAAGGTCGGTCCAGCCCTTAGAAGAATTCAGCGTTCCGGAGTTTTTGTATTAATATATATTATAACAATTTTATTTGTTTATTTTCATTTTCAAAAATATGCTTTATTTTTGTAAATGTTTTATTATTCTTTTAAAAATTGCATATTTGTGGGCATAAAGCTGTCAGAATGAAAAGTAAGGTAGCAAGTATAGGTGTGAAATTCTGATTTACTTTAATGTTTTTCATTTTTTACAATTGCCCTTATCGTGACTATTAAAAACGATGGTTAAATGGGGAAAACTACATTTCATCACTTCGAGAAATAAAGATATTAATTCCAACTTTCTTTTGAAAAATATGGTTTAGGAAGAGGTTAAACGAGGTAAAAAATTTAAAAGATGATATTGTGGCGGTAGGGTATTCACATAAGGTACAGTAGAACTCCAATTATCCGAACTCCAACTATCCGGATCGCCGATTATTCGGATTGCTTTGAGGCCGTATTCAAATTGGTTTTGCAGCAGCGGGTATTGGAAAACCCTATTTTAGGTCGATTATTCGCGAAAAAGCAAATCTTTTATCCGAAAAATCGATAATTTCTCAGCAAAAGAACTGAGTCCGATGAGACAATTTATGTAAGTAGGCCACAATATAGCAATGCAGTGGCGGACGCAGAATTTTTTTCGGGGGGGGATTTAAATAGGTAGAAAGAATACTACACAAATTAATTAACTTACATATAATATATATAGTTTATAAAACTGGCCACTTAGAGTGCATATATAGCCTTTTTTCAAATTTAGTGGGGGATATATCCCCCCAATCCCCCCTGCGTCCGCCACTGCAGCAATGCATTTTATAATTAAGATTCTTTTAAATAAGAAATTAGGCTACCTTTTTTTATGACTTATCCAACTATTCGGATTTTTTATTATCCGGATCGGGTCCGGGACCAATTAATCTGGAATAACTGGAGTTGTACTGTATTCCCCGGGAGAATTCTCTATGGGTCTAATAGGATTCAATACGATAGTAGGAATCGCGTCTATATAACACTAAAATTAATTAACATTTATACTGCGTAGTACGAGGCGCGTCCACAAAGTAAGTTTTCCTGAGGCCGTTTACAGAAAAAAACCCAATTTCAAGGAAATATTTATTGCAACAGACACAGCCAGTTTTCAGCTATTTTTCAACATATTCGCCACCGGAACTGAAACATTTGTCTTGCCGTGGCACCAAGTTTTGAACACCTGTGTCGTAGAAGTCTGCCGCGTGGGGTTTGAACCACTGTGTGACAACCATCTCTGCCTCTTTCATTCTCTGTCATTTCTTGAGGTGTAGGAAAAAATGGAAATCACTGGGAGCGAAGTCCGAGCTGTAAGGTGGATGTTTAAACACATCCTAGCAAGTCTCCTGCAGAAGTTCGGCTGGGAGGTGTTTAAACATCCACCCTGATGCCCAGACCTCGCTCCCAGTGATTTTAATCGTTTTCTATACGTACAGAAATGACAAATAATGGCAGAGATGCGGAGATGTTTGTCACACAGTGGTTCAAATACCTGGCGGCAGTCTTCTACGATACAGGTGTTTAAAAGTTGGTGCCATGGTAAGACAAATCTTTCATTTCCGGTTGCGAAAATGTTGAAAAACTGCTGAACACTGGCTGTGTCTGTTGCAATAAGTATTCCCTTGAAAGGTTTTCTGTTTCTGTAAACAGCCCCAAGGAAACTTACTTTATGAACGCGCCTTGTGTTAATACGGAAGCCCCGTTTACATGAGTGTATTGAATACTATGAACGTAATCAGATCCAATTGAATGTAAACGCAAGCAATGACCAACCTTAAGCCTAGTAAATGTGTCATTAATTCATCATACTTACTACTTTATGACAGTGCATGTGGTTTCCGCTTGAGTTCTGTCACTTTCCTGTTATCTTACCAGCAAATGACGTCATCGTCTCCCACTATTGTCAAATTTTTACCATAAACATTTGACATAAAATATAACATTATACTTGGACATAATTCTCAACTGTTTATGAAATTGTATGGACGTCAGCATAAATTTTGTTAAGGGGGACATATGAGCAAATTACTGCCACCTCCGTCACTAAGCTATTACTACTACTATTTCTATTGTTACTATTATTATTGTTATTATTACTATTGTTATTGTGATTAGATTATTATTACCGTAACAATCCACATAATTGATTTACTGTAGCTGTACTTATGAACTGTGGATACAAAGATAAAATCTGATGTAGTCCACTCACATGACTTTTTCCACCCCTTACAATTTCACAGGTGCTATTCATATAATTTTATTTATTATTATTATTTTTTATTGTATTTATTTATTTATTTAAATTACATTTACAAACTTATATAGAAATACAAATACAAATACACAAATAAACAAAAAACATTTACAAATTTCCAAATTAATGTACAATACTTTTTAAGAAAAGAAAAAAACAGAAAAGAACCAAATATTTATTTACAAATACACCCGAATGAGCAAACTGCTCGTGCTCGGGTGTAGATTCAGAACATCAGAATGGAGAAAGAGGAGAAACAAAAAACAAAGTGAGAAAGAATGATACTCTTATAAAAAATGTGAAAATGTTGAACAGAGCTAGAAAAAGAAAAGACAAATATATAAAAAGGAGAAAACATTATTAAACACAAATACACACAAAAAATAATAATAAAAATAAATTACTTAAAGCTAATAAAATTACAAAAAATGTTTTACATGTTTATTAAATTTAAAATTGGGGTAAACTGCGAGATCGGGGTATCTACTGATCATAGAGTTATATAAGCGGGGACCAAAATTAATGCTATGGTTTAATCCTGCTGATGTGAGACATTTGGGTTCTGATAGATGTAGATTATTATTTTTTCTAGTGTTGTATGCATGATCACCGGATGTGTATATTGTACGATGTTTGTGAAAATATTTTAATAAAGAAAATTTGTAGAGTTGGTCAAATTTAAAAACATTAAATTCCGAAAATATTAGACTAGTTGGGTAATCAATGGGTTTTCTTAGACAGATTTTTATTATTCTTTTTTGTAAAAGGCAAATATAAAATGAGATACTTCCATTTTACCTTCATTACAAAATGTTTGGCTAGAAATGATTTCAAGTTTTGTGGAAGTGATTATTCCTACATGCTCAAATCTAAGTTACCGAGTAAATAAATAAATAAATAAATAAATAATGTTACAACTCATTTTTGTACAAACAATTCCAACTACAGTGAGTGTAAACTTAAGTCTCTCTTCACATTAGTTCCTTATAGTCATTTGATTTAGAAATTCATGTGTAAACAAAATTTCCAGGGGGGACATACAGATTGGTTATAAGCTAGAACTGCAATTATTGCTTCTTAATTAAAAACAATTTGAAAATGTAAATTTCTGAATCAAAAGTTATTATTTATAGCATTGTTTTGAACTGTCATAAAATAAGTTATTTTTTCATTAGCAATTTGATGGGATACCAGGACTAGGAATTTCACATGAAAATGGCGCTTTTTATCGCCCCGGAGAGGTACATCTTCACACTTGAGATTAGACTTGTTGCTTCTGCAGTCACTCAAATATCGAGTCTAAAGAATGTACTAAAAATTGTTTCTCGATGCAGCCACAAGACCTTCAAAAATACAAAAACAAAATACAGTTTGCGTGACCGGGATACCTTAGACCAGGCATGTCAAACTCAATTTAACTAAGGGCCACTCTATTGGTAAATTAAATCCAAGGGTTGCAGGCCAACATGAAAATATAATTTTTTGTTCTGACTATTCAACTCATACGCCGTATGTTTGATATTGACCAATAACGTTAAGCAATTCCTCGGATATAGACCAATCACGGCCGTTTATCTTGCAATATTCTTGTAGGAATCGGGAGGATGGTGTTTTATCGTGATAAAACCGTCTGGTCGTTACTGAAGACGCAAGTATCAGTGTGCAGTGATTGATAGTCACTGCTGCCGCCAGGGGGCGCGAAATCAGATTATTTTATACAACGTAACTTGTTTGGAAATTGAAATAATAGAAATGTACATTGATTGTGAACACAATTTCGATTCCGTGCAAGTCAGTTCGTGTGCTTTTATTCTGTTCTGCTGTAGCTTACCTGAATGAAGTTAACTATATCTTATATGCTCTGGTGGTACCGCTGATTACACCAAGGTAGCTCGAATCGATTCATGGATGGTTGATTCACAGTATGCCGTGATCTCGTAACTTTTAGTTTTATTTTTATACAACAAAGCACGAAAGTAATTATTATTTATATAATCCGCTACGTTTTATTCATGGAATAGTCCTAATAAATCCAACTCGAGTTGACGAGTTACATCAGATAAATTCGCCCCTGCTTCGCAGTCGCGAATCTATCGATAAACTCGTCAACTCTCGTGGGATTACCTATGATAAAATTTAAACAAATTTTTGTATTTTGTAAAAAGCAACCAGACGACTTTTAAATTTTAACACGCCATACAATAAAAACACCACAAATCATTCTTGCCTATTATAATCAATACATTTTAAATATAGTACATAGAAAATGTGAGGATAACCAAATTAACAGGACTTTAACACAAAATTACTTACAACATTTAGGCTTACATTCATTCATTAATTAACTGTTTTATTTTGGAAGCATAATGACAGAATCAGAAGCCACATGGCTTGTGAGAATCTTGAAATTCCTGGTAGGAAAATCAATTACAGGTGGTACCAAAAGTTTAAGGCCACCAGCAAATTTGAAAGAAATGCGTATTGGCTTTATACTTTTGGGCTGTATTAACTGATTTTTTGTTTGTTTATTGTGATTGTTATGAGATGCTTGGAAATGAAAATAAAATGGGATTACTGCAATTTTCTTCACTTTTACGATTTTTAAAAAAATATATCGATAATTTAAAATTACTACATTTTATAACGTTTCAGGGCCTGGGAATTCTATAATAATACAAATAACGGGTTACTTTTTTGTATGATGATACATGTATAGTTACACAACAAATTGATACCTAAGGGCACTATCTGGATGTGTTTTTATAAAAATTAACACAGGTGAAACTGTTTGTAATATTCCAGAAAAAGTTACTACGATTAACACATTTGAAAGGGTGAATGTTGAGTATTCTCAATGGAGCTATTGATACCGTAACTCTGCCGGATACTAGTCTGGAGCTACTCAGAAGAGTGCAGCATGGTCCACATTTAAAATTATTAATTTCCTGTACTCGTCATTCACTCTTTCAAATGTAGTAATGTAGTAACTTTTTCTGGAATATTACAAACATTTTCACCTGTACTAATTTATATAAAAACACATCCAGATAGTGCCCTTAGGTATCAATTTGTTGTGTAACTATACATATATCATCATACAAAAAAGTAACCCGTTATTTGTATTATTATAGAATTCCCATGCCCTGAAACGTTATAAAATGTAGTAATTTTAAATTATCGATATATTTTTTAAAAAATCGTAAAAGTGAAGAAAATAGCAGTAATCCCATTTTATTTTCATTTCCAAGCATCTCATAACTATCACAATAAACAAACAAAAAATTACACATTTCTTTCAAATATGCTGATGGCCTTAAACTTTTGGTACCACCTGTAAGCTGCCGCTTACCACTTGCCCTTCCCAAGGCCTGAGCTTTAATTTAAGAGCAATGATATTATCATACAATAAAATTACAAGCTGATTTCCCTTGTAATTATAAACTTAAGTCATTTAAACGCTCTGCAACCTAACATGAATGTAAAATCTTCAAGCCAATTACTATCGTAGGTGATTGGCCTTTCATTTCTAGCAACAGTAATCTCTTATCAAAGGGACCAAAAGCCTTTTACAACTTGATGACAAGAAAACCAGACCACTAGCGAAAAAGTTCACTGTTTTCTTTACGAATTTTAAAGTATGGCCCATTTTTGTTTTGATCGTAGTGCTTCCTGGTGAACAGGCACTGCACTATATATGCGTACCAGTATTTTATGAGACACTTGTATTCTATGCTGATGGAAAATCAAGTTTTAGCAAATTTTATTTTACACTAAGATTTTCGGCACATATATTTATACATTTTACCTGGAACTTTACGTAAGACAATCTTAGATAATCGGCACACGAAACCTTATGCATCGGCCATCACGGTAAAGATCCCGCACGAAATCTGTGCCGATTGCCTACGTCATTGCATTATGTTTTCGTGGGGACTGTAGCGTCTACTGGCCTGCTATACTTGGATTCAGGGTAGGAACATAGTGTAGGAGATGTACCTGCAACTCAACGTTGCAATACACAACCGCTGTCTCACTCACTCACTTTCATTCTGTATACAAGGAATGGGGAGAGCCGGCAACTGGTTCTCAGGCAGGTTGCCGGCTCTCCACATCCCTTGTCTACAGAATGAAAGTGAGTGAGTGAGACAGCGGTTGTGTATTGCAACGTTGAGTTGCAGGTACATCTCCTACACTATGTTCCTACCCTGAATCCAAGTATACCTATCTCTATCGCACAACAGTACCTCCCTTTCTATTTGTAAAGGCCAAGCTACCTCTCTCCTGCAGAATAGCATGTCACTCTCTAGCGAGTAACGGTCGTCATCAGCACAGATTTCGTGCGAGATCTTTACCAAGATATGGTTCTGGTAGTCATTTTTATTAAAAGTAGATTGATAGAGCTTGGAAGCAATAGAAACTGAGAAACGATAAGTTAAAAAAAGAATGCTTCTTAACAAATCCCAGCAGATAAATTATTATCGGCCGGTTTATCAATAGGCCCAAGTTAGATGTAGGCCTATACAGTCAGTCCTCTGTATAACGAAGATCGATAGAACGATAAACCCGCATATAGCAATGTTTTTTTTCGTCCCGGCGAATTTTCTATCTAAGTAATGTTAATGTAACTTACTACAACGATGAAGCTATTTTACTCGTAGAAACACCATTTTGTAACAATAATTCGGAATACTGCAAACCAATAGTTGGCCTTCTGGATGGTAGCTGGTATCATATCAGTATCCTTCCCAGCCACCAATATTTTTTCTGGGTGCCTGATATCTGTTACATTTCTTAGAAATTCCTGAAAAGAAAGTTTCATGATGAGTGGAAAAAAGGATCACTGAGGCTAAACCATCCCTTATGTGTGCAAAAGCGTACTGTGAGTTAGGTTGTTACTTCAACATGTACATAAAAAAAAGGTAAAGTGATCCCTATACTGGCCACGGAGGCCCAGAGGGTTCCAGGAAGTTGAGGATCCCAGATTTTTGGACATTCGGCACATGAAGGTAGTAAGGTTGTCAGCCTTACACACCGGCCGCCTATACCCCCAGGATTGCTCCTGGTACTCATTTCCAACAAGTACATAATGTGCAGGTAAAACACTATAAGGAGCAATTGTTTTATTTTGCCTTAGTTATGTGGTGAATTTTTTGGTCTTTTTCTTCCCTTTTCCCACCATCTACGAGTTTGAAATTTCTTAGAAGTTAAAGAAAAGAAGGGTCCATTAGGGGGTGCAAAATAGGATCATCCCTTACGTGTGCAAAAACATAAAGTGAGTTTGGTTGCTACTTAAACATGCACAACATGTGCAGTTGAAACACCATAAGGAACAATTGTTTTAATTTTGCCTTGTTATGTGGTAAATTTGCAGTTTTTTTTCCTTGCCCCTTCCCACCCTCATCGAGTTTGAAATTTCTGGCATATAGCTAAGCTCAAAGCATGGCATGATCCGTGATTTTAAACCAATTTGAACAGTAATATTTAATGTGTGGATGTAAAGAAGCTAGGGTTACAATTCAACGGATGTCATTAAGTTAAGTAACAAAATTAGCTGTTTTTTAAGAGCACACAGTTTTTCTCATACGTGGTAAATCACAACCCCTCAACATAACAATAACTATTATTCAATATAACAATAACTCTCATATCACAATACAATCTACAAGGGCCCACAAATATCGTTATACGAAGGTTCCACAGTATAATTTGATAATTGCGCACACTGTGCATGTTAACCTAATGCTTAACCATAAACATCTAGTCCCACTGAAAAATCCCCAACCCTGCCGGGAACCGAACCCGGACCAGGCGCGCTACCGACTCACGGCCACGGTAGCGGACATAGGTAGATATCACGCGCAGCTTTCCTTTTGCTGTGACGTCATGGTTAGGCAACTAAAGTAAACACAGAACAACTCTGAACCTGAGGCGGGGCAGGCAGAGTCACGTGACGAAGTGACAAGCGAATTAGGTTGCTGCGGTGTTGTACAGTTAACGAAACGAGCTGCCTCGCTAAAGAGATGTACTTCACTTATTTCTTTGCGCGCTCAAAATCTATTACATATAGGTATTTTCTGCTATCACCATTAGAAAGCTGTATTTTTTTGGAAGCCGACTGTCCAAACATCATGTCTGTAGGACGATCCGTTCGGAAGATAATTCTTATCCTGCAAATGTTAATACAAACAAAGTGATCCTTTCTTATTTCTACCCTAAAATAATAACACCATCGATGGATTACATTAAGTTTCTGTCTATCTGTTAACATAAACAACAACAAGACCCCTCTCACTTCCACAATAATATACTTCCACCCAGCCACAGATAAAACACAGACGCAGTTTCAGTTTATATCAAGAGCGTTTCGTGTGTGTTCTATTGTGAGAATTCAGTGTCCGTAATGTCACCTTAGCAAGCCTAGTACGAGTGGTGAAACAATTTATACCAACAAAGTTTTGCGTAAGCAGGCGAGGGCTATGGTTTTCAGTGTTTATAGTTTTTAAGACTATTTCGGACGACGAAGTGCATAATAATACGAATTTTGTAAGGAATTGACTGCTAAAAAAACTAAACTCCGTGGCGCTACATCCCTGAAGAGACTTGGCCTCCCACCCGACCGCTGCGTCATCTACCACAGGTAGATGGCAGGATTGGGGGCATGTGGCCAGCATGCCGACACTCACGGCCGTTAATGGTGGTTTTCATGACCGGAATTAACTGCTAAAGCTTGCCAAATTAGTGAACAATCTGTGACTAATATTATTAAGGAGGGAAAACAATCAACTGAAGTAGGGGGTGGGCTCAGTTTTAGATCTCCTGGAAACCATCGCACAGTTAAAAAGCGCAAAGCAAATCTTGACGGTTTGCCAAAGTGTATTTTACGCCGGACAATATTTGAATTGTACGATACGGGGGAATATCCCACAGGTAAAAAATTAGTTTCTTTAATGCGAAAGAAAATAAAATATAAAGGTTCTGTCTCCTCCATGTATATGACTTTGAAATCCCTAGAATTTAAGTACAGGAGAACCAATGATGGCCGGAAATTTCTACTGGAAAGGGACGACATTGTTGCAGCCAGACAAAAATTTCTGCGTACAATTCACAATCTTAGGGGGATGGGAGATACGAGGCCCATATTTTATCTTGATGAAACATGGGTCAACCAGAATCACTCCAGGAGGGACATATGGCAAGATCCGACTGGAAGAGGCGGCCTTAAAGTACCAATAGGAAAAGGTAGCAGGCTTATAATATGCCATGCAGGCTCAGCTAAGGGTTTATACCAGAAAGTAAATGGGTATTTCGTTCCAATCCTAAAAGTAAAAACACCGATTATCATACAGAAATGACTTCGGACAGGTTTAAAGATTGGTTCACGAACATATTTCTTTTTTTTTATCTGGACGCGAGTTGGATAATAATTATGGATAACGCCAGCTATCATTCTAGGCTATTAAATAAGTTACCCAGAGAGAGAGATCGAGAGAGAGAGAGAGAGAGAGAGAGAGAGATATTCAGGAATGGCTTCAAGAACACAACATAACATACAGTCCCACAGAAACTATATCAGAATTGCTAGCCCGTGTTGCCCCTTATAAAACTCGCGAAAAAAATATGAAATGGATCAGATAGCGATAGAAATGGGCCACGAAGTAATACACAGGGATGACACTGCTGAAAATATAATTATAAATCTTAGGGACAGTGAAACAGATAGTGACACGAGTGGTGAAGGAAGTGAAGAGGACGAAGACGAAGAAGTTTTATTTATCCCTTTGTAGGCCTATTTCTAAAGCTCAATAAGGTAAGCCTTTCTTCACTTTCTTTTAAGATAATTCATGTTATATCTTACGTGTAATAGGTTTCAACATTTCAAGCTACTTTTGTTCGCGATTTTTCAAAGACGAAATACTTTAAAATAATGTGTGAATGTTTGACGCAGAGCAGCAGTGAGTAAGCACGCGTGTTCTCTCTCTCACTCTTTGTTAGACAGAGAACGTTTGCAGAGTCGCGAGTCGTGAACTTGCAACAGTGCAAGTTGCGTAGCATTCTATTGGCTTATCGTATGTTCAGAGTTGATTTGTGTTTACTATAGCGAAGCCGCGCTTATGTAGGGGCAATGACTAATCTTATTGCGAATTATGGTAGAAATTAAAAGTTATATTACTAGAATAATAGGGAAGGGCGAACATAACGATGTACTTTATTATAGAACAGTTTTCTTCATCTTTACTTTATCGAGACTGCTATCTTCTGACGATTTTAGTTTTTTTCAAATGAGTGCTTTAATTCTAATGACTCCACGTTAATATGAATGTATGGATATGGCCTCCAATAAACTCATCACAGATTGCTTAACATTCTCGCACTTCTTAAAAGTTCCACCATAAGAATTTTAAATAACTTACTTTTTTTTTAACTAGAAACTGTACGGATATGTTCAATACAAGGTCCAATCAAATTTGCCATTGAAATGCATTTTAACCAATCGGAATTACCACATGTCCTCTGTATCCATAGGCTATCTCCTATCATCTTTAGGATCGTAACGTATTGCATTTCATTCCATCATAAGAAAGAATAAGATTTTTTCTTAGTCATCCATGTTTTGTGCTTGTGTCACTATATCCCAATTAAATTTCTTGAAGCCGGGCAGACATTTAATAGAACCTTTCGGTTACACTGAACCATCATCAGGACATCTCGCTTGCAAAGTCACATTTAAGAAGAGTAAAAGTGCTTCACTATTGGCGTAATTTTAAGTTTTATTAATTTTATTTTAAAACAATGCCAATAGTGAAACAGTTTTATTCTTCTTATTTATGATACTACAAGCAAGATGCCCTGACGATGGTTCCATATAACCGAAATGCGTTGGGAAAAGAAAAGAAGTTGAGAATAAAGGTGTCATGTAATTTTTTTATAAGTACAGAAAACCGCGAAAGCATGAACTTTGGAATTAAAATTATCGGAACTTACCTGTTTCATATTTTAAACTACTAGGGCAATTCATTTAATGACCATAAAGTAGTAAAAAAAATGCAAAATAAAAAATGCATTTATGCCCTAAAATAGTAAAAAAAGACCAAAAATTAAAAAAAACATTAAATAATAAATAATAACTTTTATTTACTTTTTTTATTTTAGAGAGCAATTTAATAGATGGCAGAGTGTTACATTTTAATTTCAATATAAAACACTCTTGTTTTGTTACTAAAGAAGTAAGTAAATTAATACTACTTGGGCACCCTTTGCGAAAAAAAATATTGTCTGAAATGGCATGCTCATTAAATTGCCCATAGCAAACTCTTATACCCAAATGAACGACACAGTGAAAGTCCTTCTGATATATCTGAAAACTGGTAATAATTTACCATTATTACTTATCATTAGTTTTTATTTAAGTAATGAATTGCTAAAGGCAATTTAATGAAAGACTATGCGTTATATATGAATTTACAATATAAAACACTGTTATTTTGTTACTAACGAAGAAAGTAAATTAATACTACGTACTTGGACACCTTTTGCGAAGAACAGTTATTTATGAACTGGCATGCCCATCAAATTGCCCCTAGAAAATTCCTCACTCAACTCTTATACACAAATAGATGACACAGCGGAAGTCCTTCTGATATACCTGAAAACGGGTAACAATAATCGTGCTCGGATAAGTTCATTATGCACATTCATTTAAAATAGGGGAAGCAGGTACTGCTTATACCATATTTTCTTGGAAATATAGTAGAGTTTAAAATGCACATTCTTTACACTTAACCTGCAAGTCTGCTTTGTTTTCTGAGGATGTTACTTGCTTATAAAGTTACTAGCTTAAAAGGCCCGGGTTTTTATTTTGTAATTGGAAATTAATTTATGAAGGACTTTCTATTTTTAAATTCTAGGTCCTTATGTAGGTATTTATAAATTGAAATAGGAAGAACGACTTATCACACTCAAACTATTCCATCAGAAAACTCTTGGTATAGCTTTTTATGGCTCATAGAAGATGTAGAATTATGCATCCCTTCGCTTGTGCACACCAAGCCTGGTAGGGGTTCAAATAAGAAGAAACAGAAATTCCGGTAACATAAAATTGTATTGTCTTTGCGGAATATTTATTTCTCACTCTTATGTTACCATAACACGGTTTTGGGGATAAAATTAAACACAAATGCAATATTACTTTCATACTTCTCACCCCAGAAACCTGCGATAAAATAATATACATATCACTACCTCGTATTGTTTTCTCTATGTCCAGGGTAGAGAAAGTTATGCGACTGCATTATTTTCGTGGATATCATTCTTTAATATTTATTTATAGTATGAATTATATTGATAGCTTCCCTAATCTGTGAAATTCCCGTTTCATTTATTTCCAAACCCATCTGAGACCACTGGCAACAATATGTTGTCATGTGAACTATGATTTTGATTTGATATTTCTGTGTAATAAGGGATTAAGTGCGAGGCGATGGGCTTACCACCTGTCCCTCTACCCTCCCTCGGAAAATAAGCATATCAAAATTAGTATAGGTAATGAAACTCCATTGGAGGCCCCTTCGCCCCACCTGGGGATCATAGGGTACCAGAATAAGGGATTAAGTATTCTCAAAAACATTTCATTTTTTGCATTTAAAATCAAAATTTTTCAAATTCCTTTCTTAGTGAGCACTTACATTATGAAACGAAGGTACTGTCAAAATTCCAAGTCCCTACCTATTATAGTTTAGGTTCTGCGTTGATTCTCTGTTATTAAGTCAGTCAGTTAGTCAGTCAGGACAAAGCCTCTTATGTAGCCTATATAGAGACTAGCTTAAAAGACCCGGCGTCGCCCGGGTTTTGTATTTTGTAATTGGAAATTAGCTTATGAAGGATTTTCAGTTTTAAATTCTAGGTCCTTATATAGGCATTTATAATTTGAAATAGGAAGAACGACTTATTACACTGAAACTATTCCCTCAGAAAACGCTTGATATAGTTTTTTATGGCTCATAGAGAATCTAGAATGTTGCATCCCATCGCTTGTACAGTGCACAGCAAGCCTGGTAGAGGTTTAAATAAGAAGAAACAGAAATTCCTGTAACATAAAATTGTAATATCGAGGCGGGAAATTTCCCACTCTTATGTTACCATAGAGCATTATCACTTTCATACTTTCCTCTCCAAAAACCTGCGATATAATATAATAATATACACATTACCATACCTCGTTTTGTTTTCTCTATGTCCAGGGTAGAGAAAGTTATGTGATTCCATTATTTTAGTGGATCTCATTCTGTAATATTTATTTATAACATGAATTATTTTGATAACTTCTCTTATTTGTCAAAAGTGCATTTCAATTGTTTTTTCCAAGCCCACCTGATACCATTTGGCAACAATATATTCTGTGATTTGGAATTGATAATTCTATGTAAAAAGGGATTAAGTATTTTCAAAAACATTTAATTTTTGGCATTTAGAATCAGAATTTTTCAAAATCCTTTCTTAGTGAGCACTTACATTATGAAACGAAGGCACTGTCAAAATTTCAAGTCTCTACCTGTTATAGTTTAGGCTGTACGTTGATTCCTGTCATTCAGTCAGTCAGTCATTCATTCAGTCAGTCAGGACAAAGCCTTTTATATATATAGAGATAATAGACAAGCATTAAAAACATAAATAATCTACTCTTATACAATTCAACGGCCCTAAATAGCGTGCTTGCTCGCCCGCTTCGTGAGACATCGGGTATACTCGGCGATGTTCGTATCTCTCAGTCTAAACTTTCATGACGACTACAAGATTAGGAAAACCGTGAAATGAACTCAATGAACAAATATTCTAATTTTATTTTTACTTACAATTTTCATAGCTCTGAACCACAAACATTTTTAATAACCTACCAGTGTAAATTTCTTAAAAATCCTGGAGTCAATGAATAGTGGCGGGCGAAGCCGGGGGCACCAGCAGTAAAATATTGATGATTTAACTCTTGAAATATCGCTGATAATAATAATCCAAATCAATCACTCCTTCTCTTGAAAAATTATATAATTTCTTAAAATTACACTGAATTTATCAAATAAAATTCACATCTCATTCATCTGTCAACAAACAGTTGAAAAACGTCATTATCCACCGCCGTCTCGAGAATTACGCACGAGAATTAGCCTATACAGTTTAGAAGGCAGTGGATCACAGTTATCTTTGGAACTACATAATCGAATCTGAGATCGTTTTCCCAGGTGGCAATTTCTAATCGTGGAATGTACTCTAAAGCCGGAATTTTAGCTGTTTCATTAATTATTAATGGTTTAGTTTAAGAATGATTCGCGTGCAAGTGTTAATAAATATAATGCTTTAATAATTACTATACTATTAATTTCTAATTTTTCAATTAATTATCGTGGGCGAAGCCGCGGGCACATCCTAGTATTGAAACATTCAAGATACAGCGTAATGTAACACTCCATTTAAAAACTCTTAAAAATGCCAAAAAATACTTATCTCTTGAAAATGACGAAAATCGCAAAAATGCAAAACAAATTACCTTTTATTTAATCAGTTAATTCATCATACACAGTTATATATTCGAACTATCTTTTAAACTTCATGTAAAAAAAAAATGCACTATCATCAAATGCCTTGCCCTAGTAATTATACATTTGGTTTATCGTTGCGCCACATTATGAAATACTTTAACATATCCTACTGATATTAGATGGCAGCCTAGTATTAATTAAGGCTATTTTTTTAATGATAAATAATAATCGTGGATGGATCCTTGACCATTTCCCAGAAGGCAGTATGTTTTTGTCGAGTTCCTGATTGCTTGGCTCACGTTTCTGAGTGTCCGTCTGCAATCTGTGTTAAATAGCCAGAAAATAATTTCGAGGAGGGTCGAAAGTGCCGGGGGGGGGGGTTTAAGGGGTATGGAATACCCCCGAAGAGAGGGACCCCCAGAAAATTGTTAAATATTGAACTAGTGAAGATCACATTTTATGCTATTTTAGCACTGAAAACTAGATAGCAAATTTGTTTACTGTACTCTAAGACAATGCCAACTTAAACAAAAGATCGTTACCAAAGTTATAACACATTACTATTTATTAGAAAAGTGAAATAAGACACAGAACAGTGGAAATAATAGGCCTACATTTACAAGTTCAGTATTTTATTATTAAATTAATTAATTAAATATTTGAGAACTTAAATAAAATTTTAGGATTTTATTTCGGAGGGGGGGAGGTCCGGACCAATGGACTCTCCCCTTCCCTATGCCACTGCAATTGAGTGGAATTATAAGATATAAATTATAATTGTTACAGTGTACTAACAATATGAATATTCTTCTCCGTTTCACCCAACTTTGGGGTACGTTGAATCAATCACTTCTTAGTGTTTTGTGTTTTAATTTTAGCCCAGTATTGCTTCATTCTTTCTGATCTTGCTTTTCTCTCGTCTTCACTGATCTGAATCATTCGTTTGGTTTTGATTTTGGCTTGGAACCTCTCTTTCTTGACTTTGGGTAATTTTTTTTTTGCAGTTTTATCTATGGGCATTTTTTCTGTGATTCTGAGTTCTTTTAAGTCCTTCTCCGTTTCCTTAAACCAATTTGGTTTGGTCTTTTTGTTGCGAAAATATTTAAAGATTTTTTTAGTCAGTCTATTTGGGTCCATTCTGAGGATGTGTCCATAAAAATCAATTCTTCTTTTCCTCATTGAGTCCGAGATTTGTTCAGTCTTTTGGTAGAGTGTTTCGTTTCTGATATGGATTAGTTTGTTGTTATGGAACTTAGGGCCTAGGATTTTCCTTAATATCTTTCTTTCTTTGATCTCAAGTCTTTCAATTGGACCATGATTAGTGATGGACAGTGTTTCGGCTGCGTATAGAGCTTCTGGCTTGATTACCGTCTTATAGTGCCTATTTTTTCATTCCATGAGAGGGGCTTTTTGTTATATGTGTTTTTGGTTAGTTGGAAGGCCAGTTCAATTTTATTTCTTCTAGATTCTATTGCCTTTTTCTCGAGGGCATTCCAGCTGATCCATTCTCCAAGATATTTTAATTCTTTGACAATTTCTATGTTTTGATGTCCCACTTTGACATGTTTCGGAGAATTCTTCATGTTTGTAATTATTTTGGTCTTTTCGAAAGAAATGTTGAGACCTATTTTTCTAGCTTGTTTTTGTAGTTCGAAGACTTGTTCTTTGGCTTCTTCCCAGGTCTCAGCTAGTAGGGCCATATCATCTGCGAAGGCTAGGCATTTGATTTTGATGCCTTTGTTTTTTGTTCCAAGCCTGATTCCACTTTGAGTCTTCTTGCTCCACTCTCTGACTACTTTTTCTAAGGCGCAATTAAATAGCAGCGGTGAGAGTCCATCTCCTTGCCGAACACCAGTTCTAATCTCGAATGGGTCGGAGAGTTCTCCCATGAATTTAACTTTAGAATATGTATTGGTAAGTGTTTCTCTGATTAGGTTCGTGGTTTTGTTATCTAGATTTAGTTCTGTTAGTATAGAGAAGAGGGATTCCCTATCTATTGAATCGTATGCTTTTTGGAAGTCAATGAAAGTGATAACATATGACTTCGCTCTTGATTTTTGGTAGGCCATGATGTTTTTTATGTTTAAGATTTGTTCCGGGCAGGACCTTCCTTTCCTGAAGCCCGCTTGGTATTCTCCAAGTTGATGGTCTAGTTGGGGTTCTGCTCTGTTTAGTAGTACTTTAGAAAATATTTTGTATGTTACGTCTAGGAGTGAGATCCCCCTGTAGTTGTTGGTGTCCGTTTTAGAACCTTTCTTATGGTGTGGGTGGATGAGGGCCATCTTCCATTCATCTGGGATTTTTTCCTTTATCCATATTTCATCAAAGATGCTTTTGAGTGAGACTATGGCATTTTTATTGACATTTTTCCAAAGTTCAGCTGTGATTTGATTTTCTCCCGATGCCTTATAGTTTTTAGGTTCGCTATAACTGTCTCTAGTTCCTCAATGGTGGGAGGTTCCGAGTTAGGGCTGGTTGTTGTTGAGGGGTTAAAATCCATTTTTTCTATGGGTTCTTTACAATTGAGATTTCCGAAATATTCTGCCAATATTTTGCAATTATCCTTATTATTATGAGCAATATTTCCGTTTTTGTCTTGGAGTTGTAAGGTCGGTGGGTTGTATTTGGTTATTTTTTGTTTAAAAGCTTTATAAAAGTTCCTTGTGTTGTTCCTGATGAAGTCTTCATTGATCTGAGAGATGAGTTGATCTTCTTTAGTTTTTTATTCTTTTGAGATTTTTGCTCACTAATTTTCTTACACTTAACAAAATGTTGCCTGTTATGTTCGTTTTTCTGTGATTGCCACCGTTGCCATGCTTTCTTTCTTAGTTCAATAAGGTCGTCACATTCTTCCATCCACCATGCATGCTTTTTGGCTTTGGTTATGGGAGCTAATTGTTCGGCTTTAGTTATTAAGCTTTCTTTAATTTGATCCCAGATTTGGTTTTGCAAGTCTTCAGTTATTATTATTATTATTATTATTATTATTATTATTATTATTATTATTAATTCTTGGACAATATTATCGTCATTAGGCTACATCGAAAGTACATTTGCCAACTTGTCTTGCTTAGAGGTACATAAGGATATGCATAACTCGTGGGTTCCAGGACATCCTTATCTATGCATTAGGATTAGATTAAGCCTGGTTTATCACAGCTCATAGTGACTACTCAGCAGGATAATTCAGTGTAGAACAGGCCTCCGGCTGCGCAACAGTGACTGTAATCGCAGTGGGCGCTAGAGAACATGTTCTGAAATACAGTAACCAGTGCGTCGCTTTGTGTGTTTCGGACTTAACTTTTACTGAAATGACAGCGCTTTACAAGGAGTTCCACAGGTAAGATTCCGCTAATCTGCAAGTTAATAGTTACATAGTCACACGAAATAATTATAGCCTAGTACAGTATGCAGTAAATTATTCCCTTGTGGGCGTTCTAACTCCGCTGCGGTATTAAGGGTAATAAGTAATAACTAGGGCCCGGATTTGAAGGTTTTAACCTATATTTCCCCAGCTTCCTAATTGGAACATTTTAACGTATTTTTCCTTTTCATGCCCCTTGCTTCCGAATATATGAATCTTATAGAACCTAAAAATGGCTAAATCGGACTGGGGGGCCTTAAAGGGACTGAAAAACTAGTGGCTAAAGAGGACTTTTGCTGAAAATACGATCTTTAAATACATTTTCCAATTAATTCAAGGAAAATAAATATGTGAATTTGTGAATTTTAAGAAAAGACGTACGCGCACAGATATTCTTCTGGAAATAATATTCTTAGACTGACTGGAAATCAAGATTACGCTGTTATACCACTTGATTCGTATGGAAATTTGCCTCCTGAATTCAAATCTGTTGTTAATTTTTTTGTCAGGCATCATTTTCAAGTTACAGGCTTTTTATAATATTTATTTCACGCCCTTCATATTGGCAAAGATGTAACTATCAGCATTTTAGTCACTTATAATACTATTTAGAAACATTTGACACGGCATAAAACAGAAATAAGCAAGCCTAGAAATTATCATAATAATAGTATATGACAGAATATTATTCGCATTAGAAAATATTTTAAAAATCGTATTTTCCGCGATAATTTAAAAAGGCATATTTATTTATCTTATGTTCAATATTTTAGTCTCAAATAATGTTCCAGCAGTAGTTAGCTAGCTTCGCAGGCATGGATTTCCCTTCATACCGCTTTTCCATAGTGATGACATCTTGATGGACCCTTTAACATGTTCATCTTCATGTTCATGTTCACAGCAGCTCTCATGAAAATAACGTAGATGTGAACCGCAATCCTACATCCTTCTACGGATTTATCAATTCTTGAACCAGTTCTATGTAGTTGTTAGCTCTTTTTTCTTCCCAGGAAGTTTTGTATTTCATTCTTAAAAGAAGATAACGCTCGTTTGTTATTCTCTTTAAGTTCAAGTTCGGGTAAATATCTATGTAACTGAAAGAGAAATTAATTCTATTTCGGAAGCTGAACTTATGCTCGTGAAAGAAAATTTCCTAAAAAGGTGCCAGTGTTGTGTGGATGCAAGAGGAGGACTTTTCCAACATCTCTTGTGATGAGGTACGTGGTTATCAAATGCCAGTATGGTACTTGATGAGGTTGTGTGCGGGACGGGAAAATGTCTGTCCGTCTGAAGGCCCGGTAACTCAAATACGCTTTATCGGATTTTCATGAAACTTTGTATACACATTTATAACATCCATGGGAAGAAGCCTATTGATATTGTATCAAATCGGTTGACCGGAACCGGAATAATACACAACGTAGGGCCTATTTTATGGTGATGTATTAGAGAGATCAAGTGCAAATCAGTTCTCATGACAACAAATTGGTTTACAGTGTTCATATACGGCTTCGGAAGTTGCAATACAGTTAGCTATGCCAAATAACCCTATTCCTTCACATACTCTTATCAAACTAGACCGTTAAACCGAGCGAGGTGGCCGAGATGGCAATGTCTTGGACTCGCATTTTGGAGATACATGGTTCAAAACCCGTAGCCGGCCAATTTGACATGATCTTTAAAAATTATTTTATGTGAGTGTGGGATTGTCAAGATTTCACAAATTTGTATAGTTCAATACAGTTTAATCTGCTGATTAAAAAGAAACAAGACCTTTGTTTTTTCCGTAAGGCATGGTTAATGGATCAATCTGGAGCTTAACTCGGAAATCTATTTTAAAAAAGAAACTTAATTTCCTTCATATCATAATTGCAATTATCAATGAATAAACAAAAGCATTCTGGCACTTTGTTGCATCAGTTTACCTGACTTTTTTCACTGTAATTTTAACTGTATTTGTGGGTACCTGAATCATTACACCGTTAGCGGCTTTATTTGCGTAGATATTTCACCCGATTGCCCAAGAGTTAGAGCTGTGGATGCAGAAAACCGCATGATTGGCCAACTAGTACGTGAAAAAGTCCCTTTAGGCAGGCCTACAGGCTGAGGTTGATTTCGAAGTGCTTTTGGTTCAATTTATTGTCGCTGCGCATGACTATGGCATGACAAACCCGCAAAATAACTGCAAAAAAAGAGGAAAGAGCACTTTTTCAAACATTCAAATCTCGCCTTATATGAGAGCGATCGATAAACTAATTATTGATTTGTAGAGTAGGCCTACTCATCAAGAGCTTTTCAACGATACCCCACAATACATCGTTTCAAAAAAAAATCGAATTTCCATCCCCCACCCCTCACCCCCACTCGTACCCCCAAAACCCCCGAATCGTTGGTGTCACTGTGAGCTTCATAGGGAGTATTCTAATTTATTCAAACAAAGTTTCCCTCTATACTTCATAGGGGCCGAGATATAAATGTTTTAAAATTTCAACCCCCTCCCCCGACCACCCCCTTGGTCCAATTTTGCTCATTAACGAACTTGTCCGAACTATTGGGCCTAGAAATAACAAAATAAAATTTGGTTCAAATATCTTCAAAATTACGGCCGCTAGAGTGTAAAGATATATATTATATAAATACCTAGGTATATACAGTATATACACACGGGCGGTGGTATCGTACTTAGAGAGGCATGGAACGTAAAGATATGAAAGAATTTTTCGAAAGTCATGACATGGTATCGATCGCAATAGGTAGATTTTTCTTCGAAATCTACCTAACATACTGTACAATGAGTACTGTACAATACCTTAATACCAATGTGAATTCGAATCTAGACAGGATGGATTAGGAACTATAGGATCTTGAGGATCTTGAAGGGCAAAATGTACGCACTCACCAGATACTGTCGTACGTATTCTGAAATATTTGCATTGTCACATCATCTCTCTCCCCATGATGACACACTGGAATGTCTCACAACAGCAAATTGATTCCCTAGTATTTCTCTAGCCTATAGAGTAAGAAATTACCTCCATGCATTACCACACTCATTACTCATACGATTCTCCGTTTGGAACTCCAAAAGTTAATTTTGCATAACATCACTTATCTTATGATATTGCATCGATTTGTATATTTGGAATTGTGAATCAGTTTTCATTTACCATTGATAAGAACAATTCTATATTTGCTCTTACAATGACCTCAACTTCAAATGTCCACATGCAGGTTAATCTATGAGTAATGCTGTAGTGTTCTAGAAATGAGTTTCGGGATTTCTTTTAAATTTCTGATGAATTATTTGCATTGAGATCGAGGTAGTATCTTTCCTACTTCGTATGTGATTCTAAGTGCAACCTGGGTAAAATCCAGTGATATCAGGCCCATTTTTTAAAACAAAAAATCTCTTCATAAAACACCCAATATCACGCATATTTTGTTATATATATATAGTTAAGTGGACAGGAGATGTTGTCTTGGCAAATGATTTGGTCCGACCCACCCACCATAAATGTTACACTTTCTTTTATGTCACGATGTAGCGAAAAGTGGTGAAAAATCCGCCATATTACCTCTCCGAAACGATACAAACTTTAGTGATTGGACGTCAGAACTTTGATGTCACGCCCGAGGAGCAGGTAGAATTCTGGGTAACAGGTTGACCAACACGACAACCTCGCGGGAGATGCGAGAATTCAGTACTACACTAATTTCGCTGTTCATAACCTAACCAAACCAAATGAACCTAAACTAACCTAACCAAACGAACCTAACCTAACATAACCCAATCAAACGGACCTAACCTAACCTAACCAAACGAACCAAACCAAACGTAACCTAAGCAAACGAACCGAACCTAACCTAACTATAATTATGCCACTATAGTAGAATCTACCTGTCACTAATTAATGCAGAGGTGGGTCTGTCCAAGGGCAGGACCGGAGGACATTTGGTCACCTTGCTTCGCTCAGAAACAAAAAAACATCACATCGCCCGTACAAACATAGCCTACATATCGCATGAATGGGACTTGCGTCGCTGGATTATGCCGCTATCTGAGTCTGTTTTATTGAGAACATAGCGAGTGATATGTTAATAGGCTAAGAAATCTTAACCCGAATGAGCCACCGCTAAGTTATTATGGAGCGAATAAATTAATAAATATATACGAGGGTAAGTCAATAAGTATTCGCACTTTTTGTTCAATCTTTAGTAGGTTGGCTGTACCGCTTTATGCTCGCGCATATGTTGTTCATTTGTCTCCGCTTGTGGAACGTTTGACCGTTATGGCTCCACTGCGCGTTGCGCTGTTGCACACTAAACATGGCTGCACCGCTCAGAGTTTGCTCCAAAGAAGAACAGCGTGCAGTGATCACTTCTTTTGTCGTCTGAAGATGTAAACTTTCCGCACAATATGGGGGCAATGTTTTACCACGGCGAAGCGTGTACGAAAAGTTCAAAGATGGTCGGAAAAGTGTGAAGAATGAGGAAAGAACTATTTAATCGATTCGTATGAGAACAAAATGTTGTGCGTGGGTTGGGTATCTTCTGGGTATGTGAAGATTGGCGATGACCTTCTCTTACTTTAATGCCACTTTACATTAACAAAATTTCGTTTTTCGCGATTTTCTCGAAAACGGCTCTTACGAGTTTGTTTAAATTGTGTACACAAGTTTAACCTTTTATTTGATTTTTTTAATTATCCGAAAGTAGTTAGGTTTTTGGTCGCTAAAAATGCTGTTTTAGGTACCTAAAATAGGCTCTAAAAATTGGAAAATAGGCTATAAAAATCGTAAAATAGTCTCTTATAAAATGGTTAAGTTGCCAATTTTCTGAAATATCTCAATTGCAATGCAGAATATTACATTTATTGAAGTCACCATTAATCAACAATCATGATAAAACACAGATATAGACCTATGGTAAACAGAATTATAAACCTATTACTAGGGCCTGTATTACTACCATATTAGTGAAAACCTAATCCCTGCACCCAGAAGCTACGCACGCTGGCATATTCAACCCCTTGTATCCCCCTTAGTGCTTCAGAGAAGTTTTTTTGTGTGTGTGTGAGTGACTGGATGTGGGAGTCGGGAGAAAAACACTACATTTTCTTGGGAATTCCAAGGAATTTTCTACTGAAAACGAAACATTTCTTAATATTTTACTACGTCACAAATGTGTCATGTATTGCACATTCCGAGCTAAAAATTGAGTGCGAACTGAAAATAAATGCTAGAATTTATAACAAAAAGTAACTTATTTTGAACTTTATAGGAAAAACAAGCATCAAGGCAATATTAGGCTCTAACGTACAAATAGGCTGTTTTAGGTACTATAAAATTATCAGTTTTAGGCATAGTCACTTATGAAACATGCATATACAAGTTTTCGTCCATAGATCACTTAAGGATTAAAATCTGTACCTCAGAGCCAAACGAGCGTAACTGCCAAAATCTAAATTTTACAGGAGGAGCGAAAAACAAAATTATGAACAATAAAGGGGAATGGAGTTACTACTATTTGGCTCTCAATATCTTGGTTTCTAATGAAATTATGGATTTAATATTAATTGGTTCTATAGAGGTCAAGAAGTTAGTAAAGAATATGAAAAAAACAAAAAAATATGAAATTTGGAGTTAGGTTCCTTTGGCTCTGAGGTACAGAAATAGGTTTTTACCTAAAATCCGAAGTCTAGTTATAAGCCACTCACTGTTTGTAGAAACTCATTCTTTCCACGTGAACAATAAAGCTTTGCATGAGGTTGAAACAACTGGATACGCGCCCTTTGCTATACGGCATCTTATTGCATATCAGAATGTGAAGTGAAAAATGTGTATTGCCTATAAGAAAGTTATGCGAGTACATTAATCAGACTTTGTTTGGATGCGTTGCGGTGCGGTAATGACATTCTCTTCATTTTTTACAATCAATTTAAATAAAGATAATATCATGCATTATATTATACTAGGAGGTAAAAGTTTTATTTCGGCAGAGGGAGTTATGAGTTTCACATTCGATTGCTTTTTTTTTTTTTTTTTTTTTTTTTTTTTAACTTTTTCATTTCTTTTTTAATACGATTTTTCTTCCTCCAGCTACGCAGATCACAGACACTCGTAAACACACACAAACAGAATGTTTCTTAAAATAGTATTTTGGAATTCAGTGGCCTGAAAAACTTTTTTTTCCTTCTTTTTGAGAATGCAGGGTAAAATAGAATAACTTACTTCTTGTACCTATGATACGGGTAGAGAAAGTAAAGTTAGTTTCTAAATTTAAATTTTTATCAAAATCGTTAGAGCCTTAGACAGAAGCTTAAATGAAATGTAATTTCGAACTTATAAAAAAATTGAATTCAAGGATTGCTGTAAAGTGAAAGTTGAGAATTATAACTTGGAATCAATTTATGTATCACTTTTGGCGACCGTGTTGTGCCAGCTTAAATTGTAACTTACTAGGATGTGCCCGCGGCTTCGCCCACGATAATTAATTGAAAAATTAGAAATTAATAGTATAATAATTATTAAAGCATTATATTTATTAACACTTGCACGCGAATCATTCTTAAACTAAACCATTAATAATTAATGAAACAGCTAAAATTCCGGCTTTAGAGTACATTCCACGATTAGAAATTGCCACCTGGGAAAACGATCTCAGATTCGATTATGTAGTTCCAAAGATAACTGTGATCCACTGCCGTCTAAACTGTATAGGCTAATTCTCGTGCGTAATTCTCGAGACGGCGGTGGATAATGGCGTTTTTCAACTGTTTGTTGACAGATGAATGAGATGTGAATTTTATTTGATAAATTCAGTGCAATTTTAAGAAATTATTTATAATTTTTCAAGAGAAGGAGTGATTGATTTGGATTATTATTATCAGTGATATTTCAAGAGTTAAATCATCAATATTTTACTGCTGGTGCCCCCGGCTTCGCCCGCCACTATTCATTGACTCCAGGATTTTTAAGAAATTTACACTGGTAGATTATTAAAAATGTTTGTGGTTCAGAGCTATGAAAATTGTAAGTAAAAATAAAATTAGAATATTTGTTCATTGAGTTCATTTCACTTAGGCCTTATATAATAAAGAAACGGTTTTCCTAATCTTGTAGTCGTCATGAAAGTTTAGACTGAGAGATACGAACATCGCCGAGTATACCCGATGTCTCACGAAGCGGACGAGCGAGCAAGCACGCTATTTAGGGCCGTTGAATTGTATAAGAGTAGATACCGAGTAATTCCGTCGTCGTCGTCGTCGTCGTCGTCGTCGTCATCTTTTGCGGTGAGAACACCTGCCTTCACAGCAATTAGCGCCACTAAGCACTTTGGCTGTTATATTAATTGGTAGCGAATACATAGGTTGTTACCGTGGGTGGGATTGCCCTTACGGGTTCCCATGTCAATAATATGCTAAGATTCTAAGGTATTCTAGAAGGTTCAATAGTGGTATTATTATTTTAATAAGTTATTATCATTCTTTTATTTATTTATTTATTTTTTTATTTATTTATTATTATTTTTTTTTTTTTTTTTCCAGTGGCGATTTTTACATATAGTATGTACTGCAAATAATTTGTCATTTAAATTTTTTTGAAATGGTACAATTATCCTAACATACTGTAATATTTTTCACCATATAACATTACTTGATAATGAAATGTTTAAATAATTCGGTAACCGTACAAGTTAACAGATCAATGAAGAAAAGTTCCACTTCCCTGAAAGACATGATTGCTGAGTCTATCATTACCTCATTACTAGGATTGATAGTTTAAAAGCTGTGATTTAAATGCCGAGCGTTAATAATAAGCTGAATAATAATAATAATAATAATAATAATAATAATAATAATAATACTTACTTACTCAATGGCAAAAAACAATTCCTCAGTAAGCTATTATCTATTTTATGAAACAAGAAGGTTCATTGCCGCGCTTACCTGGGCCCGCCATTCAACCCTATTCTGTGTTAACTCCATCCAACCATCCGTCGAAAATGTTATTTCCCTTAAATATATCCTAATATTGTCCTCCCGCCTACATCTAAGTCTTCCAAATGGTCTTTTTCCCTTCGGGTCTCCCAGTCAGTATTTTTTTTTGTCTTTTCTCCCCATGCGCGCAACATGTCCAGCCCATTTCATCCTCAGTGATTTAATTATTCTTACTTTATCCAGTGAAGAGTACATGTTATGAAGCTCGTCGTTATGCAGTTTTCTCCAATCCCAATTTTCATCTCTCTTAGGTCCAAATTATTTTCCTAAACACCCTGTTTTCGAACACTCTCAGATTAATAATAATAATAATAATAATAATAATAATAATAATAATAATAATAATAATACAATAATAATAATAATATAATAATAATAATAATAATAATAATAATAATAATAATAATAATAATAATAATAATAAAGATGAAGTAATAACAATTCCGTAAATAATGTCTACAAATGGAATTGTACCTAAATGGACGATGACAGGATTGAGGACAAGAGAGCTTAAATTAATGCAAAAACAGTAATTCTAGGCACATCCATAGTCAGAAGCATTTCTCAATGTGTACCAAAATAATTCTGCGTCTTGCGAAAAAAAAGATGCAACAGAAGAACTCACAAAAACAAGTGATGAAAAAGAACGAATAATAATAATAATAATAATAATAATAATAATAATAATAATAATAATAATAATAATAATAATAATGATAATGATAATGATAATGATAATGATAATGATAATGATAATGATAGTGATACTGATGATGATGATGATGATGATGATAATAATAATAATAATAATAATAATAATAATAATAATAATAAGTTAATAATAATAATAACCAAGCGAGGTGGCCGAGATGTTAACGTCTTGAACTCGCATTTCGGAAGTCCCAGGTTCAAATCTCGTGGCCGACCAATTTGACATAGGTTTTTTCATGGTTTCCCCAGTCGTAAAGGCAATTGCTGAATTGGTTATTAACATACAATGAATCATCCTCACCATTTCATCCTGTAGCCTGTATCCCTTTAAATTAAGTATAGACACACATCCCGAACTCCTGTTATGGCCTTGCAGCTAAAAGGAGTATAAACACAGCTGAATTAAAGTAATAATTATAACAATAATAATGATGATATTAATAATAATAATAATAATAATAATAATAATAATAATAATAATGATAATGATAACAAAATCAATAATAAGTCATTTTTGTAATCTATCTCCGAGTTAAGCTCCAGCTCGAATCATTAAGCAGGGCTTGTGGAAGAACAGAGGTCAAAAGTGTGATACTTAACCTTAATTTATACGTTCGTATACACTGATATAAAAAATTCTTAAAATATGTCAACATTTCACAAAATGCACTGGCAAAGAACTCCGCTTAATGTCCGTGCCTAATTATTTCACAGTAATATACCTTTTGTATATAACAATATTCATGTAACATTCATTTCAGCTTGATCAACGAAATAAACAAACATCTGACTGCATTGGAGTCAAGGCCCTCAATGATTAGAAACGCGGCATTGTAGAATAGTCATAATTTCCCACTTAAAAAGTATGTGACCTTTAATTAGTCGTTACTTCGGTACCGGTCAATCGATTTGGTCCAAAGTAATTAGGATTCTTGCCATGGACGTTATAAATGCATATAGGCCTACCAAGATTCATGAAAATCCGATAAAGGGTATTTGAGTTATCCCCGCGTTCAGACATACTGACGGACGGACAAACAGACGGACAGACATTTTCCCGTCCCGCACAAATCTCATAAAGTAGGGGAAGGTTGCCTATATTGGACCGATTTTACATTTTGTTACCCCACGCCTTTATGTACTTAATTGATACAAAATATATTGTACAATAATCTATATTTTATACACTTTCATCTGGCAGTATTATATTTTGAATAGATGTATATCTCCAAGGCCTACAATTTAAAATTTAGATGTCTGTAAATGGTCCAAATTAGGAAACCGGTTGCTTAATTTGGACCTATGGTAAAACTGTCAGTAAAAAAATAATAATTGTAATATTTTAAAGAACTTTTATTTTAACAAATTTATTAGGCTTAAATGGCATTTAAAGTAAGTTAGTTAGGGCCTATTATAAAAAACCACTAATTATAATTTGTAAATTAGAAGCAAACTGTTTTATACTGATAAAGTCCTTCAAATAAGAAAAAAAGAATAACTAGGAAACAAAGTGCATTAAAAAATGTAAAAAAAAAACACACATTGGCACAGTAAAATATACCAAATCTGCCTATACAGTGAGATCAAGAATTGAAGTTATGATAGTCCAAATTAGGAAACATGCAGTGGTCCAACTTCGGCAACTGTACGCCATGTAAGAAAATATGATGCTACAAGGACTCACAAAATGTAAAACTAGTTTTAGGATATCCAGTTATTAACTAATGAAAGGCAGTTGTAAAATATAATGTAGGTAATTGTTTTGCTTAATCTTACTCTGCACAATAGTTAATAATTTGTAGCGCGACTCTTGTTACACAAACGAGGAAAGCACAATAATTGCAGTTATTCTTTCTTCAAAGGCTGCAGCCAACTAACCGTTGGGACATTCGTCCTTGACAACATTTCTCACCAGTAGAGCCAACTTGAAGGTTTAAGTTACTAACACGTAGCTAAATATGAAGGAGGTCCAACTTAGGCAACGGTCCAACTTCGGCAACTCTCCCCTATCATACTGGCACTTAATAATGTACAACTTCCGTAACCTAAGTCATGGGCATTACACAATTCTCACTTCACATTCTCGTATAGAATAAGAGACCGTATTGCATGAAGTGCTCTTTCAGTTGTTTTAAACTGATGCGAGGATTTCTTGTTCACCAAGCAAGATTGAGTTTCTACAAACAGTGGGTGCAAACAGTTGCACAGAATTCATCCAAAAAGTATTTCAAATAAAAGTTTTAGCTCTTAACATAAGCACACTGTTTAAAAAATTAGAACAAACAGGTTAGAGCCGTTTTCGAAAATAAATGTGCAAAATAACATGTTTCTCGCATGTACGAGTTAAAAACTAGCACAGAAAAAGTTAATTATAGAGACAATTAAATTTGCTCAACTTTGGTTGTTAAGACGAATTTGTAGACCCTATATTAACCGAGATACGGCCGATGAAACTTAGACAAAGTTTCTCGATATCTAAAAAAATATCCGAAAAACGAAGGTTTTGGCCCTATAACTATTCATTACCATCATTTACATGTTAATTATGTTAATCACTCATTAATATCAACATCTTGGAATATCTATGACCCCTTCCTCCACCCCTCCCCCTCCTCCAAACGTGAAGATGCCTCATTTTAATGTAAGAAATGCATTTTAAGAAACCGTCTTACACCAAAAACCCTTTCCTTGTACACACAATGTGATGTCACCGGAGGGGGGGGGGTCCGCTGACCAAGAGCCTATTGTTGTGATTTGCAGTTATGTACATATTTTTGTAACTGGTCATCACCCTATTGTGAAACACTGTTAACCCATAATCTTGAACCTCAATAAACGTAGATCAGGTAGTTTAAAATCAATAATTAGTAATCAAGAATTAAAGTAATAGAAGTATAGAATTTATTTACAAATAATCATAACTTAGAGCATGATTATAAATAATTAAGATAATTGCAGGTGTTATGACCAACGTAGAAATAATTTCAAATAATTAATACATAGTGTATCAGGCTACGAAAACCTTAGAGCACTTGGGGCTGCCGGACCTTCCTCGTCGTCGTCGTCATCGTTGTCGGGGTCCATGGACACGTCTTCCTCATGCACCTTCTTCTTTCCAATTCCAAAGGGTGCTGAGGTGGTGTCACACCCACCTATCGCATGCAGGAAAAGAATATCCTGTGGTTCGTACTTGAACGAGTGGGATGAATACAGCATAGTTGGGCTGTTACCCATTCCACTCTTCTGGAAATAGACGTCCTTTTTGGAAGAACCCAAAGCAGTGAGTAGCACCAGAAGATCTATGTCTTCCCCTGTTATGATGACACTATCATATTTGTCAGCAGCTAAGACAGCAGTATCCACAATCATTACATCGGTATCTTCTACTGCCTGCTTCACTTGAATCCCCTTGGCTTCCATTTCACTCTTCTACATGGTTATGAAGTTCATCTTGAAGGTATCATTGGGAAAAAAAATCGCCTGCGAAATCGTGCTAATCAAATTTGTCTTGGAAAAGACAAACTTTGTTGAGGAATGCAGCAAAGAACGCCGATAACGTTCAGCTGCTTTGGTAGCTTATCCCAACAGGATAACCATCAAAAACCACTATGACATTGCTACCGAAGTGCCTATGGACGTAATCCACGTAGATTTGGCAGACTACCTGAAATGTGGCTTCACTTGACTTGGTCCAAACAACCCTATGCAACAGAAACTCACCATCAATGTCATTGCATTTTCTGGTACCAAAGTCTACGTCTTCACCCACGATAGGAAGGGATGCATCATACAGCATTGCTTTTCGGCCTTCATGCATTCCTTCTTCTGCGAAGAGAGACATGGGGATGGGGCGAGTTCATACTTGAACAAGTTCCTGAGGTCAGCCTCTGATTGTTTGGTTATGCACACTCGTTGGAATAGAGTGAGTGGGTCTACTGTGAACTTTTTCCCCTTGATTTTAAGAGAACAGGAAAGAGATGCCAGAGTAACTACCTTATCCTTCCTCTTCAACTTCACGTTTTCAAAATGTCCTTTCTCCACATAGGACTTACATTACATTATGTAATATTAAAGGCCTTGAATAAGGGGACAAATATTGTTTTTGTTAAAATGAAATGTAGACAGTTCTTTTCCTCGTGTATTGAAGGCTAAGTATGCAATTTCATCGAGATTCAAATAAAACTGCAGAAGTTGTAAAGAAAGACAAACATACACAACTCTCTCTCTCTCTCTCTCTCTCTCTCTCTCTCTCTATATATATATATATATATATATATATATATATATATATGAATATATACATACATACATATATGAATATACATACATACATACATATATGAATATACATACATACATACATATATGCATATAGTCTATATGCATTTGTAATCCTGATTCCTATAATACTGGGGGAGTGGAGGGGTGGGAAGAGGGGGGAGGAAGGGGGTCATAGATATTCCAAGATATTGATATTAATGATTGATTAACATAATTAACATGGAAATGATGGTAGTAAATAGTTATAGGGCCAAAACCTTCGTTTTTCGGATATTTTTTAGGTTTCGAGAAATTTTTTCTAAGTTTCATCGGCCGTATCTCGGTTAATATAGGGTCTTCAAATGCGTTTTAACAACCAAAGTTTACCAAATTTAATTCTCTACACCTTTTTATTGCTCTATTGTCCACAAAATATGCTTAGTTTACGTGATATAAGCGAACAACTGAAGAAAGTCCAAAAATTTTGAGGTTTTTGCTCTCCCCCAAGTTAGCACAGGGTCCTCGATGTCGAAAACTTAGGATAGACATCTTAGAGTATCCCCAAATGACCTGTAAAAATTTAATTAACTACGGAATATTTTCCAGCTATTTTTCAAATAAAGAACTACAATGAAAGTATATTTACCTTTGGCAATTGTGTTCGCTCTGCCATATTTCAATCTTATTTTGGAGAATCCCGTCCACGAGTTTTCTGATATAATCGCCTGCAGGTGATTTTTCATCCAAATATTTGAGAAGTAGTAATAGTTTTCTGACTTAGTATAATATCTAAGATGAAATAACACAATAAAAGGTGTTATAATTAAAATAAATCACCTTATAATTTATTCAACATTGAAATAATTAGCAAGTTATTTGTAATAGCTGACCTGTAACTGCCAGTAGCTAATGTAAGCCCGAGGGGGCTCTGAAATCGGCAAATAGATAAATCAATACATTTTCTCATCTTTATTCTGAGATCGTATGGTGGACGGGAAAATGTCTATCCGTCCGTGTGTCTGTACCAGTGGCGTAGGAAGGGGGGTGCGGGGGGTGCGGGCCGCCCCGGGTGCCATCACCCGAGGGGGTGAAAAAATGAAAATAGGCTATATCTTTGTAAGTAAAAAATCGCTCAAGGGAATTTAAAGAAAACAAATTTAAAACAATTAAATAAGCTTAACAACTATCTACAAGCCAACATGCGTATTGAAGCTTCTTTTAGTTTTAAATGCAGTCAAAAAAGTAATAAAACGCGGTTGAACTGGCCGCTGTGATCATACGAACAATAATATTATGGTTAGGGGGAGGGGTTGTTTATTTCTGCCAATGCTTGTCACTGTAGTTTCATTAATTTAAATGAGACTTCAACAATCTGTGATATTTTTTATATCACTCAAGCCGCAACCAATTCTACCCGCTGCGGCAGTCATGACTTTGACGAAAATAATCTTCGAATGTCAGTTGACTCCGAAGTCTCCGGCAATCTAGATTTTGAACTGGTATGTGCGCATATTTAAGAATAGATTATTAATAATACAGTTCCGTAAAATACTTACATTACTTGTTTATGAAATTTATTAGGATCAACCTATAAAAAAAATCTGATGTATAATTCTCATAACTTCCTCTGCCCAAATAAAAGCCTCTCCTTAAAAATAAGAGAAAGTCGTCGCCAATCTTCGTGTTACATCCCCAAAAGGTACCTAACCCAAATACAAAATTTTGTTTTCGTACGATTTTCCGTTGCAAGAGGCCGTATTGCAAAGAGCGCGTATTCAGAGTGGGTGGCTTATAACTACCCTTCAGGGAATTATTTCGAAAAAGTGTTTCAAATAAAAGTTTTAGCTCTTAGTATAAGAAACGCACGGGCAAAATGTAAAGAAAAACGTTAGAGCCGTTTTCGAAAAAAAACTTTCTTTATGCAAAAATAAGGAAAACTCTTCTCCAATCTTCGGTTCATATTTTGAAAGGTACCTGACATAAATACAAAATTTTGTCCTTTTATCACAATTAAACTTTCCAAAATTCGAGATTTCGCTTGGAAAACAAACTATAAAAATAGAAAAAAATCAATTCAAAAACAAAACTTTGCACAATTTCGGGGTGTATTTTGGCCTAGAAATGTGTGAAACAAAAGATGTTCGCTTTATTAATGGTAACACCCACGATTCGTGAATCTGCCGCTCACGAAAACAATGTATATCTGTCTGTCTATAACGTACTTTAGATTAATAATAATAATAAAAATAATAATAATAACAACAACAAAATAATAATAATAGCATATATTGTCGTTCAACAGTACAATGTACAGCAAAATGTGCGTGATATGTATGTCTCCTTAATCCTAAAAAAAATTCGCTGAATTAGGTTAACTATGTCTTATTTGCACCATAGGAAGCACTGGTTACAACATGGCGACAACATGGTAACTCGAATCGCTTTATGGATGGTTGATTCATAGTATGCCATGATTATGGAGCTTAGTTTTGTTTTTATATAACAAAGTAATTATTACTAATTTTGTATAATCCGTTGAGTTTACGAGTTACATCAGATAAATTCGTTGCAGCTGCATCTATCGATAAACTCTTAAACTCTCGTGGGATTACCTTTGACTATCCAAAACATAACACTTGGAACTGTCCCATCTTTTCATAATTTAAATGGGGGGGGGGGGGTGACAAGAAATTTTCCGCACCGGGTACCACCTAAGCTTGCTACGCCACTGGTCTGTACGTGCGGTAACTCGAATACGCTCTATCGGATGTTTATAAAACTAAACAAGGAAACTAGGAAGGTAAGGGAACTCAAGGGTATAGGATCGGATTCTTTCTGACGGAGAAGAAGGTTTAGGTTATAGAACATCCTCAATCAATGCCAAACGTTATAAAAATCTTCAACAAATAGGCCTAAAATACAGAATACAAGAGGAGTTATGAATACAAAATACAAGTTTTCAGATAATCGCCTATTTAACTCCTTCTGGCACTTTTGTTACACCAGTTTACCTGATTTCATTTCTAACATATTTGGCTATGATATTCATCATCTCACATTGTTTGTAATAGTTTGTTTTCCATTTGTTTATAATCGTGTATCCTGTGCACACACACACACACACACACACACACACACACACACACATAGAGACACACATAGAAACGCACACAATATATAATTTTTGCACGACTTAACTAATTAGTGGCACTTACGAATATTGTTGCCATGGATCGTAAGTTGACATTCCCACACGCAATCTTGTTGCTACGTGCGGTAAGAGTTTCCGTGCTGTTATGAATATTACACCACACCTCATAATACAAGCCTTCATGGACAAGGCCCCCAGCACAAATATTCGGTTCCCATAAACAACAACAAATGCGAATCACTTTCTGAAATAAACATCTATCTTCAAGAATGTATATACATAATATTTTCAGGTAGTATCACAATTAATATAATTAAATTGATATAAATAACAATCGTGCAAAAAACAGCATGCAATACTCGTGCCGTAAGCGCCGAGTTTTTTCAAACTATCTCCTCGATCCGTATGCATGCCTTACGGCACTTGTATCGCAATATACTATTTTAGTTCACTTTTTTGTTTTCCACATTCTCTCCTGATTTTAACTTGTTGATAGTTATACATTTTTGTCTTATGTTCCAATGTAGGTTGTACCAACTACATTACTATTTTATTTCAAGTATTTTGTATTTTTGTTATATTTATCGTATTTTTGAAGGTGTGCAGTACATATTTATTCATTTATTCATTCTGGTTGAGTGGAAGAAAAGGCCTTTTGGCCTTAGCTTTGCCAGGCAAAATAAAATGCTATTTTATTGCTATTATAATAATTATTCAGTGCCAGAATGGTACTTTCTAAGATTACATGGTAGACGGGAAGAATGTCTTTCCGTCTGACTGTGTGTTTGTACGCGCGAAAACTCGAAAAATAATAAAATCTAATTATTTTTTAAAATTTTCGCCTATACGACGCCATAATTGCGCAAACTGTCACCAAATACCCTAGTATCATCGTCAAATTATCTTCCCTTTGAGTGTTGTCTTTAAATATTTGTAATTCAAAGTGGGTGTGTATGAATTTAGTACTGTAACATAGTGAAAAACCTTGCCTGGACGAATGGTTGCAAAATATTAGTAGACTGAAAAAATAATTCTGTATTTTCGCTAAAAGAAATAATTTTTATGTAAATATATTACCACATTACCTTACGTCACCCTATATACATACATACATACATACATACATACATGCCTACATGCCTACATGCCTACATGCCTACATGCATACATGCATACATGCATACATACATACATACATACATACATACATACATACATACATACATACATACATACATACATACATACATACATACATACATACATACATACATACATACATACATACATACATACATACACACGTACACAGATACAGACAGACAGCCGAGTAACTTTGGATGCTTTAAAAAACAGAAAGAACCACGCACATCTCATCGACGAAATTAGGAAGATGGTCTCGATAATGACAAGAGAAGCTAATTACGATATAGTCTTTTATTGGGTGAAGGCGCACGCCGAAATTCAGGGAAATGAATTAGCAGACCAACTTGCTAAGAATGGAGCGGCCAGCACAGGTAGTGTAAACTACAGAAAGGTCCCATAAAGCGCTATAGCAAGAGGGTTGATGAAGGAGAGCTTGATGAAGTGGAAAATAGACCGGGACCAAACTAACAACGGTGCAATCACCAAGACATTCTTCCCAAATATACAAGACCGGTTATAACTGAAAATAAATTTATCACCAAATTTTACTACGATAGTTACTGGGCACGGGAAACTCAGAACATATCTTAAAAGGTTTAAAATTTCAGACGTTTCTGAATGTGTGTGCAATAAAGGTGAACAAACATGTGTTATTTCAGTGCGAAATTTTGAAAATGGAAAGAGACTTATTGATAGCAGCAGTGTTAAATAGTGAAAACTGGCCAATAGAGAAACACGAGCTTATAAACAAATACCTTAAGAACTTTTTAAAATTCACGAACTCCATACCATTTAACAAACTATTAGTAGGCTATAAATGTACATATATGCATGAAACCACATTAATGCCTTAATTTGTTAAATGATTCAGATGTTGTAACTCTAGATTTAATATAATCTTCTATATTAATAAAAGGAAGTGTCTGTCCTCCGTCTGTCTGTCTGTCCTCCGTCTGTCTGTCCGCGATGCCCAGCGAAATCTACTCAACGCAGAGATCTGAAATTTTATAAGTAGGCGGACTAAAGGGTCGGAATGTGCACCTCGAAGCCGGAATTTTAATTTTCGCCTCCGTTCGTGAGTTATGAGTGAAAAACTGGCAGAAAACGTGCATTTTTTTGCGTTTTAGAAGCATCAGTTTCAGTAATAAATTTCAATATCAAATCACTTACAGATGGCTTTGGCTATTTTTGTCAACATACCTCATAGCCTACCTTGAAAATAAAAGCAACGCGATCGCTTGATTTTGTTAGTCCATCCTAGACGATTCATTTGTTTAGAGTGTCAAGGCCCACAGACATATGACATTTTCAACCTACACGGAAGAAGGATAATCAACCCTAAATATGGTCAAACATTGTTCGATTTGAACGAAACTCACTATACAGGGGTTTTCTGGGCCAAGGAACTCGAATCTGAGGTCGCTTTTACCAGGGGACGCTACCTAATCGTGGAATGCACTCCACGTGATTTAGGTGTTAATAATTATAATTTGAAATAATTATCGCGGGGGAAGCCGCGGGCACATGCGGGCACATGCTGTTTGTCTGTCTGTCCACGATGCCCATCGAAATCTACTGAACGCAAAGATCTGAAAATTTAAAGATAGATGGACTGAAAGGTGGGCGAAAGCACCTCGAAGCCGAATTTTTAATTTTATCTTTCGTTCGCGAGTTATGAGTGAAAAACTGGCAGAAAACGTGATTTTAGCGCTGTCGAAGCATCAGATTTCAGTAATACATTTCAATGTCAAATCAATTGCAGTTGGCTTTGGCTATTTTTGTCATACCGTGGAAATAAAAGCATCGCGATCGCTTGAATGTTGTAAGCCCACGCTGGTCGATTCATTTGTTTAGAATGTCAAGGCCCGTAGACATATGAAATTTTCAACCTACACGGAAGAGGGATAATCAATATAGGCCTAAATATGGTCAAACATTGTTCGATTTGGACGAAACTCACTGTACAGGGGTTTTCTGGGCCAAGGAACTCGAATCTGAGGTCGCTTTTACCAGGCGACGCTATCTAATCGTGGTATGTAGTCCAAGTGATTTAGGTGTTAATAAATATAATGATTTAACTATTATGCTCTTAATTTTTATTTTTTTTAAATAATTATCGCGGGCGAAGCCGCGGGCACATGCTAGTATTGAATGTAAAAATGTTTAGACATTGCGTGTAGTATTACGAATGTAATGGGACATGCAGGAATTAAATAAAAATAGAAAAAATAGGCTACATACATTCATACAAACATACATACATACGTACGTGCATACATACGTACATTCATCTATTATATAACATCGAATGTGTGTGTGTGTGTATACGTACGTACGTACGTACGTATGTATGTATGTATGTATGTATGTTCCCTATACAAATCTACATTTCTTGAGCAATTTGCACGAAATTTTGCACACATACCTAGTTCAGCCCGGAAAGTAACGCGGTCGACATTAAAATTCAAACAAACCACTCCTTCCCTTGAAAATTGATATAATTTCTGAGAATATTGTACTGAATTCATGAAAATGCAGTTCACTTCTCATGACAACAGTGTATTGTTTGCAGTGTTCACATATTATTATTATTACTATTATTATTATTATTATTATTATTATTATTATTATTATTATTATTATTATTATTATTAAGCCATTAAGTAAAATAACAATAGGCTGCGTCAATATATAAAAACACAAACATTACATAATTATATAAAAACACATAACTTACATACTAGACCAGCGTTTCTCAATCTATGGTCCGCGGACCACTGGTGGTCCGCGAAGATGGTGCAGATGGTCCGCAGACATAATTTAAAAAATCATAAAGCAAGTATAGAAGTAAAAATTTTTCACATAAAATGGACACTAGATGTCAAAGTTTTTAAAATCTTCGAAAATACAGGTCCTATTGCAAGTTTCCTTACTTTTATAGTTACGAACCACAGTTTGAAACCCCTGATGCACTGACGTCTATGGTTCCCTTTTTCATTCAAAACCCTGATAAATAAGACTTAGTCGGAATTTGTTATTAGAGGCGCTCTCTCAACAAGCGTTTTATTGTTGGTGCCCGAGTGTCTGATACCGGTAAACCTATGTGATGTTAGGGCTATAATTATTAATTATATTTTCAAATTGGTAATAAATATTAAAGTTATATATAATGTAATCAAAATATAATTTTACTGTCAATAGTGTACTTCCAATTCAATAACTGTGTTTTCGTCGAATTAAAAAATGTATTTCGTTATAATGACCTATAATTAATACCCCAAATATTAAGAATATAGGCCTACATATAGCCTAATTTTAAAAATGGGATGTAAAATTAGGGGTCCGTAAATTTTTTTTAGACATTTCAGTGGTCCTCGGGTTCAAAAAGGTTGAGAAACGCTGTACTAGACAAATCAACATTAAAAAACTCTTTAACTTCATACATAGGATTATTGAGAAGCCACGTTCTAAGTCTGTTCTTGAATACAATATTGGGAAGAGCTATATGGGCTTTGGAAGTTGCAAGTAACTGGGCTCTAGAAATTAGAGAAGCTATCGAAGAGTGAAATCCACGAAAATAAAGCTCAATGTGATGCAGTCACATAACTTTCTCTAATCTGGACATAGAGAATATCATTTTCTCTCTTCACATTTTGATGTAAAATGAGAGGTCGTATTGCAGGGACAGCTTAATACACATGTCTCAGCCTGAGTTTGCTATTTTAGAAGTCGGTAAAAAATTCTATCCACTGATATGTTATTCACAGCTGTAGGCTTTGTATTTTTAGTTGAGAAATATGGGTGTTTATCATAGGCCCTAAACATGTAAAAAGAGATAAAATAGGATGGAATTGTAAGTCTTCTATGAGCCATAAATGTTGTATGTCAAGCGTTTCATGATACCTACATATCTATACAGGGTGTTAATGAATAACACCGAAATATTTTAGCCTACCTGTGTATAGAAGGGACTTCTTTTTTTTTTTATTTATTTATTTATTATTTTTTTTATTTGACCATACTTGACCCAGAGTCCCACAGCCGGAGGCTACACTACTGGGGAGAATACAGATAATACATAGACTAATATTATTATACAGTTTGCTATCTTGGTTTCAAGGTATAGACAAGCAGCTTTTATTAGAAGATTTTTGCTTTATGGATTCATTTTTTCCTGTTACAGCATAAGATCTCCCAGGGCATAGCCGCCACTGACTTCTAACATTAGGAAAAAAAATGCAAAACAAAGGGACTTCGTTGTTAACACTGTAGTCAGTAGTTATGAATAAAAGAAGACTAATGCATTGGTGGCCAGTCATGTGATTAGTCTGTAAGATTTGCAGATTATGAAATCTCTAAATCATGATATAGCTGTGGATGAATGATTAAGAATTAGGTTTTTATCGATAACTAGGAAGGCATGAAGTCGATTCAATGAAAATTGTAACCCTATTTCGCGCAATTATTGACTTATGAGCGCCAAATTATAATTACTTTAATGTCCTGTAACTTACATATTTTACGTCATAGAGTGAAAATCTCCTAATAAAAGTTGCTTGTCTATGTCCCCTCTATATACAGGCAACATATTTCGGAGTTATTCATTAACACCCTGTATAAAGGCGTAGAGTTTTGAAGTCACAGGTTCTTCATGAGATAATTTACAAAATTCAAAATACAAAACCCGAGCTTTTTAAGCTAGTACTTTTATAAGTAGACCTGGGATTTTAAGGCAAATGCCTATTTTGTTCCTTATGAAATAACATGAAAATTTTTAAATATGTGGACGTTTCATGATAAATCACTTACATTTATAGAGATTTACAGTGCCCTAAAAAGGCCTATTTGGACCTTTAGAACCTATTTTACTATTTTATTGCCTAAAATGCCTATTATGTACATTGAAAATAAAATTCAACTTCTGTAATTTTTACAATCTTATAATAAACATCCCTCAATGGAAAGCAGAACAGCAGAGGTGGAGTTTTCACAGAAACATGATTATTCCAAACAATTGTCGCTAATGGAAAGCTGACTGACGTGGGAGGGGGAGGATTAATAGGGAAGGACTACTGTATCAAGTCACCAGTGAAAGAACATCTGTTTAAGTGAATATAGTTCTTGTTGCCTACTTTTGCAGTTCATTCTGTTAAGAATAGGTATACCACGTTTCTTGCAGTAAAAGAAGACCATATTACATTGTAATATTTTAAAGTCTATTTTCTGTCGATCTGCATATTTTTAAAGCATATTTTAAATGCCTATTTTCTCTTTTAAAAGCCTATTTTCTCTTTCAAAAGCCTATTTTCTTGTTTTAAAAGCCTATTTTAGGTGGCTAAAACTATTTTTTTAGAGCCTAAAATCCCAGGTCTATTTATAAGATACAGATCTCTTCCCATACCTAAGGCATTTATCCTACTTGCCGGTTTCTATAAACTCGCGAAATACATATGGGTAAATTATCCAATGGACAGAATAACTTTTATACAAACTCAAATAATTTAAAGGTAACAATCACATACACTTGTGGCGATTTTCTAGATAAATGTCCACTGGGTAAATATGAAAATGACAGAAAAAATGTTCCTACAAACTCGGGCTAGATCTTTCCAAGGGTAAATCGTCGGGTTAATTTATCCTATTTAACCTCTAATAGGATCAATAATAATTTAAACAATGAGAATCAAAGCCTTCAGAATTAAATTATCTGTACAACTCCAAGGCCTTCCTCATTATATCATTGTGGGTGATTAGGAACTAATATGCCCTTGGATAATTTACCCATAGGTATTTCACGAGTTTATAGAAACCGGGCATTAGTCCTTGCACTTGTGTTCAGTGTTATTCTGGGATTATGGGGCACGTGCCCCCGCGTTTCCTCGGGGGAATTAAGATCAGTGTTACGAGGTCTCTGCTTTATTCAACGCACGTACTACACATCAAAATGTACCAACCCCAACAATATTAAGAAAACGACATTAGTAGAGGGACTTGCATGGAAGTGACATTTATGTAACCAGAATATATCCTTGATAACTGGGTTTCTTCACTTGTCATTCCATTCATATCGTGAGTCATAATGACTGATAGGGGCCTGCTTTACGCAATTTCACGCCACATTAACGCATTCTTCACAATTAACGTTCCTTTAACCCATATGATGTGGAACAATTTTGCTCCTAAAAGCATACAAAATTCACTCGTAAAACTCCTTGATGTACAGGGGGGGGGGGGAAGAAAGCGGACCGACTCTTGTAGCTGAATCTCTCTCTCTCTCTCTCTCTCTCTCTCTCTCTCTCTCTCTCTCTATATATATATATATATATATATATATATATATATATAAAAGGCTTTGTCCTGACTGACTGACTGATTGACTGACTGACTGATTGACTGACTGACTGACAGGAATCAACGTACAGCCTAAACTATAACAGGTAGAGACTTGGAATTTTGATAGTACCTTCGTTTCATAATGTAGATGCTCACTAAGAAAGGATTTTGAAAAATTCTGATTCTAAATGCCAAAAATTTTAAATGTTTTTGAAAATACTTAATCCCTTTTTACATAGAATTATCAATTCCAAATCACAGAATATATTGTTGCCAAATGGTATCAGATGGGCTTGGAAAAAACAAATGAAATACAAGTTTGACAAACAAGAGAAGTTATCAAAATAATTCATGTTATAAATAAATATTACAGAATGAAATCCACTAAAATTTTGGAATCACAAAACTTTCTCTACCCTGGACATAGAGAAAACAAAACGAGGTATGGTAATGTGTATATTATTATATTATATCACAGGTTTTTTTGGAGAGAATAGTATGTTTAATTTCATCCCCAAAACGGTTTTATGGTAACATAAGAGTGGGAAATTTCCCGCCTCGATATTAAAATTTTATGTTACAGGAATTTCTGTTTCTTCTTATTTAAACCTCTACCAGGCTTGCTGTGCACTGCCCAAGCGGTGTCGTGCACATTGGCAGAGGTGCACATCGGCACAGTCGCATTTTCGTGCACATCGGCATAGTACTTTTATCTTGTAATATTATCGTGCTCATCGCCACATAACCCGTTGGGGCTAGGGGTGGACATAGAGACTCAAACCTACAGCCTCCTTCACCACGGCTCCAAGGCAGCAACCCTTAGCTACCGCGGCTAAGGAAACCGACCGTTGATATCGTAGATAGGTTGTCAGGTCAGGTTAGGTCAGGTTAGGTCAGGTTAGGTCAGGTTAGGTTAGGTTAGGTTAGGTTAGGTTAGGTTAGGTTAGGTTAGGTTAGGTTAGGTTAGGTTAGGTTAGGTTAGGTTAGGTTGTGTTGGGTTAGGTTAGGTTAATTCAAAGTCTCATTCAATCGCAGGCAGATACTTCATGATGATTTCTAAACAATACAATTATAATATTAATGTACACAGTATGTATCTATAATAATAAAAGGAAGTGTTTGTGTTTCTGTCTATCTAGCAGTTACTGTGAACTCCATTGCATTCAATACGATAATGTAATTCCAACTTTTTCTTTATGTCCACCCCTACGAAGGGTGTGTGGCGATGAGCACGATGATATTGCAAGATACAAATAATATGCCAATGTGCACGAAAATGTGATTGTGCCGATGTGCACGTGTGCCGATGTGCACGCAACCGTACAAGCGATGGGATGCAAAATTCTAGATCCTCTATGAGCCATAAAAAACTATATCAAGCGTTTTTTGAGGGAATAGTTTGAGTGTAATAAGTCGTTCTTCCTATTTCAAATTATAAATGCCTATATAAGGACCTAGAATTTAAAATTGAAAATCCTTCATAAGTTAATTTCCAATTACAAAATACAAAACCCGGGCGACGCCGGGTCTTTTAAGCTAGTGTATATATAAGAGGCTTTGTCCTGACTGACTGAATGACTGACTGACAGAGAATCAACGTAGAGCCTAAACTATAATAAGTTAGGTAGAGATTTGGAATTTTGACAGTATCTTCGTTTCATAGTGTAGGTGCTCACTAAGAAAGGATTTTGAAAAATTTTGATTTTAAATGCCAAAAATCAAATGTTTTTGAGAATACTTAATCTATTCTTCCACAGAATTATGAAATCCGAATCACAGTTGGCATGGCAACATATTGTTGCCAGTAGGTCTCAAATGGGTTTGGAAATAAATTCTGTTTAATTTCATCCCCAAAACGGGTTTACGGTAACATGAGAGTGAGAAATAAAATATTCCGCAAAGTCTATACAATTTAATGTTACCGAAATTTCTTCTTATTTGAACCCCTACCAGGCTTGCTGTGTACTGTATAAGTGATGGGATGCAAAATTCTACATCCTCTATGAGCCATAAAAAGCTATATCAAGCGTTTTCTGAGGGAATAGTTTGAGTGTGATAAGTCGTTCTTCCTATTTCAAATTCTAAATACCTATATAAGGACCTAGAATTTAAAAAAAAAAAAAAAAAAAAAAAAAAAACCGAAAGTCCTTCATAAGTTAAAAATAAAAAACCCGGGCGACGTCGGGCCTTTTAAGCTAGTATAATATAACTAGCTTAAAAGGCCTGGCGTCGCCCGGGTTTTGTATTTTGTAATTCAAAATTAACTTATGAAGGACTTTCGTTTTATCAAATTCTAGGTCCTTATATACGTATTGAAAATCTGAAATGAAGAAGAACGACTTATCACACTCAAACTATTACCGCAGAAAACGCTTGATATAGCTTTTTATGGCTCATACAGGATGTAGAATTTTGTATCCCATTGCTTCTACACACCAAGCCTGGTGGGGGTTAAAATAAGAAGAAATCAGAAATTCCGGCAGCATAAAATTGTATTATCTTTGCGGAATATTTTATTTCTCACTCTCATGTTACCATACAACCGTTTCGGGGATGAAATTAAAAAGAAATTAAATACCATTAAATACCACGGTATATTAATATACATTTCATCTTCAACATTTAATTACAGCAATGAATTATATCAGTAGCTTCTCTAATTTGTCAAACTCCCATTTCATTTATTTCTAAGCCTACCTGATACCAATGCCAACAATACATGTGAACTGTGATTTGGATTTGATAATTCTGTGTCAAAAGGGATTAAGTATTCTCAAAAACATTTGATTTTTGGCATTATAATCAATTTTTTTCAAAGTCCTTTCTTAGTGAGTACCTAGATTATAAAACGAAAATACTGTCAAAATTCCAAGTCTCTACCTATTATGGTATAGGCTCTACGTTGATTATCTGTCATTAAGTCAGTCAGGAAAAAGCCTTTTATATATATATAGAAATTTGTGTTAGTATTTTATAATAATAATTAATATATTCAGTTATAAAACAATACGATTAGAAACCATATTCTGGGTTTCGAAATGGGCTAAGTCAACAGTCGACACTAGAACAAATTGCAATACCTTCCTTGCTATCCTGTGAATGTTGCTAGGCATGCGCAGTGGCTCATATCGGCAACTTAGATATTTTAGCCGGTCAGCTTTTTTCCCCTATCTGTACGTTATTTTTCCACATAGTCCCCTCCCAGTTCAATGCTCTTATGCCATCTGATAGGAAGTGCTTCGACACCGCGTGAGAAAAAATATTTTGGTTGACGCTGTAGTTACTGGTGCACCTCCGATTGGACGTCTTATGAATAATTGCTTAGTGTTAAGTAGACAGATCATTTAAAAGTTTAGATGAAGTTTACCCTATTTTTGAGAAAATTTCAAAATATTTTTGTTTAATTAATATAATTTCATAGATTCCATGAAAAAATCATTTAAGAATATTTTATTGTATTCTTGTCTATAATATTGTAGTAATAGAAAATTCATCAATATAAGTATTCGGATACCTCTAATCAAATACTTTGTTACTTAAATATTACTTCTATAGAGGCCTACAGGTAGGGGGGAAAAAAAAGTTGCCTATATGAGCCACTTCGCATGCCTAGAACCCACTAGGCAAGCGCAGTGGCTCATATCTGCAACTTAGATACTTTAGTCGGTCCGCTTTTTTACCCCTACCTGGACATCTTTAATTTAAATCTCCACACGTGGAAAGGTGAAGTCATACTGAAAAAAGTCAATGACATAGCCTGGATTTCAAACAGTATCTTCTGCTCCGTGCCGCTGCTCTTACCAATTGAGCTACCATGGCAACATGCCTGTCTAACATTAAATTCTCCAACTGACTCTCATGCCTCGGCAGTCCACCAGGCATTCTCAGTATGAGATAATCCAGTGGCGACTTTCAACCCGTAAGAGCTTAAGGACCCAGGCTTCATAGTAAACCACTAGTAGGCTAGGTCACAGTGGAATGATAATTCTTTCACACTAGCCTTGTATAGGCTCATAGGCGTAACCAGGCCGACCATATGGGGGGGTTATAACATCCGCGGGGTCTGGGGGGTATGAAAAACCCCCCAGGGAAAGGGGGGTCCGGGGTCCTCCCCCGGAAAATTTTAAAAATTAAGATGCAAAATAACGAGTTTTAAGCTTCCGGGGGTCTTTCCCCGGAAAATTTTAAAAATTAAGACGCAAAATAACGAGTTTTAAGCTTCCGGGGTTCTTTCCCCGGAAAATTTTAAAAATTAAGACGCAAAATAACGAGTTTTAAGCTTCCGGGGGTCCTCCCCCGGAAAATTTAAAAAACTAAGACGCACAATAACGAGTTTTAAGCTTCCCACGCTTTATACTTGTATTAAGTAAATTATGGGCAGACTTAAAAAAATTATACAACTTTCCTTTTTTTAATCAATGGGGGGGGGTTCAAACCCCCAAAACCCCCCCTCGGTACGCCTATGTGTAGGCTTGAACCAGGATCTTCTTCTCTCCATGCCGCTGCTCTTTCCAATTGAGATACCATGGCAACATGCCAGTCTAACATTAAATTCTCCGGTTTTGTCAACAACCCAGTAAAGGATATAAAAATCGTTCATTAGATGGCACCTAATGAACGCTTTTTATATCCTTTACTGGGTTGTTAACAATGCCACATACACCAATTACCACGAAAAAACAAACAATAACTTTTTTTGGCACTTATATCGTTTCCCACAGACACTCCTCAACTGACTTCTACATATCCCGACACACATACAAAGACACACAGAGACACCCACACACATAGGCCTACGTGTTTCAGAAAATAGTATTTTTGGATTCAGGGGACCTCAAAAAGTGTAGGCCTATCTATGTAAATTCGCAACTTCGAATTTGGGGGTGTGAAACAATACTTCCTCTATACAGGGTGTTAATGAATAACAGCGAAATATTTTACCTGTGTATAGAGGGGACATAGATAAGCAACTTTTATTATGACATTTTTGCTCTATGACGTAAAATGTGTATGCTACAGGGCATTAAAATCCTTAAAATTTGGTGCTCATAACTCAATAATGTAGCAAAATAGGATTGAAATGTTCATTAAATTGACATCATGCCTTCCTAGTGATCGATAAAAACCTGATTCTTAATAATTCATCAACAGCTATATCATAATTTAGAATTTTCATAATCTGCAAAATTTACTGACTAATCACATGATTGCCCGCCACTGCATTATGTATTTGTTCCTAATTTCAGACCTAACAAAAATGTTTCGTTTGTCTTTTTTTCCCTCAGTGTTGCAAGATATCGATCGTCATTTTTTACAATTTTCCCTACCACTACACAATATTCACTGTTCCTTTGTTTCCCATCGTTTCAAGTATTAGAAGTCAGTGGCGTGCATATCCTTATGTTATAACAGGAAGAATTCAATCCATAGAGCAAAAATCTCCTAATAAAAGTTGCTTGTCTATGTCCCCTCTATACACAGGTAAAATATTTCGGTGTTATTCATTAACACCCTGTATATAGTACCTATGGTACGGGCAGAGGAAGTAAAAAGATCCGAAGCAGTTCTTCATATTTCTTCTCTTTGTGAAAATATTAATAGTCGATGGTTTTTAATCCGCGCGGCCAGAATTATTCAGTGCTCTAAATACACTACAATCAACTCCCGATTATTCGGGTGCGGATCAACCAGTTTGCGGATTAACCGTTGAGCTATCCCTTTAAAAAATCCTTTAAAAAAATATTTGAATTCATTTCAATTTTTTTTTTTTTTTTTTTTTTTAAACTCACGTGGAGTAGCCCTTGAACATCATGAGTGTTTGTTGGACTATTTAGAAGAGGAGGAGGATAGTTCACTTAGTGGTAAGTTGATGTTACGCAGGCTCCGTTCCGATATTCGCAAGAAGGAAAATGCGGTCAAAGAACAACAAGTGTTAACAGCCTATTTCAACAAAGTGTAAAAATTCCTTGAAAGTGCCGAAATCAAACTGTTAATACGGTAGTCTTAGTGTTTTATTGTTGAGCTGAAACAATTTGTGACCTCTAATTGTGAATGATTTTAGCACTGCAAGACGTTTCCACATAGGCCTGGACCTATGTAAGTTTTAAATAATTTTTCAATTATAGTATGTTTAGGTATAATTTTGTTTTAACCGCGTTTTCGTTTATCCATGAGGTGGCTACCGCCCATTATCCCGGATAATCGGGAGTTGACTGTATTTTGAAACATAAATAAAATGACCCGAAATATTTCCCGGAACAAAGTTTCGGTCCACCGAAAGCAGTGGTTACAATTGGTAGAGAATTAAGATTTAGGAGATTTGACAGATCTACGGTGAGATGTAATAGTCTATGACATAATTCGGCACTACATCACTAATTACTTTTTAGGCCTACAAAACAAAAGCGAGCTGAAAGTCTGGTCTGCGACGTGTAGAGTGTTCAATACTTACGGTACAAGAAACATAAGAATATGGAGTAAATTAGTCATTACATTTCACATTCTAGCAGAGCTATCAGCTGTAAATTATATAAATTATGACCACTTCTTAAAAATATTTAAACATTTGATATTAACATTAAGTAGCCCTAATTTTTTTTTATTTTTGAAATATAATTGTTAGTCAAGTAATTAATTATATTAATATTAAATATTTATTATAGATTTCGAAGGGGTACGCCGTAGCGTAGTGGTTGAGGCGCTGAGCTACAAACCGGAAAGTCGCGGGTTCGATTCCCGATGAGGTCGTTGGAGTTTTTCAATTGGCCTAATCCTTCTGGTGCCACTATGGCCCTGGGGTCGACTCAGCCTCTAACAGAAATGAGTTCCAGAAGCACTCCTGGGGGTAAAGGCGGCCGGTGCGTAAGGCTGACAACTTTACCACCTTCACGTGCCGAATGTCCAACATCTGGGATCCTCAACCTCCTGGAACTCTCTGGGCCTCCATGGCCTGTATAGGGATCACTTTACTTTTATAGATTTCGAAATAATTATAGTAAATAAATTCCTTAATAATAATCATTTAATAAGAAAAATACGTCTATGTTATACTTATACTTAACTATCTAAAAGGGTAATTGTATAAATAGTGTGATAGCCTACTAATTGCATAATGCCCTTCAATAAAATTATTGGACTATGATTGATATTATCAAGTGAAAAGGCTAAAAGGAATTAGGGATTACAAGATGGGGAGATAAGTAATTTTGATTAAAGGCAAACATTAAATGAAACGTTTGAAATATCTCACAACAGGAAAATTGTTACTTGGCAATATTTTTAATTGGGCCTATCAATTTATCTCTACACACGGACTTTGCAATATTGAATACTAGCTTAAAAGACCCGGCGTCGCCTGGTTTTTTTTTTTTTTTTTTTTTTTTTTTTTTTTTTTTTTTTTTTTCCAATTGGAAATTATCTTATGAAAGACTTTCGGTTTTTAAATTATAGGTCATTATATAGATATTTAGAATTTGAAATAGGAAGAACGACTTATCACACGCAAACTGTTCCCTTAGAAAACGCTTGATTTAGCTTTTTATGGCTCATAAGAGGATGTAGAATTTTGCTTCCCATCGCTTGTACACAGCAAGCCTGGTAGGGGTTCAAATAAGAAGGAACATGAATTCCGGTAACATAAAATTGTATTGTCTTTGCGGAATATTTTATTTCTCACTCTCATGAAACCATAAAACCGTTTTGGGGATGAAATTAAACAGAAATGCAATATCACTTTCATACTTCTCTCCCCAAAAACCTGCGATATAATAATATACATATTACCATACCTCGTATTATTTTCTCTATGTCCAGGATAGAGAAAGTTATATGACTTCATTATTTTCGTGGATTTCATTTTTTAATATATATTTATAACATGAATTATATTGATAGCTTCTCTAATTTGTCAAACTCCCATTTTATTTATTTCCATACCCATCTGAAACCACTGGCAACAATATGTTGTCATGCGAACTGTGATTTGGATTTGATAATTCTGTGTAAAAAAGGGATAAAGTATTCTCAAAAACATTTAATTTTTGGCATTAAAAATCAAAATTTTGCAAAATCCTTTCTTAGTGAGCACTTACATTATGAAACGAAGGTACTGTCAAAATTCCAAGTCTCTACCTGTTATAGTTTAGGCTCTACGTTGATTCTCCGTCAGTCAGTCAGTCAGTCAGTCATTCAGTCAGTCAGGACAAAGCCTCTTATATTATATATATATATATATATATATATATATAGAGAGAGAGAGAGAGAGAGAGAGAGAGAGATAATAAAATACAATGTGGTTAGATTTCCGTTTTATCTAAAAACAAATGAAATCAGAAGCAAATGGGAGAGCAGTCATGATCGTTAAGATACGTAATTCAGCATTCACACCTGTGCTATTGATTGCACTTCAACCCTACACCTGGTCCATTTACTTAAAGAATCACGTGTTCAACTTTTCTCTAATCAAGCATCATATCTGTATATAGTAATCCAATAGTGATAAAATGTAAGAGCAAAAACGATCATACCAAAAGTTAAAGATGCTTGAGATTCTAGAATGATTTTTTGTTCTTGCAATTTTCCAAATTCTGTCTAAACACGAATAAAGAACATCTATTATTTTTCGCCACTGACCTATAACACGATCGGTTAGACCTGAGCCAAACACGAGCAGATAGCTTATCGTCCGCCGTTAGCAATGGAGTAAGAGCAGAAGAGAATGCATATACTGTACTATTCATTCCAAACTATGCGGTTCATAATAGCCCGTAACTATTGAAAACAAAAATAAAGTGAATAAAGTATTTGTTTTTTTTTTTTTTAGTTATGAAATATTATTTAAGTAATGGTATGTAATTCACAGAATATCGCTGTTGGGTCTTCACTATTGAATGCTGTAAGGCTAACTAAGATGTTTTTACACGGACTGTACAGTATGAATTAGCGAAGAACATCACGTGCTATGAAGGTCAGGCAGGTCTAGATTACTTCATCGTAGACTTCTGCGCAGCCGTTTGTTTGCTCAGGTCTTAACGATGAGTTATAGGCCTACCTATTTGAAGTTGCTGAAATGTTACTGTGGTGATCGTACCTTTTTGCCACTCTAATGGAAGTTTGTGTGTTTGTGTATTTGGTTCCAATCACAACTGATGTAAAGTTGCTTTACAATAGCCTTTGCCCGGTGATATCACCAAACCTCCCTCTTAATCTCTATGGATATCATCTTTCATTAGAGTGGTGTTTGAAGAGAACAATAAAATTATAACTCAAAGAATAAGTTAGATTACTTATCCAGAACTGGGGACTGGAGAAAACTGCATAATGCCGAGCTTCATAACCTGTACACTTCACTGAATATAATAAGAGTGATTAAATCGCGGATTGTGAAATGGGCTGGACATGTTGCGCGCATGTCTCACAAATATTGACTGGGAGACCCGGAGGAAAGAGACCACTCGAAAGACCTAGAGGTAGGTGAGAGGACATTATTAGGATAGATTTAAGAGAAGTAGGATTTGCGAGGGATGGTTGGATAGAGTTAGCACAGAATAGGTTCGAATGGCGGGCTCAGGTAAGCGCGACAATGAACCTTCGGGTTCCATAAAATAGATAATATTCCTTTAGCTTGCTGAGGAATTGTCTATTGCTATTGAGTAAGTAAGTAAATGGTCATGTCTTTGAGTATCCTATTGATAACGTGGGAATTGTCTTATTTCGTTGAGTATGCTATCCATAACAATCTTTGTTTTTAATTTGCACAAAACTGTCAATTTTGTTGAACAGCGGCAGGGGGGATTTATTCCTTATTCTTTCTTTTGCTGATGTGGAAAAATTTAAAACAGTACAGATAATAGACTACTCAAGCGAGTAAAGCACAGTTCAACTTTAGAAACACTTTTCTTTTCTGAGAAAAACTCACTTTGAAGTAATATGATATGGGATTTTTTATTTGTATTGTTTATTTCTATTTATTTAAAACCTGCACAGTTACACTAAATTACTTCCATCCTGAATACACTTTTATTACTCCTGATTATAATGGAAGGAAAGGCTGGGGCTGACGATGATGTCAAGTTCGTCTGTTTTATTTCCCATAATTCATTGCAGTTCAAATAATGAAGGTCGGTTTTTTCTGTCATTGTAGGTCTATGTATCTGCAATGATAGAGAATGGTTTTCACTCAATTGTTAGCTTCTACACACTGATGGATATTATTTGTGTCAAGACCTTTATTATTCTAACGGCTAATAAAATGCTTTTTTGCACGACGTAACTAATTAGAGGTACTTACGAATATTGTTGCCGTGGATCGTAGCTTGACACTCCCGCACGCAATCTGGTTGCTATGAAAACAAAATACATCTCCGTGAGGTAAAAATTACAAAAAGCACAAGTGCCGTAGGTAAAATCATCATAATACGAGCCTTTATGGAAGACCAGAACCAAGGCCCCCTAGTTTGTGGCGACTTGAACAGGACAAATATTCGGTTCCCATAACAACAAACACATGCGAATCACTTTCTGAAATAAACATCTATCTTCAATAATGTATATATACATAATATTTTCAGCTAATATCTCAATTAACATAATTAAATTGATATAAATAATCATCGTGCAAAAAATAGCATGCAATACTCGTGCCGTAAGCGCATAACGGATCTCGGAAATTGAAAAAAAAACTCTTTCCTCGATCCATATGCACCGCTTACGGCACTTGTATCGCAATATACTATTGCGGTAAACTATATTAGCGTTTAAAAATGTAATGATATGTGCAATACTAATATTCACATTAACAAGGGGCACCCCAGGTATGTAGCTGTCCACTTTCCATTTGATTTCATACTAGGATCTATGACCTGTTATCGGAACGCTTGGTTTCCTCAAATCCTACGTGAGTAGAATATGAAACATGGAATGAATGTGCTTCCATTAATGACGAGAGAATTGTTCTGTACAGCGTGTAGCCTGTGTTTTGCAGTCGGTCTCGGTGGAAAAGCATTTGTACAACGGTTGTGTACTGCTACCAGCCAGCGCGCCGGAATCTTTGAAATAAATTTTCATTAGATATTTCTCTTTCCTTCTTTCTTTCTTCCTTTCTTTATCGTAGTTTTACCTCTCCCCTTTAGGATTTAAGCGACCCAAGCCGCCCGGGCCCTACAGAGGAATAATCTTTGGATCACATACATAATTTTTTGACCAGACAAGGACATGATGAGGTACGTGGTTATTTTCTTTGTAATTCCAACTGTAACTGTGAGAACCTGAACCATTACACCGATCGCGGCTTTATTTGCGTAGATATTTCACCCGATCACTCGGGAGTTGGAGCTGTGCCCACCGCGACGCAGGAACCCGCATCATTAGCCAACTCTTGCGTGGGACTCACTGTATTATAGGCTATGTACCAGTTAGGCGTACTGATCACTGTATATTAGAGGTCAATTATATACATTACGTTATTAGATCTATTCTGTTTATCTCCTGCATATCATGCTACATGTGTTGGGATGCAAGATTTAATATTACTTTTTTGCACGACTTAACTAATTAGTGGTACTTACGAATATTGTTGCCGTGGATCGTAAGTTGGCATTCCCGCACGCAATCTTGTTGCTATGTGCGGTTAGAGTTTCCGTGCAGTAAGAATTTACTTACGGCACATAATACAAGCCTTTATGGACAAGGCCCCCCAGGACAAATATTCGGTTCCCATAACAACAAACACATGCGAATCACTTTCTGAAATAAACATCTCTCTTCAATAATGTATATACATAATATTTTCAGGTAATATCTCAATCAATATAATTAAATTGATATAAATAATCATCGTGAAAAAAATAGCATGCAATATTCGTGCCGTAAGCGCATAACGTATCTCGGAAAATTGAAAAAACTCGGCGCGGGCGCCTCGTTTTTTCAAACTCTTTCTTCGATCCGTATGCATCGCTTACGGCACTTGTATAGCAATATCCGATCTCAGGCAACATCTGTTTAATTGAAGCTTCACCCGCCGGCCGCCATTTGCCATCGACTGTCGCTTGAAAAACGAACATGTTTCATTTCACAGACCAGTTGATCCCTCACGTTCGTTGTTGATCGCTGGCGATCGATGCTATATGACTGGTACCACTGTTGTCTATTGGTTCGTTATATCGGTCGGTTGATTACTGTCGCTCGATCGGTTTAGTGTGACAGCCCCCTAACAGTTGGGACTTGAACCGCTTGCCTGGCAACATGGAATGCCCAAACTCATTGATTGGCTCATTAAATTGCTAGCTTGGTGGCCGGTTGTAACTAGGTTGTATTTTGTGGTTTTGGCCAGGTTTTTAGGCTCTATGGACCACTGTGAAATGTAAGGAAAGAGATTCCATGTGGTATGTCTATCCGAAATGGAGGTGAATGAGGAACAACAACCAATGAGAGAGTCATCCGGTCGAAGATATCAAGGGTCAGCCCTATCTCCTGAGCATTACAGTTTTAATTTTCACTAAACAAAACTACATTAAAAAATGTGTCCCTAGGTGCAAGGATTATAATTAGGCCCGAAATTCTTCATATAGGCTAAATAATAATATATCCTGTAATTATCTTACCTTAAATTACGTAATTCTTAACAACATATAATTGACGCTATCTTATCTGGGTAAGCAGGTTGACCAACACGACAAACCTTGCAAGAGATATAACATGGCACATTTTCGAAACGCGTGAATTTGGTATGCTCTACAAAACTAATATCACTGTTCATAATCTAACCAACCTAACCTAATCAAACCAGCCTAACCTAACATAACCAACCTAACCTAACATAAAAACCTAATCTAACCTAACCAAACCTAAACTAACCTAACTTAACCTAACTGCCGCTTAAATAGAATATACCTGCCACTACTTACCTTCATGCAAGAAGGACAGTTGGTCATCCTGCTTCACAGTTGCTCATCCTGCTTCGCTCAGAACCATAATATGGCTGGCGTGTTTTATAAACTGTTTTAAAATTAGTAAAAATACAAGATCAAGTTCTAAAAACTACTGATTTCACCCTTAATCAATTCCTTGAACAAAAGTAAGTACATTTAACGAAGTTTCCAGTTCCAGGAAGGAAAATTGCATTGCTAAGGAGATAGTGCTCTACCCAAGATTTCAAAATGTGATTGGCATAGTAAAGAGATAGAGGAATACCTTCGCATTCCGTTATTATCATGCCCTGGCTGTAGAGTCCTGGAGAGGATTGGAATAGTAAATTTAGAGTGATTGATGGATGACCATGTCTTCGTTAATGTAATTGCATTCAAGATGATTCATCTCAGATTGCTCTGTCTGGAATGGGAATCCCACGCATAGTCTGCATCATAATTGAGAGCATGAGGACATCTCGAATTACACCTAAAGTACTGGCCAAGTTGCAGAAAGAGTTACACCAAGTCCAGTTGCAGTGGCGTTCGTAGGGTGGGGCGGTGGGGGCGATCCGCCCCGTGCCCCACTTACTATGGGGTCCTAATTGATGCCCCATCTATCTATCTATCTATCTATATTAATAAAAATGAATTACCAAATGGCTGTTGTCGCATCGCTTGAGAACGGCTCGACCGATTTGGCTGATTTTTGTTTTGTTGTGTTCGTAATGGTCAGGACAAGGTTTGTATGAAAGAAAATTTTTTTAAAATTCACGGGAAAAGTTGGAAATGTGAAATGAGGCACAGTTAGAGAGTTCTGGTGTCAACTGTTTACATAACGAAAGTACTGTTTATGGTGTTCACATAGGGATTTGGAAACTATATTATAATACAGGGCTTTAACAAATTCTGATACTATCGATGTAATTAATACATTTCTGAAAATAATTCTTGAAGAATAAAATCCACGAAAATAAAGCAGTCACATCACTTTCTCTACCCTCGACATGGAAAATATCATTTTCTCACTTCACACTTTGATGTAGAATAAGCGGTCGTATTGCAGGGACAACTTAAGTGTGTGCCAGTGAGTATGCTATATCGGAAGTCGGTAACAAATCCTATCCACTGATACGTCACTCATAGCTGTAGGATTTGTATTAGTCGAGAAATAGGCCTAGGGATGTTTATCAGAGTCCCTAAACATCTAAAAGAAGACAAAATGGGATGGAACATTTTCAGTCCTATGCGCGCAGTATATTATGTCCCAGGTTTTTGGGAAGGAAAGTATGAAAGTGATACTGAATTTCTTATTTACTTCAGCCCCGAAACCTTTGTATGGTAACTAGGAGGTGCCCGTGGCTTCGCCACGATAATTCTTTTAAAAATTAAAAATGAAGAGTATAATAATTATTAAAGCATTATATTTATTAACACTTGCACGCGAATCATTCATAAACTAAGCCATTAATAATTAATGAAACAGCTAAAATTCATTCCTCGACATGAAAGCGCCCCCTGGGAAAACTATATCAGAATCGATTATGCAGTTCCAAAGAACCTGTGAACACATAATACGTATTGTTTCTCAGCTGTTTATTGACATGAATATGATGTGAATTTTATTTTATCAATTCAGTGTAATTTTCAGAAATTATATAATGTTTCAAGGGAAGGAATGGTTTGTTTGGATTATTATTATCAGCGATATTTCAAGAGATAAAACCATCAATATTTTAGAGCTGTTGCCCCCGGCTTCGCCCGCCATTATTCATTGACTCCAGGATTTTTAAGAAAATTACACTGGTAGATTATTAAAAATGTTTGTGGTTCAGAGCTATGAAAATTGTAAGTAAAAATAAAATTAGAATATTTGTTCATTGTGTTCATTTCACTTAGGCCTTATATAATAAAGAAACGGTTTTCCTTCCTAATTTTGTAGTCGTCATGAAAGTTTAGACTGCGAGAGACGAACATCGCCGAGTATACCCGATGTCTCACGAAGCGGGCGAGCAGGCACGCTATTTACGGCCGTCGAATTGTATAAGAGTAGATATGAGAGTGAGAAATACAATTTTCTTTCAAGACAATACAATCTTATGTAACCTGATTTTTTTCTTCTTATTTGCACTCCTCCGAGGCATGGTGTGTAGAATCAATGGAATGCAACATTCGCATCCTCTATGAGCCATAAAAAGCTATATCTAGCGTTTTCTGATGGAATAGTCTGAGTGCCATATGTCGTTCTTCCTCATTTCGAATTCTACATACATATTATATAAGGACCTAGAGTTTGAACATCGAAAGTTCTCCATAAGTTAATTTCATATTACAAAATACAAAACACGGGCGACGCCGGGCCATTTAAGCTAGTTTTAATATAAAAATGAATGTTCCACCTATATATTTTTTTGCTCATCGGAATTTTTGTATTACATAAAAAATATAGGGTATTTGACGTGTTATCAATAAAAATAATTGACTCCAGTTACCATGTTTTGGCTACTGCGCTAAAATGTATCATTTGCCTGATGAAAAAAGGAACATATCCTAATTTAATTTAACATTGACGGAAAAAATTAACAATGAGTTCACGAGTTGACCGCGAGAGGCCTCTAGAAGATGCCCTATGGGTTAACTTACATGCAGATAATGTATAATTTAATTGAAGAAAATGGAGCAAGTCTTAATTTATAAATTAACTTAACAAAACACTTAATGTGCACGATGGTCTATAAGAGTTTGTAGTGTATTGTGTAATACACTCTCATAAAGGAAACAGAAATTTATAATGAAAACTCAGCCCTCAGTGTTCTGTTTCCCTCTTTTGTTTTTTTCTCTCTGTTGACATTGTTAAATAAAGTTACGGCGAAGATAGTCGCAGTAGTCTAAATACGAAAGAACACAAATAAATGTGAGTGTAAAACTTTAGTAGTTATTTGTTATACTACCAATAACAACATCAGTGGTGACCCCGATGCATCGACACCTCAGTGGTGACCCGATGGAAGAAGTACAGCAGACTACAGCTGGAACTGCTCAGGAAAGCCAAGAAACCGTAGTAGCCCGCGTATCTATCAAATTTCCGCCGTTTTGGAAGCCTGATCCGAGGATATGGTTCATTCAACTTGAAGCACAATTCCGTAACTCGAAGATCACCCAGGATCAAACTAAATATGACACTGTGGTGAGTTCAATTGACTCAGAAATTCTGACACGAGTGGCCGATATTCTCACGAATCCTCCGTCTTCCGGAAAATATGATGCAATCAAAAAGCGTCTTATTTCAACTTTCGCAGATAGTGAAACGCAACGAACACAGCGACTATTGACAGACTTGGAACTCGGGGATCGTAAACCGTCGCAATTACTTTGTGAAATGAGAAATTTAGCTTCAGACAAGGTAAGCGAGAATTTTCTTAAAACTTTATGGTTACAGCGGCTACCAAGAGAAATGCATGCTATCCTGTCAGTGAGTAGTGACGATCTGACGAAACTGTCGACCATGGCAGACCAGATTTGGGAGCTAAAACCCACAAGCTCGTACCATGTTGCTCCTATTGCTGTTACGCAACCAATGAACAACTCAATAGAGGAACTGAGGAAGCAAGTTTCTGAGCTCTCACTCCATGTTGCAGAGTTGAGTAAGCATGTTTTCGCCGACCGCCGCCGACAGGGTAGACCAGTGACCGGCATGTTCCGTGCTCTGTGACGTCATACTACAGAGCATCCGCGCTCTTTGCTCGGCAATATCTCCGTACTGAGCGTGGAGGAAGGGTTCAACTGGCCAGTGGCGGAACGACGCCTATGCATTGACAGAGTGCGCTCCGATCTTCGTAGATAGTATGGGAATAGCACAATTACAATGCATTTGTACGAAAACAAAATAGTACAACTGTGATAAATCAATGTAACAGAACAGTTTTGTTTGTAATGAAATTTAATATAGGCCCTACTTACACTAATCTGAAATGCATCCAGGTGCGGAAGCGTCAGGTTATTTAAATGAGGCTCCGAAACTACTATAAACATACAAATACATAAAACATAAGAATACTTTAAGGAGTACTGCAAAACTTTGTCTACTCGGAAACTGAAAAATGTTAAAGTATAAAAATATACAAAATACACAAAATATACAAATTAAAGTATACACCTTTGTGAGCACTATGCCAAGTATAGGCCTATTCAGACTTTTGATACACACCCTTACTTTGTGTCACTATCGTGCCCAAGCTCAAGGCATTGTCGAGATTTTTTCCCTCTTTTCTCGCGCACTAATTTTGCAATATTAGGAGACATAGTCTGGCTAACACATAAACGAGAACATTTTTCATGTTCTGATCAGATAGGCGGTTTCCATGTTGTGGTTTGCAGATCTTCATACAAGAAAAGAACTATTCACATACATACATCGATACAAATATACTCAACATTCTAGCAGCAAATATATTATGTAGTTGCCTGGGGAAATCTTCTATAAAATATAGATAGATCCTTTTTGTTTTGAAAGCGGTCTTTCATTTCAATATTATTTTGCAAATCAATGACTTCTAGTTGCAATGACGTTGGAACACTGTCAACATCCACAGAAAATGGTGTCGCAAATATGCAAATATCGGATTGGAGTTTTGCAAAATCTTGAAATCTGTAATAAAATATCCTGATCCAGTTCTTCTAATATTTGTACATAATTATTAATGTCTGTAATTGAATAACATACTGTAGACAACTTTGGAAAATATGGCGTGTCTCCGAGGGTGACCTGACGTTTCCGTAAGTCTAGGATTAATCTGAATGCACTAAATTTACCATACATTTCACTGATTAACTGACCTCTGCACCCTTGCCATGGTTAATGCACGCAATTCAATGTACCATCACGGCTCACCTTAACCCTACTGCTGCACTGAACGCCACTGCGCTAGTGCGTATTAACAGGAATGCAAGTCAACTGCTCGCTCTCTCAAGCTCTTCCGAGATGATCGGCTCTTACGTCACAACTGCAGCATCTGCCGGACACTGGGGTAGACCAAAGTCTAGGTCCAGATCCAGAGGTAGGAATGCAGAAACAGGACAGACAACAAAGGTAGGGAAATGTTACTACCACACTAAATTTGGCGAGGAGGCATACAGATGTCTACAGCCATGCAGCATGTCTCTCCGAGCTACACCTCACAACGGACCGGAAAACTAGTTCCCTAACTCTTCACGGCGACAGGGAGCCAGGGGTTAGAGCTGAGTCGCCTTTTTATTAGTGACATAGGGACAGCAACCCAGTTCCTGATTGATGCCGGTGCAGATGTCTCTGTAGTGCCACCAACACACAGTGAAAAGAAGTCACCAAATAAACTTGAACTTTTTGCAGCGAATGGTACTAGGATCCAGACGTATGGTCAACGACTTATGACACTTGACCTTGGTTTACGTCGAACATTCAATTGGCCATTCATAATCGCAGAAGTAGGTAAACCTATAATAGGAGTCGATTTCCTGTCGCATTTCAATTTACTTGTCGACAGTTCTAAACATCGCTTAATAGACGGGAACACACACTTGACCACGTATGGTACCTCTTCTCACAACTACAAACTTCAGGTCCAGCTAACGGAAATTAATAACCGATATCAGCGGATTATACATGAATTTCCTGACATTCTGCGACCTAACATTTTCAACACAAAAATCGCAAGCCACCACATTCAACATTTCATCGAAACGAAAGGCCCACCAGTGTTTGCCAAAACTAGAAGACTCTCAGCTGAAAAATTCTTAGCAGCCCGTAAGGAATTTGACTTCATGCTCCAGCAAGGGTTATGTAGACCCTCGAAAAGTTGTTGGGCTAGTCCTCTGCACTTAACTCAGAAAAAATCTGGTGATTGGAGGCCTTGCGGGGATTATAGGAAACTCAATCATATCACAGTACACGACAGATACCCTATACCTTTTTTAACCGACTGCAACCACATCCTGCATGGAGCTTCCATATTTTCATCCATTGACCTTGTACGTGCGTACCAACAGATACCGGTGCAGGAAGCGGACATACCGAAGACGGCCATCACAACACCTTTTGGACTACTTGAATTTCCATTCATGCCTTTCGGACTAAGAAACGCAGCACAGACCTTTCAAAGATTTATGGACATGGTACTCAAAGGGTTAGATTTTGTCTTTTGTTACTTGTTGCTTCTCCAGACGATAAAGTGCACCTTCAACATATCCGCATCCTCTGTGAACGACTAAATGAATACGGCTTATGCATCAATGTTGCCAAATGCATTTTCGGTGTGCAGCAGATCAAATTCTTAGGGTACGAAATCAGTCCTCAAGGTCTGAAGCCTCTACCTGAGAAAGTTAGTGCCATTAAGAATTTTCCAGAGCCACAGTCAGCCACTGGATTGCGCCGATTCTTGGGAATGGTAAATTTCTACCACAGATTGATCCCAAAATGCGCCAAGCTGCAACAGCCCCTCTCAAAATTACTTAGCGGACACAAGAAAAACAGCACAAAACTGCTGGACTGGAACGAAGAAGCACAAACCTCTTTTGCTGCAATGAAGAAAGCCCTCTGCAACACAGCGGCCCTGGTACATCCCATTCCCGGTGCTCCACTCTCCTTGGTAACAGATGCGTCGGACGTCGCAATAGGAGTTCTTCAACAGGATACTGACGGCGCAGCCCGACCTCTCAGTTTCTTCTCACGAACTCTCACTAAAGCACAGTTCAGATGCAGTTATGATCGCGAACTATTAGCAATATATAGCGCCATTAAACATTTCAAGCATCTTTTAGAAGGCCAGTCCTTTGTAATTTTCACGGACCATAAACCCTTGGTGTATGCTTTTCAACAGGACTTGGACAAGGCATCACCCAGACAGGCTCGTCAATTACAGTATATTGCACAGTTTACGACGACAATAAAATACGTTGCTGGCCAAGACAATATCGTGGCTGACACATTGTCACGTTTAGCCACCATAGAATCTCCCTCACCTCTAAATTATGATCATTTGGCAGATGTACAATCGGATGAAGACCTCGAATCACTGCAACAGAATCCCAGAATGAAAATAGTAAAACTCAGTCTGCCGGATAGTACAAAGCAATTATACTGTGACATATCAACAAAGCATATACGCCCGTATATTCCACGCAACTTTCGACAAGCAGCCTTTTCATCTGTTCATCGTCTTTCTCACCCAGGAATCAGAGCAACAACCAAAATGATCACTGAACGATTTATCTGGCCCAATATGAAGAAAGACTGTCAACAGTGGACACGAGCATGTATCGACTGCCAAAGATCAAAAATTTATCGACACACTAGATCTCCAGTTGGACAAACCCAAGTTCCCAACGACAGATTCAAACACATAAATGTCGACATCGTTGGACCTCTACCTGTGTGCCAAGGATTCAGATATATCCTCACGGCTATAGACAGATACTCTAGATGGATGGAAGCTGTACCAATAGTAAACCAAACAGCTGACTCTGTTGCACAGGCTCTAATAACCACTTGGTTTTCACGATTTGGTATTCCTGTAAGAATAACTACTGATCAGGGTCGACAGTTTGAAAGCCAATTATTCAAATCCCTAAGCAAGTACCTAGGTTTCCAGAACATCAGGACAACCGCATACCATCCACAAAGTAATGGTCTTATCGAACGACAACACCGCACTGTGAAAACAGCACTCAAATGCCATCTACTACAATCCTCATCGTGGGTAGACTCATTGCCTCTAGTCTTATTGGGCATGCGATCTGTGGTAAAAGAAGACTTGGGTCACTCAGCCGCCGAGCTGGTCTATGGTACACCGCTCCGTCTTCCAGGAGAACTGTTCACCGACCAGCCTACCGTATCACAGTCTGACTTCGTGAGACATCTCCAAGAGACAGTAAGAGGACTTAAACCAAGTCAGACATCAACCCATGGCAAAAAACCTGTTTTTGTGTCCAAAAATCTCGCCGACTGCTCTCATGTTTTCGTACATCATGGACCTCCATTATCCTCACTCCAACCTGCGTACGACGGTCCCTACCCAGTAAAGAGTCGAACTGCTAAGTTCTTCGACATTAATATCGGAGGGTTAATAAAGCGAATCTCAGTGGACCGCCTGAAACCAGCTTTTCTATTGGAAGAAGGTCCCCATACTGTTACTAACCCTCAACAAGAAACTCGTACTGATGTGACTGGACATTTCACCAGATCAGGACGCAAGGTCCACTTCCCTGCACGTTTCTAGGACACTATCGCTGTCACTAGGGGGGGAGTGTGTAGTGTATTGTGTAATATACTCTCATAAAGGAAACAGAAATTTATAATGAAAACTCAGCCCTCAGTGTTCTGTTTCCCTCTTTTGTTTTTTTCTCTCTGTTGACATTGTTAAATAAAGTTACGGCGAAGATAGTCGCAGTAGTCTGAATACGAAAGAACACAAATAAATGTGAGCGTAAAACTTTAGTAGTTATTTGTTATACTACCAATAACACCATCAAGTTCAAAGACGTTCAAGAATAAATGCCAAGCTTATATTTAGCACTAAAGTTGTTTTTAACTATTTGCATTTCAGTTGCAACTTGTGAAAGAAGTTTTTAAAAGCTGAAATTAACAAAAACTATTTGCGCTCAACAGTGAGTCAAATCAGACTAAATGGACCAGTAATTTTATGAAAATAAACTTTCATGAGAAAATTAGACAATTTCCTGTTGTAAAAGGTAGACAAATACAATTTTAAACGTGATTATTACATATTCTCAATTAATAGAATCCAGACTTTGCTGATTTATTATCTCACTCTCAGACTAAAATTAAAACTGTTGTTTGTTACCATAAAATTTAGATAACTTTCTTATTTTGACATATTTAAACATGAACTTTTCTACCTTAAATTTCTTTGTGATTATGCACACATTTGTATTTTGCTAATCGGGTAACTTAATGTTATTGTACTTATGTCTGTTTGTATTTAATAAATAAACCACTACCTTCTAGACTGTATTACTCGTGTACACACTGCCTATCCTATACGGCTAATTTTGCGTACACGGCGACATTACAGATGGCAGCACCTACCACACCCAGCTGCAATACCCTTTACATTACCGTATGCTCTGTGTTGCCCTCTGAAGTATAAACTCGGAAACTGAAATATGCTGGAATTTCATGCTATCTGGGTGTGAACTGTGTCGCCTCTACTGGAGAAATTAGGCAATTTAACAATACTCTGAACTCCATGTTAAAATAAAGCATAGGACAGGCCGTGTAATTCTCGAGACGGCGGTGAAATAAACACTTCACGAGTTCCCTCCATTCTTCTGTCTATTATTTTTTCGTATAGATTAGCCCATGGAGACGATCTGAAAGACACAAAATGCTAGCCATAGAAAAAGAAGTTAAAATTAGCCCTTTTGATAACTTTCGCTGGGGGAGGAGACCTCAAAGTAAATCCGCCCCGGGCCCCAAGTGGTCTAGTTACGCCACTGTCCAGTTGCACTCGTAACTGTACAATGAGAAGGATCCTGAGTTGTTATTAAATATTTGTATTATTCTTATCTACTTAGCAATATTCCCATATATTAATAAATGTTTCTCATTGTCCAAATAGGTTCTTACTTTTCAAAGAGCATATCAAATGATTTGATAAAGTACTCTGATTTTAATTATTATCAATGAATTGATATCGAAAGACTTTTACCATCTTATACTCTCAAAAAATAAAATCTATATCTTATAGGAATAGCCTTCAAAAAGTCATAAAATTTGGGATTGCTTTGAAAGTACAATGAATATTAGATTTTACACAGGAATGTATTGCCATGTCATATACAAGACTGTTGTGTTACAATGTTACGTCAACAAATAAAATAGTTATTTACATAATACCAGAACTGTGTTGTATACAGGTAAATTTGTTATACAACACTGTGAATAATATCTGGCACTAGCAGGTGGATCAGTCCGATTCCGCATATTTGTGTGGGAATAAGGATTCTAGGAGCGACGAAGAAATGGATTTGCTGAACAGTAGTTATAACTGGATAGCATTACATGCTGTTTGTCCAAGGAAATGTTCAGTCCATCTGTTTAGCAACTGGAAACGGTTGGAGAAGACGGACAAACAGAAAGACATCATTGCGTTTTCTAAGGATCGTGAAACATGGTTTTCCTTTGTTATCTCGATTTCGATTTTTGGCACGATCACTATATTTTCTCTATACTACGATTACCCTTACCCGCGTATTGCACTCCCAATTATTTGGCTTCTATTTCTAACGCATTAAGTGTATGAAAATTTTCAGGAAAACATTTTTTTTAAGTAAAACTTCTTTAGTGGCGGTAGAGGGTAAATCTGGAAAATCAGTCACACTAAAACCGTCACGAAATCAGTCACGAAATCAGTCACACTCTTACTTGTTTCGGTGCGGACTGCACAGAAAACAATCAACTCAATGATTAGGAGTAATCAAAGGAAATTTTTCAGACCTTACTTCCTCAATGGCAATAGACAATTCCTAAGCAATCTAAAGGTATATTATCTATTTTATGGTACCCGGAGGTTCATTACCGCGCAAATCCAAAATTAAAAAATACAAATTTCCAAAATTTAAAAAAACAAAATTAAAAATTATAACAACCAAAAATCCAAAATTTAGCCTAATAAATAATCAAATAAAAAATAAAAAAATAAAAAATAAAAAATTTAAAAAATAAAAAAATAAACATTTCAAAGATCGAAAATTTAAAAAAAACAAAATTAAAAATTCAAAGATCCAAAATTTAAAAAGTCCAAAATCCAAAATCAAAAAAGTCCAAAAACCCAATATTAAAAAGTCCAATAATGCAATATTGAAAAACTCCAATAATAAAAAATTGAAAAAATAAAAAAAAAATAAAAAAAAAATAAAGTTTTACTTCTGTCGCGTGGCGTTCCATGCACTTTTTTTTCAATTAGTCGATGACTCTAACGACCTTAATTTTCTGTATATGTATGTTCTCATTATTCGCTATGTTGAGTTATTTTGTACCTTTCACCCTTCAGAAGCCGACATTGTTCACACTATTTGTTGCAAAAATGCAGACAGGATTCTCTACAGGCTGATGGAAGCCTTCTTCGAGAAAGATGAGACCAGTAGATTGCGTTATCGGTACACATCTCCTGGTATCTAAAAGCTTCGCGACCGTTTAAATGTGAACATGTTGTTGGCACTGCGCATGCGTGGAGGTCTAAAGTCCACAGTGAAAATATAGTCCACGGCTTCATGCGCTTTAGTTAACCACGTCGATATTAGCGTGATACCATCAATTATTTCATCTAAGCACGTTTCGCTTGCATTTGAATTCCCGCCGCCTCTGTCTATGACGTCATCCATGCTTTCAGTTTGAGGGCGAGTACTGTACTAGGTTATACCGAATATCTTAAAAGAAGACTAATGTAATAAACTTTGGAACTTCGTATTAAGGAACCATGAACTGCGACACTTACGCCCATATCAATAGTCCTCTGCCAGGTAAGCAAGCTCTTGACTGGCAAGCGATTGATAGTGGCCTGCTAGCTGGCAAACTCCTAGCGCTGTCAGACGGTCAACAACACGATTTCCGTCTGCAAGCCACGAGGTACGAGCTCACTTCCGCGTCAACATGGAGCGTGAACTATGTTAGAGATCGTGAAGATCATAACGAGGAAGCGAGAAGAAGGTTGCCGAAGCGATATGTGAGGGACATGGAGGATCCTTTTCACAAATATAAGGATCGCGAATTTAAGGTGCGATTCTGATTTGAAAAGGAAGCATTGAAAGGATGGAGACCGGTTCCTACTGGCACCTCTTCCCTGCCTTGAACGCGTGGTGTGTCCAACGATCTTCGCCGAAGGCGTTCGTAGCACGTGAAGATGTTCGGCGCGACTATCGTAACATACGGTACTACTATTGCCAACATCCACTTTGAATAATACAATGTTCTTATGCTTAAACTATTAAGATAATCTGTTATAGTAGAAACACTACATGGTTTTGTTCAGAAAATGTTTAGTACTCCTCATAAAATGTCCTTAAAAAATACAACCAGTTAAAATTTATTTGACATTTTCCCTATCATATTGGTCAGTATGATGTAGCCAATTTAGCTTGACGTCATGTATCTACACGGTTGCCATATTGCTGCAAAATCCGGTACCTCTGCTGGGAGGGCATTATTGATACCAGCAAGCAGACTGCAAGGGATCTGTCAGCTGGGTAAGGGTGCGCTATCATACCTGGCAGAGCTTCATAATTCCGGCCCTTCGGCCTTTTTCAGGGCAAGAGGGGTTTATGTGATTAAATTGGTCGATATTGTAGTTCATAATATTTAGTTTTCTTTTAGGAACATAAATAAAAGCTCATCAAATACAGTTGACGTTTACATGCACGTCCATGATGTAATGTTTCTTTGCCGCTTACTTCGTCATTCATTTTAAAGCTAATTTAACATACTGTAGGCCTACACGTTCTGAATAAGTTCAATATAATAATGCAATCAATTGGTGCCACCTTATTCCCATAAACAATCTAAATTGTACCTAGTTTTTTTAGAAATGAACAGCAGTTTACTTCAATTATATAGTGTAATTTAATTATAACCAATATCTTGTCAAATCAAAATAAATTAAAATCTAGGCCTTTTATTAGTATTGGTTAAAATATATTATGTAATAAAATCTATAATTTAAATTTTTAAAAAATGTACACATTAAACTAAACTTCACTATAATGACTTCAATAATGTCATGTTAGCTAATTTAAAATCTACGCATATTGTAAATGTTGGTTCCAGAAATTAAAATTTAAACTTTGAAAAACTATATACAGTACACGGAATAAAATTTCACTGTACATTAATTCTCTAGGCATATGGTAACTTATATACACTGTACATATACACTGTCCTTTCACTGTCCAATATAAAATTGAGGCCTTTACTCAAATCGTCATATTAGGATGATGTGTTTTGTGTTAATAGCTGTATTAAAAGTTAAAAAAAACACTGTGACTACAGTTTAACTTTCCTCGTGGTTCTATTTTCTTAGCTATCTTCTTGAAGTATCTGCTAGTCTGTTGTTGTGATGTATTCATTCTCCTGAAACCATGTGCGGTAATTTAATGGAATATGCATTTCGGCACGTGCTTTGCCATCTTCAGTTCATAAATAAATAAATAAATATATATTAACAAATATAATATAATTAAAGTACACTATATAATTTGAAGTATCTGCTGTACATTTCATGAAAACTGGACGCTAATATCTTGGTAAAATTTAGACTGTTTGAGGGAATAAGTTGGCACCAATTGATTGCATTATTAGGCCTATCAGGGCCCAAATTCTAATGACATGTCATCTTTTTATTGATGCTGCATAGATATTGCCAACCTGTGGATAAGTCCTAATCATGGCCTCTAGATTATAGAAATGCATTTTTATTAGGTCATTTTTTGTCATTGTATGCAATTTTATATTTTTAGGGCATTTATTTCAATTTTAGGTCATTATTTTGTCATTTTCATGTCATTTGCTTCCTTATTTAGTCATTTTCATGTATTTACATTGAGTGTATTAACTTTTTTTCGTCACTAGCGGTGCTCTCTTTGAAGTGTTGTTTGTTTAATGCAAGAAGGAAAATTTCGGCGTTAAAGTGTTGACATGTCTCAGTCGGATGTGAGAATCAAAGAAACGCCAAAATTTTGTATTGTATTACTATTGTTATTAGATTGACTTGGCACCAGAGTCTGCCACCTGCTTGGATTGAGAGTCCAAACTACTGTTTACCCTCATTAAAGAACAATATAATCCGGCAGACCACAAAAGGATGTGCCGAATTTTGACTCACCAGTGCCTCAGTGCCAGTATAAATTACCGCAAAAAAAGAACATTCACAACATTACAGTTATTTACAGTTTTTACAATTATGTACAAACTAGTCTGTAACTTTGTGTGCACAAGAATAATTTTTCATAAATAAAATATCAGTTTTTAGGTCATTTTTTATAATTATTAAGTCATTTTATTTAAAATGTAGGGTAATTTTTCAAACAATTTTAGGTCATCAGAATCCGGGCCCTGATTATTATAAACTTACCTCAAAGAATCAATATGACATTCCTTACTTCAATATGCATATAATTTCAATTTTCGCATTGTCAGTTCGCGAGTAAGCAAGCATGTGCGTGTACAAGATGTCTGTGGGTGTTTGGTAACTGTCGACCTTAACCCATACCATTTACTTATCTTCATATTAGGGTATTTACTATAATCTGTATCTCTTGAGTGGAACAAGCAGCCAGAATCAGTAGAATCATTTCTTCCACTGTGCTGTGTGTCTTAACTTGAAGATATGTGGAGTTTCGTGGCTGCGAAGTGAGTACTCCATCTTAGCAAACTTTTACTATGATAATACCAACAGTGAAGTAGGCCTATATGTAAATTACTGAAACATGAAACTCTGTTTTATAGCATACTAGCAGGTGCCAGCGATAATTAATTTAGAAATTAAAAATTAAGAGCAAAATAATTAAAAGATTATATTTATTAACACTTTCACTTGAATTATTCATAAACTAAGAGATTAATAATTAAACGAAACAGCTAAAAATCCGGCTTGGAGTGCAATCCACGATTTGAGAGCGCCGCCTCACAACTCGCGAATGAAAAATAAAATTAAAAATCCGGCTTCGACGTGCATTCGGCCACCCTTCAGTCCATCTATGTTTAAAATTTCAGATCTTTGCGTGCAGTAGACTTTGCTGGGCATCGCGCAGAGTCAGACAAATATTTCCTCTTATTATTATAGATTAATAAACTAGATTTCCACTCAGAATTTTACGAGCGATATCATTTCGGATTTCTTGATTCGGGCAATGATCTTTAAAACACGTATTCGAGATACTCCCATCAAACAAATATCGATAAATGGTTTGGCCCTATAAGGAGATTTTTCAGAGAAATTAAGTTCGACTTGTATAACATTTCTATACTAATCTACTCATTTCTAGCTGATATGCTAGTATATTAGGGAACTGAGTACTATTTTTCTAGCAAACTCCGTCATATCATGTTTTAAAAGTTATCTATCTTAAAAGGCTATGTTTCAAGTCATAGATCAGTGTTGTCGGCCTGGGTGGCGGAGTTATTGTCGCGCTGGATTTCTGTGCTCAAGGTTGCGGGTTAGATCCCAGACCAGGTCGATGGCATTAATGTGTGCATAAATATATGGCTTGGTTATAAAAGGGTCAAAGTAAATTCTTTCAAAAATGAGATCTATGCATTATTGATCTCGGCTAGCCTTTATCTTTCGTATACTAGAAGTGCCAATGTCTGACGATATTAATAGACATAATACAGCAACCATAGAGACCAATGTCGGAAGTTCTCAGCAAAAAATGTTAGTTCCATAAAAGCTTCAAAGTCAGTTATCTCAAAAGCAAGTTTTATGACATTGGCCCTTTTAGAACCAGCCACAGAAATATGACAGGCCCATGTCAATAGATTTACTGGCATGTGAAAGAACTCCTGCGGGACAAAATTCCGGCACACCGGGGATGGTCACAGGCCTAAGTTGCAGTACATCCCCGTCGTTAAATAACCATGTGATAACCAAATGATAGTTCAGCGATAAGTTTCAAATCATAGTTCAATGTTAAGTTTAAGGTTAAAATTTCAGTTTAGCGTCGAGCATAACATAATGCCTTTATTGTTCAGGTAAATTGAATCCACATAAATCCACATGCCTCCACATTAATCCACATGAATCTACATTTGAATCCACATTAATTCACAGAATCGGCAAGACTTAGACCTACGCTTCCCAATTTTCTGGTAAATGTTTATTTTTAGATTTCAGGACAGAAAACGAGAAGATTAGAGTTTCTGAATTGAATAAAAAAAGAATTTCCTGATTTCAGTCGACACTTAACTTCTGCCTTAATATTATTTGTATCTGTAATTATTTCTCCCAGATATTTGAATTTCTCCACTTTTTCGAATACTTTATCGGCTATTCTAATATTCTGTAGCACATTGGGTCAAGTGAATAAAAAGCAACCATTTGCTTTTAGAATTAAGTATTAGCAAAAGCATTTGCTATTTAGCATTAAGTAATAGCACTAGCATTAGCTCAGTTTTGTGTGAATAATCTTTTACTAGTGCTAGCTAGTAAATGCTGGAAAAATTTAACCTTTTCTGTGGATCACGGCCCCCTAGATAATTAAAAATACACATCAATCTAGCAGGTCATGGAAATAGTAGGAAACATGTGAGTGCCTTTAATTGTTATCGATATCAAAATGCAGTCATCTTCTGAGTCTGAAATTTCTATGACCAGTGAAGAAAGTGATAAACAGTTAGAATTTGTTCATATTCTGAAGAATGATAATCATTTTCAAGAGTCCGAACACGCCTGCGATATTTAGGAGTTCTCACTTGTATAAAAGCAGCCATTTCATCATTTACACTTCCAATAAAATTAAAACTAGCATGGGTATAACCACACTTAAAAAATTTGCAGCATTTGCTATGAAGTCAAAGCAGAGTCTTGGTTTTATTCACACCTTTTTAAGCAACTGCTGGGAAATTCAGCATTTGCTACAACAACTTTCTTTTGTTAATTAGCACAAGCATATTCTATATTATTATTCACATATTTTGAAGCTTATTCTGTTATTTTCAAGTAAAAGCAATTGCTACATGTTTATTCACTTGACCCATTGTTTTGACGTTTCAATAGAATAGGCCTATGCATTGTTTGTTTGTTTGTTTGTTTGTTCTTTTATTATTATTAATTTCCAGTTCAACACTCCTACAGGCATCGAAAAGTCTTGCTGCATTTCTCCCGATTGTGTTTATATCATCTCCCAACAGACAAACATCATCTGCGTAAGCTAATATTGAGTGATTGGCATTTAATTCTAAGCCTACCTTGTTCTCTTAAAATTCCCTAATGGCATATTCCAGAGCGAAATTAAAAAGTAAAATGCGAAAATGCATCTCATTGCTTCAAGCCACTTTGAATAATTGCAAATCCGATATAAGTTCCCTTACCTTGACTCTGCTATAGGTTCATTGAGACACATTTTGATCAGCCAAACTAACTTCTTTGGTATCCCAAATTCAGTGGGGATATTGTACAATTTGCCTTGCCTGACTGGATCATTTTTTTTTAATTCTATGAATAGCTGGTGAAAAGATTTATTATAACCTAATTCCGGTTTATTCTAAAAAAAATTGGCGAATACAAAATATCTTATCAATGGTTGATCTATTTCGTCTAAATCCACTTTGGTGATCTTTAATAATTACGTCCGCATAGTCTATGTGGTTAATTTTGACAGAAGTATATTAGACAAAATTTAGTATGATGTCGATAAGAGAGAAATTCCTCGATAGTTTTTACATTCGGCCCTTTGTCCCGATCGGTATAAGTAAAATGTTATGTCATCGGAATATCTGTTTCTTCTTGTTTCAAATCCTACCAGACATGTGTAGAAAAAATGGGTTGCGAAATTCTAAATCCTCTGTGAACCATAGAAAGCTATATCTAGGGTTTTCTGAGGGAATTGTTTGAGTGTGGTAAGTTGTCATTCCACATTTCAAACTCTGTATGCCCATATAAGAACCTAGAGTTTTAAAATCGAAAGTCCTCCATAAGTTAATTTCGAATTACAAGGAAAATACAAAACCCCAGTGACGCTGGGCCTTTCAAGCTAGTAGCGTATAAAGAGTAGCTATCCACCAGGGACGGATTTTTTCTGAATTGCTCTGTATGTATGATGTGTAACAATATGCACCAGAGCCTTTTAATACACTGAGTACAATTTCCTCCAAAATAGTTTCCTCTAGCTGGTGTCGCTTTGTCCTCTGTAGGAAAATAAGCATAACTAAATTAATGCTTGGTTTTAATTACTACGCTAGGAGTGCGCGGGACAGACAGATATGGTGGTCATTAGGTTTCATTTTTCATTAATAATACATTAATAATAATAATAGTCTTACTTCTGTTGTTTAAAATGAAATCAATATTCTGTCAGCTGTGAGGTCACGGTGGGTCATACTACATGAATGAACAATTGATTAATCGGATGAGTTACCAGATTCTAAACAACGCTACCAATAGTGTGTATAAGAAATAGTTAACCTAATTCAAATAAGCTGACATGAGAATACACTAAAAACACATGAACTGGCTTGCACCGAATCAAAATTATGTTTGTAATCAATGCACATTTGTATTATTTCATTCTCCATACAAGTTGTATTGCATAAAAGAAGATGTTTTTATTTAGTTCACTGGCAGCATGTGACGTATTATTCGCTGTATATTGATACCTTACGTTTCCAGTAATGAGCTGACGTTTTATGCGATAAAATCACATCCTTTCGTTCCTAGCAAGCACATTATAAGATAAGTGACCGTGATCGGTCTATATCCGATTAATTGCTAAACGTTATTGGTAAATGTCAAACACGCGTCGATGAAAGGAATAGTCTGTATAAACTAGTAAGTTGAAATTTAACCTCATTACTTCCTTCAGATAATTCTAAGTATTTCTCTCAAAAAAGTCAATTGAAATCATGGCGAATTGAGAATTATTGCACCGCTTTGCAATTATTTTTCACAGTTCCCTTAGCTAACCTCCTACTAAATGCTGTACTGCCAGTCTATCATCTTTTATTTTTATTTTTATTTATTCCACCTGGATAAAACACAATACAATCATTACCGGTGCCCGAATGAGCAAAATCTCGTGCTCGGGCACAGTTCAGTACAGTAACAGAAAATATAACGAATACTGGAACTACAAACCAAAAATTTAGAGAAAAGTCGCTCTACACACAATACATACCCATACACACATGGCACACACAAACATACATGCCAACAAGGCAAACAGTTCATAATACAAACCAAGAGCAAAATAAACATATTAAACATCACGCATTTTTTTAGATAAATGATACACACGAACAGCGAAAATGAAAAGCGAAACACTAGGACAATGCAAAATGAGTCACACACTAGGCTGTATAAATTTTATAAGTTTGTTTCTTGAATCTGCGTAAATTTTGTTCATATAATCATATTATAGGAGAAAAATTCCTCTGACACTGGGCGTTAAATTCAGGACCTTTGGCTATCCTTGCCAATCAATGCTCTACCAACCGAGATAGCCGGGGTTCGATTCACAGCGCCAGATGAAACCTCTCTCCTATGATTAATTTCCCTTAATGGTCTACCTCACTGACAGACAAGTTATGTCATATGCAGTACTGTGAGGCACACTAATTAGTGATTTTTGTGACCGGGCTTCCTGCCAGAGGAATTTTCCTCCTATGATATTATCATGTAATGTCCAACAGAGCAGGCCCGACGAGAGGGAGGGGCAGCCGGGGCTGTAGCCCCGGGGCCCGGGCACCAAAGGGGGCCCGGCCGACCAGGTTTTATTTTTTATGTTCTAAATTTACTCTAAAATAAGGCAATAAGCAGCGTAAGTTATGTTTTATGTGTTTATTTTATCTGCATTGTCCTCTCCTTCGGATTTTGAAATCGAAATTTAAAATTCTTTTACTAACATGCCTATGCGGTTTAAATGAAGTTGACATTTTTCATGAACATGTTATTTCTTAATTATTGATATCTTCTTAGTGTTCGTTGGTGGAATTACAGACTTTATCATTAAAGTACTACAAAAAGAAAGAATAATTGTATAATTAAAGGATAAATATCTCAACTGTTTATGCAATTTTTCGATTGCCGATATAAAGAATAGTTATTTGTTTATTTTCTAAAACAACTAGAGTAACTGTGTTAAAATAATAATACAATTTTCGGTATTAATATTAGTGTTTTATTAAGGCGGCTAAAATAGAGCGTTTAAAACCCATTCCACCAAAATAAAAGGCTAAAAATACCTTTTATAAAATCACCATAAAATAGACGCTAAATTGGGCTTTACTCTGGCATCAGTCAACCGATTTGATCCAAAATCAATAGTCTTCGTCCCATGGGCGTTATAAATGCGTGCACCACGTTTTATGAAAATCCGATAAACCGTATTTGAGTTATCGCGCCTACAGACACAAGGACAGATATTTTCCCGTCTACCACACAATCTCGTAAAGTACCGGTACCATTCTGGCACTTAATATTTATGTAATATGATTACATAATCTTTTTTTTGCATACATTATAAAGGGCGAGGTTGGGTTTCAGTGGTGAATTTAATATTTGAAGGGGCCCGGGAAATTTTCTCCCTGGGGGCCCTTGCTTTCTCTCCACGGCCCTGCAACAGAGACATTAATCTGTGGTTCATGAATACATATGCATATATCTATATCTCTCTATATATAAAAGGCTTTGTCCTGACTGACTGAATAAATGACTGACTGACTGATTGACTGAATGACAGGAATCAACGTACAGCCTAAACTATAACAGTTATAACAGTTATAACTTGGAATTTTTACAGTACCTTCGTTGCATAATGTAGGTGCTCAATAAGAAAGGATTTTGAAAAATTCTGATTCTAAATGCCAAAAATTAAATGTTTTTGAAAATACTTAATCCCTTTTTACATAGAATTATCCATTCCAAATCACAGAATATATTGTTGCCAAATGGTATCAGGTGGGCTTGGAAAAAACACATGAAATGCACTTTTGACAAATAAGAGGAGTTATCAAAATAATTCATGTTATAAATAAATATTACAGAATGAAATCCACTAAAATAATGGACTTTCTCTACCCTGGACATAGAGAAAACAAAACGAGGTATGGTAATGTGTATATTATTATATTATATCGCAGGTTTTTGGAGAGAAAAGTATGAAAGTGATAATGCTTTCTGTTTAATTTCATCCCCAAAACGGCTTTATGGTAACATAAGAGTGGGAAATTTCCCGCCTCGATATTACAATTTTATGTTACAGGAATTTCTGTTTCTTATTTAAACCTCTACCAGGCTTGCTGTGCACTGTACAAGCGATGGGATGCAAAATTCTAGATCCTCTATGAGCCATAAAAAACTATATCAAGCGTTTTCTGAGGGAATAGTTTGAGTGTAATAAGTCGTTCTTCCTATTTCAAATTAGAAATGCCTATATAAGGACCTAGAATTTAAAATTGAAAATCCTTCATAAGCTAATTTCCAATTACAAAATACAAAACCCGGGCGACGCCGGGTCTTTTAAGCTAGTAGTTCATATAGTTCAGAATGAGCTCTTATTAGTGAGTCTCTTCAGGCACTTCAAATTTGACGAAGTATTGTTTCAGTAAGTCAAATATTCCTTGGCAACTTACTTAGGTAGGCCTACCCACATCCGGTGCAGTTTTTTTTTTTTTAATTCGATCAATATTAAATCTAATCACAACAATGTTAACTTTATCTCAATTACTACTTGGATGTATCAGATTATTATCATAGGCCTAGAGATAAGACAGTTCTCTCGCCTATCTCAGCACTGGATTAATGCCACCTGCTTAGTAATACAGATAACATTTTTTTTTTTTTTAGCTAGCTCTACTCTTTTCAGAGGAGCGCATAGCCTATCGGTATGGATGGAGGCCTCTTTCGGGGCTCTGAAATCTTCCTATGACAAAGACCATAAGCTATTGGGGAGTAAAAGGACCAACAAAATGTTTCATACAAAAGATACATTTAATGAAACATTTTTTCTTTAACCTTTTCACTGCTACTGTCGTATATATGCGTCACATCAAAATACTGTTTTAATCACAGATATAAGTTTAATACGTTACTGGTCTACGTAAAATATGAGGATTTTTATCCACGTGTTATGATTATCATTCATGGAAACCATCCATTCTGCTGGAATTTTCCTCATTACTTTCAATCTTAGATAGATATATATAAGCTTTCATGAACCACAGATTATTGTCTCTGTTGGACACTACATGAGAATATTATAGGAGAAAAATTCCTCGGACACTGGGACTTGAACCCAGGACCTTTGGCTATTCGCGCCAATGCTCTACCAACTGAGCTAAGCCGGAGTTCAATTCACAGCGCCGGATGGAACCTCTCTCCTATGACTGATTGCCCTAATGGTCTACCTCACAGACAGACAAGTTATGTCATATGCAGTACTGTGAGGCACACTAAGCAGTGATTTTTGTGACCGGGCTCCCACTGTTATTGTACAGTTGACATTCAAGATAGATATAAATATCATCAGTCATAGGAGAGAGGTTCCATCCGGCGCTGTGAATTGAACTCCGGCTTAGCTCAGTTGGTAGAGCATTGGCGCGAATAGCCAAAGGTCCTGGGTTCAAGTCCCAGTGTCGGAGGAATTTTTCTCCTATAATATTCTCATGTAGTGTCCAACAGAGACAATAATCTATGGTTCATGAAAGCTTATATATATCTATCTTGAATGTCAACTGTACAATAACAGTGGGAGCCCGGTCACAGAAATCACTAATTAGTGTGCCTCACAGTACTGCATATGACATAACTGGTCTGTCTGTGAGGTAGACCATTAGGGCAATCAGTCATAGGAGAGAGGTTCCATCCGGCGCTGTGAATTGAACTCCGGCTTAGCTCAGTTGGTAGAGCATTGGCGCGAATAGCCAAAGGTCCTGGGTTCAAGTCCCAGTGTCGGAGGAATTTTTCTCCTATAATATTTTCAATCTTAGAACTCACTGATGGTTTCAATACTTCAATATTATAATGTTACTTTTATTAAAACCAATATCTTGTCAATATAATAAATTGTGCAAAAATAGAATAGCTTAAAATCTAGGCCTATTATTAATATTGATTCAAGATCTTTTATGTAGAAAAAAATTATTACCGTATATTTCCGCAGATAAGACAGAAGTTTAATAATAAAAAAGGCCCCGAAAACCCGGGGTCGTCTTATAGGACAGATACCAAAAAATATATAATATATAAATTTAAAGCATTATAAAATAATGTATTCTGATGTCAAGATTATATTATTTTGATATGTTAAGATGTTAGGTACTATTTGCGAGCAAATGTAAGCCTCGAAATAATGCGAATTTCGTAAATAAACCCATAAATGCCATAATCCGTGAAATAAAATAATTTTTTTGTACTTTTATTTTTATTTTTCGCTATATACGGTACGTGTATAACATGGCGCGTATCGTTCTGTTCCACTGTGCTCAGTGACGCTATTCTGGAAAGAAAGAAAGAAAGAAAGAAAGAAAGAAAGAAAGGAAAAAAAGATCGAGGAAGCTTTGTTCCTGTAAGGGTAGCCAACAGTCCTGTTAACTAACTGGAGTTATTTTGCCCTAACTTCTGCTACCCACTCTATGGACTATAATAGTGCGATGGTTGGCAACATTTTTGCGATCAACCAGAAAACTGAAAGAAAATCGAAACGTTTTGAAGTTGTTTTGTAAACATAAATGCATGGGCTGTTGATAGTTTAGGGGTCGTCTTATAGGACAGATATATGCCACAACTATAAAACGTTGACGAAGATTTATACGTCGTCTTATCTGCGGAAATATTCGGTATTTACAATTTAAAATTTAAAAGCACTGACACTGTCATTTCACACTTTAAAAATGAGGCCTGTATTCAAGTTGTCAGATAAGGGTAACGTCCTAAGTGATAATATTATAGGAGAAAAATTTCTCTGGCACTTGAATATTAACTGTACAATAACAGTGGAAGCTCGGTCACAAAAATTACTAATTAGTGTGCCTCACAGTACTGCGTATGACATAACTTGTCTGTCAAATAGACCATTCAGGGCAATCAGTCATAGGAGAGAGGTTCTATTTGCCAATCCATGCATGCAATATCTTCAGTTTCCAGGAAAACATCCACCACCTGTGCTCTGTGAGGACGAGCATTATCATCCATCAGTACGAAGTCTGGGCCCACAGCACCTCGAAACAACAGCACATGAGGTGCCAAGATCTCGTCACGATACCTGACAGCAATTAAACCTTGCCGATTTACCCGTACAACTTCATGAAGAGGTGTTCGGGTAGTCAACAGAATTCCTGCCCACACCATAATCGGTCTCTTTCCACAATGTTTGCGTCCCGAAATCGTGTTTCAGGTTCTCTCCAGATGCGAATCCGTCGAGAATCATTTTGAAGACGAAATCTGGACTCATTTCTGTAAAGAGAACATTGGCCCATTGTTCGACCGTCCAGTTGGCATTGTTGATGACTCCACTCTAGACGTACTATGCCACCAAGTTAAATCTGCACGGCGATAGGGGAAGTGTTTTAGCGCTAGTGTCGTCCAGCTACCACTATACGGAAGGGATGTAGGGGAAGCAGGTGGCGAAAGATCATAACATGGTTGCCAGATTATTCATTTGGACAATGACTGTCTTAGGTGTCAGGTCATTTAAAAACACAGTAATTCTCAGCGCCCCTCTTCCAGCCAAATAACCCAACACAGTGGACAGGAAGTGGCAGCGTGGCGGCGGGGGTGAAATAAGGGACAGCTCATGTTCCCCAGTTGGGACATGGTTGCCAGAATATTCATTTCGACAATGACTGTCTTAGGTGTCAGGTCATTTAAAAACACAGGAGTTCTCAGCACCCCTCTTGTAGCCAAATGACTGAACTCAGTGAAAAGGAAGTGGCAACGTCAAAGGAGGGAGATCGAGATGTAAGGCACATTCCTCACATATTTTCTGCATGCAAAGATAACTTGGTGGCGTAGTACTCTTCTGTGAATACGCGTCAGGGGTACACATACAGCAGGTCTCCGACAATAAAGGCCTCTCTGCCGAAGCCTTCTGTACACTGTTTGCCTCGATACAACTGTTCCAGTGGATGCTGTGAGGTCAGATGCCAGTTGTCGTACAGTACTATGGCGGTACCGTCGTGCCCTTACAGCCAAATAAAGGTCCTCTCTTTCTGATGTCACTCTTGGACGTCTCATTTTGAGACAATAACGCTCATTCTTCCTGCAGAACAACTCGCAAGGCCTGGAGAGTGGTTGGTGGATGTTCACATGAAGCAAGTCTTCTGCCTAGTGCATCCCATGCTTTATAGGACTCAAATCGGGAGAGCAAGGTCAGTGGTGACTGGGATATAGCCGTACGCTACCTGTATCTTGTAAACATGAGGGAAGGCGCAGTTTTCAGTGGCGCACTTAATACAGTGAGTCCCACACAAGAGTTGGCCAATGACGCGGGTTTCTGCGTCGCGGCTGGCACAGCTCCAACTCCCGAGCGGGTGAAATCTCTACGCAAATAATGCCGCGGTCGGTGTAATGATTCAGGTTCTCACATTTACAGTTAAAATTACAATGAAAATAACCACGTACCTCATCACAAGAGATGTTAGAAATGTTTTCCTCTTGCATCCACGCAATACTGGCACCTTTTTAGGAAATTTTCTTTCACGCGCATAAGTTCAGCTTCCGAGATAGAGTTAATTTCTTTTGTGATATTGTCTTAAAGTTCTTCTTATGTATGGCAAATTGACCTATACACTTTATTTTTCAAGTTTCCCCATAAATAAGATTTACATACTGTTAGAAGAACTTAAAGACAATATCACATAGGCCTATCACAAGAGAAAGTAACTCTGTCTCGAAAGCTGAAAACTTATGCGCGTGAAAGAAAATTTCCTAAAAAGGTGCCAGTATTGTCTGGATGCAAGAGGAGAACATTTCCAACATCTCTTGTGATGAGGTACGTGGTTATTTTAATTGTAATTTTAACTGTAAATGTGAGAACCTGAATCATTACACCGACCGCGGCATTATTAGTGTAGATATTTCGCCCGATCGCTCGGGAGTTGGAGCTGTGCCAGGCGCGACGCAGAAACCCGCGTCATTGGCCAACTCTTGCGTGGGACTCACTGTACATACATTCAAGTTCAAGGGCGGTGTAGCTAGCCTAGTGAAATGACTAGCGTCATAGAATAGTTTGCACATTTATTCGTAAATCGCAGGACTTATGTATATGAAGATATAAATATTAATCGTTTTATTTTTTGGTTTTATTATTTGTAATATCTGTGATATTTTTAATTAACAAAATATATTTTTTAGTAAATCGAACATAAATATACACAGCATATGCATTAATAATTGTTAACATTATTTACAGTAAAAATGAAAAGGCTAATTTTATTACACATTACGTCTATGCATACGCTTTGTTGCAATGAATGCCAATTTTCAAAAGAAAAATATTTTCTATTTTCCTCCAAATAAGATCTGTATTGGGAAAAACTTCTCCCTACGTCGCATGACGTCACGGGGCAAACTTAAACCAAACTGAGGTATTAGTGTTTCCTGTGTGTGGGTTAACATCATGGTTTCCTGTAGAACCTTCATCTCAAAGGTTCAAAGAGTAGAAATCCTACATTTTTCTGGAGAATGCTTTTAATTTCTGCTGCACTTAGAAGTGTTTCATATTCAGGTTGACCCTTAGCTATGGATAATTCCTCCACGAGTCTGATCGCTTGTGTCATTTACAAATTTCTTCTTTCTAGAAGAGTGAAGTATCTAGACAATTACCCGAAATTATTTGCAATGAACTTGATATTACTTAGCTTTTCTGATACAAGGTGTTTTGCTTGTTTCATTGACGCATTTTGTTCGTCAACAAAACACAAAACTGCCAGAGGCAGTGCAAGTTGTTTACTAACTGAGGACGCTTGCTATGCCCTGTGCCCCGCTACCTAGACGAATAATACCCCCAGGCCCTAGTAATAACTCAACTGTTGAGCTAATACGAATCAAAGCACCTTTCAAGATGACTACCGGCACTCTAAATAAGCATTAATAAATTTCATGTTGACCACGAGAAGCTAATATAACTTACAGACGTGAAGGATCCAACGTATACCCTCGTTAATATAAACCTATACTCAATAAAGGAACTGATTATGTATAAGTGATTAGATTGCTGTGTAATGAAAGTAAATAAGTCATTTGAAAATGATATAAGTTAAAATTATAAAATCAGAGCTACACATCTATAGCAACCTGCAGACATAGCAAGAAACCAGTAGTTAAATTAGGCTAATACACTTAACCCTATTAACTTTATTTTATAAGTTAATAAGAATTTTGACGACTTAAAAATACTTTAAAAAATGAGCTATAAAATGGCTGCGAAAATTAAAAAAAGAAAGATCCAAAAATTAAAAAAACTACCCAAGAATTTGAAGGAAAATACTAGTTTATTCATCATATTTATGTCTGATAATATTCCGATAATATTCAATGTAAATAAATGCCCAAAAACTCTATATAATGGGAGAAACAACACAAAAGAAAGTAATGAATTTATATTTTTAAAAACTACCTAAAATATGAAATGTGGAATAAAAAGACCGTAAAATGACCAAAAAAACCAAATAATGACATTGAACTCTAAAAATAACCTACAACTAAAAAATGGGGGAAATGGCCGAAAATGACCATAAAATGACAATTTTTATAATCTAGAAGTCATGATCAGAATATTTGTACTAGTGGGCAACGTCTATGATGTTCCAGTTAAAAGATGACATATCGAAATCCGGGCCCTGGTTATCAACTTGCAGGCTAACAGTGTACAATAGAGAGTACAGTATGTTAAGAGTGGGTCTGCAATATTCTATGTCGCAATCAAAACTGATGTGCTTTAATTTTAACTTATATCATTTTCGCATGAATTATAAATGAAAATAGAAAGAACTCTCACAACATAGCAATATAATTACTTATGCATTAGGCCTATCAGTTGCTAGATTTCTTAGGTTGAGTTTAGGCCTATGTTAACGAGATTATAAGGTGGATTCTTTACTTCTCTAAGTTACTAGCAGGTGCTCGCGGCTTCGTCCGCGATTATTTACTCTACTGCTAGATGTTTTAAGTCATTTATTTGACAGAAAAGTATTTAAAACATTACACAATTTTATTCTTAATTTTATTATATTGTTTAACGTTAAAAATATAAATTAATTAACTAAACGACAAAACTAATCTTATGCTGTCATAGTGCATACAAATTCGAAATGAAACAATTAAAAAGAACCATAGTTTCATGAACCTTACCCAAATGATGCATAAACTAATTTATTATAACAATTAAAACGATTATTTAAATTATTATTTTATTTATTATAACGATCAATTTAAAAAAAACTACAAACCCGGCTTCAAGGTGCATTTTACGAACAAAGTGCGCCACCCGGGGGAATAAAAGACCTCAGATTCGAGTTCCCTAGCCCAAAAAACCCCGCATAGTTAGTTTCGTCCAAATCATTCAATGTTTTCCCATTTAGGCGTGCTTTCATAAACCCTTGTGTCCACCTATGTTTAAAAAAAAATCAGATCTCTGCGAATGAATCAAGATAGCAATCGAGCAAGGCCATCTTGAATTAATTGCACAATTGAATACTGTCTTGTATTGCTAATAGGAATGTTTCTTATGGAAGGTATTTCGTCTCTTCGAGAACATTTGATTTTTGGCATTAAAAATAACAATTTTGCAAAATCCTTTCTTAATGTGCAATTACATTATGAAGGTACTGTCAAAATTCCAAAACTCTGACCATTAATAGTTTAGTCAGTCAGTCAGGACAAAGCCACTTATATCGATAGAGGTATTCTAAATAAATTTGTTCCCCATATGCTCCAAAGTTGGACAGGTCGGATATAAAGATATAAGACGACTTCGTGTAATTCTGAAGATAGTCATTTTAATAGGTCTAATTGCCTAGGCGCTTTTTGCATAATATGCTGTTATTTGCTTTTTAGCTACAGTAGTTAGCAAGATTGCTTTGTTTATATGCGACTTCAAATGAAAACTGTTTGTATCACGTGTATACGGAACTTTTTGCCAGGTTAGTTAAGTGAATTCTGTTTATTTACTTCGTACTGGAAAGGCAAAAAGGGACTATATCTTCTTATAGACTCAAAAACGTCCTTTAAAGAAATGTTTTGCTAGAAGACTTACGAGGGGTATTCCGAAAGTAAGTTTCGTCAATGTATGGCAGGAGCGGCGTGTTCACCAGGGGAACCAAACAAACGCCAGACGAATCCCCACCCGTGGCTGGTTCCACGACGGAAGTGGCGTCAGCGGAGGAGGCATGACGCAGGCGCACTGCGCCGTAGAAGAGCGAGTCGCAGCAGACTGGCGTGCCCGCGGGTATTAGTGTACCGCTCACGATGTCACGAGAGATTTGGCGCCACTGCCATGTACCGCTATCTCCCCTCTTTCAAACGAGCCATTGCTGCAGCCGCTGAACCTTTTATTGTCCGAGATAGAGCTGTTTGAAATTGATCTCCCGATTTCCGTCCCCGCAAAGTGCGGCCTCCACGAACCCATCTCGCACAAACCTTATGGAACATCAATTTGTCACTCAAAATGGTCAGTATGGAACCTTTAGTAATGTCAGGAAGCTGAGGTGGAGCAGGCTGTGCGCCAATTCCTAGCATCGCAGGGCACCGAGTTTTAAAACAGTGGGTTCTTCAAACTGATCGCACGCTACGACAAATGTCTCAATGTCGCTGGCGACTATGTCGAAAAATAGTGCACGGTGTATAGGTCATGCTGCCATGCTGTATTGCTTTTGGGTCAATAAAGTGTCCGTGTGACAAACTGACGAAACTTACTTTCGGAATACCCCTCGTACAAATTAGTGTGGTGCAGAAGTAATAGAAATGCTGCAAGTGTTCTAGAAAATAGAGATAAGCTGAAAGTTTTCTAGAAAGTAGTGATGCAAGTATTAGTCATGAAAGTGGTATTGGTCAAAATCGAGAATCTGAAGTCCCTACTGGTGTGAGAACAAGCTCGTAAAGGAAGTGCGAGGGTAAGTCAGTAAAAACTCGCACTCTCTATTTTAATTTAAATTTTAAAATTTTTGCAACAATACTTGCAACTTTCAATTATTTAATTTTTCAACATAGTCCATTGCTTCTCAATGCACTTGATCCATCGTTGCACAAGCTTCCTGATGCCCACAGAAAAAAAAAATCCTTTACGCAGGCCTACAGGCTGAGGTAGATTTTGAAGTGATTTTGGTTTAATTTTTTGTCGCTGCGCAGCACTCTCTCCTTGGTATGAAAATCCCCGCAGTAATAACTGCAAAAAAGAGGCAAGAACACTTTTTCAAACATTCAAATCACGACTTATATGAGAGCTATCGAGAAACTAGTTATTGATTTGTAGAGTACTCATGAAGCGCTTTTCAACAAGACGTGGTTTCAAAAATTTCTAATTTCCATCCCCCTACCCCCACTCCCACTCGTACCCCCAAAACCCCTGAATCGTTGGTGTCACTGTGAACTCCATAGGGAGTACTCTAATTTATTCCAACAAAGTTTCCCTCTATACTTCATAGGAGCCGAGATACAAATTTTTCAAAACTTCAACCCCCGACCCCGACCCCCCTTGGGCCAATTTTACTCATTAACGAACTTGTCCGAACTATTGGGCCTAGAAATAACATAATAAATTTTGGTCCAAATATCTTCAAAATTACGGCCGCTAGCGTGTATGAATATATACACACACACACAAAATTTTGTTTGCACGACGTAACTAATTAGTGGTACTTACGAATATTGTTGCCGTGGATCATAACTTGACTTTCCCGCACGCAATCTGGTTGCTATGAAAACAAAATAAATCTCCGTGCGGTAAAAATTACAAAAAGCACAAGAGCCGTAAGTAAAATCATCATAATACAAGCCTTTATGGAAGACCAGAACTAAGCCCCCCTAGTTTGTGGCGACTTTAACAGGACAAATATTCAGTCCCCATAACAACCAACGCATGCGAATCACTTTTTGAAATAAACATCTATCTTCAGTAACGTATATACATAATATTTTCAGCTAATATCTCAATTAATATAATTCAATTAATATAAAAATCATCGTGCAAAAAAATAGCATGCAATACTCATGCCGTAAGCGCGTAACGGATCTCGGAAATTGAAAAAACTCGGCACAAGCGCCTCGTTTTTTCAAACTCTTTCCTCAATCCGTATGCACAGCTTACGGCACTTATATCGCAATATACTATTGAACGGGCGGTGGTTTCGTACTTAGGGAGGCAGGAGATGTAAAGATATGAAAGAATTTTTCGAAAGTCATGACATTTTACCGATCCCTAATCTACCGAAATCTACCTTAAAATTGGGCTGAGTAGGAAGCACGTATGCACCGATTCCTTCAGTTCTTGGTCTGTGATAGTTTGGGGAGTTGCATTATAGGAGAGATATATGCTAAAACAATAAAACTTTGACGAAAATTTATACCTCGTCTTACCTGAAGGTTGTCTTATCTGCGGAAATATACGGTAATTACAGTGGATTCCCACTGGGCAGTGGGGTCGCCACGTCCCTAATCCGATCATTATGGTAGTAAACTATGACGGGCACAAAAACAGTTCACTGTGCTAGGAGAACAATATTGACAGTTCAAATCCAATGGAACGAATTGCTGCAGAAATCATGTAGAAAAGAACCATTGTTGAAAGAGATTTGTGTTATACAACATTGCTTTCAGATGGAGATGCAAGACGCATGCGTAATTGAACAAAATTAAAGTGCATGGCCCGGATATGACAATAGAAAAAGAAGAGTGCGTCAACCATCTATCAAAGAGACGGGGAACACAATGAGAAGACTGGAGAGGTGGAAAAGAAAGCAGCATGAAGAAGTCTACAGATACAAGATTCACTAACTATAGCCGGCATGCTATTGTTATTGTGTGGGACTCACCTTAACAGCCCTGAAAGGAATACGGGTTGGGTTGGTCTGAAGAGTGACTAACGGAAGGAGAACAGTTAGGGGAACGATTAATGCGTTATAAAAACATTGACTCACTTACTGCATGCGGTATTATAGTCTGCGCTCGAAATGAGAGAAATGTGTTTGGAACGGACATAAAGGAAGAGTGTATTAACCCCAGTAGCACCGCTGGCCTTCCCCCAACCACCAACACGTCTCCCTACTTTTCCCACATTCCAGAGCTGTTAAGGTGAATTCCATACAATAGTAACATTCGTGATGTCCCTAAAATGACAGGAGCAATTTTTCCACACTAAGGGCCTGTGTTACCACCTGCCGACAATTCCTACCGATACGTGACTTCCAGATAGCTTAGCTGGAAGATGCCTTGTAATACCACCGCTGAACTGCTACCGTCAAGAACGCAGTAAAAATATGTAAAATGGTCCTTACCTCGTTGAACAGAGAGGTGTGTTTGTTGTAGTTCAGTAGTCCTCCGCTAGGTGTGGCAGCTCGGATTTGTATTTGTACAATTAAATTACATAATAACACATTGTTTTAAGTGCATTAATCGATTTCTGCAATTCTATTTCATTCATATGTGAGCCTAAAATGACATTTTTGTGCAAATTAAATCTTCCAGCATCAGTTCAGAAAATCAGGTGGCCAGGAAGCTTCGGAGTGCTGCCATCTTGTTTCAACCAAGATTCCCTAACTAGCAGTTGGTACTTTGTCAGCCACTCCATCCTCCTGCTAGCTTATCTGGAAGTTGTCTCGCCAGACAGATTTTGTCAGGAGACCATAATACGCAATTCTTGACCAACTTCCAAATAGGTCCTCTATCTGGTAGATAAATATGATATCAGGTGGTCGTCATACAGAACCTAAGGGCCTGTATTACCACATGCTGACAAATCCTCCAGATACGTGACTTCCAGATAGCTTAACTGGAAGGTGCCGTGTAATACCACCGCTGATCTGCTACCGGCAAGAACGCAGTAAAAATTTGTAAAATGGTCCTTACATCGCTGAGCAGAGAGGTGTGTTTGTTGTAGTTAGGTAGTCCTCCGCTAGGTGCGGCAGCTCGGATTTGTATTTGTACAATTAAATTACATAACAACATATCGTTTTAAGTGCATTAATCTATTTGTTCAATTCTATTTCATTCATATGTGAGCATAAAATGACAATTTTATGTAAATTAAATCTTCCGGCATCAGTTCTAAAATTCAGATGGCTAGGAAGCTTTCGGCTTGCGCCATCTTGTTTCAACCAAGATCCCTAACTAGCAGTCAGTACTTTGTCAGCCACTCCATCCTGCTGCTAGCTTATCTGGAAGTTGTCTTCCCAGACAGACTTTGTCAGGAGACCATAATACGCAATTCTTGGCCAACTTCCAGATAGGTTCTCTATCTGGTAGATAAATACGATATCTGGAGGTCGTCATACGGGGCCTAAGACATTCATGTTAACAGACTCGCAACCACAACACGGAACTTGGTTTAGAGAAAGTCCTAAGCTGCAAACTGTCTCCTGAAGTGTGGGCAAATTTATGCCACTTTATCAGAAACTAGGATCTGATCATTATGTTAAAACATTGCACGAGTGGACGAATACAGAATGGGACGCTAATAGCGGACTGCCTGAAGGAAATGTTTGTGCCCAAGAGGAAAATTGAACTAGGTTTCCTCAATGCAACGATGGAATTCAGCATGGGATGTGAAGAGACTCGGCACTTTCCATCTTCAAGCAGCTGAACTTCATTTGTTGTGCTGGGAGTGAAAAGCAAAGAAAGAGCAACCAGAAACAGAAGGAAAATTGCATTGAATTTTAGTGGAGAGGAAATAGAAATCTGAAGGGATAACATACAGTGCAAGATTTTTTTAAAGTCAGTAGATGGTGTAGAGTGTGCCATGTTATTTTCTTGCTTTCCATTTTTTCTATATTTTCAAAGTTATATAATATTCCTTCAGTAAGTAACGATGTTCTATCACCTTAAATATTTCAGGTTGGTTAATAAACATAATAGTAATTCAATTCAATGTGGGTTTTATTGTTACATGTAGTACTCTATATTAATTAGGTTCTTTTATGTTGAAATTTCTGAAAGAGAAAACTGTGAAATGAAAGATTAAAAAGTATTGCATGCATATATATATATATACTTATATATATGTAATGTACCGTATATAAATATACTAGCTGAAAAGGCCCGGCGTCGCCCGGGCTTTGTATTTTTTAATTTGAAATTAACTTATGGAGGACTTTATGTATGTAGAACTTGAAATGAAGAAAAAGATTTATCACACTCAAACGATTCCATCAGAAAACGCTAGATACGCCTTTAGCTTTTTATGGTTCATAGAGGATGTCGAATGCTGCATTCCGTTGCTTCTACACATCATGCCTGGGAGGGGTTGAAATAAGAAGAAACATAAATTACATAAGATTGCATTGACTTGACGGAGAATTTTATTTCTCATTCTCATGTTACCATACAACCGTTTCGGGGTTGAAATAAAAGAGAAATGCAGTATCACTTTCATACTTTCCTCCCCTAAAACCCGGGACATAATATACTGCGAGCATAGGACTGAAAATGTTCCATCCCATGCTTAGGGCCTATGATAAACATCCCTATTTCTCAACTAATTCAAAGCCTAAAGATATGGATAACTTATCAGCGGAAAGGATTATTTACAGACTTCTGATATAGCATACTCACACACTTAAGTTGTCCCTGTAATATGACCTCTTATTCTACATCAAAAAGTAAAGTGAGTAAATATTTCTTATGTCGAGGGTAGAGAAAGTTATGTGACTACATCACACTGTGCTTTATTTTCGTGGATTTCATTTTCAGTAATTATTTTCGCCAATATATTACATCGATGGAATCAAAATTCGTTAAAGTCCAGCATTATATAGTCGCCAAGGCCCTATGTCATCACAGTAAACAATTCACTGTTGTCATGTGAACTGAACAGCACTTCATTTTTTTCAGTATAATATTCTCAGAAATTGTATAATTTTCAAGGGAAGGAGTATTTTATTTGAATTTTAATGTTGACCGCGTTACTTCCCGCGCTTAACTGGGTATGTGTGCAAAATTTCGTGTAAATTGGTAAAGAAATGTAGATTTGTATAAGGAACATACATACATACAAACCCACAAATCCACAAACACACATTCGACTTTATATATTAGACTAGCTGAAAAGGCCCGGCGTCGCCCGGGCTTTGAATTTTTTTTATTTGAAATTAAATTATGGAGGACTTTATGCATGTAGAACTTGAAATGAAGGAAAAGATTTATCACACTCAAACTATTCCACCAGAAAACGCTAGAAATAGCTTTTTATGGCTCATAGAGGATGTCGAAAGCTGCATTCCGTTGCTTCTACACATCATGCCTGGGAGGGGTTGAAATAAGAAGAAACATAAAATACATAAGATTGCATTGACTTGACGGAGAATTTTATTTCTCATTCTCATGTTACCATACAACCGTTTCGGGGTTGAAATAAAAGAGAAATGCAGTATCACTTTCATACTTTCCTCCCCTAAAACCCGGGACATAATATACTGCGAGCATAGGACTGAAAATGTTCCATCCCATGCTTAGGGCCTATGATAAACATCCCTATTTCTCAACTAATACAAAGCCTAAAGATATGGATAACTTATCAGCGGAAAGGATTATTTACAGACTTCTGATATAGCATACTCACACACTTAAGTTGTCCCTGTAATACGACCTCTTATTCTACATCAAAAAGTAAAGTGAGTAAATATTTCTTATGTCGAGGGTAGAGAAAGTTATGTGACTACATCACACTGTGCTTTATTTTCGTGGATTTCATTTTCAGTAATTATTTTCGCCAATATATTACATCGATGGAATCAAAATTCGTTAAAGTCCAGCATTATATAGTCGCCAAGGCCCTATGTCATCACAGTAAACAATTCACTGTTGTCATGTGAACTGAACAGCACTTCATTTTTTTTCAGTATAATATTCTCAGAAATTGTATAATTTTCAAGGGAAGGAGTATTTTATTTGAATTTTAATGTTGACCGCGTTACTTCCCGGGCTTAACTGGGTATGTGTGCAAACTTTTGTACAAATTGGTGAAGAAATGTAGATTTGTATAAGGAACATACATACATACCAACACACATATCCACAAACACACATTCGACTTTATATATTAGATACTGTACATACAGTAGAACTCTAGTTATCAGGAGTTATTGGGACCGGACCCGATCCGGATAACAAAATATGCGGGAAAGTGGATAAATAATGAAAAAACGTCAATTATTAAAAAAAACTAAATTGTACATTACTGTACTTAGGATAAATTGTCATATCTTCAACATATCAGTCAGAGTCAGTTGTTTTGCTGACGAACTGTCGATTTTGTCAGCTAAAAATTTTGCCTTTTCGCATATAATTGGCCCTGAAAAAGAGTTCCCCAATGCTAGTTGCTGCAAAAACCAATTGAATACGAACTCAAAGCTATCCGTATAGTTGGAGTTCAGATAGTTGGAATTCTACTATATAGCCATAAGAATATGAGTCTGACAACATAACCCAAACTAGGTTGGACACGTGAAGTCAGAATGAAAAAATTCAATTCCATAGCCGGGATTTGAACCAGGATCTTCGGCTCTCCGTGCCGATGCTCTTACCAACTGAGCTACCATGGCAACGTGCCGATACAACATTAAATTCTCCAACTGACTCACAATCCCAAACTAGTTCTAAATATGCTATGTTTTATTATTAAAATACTGACAAAATTATATTTCACAAACATTAAAATTGTTATGCAAGAAGCGTTTTAGGCTATATGTTGCGTTGCCGAAATGAATAGAATAAATTTTAAATGAAAATCTGTATGACTTTTGCAATTAAAATTTTGCATAGTAGCACAAAGAACCAGTGTGTGAATGATAAAATGTTTATCAAAATCGCCTTAAAAATGTAGATGTTGAAATTTTCAGTCCTTAAGTTGTTTGTATCCAAATAACGTGTTATTTGTTCCGGGTAACAGCAGGAGATTTTTCCGTTCTTTCGGGTGCAGATCCGAGTAGAGACCTCTCAGCATCAGCAGCGTCGCCAGGAATTTTACTAAGGGGGAGCAAAATCAATTTCGGACCTTAATGTCAAATGATTAGGCTAAACACTTAGTTAACCGGATCGTTATTTTGAACCCAAGCTGAAATCGACGAGGCTACAAAGTTTTTTAAGATAACAGAATACGCTCTTTTGAGCAATGGCCTTGGTGAGATATTATTATAAATACACATTATAGTCATAATTAGTTAATACTTGCTAAACTCATTATAAAGTAATTCTATTTTTTTTATTCTCCATGCTACAACTGTAGGTTGACAAAGAGTACCACAAATAAATTAATCCATAAGGCAATCCAGAGGGGGGGCAGTTGCCCCCCTTGCCCCCCCTGCCGACGTCCATGCTCAGCATCCTACTAAAATGAGGGAAGTCTGCTTGCATAGAGGGGCATAATTTGACCACACTCTCTCCACCATAATATAATCAGGTAAACTGATGTAAAAAAGTGCCAATCAGTGATAAATGAATTTACGATTTGCAGAAAATAATTATTTTGTTAATCGATTTCCGAGTTAAGTTCCAGATCAATTCATTAAGCAGGGCTTACGGAAGAACAAAGGTCTAGTTTGATAAGCATAGGTGAAGGAATATGTGGGTGGTGTTATTTGTCAAAGCTAACTGTCTTGCAACTTCCAAAGCCGTACATGAAAACTGTAAAACAATATGTTGCCATGAGAACTGATTTGCATTTGATAAATTCTTTATAATATACTAGCTTAAAAGACCCGGCGTCGCCCGGGTTTTGTATTTTGTAATGGGAAATTAGCTTATGAAGGATTTTCAATTTTAAATTCTAGGTCCTTATATAGGCATTTATAATTTGAAATAGGAAGAACAACTTATTACACTCAAACTATTCCCTCAGAAAACGCTTGATATAGTTTTTTATGGCTCATAGAGGATCTAGAATGTTGCATCCCATCGCTTGTACAGTGCACAGCAAGCCTGGTAGAGGTTTAAATAAGAAGAAACAGAAATTCCTGTAACATAAAAGTGTAATATCGAGGCGGGAAATTTCCCACTCTTATGTTACCATAAAGCATTATCACTTTCATACTTTTCTCTCCAAAAACCTGCGATATAATATAATAATATACACATTACCATACCTCGTTTTGTTTTCTCTATGTCCAGGGTAGAGAAAGTTATGTGATTCCATTATTTTAGTGGGTTTCATTCTGTAATATTTATTTATAACATGAATTATTTTGATAACTTCTCTTATTTGTCAAAAGTGCATTTCAATTGTTTTTTCCAAGCCCACCTGATACCATTTGGCAACAATATATTCTGTGATTTGGAATTGATAATTCTATGTAAAAAGGGATTAAGTATTTTCAAAAACATTTAATTTTTGGCATTTAGAATCAGAATTTTTCAAAATCCTTTCTTAGTGAGCACCTACATTATGAAACGAAGGTACTGTCAAAATTCCAAGTCTCTACCTGTTATAGTTTAGGCTGTACGTTGATTCCTGTCATTCAGTCAATCAGTCAGTCAGTCATTCATTCAGTCAGTCAGGACAAAGCCTTTTATGTATATAGAGATTACCATGAATTAGGCATTAAATAGGGCTTTACTCTGGTATCGGTCAACCAATTTGGTCCAAAATCAATAGGCTTCTTCCCGTGGACGTTATAAATGCGTATACCAAGTTTCATGAAAATCAGATAAAGCGTATTTGAGTAATTGGGCGTACAGGCGGACAGACATTTTCCCGTCCCCCACACAATACCATCAAGTACCATTCTGGCACTAAAATGGGCACTTGATGGGGAAGTCTGTTTCATACAGGAGCTTAGTTTGGCCACACGGTCTGTACCATAATAAGATGATCGACTAGTGAACCTAACCTCCCGCTATAAAGTGGAAAAGCATACATCTTGACGTTCCCTACTTTGCATATTTGCGTGACTACTTTTCTGACATAATTATGTTGTTTTGTGTTATTCTCATACGGTAAGTATCTCTTCAAACGTCATTAGTGAACCAGCGCGAGTTGAAAAAAAAAGTGGATGTTGCCAATAAAAGACAATGAAAATATACGTCGTTCGCGCATGATATTCACGCAGTCTCATACGGGCCGTGGTGCAAGAAACATCGATTGAGCATGCCCCTACCACACTGAAATACTGCATAGAATCCAGTCGCATTTGCAAGTTCAAGTTTACAAGATAGGTGCCTTTCCGCTGAATGTATCCATACTGCATGTCTGTAGGCTGTAAACAAACTGTCGACCCTGCTGTCACCTAGTGTACATGCCGCTGCCAGTTTTATGAATGACTTCGTGAATCAAAACACCTTTCCTCTGTCTGCACACAAGTGATGAGGTAAACGAATCTAGGATCTTATTTTAGCATTAGATCTATAAGTCTAGTCTATAAGCTTGCAATCTGACCTTGTTGAACACCTTAACTTCTGGACGTGTTCAGAACACGCATCGTAATTAATATAATGCTACTCATACTTTGCTCTTTAAATCCATTTAAGTACGCGATTGATTGATTATGCCACCGGTACGTTTTTATATTGTTGCTGTACCAATACAGTATGTTTGTTCAAAGTGAGGTTAGATTTTTCAAAGCTATGTTTATACTCCTTTTAGCTACGAGACCAGTCCGGAATCTGTATCTGTACAGTAGGGTAGGCCATGGAACTATCGCTTCTCAATTGTTTCTATTGTTAGTGTATTTTATGGAGTAAATTTCAACTAAAATTAATTTAAATGAAATGTATGAAGTAAAAAACCCGCCTATAAACCATTATCAAAAACTAGATGAGGAAATAGTGACTGAAAACGAGATTTATATGTATGAATATTATATTATATATAATATATTATTATAATATTATATTGTGAACCAAACTAAATTGTATTGTTAATTATGTTATATAAGCGTCCCCTAAAACATTTATACAAAACAATTGGGGATTTTATACAATATATTGTGTGTCCAGAAATTCAGTATGATAAAAAATTAAAATACTAAAAAGTACACATATATCAGTCAGATTAATCTAAAAGTATATACAAGATGACACATGCTAGTGTCGAAATGCATATCTTCTAAACATTGGGATAAGAAAGTCGTCGCTGAAACCGAGATACAACAAAATACAATAGCAGAATATAAACAACAACATAATAGTGAAGCCATCCATTCTTACATTTTTATAAATTATATATAGACAGTGACGACCATTTTGTGAAAATTGTGTTATAGCATATTTCAATGACAACAAAATTATGTAATTTTAGATTGTAATGTGTATAGTATAATTAATGAATTAAGAAATGGTGTTACATTACTTTTAAATTAACTTGACTGGTGCAAACCTATGAAAAAATAATGGGTCTACTGTCAGATTTGTATATACTTTTAGATTAATGTGTCTGATATATATGTACTTTTTAGTAATTTAATTTTTTATCATACTGAATTTCTGGGCACACATAATATATATTGATAAAATCCCCAATTGTTTTGTATAATTATTTTAGGGGACACTTATATAACATAATTAACAGTACAATTTAATTTGGTTCACAATATAATTGCACTATTGATACATATAAATTTCGTCTTCAGTCACTACTTCCTCGTCTAGTTTTCTGATAGTGGTTTATAGTCTTTTTTTTACTTCTTTATTATATACATCCCACTATCGGAATTTAATTAATTAATGTTAATTTAAATGAATATGATAGACCACTCTTGGTCCGCGACGATGGTGCAGATGGTCCGCAGACATAATTATGATGACTTAATGTGCCTGCTGATCTTCGACTAAATTTTACTAATATTGAGTCAGATATCCAGGTACTCTGCAAGAGGCGACAAGCTCAACCGCTCATTAAAAGTAATGTTATTACTAATAACATAATTCCTAATTATATTATCAAATTCGTAAGTTCACTTCCAATTCAGTAACTGTGTTTCCATTGCATTAAAAGATGTATTTAGATTTATTTCGTTATAATGACCTATAATTAATACCCCAAATATTAAGAATATAGGCCTACATATAGCCTGCTTTTAAAAATAAGATGTAAAATTAGGGGTCCATAAAAAATGTTAGACATTTTAGAGGTCCTCGGGTTCAAAAAGGTTGAAAAACGCTGTGATAGAGGATGAAATGGTGAGGATGATTCATAGTATATAAATATCCAATTCGACATTTGCCTTTATGACTGGGGAGACCATGAAAAAACCCATGTCAATTTGCCGGCCACGGGATTTGAACCTGGAACCTCCCGAATGCGAGCCCAAGACATTACTATCTCGGCCATCCGTCCTGAATTTTATTTAAAATATCGATTCTTATTTTTTGACTGTTCCACCACTGTGGTGTATGGAACGTGTTCGCTCCTCTCACACAGCGGGCCCGGATTCCAATCCTGGTCGGGACAAATCACCTAGGGAGGGTTTTTTCTGGGGTTTTTCCTCGCCTGTGAGACAAATGTCGGGTAACTTTAGGCCCTTGTGGTCCCCGGATATCATCTGGCCGTCATTATCATCTTTATTCCATCCTAGCCTTGTTCGGAGTGAGTGTGTGTGAATGGTGTGTCTCGTCCTATGTGTTCGTGTTGTCTCGGAGGTGGCCCCGGCATCGGGCTGATCACTCATCCGGGGAGGCCCTCCATGTCCTTGTCTGGTCAAAAAAGTATGTATGTGATCCAAAGATAATCCCTCTCCCGACAGGTCGCGGCCCTGTAAGGCCCGGGCGGCTTGGGTCGCTTAAATCCTACAAAGGGAGAGGTAAAACTAAGGCAAAGAAAGAAAGAAAGAAAGAAGAAATATGTTTTGACCGATGCTGTTCTAATATTAGATACCAATGGTACAGCCACCGTGGGGGGGGGGGCGCTCCTACGAGGATTAAAACTCCCCATAGTTTCCCAGATTAGAATGACTCTTCTTTAAATTAATACCTCATTGTCACTGAGGTTCAATTAGTGACATGAATGGAAGACAGTTTAAAACATTTGACATACTATAATGTTTCAAATTGCTGATTGGATTAATAATTAGTTTTTCACCTCACAAACAGAAATGCAATAACGATTTCAAATGCATTGGTTTTCAGCGTCGCTTTACATTCGCCGAATCGAGTCCAAATCCCGCTGCACAAAGTTTGCTGCTGTATATTACTGCAGTAACAAAAACCAATGTTAAATTCAGTCAGCTGACTCTCTGAATGCCATTTTTTAAACTCTTGTTTGCTGCAGCGCTTTAAAGACACACGGAACCCAATACTATCGGTGAGCAGATTCAGATGCGATTAGGCTGCTGGTATGATAACTGTGTATTTCAAAAGTAGAATGAAATGCTTTGCATTGTGATGTGTTAAAACTTTAAAAAACAATACCGGTAGATGAGATGGAAAATTATGATGGTGATGAAAACAATATAATAATAATGTGAATGATTATGATGATGATGATGATGATGATGATGATAATAATAATAATGTGAGCGATGATGATGATGTTAATAATAATGTGAACGATAATATAATAATGTGAATTATGATAATAATGATAATAATAATAGTAATAATGTGAACAATAATGATAATAATAACCAAAATAGTAATAATAATAATGTGAATGATGATTATAATAACGATGATGATAATAATAATAATAATAATAATAATGATACAACCAATTCAGTTAAATTTCGCGTTAACAGCTGTGATTACTGGACATGGGTTAACCAAATCGTACTTACACCGACTAGGTATAATACAGGACCCTATTTGTATCTGCCTTAAAGAGGATCAAACAGCAGAACAATTGATTTATAGATGTGACAAACTTAAACCACAATGAGACAAAATGATAAAAGAAATTGAATCTAAACGTGCTAAATGGCCAGTGAGTAAGGTGCAGCTAATCTCAAATCATTTGAGAGTCTTTAAAACATTTATACAGAGCTTCGACTTTGGCGAACTAAAATAATATAAGCTATAAGTAACTTTATGAAGACATTGTTAAGTAATATTGATAAGTGTTAAGTGAAGTGATCATCTAAAAAGTATCTATAGGGAATAAGTCAACAATAAGTGTGTAAGACAATGTGCAAATAAGCACAAACTAACTTGAAGTATGTAAAGTATGGCATGTAGTACTGCGTACTGCAATGGGGCATGCCAGCTAAAGCCAAGACCCCCCCTCAAAATAATAATAATAATAATAATAATAATAACAACGTGAATGATAATAATAATAATAGTAATAATAATAATGTGAATAATAATGATAATAATAATGTAAATGGTAATAATAATTATGTCAATGATGATAATAATAATAATAATAACGTGAATGATAATAATAGTAATAATAATAATAATAATTATTATTACAATGTGAATGACTATCACACTCATATTTCTTGCGTTTGCTATTGACCAATAACGTTTAGCAATTCCTCGGATATAGACCAATCTCAATCGTTTATCTTATAAAATATATTAATATGAGGATGATGTTTTATCGATAAAATCGTCTGCTTGTTACTGGACATGTAAGCATCAGTGTGCAGTGAATAATACGTCGCATGTTACCATAAAACAGCACGAAAACAGATTATTTTATACAACATAACTTGTTTGGAAATTGAAATAATAGAAATGTACATTGATTAAAACACAATTTCGATTCGGTGCAAGCCAGCTCGTGTGCTTTTATTCTGTTCTGCTGTTAGCTTACCTGATTGAAGTTAACTACGTCTTACAAGCACCATTGGTAGCACAGTCACAACATGGTAACTTGAATCGATTCATGGATGGTTGATTCTTTTAGTGATTTCACAGCTTTTAGTTTTTTTTTATACAACAAAGCGCGAAAGTAATTATTATTTGTATAATCCGTTATACTTTTATACATCGAATAGTCTTAATAAATCCAACTCGTCAACTCTCGTGGGATTACCTATGATAATACTATAACAATGTGAATGATTATGATAATAATAATAATAATAATAATAATAATAATAATAATAATAATAATAAACTCCATCCAGCTTATATTAAACGACTGTTAAAAATTGTATTTTATAATTTTTAGCACCCCCTCCAGATTAAAATCCTGGCTGCGTCACTGATTTTACTATTTTTGGTAGCTCTGAATTTTACATTAGATTTCCATAGATAATGAATTAGGCATACATAGGAGCATCAATGATGTAGATTAAATTGTTCAAATTGAAGTTTTGCACAAGGTTGTTTTGTCCAAGTTTCTGAACCACGAACTGATGGAAATATTAGTGCAAGGGAATGAAGATTAAGGGATATATTAGATTTAAGTGCATTACTTCTCTTTTTTTATACCTATCTTAATCTCTTACACTTAGCCTATGTACAGTTCAAACTACTCATTGAATTCTACGTTTTCTGTAGTTCAGAGTTGTCTGTTTAGTTATCTCTTCTCTCTATATATAATAGGTTTTGTCCTGACTGACTGACTTAATGACAGAGAATCAACGCAGAGCCTAAACTATAATAGGTAGAGACTAGGAATTTTGACAGTACCTTCGTTTCATAATGTAGGTGCTCACTAAGAAAGGATTTTGCAAAATTTTTATTTTAAACGCCAAAAATCAAATGTTTTTGAGAATACATAGGGCCTAATCCGTTTTTACACAGAATTATCAAATCCAAACCACCGTTCACATGACAACAGTGTTCTTGGCAATCTTTACATAAGGTTTTGGAAATAAGTGAAACAAGACTTTGAAAATTAGAGATGGTATTAAAATTTATATTTGAGTAAATTATATATCTCAAAATTTTGTAGACTATGTAAAATAATCAGTAAATTCAACTTTTTAATAGAAATGTTCGAATTAATCAATATGTTTTTTATAGCTTAGGCCTACAAGTTTCGCGGGCAAAGCCTTAATGGGAAAATATGGAATGATTTGGACGAAAAACACTATGCTGGTTTTTTTTTGGGGGGGGGGGGGCTAGGGAACTCTAATCTGAGGTCTTTTTTTCCCCGGGTGGCGCACTTTGATCGTGAAATGCACTTCGAAACCAGGTTTTTGTTTGTTTGTTTGGTCTTTTTTTTAATTATCAATCGTTATAACAAAATTGTTTGTGCATGATTTGGGTAAGGCTCGTAAATCTATGGTTCATTTGGAATTTGTATGCCCATACGGTAAGCATAAATTTCGTTTTGTTCGTTTATTTATATTTTTAACGTTAAACAATATAATTAAGAGTAAAATTACGTAATTCCTCCAATTTATGTAAAAACTATTCCAGTGTTAATAAATATAATGTTTTAATTATTTTTCTGTTAAATAAATGATTTAAGCACAATATCTAGCAGTTGAGTAAGTAATCGTGGGCGAAGCCGCGGGCACCTGCTAGTTTATTATATTTGAACTAGTAAGATCGGAAATTTCATAACTTAATTATTAGTCTTTAGATATTATGATTTTAAAAAGTAATGTTAGGCCTACATATTATATATGGGTGTCTAAGTGGATGAGAGAGTAAATGTTCTAAATCGAAAGTCGTTCTAAACTGTAAATATAAAATAAACGTGGAAGGTGCGAGATAAGTGAAAAATCTTCCACACTTAAAAACTAGAGACTTAAAATGTAAGTTATTACCTCATCTCCTTCGGTATCCGCAAAAGGCCCACTGTATAGTATAACTCGATCGGTAAGACCTGAGCCAAACAAACAGATGTACAGTATGCTGCGATGACGTAATCTAGACCTGCCTGACCTCCATAGCACTTGATGTTCTTTGCTAGTTCATACTGTACAGACCGTGTAAAAACATCTTAGTTAGCCTCACAGCATTCAATAGTGAAGACCCAACAGCGATATTCTGTGAGTTACATACCATTACTTAAATAATATTTCATAACTAAAAAGAACAAATACTTTATTTACTTTATTTTTGTTTTCAATAGTTACGGGCTATTATGAACCGCATAGTTTGGAATGAATAGTACAGTAAATGCATTCTCTTCAGCCCTTACTCCATTGCTACGGGCGGACGATAAGCTATCTGCGCGTGTTTGGCTCAGGTCTTACCGATCTAGTTATACATGGAATTATTATATTGAAGTAATAGCTTTTACAAACTGTATTTTTTAGCGGAAGCACGTCTTTTTTTTTAAAGAGTTTCTCCTCCTACAACATTTATCTATATCTTACCTTTTTACGCCTCTGTTATGTTTATAGAAAATGTATTTTGAATTTTAAAATTGAACGAAAGATATAAGCAAGTTTTTGTTTTGTCCTACTTAATTTCAAAATCTCAAAAGTCTGAGAGTTCACATTGTGAAAAAATGTTTTATTGTATAACTAATTAATTCATAATAAAATAGTTGAGAATGTTCAGCATAACGCCTATTGGAGGATAAAGTACGACCAATTGTAAGTGCCAACGTACGTCGTATTTAATATTCAGCCGATATATATTTTTATTAACTTTTATGAACTTATGACCTAGTTCATAAACTATTAATAATATAGAAATAAGTTTAAGCTGACCTACACTAAGGAATGTAGTATATGTAGTATATAGACTACTTAGTGTAACATTGTATTATAGCCTATAGGCTACTATTTACTACACATAGCCTACTAAATTTAGTGTTCCATTAATATGTGATTAATGTTAAGTTGATTAATTATAGTCAATTTTTAATGATTAATTATAATCAATTTCAGTACAATTGCACATGAAATTCACTCGGAAATAATAAACCTGTTAACATTTGATTTATCTCATATTATTATTATTATTATTATTATTATTATTATTATTATTATTATTATTATTATTCAATTGTACATTACACAAGAATCTCATTTCCTGTATTATAAGCCTACTAATAGACTACTAATAGACTTCACAAATTGTGAATACTGTTACTACAATTCGAGTGAACATTGTGATCTACGTTTCCAGCATTCACATTTTCTGATAGGTATTATACATACTGACCGCCGGCGTGGTCTTGTGGTTAGCGTCGCTGACTACAGATCCGTCCGCCCGGTATCTCCTCGGATTTGTTTGAGGTAGGGAGGTCTGGAAGGGATGCACTCAGCCTCGTGATTCAAATCGAGGAGCTACTTGATAGAGAAGTAGCGGCTTCCATAAGTTACACTAAATATTTCATACACGTGAAAAACTTGTCTGTTTTGAATATTTTATAATAGATTAAAAATTAATATGTGAAAATTGCCTTAAAAGAGGACGTTGTTAATGTTACTTCCAGCTGTCTTATGACGTTAAAATGTAGGCCTGTTTACTGTAAACTACATCACCATATTTTCAAATCGATCCGAGTACATTGATCGTATTGAATAGGCTATTCTCCTCGTCTACATGCAGTCTACCTATAGGCCTAGTTTACAAATCAATCTGAATTCTCGGAAGATTCTCATGTGTGATATCCAATGCATCAACCAAAAATATTTTAGTTAGTATTACTTTTTCCGAAAGTGAATTTGCTTTTTGTGAAGATGCCTTGAATTTTTCCGAGTTGAATATTCCTATCGTTAATTTTTTTTATTAAACATTGTTTAATTTTTCCGAATGTTTTCATACATTCTAGTTTAGAAGGTGTCGATTCAGGGAAATGATATCCATTTTATTTTGTTTAATCAATTTTAGTAATTTTTCTCTATTACTAGCATTTCATATTCGCTTCTAAATATATTATAAAATCAGGTAAATTGATGTAACAAAGTGCCAGTATGTTTTTGTTTAATCAGTTATGACTGCAATTATGATATGCAGAATATGTTTTCTTTTTTAAATTGATTTCCAAGTTAAGCTCCAGATTTATTCATTAAGCAGGGCTTACGGAAGAAGAAAGGTCTACCATCTCGGCCACCTGGGCCATTTTAACGGTCTAGTTGGATAAGCGCATGTCAATTAATATGTTTTTTTGTCATAGCTACCTGTATTTTACTTTCCAAGGCCTTATAAAATCACAGTAAAACAATAGGCTATGTTGTCAAGATAACTGATTTTCATTTTTTTTCATAAATTCTTTCGAATACGTATATTACCATAAAATAGGCACTAAATTGAGCATTACTCCGAAACAGGTCAATCGATTTTATCCATTATGAATAGACGTCTTCCCATGGACATTATAAATGTGTATACCAAGTTTCATAAAAATCCGGTAAAGCGTATTTGAGTTACCGCGTCTTTAAAATATTCACTAAATTGGGTTTTACTCCGGTACCGGTCTACCGATTTGGTCCAATATCAGTAGACGTCTTTCCACGTACAATATAAATGGATATACAAAATTTCAGGAAAATCCAATAAAGCATATTTGAGTTATCGCGACTTCTTATATATTAACATAAAAACACTAAATTGGGCATTATTCCGGTACTGGCCAACCGATTTGATCCAATATCAATAAACGTCTTCCCATGGACATTATAAATGCGTATACGAAGTTTCATAAATATCCGATAAAGCGTATTTGAGTTATTGCGCCTTTAAAGTAGACACTAAATTGGGTTTTACTCCGGTACCGGTCAACAGATTTGGTTCAAATTCAATAGGGCACTTCTCATGGACGTCATAAATGGGTATACCAAGTTTCATGGAAATCCGATACAGCGTATTTGAGTGATGGCGCCTTTCTTAATCTATTAAAATAGGCACTAAATTAGGCATTACTCCGGTACCGGTGAACCGATTTGGTTCAATATCAATAGGGTTCTTCCCATGGACATTATAAATGTGTTTTCCAAGTTTCATGAAAATCCGAAAAAGCGTATTTGAGTTATGGTGCGTACAGACACACGGACAGACAGACAGACGGACAGACAGACGGACAGACATTTTTTCGTCCACCACACAATCTCATAAAGTACCATACTGGCACTTAATAAACAGAACGGTAAGTTACTTGTTATTTGTATGTATCTGTTCAAATGAATTCATTACTTTCTGACCGGATAATACATGGAACTGTATAAACACACATCGAAGACTGAAGATGGTATAACCTTAACGCCGAAATGCATATCCACGAGTAAACCTAATTTGAAAGGACTATTGATTTTATACTTCAAACTAGATTAAAAGACCCGGCATCGTCCGGATTCCTTTTTTGCTTGTACTTCGAAGTAAACTTATGGAGTTTATACAGCCTTCCGTCTTCTGGCTGCAGGGTTTATATGACCAAAACTCTTTCTTTTCTTCGGTGATATTTCAATAAAATCTTGAAAAAATCAAAGTTTCGTGAATGGCGATAAAGAGGGAAAGAGCCCGTGGGCTAAGTATGCAACATTTCATCAAGTTTGGAATAAAACTGTAAAAAGGTGAAGCGATCGTCATACGGGTCAAGAAAGCCCTTATGGTTCCGGGAGGTTCAGGATCCCAGATTTTGAAATATTTGGCACTTGAAGGGTGTAAGGTTGTCAATCTTAACGCACCGTCGACTTTATCCACAGAATTGTTCCCGTTGCACGTTCCTGTTGTAGGATGAGTTGACCCAGGGCCATGGTGCCATCAGAAGGATTAGGCTAATTGAAAAATCCTATACCCTTAGCAACCAGGGAAGGCGGTTGAGGCCAGGTAGGTTCCTTCACCCGCTAGCACCCTCACATTTACAAGCAGAGGGAATTAGGACCAACCGTAATTTCCGCCCCATGAGTCACCTAGTCTACTTCATTCAGTCAATCTTAGATTTTTTTAATATGTCATTTTATCTTAAAATGTTTGTTATATATCAATTCTACACATAATTACAAGAAAAATGACACCAAACAATGTATAATTTACTTTAATAGGAACATAGAACTTGAAAGCAGTTTTCTCGTAACTTTTATTTATGTATTTGTTATAAATGTTCCTATTAAAGTAAATTATACATTGTTTGGTGTCATTTTTCTTGTAATTATGTGTAGAATTGATATATAACTAACATTTTTTAAAAATCTAAGATTGATTGATTGAAGTAGACAGGTGACTCATGGGGAGAAAATTACGGTTCGTCCTAATTCCCTCTGCTTGTAAATGTGAGGGTGCTAGCGGGTGAAGGAACCTACCTGGCCTCAACCGCCTTCCCTGGTTGCTAAGGGTATAATATCGGAGGCTTAGTACACACATGTGTGAAGTGCAATTCTATAGTGTTTAGTAAATATAATTATCATGAATTTGCACCCAGGAAAAGTATTCGCCACGTTTTTCCCATATAGAAAGTATATTATTAAGCTTCTGTTTTTCACTTGTCACGTTTTTATAGAGTGAAGATGTGCCTCAGGAGCTTCCAAATGTGCACTTAACACATTTAACACCAAAATTGTAACTTACTTAACATTTGCGTGTACTATATTCAGATAGCCCTATAGAAGAAACGTTTTTACCGTAATGCTTAATATAAAATGCACACCTGACATTCACGAATGTCATCTGAACTTTCTCAATATAACTACTTACACTACAAGATAATTCAGCACCTTTGCATTTTTATTATATTTTTACATTTTTGTATTTGTGTATTTGCCTAAGAGAGATGAAAATGGGGACTGGAGAAAATTGCATAACGACGAGCTTCATAAACTGTACTCTTCACCGGATATAGTAAGGGTAATTAAATTACGGAGGTGAAATGGGCTGGACATGTTGCACACATGGGGAGGAAAACACATCTCAAAATTATTGACTGGGAGACCCTGAAGGGAAAAGACCACCTGAAAGACCTATACGTAGGTGGGAGGACAATATTGGGATAGATTTAAGGGAAGTAGGATTTGCGAGGGATGATTGGATGGAGTTAGTACAGAATAGGGTTGAATGGCGGACTTGGGTAAGCGTGGCAATGAACCTCCGGGTTCCATAAAATATATAATATTTATTTAGCTTGCTAAGGAATTGTCTTTCGCCATTAAGTAAGTAAGTAAGTTGTAAATTAATATAATACTTTGTTAATGTTAAAGGAGCCCGAAACACAAAATGCATGTTGATCTTAAAATAATCTTGATAATGAATACTGCAGATTGGTGTTATTATTGTTGCGGAACGATGCTCCGTTTGTTTGCAATACGAGGAAACATAATTTCCCGTGACGTCACTGGAGCGTACTGCCACGCGCGCCAGTTACCTGCATGCAGTGGTGGGATAGGAATATGCTTGTTCAGTTAGTTCTAGTTCAGTGTAATAACAATTTTTCTTAGCGTTTCTTTTCGAGTTTTATAGTCTTATTAATTCAGTGGAAAAATGCCATTCTGTAGTGTGTTTGATTGCAATATAAAAGGTGAATATAAAATGCTGGGAACATGAGAGAGAAAGATGTTTACATTCATTGAAGACAGATGATAAACGTGTATGGTTAGCAGGAGACGGTCAGTACGACTCCCCTGGGTTTTCAGCAAAAAATTTTATTTATTCAATGATGGATTTAAATTCCGGCAAAATAATCGATTTTGAAATATTACAAAAGGGGATGGTGATAGGTGATTTAGAAAAGGCTGCCTGTGAACATTTAATGAACCGATTAGCAGAACAGGAAACTGTAATATCAACATCTTTTTTCTGACAGACACATAGGTGTCAGGCATCTATTAAAAACAAAGTACCCCAATATTGAACATGAGTTTTGTGTTTCGCATATGTCGAAAAGCATCATGAAGAAACTAAAAATTCATGAAAAAAAATTCCGAAAATATTTGCTTGGAAGAATAGCATAAACAATAATTTGTGGTGGTCTGCTCAGACGTGCAAAGAGGACAGCGATATTTTGATTGAAAACCGTATTTCTATTTTGAATCACATAATGAATTAGCATAAGTGGATGGAAAATGGGATATGGAAATTCTGTGAACACGACGTTCTCTCAAAGGAAGATGATATAATATAAAATACTTGATAAAATTATTTTAGATAAGACATTCTTAAAAGATTTGCCTCACATCAAACATTGTTATATTCACACTGGCAGTTTGGAAAGTTACCATAGTCTCAGGCTCAAATACGCCCCGAAAAGAATACATTTATCATATAATGATTTCTACCTTAGGTCCATAATTGCAATTTTGGATCATAATTATTCTAATGTAAATAAAGAGAAGATTGGGGTTAAAACACAATACTCTAAAACCCTCTGCATCGTGGGTACTCAAGAATAAATATGAAAAATCAAAGATTGAATGGAAACTTGAAATACCGGTAATAAATAAAATTAAAAGTAACGTACAAACACAAGTTCGAGGATCATCACTAGAGGTTCAAGAAATTGATCTATCACTGCCTAAAAACATTGCTCCAACATTTTGTCCATCATATGAAGTACTAAGAAAAAGGCACTTCTCAAGATTTCAATAAATTGTTTTAATAGTTAAGGAGAGTTTAATTAACTTTTGGAACTAAACAAGAATTTTGTTCGATAAATTAAAGTTAAAACTGGAATTTTGAATGTTTTCGACTTCTACTTTTACAGCTTGAAGCCCACGTACACAACTCTTGGTTATGGAAATGTATTTCTTATAATGTTGACTACACACGATGGAATTACCACTCTTCTTTTATATCCAATAGCAGTCCATGAATTGACCCAGGCTGTGAACTGCTTGTAACTAGGGTTCGGATGTTTATGACCTAAAAAAGTGGAAAATATGACTGCAAATATGCCCTTAAAAATGACTAAATATGACATAATAAAATAACGTATTTTTTAAAAAGAAACGTTGCAATTTAAAATGTATCACATGAATTCTATCAGATAATCACTTTTTAACAATTTATTGATTTACAGTTTTACTTGCAATTAACTTCTATTTTTAAAGAACTTATTCCTGCTTGCTCGCTTCATCAGCTCCAAATACTCGTAATATTTTGTATACCTTGCGTGTCCCTATAAAATATGAACAACTGCATTAATTTTAAAATTTAAGTCAATATTAATTTGGCATAAATTTCCCATAAATTAATTAAATAAAATCAGGTAAACTGATGTAAAAAAGTGCCAGTATATTTTTGTTTAATCAGTTATGACTGCAATTATGATATGCAGAATATGTTTTTTTTTTAATTGATTTCCAAGTTAAGCTCCAGATTTATTCATTAAGCAGGGCTTACGGAAGAAGAAAGGTCTACCATCTCGGCCACCTGGGTCATTTTAACGGTCTAGTTGGATAAGCGCATGTAAAACGATAGTGTTTTTTGTCATAGCTACCTGTATTTTAATTTCCAAGGCCTTATAAGATCACAATAAAACAATAGGCTATGTTGACAAGATAACTGATTTTCATTTTTTTTATAAATTCTTTCGAATACTTATATTGCCATAAAATAGGCACTAAATTGAGCATTAAACCGAAACAGATCAACCGATTTTATCCATTATGAATAGACGTCTTCCCATGGACATTGTAAATGTGTATACCAAGTTTCATAAAAATCCGGTAAAGTGTATTTGAGTTACCGCGTCTTTAAAATATACACTAAATTGGGGTTTACTCCGGTACCGGTTAACAGATTAGGTTCAAATTCAATAGGGCACTTCTCATGGACGTCATAAATGGGTACACCAAGTTTCATGGAAATCCGTTACAGCGTATTTGAGTGATGGCGCCTTTCTATGAGAAAGGCGCCATAATCTATTAAAATAGGCACTAAATTGGGCATTACTCCGGTACCGGTGAACCGATTTGGTTCAATATCAATAGGGTTCTTCCCATCGACATTATAAATGTTTATACCAAGTTTCATGAAAATCCGAAAAAGCGTACTTGAGTTATGGTGCGTACAGACGCACGGACAGACGGACGGACGGACGGACAGACAGACAGACGGACAGACATTTTTTCGTCCCCCACACAATCTCATAAAGTACCATACTGGCACTTAATAAATATCAAATTTAACTCTACCATGTAGTACATACACTGTATAATTGTGGTCTTTTACCGAATTTATGACTGAAAGATGACGTTAATTTACAAATATGACCAAGTCCACAAAAAAGCTCAAAATATGACTTTATATGCAAAATAAAAACTATCCGATTAGGATAACAAGCGTGCAGTTTGTGTTTGCGGCGAGAATAGAGGTCAGGATAAAAATATGACATGTCATAAACATCCGAGCCCTACTTATATAATACGTATAGCCAAGTCTTAGCTGCTGAATTAGGAGAGGTTAGTTTTTTTAACTCTTTGTTTTCGCTGCTAAATATTTGTGTCTTGTAATTGTTAAAACATCCAGGTCTAAAATTAGTTTAGTGAAATTTGAGTTTTGCATTACACATAAAAATTCATCCTTCTTAACTAATTTTATATTTTCAAACTCCCAACAGCATACATTTTCGTAATCTCTACACTTGTACCAAAACACTGATCCTGCACGCATTTCCATATTTATGTTTGCGATATCAGAATCACCGTCTGAATTACTGTTATTTATTTATTTATTTATTGTTTAATCCTCTGAGCAAATACATGTTATCAGAATTTGTTCTTTCGGGCTCAAACTGGAAGGGGCGAATTTCATTTAAAGCCATAATAGACTTTCCAAACAGTTGAATGAGCGAAAACTGCGGTATGAGATCTCGATTCTATGTAAGCGCACGCTGAGAGTTCAAGCTCCAATGACGTCACGCGACAATGTTTAGTTCCTCACAACTCACGGAGTATTGCTTCTATAATGGTGGGATAAGGTTCATTATGTTTTATTTTTGTTTCTCTGCAACTAGCAGCACAGAATGAAAAATGCATTTTTGTGTTTCGAACCCCTTTAAGTAATCACATCAGGGCTTAAGCCTATACATTAAGTTATGTAACATTAAGGGCCTTGAATAAGGGCACAAACATTGTTTTACTCAACATTAAATGTAGACAGTGCTTTTTCTCGTGTTTTAAAGGCTAAGTGTGCAAAATTTCATCGAGATTGGAATAAAATTGTAGAATTGTATAAAAGACAAACACACACACAACTATGCTTTATTAAGTGCCACAATGATACTTTCTGAGATTGTGGGGTGGACGGGAAAATGTCCGTCTGTCTGTACGCACTATAATTCAAATGCGCTTTATCGTATGTTCATGAAACTTGGTATACGCATTTGTAATGTCCATGGAAAGAAGCTTATTGATATTGGACCATATCGGTTAACCGGCACTGGAGTAATGCTCAATTTAGTGCCTTTTTTATAGTAATATATTAGAATGAATTTATCAAATGCAAATCAGTTCTCATGACAACATGTTGTGTTCATATACAGCTTTGGAAGTTGCAAATAACACTACCCACATATTCCTTCACATATACATATCAAACTAGACCTTTGTTCTTTCGTAAGCCCTGCTTAATGAATCGATCTGGAGCTTAACTCTGAGACACAATACAAAAATAACTTAATTTCTGTGTACCATAATTCCAATTATCACAAAGCATTCTGGCACTTTGTTATATCAGTTTACATGATTTTATTCACCTACAGAAGAGTTAACCCTCCTCAGTCATAATTCTACACCCTTCAGCATTGATCCCGTTACCCATAACCGAAGACTAAGAAAACAAGTCTGTTCATTTTCGAGTCCTGTTTCATGCCCAACTCAGATAATTCGTGACCTCATCTGCACATTATTAGAACACTTCTCTCACGTCATCAGCAAAACAAACCCAAACATTTCCCTACGATAACTTTGCAATGTTATGAACTTATTACTCATTTCCTTTAACCCAGACCCTTTTTCAAAACTATTAAACCTAAAGAAAGTGACATTATAATGCCTCAAATCATGGTGCTATGGTGCGAATCATTGTGCTGAGGGGGGGATAACACAATATACTTTTTGAGGTGAAACTTCTTTAGACGCGCTAGGAGTAAATCGAGAGGTAACCCAAAGTTGCGTTACGCTCTAACGTTACGAACAAAATCGTCACGAAAGTAGAGGGGGTAAGTAGCAAGCATAGAGTTGTTATCGAAAGAGTGGGGCCACGGGAGCGCGCGGGGGAAAGGTATCAGGCATTGAGTGGGAGGGGGGCTACTACTGCTTCGAGCTAGTGGCGTGGTGAGCCCTTCACCATTATAGATGGCTCTACTCGTTGCGTGAGCCTCGTTTACACGTCACTAACGTTCTCGGAAACTTAACCAAAAAGTCCCGTTTTTGTAAACAAACACGGTGGCTACGATCAGTGACAGTTTGGGCATTAGTTCATCACAACTGTGTTATTGTTTTATACGTATTCGATTTAAAATGCCGAAAAAGATAATTTCTTATTTAATTTTGTATTCAGATGATTTCCTTCTTCCGTTCGATATAATTATATGTATTCCTCTACTTCACTCTCAACGTTGCCAAAGAAGTTTCACTCCCGTCGCGTGGCGTTCCACGCACCCGATTTTTAGTACACGTTCTCCAAAACAGCTGCTCTTCGGATTGTTAGCAAGCTGAAAAGTAGCACTTTAGCAGCCTAGACGGTAAAGTGATGTTTCAGACACATTTTCACAAGCTTTTTTTCGTAAAATAAACAAGGTCGTTTGTATTACGAGCGTTAGGCTTAAGCTTTACAGCACTGCCATCTACATCTGCATTTTGTATTGGTTCAAACTTCAAAGCATAGAATTCAGGCGGTTGTGAGAATATGGTGTCAACAAATGACTGACTATGCATACGGTATTTTTATTTCATTTCATATAATTTAGTGCTTTTACTAAAAATTTTGTATTCACCACGTACGCAAGAAACTTTAGCGGACTCATCTAGTATTTTGGCCTCGGCTTTTGTTCGCTAAAGCCTTATTATACGTACTTGATAGCCTATATAAACAGCTATTATTTTACTTTCCACTCATCACAGAACTCAATTGATCGTCTGAAGAATCTTGTATTTTGTACCTTCTAGGACATCTCTTTCCAAAAATCTGTACATAGGCTAGCAAGTTATCAGTATCACACATGCAAGAATTTCTTGTGACTGATATGAAGGTGATTTAAGAAGGACGTGGGAATGTAAAGTCAGATTGTGAACATAATAATGCACTTATGTTGTCATGAATCAGTAACAAAGTGCTTCTGGATGTACTATACCGTTTATTCTACTACGTCATGTCAGTAATTATCATTAACAACGTGCATGGAATATTTGAGGTAATTTTTTTGTCATTAAGCACTTAGATCAGTGGTACTTAAAGTTTTTGAGCCTAAATGGTACCTCTCAAGTCAGAAAATGTCATATGAAGTGTAATAATGTATGGTCTTAACATGCAGACATTAAAATGTTATTTTCACAATGGTATATAAAAATAATTAGGCTTACAGATGAACTTAGTAAATAGCGGGAGCAGATTGTGAGACATGACATAATAACTATCTGTTTATTAAACTAGTTCATGAATTTGTGTGGTAAAACATATTCATGTAAATTAAATAAAAATCTTCATACTGAGATATTCTCATTCTGTATAATTCTGAAGACTTGAAATACTTTTTATTTAAATATTAACAAGACTTACCCCAATAAGAGACCCATCATAATGAGAACCAATAGAACTTATTAAAATGTGACTTAATCCTATTTAAATATAAGCCTGACACACGCATACATACACATGTATTATATAGGGCAAAACCGGGTGACGCGCCGCACCGGGATAGATGCCGCACCCCCTCTAACTCGGACATTTGACACTAGATACCGCTAGTTGTCGTGATACCATCTCCAGTTCCCTCTCTAGAGTAATTGGATCGCGTAAGTTCATTCATTGTTTGTGGTGTTTATTTCATTGTTGTAGCGACATTTATCAGGTAAGTGCACTAGTTTCACTGCGAAACTTTTTTGGACGCATTACTTTATTCTTTCCTGATATGTATTTGTTCCATTTTTTCTGCGTGTACTACTTTTAATAGACTATTTAGAGGTTGTAAAGATATTGTGAGTGAAGTTAGCCATAACAACAATAACAATAAGCTCTACAGATGAGTGCGGCGCGTGTCCCTGAGTTTTGGGTCACATGCCGCACAGCTTTCAAGGGTGACACGCCGCACAATGTCTTGCAGTATAATTACCCCCCAAAATTATTTTTTCTGCTCTTTTCAACAATAAACATGTCAACTAGGTATAGGGGAAGGGAAGGAGCTAAACATCGTGGCCTATGGAGTGACAATGACCTACAAGAAGCTGTTCGGCGAATTAAGGCATGGGAAATTTCCATTCGGGAAGCCGAACGTTGCTATCTTATGCCAGAGAGGACTATTCGTAGGCGCATGGACACAGGAAATTGGGAAAACCCTCACTTGGGCCTGAAGGATTATTTGATACAGAAAATGAAAAAAGGCTAGTCACCCATGTCCAGAGATTGTGTAGATAGGTTCTCTTTTGTTTTACACGTGCCTTTGATGTAAATTTAGACTGTTATTATGAATGCGGCATGTCTCCCATACGTGCGGCATAGCACCCTGTAAAGCGGCATCTCTCCCGCTTTGTCCTTCAATTTAATAATTGTATTTACATATTTAATTATTATTTTATAAATATTTTCGTTGCTGAAATGAAGGGAGGGAAGATCATAGCTTGGAATCTCAAAAAGAGTTTTCAGAATATTCAATCCTGTTTTGAGGTAGACGAATTTACACAAAAGTGCGGCGCGTCACCCGGTTTTGCCCTACGCCTAAGCATACATGCTGTTAATGAACAATACCGCAATATTTTTCCTGCATATAGAGGAGACATAGACAAGCAACTTTTATTGGAACTTTTTTGCTCCATGGATTCAATTTTTCTTTTGTAACATAAAATCTCCCAAGGATACGCCCGCCACTTACTTCCAAAATTTGAATTCATGCGAAACAAAGGAACAGTGGTTATTGTATAGGCCTACTCATCTGTGAAAAAACGATGATCGACACCTCCCAACATTAATAGGAAAAGAATAACAAACGGAACTTCGTTGTTAACAAAATTATGAATAAAGAAAGTATGCAGTGGCGGCCAGTATGTTATTAGTCTGTAAATTTTGCAGATTATGAAAACTCTAAATTATGATATAACTGTTGATGAATAATTAAGAATCAGGTTTTTATCGATCATTAAAAAGAGATTAAGTCAATTTAATGAAAATTTTAACCCTACTTCGCTTCATTATTGACTTGTGAGCACCAAATTGTAATGACTTTAATGCCTTATATCATACACATTTTATGTCTGTTAACATTGATCTAATAAACGCTGATTGTCTATGTCCTCTCTAAACACAGGTAAAATATTGGCTGTGGTATTTATTAACACTCTGTATAATATAGGCCTAGTATAATATATTGTAACACTTCATAAAATGAACTAACCGATTATGAATGAAAACTTAAAACATAGATGGTTCCGAAGAATATTTATCGAACCCTTTAGGTCTATCGTGAAGGTCTTCATCCTGGAAAGTTAAAATTAAAAATTAAAATTTAATAAAAATATTAGTCATAAAAGCACTTCTGTTGCTCGAATACTTTTTTTCTTCCCTCATCCCCCTCTAGCCTATTAGTTTGAAATTTCTGGTAAATGGCTAGACTCAAAGCCTAATGTGACTGTTAAATCAATGTGCAGTTAACACTCATCGAAGTCAGTAAGTTGAGAAACAAAATTAGCAGCCTTTTAAGATTTGGGTTTTTATTCCTTGAATTATCCTATAGATCAAAAAGTATTCAGCATGCGTCTCAATAATATGAGGTAGGAATATAATATCACAGCCTATGAATATCACAATAACGCCAATCTAACACTATTTCTGCTAGGACCCAAGGAGGTTTGACTTCACTTTGAGCCCTACTCAGACACTATCTTTCTTTGTAGCGTTCTTGTAGCCTACGTCATCACGTACCCTTCATATGTTGTTATAATTGGGATAGAAATTGTTGCGCGGCGGCTCAATCGTAATCTTCATTTCGGCATGTGCACTGTTTTCTATTTACAACCACACATCAGAATAGAATAGGAGAAATTCTTTAAACCATTGGCGAAAATTAACATTTTAGAAGTTTCTCTTAATAATTTTAAAACCACAAATATATTTTAGAATCAGTGGCCCGGGCGGCTTGGGTCGCTTAAATGTCCCTAAAAGGGAGAGATGAAACTCAGGTAAAGATAAGAAGATACTAGAATCTGTACTAATAATGAAACTGTAGCTTAACTTAAAGTGAACAAATCCAGTAGGCCTATATTTTTCTCACTCTTAGGTCATACGAGTAATCTGCTAGAATGAGATGATGTGTGTTTTGTTTACTTTAGTTTTGCTCTTAGGTGGGCAGAGCATAATTAATTTTCTCGTTATTTTCTCCCCCCCCCTTAGTTTTACCTCTCGTATTGTAGGGACCTGTTGGGAGAAAGATTATCCTTGGATCACATACACAGCCAACTTTTTTGACCTGACAAGAACATGGAGGGCCTCCCCGGATAAGTGATTAGCCCAATGCCGGGGCCACCTCCGAGACATATATAATTTAGTCGTCCTTTATTTCTAATTAGAGTAGAAGCTGGAGCACACCGATGAACAAACATTGAAATGTAAATTTACCGGTGAGCTTCAGCTGTAGTGTTAGTAAAATAGCTCTAGAATTAGAAGCAGTAGTTTTTTTTTTCATTTATAATGTAGTTTCACTTTTTGTAAGTTCCGACTACTGGTCTTCAGTAGAAGGAACAAGTAGAGTAGGTTTTTCTTCTTAATAAAAGCACATGTAGAAAACATAGAAAACTGTTAAAGCATAGCAAAATTAGTCCTTAATACATAATTGTAAAATGAAATATTTGTATAAAGGCAATTAATAAAAGCCATGCGATTAAGTCCTGGCTTTTATTAAAGATAGGACGAGACACACCATTCACACACACATTCACTCTGAACAAGGCGAGGAAGGGATGAAGATGATAATGACAGCCAGATGATATCCGGGGACCACAAGGGCTTAAAATTACCCGACATTCGTCATACAGGCGAGGAAAGGCCCAGGAAAAAGCCTAGCTGTGCCGACCAAAATTCGAACCCGGAATTTCTGCGTAAAAGAAGCGAAAGCATCCCCTACGCTACAGCGGTGGACCTCGATATTTTAATTTTTTAAAAATGAATAAACAAATAAATGACATTAGCACTGTTCAGTTTTTTATGTGTATGCCCTTATGTCTATATGTTAATGTGTTTATTGAGTGCCATGGTGTTAGCCTATACTTTGTTGAACAGGAAAAATGTCTGTCCGTCCAGTATATATGTCTACGCGCGATAACTCGAATGCGCTTTATCACATGCAAACCACTTGCATGTTTTTAATTAATATCTTTCCTGCCCCTGAGAAATGCATCCGCCCAGCTAGTCACGGTACGATATGGTAAATCCTCTCTACCACAAGTTTCCGGTAATGCTGTATGGCATAGAGTATCCATATACTATTTATATAAAAATGGAATGTTTTAAATATTTTGGGGGGGAAACCATGGGAGAAGCAAATAAAAAAAATGAGGACAAAAATGTTACCGACAGAATTGAGTGAACGTTTAGAATTTACCTTTGCCTCGTGTGCACACAATTATCTCAAATTACTTAAATGGCATCTTAAATTTCTTCTGTAGACTGGTGCAGAAGTAGATAACTCATTGCCACTGTACTTTTCACTTTTATGTATTTTATCAACAGTTGTATTTTCCTCTGATGTGTCATTAAAGTCAGCACATGGTACCCCACTAAATCTTGTTTTGACAATGACCGAAGCCTTCGTTGTTGCAACTTTCATTAATGGAGCGTAAAATACTTTGGCCAATCAGGTTACAAAAAAATTGAGCGTCCCCAATTTAAATTTCGGGACAGCGGGAATTTTTGCCAAAAAACGGGACTGTCCCGGGAAAAAGTAGGACGATTGGACACTCTACTATGACAGTGTGTAGCAGTGTATGACAGTGTATGACAGCCTCTTGCAATATCAATTTTAATAAAGCAACTTTTTCGTATTTGTTAAACATTTTAGAGTACTACAGATAAGAATATAAAATTAAACTCAAGACAAATAATTTACAAATGTGATTGTTATTCTTCAAACTAGCAGATAGCACAAACCAGATCTTCTCTGTTGTCAACCTGAATCATTTACCGCTGGTAGCGACAATACAGAAAGTCTTACTACTAACTATGAAATATGGGTTATCAAATGTAGATGTAGATGTAGATGTAGTTATCTCGTTCTGTAGATCCTGTGTTGTGAGGGACTCAAGGATATAGAACACGTCAGATTACAATACACAAGCAAGTAATAAATAATAATATATAATATACTACACTGTAAACTTATTCAAACTGGAAATACTCATCCATATTGTAGAAGGTGTGAGTCATTAAAAATTTCTTGAGAGATTCTTTGAAAGATTTGCTTTTTTTTTCGAATACATAATAATTTAATGTTGTTAGGAAGCTTATTGTATATCTGTATTGCAGAGTAATAAGCGCCATTCTGAAAAAGTTTTAATGCATTAACTAGTCTATGTAAATCATTCCTGTATCTAGTAGTATGTTCATAAACACTGCTATTAGTTTGGAATCTCTCAATATTATCTACCATATAACACATAACAGAGTATATATACTCCCCTGTGAGAGTGAGGACTTTTAATTTTTCAAAATGGCACAGTTATATTAAAAACATGTTACAAAGGATGCATTGAATGAGTAGGCCTATTCTGTCGTAGCTAACCTTCCCTCCTCTCCTCTGAACAATAATAATACAGAAGAATATTATAAGCGGCTTTGTCCTGACTTAATGAGTGAATGACTGAATGATTGACTGAATGACTGACAGACAATCAACGTAGAGACTAAATTATATTAGGTGGAGACTTGGAATATTGACAGTACCTTCGTTTCATAATGTAACTTAAGTGCTCACTAAGAAAGGATTTTGAAAAATTTTGATTTTAATTGCGAAAATCAAATGTCTTTGAGGATACTTAATACATTTTTACACAGAATTATCAAATCCAAATCAAATTCCACGTACAGTTCTCATGACTACACGGTATTGTTGGCAGTATTCACAGGTAGCTTTGGAAGTAAATGATAAGAGACTTTCGTTTTTTATATACAGAGAGATTATTTTTGCGATGTGCCGAGAACACAAGGTCCGTGCGGCGGTTTGGAAGCAAGCCGTCGGCCGGTAAAGGCTCATAACCTCTCAATTGAAGCGCATGGATTTCTGAATTAGGCCTACAGTTAGAATAATCACCTACCTTTGTCATAGAAGATGTTGAAAATTATCTCCGTCTACCACCACACATTTCTGACATCTTTTTAAGAAAGTTTGCATTCACATTTATTATTCTTGTGAAATTGCTATAATTTATCTTCTTATATTCTCTTTCAGTTCTTCAGTTGAACTGGATGAGGGTTATTCTTGTACACTTTATTTTTTAAGTTCCCCCAAAATAAAAACCACATAGGCCTACAGTAAGATCTGGAGATCTTGCTGGCCACCCGTTAGGCCTACTAATTAACCTATCTTAAAACATTTCTTCAATTAAATCTAACGAGAGATCTGCATGCGCTGTAGCGGAGTCTTGTTGGAAAAAAAATTAAAAAAACATTATCATCGTCAAATTTCAACTGCCACGACTACAAACTAAGATGGCCGCACTTTCTCAGCCATACCGCGCATTACATATGCGCACTGTACTTACTAATTAAAATGAATACAGAGTTTAACAAGATTACAGCATATCAACGACATCTTTTCTGATATTTCCAGTCTCTTTAGTCCATGGCGGCAATTCAGTTAATTCCAGGCACAAATAATACGTGAACATGGTACAACTATTAATGAATTTCATTTCCACTAGTGCTGTATGATAGTTAGAGAATTCAAGTTTTTCAGCCTTACGCACAAGTAATATAGTAAGAATCTAACGGATACTTGAGCTGAATACGTAGAATGTTTATAGCTTATTAAGTGCCAGTATGGTACTTTATGAGATTGTGTGGTGGACGAAAAAATGTCTGTCCGTCTGTCTGTCCGTCTGTCCGTGTGTCTGTACGCACCATAACTCAAATACGCTTTTTCGGATTTTCATGAAACTTGGAAAACACATTTATAATGTCCATGGGAAGAACCCTATTGATATTGAACCAAATCGGTTCACCGGTACCGGAGTAATGCCCAATTTAGTGCCTATTTTAATAGAGTATGGCGCCTTTCTAATAGAAAGGCGCCATCACTCAAATACGCTGTATTGGATTTCCATGAAACTTTGTATACCCATTTATGACGTCCATGAGAAGTGCCCTTTTGAATTTGAACCTAATCTTTTGACCGGTACCGGAGTAAAACCCAATTTAGTGTCTACTTTAAAGGCGCAATAACTCAAATACGCTTTATCGGATATTTATGAAACTTCGTATACGCATTTATAATGTCCATGGAAAGTCGTTTATTGATATTGGACCAAATCGGTTGGCCAGTACCGGAATAATGCCCAATTTAGTGCCTTTTATGTTAATATATAAGAAGTCGCGATAACTCAAATATGCTTTATTGGATTTTCCTGAAATTTTGTATACCCATTTATAATGTACGTGGAAAGACGTCTACTGATATTGGACCAAATCGGTAGACCGGTACCGGAGTAAAACCCAATTTAGTGTATATTTTAAAGACGCGGTAAATCAAATACGCTTTACCGGATTTTTATGAAACTTGGTATACACATTTATAATGTCCATGGGAAGACGTACATTCATAATGGATAAAATCGGTTGACCTGTTTCGGAGTAATGCTCAATTTAGTGCCTATTTTATGGTAATATACGTATTCGAAAGAATTTATTAAAAAAATGAAAATCAGTTATCTTGACAACATAGCCTATTGTTTTACTGTGATCTTATAAGGCCTTGGAAATTAAAATACAGGTAGCTATGACAAAAAACATATTGATTTACATGCGCTTATCCAACTAGACCGTTAAAATGACCCAGGTGGCCGAGATGGTAGACCTTTCTTCTTCCGTAAGCCCTGCTTAATGAATAAATCTGGAGCTTAACTTGGACATCAATTTAAAAAAAAAAACATATTCTGCATATCATAATTGCAGTCATAACTGATTAAAAAAAACATACTGGCACTTTGTTACATCAGTTTACCTGATTTTATTTATTTTACTGCCAATACCATATAATGATACAGTTTTTTATTTGTTTTTGCACGACGTAACTAATTAGTGGTACTCACGAATATCGTTGCCGTGGATCGTAACTTGACATTCCCGCACGCAATCTGGTTGCTATGAAAACAAAAGAAATCTCCGTGCGGAAATAGTATATTGCGATACAAGTGCCGTAAGGCACGGTTACGGGTCGAGGAAACAGATTGAAAACCCGAGGCGCAGCCGAGGGTTTTTAAGTTTTCGAGACCCGTAAATGCCTTTACGGCCCGTGTGTTGCATGCTATTTTTTGCACGATGATTATTTATATCAATTTAATTATATTAATTGTGATATTACTTGAAAACATTATGTAATTACATTCTTGAAAATAGATGTTTATTTCAGAAAGTGATTCGCATGTGTTTGTTGTTATGGGAACCGAATATTTGTCCTGGGGGCCGTGTCCATAAAGGATTGTATTATGAAGTGTATCGTAATGAATTATGACGTGGCGCTTGGACCGTAAGTAATTTAACTTCATCGCAACGCCCTTAGCAACACGATTGTGTGGGAATGTCAACTTACGATCCATGTAAACAACTTTCGTAAGTAACACTTACTAGCTAAGGAGTGCAAAAAATTACGAAAAGCACAAGTGCCGTAAGTAATCATCATAATACAAGCCTTTATGGACCAAGGCCCCCTAGTTTGTGGCGACTTTAACAGAACAAATATTCGGTTCCCATAACAAACACATGCGATTCACTTTCTGAAATATAATATCCATCTTCAATAGTGTATATACATAATATTTTCAGCTAATATCTCAATTAATATAATTAAATTTATATAAATAATCATCGTGCAAAAAATAGCATGCAATACTCGTACCGTAAGCGCATAACGGATCTCGGGAATTGAAAAAACTCGGCGCAAGCGCCTCGTTTTTTCAAACTCTTTCCTCGATCTGTATGCACCGCTTACGGCACTTGTATCGCAATATACTATTACAACATTTTATTCTCAAAATGACATAATTAAATCCAGGGACATCATAAGAAAGGTGTTGTGGAAATGGTCGATATAAGTGAGAACGAAGTTAAAAATGAAGATTCTTTAAATCGAGAAGTGTCGGACATCAACGAATAAACAATAGACCAAATAAATGAAATGGAGGGAAAAGCAATTTAATGTGTTTTAAGCTGAATCTGTTGTTGGAGAAAAGAAGAAGTCAGTTTTCATTATTTTACGAGAAAGTTGTATTAATTACCTACAAACTCTCGTGAAAGATATTTAGAGTTATATTATACTAGCATGTGCCCGCGGCTTCGCCCGCGATAATTATTTCAAAAATTAAAAATTAAGAGCATAATAGTTAAATCATTATATTAACACCTAAATCATGTGGACTACATACCACGATTAGGTAGCGTCGCCTGGTAAAAGCGACCTCAGATTCGAGTTCCTTGGTCCAGAAAACCCCTGTATAGTGAGTTTCGTCCAAATAAAACAATGTTTGACCATATTTAGGCTAATATTGATTATCCCTATAATAATAATAATAATAATAATAATAATAATAATAATAACAATAACAATAATCCTCTTCGGTGTAGGTTGAAAATTTCATATTATGTTTGCGTGCATTGACATTAAAAACAAATGAATCGACCAGCGTGAGCTACAACATTCAAGAGATCGCGATGCTTTTATGTCGAAGGAATGACAAAAATAGCCAAAGCCTAGTGTAATTGATTTGTATTACTGAAAACTCATGCTTCGAAAACCAATAAATACACGTTTTCTGCCCGTTTTTCACTCATAACTCACGAACGAAAGCGAAAATTAAAATTCCGGCTTCGAGGTGCACATTCCGACCCTTTAGTCCGCCTATGTATAAAATTTCACATCTCTGCGTTGAGTAGATTTCGCTGGGCATCGCGGACAGACAGACAGACAGACGGAGGACAGACACTTCCTTTTATTAATATAGATTAATTCAGGCATGTGAAAGTGCGTATTCAAGTACATGTACAATGCTAAGACCGATTTTCTATATTCTGAAGACTGGGAGGAGATTGTCTAAAGAAATATATTACTTAATTCCTTTCTCCAGCGATATAGTCTACTATAATATCTGCATTAATAAAAAATCTTTAGTTTGGTAGCGAGAGTTGAAATTGCTACGAACTACAGTCAGCTCCTCTCACACCCGCATTTTTTCAGTTCAAGATAAAGTGTGTAAACTATAACTTTCAAAGCTCCAAAGTCATCTAAAGTGAAGTCTTGACGTTAACTAAATAGATAATACCATCTGAAGAATCCATTAAGAGGCAGTCAAAGTAATACACAACTGAGGAAGTTTGTAATATGTTTTTCATCATTGTTTTTAAAATAATCACTCACAGGAATTACAAATCATGGTGTAGTCTATATTGTAATTAAGCTGGACATAACCCTTCGAATGAAAGCTACTATGGCAAAAATCTGATAATGACAACAAATATAGAACTAATTACTTTCCTAACTGTTATTCAAAGAAAGTGAAATCTAGAAGTGATGAGTATTCAGGTACATTGTAGTTTCTGTTCGTTCTGTAAAGTGTGGTTACTGTAAGGATATGACTAGATAATTTTGTTACTGGAAGTGAGCTGAGGTGTAGTTAAAAAAAAACACGATAAAGACATCAAGATATTACATTCACTATAACAATTGTAGGTGTGATATGCAGAAATTAGCTTGGAAGAAAATAGTGATAACCTCCTTAATAAGGTATGTAAATAATAATTCCATCATTTGTCTTTTGAATATAAAAAAATCGCGGCTGTCTGCAATGTCTGTAATTTAGTTAAGGCTCGACTACAGATTGTGGTTCGATAAAGTATAGAATACCGTTGCCTACGGGGTAACCAAACCGATTCCTTGCTGTTATAGGAAATTATGTCACTAATTTTAACACATGAAAATATTTACATTATAGAATTTCATTTTTTAGCTTCATATCTTTTATCTTAATATAGTTTTTAATATGTGCATTCAAATGTTCCTTCCACTACATTATGATTTTATTAGGCTATAAATTCAGATATTTACTTGCTTACCTAATGGCAATAGACAAATCCTCAGCATGCTAAAGGAATATTATCTATTTTATGGAACCCGAAGGTTTATTGTCGCGCTTACCTGAGCCCGCTATTCAACCCTGTTCTGTGTTAACTCCCTCCAACCACCCATCGCATATCCTACTTCCCTTAATGACGGTTGTTGACCAAAAGCTAAGCTAGGTTAGTTTAGCTTAGCTTAGCCCTTGGTCGACAACCGTTTAGTTAGTTTAGCTTAGCTCACATACAGTGCGGGATTTCATATGTAGTTGTGCCGACAAAATTACATATGGAATATGAAACTATAGCCTATATGAAATCCTTCACTGTATGTGAGCTAAGCTAAGCTAAGTTAGCTTACCTCTTGGTTGACAACCTGCATAAATCTATCCTAATATTGTCCTCCCACCTACGTCTAAGTCTTCCAAGTGGTATTTTCCCTTCGGGTCCCCCACTCAATATTTTTAGATATGTCTTTCCCCATGCGTGCAACATGTCCAGCCAATTTCATCCTCCGTGATTTAATTACCCTCATCATATCCTGTGAAGAGTAGTCTACATGTTATGAAGCTCGTCGTTATGCAGTTTTCGCCAGTCCCCATTTTCATCTCTCTCTTGTGTGTTTTCGATCACACTCAGATTATGTTCTTCCCGAAGAGTAAGCGACCATATCTCACATCCATATAATATAACCGGCAGGATAATTGTCTTATAAATTTTTATTTTTAGACTTCTGGACAGTAGACGAGAAGATAAAAGAGTTTCTGAACTGCATAAAAACAGTCATTCGCTGATTTGAGTCTACACTTAACTTCAACCTTAACATTATTGCTCCCAAATATTTGAATTTCTCCACTTGTTCGAACGATTTACCGGCTATTCTAATATGTTGTAGAGTATTATTTTTACTTTTCATGACCATTTATTTAGTTTTTTTTCTGTATTAATTTCCAATCCAACATTCATACAGACATCGAAACAACTTTCTGCATTTCTGCATTAATACAGATATTACGTTCGTAAAATCAGTATCATGACCGTTACTGTGAGGTGAGTTAGAAGAAAAGAATACACCGATGGGGAAGATACTCCCTTGCGGGCACTTACTGACCCCTTACCCTCAATAATTCATGAAGATGCTGAAGCCGTTTCACAAACCTGAAGTAGTTAACGATGCGCCAGTGCAGACACGAGCAAACGGAGGAAATGGTGAAGGAAGTTACTCCACTTACTTTGGACGTAATGATTGCTGTTTATATCCAGAAGACTATTGTTCATTCCAGATGTCTTAAGAGAAAAAGATGCGGATCGATATCGTAGGTATGCGACCTGGGTTTGAATGCTCATATCCAATTGGAGCGGCCAACCTTGTTCAGGCACACCCCCTGCCACCCTAAACCCAATTCACATTCTTTCCATTCACAGGTCAACATTTCTCTTGTGATTTGTGAAAAACGTGAATGTCTAAGATCGAAGTGCGTTGAACGTAAGCTTGGAAGTAGTGTGTGCATTTGATGTTCAAAAAGTCATGTTCAGTATTACCATAACTAATTTCGAAAGTAGCACGTTGGTATTGCTTTTTTTTATAAATTTCAACACAAGTTTTACTAGCTTTTGTACCGTTTTCTCCCGTTACAACCACTGTTTACATTTTTCTCAACACATCTGGAGTGGACAGTAAATCGTGCATTGCCTGGTCATGGGTGTAGGGTTGTACAAAATAGTGTTGGCGTGCTCTTACACTATACGAGAAAGTCCACATAATCTTCATTAAAGAACGGGACATTTAAAAAATTGGGGTAATCTGGGACAGTTAAGGAAAAAAGGGGGCCAAATTTTTATTCACAAAAATTTAGGGAACATTTTTACCGTTGTACACAAATTATCCCAAATGACTTCTACAGAAGTAGATGCTTCATTATTACTGTGCTTTTAATTGTTTGTTTTTTTCAAGTAATGAATTTTCTTCTGAGACTTTGTCAGCAGATGACACCCCATTAAAATGTGTTTTGACAATGTTGCAGCGTAGCGTAATGTAGCGTAAAATACACTAGTCAATCACATTCATAAAAAGCGTTTCCCAATAAAACTATCGGGACAGCGGGACATTTACCATAAAACGAGTATGTCCCGGGAAAAAACGGGACGAATGGACACCCTACTGAACATGTCTGTAATAAGTATGCCCTTAGAAATCAACTTCAAAAAAGAGATGTCTGTATTGGCTTAACAATAACATAAACGTCACATAAACGTTATTAACATTACGTACACTAGAACGTCTGCATTGTTTACTAAGAACAACTTTATCTAGCCTATATTGGGAAGAATGTTGTCCGTACATACGAGGGTGGATCGAAAAGTAACGCACAATAACTTTTTTTTTTACGAAAAGTATAATAGTTACAATTACAAACAAATGCACCCTTGAAGGACATATTGTGTCTATATTTCTACATAGTCTCCAAGTTTCTCAACACATTTCTCCCATCGTGATACCAGTTTCAAAATACCCTGTTCATAGAAGTCCGTTCGGTTGGAGTATAGCCATCTGAATTCATTGGTACAATTGCGTCGTGCTCTTCGTGACAAACGGTGTAACATTCATGCTGATGGTGTCAAACTTCTTCACGACAATGCTCGCCCCCCATGTTGCTACAGCTGTTCATGAGAAAATCAACAAATTTGATTGGGAGGTGCTCCAGCATCCTCCATACAGTCCAGACCTGGTACCGTCGGACTTTTATTTGTTTGGTCCCATGAAGAAATTCCTGGCCGGTAAACGCTTTGCGTCAGATGCTGAAGTGAAAGCAGCAGTCCGCAGATGGCTATACTCCAACCGAACGGACTTCTATGAACAGGGTATTTTGAAACTGGTATCTCGATTAGAGAAATGTGTTGAGAAACGTGGCGACTATATAGACAAATAGACAAAAGATGTCCCTTCATGTGTGCATTTGTTTGTAATTGTACCTATTAAAGTTTTTGTATATATATATATATATATATATATACTTGTGCGTTACTTTTTAATCCATCCTCGTAGACGTAAAGCAGACTTAAGATGGTTCTTAGAATGGACGGACTGTACAGGTAGGGGGGGGGGGGAAGCGGACCGAGTAAAATATCTAAGTTGTCGATATGAGCCACGGCGCATGCCTAGCGGCATTCACAGGATATCAGGGAATGTATTGAAATTTGTACTAGTGTCGACTGTTGACTTAGCCCAATTCGAAACCCATTAGAAAATGGACACTGGTGTGAACAAGGCTCTGAAATCAGCTACAAGAATCGGTCCGCTTTTTTTCCCCTACTAGTACATGCTAAGTGCTTTGAACCTATGGTCGAATAACTGCTCTTCTTGCCTGTAGATTAATTAATGCTTAACAGCGTCTCATTATTATGTATTTTAGCAACTTGGCCCACATCCTTCCCATGCACAAGCTACCCTGTTATCTTGACATGTGTTTGCTAGTAATAAAGATTCTCATCTATGAATAGTAATACATTTTGTGTGTGTGTTTCAGGGTAAACTTACTCAAAATGGGTAAGGCATGGAGAAAGTTTAGCCTCCTCATGTGGAAGAACTGGATCCTGCAGCGGAGACATCCCATTCAGACATCGGTGGAAATTTTAGCCCCTGTTTTATTGGCGTCATTATTAGTATTAATCAGGAGTTTAGTGGATCCCACAACGACGGACAGCGTTTCTGTTTTCAAGCCTTTCTCAGTGACAGAAACAAATGGAACCCTCTTCAGCGACATCGAGACGCAGAAACGTTTTATGCCAATCGCAAATAAAAGCATGTTTGGCAGCAAGTAAGTAACTTATTATTTCTCTTTCTGGAAATACAACAGAGTAGCAAGCATCTCGCACGTTTGGACAGTGGCGTACCAACAGTGAAGGGGGTCTGGGGCGGTCATCAATATGGGGGCCTGTCCAGTATTCACAATTTAAGAGAATATTATAGGAGAAAAATTCCTCTGGGATTTGAACCCAGGACCTTTAGCCATCCGTGCAAATTCTTTACCAACCGAGCTAAGCCAGAGTCCAACAGAGAAAATAATCTGCGATTCTATGAATGCATATGTGTTGATCTTGAATGTTAATTGTACAATAAAAGTGGAAGCCCGGTCACAAAAATCATTAATTAGTGTGCCTCACAATACTGCATATGACATAACTAACTGTGAGTGAAGTAGACCATTAAGAGCAATCAGTCATAGGAGAGAGGTTTTGGTACGGATAGCCAAAGGTCCTGAGTTCAAATCCCAGTGTCAGAGGAATTTTTCTCCTATAATATTCTCATGTAATGTCCAACAGAGACAATCATCTGTGGTTCATGAATGCATTTGTGTTGATTCACAATTTAGCCTATACCATTCACACAGTCTACATATAGTAAACTGCCTAATTCATTACATTTTTCTGGATCCGAATTGCTCGTAGTTATTTTAATAATGGATTACTTTTTTGGGGGGAGAGATTCATACGTTTATTATGCATTAAGTAGCTTCACTCTTTTCCATACTTTTTTGCAGGTCATTAAACCATTTTCTCAACAGAAAAAGGCAAAATAATGTAGTCTATAAGATTGGTTTAAAAGCAGAAAAATGCTAGGAAATCCTTAAAATTGCAATTATCCACAAAATATGCAAAACACTGCACCAACAGATGTGCTTAATTTAGCTCTTCTTGTAAAATACATTTATATCTCACCGAGCAATGTATTGACGTTACCAGAAACAAAAAATATAAGTGCACTGAAATCCAAGCGTTATTATTACAGTGAGCCTATGGTACTTCCCTTGTGGTTGTTTCTAATCTGCTTTTACTTAATTCATTGTTAAAAATGGTAAAATGTTGTTTAATAGACAGCTGTTTATTCACTCAAACTTTGACTCGTCACTGATCTGGTAAAAAAAAAAAAAAAAAAAAAAAAAAAAAAAAAAAAAAAAAAAAAAAAAAAAAAAAAAAAAAAAATGGGGCCTGTGCCCCTCCCGGCCCCGCCTTGGTACGCCACTGTGTTTGGAATCAAACTTTGCAAAAGTAATTTATATTTGTCATAATCTTGTAACCTATAGGCCTATGTTATGTACTATGTTGCTAGTTTACAATGGTTGTCTCAACACTCGAAGCCGAAATTTGATTGACATTGACATCTGGCTTTTCTGGTTGTGGACGGTACTTAGGCCTCCTTCTTTAAGTGACTGATTTCATTAATTACAATTTAAAGAAATATATTTTGTACAAAATGAAATCAGACTTTAAAATATTTTTGGGGGTGGGGGAAGAATTTGATTTTTAGTCAGTATACTTACTTACTCAATGGCAATAGAAAATTCCTAAGCAAGCTAAAGGAAAATTGTCCATTTTATTGAACCCAGAGGTTCATTGTCTTGCTTACCTGAGCCCGCTATTCAACCTTATTCTGTGCTAACTCCTTCCAACTATCCCTCGCAAATCCGACTTCCCTTAAATCTACCCTAATATTGTCCTCCCAATTTTATTAAGGGGGGGGGGGCAAACTAAACATAATTCCAAAGACAATGATTCTTATTTATTAGGCTAAATTATAAATTATACAGTAGTCTATAATACTGGAAAGTAATTTACTGTCGTAAACAAGTTGTGGTAATAATTAAAGTGATCCATGGAGGCCCAGAAGGTTCCAGGAGATTGATGCGGCACGTGAAGGTGGCAAGGTTGTCAGCCTTACGCACCGGCCGCCTTTAACCCTGGATTGCTCCTGGTATTCATTTCTGTTAGAGGCTGAGTCGACCCCAGGGCCATAGTTCCACCCGAAGGATTAGGCCAATTGAAAAGCTCCAACGACCTCATCGAGAATCGAACCCGCGACCTTCCGGTTTGTAGCGCAGCGCCTCAACCACTACGCTACGGCGTACCCGCCGGTGGTATTAAGACAACTTAAATAAGTGTACTGTGAGCTAATTCCTAATTGAAGTTAATCCACGTTCAAGTTATACGAATGATATTTTATTATGATCGACTGAAAATCAATTTCGGATCTAAATTTCAAAGATTGGGCTCAATAATGTGGGTGCCACTTCTTAAAGACTTTTTTCCCCCAAGATCTGCCTCTAGTTCCTGCCACCCTAATCCTCTTCGACCTATCAGTCAGTGAATAGAAAGGTAATTAGGCGTATTCACACTTGTCTGCAGTCCAGTACAATGTTGCCAAATACGTACCACAGCACGACTACTTCACTTGAAGTAGTAAATGACAGCGGCAACACTGGGGAAATCCACGCAACTACAAGATGACCTGGTCTTTGTTGGTGTTGGTGTCGGTGTCGGTGCAGATTTTCGGATTAGGGAACAATGCTATTATATTCTTTTGTATACAGAGGATGGTTTGGGACGAGGTCTTCTTAAAATGGCATGAACAGTACATTATTATTTACCTAGTTTTCCGGCCCGTAGTTTTGAACTCCAGCAGAATTCGACGAGGCTACAAAGTTTTTAAATTAACAGATTACGTTCATTTGAGTGACGGAATATTATAAATAGTCTACACTTATAGTAAATTGATACTTGCTAAACTCATTATAACATTTTTTTTTTTTTATTCTCCATGCAATAATTGCAAGTTGACAAAGAGTAGCAAAAATAATTGAATCCATAGGGCATTCCAGAGGGGGCAATTGTCCCCATGACAATCACCTAACGAATATCGTAGAGCTAATGAGTGTTGTGTGCACATTCCCACAGGTAGCAACACCTGTCTCATCCATTGTTTTGTAACGAGCTATTAGAATAGCAACATCAATAAATCGAAGAGCCATGAGTTGTATACGCGGCTTTTCTTGCCAGTGTATTTCATTCCTCGTGTGTAACATTGGCGCAGCCAGAATTTTAATCTGGGGGTTGATAAAACTGATAAAATATTGCGAACTTCGTTAACATTGTTATTATTATCATTATCATCATCATAAAAAATTTCAACCTCACCTGTTGTTTATAAAAAGTTTTATATTCCATTTTTAACACGTCACAATGCAAAGCATTGAATTCTACTTATGAAATACACAGTTATCATACCAGCAGCCTAATCGCATCTGAATCTGCTCACCGATAGTATTGGGTTCCGTGTGTCTTTAAAGCGCTGCAGCAAACAAGAGTTTAAAAAATCTGATGTGAAAGTCACATAACTTCCTCTGCCCAAATAAAAGTTAGGAGTATTCACATAGGCCTATCCTTGTACAGAAACACAAGACACAATTTAACGCTAATTATACGATAAATACCTGATAACCTCTTCTCTGAAAAAGATGCGACTAAAAAAAGTGCAGACTATATAGCAAACAAAAACAAGTGACTGCAGACATTTATTGAAACTTCCGTCGTTAAGAATAATTCCCGAACTTTATCGAATATTTCCCTCCAATATGTCTTTCTCACTTCATTCTTATACAGAATAAGAGGCCTTGAAAGAGTGTGTATTCAATTGTTCACCACACAACACAAACTTTTTACAAACAGTGGGTGAACAGTAGGTGGCTTGTAACTGCCTTCAGAGACTTTTTTCGAAAAAAAGTTTCAAATAAAAGTTTTAGCTCTCACTATAAGCTACACTTGTGCAAAATTTAAAGAAAATCGTTAGAGCCGTTTTCGAGAAAATCGCGAAAAACGAAATTTTCTTCATGTAAAGTCCCCTTAAAAATAAGAGAAAATAGTCGCCAATCTTATCCTCACATCTTCAGAAGGTACCTGACCCAAATACGAAATTTTGTTTTCATACGATTTTCCGTTTTCGAGCTAGCTTGTTCACAGATATTCCTCACAGACACACACACAGACACACAGACACACAGACACACTGACACACAGACATGTTTCCAAAAATAGTATTTTTGGATTCAGGGGGCCTTGAAACGTGTATATATGTCAAAAACTCAACTTCGAATTTGGGGGTCGAAAACAATACTTCCTCTACCTATAGTACCTATGGTACGGGCAGAGGAAGTAAAAATGGCTTTCAGACAGTCAGCTGACTGAATTTAACATTGGTTTTTGTTACTGCTGTAATATACAGCAGCAAACTTTGTGCGGCGGGATTTGGACTCGATTCGGCGAATGTAAAGCGACGCTGAAAACTACGGCATTTAAAGTCTATTACTGAATTTCTGTCACGTACAATCAACCATTTCAAACATTGTATATGAGATATTTTATACAATCATCATTAATTCATCATTTTAATCATTTTATACAATTATCATTAATTGAACTTAAATGAAAATGGCACATTAGCCCCCCCCCCCCCCCGTGGCTGCGCCACTGCAAGTATTCATGTATTCAGATAAGAGATGCAAATCTTTTCTGAGAAGTCTTACTCACTGTCTCATTCTCTCAACATTTCTACTTACTTTCCTTCTACCAAATTGAATTCAACACTTTAGTTATCTTTAAGCAGTCTGTTTACTAAACTAGTGATAAATCACTTTTTGCAATCGTTATTAAATGCCAGAATAATACTTTTGAAGATGAGACGGACGGGAGAAATGTCTGTCCGTCTGTCTTGTGTCTGTACACGCGATAACTCGATTCCGCTTTATCAGATGTTCATGAAAAATTAACAGTTTAAACATCAAATAAAATCAGGTAAACTGATATAACAAAGTGCCAGTATGCTTTCGCTGAATCCAAGACGTTACCATTCGGTTAACTCAGTCAATTTGACGATGTAGTTTGATAAGCTTATGTGAAGGAGTATTGTTATTTGTCAAATCTAAATATATTAGGCCTACAACTTGAAACTCTTAAAATACGTCAACATTTCACAAAATTCAGTGGCATATAACTCCGCTAATTATTTCACAGTAATAGTATTCGATAGTACTTATTTTCAACTACATCAGCCAAGTAAACAAACATCTGACTGCACTGCAGACAAAGCCCCCAAATGATTAAAAATGCGACATTGTTGTATGGATATGATTTTAAAAAATGTGACCTTTAATTAGTTGTTACTCTGGTACCGGTCAACCGATTTGGCCCAAAATAAGTAGGCTTCTTGCCACGTACATTATAAATGTATATACCAATTTTCATGAAAATCCGATAAAGCCTATTTGAGTTATCGCACCTTTTGCTATACAATACCATAAAAAGGCACCAAATTGGGTATTATTCCGGTACCGGCCAACCGATTTGGTCCAATATCAACAGACATCTTCCCATGGACATTATAAATAGGAGTTCCAAGTTTCATGAAAATCCGATCAAGCGTATGTGAGTTATGGCGCCTTTAAAATATACACTAAATTGGGTTTTACTCCGGTACCGGTGAACCGATTTGGTTCAATATCAATAGGGTTCTTCCCATTGACATTATAAATGTGTTTTCCAAGTTTCATGAAAATCTGAAAAAGCGTATTTGAGTTAGAGCGCGTACAGACACACGGACGGACGGACGGACGGACAGACGGACAGACATTTTTCGTCCCCCACACAATCTCATAAAGTACCATACTGGCACTTAATAATCACTATAGGCCTACTACAAAGCCGCGTGGCTAACTAACTCCCTGACATAAGCATTTACCCTGTAACCGAAGGAAATATTCCAAAAACTTCATATTTTCAACTTTAACCCCGACTTTAAGGTCTATGAAGACCGTTTTGAGGCTTAAAGTAGGTGAACGGCAAGCCGTAGGCTATAAAAAATTCTGCAGGAACGGATTTTGAGAGATCTAAAAATTTGATAATGACTTTCTGTCGTGTCTTCATCGGTTATACTATAGACTGAGTTGGAATTTTTTATTTTGAGTAAATTTTACATATTTTCCTCATGTTATCAACATTTTAACACGCCTATAGTACAAAGAGGTTAGTAAAATTTGGCAGGAATATTGGAACATACAGCAGCTAAAGCCTGCAAAATTTGATGTTTCTACCTGCCCCGTAAGTATGGGAAAACTGACTGGATAGCCATGTCGTCATTCAAATCCAGAACAGTCTACATTATCTACTTATTAATATTGATGTTGACCCACTTTCAGAAGAGCTAGAAACTTGAAATGTGGCCAGCTTATAGCTTTCAGCCTATAACCGATCGAAACATTCCATAGGCTAAAGTTCAATTGTTAACCTTTTATCCTTAAAAAAATATATATAAAAAAGAACTTTGAAAGATTTTGATTGCTTATTTGTACGCCTTCAGATGTTTTGACAAAATTAAAGTAATAGGCCTTTTGTTACCGTAAGGGATCTGTTGTAAATTACCTCTGTTTATATTCTAGTTATCCTACTTACCTATTCCTTCACATATGCTTAAAAAACTTTTTCAAGTAACCGTAGTCTAAAACTCATAGTTTCTGCCTATTAACTCTATTTCATTTTTAAATTTGACTTGTAGATCGTGAACTAGAATAGAATCAGATTTCCAATTAGCCTGTTTGGAACTTGAACACGTAGAATCTCAGCTACTGTTGCACATGAACCGGAAACAATAGCTGAATATTTTGTATATTTGTATATTGATTGCGTCCTCCTCTGTGACATAGGGAATGCGATCGCGTCTCTCACTCAGCGGGCCCGGGTTCGAACACTGGTCGGGACAAGTAAGGCCCTACCTAGGTGGGGGTTTTTCAGGAGTTTTTCCTCACCTGTGAAAAAAATGTCGGGTAACTGATATAATAAATTTATCAACATGTGACTGCATTATATTCAAGGCCCTCAGTGATTAGCAGCATGGCTTTGTAAGCCTAGTATAGTCTTGATTTCCCACTTAAAAAGCATGCGACATTTAATTAGTCGTTACTCGGTACCGGTCAACCGATTTGGTCTAGTATCAATAGCCATCTTCTCATAAATGCGTATACGAAGTTTCATGAAAATCCGATAAAGCGTATTTGAATTATCGCGTACAGGCACACGGACAGACATTTTCCGTCCACCACACAATGTCGTACAGTACCATTCTGGCACTTACCGTATTTTCGGACCATAAGACGCACTTTTTAATTGAAAACATAGCCTTGAAAGTTGTGTGCGTCTAATGGTCCGATGTAAACTAAAAATTAATCAAATAAAATAACGTTAAATAGGCCTATTGCCGGTAATCCCATAATCATAAATAAGGTGTTGTACAATAATAAGTTAGTTGCAAATTGTGGCACAGACTGTGCATCGGTGTACTTTTGGTAATCATAAAATGAGTTTGTGGTAATCCAGGTATACAATATGAAAAGAAAGAAATGTTGGGTTCTTTCCTACAAAAAAAGATGTCTCCATAGGTGGTCTAAATGAAAATATTGATCACTAAACAGCCTTGTTCCGTTACATTTACCAAATGATGTAATGATTATGAGAGGATATAAAAAATATTTTACAGTCTTTCACAAAATTTAATTTAGAACCGCATTAAACTTTTTCTCTTAAAATACCATGCTAAAATCAAGGTGTGTCTTTTGGTTCAAAGCGTCTAATAGTCCGAAAAATACGGTAATAAAAATACGCTTGGGGAATAGTCTATCAGCCTTACTAATAAAAGCTGCTTATATCTGCGTTGAACGGTTGTTTGGTTGTTCTCCGCGCAAGTTCTACATAAGCCGTATTACCAATAAACGGAGTGTAACTGCCGAGGGTTACACCGGGTTTGTACGTGTAACGTCATCAAATACGTCACGCTTTTCATGACGTTACTAGCCTCTGGCTATGAAGGACTGCTGAAAGCCATCTGTCGGAGCAGCGGGCAAACAGCGATGCCGAGTCTGCCGAGAGTAATTCTAGTTTCAACATTTCATTATATTGTTTTCAGAAAGCTGTAATCATGGGTACAAGTATGGAAATATGTCCCGCAAACAAGGAACAATGTTTATAATTCCGCAAAAGCAGCTCAGAATATGCATAGCCTCAAAATTCAATCTCAGACACCTACGAAACGACCGGCTGTTACGGATATCGGCCATCTTGATTACTGACGTCAAGTTTATACAAGGCTATGTAAAGCGTTGCACACATTCAGCCTTATGCAAGGATTATTAGTACATTTTTTCTCCTCAGCTGCGTATATTCCTGGTATAAATGTTACAACTGGATTATTAGTAAGACTGTATGAGTATTAATGTTACGATAGCCACTAGTATTTACAAAATAACATTAAGAATGATTCATGAGATCCTTAGGTATGTTACGGTAGAGAAGGCAGAGCGGATATGTATTCTGCTGTCACATACTTAGATGCGGCACATCACGGCTTTCGTGAGATGTGGCGCACATTGTACTTGTAATTTAAGTGCATAAAGTCACGAACTGCAAGCGAAGGGGTTAATCACCCCACCAGAGACGAGAGGGCATAATCACACTTCTCTAGGGGTACTATTCACACAATTACCCTCGTGTATTTCATTCTATTTTTAGAACAAATTCCAGTAACTTAGTTAGGCCTAATGTTCCTCACTCACATTGGGCAGATCAATATTTTTATAGTTTTTGTTAAATCAAGAACATTAAACCGTTTCTCTGTATTAACTAAATCACACTTAACCCTTTCAGAACTGAAATTGTATGGTGATATTAACATGGGCGCCCATACCCGGGGTGAAGGGGGGGCCGCGGCCCCTCTAACTCTCAGGGAAAGGAAAAAAAAGTATAATAATAATTATAGTCAGGTGTTTTTCTTTTAGGACAATTATTTAAAAGTCAGTAGGGACATAAAAAGTTTGCAGAAGTTTTAGCAAATCGACAACATGAAAGCAGAATCCACCATAAATTAGGAAAGATGGCCAGGGGGCCCGGACCCCTAAAAATCAAAACCTAAAATTCTATTTTTGTATTTTAAAAAAAATTAAATTAAACAAGTTTTGTTGGGGTGTCAAATATGATATTGCAGTTATTTTGTTTCCATAACATAATGAGTATGCCTATTATTTCCATTGTTCCATGTGTTATTTAAATTTTCTTATAAATAGTAGTAAGTATTATAACTTAGGTAACGATTTCTTGTTTACATTGGCATATCTTAGAGTATGGTAAACAAATTTGTTAACTAGTTTTTCAGTGCTAAAATAGCGTAAAATATGATTTTCATTAGTTCAGTATTTTAAAAATTTCCGGGGGTAGACCCCCGTCCCCCCTTTCTTAGGGGATATTCCATACCCCCCAAACCCCCGGCACTTTAAACCCTCCCCGAAATTATTTTCTGGCTACGTCATTGTTGCACTTATTATATTATTATTATGTTACAAAGAGGCCCAAGGAGTTAAAGCGACAAAACATCAATTAATTTTAAAAATTCCCCCCCCCCCTAGAAAACTATTATATGGGCGCCCTTGGATATAAACAATCTTCAAGCGATGCTAAGTTTGAAATCAAAGAAAAATGTTCCGTCGTTGAAGGAAATAATTAATGTAATACATGAGTAAAAATCATTTCACAAAAAGCAATATTCTATTAGTCTTATAGGCCTATCTCTGTTGTAAACTATTGCTCTAAGTGAGGCATCTATATCAGTGAAGAGATAAATCTTTTAAAAATGCGCGTGTGAAACGTAGGTTTAGATCAGCGGTTCTCAACCTTTTTCAATGTCACAGCCCCCTTGAAATAGCTTATTTTGTTTTGAGGGAATTCATAAATTCTCGTACACTTATTTTGGGCATTTAGGCTAATAGCATTTACTAATAAGTCGTGATAGCAATATTATTTTCAACTTTTACATCAATATTAATAAATTCTTGAGAAACATACTACGTAAATTCTTCGCGGACTCCTTTCATCGTTCCTACGAACCCAGTAATCACTTGATTATACCCTTAGCAACCAGGGAAGGCGGTTGAGGCCAGGTAGATTCCTTCACCCACAGGCACCCTCACATTTACAAGGGCAGGAGATTTAGGACCAACCGTAATTTCCTCCCCGTGAGTCACCTAGTCTACTTCAATCAATCAATCTTAGATTTTTTTAATATGTCATTTTATCTTAAAGTGTTTGTTATATATCAATTCTACACATAATTACAAGAAATATGACACCAAACAATGTATAATTTACTTTAATAGGAGCATAGGACTTGAAAGCAGTTTTCTCGTAACTTTTATTTATGTATTTGTTATAGATGTTCCTGTTAAAGTAAATTATACACTTTTTGGTGTCATTTTTCTTGTAATTATGTGTAGAATTGATATATAACAAACATTTTAAGATAAAATGACATATTAAAAAAATCCAAGATTGATTGATTGAAGTAGACTAGGTGACTCATGGGGAGGAAATTACGGTTGGTCCTAAATCTCCTGCCCGTGTAAATGTGAGGGGCCTGTGGGTGAAGGAATCTACCTGGCCTCAACCGCCTTCCTTGGTTGCTAAGGGTATAGACAAAACCGTTCTAAACTAGAACTCCAATTATCCAAATTAATTGGAACCGGATCTGGTCCTGATAATCAAATAATCGGATAATTAGTTAATTAATAAAAATAATTTATTTAAAAAAACTGTATTTTATAGTACTGTACTTACATAAAGTGTTGCATCTTGAACATATCGTTCAGTCAGTTGTTTAGCTTACAACTGTCATCTTGTCGTCTAAAATTTTCGTTATTTTCGCAAATAATCGACCCTGAAAGAGGGTTTCCCAATGCTTGCTGCTACAGAAACCACTTGATTACCTCAAAGCGATCCGGATAAATAATTGGCGGTCAGGATAGTTGGAGTTCGGATAACCGTATATGTTCTGCTCTATACTTGATCCAAGATGTGTATAGAGCAAAAGTAAACAACCGAATGTGACAGTACAAAGCACAGTTCACAAGAGTTTGTTTTTGAGACTGTTTAGTCGATTACACACAGTAAAGTCAATTGTGCTTTCTTTTTTTAGATTAAGCGCCAAGGGTCCCGGGTTTGATTCCCAATGTTTTGTAAATATTTTCAATTTGTATCTTCTCGCCGCTGGACAATCCTTTTCCTCGCTATGTTGTAAAATACGTCTTGTATTTAGTAACTTGTGTCACTTGTTTTTCTTCAGAGTCAACAAATTTGCCAAGGCAACGATAAAAACAAATGAAATCTTGTTTGCTAGAAATATGAAATATATGTATGATATGATTTGTTTTTGAGACTGTTTAGTCGATTACATACAGTAAAGTCAATTGTGCTTTCTTTTTTTAGATTAAGCGCCAAGGGTCCCGGGTTGGATTCCCAATGTTTTGTAAATATTTTCAATTTGTATCTTCTCGCCGCTGGACAATCCTTTTCCTCGCTATGTTGTAAAATACGTCTTGCATTTAGTAACTTATGTCACGTGTTTTTCTTCAGAATCAACAAATTTGCCGAGGCAACGATAAAAACAAATGAAATCTTGTTTGCTAGAAATATGAAATATATGTATGATATAAATACCAAATCAACCAACTCACTTAACAGAATTTATGTTTTCACAATTACGTAAGATATAAATAATTGTACGATGTATGCGGAATGGAAGTAAACATCTGACTGAGCTTGTCGCACTATCGTGAAGTATGCGCTGGTGCGATTAACCAATGAAACGATTGGACACAGTTAGTCAAGGCAAGTCTGTTGTTTACTTTTGCTCCATACACTTCTTGGATCAGGTAAAAGTCCGATTTGTAAATGCTAACTTCTAAATAGGACCTCAGATATTTAGATTGTACCATTTTTACGAGTTTAAATAATCGAGTCCTTATCTTTCGTATAATAAAAGTACCAATATATGTTACTATTGATAGGCATAATGCAGAAACCTCAGAGGCCAATGTCGGACACTCTCAGCCAATAATGTTACTTCTACAAAGGTTTCAAAGTCAGTTATCTCAAACGCAAGTTTTATGACATTGGCCCTTTTAGAACCAAGCCACACAGACTACTATGGCTTGGTTCTAAAAGGGCCAATGTCAATTTCTTTCAAAAATGATACCTATGCAATATTGAGCTCGGCTAGTCTTTATCTTTCGTATAATAAAAGTGCCAATGTCTATTACTATTAATAGACATAATACAGAAACTTTAGAGGCCAATGTCGGAAGTTTTCAGCAAAAGATGTTACTTCTACAAAGGCTTCAAAGTCAGTTATCTCAAAAGCAAATTTTATGACATTGGCCCTTTTAGAACCAAGCCACGTCAGTCTGTCTGTCTTGAACTACTTGACGCATGCGCCTGAAAGGATTTGTTTAATATCAGCTAATCACAGTGTTCAGTTTGGATTTACACACACCAGCCCTGTAATCGCTGCGTTGTTATCATGAGGAATGTAACGAGAGTTCATTGCTCGTTAATTTATCTTAAGAGAATCCGGACGTCGAGTTACATTTCTATTGTGACCGTTTAGCGAATACTCACAGAATGATGCATGCAATGAATAACTTACTGCTATTATAAGCCATGAAAATTAATAAAACACATCGCTATTTGTGTTATAGTGAGCCAGATAGCCTACGATTGATAAATCGATATAATATTACCTGTAGCCTACATCGATAGTTTCGCTTTCGGCGATAGTTCGCTTGCTGCTTAGACATTATCGACAATGGTATAGGCCTAGCTAATAATCTCTTCTTATTAATACATACATATACATATACATACATTCTGAGTTTTCCCTCAATACAGAGGCTGTCCTCCAACCAAACAATACAAATTAAAACAAAGTATCCACATATCACATTTCAACACAATCAATACACTTTTCTGAGCTTGTCATCATTTGTTAATAATCTGTCTCCATTTTTCTCTGTCCTGTGTATCTTCTTCCACTGCACCAACTCTTCCCATTGACATCTGTATATTGTTGATCCATGTAGTCGCAGGACGCCCTCTTCTTCTTCTCCTTCCAATTTCCCATTCAAGTATATATTTTGGTATCCTTCCTTCTTCCATCCTTCGTACGTGACCATACCACTCTTCCGCTCAATAGTATTGTTAATGTCTTCTTCCACTTCCATCTTTCTTCGTATTTCTGCATTCCTTATTTTGTCTCTTCGTGAGACTCTGACTGATCTTCTCGAAAAATCCATTTCCAATACATTCAGTTTTCTTATTAATATTAAGTCTAGTATAATAATAAAAAAATAGAATTCTTATTAATATTTTATTTATTATTATACTAGACTTAAAATAGGTAGGTGTCCCAAATAAGGCCACCCATCAGTATTTCAAAAACGAAGATAATATGTGGTCAGGTGGTACCACTTCCGTAACTGTCCACACAACAGTATTAAATGGTGCTTCTCTAACCTTTCTTCCCCATTTTGAAAATTGATTTTATGGATACAGGTTCATCTAATTTTCAGTGCGAACATTTCACAGGGTTGTTTTTTATTTTAGTCCAGAGTACCTGTAATTTATTTTTAATGTTCTGTAATAAAAGATGAAGCATTTTCCATTTAGTGTAGGTAGTAATGTGAAATAATATGTGAAAATCGGAGGACCCCGACTGCGCGCAATATAAATTTCTAACTGTTTTAAAATGCCCGACTGCGCGCGGAGGTCCGTTTTGCGTGTAGGTCAACTGCGCGCGACGGCAAGTTTTAGGTATAGGTCAACTGCGCGCGGCGATTATTCCTGCATTTTCCTTCCCATTTTTTGGAGACTTAGGAGACTCTATGAATGCCGGCATTTTTGCCATTCATAGGTATGGTTAAAAATGCCGTGTTATAATTTAAATGCCGAAGGGCATTTGTCAAGTAGTTAAAATATCTAGGCATACCAGTATTAGAACAGGGCATTTGTCAAGAAGTTAAAAAATGTACTTAAATTATGTGCCTTTCTTGTAATAATAACAAACACTCTTTAGGAAATTCCTTGTCTGTATTTTAAAATTAATTCCTCTCAAGTATTGCCTACGCTTTTCGCAGGCAGATTTAGATTTGTAAGTATCTTTATCGTTCAGTGCTTGTCTGCGTTTGCATGATAGCATCAACAAAGTGCTACCATCCCTAAATCTATAGCCACAACTATTCTCGAAACAAATTACCAACATTATTTACTACTGTTACTTACTTGTTATATGAGAAAGATTCACAAACATTTGACAAATTTTTGTGGTAGGCCTATACCCGCTCGCGCGCAGTTGGGCTGTTTACAATTTAGTAGCTCGCGCGCAGTTGGGCTGTTTACAATTCAGTAGCTTGCGCGCAGTTGAGAAAAAATTGACCCTTTCGCGCGCAGTCGGTACCCACCCGTGAAAATTTATTTTTCCTGTTGTGTCCAATAACGAAGGTGTCCCAAATAAAACCATGTTCTTAATAAGGCCACCCATCAGTAGGCCTATTTAAAAAACTACGAGGGTAAGTGGCCAGGTGGCAGCACTTCCGTAACTGGCGACACAACAGCTTTACCTGGTGCTGCTCTGAAACGCGTTCTTCCCCATTTTCAGAGTGGATTTTATGGATGCAAGTTCATCTCATTTTCAGCGCGAACAATTCACCGAGTTCCTTTTTTAATTTCAGTCCAAAGTACCGTACTTTTCGGACTATAAGACGCTCCGGAGCATAAGACGCACCTCGGATTTAGGATGGAAATTTAAGAAAAAAATTATAAACATTTTTTTTTTCATACACAAATCATGACTTTCTGCAATGTATTCAGTGCTCAATGCCAGGCTATTTAGAGATCATTGCCTTTATTTAGACCACCCCATGGATCATTTTGTATGCAAGAACCCAACATTCCTTTCTTTTCACCTTGCATACCTGGCTTCCAGCTATTTTCATTTTACCGATTGTGACAAGTCCATTGATGTACAGAATGTGCCAAAATTTGCCACTTATCCTTACAACACCTCTATATTACAGGCAATATTTACCGTATTTTTTTAGTTTACTTTGGACCATTAGACGCACCCAACTTTCAAGACTTTTTCGAGGTAAAAAAAGTGCGTCTTATGGTCCGAAAAAAACGGTAATCGTAATTATTTTTATTTTGATGTTCTGTAATGTCTAAATGAAGCATTCTCGATTTAGGGCAGTAGTAATATGAAATAATATTTGTACGTTTATTTTTCCTGACGTGACCTTATTTGGAACACCTAGTTCCTAATAAGGCCATATGTGACTTTATTTAATTTTGCGATTTTATCTCATATGAACGCATAAAATTTAGGTTCTGATACAATTAATGCAAAAAATCAATCAAAATATTTTTTAAAATCAATCAAAGCTTCAGGTGGCCTTATATGGAACACCTTAATTCTTTGCCACACATAATTATCTGGTATCTGGTACCCTATGATCCCCCGGTGGGGCGAAGGGGCCTCCAATGGAGGTTTCATTACCTGTACTAATTTGGATATGCTTATTTTCCGAGAGAGGGTAGAGGGACAGGTGGTAAGCCCATCGCCTCGCAACCCCCCTCTGGAAACTAAGTATTTCTTGGACGTGAAAGGGCCGAGAAATTTTGTCCAGAGGCTCTAATTTAGGCTTGGAGTTCTTTTACGTGCCGTAAATCTACGACACGGGACCCCCAGCTTAAAGTCCCTCCCGGAGGACTCCGTGCCCAGGATTTTTACGTCCTGAAAAATCCATCGACCGCGGCCGGGTTTGGTCCCGCGCCCTGCGGATCTAGAGGCGGGCACGCTACCTCTAGACCACCGCGGCCGACACACATAATTATAGGGCTTTTTTATTTTCATATCTTCTTTTCTTCACTTGCAGCTTATGTAAGCTATATCCAATCGTTGTGTTTAATTATTAAATGCCAGCGTGGTACTTTGTGAGATTGTGTGGGGGACGGGAAATGTCCATCCGTCTGTCTATCTGCGCGATAGCTGAAATACGTTTATCGGATTTTCTTGAAACTTGGTATACGCATTTATAACGTCCATGGGAAGAAGCCTATTGATATTAGACCAAATCGGTTGACCTAAGCAATATTTCCCTTGTAAACCAAGATGTGAAAAGTTGTTAGTATATACAGGGTGTTAAAAATTACGTTTACAACGTTTCAACGTTTCTGTGACAACTTTGGCATATGCTCCGTTTTGCCGCTAGATGGACTTAAGGGTAGATGGCTTAACTGCTGTCACAACACGCACCGATTAGTTTTGTTTGTACTGCTTTGATCGTCGTGTCAGGAACCATCTAAATGCTACATTCCCCAATCGTTGGATCGGCAGGGGTGGGGCGGTACCGTGGTGGCCACCTCGATCACCGGACATATCTCCACTGGATTTCTTTTTGTGGGGAGACATGAAACGTCATGTGTATGAGACACCGATCGATACGGCAGAAAAATTAGTTGCTCGCATTGTTGAAGCTGCACACGTTATTTGAGACAATGTTGGCCTTTTTTAGCATTGCAGTCAGTCCATAGTACGAAGATACCAGTTGTGCAATGCCTTCAATGAACGGGAGTTTGGACACCATCTCTAAAACGATAATTGGCCTCGTTCCTTCTGGATAATACGAACAAAATTCGAATGTTGCAATTAATACTTATGTAGGCCTACACAATAAACGGTGCATATGCCAAAGTTTTGTCACATAAATAAAATGTTTGTTTTTACCTCCTCTATCATCCCTGAAACGTTGTAAACGTAATTTTTTAACACCCTGCATTTGTTGTTTATATGATGAAGTAGGCTAACGTGTTTTGCGGAAACCCCTGGTAAAATTTCTCATTATCATAAGGAAAGATGTTGACTTAAATTGTTTTATGACCAAATATATCCTTAAATCCACGTTAAAGTTGCTGTGACTGGTCAATGTCATCTGGATTGTGTTTACAGATTGCCATGACGACTTTAGCGTCCTAGGCCGATAAAACTGCATTTTGAATGCAATTTTGTACAATTTTAGCGGCCTAAATTGCTAAAATGCAATTTTTCGGCATGTTACCAGTCCGACAAGCAGCTGTTTTAGTGAGCGTGTACTAAAAAAAATATATATTTTTAAAAATTGAGCCTAAAAATACAAAAACTTACTAGAGGTAAGTTATTTATGTATAGCCTACATATAGATTAAAAATACAGTAACATACTACATCTTAAAAATAAAATATTCTTGTTTAAAAGTTTGCTGATGACTAAGTCCTGATTTATTAGCAAATGAAACAGTAAAATAAGCAAGCAAATAAGCACGAAAAATATGAGAAATATTCACCAAACTAAGCAAAACAATTTACTCGAAAATCAAGTAAATTGTAAGTTTCGTGGAAATCTTACCTTATTCACGGCTGTTGCAGTATGTAAAGGGGCCCTTACACGATCAATATTATTGACAATACCAGTATTGTCAATACAGTCGTTAACTTCTTGAGGGCACCACCGTCAATATCGCCATACCCTACACGGTCAATATTATTGTCAATAATTGTATCAATAAATATGCTCAGTACGTTTGTTTCCACCATTCGGACAAGCGAAATTATATCTTTCCAAGTGAATTTTCGTGGCGTTTTGTGCTTTGCAAACATGGACAGTCGCAACAAAAAAAAAAAAGGTTGTGTAGCCATAATTATGGATATCGGAAGTATTCGTCGAGTTAGCGAAATCGATGGATGAGAGAGTGGTTGAAAAAACGTGAAGAATATTCTCATGTGAGGCTGCTGAGGGAAATCAGATTTATAGATGCGGAAGATTATTTCAGAATGAAAGAAAGGACGTTCATAAAATTATTACAGATGGTGGAACCTCTCTTCACTAGGCAGTACACAAACATGAGGGAATGCATCCCTGTAATGCGAGATTAACCTCAACCCTGAGGTACTTAGCTACAGTTGAAGTTCTCTGTCATCATGCCGCTTGCAACTATCAGCGAAGCTATAATTGAAACGTGTAAAACTCTTGTTCATGTTCTACGAGACTACATGAAAATAAGGGTTTTAAATATATTTTCCAGATACCTTCCTTCTTACCTAAGTATATTAGTCTGTCATTGCACAGAACCTCTTCACTACCTATATGAAAGTAGGAGTAGGGAAACGCATATTAAATAATTTACAGCAAAAGATTATAGTAATTATGTATTGATTAGACAGCAAAGAAAAATACAACAAGAAATAAGGCAATGAAAATTCAAAATCCTTAATCTGAGGTAGGTGTTGAAACAAGTTGGTTGTTGATTAGTTGTGGTGGATTATCACTGGTTGTAGGAGAAGAGCAATTAAATGTTGAGAAGGATGAACTGCTGCCACGACTTGTTCCCGGTTGTGTGGTACTTAGAGGGCTTGGACATTGACATACTTCATTTATTTTTACGGAGTTGCAATGGAGAGTGCCCAAGCTTGCTTCAAAAAGCATGTCATTTATTGCTTTCTCAGCAAACTGTCTCTGCTTGGCATCCAAAATGAGCAGTTTTTCTCCCCAAGCTTTTGAGATAGTCCGTATGGTGCTGTCAGGGTTCGTCGAGTTTTCTAAATATGAACATACCTTTTGTAGAAGCACTTTTTTTTTTAGCAATCGGACCTTGCGTTCTAGCTTTTTAATTTTATTTTACTTCAAGATCTTCAGATATTTTCTGAAGGTCACTTGTATAATCCATAATACTTCGCATTAAGATCACTTCCGTTCCCTTCGAAAGCACGGCAACAACTGAATATTGACAATATTATTGACGTCCACCCCAAGACGCTCCATAATATTGACAATATCTCCTCCACTTTTAAATATTGACGCCCCGAGATCAGAAAATCTGGATTTCATCAATATCGCTTCAATATCGACCGTCAATACTCTTTTTTTCACCTTACATGATCAATATTATTGTCAATATCATACTGTATTGTCAATATTATTGATCGTCTAAGGGCCGCTTTAGGAAGGCCGTCCATAGATTTTCTTGTGCTAAGCTCCTGCATCTGGCAGTGAAGAACAATTTGTAAAGTGAAAATGAGAATTTCTCTTCAATATTCGTTTCTTCACCAGAAAGCTTTTTAGAAATCTGACAGTCTCTCGTTATATCCCGGATTTTGAGTGATTCTATTAGCCGACAAAAGAAAGGAAACCGCTGATAATGACGTCTAGGAGTGAAGTAAGCACTTTTAAGGGGATACGGAATGGGTTTTCTGGTGAAAATGTGCATTTTTTTTAAAATCAATTCATTAATCGTTGGAATTTTCTGTTTAATTTGGTATATAGAACATCTTGATATGACCAATACAAGTATATAATTTTTGTATTTTTATGGGATGGTGTACACGTGTATTCTGCTCTCTGTCATGTTTGATCTGACAGCTGTCAATTTTTGTAGTGAATTACTGTTTTAAAAATTCCGCCATTCTAGTGGTAAGTTTAGCTGTTGGAGGGATATTATTTTTTGTGTTGTACATCCTGTTCAGCTTGGCTTGGCTCCAAATGTTTGTTTATGGAGGTGATTGTTTCAGTCTGTTAGTTACTCTCGTGTGCAGTTTTATTTTGTGAAAATGCCAAAATTTAATGGGAAAGTATTTAAAAAACGAGTGAGCTGGCAGAAGAAACGCAGAATTAATATAAACATTACAGAACCTACTTTATCTTTGTCCTCAAATACAACACATGTTCCTGGGGCACCTAACCTCAATGCTCAGACAACACCATGTGAAGAGAAAGCCCCTCATTGCACATCTGAGAGTGCTTCCAATAAAAAGCTCGTTTTCCGTAAGTTTACTTTTTTCATACAAAAGGAAGGTTTTCTCAGCTCCTAATAGACATAGAGGTTTGAAATTTTCAGTACTTCACCATATTATTACTTTACACATACTGAAACAACAGTTTTGGGATTTAGTAATTTTTAAGAATTTTATACATGAAAATGCATTGAAATTATGATCTTTTTAAATTCATAAAAAGAGAAAATTATTATCTCAGCCAGTATTTAGTTTTATGAAATATGTTGTTTCAGTATTCATATAAGGTCTGTGGCTATAACCTGTAAAAAATCAAAAGGCTAGCTACAGTAGTTTCTGAGAAAAACTTCCTTTTCTAAGGCATAATTTAACATTGTAAGAATAGGGCATTCCGTATCCCCTTAATGTGACAGTTTTTAGTAAGATATGTTATTTTAATTGAGAACCTAAAATAAGCAAGCAAGATCGCTTTTCTCTCAGAATAAGTAAAATAAGAAATGTCTCATTTCGCAACGGCACAGTCATTGGAATTCTGTTTTAATTAGACCTACTGATACGTGTCTACATATTTAATTATTACGTTATGTGGTGGTAATAACTACATTATGTTTGATAATCGTAGAACTTTCTTTGCTTAAACAGTAAATTAGCTATAGGAAAATAATACTAAAAGACTCGCGAACGAAATTCTGCGAAATTGTGTATTAATCAACCAGTCTTTATACTATTGCAAAAGCAATACTCGAATGTATCAAATACGTAATAGGCATTCTAGTAATTTTTGTTGTTACTTGTCTTGCAGCTTTGATCACAGTATAGTATAACAGTAGCGAAGCTCTAATGAAAGGAAAATGCATCCTTTTGACAGATCGTGCGACACTAGCACCCCAAGCGGCCAGCAGGATGCAACTAGCAAACAGCCATTTCCAGCATTGGAAAGATACGAATATATGGCTGTATTTCTTCTTATTTTTAAAATTACTAGAACGAGATTATTACCGGAAAGGCATACTGGTGAACTCACCAAATCATAGACTTTATGGTAATATAAAGAAGTTGTAGTTTCAAGATCGATGACATTGTATATCTTATAAAGTATCAGACCGGTTTCCGTCCACCATATAAGCTACATCCCTAAGACAAATCTTCAAGAATTTAATTGACCTACTACTAACATATACTGTACTTACACTGAAAATTCTGACAAATAAGAAAACTTAATAATTTCAATAAGCATGTAGTAGTACTAGTTCAGAAATTAGAGGGGAAAGTTAAGTTCTATAGGCATATAAGCCCGATATGGTCAGTATCAGATGCAATAGCAAAACACTGTTGTCTTTTTCTTCATTTTGTTAAACACGATAAATTATTAAAAAGTAAAGGATTAAACACGTTATCTTTATTCTCGACAGTTTAATTTTGTTAAATTCAATTATATAGGCCTAACATAACCTCGTGTTAAAACATTTTCAAAATTAGTAGGGTCAGGTGGGGTATTTGTAAATAGGCCTATATATTTAGAAACCTTTCCTTCGTTAGGATTTTCATTTATGATATACATATAAAAATAATTAATTGTATATAGCATTTACCATCCATTTTCTGCTCCTAAAATTAAAAAATAGGAGTAAATACACTAGTATGGATGCAAGCATGATAATCACAAATTTGCAATTTAATTTCACAAATAACTGTTTTTGCTTACCTCTCAGGATCTTTAGGGAACCTGAAGAAAGATAAATCGGGAGAATTCCTTTGGCTGTTGGTGCAATTTATAGCACCACAAGCATTTCCATAACATATTATTGACATTTTCCATAAGCAACAATAATAATAATAATAATAATAATAATAATAATAATAATAATAATAATGTTTATTAGCCTATGTCCATACAGGTGAGGCATCGTCAATATACATAATAACAGTTCTTATAAGACAAAGTCAGCAGTAAGGAATTCGTGTACAGAGTAAAATGGTCTCCTTATTAGCCATGCATATACATAATTTTTAAAACTATTTATGGGTAAGCAACGGACGCTTAAAGGCAGTTTGTTGAATAAATTAATTCCATTATAAAAACAAGTGTTATAAGAACTATTTAAACGACACTTCGGTAGATTTAAATCTGCCCTATGTCTTGTATTATAATTATGCATTTCTATATCAGTATAACTCTCTAGATTATTCTTGACAAATAAGATACAATAAAATACATATAAGTTAAAAACTGTCATAATATTCATTTCAGTAAAAAGAGGTCTACAGCTTTCTCTCTGACTTTTGTTTGCCATTATCCTCAGGGCCTTTTTTTGGAGAAGTAAAATCGAATTTGTTTCCCTGGAATGACCCCAGAGATATATTCCATAACAGATTGTGTTGTCTCTCGCTCACCGCTACGAGCGCTGCAGTCGCGCCGGTTGAAAAAAACTGTATGGAGCTTCGCTACTGTTATACTATACTGTGCTTTGATATAGAAATGAATTCCTACAATGAATATTTTTATTCGTTTAACAATAAGGATATATGGTTTTGAGTAGGCCTACACATGAGCTTCGAGTCCTTTGAGAAACCGGTTGGTTATTGTGCGCGAAATCCAAGTATCTTTTAGTAGGGATGCCATATGCTACACAGCGCATCGAACTGGTTACATCCAGGATTCATCTGAACCCCTTCCTGTGTCATAATATTATTTATCCATTATAACCATTGCTGCTGAATTTTTCACACAGTGGCAAGTGTATTAAATTTAATTCTTCGGGTACACGGCCATATCTCATGAAAACTGTATGTTGCAAATATCAACCAAATAATGTGCTAGAAACCAAGGTACAAGTATTGCACAAAGCTATCAAACCTGGAATGTCAGTAATTAATTTGAGAACGAGAACTCTGATGTAATTGAGTTCTGTATGACCTAGACAGTGACAGAACAAGATAGTCCACTTTGATTTCGTTACTGTCGATGCCTCGGTACCGGTATCCACTTGTGCTATACAGTGCGTTTCAAGTAAGAGTTTGCCAATCGTGCGGGTTTCTGCGTCGCGACGGCCATAGCTCTAACTCCCGAGCGATCGGGTGGAATATCTACGCAAATAAAGACGCCAACGGTGTAATGATTCAGGTTCTCACAGTTACAGTTAAAATTACAATGAAAATAACCACGTAGGCCTACCTCATCACAACATATGTTGGAAATGTGCTCTTCTTCCATCCACGCAACATTGGCACCTTTTCTAGTAAATTTTCTTCCACGCGCATGAGTTTAGCTTGCGAGACCCGCGACGAAGCCATGGGATGTTGACCACGACTCGTCCGAGGTGATTCAGGCAAAGGTAATACCGCGCAGATTTGCCATTACCTCTCGCTGGATTGGAATTATCGGACACAACACCAGGAAGGAAATTTTCTACCGATGAAAAAGACCCGACCCAGCCGGGAATCGAACCTGGGCCCTAGCCATGCTACCAACTCACCCATGGCGGCGGACTGTAGGAGTAAAAAAAAAACAAACAAACAAACAAACAAAAAACAAACAAATTTGTACAAAATCAAATACGGACGAAAAGTTTACGAAATAATCGAATAAATTATTAGTTTTGCAGAAATCGTATCTTATTCACGGTTTTAAGGAAAGTCATCCTCAGATTTTCTTGTGTGACGCTCCTACGTCCGTCAGCGAAGAACTATTTCGACGTCACAGGCGCATGTGAAGTACTCCCCAATAATTACACTGAAAAACAAAAAAATAGAATCGGAGGATATCTTGGTATCCAACACTTGTTCTAAGACAATTGAAACGTGCTGATTCAGAATATGCAAACCATTTGTCTCTATCACCCATGGTTTTTTTAATATACATCTTCAACTATTTATATATCATTAGAACACTTGCTGATACAGACAGTACTAATGAGCATGGCGTTAGCTAAGAAAATAGTGCGATTGAGTCACAGGACACTTATTCTGTACATAAATATGTAGTTAAAGGCATAAGATACATAATACAAAATCCAAGCAAATTGCTATACTTTCTTAATCTAAGTTGTGTTTGGTTTGAATTTCTTGACTGTAGACTTGCGTTTGTGATGAGCATTTGGCATGTCACGCTGAAGCGTCCAGCAGTAGTCAGCCAACGTTGCTGCACTCCATCGACCCTGATACCGTGATTCCATCACCGAAATGTCCTGATGAAAACATTCACCATGTTCGTCACTGACTGAACCTAGGTTCTCAGGGAAGAAAACAAGATGTGAATCAAGGAGATGAATTTTGAGGGACGTGTTGCAACCCAACTGTTTGTATGCACTAATGCACTTCTTCACAACATTCACATAGTCACCAGATTTATAATTTCCAAGGAAATTGGCCACGACTGATTTGAATGCTACCCATGCATACCCATGCATTCTTTCAGTACCAATCAGTAAATCTTGGAAGTAGCCATCAGCAAATATCGTTCTTATTTGTGGACCTATGAACACGCCTGCTTTCACTTTTGCATAACTCAACTCCGGAAACTTGTTGCACAAGTACCGAAAAGCATCTGAATCGTTGTCTAGTGCCTTCACGAAATTCTTCGTGAGCCCCAGCTTGATGTGAAGCGGTGGCATGATAACTTTGTCACGGTCAATCAACGGTACACAAATTGCATTTTTATTTCCTCGCTGCATTCTGTCTCTAATCGGCCAATTTTTCTTTATGTAATGGTGTTTTCTATCTCTGCTGTCCCATTCGCAGATAAAACAGCAGTACTTGGTGTATCCCGTCTGCATTCCCATGAGAATAGTGATAACTTTTAAATCACCACAGATACACAATTTATACTAGTGATTGCGTATTTTTTTCAAGAAGTAGCGACATGGATTCGCGATATTGAAAATATTTTGATATATTACATTAAGTATAACTGATTTCACAAATGACACAACAATGTAGGCATGTGAGGTTGCATGAAAAATTACTAAAAACTACATAAAGATTTTGATGAATGGTGTTCAATGAAAATTATTTTTTGTGGATATCTTCAAAACCTGACGTGATAGAGCAAAACGGTTTCCAGAATTGAAATCAGCATAAAAAACTGCGTTAGAAAAGGTAAACAGCATGTCAGATATCTAAAGCTTGTTTATCAGTGTTATGTTTCTTCACTGAAAAGCTTTTTTAGATATCTGACTATCTCTCTTTATATCCAGGATTTTTATTCATTCTATTAGCCGACAAATGAAAGGAAACCGGTGATAATGACGTCTAGGAGTGAAATAAGCACTTTCAATGTGACAGTTTTTAGTAAAAAATGTTATTTTGATTCAGAAACATAAAACAACCAGGCAAAATATCAAAATCTCTCGGAAAATCTCTCAGAATAATCAAAATAAGCTGTATCAAAGTTAAAACTGCTTTTCAGGGAATGTCTATTACTTTTCTGCTTATGTGTAGGAGTCTGAAATAAACATGCATTTTGCTCAGAAATCCGGGCTCTAGGTGACGAAATCAGTTTCTATTGAATTCAGTGTGCATCCAAACAAAACACGGGGCGGGCGGATGTTTGAACTTTGGTCACCTTTCACTTTCCCTCTGCTCTCCCTTTCAGTAATGAAAAATAAAATTCTTAAATTAGAGGATAAAAAAAGATTTCACAGTCTACAATTAGAAGTATTGCCTGTTGATTTAGGCTAATGGATTTACTTTTTTTTTAAGTTAACGCGAAATGAGAAGGTAAAGACAAAGTAACTGTATCGTTAAAAAAAAAATTAACCTAACTTTCTGAATACAGCAATTTATAAATATATTTTTTTTTGGGGGGGGGGGTCATAAGGCTAAGGCAAGGGGCGGGAAGGGTGCTTCCGGCAAAGGGTGCAAGGGGTCACATCCCCTGTCCCTCCTGGCCAGCACGGACCTGTGGTTGTCTATCTCCTACAAAGCCGTATTGTTCGAGATGTAGGACTTGAAGCCTCGGGAAGAGTTAAGTATACCTTTAGCAAACAGGGATGGCAGTTGAGGCCAGGTAGGTTCCTTCACCCGCAAGCACCCTCACATTTACAAGCCAGGAGATTAGGACCAACCGTAATTTCTTCCCGACGAGTCACCTAGTCTACTTCAATCAATCAATCTTAGATTTTTTAATATGTCATTTTATCTTAAAATGTTTGTTATATATCAATTCTACACATAATTAAAAGAAAAATGACACCAAACAATGTATAATTTACTTTAATAGGAACATAGGACTTGAAAGCAGTTTTCTCCTAACTTTATTTATGTATTTGTTAGAAATGTTCCTATTAAAGTAAATTATACATTGTTTGGTGTCATTTTTCTTGTAATTATGTGTAGAATTGATATATAACAAACATTTTAAGATAAAATGACGTATTAAAAAAATCTAAGATTGACTGATTGAAGTAGACTAGATGACTCATGGGGAGGAAATTATGGTTGGTCCTAACCTCCTGCGCTTGTAAATGTGAGGGTGCTTGCGGGTGAAGGAACCTACTTGGCCTCAACCGCCATCCCTGTTTGCTAAGGGTATAGCTTATAACTGCCAGTCAGAATAGATAATACAAACGTCCGTATAGCAATATTTGTGGGCCCTAGCATATTGTGTCGTTATATTGGGGTTATTGTTATACTGAAGGGCAGTTATGTAGCCTACCACATATTAGGATAATGGCACGCAGAATACTTTGTGATCTACGGCATAATTCAAGGAAAAGATGTGAAAAGAAGCGACAAGTTAGAATTGATTACAAATCCAAATCTTAAAAGACCACTAAATCTCCTGATTCCGTTGAGAGGTAACCAAACATACTTTACACCCGCACACTGAAAAATTCCGGGGTGCGCGGGCGAAGAGAGTTAAGTCCACTTTCTTGTTACTGAGAATTAGAGTGACTTCAGAGGTGTACAAATCTCGATTTTAGCTTGCCCAAACCCGCTTGAACGCCAGGCAAGCAAGTTGCCAGCGTCATAGCTAGGAAGCAGGCAGGTTTCTGTAAGCTTGATGGGTCAGGTCAAACCCAGCCTAGGCAAGTCAGAATAAGCTTGCGACATTCCTATCAGCTGAGTGTAGGTAATACTTTCTTGCTTTTCTACATGCTGGTAGAAGAAATTCACCATGCAGATAAATAAAAGGTGGATAAAGTATTAAAAATCGTTTTAGCGTCTTACCACAATTATTATTTTTATTATTAGGTAGATTTCGAAGAAAAATCTACCTAATGACTTTCAAAAAATTCGTTTATATCGTTACGTTTCATGCCTCCCTAAGTACGAATCCACCGCCTGTTAAAAAAATTGTGATATTTATATTTATATACACTATAGGCTACGTATATGTATATATATATATATATATATATATATTTACGCGTATATATATGCATATATATCTTTACACGCTAGCGGCCGTAATTTTCAAGATATTTAAATCAAATTTTATTATGTTATTTCTAGGCCCAATAGTTCAGACAAGTTCGTTAATGAGCAAAATTGGCCTAAGGGGGTGGTCGGGGGAGGGAGTTGAAATTTTAAAACATTTATATCTCGGCCCCTATGAGGTATAGAGGGAAACTTTGATTGAATGAATTAGAGTACTCCTTATGGAGTTCACAGTGACACCAACGATTCGGGGGTTTTGGGAGTACGAGTGGGGGTGGAGGTATGGGGATGGAAATTCGAAATTTTCTAAACTACGTCTTGTGGGGTATCGTTGAAAAGCTCTTGATGAGTACTCTACAAATCAATAACTAGTTTCTTGATAGTTCTCATATAAGGCGAGATTTGAATGTTTTAAAAAGTTCTCTTTCCTCTTTTTTGCAGTTATTATTGCGGGTTTGTCATGCCAAGGCTAAAGAAGAAGAGTGCTACGCAGCGACAGTAAATTAAAACAAAAGCACTTCGAATTCTACCTCAGCTTGTAGGCTTGCCTAAAGGGATTTTTGTTATTGTTATTAATGATTTTATGATGTTTTCTCGAAAATGTTTGAAAATTTTTCCCATGCCGGACTAGTACCTTTGTTCATTGATAATTAATTCAAACTGTCCACATTTTAGTTTCTCCTCGGCTTCCTTCAGGGTAAAATTCTCTAAATACATCTGAAGTTCCTCAACTACGTAACTGCACGACTTACCAGTGCACTGCTATACCCAATTTCATATTCTTTCCGCCAGGCCTTGCAGTTTCCTTAGGTCCTGTGCAACCCACCAAGTTATGAAGAGCTTGTGACTCATAGCGACAGTATTTCTTATCATCGTTGTAATCTGGCTTGCTTTCAAGTCAAGCAAGTTAAAAGCTGTGACTGGTTGCAGAATTTCAAAGGGGCAGGCAAGCTAAAATCAGAATATGTACACCTCTGACTTCATCTTGACTGAAAAGCTTTTTAGATATCTGACTATACACTATTGGTAGCATTGGCAACTTGAATCGATTCATGGACTTATCACCGGTTTCCTTTCATTTGTCGGCTAATAGAATCAATCAAAATCCGGGATATAAAGAGTGATAGCTGAAAGGAGCTAACATTTTCTATTCTACTTTACTTTCACAACTTTTTTTTTATATATATATAGTGCGTTGAGTTCCTTTCTATACATCCTATGTTTTGACTGTTCCCGGAAGCAATTTAATTACCGCTTCTTCTGCTGCCATCTCTCTTCACCAGGAGCAGTATTTTTCCTTCTTTTATGCAACGAATAAATTATAACATCTGCAGTTAAATAAATTTTCCAATAACTACGCCATTTACAATTAACAGCATTCACGTCATCAAAGGCCAATGACCATACTACAAATTTCTCATCTATATTTAAAATGAGAACTAAAACAAGTCGAAATAGAATAAGAGAGTAAAAATATTGTATACATAACATGAGATTAATTCGTGTTTAGCCATTCGTGTTTAGCCGTTCTAATTAACTAATTAACGTGTATCCCTGAGGAATAAAACTCTAATTTATTCCCTTGAAATACGTATATAAATAACTGTTATACGTCTCATGACTAGGGTTCGGATGTTCATGACATCTCATATTTTATCCTGACCTCCATTCTCGCCGCAAACACAAATTAAACACGAATTGCACGCTCGTTATCCTAATCGGGCCGTTTTTATTTTGCATGTAAAGTTATATTTTGGTCATTTTTATAGTCTTGGTCATATTTTGAATATTTTTGTAATTTAATGTCATATTTCAGTTTTAAATGCCGTAAAGGAGCCCAATTATAAAGTACATAGAGTCAAATTTGAAAGTTATGTCATTAATTTAATGTTTATGCCCAATTAATAGCTAACTTAATTTTAAAATTAATACAATTGCTCATATTTTATAGGGACACGCTTGATCTAAAAAATATTTGGTGTTGATGAAACGAGCAAACAGAAGCAAATTCTTTCAAATTAGAAGTCCATTACAAGTAAAACTGTAAATCACCTGTAAAATTATTAAATAGTGATTATCTGGTTGAATTCATGTGATGTAAGAATTTGGTGTAATTAAACGTTTTAAATTAGAACATTTATTTCTAGAAAAATGTCTTTTATTAGGTCATATTTAGGATTTTTTAGTCATAATGAGTTATTTCTAAGGGCATATTTTCCATTTTTTAGGCCATAAACATCCGAACCCTAGTCATGACCTTACGACTACTAGTTTTCACTTCAATCAACGTTTCATTCTTTCTGTCCAATTTTTGTATTTTTACTTCCTCTGCCCGTACCATAGGTACTATAGGTAGAGGAAATATTGTTTTCGACTCCCAAATTCGAAGTTGAGTTTTTAACATACACGTTTCAAGGCCCCCTGAATCCAAAAATACTATTTTTGGAAACATGTCTGTGTGTCAGTGTGTGTGTGTGTGTGTGTGTGTGTCTGTATGGAATATCTGTGAACAAGCTAGCGCCAAAACGGAATATCGTATGAAAACAAAATTTCGTATTTGAGTCAGGTACCTTCCGAAGATGTGAGCTGAAGATTGGCGACAAGTTTCTCTTATTTTTAAGGGGACTTTACATGAAGAATTTTTCGTTTTTCGCGAAAAACGATTTTCTTTAAATTTTGCACATGGGTTGCTTATACCAAGAGCTAAAACTTTTATTTGAAACTTTTTTCGAAAAAATTGTCTGAAGGGTAGTTATAAGCCACCCACTGTGAATACACGTTCTTTGCAATACGGCCTCATGTAACTGAAAGTCGTACAAAAACAAAATTTTGTATTTGGGTTAGGTACCTTCTGAGGCTGTGACACGAAGGGTGGGGACAACTTTCCATTACTTTAAGGGGACTTTACACGAATAAATTTTCGTTTGTCACGATTTTCTCAAAAACGGCTCGAACGATTTCCTTTAAATTTTGTACATGGAGTACTTATACCAAGAACTAAAACTTTTATTTGAAACTTTTTTCAAAAAAATCTCTGAAGGGTGGTTGTAAACTACCCACTGTTTGTAGATACTCTGTCTTGTCTGGTGAACAACTCAATAAGCGGACATTCACGGCCTCTTATTCTATATAAGTACGTGAAGTGAGAAAGATGTATTGTTGGCCATGCTTATAATAAAGAAATATCTGAGGGGAATATTCGATAAATTTCGGAAATTATTCTGAATGGCGGAAAGATCAATAAACGTTTGCAGTCACTTGTTTTTTTCTTCTTTTTTTAGTTTGTCCATAGATTGTGTTTTTAGTCGCAGCATTCAAATGAGGGGCTATAATGTATTTACAGCATAATTAGCGTAAAATTGTGTCTTGCGATTCTGTACAAGGATATGTGAATACTGCTAACTTTTATTTGGGCAGAGGAAGTTATGTTACTTTCACATCAGATTTTTATTCGGAAGAACGGAATGCACGTGGGCGACAGGTGTCATATTCATGTTCAGTATTTGCGTCTTTCATTTTTATACGTCTGTCTTTATTTATTTCTTTCTCTCTTGCTTGCTTGCATGCGATGTTAAGGGCGAAAAATCAATGGAGTTCCTCGTGTTCATGACTTTTGTTTTGAAGGCCATGTTCAATCAATTCTTAGACGTGACGACATAGAAAATAACTTACATATGAGGACATGGTAGAGAATGTTATGGTTCTAATTTTTTCGAAAATCTACCTATTGCAATGGATACCACTTTATGATTTTCGAAAAATTCTTTCATATCTTTACGTTTCATGCTCCCCTAAGTACGAAACCACCGCCCGTTCAAAAAAAAATTTTGTGATATTTATATATATATATATATTTATATATATCTTTACACGATAGCGGCCGTAATTTTGAAGATATTTGAACCAAATTTTATTATGTTATTTCTAGGCCCAATAGTTCGGACAAGTTCGTTAATGGGCAAAATTGGCCCAAGGGGGTGGTCGGGGGAGGGGGTTGAAATTTTTAAAAATGTATATCTCGGCCCCTATGAAGTATAGAGGGAAACTTTGTTTGAATAAATTAGAGTACTCCCTATGGAGTTCACAGTGACACCAACAATTCGGGGGTTCGAGTGAGGGTGGGGGTGGGGGATGAAAATTCGAAACTTTTGAAACCACGTCTTGTGGGGTATCGTTGAAAAGCTCTTGATGAGTACTCTACAAATCAATAAATAGTTTCTTGATAGCTCTCATATTACGCGAGATTTTAATGTTTGAAAATAATAACACTTAAAAGAATTATTATAATATCATAATTTTGTCTTGTTTAGCGGCTTTGCTAATTTTATTCATTGCTGATCTTGCGCACGGCCTCCCAGAATATTATATCCTATTCTTGTTGTCAAAACAAATGATTGTAGGCTCTTCCTCTTTACCGAATTCAGTTCTTATTACTGCAGGTTTACCATGCCAAGGCTAAAGAAGAAGAGTGCTATGCAGCGACAATAAATTAAACCAAAAGCACTTCGAAATCTACCTCCGCCTGTAGGCCTGCCTAAAGGGATTTTTTGCTTTGAAAAGGACAGAATTTAAAATACTGTGAATAGAATTGCGTAAGTTCAATATTCAACTGTTTTAATCGTGGCTGTGCATTTATAAGATGTTCATTATAGGTAATTACTAGAGGGCGGATTTCTATGACCTAAAAAATAGGATATATGCATGCATTTATGACCTACAAAACATTAAAATATGACCAATAAAATTTAAAATATGGCTTTACTACTTACACGTTTGTATATTTTTTTAAAGTTTCATTACAATTCATTTTATTAAAATATAATGTTAATTAGGTTATTCAAAATATCTGTAAATTCTCAAAAAGTATCAGTATAATGCAAAATTTACAAAATATGATATGAAACTTCAAAATATCTTTAATATGCATACAAATATGCCTAAAATATGACCTAAATATGCACATTCACATTAAATATGTTACAATAGTTGAAAATTTCCTAAATATACCGTTATATGCACAATAAAAGCCGTTCCATTTTCACCAGGATGCTTGGAATCGGGTTTAAATTAGTCGGTAACCTGAAATAATGCAAAGGGGAAAAATATGATATGTCATAGAAATCCGTCCCCTAGTAATTACCCAACCAGCCGCGGTCGATGGATTTTTCAGGACGTAAAAATCCTGTGCACGAGGTCCTCCGGGAGGGACTTTAAGGTGGGGGGGGCCGGTTCGGAGATTTACGGCAAGTAAAAGAACTCCAAGCCTAAATTAGAGCCTCTGGGCAAAATTCCTCGGCCCTTTCACGTCCAAGTAATACCGGTGGGGGGGGGTTGAGAGACGATGGGCTTATCACCTGTCCCTCTGCCTTTCTCGGAAACTAAGCGTAACAAAATTCACACAGGTAACAGAAACCTCCACTTGGAGACCCTTCTCTCCAACATAGGGGATATAGGAAAACTGAAAGACATTATAGATAATTACTTATTGATCAACGAATAGGTAATAAACCCGTAACCTACTGTTTTTTTAGTTCAAGTACATGTTTAAAACCCATACGAGTATTTGTTCAATATACGCGATCATATCTACCTTTAACGGGATTTTACCCCAAGTTTTCAGAGTGGAATATAGACTATCTAAATTGTATATCCAAGCCAGGGACTATGAACTGTGGGACCCGTGACCTAGATTTACGTTACAATTCCAAGCCTAGTTTAGAGTCTCTGGTCAAAATTCCTGACCCTTTCACCTCCGAGCAATACCTTGGTTTCCTCTAGATGCTCAAGACCACCTGTCATTCTCTCCTCTACAGCAACAGATGTTGAACTAAATAGAACATCCACCATAAGACCCCATGCTCCGTGCACGAAGTGGAGAGGATTCTATTCCCATGTAGAAACCTGCTTTCCAATGTGAAGCTATGTACGAGGGGCGTTCCATACTGATTTACACTTTTTTTTTTTTTTTACATTCACTAAGAACCTCTATGCCTTGGCCGATATAACCACTTTCTCAGCAAAGTCTTCACTAAGCTGTACTTCTGCCACCCAAGTGGGACTTCTTTAGGCCCTCTGAGAACTATTTTTTTTCAGAGTCTGTCGCAACCACCTTAGGACAAGTCATGGAAGTGGGCAAAATGATGTCCGCACAGAGGTTTTTTCATAGCTCTGAATAGGCGGTAATCCTGGTAGTCCTGTACAGCGCCCTCAGCAGGCAAACGCATGGCCACAATCATTTGGAGCAAGGATGGAATCATCCATATTGACTGGATGGAACCAGGGACCAACATTAACAGAACGACTAAGATGGGTTTTCCGGTGCTGCCACATCCACTGTATTCTCACTTCTGCACAGACATCATTTTGCAGACTTCCAGGAAATGTCCTGAGGTGGGTATGACAGCCTCTGAAAAAAAGTGGTTCTCAGAGGGCCTAAAGAAGTCCCACTTGGGTCGCACAAATATGTACAGCTCAATGAAGATTTTGCTGAGAAAGTGGTTATATCTGTCAAGGCATAGAGGTTCTAAGTGAATGTAAAAAATAAAAAATAAAGTGTAAACCAATGTGGAACGCCCCTCGTACGTATAAAGTGCCGACCTATAGATTTGTATAAATTTTAGTAGGCTAGCTCTGATTATGATTTTTTCAGAGATAGGAGATATTCTTGTGCAAAGTCTCTAGTGAAATTAGGTCGAATAATTTAGTTGAAATTTTGTGATAGCACAAGAGAAAATAACGCAAATATTTCACACGATATTTATTATTATTATTATTTAGTATTTTGCCAAGTGGCAGGTCCATGTCTTCGTACGGAGAATTTCTGACGCCAGTGTTCCCTATCTCCAGCTTCGTCTCTACTGAAATTAGTTGACAAAAATCGACCGAAAATAGATTTTCTTAGCTCTCGCCACCGAAACCGTTAGAGACGTATCAATGCAATGTAGGCTATGCAATATTTGCTGAGAATGATTCATTCTACAGAGTGTCAATAATTCGGAAATCTTCCTTGTACATGTTGCATGTCACATTGTACCAGTAGGCAAACTGTTACATCAAAATGTATTTTATGAAACATGAAGGATAAAAGAACTGTCAACTTCGAACCAAAAATACGTTTATAAGAGTCCATTGATAAGAGAACGTGTATTATGAGCTTTCTGATCATTCCAGCACACTCCTGCACACTCCAGCACACTCCTGCACTCTCCAGCACACTCCTGCACTCTCCAGCACACTCCTGCACACTCCTGCACACTCCAGCACACTCCTGCACTCTCCAGCACAGTCCTGCACATTTCTGCACACTCCAATACGCTTCAGCACACTCCAATACATTTCAGCACACTCCAATACATTTCAGCACACTCCAATACACTCCAATACACTTCAGCACACTCCAATACACTTCAGCACATTCCTGCACACTTCAGCACATTCCAGTACACTCCTGCTACTACTACTTCTAATGTAATGATTTTTTCGGCGTTTTTGTTTCTACACAACCAGTAATTATTTTGCAGACTTCTGTATTACATCCTCAAGCTTTGTCCCCTCCTCTGCCTCCTGCGATTACTACTCATAGGCGGAACTACAGGATGTGACAGGCACATCCTTATGATTCTCCTTTCTGAACAAATATTATTTAAATAATACAAAATTTAATCTTAAGAGCAGTCGAAGGAATCACTGAATCAGGGCCTTTGAGGATTGAATAGACTTTCGATTCACAGAGGTTTCAATTACTGTAATTTCTTGGACCTATTCAAGGCTTTCATAATTGATTCGCAAAGAAATCAATTCATTTCTTTAACTGAATCATGTTCGCTCAGTACACTGATTCGTTCAGTGTGGTCGATTCGTTTAGGCTACTACTTGCCTCTAGTTGACGATTGACAAGACTTTTGTAAATTAAGATGCTGTTTCTATTCTGTATTGTGAAGTAAAGGTGAGTTAATTTAATTGCAAGAAAATTTATCGTTTTGTAGCGAATCTGAGTAAAGATGCGTACCGTTTGAATAATGGTTATTCGGTACCGGTCGGTACCGGTATTTCTCCCCCTAATCTGTTCGCTACGTTTAATGGTGGCACACCTTAATGAATATTTCTAGATAGCCTATGCTACTACTAATATTAGAACTTGTTTCAGGGTTTTTATATAGCAGAACGTTAAAATCATAGTTTCTACATAACCAGTAATACTTTTTCAGGCTTCTCTATCGCTTATTCAACCTACCCCTCCTCTTCTTCCTCCTCCACCCCTTCCTTCTCCTCCTTGTCGGCCTGGGTGGCGCACTCAGTATCGCCCTGGCTTTCTGTGCCCAAGATGCGGGTTCGATCCGGCACAGGTCGATGCATTTATGTGTGTAAATGTGAGTGCCCATGTCTGTAGATTTACAGGCATGTAAAAGAACTCCTGCGGGTCAAAATTCCGGCACACCGGCGACTGTCACAGGCCTACATCCCAGTCGTAAAAATAACCATAAACCAACCAACCTTCCTTCTCCTCATCCTGTTACTATTACTACTTCTAATGTAGTTGTTTCGGTGCTTTTCAACAGCACACCGTTAAAATTTATATTTGTGCATAACCAGTACTTCCTCAGACTTCTCTATCACTTCCTCTTCCCCCTTCCTCCTATTGCCATACTTTATTTCGCAGCGAAAATTTGAAATGAACATTACAAATGTAAAATACAAGCTAAAATACAATATAAGTTACTGAATTACTTGTGAGTCCAGGAATCTCCGCTTGTCCGCTTATACCCTTAGCAAACAGGGAAGGCGTTGGGGCCAGGTAGATTCCTTCACCCACAGGCACCCTCACATTCACAAGCGCAGGGAATTAGCACCGACCGTAATTTCAGCCCCATGTGTTACCTAGTCTACTTCAACCAGTCAATGTTAGATTTTTTAATGTGTCATTTTATCTTAAAGTGTTTGTTATATATCAATTCTACACATAATTACAAGAAAAATGACACCAAACAATGTATAATTTACTTTAATAGGAACATTTCTAACAAATGATGAAGTAAGTCACTATAAAATTTCATCATTTGTTAGAAATGTTCCTATTAAAGTAAATTATACATTGTTTGGTGTCATTTTTCTTGTAATTATGTGTAGAATTGATATATAACACTTTTTATGATAAAATGACATATTAAAAATATCTAACATTGATAGATTGAAGTAGACCAGGTGACTCATGGGGCAGAAATTACGGTTGGTCCAAATTCCCTGCGCTTGTAAATGTGAGGGTGCTTGCGGGTGAAGAAACCTACCTGGCTACAAACGCCAACCTTCTTTGCTAAGGGTATAGAGTCGTAATAACAATTTTTAAACAACATTTGTGACATCCATGCAACACCAAAAGAAATAAAGTAATGAAATTTCATACACGTCATGAACATACAGTGACTAGCCATGTGTAAATTATCGGCTAATGAGACTCCGGTTGACCGAATAAGGGTTAATACATAGGAGAATCAATTCAGCCATTAAGAAAGTATAGTTAATTAACGAAAGGCTCTCTTATGTTATTCAAAGAGGTCGTTGGTGTGACATCATAGTTATGAATGTTTGTGCACCAACAGAAGATAAATACGATAATGACAAGGACAGTTTTTATGATGAAATAGAACAAACATTTGATCATCTTCTGGCATAGCATAGCATGCAAATTTTACTAGGAGATTTCAATTCAAAAGTCGGAACGGAGGATATTTTGAAGACTACTATTGGCCATGAAAATCTCCACTTGCAGAGCAATGGCATTGGGGTTAGATTAGTGACTTTTGTCACAGCTAAAAAATTAATTGTAAAGAGTACAAAATTCCCGTATCATGATATTCACTGAGGCCTGTTACTTATAAATTAAATTAATTTAAAATAAATCATGATATTCATAAATACACATGGAAAGACTTAATGAAATTGACCATATGCTAATAAACACAAGGAGGCAAGGGCATACGTTATGGGAGTGGTTGAAGGGGATGAAACCCCTCCGAAATATCTGCAATACTTTTAAGATTGTAACATCATGTAAGAAAATAAAAAACTCAATTTTACAATTATTTTAAAATTTTATTATACAATTTTGTACACACCAAAGCATTATTAAATATTTATCGTAATTAATTCAAATTTAAAAAACTGCTTGGTGTTGGTAGTTATTGAGGTTAATAACAGTGATGTGTTACTAATAAATAAAACTTCCCTGGTGGCCTGGTTATCTATGTCGTGTGATTGTTTGGATATCAGAATTTCATTGGATTTCAACTTCATTCCTGAAAAATTCGAATATATATATAAACCTATTCTGAAATGGATTTGCGAAATATTTATGTCTGCAATCAACTTGTAGATAAAGATACACTGATTCATAGACTTGGTACTTGTGTAACTTCACAACAAATCTTGTTTGAGCTTATAAATATGCTAATGTCACCAACTACTCATAGTTCACACTTTGAATCTCAGTATTACCAGACTTCAGTAAAGGTCCTAGTGGTCGGGCATAAAGAGTTTATGTGGATTTTAGCCCATAGTGTGCAGGAATGTTGGATTAGAAATTAATACAAGAAAATTAAATATATGGACATGAAACAAAATATTAGAATAGCCGTTAAATCGTTCGAACAAATGGAGAAATAAAAGTCAAATATTTAAGAGCAACAATTAGGCTGCAGATACAAATAATATTAAGGAAGAAATTAAGTGTCGACTGAAATCAGGAAATGCTTGTTTTTATACAGCTCAGAAACTCCTATTTTCTCGTCTTCTGTCCAGAAATCTAAAAATAAAAAATAGTTATAAGACAATATTATCCTGCTGGTTGTATTATACTAGGAGGTGCCCGTGGCTTCGCCCACGATAATTCATTTAAAAATTAAAAATTAAGAGTATAATAATTATTAAAGCATTATATTTATTAACACTTGCACGCGAATCATTCATAAACCATTAACCAAGCCATTAATATTATTAATGAAACAGCTAAAATTCCGGCTTCTGAGTACATTCTACGATTAGAAAGCGCCCCCTGGGAAAACTATATCAGAATCCATTATGCAGTTCCAAAGGAACCTGTGAACACACAATACGTATTGTTTCTCAACTGTTTATTGACATGACTATGATGTGAATTTTATTTGATCAATTCAGTGTAATTTTCAGAAATTATATAATGTTTCAAGGGAAGGAATGGTTTGTTTGGATTATTATTATCAGCGATATTTCAAGAGTTAAACCATCAATATTTTATTGCTGGTGCCCCCGGCTTCGCCCGCCATTATTCATTGACTCCAGGATTTTTAAGAAATTTACACTGGTAGATTATTAAAAACGTTTGTGGTTCAGAGCTATGAAAATTGTTAGTAAAAATAAAATTAGAATATTTGTTCATTGTGTTCATTTCACTTAGGCCTTATATAATAAAGAAACGGTTTTCCTAATTTTGTAGTCGTCATGAAAGTTTACACTGCGAGAGACGAACATCGCCATGTCTCACGAAGCGGGCGAGCGAGCAAGCACGCTATTTAGGGCCGTTGAATTGTATAAGAGTAGATGGATGAGAGACATGGTCGCTTACTCTTGGGAAGAACATAATCTGAGAGTGTTCGAAAACAGGGGGCTTAGGAAAATGTTTGGGCCTAAGAGAGTGAAAATGGGGACTGGAGAAAACTGCATAACGACGAGCTTCATAACCTGTACTCTTCACCGGATATAGTGAGGGTAATTAAATCATGGAGGATGAATTGGGTTGGACATGTTGCGGGCATGGGGGTGGAAAGACATATCTCAAAGATATGGGAGACCCGAAGAGAAAAGACCACTTGGAAGACCTAGACATAGGTAGGAGGACAATATTAGGATAGATTTAAGGGAAGTAGGATTTGCAAGGAATGGTTGGATGGTGTTAGCACAGAATTTGGTTGAGTAGCAGGCCCATGTAAGCGTGGTAATGAACCCCTGGGTTCCATGAAATAAACATTATGCCTTTAGCTTGCTTAGGAATTGTCTATTGTCATTGAGTGAGTAAGAAAGTAAGTAAGTAAGTAAGTAAGTAAGGGTTCGTGGTTAATTTCATTATCTGTGTATAATTATATTTGTATTAAGGGTAGGATTATTTGCATCAATGATATAGTAGCCTTTAGATAGGCCTAATAATTATGTGTAATTCTATGTTACATAAGTATGCAATACATCTTGGTTTACTGTAAGCATGTATTAAAAATCCAAAAAATAAAAAATTCATTGATCTAAATTTAAAAAATTCAAAATACGAAAATTAAAAAATTAAAAGATCAACATTTAAAAGATCCAAAATCCAATAGTAAAAAAGTCCAAAAACCCAATATTAAAAGTTCAACAATCCAAAATTGAAAAAATCCAATAATCCAAAATTGAAAAAATCCAAAAATTAAAACAGGTTTCAATTCTGTCGCGTGGCATACCAGGCACACTTTTTTTTTTAATTACTTAGATCACACAAGTTTTAATAACATGCATTATTTCAATAAAGTTCATTTTCAGTGTTTTATTTTTTCTTCTTTTTATTAATCAATTTTGTATAAAGAAAAGGTGTGCCATAAGGTGCACCAGCATGTTTTGGAAGGACACACCCAGGACCCTCCCCCCCGGCACCATGATTGCTTGTGACCAAACATGTAGTAAAGCAAAAAAAGCAATCCCTGTATGGATACTCGTAGGATTTCCAGGAGGTTAAGGCTCTCAGATTGTGACATAAGGCACATGAAGGTGGTAAGGTTAATGCACCAGCCATTATTTTACCCCCATGAATACTCCTGCTACCATTTCATAAAATATGGGAATTTTTCCCTCAAAGAGAGAAGTTATAAAATTATTGCGTAGAGGCAAGCAGCTTCATTTATGTTTATAATAAATGATTTTCCTCTTTCTTCTTCTGGGTGGTCAAATGTAAGTTTAAAACCTCAAATTCCCTGAATAATAAGGACTTAGGTGTATCTGAAGTGGTTTCATGTGTGAAATCTGTCATTTTACTTATTTATTGTGTAGAGTTACTTTTTTTTTCATTTTTATCATAATTTTAACACTCTTTAATACCAAGTAGTCAAGAGTAATCAGCTATGTCCATTTTTATATGAGAAAACATGCATCTTAAGGTACAATTTGGTATAAGATTAACTTCAAAAAATATGTGAGGTTAATTACAATGTTAAATAACAGACAGTGACATTTTGTCCCACCCGTAATGTCCCACATCTAATGTCCCACCTGTAATGGTGATAGTTTTGTTAAATTATTATTGAAGAGTTAAATAAATGTTCTGACAACCTGGAAACAGTTTATAATTTGTATTTAATCCCTCATACCTTCATTAATAACAACATTAAGACCCTAACAATAATAGCAGAACAGCAAATGAACTTTTGTTTTGCATCATTAAAATCAGTGTCCAAATTATGTCCCACCCGTAACAGATTTTGAAAAACAAATTTAAAATATTTAAAATAAATTTTAAGTAATCCTTTGCATGTAGTGTGGAGGAGAAGGCATTGTAAATTTTACAGAATGTGAAGAACCAATTCTAGTTTATTATTTATGATATGTAATAAACAAAAATATCTTTATAATTTGCTAGAATGTCCCACACGTAATTATGAAATGGCTGCTTGCTACTCATTTCTGTTAGAGGACATAGTGCCACCAGAAGGATTAGTAGGTCAATTGAAAAATCTCAGCGCTCTCATCAGGAATCGAACCCGCGACCTTCTGGTTTGTAGTGCAGTGCCTTAACCACTAAACCACAGCATACTCCCAATATGTAGTTCGCGTACATCTAAAATAGTATGTTATGCAACAAACCCATAATGGCATTTACTAAGACACGAGTGTGTTTTTATGAAACGAGGAATACAATTTTCATACAAGTGTCTTAATTACCACAATTAAATGTTTAAGTTTGGGTTTTTAGAATACTTCATGATCGATTAAACAGATGTTTCTTGCCATCAGCTGTTATAGTTCTCATCTTTTCTGATAGATGACTGGCTGCATGCAGGTTCCAGCACTTCTCTTGAACTTTAATGTCAAATAACGCATATTAAAACACAGGAAATAAATTCATTGTAGTATAATATTAAAATTAAGATGCACAGAACTGATGTTATTTCAAATGCTGATTGTTTAATGACGCTGCTCTGAAGGTTTCAAGATCGTTCCTTGCTCGATAATAATTGATAGCATACCAGTTTCGAAATGGAAATAAGCTGTGAAATGGATATCATTATGATACCATTACATCACATGTAATAAACTTATTGTAATATGGTCGAACAAAAAGACATTTAACTCCAAAAAAAGAGAACATTTTATAGTTTACATAGTAACCATAAGTTCTGTGTGAGAAATTGCTTTATCGATGATTACATGTACTGGTACCAAAAATAATCTAATATTGTTTCCCTCTTGCTTCTGATGTTGTTGAAATACTTACAATAGAACAAAATGTACGGTACTGTTTTAAATTATTTTCTTTTTGTGCATTGCTTCCATATCAAGAAGGAAAAATCATCGCAATTTGCCGTAAGTAAACAATGTTATTTTCATGTCGTAAATAGTTAAATCAATCCATAATTATTTCAGTTCATCCCTATAATATAAAGCCACGTGACTGACTCACTCACTGACATTAATGTTTGCCCACTTCCAGATGAGCTAGAAACTTGAAATTTGGTACACACATAGCTTTAAGGATAATTCCAAAAAGTTAATTTTTTTAATTTTTAGCCCTAAAAACACCCGAAAAGGGCTCTGTTTCCATGGCAATGGTGTTACCAATCAGTGTTCACGTAGGGCTCTGAAAGCTTAGAAATAATTATTTCCGTAAACCTAACGGGGTGGTCGAGAATGTAACTCTTGGACTCGCATTCTGGAGGTCCCAGGTTCACAATTAATTAAATCCAATTAACATTTTTTGTCTAGAAATAACAACATTTTCTTCTATCTGTTAAAGAAATTCCATAATTTATATTCTTTAATCATAACTCGTAAATGAAATCTCGCATTTTTACTTGTGTCTTTCTTGTGTATTTTACTTGTATATTTACATACTGAATCTTACAATTAGTCACTATTTCATCTTGTATCATGTCCATTTAAATTAATATCAGTTGAAATTTACTCCATAAAATACACCATAATTGTATGTATACTTCCAGTTGATCTAGAAAACTTAGACGTGGCAAACTGATACCTTTTAGCTTGCAACCGATGGGAAAATTCCTAAAAAAATCCCAAAGTCTTCCCACATTTATTTTATCAGGTTTATTGTGGCAAAAAGGTAATAGCCAATACAGCAGACTAAATACACACACTCTATCTCCCATAGATCTTTTAAAAAACCTTTCCCGAGAACCTCAGTGGGGGTTTAGGGGCAGAGCCCCCAATGAGCGAAGAGGGTTTATATATAAATATATATGTATATTTAATTTAATATTATTTATTATATTTCAATTTATTTAATGCTTAGGAAAAAATTACCACTACTGGTATTGTGCATGTAAAAAATAATTTCTCATTTTTCTAATAAAGCAAATTCAAGGAAATGCTGGCAGGCTTAATGTGGTCAATATACAATTTAATTTAAGAACTGGAGTAACACTGAAATGGGTTTGGATATTTTATACTTCAGATCTTTTAGGTTTGGATATTTTATCATTTAGACATTTTGGGTTTGGACTTGTACGAATGTTTATTGTGTCTACAGTTTATCTCAAATGTTTTTTAAGTTTATCTCAAATGTTTTTTAAGTTTTATTTTATGCTTAATGTATTATTAATAAATGTGACAATATTACAATGATCATTCACAAAGTAGTGGTGAAATTATGAAATAATCTATGAAGGGTTTTCAATTAAACTCTTCATCTCTAAGTCTTGGGCTATTTTACTAAATGATCACTAAAGCACCTTTCGTGCAATGTGAAAAGTTTCATAATATAAGGTACATCTCCCGCCTAACCATTCAAATAGTGTGCTGATTCTATTCAAGGAATTCGTCAATATGATGGCAGTAAAGAATCCCTTGCTACATTAAAATTTTGCACCCTCATCATCCTGATGACACTTCCATAACTTCTTCAGCTGTTGAATGTCACATGGTTGCAATTTTTTTTGTCACATAGCATGTGGTAGCATTCTGTTTTTTTCTTGTTCATTTTAATCTTACACAGCAAGAACCATAAATGTTGGAAACACAATGAAGCTCATGCTCACGCAGATACCCTGAGCTTGAGTTAACAGGGTTCATGCCGGTTGTCAACCAAGAGCTAAGCTAAGTTAGTTTAGCTTAGCTCACATACAGTGCAGGATTTCATATGTAGTTGTGCCGACAAAACTACATATGAAATCCGGCATCATAACTATACATGAAATCCCTCACTGAGCTGAGCTAAGCTAAGCTAAGCTAAGTTAGCTTGGCTCTTGGTCGACAACCGGCATTATTGATGCAAAGATGCAGATTGATTGAAAGTGACTAATTTTTGTGCTATTAATTAATATTTTGCTTCTGCTTTCTTTTAGGTATGTGTTTTGCTGCCTGTCTTTATTGTTTTATGCACATTTCTTCTTCACTCCAGCTTAGCGTGTTTACGAGCATATGCAGCTTACAAGGGAACCGTATGCGTTGCCTTGTCAAAACCTACCCTCAAATTTTGTATATGGATAGGTCTTCATTATAGATGAACACATGCAAAATATTAGCTGCTCATATGAATTTTTAGTGGGTGAAAATGTGTTTGTGGTGGGCACTTGTAAAGCTAACTTGAGTAGCCTCCATGCCGAGTGCAAGCGACAGCAGACAGCGGGGTGTGAGATAGAGAGGGTAGGAGCTACCTTGTTACTTGTTGAATGTGTCTAACTAGATAACTTTTAGATAATCATTTTTTATCATTTCCACATTTTAAAACTATATAATCTGTATAGACAATGAGGGGTTGTTTATGAGTGTTGGTGTGTTTAGGTGTTATAGCAGTGTGGCCACTCAATTTGTGTGATATTTGAAGATATTTCCCATCCACAGCAAATCACAATACCAGTGCTTCAATCCACCTATTCTCAATATTGACATTTATTGTCCTGACAAAAGTCTTTTAAGTGTTAAGAACTCAGACAAACATACTACGTAATAATTGTAATCATCATTGTGGGCCAAAAATAATGTCTACAGCACACGAGATTCATTTAGCTAATCCTAAATACTTGAACAGGTACTATTAATTCACAAGACCTACTGGAATACAAACATGTGTATCCGAGGAGGGTATTATTCATTATTTTAATATTATCTGCTTTCATAGTGATAAGGACAGGGAGAGATAAAGCACGTATGCCAATATGAGGAGCAGGATCCCTGCTCTGCAATACTGTCAACAGCCGAGGACCGGCACAAGCTAAGTAGAGAAGGCGCCAACCTTTTCCCACCAACAGTTGTGCTATGCTACTCAATATTTCTAATTTATAGATTCCCAATTAATTTTCACCCACTAAAAGTTCATATGAACAACTAATTTTTGGTATGTGTCTATCTTCAATGATGACCTATCGATATGCAAAATTTGAGGAAAGGTTTCAACATGACAACCCATACGGTTCCTTGTTAGAGTGTTTACAAGCGTATGTTTTCTGTTTTTGTCGTCTGTTGTTAAGTGACTTCTGCTAAGAATATGCTAATAGCTTTGTATGAAATACTTTTGAATCTATGAATCTTTGTTATCAGAGACAATGTTCTTACCACTACTTGAAATAAAAAACTATAAAAGTCACTTGTAATCAGAGTCACTAAGTAAAAATTTCTCATTTAACTAATTTGTTTTAACAAACCTTTCATAAAAGAGTTTCAAAAAGGAAAGTTTAAAATACAATCATTGCTAATTTGAATTTGTTGAAATTCTAGAGTGCAATTTTCACAGTGGGCAACATAACTAGTCTGTTTTATCAGAATTTTATTGTTAAGTTTAAAATGTTTGCATTCAGTAATAATCGCTCTTCACCACATTTTATCAAAGGTGTTGGATATTTTTGTTTCAGAAGATTGAAACCTCGGATGTACAAAAAAGTTCCAAGGCCAAAATTACCACCTGGATATTTTTTCCCACGGTATATAATTATTTTATAGCCTATTTTCAAACTAACCTACCAGAATGTGCAACTCAAAATTGAATGTTTATTTTTTAACAATGCGGGTACTAGTATGTAGGAATAAACAAATTTCTGTTGTGTTTGTTTTCTTGATTTCTTTTTGTTTCTTGTGTTTTGTCCATTTTGTAGTGATGTAATAACTTAATGATTCATTTAGAGCATATAGCTTTGTTCACTGACACTCACTACTGTGGTATGGTAATGTTAATGAATCATTAAATCTTTTTGTTTATTTTGAAAGAATAAAAATGTCTATCTCCAGTTGGAAGTCTTGGAATGGTTGCAACATATGATGTTACAACTTCTGGTTAAATGCTGTACCCTTGCATAAAAATGCAACTTGCATTCTAATATTGGCCTAATGTAATTAACACATTGAAGCATGTAAATGCATACATAATGCACCATTATAAATTAAAAAGCTATATTAGCATTTTCTCAGGGAATATTTTGAACATCATAAGTTATTCTTCCCCATTTCAAATTCTACGTAAAGTGATATATAATTTTGAAAATTGAAAGTCCTTCAAAAGTTGATTTCAAATGACAAAATACAAAACCCAGGCCTTTCAAGCTAGTAGGTCTAGATTATAAATTAAAGCAAGAATTTTTTTTTTTTTTTTCCTAAAAAAAGTTGTAAACGTAGAGGATTGTAGTTACTTTTTTTTAATCAGTGATGTGATAATTTTTCATTTAGGAACCCATATCTGAAGATATGCATTTGAAAGTTACAAACATTTTGTGTCTTTGGAAACTGATACAGGTAAAATTCCAGAATTATGCTTTTGCTATAATTCCTGTAATACAATTACAATTGCAAAGAGTGTACAAAATTAATATTTAGCCTACTTATTTTGCTACTTTCATAAAATAAATTGGGATATAATATACTTTACACTTGGCATCACTTGCTTGCCATTGCATATGTGTAATGCTTCGCTTGAGACATTCTCACAAGAAGCATCCTTGCTTTAACACCACAATAATTCTTGCCTGACTCTGATAGACTTAATCATTAGATACTGCTATTGGATTAATTCCAGAAAAACTATTCTCCTAATATATACATAAATACAAAAGTATAAAATAGTCTTTACAATAATTAATTAACAAGGTTAACATATTACAGTATTGAGAAAACAAATATCTTTAAACATTAAGCATGATCAGAATGTGTTTTTATAACTTACAGCCTGCGTTTCTTTAAAGGATGGAAGCACTGGCTGAACAGGTATGAACAGTTGTCTATAATGCTGAGTGCATGCAGCACCTCACAGTATGCTTTTTTTTAAATACATTGACAGTTTTTGTTTCTACCAGTAGTAGACTTACAGTTCCGTACTCACTAGACTAAGGTGACCATTTGTCCTGATTTGGTTGGGACAGTCATTTCTTTTTAAACATCTGTCCCGGAATTTTATGTACAGGTAGGAAAAAAAAAGCGGACCGACTAAAATATCTAAGTTGCCGATATGAGCCACTGCACATGCCTAGTGCCATTCACACGATAGCAGGGAATGTATTGAAATTTGTTCTAGTGTCGACTGTTAACTTAGCCCATTTCGAAACCCATTAGTAAATAAGCTAGTAAAAATCATTTTCTGGGAATAATCTGTTAATTAAGTAGTTAAATACTGCGGCAAATGAAAAGTAGTGGGAAAACAATGTGAATTAAGAAAACAAAAAATTTCCTTCCTTGGCAGGATTCGAACCGAATGCACTGTCATTGTGCTACGGAATCGTTTAACAACCAACATTCCTTGAGAGTCCGTTATGAAACAAGTGATTGACAAGGAGACTACGGCTGATAAATTGCTTGAATTGGGAAATAATTTCACATAATTTGCATTGCTTGTGAAAACAAATGTTTCTGTTACATCTCTTACATTTATTTATCACTGGATTGTGAAACTCGTGACTAAATCACATTATAGGTTGCACCTTACCAGACATTTATAGTTGACAATGAGAGACAGGTAAAATTTCTTTTCAACATGGCCGCTAATGCAGAATTGCATATCAAACTGACAGCTCTGCTAGATACTGGATATTTTTCAATGGTGTGAACAAGGCTCTGAAATCAGCTACAAGAGTCGGTCCGCTTCTTTTTCCCTTTCCTTTGTCAGGATTCAAAATATCCTTTTCTATTTAAAATGTACTGATTTAGTCCCAATTAATAAAAATGGCCTACGTTATGCTTTGGTGACTATTCCATTCATATGCCGTGTTATGAGATTGAACAGTAATAACATTTAGCAATTCCTCTGATATAGACCAATCACAATAATATATCTTGTAATATGCTTCCTAGGGCTGCAAGGAGCCAATTTTATCTGATAAAACATCAGCTCGTTACTAGGCTTCAACGTGATTAATTCGTCACATGATGCCAGTGAGCAGAATGAAAACACATTATTTGATACTCGTACAACATAACCTGTTTAGAAATTGAATTACTGTAACTCATAGACGAGAGGGAAGAACTGAAAAGAAATGCAGAAGACAGCGAACAGACGAGGCTAGAATACGCAGAAAAGAACAAACACACAAAACGTGAAATAAGAAGGGACTTAAGAGAATACAACACTACTCTGGTTAGAAAGATTATCGAGACAACAAAATCGACAAAGAGGGCAAAAAAAGAACTAACGGAAGGCAAACAATGGATGTTAGGAGTTAGAGACGCCAAGGGAAAAAGAGAAGCTGACAGAGAAGAGATAACTAGACAAGCCACAGAATTTTATAAAGAACTATATTCCAGTACCAGGAACAGAAATATAAGCGACCCAGTGTTCACCCTACCAGACAAGGAGGAGGACAAAGTGCTACCAATCATCAATAGTGAAATCAGAACAGCTATTAAAGAATTGAAAAATGATAAGTGCCCTGGGGAAGACGGCATCCTCAATGAGTACCTAAAAATGGGAGGGGAGGTCATTTTAACAGCAATCAACCAGGTATTCAACCTGATCTTAGAGACAGAGGAAATACCGGAAGAATGGATGAACAGTACTATCATCTTACTACACAAAAAAGGCCCGAGAGACGAGATCAATAACTACAGACCAATAAGCCTCATGTCAAACCTCTACAAAACATTTATGAAAATAATAACCAAGAGAATAACAAGATCACTAGACGAACAACAACCAAGCGAACAAGCAGGGTTCAGGAAAGGATACAGCACAGCTGACCATCTTCAGACGATAAACCAACTTCTAGAAAAAACGCAAGAATTCAACATGAAGCTATACATGGGATTCGTGGACTATCATAAGGCTTTCGATTCTGTGGAGCATGAAAGCGTATGGCAGGCAATGAGCAACCAAGGCATACAGAAAACCTATATCAGACTACTTGCAAAAATATACCAGGGCAGCCAGGCGAAAGTACGCACAGAGAGAGATGGGAAGAGATTCGCATTGAACAGAGGAGTCAGACAGGGCGACCCCCTCTCACCGAAGCTGTTCTCAAGTGTGCTAGAACACCAAATCCGGAAACTGGACTGGACAAACAATCATGGCATTCAGATAGATGGAGTCACCCTATCCCATTTAAGGTTTGCAGATGATATCATTCTACTGGCAAAAACAGCACCGGAATTGCAAAGGATGCTAAATGATATAGATAGAATCAGCAGAGAGGCAGGACTTACTATGAACAAATCAAAAACAAAACTGATGACCAATGCAGAGGAAGAACCAATAAAGATCAACGATGAGCCACTAGAATACGTGCAAGAATACATTTACTTGGGACAAAATATATCACTAAAGGACAATATGGCAAAAGAAGTGAAAAGAAGAATCAGTCAGGCTTGGAAGAAATTTTGGAGCATGAAATTTATATTAATGGACAAATTCCAGAAAATAAGCTTGAAGATAGAGGTACTAGAAAAATGTGTAATACCAGTGTTACTATACGGCTGCCAGATTTGGGCACTAACATCAAAGCAGAGGAAGACACTACAGATATGCCAACGAAAAATGGAACGAAAAATCTTGTTCATCTCGACAAAAGATAGAATAAGAAATGAAGTGATAAGGAGGAAAACAGGTATGTGCGAGGTAACGCTGAGAGCAGACAGACTGAAATGGCAATGGGGTGGACACGTAGCAAGGATGGACAGCACAAGATGGGCATATAGAGCAACCATGTGGGACCCGAGAGTTGGAAAGCGAAACGTAGGAAGGCAAAGAACCAGGTGGGCAGACGTATTCAAGAAAGTGGCAGGCGATCAATGGTCGAGGAGAGCACGAGACCGCCAGGAGTGGAAAAAGCTCACAAGTGGAATCAGTGAAGTGCGAAAAGAGTAGTGCGAAAGTGATCTATGTAGAAACTGCGAGACGACCTAACACCCTCCTTAGGAATAGCACCCCTAAGGAGCTTCCCTAGCTATCCCTGCACTGCAGGAGGCCTTGGCCCTTAATGGGATGTTACAGGCTAATTTTATTTATTTATTTATTTATAAATGTGTATTGATTAAAAACACAATTTTGATTTGGTGCAAGCCAGTTCATGTACTTTTATAGTGTTCTGATGCTGAGGCTCTCCATCTTGTGTTACGCACTATTGGTAGCGTTCATCAAATCGACGCATGAACTGTTCATTCATTTAGTATGCCATGATATCGTAGCGGGTAGAGTATTGACAACAAAATAAGAAAATAATTATTATATACAAAATCCGTTACATTTTATTCATGGAATAGTCTTAGTAAATCCTTCTCAAGATTACGAGTTCATCATATAAAGTTGCTAGAATGAAGTTTGAGCAACTTTATGTGATATCCAAAAAAAAAAAAAAAAACTCACAATCTCTCATGGGATTACCGATAATAAACCAATAGTTATTTAGTTAAATAAAATGCTGTAATCATATAATTACAATTACAATTACAATTACAATTTATTGTTTCAAATTACACGAAAAATATACATAAAAAGTTGATACACCACCCGAAGAAGCAGAGCTTGTGTTCGGGGGTGGTTCAGTTCTATATATGAGAAAAACTTATACTAAATAATTACTTAAAACAATACAAAATTTAGAGAAGTATGACAGAATACATGTATAAAAGGTTAGAACATGTTCTTTTTACAATACAAAGGTACGAGGTAATACAATATTAATACATAACAATTTATTTGTTCAAATTTTAGTAAAAAACAAAAAAAATTAAGTTCTGTCCAAATTTTAAATTTTAATATGAAAAATGTTATAACAGCAATAGTAGAAAACAGAAGTAATAATTATATAAATTTTCTAATTTTAGACCTAAATTGTTTGTTGTTTAAGCTATTTAGATCAGGATGGTTGGTAATAAATGAATTGAATAGTCTTGGGCCAAAACTTGAACAGTGCTTAGCTCCAGCAGTTGTAACATTTTTCGGTTCAAGTAATAAATTTAATTGATTCCTTCGCGTGTTATGTACGTGAGATTCTGACTTGTAATTGTCACGATGTTTATGAAAATAATTCAGTATGACATACTTGTAAATTTGGTCTATGGTGAAAACGTTAAATTCAGAAAATAATAATTTGGAAGAATAATCAGGAGGCTTAGATAAACAAATCTTTATGATGCGTTTTTGAAGACAAAGCAAAGGGCTGAGGATCGTTTTTGCAACTCCTCCCCACCCAATTATGCCATATTGAATATGCGTAACATGTATTTTCTATGGATGTGACTATAGGATATAAGACATTGAATTACACTCCAGTGCACATTGTGCTCTTTTCTATGTTATAAGACAGTGAATTCTGAGAAATAAAGCACTTGTTTTGGTCAGTTGGTCAAGCTAGTAGACCTACGGTATCATTACATGTCCCGATTTTTATTCATTAAAATATGGTCACCTTAGACTAGGCTATCAAGTATTACATAATGTTTAGCATCCATAGTTTAAATTTCAGCAAAGTACTGCAGTAACTTTTGTCTCTGTGATTCCAGTACCTGTACCATACATTAAAGGGGTAATATTTGAATCGAATACTCCTGAATCTCACTACATTTTTGAGATGAATATTTCTTGTAACTATTACAAGTATGGATGATAACAACCTGTTACAAATAATAAAATTAACATGCTACCGAAACTCTTCCCTACTGTATCTTTTATCATCTCATCGACACTGACAGTTCATATTTTATTAATATGAGTTGATTAACACACTTCGACTTCATTTACCAATCATTTCACAGGCCATTCGCCTGTATCATCAACTAGATGTCAACTGCGGGATCTTCGGTGCTCGGAGGTTCTCCCTGTTCCCCTGGTGTCGGTTTAATGTACTTAGCTATTAAGTTATCTTCTTTCGGAATATCAAAATTCATGAGTCTGTTTTTTCATGTAAATCCTTTCCCAAATCCAGAGTTCTTTAGGCGTACTTACAGACATTGATAATTGTGCATCTCTATTAATTTCATGCTTCTCCTCCCAGTGATATGCAGCTACTGCCGATTTTTATATTTGTTGTAGTCAATGTTCCTAAAATGTTCATTCACCTTGATATCTATGTTCCTTCTGGTCTGACCTATGTATACCTTGTTGCACTCCTTACAGTCTATTTTGTATATTCCAGGGTTTTTTTTTTTCTGAGGTATGTGATTTTTATGCTTTTTTATGCTGTGAAACGCGCCAAATGATTGGTAAGTGAAGTCCAGGTGTGTTAATCAACTCATATTAATAAAATATTTATTCACTTCACTGTGTAAAGTTCCAAACCATTTATAATATTCTTAATACTGACAGTCTATATAAGCATGGGGGGAGCCAAAATAAGACGCGAGAAAATAATAAATTTAATGATTGAGGGAATAAAGTTGTGTGAGTGTTCCAGTAACCATAATCAGATGCGAGAAAATAGTAAATTCAATGATCGAGGTAGAGAAACAGAACAAGCTTGAGGTTGTGAAAGCAGTGTTTGTGAAGTTAATAGATTTTAATTTAGCAGTGAATAGGTAATTACTTTAAAATCATTCCTGTTTCGACTGGTGGTGCACTTAGGCAACAGAAAACTGTAGTGGGATGCAGCAGTGTGAGGGACACAGTGTTATATTCAAAGAGTAGGCCTACCCATTAAAGGATGCTTTACGTTGCATTGTTTTGTTTGTGTTTCTTATCTGCACAGCATCTGTATAGTTGAATCCCTGGTATTTGAAATTTATTGTTTGGTGAAACCTTATCATTAAACATATACTTGCTCTGCAAAACCATTTCTCAGGTGTCAAAACAACTTCCTCTACAGTGCACGTCGCTTATGTGATCTACAGCTAATCTGATAATATTAACCGATTGATAACAGTAGCCGAAAAAAATCAACTGAACATTATTTATCCATACATACACTAAAAAAACAAAAGCTATTTATTCATACATACAAGATAATACGTAACTCATAATACTGCAACTACTGTACTTTTGCATTCAGTAAAGAAGTTTTTAATTTTTTCTTTCTTTTCAGGACTCCATTAACCAATATTTCATACTTACAGTATTTTTGGAAGTCGACTCACCTGTGGTGAACATTCTGTAGCAAAACATATATTTATTTATTTATTTATTTATTTATTTAATACCCATTAAACATTTACATGTGTTAGGCTTAGTAAGATTACATAAATATTAAGTCCAATTAGTGGTGAGGTGTTCTCTTACAGTGTAGAAGTTGTTTCTTAACAGCAGCGATTTTACTTTCTTCTTGAACAGTTGTAAGGAGTTTAACGACTTTGAGCTTTCAGGTAGTTTGTTGTCTGTCTGTTCAAGTCTTTTCATTTTACATTAACAATCACAAGTCAAATGCAGCAGCTAAACTGACTACTGAGGGGTGAAACGTGTTTTATTGCTTAAAAGAGAAAGTTAGGGAATTTCACACCTTTGACCCCTCCCTGTACTCTATCATGTGAGCTGGGAACAGTAAGTTACCATTACTTCCAATATGACTCATACAGTTGGGTTAGAAACAAAACCCTTAAAAATAAACATTGAATGACGTACAGCTTGGAAATAAAGCTGCAAAAAGGAAAATATAACATAAACCGAATATTTGATCACAGTAAATAGCATTGCTTTAACGTTTCAGTATTAATCTGTATGGCACTTCATAAAAGTGATAACATTACGTTACTGATAACATTATCCATGGTTACATTAAGCTACGTTCACTGTATTTAGACTAATGCGCCAGCTATATCCCTGATGCGTCTTCTACCATAGGCAGATGGGATGGTGGAGGGGAAGCATGTGGTCACCTGCTTCTCAGTTTGAATCGCAAGGCTGAGTGTTCTCCGTTCAAGACCCCCCATTTAAGAAAATTCTGACTAGGTACAGGGATCGAACCCTGGTCTACAGATCCGTAGAAAGGGCTGCTAACCACAAGACAATGCAGGTGGTCAATCTTACATGCTAGACACTAATAAAATGGCTTGATTTAACTGTTATGCTTACTGGTTACATCAAGCATATGTGTGACATCAGACTGGAAGCTATATTACTTTCGTTTCCTTATACAGTGCATGCCACTTATTGTGATCACTTCAGGATGCAGCTAATCTGATAATATTAACCGACTGATAACAGTAGCTGAACAAATTAAATCAACTTTATTTATTCATATATTATAAGATAATACACTACAAAATTAAAAGTACTTATTCATGAAATAATACGTAACTGTGAATCATTGAACCACTCGTAGGCTAATACAGTAATAGACTGCAAGCAACTATTTTTTCAACCAGTAACAAATTTTTTAATTGTTTTTACTTTCCTTTAGGAGCTCGTTAACCAATACTCCATACTCAGTTACGAGTTACGAGTTACGAGTGTTTTTTGAAGTCTATACTGATCTGTGGTGAACACTACGTAGCAAAACATCTAAAACCTGTCTGTTCAAGTCTTTTCATTTTACACTAGCCATCACTATATGTCAACACTGTTATCTTCATAAATTAAAAGCAGCAGCTTAACTGTGGGGTGAAACGTGTTTTATTGCTTAAAAGAGAAAGTTAGGTAATGCCATCCCCTCGAACTGGTCTCCTGTGAGCCAGGAACAGAATTGCTATCCCCAGTACAACAGAATACAGTTGAGTTAGAAACAAAACCCTTACAAATGAAATTTTGAATGACATACAGTAGGCTACTTGGAAATAAAGATGCAAAAAGGAAAATGTGATAACATAACCCGAATCTTTGATCGCAATAAACAGCATTTTTTCAGTGTATCAGTATTAATCCGTACAGGACTTCATAAAAGTGATAACATTACTGATTGATAACATTATCCGCGACTACATTAAGTGGCACTCACTGTACATGGATTAGAATATGAATTGTGTTAGGTTTGAGCCTACAGCTATTGATGTTTCCCCCACCTGAATACATGGAGATTGTGTAAGAACAATCCATATGTAGAGTCCAAGGTGATAACACCCCCCACAGGGAATTTCTAGATAAATTCGCATAAGTTAAAGATTCTATTAATTAATTAATTCAACTTTTAAAAATAATTAAAGTATTTATTAAATAAATGTTTATGGGTCATTCGCTTGAAGAAATACAGGGAAGAGTGTTCCATGGTGAAACACTGCATTTAAAAAAATCATTTACTGGTAGCCTATTTTATTTTGAAACTTTTAATACTGAAATTGGTATTGTTACCAATGATTGTATAACAGAAAATTATTGATTTTAATCATGAGACAGGTGTAGGCCTACAATATACAGTAGAATTTATATAAAGAGAAATTATTGTCTTACTGTGCCCCATCGGGGGTACTCCAAGACAGTGTGTGGTTTACTAAGATAACTACATAACAACTAGGCATCCAAATTTCTCTTCAAAAGTCATAGTAATAAAACTGAAGGGGTCGGCAGAAGATAGTGTTAACCCTCTTTTTGTAAAAGTTGAGATTGTTGCACTATTTGTATTTTTTCAGTGTTTCTGAATAAGTGTTGTTAGTAACATAATACGTAACAAAAGAAAGATAAAAATAATATTTGCAGATCTGAGCAAACTTTAAAAATGTAATGCAGTGAACACCGCTTAATGTAATTGCGGAATATGTTATCAGTTGGGTAAAGTTTTCACTTTTATGAAGTCCCGTACGGATTAATACTGATACAGTACTGTTTATTGTGATCAAAGATTCGGTTTATGTTATCACATTTTTCATTTTACGGCTTTATTTCCAAGTACTGTACATCATACAAAGTTTCGTTTTTAAGGGTTTTGTTTCTTACTCAACTGTATTGTGTTGTACTGGAAGTAACAAAACTGTTCCCAGCTCACAGGATGACCAGTTTGAGGGGGTGCCATTATCTAACTTTCTCTTTTAAGCAATGAAACATGTTTCATCCTTCAGTTAAGCTGCAGCTTTAGATTTATGAAGATAACAGTGTTGACATGCAGTGATTGCTAGTGTAAAATGAAAAGACTTTAACAGACAGGGGTTAGAAGTTTTGCTACACTACCACAGATCAGTAGACTTTCAAAAACACACACAACTCATAACTGAGTGTGGCATATTGGTTAATGGACTCCTAAAGGAAAACTAAAATAATTAAAAACTTTGTAACTGGTTGATAAATAGTTGTTTGCAGTCTATTATTGTATTATGAGTGGTTCAATGACTCACAGTTACATATTATCTTATGAATAAATGGCTTTTAATTCTGTTTTTGTAGTGCATTATGTAATGTATGAATGAATAACCTTCAATTAATTATTTTGGCTACTGTTATCAATGGGTTAATATTATCAGATTAGCTGCGTTCCGAAGTGATCACAATAAGTGGCATGCACTGTTTTCTAAAATGAGGTATGTATGGGTTAGAACTATCTTCCGCTGACCCCTTGATCTGCCCTCTTGTTTTGCAAAGAAGGTAATTACATTTTTACAATGGTTTTACTTATTAGTGCTACTTCTGAAATCTTAAGACACATAGGTACACTTAATCATTTTTTTACCCTCAAAAGAAGTCTTTTCAGATCACCATCTGAGCCAGGCTACTCTTTGTTCACCTGTCCAACGTAATATACCATTTTGGATTTTCTTTTAAACGTAGTCAGCCCAAAGTCCCTACAGTAGGTTCTCTTTTCATTACTTCAAAGCTACGTTTCTTAATGGACCATAAAGAATGAACCATAAGATTTTTCTATACTACCTTCAGGTGAATAATTTTCTTCCTCTAAACTTCTTCTTTGTTTGGTTTCTGTTTTAAAGTGCTCTCTATTCTTCTTTTCTGACTATTCTGGGGTAATCATGGTTGAACCCTTTTCTCTAATGCTGGATTTTCTGTCTTGTGATTTTCATTAGTTCAATATTTAAAAAATTCTGAGGGTGACCTCCGAATCCCCTTTCTTGGGGATATTACATAACCCCCGTGTACTTTTGACTCTCCCCGAAATTATTTTCTGGCTACGCCACTGGGCTCCCTGTAGTCATACGGAAAATGAAGGAAATCACATAATATGATAAAATATACTGATCAATTGTCATCTATTTTAGCCTGTTAGATAAATGTTTAGTTAGTGGCATGCTGGCCCTTAATACATTTTACTACAGTATTGCATTATATTTGTATCTCAATATTTATCTGAGTTCACTTTACAATCCCTCCAATTTTTTTGGTTGAATTCTAGGACACTCTTGATAGTCAATGGTAACCCCCAACTATTATAAATTTCCTGCTTTGATTTTAAGGGAGTGCAATTTTTTTTCTTTATCTGCATGAACCTGCTTCATTCAAGATGAGTTGCACATTCTTATTATTGCTATTTTAATAATAAGTAACAATTAGTATTAAGATATTAATGAGGTACAATGTTACTTATGTTTTAAGTTATATAGATTAACATGCTAGTTCAATTATTGTATTACTCTGCTGTGTTTATGTCAGTTAACTATCGATACTAATTTATAAGAGGGTTTTTTTTGTTGTTTTTTTTTCCAAGCTCCGATCGGTCCCGAAATGAAAACCACAGTGATAATCAGAACTGTTTTATTTGGAACATTTAGGTACACCTTCTAACTACTTTTCTACATAGTCTCGCTCAGATTGAGACATTTGTCGAAGCGTGGTGCAACTTTCCAATACCCTTTTCATAGAAACTTGCCGCCAGCATATTGAGAAGGAAGGGTCTTCAGTGTTTTGAAGTTCTTCGTTGGTGTGGAAGCGCTGTCCTCCCAGATCTTTCTTCAGCTGCCGAAAAAGATGAAAGTCACTCGGCAAGGGAACAAATTTTTGAAATCCTTCTTGACAGGGGATGAAATGTGGATTCGTTACGACAAACCAGAATCGAAAGAAAAATCCAAACAATGGATGCAAACAAATTTCCTGAAAAAACCCAAGATATGGCTTCCACATCAATGAAGAATTTCAAAACACTTCAAAATGCCGTAAAGACCCTTCTCAATACGCTGGCGGCAAGCTTCTATGAAGAGGGTATTTGAAAGTTGCACCACGCTTCGACAAATGTCTCAATCGGAGTGCGACTATGTAGAGAAGTAGCTAGAAGGTCTACCTAAATGTTCCAAATACAACAGTTTTGATTTTCACTGGGGTTTTCATTTTGCGACCAATCGGACCTTGAAAAAAAATGGCCCACATAACTATCTAAATTATTGTATTCATTACCTCCTAGTCTTTAAAATGTAGATCATTGCTCAAAACATGTACAAAATTTAAAGTGAATATGGATATATTGTTTCAAGTGTATTTTATGTTTTCAACAGTGGTTCTCATGTTGGGTTTCATCAATGTAAAATTGTTAACAAACTGCAGCCACCACAATGTGAAAAATGCAATACATCAATTTTAAAAATCCTAAAGAGAAAAAGATGTGAATGTTTCAAAGGACTGCATGCAATTGACTCCAAATGAATAAACAGATTTGTAAGCATAACATACTCATCAGCCATAATCCTTGATCAAAATATGTCAATAAAGAAAAATAGAAATCGGTAAAAATTGCATTTCATTAAACTTTTTCACATACAAATAACATAGAGAAAGTAAATAGTGTATGTAACGAAAATCAAAACCGAGATAACACTGGGAAAACATATTCCATAATGTCTAGAAGCTGAAAGAAGTGTTTTTGGAAGGATATCTGTTTTGTATCTGTTTTTCTGTCTGTCTGTCCATAAGTGCAGGCCCACTGAAAAAGTGTGTATGTAAAAAAAAAAAAGTATTCAGATTTTGTACTATGTAGGCTCCTGAAAATATCCTCACTAAATTTTAATAGTAGTGAGCGATATATTATTTGTTTAATTTGCTCTGTCTTGTACAATAATTTGGTAAGATCCCTAAATCTATTTAAACCAGGAGGTAGAATTTCAATTTTAAAAGGTACCTACTGATTTCTTTCGTTGACCTATGCACCTCACTAATACAAATTGTAACACATAAATGTGAGAAAATCAATTGTGCAACATATTTTGCACCATTTATTTTAAAGAGAAATTCTGAGACCAATTTGTAAAAAGAATTTTAGAACTCATGGATTACTTGTTTCTTTTGTTATGACAAGTGTGTTAAGGTGAGAATTAACATGAGAACTACTGTCTAGAGCAATCTTCGCTTTATGTATATGTTGCATTGCCTTGTTTTATGCAAAATCACAATTTTTCCTGATTGTCAGCTTTGCTTTAAAGTGATACACATTTTGTTAATCCGCAGCAGATGGTTTGTGTCAAAGGCAGTTTCTTTTCACTGCTTTACACTAGCACTACTAGACTTACCTGCTTGCCTCCAACCATTATCACTAGTGCAAATCAGTTTAACCCATCTGCTTACAAATTATACCTGGTCAGTTGAAACAAATGTGTACGAATTTTACCTGGTGCTTGCGACCTTCTAATTACCATTTAGCCTACTTCAAAGGACTAGATGAAACTTTGATGGAAGAAAATAATATTATAATATGGCTATAATATTTCACCACTCATTTCTTGCACATTTAAGTGGCGGAAAAATTTCCTTTCCATTTAAATGTTATAGAGGCCTACATTATAAAATATACATGGAAAATAAATTTATTGTGAATTCTTGGTTGATAAATATAGCATAATCTTGCATTATTTTTAATGTTGCTTAAATGTAAGTAAAACTTCAACTCGTTTTGAAGCTTTCAGTTTGGGTGTTAAAATGTTAAAGATTCTTCAATTTTGTTACATTCTGTTTCAATTGGTTTGATTGCCACCCATGTCAATGGCACGTGTGTTTACAGTTTCATGTCTGTAGATTTAGAGACAAGCTAAACATCATTGGTGTCTGTGTAACTAATGTGTCTTCAGTAAAATTAAAGAAAACATTGTAGACCTATTATGCACAGACTTGGAAAAATCCTTAAATAGAGTTGAAAGTAAGAAAACAGTATTCAGTTTGGTACATTGAAAAATATTGTACAGTTGCTATTAATTTCTTTACATCCTATAAATGTTGATCTTGCTTAAAATAGTGTGAAGCAGCCCATTCACAGATCTGAATAAATCTTCTGAAGAAATACATTTTCACTACATACCGTATTTATCTGATTATAAGCCGCACTTTTTTGCCTAGATAAAGCCCAGCGTAATATGCCTACGGCTTAAAATCACATGTAGGTCTTTTTAGGCAGTCATGATAAAAATGCACACAACATATCTGGTTGATCTACCGTGACTGGTTCTCCTCCTCCAAGCACTGTCACCTATCGTTTACCAAGAATATCAATATATTAATCGATTATATATTGAAAATACATCTATCTTAATTGATGCATGTTAGAAAATGAGAAAAACTGCATAGGCAAATTATTTATTTATTTATTTATTTAACCTGGCGGAGTTAAGGCCATAAGGCCTTCTCTACCACTGTTCATTTTATGATATATATTTGTGTATTTTGTCATTTTTATAGCGGTATTACGGAATATGCATGTAATTTTAGCCGTTCGTAAAGAAAAGCAAATAACCGTCATTTTAAACTGATGCTCACTGAAAGTGGAATTACGAAAAACAGAAAGATTGCACGAAATTCAACATTGATAATCATATGAAGTGTAAAGTATTGACTTCTTTTCTTTTTTTTCCTCAGTTTTAAATTAAGTTTTTTATCATCTGAGTCGATACTTTCTTATTCTTATTTCAGACCTATTTCAGCTAGGAAATGTATTGCTTTAATATTATGAAAATGAGGCAATTGATTATTTCACTTTAGGGTTAATTTAATTTTTTCCCTTTACTTTAGTGCTGAAAAGGCAGGTGCAGCTTAAATTCTCGGGCAGCTCATATTTGGGTAAATATGGTAATTTATAAACCATATTAAATATGAATTTCATTGGAAAAATAATCTCTCTTGGTGCAGTACCTCAGAACAGGGGTGGATCCAGAGAGACATTTTTGGGGGGGGGGGGGGAGAACCAAAGTAGAGAGGGAAGTTTTTACTCATAAAAATTAATTAGTCCCAGTACACAATTGAAAACAAAATGAACATTTCAGCATTTTCTTACAAAGGTATTTCAAAATAATGAATGTTGTGGCTTTAATTTAAGTATTTGGGTTATGTTCTAATAAATTTTGAATAATTTGTGCTTAATGTTACAAATTTTGGGGGGGGGGGGAATTTCCCCATTCCCCCCCCCCCCCCCCCCGTGGATCCGCCCCTGCCTCAGAAAGGTAACTTAAGTATAGTTATAGTGTTAAATTTCTCCCAATATTTTCATCATAATTAGGTTATACCTTAAGTAAATAATTCCTATTTTGTTTATTTTTTCATTCACTTCTTAATTTGCATAAGCTGTTTTGTTTAAAGTGTGAAATTTCTATCATTCTTCTTGATTATGCATCCTGCTAGTAAATGAGGTAAGTGAAGTAAGTTATGTAGGCTAAGTAGGCTACTAATGACTGTGTATCTCCATGATAATTTTCTAAATAAGTTTTTGTTTAATTTTTAGAGACAAATGGTATATAGCATGGTCTCCAAATTCAACAGTAATACGAACCATCATGAAAAATACAATCCGTGAAATGAATGCTTCAATTGCTAATATAAGCTTTTTCTGTAAGTATGAAAATATGCATGGTACTTTAATGTGTAGTTTAAAAAATAAGGTTCACTTAAATAAAATAGCTTGTCTTTGCTGTTTTCACCACAAAAACCAACAAACATACCAAGACCAGCATTTTGGATGGAAGTAATAGACCTATAACTGTGCAGATTGAAGAGAACATTAAATAAATACAAAACCTATTTTATGTTTTGTGAAAGGGTTTCTTACAAAAACAGCCCTTGTCCCTTTTTTCTAATTTTTTAAGGGGACAGGAAAACACCTTCTAGTGAGTCACAGTTTTTAGATAGTAAATTTTTGAATAAAAACACTTTCTTCAACGCACTTTATTTACCTTAGTAAACTTCTGGACGGCCGTTTCGCAGGTGGTGTTCCTGCATCATCAGCAGAGTGTCCACACCATCTGCGAAACGGCCGTCCAGAAGTTTACTAAGGTAAATAAAGTGCGTTGAAGAAAGTGTTTTTATTCAACTATTTGTTACACAGCGCTAAAGTCGGACACAAGAATGAATAGTAAATTTTCTTAGCTCATACCCTAACTAGAATATCATAGCTTTAGTCCATGGGAGAATTTTCCTGCTCTCACACCGAGATGATTGAAGTGAGCCCTGAAAGTCAGTTTCCTGTCTAATATCACACTTAAATAAGAAAGTTTCTGCACCATTTTGATTACCTGATTGTCCATAACAATAACAGGGTCAGCAACTTTCCTCTTCTTAGCAACAATAATTCTTATTTAATGAGTTTACAATTGTTTAGAAAAGTCTGAAGCATTTGATGTTTAAGATACTTCACTCCAGGGGCATCCATTTAGTACTTAGCAAGTCAATTTTTCACTAAAGCATTCAACAAAATGCAGAGTAACTCCCACCGTGCGACTTTACTGCATCTTTTATCCTAGCACTTGTGTTTGTCATTATTGTGAGGGTGCAAGCAAGGAGTAAGTCAATGCTTCGAGTAACCTTATTACAGTCATACAGCATGAAAAAGGAAGTCATAGACCCATCGCACAACCACTCCACAAGTCTCAACTTCCAACCAATAAATACAGGAAAATAAAATTGTATAGAGAGAAAGAAAAAATGTATTGTTTTAGCTATATTTCTGTTTGAAGGAAACCGGGACATTTACGTGTCATGAAAATAATTTTTGAGGTGCTGGAAACAACTCTCAATTCTGGCACGATCCCAGAAAATCCTGGATGTATAGCAACTCTATCCTAAGTGACTATTGAATGATTGCACCATGCCTAAATTTATAACAGAGTGAACCTAATTTACTTACCAAAGTTTCAACATACTTGTCCCACTTTAGGCTGTTTTGTAGCTAGATACCTAAAAACTTTGTGGTGGTTTCAATTTGAAGAGCTCTTTCAGAAAATATTAGGCTATATAAAAGTTATGAGTACTAGCTATTTTTTAAGATTAAAAATAAAAATGCATTGCTGCAGTTTTTTTTTTTTTTTTGCATTAACCATTAATTTATTGCTTTTAAACCAGTTTGGAATGTTATAACATTTTTCTTCAACTAATCAGGTTATCAAAAGAATGTTAAAGTATTGTTCCCTCTCATGGCATAATTTACAAACCATAGTTAGGTTTGACTTTTCAGAGATGAAGTGATGTGGTCTTGCCGTGTTATGGACAAGAATACAGAAAACAGAGGAGTAACCCAAAATTTGGTTACTGTGCATGAACAGATCTGAACTTTAGAGAACTGCAAATTGCGATTAGGGAGGTATTCATATTACTGACTCTCAAGACATCAGCAAATGAGATCTCGTCCAGATGTGCGAAATTCAAAATCTACATACCTGAAATGCAGTATTGTGTTTGAAAGTAAAATTACATGAAGAACAGAAAACAAGCTGTAAGCTGCAGCACTGTAGCACATTAAGACAAACCACCCAGATTAGAGAGGGTTATGAGAGGGGCGAGTTATGCATTTTAGATGTACAGACACAGATTAGATTGGATTAGATTTTTATTTAGTCTAATTGAATGGAACTCATCAAATGATTACAAACAAATATGTACAAATTTATAGATCTACAGCCAGTGATAAATATTTACATTGATCATTAATGATCTATTTGATTCTTAGTCATTAGTAGGTCCCAAATTTCAATGACTTTGGTTATTTTTTCTGATTATGCTAGGGAAATAAATGTGGTTCATGCCTTATTGAGTGAAATTAAACCACTTTTGTGGGTCCTTTTTTCTGCATTTTTAAACATTTTTCTTTCTTAGTGCATGTTTAATGGGATTAAGTCATTTTATAGTCATTTTTAAGAACAAATCCAGGTTTTTGTAATTATAATTATTTTTGTTGCTTTTCATATACCGTATTTTACGGGCCATAAGACACTCCGGACCATAATTTTAGGATGGAAATTTAAAGGAAAAGAAATCTAATGTAATTCTAAACAAAATATTATAAAGGGAATAATATACTTCATTACATAAGCAAATTATAACCTTGTACAGTGGAATCAGTGTTAATCACTTCTAACTTAAAATCTGCATTGTACAAAAATCTCTTCTGTACAGGTGGCATCTCGTAAATTTTAACAACTAAACTGATTTCTCATGAAAGACTGAAAATACCTTTACACCCTCTAACCCTTAATTCAGCGTACGGTAAGAGTAACGTGACAAGGCTGTTTAGAGGTCATTGCATTAATTTAAACCACCCGGCGAAGACACTCCTTTTGTATAAAAGAACTCAACATTCCCTTCTTTTTGCATTGTATACCTGGGTTCCCGCTAACCTCATTTTACAATTGTGACAAGTGGAGTGATGTAAAGTGTGTGGTAAAATTTGTAACTGTCTTATCGTTTCAAACACCTTATCTATAACTATGGTATTCCGGCAATATTTATCATAATTTTAATTTGTTTAGTGTACTTCAGACCATTAGACACACCCAACTTTTAAGGCTCCGTTTTAAGGTAAAAAAGTTCGTCTTGGTCCCTAAAATACGGTAATTTAGAGAGCTCTTACTAAAAAATATTGTAAGCACCACTTATGCAAAAACTTTATCGGACTCATCCAGTATTTCAGCCTTGACTTACGCCTTGGCCGCTATACTAGATTTGTCCGTTAAAGCGTTATTTTGTGTACTTGATACATAAATAGCTATTAAGTAATTTTTCTTTTTTTTTTTTAGGTCATTTCTAATTAATTTTAATGATTTATGTATAGCGTAGAGCTTTATCACTGGTACTCACTACTAAATTGCGGTATTTTGTTTACCTGTTGGAGCGCTTTCAACCGCATGGAGCGGCCATCTTCAGCAACTGACTTCCGTGGTGTTGTTGTTGTTGTTGTTGGGAAGACATTTCTGGATAACTGTATCGTACAGCGCGTGCGATTTGAATTGTAACTGTTCGTTTAGGATGTTGGTGTTGTCTTGTGTGGTGTGTCTGTATATTTCATATTGTTCGAGTGTGTTGAGTGTGTGACCTTTGTGGTTAATGTGTAGGATTTCCATGTCTGTATTGATGTCTGCGTATTCGTGTCCTGTGGTTATTATATGGTTTACAACAACCCAGGAGTCTACAAACTAAAATGCAACGACTGCCCAAAATTCTACATAGGACAAACAGGCCGAAGTTTCAAAACACGATACACAGAACACATACGAGCTCTCAAACAAAACACAGACTCTGCCTATGCAAACCATATAATAACCACAGGACACGAATACGCAGACATCAATACAGACATGGAAATCCTACACATTAACCACAAAGGTCACACACTCAACACACTCGAACAATATGAAATATACAGACACACCACACAAGACAACACCAACATCCTAAACGAACAGTTACAATTCAAATCGCACGCGCTGTACGATACAGTTATCCAGAAATGTCTTCCCAACAACAACAACAACAACACCACGGAAGTCAGTTGCTGAAGATGGCCGCTCCATGCGGTTGAAAGCGCTCCAACAGGTAAACAAAATACCGCAATTTAGTAGTGAGTACCAGTGATAAAGCTCTACGCTATACATAAATCATTAAGATTATCGCTACAGAATGGACAAAACTCAAGAATTAATTTTAAAGTAACAAAGTCACTTTTTTAAGGTCATTTTTAGTATTCTTTAAGTCATCATAATCCGGGCCCTAGTCATTAGATATTGTACACAATCTTGTGTAACACATCCACTTTTGCTGCTGCAGTATTGGGAGATGGCCGGATGGTCTTGGCACACTGGTGGTAGTTGCAGGCAATTTCTCAGTTTTCCTGAAACATAGTATGTTTACATGCAGGATTCAGATTGATCTGAGTCCGATCCCTGTATTGAGATTCTCATGTAAACGCGGACTGTCCAGAATGAATTTTTGAACAGATCCTCTGCAAATGGAGGAATGGATCTGATTCAAGTCATTTCCATTTAAACGCTAGCAAACTCAATCTTGGTGCATGCACATACACTCTCACAGTGTTCCTAATTTGATCCGTCAGCTGATTGTCAATTTGATCTAAAATATTCATCACTCACACTATAATATTGATATTGTTATGTCTGTGAAGGCATAATTTGTTTAAGGTGACTAGAAATTATTAATAAAACACACATTTAAAATATTTTTTAATCATGGAATAAACACTGCAATTGTTTGCAGAAGTTAACCATTCAAAACCAAGTTAGCCAATGGTACAACAAATATCATTACACTCCTACATCTTTCCATGTAAACAGGGAATGTATTAAGTTGGAATCGGTTTCAGATAGATTTCAATCTTCCATGTAAACATGGTAATAAACAAGAGAGGGCAGTATCTAAAAGGAAAACACAGCTTATAATAGTTTAAGCTTTCATGGCCAGCGTCAAAATTTATAATCTTCTCTTTCTTTATAGCCATTGGTGGCTTGTAGCTAAAATTAGTAGGGTGCTGCTCCAGAAAATGATTAGTCTTTGTTTTAAATTGTGTAAAATGAAAGAAACACATATAAAAGGAAAATTTATTCAGAAACTTGATAAGACGCTAAAACAACAAAATCAAACATTTGTTACTTACTTTAACCTAAATAATTATTGTTACAGTTCAAGCTTGATCTATTAGTTTAAAAATAAAATGGAATAAAATCAAATAAAGTGTGCGTGGAATGCCACGCGACAGAAGTGAAACTTGTTATAAGTTTTGGATTTTTTCAATTTTGGATATTTTTTCAATTTTGGACTGTTGGACTTTTTAATATTGGGTTTTGGACTTTTTTAATTTTTAATTTTTGATCTTTTAATTTTTTTTATTTTGGAATTTTGGATTTTTTAAACTTTGGATCTTTGAATTTTTTATTTTAATTTTCGATTTTTTTATTTTAGATTTTTAGATTTTTTAAATTTTGGATTTTTTTCTTTCTTTAAATTTTGGATTGTTAAATTTTTAATTTTGGGTTTTTTGATTTTTAAAATTTTGAATCTTTGATTTTTAAATTTTGGAATTTAGGATTTTTTAATTTTGGATTTTTTAAATTTTGGATCTTTGAATTTTTTATTTTTTTATTTTGGATCTTCGATTTTTAAATTTTGGATTCTTAGATTTTTTAAATTTTGGATTTTCGAATTTTTCATTTTGGATATTTTTATTTTTTAAATTTATGAATTAGGGATTTTTAAATTTTTTAAATTTTGGATTTATGAATTTTTTAAATTTTGGATAGGCTTAATCACTGAGTTGATTATTTTCTGTGCAGTCTGTTCCATCACAGCCCCACTAATTTTGTGACGATTTTGTTTGTAATGCAAGTTTGGGTTAGCTCTCGATTTACTCCTAGTGCGGCTAAAGAAGTTTCACTTCAAAAAACTACCTTCCACCAGCACTGTGGAAGCGGCAGTGCTCCTCTTCCTCATAGTCTCGTATGCAGCTTCCTATTTGTGCATGCACACAACAGTCAAACACCACGTGCATGGTTCCATACAAAGATTTTTAGGAACTCCTTCAGAATAGCGTAGCCACCCATGCACTGCCATTAGCGACCGTGCCCCTCCGAGCCGCAGGCAACAAACGAGAAACGATCTGCACAAGGGTAAAATTTCCCGTCATATTCAATGTGAGATGTAATAAACTCACCGCTATTCAGTATATTGCTCCTAAACTAATACAAATGTTCCTAACCTAACATAACCTGTCACTGACCTAGAATTTGGCTGTCACTACTTCTAGAAGTCTTATTACCCTTCCACGTCTTTCGTAAAACATCGTTACATGGCATGAACCCCGCGCTATGCCGAATACTGCTGCTAAACTAACATGACTGTTCCTAACCTAACATAACCTGTCACGGACCTAGAATTCTTAATGCAGAAGCTTTTTTACCTCCACATCTTACATAAAACATCGCTACAACAGCCGTTTATCTACCGAATTCAATCGGCATGTAATCATGTTCGTAATATTGGCGACATTGTAAACTTGGTCCCAATCGGTACGGCCCGGTTATGGCGGCGGTCACCCTATTCTCAAGTTTAGCGGATTTTTATATCTTTTTCATAAACTGGGTGATGGCTACTGACTTTAAGCTTAAGGAATTATATTGTAAAAGTATAAAGAAAGAATTAAAGAAAATAGGACTCATTATATTAAATGTTATCGATAATATCAAGTGGAAATAGGTGGTGCTGCAGTTCCACAGTGCCTATACAAGAGCCGCCACTGTTTATAGACAAAGCAAAAGGTGATTTCCATTATTGCTATAGCAGCTAGCTTGCAGTTTATTTTAGAGTAAGGTTAACTGAATGTAATTATACAGACAAAAGTTTTAGAATCACTCATTACCATTCTTTTTTAGCAAATCAGCACAGTGACAAATGAAAGGTATCTTAACTTGCAGCTAAGCCATTTGCCAACAAAGCTATGATGCACAGACATATGATAACGCATCATTCAAGAGAGGAAACTTTGGCAGGAATTTCTTTTGATGATTCAATTGCTCATACAGACATCCTACCATCAAACATAATGGTAAGTTTTTAACAGTTACAATAACTATTTGATTTGTAATAAACTAAAACTGGTCTTTTCAAATTGATATCTGGTATTAAAATGACAGCTGTATATATATATATATACCGGCCGCGGTGGTCTAGAGGTAGCGTGCCCGCCTCTAGATCCGTAGGGCACGGGATCAAACCCGGCCGCGGTCGATGGATTTTTCAGGACGTAAAAATCCTGGGCACGGAGTCCACCGGGAGGGACTTTAAGCTGGGGGTCCCGTGTCATAGATTTACGGCACTTAAAAGAACTCCAAGCCTAAATTAGAGCCTCTGGACAAAATTTCTCGGCCCTTTCACGTCCAAGAAATACTTAGTTTCCAGAGGGGGGTTGCAAGGCGATGGGCTTACCACCTGTCCCTCTACCCTCTCTCGGAAAATAAGCATATCAAAATTAGTATACGTAATGAAACCTCCATTGGAGGCCCCTTCGCCCCACCTGGGGATCATAGGGTACCAGATAGAGATATATATATATTAGGGATGGGTCCTCGATACTTTCGATACCTCGATACTTGCATGGTATCGGCATCAAACAATACTTCAGAAAACTCGCTCGATACTTTTCGATACTTTTGTAATTCTGCAATTAAGTGAGAATGCTAGTATTTTTTAACAAAAACTTGTAAGTGGACTGAATAAAAAAACTAATTCAATTTTTAAAGTAAAGTTTAAAAATAATTATAGGCTACTGAGGATATTAAATTTTGTCTCGTTAAATATGCAGACTTAATTAATTTAGTTGGTATTACACAGTTCTCTCAAATTTTAATTTTTAATGTGCCTATTTATTGAAACTGGGAATGTTGAAGGTATCGAGTATCGAGGAAAAAATCATGTATCGGTATCGAGTATCGAGTATCGAGAAAATCTGGTATCGACCCATCTCTAATATATATACACACACACACACGGTGTGATTTAAAAAAAAAAAAAGTGAATGATTTTTTAAAGCAGCAATTGATGACGCTACATCCATTTGATCTAATATGTTCAATAGCCTCATCTGTTGAGACAGGTAGTGTCAAGTATGAACACATTCTGACTTGCTAATAAGCTTCCAGAGCCTCTAGAGCGAGGTCATGTTTACCGTGTCTGTCGCGCATCATGGATTTCGAACAACGCGTCAACATTAAATTTTCTATTAAGCTATAAGAAAGTGTCAAAGAAGCTCATGAAATATTGGAATCAGGTATGGTGATGATGTGGTAACTCTGAAGATTGTTTACAAGTGGTATGAGCGATTTAAAAGCAGGAATGAGTCGGTTGAAGCCAACAACGGTCAGGACATCCATTGTCCTCAAAATCAGATGAAAACATGCAAAAAGTGGCAGCACTTGTTTATTCAAACAGGTGAATGACTATTCGAGAGCTTACCGAAGAACTGAATATCTAAAAAAGAGACCAGAAAATGGGCCAGTGGCTTCCTTCTTCATCACGACAATGCGCCATGCCACATGTCGCTTCTGATTCGCAAGTTTTTGGCCGGATAAAGTATTCCTGTCTGTCCACATCTGCCTTACTCAGCAGATTTAGCACCCTGCAACTTCTGGCTCTTCCCAAAAATAAAAAGCATGCTAAAAGGAAAACGTTTTGACACCATTCCTGCCATTGAGATGGTCATGACACAGCAGCTGAAAGCCCTTCTGAAAGAAGCCTTCTAACAAGTGTATTGCTAGCCAAGGGCAGTACTTTGAAGGAGATTAATTCAAATCCTATGTAAGCTTAGTACTTTGTTTGTAATAAAATTAATCACCGTATTTTTTGATCCCACTTCATATATTACCCAATGCTTACGAGGTGTGGCTATAAAATAATTTGCAATTTCTATGAATTTCCTAATGCCACCAGACACACATGGTGGGCAGGGGACTGAGCTGTGTTCTTCCCTCTATTTACATTTACATTTTCAAACATCTAAAACTGTTAGTTAAGTGGCAGGCTTTGTTGCCACAGAAAATACGAGGGGTATTCTTTTTGCAACTTCCGATGGGGCATAAAATGAAAACCACAGTGAAAACACCAAGACTATTTTATTTGGAACATTTAGATACACCTTCTAGCTACTTCTGTACATAATCACGCTACGATTGAGACATTTGTCGAAGCGTGGTGCAACTTTCAAATACCCTCTTCATAGAAGCTTGCTGCCAGCGTATTGAGAAGGGTTTTCATGGCATTTTGAAATTCTTCATTGGTGTGGGAGCCCGATCTTGGGTTTGTTCGGGAAATTTGTGTGCATCCATTGTCATAACAAATCCTGTCACGATGGATTTCAAAAACTCATTCCCGTACCGAGTGACTTTCATCTTTTTCGGCAGCTGAAGAAAGTTCTGGGAGGACAGAGCTTCCACACCAACGAAGAATTTCAAATCACTTCAAAATATCGTGAAGACCCTTCGCAATATGCTGGTGGCAAGCTTCTATGAAGAGGGTATTTGAAAGTTGCACCACGCTTCGACAAAAGTCTCAATCAGAGCACAACTATGTAGAGAAGTAGCCAGAAGGTGTGTCTAAATGTTCCAATTAAAACAGTTTTAATTTTCACTGTGGTTTTCGTTTTATGCCCCATCGGAGGTTGAAAAAAAAATAGCCCTCGTAATACTCCAATATGAAAACTTTTTCCTCCAACCTCACAGCAAAATGTTCTTTGCACTACTAGGAACACATATTGGTGATGCAACGATACACCAATGAATGAACGTATGCATGAGAGCTGCATGAAATCCAGTACTGTATATTTTAGTGCATATGGTATCTCCTACAATAGCTATGATGATTTACTCATTTTCCTTAGCTGTTAAATGATACTTTTTACTGGCTCCATAACATTGAAGTTGTTTCTTCCTAAGGGAAAAAATGAATGGAAAAATGATACTTATAATAGATATTTCAGTTAGGCAGTTGCATGTTCAGGTTGACTATTGACCAGGGTAACTGCAAGCAAGTGCAGATTAGATAACACTGGTGGTGATTGGTGCATCTCAATTGTAAAATTAATGTTTCTGTTTACAGTCATCAGGTAGCAGATGTTGTGCCCTCAGCCAGTAAACTTTTCTTTCCAGAGGAATCAGTTCACTTATAGAGAGTGTACCTAAAGAGTATGTTTAGGCCTACTATAAAGGTTTTTCAAATACTCATCTGATTTTTTCAATGAAAATCAATTTTCATCATATTTATTTATTTATTTATTTATTGACCATTGGGCAATTTTTGGTTGCAATCACTCATTTTGCAGTTCATTTTATATTATGTACAACTAATTTTACAAATTATTGTAGGCTAAGTCTAATATTTACATTTTTCATAATAACAAATATAATTAACTCTACAGTAAAGGAAAAAAAAAATTAAAATAAGAAAATTAAAATGTAATTTCAAAAATTCGTCTACCTTATAAATACAATTTTCAGTCAATGTTCTTTTTACTTCTTTTTTAAACCAAATATAGGACAGTTGTTTTAGAGACAGAGGTAGCGCATTGTAAAACTTAGTAGACATATAGTTAACAGTTTTGTTGTGTTTTACTATAGTTACGTCTAAAAAATCCTAAACAATACCTATGGTATTTCTAGTTTGATAGCCATGTGAAAAACTCAAATCATTATAGACGTTAATACAAGGTGACACAAAAAAACGGGAACTTTTAAACATCCAATAATAAAACCAACAGTGATGGAAGAAAACATTTTATTCATAGCAGGCCTAATTGAAACCTTAAAACTTGCCATTTAAGAAACATTAATGGAATTTATATTTTTTTTAAATTACGTCCTATAGATGGTGTCCTCCTGTAGGAATGCATTCTTGTAACCTGCTGTTGAGATTCCTCATTGACTGCTGCAACATTGCAGCTGGGATATTGTGAATTTCATCATGAATTCTCTGTTTTAACTCATCCAGAGTTCTTGGTCGAGTCATGAAGTAACTGTCAGTGCGAATCGTTACGTGGAGATGTTACAATCTTTCGTTATACCGGAATTGAACAATTTTCCACACGTTCAGGAACCCTGGTTTCAACAGGATGGAGCGACATTACACACTGCATGGCAATCAATGGAAACTGTGCTCGAATTTTTCAGTAGCCATGTGATCTCAAGATTCGGTAACGTTCCCTGGCCCCCTAGATCGCCAGATTTGTCTATTTGTGATTTTTTTCTTGTGGGCTATCTCAAGAGTAAAGTGTACACAACTCGACCAGGAACTCTGGATGAGTTAAAACAGAGAATTTGTGATGAAATTCACAGTATCCCAGCTGCGATGTTGCAGCGGTGAATGAGGAATCTCAACAGCAGATTTCAAGAATGCATTCGTACAGGAGGATGCCATGTATAGAACGTAATTTTTTAAAATGATAAATTCCATTAATGTTTCTTAAATATCAAGTTTTAAGGTTTCTATTACTATGAATAAAATGTTTTCTACCATCACTCTTGGTTTTATTATTGGATTTAAAAAAGTTCCCGTTTTTTTGTGTCACCTTGTCTTTTCTTTTATATAAAGCAAGCATTGAAAGATAAAAATTGCAGTAACTGTCATAGTAGGGCCTACCTAATCTACCATATGAAGATACTTCTGAATAGAACATTAGAACGTAATGTTTAACACACTATCAGTAGTCAAAAAAGGCTATGGCTTAATGCCTCCTGTACAAGAAAGAGAGGGAAGGAGAGAGAGATTCTAAATATATACCAGTATATGTCATCTACACTGCCTCTGAATTCTGAATAGGCTATGTGGAAAATAAGCAAATTAAGTATTATGTTTCCATTGCAGGTGACCTTCAGATTTCCAGCAGAATTAAGGTTAATTGGAAACGAAACAGACTGGCGTACCAACAACAGGTTCCCTGTTTATCAAATGCCAGGACCAAGAGAAAAGCAGTTTAACAATGGAGGCCTTCCTAGTAAGTGTAAGGGTAGGAGCCTACAGTGTGCCAGTCACCAATTATCTCAATCTTCCACAATGTGAATCTGTATTGGTGAAAATCAATAGGCCCAGGCCTACACATTTGAAAGCACTGACAAATGGTCTTTAATTGTTGCGAGTTTAGTAAGTTACGTAAATTTCACCTGCTGTATGCAAGCCAATCAGATAAGGGTAAATTACTCAAGTGAGCTGGTAGAGTAAAGGTCAACATATGTGGTTCAAATCCATTTGTTGGAAGAAATTGTAAGTAGTCTACCGATAAAAGTAAGTGCTTATCAAGTGCCAGAATGGTACTTCATGAGATTGTGTGGTGGACGGGAAATATCTGTCCATCCATGTGTCTGTATGCACGATAACTCAAATACACATTATTGGATTTTCATGAACCTTAGTACGCATTTATATTGTCCATGGACAGAAGCTAATTTATTTTGAACAAAATCGGTTGACTGGTATCGGAGTAAAGCCCAATTTAATGACTATTTTATGGTAATATATTAGAATTTATCAAATGCAAATCAGTTCTCAAGACAACATATTTTTTTTACAGTGTTCATATACAGCTTTGGAAGTTGCAATACAGTTAGCTTTGACAAATAACTCTACCCACATATTCCTTCACATATGCTTATCAAACTTTAGACCTTTGTTTTTCTGTAAGCCCTGCGTAATGAATCGATCTGGAGCTTAACTCGGAAATTGATTACAAAGATAACTTATTTTCTGCATATCATGATTACAATTATCACTGATAAAACAAAAGCATTCTGGTGCTTTGTTACATCAGTTTACCTGATTTTATTTTCTTTAATTAAATTTATTGCATAGTATCTTACTGTATTCGTTTTGACTTTTTATATAGACTTATCAATTAGACTTATAAATTATGTGAAATAATATTTTTTATTGTGTTTAATATTGATACCATGAAAGAATACCATGAAAAGAGATTCTTCTTAAGTATTCGGCACAATATTCCATCAGTATGTCTGAAAACTTCTTCCAAAAGCTTTCCTATGTTAGTGGGAACTTTAGGGTTATTCGGACCTCATTTTTTCATTACCATTGGAAATCTGACAAAAGCATATCGAAATGTTATCACTGTATCGAAATCCAGAAAACTGACAAAAAATCTCTTTGAAATGTATGCAGGCCTACTTTGACTGTACTGCAAGAATCAATTTCTTGTTTATTCTGGATTCACGATGAGGTCACACAGATCTTGCACTCTTTAATTCAGTTTTCACATATTTTGATGAGTGCTATGCCTCATTGCACTCCATACTGCAAATCATGTGACAAATATTTAATTTCATAAAAAAAAAAAATTAAAAAAAAAAACAGAACTCTGGGGAGGCCTTATGAATTAATCAACATATCTCTACATGAGGAACTGCAATAAAAATCATTCTCTTATTCACCACCACTTGTCTGCTCCAAGATTTTAATGGTGTGGGGTAATATAACATAACATAACATAGGTTTATTTCATCTTCATACAAACAGGGATTTTTGGTTACATTTCTGTTTTACCATTCAGTCCCTTGATTACTAAACAAACATTCTATAACTATTTCTACCTATTACTTAAAAACAACAACCAAGTATGCTATATATTATTTCCTACTTCACTTGAATTTATACTGTTACTATCTTCTATTTTATTTAACTATTTCCTTTTAACTACAATTAAAAATTTCCCCATTCTTTTCAATAAATCCCTATGTTTTGTTATGCATAGCTTCTTAAATGTTACCCCTTTATTAATTTTTAGTAATTTACCACCAATTAAATTTACCCTCCACCTCTCAGTTTCCTTACACTCTAAAATTATATGTTTTACATCCTCTTCCTCATTACATAATGGGCATATTACCCTAGGTACCGATTCTCTCAAGTTTTTCAGTCTTCAGATTCCTAGTCCATGTGGGGAAAACCACATAAATACATGGTCAGAGTCAAAGTTTATTCCATGCGAAATGTATTTTGAAATATGAATAAGATCTGTTTTCCATCAGACATTTGACAATCAAAATTTGGTTGTAAAGCAAGTGTTTTAACAATATGTCCTGTTTATTTTCTATTTTTTATTATGTGTATCATCCATTAAACTTCAGAAGTTAATTATTAAAACTAAACTCCGTGGCACAACATCCCCGAAGGGACAAGGCCTACCACCCGACCGCTGAGTCATCTACCTATAGGCAGATGGCAGGATTGGGGGGCATGTGGTCAGCATGCCAACACCCACGGCCGTTAAGTGTGGTTTCCATGACTGGAGCCGCTACTTCTCTATCAAGTAGCTCCTCAATTTGAATCACGAGGCTGAGTGCACCCCTACCAGACCTCCCTACCTCAGAAAAATCCGAGGAGGTACCGGGGATCGAACCCGGGCCGGCAGATCCGTAGTCAGCGACGCTAACCACAAGACCACGCCGGTGGTCGAAGTTAATTATTGTAAGGTTAAAAAGCAGAACATTGCTCTTTAAAAGTAGAAAAACTTATAATGTTGATAAAACTTAGAACTCTTTTCCTTCCTTACATTTTAAGAATTTATATTAGAGGAGGACTATGTTTGTGGCATGATTTTGTGGTACCTGTATAAGCTCATGAACTCTCTCATTATGACCTCTAATGAGAAGTTTAAACTAATGGGTACCTACTAAAAGGTGATTTGCTTTGGAAATAAAATGTTTCGCGGTAATCAGATTTTAAAAGAATTTCAAAGATTTCTATGTGGTTATGTGTGAGAATGCATCTCTTCTCCACACCACAATATTAGTTTTCAGGAATAAATGTTATAAAAATGGCTGGATAATAGACTTCTTGTTCTAAATACCGATAAAACTACTTTCATGCTGCTTTTTTTAAATAAATCTGGAATGCAATTGATAATAGATACTAATAATATATTTATCTAAAATAATAATAGGCTATATTTTTTTTTTAATTCAACTGTGTATATACTCCTTGTAGCTGCGAGGCCATATCAGGAGTTCAGGATCTGTATCTATACAGTAGGGTAAACCATGGAACTATTGATTGTAAATTGTTTTATTGGTGTATTTTTATGGAGTAAATTTCAACTGATATTAATTTAAATGGATTTGATACAAGATGAAATGGTGAGGATGATTCATGTAAATGTAATGTAAATGTATGGTATGTAAATATCCAAGTCAACATTTGCCTTTATGACTCGGGTAACCATGAAAATACCCATGTCAAATTGGCCAGGCACGGCATTTGAACCTAGGCCCTACCGAATGTGAGTCCAAGATGTTACCATCTCAGCCACTTCGCTCAATAATAATAAACTCTTCAGAACCCAATCCCTGTAAATACCCAAAGTTTAAAAAAATCTTGTGAATTTAATTAAATTATTTAACTTTATTGAGTGACACTCACTACTGTGATTAGGCAATGCTAATTATCTTGTAGGAACGCAGCCATCTTCAGCAACTGACTCCCATGGTGATGGCTGCTTACACAGTTGAAAGTGCTCTAATGAGGTAATTAACATTGCCTAACCAATGAGTGTAATGAAGACTGAAGTAGATATTCTCAAGTTATACTTGGTTGAAAATATATCACTCATACACCATTTAAAGCATCCAAACACACCGGTACTGTCTATGTTGTGGATGACACCTGCCATCCGCACAAGTAATTATGTCAGGTGTTAGGCCTACTGCACGAGGAACACAAATGAAGCACAAATGAAGCAAGATTTCCTTTAGTAGGAAATTTCATTTCATTTTTATTTACTAATCAACCACTCGGTTTCCTTGGATTCCTCAGGCATGTTTCTACAAAATACACCAATTAGATGTTGGTCTGTATTAATAAACTATAAGTGCATGATATCTTTTTTATACCACCAAAAACATAAATGTTCGTCCATTTTTTTTCCCCCCTCCAAACTTCACCCTGATCAATTCCAGATGGTCACTCACTCATGAACAGTTAAATTTTACCTCGGTTCAATATAATGTTGTAAAACTTATAGAGAGACAACAGTTAAAAAAACACTTCAGTCAACCACCAGCTGAGGATGAGGGAAAGTTTTAATCCCTGGCAACTAGTCCTGCATTAAGTGGAGCAAGAAGTGTTTTTTAACTGTTGACTCTATAAGTTTTTAAAAGCTATAAGTTTACCAAATTTCAAGTTTCTAGCTTATGTGAAAGTGAGCAAACGTCAATGTTAATGAGAAAATGATCTAGAGCAGCGTTTCTCAACCTATGGTTCACGGACACTGATGGTCCGCAAAGATGGTGCAGGTGGTTCCCAGACATAATTAAAAAGTATCATAAAGCAAGTAGAAAATAAAGAAGTAAAATTTTTTCACATATTTCGTTATAATGACCTATAATTAATACCCCAGATATTAAGAATATAGGCCTTCTTTTAAAAATGGGATGTAAAATTAGGGGTCCGTAAATTTTTTTAAACATTTTAGAGGTCCTCGGGTTCAAAAAGGTTGAGAAACGCTGATCTAGAGTTCTAGACTGCTCTGGATGTGAATGATGTCATGGCTATCCAGTCAGTTTTTCCATACTAGGGTAACTAGAAATGCCAAATTTTGCACACTTATGGCAGTTGGATGTGCTAATATTCTTGCCAGGTTTTATTATTCTACCTATTCTAGAAGTGTGTAAAAAATTACATAATGTGAGGAAAATATATAAAATTTACTTAAAAAAGAAAAAAATTGAACTCTATCTAAGGTATAATCAATGGAGATATGACAAAAAGTCGTAGGACCAAACTTTTACAGCTCTCAAAATCTATACCTGTACTCCTGGTGTAATCATTTTTTTTATATGAATTCAAAGAAGGTCTGTACAGACCTTAAAGTTGTGTCCTCCATTTTGAATATTTTTTAAGATAAAAAATTAAAAATTTGACTTTTTGGAATATTTATTTTGGTTACAGCCTATAAGCTATAAGTATGCCAAATTTCTAGTTTATGGCTCATCTGGAAGTGGCAAAACAGTTATGTCAGTGTGTGAGTTAGCCACATGACTTTGTTCTACAGTGATGATCACTACTTAAAAAGCATGTGACCTTTAATTGATTGTTTCTCTTGTACCAGTCAACTGATTTGGTACAAAATCAATAGCATTCATCCTATGGACATTATAAGTGTGCATATTAAATTTCATGAAAATCTGATAAAGCATGTTCGAGTTGTGCAGACAGACACATGGACAGATGGACAGACAAATGTTTTCCCGTCCACCATCTAATCTTAGAAAGTACCATTCTGACACCTAATACAGCATGGTTTAACAATATAGTAGAAAGTGTTTGTAAAATACAGTATTTCTATCCTTTGCACATATTGCATCCTTCCTGGGCCCTCATTTCAAAAATTGACAATTTTATTTTGAAAGACTCAAGATAAATTGTTAATGAACTTCATTTTCAGACATGGTTAAAATAGTTACAAATTGAAAGAGTGTCCACCTTAAAGCTTTGTCGTAGCACTTATCTGTGGCCACTTATATATAAAATAATACAGAAGATACAATCACTCATTAAAAACAATGTTGTCACAGTATTAAAATCTTCTTATTGGTCCCAGATGCGTCCATTATTCGAATATGCATTTTGATGCATGTTGCATGTTTTTAATGAGTGATTGTATCTTGATTGAATGATTGAATGGTACAATCATTTTAATTATTAAAGCAACAATATAAATTAATTCCCTTCTATTAAAATTTAATTCTTCCCTATCTTTTAAAATCCCTTAATCCTTAATCCTTTTTCATTCACAATATCAATAATGAGTGAATGAGTGATTGTACCATTATTTTATATTTTATATATAAGTGTCTCCACATAAGTGCTACGACAAGGGTTTAAGGTGGACACTCTTTCAATTTGTAACTCGAGATTCAATTTTAAAAATGATTATTTGGGTGCCTATTTTTCAAGATGTTTAGTGACTTTTTTTTTTGCCCAACATCTATCTCTTCTATTAGGGAATGAGTTTCAGAATATCAAGGATGTTTAAATAGGCTACTTCTGTTACAGGCTACTGGTATGAAGGCTTTTTAAAACTTCAACATCTAATTTTTAAAGAAGTGCTAAATTTAAAGAAAACTGTGAACATAAGCTTACCAATACCAGAAATCAAGCTTCAGAGATTTCCATACCCTCCATATACACAGGATGATATGCTGGATGCTTTGAAGAAGAATGTACCTTTGCTCATGATGGTGAGCTTTGTATACACATGCATAAGCACGGTGAAGGTCATTACGATGGAAAAAGAAAGACAGTTGAGGGTAAGTGTTCAGGATAGTACTGGAAAAACACAGTGAAGTTAAATTTCAATTCATAAGCATCTATTAAAAAGCATGCACTACTTTAATACAATTTTGCACGACTTAACTAATTAGTGGTACTTACGAATGTTGTTGCCGTGGATCGTAAGTTGACATTCCCACACGCAATCTTGTTGCTATGTGTGGTAAGAGATTCTGTGCGGAAGGAATTTACTTACGCCACACCTCATAATACAAGCCTTAATGGACAAGGCCCCCCAGGACAAATATTCGGTTCCCATAAACAACAACAAATGCGAATCACTTTCTGAAATAAACATCTATCTTCAATAATGTATATACATAATATTTTCAGGTAACATCTCAATTAATTTTAATAAATAGATATAAATAATCATTGTGCAAAAAATAGCATTCAATACTCGTGCCGTAAGCGCATAACGGATCTCAGAAAATTGAACTTTTTCCTTGATCCGTATGAATCGCTTACGGCACTTGTATCGCAATATACTATTTTAGTACCCTACATGTTCTCAATTAAGCTTAAGTCATTCTCTCAGGGATGAAAAAATGGGTTTTTTATAAATAAAGATTAAATAAATACTTAACAAACTAATAATACCCTATGAAATTAAATTATTGTCATAATAAAAATAACTGCCTACATTTTGCATCTTCCTCACTATTGCCAGAGAAAGAGAAAATATAACATTGAAATTTGTAATTTTGTGCCCCATGGTCCCAGTAACTGTAATAAATAAATAAAATAAATAATAAATAAATAAATAAGCCCGTCACAATCCCTTATAGGGCAAGGGCCTCCTACCATGGTAGGGCTGGCTCTGTTTTACTCTCCCAAGGTGAGCTATTTCCTTGGAGAGTTGGGTTTTTGCCTCCTGGTATATATTAACAACACTTTCCTAGGAAAGTAACTGTAATAGTTAGCAAAAAAAAATCTCTGGTTTTTTTAGAAGCAAACTACAAGTATTCTTACGAAGCTAAAGCTCCATCCACAATGTGCAGTCGGCAGTCGGTAGTTGGTAGTCTGTAGTCGGTAGTTGAAGTATAACGTGTCGTGAGTAATGGACGGCATTCACAATGTGCAGTTGCAGTCAACAGCAGGCAATCGGTAGTTGGTAGTCTGTAATCAGCAGTCAAGAAATTCAACTTCAACTACCGACTGCATGACTGCAAGTAACATATTACGAGATTGAAAATTATTTACTAGTGCAAATAAACATATTAGCATACTATGAGAAAGCAAGATGTGTTTATTACATATATTATGCAAGTATAAAGCGATTCCTCCACATTTTTTATACTGTAAAATGTTTCCCTAACCTCAATGTCGACTGCATATTGTGGATGGCTAGAGTGCTGCTCCCAAGCGGCCGACTGCAACTGCCAACTGCCGACTACCAACTGCCGACTGCGCATTGTAAATAGAGCTTTACACTTGCAGTTTATTCACAGTATTCACTCCAGCAAGATGCCGCAAGTATAAAGTATTCTAAAAGTTGGCTGATTAATTGAAAAATTATCTTGTTGGATGTGTATGGTGGAGTTGGAAATGACAGGAATAAATATAAAATTAATTGTATTTTGTACATTACAAACTGTTTAAAATTAAGCAGAAAGTGGTCCTATAGTTTTGAGGTTCAGAGCAACGAAAATAATTGTAAATAATGCTAAAATTAATTAACGTGTTTATTGTACTTAAATGTGAAACGTACAAATAAACTTGTCTGAAAATGGTAAAAAACTAAAATATTTTTTTTTAATACGTTTAAAAACTAATAAAGGGTTTATAAAAACCTAAAAGTCTGGGCCCTAATTATAATATCACTTTCATCACCTCCAGTGTCTGCCCAAACTTCAATTCTCTATTTCATCTTTAATAAACATGTATTGTAAATTATTCCAACCAGTTTTCGTAATGTGAAGATCTGTTTTGTTTCAGGAGGCTATGAGGATAATGGGGTTATCAAACTGGCTACACTGGACAGCTTGGTTTGTGAAATCGCTTCTGTTCCTGATGATTTCAGTGATTTTAATTGTGATCCTCTTAAAAGTGCCTTGGTACAAAGATTCTGACCTTTCAGTGTTTTCATACAGTGATGCGACACTCATCTTTGTGTTCTACATTTGTTTTATGGTTGCAAGTATTTGTTTCTGCTTTATGATCTCATCAATGTTTAATAAAGGTACGTGACATCCAGAATATTAAAGCTTTCAATTAAATATATTGTTCTTGAATGTTGTCCATTTTACAGTGATGTTATAAAATCAATTTATTAACTATGTATTTATTTATCTATTCACAGTTAGATTTAGCCTACATGAAAACATGGATTCATCAACTTGCAAAATTTTATGAATCTGTTCAAATGCCCAAATACTTAGTAGACACACCTCATACATAACAAAAATATATATAATATATTTTGGATCTATTCAGAACCTCCTGTTTTTAAGGTTTAAGAAAGTTTCGTATACAACTATTAAGAAGTAGGCCCTAATACCAAAATGTAATTCTGAAAATTATTTTGCAGCTAACTTGGCATCACTTATTGCTGGATTGTTCTGGTTCCTCTCGTATTTGCCATTTATGTTCATGTCTGAACATTATGAGAACCTTAGCCAGGCAACAAAAATTACTTCTAGTTTATGCTCAAACACTGCCATGGCATTTGGATTTCAGCTATTTCTGATGGCTGAAGGAACAGGTATGTTTTCACTCAAATCTTCTAACTCATAATGTTAACACCCTACTCTTCACTTTAAATTCAGACAAACTAATACATAGCAAGTTTTATTAACCTACTACATAAGCTACATAAATTAGTATTAATCTACTAGCAGGTATCCGCAGCTTTGCCCATGTTTATGAATTCAGCTGCTAAATGTTTTCTAAATCATTTACTTAACAGAAAAATAATTAAAATGTTATATTTATTAACACTGAACTGGTCATGTTTTACATAAATTGTTTTATTTTTAATTTTATTGTTGAACATAATAAATACATAATTAACATGACTAAAATAAACCATAGATTCATGAGTGTATAAATCATTCATAAATAATTTTTAAAAAGCTAAAAATCTAGCTTCAAGGTGCATTTTTTCATGTTTAGCATATGCCATCTAGGGAAAATAACCTTAGATCAGATTTACTTGACCCAAAAACTCCGCTTAGTAAAATAAAAATGGATTTGATACCAGCAACTTAATAATATTTTAATCTTTGCCTAGGCCTTTTGGCATATTTCACAATCTTCAGGGCATCTGACGATTGCAGCTGTTCACTGCTCCATCCTCATACAGCTCAATCCTGTTGAATGGCACCAGTCGCCTCCAAGTGAAAATATAGATGGTTTGTGATTAGCATTATATGCCAAGGCCAGTGAGACTAAAAATCAATCAGGGGGAAGTGTGGGAAGTCATATGTGAAATACAGCAGTCCCAGGCAGTTTATGATTGAATTTATTAACTCGCTTGTATTCACTTGGCACATAAAATTATAGCACTGAATTATTTATTACTTGATACACAGGCGCCATTCACCAGACTCGGAATCTCTCGTATATTGCACTTAACTATCTCCGTAGTGGCTTGTATTCCTTCGTATTACTTGTTTAGGTGGTGTGTAAATATTTATCTGATTACTCTGGCTGTTGTTGTGCTAGAATCACTTCTATTAATGTAACTAAAGTACTTTACTTTTGGCCTCGCCAAAATTGTACACTGTTTAGTCACATGTGCATGCATGCAGTAATTGAGAATTTAGAAAATAATGAGAAAGTTAGAGCTTTATTTTTTGATCTGTCTAAAGCATTTGACTGTGTAGACCACAACATCCTGATTAGTAAGCTTAGAAACTATGGCATAAGGGGGTTACCTTTAGAATTAATCCATAGTTACCTCACTGGGAGAAGGCAATACACTGAAATTTCTTATAAGAAAGGAAAACTTATTCAAGGGGTAAAATCGAAATTAGAATTAGTAAAATACGGGGTGCCACAAGGATCAGTGTTAGGCCCATCGCTCTTTATTATGTATATTAATGATATTAAATGTCTACAAAATACTTCTGTTGTAACGTATGCAGACGACACTACAGTCGTATGCTGGGATAAATCCTTCGAAGGCCTAAAAGCAACACAAAACAAAATTACCACTCAATTAACCAATTACTTTCAGGATATAAACTTGCGTTGTAATATGGAGAAAACTAAAATTATGCAGTACAATAGTACTAATCTAGGGTTGGTTGTACAAAACAAGAATATTGAGGTAGTAAATACTTATAAATTCTTGGGCGTCTTCGTAGATAATAGACTAACATGGGCACAACACATTGATTACATCTGCAACAAAATTAGCAAAACAGTTTACCTGCTAAGATATTTTAGTAACTACAAAAAACCTTGATATTCTCAAACTTATATATTATGGCTGTCTATATCCTCATCTAACCTATGGGATTGAAATTTTGGGGGGCTGCTGCAAAAACACATATGGATAGGCTTCTAATCTATCAAAAGAAATGTATTAGAATCATTTAAAATCTAAATGCTAGGGAGTCTTGTAGAGAATCATTCATTAATAAAAGAATTCTCACTATTTACTATTTACTACAAGCAAAACTACAACAAAACAATAGCAACAGAGAAGCAGGGGTACAAGAGGCATACAACACATTAGAACAAGCAATAATCCAAGCAGCTAACACAAACTTCCAACCATCAGAACAAGAGGATAGCACACACAAGCTAACACAGGAAACAGTAAAACTTATAGAGAAGCGAGAGAAACTAAAACATGAGAGAGAGACAAATACCGATAAAAAACGAGAATACACAAAAGTGGATTTACAAACCAAAAGAGCAATTAGGAGAGATCTAAGAGAATATAGAACACGCACGACAAGACAGATATTACAGTCAACAAAGTCAATCAGGAGAGCAAAGAAGGAGACTACCGAAGGGAAACAATGGATTTTAGGAGCAAAAACACAAGATGGCACCAGGAAAACCGCAAGAAAAGACATCAACACAGCAGCCACATGCTTCTACAAGCAGCTATACACGAGTACACTAAAACCCAACAGCCAAAAAGGGAACACGAACATAATAGGAGACTCACAGGAAACAGTACCCCCCATAATACTCAGCGAAGTCAGAACAGCCATAGAAGATCTAAAGGAAAACAAAGCACCAGGCGAAGACAAAATATTAAACGAATACATGAAGATAGGACAAGACCAACTACTAATCCCAATCACCAGGATCTTCAATAAAATCATAGAAACAGAAATACTACCAACCCAGTGGCTGACAAGCACAATAGTACTACTGCACAAGAAAGGCAATAAAGATGATCTAAATAACTTCAGGCCTATTAGTCTAATATCAAACCTCTATAAATTATTCTCCAAGATAATCACCAGAAGAATTACAAAACAACTAGATGGAAATCAAACACAGGATCAAGCGGGGTTCCGATCGGGTTACAGTACCATGGACCACCTACAGACCACTAAACAGGTGATGGAAAAGTCAGAGGAATTTAACCTCCCACTGTTCATAGCCTTCATCGACTATACCAAGGCATTCGACTCTGTGGAGCACACTAGTGTCTTCCAAGCACTGTCTGAACAAGGAGTGGAGAATAAATACATCAGGCTACTATCCCAACTATGCAGAAAATCACAGGCTAAGGTAGCAACAGAAAGAGTTGGACAACCTTTCAAGCTAGGGCGAGGAGTTAGACAAGGCGACCCCATATCCCCAAAACTGTTCACCAGTCTTCTTGAGAGTATTTTCCGGAAAACAAAGTGGAGGAAAAGTTATGGAATTAATATGAATGGGTACAAAATCACAAATCTCAGATTTGCAGATGATGTGGTCCTGTTTGCAACAAATGCTCAACACTTACAGGAAATGATACAAGAACTGAATAATGCCAGCATCCAGGCAGGGTTAGAAATGAATATGACAAAAACCAAAGTAATGACCAACAGACAGACAACCCCAATCAAGGTAAATACGATAGAACTTGAATATGTATCAGAGTACGTATATCTGGGACAACTCGTCTGTTTCCAGCAGAATATGGAGAAAGAGATTAGGAGAAGGATGGCCATAGCATGGAAAGCCTTCTGGGCACTAAAATTCATCCTACCAGACAGAACTCTCAACAGAAGACTAAGGCTGGAAGCACTGGAAACAAGCATCTACCCAACAATGTTATATGGATGCCAAACATGGAACCTGACGGAAGGACAGAGAAAACGGATTCAAAGCTGCCAAAGAAGAATGGAGAGGAAAATTCTAGGGATAACCTGGAGGGAGAGAATTTCAAATGTACGACTAAAAGAAATGACAAAATCTAAGGACATCTCACAAAAAGCCATGCTTCTAAAATGGAAATGGGGAGGACATGTGGCATGACTCAACAACAACAGGTGGGCACACATTTCAACAACGTGGGACCCCCGTAATGGCAAGAGACACCGTGGAAGACCAGGTACCAGGTGGGCAGATGACTTCAAGGCGGAAGCAGGCGTACACTGGTCCACAATGGCAAAGGACAGAACCAAGTGGAGAGCAAAACTAAAGGAAAATGACAAGACAGTGCTATAAAAACAGTTGTGCAAAATCAGGGTTGTGGAAAAGACAATCTTCAGACTTCAAGTCAACCTTAGAATGTTGAAGATCATATGGACTAGCCCTCCATATGTGATACCTAATCGAGCTGACCCTAATTAGGAGGCCATAGCCCTTCATGGGACAAATAAGGCTTATTCATTCATTCATTCATTCATTTATATGCCTATAAAGCAATTATGTTTCTAATAATAAATTACGCTCCAGAAAAAAATCATCATATCCATGAACATAACACGAGAAACAATATGAATTTTTACAGGAGTAATATTAATAAAAATGTAGCTATGAAAGGTGTACAATATCAAGGAATCAAGTTATATAATAAATTACCATCAGAAATTAAATCGCTTGCAGAGGTCTCAAAACGTCAATTCAAACTAAAACTAAAAGGATGTCCAACAGAGACAATAATCTGTGGCTCATGAATGCTTGTATATCTAAAAGGATTCCTTACAACAAAATGTCTGTATGGTCTAGATGAATTGTAAACATGTAGTTAGATTAGTTTTAGACTCAACACTGCTGTTATTTCAGTTATTATATATGAATTATTGTATGTAGGCTTAATCCAACATTTAAGTTAAGTTAATGTAAATGTAATGTAAATGTTAACTAGATCAAATTTGTACTAAATTTAAGTTTAATTCAGTATTGCATACTGAAACATGACAATGCCAGAAACTTGCAAAAGGACTATTGGCTGCAAATAAATATTATTATTATTATTATTATTATTATTATTATTATTATTATTATTATTATTATTATTTCTTGCTGGATTTTACAAAGTCCAATATTCCTCTGCATGGGAATATTGCAGCTGCGCTTGGAACGTCTGCCTCGAAGCCCGTCATGAGAGATCTCTATATTGTCACCTGGGGGGTGGCTGGCGCCATTCAACACGATTGAGTTGTACAAGGATGAAGCAACAAACAGTTCCAATCGTCTGATGCTCTGGAGATGGCAGAAATATGCCGAAAGGCCTAGGCAAAGATTAAAATATTGCTGAGTTGCTGGTATCAAGTCTATTTTCATTTTATTGATCGAGCTCAATGATCTATAACATGTATTTTAAAACCCACTTAGTAAGTTTCCTCCAAATCGATCAATGTTTTCCCATTTAGGCCTACATACATGATCCCCTTTCTATCTAACTATGTCAAAGATTTTAGTTCTTTACATGCCAAGGATTTAGCTCGGCATCGCTCACTCAGTGACAGAAACTTCCTTTTGTTAGTTAGAAATTGTTATAACTAGACTTTGGATTTTAGGAAAATCCTATTTTAGTCCTTAAAAGATAAACACACAAAAACTAGTAACTATGTGTTTCATAAGCGATTATGCCTGAAACCGATGCTTTCATAGGACCTAAACCAGCCTATTTTGATGTTAGAGCCTATTATTGCTTTTTTTCATGTTTTCCTCTTCAATTTCCCAACAAGTTATTTTTTCTACATTTTTGTTATAAATTAGGCCTGTACAACTTATTTTCAGTTCATTTTGAATTTTTACCTATTCTTGACTGTACAGTAGCCTACATGCCATACTTTATGGTATATCTAAAAAGCAGCAATGTCTTTGTCCTCATGAAAATAATTCCTTGGACTTAGCGGAGAAATTAATTATTTTGGTTCAAACTTCCTTATCCAGTAACAAGAATGTTCAGTTCTTTGAGTGACTATGAGAGGGATGAATAAGCTAATGGGCCTAGTTTCTATGTATTGTTAAAACCAATAAACGCTGATGTGGGAGCTCAGCTCAGTTTCGTTGTTCTATGACTGAAGCATATAATGAGAATCTGCATATTCTAAGGTTCAAGTGGGAGATAAATAGACAGCCATGAGTTTGAGTAGCCTGCTTTCTATCACAACATGAATAGCAGTGACTTCCAGATGCATCAGATCTGAGACTAGCAGGATGCAATGATCATTCCCTTTCGAACAAGCATTACTGTGCCACCCCTCTGAGCGAGCCTATCATTCTTGTAGCCAATGTATTTGGCTGACCAAAACCGCAGTTTCTCATGGAGATGAGTCTCATTCAGGAGACGCATATCAATGTCATGTTGACTGAGAAACATATTCACTTTTCTGCCTCCTTATTGAGAATTCCATTGGCATTCCAGCAATCTACACCTTTTCAACCTCAATTTCGGAAAAAGTAATTTCAATTTCGGAAAAAGTAACTTCAATTTCGGAAAAGGTAATTTCAATTTCGGAAAAAGTAATTTCAATTTCGGAAAAAGTAACTTCAATTTCGGGAAAGGTAATTTCAATTTCGGAAATAGTAATCTTTATTTCGAAACAGTGTTAAAATAAACACAGAGGCCTAAATTAAATTAATGGTTATCAAAATTAAATCTTCCTAACAGGATAATGATTGCTAATATAACAATATTCTATGAACTACACAGAATTAACACTCTCTCTTCAGCTTCCCAGTGGAATGTCCTTTACATCAGAATACTGTTTTATATATAAATGAAGTTAATGATTAATAAAGCAAAGCAAATCTGCAGTCCACATAGAATACATAAAGCAATAACTGTTCACTGAAATATATAGAATTTAAGTAGACTCTTTTTTTCCATACTTCAGGAATAATTTTCAACTTTGATTAGGAATTTAATCATAATTTTATTTCAGTACGGTACAGCATTAACGAATCATTTACTTTCTCGTAACTCTACGGTAGCTCTCAGTTGTTTCATGCCATAAAAATGAAAATTAGGCTATGACATTATTACGTAAAGTATATGTAAGAGGGCCTTGGTAATTTTTAAGTTCTAAAATAATTGAAAGCAACTGTTTCCAATGGTTACGAGTAAACAAGTAATTCGACTTAAGATTACTTTCACAAATTAAAGGCAAGTTCTTTTCTGAAATATGGAAAGAAGAGTAGGGGCTATTCGTCACCAGAAAGGTAATTACCAAAAGGTAACAGACGAGTGTCGTGACCGAATTTTGAAGGAAGCAGAAAATGGTGGAGATTGGAAATTAGTGGCTGCGGCGAATGGTGTTAAATATAAAACTGCACATGACTGGCTGAGAAAAGGTTGTATCCCTCGAAAAGAGCGAGGAGGTAAGCGCCATTATATTTTGACTGCAGACGATATAGATTATATAATTGCATTAATTGAAGAAAATTCTCAGTTCACTTTAAAAGTTATCTGTGAACGTCTGAGACAAGAAAGACATATCACAATATCGAAGCAGACCGTGTCTAAATATCTTGATGGACGTTTAATTTCATATAAGCAAGTACGTCTCCTTCCTGAAGGAGTAAATTCTGTCGAGAACAAGTTGAAAAGAAGAACATACGTAGAAAAAGTTCTTGAATATGTAGGCCAACAAAAACACTTGATTTTCATCGACGAAACAAATTTCAACCTGTATTGTAAAAGAAGCATGGGACGTTCCCGGCGTGGAGATCGAGCTATTGTGAAGGTACCAAATAGCAAAGGACCAAATCTTCATATAGCAGGCTGTATTTCTTCAACCGCCTTTGAGTTTTGGCAACGGAAACGAGGTGCATTTAAAATGGAAGATTTCTGCAGGTTTTTGAGGCATTGTCTGAGAATTGTAGCAAATAATGGACACAACATGCAAGACATCATCGTTGTTATAGATAATGCACCAGCTCATTCCCGCTGCGAAGAAATATTGCGGCAAGATGAATTTCTGGGGGTTGAAATTTGTCGATTAGCCCCTTACAGTTACATGCTGAATCCGATAGAACACATTTGGAGTACCATGAAGTCAGCCATCAAGCAGCGTCTCAGAGAGACCACAGACATCCTATTGAGGGGGGATCCAGCTGGTGTACTAACTCAGAAAGAATTCAGACTTCAACACTTGGAGAGGACTGTTGATTCTGCAATACAGATTATCACCCCTCAAATGTGTCTTCGCGCTGTCAACCATGTGCAGAAACATTATCCTGCTGCTATGCGTATGGACGATATGCCTCTGGGAAACTGAAAGTGTTAAATTCTATGTAACTATTCATTTAAGTTACGCCTATGTGTTTATTTGAACATTGTACCAAAATAAACTACTATTTCCGAAATTGAAGTTACTTTTTCCGAAATTGAAATTACCTTTTCCGAAATTGAAATTATCTTTTCCGAATTTGAAATTACTTTTTCCGAAATTGAGGTTGAAATGGTGTAGTCTCATGCCTTTGCCTTAGGTTCCTTCCACTGGTTTTGTACAGCCAACTAGGAAGAGGATTGATTTTGAGAACTGCTTTGGGAAGGGCATTCCCAATGGGAAGAATTGTAGCCTCTTTTAGCAGACACCTAGTCGAACTCAAAACTTAGCTTCCGTTAGCAGGTTATCAATAAATTTTCCTAATTTATCAAAGTAGCTACTTTTGCTGTAGAAGGCTTTTGAGCCAAAGTAGCATGTGTAGGATTGGGAACGCTAGATGCACCAGCGATACATTACGTTCCCAAGATGGCTGGGAGGGTTTGAAGGTAGGCTGGTTTTGAATCACATGCCCATGCAAAATGCTGAGGCACCACATAGACCCATCTTCTCCTGCTCAAAGGTGAGCCTGAGTGGTAGTGCCTTATGGCACAACTTTAGAAGTTGTGCATGAGTTCCTAGAAGTTCTGGGATTTTTTACAGATGTGCTTCACCACTGCACCTTTCTTTCTTTCTTTCTTACTACTTTAACGTAATGCCTCAGAAATAATTAACATAACGTAGCCAGTGATATTTATTAGAAAATCAAAACTCAAAAGTAGCCTATATCAACAGCAGAATTAATGTCTATAAATTAATTGCCTTATAGCAAATGAAATATATATTTCAGAAATGAATTTTATCGGCTCAACACTGGGATGTTTCATATCTTAAACAGTGTATTTACTAAATAAAAAAATTGCAAGTTTGAGAAATCTGTGAAATACAAGATAACATAACTTAGAGCCTATGTTAACCATTCAGTTTTTATGTATTGAAAATACTATGTTAGTAACCATTCTTTTTCGTTCCATGCAGGATTGTAGACAATTCCAGTTGGATTTGCACCATTACCTAATTTGTCTTAAGGCTCAACAATTACACAGTAATTTGACTATGAAACTCAGATCCTCAGTTGTTGTCTGTGTGCGTTTTTTAATATACATATATATATTTTTTAAATTTAATATAAAGAATGGTGCACTTGGTCATAAATGTGTAATTGACATATGAATGTAGAACCCACAGCCTCAGTAGGTTTATGCGTTCTGATATTGAATAGAAAGGGCCTTGACTACTATTCAGTCAGACTTTTGTAAATTTATTTTTTCATGCTTTTTTTTATATATATTAATGTAACAGAGCATACATGTTTAATTATATGTACATTAATTTTAAAATATTAACTAAATAAGATGAGTTTCTAAATTCATCGAACTGATGGACGATGGATTCCACCGACTGGAAGGCTGGATTTCGCAATTTTTTCTCGATGGATTCATGATGACTGATGAATTTAAAAACCATTCGTTGGCAAAACCGATGGTTTTCAAGAGCGCCAACATAGTAACTACATACAAAATTGTAAAATATTAGCGATGGCATTGTTGGTAACTCCGGTTTATTATTTCCCCACCTAAAAAGTATAATAATGATAATAATAAATAATAATAATAATAATTCAATTCAATTCAATTCAATTATTTATTTAAAGAAGCTACAAACAATTTTTACAAATTTTAGACAGTAGGCTTCTAATGATGTATGATGAATTGATGAATTGATGAATTGATGAATTGTTGCTTATGATTATGTGTATGATAATGATAGTGATATTATTAGTGATATACAACCGGAATTACATATTAATACATAATTAAACATCTGACTGTCAGTCTGCAGTTTTAACCTAATTGAGTGTGTGGTCATAGCATTTCTGGTTAGCTTGCATAAGTCTGCTATGTCAATGGCATGAACACTGTATAGTCAGCACATTCAAGAGTTGTTATTTCATTGCAGACACAGAAAGTTTGTTTGTACTTGAAAAGCAGGTCATATTTTGTAATTATATGATTTTGCCATTTCTTATTAGCAACATATGACTGTGTTACCAAAAAAAAAAAAAAAAAAAAAATTAATGAACCCTTGTCAGTCTTGTGTGAATATAATAATAATAATAATAATAATAATAACAATAATACCAATTAATAATAAAAATAATAATAATAATCACTGCTTGTGGAATATATCAGAATTTTTAAATAAGGCATTGCAAGCAATAGCCATTCTGTTGACAGGGATTGCATACGGTTGTTGTACCGCAAAAATTGTACGATTTCTTGTTCCTCGTGTAAGGGGTACAGATAGCCCTATGCTATCTAAAATTGATTTGCAATGTATTTCCCCACGAAAGACTTTAGCTATGAAATTAGCATCTGCAGAAACACGCCTATTATATAATGTTTCCAAATTTAATAACTTAAGTATATCATCATAGTCCAAATTTCTGTTAAACTTATTACGTATAAGGGAAACAAATTTTCTTTGTATTCGTTCCAGCTTATTACTGTCAGATATTGTAATGCTGTTATAAGCAACACTACAATATTCTAAGCCACTGCGAATTAAAAATTTGTAAAGAGTAAGTAATGACTCTATGCTTTTTAAATTTTGAGAAATTAAACGAACTAATCCAAGAGTTTTTAAAGCCTGTGTGAAAATATGGTCAATATGGACATGAAAATATAATTTTGAGTCAAGATAAACTCCAAGGTATTTTATATTTTCTGAACGTGCTATTATGTTTTGGCCAAGACGATAATTGTATATTATTTGGTTAGTTTTTCTACTAAATATCATGCTCTGGGTCTTACTGGTGTTAATTATCATTAAATTTGATTTACACCACTGGTGTATGTAATCGATATTCCTTTGCAGTAATTTGCAGTCCGAAGCCGTAGATATTTTATTCCATATACATAGGTCGTCTGCGTATGCTATTTTCTTACATGTTAGCATATTAGATATGTCGTTAATAAAAACTAAGAACAAGAAAGGACCCAACACTGACCCCTGGGGTACACCATCTGGTATGTAAAAAGGCTCTGAAAAATAGTTAGATATTCTAACTCGAGCAGATCTGTTTCTTAAATAACTTGAAAACCAATTGACATACTTGTTATGTAGACCTAAATTACTCAATTTTTTAACAAGAAGATCGTGATTTACTACATCAAATGCTCTGCTCAGGTCAAAAAATATGGCATCTGATTGCGATTGTGAGCAATTTTCTTTAAGTATGTCATTGAGAAAAGTGATAATATTGGTTGCTGTGGACATGTCCTTGGTAAAACCATGCTGGAAATCATTTAATTTATTTTTACTGAAAAATGAAATATGTTTATGAATTATGGTTTCAAAAATTTTTGAAAATGTATTTAATATGGCTATGGGCCTAAAATTTGCCAATTCTTTGCTTTTGCCTTTCTTATGTACCGGTCTGATAGCAGAAATTTTCCAAATTGAAGGAAAAGTTTCTGTTTCCAGCGAAAGGTTATACACATATGTAAGTACAGGTGTCAGTATTGGGGCACACCCCTTAACAATAAAGCTTGGTATCTGGTCGAGTCCCGAACTCTTAGATGGTTTCAAGTGTCGAATAGCTACCAAGACATCGGAATCTACGATAGTTGGAACATGTAGGCATTCAGATGTGACAGTTTGAGCATAGGGCCCAGGTACTTCATTAGTGGGCGTATTTATAATCTGAAAATGCTCTGCGAAAATATTCACTAGCTTTGATGGTTCTGAAACAATGGTATTGTTAATTTTAACATGCAATACGGGATCGTTTTTATTTCGTAACTTCGAAACATAACTCCAAAATTTAGCAGGGTTTGACTTTAAATCTTGATCGATTGATTTGTACCATTTTTGCCTATCAATTTTAATAGTTACTTTTACCAATCTTCGGTAATCTGAGAAACATTGATAATACAAATCAGTCGAGTGTTTTTTAAAAAGTCGATGATAATGATTCTTTTTCCTTATATATAATTTAAGCTCTCTTGAAAACCAAGCCGGATATTTAGGTTTAACAGCAAATGTTTTAGGGATTGACTTATTAATTGCATCACTAACTAAATATGCAAGATTTTCAACAGCAGTGTCAGGTGATTTTTGATTATACACTGCGGACCAGTCAGATGAAGCTAATGTGTTGTATAGTTTATAATAGTCACCTTTGTGATAGCATAAACTTTCTGTTGGGAACTGAGTACCTTCACTCACTTGGCTAATTAAATTCATAACAATAGGGGGATGATAGTTATCAATATTCACCAGTGCATAATCCGGTATTGATACAGTGATCTCATCCAGACTTGTAAAAACTAAGTCTAATAAATTTTTACTAGGGACAGTGTCATTGATTTGAGACAAATTTAGGAAAGAGCATGTTTGGTGTACAATTTCACCTTTAATTTTATGATAGTGATATAAGTTAGGTGCAACACCTGCCAGCCAATTGAAACCAGGGATATTAAAATCACCGAGTAAAATGACCTGAAAGTTGTTACAATCTAAATTATTTTCGAGAAAATTAAAATACTGCTGAAATGCAGCAATACTCGTATTGGGCGCAAAATAATGGCATCCAATTAAAATAGGCTGAGCATTTTTGAGAGTTAACTCAATCCACACACATTCATCTGTCTGTTCTAATTCAGGTCTACGTTTATGCCTGACACTGTTGCTGATGGCAATTAAAGACCCTCCTCCCCGAGTTTGGCTAACTAGTGTATATTTTCTGTCAGATCTGTACACCTGATATATTTCAGGAAAATAATTGTGATCATAATGGTCATCATTTAACCATGTTTCAGTAAGACAAATGATGATGGGTTCATTTGTGTTAATATTGTCGAAAAGGTCCGTGGATTTAGTTCTTAAACCACGAACATTTTGGTAATAAATTTCAGTGCCTAAATTGCTGTTACTAAACATAGACTGATCCATATGATCACAACTATTTGCCATTTAGGGTTAAGGAGAGCCCCCTCCAAGGCTGCTTTTAGAAGATGTTCTGGCTAGCAGTGTATCCATAATCTTCCTAGGGGAATAATAATAATAATAATAATAATAATAATAATTATTATTATTATTATAATAATATTATTATTATAATAATTATAATAATAAATATAAATAATAAATAATAATAATAATAATAATAATAATAATAATTATTATTATTATTATTATTATTATTATTATTATTATTATTATTATTATTATTATTATAGGCCTAATGATCGATTTGCATTACATTAAAAACAATGGAAACTGATTACAATAATGATAAGTTATATTAAATAAAATAAATAAACAAAGGTGAGATCTACATTAAATTAACGCCTTATCGCAAAGACAGACTCGTCGGTATTTGTTAGATAAAATTGGTTTATCACAGTAGACCTACTTAGTCTGTGTGTTTTATACTATACACATTACAGTACTGTAGTTATATGTTTTCAAATTGACCCGAAATTAGTAATATTATTTTATAATGGTCAATATTTTATAATTTTAACAATTCCAACAACAAAAACAGAAATAACTTAAATGTGACTTAAAATGCATGCCATTATAATAATTTACTGTGACTGCAAACTAATGGACTGTCTTTGCTTCTTTCTCTTTCAGTTTTAGCCCTTTATGAGGAATCGGATAAGAAATCCTAAAAAATAAGTTTAACTACTATTTATGTGTCTGTAATTTAGACTGGTCCGCCTCCGTGGGTGAGTCAGTAGCGTGCCTGCCTTCCACTCCGGCGGCCCGGGTTTGATTCCCGGCCGGGTCGGGGATTTTTCAGTAGTGAAAAATTCCTTTCCCGGGTTCAGGACTGGGTTTGTGTGTGTCCTTAGGTTTAAGTAGGTAGGGGACTGGCGCACCCCGGTAACAAATACGCTGAGAATATCCCCTTACGGTATCACCAGGGGTCGCTCGTGAACCTGAGGAATAACTTTTTTTTTTAATATAGTCTACGTTATGCAGTTATGAATCTTATATGCGCGATCTCCATTACATATGTTTGAATTGTCAATTCGTCATAATGGCGGTGATTCATCTGATCCATCGGACGTTCAAGTACGATGGAACCGATGCCAGTCGATGGAAACCAGTGCAAACTCATCAGAACTCAAAGAACGCTTTGATGGATAGCCGATGGATTCCATCAATGAAATTAAAAACGCTCTGATGAAAGCTCGATGCCATCGGATGGATCCATTGATGAATTTAGAAACTAGCCTATAGCAGGCTATAACATAGGCAGAGAGTGGGGTACATTTGGCAGAGGGGTATATTAACTGGGCTATATTAGGTATATTTCTATTTTTTTGTTGGTACTATGGTATGCATAGTTGCCAGTTCTTACAAATAACATGTGCATTTTACTTTTGTTCATGTTTGGTCTTGTTTGTTGTGTATTACATCACCTGAGGTTAGTCAGCAGGGTAAGTTTTATATTCAAATAATTCTGAGATAATAGTATAATTGTTTTTATTTGGACATTTAGACTTATCATGTCATGTAAATTAATAGTGATACCGATATTAGGTTAGAGATGACATTTTTTTTTCTCTTTGCTGAATGGGGTACTTGCAGCATGATGAAACTACCCCGTGATGATAATAATGGTTCATACTAAATGTAACCAGACCTAAATATCTTTATTTTAGATGCCAAGAACTTATTTAAGGAAGACAGAGCATAGATTAGTGAAGAAAGCATAAAAAGGGCCTTACAGTAATTGATGTCTTCAGCAATGAAAGTATTTAAAATGCTGCAGAAACATATGGAATTAAGCGAATAACTCTCCAAAGCAGGATTAAAAAAACACTATAAAAAATGTCAAAAGAGGAGTTTCTTGGGAAATACCACAACAATGATTCTGGACATGACAGCGATGATAGTGAAGAACTAGCTACTAGTAAATAGAACGAGTGAAGGCAACATTTATTAAAAGAGCCTTGTCAGTGTCAAAATATGCTCCGTCACGGCTTTGTTACGTAATGTCAAGGGAAACCTTCTATATCGAAGATCTGAGACACCAACTACTGCTGCCGTCTACTGCTCAGTACGAGAATCTGTTACAGGAACTTCGAACAAAGAGGTCATAAGTATGGAGCGACTTCTATACAACAGAGGCCATGCTGTCAGACGAATGGAAGGGTCCATGCTACAAACTCAGACACACCATCACGCGCTTTGCAGTATACATGGTTTCCATTTCAAGATCTGCAAAACGAAAAGCTACCGAAAAACCCAGAGTAGAGTGCGTATGCAAATTGTGCGAAGGGGCCATCTCATTCAGCCGAAGAGTGGAGTCACTGACTAGTTTCTGCAGTGAATAAACACATCAAACATGCATATTTCGCACTTTTCTAACTATTATTAAATATGCTGCAAGACAAGTTTTCTCAACCAAGGAAGAACCTACATCAAGAACTGTGGTGATCTACAATATGGCCTAAGTTATAAGCATGTTCAGCAACTGGCTTTTGAATATGGTTCCAAGCTGAACTAAAAGTTGCCAGTGAACTGGATTTCAGATAAAATGTCAGGACTAGATTGGACAAGGGGATTCCTGTTTCATCAGAAAGATTTATCACTAAGAAAGCCAGAGAGCACCAGCCTGTCCCGGTCATTTGGGTTAACAAACAAGCAGTTGATGACTTCTTCAAGAATTATTCAAAGGTGATCGAGTAATATAAAATTTCTCCATGTCGAATATTCAACTTAGATGAATGTGGAATGACAGCTGTATTAAAGCCAATGAAAGTTGTTGCAGAGAAAGGCAAAAATCAGATTGGGATTGCTGCATCAGCTGAAAGAGGGGAATTGGTAACTTTTGTTGGAATTGTAAATGCATTGAGAGAATTTTTGCCACCAGTCTATGTATATCCAAGACTTAGACATCCTGAAGGCTATTTAAGAGATTTCCTGAAAGTCTTGCTCTTGGTAACAAAAATGGATGGATGACAAGCGATTTGTTTGTTTGAAACATATTGCAAAACATGCTACTCCAACAAAGGAAAACAGACTGTTACTGTTATTTGATAACCATGAATCCCATGTAAATTTGGAAGCAATTAATTATGTTCTCAGATATTTCATGATCATATGCTTTCTCATCCTGGAAGGAAGATATCTAATTATCTAATTATGTCTGATATAGCCTGACTGACAAAAACGGCAGTTTTAGCTGTATTCACTTCCACCAACATTATTCACTTCCACCAACATTGTGAACTCATTTAAGAAAACTGAACTGTGGCCTTTGAATTCCCAAATGTTTAATGAAAATTTATTCATAGCTAGCCAAATCACCAATTCTATAAATCTTTCTTTGCAAGATGATCATTCTCGACCATCAACTTCAACTACTGGAGACTCTGAGAAAGGAAAGAAAATCACTCTTCTTGAACAAGTACGACCTTACCAATTCTATAAATCATTCTTTGCAAGATGATCATTCTCGACCATCAACTTCAACTACTGGAGACTCTGAGAAAGGAAAGAAAATCACTCTTCCTGAACAAGTACGACCTTACCCTAAAGTAGCACAAACAATAGGCCAGCAGTCAAATAAGCGAAGAAATGCTGGAAAGTCTAGAGTAGGCTATACAGTGATACAACAGAGAAGAACAGGCTTAAAGAATTGGAAAATAGAAGAAACGAAAAAAGTGAAAAACAGAAGCGTGTACTTTTTCCAACTGTGTCATAACAACAATTCACTAATAACAAAAAAACACTGAGAAGATTCAGCTTCTTCTGGTTCACCACCTGCCTCTGACATTGAGTGCTTGAGCAATGAAGAATTGCCACTACCAAAAAGAAAAGAGGATGATGAATTTGATGGCAATTTTATTTTGGTGAAATTTGCTACAAAAAAGTAGGCCTCTTCACTATATTGGGTGTGTGACAGACAAAATAGGATTTTCAGAGCTTAAGATACAGTTTCTGTGTGGAAAGGTTCATCCAACAACTTCTATTTGTCACAAGTTGAAGATAAATGTGAAATTGAAATAGACTATGTGGGAAGCAAACTACCAAAAACAGTACAATAAGAGCACAGCTCGAACATCTGACATTTTCAATTTTTCTATTAAATTGAGCCACTAAATGTCCTTTGACGTTCATATCTTTGCCAAAACAATGTCATATTACGGTATGCCAAATGCACCCCACAAGCATGACAAAACTACCCCACAGCGTTTTGGATTAAATTTTTTTTTCTGAAATTTCATATAGTTAAAATTATTATAGGGGTAAAGTAAAGTTATTGTTGTATTAACGAAGGTTATCTTTAATAAGTAATGTGAAAAATTATTTGCAAACTAATAAAATATTATTGAAAAATATTAAAATTAAAAAAATTGCCAAATGTGCCCCACTCTCCCGTACTGCCTTTTCAATTTATTGCAAACTAGCATGTGCCCGTGGTAATTATTGCAAAAATTAAAAATTAAAAATGAAGAGCATAATAGTTAAATCACTACTTAAATAGTTAAATAGTTAATAAATATTTATTAACACCTAAATCACGTGGACTACATACCACAATTAGATAGCGTCGCCTGGTAAAAGTGACCTCAGATTCGAGTTCCTTGGCCCAGAAAACCCCTATATAGTGAGTTTCGTCCAAATCGAACAATGTTTGACCATATTTAGGCCTATATTGATTATCCCTCTTCTGTGTAGGTTGAAAATTTCATATGTCTACAGGCCTTGACATTCTAAACAAATGATTCGTCCAGGATGGACTTACAAAATCAAGCAATCGAGTTCCCTGGCCCAGAAAACCCCTGCATAGTGAGTTCCATCTAAACCGATCGATGTCTGTCCATTTAGGCCTATTGGCCTGTTCCGTCTATACTGAAAATTTCAGATATCTGCATGCCTTGACATTATAAACAAATGAATCGACCAGCGTGAGCTTACAACATTCAAGTGATCACGATGCTTTTATTTCCAAGGTATCGGTATGACGAAAATAGCCAAAGCCAACTGTAATTGATTCGACATTGAAATGTATTACTCAAAACTGATGCTTCGAAAACTCAAAAAATGCACATTTCCTGCCCATTTTTCACTTATAACTCACGATCGAAAGCGAAAATTAAAATTCCGGCTTCGAGGTGCATTTTCCAACCCTTCAGTCCACCTATGTTTAAAATGTCAGATCTCTGTGTTCAGTAGATTTCGCTGGGCATTGCGGACAGACAGACAGACACTTCCTTTTATTAATATAGATATGAAAGCATCTCGTCCCAGATATAGGCTACTACTTGAGGTGTTTCAAAGAATGTTTATGTAACATGAAGTTATTATAAATATTTGGAATGGTAGTTGGATTGATAATATTGATGCAGTTTTCACAAAATTCATTCATGAGTTATGAGTGAAAAACTTACATTTTTTGCACTTTCGAAGCATCAGTTTTCAGTAATACATTTCAATTGTCAGATCAATTGCAGGTGGCTTTGCCTATTTTTGTCATACCTTGGAAATAAAAGCATCGCAATCGCTTGAATTTTGTAAGCCCACGCTGGTCGATTCATTTGTTTAGAATGTCAAGGCATGCAACCTGAAATTTTCAACATAGACAGAAGAGCGATAATGAACATAGGCCCAAAGGGGCAAACATTGATCGATTTGGATGGAACTCAATATGCAGGGGTTTTCTAGGCCAAGGAACTCAAATCTGAGGTCCTTTTTCCCAGGCGACGCTTTCTAATCATGGAATATACTCAACGTGATTTAGGTGTTAACTTATATATAATGATTTCACTAATATGCTCTTAATTTTTATTCTTTGAATTAATGATCATGGGCGAAGCCGCGGGGACCTGCCAGTGTTACATAAATGTAACGGAGCAAGGCTGTTTAGAGGTCATTGCCTTCATTTAGACCACCCCACAGAGTCAACTTCTTTTGTATAAAAGAACCCATCATTCCTTTCTTTTCATGTGGTATACCTGGCTTCCCACTACCCTCATTTATGATTGTGACAATTGCACTGATGTACAATCATGGGTGTCCGCAGAAAATTGTCAAGGGGGCCAATGAACAAATTACTGCCACCACCACCACTATGATACTGCAACCATTTTATTATTATTTTTGCTATTATTATTACTATTAATATTATTAATGTTGTTATTATTACTATTATTATTATTATTATTATTATTATTATTATTATTATTATTATTATTATTATTATATAATCAACATCCTTGATATACTGTAGCTGGACCTATGACTATGGACAATGAAAATATCTTATATTTACACTCACATCTCTTTTTCTGCACCTTACAATTTCACAGGTAAAAAAATATAAAATGCAATACTTTCTTGCCTTATTTTCATTATAATAAAATATTAGGCTATAAGTGGCTTCAAGTTTATGGGAAGTAATTAATCCTACATGCTCATATCTAAGGTTGTCAGCTGTTACAACTTGTTTTCATCCAAACAACGCTAACTACAGTGTGTGGAAACTTAAGCCTCTCTTGACAGTAGTTGCTTATAAGTCATTCAGTTATGAGGTTTATGTGTAAATAAAATTTCCAAGGAGGGGCAGCAGCCCTACCTTGCCCCCCCTTCCGGACGGCCATGTGTACAATCTGTGCCACACTTTGCTGCTAACCCGTCTTTACAACTTTTGGTTTATGATTATGGTACCGGGAACTACCGCAATATTGACTTTTAATTATTATTATTATTATTAATTTATTTTATCATTATTTATTATTATTATTTTATTTTATTTTTTTATTTTTTATTTTTACTTCGGACCATTAGATGCACCCAACTATCAAGCCAAGGCAAAGTGCAAAAAAGTGCATCTTATGGGCTGAAAAAATATGGTATGCCTACTGCTCATTCTATTAGAAATTAGCAGATACTGTATTTGGAAATGTTCATTTCAAAGGTGTTAATATGTTATGTGTACTTATTTCAGGAGAAGGAATGCAATGGAGGAACCTTTGGAAACCAGTTACAAAAGATGATAGACTAGTGCTAGGTCACATAATAGTTATGTTATTAGTGGACGGTCTTATCTATCTCCTCATAACTCTCTATATTGAAGCTGTTTTCCCAGGAGAATATGGAGTTCCTGAAAAATGGTATTTCCCATTCCAAGTAAGTAAAAATCTAATCTCCACTTAATCATTTTACATCAGGAATTTATTTTTATCAAACGAATAGAGGAACAGAATAAAAGTTGCAGTATATTTGGAAAGAAGTTTTTTTTTTTTTTTTTAATTTATTTATTTAAGGTCGCTTTTTAACTGCCAGGGTCACCAGCGACCACAATAATTAATACATATATATATTGAACAAGTTCTACAAGAAGTGAAGTATGAAGAAAAACATATGCAACTTGAAATTTAGTAAGAAGAACAACATATTAAACTTAAAACTTTAGCAACTATTGACAAACTATAATTTGATTTGACATTATATGAATGATTTTAACTGTGACAGTTCCAAAAGTGAGATAACCTTAAGGCATCCTTCATTATTTTTAAATATATTGTATAAGTCTCCTTTGATATTTAACAGACGCCTTACATGCAATAACCGTGGACATTCCAGAATAAGATGGGAGGAAGTTACATCCCCATTACATTTCGGGCATGGATCCTTAAAGTTTTCTTCATAAGATAGCTATGGCTAAGGTTGAAGTGGCCAATCCGCAGCCTGGTCAGCAAGACTTGTTGGAAAGAAGTTTATAAATTAAAAATATGTTAATGTGCAATGTAGCCTTAATAACTCAGAAAAATTAATTCAGAAGTAAGCTGAAAATAACAATAGCAAGTAAAACAAATCAATATCCTTTCATATTGAATTAGCAGGTGCCAGCGGCTTCGACCACGATTGTTTACTCAACTGCTGTTTTGTTTAAATAATTAAAACATTACATTTATTAACACTGACATTGGTTTTACATAACTTGAAAGAATTATTTAATTTTATTCTTAATTATATTGTTTAACGTTAAAAATATAAATAATTAATTAAACAAACAAAACAAATCATGTGCTAACATATGAGCATACCGATTCAAAATAAAACAATTAAAACATACCACAGATTCATGAACCTTACCCATCTTATGCATAAACAATTAAAATGATTGATAATTAAAAACACAGCTTCAATGTGTATTTCACAAATAAAGTGCGCCACCCATGGAAAAAAAAAGAAACTTCATATTCGAGTTCCCTAAGCCCAAAAAACCCCTCTTAGTGAATTTCGTCCAAATCATTCAATGTTTTCCCATCTAGGCATGCATTCATGATCACCTTCTGTGTAAATCAGATCTCTGTGAATCTTAAACAAATGAATCAAGATAGCAACCAAGCAAGGCCATCTCGAATTAATTTCACAATTGAATACTATAAATTAGAAAGGGTCTAAGTGCCAAAATAAGCAAATTTAAGTTATATGGTTTAAAGAGGTCTATGTGCCGTGCGGAATACTTTTATAACTTAGGGTTTATAGCTTCAAAGAATTTCTTGATGTCCCCGGAAGATGACAGGAGCTGTATCTCCAGCTGTGTTGAAATAAAACACTTTTATCAACTTTTCTCGGTTCTTCATTTTTGGCACATAGACTCTTTCTAATTTATAGTATTCAATTGAATACCTGTCTTGCTAACGTTTTCCACAACAGTCAAATTGCTTGTGTGTTTCTTATGGAAGGTATTTCATCTCCTCGATAACATTTGATTTTTGGCATTTAAAATCTTTTCTTAGTGTGCACTTACATTATGAAACAAAGGTACTGTCAAAATTCCAAGCCTCTACCTGTTATAGTTTAGGCTCTACGTTGATTCTCTGTCAATCAGTCAGGACAAAGCCGCTTATATAGATAGAGCAGTGGTTCCCAAACTTTTCAATCCGCGGACCCCTTGAAAAAAAATTAAAATTTTCGGACCCCCTCTGTGTTTTGAAACAAAAAGACTAAATAAATACTTTGATTCAAATTTATTAAATTCAATAGACAAAATAAAAATATCAATGGTAACAAACAGAGTTTTCTCCTTAATGTGAACAGTGAAGCTGCTTTTGATTAATTATCTCTGCAACGTTAGGTTTAATGTCTGATAATTTCAATATTAAGTCACTTTCAACTTCATGTTTATTTCTCAACTTTGATTTCAAGTACGTGAGGTGGGAGAATGCTGTTTCACATAGATAAGTAGTGGGGAACACAGTTAAGCACTTCAAAATTACGGGATATCCTATTTCTTCTTAAACCGCCTGCGGACCCCCTGAAACACCATCGCGGACCCCACTTTGGGAACCACTGAGATAGAGATTACATAAATAAGTGAAATATGTTCCTTAACTTTTTTTTTTTCAGAAATCATTCTGGTTTGGAAGTAAAGAAGTTCCACATTTGAGTTCTGCAGATACAAGTAGTCCTACTGCTAACAATCCTGAGTTATATGAAGCTGAACCTAAGAATCTACCAGCAGGAATTAAAATAAGACATCTAACTAAGGTAAGATTTTATGACTGTGCATAGAATAAAAAAAGGACTGTCCTTTATAATGGTGACTATTAAAAAAGTCCTTTAATTGTCCTTTTTTTTTAGTGCTGTCCTTTTTTTCAGCAAGTTGAGAACCGTTACCAGAATTATTAAGGGTCTCTTTCATACATGTAGACAATGATATATGTTATTTTTTTTGTACCGGTACCTTGAACTATTTTTTACATAATGTATTCAATTTATATACGTATACATGTCAGTATTCTGAACACAAGTTATCTGTTAAGCAACATTTTATCATAGGTAATACCACGAGAAATTATGGGTTATCAATATATTTGCAAGAACGAAGTTCAAACAAATTTATCTGATGTAACTCGTAATCTTCAGTAAGATTTATGAAGACTATTCCATGAATAAACTGTAATGAATTTTGTAAATAATAATTATTTTCTTACTTTGTTGTCAATATTCTGTCACCCTTAAAATCACGGTATACTAGATGAATGAACAGTCCACGAATCGATTCGATGAATCAATCATAATTCCACTGCTACCTATAGTGCGCATCACAAGATGGAGGACATCATGGTAGTTGCTAACATCGAAACACTATAAAAGCACACGAACTGGCTTGCACCGAATCACAATTGTGTATTTAATCAATGGACATTTATATAATTTCAATTTCCAAACAAGTTATGTTGTATAAAATAATGTGTTTTCATTCTGATGACTGGTAGTATGTGACGTATTAATCATCACATGTTGATGCCTTACATGTCCAGTAATGAGCTGATGTTTTATCAAATAAAATTGCATCCTTGCAATCTGAGGAAGGATATTATAAGATAAATGATCATGATTGATTTATATCCGAGGAATTGGTAAACGTTCTAAGTCATTATCAAACACGCTGCATATGAGTGGAATAATCTCTCTAATGTCACTTCCAATATGAAAGGGCTGGACAACTTCTGGTCTTCTGAACCCTCATCATGCAATTAAAATAAATTTTTTAGTACACACTCTCTAAAACAGCTGATTGTCGGACTGATAACACACCGAAAAATTGCATTTTAGCATCCAAGGCTGCTAAAATTGCATAAAACTGCATTCAAACTGCAGTTTTATCAGCCTTGTACTTTAAAGTCGTCATGGCAATCTATAAACAAAATACAGATGGCATTGACCATCACACCAACTTTAACATGGATTTAAGCATATACTTGGTCATAAAACAACAAATTTAAGCCTACATGTTTCTTTATATTAATCAGAAACTTTACCAGGGTTTTTTGCAAAACAGAGTAACCTACATCATCATATAACAACAAATATAAGCCAACAACTTTTCACATCTTTGTTCACATGAGAAACATGAATGCACCAGCATTTAATTCCAATATATTCTTTCTCATAGTCTACAACTGCTGCCGTGATGTTCTTGGCACCAGCTCCAATTCAATGTTTCTGGCTTGGATTGAAATTTCCTCAGGATTATCATTCATATTTTCACAAGCTTTTTATAAATACTAGTTCGTATGCATTATTGTTTACAAAAAGCAACTCATATTGTATCTATATCGCATTTCGTATTGGTATGTATGGTTTATTGTTGTTCCCGATTTAGGGGGCAGTGAGAATATGACAAATGGCTGACTATCTTTCATTATAATAAATTATATGGTATTTTTGTTTCATTTCATATAAATTATCTGCTAAAAACTATTGTATACACCACGTACGCAAAAACTTTATCTGACTCATCCAGCTATACTGGATTCGTCCGCTAAAGCTCTATTTTGCGTACTTGATACATAAGTAGCTATTATTCCTAGTAAAGAGTCATTATGCTTTCATATTTCTATGCTTATGTTGCTTTCTTTCAGGTATATAGCAGGAAAGTGGCTGTAAAAGACCTCTATCTTAATATGTATGAGGGCCAGATTACAGTGCTCTTAGGTCATAATGGTGCTGGAAAAACTACAACAATGTCCATGCTGACAGGTACTACTTCTACTTTTATAAAGCTTTAGTTCAGTGATCTTGTAACACTGTCTACCTACCTAGACCAGATGCTTCAAGATTACAGAATTTTATTCCAAAACATTTAATGCTTCTTTATAAAGATTGCGTTTATCTATTCTCTACGACATGAGATTTATCAAGAAATATAAATAGTGATGGACAGAATCAAATGATTTTAAGAATCAAGTATCGTATTTTACGGACCATAAGACACACTTTTTGCTTTGAAAACAGGGCCATGAAAGTTGGGTGCGTCTAATAGTCCAAAGTAAACTAAAAAAATGGTAAACATTGCCGGAATACCTTAGTAAAAACAAGGTGTTGTAAACGATAAGATAGTCACAAACTTTGGCATAGTCTGTACATCATTGCACTTGTCACAATAGTGAAATGAGGGTAACTGGGAGCCAGGTATACAACGCGAAAAGAAAAGAATGTTGAGTTCTTTTATAGGAAAGGAGTTGTCTCCGTCAGGTGGTTTAAATGAAGGCATTAACCTCTAAAACAGCCTTGTCCCGTTACACTTACCGTATGCTGAACTGAGGGTTAGAGGGTGTAAAAGTATTTTCAGTCTTCCAGTTCAGTTGTTAAAATTTAGGCGATGCCACTTGTACAAAAGAGATTTTCGTACAACCCAGGTTATAAGTTAGAAGTGATTTACACTGATTCCATTGTACAAGGTTATAATTTGTTTATGCAATGAAGTATATTATTTCCTTCAAATTTTCTTGATTAGAATCACGTTACATTTCTTTTCCTTTCAATTTCCACACTAAAATCAAGGTGCGTCTTATGGTCCGAAGTGTCTTATAGTCCGTAAAATACAGTAATCGGTTCTCGAGTAATACAAAGAATTGAATGATCATTCAGATGAAAAAGTTCTCACATGTAAGTTTACTTAAGGTTGCTTAGTATGCATCAAGTGTTATTCCACTTTTCTTTTAAATAGAATTATACTCGAAATCTGGAATTGCTTCAGTAGTGAATAACATTAACAAACAGATGTAGACCTACTTGATTAAATTAATGTTCTTCTACTCCACTACCAATGTATAAATAACCGTTTTCAAAATCTTTTTATTCCAGGCATGATAACTCCAACAAGTGGCACTGCTCTGGTTGGGGGATATGATGTTAGAACAGACATACAAAAGGTTCGGGAGAGTTTAGGATTTTGCCCACAGCACAACATTCTGTTTGAAGAACTCACTGTACGAGAACATCTTTACTTTTTTGGGAAGGTAAGCAAAATATCATTTTAACTTTAGATAATGTTGTTTTATAATATAGGTCTCCCCATTTAGGTTACGCTCCTATATGTCTACAAGGCGCATTTAACCAGGATATTAGTTAACCCTTTCATGTACAGGTAGGGAAAATAAAAGCAGACCTACTAAAATGTCTAAGTTTCCGATATGAGCCACTGCGCATGCCTAGCGGCTTTCACAGGATAGCAGGGAATGTATTGAAATTTGTTCTAGGGTCGACTGTTGACTTAGCCCAACTTGAAACCCAGAATATTGTTTCTAATCGTATTGTTTTATAACTGAATATATTAATTATTAATATTGTTATAAAATACTAACACAAATTATATTATATATATTAATATATTATATTCCCTACTTGTACATAACCAGATCGCATACCTGTATGCATAATTTTGTGGATGCATGTAGTGATTTTAATGTATATAGGCATTGTATGCTACTAGTTATTCAACCATTTGAAAAATTTAAGTCGCTATGAACCTTAAAGGTACCAAAAAACTTAAACTGAAAACTTTATTTAAGGTCAGTGTTCAACAAGTTGCATTTAGGGCACCACAGACTCCAATACTTCGTACTTAATGGCTATATTTGTACTTAATGGCTATATTTGTGCTATTTAATTTAGAAAAATGATTCTAGTTTCATTTTTTCCTGTATTTGGTAGTTAATTTCAATTCAGGTGATTGTAGAATATTGCTTTGATGAACTTCTTTTGCTATGTTGCACTCATTTTTTTTTGTATGAAATTCACTGAAACAGTTTCTGGTTGTCATAAAATAGAGATGAACACTGGGTGTATCGAACCCCCACTTTTTAATAAATCGGGTTACCCTTAGTGATATCTTTTTGCGAAATGGCCTCCATATATTGGCTATAAAATCATAGGTCGATTGATCAATTTCTTCAGGTGACAGCAACAGCCTTAAGTTTCAAATAATTATTAAAAATAACATTATTTGTAAAAATAAAAAAAAATAAAAAAAGTAGAAAATTAAATATTTAGTTGTATGGAATCAGCCTACCCTTACTGGTATTTTTTGTTATAAAGGTCTGTGACAAATATCTCAACTTGATCAGGCAAGATCTTCAGGTGCCACCTGTGTCTTAAAATTTGTACAAAAACTCCCAAAATGTTGTTGTATTATGTAAAAATAAGTTTCATTGTTTGTATCTCCTGTGAAGGGTTAATTAGGTAGGAAATAAATCTTTTGCATCTCCAGCTGTTTGCTTATTTCCAAACAATGATGATGGAACTAACCCAGAAGATTAAGGCCTCCACTTGCAAGTGGTAGTTCAGTTGATCTCATGCAGGGAGCCACTACACTTAAGTAATAAGGTTTTTCACTAGTACTTTCTCGAGTAGTTCCTGAACTTCGCATACTTTATCATTTTCTTGTGGTCACACACTGTCTTCTTAAGATGTCTCTCCAGCTGTTGCGGTCCCTTGTTTCCATAGTCCAGGGTTCTCCTAATTCCTTCCTAAATGTGTCAGCCCGCCTGGTTTCAGGTCTGCCACTACATCTCTTTCCGATGTGAGGAGTTCACAGTATACCTAAGTGTGGCTATCACATGTCCTACTCATTTCTATTTTATTTCAGGGTGGTGGCTCAATAAAACATGTCTTCCAGTTTGGTTATTTCCCTTATTCATGTGTTTGGTACTTTGTCCCTAATAGATAGTCCTAATACTTTTCTTTCCATATTTCTTTGGCATACCTTGAATGTGTTTCCTTTACGATTATAAAAACAAATAAATTCCAATTTCAAGAATTGACTAATGATTAATATGATTAATGATCTGGGATTAAAATGAACAGGTGACAAATATGAGTAATGATGCCTAACGCATCACTTGTAACTAATAAGTGATCACTGTGTTATGTACTGTATATTTCCGAAGATAAGATGACCTTCGGATAAGACAAGCTATAAATTTTCATCAAAGTTTTATAGTTTTAGTGTATATCTGTCCTATAAGATGACCCCCCAGACTATCAAAGGTGAATGGTCTATGAATTTATGTTTACGAAACAACTTCAAAAAGTTTTGCTTTTGTTTCAATTTTCTTGTTGATCACAAAAATGTTGCAAAACATGGCACTGTTGGCTACCCTTACTGAAACAAAGCTTCCCCGATTTTCTTTTTTTCCAAATGGTGTTACTGAGCTCAGTCGCACCACATTGGAACAGAACGATGCATGCATTGTGCATGAGCGGTATATATGGAAAATGAAAAAATACAAAAATAGACTTTATTTTGCAGATTATGGCATTTATGGTTTTATTGCATTATTTTGCGTTATTTCGGGGCTTACATTTGCTCGCAAATAGTACCTAACATCTTAATATATCAAAATAATATAATCTTGACATCAGACCACATCATTTTATATTGTTTTAATTTAGCCTATATGGGTGATTCTTCAAATACGGGAAAATTAGTGTTCCGGAGTGATATTTCCCTTCAAATTCAACTTAAAAAAAAAATTAAAATAAAAGTTTGTTTCTACTACTTCCATACTACAACTATCACTTTGAAATGTCACTAACTTTAAATTCTGATATTCCAAAATCAAATATAATTCAATGAAATGTCATCCACATGCCCTGTCCCATACCCCGGTTTTGTATATTCTAATGCATTTTTCCACAAATCAAAATGTTATTTCCTTTTCAACTTTTTTCCTGCCAATGAGTATGAATGTGTGAAGAATATTAACCCCTAAAAAATAAAATGAAATAAAATTGTCACCCCACCTAATGAACATGAACCCCAAGGGTTTTTGGTCATTCACATGGCTGAAAAGAATAGAATTTTTTCTGCAGAAATGAGAAATTTGTATAACTGGCAACAGTGTTAGAAAGCCAACAGGTCAGCTTGTGGTTGAATTGTAAGGTTGAATTTTGCTTGCTTACAAACAGTTTGGGATTAACAAAGGACTTTGCATCATTTTCAAGGAAAGCGTTTTTATTCCCCGTCATTAACATGACTTCTAGAAAGTAGGTAGAAAGTGAATATTAATTAATTTTGATTATGCACTATGATAAACCTTCCAATTCAAAGTACCTGACTGAAGTTGAGCCTACAGAGGTTTAGAAATGGCTTGCTGAGACCACTAAAACTCCTTTTTTGTCATCCACATGCCTGATTTTTGTGACATCCACATGCCTCATGAAGGGGTATGTGGATGACTCTCAAGTCATGTAGATGATAAATGTAGGGTACTATTGTGTTTGCAGTGTCTGTGACCTGTACTTAAATTCTTAAAACTGATTAAATGAATTTCTGCTTGATCCCCCCCCCCCAAAACCATAAAAACACAGTCTAGTTAAAATTACATTAATTCTGGAGTATGCACACAAATTTGCAAATTTGGTGCAAAATCAACTGAAGCACACTGAGAAAAATATGAAACCACATAAAGAAAAGTATATTGTTGCCAAAGTTAGTAATTAATGTGGCCTTCTGCCATCCACATGTACACGGATGTCATTCACATGGCTTTAAAAAAATAAAAATAAATAAAAATATAAACATTTAAGCTCTGCTGGTGTCTTATTATAATCAAGTAGCCCCTGAAGTATTTTAGTAATTTTTTAGAGTTTTTAAAAACAAAGTAAAATATTTGGATTTTACACACACCAAATTTACCCGTATTTGAAGAATGACCCATATATTCTTTTTTGTATCTGTCCTTTAAGACGACCCTAGATTTTGGGGCCTTTTTTTATGAATCAACTGTCGTCTTATCTGTGGAAATATACAGTATTTACTAAGACCAAATTGTGAAGAATTCCCCTAAACTAAGGTAAAGTAAAATTTTTCTGGAAACCCTTGTTCCATTTTTAGGTTATTTCAATTATTGTTAACACCATCATTTCATATAAGCTTATTTATGAAAGTTCCTTGTTTGTATGTGTTTCAGATGAAAGGCTTGAAAGGAGATGCGTTGGAAAAAGAGATTAAGAAATACATCAAAATGTTGGAATTGGAACCGAAAGAAAATGCTCAGGCTCGAACTCTATCTGGGGGAATGAAGAGAAAACTGGCAGCTGGAGTGGCTCTCTGTGGAGGTTCAAAGGTAAGACTCCGTTTAAACATTGTGAAGTGTGAAATATATGTTTAATGTATTGCCTATTATTGCCTGATTTATTTTTCCATTTAAAAAAGAAATAATTTTTTCTCTGCAGTTGTTTCATATCCGTCTTTCTAAAAGCAGCCAAAAATATGGCAGCACTACATGAGTCGCCTATACTTCCATTTCATAGTTTTAAATGTAGCCTAATGAAAATGTAGAAACAAGTAATTACTTGAAAATTTTGTCATGCAATCAGAAGTCAGTTTCCACGCAGAGTAGATGAGTAGCTGTCACAGCCATCAAAGGACATTCTTAGATTCTGATTGGCTGAAGTAACTAACTGATTGGTGCAGTAAAAATAAAGAACATGGGTTGAGCTGTCGGGGAACTTTTTCTCCTAACAAAAAGAAGTCGTCTGTTTATGCAAAGTATAACTGAACTATAATAATCTGTTAAAATTCCTTGTTTTGGTATTAGCTATCCAAATTTGACATACAGAATGGGGAAGTTGTCCAAAAGTATACCCAAAAGTTCATTCTCTAAAGAAAATGCATTAATTTTTAATTTATCTTTATACTTGACAAACGTTACCTAGAAATAAGCCACATTCACACTGGACATTGCAACAACTAGCTATTTTAGGAATGAATCTAGAAAGGAGAAAAGTGACATAGATGTGAAAGAAATGGGACTAATCTTGTATGATAGACTACCAAATGCAAGGTGCATCAATAAAGTAAGTTTCTGTGGGGCTTTTTACAGAAGCAAAACACAATTTCAAGGAAATGTTTAACAGCCAGTGTTCATCTATTTTTTGCGTGGTCTTGTGGTTAGCGTCGCTGACTACAGATCCGTCGGCCCGGGTTCGATTCCCGGTACCTCCTCGGATTTTTCTGAGGTAGGGAGGTCTGGTAGGGGTGCACTCAGCCTCGTGATTCAAAATTGAGGAGCTACTTGATAGAGAAGTAGCGGCTCCGGTCAAGAAAACCACCATTAACGGCCGTGGGAGTCGGCATGCTGACCACATGCCCCCCAATCCTGCCATCTGCCTACGGGAGATGACGCAGCGGTCGGGTGGTAGGCCAAGTCCCTCCAGGGATGTAGCGCCACGGAGTTTAGTTTAGTTTTTAGTTCATCTATTTTTCAACATATTCGCCACCAGAATTGAAATTTTTTTCCCTTACTGTGGCACCAACTTTTGAATACTTATGTCGTAGAAGCATGCTGCATGGGATTTGAGCCACCATGTGACAACCACCTTCACCTCTCTGTCATTCTTTGTCATTTCGTGAGGTGTAGGAAAAGATGGAAATCACTGGGAGCAAGGTCCGGGCTATAGGGTGAATGTTTAAAAACCTCCCAGCCGAACTTCTGCAGGAGATTTGCTAGGAGGTGTTTAAACATCCACCCTACAGCCCGGACTTTGTTGCCAGTGATTTCCTTCTTTTCCTACACCTAAAGAAATGACAGAGAATGACAGAGAGGCGGAGATGTTTGTCACACAGTGGTTCAAATCCCTGGTGGCAGACTTCTACGATACAGGTGTTGAAAAGTTGGTTCCACAGTATGACAAATGTTTCAGTTCAGGTGGCAATATGTTGAAAAATAGCTGAACACTTGCTATATCTGTTGGAATGTATATGTGAATGAAATTGTATTTTGTTTCTGTAAACGGCCCCAGGGAAACTTATTTTATGGATGCACCTTGTACTATTAAAATTTTGCAGGCAGACAGTTTCAGCTGATATGAGATCATAGGCTTCTGTGGCCGAAGTTGACAATAGAATCTTCTTGGTTTTCGGGTATCTGCCACATATTTAAGATGTCTACATCAGATGAGTTCTAGAAATTCTTACCTAAAAATCTATTTATTATATTGTGATATGTAAACAATTTTCTATGATTTTGTACTTTTGCTGTGTTACTTTATTGACAAAATCTGAAGTATACTTAATACTGATTGGTTAATGTAGAATATAATTGAATTAGGTAGATTGTTTAATTTGAGAAAATAAAATGGCAGTAAAGAATGTTTCTTACATTTTTTTATAGGTTGTAATGTTTGATGAACCAACTTCTGGTCTGGATCCTGCAGCAAGGAGAGCACTATGGGATCTTCTTGAATCTGAAAAGAAGGGCCGAACAATGCTACTATCAACACATTTTATGGATGAAGCAGATCTTCTGGGTGATCGCATTGCAATCATGGCAGGAGCAGAACTGCAGTGTTGTGGATCATCATTCTTTTTGAAGAAGAAATATGGTAACCTTCTGTAATATAAAACTATTTCAATTTTGTTGATTATGCTCAAGTGGCCGTTTTTAAATAGCACATATCGTTGATCAGTACAGTAATTGCCTAGGTGAAGGCCTATGATTACTTTAAGTAATTAAATTGTTTAAAATCTTGTCCTACAAAATGATTTTAGCATAGATTTTAATAAATGCTGATTACATCATGGGAAAAAATTTAATTTTCAACAAAAAAATATGATTTTCAAACATAATTTCATACAATTTATAAACTCCTCTATTTTTTTATACCTCTCATATCTACTCTTATACAATTCAATGGCCTTCAATAACGTGCTCACTCCCTCAATTTGTGAGACATTGGGTATACTCGGCAATATTCGTCTCTCGCAGTGTAAACTTTCATGAAGAGTACAAAATTAGGAAAACCGTTTCTTTATTATGTAAGACCTAAGTGAAATGAACACAATGAACAAATATTCTAATTTTATTTTAACTTACAATTTTCATAGCTCTGAACCACAAACGTTTTTAATAAACTGCCATTGTGAATTTCTTAAAAATCCTGGAGTCAATTAATAAAGGCGGGCGAAGCCATGGACACCAGCTATAATATATTGATAGTTTAACCCTGGAAGTATCGCGGACCATAAAAATTCAAACTAACCACTCCTTCCCTTGAAAAATTATATAATTTCTGAAAATTACACTTAATTTATCAAGTCAAATCACATCATATTCTTCTGTCAACAGACAGTTGAGAAACGATACGTATTATCAGTGTTCACAGGTATGTTTGGAACTGTATAAAACTTATGATATAGTTAATTTCTGAAATCTGCTTACTGGTAGGAACAAATTATATTCTAAAGGAAAAAGCTTAACATATCCAGTTAAGGAAGCATTGAAACATGGTTGACCATAATGCCTGCATTCCTTCTAAGAGGCCACGATTAAATATTGGATTAAATAGCATGTTAATTGAATATTAGTATATTACAGTATTAATACTTCAGGATTCTAGACCTGTAAGTTTTGTATTTAAGCATTTGCCACGGGCTATTTTCTAGTGTTATACAATTCACAGATAACTTTTCCCGATCTTAGCTTTATGTCTTCCTAATATTTTCTAAATATGCTTAGTTAAATCTTAAAAAATATTCCATGGGCTTGACATTTTTAACAAATGAATTTAAAATTATGACTTAGTTGTAAAAGTACCCAACTACAAAGATTATAATTATGAAGAAAGTAAAAAAAGTAAGAGAATGAAACTTTCTAAATTATTGCAAATTTGAATAATTGAAACTATATAATTCCAATCATGCTGAAACTGAATTGTTATACATTTTATTATTGTTATAAGTTTCAGGGGAAAAAATAAAGATTATTCAAAACTCAGCCCTAATGTCCCTTAATCACTTTTCTTTTACGTTATATCACCATGAACTCTGTCATTCATATAAGTCTATCAGTCTGCACTCTTTCAAATGTAAGTCACAAGGTGAGGATATTCAAGAAAACTTAATGTTCTCTCGTTCTCACTGTGAGAGAACGGTTTAGTAATCATATCAAACTGAAGTGATCAATCTGTTACTGAGTGCTTTGAGTTCGCAAAGTGAGCTCTCATTTTATCTGATGAGTCATGCTATGAGTGAAGACTTTTAATCAAATCAATTAAAGTGATCACTTCATTTTATTGAGTAATGAGTGTTTGCTCACATGTATTCATACCACCCAATGACTATATTCAGTTATGCATTTTTATTTCATATTGCTTATACAGAGTGTTTCAAAAATACTTTTACAAACTTCGGCCATGGGTTCCTTACACCAAAAGAAGGAAAAAACTTCAAATGAACATAGATCCCATAATCCTTTGTTTTCTCGTTAGGAACTGTTCAATACATTGGTACACCCGTGCTGGGATGACCCGGTGGCTGGGTGCACCGGTGACCAGGGCTCTGGGATGGCACAGAGTCGCCTCCTCTTAGGCTATCGGGCGGGTCCCGTAAGTTGCGAATGCGGGCCCCACACTGTGATGGTGTGGGGGTAGGAGGAATAAGCGTTTACGTGAATACTCCTTCCCGGACAGTTAGGGGCGCCATGTGTCGTACTTCAGGGACATGGTGTTGGAGGGGATGCACCTTAGCCCTATCCTCGGTTCTCGAGGTAACAGGCGGGACCCCCTTTGTAGACTGAAGTACCAGTGAGGGTGATGCGTACTGGGGCATCTAGGATTCGGATGGGCGTGCTAAGCGATGTTATGGCGGGCAGGGCGCGCCGCCACTTAGCCTCTAGCCGTCAAAGGGTCATCTCCACCTACAAGTGGTGTCTCCCCGTTTTTGCAGACGGAGCGCTGGCCTAGTCGACTGTTGCTGAAACAGTAGTCGGGACGGTATTGAGCCGGTCTGGGTTCCCTTAGGGGTCGTTCTCTTCGGAAGCGCCCGACCGGGGCCCAGGTCTTACCGTGTTTGGTGTCGGATTCGACGTGGTAGTGGTTCCCGTACTCAGGGTACGAGGAGGGGGGTCGTCGTGTGTGCGTGACCGGTACCATAGTAGGGGGAGGCATAGTCCAACGATCCCTGCCATGACTGGTGTCGGTGGCGTTACTACGGCGATGCTCCCGACCTAGAGGGCGGGGAGGCCTAGGTGGTGCTGCTGGAGCCACCGAACGGTTCCTACCCTACCCAAAACGCCCATCCTTAATCTCCGTGTCACATGGGCTATGCGTGAATCGCGAGGCGGCCTCGACAGGTGGATATCCCTAACAGGGAATTTACTCTGAATCTCTCTCTCTCTCTCAATACATTGGTACACTCATAACATGTCAACACACAAAGTCATAACAAATGCTCAAAATGTTCTCCTCTTGCTTCTAGACATGCATGCACTCGTCGAATGATGGACTATCGCACCCTTTCAAATACTCCAGGATGGTGTCGAATGGTTTCGCAGGCTTCCATGACACATCGATGAAAAGTTTCTTCATCAGGGATGTCTGCTCCATGAACCAATAGTTTAAGGTGCCCCCAGAGATAAAAAACCAAAGGATTAAACTATTGGTTTATGGAGCAGACATCCCAGATGAAGAAACTTTTCATCGACGTGTCATGGAAGCCTCCAAAACCATTCGACACCATCCCGGAGTATTTGAAAGGGTGCGACAGTCCATGATTCGACGAGTGCAAGCATGTCTAGAAGCAAGAGAAGGACATTTCGAGCATTTGTTATGTGTTTTGTGTGTTGACGTGTTATGAGTGTACCAATGTGTTTGAACAGTTCCTAATGAGAAAACAAAGGATTATGGGATCTATGTTCATATGAAGTTTTTTCCTACCTTTGTTGTAAGGAACCCATGGCCGAAGTTTGTAAAAGTATTTTTGAAACACTCTGTATACTCTGGTTACTTCCTATTAACATAATTTCAATGATAACATCGATTTATGGTTAACTGGTTAACTCTGTATACTGTTCAATATTTGCTTCCAGTGCAAAGCTTTTCATTTAGGTAACAAGCCTACTGAATTCCTTGGATTCAGCTCATTAAAAATTGTAGTGTTTAAGCTTTAGATAATGTTTTCTTGGGTTTCCAACCAAGGAGTATGAGGATTGCTTCCAAGCATTCGCTATGTTCTGGGAAAAGTGAGCTAATTGGGGAAAGGTATGGATTAGATAATGATTTATGTATAGCGTAGAGCTTTATCACTGGTACTCACTACTAAATTGCGGTATTTTGTTACCTGTTGGAGCGCTTTCAACCGTATGGAGCGGCCATCTTCAGCAACTGACTTCCGTGGTGTTGTTGTTGTTGTTGTTGTTGGGAAGACATTTCTGGATAACTGTATCGTACAGCGCGTGCGATTTGAATTGTAACTGTTCGTTTAGGATGTTGGTGTTGTCTTGTGTGGTGTGTCTGTATATTTCATATTGTTCGAGTGTGTTGAGTGTGTGACCTTTGTGGTTAATGTGTAGGATTTCCATGTCTGTATTGATGTCTGCGTATTCGTGTCCTGTGGATATTATATGGTTTGCATAGGGAGAGTCTGTGTTTTGTTTGAGAGCTCGTATGTGTTCTGTGTATCGTGTTTTGAAACTTCGGCCTGTTTGTCCTATGTAGAATTTTGGGCAGTCGTTGCATAAGTCGTTAGATAATGTTTTCTTGGGTTTCCAACCAAGGAGTATGAGGATTGCTTCCAAGCATTCGCTATGTTCTGGGAAAAGTGAGCTAATTGGGGAAAGGTTTGGATTATATATGAAATGCACAGAAGAGCTAGGAGGAGTGAAAGGCCCAATAGGAAACTGGGAAATGTAACAATTAGATAGACCATTCTGACTGGTTGGGAAGGAAAACTGAATTGATTGGTAGTGATGTGATTTCCACTGCCAGTGCCCTATTTGGGAGTCAGAGAAGCCAATGGTGCCTGCCAGCCCTGGCTAAGTTGTGGGTCCAGGGGGTCTGGACCCCCCCCCCCATTTCAAAACCTTAAATTCTGTTTGTTATTTAAGTTCCATTTTGTCAAATATATAATTATTTTATTTAATAATAAAATACTGAACTTGTAAATGTAAGCCTATTAACTTCCACTATTCTGTGTGTTATTAAACTTTTCTTATACCGTAAATAGTAATAAGCAGGGCCCGGATTCTAATGACATGTCATCTTTTTATTGATGCTGCATAGACATTGCCAACTTGTAGATAAATCCTACTCATGGCCTCTAGATTACAGAAATACATTTTTATTAGGACATTTATTGTCATTTTATGCAATTTTATACTTTTAGGGCATTTATTTCAATTTTAGGTCATTATTTTGTCATTTTCGTGTCATTTACTTGCTTATTTAGTCATTTTCATGTATTTACATTGAGTGTATTAACTTTTCTCGTCACTAGCGGTACTGTCTTTGAAGTGTTGTTTGTTTAATGCAAGAAGGAAAAATTCGGCGTTGAAGTGTCATGTCTCAGTCAAAAATGAGAATCAAAGAAACGTCAAAATGTTGTATTAAAATTACTATTGTTATTAGATTGACTTGGCACCAGAGTCTGCCACCTGCTTGGATTTGAGAGTGCAAACTATTGTTTACCCTCAATAAACAACAATATAATCCGGCAGATCACAAAAGGATGTGCCGAATTTTGACTCACCAGTGCCTCAGTGCCAGTATAAATTTCCGTGAGAAAAGAACATTCATAACATTACAGTTATTTATAGTTTTTACAATTATGTACAAACTAGTCTATAACTTTGTGTGTACAATAACAATTTTTTACAAATAAAATATCAGTTTAGGTCTTTTTTATAATTATTAAGTCATTTTCTTTAAAATTTAGGGTCATTTTATAGTCATTTTTCAAACAATTTTAGGTCATCAGAATCCGGGCCCTCACTCAAAATAGTCTGTATGGAACCTTTAGTAATGTCAGGAAGCAATAAACAAAGTTCATGGGTGGTTACGCGTCGATCTTGTCGCACCAATTCATCGACTTTTGCCACAATCTCATCTGTGACGGCTGTTGTTGGTCTCCCACTTGTTCTTCATCATGAATATTTGTCCGGCTCTGTTTAAACTCACGAACCCATTTACGCACATTTTTTATGTCCATACATCCCTCTCCATAAACTTCGCAAAGCTGTCTGTGAATTTCAATCGGCGGAACTTTTTTTTGCAGTAAGAAACCGTATGACTTCGCGTAGGCGCACTTGGCGGAGACAGAAATCGGGAGATCCAATTCAAACAGTTCTATCTCGGACACTTAAAGGTTCAGCAGCTTCAGCAATGGCTCGTTTAAAAGAGGAGAGATAGTGGGACATGGCAGTGGCGGCAAATCTCTCGTCCGACGTTATGAGCTTAGGCTAGAGTGTTGGAGACCTTACTTATTGACCAACCCTCGTAATAAGTGTTACTACTTAGGTAGAAGTGATGCCAAATAAGTTTGCCGTGATATGTGCGGGAAGACTATGAGGCGGAGCTATGCAGCGAAAGCTTATGGAGTTTGTCAATGATTTCAGTTACCTTGAGACATCCTATGGGAGAGGTTCCTTGTCAGTTGACAGCAACAACAATTTGTTTCCCTAGCTTGACTGTGAAGAGTTTTAAGCTGTAATTACTTAGCACAGGGGGCATTTTGAACAATGTGAGGCACACTTAGAACTGTCAACAATATAAGTTTTAACACAGGGCAAACACTCATTCACCAATACCAACAAAAGAAACACCTACACTCAATAAGGCTGCTCTTGTAGAACGAGTGAGATATTCCTAGACTGTGAATCCCCGTGGGAACACGTGGTAATAATCAATAAAATGCGGGGAGAGGAATGATGACGTGTTCGGAAGTAGGTGTGACTTCACGGTCTTCATGTAAATTGGTTTGTGCGCAACAGTTGAATTATATGGCGAGCCCTCTAATGATTTCTTGTTTATTGTGGCATGTCTTAGAGACCTAGAGTATAGTAAACAAATTTGCTATCTCGTTTTTCAGTGCTTAAATAGCATAAAATGTGATTTTCATTGCTTCAATTTTTTTTAAATTTTCCAGGGGTCCCCATACCCCCCTACTTAATAGGTATTCCATACTCCCAAACCCCCGACACTTTCAACCCTCTCCGAAATTATTTTCTGGTTACGCCACTGTATCCTACCTTCTCAGGATCTTGGTCTGATTGAAAACAAATGTTTTCCCTGATTACCTCACTTCTCCCTGAAGATGGCAGCAGAGCAAGTTTCCAAAAGCTCGAAACCAATCCTGCTAGCAATACTCACTCGGTTGGAAGCCCAAGATAAAATTATCTAGCGCCATGAAGAAGCAGTTTGAAGGACTTGTTACCTTATGTAGGGAGATTTACTCTGATTGAGTGAGGTCAGTAATCTAAATTTATCCTATCTCTTTTGCATTCAATTCAACTTAGAACATAAAGCTTCTTTCTACTATTTAACACTTAGCCAATGGCTTACATGTATATAGATTGAAGATATTTGTGTTGCTTCCCCCAGGTGCTGGCTATCATCTAATCATTGTGAAAGGTCCCACCTGTGATGTGAATGCAGTAACAACACTTCTGCGAGAGTTCATTCCAAATATTGCTGTGAGTCATAACATCGGTTCAGAACTTACTTACAATTTGAGCGAAGAACACGCAGCAATGTTTGAAGCTATGTTATCTAACCTGGAGAACAGCCAACAGAGATTGGGTTTGCTCAGCTATGGAGTATCATTAACAACCATGGAAGAAGTCTTTATGAAGTAAGTAAACTTATGCAATAAGTGAATAAAAATGACACTTGTTCAGCTGGTTGCAAAAAGGATGGGTCACTTAAAAGTTATAAGTTCCAGATACAGTACTGTGCATGTTCATCTCTTCATTGCCTGCATAATATGATAAGGCATAACTAAGCCGCTGAAATTGGTCGTATTTTGTTTAAGAGTCTATATTTGTTCTTAAATTGAATGTAAATGTATGTTAGGTTAACTGAAGAATTAGATAAGAATATAAAACCCACTGAAGTCAATACAAATTAAAGTAATATATTATGCTGATTCTTTGTCAGCAAGCAATGTGACTTGTTGTTAATTCGCTGCTCTGAGAAATGAATCTAGGTTTGAATCTTAAACAATCTTTATAATTATTTTAATTTCAAGTATTTGGTCATATACGAGGACAGTCAAAAATTTCCCGGAATTTCGTTGTAATTATTTATTACCACAATATAGGTACACATTTATTTAATCGCCTTCAAAACAGGCTCCTTCAGAATACACACACATGTTTCACCGCTCCTGCCATTGCTTGAAACAACGATGAAAGTCCTTTTTTGGTATCTTCCGAAGTTCAGCCATTGCGTTGGTTTTGATGTCTTCTACAGTGAAAAACGGTTACCTTTGAGCCCTTGGGGAAGAGCCAGAAATCTGCTGGTGCTAAATCTGGTGAGTAGGGAAGCTGGTAGAGGGGAGGAATGTTCGTTTCTGCGAGCCATGTCCCCACAACAAGGGATGTGTGGGAGGAAGCATTGTCGTCATGCAGTGTCCATCCTCCTTGCCATTTTGCGAGACATTTTCTTTGGATTACCCCCCTCAGTCGTTTCAAAACCTGCACGTAGAAAGGGCCATTAACAGTTTGTCCAGCTGGTACAAATTCATGGTGCACCACATGGCTGAACTTCGGAAGATTCCAAAAAAGGACTTTCATCTTTGTTTCCAGCAATGGCAGGAGCGGTGGAACAAGTGTGTGTGTTCTGAAGGAGCCTATTTTGAAGGTGATTAAGTAAATGTGTACTTATATTGTGGTAATAAATATTTACAACGAAATTCCGGGAACTTTTTTGACTGCCCCTCGTATGTAGCAAGTGAATAAGATACTATTCCCAACATGTTTTTTGTTTTAAGGAAAATAAAATGTTTTTTTAGTACATGCTCTGCAAAACAGCTGCTTGTCAGACTGTTAACATGCCGAAAAGTAGCACTTTACCAGCCTAGGCCGGTAAAGTAATTTTTACCGACCTAGGCTGGTAAAGTCATCATGGCAACTGAGAAATCCAGATGGCAGTGACCTGTAATACCAACCATAACAGGGTTTGGAACAAAATACTTCACACTAGACTGTTAGGGCAAAAGAGTATAAGTTATTGGGTAAATAATGATGACAGGATGATAGTAGAATCCTTTCTGCAGAGAAAACTGTCCATAACAGAATTGCATGGTGCCATAATTTATTTCCAATGTGCACAGGTTTCCATTTAATACAGCTAACTTAAAGATAAAATAAGGCCCATTTTACTTATACCTGTTTATAGTGGTGTTCTGTGTAGAGTACTAGTATTGTCGTATATATTCCTTAATTGTTTGCACAATATTAAAAGACACTGCATAACACTATCTCAGTGGACAGATGAATGAAATAGGTTGACAACTGAATCTGTTATAGGTCTGTTGGTGTAGACTGGAGTAGATTCTACTCTTGTCAGGATTTTTATAAGTATATTGTGGGAAAACCAAAATGGTTGAAGGTATACAATAACAGAAGCAAAAAAGTTGCAGCAAACATGGGTCTGCAAACAAGCCATTTGCAAGATTTATTACTGCGAATTTGCGTGTTTCTGGTTTGCAGCCTCCTGAGTTCAAAGAGCTTGTCAAGTACAAGTGAAAAGTCATGTGTAAAAATAAAGATAACGGTACAGAAACAATAATGTTTTATCATTTAAGTATCACAAGTAATTGCTGTTTGTTACACTTCTACAGCCAAGTGAAGCACTTGTGCATTGTTTGTGTATGGGATATCTGCTGGCTGGTCTTTGCTCACTGCACAGTGCACTGTGGTCAGAGTGTAGCTGCATTTCCGGCGATCTGAAATCTTCCACTTTTCGTATATGAAATTCCTATAAGGTAGATACATTGCCTCAGCAAAATATGAAGGCAACTTTTGATATGAACTCATTAATAGTTCCCTTTGTTAGTATTTTCTTTATTGCTCTTCAGCTTGAAGAGCTTCATGATGAATTAATGTTTATTTCAGGATTGGTAGAGATGCAGATGTTACGGCTCTAAATGGAAATATTGCTAATGGTATTGACAATATAGTATATTCTGGGTCCATTGAAATAGAAGGCAGCTCTATGTTACCCACCGAAACTAAATGTGAGTACAGTTTCCAAGTATTTTATTAAAAATTGCCGTAGCCTACCGGTAGGCCTTACTCATTTTGGTGCCACTGTTTATTAAGAGAAGTGCCGACCATATGAAGGACATATTTTATTGGTTAAATTCTACATTTCAGTATGAAGATGGCTTCTTTCATAACAATGAGGAAGTTTCTTATTCCTTTTAGACCTTTTTCTGTGAGAGTTTAAACTGTGAAGTTGCAATTAAACTGATGTAAAACATACAGCTATCTACACATACTTTTTCTAATTTTCTTAAGTAGAAAAATTAAGTGAAGGATAGTTAGGTTAAAATAGGCTTTAAATAAATTAAAAGGTTATTTGAATTTTAAGAGATCTAGCACTTAATTCCATACTTTTTTCACATAGGTCCAACCTAAAAACAGTGCAAATCTTACCTGCTAGGCCTACATAAAACAGGACTTAATATTATTGTTTCCTAAAAAATAGATTATGAAAAATTACAGTTATTGGTAAGCCTATTTGTCATCTTTCTGGTGCATTACTGTACTATAGGGTATTTGGAATAACATCTCTCTCCAAAAAATGAGAGAGAAAGAAGATATGCAGAAAAGAGCTAGTCACCCTCTTGTTATGAAGAAGCTGTAAAGGGGGAGATGTCACCCTTACTCACAGTGGTGAATTGTGGTGGGCTGGACAATGCTTTATCTTGAGGGCTGAGGAGGGAAGAACACACATGCTCTCACAGTCATCTGTGTCTAACTCTAGCAAAACTGTCCAATATCTCATCCATGAAGTCTTCTCTTTTCTGATAAAATTCTTCTACTTTATGAACTTGTTCAGAAGCCCTTCTCCAATGTTCAGCTATCACTTTTTCTACTTTGGCTTTAAGCAAAGTTTCCTTATTGTTAACCTTGAATAGTGTTGTGTTTTTGCTATGTCAATTTTTATTTTCCCCCATATATACTCGATGGGCGATGGGCTTACCACATGTCCCTCTGCCCTCTCTCGAAAAATAAGCATAACAAAATTCACATGAATGAATGAATGAATGAATGAATGAGCCCATGAATTTCCCTTGTAGAGCTAGGGCCTCCTACTAGAGGGGAAGCTCGTTTAGAGAAACTCCCGTGGTGAGCTATTCCACGTGAGCTGGATAACAACAAGAATATAAACTTCTTTTATGACCACATCCCAACTCAAACCACTCGCACAGTTTCACATTCTATTTCTCCTTTGCAGTTCCAATCCTAATTTCTTCCATTCAATTCTGGTGCGGGCGATGCGGGACCATTGGGATCCTGCTTCTTGCTTCAGCGAGTCCGCCCATCGCGTCCTTGGTCTGCCTCGTGCCCTGTTTCCTACGTAGGGATCCCACATAGTTGCTACCTGTGCCCATCTGTCATGGTGGAGTCTCGCCACATGGCCAGCCCATTTCCACTTCGTCTCTGCGGCTCGTTGTGTTATGCTCTCTAGATTAGTGATCCTTTGGAGATCTCTGTTAGAAACCCTGTCTCTCCACGAAATGCCCAGTATCTTTCTTTCCATTCTTCTTTGGCAGGATTCCAAGCTCTTTTGTTGTCTGGATGTGAAGGACCACGTTTGACATCCGTAAAGCAATACCGGGAAGACGCATGTCTTGAGTACTTCTAGTTTCAATTTTCGGTTTAAAGTGTTGTCCAGTAGTACAGATTTTAGAGACCAAAAGGCCTTCCATGCTTGAGATGTTCTCCTTCCTATTTCCTTGTCTGATTTGTCAGTGAATGAGACCAGCTGACCCAGGTATACATACTCTTCTACATACTGTATTTCTGTCCCGTTTACCTCAATTTTGTGCGGTGGTCCATTTGTCATAATTTTTGTCTTGCTGTGGTTCATCGTAAGGCCAGCTGCCTTGCTGGACTCATTCAGTTCTGATAACATCTGTTGTAATTCAGCGGCTGAATGAGCAAACAGTACCACGTCGTCCGCAAATCTTAGGTCGGTGAGCCTTTTGCCATTTATAGTGATGCCCTGATTTTCCCATTGTAGCTTTCTAAATATCTCCTCTAGAACACCGATAAATAGCTTTGGGGAAATGGGATCCCCCTGCCTTACTCCTCTTTCCAGTCTGAAGTTCTGTCCCACTCTTTCCGTCTTCACTTTGGCTTTGCTCTGACTGTACAGGTTGCTTAGTATTCCTCTGTATTTTGCTTGTACTCCATGGTTGTATAAGGCTTCCAGCACACTCGTGTGCTCCACAGAGTCAAACGCTTTACTATAGTCAACAAACGCCAAGTATAATGTCAGCTGGAACTCTGTTGCCTTCTCGATAATCTGGTTTACGGATTGGAGGTGATCAGTCGTACTGAACCCGGACCGGAAGCCTGCCTGTTCCATGGGTTGGTTCTCTTCTAGGGTCTTTGTTAACCTTCTTGTGATCACCTTAGAGAATAGCTTATACCAGTGAGACATTAAACTAATAGGCCTATAGTTATTGAGGTCGTCCTTTGGGCCCCAGAAACCTCCAATTGGAGGCCCTTCACCCCGACACTGGGGATATAGGACAGAGTCAGTCAGTCATACTTCATGGGGTTAGGTCACAGTGATATCGTGGCAGACATAAAATTGTATGCCCATGTTGTGCAGTAATTGTATCCATTTTGTGGTTCTGAATTTGTCTTTAACACCTTTAATGATTTCATTTAAAATGGCCTTGGTAGAACGAGGATCAGAATCACAGTTGCATTGACATTGTCATTCCGCCATAGTGCAGCATTGTTTAGTTTGACAATGGTATGGTGCATTGTCCATTACAATAATTGAATTTTGAGGTGTTTTCAGAAGGAGCGTGTTCACAAACCAGTTTTTAAAAACGTTTCCTTACATTTCTTCATGATGAGCTTTTGTCTTCGATTTGAATAACAACTAGCCATTTGAAACAAATCACCACTCCAATCCAGCATGCAGGACTATAAATCTTTGGCCTTTACTAAAGAGAATGCACGACGTTGAATCAAACTCTCCATCAGAATCTTCACACATCCATATTTTTCCTTTTGTATGGTTAACATCGATCCATGTTTCATCCAAATAGGTAATTGGGTGCATTGAACTATGGAAATCTTTCATTCTTGTGAAAAAATTAAATCGTTTGACATCAATGTTGCTTCTTTACATCATCATATTCCAAACCTTGATTATTTTTCATGTACTGTATTTTACGGACTATAAGATGCTACATACTGTAAGACGCACCTTAATTTTTAAGCAATTTTTTTTTAATAACATTTTTACCATTTTAATTATTACATTTTCTCCCATTGCGAAACTGGCTACTAACAAAAATATTGTACTGTAACCGATAACGCAAATCACTTTCAATTCAAGTTCACTGGCACCGTAGACTGCAATGACGCATCACAGGCTAGACAATGTTATGGGTTTGTGATGGCAGGGCAGGAGGGAGACAGTGTTAGCGAGCTTGTGAATCGCTGCAACTCATGTTTGTTGCATCGGTGCACTGTTGCTGCCAGTTGAATCCAATGTTGCCAGATAGATATAGCCCGTGGCATCAAATACCTGTATATGGCCATTTTTAAGACTGGCGGGAATTTTAAATCAAACACTGGACATTTTTATATTAATTTAGAGTATAGATGCACCTGAATTTAGGAGGCAATTTTTTAAGAAAAAAGTGCGTCTTATAGTCTATAAAATACAGTACTGAAATTTCAATTTTTTGTGTAATGTGAGTAATGTAATTGATGAATTGTACGGCAAATAGCCCCTATAGCCACCGTGTATCATGTACAATCCATCAGGTTTGGAATTTTTTGTTCTCACACTATAAACGAGTCAAAGTAATGATGGCCAATGGTATCATATTTGATGCTCATATCTCTGTCTGCTATGTATCCATAAAAATGTAATAAAGGCCTGGTGCATCATATTTGCTATAACTCTAAAACCCCCTAAAACCACCTGCTCAAAACAAAATCAAAATTTGATCTCTTGAATATCTGTGTCGTTTTGGTTATTAATAACACACATTAATCCATAGATTAAAATTTATAGCTGTCTAATGCCCGGTTTCTATAAACTCGCGAAATACCTATGGGTAAATTATCCAATGGACAACTTAGTTCCAGAATCACCCACCAGAGCACTAATGGTATAATGAGGAAATAAAAAATAATATATACTACCATGCCGGGGATCGAACAGTGGACCTCTTGAACCGTAATCCAGCACGCTGACAATGAGCTACGGTGAACACTGAGAACACATCTTGAATAACGGAGATGTAATTGTTTCAGCCTATGATTCCACTACTGCAAGTCAAGACATGGTTTTGCAATATATATCATACTAATTAGTTCGGAAGAACATTATCTTCATATAAATACTACTACTGTCGAGATCTAATGCGTAAGAGGAAGGAAAAATGAGAAGTACGACTCTAGTTTGCAATGTTTGCACACTCAGTGCTACCAAATACCGGCAAATACAGTCATTAGCGACAATGTACGGTACATGAAAATTTCAATAAGAAATATGTATATAAATTCTGATAAGCCCATCCTATTACGGAGAAACAAAGTCAACATTACAGATCATCTCAGCACTTCTAAAACTGTATTTTACAGGTACTGCAATCCGTGCACGTCCGCCATACTTATCCTACGAGAGGTTAAATTTTATCCAGCCATCCATGAAAGGATAAATTAACTCAAAGATTTACCCTTGGAAAGATCTAGCCCTAGTTTATAGAAACATTTTTTCTCTCATTTTCATATTTACCCAGTGGACTTTTATCTAGAAACTCGCCAAAACTGTGTGTGATCGTTATCTTTAAATTATTTCTGTTCGTAAGAGTTTTCCTTGTGTAAATTCTGTTCATGAGATAATTTACCCATAGGTAATTCGCGAGTTTATAGAAACCGGCCATAAATCTCATTTTAGATCCCTAAAAAGCCCCCACCTCCATTTGTTTTTTGAAAATTTGTTATATTTCAACCCATAGAAACTCATTAAGCACAGAAATATAAATACACTCTCCTGAGTGGATCTCAAGACAGTAGGGGATTCCAGATTTAGGGAACGAATCTGTTATTGTTTTCTTTGGTGTCCTATTGGATCTCTCTTTTTTCCAGGAATTTCCAAACTAGTGCCAATCTCTTTCGCCATTTTGTAATTGTTTAAAATATGGGAAATCATTCTCTAACTGTCAAAATATTGACTGGAAGACCCAAAGGGAAGAGACCACTTGGAATACCTAGGCATAGGTGGAAGGACAATATTAAGATTGGTTTAAGGGAAGTAGGATTTGCGAGGGATGGTTGGAAGGAGTTAGCACAGAATAGGGTTGAATGGCAGGCTCAGATAACCGTGGAAATGAACCTTCGGGTTCCATGAAATAGACAATATTCCTTTAGCTTGCTTAGGATGTAAATGTTTAATGGGTATCAAATAAATAAATAAATAAATAAATATTGCCATTGAATAAGTAAGTAAGCACTGATTTTAAAGGTCATTCAAAATGAACTTCAAGATGAGTCATTCCACATCAAACTGGACAAAGTTTTGACCATATTTTTCCCAAATTGATTGAATTGATTGAAGCACCTTCCAATAGTAATTAAAAGATCCTACATGAAAATTCTCTGAAAAGTACACACACTAACTCATAAAAATCTCGTTCTCCAAAAATGTTTTTCATATGAAATCATGTCTCATTTCGAAGGTTAAAAATCTTGCTTGTAGGCCTACTCAGTTTTTATTTATATAAATATTCATCCTTCATTTTGTACAAATTATTGCAATAATAATTATTCTTATAATGTTAGTAATAAATTACCATTTTAAAAATCTCAAAATGTTCGCTGTTCAATTGTGATTAAAAGTGCAAACTTTCAGATTGGGAAATTAACGAATGTATACATGTAGCAAAACCCTGAATGGGACATGTGTTGCAATTGTCTTTTCTTTTATGAGGAAGGACTGGGCACTAAATAATTCGTTCCAGGACGGTAACTAACTCTCTTTGGTGTTGTTCTTTGTTATCATCATTAAAACATGTTTTATGCCCAACTTTATTTCAACCAAGTTGGAGAAGGTAATCTTTTCAGTTTACTTTGTTCCAAGGTACTCAATCATTCAGGCAGATTTAAAGAACTTCTTTACATAATTTATTTAATAAACACAATGTGTACAGGCTGATTGAATAGTTTAAGTGTCTACAAGATCACTACAGCCACAGTGGCCAATGAAATTTACCAGTCAACTCTTGTAATAACTCATTCGTGCAGCATTTGCTTCTATTATTCGGCTATATCTCAATATATCCTGCATTTTGGCCTTTGAGATTGAGGAAACCATGCAAAACCCAAGTTATTATTATTACTATTATTTCACGGTAAAAGCATTGAACCCTGATGCTTTCCGTTCTAGATACTTGTTAGTTTTATGAAAATGTAATAAATAAAATGTAACTGTCTATATAATTTACTTTTTTATGTGCTAGCCTTTAACACGTATATGCGAGAAAGTTTGTGCAACATATTTTTGCACCATTTTTTTAACCAGGTACCAATGTCTTGTGCTCCATGCTTTTGTCTTATATCATAATTCCTTGCCTTTCCCATATGTCTTTCCTGTGATTTTCTTAATCACAAACATCATCTAAATTATAAATCTAACTTTTTCACGCTCTCCTTATGTATATTTACAACAGCAAGGTGATTACTCTTTTCTGAACGCATAAATGTCTTTAGTCCTTTCAAGCAGGTGATACAATGAACAATCCCACAGATTTCACACATGCAGTCACTGAATACTTCACAAAAGCCTTTCCTATTACATATGCGGTAGTGAAACCCGTGTATTGCGCCCCTCATGTATATGTGACGCAACTCAAAGTTCGCTTTCTTCCATTCGTTGTTGGTCATGGCTGGGGTTTGATAGAATTCCAGATTTATTTCAGTTGTTTTCTGGAGTTGTTCCTCTATAAACCTTGTGGAGGCTGGGGTTGGTGCCAGATTGTGGGTGGCCATCAGGTCTTCGATGAAGAATGTTGTTCCTGCCAGTTGGTAAGCGAGTCGGTTGAGATACATAGAGTTCTTTTTACATATCTGGACTTAGCTCTATCTAGGATTTTCAGATGTTTTTGGGTTAGGTATGGCCGTATTAACTCGATGTCATATGACGCCATTGGGGTGACTTGTAATTTAAATAGTTACATCGAGGTTCTGATTGAGAGGGCTTTGAGATTGCGGATGTCCATTGTGGCTTTTATCGCAGCAACAGTTTTGTCTTGTAATTGATTCAACTTCTTTATGTGACATATTTGTATGTTAAGTTCATATTAGTGTAAGCTATAGTGTAGTGCAATGAATTGTATATCATAACCCTGATATGATCAGAGTTTTTTTGTCCATTATTATTTTATTTATTCATTTATTAAGTTAAATAAGGCAATCCCAAATGGGGGAAAAGATTTACCTTATTTTTGTTTCCTTGTGAAAAAGATTTATTGATAGCTTAACAAATACAGAAAGAATAGCTTGTCATGGCTCTGTAAGTGTTGGAACTTCCACTTCTTCATCAGTTTTGCAAACCAATAAATTCTTTTCCACTTTAAAGAACTGTTTTAGCCCTTTGATAATTAATAACCTCAGTTGTATTTATTTATTTATTTATTTGCTGTTGTATTGTATGATTGTTCATGCATATTTACTACGTGTATATTGTAATACACATCCATATTCATTCAACTTTTAAATTTCAACTCTGTAATACGAGGACCATTCAATAATTAAAGAGACAAACTGACCTGGAGAAAAAACCGTTTATTTTTACAAAACAAGACTTTATCTACTTTTCAACATAATCCCCATTAACATTTATGCACTTGTCCCAACGGGTTACTAGCTTTTTTATACCGGCTGCAAAGAACTCTTTGTCTTGGTGTCTGAGCCAATTTGCCACAAATTTCTTGACATCCTTGTTATCCTGGAACTTCTTCCCAAGTAATGCCTCCTTCAGTGGACCAAACAATTGGAAATCAGAGGGTGCTAAATCGCAACTTCAACAGGCCGACCAGAACGGTGTTCGTCAGTCACTGATTCTCGACCACTTTTGAACTGTTCTACCCACTTGTAAAAATTTCCATGGTTCATACAACTTTCACCATACACTTTAGTCATTCTAGAGTATATATTAGCTGGTTTTTCACCTTCAGCAATCAAAAAACGAATCAAAGAACGTTGTTCAACCAATGTGGAATTTTCAAGAAGACCCGACATCGTTAAACTTAATTTTGAGGTTATAAACAGTGCAATGTTGATCCATCAGCTGATTAGAACTCATCCCAGTGATGCCAACTTAAAATCCCAAAAGTATCAAACTTGTACTACCAACAGTCTTTTCCCCAGACCAATTGGACGACATTCTGCAGAAAGGAACCAACCCTCAAATTTAAAAACTGGAATAGAAGCTAAATTGTTGCTACTGAACTATATATTTATGTTGTGCAAACTAACCAACCCTCTTCATCCATTTATATGCCATCTATTAAGCAAACAAAAACACACTGAAAAGATCCAGGTGGCTTTTTATTTAACTTTAAATGCCTGTTTTTTCAGCTAAAAATCATGTGGGTTGGTTCCTTTCTGCAGAATGTCGTCCAATTTGTCTCTTTAATTATTGAATGACCCTCGTAATTGCCCCTGTCCATGAAAATGGGGGGCCATTATTGTTTTTGAAAAATAACTGTATATTATATTATGTACTGGTAATTTATATTATACTATGCTTTCAGAAAAATCCATGAAAATTTAATGATTGTTCAAATTGTAGTACTTTATTTTACACACATTTGTATCCATTGGAATTTACACTATTTTCCAGGTTTAATAACACATTCTAATCAACTTTACACCACCCCAGGGAACTCTGACAGTCATATAGGTGAATAACCTTGCAAATGTTCTAAGTCACACTTTCACACGCAGTATATAGTTCAGTAATTTCAATTTGCACCTAGGCTAGTTTTCACCTTCATTATTGCAGGCGTTACACAAAAATAACACAAGTTTAATAAAATACACTATTGTATTTAGATGAATAAACAATGTCACTCTATACAGAGAATACCAGAAACCTGTTTCAGTTCTGCTGGCGAATATGTTGAAAAATAGCTGAACACTGGCTGTGTCTGTTGCAATAAATATTTCCATGAAATTGTGTTCTGTTTCTGTAAACAGCCACAAGGAACCTTACTTAATGGACGTGTCAGAAAAATCCGAGGAGGTACCGGGGATCGAACCTGGGCTGACAGATATGTAGTCAGTGACGCTAACCACAAGACCACGCCGGTGGTCTCTTAACTTTTTGAGTTACAAAAAACATTGATTTTTTCTAGCAATGCTTTAAAATATCTAATACTTCATCCTTTCTTCTAGATTACAATTCTACAAAGGTGCTTTCTTGAGAAAATAATTCTTGTCTTAAAAGCGCAAAAGGTACAATTTTAACTTACTTCTGATGACTGGTAATGTAGGCTAATCCACTAATGTGCTGGTAAAGTTGCTACAATAGTGATTTCTGAAATGTCTATGTATAAAACTCTGATCACTTTCATATAATAGAGGCATAATTTTCAGCTATGAATAATGCACATTAGGACTCAGCTGATGACTCTTCTTGGGTTCTTCTCTATTAATAACAGAAAAAAATTACATATTGCTGCCCATCTTCAAATCACCTTGCATCAAAGGAAATAAAGGGTAAAAAAAAAGCTTGGGTTATATTGAACTGACGCAAGTACTTAAAAAGGTTAAGATAAAATTAATGGCCAGTTATTAAAATTCTTTATGAAATGAAAATTATTCTGTGAAATATGTCTTTTCCTGACATCAGAAGTTAGAAACAGATTATCTGGTACACTTTGTATAGGCCTACATTAAGATGCACATAATAAGCAGTTAAACGACACTGAATTCACTGAATGAACACTTCAAGGACACTGTTCCTACTTGGCGTAAAGTAATTTTGTGGCATTTCCTATCCTACCCTGCTAATTTGTTAATACTAAACCCTGTAGATTTTTGTATGAGGGTAAGTCAATAAGTATCCACACTCTTCTTTTTTTAATTTATTTTAACAACAGTGCAAAACTTTCAATTACCTCATTTTTCAATGTAGACCCCTTGCTTCTCAATGCACTTGATCCATCTTTGCACACGCTTCCTGATACCCTCAGAAAAGAAAAGGTTTTCAGCTAAGTAGCAAGCCATGTATGCACTGCTTCATTCAGTTCTTGGTCTGTAGTGTATCAAAGCATCTTTAAGTGTGCAAAAAAAATGGAAGTCTCACAAAGCAAAATCAGGACTGTATGCAGGATGCTCTAACCCCTCAAAACCCAGTTTTGCAATAGTTTGATCAATGTGGGAGGCAGTTCCAGGAAAGGGAAGAAGAACAGCAGGGAAAGAAATAATTATTTTAATTTACTTTTGAGCTAGCCTAACTGTACTGCAAAACCCTTCACAAGCATTTCTTGATATTATTCCATGCTTAAATACGCTATTTACTCACTCATTTTCTCAATGGCAATAGACAATTCCTAAGCAAGCTAAAGGAATATTATCTATTTTATGGAACCCGGAAGTTCATTGCCACGCTTACCTGAGCCCGCCATTCAACCAAACCATCCCTCGAAAATCCTGCTTCTCTTAAATCTATCTTAACATTGTCCTCCCACTTACATCTAGGTCGTCCAAGTGGTCTCTTCCCTTCGGATCTCCCACTCAATATTTATGAGATATGTCTTTCCTCTCCCATGTGTGAAACATGGCCAGCCCATTTCATCCTCCGTGATTTAGTTACCCTTACTATATTTGGTGAAGAGTACAGGTTATGAAGCTCGTCATTATGCAGTTTTCTCCAGTCCCCATTTTCATCTCTCTTAGGCCCAAATATTTTCCTTAGCACCCTGTTTTCAAACACACTCAGATTATGGTCTTACAAACATTATTTGAAACGTGTTGTTTGCAGTGCTTTTTTTCTTGGAGTACACATACCCCTTAAAGATTTTTCCTGTTTCATGTACTAGAAAAACATTAATTTCCACAATTTTGAAATCTGGAGAAATCTGTGCCAAACAAAATTATGAAAGTGATTATATGCATCATTTGCATTAAAGTAGTTATTTTTAGTGTTAGATTCGTTATGAATACCATGATATTCGAGAGATGGGGCCTGACATTAGCACTGCGATCAGGAAAACAAGTGAGCACTAAAGCGCCACTGCCGATGTTACTGATTTCACTTTTTCATGTACTAAAGAGTTTGTTGTATCCCTTTCCTCATTGCTTCAAATTGCATTTATTTGCATTAATGCTGCTGCATATGTCATTCTGCCTCAGGCTATTCTGCAGTTGTTTTTCATGTATTAAATGCTGTGTGCCCTTGTGAAAATGACTCTGCTTATATACCTGTCACATGATCAGCAGTAACCTGCAGTAGTTCTGAGTTTGGTCACAATCTGCAGCCTGAACTCTCGCAAATAGAGATATAAACTACTTTTCATTTTAAATTTAACATAATCTGGTGAATGGTGCAAGAAACCCTGTGAGCGTATCATATACTAAATTGCAACTTATGGACAGAATTGATGTGTACGACTGACTCCAACTCAGATGACTTAAATTCGTATAACCTTATTGCATATTGTGTGATTCCACTTTCATTCTAAATATGTGGGTTGGTTTAGCAATGTTCCTTGAAGTCAAAAACAAGAGTGGGCCTTACCCCTTACATTTTTATAGAAAAAAAAAGCACTGGTTTATATGTAAATAATTCACTTTTCTTAAAAAGTCATTTAGTATTATTAAGCCTACATGTTTTTGAAAAAGGAAATATAAAAAGTATTTGCTTTTACAAGGGTTAAAATGGTTACATCGAATTTTATTGTAAGTTTAATCCATGGATTTGAGTTGCATTTAATAGCTATAAAAGAAATAAACAACTTACATTAGATAAAAATCTATCACGTGAATGATGGTTTTTGACAGCCATTTATGCAAGTGATGCCGGGTTAAATTTTCTCTTCAACTTGAAGATAAAATAAAGTCTTATGGCTCTTCCTGCAATCTCCTACTAATTGATCAGACCTCCTTCTGGTCCATATCTTTCAGTTTTCACCTATTGCCATTGTCAATAAACTCAGTGTTGTAAATAAATCTAAATTGTCTCTAAAACTGGATGTAAATTGAAACATCACTGATCAGCTGACTGAAAAGGAAAGTGCTGTAACTTTCACACCAAACTGTACCTTGACAGAATCAGTACGTCATAACAAGATTATAAGTCCCCCCCCCTCCCCAGAAAGCACTGTAAGGCTCTGAAATTGAAATACAGCAGAGTCCCGCTATTCCAAACCCTGGTATTCCGAAAATCCGCCTATTCCAAACGTGGGAGGGAGAGGGATAGGTATGGCATCTGCACTATGAGTTGTCAAAGTTCACTGCCCTTCCCTTCAGACTTTCACTGAACTTGTTCACGTGCCGATCACTAGCAGGTGTCCCCGCCCTTAATTTATGCCTTAACAAGTCAATACATTGATACTATTCATGAAATCCGCCCATTCTGAATTCCCGCTAAACCGAACAGTGTTCGGTCCCAATTAATTCGGAATAGCAGGACTTTACTGTAGTTACAGGTTCCATAAATAACATATTATTATCACTCAGTTTAATAATCTCACTTTATTTGCCCTTAAAAATGACTAAATATCACCCAAAAATCCTAAATATGACCTAATAAAATAGGCTACCATATTTTCAAAAGATAAATGTTACAATTAAACCATTTATAGGCACTAAATTATTACATCACATGAATTCAATCACTTTCTAAAAATTTTGGTGATTTACAGTTTTAGTTTTAATGAACTTCTATTTTTAAAGAATTTGTTTCTGTTTGCTCACTTCATCAGCTCTAAATAATATTTTGTACACCTTGCATGTCCCTATAAAATATGAAAAATTCCAATAATTTTAAAATTTAAATTGCCTATTAATTTTGCATAAACAATAAATTAATGAAAAAAAAATTTAAATTTAACTCGAGACCATGTAGTACTTACACTGTATAATTGTGCTCCTTTACTGAATGTATAACTGAAATATGATGTTAAATTACAAATATGACCACAATACGACCAAAACCACAAACATGATCTTAATATGACTTTATATGTAAAATAAAAATGGTCCAATTGTGATAACAAGCATGCAATTCGTGTTTAATTTGTGTTTTCGGTGAGAATTGCAGGTCAGGATGAAAATATGACCTGTCATAAACATCCGAACTCTACTAATAACCAAAGAAAGTTGTGATTCTTCAGCCAAATTCAAGAGCTGTGGTAATGTGAATGTTTGGTTGCACTGAATGTTGTGTTTAAAAACATTGATATAATTTACAGAAAATGGTAGAATTAATATACTATGCATGATGGTCCGGTTTTCCACTGTACGTCACAGAATAAAAGTTAAAACGATAGATAAAAGAATAATTACCAGTGGATGCAGTTTATTAATCTCACGACGTTTCGACCCTCTCCTTCAGGTCTTCATCGGGTGACTGGACAAGACTTGGAGAAGATGTCGCCTCACCACCCCTCCACTGGGGTGCGTTGTTACCCATGAAGCTCGTGTTCCTACTATGTTTGCAAATCCACTCCCAGGGCACACCATTTCACACTGTTCGACCTCACATGCAGGGGGCGGTGGAAATTTAAACTTCCATTTGTCTCTTACAGATCTGATTAAAGCCAACCAATCCTCTCCAATATCCCCTTCATATCTATTCATACACAAATTCTTATTACCAATGATGTTCCATGCTTCGATCACTTTCCTCACAGTTTCATCCCTCTCCACCTGTATCAGTTCTACATCTCCGATTTTATGCTTTGTTTCAATCATATGTTGGGCCAATCCCGTGGACGCTCTCCCATATTTAATGTCTCTCTCATGCTCTTTTAGCCTTATCTTCACGCTCCTTCCCGTTTCTCCCACATAAACTTTATCACAATTTACACATTTTATGGAATAAACACCTGGTAGATCCAACCTATCTTTCTGTTTCCCCAACCGCTTGTATTGTGAAAACATTTTTTCAATTGTCTTTTTTGTCCTATAAGCGGGGGTCAAATCATACTTTCGAAAGATTTTGCCAATGTTTTCACTAATCCCCGGTACAAACGGAATCCCAACATACCTCCTAGAATTAATGAATGAATTTTAATGTTCCAGTGAACTTGACACATAATGCTCATCTGAGTGGAGGTGCATTGCTTTGTAACCAACTGCTTGCAATGTTCATGAAGAAAATCATATATGTCTGGAGAACGTGGTACATCTCAGCAATACAGATATTGCTACCATCCTTTTTCTTAGCTATAGCAATTTCTGTAGTCAGATCTTGGTTGAAATTAGTGGACCTTAATCCAATGGTAATTGATCTAGAGGTAGGTACAGAAAATAAAAACATATCGCTTATATCATAATGATTCTAATCCTAATCATAATCCTTGTATACTGTATTTTACGGACTATAAGACGCTATGGACTATAAGACACGCCTTAATTTTTAAGCAATTTTTTTTTTTAAATAACATTTTTACCATTTTTATTGTTAGATTGCAAACCGAGACTAAAAAAAAATTCTTAGTTTATAAAACCAAACTGTACTGTTACCGATAACACAAATCACTTTCAATTCAAGTTCACTGGCACCATAGACTGCAATGACGCATCATAGGCTAGACAGTGTTCTGGGTTTGTGATGGCGGGGCAGGAGGGAAACAGTGTTAGCAAGCTTGTGAACCCCCGCAACTCATGTTCGTCGCATTGGTGAACTGTTGCTGCCAATTGAATCCATGTTGCCAGATAGAGATGGGTTTCCTGCAGCATCAAATATATGGCCATTTTTAAGACTGGCAGGAATTTTAAATCAAACACTGGGCATTTTTATATTAATGCGAGTATAAGATGCACCTAAATTTTGGAGGAAATTTTTTTAAGAAAAAAGTGCGTCTTATAGTCTGTAAAATGTGGTACTACAGTACATTCTTGATAATCCGACATATATAGGATCAGACAATCGCCGGATTATCGAAAAATTCCGGATTATCGGGAGTAGCCATTGCTAGCCTGAAAATCGTCCTTTTTCATTATTTTTTCGTAAAAATATTTTGCCTTTTCACAAAGAATGTCACCCGACAATGGTGTGTGCCTGGCACACTCTTGCATAAACCAAGTGAATAAAACATTTTCCGCTTCAGGACATTCACCTGAGGGAGGAAGCACAAGAGTGGGCATTTTTATTTACTTCCAGCGGTGATTGGCAGGTCAGAAGGCAATATGGCACGGTTTCCCAAGAGTGTCTGATTATTGACTAGGCCGGACTAACCAACCACTGGATTATCAAGAGTGTACTATATAAGTTTACATTAATTCACCTATGAGTCACAGTCTCTTTGTAAACATCTTGATCAGACTGTCAGAAATCAGACCCCACCTTCCACTCTGGCATCCCAGGTTCAATATCCAGTAGGGGCAGATTTTTAATCTGGATTTAGGAGAGGTGCACTAGTCTGTGCACCAAATATACCTGGGTTCAATCCCAAACCCATCTACAGTGTGAATCACATGGAGTCATACATCACATTTGATAGTGATTTGTCTGCTGGATGGGGATATTAAGTCTAGCAGTCCCCTAGGTGTCTTTTGTCAAGAGTAGGCTAATTACAGCATCGGGTTTCCCCTCAACCTTTCTTCTCTTCACCTTCATCACTTGTACCTTATACTACAGTGAGTCCCATGCAAGAGTTGGCCAATGACGCGGGTTTCTGCATCGGTGTGGGCGCAGCTCCAACTCCTGAGCGAACGGGTGAAATATCTACGCAAATAAAGCCGCGATTGGTGTAATGATTCAGGTTCTCACTTTTATGGTTAAAATTACAGTGAAAATAACCACGTACCTCACCACAAGAGATGTTGGAAATGTTCTCCTATTGCATCCACGCAATACTGGCACCTTTTTAGGAAATTTTCTTTCATGCGCATAAGTTCAGCTTCCAAGACATAGTTAATTTCTCTTGTGAAATTGTCTTTAAGTTCTTCTAACAATATGTGACTATTATTTATGTGGAAACTTGAAAAATAAAGAATAGGCCTATAGGCAGTGGCGTAGCAAGATTAGGTGGTACCCGGAGTGGAAAATTTCTTGTCACCCCCCCCCTCAAGTGTTATTTTTTTGGATAGTCAAAGGTAATCCCACGAGGGTTTAAGAGTTTATCGATAGATGCAGCTGCAAACGAGTTTATCTGATGTTACTCGTATACTCAACGAATTATGCAAAATTAGTAATAATTACTTTGTTATATAAAAACAAAACTAAGCTCCGAAATCATGGCATACTATGAGTCAACCTTCCATAAAGTGATTCAAGTTCCCATGTTCCCGCCATATTATAACCAGTGCTACCAATGATGCATATAAGACATAGTTAACCTAATTCGGCCATATTTTTTAGGATTAAGGAAAGACATATATATCAAGCATATTATGCTGTACATTGTATGTACATTGTACTGTTAAACAACAATAAATGCTATTATAATTATTAATATTATTATTACTATTATTATTATTATTAATCTAAAGTACATTATAGACAGACAGATATACATTGATTTCGTGAGCGACAGATTCACAAATTGTGGATGTTACCATAAAGTGAACATCTTTTGTTTAACACATTTCTAGGGCAAAATACACTCCCGAAATTGTGCAAAGTTTTATTTTTGGAGTGATTTTTTTTATATTTTGTTTTCCAAGTGAAATCTCGTATTTTGGAAAGATGAATTTTGACAAAAGGACAACATTTTGTATTTATGTCAGGTACCATTCAAAATGTGAACCGAAGATTGGAGACGAGTTTTCCTTCCTTTTACGCAAAGAAAGTTTTCTCGAAAACGGATCTGATGCTGATATGAAGAAGCTAAAACTTTTATTTGAAACACTTTTTCGAAATAATTCTCTGAGGGGTAGTTATTAGCCACCCACTCTGAATACGCACTATTTGCAAAACGGCCTCTTGCAACGGAAAATCGTACGAAAAAAATTTGTATTTGGGTTAGGTACCTTTTGGGGAAGTGACACGAAGATTGGCGACAACTTTCTCTTATTTTTAAGGGGAGGCTAACTTTTATTTGGGCAGAGGAAGTTATGTGAATTATACATCAGAATTTTTTTATAGGCTGATCCTAATAAATTTCATAAACAATTAATGTAAGTATTTTACGGAACTGTATTATTAATAATCTTTTCTTAAATATGCGCACATACCAGTTCAAAATCTACATTGCCGGAGACTTCGGAGTCAACGCACATTCGAAGTTTATTTTCGTCAAAGTCATGACTGCCGCAGCGGGTAGAATTAGTTGCAGCTTGAGTGATATAAAATATCACCAATTGTTGAAGTCTCATTTAAATTAATAAAACTGCAGAGACAAGCATCGACAGAAATAAACACCCCTCCCCCTAACCATAATATTATGGTTCGTATCAACACAGCGGCCAGTTCAGCCGCGTTTTATTAGTTGACTGCATTTAAAACTAAAAGAAATTTCAATACGGATGTTGACTTATAGAAAGTTGTTAAGGTTATTTAATTGTTTTAAATAATATTATTATTTTCTTTAAATTCCTTTGAGCTATTTTGTTACTTACAAAGACATATTTTTATTTTGTCACCCCCCCTGGGTGATGGCACCCAGGGCGGCCCGCATCCCCCGCACCCCCCTTCCTACGCCACTGCCTATAGGTCAATTTCCCAAACATTAGCAGAACTTAAAGACAATGTCACTAGACGATGCTATGGGGGTAACACAAATCAAGGAGTGGTTCAACTGATTAAAAAAGGCCACACATCGGCAGAGAGTGACCAGCATTCCGGGAGGCCACAAACCGCTCGGAATGCAGCTGTCATTGAGAGGGTTGAACATCTGGTAATGGGAGATCATCGTTTGACCGTACGAGAGATTACCAAAGAGGTTGGGATCAGTAAAGATTCCGCATATGCAATTTTGCGTGATGATTTGAACATGCGCAGAGTGGCTGCAAAATTTGTGCCAAAACTGCTTTCAGTGGAACAGAAAGAACTCCGCCTTCAGTTTGCACAGGATCTGCTGGACACTTCTAACTCTTCTGCTGAATCTTCTGAATTGTTTTGCTTCGAGATTCACCAAGCTTCTGACAAAATTTGATGCAGTATCTTGAGAGATATCAAAATCCGCCGAACGCTTATCACAGGACCTCACTCTGATGCTAGCAGGCAGGGACTGGCACTTTTGAAGGCAGAGAAAAAATTCAAGCATGGCCATTAAGCTCTCTTCTTCCATTGTGCACAGTGGGGCCACTCTAGCATTAATATTACGCGCGTGAAAATTAAAGGTCGGATACTTTTTAGACAGGCCTCGTAAATTTAAGAAGTGTTCAAGAGTGTAACTCTTGCTACTTCTATTGTCATGTTTGATAATTATCACCAGAAAAGTCGTAATCATTTACACAAGAACTGCTGTCCTTATTTTTATGTAGAACATGGCAAAAGTCAGCTATTATTATCTTTTTTATGTGTGTATAACACTTCTGTATGACTGCAACATAAAAATTGAAAATCCACCTAATGTTCTTCTGATATCTTGCAGCTTTTCTTGTGACAGTGCGACACCATTTTACAACTCTGTTTTACAACTTTTGTAAGTCTTTTTACAACTCAACACAACCAAACATTACCATGCCCTTCTTATCCTGTTTTATATGGTTAAGCCTTCTGATCGGAAGCATATCCTTGAGCTTTATTTATAAGTCACATTGAATATACTGTAGGCTATAAGTCATATGTTGTTATTGACTTTGTTTGCTTCATGCAATAATAGGCAATCAATAAATGTAACAAATGTGAAAATTACAGAAATGCATTGTTACAAGAAATCGAGTTGCTGCATAACACAACACCACTGAGTTATTTGAAATATGGCATAAGAAGTGTATTCTTTTAGAAGAGTGGCTGAAACAACACTTTTTTCTTTTCTTCAAGAGAAATTTTGTTCTTAAAAATGGCTATGTTCTGAAGTTCTCAACTGGAAAGACTTACTACAGTATATTTTTTTTTTTATATAGACCGATGTTAACAATATGATGCAGTCATTTAGGATTTGTGTAACATACACAAGGAAATAAAGGGGTGCATTCATTAGTTGCTGTGTTACTTTGAAGTGTGTGCACATGTCTTGGTGGTAAACAATTTATAAGCGGGAAGAGGATGATTGTTTCTATTTGTTGTGTTGGTTATCATTGATATGATCAACACTCAACAAGTGCTACCAACTTAACACAGCTAACATTCCTCAAGTTGCAAGTTTGATGCAATTGGCATGTATTATATATTTATATAAGTAAAATAGGAATTTAAAGTCGTGGACATTCTGGGGACATATTTTTAAAGGGGACATTATAGGAAAATCAGGGCCATATGGTAAGCCTATCATGTGCCAACTGTTTATATTAATGTAGTTCTTTACTGGTCAATGTAATTTTCTCTATAAATCATTTTCAGAAGCACATTCTAATATAAAGGTCAGGAATCCACACTTATAGGGCATGAACTGCTACCATCCGCTGAATGTAAATTTGGTCAAATTTAAACTATTATTTCTGTAGATTATTTTTCATGGCCAGTCACATGGGATACAATATGCATTATGTAAATTCAAGTGCCCCACATTACAGGCCTTGGAAGCCCTTATGCTTCCAGATCTTTAGACAGTCAACAAGGTTTACCCCCAGTCCTGGTATTCTGTTTTGTTAGAGGCATAATTGGCTCAAGGGCCATAATGTCACCAAAAGGTACCATAATGCCAATCAATATGGATCAAATCCAGCTCTTCCAGCTTCTAAAGCAGTATTTTAACCGAAGTATGCATAGTTCTTTCTTAATATTTGTACACCTTAGTATTATCAATAAATATAATATATGTATGTTATTTTTTCTAGGGTTTTGGTGAATCTTCAACTCCCATAGAATTAAAATCTGGAGGACGGGAAGACATTGCTTCAGTGTTTAAGAACCTGACAAATGGAGATTATCTGAAGAATGGAGATATGTCAAAATTTATATTAGAAAAGGTAAGAAATGTTTTTGGGAAATCCATAATTTTAAATTATATTTGGTGGTAACAAATGATTGACTGTTAGGTTCTGCTGCAGTGTTCATACTGAAGTTCTGAACCCACACTACTTAATAATCTTGTATTTAATATGCTGTATTCTTATCTAGGTCGACCTTGGTGGTCTAGAGGTAGCTTGCCCACCTAGAGGTAGCTTGCCCACCTCTAGATCCGAAGGTCGTGTGATCAAACCCGGTTGCGATAGATGGATTTTTCAGAACGTAAAATCCTGGACACAGAGTCCTCCGGGAGGGACTTTAAGCTGGGGGGCCTGTGTCATAGATTTAAGGCACGTAAAAGAACTCAAAATCTAAATTAGAGCTTCTGGACAAAATTCCTCGGCCCTTTCACATCCAAATAATACTTTACTTTTCAGTGGGGGGGCTCGGAAAAAAATTGTAACAAAATTCACCTAGGTAATAGAAACCTCCAATTGGAGACCCTACCTCCCAACACTATGGGTACTAGGAAATTAGAGAGAGAGAGAGAGAGATTCTTATCCAGGCTAATACCATATACTTAATAAATCCAATGTTGTATATAGATATATACATCTGTGAAACCCCAGAATATTGACTCTGTTGAAGTTTTCACCAAATCAGTGTGCTTCGCAATATTGTATATCGTCATCGTCCTGGAAAAAGTCACTAAGTCCAAAATCGTAGTTTTGAGATTCAGCTGTTTTAAAATTTGAATAAACTACTGCATATATGGACTTGGTGAAAATAGATGTATTAGTTGCTTGGAAATGGGTTGGGATATTAAATAGTGAGTTCTACCTGCCTATAAAGCATCCTTTCATCAATGTAGTAGTATAAGTAACTCAAAATGGCCATTGTTGGAGTTAGTAACTTCTGGCAGAACAACTGACATTATATCTTTTCAGTGACGAAGACATCTAGGGTAATCGTAGGAGAGAGATTCCATCAGGCGTCATGAACCAAACTCTAAGCTATCTCAGTTGGTAGACCATTGGCATGGAAAGATGAAGAACAAGGATTCGAATCCCAGTGTCAGAGAAATTGTTTTCTTAAATTTAAAAAAAAAAGTTTATTTACCTGCCATTGTCAAATTTAGTTCCACTCAGTTGATCCATGTGAAATGTTAGGGTTTTCTTAAGGCCTACTGAAATAATCTGCTATTAAATGTTTCTACAGCATTGTGAATATTCCTTTTTTTTTCATTGAGGGTTGCTGGACACTTGCCAATTATGCATTCTTAAATTCTCATCTTCAAAGCACAACCATTTCTTCAAACTGTTGTTTATATCCTTAGAGAGAAAAACAATGATTTTATCATGGACAGCATGAGAATTTCCAAATTCCCTCTCCAAGCAATTGCTGGCTTCAATTGGAATGCTGCTCTGCTTCCCCTATCCTCTTTAAATCACAAATAATAATAATAATAATAATAATAATAATAATAATAATAATAATAATAATAATAATATTTATTTGCAGCCAATAGACTTTTTTACAAGTTTCAGGCATTGTCATGTTATCTTACATACTAAATCAGTGTTTTACAATAAACTTAAGTTTAGTGTAGGTTACATGATAATAGGAATATTTACAATGTTAAGCCTAGATACAATGCATGTTATAATAATTGAAATATTTACAATGTTAAACATAGATATATCACATGCAGGCATTTCAAGGTACTAAACTTACAATATCTTTAAAACTATTTACTTATTAACTAGGTATGTACATAAAATCTTTGCTAGGTACTTACAATAATTACAATAATGTAATTACAATTACAATACAAGACTTACAATAATTTTAAATTTAGTTATATTGTGTATTCAATAGTCTAGTTATCATCTAACTTGTTATCTAGTCTAGTTATCATCTAATATTCATCTAATTTGTACGCACCTTTCCTATTAGGTAGTTTTTAAGGGCAGATTTGAATTTATTTTTTTGGAGATTTTTTACGTGCGTTGGAAGTTTGTTATAAAATGTGATGCCTCTTACATATGGGTCTTTATTTATTGATTTGTGTTGGTATGCTAGTTGATGGTAGTCCTGGTTTGTTCGAGTATTGTGTGAGTGTACAGTGTTATTTTTCTCATGATGGTTTGTATTTTCTGTTACAAGTAGTATAGTCTTATATACGTACAGTGAGGTAAGTGTTAGTATGTTATTATTTCTGAAACTTTCCCTACACGACTGCATCCTATTTAATTTGAACATTATTCTAATGCATTTTTTTTGTAAATTCTGTAGTCTATTCATGTGTATGTATGCTGCACATCCCCATAGTTCTATGCCATAACAAATCTGTGGAAAAACTGTCCCATAATACACAATCTTTAGAATATTTTCCTCCATGATGTGTAAAGATCAATGGCATTCTCCCTGTCCTGGACTTATGTTGTCACCTGTTGAGGTTTTCTTAGATCAACCTTGAGAAATATGCAAATTAAATTCATTACAGGATAACAACCAGGTGAGTTGGAGGATTGATTTCAAGCTTTCGGCAGCTATCTCTGCTGCCATCTTCTGGGAAAAGTGAGCTGGATTGAGAAATATCTGCTTCATATATAGGAAAAGACTGGGTATGCTAGAATGGGCAGGGACCAATAGGAAAATTAGAAAATGAAATAATTAAATGGAGAGTTCTGATTGGTCGGGAAGGAAAAATGGAATTTAATGATGAAGCGGGATGTGAAATCTGTCCTCAGGACCACTAATTTAATTGGGAATAATAGTTGCCAATATTGGCTTCTATTGTCCTTTTAACACCGTGAAATCACTACAGGTCTTATGGAGAATCCCTGCGCTGTTGCCAGATATGCCTGTTTTCAGAATATGACCAAAGTGAAATAGCAACATGCATTTCTGTATGAAATTTTGTGAAAAATATGATGGTAGACACGAAAATCTTATATTTTCTTTCATTTCTGTTTAAATAATAAAAATTTGAATTTTTTCTTTAAACGAAAATTTTAACATATTTTTTGTTCCAGTCATTAAAATGTACAACAAAATTGAAACAATTGCGACGAAAAAAATCTCTTCATAAAATTTTATACAGAAATGCATATTTCTATTTCACTCTGGTCATATTCTGAAAACAGACCAATCTGGCAAAATAGCGCCCGTCGCGCTTGATTCTCCCATATGAATAACATGACCATAAGAGCCCATTGTGCCTTCACGATGTGAAAACCAGTACAGGCCTGGCTGAGTTGTAGTTGGACCTGGATTTCCAAGGCCTCTGCAACAATGCAGCCTCAGTAGAATCTCTGACTCCCTAGGATTCAGTGGAAAAATGCAAATGCCACGATTGCATTTAATCAGATGTATTTCTTATCTCCCATATCATATCACTGATTAGAAACTAATCCATTATCACTGATAAGAAACAGATATAAGGAAACTAAATATCTATATAGAAAAGCTATTAACCAAGCCAAACTGGAATACAACAATAAGTTGGTTACACAGGCCTTAAATAAACCTAAACGGATGTGGGAAATTATAAAAGGGAATTTTACTAATGATAATAAGGATTCAGAAATTGGTACTAAATTAAGTGCCAACAGCTTCAATAACTTTTTTATAAACAGCGTAGATAACATTGTCCAAAATATTCCTTGTAGTAAGATCACTTCTACTCATTATGTAAATGTTGCATACACCGATCCCAATGTGTCACCCAATGCCTTCCTTTTTCAACATGTCTCGGTGGAAGATGTACATACTGCTATTCTCTCTCTTAATAATAGCAATTCGCTAGATATTTACAATATCAATTCATCAATACTGAAACTTAGTAGTCAGAATATTTCTGAAGTATTATGTCATATTATCAATGGTTGAATTGACGAAGGTTGCTTCCCTGGAAAGCTAAAAATATCTAAAATTGTACCTATTCATAAAAAGAATGACAAAAATTTACTTAGCAACTACAGACCGGTATCCTTAGTTCCAACTATTTCAAAAGTATTCGAGAAGTTAATGTACATACAAATGATTAAATATCTTGATTCAAATCAGCTGCTATCAGAGAGTCAATATGGATTCAGAAAGAAAATGTCTACATGTGATGCAGTTATGAATTTCATACAAAATTGTATGGATGGCAAAGAAAAGAAATCATCTGTTGATGTTAGGCTATTTGATTTATCCAAAGCATTTGATACGATCAAACACAACACATTACTGCTTAAACTAAAAGCTATTGGTTTTGCACCAGCGGCTATTAAATTAATCAATTCATACTTATCCAATAGATTCCAAACTGTTTATTACAATAATATTTTCTCACATCTCCTGCCAGTAAAACATGGTGTCCCACAAGGATCTATATTAGGTCCACTTTTGTTCATTATATACATTAACGATTTGCCTCACAATGTAAATTCTAGGACCTTAAACTGTTACTTATATGCTGATGACATTTGTCTAAGTTGTACTTCTAAGACACTCAATAGTGAACTGGATAATTCTCACAAAATTGATATTCTGCATGACTGGTGTCTAGCTAATAACCTGTCTATCAATCTAGAGAAAACACAAACTTTAAAAATTTCTTATAATAATAATGATCAAGAAAGGGTTGAACCAATTAAATTTTTAGGAATAATGTTACAAAGTAACCTAAAGTGGCAAGCCCATGTGAAACACATAGCATCTAAAATTACTAAAGGGCTTTACTTGATAAGAAAGCTACAATTCACTGTAAGCAGGGAGATCTTGATTGCGGTTTATTATGGATATATTCACTCCTATATTTCCTATGGGACTACATTATGGGGAAATAGCTGCCACTCTAAAAGTCTTTTTATTCTTCAGAAATAAGCAATTAGATTAATCTGTAAACTACCCAACAGAGCTCATTGCAGAAATTTATTTACTAGACTTAATATTATGTCGCTACCCTGCTTGTATATCTTTCAGTGTCTACTATATATTAAAAACAACCTCAAATATTTTCATTTAAATTCTGATTCACATACTTATTATACTCGACATAGTAATGATATTAAAAAAGACTTCTGCTATTTTTCCACTACTCAAAACAGTTTTAAGTCTACCTCTGCTAAATTATTCAACAAATTACCACCCTCCATCAGAACTTTAGAACCTGTGAAATACAGGAGAATCTTAAAGAAACTGCTTACTCGAAATTGCTTCTATACTACAGAAGAGTTCCTGAATTATACTTTCTAGACTGGCTTATAGAATAATTTTGACCTTTTGTACATGTTGTAGTGTCTGTTAAGGTATTTATACACTATTTATTGTATACAGGTTTTATTTTCAACATCATATGTATAGTAACCTATTGTATATCAATGTATTTTTATATTAATTCTTGTATACTTGTCTATACAAACATTACACTGTAATTGTATTGTGAAAAGACAATAAAATTCTTTATCTTTATGTATGATCAGTTAGACTAAATAAATAAAATCAGGTAAACTGATGTAACAAAGTGTCAGAATGCTTTTGTTTAATCAGTGATAATTGCAATTGTGGTATGCAGAAAATGAATTATTTTTGTTATCAGTTTCCAAGTTAAGCTCCAGAGCAATTCATTAAGCAGGACTTACGGAAGGACAAAGGTCAAGTATGTGAAGGAATATGTGGGTAGTGTTATCTGTCAAAGCTAACTGTATTACAACTTTAAAGCTGTGTATGAACACTGTAAAACAATATGTTATCATGAGAATTTATTTGCATTTGATAAATTCTTTCTAATGTATCACCATAAAATAGGCTCTAAATTGGGCATTACTCCACTATTGGTCAACTAATTTGGTCCAATATTAGTAGGGTTCTTCCAATGGACATTATAAATGCGTGTACCAAGTTTCATGAAAATCCGATAAAGCGTATTTGAGTTATTGCGCAGACAGACAATGGACAGACATTTTCCTGTCCCCCATACAATCTGATAAAGTACCATTCTGTCACTTAGTAAATAAATAAATGTGAGGGATGTGAATATCACTGAGCTCAAGGCATTCTTCGGCTTCCTCATGACGGAGAATTGACATTGGTTGTCATTACTACAGTAATATACAGAACTAAACATACTAAATTGTTTCAACTTCTGTGATGACTTCAGATTATTGCTATTATGGAAGATTTTATCATATTCTGCTGTTATGAATCCTGCAGCAAGCTTTGTACAGCAGTATCTGGATTTCATTTGACAAATGTAAAGTGACGCTGAAAACTAATGCATTTAAAGTCTATTACTGAATTTCTCTTATGTATGTTGAAAAACAAATTATTAACCCAATCAACAATTTCAAACATTGTATGTGAGATATTTTAACCAATCTTGCATTCTTATCGCTAATTGAACTTAAGAAAAATAATTCTGATTTGGGCTGCACACTGTACACCTGTACCTCAGTAAGATGGCTGTCTAACCTGTCTCGTTCATTCTTTTATGTGTTTTTCATTCTGTTTTGTTTCAGTCAAATGATGACTTACAGAAGGTGAGGCAAAACTACCTTGTAGGTGCAACATTTGATGGCCCAAATAATATAGTTGGTTGGTTCAACAATTTGCCTTATCACAGTGTGCCTCTTGCTGCTGGCCTTATTCAGAATGCCATCCTCAAGCTTCATACAAACACCACAATGACTGTGATAAACCATCCTCTGCCTTACAGTGAGGATACCAAGGTAATTTTCACATCTCATTTTGTGTTATTTTTCTCTTTGTACCATATTTTACGGACCATAAGATGCACTTCTTTACCTTAAAAACAGAGCCTTTTAAAGTTGAGTGTGTCTAATAGTCCAAATTACAATAAAAATTAAAATTATCGTAAATATTGCTGGAATACCATAGTTATAAACAAGGTGTTGTAAACAATAAGATAGATTTTAGCACAAATTTTGGTACATCATTGCACTTGTCATAATCGTAAAATGAGGGTAGTTGGAAGCCAGGTATACAATGCGAAAAGAAAGGAATGTTGAGTTCTTTTTATGAAAGGCGTTGTCTCCGCCCGGTGGTTTAAATGAAGGCAATGGCCTCTAAACAGCCATGTCCTGTTACAGTTACCGTATGCTGATTTGAGGGTTAGAGGGTGTAAAAGTATTTTCAGCCTTTCATGAGAACTCAATTCAGTTGTTAAAATTTGTGCAATGCCATCTGTACAGAAGAGGTTTTCGTACAATGCAGGTTTTCACTTAGAAGTGATTTACAGTGATTCCATTGTACAAGGTTATAATTTGTTTATAAAATGAAGTATATTATTCCCTTTAAAAAATATTCATTTAGGATAATTTAAAATTAAATTTCTTTTCCTTTCAATTTCCATTCTAAAATCAAGGTGCATCTTATGGTCCGTAAAATATGGTAGTTATCTGACTGTCGTTGAAATGGAATTTCTTAGTGTGACCTTCCCTTACCAGCATCCTTGACACTGATCACTTGCCCGGGTGTCATTAAGACAAATATTTCCCCTCATGTTATATTGTTCATAATTATAAATTCCCATTAGTTGCTGTAAGAAAAAGGTGTTTATGTTATTTCTGAGAGTCTGACCTTCAATCAGTACAAATAGATGTGTATCAAACCATACAATGTCTCCTATCTGCCTTTGAAAACAGTTGCCAAATTGTTCTTCAGTACGAGATTACTCGTTATGTTTATCACTAAGGCAAGGCACTTGATGATTTTGCATTTTTTTATATGAAAATTAAAAGATAGCTTGAGTATATACAGGGTGTTAATGAATAACACCGAAATATTTTACCAGTATATAGAGGGGACATAGACAAACAAATTTTATTAGGAGATTTTTGCTCTATGGATTCAATTTTTCCTGTTACAGCATGAAATCTCCCAGGGCATGGCCGCCACTGACTTCTAACATTAGAAAAAAATTCAAAACAAAGGAACTTCGTTGTTAACACTGTAGTCAGTAGTTATGAGTAAAAAAAGAGACTAATGCAGTGGTGACCAGTCATGTGATTAGTCTGTAAATTTTGCAGATTATGGAAACACTAAATTATGATATAGCCATTGACGATTGATCAAGAGTCAGGTTTTTATCGATCACTAGGAAGGCATGAAGTCAACTGAATGAACATTTTTAACCCTATTTCGCATAGTTATTGATTTATGAGCACCTAATTATAATTACTTTAATGCCCTGTAGCATACACGTTTTAAGTCATAGAGCAAAAATCTCCTAATAAAAGTTGTCTAAGTCCCCTCTATATACAGGTAGAATATTTCGGTGTTATTTTTTAACACCCTGTATAAATGTGTATCATGTAATAATTGATTAAATGAGGGAAATTCGTTTTTTTGTCATTTTCAACAGGTAGGACATTTTCAGCATTTTTAGGTTTCAGTGGAGGTAGAGAGGAGCTTTTCCATTTACAAATTGTTACTTTCAGATAACAGACAATGTTTTTATTTGAGAAACTCCAAGTGTTCATAGTTCATTTTAATTCATGTTTTTTTGTAAACACCACAGCTGTTTGTCTTGCAGGAATGAAGATTTTTTTTTTCTTTTAAATGGCACATATTTGCTAGGGGGAATTTGATGGGATGCCAGTTCAGAAAGAATTTATTTTTCGCTAAGAGTGTCCAAATAGTATAAATTTATTTACTTCTTTACTAACTAAATAACTGTGTTTTAAATTTTTAATTCATACATGAAGCACTGTCATCCATTAAATTGATTTTAGCAATTCATTACTGAAAAGAAAAACTAATTTATAAGTAATAATGGTAAATTTATTGGTAATATTTTTAGGTAGATTTTCGAAGAAAAATCTACCTATTGCAATGGATACCACTTTATGATTTTCGAAAAATTCTTTCATATCTTTACGTTTCATGCTCCCCTAAGTACGAAACCACCGCCCGTTCAAAAAAAAATTTTGTGATATTTATATATATATATATTTATATATATATATATATATATTTATATATATATATATATCTTTACACGATAGCGGCCGTAATTTTGAAGATATTTGAACCAAATTTTATTATGTTATTTCTAGGCCCAATAGTTCGGACAAGTTCGTTAATGGGCAAAATTGGCCCAAGGGGGTGGTCGGGGGAGGGGGTTGAAATTTTAAAACATTTATATCTCGGCCCCTATGAAGTATAGAGGGAAACTTTGTTTGAATAAATTAGAGTACTCCCTATGGAGTTCACAGTGACACCAACAATTCGGGGGTTCGAGTGAGGGTGGGGGTGGGGGTGGGGGTGGGGGATGGAAATTCGAAACTTTTGAAACCACGTCTTGTGGGGTATCGTTGAAAAGCTCTTGATGAGTACTCTACAAATCAATAAATAGTTTCTTGATAGCTCTCATATGACGCGAGATTTTAATGTTTGAAAATAATAACACTTAAAAGAATTATTATAATATCATAATTTTGTCTTGTTTAGCGGCTTTGCTAATTTTATTCATTGTTGATCTTGCGCACGGCCTCCCAGAATATTATATCCTATTCTTGTTGTCGAAACAAATGATTGTAGGCTCTTCCTCTTTACCGAATTCAGTTCTTATTACTGCAGGTTTACCATGCCAAGGCTAAAGAAAAAGAGTGCTATGCAGCGACAATAAAATTAAACCAAAAGCACTTCGAAATCTACCTCCGCCTGTAGGCCTGCCTAAAGGGATTTTTTTAATTATGGGTGATTTTTTCACTATTTTCAGGTCATAAGTGCATTTTTTATTTTGCATTTTTTCACTATTTTATTGTCATTAAGTGCCTTACCCTATTTATCACATAAAACTAGTTTTACCTGGCTTTGATTCCAGCTCCTTGACATGGTGTTGTACAACAGTTTCTCTCATGAGTATTACATTAATATGGAACAATATCAACGAAATATAAAACTTAATTTTTTGTATTTTTTTACAAACTTTTAAGGAATGCATATGTTATAATTATCGACGATAATTGATGCTAAATATACAGAATGATTTTAAAAAATGTATACACACTTTGAACTGTCATAGAAAATTTATTTCCCGTTCTACAAGGTTAAATTTATGGGAGAAAGTAATGTTATATTTCTTCAACAGGTGGCAGCAGAATAGTTTCAACAGTCATCAACAATCGTGCCAATAATCATCGTACAAAAATAAAATTTAATTTTTTTGTATTTCTTGACAAACATTTAAGGAATACATACCTAACAATGCTTGCTAATTCCATATTCCATATTCCCTCCCATTTGATTTTATTACCAACAATGTGGCGCCCTGCCGCACTATCATAGGCATGTATGAACATACCTGGATCGAAATTTGCCAAGGCAATGGATAGGACGCAGGGGGCAAATCAAGTTTCCTGCACTCTCTCCAGACTTGACGCTGCTGGATTCTTCTTATGGGGCACAGTAAAAGATGAGTTGTACAAACGTAAACCACGTAACCTAGACACACTTTAGAATGAGATTCAAATGGTATGCGCAGAAATCTCATTGGACTCTTTGGTGCGATGTACGGAATCAGTGGTGACTCATACTCAGAAATGTATTGATGCTGAAAGCCACCATTTTCAACATTTAAACATTTGAACATTAATTTAATTTTAATCAGAAAGTCATTTATTTTTCAAATTGGACTTTAAGCTTTCCATTTCCAGAAATTTAAACTTGTAGAACGGAAAATAGATTTTCTATGACACTTCAAAGTGTGTATACATTCTTTTTGGAACACTCTGTATATATACTCTCTGTGCTCATTGGGGCCTCTGCCCCAAAACCCCAGTGAGGTTCCAGTGAAAGCTTTCTTTTTTATGAACCGACACCGTATCAGAGATAAAGTCCATATATTTAGACTGCCATATAAGCTATTACTGTTTAGCCATAATAAACCTAAAAAAGTGCTCACAAGTGCAGGACTTTTTCGGGGGTAAAAAAAATTTAAACCTTTTAGAATTTTTAATGTGAATTCTCCAATTGCTCCATATAATATTTTTCTTGAAATCTGATCAGTAATTAAAATGCGAAGGCTTTATTGCCGGTGCCATGAGAGAAGCAATCTTCCAGGCTGTAAAATTGGGTCCACAGTTATTAAAACATATTTCACCGCTGCTGTGGCGGTATCAAACCTGCTGGAGTGTTGATAGGAGCAAGCATTATGAGCATGTGGAAGTATATCAGACCCAAGCAAGGTGCAACTGAAGCTTCTTCATGAGAGGGGGAAACATTTTAGCTTACATTCTTCTTTGAGCATTGAAATTTCCATAGTAAATAACATTTCCTAGTTACGTAAATATAACCCATGCTATACAGTAGCAAGCATCTGTGGTTGTATGTGTATAATGATGGGACTTACAGATCCTGGAAATAATCCATATTAATATGATTTACAGAGGAAGGGGGGAAAATAATTTGCCCTGCCAAGAAAAATATTCCTGTTATCTGCCTGGGAAATGAGTTACAAGTGTTTTTGGAAGTGTACTGATCTGTGGTGAACACCGCTTAACAAGAATCTAATGCCTGTCTGTTCAAGTGTTTTCATTTTACACTAGCCATCACTTCATGTTAACCTGTTATCTTCATAAATCAAAAGCTTCAGCTTAACTGTGGGGTGAAACATGTTTTATTGCTTAAAAGAGAAAGTTAGATAATGCCACCCCTTGAACAGGTCATCCTGCGAGCTGGAAACAGTATGTTACTTCCAATACAACACAATACAGTTGAAGTAGAAACGAAACTCTTAAAAACGAAATTTTGAATGAAGTACAGTACTTGGAAATAAAGCCGCAAAAAGGAAAATGTGATAACATAAACCAAACCTTTGATCACAATAAACAGCATTTTTTTCAATATAAGTGAGCATTCACACCAAAGTAGCATAGCATGCGAATCGCACAACCTGGATGCAGGCTGCACATCAAGTTGCATGGTTCCCAGTTTTGCATTCATACCGAAGTAGCGAATGTGATCTGCAGTTTAACGTAAATTATATATTTTCACTTGAACAATTGAGAAACCCATTTAAAATAAAAAATCAGGTAAACTGATGTAAAAAAGTGCCAGTATGTTTTTGTTTAATCAGTTATGACTGCAATTATGATATGAAGAATATGTTTTTTTTTTTAAATTGATTTCCAAGTTAAGCTCCAGATTTATTCATTAAGCAGGGCTTACGGAAGAAGAAAGGTCTACCATCTCGGCCACCTGGGTCATTTTAACGGTCTAGTTGGATAAGTGCATGTAAAACAATACTGTTTTTTGTCATAGCTACCTGTATTTTAATTTCCAAGGCCTTATAAGATCACAGTAAAACAATAGGCTATGTTGTCAAGATAACTGATTTTCATTTTTTTAATAAATTCTTCCGAATACGTATATTGCCATAAAATAGGCACTAAATTGAGCATTACTCCGAAACAGATCAACCGATTTTATCCATTGTGAATAGACGTCTTCCCACGGACATTGTAAATGTGTATACCAAGTTTCATAAAAATCCGGTAAAGCGTATTTGAGTTACCGCGTCTTTAAAATATACACTAAATTGGGTTTTACTCCGGTACCGGTCAACAGATTAGGTTCAAATTCAATAGGGCACTTCTCATGGACGTCATAAATGGGTATACCAAGTTTCATGGAAATCCGTTACAGCGTATTCTATTAGAAAGGCGCCATAATCTATTAAAATAGGCACTAAATTGGGCATTACTCCGGTACCGGTGAACCGATTTGGTTCAATATCAATAGGGTTCTTCCCATCGACATTATGAATGTTTATACCAAGTTTCATGAAAATCCGAAAAAGCGTACTTGAGTTATGGTGCGTACAGACACACGGACAGACGGACAGACATTTTTTCGTCCCCCACACAATCTCATAAAGTACCATACTGGCACTTAATAATGTAATTTAAATAAAGAGGATACAGTTTCAGCAATTTTAATCCAGTCTTTTTTCCTACTAGTTTCGATTGCCATATCGTATAATCTATGCATGTACAAATTGTAGCTCTCTTTCCAGCATCTTTGCCATAATCTACAGCTACACAAGCGAATATGTGTTGAATTTTCTTAACAATTAGAAAACAGCTGAAAAGGCAACTGTACCCATGCATCATCCCAAGTTGCATCGCATGAAATAAGTCCAGATCTATCTGAAGAAACGAATGTCGCACTCTGTGAGATTCATTGTTGCCACGCTACTTCGATATGAAGACTTTAACTTGTTTATTTGGAATTTAAAATGAGTAGTACACAACCTGCATCCAACTATTGCGACTCGCTTGTTATGCTACTTTGTTGTGAATGCTCCCTAAGAGTACTAACGAGACTTCATAAAAGTGATAACATTATCCGCTTTACATTAACCAGCATTCTGTAGTTACTTTAATCAAACACTTGAGCTGTGAACTGATGTCAGAGAATATTAATTACTATAACACAATTTTTTATTCTTTTTCTCTTTTGTGACATCACATTTTATTTAATTTTAGCAAACATTCAATCTAGAAAATCCACATTCATTAAGCTATTTTAGAAGGGTGTTATAAAATATTTTTATTTCTTGTTCTGCAGACTGGCTTTGAAGCATGGACTGGCAACATTCTTGGTTTCCAAATAGGATTCACTTTGGGATTCAGTATGGCTTTTGTGACAGCATTCTTCATAATATTTTATGTGAAAGAACGTGTGAGCAAAGCAAAGCATTTGCAAGCTGTGTCAGGAGTCCATGTGCTCACGTTCTGGGGTTCAGCCTTCGTGTGGGACATGTTTATGTTTCTAGTTCCTGCCTTAGCAATTGTGCTCACTTTTGTGGCGTTTCAAGAGGAAGGATTTAAAACAAGTAGTGAATTGGGTAAGTAAGGAATATTTACAATTTCTAATGTAAATACCATATATACTCGAATACTACCTGCAAATTTTTGTCAAAAATCATGAACGAAAGACTGAGGTGTGGGTGAATGCTGGACTCCTCTCATCTGGATTTTGGCATTTTATACCATATCGGCTCAATATAACACAATGCTTTGTAGTAACCTCACAGTATAGTATAATAGTAGCAAAGCTGGAATGAAAGGAAAATGAGACAAAGAAGATGCTTTCTTATGCACATGGTCTGCTGGTGAAACAAAGCTTTAAGCATAGACACACCAAGCAAAGAGTGCAGTACAAGCAGAACCACTAATTCGGGGAAAGTTTGGTAAAGTTTGATGAATTTCCACATGGCTTTGACCTTGGGTCGGATGCACTTCATCGCTTGTGGATTCCTGCTGAATAGCTGAATTCACGAATTGAGAGTGCGCATATAAGACTGCAAGATTTCGGCTGGGTGTTACCATGGTCGTTATTTTACCCCACCATATTTATTTCTTTTATGATTTGTAATCTTAATTATAACTGTTTAATTAAGATTAAAACTGGCAAAATAATTTTTTATATAAGCCTATAGATTTTTTTTCAAATTTCCTTTCGAAAAATTTGGGTGCAGGTATTATTCAGGGGCGGGTAGTATTTGGGTATGTACGGTACTTTCTTTTATTTCACAAATTTGTGAAACTTTTAAGAATAATGCAACCTTCCCATGGAGCATGCAAATCAGTCATGAGTAGGGCCCAGATTCTTAGGTTTTAAACTATTTTGTTCCCTGCCAGCTGACTGACATTTCAACGTAATTATCCATTTCATTGTTATTGCAGTCACATAGTTCAATCTTACAAATCCTAAAAATGCCTAAATAAGACTTTAAAAACTAAAAATGGCTTAAACTGTTTTATTTAATTAAAATAAGATAAACACTTAAACTAATAATAGCCTATGTCATTAATCTCATTTTTATTGTTCTACTAGAATTTATTTTCTAACTGCTTTCATTTTACATCTGTTCACTGAGATAAAATATAGCCTTAAATTTTGTCATGTCCACCGCCATGGGTGTATAGGTAGCATAATTGCCTTCCACCCTGGCGGTCCGGGTTCGATTCCCAGCCAGGTAGTGGGTTTTTCAGTAATGAAAAATCCCCGAGTTCAGGACTGGACATCACCCAGGAAAATTATAGGCTACATTAAAAAAGCCTTAAATTAAAGTGGTGACTGCTAGAATAGGGTATAGGGTATTCACAATAGATCTATTAAGGTCACAGTGTTGAGTAGTCAAAGGGCTTACAATACCCCTCATTAACCTAATCTAATCTACATTTTGTCATTTTGTACCCCATTGTCTCAGTTGGAAACTTGCACACAGTCAAGATTGGGGTTATGCTCAATTTGATTCCAGAGAACATGTGAAATTAATTCACATTATTAGTATTGTTGTTAGCTGGAAAATAATGCAATCATTCTGTCAACTTGCTGCAGACAGGATGTGTCTTGCTTGGACCCAATACGAAAATAATAATGGATATGCCCAATTCCAGAATATTATGTCATCCCTTCCTAACTAGCCAGGCAACAAGAGACCATCCCACGTCAAAAAATGTATCCATGAGATATATTTCTTGATGAAAGTGCAGTCACATTGTTTATTTCTTTGCAGGTCGGGTGTTCTTGGTGGTGACCTGTTTTGCATGGAGCATTCTGCCCGCTACATATATATGCTCACTTTTCTTCCAAGTTCCATTAACAGGATTTACAAGGATGATGATGATAAATCTCGTGTTAGGTATGTATCCTATAGCCTTGCTATGGTCAGTTTATTTCATGTTAATAACTATGATAGCTGCAACTGTTAAATAGGTCACGTTAATCCTTGGGCATCAGATACCGTATCCATAATAATAATAAATAATGAATGTAAGTGATTACTCACAGTCAGGGCCATCGCGTGGTTTGTTGGCGCCCGGGGCAAGATTTCGTCAGGCGCCCCCCCCCCAAACTCAATCCCACGTGCACCCACCCCACATTCCACCTATCTGTAAGGATTCTAGGATTTAAGGCCCACAGTAGAGTTCATTATTAGGCTATTATTATTAACAGTATATAAGTAAATCCAGCTGCTCAATTTTGAGCAAATATTTATTTTGGGATAACTTAGCAAATATAAAGTTATTGGTGTCAAATATTTAGCCTATTTGTTCAATAAATACATACGTACATACATACAAATACATAAGTACAATGTAATATTTAAAATTCAGTTATACCTAACTTGAAAAAATAAGTTATGTACATCTAACTTATTTTTTCAAATTTTGTTGTTTTATTTTTGCCGTTGCCACGGCGCCTCCCTGGTCGCGGCGCCCGGGGCGATCGCCCCGGCCGCCCCGCCCACGCGACGGCCCTGCTCACAGTGGATCCCTACACTTCCAAAAATGGCACAACATTTCGGCCTTTCCTTTCGGCCTTTCCTTTCGGCCTTTCCTTTCGGCCTTTCCTTTCGGCCTTCCTCAGGTGTAACATGTCTCGACCTCGACTTCTGGGGTTATCTGATGAGATGAGCAGGTTTCCATGTTGCCATCTGATTGCACCATAAACATGGTGCTTCTACCATATTTATCAATCCACTCCTTTGGAATGTTGTAGCTGGATACCTCCTTGTCACACACATGTTTATGGTGACGCAATCGGATGGCAACATGGAAACCTGCTCATCTCATCAGATAACCCCGGCAGTTGAGGTTGAGATATGTTACACCTGAGGAAGACCGAAAGGAAAGGCCGAAACGTTGTGCCATTTTTGGAAGTGTAGGGATCCAATGTGAGTAATCACCAGGGCCCGGATTCTAATGACATGTCATCTTTTTATTGATGCGGCATAGACATTGCCAACTTGTTGATAAATCCTAATCATGGCCTCTAGATTATAGAAATGCATTTTTACTAGGTCATTTTTTGTCACTTTATGCCATTTTAAATTTTTAGGGCATTTATTTCAATTTTAGGTCATTATTTAGTCATTTTCATGTAATTTTCTTCCTTATTTAGTCATTTTCATGTATTTACGTTGAGTGTATTAACATTTTTTTTTCGTCGCTAACGGTGCTGTCTTTGAAGTGTTGTTTGTTTAATGCAAGAAGGAAAAATTCTCCATCGGAAATAAGAACCAAAGAAACCCCAAAATGTTGTATTATATTACTATTGTTATTAGATTAACTTGGCACCAGAGTATGCCTTCTGCTTGGATTTGAGAGTGCAAACTACTGTTTACCCACAATAAACAATAATATAATCCAGCAGACCACAAAAGGAAATGCCGAAGTTGGACTCGCCAGTGCCTCAGTGCCAGTATAAATTTCCGTGAGAAAATAACATTCACAACATTACAGTAATTTACAGTTTTTACAATTATGTAAAAATTAGTCTATAACTTTGTGTACAATAATCCTTTTTTATAAATAAAATATCAGTTTTTAGGTCATTTTTTCATAATTATTAAGTCATTTTCTTTAATATTTGGGGTCATTTTATAGGTCATTTTTCAAACAAATTTAGGTCATCAGAATTCGGGCCCTGGTAATCACTTTTATTCATTATTATTATTATTATACTGTGACGCGGAAAGAAAAGGACCTAAGGATGATTAAGATACTGTATCCACTAAGCCAAATGGCAAGCATTTAGTTCACAATGAATCACATGCGAGAATTGTCAATTGCTAGCTCTGTCTGCACCACACTCCTCTCACAGTCGTTGTGTGACACAGCTTGCATTGTTCCCTGAGAAACTATCATGAACAATAAACTCGTTCTTCCAAAAATACATCCTGAAGCATCTAATTACAAATTAATATGAGTGTGTCGTTTTTGTACAAGAATAACCCTCATACAGTGCAATTGAAGAACTGAAAGTAAACATAAGAAGAGAAATTGCAGCAATTTCACAAGAATAATTAATGCATGTGTGTGAATGCAAACTTTCTAAAGAGATGTCAAAAATGTGTGGTGGTAGACGGAGATCATTTTCAACATCTTTCATGACAAAGGTAGGTGATTATTCTAACTGTAGGCCTATTTCAGAAATGCATGCGCTTGAATTGAAGGGTTATGTACTGGCTGACGACTTGCTTCCAGGCTGCCTTGCGGACTGTGCGTTCTCAGCACATTACGAAAATAATCTCCCTGTATTTCACCTAAATCTACATTGGGGATCTCTAGTGATTTTATCTGTGTATGGGGTTAACTTTGACAGAATTATATAAGACAAAATTTTGAATGATGTTTATATAAACTGATTGTGTTGGCTATCCTGTTGGACATCCTGTTGTGTCCTTCTTGATTCATTCGTTCTCCAAAGAAGGACAAGAGAGGATGTTCGAAACATTACGTTAGATACTAAAAACACAATGCGGCCCATCCCGAATAGCCAACACAATCAGTTTATATATGACACTGGCCATGGAAGCCTACGAACTTATTTGTATGATTTTGATAAGAGAGATATTCCTCGATAGTTATTACATTTGGCCTTATCTCCCTTTTAATGGATCGGTATAATAATAGATTCTTTCATTCCCTTAAGCAGTTCTGCCTTTTTTCAATTCATAAGGATGAGTTTATGGATTTCCTTAGCAATTCTTCCTTTTTCCATTTATAATAATGAGTGTATGGATTTCTTAATTTAATCTTTCTCTATCTGCCGTAATTAATTCTGCTGGAATTTGGTCAACACCTGGAGATTTATGCTTTTTTAGTTTACCTATTATAGGTAAACAGCTATAATAGCTATTTCTACTCTGTTAGGGTCAGTTCAGCAACCAACGGCTCTGCTGTGAATATTTCGCTTTCTACAATTTGGGCATCTTCATGTACATTTAATAACTGATTAAAGAAATGTTTCCATCTATTGAAAATATTATTCACAGCCATGTGTATAGTACCATCATTTTCCTAATCATGTTTGTTCTAGGTTGAAAACCTTTCTTGAACTGGTTTATTCCCTTGAAGAGGTCCTGATATTTTTGTCTTTACTATTTTCTTCTAATTCATTAATTTATTTGTTTTGTTTGTTCTAATGGTTCTAGAGGTTTCTCATTTTGCATTGTTGAGATTTTTGACAGTTGTTTTATTTGGATTCTGAATCCGTTGTTGTTTCACTGCTTGCTTTCTCCCATTGACTAATTTCATACACTCATCATCGAACCATGGTTTATTTGGTTTCAGTTTAAGCAATCCTAATTTTTCTTTTGTGGATATTTAATATTGTCTCTAATATTTTCCCAGGTTTTATCAATATTCATATCATCCGTAGTTTCTGGTTCAAATCTATTTGTAATCTTAACTTGGTACTGATAAGCATTCTTAATTTGTCATCATCTAGCTTATTTAGATTGAATATCTGTATACCAAAATTTGTCCTGGTTCCTTTGCTTAATGAAAGCTTCTCCCAAACAACGCAACTACCAGATATTGTTCCCAATCACAGTCAGCAATCCTAAAAGTTTGACCATAAATTTTACTAGACTGCCTCCTTTCATCTATTAGCTCATGGTCGATTTGATTAATAGTCTTTCCATTGGGCGAAGGACATTGTATTTATGAATATCATGATATAGGAGTTTTGTACTCTTTACAATTAAATTTTTAGCAATGGCAAAATTCAGTAACTTAACTATCCATTGTCATTACTCTGCAAGTGGAGACTTTCCTTTCCAGTTGTGGGCTTGAAAATATCCTCCTCCATATTTTGGCATTGAAATCTTAGGCAGTGTTAATTACCTTGATCATTTGAAATGGTTCCTCAAATTATTCTTTAATTTTTTACCTCTTACTCTGTCAATGCTGTTTCCAACATTACAAAATACATTTTAAGTTCAGGAAAAAATTTAATCACATTGCTGCTCAAAATATATGTAAATAGAGCGCAGGAAACTTAGATTTAGAATTTAGTTCATGCTTGTAATTAAGAAAAATCACAGGAAGTATATTAATGGACAAAAAAAGGAACTGAGATATAAGACAAGAATATGGAGTACAAGACATTGGTGACTGGTTAAGAAGAAAGAATGGAATGAGTCCATAGAAGGAATGAATTAAGAAATATTGGTTAAATCAGCAAGGGACAATAAACCAGAGGGAAGAAGGACCTCAGGCCTTCCATGAAAAAGGCGGTGTGATTAGAGAGAACAGTTTACTGGTCTAAGAGCTGTGTTCACCAACATGGATAAAATTTCTCGCTATCGTGGATAATAAAAACTACGATTAATCCATTATCTCAAATAGTAAACCTTTCGGGTTTCACCACATAGTTTGTCACCTTGGTTTTCAAAAGCTTGGTTTTTGTCTGCTGCTTGTCTGAACCTTAAATTTTTCATAAAAGAATGAACGTCATCTGGCGGCAGTCGTGTGAAACAGTGGGGAGAAGACTGTCTATTGGCTATGTCCGGACATGAAATGTAAACATTGCCATAGCAATGGAAAGTTTCTCCTCACGCTGTCTCTAGCTAGTAGTTCTACAAATGGTCACTAGATGTCTCACTGTTTTGGGGGTGTGGCGTATAGCAGATAATTTCGTTTTTCCCTTGAATCTTGTGCAGAAATTAATGTCGACATAAATGTCCAAGTACGGCATACATTCCTTTATCTATTAGGGTGCCTTATTCTGTGTTCTGCTTCATATTCCTCGTCGCTGTGATCATCTCTCATTTTGATCAGATGTTCCAATCACCTACATGTCATCTTCATGTCTCAATTATCTTGGTTTATCCTTTTTGCCAGCTGATATTTCACCGGTAAAGCATTAGCTTGGATATTATCGAAAAACCAAGTTACTGTAACTGGTGAAACGCAAAATGGACAATATCGCAGCTTTTCAGTCTAAAAACCAGGATCAGACAGATTATCACCATTGGTGAACACAGCCCTAAGGGAATAATAAAATTATGCTTGTGATGAATTTATTGGGACAACTCCAGTCAGGAGAAACATAATTTGTATCATGCAAATAGTGAGTCCATGAGTTTGTATAAACTATAAAGAATTTACATTGACTAGGCTACATATCACTTTCCTGGCGGTTGAATTACAAAGTGTGATTGTCATTATAAGCAATTAAATAGCTTCTTGTAAGATCTATATATCTGTAGTCATATAATTATGTCTATTTCATGAACAAGATAAAAGGTGTGAATATGATGTTTTTCAAAAGTTGGTGCCACTGATGTACTTTTCATTACATGTAACTTACTATCTTAATATCTGTTACAGGAGTTGCAGCTTATATTACAGTGAGCATAATGAAAATACCAACTCTAAAACTGAAAAATGTTGCAAAAACTTTAGACTGGATTTTCATATTCTGTCCACATTATTCATTTTGCTCAAGTATGCATGCCCTGTACAGCAATTTTATGAATGGGAAGGCCTGCAGATTTGCATCTCTGTTACCGAACTACTGTTCTAAGCCCAATGTCTGTTGCAAAAGTAAGTAGCCTTAGAAATGAATTAGTTATAATTGGGATAATAGAATAATTTAATTTAATTTCCATTTTTTTTTAGCATTCAGTGATGCAATAGACTTAGTCAAAAAGTATAAAATACATACAGTAAAGTCGCGATAATCCAAGATGCAAAAAACAGGAAATTTAAAAAAATCCATATATAAAGGCTTAAGGAGAATTTCTTTTAATAAAGTACCTTTTATCATAGACAACATACAAAGGAGGCTACGCTACACTACAGAGGCGACCCCAAGTGATACCCTTCTACTTAGATGATGGCGTGACATTGCTGCTACAAGGCATTGCTCTAATTTGAAGCAGAAGGCCTTGGATAATTTTTTAAGTGAAAATTCATTAGGCGCGCTAGGAGTAAATTGAGAGCTAACCCAAAGTTGCGTTACGAACAAAATCGTCATGTGGGGCTGTGATGGACTGCACAGAAAACAGTCAACTCAATGATTATGCTTATCCAAAATTTAAAGAATCTAAAACTCCAAAATTTAAAGAATCTAAAAATCCAAAATAAAAAATCCAAAATTAAAAAAAATTTACAGGAGCGCGGGGGGAAAGGTATCAGGCATTGAGTGGGGGGCTATTACTGCTTCGAGCTAGTGGTGTGGTGAGCCCTTCACCATTATAAAGAATCCAACATTTTAAAAAATTAAAAAATCCAAAAATCCAAAAATTGAATATTAAAAAATACAAAATTAAAAAAACCTAAAAATCCAAATTTAAAAAATAAAAAAAAATAAAAGATTCATAGATCCAAAATTAAAAAATCCCAAAATAAAAATCAAATATACCAAAATTAAAAAGATTCAAATATTCAAAATTTAAAAATTCAAATATTCAAAATTTAAGCAATCCAAAAATCCAAAATTAAAAAATCCAAAATTAAAAAATCCAAAATTTAAAAAATCAAAATTTGAAAATTCAAAATTTTAAAAATCCAAAATTAAAAATCCAAAATCTAAAATTTAAAAATCCAAAAATCCAAAATTGCATAAATCCAAAAATTTAAAAAAATCCAAGTTTCACTTCTTTCGCATGGAGTTCCACGCACCCGATTTTTAAAGTTGTAAATGCTTATAAAGAGTCTTTCTTCTAACACTGTTAATGTATGGTATGTATGTATCTACAACTTTAATATCTACACATTAAATTTGACTTTGTTTTGTGTACATATGTATGTACAGTCAACTCCCGATTATCCGGGATAATGGCTGGTAGCCACCTTACGGATAAACAAAAACACGGTTAAAACAAAATTATACCTAAACATACTGTAATTGAAAAATTATTTAAAACTTACACAGGCTTATGTGGAAACGTCTTGCAGTGCTAGAATCATTCCCCATCAGAGGTCACAAACTGTTTCAGCACAACAATAAAAACACTAAGACTACTGTATTAAGAGTTTGGTTTTGGCACTTTCAAGGAATTTTTACACTTTGCTGAAATAGTCTGTTAACACTCTTTGTTTTTTTACCGCATTTTCCTTCTTGCGAATATTGGAACGGAGCCTTCGTAACTTCAACTTATTACTAAGTGAACTAAGTGAATATTTTTTTAAGGAATAGCTCAACGGTTAATCCGCAAACCAGTTGATCCGCACCCGGATAATCGGGAGTTGACTGTAGTTGAAAATTCCGTTATTTTCCTTTTTTCCCTGAGTTTCTTGTAATCCGAGGTACTGTCAGCCCCGGTTAACTTGGATTATCGCAACTCTACTGTAAATATGGACAATAAATTACAATACGTAATAAGCCCATACAATATAAATTAAATATCTAGAACTCTAGTTTCTAGCATTTCATTATTTGAATAAAATGGATTTCTGACAAACCAATTAAAAACTCTTTTCTTGAACAATGCAAAAGATAGATCTTTAACCATATGCTGCAATCGACAGTTTGTTTCTCTTACGAGTTGGCTAAGTATGCTGGTTTTTGCATCATGCCGGGCACAGCTCTTCCTTCCAAGCAATCGGGTGAAATATCTATGCAAATAAAGCAGCGATCGGTGTAATGATTCATGTTCTTACAATTACAGTTAACATTACAATGAAAATAGCCACGTACCTCATCACAAGAGATGTTGGAAATGTCCTCCTCTTGCATCCACACAACACTGGCACCTTTTTAGGAAATTTTCTTCCTTGTGCATACGTTTAGCTCCTGAGATAGAGTTAATACATCTTGTGATATGTCTTTAAGTTCTTCTAATGTGTAGGGGTATGACCTATACACTTTATTTTTCAAGTTACCCCATAAATAGTAGTCACAACAGAAATTAACTCTTTCTCAAAAACTTAACTTATGTGCATGAAAGAAAATTTCCTAAAAAGGTGCCAGTGTTGTGTGGATGCAAGAGGAGTACATTCCAACATCTCTTGTGATGAGGTACGTGGTTGTTTTCATTGTAATTTTAACTGTAATTGTGAGGTTCTCACAAGCCGTTAGCGGCTTTATTTGCATAGATATTTCACCCGATCACTTGGGAGTTAGAGCTGTGTCTGCTGCGACTCAGAAACCCGCATGATTGACAACTCGTATGTTAAACACACTGTATTATACAGTTTAAATCCAATTTTGAAATAACTATTTATGGATTTAGTCAATCTACAGAATGGTAGGCCTATAATAAAATGATCATGTGTAGCCTACTTACTGTTAACAGAAGACCCACTGCTTCTATGTTTTATGAAGATTAAAACATAATATATATACAAATTCATTACAGTTAAAACCTTTGTACTTGTCCAGTGTCTACAATGGTGGTCTGCAATGGTCTCTGTAGGATGAACCAGTTATAATTCTCGTTGCTTTCTTTTGTAGAAGTAATCTTTCCTGAATTTTTGTATTGCTTCTCCACAGAATCAGTCCATAACTGATCACAGATTGATGCTCTTTTTACATAAGTATTCGGTACAAAATTCATTAAATTTCTAAACAGATATAACACACGACAGAGTTTAGAACTAATGAAATCAATATGTGGACCCCAAGAAAGGCTCTTCTTAATTTTAATACCTAGTATTTTGATAGGTCAACCTGATTTAGAACAGGAAGCGTGTAATGAGTCCAAAAAAAAATTGTCATTGTATCTTTATAATGTTAGCTTACTTTGCTTCTTTATGAACTGATAAGTCCATGTATTTAGACTTTCATAGATTATCATACAGCCACAATAAACTTAATCAAAAGTGAAACAACCTGAAGGGTTTTTTTTTTTGGGATACAAAATAAAAAGTTGATTTTCTTATAATTTTCCTTTTGGTTATAGGATAAAAGCTATACATATGCTAAATTTCAAGTTTGTAGCTCATTTGCAAGTGGTAAACAATGTCAATGGGTGATGGAAAAACCTTTAAAAAATCTGGGGTGGGTAAAAAATGAAGAATCAAACTTTTTAGAATTTGATTACAAGGTAAAAGCAGTAAGTTTCTAGGACATTTGCAAGTGATAAACAATGCCAGTGGGTGGTGGAAATCCTTTAAAAAATCTGGGGTGGATAAAAAATGAAAAATCAAAGTTTTTAGAAATTTATCATTTGATTAGAGGGCAAATGATATTAGTCTGCCAAATTTCAAGTTTCTAGCTCATGTGAAAGTGGGTAAACATTAGTGTCAGTGAGTGAACGATCTAAATTGTCATATCTGTGATTGACATTATAAAATCCAGTCAGTTTTTCCATACTTATAGGAAAAATAGAATCACCAAATTTAGCATGATTATGATAGGTGTATGACCCAGTATTCATACCAAATTGTAAGATTTTTGCTGTCTATAATTTTTTTTTAATTATATAATGTGGGGAAAATGTACAAAATTTGCTTAAAATTTAAAAATCTAACTCTACCTGAGGTATACCGTTGGAGATTCCAAAAAAATCATAGCTTAAAAATTTGGTACTGGCAGTGCAATCAGATTTTTTCTACGACTTTCCATTCAGTGATTATAAGCCTCCAAAAAATCAACTGCACATACTTTAAAGTGGTGTCTACCATTTTAAATGGTTTTTTTTTAATAGAAAAATAAAAATTATCTTTTTGGAATGTTTCTATTGGTTACAGGCTAAACGCTATAAGTGTGCCAAATTTCAAGTTTCTAGCTCATCTGGAAGTGGGCAAACATTGTCAGTGAGTGAATGGGCCATGCAGCTTTATACTGTAGTACAGTGATATTATAATTGTTTCTAATTATTTACAATCATATCCAAAAATGAAATTGTTTATGATGAAAACACGCTATATTTGGCTTCTTTGTTTCAGCTAACTGCCATCCAGATAATGGCTGTGTTGAATGGACAGATAATTATTTTGATTGGGAAGTTCCTGGAATTGGTCGGAATATTTTCTTCTTCATGTTTGATGGTATAGTTGGCATCATCGTGCTCATACTAATAGAGTATAGAGTTTTTCAGAGACTTGCTTATTTTTTTACTAGAAGACATGCTAAAATGCAAGGTGAGCCTTATACTATAAATTAAAAAAATGTTCTATTAAATATAAGTGGAAAGAAAAAAATTCTAGTTCCTCAAACTCTTCCTTTTTCTCGTTACTATAGTGAAAACAATGTGACTTATGTATAAAATGTCTTATATTGCAGATGGAGAAGATATTGAAGAAATAACTGATGGTGATGTTACAGAAGAGAAACTCAAAATTCACACCACTCACACCAGCCGTTTACTAGAGGAATATGACCTAATGCTAAAGTAGGTTTCGTACTTAAGTATTTTATTGTTTTCAAGTTTTCTCTGTTTCACAGCAATTTATTAAAATATTGATAATAATGGTTTCTTGGGCTATAAGCCGAGTGAAAGGATATACATCTTCCCTGAGGAAGGACACAGAGATGTCAGCGACCAAAAGCTTGGATGTATATCCCTTCACTCGGCTTATAGCCCATGAAACCATTACTAATAATCAGTGCCAAGAAAGCCTCAAGTCTTATTAAAATATGGCAGGGAGAGTTACAAATTACTTTTATTGCACACTCATTCATAATTGAAGTGTTTACTTTTATAAGTGTCTAAGTGCCAAAATCATGATTTTTCAACTTATAACACTACCCTGCATCATTTTGCAGTAAAGCATTTAATAAGTGATTTCAACTAAATTAGGTCTCCTGATTTCAGAAATATAACTTTTTTTTTGTATCACATCTAGTTTTCGTGTTTGCTGTCTGAAATTGTTTTATCGCAAACGCAATTTTAAGGTCTGTGTAGTCCTTCTTGGGGGCTTATAGTAGCTATACGGTAAGTCCTATAAAAAAACCGATTGCACCAGAAGTAACGAATTTTGAGAGATCTACAAGTTTAGTCATATGGCTTTTTTCCGTATCTCCATCGGTTATATCTTAGATTGAGTTAGATTTTTTTATTTCAAGTAAATTTTGTTTAATTTCCTCACATTATGTAATATTTGATGCACAGGGGAAGAAACATTCAACTCTTTTTTTCTTCAGTTTATCACCATCAACTCAGGAAAATAGCAGTCATTGGGTAGGTGGTAGTGGTACATTGTAGATTTTAGGTTGGCACTCGATGACCTGTAAAGTAAACTGTGTTTCTGTTGTGTAATTTAGTCTGTTGACTACTTTTTATACACTGGTCTTTCACTGAAGTGTCATTTTTGTTCTACTGTAGTTCTGTTTAGGGTTTTCTGTCTCAAAGGTGTTGAAAATAATTTTATGGAATGCAGTTGTTGGTCATGTCCTGTCCATCACATTACCTGTCCCATCCGTCACATATCATTTATCTTTTAAGAATCTTAAATTTGTTAAGGATTCTACATTGAAAGATGCTGTATGTAATTCTTAGGGTTTTAATTTCATGTGTAAGTTACATTTAGTTTTATATGCATATGTAAACTCACAGAAATAATGTCATGTTCTATACTCTCCAACACTTGAGGCTCAATATTTGTCCCGTCCGTCATGTCGTTATTTTTCTGAATTGCAAACAGAAATGGTGGTTGATTATTAAAATTGCACGTTATTCTTATCTACCAAATAACAAAACTTTGGACTCTAGGAATAAATCAAGGATTTAAATGAAGAATAGGCTATTAATTTTGAATTTTCAAAACTCTGAGTGTCCCGTCTATCACTCGTGGAATGCATGTTATGCATTAAATACCTGCTAGATGATCAGTTAAATATAATACTAATGGTGAAGTTTATTAGCTAGATCATTGAAACTGAGATGCATTATTTTATTAGTCTGATGACTCACTTTTGTTTTGGAATTACCCAGAATAAGTGTTTTGTTGTGATATGTTATTTCCATGTGACGTAATTATTTATTGATAAACTGAAGTTTTTCTCGTTTAGGGATGTTACAAAATATTATGGGAAGTTCCTCGCAGTTGACAATCTGTGTTTAGCTGTTAAGAAAGGGGAATGTTTCGGTCTCCTGGGTGTGAATGGAGCAGGCAAGACAACAACATTTAAGATGATTACTGGAGATACAAGAATCAGTTCAGGTGAAGGATATGTTTGTGGTTTGGACCTGAAAACACAAATGAAACAAGTAAGTATAGACATCAAATTTTCAAGTACACTAAAGCTTTTCATTTCTGGGTATTCAAGGTAATGTCAATTGAAGATACCATTACTTATTTACTCAATGGCAATAGACAATTCCTGAGCAAGCTAAAGGAAAATTATCTATTATATGGAACCCAAAGGTTCACTGCTGCACTTACCTGAGCCTGTGATTCAACCCTATTCTGTGCTGACTCCATCCAATCATCCCTTGCAAATCCTACTTTCCTTAAATCTATCCTAATATTGTCCTCCCACCTACGTCTAGGTCTTCCAGGTGGTCTTTTCCCTTTCGGGTCTCCCAGTCAATATTTTTGAGATATGTCTTTCCTCCCCCATGCGTGCAACATGTCCAACCCATTTCAACCTCCGTGATTGAATTACCCTTATTATATCCGGTGATGAGTCCAGGTTATGAAACTCGTCATTAAGCAGTTTTCTCCAGTCCCCATTTTCATCTCTCTTAGCCCCAAATGTTTTCTTAAGCCCCCTGTTATCAAATACACTCAGATTATGTTCTTCCCGACCAGTAAGCGGCCATGTCTCACATCCATATATGATATAATACAACCGGCAGGATAATCTCTATATATATAAAAGGCTTTGTCCTGACTGACTGAATGAATGACTGACTGAATGACAGGAATCAACGTACAGCCTAAACTATAACAGCTAGAGACTTGGAATTTTGACAGTACCTTCGTTTCATAATGTAGGTGCTCACTAAGAAAGGATTTTGAAAAATTCTGATTCTAAATGCCAAAAATTAAATGTTTTTGAAAATACTTAATCCCTTTTTACATAGAATTATCAATTCCAAATCACAGAATATATTGTTGCCAAATTTTATATGATGGGCTTGGAAAAAACAATTGAAATGCACTTTTGACAAATAAGAGAAGTTATCAAAATAATTCATGTTATAAATAAATATTACAGAATGAAATCCACTAAAATAATGGAATCACATAACTTTCTCTACCCTGGACATAGAGAAAACAAAACGAGGTATGGTAATGTGTATATTATTATATTATATCGCAGGTTTTTGGAGAGAAAAGTATGAAAGTGATAATGCTTTCTGTTTAATTTCATCCCCAAAACGACTTTATGGTAACATAAGAGTGGGAAATTTCCCGCCTCGATATTACAATTTTATGTTACAGGAATTTCTGATTCTTCTTATTTAAACCTCTACCAGGCTTGCTGTGCACTGTACAAGTGATGGGATGCAAAATTCTAGATCCTCTATGAGCCATAAAAAACTATATCAAGCGTTTTATGAGGGAATAGTTTGAGTGTAATAAGTCGTTCTTCCTATTTCAAATTATAAATGCCTATATAAGGACCTAGAATTTAAAATTGAAAATCCTTCATAAGTTAATTTCCAATTACAAAATACAAAACCCGGGCGATGCCGGGTCTTTTAAGCTAGTAGTCTTATAAATCTTTATTTTTAGATTTCTATTATATAACTGAATAGCCTATAAGGCGACCTCAAATGACTATTGAGGGAATTAATATGGAGGTAATAGAACAGTAGGCCTAGATATTTTCCAGATATAGGCTAGTGATAACAATATTATAATGACATTTATTTTTCCAAGTACTAATGTTGTATTATCGCATAGACCTTTCAGTCAGTGTAGGCCAGTGGCGTAGCCAGAAAATAATTTCGGGAGAGTCAAAATTACCAAAGGGTATTGGGGGCTCACACCTAGAAAATATTGAACTAATGAAAATCACATTTTATGCTGTTTTAGCACTGAAAAACTAGTTAGCAAATTTGTTTACCATACTCATGCTAACTGATTACTATTTACAAAAAAAATTAAATAACACATAGAACATGGAAATAGTAGGCCTACATTTACAAGTTCAGTATTTTATTTTTAAACTTTAATAGAATTTTAGGTTATGATTTCGGGGGAAGTCCGAACTCCCTGGACCTCCCTTTCCTACGCCACTGGTGTAGTTAGACCCTGAAGCGATTATGTTGAGAATGTCCTCATATGCAGAATGGTGTCTTACTGGTGGCAACCAACTCCCAGATGCTAAATGTCAGTCCTTAACCCTTCTGGTACCACATTGTCAGCCTCATTGTCCACAGAGTGCCAGCCTTTGTACTGGTTGTACCTGTTCAAGAGTGCCATAAAAATGAACAGTTGTTGAAAATATAGGACTACATCAAGGATGGATTTTTGCCTCCTGGGGGATTATTTTTCTAATTATACATAGGCCTATACATAAGCCTAATTTAGTGTTTCTGTTATATTTATCGCTATAAGCTTAAAGTAAAGAAAACAACCAGTTGCACAAAACATTTCAAAGATTTAAATATATTGCCTCTGCCATGTATTTATATTTACAAAATAGTAACATTTGTCAAATCAAATTTAAACATGTATCACAAGTACACTCCTATAACACAAGAAACAGAGAAGAACTTAGGATAATGCGCCATAACCAAGCTTGTTTGAAAAGACTGGCCTCCACCTTTATAATGGAAATTTCTGTACTGCATCAATTCAAATCTTGTATAAAAATGTTTCTAATAGAGCACTGTTTTTATAGTTTAGATGAATTTTTTTGAAACTGTTAGATATAAATTACGTTATCTATATATATAAAAATGAATGTATGTGTGTGTGTGTGTGTGTGTGTCCTTTATGCATTACTACACCATTCATCCGATCGCCATGAAACTTTGGGAAGTTGTTGGGTACATTCCCGGGAAGGTTTCTGTCATACTACATTTTTAATTTTAGCCTTCGTTCGCGAGTTATGAGTGAAAAACGGCAAGAAAACGTGCATTTTTTTATGCTTTCGAAGCATCAGTTCTGAGTTATTCATTTCAGTTGTCAAATCAATTGCAGAAGGCTTTGTCTATTATTGTCATACCTTGGAAATAATATCGTCGCGATCGCTATGGAAGGCAATGGATATCTCAGGTTATTATAAAAGCTTAGATGTCGATAAGGTAATGTTAAACAAATTTTATTTGACATGGAATATAGTTTACAGAAAATTCCGGGGAAGTTGCTTACTTCGGGGTCCTGGCTACAACGTTTTTATATGTAATCGTAATTAAAATATCTTATGTAGGGTCGTTAAATCTGCCTGAAATGTAACGGAATTATAAGTCTGGACAAATGAATATAGAAATCACGGCCTCAGTAGGCTTATTCCATTCTTCACTTATATAAATAAAAACTAATGTACTATGTCTGTCTGTCAAATACATTTACGCACTTTTTTTTATCGTGAGTTTAATCGATTTCAATTCTCATAATCTTTCGAATACTGCATTTTTCCATTTATTTTCTAATCGTGAAATTCACTTCAAAGCGGGATTTATAGCTGTTTCATTAATTAGGCCTATCAAATGTTTAGTTTACACCTGTGAATGTTTCGCGTGCAAAGTGTTAATAAATATAATACTTTAATTATTTTGCTCTTAATTGTTAATCTTTCAATTGATTATCTTGGGAGAAGCCGTGGGGATCTGCTATAAGCTATAATAAGCTATAGCCTATCTAGCGTTTTCTGAGGGAATAGTTTGTGTGTGATAAGTCGTTCTTCCCCATTTCAAATTCTTAATACCTATATAAAGACCAGACCTAGAGTATGAAAATCGAAAGTCCTTCATAAGTTATTTTCGCATTAACAAAATACAAAACCCGAGCGACGCCGGGCCTTTTAAGCTAGTTAGTTATAAAAGTAAGTTAGTAATTATAAGCACTTCTGTAAATATTAATTTTAACTCATAGGCAATATTATCGGTATTTTAATTTGAAATTAGTATTGTAAACTTTAGTAATTAAGTTATTTAATAGTTAATGTAGTCATGTAAGAATCTGACGTGTCTTATATCATGTAAAATGATCAAAGGATGAATAAACATACATACACATGATATTGGTATGACCATGTTGTCTAACACTGTCACAGGGTAAATCATCTGTGTTGAAACCACACTGTTCTAAAAACTCTAATAATGATTATCATCTTTTCTGCCAACAAATATGTCTTGCAAACATTCTCCTTTGGTTACCAAACAAAGAAATTACAATGAAACGACAATATATTTCACTGACAAAAGTGTCCCTTTCTGAAGGTCAAAGCCCTTAAAATGTTCGTCCTTGAAAAGATCGGAAGAACCTAATCTTTTGTCATAACCGGTAGTTGTTGTAGTTTCATCAGGTTGCAAGCGACCCCTGATCCCTTAAGGGAATATTCTAAACTGATTTGTTTCCAGGGTGCACCAGTCCCCTATCAAGACAACCGGTACATGCTTAAAAATATGTGTATTATATTGTAAAACTGAAATCCGCTCTGATTGATACCTGCATTTTAGACAGCGAGAAGCAAGAACCAAGTGAATTGACAGGTGGCATTTTAAAAGCAGTTCACTGGCAAACAGCTTGGCGCTGAAAGGATTAAATTTGTGTGTATAGGATACTTCTGTGGATAATTTCATGTTTGAATAAGACAATTTTTTGTTAACAATCTATTTATTGGTCACATACAAGGCATGGTGAAATCAAACTTACTCTTGCTACTAAGGATGGAATCCAGAAAATTTCTTTATGTAGGACTTTTTTACTGCAGCATATGAATTTGCCTGAGACATTATTCAGTTTACTGTACAAAATTTAAACATTCACACAGTTTTCCTAATGCATGAATTTAAGAAGATCCTTAATTTTTATAAAATCATGAAATTGTAGAAAGTTTCCCTTATATTTGAATAAGTAGGCTATGATAATAGATGAATGGAAATTTATGAATTATTTCTTGTGTATTGAATACTTTTGTGGATAATTTCATTTTTGAATAAGACAGTCTATTTATTTTGTTTATTTACAGAACCACTATTGTGTGGTAACAAGATATTTTATTTTTGTGCAGGTCCATCAACTGATAGGATACTGCCCACAGTTTGATGCGGTTTTAGAAGAAATGACAGGAAAGGAAACTCTCACAATGTTCTGTCTGCTGAGGGGCATTTCAATGAGACGAAGTCATGCTGTCGTCAACAAATTAACAGATGAACTTCTTTTAAGAGAACATATCGACAAGCAAATTAAAGCCTACAGGTAAAATTCTCATGAACAGAGTGAACTACAGCAACAATACTATAGCAACAAAAGCTTGTCATGTTACAATTGTTGGAAGTTTAATCTGTAAAATGAAGTGAATTACAGGTAGTTCAAATCATTTTTGTTGGATGTTGGTTGGATGTCCAGCATACTTCAGAGCAAATAGGAGCCTTCTATCACTATGCCTTCACAGTAACCAGAAGAAATTGAACTGGCTCTATCAACCGATCTAAAATAAATTTTGGATCTGACAGGAAGTCAGTGATTAAAAATAATTCAATACCTTAAAAATATTCTTGATTCACAATAATTACATACCGAAAAGGAGCAAGATGGGTCAAATCCTGTCACTTGTTCTTCACTTCCTTCCAGCGGAAGTTCAATCATTCATCATAATGAGTACAATTTTTTAACCAATCTTGAAACAGTTCATTATGTTATTGCATATTATTGTGGATCACGAATATCCAAAATTTATTTTAGACCAGTTGGTAGAGCCAGGTCAATTTCTTGTGGTTACTGTGAAGGCATTCATAGTGATATAAGGCTCTATTTGCTCTGAGGTGTGCTGTATATCCAACCAACATCCAACAAAATCTATTTGAACTTTCTGTAATTCACCTTGATTTTATAGATGCGTTGCCACTATTAAACTTCCAACCCTCGTATTTTTTACTGTCCATTTTTCTTGTATCTAAGCATTTTCTGTAATTCTTGTGTGGCCAAGGTCAATCTTAATACTATCCCACCAAGCTTAGTGGCCAAGTCAATAATGGACCAGCATTTTGTACGTCATGGATTCAAATACCGTAGGTGACCGATCTTTAGTGGTGTTTTTTGGGGTTTTCCCCACTTGCATAGGAGAATGCCAATGGAATAGACTAAGGTAATATCAAAATGACGTTGATTTCGAGTGGCTTCTAAAACCATTAAAAAATAAAAATAAATATATTAGTTTAGTAAGTGTTCATTAATTTTGTTTATGCATGTCACTCACCACTATTCTGGCAAGAAATTGTCTTGTAGAATTGCTTTTAAGCACACATGGGCCCTGTAGTATAACATAGGACATTTAGTTTAGTTTAGTTTAGTTTAGTTTAGTTTAGTTTATTAATCGTCACATAGCATTTACATGGTTGAGCATTGCTCGTAAACTGGTGACTCGTCAAAAGTTCCTGAACAGGATACAATTATTAATACAATGTTGTTATATAAAATAATAATACCATACAACGATATAAAAATAATACAGTAATCATATGTACAGAATATAATGAAAAATTAGGTAGTGGTGAAACAATACTATAAGTAATGTTAAATTAAACAATTTAGTAAATACTAAGAAAGCCAAAATGTAACTAACATTTATGTCATGAATTCCGATGGACCCACTATTTTTTCACTACTCATCCATATATTCTTTCACTGAATAATAAGCCTTGTTTATAAGTATTTCTCTCACGGTTTTTTTAAACTGATTATGGTTTTCTATTAGTCTAATAGGTTTTGGCAATTTATTAAATACCCTGATTCCCATGTAGTATGGACTCTTTTCCAACAGTGTTAGCCTATGAGATGGATATTTTATATTTTCTTTGAACCTGGTATTATGACTATGCTGATTCTGATGCTCTTGAATAGTGTTGAAATTGATGTGAAAGTAATTTAGCAAATTGAAAAGATAGAGAGAAGGTTGAGTTAGAATTCCCATTTTTTTAACAACGGTCTGCATGAATCTTTGAAGCCAGCATTTGCCATTATCCTTATAATTTGTTTTTGAATTTTGAAAACCCTTTCCCATCCTGTGGCTATTCCCCATACAATTATTCCGTACGACATTATTGAATTGAAATAGCCATAGTATATCATTTTTTTCGTTTGCATGTTAAGGCTAGTTTACACGACGAAATTAGGTTTCTTAAGTAAGTTTCGCAACTATTTTTTGCTTGAATGCGCAAGCGCAAGATGTACTGGCGACAATGAGTTACGAAACTACGCAGTTTCGGCTGATTCCAACTTTTCACGAAACTATAATAGTAATGTTGATATTTTACGCTTATTTAGCTTGTTCGCGTTTCGTAAAATGAAATGGGGAAGTGAGGAAATTGTGAAATGCCTGTATTTATACGTGTTTCAACCATTTATATGGGATTTTAATAACTTGAACTTCAGAAATAACATGAAATGTGTGGTTGCATTGGAAAGAAAATGGGTGTAATTAGTTTCACGAAATCATTTTCTTGAAAGTGGCTACGAAACCTAGTGTCATCGTGTAAACTAGCCATTAGTTATTTGAGCAAGGCAACACAGCAACACATATTGAAATAAGCAGAATTTAGTTTTTTTTATTTTTTTATTTTTTTTTTATTTTTTTTTACATTGACATCTACAATTGAAATGCTGAGATATGATGATATTGTATGGTTAGATGTTAATGTATAGGGCCTACTTAAAGCATGTAGATGTCATTCCACATTCAGAGGAAAAGCAGCCTAGAGTCAATACATGCTGATGACCTCTGCTATGGGGTTTAGAAACTATATTATTCATTTTCTCTAAATTTAGGCTAGCCTATGTACAGGATGTTAATGCATAACACCGAAATATTTTACCTATGTATAGAGGGGACATAGACAAGCAACTTTTATTAGTAAATTTTTGCTCTGAGGATTCAAGTTTTCCTGTTACAGCATAAAATCTCGCAGGGCATGGCCGCCACTGACTTCTAACATTTGGAAAAATGCAAAACAAAGGAACTTCGTTGTTAACACCATAGTTATGAATAAAATAACTAATTCAGTGGCGGCCAGTCATGTGATTAGTCTGTAAATTTTGCAGATTACGAAAACACTAAATTATGATATAGCTGTAGATGAATGATTAAGAATCAGGTTTTTATTGAACAGTAAGATGGCATGAAGTCAATTTAATTAAAATTTTAACCCTATTTCGCTTCATTATTGACTTACGAGCACCAAACTGTAATGAATGTAATGTCCTGTAGTTTACACATTTTATGTCAAAGAGCAAAAACCTCCTAATAAAAGTTGCTTGTCTTTGACTCCTCTATACACAGGTAAAACATTTTGGTGTTATTAATTAACACCCTATATAGAGAGCAAAGTTACAGTGTGTTTCAAGTAAGAGTTGGCTAATCATGCGGGTTTCTGTGTTGTGCCGGCCACAGCTCTAACTCCCAAACGATCGGGTGAAGTATCTATGCAAATAAAGCTGCTAACAGTGTAATGATTCGGATTCTCACAGTTACAATTAAATTACTAAGAAATAACCACGTACTTCATCACGAGAGATGTTGGAAATTTCCTCCTCTTGTATCCACACAACACTGGCACCTTTTTAGGAAATTTTCTTTCACGTACAGAAATTCAGCTTTCGAGATAGCTGATTCATTGAAGTTCATTAAAGAAATTTTTGAAGAATGAGTAATTAGTAGGGGTTTATGGCCTGCAAGGTCCCTGGATCTAACGGTATGTGACTATTATTTATGGGGGTTCTTGAAAAATAAAGTGTATAAGTGAAACCCCTATACATTAGAAGAACTTTAAGACAAGTCGAACAAATCCATCAAGAACAGGATAAAATTGGTAATGGTTCACGAAGAGTTCACAACCGCACGACTGCATGCATTGCTGCCAGTGGGGGCTTCTTTTAAAATCTGCTGTGATACGCATTTTAGTGGGTGCAAATGTTATTTAAATCATTCATTAGCCATTAAGTAAACAATTCAATATTCTTTCGGTCGATATTCAAGTTAATATCCTTTAATTTCTCCCAAATTAATCTCAACCTTCTAGTTATCATAACTTCTTTTATATGAAAAATTGGACCCATGTTCATATGAACTTTTTTAATCAGCGTAACATGACAAATTAATTCCTTGAATAGTGTGCATTCTTTGTGAATCACTCTGTACACTCACAAACTATTATAAATTGTAAACATTACAATTACAGGAGCCTTGAAGTTGTCAGAAGTATTTTCAAAAGGCCTAGGCATAGAATAAAATATTGTTAAGTTGCTGCATTCATTTTATTTATTTTATTGATCGAGCTCAACTTGTATTTTAACACTGTCTTGAGGAAACCAAACTGAAAACTTGGGTTATAATCCTGCTCAAGATAAATTTTCCTCCACAGAATTTTGACTTACCTGTTTGCTGGCTGACTCCTAATTAATGTGTTTCAATATGATCTTTATGTTTTAATAATAAAAGAGATTTAAGATTTATTTATAAAGGCACATGAAAGGAACATGTAGCGAAAGAGCCAAGTCAGTGTTTTGGGTCCTTGTAGTTATCATATATGTACGTAACGTGGCCGTGATGAGAATTTACACACTGGATCAGTTGTGATCAAGTTGCACTGTTGCAAGCATGTTGCAGTTCCAGTACTATTTGAAAAAATTAAATAAATTTATTTTACCTGTAATATTAATTTCATTTCCTATTGATTGTCAAATTGACATCTTGTACTTCGGATCCATGTATTTTGGATGAGACAAATACAATACAGTTTTCTCTATCACAAGCTTAAGCAGTTTTTCGTAATTTATTTCTGTTTATTAACCGTAACAATAACTACAGAAAAATAATGAATTTCGGTTGAAAAAAATGTTATCTCTTATGGACAGAACACTGACAAGTACTCAGCAACAACCTCAGCTGAATCATTGGCAACGGTAACTGAGTGGGGATCTTCCAGGAATCGCATGTGCCTCATCATTGTTTAAGTTGCTTGTATTGAAAAACAGGGAAGAATATTTTCCGACTCGTTCCAGGCTCGGTACGTTCCCTTCACATACCTACATAAATAAACCTTTAAACAGCAAAGTTTTATCTGATGGTAAAATATAGTTATTTGTTTCATGCTAGACTTATATGATTTTTAACTATAATCATCTCTCTAGAGAAGAATGAATTGACATGGAGTGTATCTTTTTTGCAGTGGTGGCAATAAACGGAAACTCAGTACTGCTATTGCTCTGGTGGGAGATCCACCCATCATCTACTTGGATGAACCAACAACAGGGATGGATCCTGTTGCAAAAAGACATCTGTGGAACGTCATCTGCAAAATGAGGGATAATGGAAAATGCATAATTTTAACATCACATAGGTAAGACTGCATAGTTTGATTCTTAGCAAACATTGTGCAGAATCTGGTGTTGACTCTCTACTACCCACGTGCTATTTCTTTGGCGCTCGGCTCCCTAGTCCTCCTTCAGTAGGTTTTGCTCAACTTCGTAGGCAGTGCTGACAACATTGAAACACGAAGTACACTATACACCCTGACATCTAGTGGCTTCAATACTAAGCTTTCATTCTGTCTCAGGATTCTTATTTATTTATTGACATTATCTTTTCTGACGCATGGAATTTTGCGAATTGCTGATTTCACAAACATGTCATTGTACATCCAACACTTTCCTCACCGTCAGCGTCAGCGTCAAGATAGCAGCCACTGAAGAAGTTCCCCACAGCGGGAGCGAAACGTCTGGCGAGACTTGTAATTTTGCCTTTGGACCACGGCCCACAGCCCGGAAGATGCTTCAACTTTCCTCACCTTTTTGAGAATTCCGTATGTGCTAATTTTTGACACTCCCGTGAACTCTGATGTCAATTTCATGGACTGAAAGTTAGGCAAACTTTTCACAAAATACGTTTAAAATTAGGCCTACAGTTTTCTCCACTTTTAGATGCCTTACCTCTCTTATGTTTTACAACAAGAAATGGTGAAGCATATTCTGCTAAAACTCTTCTTTATGCTTAAAACTAGTCATCCGGAGTAAAAATATTAGGCCTATATTATATAATATTCTATTCCCGGAGGAAAATGACTTATTTGATAACCAAACCCTTATGACGTGTAATTAATTGTTATGCAATACCGTCAAACGTTATATTATTGGACTGCTTTAAAATTGTTGTATATTAAATGTCACTACCTAAAATAGTGAGGATGATTCATCAGAAGTAATTATCCAATTCGGCATCCAATTTATTGTTTGTCCACATACCTCACACTTACGCTTACCGTACGCGCAATTCTGCTGAAATGTAGTTTCTTTGGTTGACAACACTGCAGAAAGACTGGCGGACTAGCTATATTTTATTCCCTCGACCCTCACTTCCCCGTAAAACCAACACCCAAGAAATTGCGCGCGGGTAGTACTAGATATCATTTTAAATGGTTAATTTTCCTTTTATTGAGTTATTTCCTTGTCCTTTACACTTGTCCAACCGTTTTTTAACTTTTCAATCCATTTGTACATGCTTCGCTGTGGTAAAATATGCCCCCATATTGTGAGGAAAGTCTCTGATGGATTTTGGCTCCTGGTACACCTTCAGATGACAAAAACAGGTCACTGCATGCTGTTCTTCATTGGTGCAAACGCTGAGCAGTGCAGCCATGTTTAATGGGCAACAGCGCAACATCCTGTGGAGTCGTAATGGTAAAAAATTCCACAAGCGGAGATAAATGAACAATATGTTTACATGTGTGAGCACAAAACAGTACAGCCAACCTACAAAAGATTAAACAAAAAGTGTGGATACTTATTGAATTACACTTGTAGAATGTATGATACTAGTACTGTAAAGTTATTCCTCAGGTTCGCGAGCGACCCCTGGTGATCCCGTAAGGGGATATTCACAGCGGATTTGTTACCAGGGTGCACCAGTCTCCTACCTACTTAAACCTAAGGACACACACACCCAGTCCTAACCCGGGAAAGGAATTTTTAACTACTGAAAAATCCCCGGCCGGGAATCGAACCCAGGCCGCCAGAGGGGAAGGCAGGCACGCTACTGACTCACCCACGGCGGTGGACACTAGTACTGTACTAGTAGCTAAAACTTGCTCAATTCTAAATACAGCAGCATCCTGCTAATCCAAACCCCACTAGTCTAAAAATCCAGATAATCTAAACCCAAATTTGGAAACACCATTCACCATCTTACTTAGTTTGAGTGCTTTATCTCAGATTATAGGACCACTCAGTGGAACACCTCTCATTCTTGTGAAAACCATACAAAAACGGCTCCAGGAACTTTCTCAAGATCTGACATTTTTATGTATGGCACTCCTCAATTACCTTCTCGGTCAGAGTTCCACAAAATTTTCTATCTTGAATTGGTTTTTCTTCCATTCACTTATCATTGCTTTTCCAACATTGAATTCACCAAATTCAACGATAACAATGGCATTTACCATTGTCATTAACTGATTACAGTTAACTTGTAGACTTCATAAAAAAGTTATTCCTCAGGTTCGCATACATGCCTAATTATGTAATTATAAATTAACCCCGTTAATCCAAATTTATGCCAATCCGAACAGACCCTGGTGCCAATTAGTTCAGACTAGCAGGTTTCTGCGGTATTAGATTTTCCTTCTTCATGTATAATATGCATTTTTTTTTTCTTTTATGGAAAGTGCTGTCATAACTGAAAGTTCCACTTTTCAGATGAAATATTAAGACTTGTCCATATCCATGATAACATGTTACCCAGTGCAATTCACAGCAAACATAAAAAAGGCCAGAAGTAGTGTTGTTGAAAAGAAGGAAACGGCAATTTAACCATTGCCAAATTGCAAAGTATCAGATGTTTTTTCATAGATAATCCCACGAGACTTGACGAGTTTATCAATAGATTCGAGACTACAAGTTGGATTTATTAAAACTAATCCATGAATAAAATGTAACAGATTATATAAATAACAATTACTTTCGTGCTTTGTTATATAAAAACAAAACTAACAGTTGTGAGATCACAGCATACTGTGAATCAACCATCCATGAATCGATTCGAGCTACCATGGTGCAATCAGTGCTACCAACGGTGCATATAAGACATAGTTAACTACATTCAGGTAAGCTAATAGCAGAACAGATATAAAGCACACTAACTGGCTTGCACCGAATCGAAATCGTGTTCTTAATCAATGTACATTTGTATTTTCAATTTCCAAACAAGTTATATTGTATAAAATAATCTTTTTTCGTGCCGCTTAGTAGCAGCATCTGACTATTAATCACTGCACACTGATACTCGCGTCTCCAGTAACGAGCAGCTGATTTCACCGCGATAAAATGTCATGCTGCTGATTTCTACAAGATTATTGCAAGATAAATGGCCATGATTGGTCTATAAAGGAGGAATTGCTAAACGTTATTGGTCAATATCATTAACGCGGTGTATGAGTTGAATAGTCAGTATTATTCCATTACATAACTTTTGCAAGAAAATTATAAATGCCCTTCAAAGAATTGTAGCATAAAAGTACTTCCATGTTTTTGAGAAAATCATGAAAAATGAAATTTTCCTTTATATAAAATGGTTGTAAAAGTGAAAAAAAGTTGTTTCCAAGCTTCCTGCCATATCCCCAGAAGATATTATATAACACAAATATACAATTTTCTTTCTGTAAGATTTTTTGTTCTCAAGCTATGCTGTCAGTGCTGAAGTTGGAAACATTTTTTAAGGGGAACCCATAAATTTATATACAGGTATTTATTTATTTTTCATTTTATGATAGCAAACATTATAATCAAATTACCGGTACCTTTTAAAATGAATTACATAGAAATTACATTACAATGACAACCAATGCAGATAACTTTGTCTCGTACGCATTGAATCTATGGCAACTCTTGCGACAAGAACAGGAGATAATGACCCTAATAAGGGTTCTTTTTTTTTTTTTAATGTTGATAAAATATATACCAATTTCATATGTACCGTATTTTACAGACTGTAAGACACATGAGACGCACCTTGATTTTGGGATGGACATTTATAGGAAAAGAAATTTAATATGATTCTAAACAAAAAATTTTAAGTGGAACAATAAATATACTTCATTGCATAATAAATTATAACCTTATACAATGGAATCAGTATAAATCACTTCTAACTTAAAACCTGCGTTGTATGAAAATCTCTTCTGTACAGGTGGCATCACGTAAATTTTAACAACTACTTTAGTTTCTCATGAAAGACTGAAAATACTTTTACACCCCTACCCTCAATTCAGCGTACGGTAAGTGTAATGGGACAAGGCTGTTTAGAGATCACTGTTTTCATTTAAACACCCAGCGGAGACAACTCCTTTTGTATAAAAGAACTCAACATTCCTTTCTTTTCGCATTGTATTCCTGGCTTCCAAGCTACCCTTATTTTACGGTTGTGACAAGTGCACTGATGTACATTCTGTGCCATAATTTTTAACTATCTTATTGTTGTTTATAGCTATGATATTCCGGCAATATTTACCACAATTTAAATTTGTTAGTATACTTCAGACCAATAGATGCACCCAACTTTCAAGGCTCTGTTTTCAAAGTAAAAAGTGTGTCTTATAGTCCGTAAAATATGGTACTTTTTCCTCCATTTATGCCGTAGTGATAAAGAATAGATTTTTACTTTGCCAGAGCGCTGTTCTGGTTCATTCTGTCCCAATTTCAGCACTGTATGCTGTTCACATACACACACACACAAAATATGTTTCTGAAAACTGTATTCCTGGATTCAGGGAACCTCAAAGCTAATGAGAAAAGTACAGTAATATTGATCTTTAAGAAGGACTACTGTTGCTCGTTAGAGCTGATGTATTGTAATTACATTTTTAAATTGCAGCATGGAGGAATGTGAAGCTCTCTGTACTCGCCTTGCAATTATGGTGAATGGAAAATTTAAATGTCTAGGCTCAACGCAGCATCTAAAAAATAAGTTTGCAAAAGGCTATACACTTACTGTAAAAGTGAAAAAGATTACAAGAACTGCTGAGAGTTTCACTGCTAGTTCTCAGAGTATAGTGTCAAGGGATGATATGTTTCCAATCAGGACCTTCATAGAAGATTCCTTTCCTGGTGAGTGCATTCCTACACAATTTCATCTTAAGATTTGCAGTAAAAGTGAAAATGAGAAAATAAATTTATAGAACTAACAACTTTGTTTGAAAATAGCTACACTGACCGGCAAAGAAAACCATTCACTGTAAAATTTGTTGTACTTTTAAGATTAAACATAATTTTGATTGGATGTTTATACATTTTTGTTGGTGATGATGAATTATTATTTTTAATGGATCATTAGCTATAGATTCAGCATATCTGCATTCTTCATATCTCCACTTTATCACCAAAAATACATCGCAATAGGGTGATTCCAATATGATTATAAGCACTAGCTTGTCGTACATATTGCTAGGTGTTTCATTGTTGTATTGCGTCATTTCCTTCCAAACTGAACGGAAACTGTCTCCCTTCGCTTCAAAGTGATTCTGTCAGTAAAAAAACTAAACTCCGTGGCTCTACATCCCTGAAGGGACTTGGCCTACCACCCGACCGCTGCGTCATCTCCCGTAGGCAGATGGCAGGATTGGGGGGCATGTGGTCAGCATGCCGACACCCACGGCCGTTAATGGTGGTTTTCTTGACCGGAGCCGCTACTTCTCTATCAAGTAGCTCCTCAATTGGAATCACGAGGCTGAGTGCACCCTTACCAGACCTCCCTACCTCATAAAAATCCGAGGAGGTACCGGGAATCGAACCCGGGCCGACGGATCTGTAGTCAGCGACGCTAACCACAGGACCACGCGGGCGGACCTGTCAGTAAGTATAGTTGAAATTATGCCTCTCAGTCTCAAAGACGTTGCCAAAGCTATTGCTCTAATTGATGATGGATGCAGCCTCCGTTATGCCCCTGCAACCTTAGGCTCACCATTCACAACGGTGCAAGAGGAAAAATGGGGAATTAAGTGTGAAATGTGTCATTACATTTTAATCTTAAAAACGTATATAATTGCAGTAATTTTATTTCAAGCACTAGGCCTACTACCTAATTTTTATTCAAACTTAATTTTTAAAATTTTTTTTAAATGAACGTTTTTTTTTTGCCGGTCAGTGTATTTATGTATCAAGTATGCAAAATAAGGCTTTAGTGGATGAATCTAGTATTGTGGCCGAGGCTGAAATACTGGATGAGTTTGCTAAAGTTTTTGTGTAAAAGCTTTATAATTGTACTGCTAATGAGCTCAGTTTTTCACTCAATTTCAATGATTCTCCATAAAGATAGCAAAGATAATGGCAATTATATCAGTAGCGCCTGTTTATAAACTTCGCTTGCTGTGGATGGTTTCTTTTCCTTAAATTAATTAAACTAAATATGTTACATCAATTGAAATTACTTGTAACTTTTATCATATTTTCTGCAACAAAAATTATTACGCCTTAAAGGAAGGAATCGTACAAGAGGCTCATCTGATGTCGTTCCTTTCAACTAGCACTCGTGATCTAGGGGACTAAGCTATAGCTTAGCTATATACTAGCTTAGTAATACAAACTTCGCAAGTTCACGGCCGTCATTAGTCATAAAAAATATTTTAAAAATATTATTATCGAATTTGTTTCTTAAATTCAGTATTTCTATTAACATGCAAAATTTAACTTGCATTGGGAGACACTATAGAGACATCTAGGAGCCACAGTTGGAACTACGTCCACTAGGGGTTACCATGGCAACTTTACCAGCTTAGTATGGTAAAATTACTTTATCGTACTAGTATGGTAAAGTGCTACTTTCCGGCATGTTAGCAGTCTGAGAAACAGCTACTTTGCGGAGCGTGTACTAAAAAATAAATAATGAATTATCATAGGTAATCCCACAAGAGATTACAAGTTAATTGATATGTTTGCGAGAATGAAGTTTATAATTATTTTCTTGTTAAGATTGTCATTTGTGGATACAAGATTTTCTACTACAGTTTTCTTTGTCGAGTCCAAGCTTACAACCCACTGATGATTTAATTTGATGTTTGCTTATATTAAGTTATAAATTCAGCTCTGAAAAGATTAATATCTCTATATATATAAAAGGCTTTTTCCTGACTGACTGACTGACAGGAATCAACGTAGAGCCTGAACTATAAATGGTAGAGACTTGAAATTTTGACAGTACCTTTGTTTCATAATGTAGGTGCTCACTAAGAAAGGATTTTGAAAAATTCTGATTTTAAATGCAAAAAATCAAATGTTTTTGAGAATACTTAATCCCTTTTTATACAGAATTATCGAATCCGAATCACATTTGACATTAAAACATATTGTTGGCCGTGGGTTTCAGATGGGTTTGGAATTAAATTAAATGGAAGTTTGACAATTATAGTTGGCTTTGTCTATTTTTGTCGTACCTTTGAAATTAAACTTTCACGATCTTTTGAATGTTGTAAGCCCTAATATGGTCAAACATTGTTTTATTTGGACGAAACTCACTATACAGGGGTTTTCTGGACCAAGGAACTCGAATCTGAGGTCGCTTTTCCCAGGCGACGCTATCTAATCGTGGTATGTAGTCCACGTGATTTAGGTGTTATTAAATATAATGATTTAACTATTATGCTCTTAATTTTTAATTTTTAAAATAGTTATCGCGGGCGAAGCCGCGGGCACATGCTAGTAATTATATATAGTAAACTGAATAGACACACCCACATACAGGGTCTGTCCGGAAAGTAATGTCAGTGAGTCAATTACAAGATATTTATTGATCCGATCGGTACAATACATTAAAGATTTCAAAAGAGGTTCCTCCTGTGTTGATACGTCGCTTCCAGCGAGATTTCCAGGCATCAAAGGCATCACGGTAGGCCTTTTCCGGAAAGTCCTTTAGAGCCTTGGTGCAAGCCTCTTTGACTTGTCAACTGTCCCATAATGTCACTGAGTCAATTAGAAGATATTTATTGATCCAATTGGTACAATACATTAAAGATTGCAGAATAGGTTCTTCCTGTGTCGATACATCTCTTCCAGCGAGATTTCCAGGCACCAAATGCATCATGGTAGGCTTTTTCCGAAATGTTCTTTGGAGCCTTGGTGCAAGCCTCTTTGACTTTGTCAACTGTCCCAAAATGATGCCCTTTCATGGTCAATGCCAAATTCTAAGTAGAAGTGCTGAAGAGACTCAAACGAATGCATCTGGACCGACAATGCGGACAACTGGAAACTTCACCACGACAACGCCTTCTTCATGACCTGCTTCCAGGCCAATTCAAAGGTGTCAACGGTTCCCCAGCCCCCCCTAAAGTCTTAACATGGCTCCCCCGACTTTTTCTTGTTCCCATGCTTGAAAACTCCCATGGAAGGACATCATTTTGGGACAGTTGACAAAGTCAAAGAGCCTTGCACTAAGGCTCCAAAGGACATTCCGGAAAAGGTCTACCATGACGCCTTTGATGCCTGGAAGCGACATATCAACACAGGAGGAACCTATTTTGAAATCTTTAATGTATTGTACCAATCTGATCAATATATATCTTGTAATTGACTCACTGACATTATTTTCCGGACAGACCCTGAATACAAAATAACTCTATAATTTTATAATTCGGATTATGTACTGGTACCAAATTAAATGCCATGTTTACAAATAAATGAGCAAATAGAAAATGTCATTGTTTTTATTCCATTATGTTTAACATTTATAGATATTACAAAAGAATCATTATGGAAGAAAAGGTTTTCTAAATTATAATAACTCTTGAGTTTTCTTATTTTTAGTTTTAAAATTGCATTTGCTTATTCAATGTTCTACGTTCACAGGGGCAGTTTTAATGGAAGAGTACCAGGGTCTCTTAACATATTCCATATCAAACCCCACACTCACGTGGTCAAAAATGTTTGGTATAATGGAAAAAGGAAAAACTCAACTGAACATTGAGGATTATTCACTTGGCCAAACAAGCTTAGAGCAGGTAAGCTGTGTACATAATTATTACGCAGTCAGAAACATATATATATGAAAATAGACCTTGCAGCCACTGTCAGTAACTGTAGTGGTGTGGGAGATATGGTGGTTGAAAATGGTCGACCTTGGGCATTTTCGCATGTGTGGGTCTACAAGTTAACCACTGGCTACTATACACCTAACACCGACCACCCACTATCAACCACCAACCACCAAACACCTGTAATGAATGTACTGGAATGAGTCATCCCCACCACCCACACATAATGGTCCTCGAACATTCTAGGACAATCTCGATCCTTCCACTCCAGTTCATTCTACAGTAGAACTCCAATTATCTGGATTAATTGGGACCGAACTGATTCGGAAAATCAAATATTTGGATAATTGGATAAATCATGAAAAAAAGTAATTTTTTTAAAAAAACTACATTTTACAATACTCTACGTACATGAAGTGTCACATCGGTCAGAGGTCAGTTGTTTTGCTGACAAACTGTCGATTTTATCAACTGAAAGTTTTTTTTTTTTTCAAATAATCGACCCTGAAAGAGGGTTTCCCAATGCTCTCTGCTGCAAAAACCACTTGAACACAGCCTCAAAGCGATCCGGATAATTGGCGATCCAGATAGTTGGAGTTCTACTGTAGAATGAACTGGACTGGAAGGATCAAGAATGTTCTTGAACATTTGAGGGGGGTGAAAGAACAGAACATGTCAAGACACAATTATTGGAAACAACTGTACAGTAGGTCAAATAAAAAACGTCGGGACTCGTATGCTGTTAAAATTAAAGTTTTGACGCATTAGTTCACAAGTTTCCTATAAAAAACACAAAATACAGGTCATTTTCGGAACATATGAGGCCATGCGGCAGGAGGGAAAATATGAACAAGGAGGGAAAAAATTAACAACGCGGAAAGCGCAACACACGATATTCAACTTAATGCATTGTCATAATTCATTTTGCTTTGTGTCATCGCCACATACAAATGCTAACGTGAGAGAAAGTGTAGTTAGGGCTGTAATTGACCTGCATTTTTCGGTCTCTGAAGCAGCGAGAAGGTTCCATATTTATGAAAGAGCAGCTCAGAGGTGGGAACTTTACTATAATGCGACCGGAAGTTTTCATAGCAAACGTTGATCTGGCTGGACGCGTATTTCGATGCTAAGATTGGTTGCAGATGCTGAGCGTAAGTTATTGATTTTGCACTACAAGTACCGGTATTATAAAATGAAATCTTAAAAAAATGCTCCTTGAATAAACATATTCCTCGCGAATCTATTGATTATTAATATTATAAAAATTTGCAACCAAGAATATGGCGGATTTGAGGCATATAGCCACAGCCTTCTATGCCTGTTTGTTTTGGAACAAAACTGACTAAATACACTGGTAAACAAAAATCAACTTTTTTTTTGTGACATGGATAAAACAAGGCGTACCTTATGTAAAATTTCACCAGAAAGCAGAAAATGACCTTGGATTTTCTCTATCGCCCACTATTTGTTTGCTACAAAGTGTTTTGTGTTATACTGAAATATATTATTTTCGGTATGTTCTTAATATTATATTTAATTAAAAATTTTATTATAACATTTTTTTAGCGATATTTTGTCACTGCGGCATCTCGGATTGATGTCCAGCAGTAATCAGCAAGCAAACTAGGACTCCATTTGCCTTGGTATCGCTTTTCCATAGTTGCAACGTCCTGGTGGAATTGCTCCCCATGTTCGTCGCTTACGGCGCCCAAATTTTCAGGAATGAAATCGAGGTGAGCATCCAGAAAGTGAAGTTTTAATGACATGTTACATCCTATTTCGCTCTAGGCACTAAGTAATTCAGTCACAAGGTCTTTGTAGTTTTCAACTTTGACATATCCAAGAAAATTTGTCACAACTGTTTTAAAAGCTTTCCATGCTCTTAGTTCAGCTTCATTCAGCATGTTGTCATATTTGCCATCTTTCATAACTTCTTGTACTTGCAGTCCCACAAATATGCCCTCTTTAATTTTTGCCTCACTAACTCTCGGAAATTTCTGTTTCAGATACAACAACCCCCTTCCGTTCCGATCTAATGTTTTTAAGCTAAGTTAGAAGAATCAATAAATAGGCGCAAATTGCTTGGTTCATGTTCCTGCCCCAATGCATCAAATAAGTTGTCAACATCCCTTCTTGAGCGAAGTAATGTGTAAGTCCTTTTTGATGATTTCGAAAGTCAGTTATATGTACGTCACTTTCAAGGAGATTCATCCTTTTAATCTGGATGCTAGGAGTTCTGACTGTGATTTTGCTAGTTTTAAATCTCGAACTAAATCATTCAGTTCAGTGTTTGAAATCAGATGTGGCTTTGTTGAACATTTTGGTGCTTGAAAGTCTGGATCATTGTCGATTTCTTGTGCGAATTGCACATCAGGTGGATCACCTTCGTCCAAACTCCACGGTTCTGGTGGGTTTGGGATAGGAAGTTCTTCACTATGTTTGACGGGCCAGGCTGATGGTAAATTGGGATATTGCACAGCATCCTTGGACTTCAGTCCGATGCCCTGTATTTTAGTGAGGCAAAAGTAACAATCTGATGGATGGTCTTTTGGTTCTCTCCACACCATTGGTACTGCAAATCCAATATTACGTTTTTGACCTTTCAATCAACCTGTTAACATTGTTACACAAGTCTTGCAACATATGTGAGGAGCCCATGACTTATCTTGATCTCCTACTTTAACTCCAAAATAAAGTTTGTAAGCTCTTCTCACAAGTTGGGTGAAATTACGTTTTTGCGATTTAAAAGTTATTTCTTCACACTCATAACAAAAACTGTTGACATTATTTACACACTGCCTAGGCATTGTATTGACTTGTTAATTCACAGTCAATCACAGTACAATAATAAAAATAAACCAAGTATGTAGAACACAAACACGTTAGTAAAGACGACATAGGGAATGCAGTAACTTCATATGCGGGTAAATGCCTACTAATGCACAATCTCATTTGGGTGCGTACTTCTTGCATTTGATATACTGGAATGAACTTGTCTTAACACACTGTTGATACATACATTACACGAAGTGGTACAATATGCATGAAGTGACTCACTAAACTGTTGAAATGATTGCTGTTTTTTTGTTATATTTAAAAAATAAACGCTTGTTACTAAAAATCCGTGGGTGATAGGCAATTTCTGTTTTTAGATTTGTTATTAGGGTGCCTCAATACATCGGAAACACCAAAAAATTTCCGTGTCACAAAATGTGTGTTTAACAGTGTAATCAAGAAAATACATGGATAGACAAGAGGCGTGTGTGAACCTAACCTTAAGTCTTCCTGTACATGCGCATATGCTCGTTCGTGATACTTAATCAAATACCGCCCGACGTTTTTTATTTGACCGACTGTACATGCTGTGCACGAGGAAGTTATAGTCTTGAACATGAAGTGTTTGATTATGACCCAACTAAAGATTATAATGAACTTCCAAGTATAGTTATTGGGAAAATGTTAAAGTTTGTAATTTCTGTAAAGCAAAAGAATTTAAAGGAGAAACGCCAAGTGATAAAATTAGATTGCCAGCACTAAATATGCTGCTGCCTGAATTCCTTGAATATATGAATGCAGAAACACCGAAATCAAAAGACTTCTTACAAAAGTTAGACTTACAACGCATGCTTCCAAATGACATCATTTGAAACATCAATAATAACTGAGAAAGAAGGATATAATTTAAGGATATAATTGGTGTTTCGAGTCCAAGGATATGTGTATCATAAAATTGGGTATCATAAAATTACCACTTCATTTGGAAGTGGTTTTTACAAGTAGTGTGTGAATGAATGAATTTAGCCTCTATGTCCCATGAAGGGCTAGGGCCTCCTACAAGAGGGGAAGCTTGGGTAGGTAAAGTCCGCGTGGTGAGCTATTTCACACGAACGGTGCTTTGTACAGTCACTTTGCAGTTCTTAAAGTTTGTTCCTTTAGTTCGGTATAAGGTTGTTCACTTGCTGCCTCCACTCGTTTCTGTTGCGAGTGATGGTCGACCAGTTCACACCCAGTTTTTGTTGGAAGGTGTCTGCCCACCTTCTCCTCGGCCTGCCTGGTGTTCTCATGCCTATGTAAGGGTCCCACATAGTGGTTTCCTGCGCCCATCTGCCTTGCTGCTGTCTTGCTATGTGACCTCCCCACTTACAGTCCTGGAAAGCCTTCTGGTCATTGAAATACATACTACTCAACAATGCCATAAGCCGGAAGCTCAGACTAGAGGTCCTCAACTCTTGCATCTTCCCAGTTCTTTACAAGTAGTGCCAAAAGAAAAAGAAAAAAAGAACAATAAATAAAACAGTGAAGCAGGTTGACCTTAGCTAGTATAGAATAAATGTATGGATAAAATAGTCCATAATCAAACTTAAGACAATACACAAGAGAAATTAACTCTGTCTCGTAAGCTGAACTTGCACGTAAAAGAAAATTTCCTAAAAAGGTGCCACCAGTGTTGTGGTGGATCCAAGAGGAGGACATTTCCAACATTTCTTGTGATGAGATACATGGTTATTTTCATTGTAATTTTAACTGTAATTTTAACTGTAATTGTGAGAATATAAATCATTACACAGTTAGCAAATTGAATTGCATAGATATTTCACCCAATCACTTGGGAGTTAGAGCTGTGGCCACCGCAACCCAGAAACCCTCATGACTGGCCAACTCGTACATGAAACACACTGTAGGTACTACAACCTAGACATTGCCTCTATAATATCCTTTTCATGGTAAAAGGATGCTAGTGATGTTGAAAGAAATGAGGTGATTTCACAATTAAAACATTATTTAACTATTATCCAAGCTTCAATCCCATTCACATAGATATAAATAACACATTCTACATTTTATAGAAAAAAAACCAATTCCGCATTTTACGAGGGACATCCACAAAGTAAGTTTCCCTGGGTCTGTTTACAGAAACAAAACACAATTTCAAGTAAATAGTTATTGCAACAGACACAGCCGGTGTTTAGCTATTTTTCAACATATTCGCCACTGGAATTGAGACAGTTGTCATACCATGGGACCAACTATTGAATACCTTTGTCGTAGAAATCTGCCGCCTGGGATTTGAACCTCTGTGTGACAATCATCTTTGCCTCTCTGTCATTATTTGTCATTTTGTGAGGTGTAGGAAAAGATGGAATTCACTGGGAGCGAGGTCCAGGCATTAGTGTATATGTTTAAACACCTCCCACCTCCCACGTCTGCAAGAGACGTGCTAGGAGGTGTTTAAACATCCACCCTACAGCCTGAACTTTGCTCCCAGTGATTTCCATCTGTTTTTACACCTCATGACAGGGAATGATGATTTGCTAGGGCCCGCAAATATTGTTATAGGGAGGTTTGACTGTATTAACAATAACTGAGAAAAAGATAAATAATTTAATGGAAGAATTGACTAACTCATACCCGTTAGTACTGCATATGCTTTTGACATTGAGAACTGGGTCAATCTGTTTATCAGCCATTTCATAATTATGGGTGGGACATTCTAGCAAATTATAAAAACTATTTTTGTTTATTACACATCATAAATAATAAACTAGAATTGGTTCTTCACATTCTATAAAATTTACAATGCCTTCTCCATTTAAAATTTATTTTAAATATTTTAAATTTGTTTTTCAAAATTTATTATTACGGGTGGGACGTAATTTGGACACTGATTTTAATGATGCAAAACAAAAGTTCATTTGCTGTTCTGCTATTACTGTTAGGGTCTTAATGTTGTTATTAATGAAGGTATGAGGGATTAAACGAATGAATGAGTCCGCTGTGTCCTTGAAGGGCTAGGGACTCCTATAAGAGGGAAAGCTCATACTAATAACTCACGTTTTGAGCTATTCCACGTGAGAGAGGCAGTACTTTTAAATACAAATTATAAACTGTTTCCAGGTTGTCAGAACATTTATTTAACTCATCAATAATAATTTAACAAAACTATCACCATTACGGGTGGGACAAAAAGTCACTTGTTTGTTATTTTACATAGTAATTAACCACACATATTTTTTGAAGTTAATCATATATCAAATTGTACCTTAAGATGTATATTTTCTCAAATGAAAAAGGGACATAGCTGATTACTCTTGACTACTTGATATTAAAGAGTGTTAAAATCATGCTAAAAATGGCAAAAAAAAAAAAGTAACTCAATGCAGTAAATAAGTAAATCGACAGATTTTACACATGAAACCACTTCAGATACACCTAAGTCCTTAATATTCAGAAAAATTTGAGGTTTTAAACTTATTTTTGGCTACCCAATTAGAATAATTTTATAACTTCTTTCTTTGAGGGAAAAATTCCCATATTTTATGAAATGGCTGTTATCCTAGAAGTATTGGTATCATCATTTTAATGTTGACTATTATTTTAAACAGGTATTCCTAGCATTTACGAAGAAACAGAGAGAAGATTGACAAACTGATGAGATTGAGAACTTAAAAACTGTGATACAAGAGGATGCATGTAAAATGAATGTTGCTGGACTTGGATTGTGATTGACATATAGTGAAAGTTGAAGCTACACAGAGATCTCTTGCAGTAAGCACTATTGCCATTTAAATGTGCTCGCTGTTTATTATTATGTACACTGTTGCCAAGTGCAACTTCAGTTTTGTGCAGTGATCACACAATATTTTGGCGTGCCAAGGATTGTTAAAAAAAAACAGCTTCACTCGTCATAGTCAAACAGTATTTAAAATTGTAATTTTAATGTATCAAGTGCCATAAGTCACAGCATATTAATCTTGATCTGATTTGATCTGATCTGGTATTGTATGAGAAGGAATGAATTTTGTAAAGGATAACTTAAAGAGAGGTAACTCAAATGTATCCATAGGGTTTCACTTATGTGAACAATTCTGTGAACAGCAGAACTGAGGACTGAATTTTAGGTTTATATTTCATAAGGAATACACTAATATGACACAAGCCAAAGAATATAGAATAAGAAAGAAGGTAATATCATAGAAAGAAAGTTTTTATTTATTGATTTATTACACTATATTTATAAAGTTTTGCAAACAATGAAATTAATGTTGCGTGAAATAATGTCATAGTATATTTTCAAAGCTGTAAAATGGGGTGAATAGGAATGAAACTTGTTGTAATAAGAAAAACATTGCCCTACAGAAAAATACCTTATTGGCCAGAATATAAGACGACCTCGCATATAAGATGACCATGAATTTTTTAAGGATAGTAACGAAAAAATAAACAAAACAACTTATTAGTACATTTTGCTTCACATAAAAAGGAATTTTGAAGTTCATGTCATAACTTCTTCTCCTCGCCTTTATTTACACATTGAGGCAAAGAAGATGCTTTCTTTTCCACGTGGTCCTTCATGACTGGTGGTCAAACAAAGTTTTACGCATAGAGAACAGAGAACTAACATTGCAGTACAAGTAGAAATACGAATTAGGGAAAAATAAAATTCGGTAAAGTTCGGTGTATTTCCGTGTGACTTTGACCTTGGGTCGGACACTCATCATCGTGTGGCGATTCCCGTTGCACAGCTGCATTCATGAATGGAGAGTTGTTGAAAGTGTTAGGCTGCACGTATAAGACTAGTATAGTTTTTATAAACACATTTTGAGGAAAAAAAACATTGTCTTATATTCGGACCAATACAGTATTACTCATTTTATAGATGTTTAATTTTTTCCTCTTGGCTAACATGATAATATGTTAATAAATCAAGTTTTGTCCCTGTTTTCAAATATACCGTACAGGAAAGTGAACAATGGCATTAAAAATCACATGTTTTTGGCATCGCTAATACTTCTACTTTAAGTACAAAATTACTGTCAATATAGATGTAAGACTATTATTTTTCAATTTCCTATAGGCCTATTCAACAATACACCATAACAAAATTTCCATTTCTTTTTCACAGTGAATTTGAATCAATAGGAACACGATGTTAGAATTTAAAATATTCATTATACCGGTAAAATTGTTACACTTTAGGCACGTGCTGTCAATACTTTATAAATCTAGTCTAATGCAATCTAATAAAGAGCTCACACACAAGAAATCTTGCCACATGCATAGACGGAGAGGTTTTTGTGTTCCTATTCACCCTACAGGTATCAGTCGTGTTCTTATCAAACTCTGCTGGGGTGAATAGGAACACCAATTTTTTATGTATTTTTAATATACAGGGTGTTAATGAATAACACCAAAATATTTTAAATGTGTATAGGGGGTACATAGAGAAGCAACTTTTATTAGGAGATTTTTGCTCTATGACGTAAATTGTGTAAACTACAGGGCATTAGGGTTAAAATTTTCGTTAGATTGACTTCATGCCTTCTTAATGATTGATAAAAACCTGATTCTTAATCATTCATCAACAGCTATATCATAATTTGAATTTTTCATAATCTGCAAAATTTACAGACTAATCACATTACTGGCCAACACTGTATTAGTTTTTTTTTTATTCATAAGAACAGAGTTAAGAACGAAGTTCCTTTGTTTTGCATTTTTTCAAATTTTAGAAGTCAGTGGCGTCCATTCCCTGGTAGATTTTATGCTGTAACGGGAAAAATTGAATCCATAGAGCAAAAATCTCTTAATAAAAGTTGCTTTTCTATGTCTCTATACACAGGTAAAATACTTAGGTGTCATTCATTAACACCCTGTATAAATACATTTAGAACTTTCTGCTGTCTTGATATCAATAGAAAAAAGTAAGACCCAAATAACTAACTGCAATTCTTTTATTTAAAAAAAATATTATTATTGTTTTCTTACTTTTAAAGTTGAAATCCGTTCCTATTCACCCCATTTTACGGTATCATATAAAGAAATAGTTTTTATTTATTGATTTATTACACTATATTTAAAAAGTTTTGCAAACAATGATATTAATGTTAAATATATTTTCAAAGCGAAGAATTAAATCTTAAGTGAGGTTTTCTGTCTCCTTTGCGTGCTACTTTAAATCACTTCTCAGTGTTTGTTTTGATAATGTTTCTTTTTAAAAGCAATTGAGCTGTTCAAGGTAAATGTTATAAAAAAGCTAACACTGTTTTGCTCATTACTCACAGTTCTTTCATACAGTATACCAACTATCATTGTACTTAGTTTACAGTCACTATTACAGCACAATGTTGCTGAAAGAAAACTATGATTTAAAAAAATGTAAACTAGCTCAGCGATGGGCAAAGTTTTTCATGACTTCAAAAAGAAATAAAACGAATTTGTGACATAACTTGTTTATTACAATTTTCTACTTGCTCACATTTTGTTCATAAACATGCATAATGATTTTTAACATTATGGAATTGAACCTACGTCATTTTGGTTTCCAGCACAGTTACATAAGCAGGGCCAGATTAACTGCGGTGTTACCCTACATGTTTTTAAAAAAATGAACAAATTATAATTTTTCTTACCAACTTTCAAGTCATAACAAATGGTATTAGTGGAATGCCATGTTATTTAAATGCAAAATAAAATAAAAATTGGGTGTGTGGAATGCCACACAACAGAAGTAAAAGTTGGATTTTTAAATTTTTCGATTCTTTCTGTTTTGGATTGTTGAACTTTTTTATGAACCTTTTCATTTTGGATTTTGATTTTTTAATTTTGGATCTGATTTTTTTTAATTCTGGAATTTTGGATCTTTGGATTTTTTTGTTTTTTAATTTTTTATTTTGGATCATTTAATTTTGGACTTTTTAATTTTTGAATTTTTAATTTTTTAAAATATGGATTTTTTTAATTTTTAAATTTGGAATTTTTAATTTTTGAATTTTGGATCTTTGAATTTTTTAATTTTGAAATTTTGAATCTTTGATTTTTTAATTTTTTTGGATTTTTTAATTTTTGATTTTCGATTTTTTTATTTTGGATTTTTAGATTTTTTAAATTTTGGATTTTGGTTTTTAATTTTGAAATTTTAGATTTTTTCATTTTGGATTTTTAATTTTTAAAATTTTATTGAGTTGATTGTTTTCTGTGCAGTCTGTCACTTTTGTGACGATTTTCTTCATAATGCAACTTTGAGTTAGCTCTCGATTTACTCCTAGCGCGCCTAAAGAAGTTTCACTTTATAAAATACCAGGTAAAACGTAGTGTTCAGATTATTGTAATTAAGTGGAAAAAAAAGGTGTCTCTTCGGAGTAATTTTAAGCCAAGGGTTTTTTTTTTCATAGAGAGCTTTGTTATGTGGTTGTAAATGATACCTGAAAACTACCCGATTTTCTGTTGTACACTTCCCTCTTTTCTTGGGGTGGTTGAAGGGGTGATCGGCCTATGTGATATTGTCTTGAAGTTCTTCTAACAGTATGTGAATATTATTTATGGGGAAACTTTAAAAATAAAGTGTATAGGTCAATTTCCCACACATTATCACAAGATAAATTAACTTTATCTCGGAAGATGAACTTATGCACGAGATAGAAAATTTCCTAAAAAGGTGCCAGTATTGTGTGGATGCAAGAGGAGAACATTTCCAACATCTCTTGTGATGAGGTAGGGGTTTATTTTCATTGTAATTTTAACTGTAAATGTGAGAACCTGAATCATTACACCGATCGCGGCTTTATTAGCGTAGATATTTCACCCAATCGCTCGGGAGTTGGAGCTGTGCCCGCCAAGCCGCAGGAACTTGCGTCATTGGCCAACTCTTGCAACTCTTGCGTGGGACTCACTGTATAATTATTGAGTATGATATTCACTTCATGTAAATTAGTTGTAAAAATAAAGAGAATGTTGTTACCACATCACATCGCATCCCCGAAGGATACGTAACCCAAATATTAATGTTTTCTCGTAACTTTTAACTATGACCAATACATTTTTCTCACTTCACATTCTGATATAGAACAAGAGGCCATATTCCAAAGAGAACATATTTCAAGTGGGGGGGGGGCTTATAACTACCCTTCATATAATTTTCTCAAAAAAATGTTTCAAATAAAAGTTTTAGCACATGTTGCTTCACTTACCACTATTTTAGTATGATGTGGTGGTGGGTGTTGTGTCACAGGGTGCCGGATGCTTACCCCAATGGTTAGCGAGGATCATCTTCACAGCTCCATAGCCGCAGACTCCTTCAGTTGATCTCTGCCCCCCCCCCCCCCCAGGGACTAAGATATTGATACTTGAGAGAATATTATTACATTAATGAAGAAATTACTTTTCACTTAGATCCCCCAGTATGTATTTACAAGTAGTATATACAACTTCTCTACATGCTACACATTTCTAATCCCTCTAGCATCCCCATACCTCGCCGCTTCATTGTTCGACCTGCCCCCTCGGGGTTTTCAAATTGATCTTATAAAAACGTCGGCCTCCATGCCTGGTTTGCACGAGACTGCCCACATGCACCCGACAAAGACAGGATATGTGATCGGAATGTGCAACTTAGCATTTACGTGGTTAATCGGGGCTGCTAGGCCTCGAACCTTCTACCCCAGATCCTAGTCAGACATTCCGATTACAATGAAATGTTTTAGGGACCCTCTTCCCCATGTGCACAATTTAAAGAAAATCGTTTTGAGCCGTTCTTGAAAAAAACACAAAAAATGAAAATTTCTTCATGTAAAGTACCCTTAAAAATAGAATAAATTGGCACCAATCTTCCTGTCACCTTCCTTTGGAAGGTACCTAACCCAGATACAAAATTTTGTTTTCTTATGATTTTCCGTTTTGGAGCTAACCTGTTCACAGACATCCACTCAGACAGACAGACACACGCACACGCAGACATGTTTCCAAAAATAGTGTTTTGGATTCAGGGGAACTCAAAATGTGTATTTATGTTAAAGACTCAACTTCAAATTTGGGATCGAACACAATACTTCCTCTACCTTTAGTACCTATGGCACGGGCAGAGGAGGTAAAAAATTAGATGCTATGGTGGAAGTTGCAATGCTCTAAAGCTTATTTCATGTTTTACTGTGAAATAACAGGAATAACACGCTTGTACCCCATGCACAAGAATGTCACACTTTTTTATGATCTTTAGCACATAATACCTACAATAATGTCGAAATCTTTGAACTCCTAACAAAAAGTCTGTTAGAAACTGTTTATAAGCACCCATGAATTTAACAGATTAATCCTCATGTCTGGGGGAAGGGTTAATGTACAAGTCTACAAAGATCCTATTATAAATTGAATCTTATTATACGAGTTGCCTTAAATGCACTTTTGTTGCTTTTAGTATGAAATGTTTTAGGAACCCTCTTCCCCATTTTCAAATATACATTGCCATTACAATACCATTGAAAATGGGGATAAGGATCCCTGAAGCATGTCATATTAAAATAATAGTAAATAAAGCAACAAAGTATTTAATGAACTCATAAGCTGCAAAAGAATGGAAAGTATACAAGCAATCTTTCCATTCAAGAAACCAATTTCCAGGTGAGTTTTAGCAGGGGTGTATCCAAGATATTTTTTCAGGAGGGGCTATAAATCTAACACTATTTTCACTAGGGCCTGGAAGTTTATGAAAATCATACTTTTGATAATGCAAACTATTCCATGCTAGTGTTCAAACATACAAGGCATCAAAGAAATAACAAGAAATTGATGGTTTAATTTTGCATATTTTGTTAGTTTTGCAATAATGCATCATATTTGCTCGATATTAAAATAATTGTGCATATTTAACCAATTTGTCATATTTCTAATGGCATATTATGTGCGATTTTAAATATTGTGCATATCTCTGTTAACTCAAAAATTTTCAGCTAAGTGAATGTTTTGGGAACCTACTATACAATTTGTTGATAGTACATAGCCTAATTTTTTTCCGATTGTATAATATTAAAGCAATGTTTTATTCATTAGTTTTCAATTTACTAAAATTTATTGCAATAACCTTGTTTCATTTTTAATTTTTATTATGTAATTTATTCAACTTATACTATTTTTTAAAACCTCATTATATAATTCAGTCAACAACAGAAAGTCTAGTACAGCATTAAATTTACTTGAATGGTAGAGCATACGTCAGTTTTCCTGAGCATATTTTACAAATTTCAGGATAAAATTCGATTTTAGGCTGAATTTTGTAAATACTTAGGCCGGTATTCATAGTCGGCGACTTAAGAACCGACTTTATAAAGCTGAACTTATTTGACAAGTCGACTTATATGTTTTTCGTATTCATAGTCTTCTTTAAAGTCGTACTTTATTAAGTCTGACTTCATAAAGCTCTACTTATTCCTCATACTAAAGTCGAACTCAGTAATATGAAAAATCACGCATTCACTGCCATAACAATTGAATTAGCCAATCGTGTTTAAGATTTTTTCAGATTTTATGTAAAGCAAAGCCGTCTGAGTACGTATTTTGCTGTCATGACATAAAAATACAGACGGTGATGTGCATTGTAAACAAAGAATTCAGTTCATCCAGTCATATTATGCACCGTGTAAGTAAGCTGATCTTTACAATATTCTGTGTATATATTAGCTTGGTCATTGTTCTGAATTAAGACCGGTACGCTTATACATTTATTTCGATGTTAATTATTGTTTTAGAGAGATTCAAAACAGCTTAGGAAGCTTTGGGCCGATATGAAATACCATCAGAGAGAAATACCGATGAAAGATAGGCGATTGATATTTCCAAAAATGTGTCTTCTTGAAACGAAATCTCTTAATAAATTCATTGTCACTGTAGAATTTGAATAGATTCATCATGTTTCGCAAATAACGCTTTGGGGCGCGAGTTTATACTAATAACCTCGCCCAAGGACCTAAAAATCACTGTCCATGGCTCTGGCTTAAACTGAAATAAGTCAGGGGGACCCTTGACTTGATAAAGTACGACTTATTTCGACAAATAAGTCGTACTTTAGTGACTATGAATAGCAATAAGCTCGACTTTGTCAAGTCTGACTTTATAAAGTAACTACGTCATAAGTCCGACTTGTTTGTGTCAGAAACTCAACTTAAGACGAGATTAAAGTTCGACTTGGATATAAGTACGACTTATTGCGACTATGAATACCGGCCTTAGACAAAGCAGTAACAACAGTTCTATTTCATGCATTTCATGAGTCTGGATGTGCAATTAAACTGTCTACTATTTGTCAAATTAAAATGTCCTTATGTGCAACATATTAGCATTACATAACGTTTTGGGGGGGGGCAGATTGTAGCCCCCTCAGCCCCCCTCTGAATACGGCCCTGAGTTTCAGAATTTTATTTATTTTACTGACATAAAAATTACATTCACAGTCTTGTATCAGAAGTTGGAGAGGTAAGTTGCTTTGTGCAGAGCTTCCAATAAACAGAGATGTTGGCTATTGAGCTCGCAGCATATCGCATCAGAATAGGTCTTCACAAAAGGGTCAAAGTAAAATTATCTATCAACAATCACATAAATGGATTCTCTTATAATATGTGGTTCTTTGGAATAATTGTAGCATTACTGCTGTTATTCGGTGGTATCAGAGCAAACCCTGTTCCTGGTTCTGACAATAGGAGGGGACACGGTGGGGGCAGCAAACAAGGCTTCTTTGGTAGCAACATGTTAGTGAAATTGGACAAATTTAAAAAAATAAAAATAAAATGAATTTGACAGCAAGTTGGATGATGTGTGAGGTGATGGAATAACATGAACTAGGGATATACCGAGCTCAAAAACAAGGTGCTGCTCTAAAGGAGAACAACTGGAGAAAGAAGCGAGGATGAAGAACACCATTATCTTGGTGATGGAGGAAAGAAACCATGAGAACAGAGCGGACATGTGTGACTACATGCTTAATCTTTTCGCTAAGGAGCTACACATGGAACTTTCCAACCTCCATCTCGAGAATGTGTACTGCTTGGGGAAAGGCACATTAGTAAAATCCATGATTGTGATTACCAAAGATAAAGCGCTGAATGGGGCTAGAATTTTCAAGGGAACAGGGGTGAGATTGGCTCAGGATTATAGTTTTAAAGTAAGGGATAAAAGAAGGGAATTATTACCCTTATATTTAACAGAGATTGAACATTATTGCAGCAAAACACACCATATTTTACAGACCATAAGTCTCACTTTTTTTACTTTGAAAACAGAGCCTTGTGCGTTTAATGGTCCGAAATAGTAAAAAAAAAAGAAAAAAAAAAAGTAAATATTGCTGTAATACCATAGTTATACACAAGGTGTTGTAAACGATAAGACAGTTACAAATTTCAGCACAGACTGTACATCACTGCAGTTGTCATAATCGTAAAATGGGGGTAGCTGGAAGCCAGGTATACAATGCGAAAAGAAAGGAATATTGAGTTCTTTTATACAAAAGGCATTGTCTCCGCTAGGTGGTTTAAACGAAGGCAATGGCCTCTAAACAGCTTTGTCCCATTACACTTACCGTATGCTGAACTAAGGGTTAGGGGGTGTAAAAGTATTTTCATACTTTCATGAGAAATCAGTTCAGTTAAAATTTACGCGATGCAACCTGTACAGAAAATTTTCGTAGAATGCAGGTGAAAGTTAGAAGTGATTTACGCCGATTCCATTGTACAAGGTTATAATTTGCTTATGTAATGAAGTATATTATTCCCTTAAAAAAATTTTGTTTAGAATCACATTAAATTTACTTTCCTTTAAATTTCCATCCTAAAATTAAGGTGCATCTTTATGGTCCAGAGCGTCTTATAGTCTGTAAAATACGGTAGTTCTGAACAGTGAGATACAAGGACAAGACAACATTAGGGGACAAATCCCAACGCAGCTAGTACATTGAACCAAGAAGTGGGAAATCAAAATAGAGAAGTGATTAGCCAGCACATGTTCTGTTGGTTGACGCCATGCGAGCTAAGTTCATTATACTGAAGAAGCCAGCAAATTGCATCGGCTGACACTAGCGCATGTGACTTGCATGGAGGGGAAGCCGCTGATAGGAGAGCTGATGACATAAGTCAACTGAAGGTCACATGTGAAGATACCGATATCGTTCATCGCCACAAGGTAGCCTGGTGCAAGTGAATAGGGTACAAATAAGACCAATAAAACTTCTTTTCCAATATTAGGTCTATCACAAAACATAGATTTTGTAGATACATTGTTACCCTCGATTTGGTGGTAAGCTTTCATCACCTTTTAACAATAAAAGTGGTTTAACAATATCATATTTACGTGTTTCTGAAAATATTCCCGCTTTTAATAAAAGATTACAAATAACGGAATGACTAAGAGGTTTACTAAGTTCAGATGGTATCACCATTATGCATACTATCCCATTTTACATTTGATATAAAAAAAGCAGTACCTATTTGTAGCTTCTAAATCATGTGAAGAAAAGGCAACACACTAACATTACATTAACATTACAATAACAATATAACATGGGTGGGGTTTTTCAAAAAATTGATATCACATACTGTACAGTCGTTTATGACTTATGAGTTGTCAATTTGAGGGTCATAAAATAATCCACCTTTTAGTTTTTAATAATCCACTTTTTAGTTTTTCTGTACTTTGTACAGTGTTCGTCCTTCATGTCCAAAGTATGGTCAAGAACCTTCACTAGCTATATTATGAAGCAAAAGTTTGTTCTGCTAGACCATGGTGGCACATTGTGACACTGTGCGGTGGGGTAATGTCTCCCACTACAGTCGCCCTTGATGTCAGCATAAAGCAGTTTCGATGTGACACTGAACATGAAGAGCAGGTTTCATACGTCACAGCAGGATGGGGGACTAAAATGTTTCCCCTCAGTTGCTCAGGTATGTGCTAGACTAAGAGTTCACAAATAAAATCCCCCCCCCCTCGACAAAAGAAGAGCTGGCAGAGAAAAACTGTTTCATATTTGGAATAAGCACACTAAGTATAACCAAAATCCGGTAAAACATCCGAGACTCCAAACAAAAAGTTTTTTTTTGTTTTTTTGTTGGGCTGTGTAATTCTTTCACACTGGCCACTGTGACCTTACTAGTGGTTTACTATGAAGCCCAGGTCTTAAAGCACTCACAGGTTCCAAGTCGCCACTGGGTTATCTCATATTGAGGACGCCTGGTGGTATACCGGGACATCTGAGTCAGTTGGAGAATTTAATGTTGTACCAGCATATTGCCATGGTAGCTCAATGGTAGAGCAGCGGCACAGAGAGCCAAAGATCCTGGTTCAAATCCTGGCTATTGCATTGAATTTTTCAGTCTGTCTTCACCTTCCCTTCTATGGTAATAGTTGTTTGTCAGTAGGTCTACTTACCGGTACATTCTTCTTAAGTATACATTTCTCTATGTTTATAAAATTATTATTAAAAGCTTATGTGATATCTTTAGTACTATAAAGCTTTACATCTTAGTAAACTAATGAGAAAAAATGACTGCTACTATCTGTTCTGAAGATTCTTCATTACATTCCATTCCATGTAGTTTTTATTTCAATCAATTGTTGCTTGTAATGAAATGTATTTACTGTTTGCTTCCTTCATTACAGCCATCGTATTATATCTCTGCCGGTCTGTCAAGTGACTATTTCCTGGTAGGAGAAGAGATTCTACTAGTGTGCACAAAAACATGTCTTAAATTTACAACGGGCAACAGATTTGAGCTCGGACAAGCAATGACTAGAAAGGGAACTGGATGTCTTTTGTATTGGAATACACGGACTACCTGCTCCTTGTAACAAAATTCCAACGGTCGGCGAGAGGCACAGATATAAAACGACAGCTGTACAGTATTTCTTATAGCCAGTGAGGGAAGTGAGGCAATATGCACCAGTATGGATTACCAGCTCTGGTTTAAAAGGTCCAGTGGCATACCGGCATTGGCTTCAATAGTCAAATAGCATACCGGTACTGGAAATAAAATAAAAAGTTCATTTGTTGCAAAGAGTAGGCACTATGATCTGTTTGAGTCATAATATAATCATTTTCATGGTCATTCATCCACTGGTATGCTTTCACCGGTAGCCATTACCAGTAGGCCTATACAAGGCTGTGACCAGTAACTAGATCATAGGTGAGCAACTGAGGGGAAACGTTTCAGTCCCCATCCCTTGCTGTGACGTAAGAAACCTGTTCATGTTCAGTGTCACGTCGAAACTGCTTTATGCTGACGTCAAGGGCGACTGTAGTGGGAGAAATTCCCCTACCGCACAGTGACACGATGTGCCACAGATGCGCACCCAAGAACTAGATGTCTGTGACTTTTGCGCTCCTGCTTGGCGATCATCTATAAAGCAGGGTTAGTTACGCATGGAGGAAGTTAATTAAAAACACCACTGAGTGTATAGAACAATATCTTACCTATCACATAATAGGCTAATTATGTTGTAAGGGAGGGGGCTTTTCTCAAATTGAGGTACAATAGGGAAAATTTTGGGATAGCATACCGCCTCTGACTTTTCCCCACTTCCCCCACTAATAATAACCTAATGTAGCTTACAATTTGGATCACTGCAAGTTGTTTTATGGATAGCCCACACGTATGTGATACGATGTAAGCCTAGTGGAAGTGTCTCTCATGAAATAGCATACAGCCAAGATTGTTTTTCTCCGAAATATGAACCGGCCATAAGTCATAAGATCAAGGAAAATCTTTCTGTCCTCTCCATGAATTATAACATTTTAGATAGCAGCTGTAGGTGGTAGGCCAAGTCCCTCCAGGGATGTAGCGCCACGGAGTTTTAGTTTTTAGATAGCAGCTGTACTAAGGAATTGTTAGCACAGAATTTGCATATGAAAGAAAAACGGCAAGAGCCCTTTCTCCTCAACATCACAATTTTCCGTTTTTGGAAATCAACACGTCATTAAATGTACTTACTTTTGTTAAAATAATTTATTACGAGGCAAAACTAGTCGTATTTTTAATTTTTTCATGTATTTTTACCTACTTTCAATTAATTTTTATTACGCATAAAACACGCCAGCCATAAGTTATTATGGTTCTGAGCGAAGCAGGATGCCAACTGCAAAGCAGGATACCAATTGTCCTCCTTGTATAATGCCGCAGCAGGCGAGGTGCCTTGTACCCACCTCTGCATTAAGATAAGATGTCTGCAGATAATCTAAATAATGCATAATACTAACCACATAGTTAAGCGTGCAAAGCGGAGGCGGCAGCCATAGCGAAGCGCCCTTGTATTTTTTAATAATACACTGTTTGTAGGTCTCAAAAATATGCCATATATATCTTCGAGGTTTGTCGTATTGGTCAACCTGATACCCAGAATTTTAAGTCAAGTCGGTAACATGACCGTCAGTTATATGTTTTCATGAATTAAGTATTTTAAGGTAAGAGAATTCTTATTAACAAATTTCACACGTAATTATAATCCTTGCACCTAGCGACACATTTTCAACATTTAGTTTCATAAAAATTAAAACTGTAATGTCAAGGAGATAGGGCTGGTCCCAGAAAAACTGCTGTTTGGTGAGTTCAATACATACTAAGCCCTAATGGAATCTAAGTAACTAGATTCGCCTGATAACTTAGTGCTAATAAGTACTACTTATTAGCCTAGAGCATTTCTCTCAACACATGGAGCCTATAGGGTAGGGTTTATTTGAAATACAGTGAACTCTCGATAATTCGGACCTCAATATGCCGAACTTCGGATAACTCGGACAGATTCTTGACGGCCCAGACAAAGATCTGCAGGAGAAGTAATTATTCAAAAGCAACAGAAAATGTGTACACATTTGAACATTTACAGTGTCTCTCGGCCTAAATCTCCTCAGAAAAATATGCTCAAAGTCTCCACATCAATCATCATCATATCCTAATAATGTAACAGTGTGTATTTCAGGCTCTGACTAGTAATTTTATTTCAGTACTCAAGTGTTATTTGTTCTTGTTCCAACTGTAAGTTGCCTATATTCTGCCTCATACATTTTTCTTGTGGCTTAAACACGAAATTTCATTACTTAGATACCATTTCCTCATTTCCCCTCCATAAGCCGGACATTTCATAACTCGGACAGACCCCTGCCCACTTTAGTCCGGTTTATCGAGAGTTCACTGTACCTGTATTGCATTAACATGTACAAGGTTTACTACCAACTTTTATTTCCTGCAATATAACAAACAGGGCTTAACAGAATCATCATGAACAATGAAAATCCTACTACTTAGTTACTGCAACACTGAAATGTCCTTTCACATTATTTCACTATCAGTAAATATGTATGTTTATATAGCAGTAACTCAGTTACTTTCATCAAGCCTTGTTAAGAGACTCAACAATTCCACTCTCTGAAGCCATATCGACAGGTAGCATACCATCTTCATCAGCGACATGAGGATCTGCTCCTTTATCTAAAAGGAATTTCACTATTTCTTCATGGCCGCAAGAAGCTGCGTAATGTAAAGCTGTCTGCCCATCCTTGTCTTTTAGATCAATATTGAGTGCCAAATCCTTTATCAGGCATTTTAATGTTGCAAGATTTCCACGATCGGCTGCCCAATGTATTAAACCCATTCCTTCCGAATCAGTGACATTAGGATCAGTTAATGATTTTCTAGCAAATTCTGAAACCTTATCAGTATTCCCTTCTTTGACCCAATCAAAAATAGTTTTATCATTATCATCTAAATATTCATCAGTACTGGACAAACAGCTTACTGCAACCCAACCACTTTTTCCACTTGGACTTTCGTCTGAATTTTCATTCATCCAATCAGGATCTATTTCTGAAACAAGTTTAACGTATTTGCTCATTGCCTCATTCCGAGTCATCTCTCCTAAAGACTGCCATGCCTGCCATTTCTGTTTTGCTTGCATTTCATACCAGCTCGGCTTAGGAACATTGCAAGGTCCCTCAGTGGCTTGTTTATAATAACCATACAATTCTAATAGCTGGCTTGTTTCTACTTTACCAAGGATAGATTTCAGGTGGTTAGCTGCTTTTTCAAATAAGCTTTGATCTGACAGTTCTGGCTCATCAAAGTCTGCTTCTGCCATCCTTAAAATATGGGTACTATACTTATTATATTCTAAACTAATATTTAAAATGATTAAATCTGCAGTTCAATACACGCTAAAGGCCTACTATGTTACAAAGAATTACGTTATGTTAAGGAGACTATAGCATCTACCTAAGAGCAAATAGAATTTTGCTGGGTTTTCAAACAGCATTAACGTTAATTACCAGCTGGTTGAATAGAAAGTGAATTACCTTCTAGAATATGGCTTTGTCTGTTTGTGGCATTTTCATAACCTCCTTGAGTACTAAACACTACGAAGCCATATCCACGCGACATTCCAGTATTACGATCAAATATTACATTGGCTGAAACAACATGACCAAACTCAGAAAAGTACATCTTCAGCTCTCTATGACTTACAGTCCATGGTAAATTACCAACAAAAAGTTTGTGAATAGCTCTTGCTGCCATGATTTTATAAATGTAAAAAAAACTGCAACAGTTAGCAAATTAAATGCGGGTGATTTCTAGAAGGTGTATTGTATGATCCTGCATTAGATCATTTATATCAATTCCTGATTCAGCACCCAAGTTATTTAATGGTATATGTTCACAATGTAGTCTCCACTTATGGAGAAGATGTTCGATAGACCAATCGGCACTTCTTTCCTGATAAGTACAAAGAAACCTTGCTTGTGGATTCTTTTCTAAGAGGAATGCAACAGTGACAATGATATCTTCGAAGACCGATGGTTCGTAAAAACAATCTGAACCTAAGATTAGATCAACTGGACCTAAATTAAAGACGCTTCCTAAAAATAGTCCCCAAGTAAGTCCCAAAACCCGAATTTGATTAGGGAGAAGTCCATTCGCTTCACAACATCGCTGCACGTGCTGAAGACTTCTTGGAAGGCTTGCACTGTCTGTTAAAGTAACAGCAGCTCCACACTTCGCAGCTACAATACCTGGTAGAGCAGTTCCTGAACCAAGTTCGACAATATGCTTTCCAGGTAACTCTCGGCGGTGTTCCCACAAAAACCAGGCCAAAACAGGTGCCGAAGGCCAGGTATAGAAGCTATAACTTGCTTGCAATTGCTAAAAAAGAAAAGAAAATACAATAACTATATATATAAGCGCATGTAGGTTATGTCTTCTCGGCACACCATTTCTTATAAAAAGTATACAATACATACAATATATAACTCATAATCTTATTACGCATTATTACCTCTGGAATGAAAACTTCCAAAGATTCTACGTCGTTTTCTCCAGGTCTGTTTATTCTTGATTTAAACAGAAATTTCTTAATCTGCTCGGCTACCCCATCGGACATTGGAAATTTCAGGAAATGTGGATTTCTTGACCGGAAGTTAGCAAAATAAAAATGTACTACATCAGTGTCTGTTTCATTATAAAATTTTTTAGATTCCTAATATTTTTAACTGGCAGCTAAATATATTGCCATTATATTGAAGTTGTAAATAAGAGTCTTTTAATGTATGGATTTCCTAATCTCATGAATTAAGATGTTAGTTTGATGGATAATTGGTTGTCGCTTGTCGGTCATAACATGGCCGTCACAAGTGAAATTAAATGTGGAACTGCTAGGAGAAAATCGGCTCAAACTGTTTCATTTTGTATAAAAGAGGAACGAAATGCCACATATAAAAAGGTAAAAATTTGTCGCATTTTAGAATTATGCAAATTGCATGCTAAGTCTGTATTGAATCCGGGAAACTAGTGACATTTTATGAACACACTTGTTTTGTTATGGAATGTAGGTTATATATAAAATATATAAAATGAGTTTTCTGTAGCTCATATGATATTTTGATTGTGCAGTGCTAATATGAATAGCATATAATATGTCTGTGTATAGGTGTCTGCAATACTCCAGAAGTCTGAACTTGATAGAACAGATGAAGAAAGGGAAATGCTCTTTAATTGTTCTGAACTTGTTAAAGAAGTCACCAGGAGGTAAGACATTAAACAGTATTCTAAGTTGAATGAATTCTGCTATAGGAAGTGCTCTTTAAATTCTGCTATTGGAATTATTGATAAGTAATATAATTGATACCAACCCGAACACTTAAACACATTCAGTTTTTTTTTGTCCAGTTGTCATTGTTGATTTTAGGATTTGGTATAGGCCTATGTCCTAGGGCAGCGTTTTGGTAGGCTTAAATACGAACTTGTATACATAACACAGCTGGTCTTATGTTGCGTTTCACTAGTCTGTTTGTAGTTCCACTGTCTGAAGGTAAGGAGGCATGAGGGACGACCAGATTCAAGAGAGCAATGTTTTTATTCTTTAATTTTGGTGAAAACTAAATACTTGTGGCACCCTGGTTCTCACTCCACACTCTGCTGTCTGCTTCCTGTACCTTCCCCTAGCTGGCCTTCACTTCACCTGGCCTGCAAACCTTGCAAGCTGTTCACTGCTCAAGGCCGGCTGCATGTTATACTGCGCTATCACTATTAATAGTTGTTAAAGTACATTCACCCTTGCACCAAAATGGCTCTTTTCAGAGCCATCATAATATTTCACAATTATTAAAAAACGACCCTTCCACCAAAACATCTAGGCTATTTCTCAAACGTATTCAAGCTCTCTAAAAATAAATAGGCCTAGATGAATTTTCCGTTCACCGCTCAGCAATCACCCGTGGTGTAACTTGGTTACCGGTAAGACTGCTAGCTATGATGCTAGTGGTCCCGGGTTCACATACCGGTTGATGCGTAAAATTTACTGTTAAGAATTGGTCCCAAATAGGTATTGTAGGGTGAACCTCAGTAATTAAAGGCCCTGTTAACTTAAAATCAAGTTACTCTCAGAATGAAGAGTTTATTTAGTAAAATGCAGCAGTGAAAACCCCATGTTTCTACGATGCTTCGTTCTCGCAAATTCGAAGAATAACTGATGTGGCTTCCAGCGGAGTGACGTCAGCGCGCCCTAGCTGCCCACAGTCCGCGCGCCGTCACTGTAGTAATCGAGTTGCCTATGACGAAGCAACTTTTATCTTAATATTGTATGTGCGAGTTTGCGTGCTAGTTAGTCGGAAATGCCTAAATGTTGTGTTTTTGGGTGCTCAAACACCACAAATATCGATTTGGGAGTAAGTGTTCATAAGTTTGCAAATCGAGATCGATCACCGGGCAGATTCAAAGTGTGGCTGAATAGAACAAATCGGCGTGATTTCGAGCCTACCCGACATTCCGTTGTTTGTTCTGAACATTTCAATGCAGATGACTTTGAAATTACCTCCCGGCTTAAAAATGAACTTCTGGGAATCAAAACAAGTAAACCGATTTTAAAGAAAACAGCAACCCTTTATAAAATTGAAACCAGGTGGACATAAGTCGCAGAGAGCGTGTAGTGCCTGTGTAACGAAGAAAATTGTCAAAGAAGCAGTAGCACATTCGTCAATAAGTGCATGTGCTGAATTCTGTGAGACAGTGTATGAAGACGCAGGAATCAGCGATATCGAAGAGCAAACTAATACCGGCAATGACAACGTAATAGAAATAGAAATACCAATCGAAATCGAAGTGCAGTGTAAGCTAGGTAGGGAAGTTCTTAGGAATGTTTTAAATTCTGTCACTTCTGAAAATGAATCTGAAAATGATATGGATATCTTTTTTTGTGAAACAGCTAGTAACAGCAGTAATGATTCTACTGATTCTATACGACAAGAAGTTTCACAGAAACAACATTCAAAAATAAGCCAGGGTGCCGTATTTTTGTTGTGTGGGAATGTTTGCCATCTTTATTTGGGTGATTCTTCAAATACGGGAAAATTTAAAGTGTGTGAAATCCAAATTTTTTACTTTGTTTAAAAAATCTCAAAAAAATTACTAAAATACTTCAGGGGTTACTTGATTATAATATGACACCAGCAGAGCTTAAATGTTTATATTTTTATTTATTTTTATTTTTTAATTTTTTTAAAGCCATGTGAATGACATCCGTGTACATGTGGATGGCAGAAGGCCACATTAATGACTAACTTTGGCAACAATCTGCTTTTCTTTATGTGATTTCATATTTTTCTCAGTGTACTTCAGTTGATTTTGCACCAAATTTGCAAATTTGTGTGCATACTCCGGAATTAATGTAATTTTAACTAGACTGTGTTTTTATGGTTTTGGGGGGGGGGGATCAAGCAGAAATTCATTTAATCAGTTTTAAGATTTTAAGTACAGGTCACAGACACTGCAAACACAATAATACCCTACATTTATCATCTACATGACTTGAGAGTCATCCACATACCCCTTCATGAGGCATGTGGATGACACAAAAATCAGGCATGTGGATGACAAAAAAGGAGTTTAAGTGGTCTCAGCAAGCCATTCATAAACCTCTGTAGGCTGAACTTTAATCAGGTACTTTGAATTAGTAGGTTTACCATAGTGCATAATCAAAATTAATTAATATTCACTTTCTGCCTACTTTCTAGAAGCCATGTTAATGATGGGGAATAAAAACGCTTTCCTTGAAAATGATGCAAAGTCCTTTGTTAATCCCAAACTGTTTGTAAGCAAGCTAAATTCAACCTTACAATTCAACCACAAGCTGCCCTGTTGGCTTTCTAACACTGTCGCCAGTTAGACAAATTTCTCATTTCTGCAGAAAAAATGCCATTCTTTTCAGCCATGTGGATGACCAAAAACCCTTGGGACATTCTTTATGTTCATTAGGTAGGGTGACAATTTTATTTCATTTTATTTTTTAGGGGTTAATATTCTTCACACATTCATACTCATTGGCAGGAAAAAAGTTGAAAAGGAAGTAACATTTTGTTTTGTGGAAAAATGCATTAGAATATACAAAACTGGGGTATGGGACAGGGCATGTGGATGACATTTCATTCAATTAAATTTGATTTTGGAATATCAGTTAGTTAGTGACATTTCAAAGTGATAGTTGTAGTAGCCTATAGGAGTAGTAGAAACAAACTTTTATTCTAATTTTTTTTTTAAATTTGAATTTGAAGGGAAATATCACTCCGGAACACAAATTTTCCCGTATTTGAAGAATCACCCATTTACCCTTTGTTGTCAATGTGGCAAAACTGTCACTAATGTGCATCCTAGTATTACTTCACTATCTCTGAATACTGATTGCATTAATGGTCATAAATTTATATGGCGTTCGCAAAATAACATAAAGAAACAGTCATCACTTTCTGTTAAATTATCAACATCTCTCTATGTTAATGGTTTAAGTTTTAGTGCTTTCAATTCCTTCGCTGAGACTTTTAATTTGTACTTCATGTCTGCCCCTTCATTTTATAGAATTATACACTCCTATGTTTCACCTGCAATAAAGAGTGTGTGGTTAGACCAACATAACAGCAAAATCGCTGCCAGACAAAATGAAAAGGCTTGGTTAGCCGGGGACGGTCAATTGGCAGCCCAGGATTTTCAGCGAAGTACATAACGTTTACAGTCATGGACGTTAGCACTAACGAAATAATTGATTTTGTTGTACTCCAAAAGGGGCAGATCACTGGGGATTTGGAAAAGTCAGCATGTGACATTATAATATCGAGATTGCTTGAAAATGGTGTAGATACCGGTATAGAACTTTTTCTTTCCGATCGACATCGAGGGGTTCGTAAATTATTTAAAAAAAAAACAAACAAGCAAAGAATTGTGTAATGTAATGCAGTCAGCATTTCCCTTCACATCTCTTATAACACTTTCAGAACAGCAGAAACATTCATTATAAATCGCTGACAAAACACATTCATCACAGTTGCACCAATCAGTACTATTTACACGGTCAGCATTCCCAGTATTTTCTTCGTCTGGCCTTATAATTACTCTTTTTTTTGGCTCAAATTGATATGGCCTGATTCCAGGCATTACACAAGAAAATGGTAAATTTATAATAATTTTAACACACGAGAAGACACCAGCAATGAACTAGCCATCACAGAAGATGTTTCAGTTATATGGCATTCCAATGCTTACTCACAGTGGTGAGGGTGCGGTGACGTCATATCGCATTATTGACGGAACTTCTCTACTTGGATTACGGGCGAACGGTTGAACATAGAAAGCTCGGGTTTTCGCACAAACTAATCTCTAAATATCCTCTTTTTAAACCAGCTTTTGCCTGAAAATGCATTTTTTAAATTAACAGGGCCTTTAAGAATACTATTTTCGGAATAAGAGTAGAATCGGTCTCACCCTAGTCCACTTTCCACTCCATATTCGCCCGCCGGCTTCTTCCCCGCCTGAGCGCTTCCCCTATCCCGCCGGCCACTTCTAGCCACCCGCCGGCCGCTACTCAATGCCGCTAATGCGCTCACTGTGTTATACGCATGCAAATTATATTCAATGCTAAAGCAATCACCAGAGCGGCCAATTTTAATTCACAATTAAAATACCCTTGCACCAAAATGGCTCTTTTCAGAGCCAACATAATATTTCACATTTAAAAAGATTTTCCCTTTCACCAACGCCAACATAATCGGCGCCACATAATCTTTCACAATTACAAAAAACGATAGCAAACGATTATAAAAAAACAAATTGTATTTGAAAATAAAAAAGACCCTTGCACCAAGCATTATATTTCGCTATTATTAAAAGCGATTATAAAAATATATATATATATTAAAATAAAAATCCTTACACCAAGCATAATATTTCACAGAATTATAATAACAACACTTGCAACAAAATAGGCTATTTCACATTAAAAAAATTACCCTTGCACCAAACACAATATTTCACAATTATAAAAAATACCGTACATATGCCAACAGAACATTTAAAAAACAAAATATTTCACAATTAATCGCACCATACATAATATATGACAATTTTAAGAAACGCCGTTTTATAACAAAAAACATGGCTCAATTGATGCAGAAAAATCCCCTTGCACCAACACTACTCTTTTCAAAACTAACAAAATGTATAAAGATTATAAAAACTGATACTTTCGTTAACACTCATGAACGCTATAATAACTCAAATAGACAAATTCTTCCTTCACTGCTCAACAATCGCTCGTGGCATAATGTGTTAAGACTCCTAGCTATAATGCTAGGGGTCCCGAGTTCGAATCCCGGTCGATCCAAAATTTACGGTTAGGAATAGGTCTCGAATAGTTAGGTAGAGTGAAGAGGAGGTAAGAGGAAGAGAGGAAGGAGATGGGAAAGGAAGAGAAGAAGAGAATAAAGGAGAAATAAATTATTTTTCTGTTTCACCAGTTCATTACTAGATCGCGCTACCATCGCTACTCTGCTAGTAGTTAAAATGCCGCCAGTAGATGTCTCCCCACCCAAAACTCCTACTTTCCACGTGGGTCCCGTTAGAGAGTGGAGTGGGGAACTCGGGTGAGACCGATTCTACCTTTTTCTCCTATTTTCTCCTCTTATTCCATCTATAGGAACTCTCACATCTAGATGTAGAGATGTAGATATCTTGTCCTGTAGATCCTGTAGTGAGGCTCAAGGATATATAGAACACATCAGATCAAAATATGTATGCAGGTTATAACAACAATATACAGAACTGTAAGCTCCCAAACTTATTCAAGCAGGAAATATTCATCCATGTTGTAAGTTAGAGTTATTAAATTCCTTGAGAGATCTTTTGAAAGATTTGCATTTGCTTTTAATACACAGAGCAGAATAATGAGCACCCTTCTGAAAGAGTTTTTAATGAATTATCGGTAGCTGCTCTATGTAAATCATTGAAGTTCGTAGTTGTACGTCCATGTAACTTACTGTTCGCCAACAGAGAGTAAGACTGTGGCAAGAATATACATATATATTGTGGAATATTAAGATTTTCAAAATATTTAAGCTTTTCTTGTGTACATTTCTTGAATATTTGTTTGGCAGTTTGAACTTCTCCAAATTCTGCGTCATACATTTTCAAAATTTTTCCTACTGCAATTTCTTTTTCTCTTTTCACACTGGGAAGCTGAATAAAACCTTGTTCTTTAACATCATGAAAATTTTAGTATAGGCCTACTATCTATTTCCCTTTCATCGCCTGACCCACTACATTCGCTATCCATGATTGAATAATCATGTTCCTCTCTTCAGCAAGTTACGAGTACAAGTAAATAAAACACAATCAACATTGTTAATAATTGCCACCAGTTTTAAAGACGCCGACAGAGAAGGAGGGAAAAGAAGCTAGCAAATGCTGGAACTTGCTAGAAATCAATTTCTCTTAGCAATTGCTTTGTTTTTATTCATCACCCTCATTTACTTCACTAAATCTATACAGTTTCCTATAATCATTTTCACAACTATTTATACGAACATTATATACTTTTCGCTTCCAAATATTAATAAAAGCAGCCATGTTCGTAAAAACAAACTCTTCTTGACTGATCTCAAGGCACCTACTGACCTGTCTTAGAAAATATAAAGCAATTGCTGCTAATGGATAGCAATTGCTAAACTTTATTCATAAAATGTTAAGGAATTGCTAGAGCGTTCTAGGATTTTATTGGAGTTCACAGCAATTGCTTTGTAAGTCTAGCAATTGCTTTAAGAAACAGCAATTGCTATAAGTTTTATTCACAAAATTATAAGGAATTGCTTGAAAAATGTCAGAAAAAGCAATTGCTTATTTTTATTCATTACCCTAAATGTATTGACTGGTGTGTACACCCACACTAAATATCCACCCTTTGCCATTGATCACTATTATTATTATTATTATTATTATTATTATCATCATTATTATTTCATGGTAAAAGTATTGTACACAAAGATCGGCCCTGATGCCTTCCGTTTAGATATGTGTTAGTGTTATAAAAAATTTATTAAAAAATTGAATTGTCTCTTTAATTACCGTATTTTATGGACCATTATGACGCACTTCTTTACCTTGAAAACAGAGCCTTGAAGGTTGGGTGCGTCTAATGGCCCGAAATAGTCTATACTAAAAATATTAAAATTATTGTAAATATTACCGGAATACCATAGGAATAAACAAAATGTTTTAAACTGTGAGATAGTTACAAATTTTGGCAGACTGTACATCAGTGCACTCGTCATAATCATAAAATGAGGGGAGCTGGAAGTAAGGTATACAATGCAAAAAGAAAGGGCATTGAGTTCATTTATACAAAAGGAATTTTCTCCACCAGGTGGTTTAAATGAAGGCAGTGACCTCTAAACAGCCTTGTCCAGTTACACTTACTGTATGCTGAATTGAGGGTTAGAGGGCGTAAAAGTATTTGCAGTCTTCAATGAGAAATCAGTTCAGTTGTTAAAACTTATGCGATGCCACCTTTTCATAAGAGATTTTCGTACAGCGCAGGTTTTTAGTTAGAAGTGATTTACACTGATCCCATTGTACAATGTTATAATTTGTTTATGCAATGAAGTATATCATTCCCTTTAAAAAAAATTTAGTTTAGAATCACAATAAATTTATTTTCCTTTAAATTTCCATCCTAAAATCAAGGCGCGTCTTATGGTCTGCAGCAGCTTATAGTCCGTAAAATATGATAACTTTTTTGTGTGCCAGCTTTTAACACGTATATGCGAGAAAGTTTGTGCACCATTTATTTATTTTAAACCACTAGAGAAATGCTGGGACATATATGTCCTATGTACAGGCAAGCGCAGTGGCTCATATCGGCAACTTAGATATTTTAGTAGGGCCGCTTTTTTTTCCCCTACCTGTACCTTAAAGATTCTTAAAAACCAAAAACTTTATTTGGTCATTGTTCTCCAGAAAGTTGCATTTAGGACACCACAAACTGCACTTAATGGCTACATTTGTGTTATCTAATTTATAAAAACAATTCTAGTTGATTTTGTTTTTTTTGTATTTGATAATTCAGGTGATTGGAGAATACACGAATAACAAGTTTGATGAACTTCTTTTGCTATGTTGTTCTCATTAATTCTTGTGAAATTCATTGAAACAGTTTCTGGTTGTCATAAAACAGAGATGAACACCACTCTTCTCACAAATATAACTTAGTTGGTATGACTCTTAGTTTGCATTATTTTATGCTGACGTGGCAATTAAAACCAACATTTTTGGATCTTGATAGGATCTATAAAGAGTTTTCTAACAGGGACGATATTCTCATGTACGTGAATGGGTTAATGCATGCCAGGATTTCATTCTGTTCTCAGAAGGTAAGTTATTGTGCTTTACTGATACCTATAACATTGTATTAGTATTTTTTTTTTCTGAAAAGAAAATAGCATGTTTCATTTCATGCCTCGTTCCATAAATAAAGTGTTGTATGATGTAAAAGAACTACTACTTCTAGAACTTTCAATTTCTCTAAGGGAGCATTCACACTGAAGTAGCATAGCATGTGAATCGCACTACCTGGATGCAGGCTGCACATCGAGTTGCATGGTTCACAGTTTTGCTTTCATACCAAAATAGCGAATGCGATCTGCAGTTTAACGTAAATTATATATTTTCACTTGAACTATTGAGAAACCCATTTAAATAATGTAATTTACCTAAAGAGGATATAGTTTCAGCAATTTTAATCCAATATTTTTTTCCTACTAGTTTCAATTGCCATATCGTATAGCCTAGGCATGTACAAATTGTAGCTCTCTTTCCAGCAGTTTTCATGACATCTTTGCCATAATCTACCGCTACAAAAGCGAATATGTGTTGAATTTTCTTAACAATTAGAAAACAGCTGCAAAGGCAACTGTACGCATGCATCATCCCGAGTAGCGTCGCATGAAATAAGTCCAGATCTATCTGAAGAAATGAATGTCGCACTGTGCAAGATTCATTATTGCCATGCTACTTTGGTATGAAGACTTGAACTTGTTTATTTGGGATTTAAAATGAGTATCTACAACCTGCATCCAACTATTGCTACTTGCTTGCTATGCTACTTTGATGTGAATGTTCCCTAACATCTATCAGTATTGTATTGCTTCTGTTATTAAAATATATCTTTGTGATAACTATATGATAAAAGTAGGCCTAATAATTTAAAATGTCATATAAAAATCAAGTTAGTCCAATGTATGATGTAAGTTGTTCTTATCAGAAGTGAATTGAAAATTCAGTTAGAAATGTTAAAATATATTGATGATTTACGCTTTCTATAGGATGGAGAAACGGAAGAAGGTAAAAGAACGGCTCCAAGAAATAGAGGATCCTCCAGATTTGCTTGCAGAAAAGTGCCAAAAACTAGCTGAAGTTGTAGCAAAAGCAACAAACTTGGTTGTGTACACTGGAGCTGGTGTAAGCACTGCAGCTTGCATTCCAGATTACAGAGGAACCAATGGCATATGGACCTTACTTCAGCAAGGCAAAGATATTGGGTAAGATACTCTGTGAACCATTACTTTCAGCCTTTATAATACATGGGTTGATTTTTTGTAGTGGCAACTATTTTATTTCTCCACATATAGCATACATACATGGTTCTAACTTTTATAGGCCTTTGATCTAATCACCACCATTGCATGCAACATGTTCCCAGCGATGCGTAAGTCTTTGGACCCCGTTGGCCCTGCCTAATCTATTGATGGTGTGAAGAGAGCGGTCGGTTGCCTGTAAAACATGATTGGGATGGTTGTGATCTTAAAACACACCGTTCCTCCGAGCCAGAAAGTTATTGCGGAGTACTATGCTCGTTTTTGCAAAACCATCTGCGAGCAGCTCTAAAAAGAAAATGGCGACACTTCGTGGACAATCCACCCATCATTCTGCATGACAACACTAGGGTGCATAGAGCAGGAATTGTTTCTGAACTGTCCAATCGTTGGGGCTGGGAGGTGCTCTATCACCCTCCGTACTCTCAAGATTGAAGTCCCTGTGACTTGATCTAATTCGTATTGTTGAAGATGTTTTACAGGACACCAACCGCTCTCTTTGCACCATCAACAGAATAGGCAGTGCCAACGGGATCCAAAGACTTCCACATCGCTGGGAACATGTTGTACGCAATGGCAGTGATTAGATCGAAGGCCTATAAAAGTTAGAACCATGTACATATGCTATATGTAGAGAAATAAAATAGTTAAAGTAAAGTGATCCCTATACAGGCCATGGAGACCCAGAGGGTTCCAAGAGGTTGAGGCTCCCAGATTTTGGACATTCGGCACATGAAGGTGGTAAGGTTGTCAGCCTTACACACCGGCCGCCTTCACCCCCCAGGATTGCTCCTGGTACTCATTTCTGTTAGAGGCTGAGTCGACCCCAGGGCCAAATAAAATAGTTGCCACTACTAAAAAATCAACCCATGTAGTTTATTAGGTCATTGTGACACATGTTGATTTTTAGGGAGATGAATTATATTGACATTTCCAGCTGTTTTCTGCATTACAGTAAACCATTAGTTAGTTGTATTTCTGAAATATGCTCTGTGTTACACCTTTATCTTTTAGATTTAACCCTTGGCGAGTGGCAAATTTTATGGCCATTGTGGCAGATTCCCCTTAAAATTAAAAAATCTGTTAAATTATGAAATGGTTCCTAAAAGACATGCAATATTGCATAACATCAAACATTTACCTTGTTCTGAAGATAATATTCAAAGCTAGAGGAAGTAGGAGACTATAGAAAAATTTCTGTGGGACTTAGTTACCAGATTAATGGCATAAAGGATATTCCACTATATTCCAAGATCTAATCACCTTCGTTAGTATTGTAAATGGGGATGGGCTGAATCTGAATCAGTCACGTCTATGCAGTCAAAACTGCTAAGCCTGCGTTTATCGTTCACTGTCACTTGTGTCGTTGTTGCTCTCACAAGCATCATCTGGTAAATTCTTCCTCACTCTTACTAAAGTCACTGATATGTTTCCTTTAACAGGGACTCTATTTGAGTTAAGTTGTTCATCAATTAGCACTCTCTTGGATGTCATTTCACTGCCAAAACAGTAAATAAGTATGAAAGAAAGTGGCAAGAAAATTTAGGGCTGCCTTTCAAGATAATTTACATTTCCTTGACTGATGCAATCCACGAGGAAATTGTTTGATGAAGGGGAGTCACTGCAGGAGGTGTGAAAGGAACTTTCCATGACATCTAGTATCAATTTTATGCAGGCTGGTGATGTAATATAATAATAATAATAATAATAATAATAATAACAATAATCACCATCATCATCATCATCGTCATCGTCGTCATCATCTTTATTGCCTATAGACCATATACATGGTGTCAGACATAGTCAACTTACTGCTAACAAACATTGTTAACTTATAACTAAAGAGGCATATAAACATACAAAAACAGGTACTGAATTTGCATTATTAATCTCAAAGGTCATTTACATCATATAGACATTTATTAATTAAGTATCTTTTCAGTTTTGGTTTAAAGTTTGTGTTTTTGCTGCTGTCTTTGAGATCGCTGGGCAATTTGTTGAAGAAAGTTCTTTCTACCTGCTACGTATGGATCTTTCATCACAGATTTCTTGTTGTATGAAACACAGTAGAAATCATTATTCTGTCTTATACTATAGTTATGTATGTTTTTATTTCTGTTACTTAATGTTTTTGAATATATTACCATTTGAATCACTTGATAGACATATAGGGATGGTATTGTGAGAATTTCTTCTTTATGAAACGTGTCTTTGCAGGATTCTCTAAGTCCTAACTTATAGATTGTCCTGATGCAGCGTTTCTGGAGTGTAAGATTTCTGTTTTGATATGTCATAGCTGCTGCTCCCCACAGTTCTATTCCGTATATTATTTGGGGATTTACTAATCCATAATATATCATTTTTAATGTGCCCTTTCCAACATGCTGACAGATGTGTTATTAGATATATTATTTTAGTTATCTTTTTACTTATATTATCAATATGTGGAACCCAGTTCATAGTTGTATAATGTAATAAATTAAATTGCACACTACAGTAGATGACATTGGATTTAATATTTTAAATTTTGCATGCAAAGGGTTAATTTTGCATTGTGTGAATGACATATTGGGTCTGGACTTTTGCGTCCCAAAACCACTACACTAGGACCTTTGCGTCCAGAGATTCTCAGATCCAATGACCCGTTTGTGTCCCGGGTCTCTCTAGAGCAATGACCAAAATGCGTCCCATTGAATACAGGTAAAATTAATAATTGGTACCATGCAATTCATTTAGCATTACCCAGGGTGCACCGCGAGGAGGCGAACTGCTACACACGCCAAAAATTTTAATCCTTGCATTACTGTCAATATGAAATAAAATTGAAGCGGAGAATGAAGCGGAGTAGCCTTGATAAAGACCACGGCAAGATGGTCGAAACGTCGGCAGATTTCTCAAGTATGACGCGGCAGATACCCGGAAGCCAAGAAGATTTTATTGTGAACTCGGGCCGCGGAAGCCTACGATCTTATATTAATGAAGTTACTCTTTGTCTTTTGGCTACCAGTTTACTTTCTTGTGGTTGGAAGGAACTTAAATTATACTGTTCGCATATATTCTAGTCTGCTGAGTGCTTCAGTTCTATATTCAACCATTTTTTCTACCAAGTAGCCCTCTTTTTCATTTTTCTTGGCATTGACAACGGTTGTTGAGCGTTTGTGAATATATGTTTCTGCTTGTATATTCTTCAAGGCTTGATTAACTGGAATAGGTGTGGGTGCGAGTGATAAAACATTCTTTTCAATTTTGAATGGAATGATTTACAGCTTTTGTTGATGTATCAATCTTGTTCAAGACGGGACGCACGAGGGTTGTTTACGTCAAATTGCACCGGACGCACGAGGGTTGTTTTGATGAAGCGACCACTCGCTTTGGGATGCAAAAGGGTACGACCCGACATATTCTTCCACTGTGACAAGGGAAGTTACTGGACCTGAGGTGGAGGCAGATTAAAAGTACTGTGTGAGTAAGGAGACAAGTTCACAAGAAGAATCTAAATGCTCAAGGCTTTTGCTATAAATAATTAACAGAAATTAAAACAAAGTTGACTCAAGGAAATGCTCCATCTGAGGAGTTTGTGCTTCAAAATAAACACCTGGTAAAAAATGAGAACTGAACTAGTGCACTTCATGCTAACCCATGATAATATAAATTAAATATGCCACACACTACAAATTTAACATTTTGGAAAAACATAACTGTATATCAAAGAACTAATTGAGGAGTATGGCATGCTACTTCCCCTACCTGCAAACAGAGGTCATTGCCATAAGTATGATCCAGCACAGTTCTGAATTTAATACCATTGCCTGGAGACAGTATGAATTCACTTGGTTTCATCTAAAGGGCAGAAAAAAGTTAAAATAGCCCCACAGAGTTATTTCAAGTTAAATTCTGAACCACTCGCAATATTATCTGTGATCATCTCACACTTTATAAATACACCCACACCATAGGATTACAGTACAATATTGTGTTTACTGAATATTGTAATGAATAAAAAGTTTGAATTTTACTTTTTTATTATTTAAAGAATAAATGTTACTTTCTTACTTGGGAGGTGAAAATTCAGCGTACCTTGAAATCAAATATGAATTACATTTTAAGTGTATGCTGAAAATAAAATGCTCTATTGTCTAGGGAGAAAGTAAGATCTGAATATTGAAATACAGTGCATGTTCCATTTAAAAACTGGGCAACTTATATTTTTAAGTTGCCGCAGTAAGCTTTGCCCATTTTCACCTGCTTTCCAGTGCGTTGCCATGGAGGCAGTCCACTTCCACTACCTCTCCTAGCCTTCAAAGTTCACCCTGGCTAAGCTGCTTAATGCCGACAATGCAACGCACTGTTGTACCCTTGTTCCAAATCATATGCGCTAATTACTCCAATACGAAAATGACCCTTGTGTGTTGTGTCAAATAAAAAATACACTAATTACTACAATACAAAAATGACCCTTGTATCAAATAAAAAATGCACTAATTACTTACTTACTCAATGCAATAGACAATTCCTCAGCAAGCTAAAGGAATATTATCTATTTTATGGAACCCGGAGGTTCATTGCCGCACTTACCCGAGCCTGCCATTCAACCCTATTCTGTGCTAACTCCATCCAACCATCCCTCTCAAATCCTACTTCTCTTAAATCAATCTTAATATTGTCCTCCCACCTACATCTAGGTCTTCACAGTGGTCTTTTCCCTTAAGGTCTCCCAGTCAATACTTTTGAGATATGACTTTCCTCCCCCATGCTTGCAACATGTCCAGCCCATTTCATCCTCCGTGATTTAATTACCCTTACTATATCCAGTGAAGAGTACAGGTCACGAAGCTAGTAGGTTATGCAGTTATCTCCAGTCCCTATTTTCATCTCTCTTAGGTCCAAATATTTTCCTAAACACCCTGTTTTTGAACACTGTCAGATTATGTTCTTCCCAAAGAGTAAGCGACCATGTCTCACATCCATATAATACAACCGGCAGGATAGTAGCCTTATAAATCCTTAATTTTAGATTTCTGGACAGAAGACTAGAAGATAAGAGTTTCTGAACTGTATAAAAACAAACATTTTCTGATTACTACGATACAAAAATGATTCTTGTACCAAATCAAAAACACACTAATTACTGCAATACAAAAATGATCCTTGTATTAAATAAAAAATACACTAATTACTACAATACAAAAATGACCCTTGTACCAATTCTAAAATAGATAAACTTTCACTTCACAACTCAATGATCACTCGTTGGCGTAGTGGTTAAGGCTACTAGCTAAAAAGCTAGCGACCCATGTTCAAATCCTGTGGTAAAATTTTTGGTTAGGCAGGAGTGCCCACAGGGGGGGGGGGGGGTTAAGACGCAGACTGCGTCATTGAAATTTCTGGGAGGGGGCAAAATATTATCGTTTTATGAATTTTCTGGGGGGGGGGTTGAATATTGTTGCAAAATTAGCGTTTTATATGTTACAAATAAAAACGGTCAAGTTTTATAACTTCAAAAGGTATTTTCTAATTCTTTAGAAGTGAATAGTCAATAAATTAGCGAAATGCATTTGTTTGTATATATAAACAACTGCAGCACCAACGAAATCGATCACTCTTTGCTGATAGCGGTGACTGCGAACTGAATCATTGTTGGTAGGAATTATTGGAGTATTAGTTCTTACTGGGTTATTACAGTCTTTGTACAATGCCACCTGCAAGAATAATATTATTCTCGGAAGTGATCTTACTGCACGTGCCACCTTATAAAGAACGGGAGGGAAGGTGTAGAAAAATCTGTCTATAACCAATGCTGCATTCTTAATTTGAAACTTGAGGTTATGGCTACCGGTTTCAGTCCATCTCAGCATCTCGAAAATGCTGAAAAAACAACAGCAATTTAAATATAAGTGTTTAGAATTGTTGTGTAATGCCATTATTAGGCATGACAAATGGCAAGATCACTGCAGAAAGAAACATCCGTACATACTGAAAAATAATTTAGATATAAAATACAAGATTATTGAAAGTAAAAGCAGTGGCGAAGATAAAAGGAAACCGTATATTGATGTAATTCCCAAGCAGAATCTTCAAGAAAAAGATGACAAATTTCGACAGCCATGGGCGCCCATATGCAGGGAAGGGGGGGGGGGGGCGAGGCTCCCCCCTAGCTGTCGGGGAATGGAAAAAAATGTATATTAGGGCCATTCCAGAAAAAAGTCAACCAGGACATGGATTTCTAAAAATGAATGTAATTAGAAAGTAAAACCATATTTACGTAAGGGAAGGATTATATTTCACAGAAATATTTTGTTTTTTTAAGATATATTTTATTTAGTGCAGTTAGGGATTCCTAGAAGAAGAACCTCTTTTACACCAAGTACGTGACTGAATTTCTCCACCATTGTTATTGATAATTTTGTTTCAAATAAAGGTAAAAAACTTAACAAATAATCATAGAATTAGTAACTGGTATTCATTAAGATTCTTTAAATGCACTTATACATGTATTTTAAAAATATTTTATATATTTTAATTAATACTGGAAGTTTCTGTGCATTAGGCATGTAATTCCGTCACAAAAACGGACATTTTTCTCTGTTACTATTAAAGTAATGGCAGTAGGTGGGAGAAAATTTGTATGCAAAGCTAGTTTTGCCTGCTTTACAACCAGACCATATCATTTGTTTCACAGGATTATATTTAAATCAACATTTAGGGTCGTGACGGAATTACATAACCTGTTTCACACACTGAGCCTCTTACTAATAAACAGCACTTAACATGAACTTAGGTAGTTTAAGTTGAAAAAAAGGTATGTAATACTAAAATAAGAATAACAAGCATACTGGAACTTTATTAGGCACAGAAAATTATCTGTAATATTTTATTGGATTATTTGGAGTATCAATTTCTTTAGTGACCGTAATGGGTAAAACAGCAGCAGAACGTCAGCGTGGGTGCCGGAAAAGAAAACAAGAATGCAGGATTACATGAAAAAATGAAAAGGAAAGACAGAGACCAGAAAGCAATTAAAAAGCATCTAAGAACCACCTTCAACTCAATAAACTAAGATGACTAATTACGTAGCAGTACAGAAATTGAGATGTAAGAAAAAAGAAGAATGTAGAAATACTGTAGAAGTTCCCTCAACTACAGTGTTTTGCAGATGACAAGCGGTTTGTTCTTCTCCTGCTTAGATAAACGGTCCAATCAGAGACGGCGAGACGGAAGGAAGACCCTTCCTGCTAGCGGTACTTCGTTAGCTCGTACACGTGATTGGCGGTGAAGGAAAATGCTTCTCATTTGAAAAATACTGTGGCCATTCTGCTTCAACATATTCTCCATACAAATCAAGATAATCCTTTGGAAAAGCTGTAAAAAAGGTTCTGAATGCTCTCCCTGCAAGTCCACGAAAGCGCTCATCTGTGGTCAAGGATTTAACTCCAATTTCAGACAAAACTGGAAACCTCAATCAGCAGGTTGTCAAACTGCACAAGCCTTTTTCAATCTTGATCATATAAGTTGGATGTGCCCAGGATGTAAAGATTTTATACACACATATATATATATATATATATATAGGCCTATACATAAAAGAGAATCTGGAAAGACTGAAGTCCAAAAAAGGTACATGTTGATGACTCTCAAAGAAGCAAATGCCTTAGTGTGTGAAACTCATACCGTACCGAAATAAATAATGAGGATTTTCTTTATTTTGCAGTTTGCAAATGTTATGAAAGATGGAACAATGTCAAAGACGTTTCACATTCCAGAGACATTCTTCATGTTAAAGTAATTGATCTGTACAAAATTTCTACCAAACTGTACAAATCCTCAGAATATTGCGATATACATTATTTCATAAGCGTAACTGATAAACAGGAAGATCATTCCAATGAAGGCCAGGTATATACAATTGTGTATGCCACTTATGCTGGGAAAAAGCAAACATGTTTTTTTGTAATTCTAATAACCTCCACAGATCCACACAATGATATGTTTGAAGTTCTTAATTTGAGGCAGAAAGATGATAAAGGAATTAGCTTTGTATTTCATGGAAAAGAAAATAGATGTTGGCTACATGCCAGTAAAAAAGTAAAAAAAGTGAAGTGTTCCCTATTAAAGGCCATTGAAGGCTCAGAGGGTTCCAGAGGCTCCCAGATTTTTAGATAATCAGCACATGAAGGTGGTAAAGTTGTCAGCCTTATGCACTGCTGGCTGCCTTTACCCTTAGGATTGCTCCTGATACTCATTTCTGTTAGAGGCTGAGTCGACTCCAGGGCCATAGTGCCATACACCGGTGACCTGCAGAAATTACCTGAACAACCAGTATTTCAAGTAAGAGGGTGTCGTAGTCATGTTTTCACCAAAGTGCCATGGGTGAATAATGTTAAACAAGCCAGATACTGAAAATAATTATATGATTAAGTATTCTTTACTTATATACGCAACCTGTTCCTATTTTATTTTGTTTAATAACATTAAAAACTCGTTTAAGTGTTAATTAGATATAGACAGTCTACAATCTTGATGACTGGTATGAGTACAGTTCAATTAGATAAATTTTAATTTCAAAGGAAAATTTGAAATTCCGTCACACTCATTCATTCATTAATGGTACCTAAATAAAAAGATGTAACTAGTTTAGAATTTATTCACATAAACTACAGCTCTTCTAGTTTAGAATGATGTGTAAATAAAGTTCCTCAATCCTTAGAGTTCACAGAGTTTCAGAAGGTTTCACGCTTTGGTTTGTATGTGTTTGATATTTTGTAATTCCGTCACAAATATTAAAAACAGTTTTTTCCCTTCTAAAAGTTGTTTAAATCCAGTAAACTTATATACTCCTAGAAGCGTCCATACATCACCTATCAACACACAAAGAATCACTTTCTCTCATAAACACAGCTCAACGTATCTGTAAGGACTATGGCAAAAAAGACATGCACTTTGTAATTCCGTCACAAATGAAATGGCCCATTAATAATTACTATAGTAAGGTGTTTTTCTTTTAAGACAATTATTTGAAAGTCAGTTGAGACACAAAAAGTTTGCAGAAGTTTTACCAAGTCGACAACATGGAAGCAGAATTCACAGTGGATTAGGAAAGGGGAGTCCAGGGGGATTGGACCCCCAAAAGTCAAAACCTAAAATTCTATATTTGTATTTAAAAAAAAATATATATATATATTTAATTAAACAAGATTTGTTGGTGTGTCAAATATGATATAGCAGTTATTTTCTTTTCATAACATAATGATTAGGCCTATTTTGTTCACTGTTCCATGTGTTATTCAACTTTTCTTATAAATAGTAATAAGTATTATAGCGTAGGTAACAATTTCTTGTTTAAGCTGCCATGTCTTAGAGTTTAGTAAACAAATTTGCTAACTAGTTTTTCAGTGTTAAAATAGCGTAAAATGTGATTTTCATTAGTTCAATATTTAAAAATTTCCCGGGGACACCCGACCTAGGTAACATTTTCTTGTTTACATTGAGATGTCTTAGAGTATGGTAAACAAATTTTCTAGCTAGATTTTGAGTGCTAAAATAGCGTAAAATGTTATTTTCATCAGTTCAATTTTTTTAAATTTTCCGGGGGTGGACCCCCACTTAGGTAATGGTTTCTTATTTACATTGGCATGTCTTAGAGTATGGTAAACAAATTTGCTAACTAGTTTTTCAGTGTAAAAATAAAGTAAAATGTGATTTTCATTAGTTCAATATTTAAAAATTTTCTGGGCATGAACCCCCACCCCTTTTTTGGGGGGTATCTCAAACCCCCCGGCACTTCCTATCCTCCCTGCAATTATTTTCTGGCTACGTCATTGTTGCAATTATTATATTATTAATATAGTGTTACAAAGTGGCCCAAGAAGTTAATGGGACAAAAAAATAAATTAATTAAAAAAATTGCCACTCTTCTAGAAAATATCATATGGGCACCCTTGTCGACAGCCAATCAGGTCTGCAATTATTTTCTGTTTATGTCATTGTTGCAATTATTATATTATTAATATAATGTTACAAAGTGGCCCAAGAAGTTAAAGCGACAAAAAATATATTAAATAAAAAAAATAGCCCCCCCCCCCTAGAAAATATTATATGGGCACCCTTGTCGACAGCCAATCAGGTTGGGGGTGATTTATGAAGTTTGGGGGGTGAATCTTGAAGTTTGGGGGGGGCACCCCTGGGTTAGGAATAGGTCCCAAATAGGTAGGTAGGGTGAAGAATAAGTGAGAGCAAGGATGGAAAGAGGAGAAAGACTAAGACAAGAAGAGAAGAAAGGAGAAAAAAATATTTAATTTTTCCCCATTTTCATCTTCTTGCTACTAGATGGCATTGGCACTTCCATTGGTGGCCACTAGATGTCTCACTGTTTATAGTTACACCCCACCAAAACTACTCCTTCTCAGGCATGTCCCATTAGTGAGGTAAGTTGGCAGAGCCTAGGGAGGCGACTTAAAACCATCTTATCCCAAAAATTGGTCACTAAAATAAGAGCAGAACAGGTAATATTATAGGCCTACCCTTTTCTCATTGGAGAATTGAACTTCTATACCAAAACTAAAAGTAAAAACTTTTTTTTTTTAATTCCTCAGATTTTATTATAATTTCTCCTGGAGTAAAGAATGTTCCTTCACATTCTTTATGGCACTAGGCTGCATGCTGTCCCCACATCAGCACTCTTTTACCATTGGGTGGGTGGGTTAGAGTCTTGCACAACAGTCTTTGTCCCTCTGTCCATTGTCTTCTCTCTGCTGCTCAGGTGCCTATAAGCTGTGCTGGTATTACGTTGTTAAGTGTACATCTTGGTTGTGGCTTAATTTGACTTAGCATTCAGAAAAGGCAGCAGACTTCAACAAAGAGAAGTGATAATGTGTAAGGGTCAAGTGCTGACTCCAAAGAGTAGTTTCAAATATTTGGGGAACACCATCCAGGTTACGGCGACAGCCCTTACAGTACACATAGGAGAAAGAGTCACAGCGGCCATAAGTAGTATAAGCGAAATTCAAAACATATCGCGAATGTTGGTAACAGCGGCAGTGAGACTGTTCGAGGCAAAAGTGCTACCTGTGCTCACGTACAGACTAGAGTTGGTCTGGGAACATCTTTCAAAAAGACAACTAGGAGAGCTGGAAAGTCTGAAAGCGAGATACCTGAAAAGGGTACTCGGGCTTTCAAAATATTCCCTGTCTAGATACACTTACGTCCTGACAAGAGAAACGTTCCTAGTGGAGGACCTGAGACTGCAAATGCTCCTGCCATCTATGGCAGCATATACGAAACTGCTAGCAGAACTACAGAAAAAGCGGGACAGCATTAAGGAAAATTTCTACACCACCACAGCCATGCAAACCAGGGACTGGATGGTAGCAGAATATGCGCTGAGGCATATGGTGACACGATTTGCAACACGGATTCCACCATCGCATATGCAGGCTGAAGGCCTTCCATGAGCCAGCGGACGAGTGTATCTGTGAATTGTGTGGAAATAAATGTGACAAATACCACGTTATTAAGTGCACTAACAGAACAGTATCTCTGACCTTTTACCATTCATTAACAAACATTTATTGATTGTACATAATAACAAGATGCTTTTTCAAATTTTCTACACTTAAGTTATGCCTGCTATCAGACAGTACATTTTTGAGTAACGAAAACAACCTTCCCACTTCTACTGACGTTATCAGAACGTACATATACACAAAGTGATCTAACTTGGTATTTCCTTTTTTGTGTATTTCTGTTCTTAAAATTGTATTTTCTAGTTTAAATAAAGGATACCAGCAGCAATAAATGCCTTGGAAAGATCCACAGAAAACTGTGACCAATGTTCGGATATAGAGTATAGGAAGAGATCAGAGTTGCTTTTTGTTCATCTTTGTTTGCCTTTTTACATACAGCAGATTTTTGTTTTGCAGTTTGTACATTTGTACATAGCAGTTTGTTGCTAAATGTGACACTTTTTTGCACAGTTCACTTATGTTTCACATGCTTTGCAAAACAGGATTGATCCATCAATTGAGAATATTTCCCTGTCAAACTCTTTCACAAAATTATTGAGTTTTTGTTCTAACGTTACTGGTTCTTTAGGCATGGCAGAGTAACACTAGTCACACCACTTGCACAAAACAACTGTCTTCATTGAATGAGGAAGGCAAACTATCTTAGTATCTTTGAAGTGGAGTGAAATGAGAGGAAAATTTGGCATTAGGATTGCACTGTGTTATATTTTTGCGTAATGGGAGTTCATTGAGGTGGAAAATTTACTTGCTTTACTGATAGTTTATTCTATCCCTCATGCTCTATTCTGTCAGGTTTTACCTGACGATTTTGTTGTTCACAAAACCCTCTCCCTCTCTACCGCTGTAGGTCAACAAACCTTTAAATAGATAGAGTGACAATAAAGACAGCTACCCCTAGACAAATGCGGAAGAAATGTTCCTACTTAAACCTAGTCATCATATAATAATTTATTAAGATATCTGACAATGGGTATAGGTCAATTTAAGTAATGTAGGCCTACAACATGTTATGAACCCATGAGGTGCAAATTGCATGCATTTCAACCATTTTTATGTAATTGTTCAATAAAATGCAGTTTTCCCTCGGAAAAGTGGAAAAGGGCATTTACAGGAGTTATAAGTTGAATTAGGCAAAAATAGGCAGGTTTAATTTTATGAAAAACAGCTCTAAGGATAGTGGCTTGAACTTATATTAAGTCTTCTTTATGATATCTATAACGGTTAAGAACAGGCATTTTGTCTAACATCCTGTCTCTACTTATTTGATACCAGACACTATCTACAGGCTAAGTTTCTGGTTTACTATAGTAATAGAACTTTAAAATATTGGTATAAAAGAGCATTTGTAAATGAGCTTCATCATTGTAGTGAGTGACATTTATCCCTGTTAACCCTTCACAAGCGGCGATGTTTTATATCTCGGGACAGAAAAGCATTTTAAAATAAAAAATAAGTTAATGAAAAACCTATTGAAAGTAACTTAAATCATGCATTCATGCATAAAAACAACATATACCTTGGATTATTGCCGAATTCTGCCCCTAATCTGCTCCAGAAACAATTTTTATTATTTTACATGAAAATGTTTATGCAGAAACTGCACTTAGCACATCATAAGTTTACATAAGCTTAGAGTAGGCTATGATTTTCTTCAATTGGATCAGTATCTTGATCAAAATCGGAAGGCAGAATTGGCCCTTGCTGGATATAGTATATATTGTAATAGTAGAAGATGGGCCTGCATCGAAATTACTCACTTGCATTCAACTGGGTCCACTAATGCCTCCAGTGTCACTTACATCGCTCTCACTCTCACTAAAGCTGCCTGTAGCGATCTTGGAAATCATCCCCTACTATCACTGTTCACTATCACTTTGAATACTCAATTCGTCAATTTAAAAATCTGTAAGACACTTTCTTCTTGCCATTTTACCAAAAATAACTGGAAAACAAAAACCAAAAGAGCACACCATTCACTAGATATACACGCCCAGTGAAATCCTCTACTAAAATCATCCTAAGCATACGTATAAGGGAATTCCCAAGTCAGAGGGGTTAAGAGAACATTCTCCTGCCATCTTTTGATGTTATGTACTTTTTTCGTGAGAAGAGCCAGTCACATTATGAATCGGTCAGAGAACTCGTATGAGGGTGTATCAATAAATAACCAGACTAATTTTGTAATTAACACATAATGGCTTTATTTCATTCAAATTTACTTACAAACTTTCAAAGTATTGTCCGTCTGATGAAATACAACTATTCCAACGATTTACCCATTGTTCGAAACACTCACTGAACCCCTTTTTTGACAGTCTGTTCAGTATACCCATAGTAACGTTGTTCAACTCTTATCACTTTGAAAATGGCAACCACGTAGCTCCTTTTTCACTTTAGGGAAGAGGTGAAAATTGCAAGGTGTGAGATCCGGAGAATACAGTGGATGAGGCATGATCTCAATGCCCAATTCTTCAATGACATCTTGAGTTGCATATGCTCGATGAGCCAGTGCATTGTCTTGGTGCAAGATCTATCCTGTCCTGGTAAGATCTGGTTCCAAAAGACAAATTCATTATATCTGCAACCTTTGCAATTGTTAAGCAACGTTCTTCTTGCAGAATTGCATCAATTCTGTTAATGTTAACTTCTGTTTTTGTTGTTACGGGTCTTCCAGGGCACGGAGAATCTTGAAGGTCTTCGGAACCCTCTTTGAAACGTTTGTGCCACTCAAAGACTTGAGTTCTGCCTAAAGCATGGTCTTTATATGCTTGCTGCACCATTTCTAAGGTTTCTGTAGGAGTTTTGTCTAGAAGAACTCAAAACTTTATCGATGCGCATTGCTGCAATTTCAGTTCCATGTTGGGTACAGTAAACACCACCTGCGGTATCCGGGTCTAACTCCTAAATGAATCATTCTGCATGATTGGGATTCACAGCACTACTAGACGAAGGATTCACCTTTCCGTGGCTAGCAGCCATTGCGCTCCAGAGCGGTTTATTTAAATACAAACAAATCAGTCCGGTTATTTATTGATACACCCTCATATATGGGTTTTTGCCCACGAGGGTGAGTACAGGTGTGCCATATATGGGTTTTCACTTGTGATGGGTTAAGATAAGATAAGATATTCGCCAGGTCCAAAAAAAATATTGCTAAATGTGGATCTTCATTATTTAGAGGTTTGTCTGTATGTGTATGTTTTCAGAAGGGCAGATAGAGACTCTTTCCTTAAAATAAGCAAAATAATATATTTTTTGTTGCAGTCTCCATGATTTGACCCAAGCTGAACCCACAGTCACCCATATGGCTCTCTGGCAGCTGTATAAAGCAGGGATCTTGAAACATGTTGTTTCACAGAACTGTGATGGCCTTCATCTTCGTAGTGGCCTACCAAAAAAAGTACTCTCTGAAGTACATGGAAATATGTATGTTGAGGTAAGTTTCTAGAATACGTTATAAGAGCCATTAGAATTTTAATAATGAAAGGAAACTGAATATAATCCAATTCTTGGATTTTAAGTCGCTGTGGCATGGTAGTGGGATTGCTTTCTTTACTTACTTACTCAATGGCAATACACAATTCCTAAACAAGCTAAAGGAATATTATCTATTTTATGGAACCCAAAGGTTCATTGCTTCGCTTACGTGAGCCTGCCATTCAACCCTACTCTGTGCTAACTCCAACCATCCCTCTCAAATTCTACTTCTCTTAAATCTATCCTAATAATGTCATCCCATCTACATCTAAGTCTTCCAAGTGGTCTTTTCCTTTGGGTCCCCCAGACAATATTTTTTAAATATATCTTTCCTCCCCCAAGCACGCAACATGTCCAGCCCATTTCATCCTCTGTGATTTAATTACCCTTACTATATCCGGTGACGAGTACAGGTTATGAAGCTTATCGTTATGCAGTTTTCTCCAGTCCCCATTTTCATCTCTCTTAGGCCAAAATATTTTCTTAAGCACTATGTTTTCGAACACTCAGATTATGTTCTTCCCGAAGACCAAGGGACCATATCTCACATCCGTATAATACAACCAGCAAGATAATTGTCATATAAATTTTAATTTTTATATTTCTGGGCAGAAGACGAGAAGATAAGCGTTTCTGATCTGCACAAAAGCAGGCATTTCCTGATTTGAGTCTACATTTAACTTCTGCCTTAATATTATTTGTGTCTGTAATTATTGCTCCCAGATATTTGAATTTCTCCACTTGTTTGAACAATTTACTGGCTATTCTAATATTTTATTTTATAGCATATTATTTTGATTTCTTTGCGCATCATTGCTTTCTTTAGCATTTTAATTACAATATTAACATTTTGTGGCATTTACGTATTCAGCATATAGTATACTGGAAGGTAAGATAGTTTAGAATTAGAATTAAGTGCCGAGACGGTATTTTATGAGATTGTGTGCAGGACAGGAAGATATCTATCTGTCCGTCCATGTATCTGTATGCGCGATAACTTAAATATGCTTTATCGTATTTTCATGACACTTGGTACATGCATTTATAACGTCCATGGCAATTAGCCTATTTATTCTGGACCAAATGGGTTGATCGGTACCGGAGTAACAACTAATTAAAGGTCACATGCTGTTTAAATGGGAAATCATGACTATACTACAATGCTGCTTTGCTTAACCCATTGACACACTACTTTTCTTATGCATAGCGCACCCATAAATACTAATATTTTCTGGCAAAAATTGACTTTATACATTTATTATTACTTTATGCAAATTCAATTTTTTATTGACTTCACTATATACCCCTTTTATGCTGTGATGTTTTGTTCATCCCTGGAGTGTTTTTTTACAGATATTTTGTGGTGTGATACACCATAAAACAGTCTGGAATGCCACACACAATTTCTTCCTCGAAGCCATTTTTCTAACTGAGTGACTGGGAATCCCATGATCACGCGATCACTATATCGATTTATAACTTAAATTCGACTTATCATGTTGAATACAATAAGGTAGATAACTTTTGTGGGTATAAAACGCTAATAAGGCATGTCATGCCATCTACTAACGGAAAGCAGGAATAACCACATATTCACGATTGATTTATACCTTGAAGATCGATATGAAGCATATCGTATTGCACACCATTGCATAGAGAATTTATTCAGCTTTAAAATGGTATATGGAATGTTGTGCCATCTACTCAGAGAAAGCTAGAACTAAAAGAAAAGCTATCGGTTGCTCAGCACGTCTTGCAGCCGGCAAAGGCGTATCGACCACATATTCACGATCGATTTATACCTTGAAGATCGATATGAAGCATATTGTATTGCATACCATTGCATAGAGAATTTATTCAGCTTTAAAATGGTATATGGAATGTTGTGCCATCTACTCAGAGAAAGCTAGAACTAAAAGAAAAGGCATCTGTTGCTCAACCCGTCTGTCAGCCGGCAAAGTGCGTATGGACTTGGATTGTTCGCCCGTCTCCCAGCCGGTAAAGTGCGCCAATGGGTTAATCATTGAGGGTTTTGACTCCAATGCAGTCAGATGTTTGTTTATTTCATTGATCAAGTTGAAATGAGTACTACATGAATACTGTTATATACAGAAGGTACATTACTGTGAAATAATTAAACCTACATAGATTACGCAGAGTTCTTTGCCAGTGCATTTTGTGAAATGTTGACATATTTTAAGAATTTCTTATATCAGTGTACAACAATACGAATTAACATTAAGTTTAATCTTTAGGTCTTTGTTCTTCCACAAGCCCTGCTTAATGAATTGATCTGGAGCTCAACTTGGAGCTAGATTTCAAAAATAACTTATTTTATGCATAACATAATTGCAATTATCACTGATTGAACAAAAGCATTCTGGCACTTTGTTATATCAGTTTACCTGAATTTATTTATTTATTTTACTTGGTGGAATGAAGGCCAATGGGCCTTCTCTTCCATACAATCAGGATTATTACAATTAAATTGTACGATACTACAATGCATTTAAGTTCTAGGGTTATGGCTGTGGTAATTTTCTTTAACTTGTACATTAGTTGTGCGTCCAAATATATCCTGTTCCTTAGGTCACTGAGCAATATTTTATGTTGTAAACGTGCACTTTTTCACTTCGTAACAGCACATGGGAATTGTACTATGGTACTGACAAATATATCTGTATGACTTGAGGCTTTCCTAAATCACTATATGGTAGAAATTTGTATTAAGCAACATTATTTGTTCCTAGAGCACTCCAAAACCATGAACTATTAGTCCAGTCATTTGGTAGTTTTACCTGGAAAGTTTTCCGGGAGTTTTGAAAATTGGTGATTTTATAGATTTCGACGTGCTCTTTTCGAATTTTTACTTTGCTACCTCGTATCTTTGCCGCTCGCGCCGCCATATTGGAAAAATGGCGCCCAAAAACAGTTTTTTCACTATATCTCATTTTACGATGAAAATAGTTATGTAATAAATTAAACTAGACAAAATTTCCTATAGTTTATGTAGTAATGATTTTTTTTTTAAATGGATAGTTTCAGCGTACGAGCGCCGCGAAGTTTACTCCGACACGCGTTTTGGCCAAAACCACGGAAGATGCGGATACGCCACTACCTGCATCATCTTGCCGTAAAGCATTTAATGAGCGATTTAAACTAAATAAGGTCTCCTGATTTCAAAAATGTCATTATTTTTGTTGTTTCATATCTAGTTTTCATGTTTGCTGTTATGGCGGACGCTATTTTAAGGTCTGTGTAAGACTTTTTTGGCGGCTTATAGTAGCTAAACGGTAAGTCGTATACAAAAAACCTGTTGCAGGAGCAGTAACGGATTTTTAGAGATCTACAAGTTCGGTCTTATGACTTTTTGGCGTATCTTCATCGGTTATCCCTTAGATTGAGTTAGATTTTTTATTTTAAATAAATTCTGTATATTTTTCTCACATTATGTAATATTGGCACACATGGTATGAAAGAATCATACAATTTGGTAGGAATTTGGGCACATACATCAGTCATAAGCGTGCTAAATTTGGTGTTTCTAGCTGCCCCATAAGTATAGAAAAACTTGCTGGATAGCCGTGGCATCATTCACATCTACGACAGTCTAATCTTCCACTTATTAACATTGATGTTTATTCACTTCTAGATGAGCTAGAAACTTGAAATTTGGAAACTTATAGATTTTAGATTTATTAAAATACATGTTCTAAACCGTTCAGCTCGATCAATGTAATAAGATAAAGAAGATACCATTTGCTCAACTAAAATATATTTTATAGATTTTAGCTTATAACCAATGTAAAAATTCCCAAAACTTCAATTCTTTAATATTTCCCCCTCCAAACAAACTTCGATTCTTTTTGTCACTGAGCATTTGTACGGCATCAGATGATTTGGCAAAAATAAGTTTATTTGGCCTGCACTCACAAAAAATACTGGAATACATAAGTCTTGGACTGTTTGAAAATATTATTTGATTTTTCCCCGAAAAATATTATCAAAATTATCCTAATTTTTAAGTATTTTTTATCCTGTAAGCTAGTCTAAGCAATAACTTATATCTCTCGGGGAAAATAACACATTACGACCCGACCAAGCCCCCCACCACTACGAGAAACCTAGCGGCGGCATTAGAACTACTAGGAAAGTAGCGACGGTGGCGACATCTAGTAAGGAAATGGTGAAAGAGAAAAATAATTTACTTTTCCTTTATTCTCTTCTTCTCTTCCTTTCCCGTCTCTTTCCTCTCACCTCCTCTTCACCCTACCTACCTATTCGAGACCTATTCCTAACAATAAATTTTGGATCGAACGGGGATCGAACGCATGACCCTTAGCATCGTAGCCAAGAGACTTATCCATTACGCTACGAAGGACAGTTGAGCAGTGAAGGAAGTTCCGGTATATTTTAGTTATCTAATTTAGTTGGCGCTAGCGAGTGTTAACGCAAGAATCGGGTTTTCTAATTTTGAGATGGTTTGTTTGTTATGAAAAGAGTAGTGTTGGTTCAAGGGAATTTTTCTGCATCAATTAACACGGCGTTTTTTAAAATTGGGAAATATTATGTAAATTTCGATTTTTTACATATTGTGAATTTTTTTTTCTTTCAAATCGGTGTTTAAAGATCGTGAAATATGATGTTTGGTACAAGGGTATTGTTTTAATATAATTCGTGAAATTTGATTTTGTTTTTATAATCGTTTTTAAACATTGTGAAATATTATGTATGGTGCAAGGAAATCATTAGAGTAAGCTGCGGCTTAACACAGGAAGCTGCATTACCGGCGCTTAGTAGCGGCCGGCAAGAGCAATAGCGGGCGGAGGGGAAGCCTGCCTGGCGGAGAAGGCGACCTGGCCGATGGAAAGGGGAGCCGCTTGGGTCGCAAAGTGTTTACTTGCCGAAAGTTGTGAAGTACCTATTGCAAGAAAGCATGACGTGCTACATACAAACGGTCAACGGATTCATGTTCAGTGACCCAAAATTAGTTAAGATCACCTATCACACCACTTACCGCAAAGGTAAAAGTTTCAAACCCAGCATCAAAGCTGCATACAGTTATTTTATTATACAAAATGTCAAAATAATATTTTTCACTAATGTCAATTAACCAGATGTGATAGAGAAAAACTAAATCCATTTTCGAATTTAGCACAGCGAATTTAATCAAACACACCTATTTTCGTTTTTACTGCAGAAATTTTCGTCTTTTTTTCTAGGCTGATATAATCAATACGGCAATCAGCATTTCATCTACATTTGATTCCGTTATAGTTGTCGGCGAAGATGTAGATCTTATTTTTTTGACGGCTCTATCTACGCGTTCAAACATAGCCTATATAATCTCAAACCAGGAATAGGAAAAATTTCGCAACGAATATATTCAACTCCATACCACTGCTGAACCTGGTGATAGGTTTGGAACGAACGTTGTCGTGCTACTGCTTCCGTCGGTGGCAGCGATGCAATATTAAATTTATTTTCATATGCTGATTTTGTGAAGCATGTATATCTATAGTTGTTTAACGACACACTTTTCACGGCACTGTAACTATAGCTACAATGCAAGGAGGAAGCTTCAGCAATGATCCTTGGATCTGCATTTTGGTTTTTGAATACTTGGACAAGCTCGTTTAATACTATTTTTTTTAATACATTAGCACATTTTATTCTTCTTTGTTTAAAGAGTGCTGAGTGCCACTGAAGGAGTGCAGAAATAATATGTTATCTGCGGCTGTTTTATCTACGATATTTTTTGTTGAATATATTCGTTGCGAAATTTTCCCTTTTCCTGGTTTGAGAATATATATGTATATATATATATATATATGTGTGTGTGTGTGTGCCTCTCTGAACGCGTAGATAGAGCCGTCAAAAGAATAAGAAGATCTACATCTTTGCCGACAACTATTACGGAATCAAATGTAGATGAAGTGTTGATTGCCGTATTGATTGTTATTAGCGTATCCGCATCTTCCGTGGCTTTGGCCAAAACGCGTGTCGGAGTAGACTTCGCGGCGCTCGTACGCTGAAACTATCCATTTTACAAAAAAAATCGTTAAGACAAAAATTATAGGAAATTTTGTCTAGTTTAATTTATTACATAACTATTTTCATCGTAAAATGAGTCGTAAAGGAGATATTGTGAAAAAACTGTTTTTGCGCGCCATTTTTTCAATATGGCGGCGCGAGCGGCAAAGATACTAGGTAGCAAAGTGAAAATTCGAAAAGAGCACGTCGAAATCTATAAAAGCTCCAATTATCAAAACTCCCGGAAAACTTTCCAGGTAACCCCCTTTTTGAGCACCAAATGACTGGACTATATGTGTTAACGGTTACTGAGTAAAACTTTCAGTATTATCGATTATGGATATTTTCTTTCCACTATATTACTGTTTTCGATATTGGTAACTGATATTCATATCAATATCAATATTGATATTTTGCTTCTGATATCCCTTCCCTAGTATATATGCATTGAACAGTGTTGGTGATAATGCACTTCCTTATCTTACATCTTTCCTTATATGAGCTATTTCTTGACTTTTTCTACAGTTAATTACTGCTTTTTCATCCTTATATAAATTCCATATGATTTTCGTATCTCTAGATTTAATTCCTAAATCTCTAAGCATTTCAAATATTTTTTCTCAATTTTCATTATCAGATGCTTTTTGAAGTGAAACTTCTTTAGGCGCGATAGGAGGAGTAAATCGAGAGCTAACCCAAAGTTGCGTTACGCTCTAGCATTACGAACAAAATCATCATGAAAGTAATGGAGGTAAGTAGCAAGCATAGAGTTGTTATCGAAAGAGTGGGGCCACAGTAGCGCACGGGGGAAAAGTATCAGACATTGAGTGGGGGGTTTATTACTGCTTCGAGCTAGTGGCGTGGTGAGCCCTTCACCATTATAGATGGCTCTACTCGTTGTGTGACAGTTTGGGCCTTAGTTCATCACAACTGTGTTATTGTTTTATACAAATTCAATTTAAAATGCCGAAAAAGTGAATTTATTTTATTTTTTATTCAGATGATTTCCTTCTTCCGTTTGATATAATTATATGTATTCCTCTATTTCACTCTCAACGTTGCCAAAGAAGTTTCACTTCTGTCGCGTGGCGTTCCACGCAACCAATTTTTCTGTCTACAAATGCTGTATATGTACTTTTATTTTTCCTTATTCTTTTCTCTATTATTAGTCCCATTGCTAGTATTGCTTCTCACTTATATGTATATATACCGTATTTTACGGACAATAAGATGCACTTTTTTCTTGAAAACAGAGCCTTGAATGTTGGGTGCGTCTAATGGTCCGAAGTACAATAAAAATATTAAAAGTATGGTAAATATTGCTGGAATTTCATAGTTATAAAGAAGGTGTTGTAAACGATAAGATATTTACAAATTTTGGCACAGAAAAAAGGAATGTTGAGTACTTTTATATAAAAGGAGTTGTATCTGTCGGGTGGTTTAAATGAAGGCATTGACCTCTGAACAGCTTTGTCCCTTTACACTTACCATATACTGAATTGAGGGTTAGAGGGTGTAAAAGTATTTTCAGTATTTCATGAGCAATCATAACTCAGTTGTTAAAATTTACACGATGCCACCTGTACAGAAGAGATTTTCGTACAATGCAGGTTTTTAAGTTAGAACTGATTTACACTGATTCCATTGTACAAGGTTATAATTTGTTTTTTGCAATGAAGTATATTAAGTATATTATTCCCTTTTGAAAATTTTCGTTTACAATCACATTAATTTTTTTTCCTTTAAATTTCCATCCTAAAACGAAGGTGCGTCTTATGGTCCGTAAAATACAATATATAAATAACTTTTAAAATAACACTGCCAAATTAACAATTACTTGAAACAAATTCTCACTAAAAATAAAACCACTTTCACGGGCCTCTAGGACTATGACACATGTTGATATAAATGTTTTTCATGTCATACATTTCTTAAAGTTTGTTCTAAATTAATTAATCACTTCGTTTGCTGCTTTGTTATTTGTTTTGTATAACATTAGTAACATTCTGTGTTTCCAATAGGTTTGTTGTCAGTGTAAACCTCCCCGTGAATACTGGAGAATGTTTGACGTAACAGAACACACTGCGCGCTTCAGCCATCGCACCATGCGCCGTTGTTACAGTTGCATGGGTCCATTGGTGGATACTATTGTCCACTTTGGTGAACGTGGGAAACTGCAGTGGCCTTTAAACTGGCCTACAGCATGCAAGGCGGCTGATAAAGCTGATGTCATCCTTTGTATTGGCTCTAGTCTAAAGGTAAGATTTAAGACATACTCTACTTGTAATAAATTTGGAGAAAAGTAGAACCGAAGTAAACAAAAGAAGCAGCAAGTTAAAAAGCCCAATTCACAAGGTGTCCTATCAATAAATATCATGTGTACCCGAATACTACCCACCCCCAAAAATTACTCGCACCCAAAATTGAAAAAAAAAATCTAAAGGCCTCTATATAAAATGATTTTGCCAGTTTTATTCTTAATTAAACAGTTGTAACTAACATTATGTATCATAAAAGAATTAAATATGGTAGGCTAAAATGTAATTATAAAAATAACGTACATGGTAACTGCCAGCTGGAAATCTTGCCGTCTCATATGCGCAGCGTAACACTTTCAACAAAAACAACAACACTGTCCAGCTGTTCAGCGGGAATCACACGTGACGACATGTGTCCGACTGGACCGACCCATGATCAAAGTCGTGTGGAAATTCACCAAACTTTACCGAACTTTTCCCCAATTAGTGATTCTGCTTGAACTGCACTGTTTGCTTGGTGTCTGTTCGTATAAAACTTTGTTTCATCGCCAGTCATGTGGACCATGTGCATGAGAAAGCATTTTCTTTGTCTCATTTGCCTTATGTTACAGCTTCGCTACTGTTATACTGTACTGTGATGCTACTATAAAACATTGTGATATATTGAGCTGATATGGTACAAAATGTCGAAATTCAGATGAGAGGAGTCCAGTTTTCAAATAATACCCGCACAACAGTTTTCATTTGTGATTTAAAAAATATATATATATATATATATGCGGGTAGTATTCGAGTATATACTGTATTTCATAAGGAAAAAATTATAAAATATGTACTATAGTATGTTTGTCAATATTAAATCATACCGCTAATTAGTATTTGAAGTTGAATGTTGTTTTACTTCCAGGCTTTGTTTAGTGGGTGACTTAAGCTTCCTAATACCCTTAGAATTCTCTACACACTGCTTATTCCTTTTCCACTTGATCCATTATATCTTTCACACTTACCTTTCTCAGAGTGTTGTACACTTAATTTTCACTTTCACTTCTTTTTGCTTGCTTAGTTCATGCACTTTTTTAAGCTAATTTTGCAATCTAAAATACCATAGAATGCATGATTTACGTGAGGAAATTATTAACTGTAATAATTTTTTTCTGGTTGCCACAGAGCATCATCCTCAGTAGCATCAAGAGCATTTGAGATTCTAATCTCTCACCCATTGCATGCCGTGAGTCAATTGTATTTCCGTAGTCAGCTGGAGAGTGCCAGAGTGAGTTTGAAAATGTCTAAAACATATTATGGAAATGCTGTTTACAAATAATAAGAAATACGATCATATATTGCTTTACCAGATATAGCGGGACTCTATTGGGAAGCAAGAGAACTAATGGTTTAAACCAAGCTCCAACCATTTGAAAACAACAACATATTGCTTTACCGGTGTAAAGTGCCAAGGGGCTTCAAGCAGAAAAGATGTATTATGAGAAAATGCATATAATTAACAATACTTACTATTAATAATAGTTTCACGGGCTATAAGCCGAGTAAAGGGATATACAACTTCCAAGCTTCCGGTCACTGACATCTCTGCGACCTTCCTCAGGGAAATTCCCTCATTTTACTTGGCTTGTAGCCCTTGAAACTATTATTAATAATCAGTGCCGAGAAAGCCTCAAGTCTTAAATACTTACCATATATACCGAGATACTACCCGTCTCTGAATAATACCCACACCCAAATTTTTGGAAAGGAAATTAAAAAAAGAAAAGAAATCTGTAGGTCCATGTATAAAATTATTTTGCCAGGAAATGCCAGTTGTGACACTTGACATATGTTTTCATGTTTTGAGTTTGAAAATGTCTAAAACATATTATGGAAATGCTGTGTACAAATAACAAGAAATATGATCATATATTGCTTTCTTTTCTGGTCTGAAAATGGTTGTTTGCTAATTGCCTCTTGCTGGCCACTGGATCACTAGTATTGCACCCATCTGTCAAAAGGATGCAATTCCCTTTCATTACAACTTCACTACTGTTACACTACACTGTGATGCTACTACAGTGTTTTGCAAATGACAAGCCGTTTGTCCTTCTCCTGCATAGATACGCGGTCCAATCAGGGACGGCGAGACGGAGGGAAGACTCATACTGCTAGCGGCACTTCATTAGCTCGTACACGTGATTGGCGGTGAAGGAAAACGCTTTTCATTTGAAAAATACTGTACAAATACTGTACATAAGTTTGTAAATGTAATTTAAATAAAAAAAAAACTATCATGCTATATTGAGCCAATATGGTACAAAATGTCAAAATTCAGATGAGAGGAGTCCAGTAGTCAAACAATACTTGCATCCCAGTTTTTTTGTTTGTGATTTTTTTTAATACGTGGGTAGTATAGGAGTACATATGGTAATAGATAAATTCATAAAAGCTTTTTTTGTAAATATGCCAACGTAGTGTATTATTTGTTTATCATATTAATAGATACAATAACTTAATATAATAGGTAAAATAACTTACTTCAAAATAAAGCACCAAAAAGACACTTTTGTAAGAAAAAATTATTTTCGTATTTTGAGTATAAAAATTAGGTATTCAGAATGCACATGAAAAAATGAATTACTTTGAATTAAAGAATGCCTTGTCTAATACAAATAGCATGCATTATTATTCTAGATTTGTTGAATTTATTAAAAGTACACCTTATAAAACAATAACTCATTTTGTGCTAAATGAACCTTAACTAGTGTACCATACTTGCTGCCTCTGTACAAATATCAACCATTCCAACAACATGAAGTTTCCCACCAAGTTATTAAAATTTTGCAGTATTGGTACATTTTGTGTTTTCAGAGCATGTTATACTTTTATTCATACCAAAAAAGAAGTTATGCCCTTGTAGGAAAACTTTATAGTAGGAGATCCTCCATGTCAAACCAGCTACTACTGTGTTTTGTTCTTATGAAATGCTCCAGAATTAGCACAGAATTCCATTAAAGTGGACAGTGGATAGTTAATTTCCTACAGCTGCTCAAGGAAACACGAGTTGTTGAATTTTTAATCTAACTATACATATTTTAAATATCACACTTATCACTAAGTTGCCTATACAGCCAACTCCCGATTATCAGTGGGTGGATTATTCAATTTGTAGATTATCTGTGTGCAAAAATTAGAATTTCCCACATTTAATTTTGAATTTCTTGTATTTCATTTCAAATTTACCGCACTTTATTTTCATTTTCCTGCACTTTATTTAATTAGATTTTGAATTTACTGCACTTAATTTTGTTATGTATACACAACAAAATGCAGGAAATTCGAAATTAAGTGCGGGAAATTCAAAACATCACACCTGGTTTGAGTTATCCGTGTTTTTCTATCATTCGTGCATGTCACAGTCTCAGTTAGCACAGGTAATTTTATTTGGGAGTGGGTTGTATACTTAATGTAAAGTTCTGCATATGTTGACTTTTGTATCTCCCCCCCCCCCCCCCCCCCCAGCTGTATTTATACTTCTTTTAGCTACGAGGCCATATCAAGTGTTTGGGATGTGTGTGTATACAGTAGGGTAGGCCATGGAACTATTGATGTCAACTATCTTCTATTGGTTTATTTTATGGAGTAAATTTGAACTGATATTAATTTAAATGGATACGATGAGAATGATTCATGGTATGTAAATATCCAATTCGGCATTTGTCTTTATGACTGGGGAAACCATGAAAAAAACCATGTCAAATTGGCCAGCCATGGGATTTCAACCTGAGAACTTCAAGAAGTTACCATTTTGTATCTTGTACAGGTAGGGAAAAAAAAGCGGACCTACTAAAATATCGGCAGCTTAGATATTTTAGCAGGTACGCTTTTTCTTCCCTGCCTGTACATCTCATTTGTTGAAATTGTTAGCTATACTCCAAAATATAGGAATCTCTCCATAAAATGTGTGTGTTTGATCATATTGGAAGTAGAATGAGCGTTAAGAAGATATAACTAAGTTTTTTCATTTGCAGGTGTTAAAGAAATATCCATGGTTGTGGGGAATGGATAAACCAGTAAAGAAGCGGCCTAAACTTTACATTGTGAATCTTCAGTGGACACCAAAAGACGATCAAGCGATACTGAAAATCAGTGGTAAGTTCTTATATTATAAAAATATATTTAGAGTTGGAAAAGGTAGTCACACTGGCTTTGCATGAGGTAATTTACTTTTAACACTCTAGTGTCGGCTTGCCGAATCTGGCTCAAAACGCTTTTGATTGGCCTGCGTATAAGCTTCAAAAGTAGTAGTAGTAGTAGTAAGTATTCTGCCTTCCGGCAGGTTTTCAAACTTGGTACGCGAATTTTGTTTTCCAAAACTGTCTATCCTCTGCTTCCTCCTTCAGCATCCAATATTTCCGCTTTTCCCTTAAATCGTCCAACAGCTGAATTCTTCTTCTTCCAAGTCTAGTTGTACCCTCCAATCTTCCTTCTACGACATCATGTAATAAGCAGTTCCTTCTGAGAATGTTCCCAACCCAGTTTGCTTTCCTCTGACGAATTGTGTGTATGATTGACTTCTTCTCACCCACTCTACTCAGAACCTCTTCGTTTGTCACCATGTCCATCCACTTTATATTTTCTATCTGTCTCCAGCACCACATTTCAAAACTTTCTAAATATTTCTTCTCTAATTTCCTCAAAGTCCATGTCTCTGATCCATACAAAGCAATACTCCAAATATAACACTTCACCAGGTTTTTACGTAGCTCTAGGTTCAGACTACTAGTTAGCAGAGTTCTCTTCTTCATAAATGCTTTCTTGGCCATGGCAATTCTTGATCTTATCTCCTTGGTGCAATAGGCATCTTTCGTCACTACACTTCCTAAGTATTTGAACTGGTTCACGTTCTCTAATTCTTGATTTCCCATGATAATTTGAAGCGGCTCTTCTCTCTTCGATATCCTCATCACCTTCGATTTACCTATGTTGATTTCCATTCCATACTTTCTTCCAGTTTCCACCAGCCTGTCAATCATTCCTTGCAATATTTCTTGTTTCTTTGCCAGAATCACCAGGTCGTCCGCATATTTGATGGTGTTAATAGCGTATCCTCCTATCACAAAATCCCTAACTCCTTCTAAGGCTTCTTTTGCTAGCCAGTCTCCATAAAGGTTGAACAAGATGGGTGACATACAACATCCTTGACGCTTCAAAAATAAATAAATAAATAAATAAATAAATGAAAATATTTATTCACGGATTTGAACAGTGAATTAAAATTAACAGCTGAGAATTTTAAGCAAATGAAGAATCACAGAAAGTACACAAAACATGGTTTTCGGCTATAACAAAAATGAAATGTAAAAATAAAACGCTCAGAAACAGTTTAAGGGATTCAGACCAATCAGAAAAAGGAACAACGTCCCATGGCAGAGCGCTGACCAATCAGCATGCAGAAGACAGTATAAATATCGGTCCTACGGGGAAAACAGCAGCAGTTGACATCGGACAAGCATAGACATGCTCTTAAGATGCCCGACGCAGCTCGTGGCGAAACATCAACCAGCAAAACTGACCGACCATGGCCCATAAGCCCGGAAGAGTTGATTTCAATGCCTTTAATTGAGGTTGATTATAGATATTTCAGAATAATCAGAGTGAAAAATGTACTACACTTTCAAAACTAATTGTGCTATAAACAGTGATGGTAGTAACCAATATCAAAGCAATCATGAATGAATAAAAATCAGGCAATGAGTAAGGCATTGTGGGGGGGTAGTTCTCGAAGTATAGCATGGAGCTGTACATTGTGTTAATCCTGTCCATGTCTCAGGCAGGTTTCTGGTTGTGGAGTATTAACATTGATTGGGGTCACCATTCAAGTTTACTGTATTTTCATTTACACTGGATATAATATTTCACCACAGACAATTCTAGTCTGTGTCATAGATTTTACAAAAATAAAAAAAATAATTAAAACTGCAGATCTTACATGATAACATTATAGGAGAAAAATTCCTCTGACACTGGGATTTGAACCCAGGACCTTTGGCTATCCATGGCAATGCTCTACCAACCAAGCTAAGCCAGAGTTCACTTCACAGCGCCAGATGGAACCTCTTTCCCATGACTGATTGCCCTTAATGGTCTACCTCGCTGACAGACAAGTTATGTCATATGCAGTACTGTGAGGCACACTAATTAGTAGGGCCTGGATTTTTATGTGCTAAAAACTTAAAAATATTTATTTTTTATGTACTAAAAATGTTAAAAATATGTGCTAAAACTAAAAAAAAAATATATATTTTTCTGAAAAAGAAACAAAAACACCAGAATGTTCGTAACTTACTAGAACAAATTATATTGAAACTCACCAATTGCAGTTAAACATCAGATGTAAAATGCTGACTGGAGTTGCAGTGCGCAACAAATGTCATCTCCAGATTATGGATCACAAATCCTTGCCTATTATCCGAGAATAATGCCTTATATTGAGAAAAGGAACGTTCACATCACACGATGTTAACCTTGCATGTTTGAAGAGGGGTACATCACTAACACACACACGATCAAGTTCACTTATGTTTTGGCCTTCCAAAACTTGAGCGACTTTGCAGAGGGTTTGGTAGCCACCGTTTTTCTCAAACATACCTTTAAATTTTGTTCTTAGAACTTCTATTTTCGAACCTGAGATAGTGTTAAGTTGCCTTTCAATAAATTGTATTTCTTTAACTGAATTACGCATAGTTGAGATTGGGTTCTGTTCTCCCCCGATAAGAAAGTGCAAGTGAATCACTCTCACCTCATTGCAAGTGAAAAATTTGTGTTGAATTCTTTCGAGGTACAAATTTTTGTTGTAAAATGTTAAAAGAGAATGAGGAAAAGTACTAAAATATTTATTTATGGAGAATTTATTGAAAATATTTATTCACATAACTTTTTTGTAAAACATGTGTTTTTATGTAAAATAAAATTTGAAATTAGCGGTTGTCGGACCTTGATATGAGCTTCAGGAAAAAAAAAATTACATAAAAAATCCGGAAAAGTACTAAAATATGTATTTATGGAGAAAATATCGAAAATATTTATTCACATAACTTTTTTTGTAAAATATGTGTTTTTATGTGAAATAAAACTTGGAATTTGCGTTTGTCTGACCTCGATTTGGATATTAAACTTTGTTTTAGGAATGTACACATCAGGAAAAAAACCATTTTTTTACATACAAATCCGGGCCCTACTAATTAGTGATTTTTGTGACTGGGCTTCCACTGTTATTGTACAGTAACATTCAAGATATTTATTTATTTATTTATTTATTTAATAATAATAACCAGGGCCCGGATTCTAATGACATGTCATCTTTTTATTGATGCTGCAGGGTCATTCCACCTCAATTCATCCAGAAAAAAAGTGAAATGTAACCCTCCGGTCTCAGATTTTGATGAAAATTTGTAGCGTGGTTCCCATATGCATGAGAAACAAAGATCTGAATTTTTAGCTTCCTGTATGTTATAGATTCGGAGATACACTTCTTTGAAAACATCGTGTTTTAGGAAGAATAGAGTCGGGACAGGAGTAGGTTTTGTGTGCAGACTGTTATATTTTTGCTTGTACCATGCCTTTGAATGTTGGCAGAACCATATCACATGATCATTCCAATGCAAAAATGACTGCTGAGTTCAAATCTGGTATCAGAATTTGTCTAACACTTACAGAAATGTTGTTATGGGCATGTCAACTTAAAAATTGAAACTATAAAAAGGCAATCGCACCCCCTCATAAAAACCATGATGTCTCAAAAAGTAAACTAGATACAGCTGAATGCTTTGCACCATTGGAACGAGCAGGGAATTTTCATCTAGATCAAATAAAAAAACTTGTGGGACTTTGTTAGGTGAATTTTTGTTTCTGCACATATGTAAAAATAGAATATTTGAGTATGGATTACATACATATGTTGAACAGAGTTTCCAGATAATTATGGAGCTACAGTCTTACAAGCCAAAGAAATTCAGTGTTATAATCAGTTCTTACCATTAAGTGCACAGAAATCCATTACCACAATTATAACACTTTTACACGGTAAGTTAAACATAATATTTTTTGCAGCAGACCTGTTACATTACATTAATTTGTTAACAGCTCGATACCCAAATTATTAAGTGTACTGCCAATCCAAATATAAAAATAGACCACATATGTCATTTTATTTAGGCCTATAGATGTGCTATACATCAAGTATTGATTATAAAAGATATTTATGAGTGGTGATAAGCAAATATTCACAATTAATAGATATAATAACATGCCTATTACATTTGTAAGGACAATTTAAATTGGAGCTAACAGATTGTTGCACTGATTTATAATGATCTGTTACTCTATAAGAGTTAGGCTACTTCGTCTTCATGAAGTAGTAGGCCTACACATCACATTTAGTAGTACAAACTGGGGATGCTACACTGATGTTCCAACTGAGGGCCGGGAAGGAATTTGTTACATAGAAGTCTTTGCAATTGTTCCATTTTTCCTGAATTTCAGCAGTACATTTATCAGATATGTGGTACTGTCTACCTGTTGCAGTATCTGGAATGGGTACATGTAACTTAGTAAGATGTGACTGAATGGAACCAAGCACTTATCTTCTTTCTCTGGCCAATGATATGATGAAGATGGGCCATTAGGATGCATGAATATTACACTTGCATCTCCTTCATCTGTATCTACTTCATTAACTAAACCAATATACCATTTTTTGTTGTATACACAACAAACAAAACTGTTTAGTTTTACAGTTTCATGTACTGTAAGTTCTGCATCTGAAAACTGGAAGACTAAAGACAAATGATCACCTGTGCTCAGACGTTTCGCTCCCAAAATGTTACAAGATAGAGGTATGAAATGATTAAAACTTTGTGTTCCTGCAACCCTACTAGCTGCTTTGGATTTTTCACTCTGCAGTTTGTGAACATTTTCCACTTCTGCTGCAGATATAAATTGAAATTTAATTTTTGAGAACTGTTGGCTACAGAAACCAAACATCTGCTTTGACTCCAGTATTTGTTTTTGTACGGCCGTTGCGTTCTAGCCTTGGTGGCAGTTATCTTGACAGCATCTTCAATGCCATCACAAGATGACTTACCGTAAATGTATGCTGAAATTAAGGAAAAATGGAACAAATATATTGCAAAGACTTCTATGTAACAAATTCCTTCCCGGCCCTCAGTTGGAACATCAGTGTAGCACCCCCAGTTCGTACTACTAAATGTGATGCTTAGGCCTACTACTTCAAGAAGACGAAGTAGCCTAACTATTATACCTAGGTAGAGTAGGCTAACAGATCGTTATAAATCAGTGCAACCATCTGTTAGCTCCAATTAAAATTGTCCTTACAAATGTAATAGGCATGTTATTATATCTATTAACTGTGAATATTTACTTATCACCACTCATAAATATCTTTTATTTAATCAATACTTGATGTATAGCACATCTATAGGCCTATCTAAAATTACATCTGTGGTCTATTTATATATGATGTTGTTGCAAAATTCCATACACAAACTGCTATGGATTGTAGAGGTATTAATTAAGTGGAAGGAAAGGAAATAGACATTAAATCCATGTCTGGGATATTAATACAAATAAGAATCAGCTTGAAAAATTTCATGTCATAACCGGGATTTGAACACGGATCTTCAGCTTAACGCGCTGATGCTCTACCATTGAGCTACCATGACAACATGCCAGTCTGACATCAAATTCCCCAACTGATTCAGAAGACAAGGCAAACCACAGGAGGTTTCTCTCCATTGAGAACACACATCCAAATGGCGTCCTACCCTTGTAGGTACTTTGAAGCCTAGTTATTATTTATATACTATTAATTACGTGGAAGGAAAGGAAATAGACATTAAATCCATGTCTGGGATATTAATACAAATAAGAATCAGCTTGAAAAATTTCATGTCATAACCAGAGCATCAGCGCGTTAAGCTGAAGATCCGTGTTCAAATCCCGGTTATGACATGAAATTTTTCAAGCTGATTCTTATTTGATTGTAGAGGTGACCAAAACAAAGTTGTTTTGTTGTATAACCATAGGCCGGAAACCAATAGTTACACCAGTAGTCATCTTCGAATGGAAACATGCTGACACAGAATGAAGGTATGGTGACCATTTGAGCTAGTTGTGGTGAGGTTTATTTACAGATATTGTTCACATGTGCGGCCTCCTGCTTCAATACACTCTCTGCAACGACACAATACTGCTTCTCTCATATGGTGGAATACTCCAGGGGTATGTTGTAATTGGTTGGCAGCTACAAGAATCCGTGCAACAAGATCCTCCTCTGACACAGCTGGTGTTTCATACACTAAACTCTTTAAATGTTAAGTGGGGTGAGGTCAGGAGAACGAGCAGGCCATGCAACGGGTACACCCCGGCCAATCCAATTTTCACCAAATGTGTCACGTAGATGCCCTCGAACTTGAAACAGAAACAAATGTGCGAGGATTTTGTATACGCTGACCAGGATATCGCTCAGCATAGAGACATTGTGCAGCTGTGGAATTGCCATTGCATGCACCATAAACTAGGTGGATATTCGCGAGTTCAACAAAACTGTAATCTTCCATCGTCCTTACTCAATGCCTAAGAACAAGCAGAATGAATAAAAGCAAACAGCTACCTAAACTGTGTACAATCTGCAACATGTCACGTGTTTGTCATGCACAGGGATGTTTGTTTCTACTCAACGATGTCTGTCTTCGAAGGTGACTACTGACATACCTATTGGTTTCCGACCTATGGTTATTTAACAAAAAAGTTTGTTTTGGTCTCCTCTACAATCCATAGCAGTTTGTGTATGGAATTTTGCAACATTCATGTATTTGGATTGGCAGCACACTTAATAATTTGGGTACTGAGCTGTTAACAAATTCATATAATGTCGGGTCAATCCATTAGAAATGAACCAAATTTAATAAAATTTGTTGCTCGACATTTTTGATCTTCCTAATTTTTTTACCAGTTATTTCCCAACTAAAGGTGAGTTCAAAACTATGGTAAAAAAATTTTTGGGCTCATACTTTTTTTTTGGCGGCCATTTTAAATTTGCTTTTTAACCATATTTCAGTCGAAAACATGTTTTGCATAAATGTATGTAACTCTGTTAATTTTATAGATAAAAAGACAAAATAAACACCAAAATTATCAGAATGAAATGCTCTACATTTTTGTTTTAACACAATATTACCTAAGAAGTGAGGAAAGTGAAGAAAAAAATTCAAATCTACAAATTGAAAATTGACTTAAAACGGGAGTTTTAGTGCCGCAAAATTATTAGAAGGAAGAAAGACTCGCCCTTAATTTTTTTTCTGGTGTAGATCTACTATAGGACTACTCGCTGTAGAAGTTTAAAGCTTGAGAACTTTGCTGTTTTTTTTTATACAGTTTTTCAAAAATGCCCAAAACCATATTTTGGCAATATTTGAAGTAGAATATCTCAAAAGGGACTGAGTGAAAAATTATGAAATTTACATAGATAACACCTCTTTATGATATAAAGATGTGATATAAATTTGATGACTGAGACTCAACTGGTTCCCGAGTTATAGTGCATCGAAGTTGGCCATAACTGCAAACTATGCACCGAAATTTCAACACTCTTCAAAGCTTTGAGGAAACCAAAAATTTGTCATGTTAACTGATGAAATGTAGCCTACATATACAACTCTTTTTTGTAACAAACTTAGGCTCACAAAAATTTTATATTTAAAATTAAAAAAGTGAATTTTTACTATTAAATTACCGTTAAATTTGTTGTGCCTATAACGCAATTTTTGGCCAAATTCAAAGCACTGTTACTCTGGAACCAGTTGAGTCTCAGTCACCAAATTTATATCACATCTTTATATCGTAAAGAGGTATTATCTGTATAAATTTAATAATTTTTCACTCAGTCCCTTTTGAGATAATCTACTTCAAATATTGCCAAAATACGATTTCGGGCATTTTTGAAACACTGTATAAAAAAAAGGGCAAAGTTCTCAACCTTGAAACTTCTACAGCGAGTAGTCCTATAGTAGATCTACACCAGAAAAAAAAATTAAGGGCGAGTCTTTCTTCCTTCTAATAATTTTGCGGCACCAAATCTCCCGTTTTAAGTCAATTCTCAATTTGTAGTTTTGAAATTTTTTCTTCACTTTCCTCACTACTTAGGTAATATTGTGTTAAAACAAAAATGTAGAGCATTTCATTCTAATAATTTTCGTGTTTATTTTGTCTTGTTATCTATAAAATTAACAGAGTTACATACATTTGTGCAAAACAAGTTTCCGGCCGAAAAACTGTTACAAAGAAAACTTAAAATGGCCGCCAAGAAAAAAATATGAGCCTAAAAAATGTTTTACTCTAGTTTTGAACTCACCTGATATTGGGGAGTAACTGGTAAAAAAATTAAGAAAATAAAAAATGTTGAGCAAAAAATTTTATTCAATTTGGTTCATTTCTAATGGATTGACCCTATTTTGGCACTATTTGAAGTAGAATATCTCAGAAGGGCCTGAGTGAAAATTATGAAATTTATACACATAACACCTCCTTACGATATAAAGATGTGATAATAATTTGGTGACTGAGACTGAACTGGTTACAGTGCATCGAAGTTGGCCAAAAATTGCAAACTATGCACCGAAATTTCAACGCTCTTCAAAGCTTTGAGGAAATTATAAATTTGTCATGCTAACTGATGAAATGTAGCCTACATGTACAACTCTTTTGTGTAACATACTTAGGCTCACTAAAATTTTGCATTTAAAATTACAATGTGGATTTTTACTATTAAATTACCGTTAAAATTCGTGTGCGTATAATGGCATTTTTGGCCAAATTCGATGCACTGTAACTTGGGAACCTGTTGAGTCTCAGTCACCAAATTTATATCACATCTTTATATCATAAAGAGGTGTTATCTGTATAAATTTCATAATTTTTCACTCAGTCCCTTTTGAGATATTCTACTTCAAATATTGCCAAAATACGGTTTTGGGCATTTTTGAAAAATTGTATAAACAAAACCTCAAAGTTCTCAAGCTTTAAACTTCTACAGCGAGTAGTCCTATAGTAGATCTACACCAGAAAAAAAAATTAAGGGCGAGTCTTTCTTCCTTCTAATAATTTTGCGGCACTAAATCTCCCGTTTTAAGTCAATTTTAAATTTGTAGTTTTGAATTTTTTTCTTCACTTCCCTCACTTCTTAGGTAATATTGTGTTAAAACAAAAATGTAGAGCATTTCATTCGGATAATTTTGGTGTTTATTTTGTCTTGTTATCTATAAAATTAACAGAGTTACATACATTTGTGCAAAACATGTTTTCGACTGAAATATGATTAAAAAGTAAACTTTAAATGGCCGCCAAAAAAAAAGTATGAGCCCAACATTTTTTTTGCCATAGTTTTGAACTCACCTTTAGTTGGGAAATAACTGGTAAAAAAATTAGGAAAATCAAAAATGTCAAGCAACTTGGCCTGGTTCATTTCTAATGGATTGACCCTGTCATGTATCAGGTCTGCTCCAAACATATTATGTTTAACTTACCGTGTAAAAATGTTATAATTGTGGTAATGGATTTCTGTGCACTTAATGGTAAGAACTGATTATAACACTGAATTACTTTGGCTTGTTAGTCTGTAGCTCCATAATTATCTGGAAACTCTGTTCAACATATGTATGTAATCCATACTCAAATATTCTATTTTTACATATGTGCAGAAAAAAAAATTCACCTAACAAAGTCCCACAGGTTTTTTTATTTGATCTAGATGGAAATTCCCTGCTCATTCCAATGGTGCAAAGCATTCAGCTGTATCTAGTTTACTTTTTGAGATATCATGGTTTTTATGAGGAGGCGCGATTGCCTTTTTATAGTTTCAATTTTTAAGTTAACATGCACATAACAACATTTCTGTAAGTGTTAAACAAATTCTGATACCAGATTTGAACTCAGCAGTCATTTTTGCATTGGAATGATCATGTGTTATGGTTCTGCTAACATTCACAGGCATGGTACAAGCAAAAATGTAACAGTCTGCACACGAAACCTACTCCTGTCCCGACTCTATTCTTCCTAAAACACGATGTTTTCAAAGAAGTGTATCTCCGAATCTATAACAGACAGGAAGCTAAAAATTCAGATCTTTGTTTCTCATGCATAAGGGAACCACATAACAAATTTTCATCAAAATCTGAGACCGGAGGGTTACATGCCCTGGATGAATTGAGGTGGAATGACCCTGCATACACATTGCCAACTTGTAGATAAATTCTAATCATGGCCTCTAGATTATAGAAATGCATTTTTATTAGGTCATTTTTTGTCATTTTATGCCATTTTATGTTTTTAGGGCATTTATTTCATTTTTACGTCATTATTTTGTTATTTTTGTGTCATTTTCTTCCTTAATTAGTCATTTTCATGCATTTACATTGAGTGTATTAACTTTTTTTCGTCGTCAGCGGTGCCGTCTTTGAATTGTTGTTTGTTTAATGCAAGAAGGAAAAATTCTGTGTTGTCGTGTCTCTGTCGGAAATTAGAATCAAAGAAACCCCCAAAATGTTGTATTATATTACTATTGTTATTAGATTGACTTGGCACCAGAGTATGCCACCTGCTTGGATTTGAGAGTGCAAACTATTGTTTACCCTCAATAAACAATAATATAATCCGGCAGACAACAAAAGGAAATGCCGAAGTTTGACTCGCCAGTGCCTCAGTGTCAGTATAAATTTTCGTGAGAAAAAAACTTCACAACATTACAGTTATTTAAAGTTTTTACAGTTATATACAAATTAGTACCTATAACTTTCTGTGTAAAATAATAATTTTTTATAAATAAAATGTAAGTTTTTAGGTCATTTTTTATAATTATTAAGTCATTTTCTTTAAAATTTAGGGTCATTTTATAGGCCATTTTTCAAACAATTTTAGGTCATCAGAATCCGGGCCCTGATAATAACGAACATTACAGGTATAAAACCCAATTACAATGTCCATGCCAGAAATACAATGCATACATACAAAATAATTAAAACATAAGATACAAAAGATAAGAATACACAAAAGATAAAAGTAAAAAGTACACAAAAAAACATTACAAGCAGAAAAAGAAATTCCTAGCTACTTCTGGGTTCCAGCAGTTGCCAGGTTATAATCACAGTACATAATGCCTTTGAGAATTAAGATAAGAAAGAAAGAAAGAAAGAGTGAGGAGAATGTTTGGCATGATACATTAAACCAATACACTAACTACAATTGATTGTAACTACGTTTAGTGATTTCAATTCAGTATTAAATCAACTTCAACTAAAGCTTTTTTGAATTCATTTTCGGACATGCTAAGTATATCAAAATTTAAAAAGTGAATTTTATTATACAAAGAGGTTACTTTATTTAAAGGTGAATTTTTATGAATATCAGTATTTACCTTGGGGGTAGAAAATAGCTTCCTGTGTCTACTTAGTTTACATGGCACGTAAAAATAAATCTTCTTAACAATATTATTATCATCAATTTTTGAATGCAATAATTTGTGAAGAAATATTAAACCTTGACTATTTCTTCTAAATTTTAAACTTTTAATATCATATAGTTCTAAAAGCGTTTGGTAATTCAAATATGTTGGATAATGGCCAGTACTTCTGAATATCACAAATTTGTAAAACTTCGATTGTATTTTTTCTATTGAATCAGAAAGTTTAATAGTCATTGGATTCCATATGACTGTACCATATTCGAGGTTTTGTCTGACCAATGAATTATAAAGTCTGATTAATGTATTTTCGCTAAATGTGCATGAATTCCTTATAATAAAACCTAGATTTCTTAACGCTTTTAAAACTATTGTTTCAATGTGGCTGTTAAACCTGAGATCCTTGGTAAATGTTATCCCTAAATCTCTAGTTTCCATTACCTCATCAAGTTTAACATTATTTATATTATAGGCATATGATATAGTCTTTTTACATCTATTGAATGTCATTTTAACACATTTCTTAATGTTAAATGGAAGTTTATATTTATTACTCCATGTATATAATTTATTTAAGTCGTTTTGGAGTTGAAAACAATCTGAAACTGAAGCAATAGATTTATATATTTTAATGTCATCAGCAAATAATAAAATATTGGAGTTGTTCACCACGTTCGGTAAATCATTTATGAAACATAAAAACAATAAAGGGCCTAAGTTTGATCCTTGAGGAATTCCAGAATTAACCACAAACTGATCAGATAAGTGATTTTGATAACTCACTACCTGTGTTCTATTTCTTAAGTATGAGCACATAATTTTCATAAAGTGAGTGGAAAAAGAAAGTTGAGCTAATTTGTTAAGTAAGAAGTCATGATCAACTTTATCAAATGCCTTTTGAAAATCTGTATATATTACGTCAACCTGTTTATGTTGGTCTAATTCCAATGATACGTATTCAGTGAAGTTCCATAAGTTTGTAACAGTTGATCTTTTTGGCATGAAGCCATGTTGAAGTGGAGAAATCGCTAACTTAATATGATTGAAAATGTGTGTGTAAAAAATACTTTCCAGAATTTTAGCTGGTGTAGATAGAATAGCAATGGGTCTATAATTTTGTACCATTTTCGAACTCCCCGATTTATGTATGGGGACTATTTTTGTCATTTTCCAAAAATCCGGAAAAACGCCTTGTTTAATTATTTGGTTAAAAATTATAGTTAATGGATACACTAAGAGTTCACCACATCCTTTGAAAATATATGTTGGTATTTTATCCGGTCCAGCAGAACGTTTAGATTTTAATTTTTTAATTGCTAATTCAACTTCTTTTGTCTCTATTACAGATATGTTGAAGGAATCTAGTATGTTTATACTGTTATCGGTTTCATAATCGTATTTAGATTGATCTCTTGTATAAACAGATTTAAAATAATTAGCGTAGCCATTAGCAATTTCATGTGGAGTTTTTAATATTTGCCTATTATATTCCATCTCCGTTTGAGACTTGAGTTGTTTCCGTTTGCTTTTAATAAAATTCCAAAAGTTATTTACATCGTGCATTAAATTTTTTTCAATTTCTTGAAGATGACTTATGTAGGCTGTTCTAATTTGTTTCTTCAAACTTGTTCTAATGTTTTTGAATACTGACATATTATATTCTGATAAATGTTTATTTTTACGATATTTTTCTTTAAGTTTAATATTTCCTATGATCTCTTTTGTGAACCATACTGGATACCTGTGTCGACATTGTCTTCTTTTCGGTACACATTTATCTAGTATTGAGTAAATTGTGTCATAAAAAGTAGTTACAGAAGAATTAACATCTTTATAATCAGTTAAATTGTTCCATGTACAGTCTCTTATAAGATTATAAAGTTTATTAAAGTCGGCTTTGCAAAAATTGTAACTACACTTACCTACGATGTTCTTTTTTACTTCTTTCTGTATTTTATATGTTATATTTAAAGCAGGGTGGTATAGGTCTATAGGTACCAGAGAATTACTTTCTTCCTCTACTTCGAGTTCTGAGATATGTCAAAACTAAGTCCAGTGTTCTATTACTGTTATTTCTCACAGTATTAATGGATTGCATATTTAAAAACTTTAACATGTTATTCAGACGTTTTGCTTTACTGCTGCCTTTGCTGAGGTCATACATATTACTGGATATTTCTGGCAAATTGAAGTCGCCTGTGAGAATGATGTGAGAATTACATGTTGCAAAATTTTGTTCCATTTGTTCAAAAAATTCACTAAATAATTCAGTGTTTGAATTTGGAGGAAAATATACTGATCCAATAATAATTTTAATATTATTGTAATAACATTTTATCCAAATTGATTCGTTCGTTGTAATGGTGGTATCAAACTGTATAGGATTAAGTGAGGATTTAATAGCCAGTAATACGCCACCTCCTCGGCTGTTGGATTGTCTGTCTTTACGAAAAACAGAATATCTATCATCAAAAAATTCAGAATTAAATATGCCTTCTGTTAACCAAGTTTCACTTAAGCTAATAACATCATAATTAGAAGAAATTACATATGCATTCATAAACCACAGATTATTGTCTCTGTTGGACATTACATGATAATAGGTTAATAATCATAGTCATGGGAGAGATGTTCCATCTGGCGCCGTGAAGTGAACTCAGTTGGTAGAGCATTGACACGGATAGCCAAAGGTCCTGGGTTCAAATCCCAATGTCAGAGGAATTTTTCTCCTATAATATTTTCATGTAATGTCAACAGAGACAATCTGAATGCATATACACATATTAGGGATGGGTCCTCGATACTTTCGATACCTCGATACTCTCGATACTTGCATGGTATCGGCATCGAACGATACTTCAGAATACTCGCTCGATACTTTTTCGATACTTTTGTAATTCTGCAATTCTGCAATTAAGTGAGAATGCTAGTATTTTTTAACAAAAACTTGTAAGTGGACTGTTTAAAAAACTAATTTTAGTTTTAATGTAGAGTTTAAAAATAATTATAGGCTACTGATGATATTAAATTTTGTCTCATTAAATATGCAGACTTAATTAATTTAGCTGGTATTACAAAGTTCTCTCAAATTTTAATTTCCAATGTACCTATTTATTGAAACTAGAAATGTTGAAGGTGTCGAGTATCGAAGTATCGAGTATCGAGGAAAAATCATGTATCGGTATCGAGTATCGAGAAAATCTGGTATCGACCCATCCCTAACACATATCTATCTTGAATGTTAATGCAGATCTTCTTAATTTTTTTCAGAGAAGTATGTAAGAGTAGGCATACAAAGGAAAAATGCTTGAAGAAATGAAGTGATGTATTTTAATTTTAAAATTGTTTAAATCTCCCTCATAGGATAGGGTTACCAGATGTAAAAATTGTAAAGCAGGACATTTTCTCTTTTAAAAAAATCCAAAAAATGCCAGACATGACACTGATGTTTAAAATACACATAAAGTTAATGTATTTAACACATACACTAAAGAATCTGTAGCTCTTATGATTATAGGAAACAAAAGTTCTTGAAAGTATTTTGACGTGTCCCAAAACATGAATATGTTCCATCGGACTAATAAATATATTCTATTCTATTCTATTCTATTCTATTCTATTCTATTGAAAGTAGCACCTTGTGATTAAAGCACCAGTAGAATGAAGGTCATCAAATGATGTTTGTAGTCACATGCTGTCATGCTCTTTATGCCTCAGCATCGTTGTGGAAACGTTTTCCTGCTACAAAGTGCTTCATGAGACGGAAGAGATGGAAGTCAACTAGGCGCGTGGTCGGGGCTGGGATGATCAAAGACCTCCCATCCACTCTGAAGCAAAAGCAAATGCCTCTTGTCAGCAAGTGACTTCCATCTCTTCCGTTTCATGAAATGCTTTCTGGCAGGAAAACGTTTTACAGACAGCAATGATTTCATGGTTCCAGATGTTGGCAGCAGAGTCCTATGATATGGGCATACAAATGTTTGTGCAGCAGTATGGCAAATGCCTCAATAACGATGGCGACTATGTAAAGAAGTAGCCAATGAATCTCTGTAAATAAAAACTAAACTCCGTGGCGCTACATCCCTGGAGGGACTTGGCCTACCACCCGACCGCTGCGTCATCTCCCGTAGGCAGATGGCAGGATTGGGGGGCATGTGGTCAGCATGCCGACACCCACGGCCGTTATTGGTGGTTTTCATGACCGGAGCCGCTACTTCTCTATCAAGTAGCTCCTCAATTTGGAATCACGAGGCTGAGTGCACCCCTACCAGACCTCCCTACCTCAGAAAAATCCGAGGAGGTACCGGGAATCGAACCCGGGCCGACGGACCTGTAGTCAGCGACGCTAACCACAAGACCACGCCGGCGGTTCGAATCTCTGTAAATATTGCAATAAATATTTTTGGGAAAAAAACACTTTGCGACCCGACCGAGCCCCCCACCACTACGAGAAACCTAGCGGCGGCATTAGAACTACTAGGAAAGTAGTGACGGTGGCGACATCTAGTAAGAAATGGTGAAAGAGAAAAATAATTTATTTTTCCTTTATTCTCTTCTTCTCTTCCTTTCCCGTCTCTTTCCTCTCTTCCTCTCACCTCCTCTTCACCCTACCTACCTATTCGAGACCTATTCCTAACAGTAAATTTTGGATCGAACGGGGATCGAACGCATGACCCTTAGCATCGTAGCCAAGAGACTTATCCGTTACGCTACGAAGGACAGTTGAGCAGTGAAGGAAGTTCCGGTATATTTTAGTTATCTAATTTAGTTGGCGCTAGCGAGTGGAAACGCAAGAATCGGGTTTTCTAATTTTGAGATGGTTTGTTTGTTTTGAAAAGAGTAGTGTTGGTGCAAGGGAATTTTTCTGCATCAATTAACACGGCGTTTTTTTAAAATTGGGAAATATTATGTAAATTTCGATTTTTTATATATTGTGAATTTTTTTTCTTTCAAATCGGTGTTTAAAGATTGTGAAATATGATGTTTGGTACAAGGGTATTGTTTTAATATAATTCGTGAAATTTTATTTTGTTTTTATAATCGTTTTTAAACATTGTGAAATATTATGTATGGTGCAAGGCAATCATTAGAGTAAGCTGCGGCTTAACACAGGAAGCTGCATTACCGGCGCTTAGTAGCGGCCGGCAAGAGCAATAGCGGGGTAGATGCGCGCGGGACGATGTGCGGTAGGCGGAGGGGAAGCCTGCCTGGCGGAGAAGGCGACCGGGCCGATGGAAAGGGGAGCCGCTCGGGTCGCAAAGTGTTAACTTGCCATATTTTTTGCTTATTGATGTTTTTGTTTTCTTTATTGGCAATCGGAACTTACTTTCTGAATGACCCTCATATTAACACCAGGAGGACTGATGGGTTATTTTGACCCTTGTAATTGTTCTTTTATACATACTGGTACCAGAAGATTTAACTGTTTTGCATGAACTGAACAGGTCTGGAACTAGAAATACATCTTTTATGAAGTTGTTTATTTTTTATTTTGTTGTACAATAAAAAAATGTATGTATTATGAAATTCAGAAAACTTGAACGAACTTAGTGTAGAAAAGCAGCAGTAAGGGAACAACAAGCTCAGTTGAATTTGATCTAGTCCCATCTATAATTAAATTGTATTGGAAGGAACACAGTGAAGTTATATAACATAATAATTATATATGAGTTGTAACTTTTACACTAGACTTCACTTCTGGTATAGTTTTACCTGTACATGTTTCGGCGCCTTTGCAACCATTTTCAACAGTCATACTTCAACTGCCGTGCTACCCTCTCGTGGACGTGGAATAAATCTCGAGATGAGGTCGTCATTGGTTGGGATGTCGAAGTTCATCAGCCGGTCCCCCCTTTTGTGTATGAAAATTCTTTCCCAAATAGAAAGCTCCCTGTGGCCTCGGACACAATTTAATAATTCTGCTTCTCTGATAATTTCATGTCCATCGTTCCAAAAGTGTGCGGCTACTGCTGATTTGTCTGTATTTCCAAATTTGATGTGTCTTAGGTGTTCTTTAGTTCTAACTCCCAGTTTCCTTTTGGTTTTTCCCACATAAACTTTTTCACAATCATTACAATTAAACTGGTATATGCCCGACTTTTTACTATGATGTGGATTCTCCAAATTTGTAGATTTCAACAAGTTTCTTAGGGAATATCTGTTCACGGGTGCTGTGGTGATGCCATATTTTTTTAACACTTTTCTGAATTTATTGTCGGCCCAAGGGTGGAAAGTAATCTTCTTGTATTCCAGGTTTTCTTCTATAGGTTTCAGGGTGGTGATGTCTCTGGTCAATTTTTGTTTCTTGCACTTTTTTATTTTCTTCTCGATAAGCTCTCTACTAAACCCATTGTGTTCTGCCGTGGAGATGATTGTGTTGTATTCCAGGTCATATTCTGATTTGCTGAGAGGAATGTTTGTCAGTCTATGTGTGAGAGAATTGAAAACAGCCTGTTTATGTGATATCGGATTGAAACTATTGACTTTGATGTATGAATCAGTGTGTGTATCCTTTCTGTATATGCCGAATTGAAGTTTGTTTTCTTGTTTAATAATCTTAATGTCCAAAACATGGTACAGGTATGTTGATGATGTTTTTGCTATAACCCCCAAAACGTTTACACAAGATGCCCTTAAATTACTTAATATGCAAGACAGTTCCCTTAAGTTTACATTGGAAGAACAAACAGAAAACTATTTACCATTCCTGGACATCAAGATTATTAAACAAGAAAACAAACTTGAATTCGGCATATATAGAAAGGATACACACACTGATTCATACATCAAAGCCAATAGTTTCAATCCGATATCACATAAACAGGCTGTTTTCAATTCTCTCACACATAGACTGACAAACATTCCTCTCAGCAAATCAGAATATGACCTGGAATACAACACAATCATCTCCACGGCAGAACACAATGGGTTTAGTAGAGAGCTGATCGAGAAGAAAATAAAAAAGTGCAAGAAACAAAAATTGACCAGAGACATCACCACCATGAAACCTATAGAAGAAAACCTGGAATACAAGAAGATTACTTTCCACCCTTGGGCCGACAATAAATTCAGAAAAGTGTTCAAAAAATATGGCATCACCACAGCACCCGTGAACAGATATTCCCTATGAAACTTGTTGAAATCTACAAATTTGGAGAATCCATATCATAGTAAAAAGTCGGGCATATACCAGTTTAATTGTAATGATTGTGAAAAAGTCTATGTGGGAAAAACCAAAAGGAAACTGAGAGTTAGAACTAAAGAACACCTAAGACACATCAAATTTGGAAATACAGACAAATCAGCAGTAGCCGCACACTTTTGGAACGATGGACATGAAATTATCAGAGAAGCAGAATTATTAAATTGTGTCCGAGGCCACAGGGAGCTTTCTATTTGGGAAAGAATTTTCATACACAAAAGGGGGGACCGGCTGATGAACTTCGACATCCCAACCAATGACGACCTCATCTCGAGATTTATTCCACGTCCACGAGAGGGTAGCACGGCAGTTGAAGTATGACTGTTGAAAATAATTGCAAAGGCGCCGAAACATGTACAGGTAAAACTATACCAGAAGTGAAGTCTAGTGTAAAAGTTACAACTCATATATAATTATTAGTCCCATTTAATTCTTCCATTGTGAGGATCCATGTTGGATTTGAAACTACAGAATATATATCACTACTATTTTCACTCTGTTCTTGTCTTTTTATTTGATACCTACTCATCATCTTCTCCTTCAGATAATATATCACCACCACTACTACCAGATTCTTCAGTGATTAGCGTGATCTGATATGAAAGTCACATAACTTCCTCTGCCCAAATGAAAGTTAGCATCTTAGTATATATAATAGGCCTAAGTATCCTGCCTGAAATTTAAAAAAGTTTAACGGTAAAGTTGCCAGTATTCACATATTATCCTTGTACAGAAATGCAAGACACAATTTTACGCTAATTATGCTATAAAGACCTCATAGCCTCTTCTTTGAATGTTGCGACAAAAAATGCAGGCTATAGACAAACTAAAAAATAAATAAAAAATAAGTTTATCCTGGAAGGCGTATTGCCCAATGCACTAACAAGACACAGTGTCAGTTAGATGCAGACAGGTATTATTCTTGTCAGGTGCACTAAAGAACAAAGTTCCTTGTGGGGTCAATCCATTAGAAATGAACCAAATTGAATAAAATTTGTTGCTCAACATTTTTTATTTTCATAATTTTTTTACCAGTTACTCCCCAATATAAGGTGAGTTCAAAACTATGGTGAAAAAATTTTTAGGCTCATACTTTTTTCTGGCGGCCATTTTAAGTTTGCTTTGTAATAGTTTTTCGGTCGGAAACATGTTTAGCACAAATGTATGTAACTCTGTTAATTTTATAGATAACAAGACAAAATAAAGACCAAAATTATCAGAATGAAATGCTCTACATTTTTGTTCTTACATAATATTACCTACTGTTGGCCAAAGCAGAGAACTTCTCTGCGGGGTGCACTGCTAATTAGAGGGGCAAGAGGAGGTGGTAGTGGAGGAGGCCGTGAGGGCTGCAATCACAGGTGGCTAAACGATTGCTTATTGGCTGCCGTGCGCGTGATTGTTGCCACCGCACGTGCCGAGATGCTCTATTAGCAAAGTTAAAAATATTTGGCAAGCACTTCAGTTGCTTATAATTTCTGTGCAGTTTTATTTTAATTTTCTTATAATTTCTGTGCAATTAGTTTTATTATAATTTCCGACTCATATATATTTTTTTGTTGGTATTGCCATCTAGTTTCAGTTTTTAGTTTTTTGCCCCTTATCAATTACAGCATTTACCCGGAAACCCCGGAAAACTACGGAAATCAGGAGAAAATGAGTTTTTCTTTGTTCTTTGCTCCTAATTTGCCCAGGGAATTTCTGACTCACATATTTTTTGTTGGTATTGTCATATAGTTTAAGGTTTCAGTTGTTTCCCTCTTACCAATTACAACATATCTCCGGAAAACGCGGAAAACCACGTATATACGGAGAAAATGACAATTTTTTTTTATCTTTGTTCTTTGCTCCAAGTATTCAAAGGGAATTGGCGACTCATGGTTTTGTGTTAGTATTGCAATCTAGGTTAAGGTTTCAGTTGTTTGCCTCTTATCAATTACAGCATATCCCCATAAAACTCGGAAAACCACGGAAATCCACAGAATTTCTAGAACTCGAAACTTGTGATGTACAGTCACTGTAACCGTTATTGCGAAATAATTCTTCTGCTTCAGGTGTGTCCTTTGCAGGTACAAAAGGGTGAGTATGTGGACTACGAGATATCTGCCATAATTGTGATGGTCACATGCAAAGAAAAGGGGAATCATAACTTCTAAACATGCCAGGTGTAAGTTAAAGTTCTTTTTCTTAGTTGCTCGCTGAAATCTTAAAATCAATGACACTAATTTGTCCATATTACCAATCCAAAATTGTGCTCTTTTACCCAATATCCCTTCTCTAACTTCAGTAAGAAAGTAGGGTAGTGACTGTGGAAGGTTTGGCAAGATAAATTACCATTCACAGATTTAAAATTAGAATATGAAGGGTGTTTTGCCAGGTTTTCAATCGCTTTCATCCCTTCAGCATCAGGATTTTTTCCAGTATTCTTTGTCATGCTGTAATTGGTGAGGGGGAAACAACTGAAACCTTAAACTATATGGCAATAGAAACAAAAATTATGTAATTCAGAAATTCCCTGGGAATATTGGTATCAAAGAGCAAAGATTAAAAAAAAAATTAAAACAAACTCATTTTCTCCGGATTTTCGTGGTTTTCGGAGTTTTCCGGAGATAAGATGTAATTGATAAGGGGGAAATAACTGACCCCTTAATATAGATGGCAATACCAACACAAAAGCATATGAGTCACACATTCTCTTTGAATATTAGGAGCAAAGAACTACGGTTTAAAAAAATTAAAACAAACTCATTTTCGTAGTTTTCGGAGTTTTCCTGAGATAAGATGTAATTGATAACGGGCAAACAACTGAAACCTAGAACTAGATGGCAATACCAAGAAACAAAAATCCCTTGGAATATTAGGAGTAAAGAAAAAAGAATTTAAAGAAATTTTTAAAAAGTCAATTTCTCTGGATTGCCGTGGTTTTAGGAGTTTTTTGGAGATATGCTATAATTCATAAGGGGCAAACAACTGAAACCTTAATCTAGATGGCAATACCAACAAAAAACATACGAACCAGAAATTCCCTTTGAATATTAGGAGTAAAGAACAAAGATTTAAAAATAAAACATAGTCATTTTCTCCGTCTATACGTGGTTTTCCGGGTTTTCCGGGTGTATGCTGTAATTGGTAAGGAGAAAATAACTGAAACCTTAATCTAGATGGCAATACCAACACAAAAACATATGATTCACCAATTCCCTTTGAATACTAGGAGGAAAGAACAGATATTTTTAAAAATTTAAACGAAGCCCCGGATGTCAGTGGTTTTCGGAGTTTTCCGGGCTTATGCTGTAATTGATAAGTGGCAAACAACTCAAACCTTAATCTAGATGGTAATGCCAATAAAAAACATGAGTCAGAAATTAGCTTTGAATATTAGGAGCAAAGAACAAAGATTTAAAATATAAAACATAGTCATTTTCTCTGTATATACGTGGTTTTCCGGGGATATGTTGTAATTTGTAAGGGGCAAACAACTGAAACCTTAAACTAGATGCCAATATCAACAAAATGTGTGAGTCAGAAATTCCCTGGGAATATTAGGAGCAAAGAACAATGAAAAATTAAAACAAATTCATTTTCTCCGGATTTCCGTGGTTTTCCGGATTTTCCGGGTAAATGCTGTAATTGACAAGAGGCAAACAACTAAAAACTTAAACTAGATGGCAATACCAACAAAAAAATATGTGTCGGAAATTCCCACGGGGGGGGGGGGGGGAGGGTTTCATATTAGTGGCCCATGGTCTAGGAGGAGAATGTTTTCATAACAGATACTGTACTGTACTACAATGTTAATAATAGCACGGCACGGTTCCGACTCGTAACGTAACGGCCACATTCCTCGCATTCCTCACAGAGAAGTTCTTTGCTTTGGAACACAATAAGTAGTGAGGAAAGTGATGAAAAAAATTCACAATTACAAATTGAAAATTAACTTAAAACGGGAGTTTTAGTGCCGCAAAATTATTAAAAGAAAGAAAGACTCGCCTTTAATTTTTTTTCTTGTGTAGATCTACTATAGGACTACTTGCTGTAGAAGTTTCAAGCTTGAGAACTTTGCTCTTTTTTTATACAATTTATCAAAAATGCCAAAAGCGTATTTTGGCAATATTTGAAGTAGAATATCTCAAAAGAGGCTGAGTGGAAAATTATGAAATTTATACAGATAACACCTCTTTATGATATAAAGATGTGATAAATATTTGGTGACTTAGACTCAACTGGTTCCAGAGTTACAGTGCATTGAATTTTGCCAAAAATTGCATTATACGCACACAAAATTTAACAGTAATTTAATAATAAAAATCCACATTGTAATTTTAAATACAAAATTTTAGTATGTTACACAAAAGAGTTGTATATGTAGGCTACATTTTATCAGTTAGCATGACAAATTTATAATTTCCTCAAAGCGTTGAGCGCTGAAATTTCGGTGCATAGTTTGCAATTTTTGGCTAACTTACAAAATTCGGATATCTGGTTACCCTATAAAGGGGGCATTTGTGCATGGTAAAAATGGTTATTTTTAAAAACTGGTAATTACAAATATTTACGAATAATGACATAAACTTAAATCTTATGTGAAAGAACAAATGTGTGACAAAATTTGCAATTAATTTGGTGGTCTCCTGTCGTTCATCACGGTTTTACTTTGTTTTACAGGCAAATGTGATGAAGTGATGAGGCAAGTGATGGCTCACATGAAACTGGATATTCCAATCTATGTTCGTAGTAAGGATCCTATCTTCAGTCACGCTACAGCACTCAACCCAGCTGAGATACATACAGCATCACAACCTTTGCTGAAGAGCAAGGACAAGACATCAACAACTTCCTGTCAGCGTGGTGAAGAGAACAGCGGTGATAATGTCATTGTGTCTCCTAAAATTGAAATGGAAATAATCGATGTTCCAGTGATCAAAAGTGAATCTGAACATAGTTTTCAATTTGTAAACACAAATGATAATAATAGTGCGGATACCGATAATGATAGCGTTGATAGGAATGCGGAGGATCCTTTTGGTATGTTGGAAACACAAGGTGAAAGAAATGACTCATTAATAGACAAAGGAATGACGTTGCTTGTCGGTGATATCTGGATTCAGAACGAACCGAAGACTGTAGACTCGAAATCTCTCGATCAAAATATTTCTGCATCAGATGGCCTAAAAATAAATCTTAGTACGTCTTTAGATGAAATTTTAAATTCTGACTTGGGTTTCTGTGATCAAAATTCCTTCCAGGTTGAAGATGTTATTGTAGAGTGTGATAGTTCGATAACCAGTGAGAACCTTAGTCATTTTATAGACAGTAGTTCCCATACCAGTAACAGTATTAGCACCTTAGGTTGTGAAAATGGTACAAGTTCCATCAGAAGCTCAATATACGTCATAGATGATCTTCATATAGAACACAGTTATAGCAAAACTCACAGTGTTCCTGGTCAAGTAGTTCAAGAAGCAAGTCCAGAAGAAAGCAAGGGCCAAGTGCGTAAGCATTCGGTCGACAGTGACAACAGAGAAAAAGTAAGCAAATCACAAAAGCGGATAAGAACCAATAGAACTGAAAATCCTCTAGAGTCACCACCACACAGTACAAAACATTTAGGAAAACAAAAGGTTGAAGACAGAAAGCAATTCTGTGATGATAAATATGATAGTGGAAACACCATAAAGTGTTCATTCTGCCATGAAAATTACAATTCTAACGCTTGCCTGTTTTATCAGAAAAGGACTTCCAGTTTTGATATTCCTGTAGGATCTCGAGTATGCGAATGCTGTGATACAGATGATGAAGATGACGATACCGATGCTGATACTGGAACATGTAAATCGGATGGCGAAAGCAGAGGAAATGATGATGCAAACAAGACACCAAAACTTCCTATTGTAAATCCTGGCTGGTATGGAAAGGGTTATCGTAAACGAACTAGAAGAAGATGAGTAGAAATCAGTTAATCATTTTAGCACAATACATCACCTGAATCCTAAAGAAAAATAGTCATGATAAATATTAGTAAGCCTACAGTCAGGTACTGTATTTATGCATGTAATGGATGCACTTTTCCCCCAAGTTTACAACTTTGCTTCTTATTTGCAGAGAAAAATATTTCGTGCATAATAAAAGTCATTGAAATGCTGCCACAATTAAGTTTTGAGTTACACTGATATGACATAGAATTTATGGTCATTCAGTTTGTTATTGATAAAACATGAAAAAAAAGTGAAATCAATATTTACTAACATTTTTATATACAGGGTGTTAATGAATAACACCGAAATATTTTTCACCTGTGTATAGAGGGGACATAGACAAGCAACTTTTATTCGGAGATTTTTGCTCTATGGATTCAATTTTTCTTGTTACAGCATAAAATCTCCCAGGGCATGACTGCCACTGACTTCTAACATTTGGAAAAAAATGCAAACAAAGGAAATTCGTTGCTAACACTGGAGTTAAGAATAAAATAACTAATGCAGTGGTGGCCAGTCATGTGATTAGTCTGTATATTTTGCAGATTATGGAAACACTAAATTATTATATAGCTATATATAATGATCTCTCGGGCTTCCAACCGGGTTAAAATATGGTTTGCTTCCGAGCTTTCGGCTGCTGTCAGCTCTGCAGCCATCTTCTGGGAGAGAAGTGCGCTAGTTCTGTGTCTGGCTCCTTTTTATAGCTGGTGGAGTTTGCAGAGAGCGACCAATCGGAGCACAGGAAATCCCGGGGTGAAAAGCAGGAATGCTATTGGTTGGTGTTGAAGTTGGTCCTGAACTAGCGCACTTCTCTCCCAGAAGATGGCTGCAGAGCTGACAGCAGCCGAAAGCTCGGAAGCAAACCATATTTTAACCCGGTTGGAAGCCCGAGAGACCATTATATATAACCAACGCCGGGAAAGTCTCAAGTCTTTTATTATATAGCTGTTGATGAATGATTAAGAATCGGGTTTTTATCAATCGCTAAGAAGGCATGAAGTCAGTTTAATGAAAATTTTAACCTATTTCGCTTCATTATTGATGTATGAGCACCAAATTGTAATGACTTTAATGCCATGTAGCTTACACATTTTACGTTATAGAACAAAAATCTCCTAATAAAAGTTGCCTGTCTATGCCCACTCTATACACAGGTAAAATATTTCGGTGTTATTCATGAATACCCTGTATTTTGATACTTAATGTGATTTGCACATTAACTTTTAAATATAATCAAAGCATATTTTCCTTCCCCTATATTAATGAAAGTGCAATTTCCTAATATGTCGAACACAATATTTTCTCTATCTATAGTTCCTATGGTATGGGTAGAAAAAGTCATGCTGCCCTATTTATTCATTTTCGCTTCCTTGATCCAAGTCTGATAAATTAAATGCATATATTATGCAAGGGTTAATAAATTTTGGGGTAAAATTACGTGTATCCATTTCATGTGTAAATACAGTACTATATTACATAACTGTTTACCTCGCAACTCTTTGAAAGGATCAAATATTTCCCACAAAACAGCGATTGTAAAATTCCTAAGTGTTTTAAATTAATAGAAAATTGAACTGAAAAATCTATTTTAAGAATGTATGTATAGCAGTATATGCTGGCTTTACAATACTGTAAATGAATTAAAGTCAAATAGGATCATGTGCGTTTTGAAGAGGGCAAGGCGAAATGACTGAGATCATCTTCTCTCTCAAGTAATGGTATTTATCTCAGATTTTTATCCAGTTTTTGTAAGGAAGACACAATCAAAATCATGTTTATTTTTATATTTGTTTATTTTTAGAGCAATCTTTTGTTTGAAGGGTGCATGCTGGAATGTTCTCTTTAAAACATAACAGTACAGATCTGCTAAAAGAATAATTATCATCGATAATATGTTATGCACTTACGGTAGAACTTGGTTACAGCGAGATGCAAGGGGCCGGGAAAATTGTGTCCTTTGAAACAAGTGTCATCATAACCAAGATTTTTATTTTCAGCCTAGTGAGGGTGAGAATGAAAAAGAACAGCTTTATTTTATTTTATATACTCACTTTTAAGCCTAATGTACAATTATTTTAGTACTCGCCAAACTTGTTTACTTAGAACTGAAGTAATCAGTATTTTACATTTTACAATCTTATTATTGAACTCATAATTTATTTCCTGAACGATAGATAAATACAGTGATTCTACTTCAAATGCTTGATTTACAGCAGCCATTTTTAGCCCCGAGTTAGGCTTTTAGCCCAAGGAAAAGGTGGGGTTAATTTAACCCCACTCATAACTCTGTGTTAGAACTAACTCTTGTCGAAGAAACAAAATTTTTATCAACTCAAGATTATAGAACGTGTAACCCGAGGTTAATTCTTAACCCCTGTTGATGAAACAGTGCGTTAAAGTTAGTGCCCCTACAGGGACAGACAACAGGGACCATCATTTCGAGAATGCATAATTACACATTTATGTAATGGATAACCATTTCCAATACGAAACTTTTGGATGCATTGATTCATTATTGTCGTCAGTTGGAAAGAGATGTTAACACTTTAAGGGGATCACTGCACCAAATAGTCGATTCATGACTCAATTTTAAAACAAAATTGCTATAGTACTCATTAACTAGCCACTTATACTTGGTTGGCAAACACATGTGAACCACATGGCCAGCAAACTTAGAAATTCAATATTTATGATCAGAGTATTAAAAAATTATCTAAATCTAGAATCTCTATTGAAGGTGTACTTTGCATATGTTCACTTCCTACTCTGCCATCAATGTACGTTCTCAAATGCCTTCTGTAGCTAAGATGAATCTATCTACTTTTGCCACATGTTCCTCTGATGAGATCTAATATATATACAGATAAATGCAATTTTACTTAGACACAAAAAAGAATTTTATTGTATTTCTAAGAAATCTGTCTAATATTATTCCCTTGCATCTTAAGAACTTGCCTATCGGACAGTTTAAGAAGGCAATTTGTCCTACATTATTGACTAACCCCTCTTATAGTCTATGAGAGTTTTATAATGTAAATTAGTTTTAAATCGTATTGACCTGTCTATTATTGTAATTGACTTTCCTTTGACCATTTGGTCTTTTGGAATAAAATTTCTATCTATTTGTTCGTTCCAATCAAAGTAATTAACTGACTCTTCTATACTTTAGTTTATTTATGCATTTATTTATGCACTTATTTTAATTTTCATACAAATGTGAGGCAGAAGAAACATTTTTAAAAAGCATCTTTCATTTTGCTAAGTGCTTTTATAATTTTACTATAGGCCTATAGGCCAGTATTTTATGTTACTTAATAACAAATCATTGAAGACCTATCGGAAAACTGCACAAAATGTGAATTTACGAGAAGTGAAATGAAAGATAATGTTTGTGTGCAGAACAGTATATTATTGTGTACGTTCTTTATTGGTAAATATTTACCAAGCTGTTGTAAATACTACCATATAAATGTTTTTTTAATAATTTTTTTTTACAGTCTATGAACTAATTGGATCACCGAGTTAATGTACTGTTAAATGACACAAAAGTATTTCTTACTTCAGTCAGTTCTCCTCTTTGTATAAATGTACAATGAAAGATACGAAACTACTCTAATAAATTTGTAGAGCATTGTACAGAGGCAGTGTTTTTAAAAGTAACATTATAACATTGCAAATCCAGAGAAGTTTAGAGGGCATGTAAAGAACAGAATTATTTCTGTGTATGAAACTATAAAATTGTCAATTTCAAAGAATTGCAAGGTGCATCAGTTTTACACAAACAACAATGCTCGCTTTCAACACAAATATCAAATAGTATGGACATCTCCCCATTAGCGTTGGAAGTAGTATCAAAAGACTTAGGCCGGTGTTTATAGTCGGCGACTTAAGAACGACTTTATAAAGCTGAGCTCATTGGACAAGTCGACTTATATGTTATTCATATTCATAGACTTCTTTAAAGTCGTACTTTGTTAAGTCTGACTTCATAAAGCTCTACTTGTTCTACATATTAAAGTCGAACTCGATAATATGAAAAATTGCACATTCACTGCCGGAACAATTGAATTAGGCAATCATATTTAAGATTTTTTCATATTTTGTGTAATGCAAAGCCATCTGGGTACGTATTTCGCTATCGTGATATAAAAATACAGACGGCGCTGTGCATTGGAAACAAAAGAATTCAATTCATCCAGTCATATTATGCAGCGTGTAAGTAAACTGATCCATAGTTTCTTGTGAATATTTTGTGGATATATTAGCTTGGACATTGTTCAGAATTAATACCGGTACGCTTATGTATTTATTTCAATATCAATTATTGTTTTAGACAGATTCAAAACAGCTTAGGAAGCTTTGGGGTCGATATGAAATGTCAGCAGAGAGAAATGCTGATGAAAGATAGGTGATTGATATTTGCAAAATTGTGTCTTCTCGAAACAAAATCTCTTTTTAGATTCATTGTCACTGTAGAATTTGAATGTATTCATCATGTTTCGCAAATAACGCTTTGGGGATCGACTTTCTTCTAATACCTCTCCCAGATCCTCAAAATCACTATCCATGGTTTTGGCTTAAACTGAAATAAATCAGGGGGACCCTTGACTTGATAAAGTACGACTTATTTCGACAAATAAGTCATACTTTAGTGACTATGAATAGCAATAAGTTTGACTTTGTCAAGTCTCACTTTATAAAGTAACTACGTCATAAGTATGACTTTTTTGTGCCAGAGACTCAACTTAAGACGAGTTTAAAGTTTGACTTGGATATAAGTACGACTTATTGCGACTATGAATACCGGCTTAAGAGATGTAAATACTACCTTTCTTATGACTTCTATTTGTCTTCTTAGATTAAGGGTGAACAGTAAGTTTGCTACTTTATGAAAATGTGTATAAATGATAAAATCATGTGATCCACAACTTGAACATGTTTGGAAGGAAGTGATTATAAGAAAGCATAGGGCTGAGTCGCCTATGTTATATTAGTCACTTTTTTACAGGGTGACCCAATGAACTATGAACTGCAGTGTTTCACCTATGTGTGAGAGCAACACATGTGCTGGTTCATAGCTTATTGGGTCTCTCTATACATAGCTTATTGAGTCCCTTTATACTAAGTTCTCAGTTATCATTGTGCATTATTCGAGCAGATCATAAAGTGCAAAGATATCCTAATTAGTTGGGATAGGTGACTGAAGAATGTTGTGTTCTTATTTTCAGTGTGAAAACTTCGTAGGAGATTCATTTTTTAAAGTGTGTAATAACAGCAAGAATTGAGTTTGGGATAATTCATTCATTTTCTCCCAGGTAATTTTAAATCAATTCTACTTGACAGTTTTAATGACAGATCGTATACATATATAGTAATTTCTCTGGTATATGTGTAGTTCACTGTCAATAATATTTTTATTTTGGAACTAATTTTTAAAATATTTCCGTTAAGATATCTTGTATGTTATATATATCTGCTGGTGCAGTGTTACATTAAACTCGTAAGTTGAGATTAGTGTGTTATTGTTATGCAAATTGCAACATCCCTTTGCTTCTGGCCTTCTTTTCGATATAACTACTACTATTCCACTCATGCTGCCAGTCATCAGAATGAAAACATATTATTCTATACAACATAACTTGTTTGGAAATTGAAGTAATATAAATGTCCATTGATTAAAAACCAATTTTGATTCTGTACAAGCTAGTTCGTGTGCTTTTATAGCGTTTTGATGTAAGCAATTACCACGATGCCCTCCATCTTGTGAAGCGCACTATTGGTAGCATTGGGAACTTTGATTGATTCATTGAATTGATTCGTGGACTGTTCATTCATTTAGTATGCTGTGATCTTACGGCTGACAGAATATTTACAATCAAATAAGAAAATAATTATTATTTACAAAATCCGTTATATTTTATTCATGGAATAGTCTTAATAAATCCTTCTTGAGATTTGCTTGAACTTCCTTCTATATATCAATAAACTCGTAACCTCTCGTGGGATTACTTATGATTTACAGACACAATAAGAAACAATGCTATGACAAATCTAGGCTTAAAAATAAGAAATGATGTAACTAAAAGATACAAATATTATTATACCTAACAAACACTCTCAATTATTAGATGCTTACAACCCAGTGTTTTTCTCCTGGAGGTACGCAGGGGGTATGCATACCCCTTTAAGAATTTTCTAGTTTCATATAGAAGAAAATCATTAATTTCTACAATTTTGAAATGGGGAGAAATTAGAGTCAAACAAACTAAAGAAAGTGCTTATATGCATCATTTGCATTAAACTAGCTACTTTTAGTGTTATGTTCGTTATCTGTCTCATGATATTCGATGTTTCAGATTTTTCAGAAATTCCCCAGATGCCAGACATAAGGTTAGGGCATGTCCAGGATTCTCCGCACATCTGGTAGCCCTGCAGATAGGGCAGTTGGGACAGTCATCTCAGCATAGAAGCTATTAATTATATCATACACTTACATAAAAACCTAGTGGTTCCTGTCTGTTCCCATATATCGCAAAATCTTTTAAACCAAGCTGAAATTTTGTATGAACATAGTTTTTAGGACTACAGTTGTCATAACCCAAGCCATGACACAATAACAATATAAAAATGCACATTGCTATTTTACGGCCTACTGGTAAAACTAAAAAGATAAAATCGTCAAAGTCAAACATACACAAAGATAATACATTTGAAAAAATCAGTGGATAAAATATACCTCGATGCAACTTTTCGACCTTGGCCTCCAGGTCTTCCTCAGGCAACTGACTGCTCCACATCGACACCGCTGACCATGTCGTCCTCCGTTGACACTGCCGTCGCCTCGTGCTGGTTACCAACCTCCTCGCTGCCCACACCATCATTTCCCCCAACTTCCCGATTTAAAAACCTTGTACTTCTGTGGTGTTTGAGGATCCATTCGTTTGGGATTTCATACACGGATTCGGGCCAAGCTTCTACCAGTGGAAATTTTGGTATATGTCGCTTCCTTGCCACATCTCTGATGACGTTAAGCCATTCATTACCTAGGTCACCATTATAATTGTTCAAACAATTCTCTTGTGTACTGAAAATATTGAATGCCTCGCAAATCTTCTCCTAATGGTGTCGCTCTCAATTTTCAATATTTTTTGTTCACCGATTTGATGTTTGTCCTTAGACGTGTTGACTAAGACCAGTGTTGGTTCTTTCATTCCTGACATCTCTCTCATGCTCACGAAGTCTTATGTTAAAGGATCTTCCCGTTTTCCCTATGTAGACTCCCCCACAATCTCTGCATGATATGGCATATACCCCTGGTCTCTCAAGTTTGTCCTTACTCCCAAAATTTTTGTGTTGTGTAAAAATACTTTCAATTGTTCTTGCGGCTCTGTATGCAGGCTTTATATCATATTTGCCCAACATCTTGCTTATGCGTTCACTCAATCCCGGTCTATATATTAGACTCACATACCTCGCATTCAGGTTTTTTACTTTTCCATCTTCTTTACCCCCTCTACTAGTAGATTCACCTCTTCTCCAAAGCTTATTAATAATTCTTCCACTATACCCATTATTATATGCCAATCTTAGGATTTCTTTTTTCTCTCTCTGTAAATCTAACGGATTGTTGCAAAGTCTAAAAGCTCTCTGAATGAAATTTTGCCAAACATTTAGTTTCGTTACATGATGATGTGCGGAATTCTTGTGGATGTAGAAATCCCCTTTGTTGGGCTTTCTGAACACTCCCAATCTCAATCTAGGAGAAGTAAGCTCAATACTCAGGTCCAAAAAATTCAAACACTTGTCCACCGACTTCTCACATGTGAATCTTAACCTAGAATGACACTCATTAAAGTCCTCCAACATTTTGTCCGCTATATCACCCTTCGCAATAATCAATATGTCATCCACGTGTCTCATGTACAGTCGGTCAAATAAAAAACGTCGGGACTCGTATGCTGTTAAAATTAAAGTTTTGACGCATTAGATCACAAGTTTCCTATAAAAAACACAAAATACAGGTCATTTTCGGAACATATGAGGCCATGCGGCAGGAGGGAAAATATGAACAAGGAGGGAAAAAATGAAAATCACGGAAAGCGCAACACACGATATTCAACTTAATGCATTGTCATAATTCATTTTGCTTTGTGTCATCGCCACATACAAATGCTAACGTGAGAGAAAGTGTAGTTAGGGCTGTAATTGACCTGCATTTTTCGGTCTCTGAAGCAGCGAGAAGGTTCCATATTTATGAAAGAGCAGCTCAGAGGAGGGAACTTGACTATAATGCGACCGGAAGTTTTCATAGCAAACGTTGATCTGGCCGGACGCGTATTTCGATGCTAAGATTGGTTGCAGAAGTTGAGCGTAAGTTATTGATTTTGCACTAGAAGTACCGGTATTATAAGGCGGATTTGAGGCATATAGCCACAGCCTTCTATACATGTTTGTTTTGGAACAAAACTGACTAAATAATCAAGAAAATACATGGATAGACAAGAGGCGTGTGTGAACCTAACCTTAAGTCTTCCTGTACATGCGCATATGCTCGTTCGTGATACTTAATCAAATACCGTCCGACGTTTTTTATTTGACCGACTGTATGTCACTATATCATTCGTGTGTTTATCAATGATCAGGTTCTCCAAATAATGCATCAAAATGTCAGATACAATACCGGAAATTGGGTTTCCCATGGCCAGGCCCTCATTTTGGGTATAAATGACTCCATTGAATTGGAACACATTGTGCTCTGAGCATACAACAAACCATCTGTAATACTCGTTGGCCACAACACTCTCTATGCCCTTTGTGACCAACCATCGAAACAAAAAATTCACCCGCCAAAGCTCTTGGTACACTAGGATATAAAGATGTCACATCCAAACTAAACATGTTCTCTGAGCATACAACAAGCCATCTGTAATACTCGTTGGCCACAACACTCTCTATGAGCCAATCCATAGTGACGGGTGTGACATTTGGACAGATTTCATTACACTTATTTCTTCCTACCTCTGAACCATATTGCAGGAATGTCATCAAAGTTTTTTGTGTTAACATACCAACCCATTGGAAGTACAAAATATGATCTAATGTTTTTTTCAAGGCTGTATGCTTGAGCTGGAAAATATATTGTGCATGTGACGGGTGTGACCATAATTGGACAAAGGTTTTTTCTTATGTAGGTTTAATTGAAATTTCTGTGAATTGATTAGCTTCACTATATTTGTTTTATTTTTTCAAGTAAGAGGACTGATAAACATACTGAAATGCATAATTAGATTTTACAAAAATATTTAAATAGTTATTGAAAATTTATTTTATCAGTGTGACGGGTGTGACGTGACGGGTGTGACATGTCGGATGGGACAACATCAACTTTTATCCGAGACTTAAACTAAACTAAACTCCGTCCCTGGACGGACTTGACCTACCACCCAACCGCTGCATCATCTACCTTAGGCAGATGGTAGGATTGGGGGGCATGTGGTCAGCATGCCGACACCCATGGCCATTAATGGTGGTTTTCATGACCGGAGACGCTACTTCTCTATCAAGTAGCTCCTCAATTTGAATCACGAGGTTGAATGTACCCTTACCAGACCTCCCTAACTCAGAAAAATTCGAGGTGGTACCGGGGATCGAACCCGGGCCGATGGATCTGTAATCTGCAACGCTAACCCTACTTTGCACCTTCTGCCTCTGTACCATTTTGCATGAATTTCATGAAAATTTTTTGTGATAATATACCAATCCTGTGGAATCCCAGCACATGATCTCAGCACAAAAAAGAATTCCCTTGTTAGTCTTTTTTCCCACTCTGTCCATATTTTTAACAGGCTTGTGTAAAGTTGTGTTCAAGTGAAATGTTCCTCCGGTACTAGTTAGGCAGTTTTCGTTGTCCTCTACTCTAAAATCCTGGACTACTTCACAAACTTTTACTGAATTGATGTGGATCTGGTTATTCTTGTCACCAGGACATCTTTGTTGTCTCTCATACAAAAATAATATTGTGTAGCTATATTTAGATTGGCTGATTGTTTTTCTATCTGTTCTCCTTCATTTGTTTCCATGTAGGCCTACTCATTTCATCGACTGTTAGAGGTATTGTCTGTCTGAATTTCTTGGCAGTTCTAAGATACACAGTTACCAGTACAGAAATAAGGCACAAAATTAATTAGGCTATCACTCTCACTTCTTTATTGGGGTACAATGTCATGCTGCTGGTTGAGGCACTGTGCTACAAACCTGAAGGGCAAAGGTTCAATTCCTCTTGAGATTTTTGAGATTTTTCAATTGGCCTAATTCTTCTGCTGGCACTATGGCCCTGAGGTCAACTCATCTTCTAACAGAAATGGGTACCAGAAGCAATTCTGGGATAAAGGCAGCCAGTGCATAAGACTGACAACCTTACCACCTTCATGTGCTAAAAGTCTAAAATTGTTGGAGGTTGAACGTTTGAATCCTAAAAGCCTTCATGGCCTCTATAGGGAACACTAGATCTTTACCTCACTTCTTTACCACCATTAAAACATTTTTGACATTTCCACCGGTCATCTGTGTCATCCATAGCCAAAGCTGGTAGATCGTAGTTTCTTTGTCTTGCAAACTACGAAGTTCTGTTCTATACCACGGAAGTCCAAGAAGTCCAAGAGCCATTTAAAAGATAGTAATAATGAAAACATATGATTTATTCAACATCTGCATGAAATGATCACTATACAAAAGCTGCAAAAGGCATTTTCCATAAGTGTCACACCCGTCACACAACATATGTCACACCCGTCACGCAACATGTGTCACACCCGTCACATCAAAATTAAGCCAAAATAGTAGGCATTTCAAAATTATATTTTAGGTGTGTCTTCTGTATTGTAATATCTTAACTTTTACCAAGTTTCCATTTTATACAATGATTACTTGGCTTTCTACCCAAACTATTACATGTTTTTTGTGACGGGTGTGACAAGGGTACCTTGAAAATTGATTTGATGAATATCTTCACTGAAACTCATCTTAAAAATTTGTTTTATGATGACAAAATCTTCACTTATTTGTGCTTTTGTGGGTGAAATTAAAAATTGCAGCAAATCTACTGATTCCATGAGTATAATGCAGTACTAGCCAACATGTTAAATTATAAATTTCAGTCAACGAAAAAAATACACATTTCAGCAGTTGTTATTATATAGATACCTTTAATTTAATAGAATTGTGAATCTATTTTCAAATTCTACAGTCTTTTACCTTTACTTTGATATATAACATGTCTATGTCACGTAAAAAAAAGATGTAACCACCTTTGTCCACTTTCACATGGATTGGCTCCTATGCCCTTTGTGACCAACCATCGAAACAAAAATTCACCCGCCAAAGCTCTTGGTACACTAGGATATAACAATGTCACATCCAAACTAACCATGGACCAACCTTCTTCAACCACCAAACCGACCAACTTATCCCTGGCTTCATAGGAGTTGCCGATGGACCACTCGGTTCTTTTCTGTACACTTGTCACACGTTCTACCAACAATTTTGCTAATCCGTAAGCAAGGTGGTTGTACATAGGCACTATAGGTCTCATGGGGACATCCTCTTTGTGCGTTTTTGGTAACCCAAAACAGGTTGGTAGCTCGGGCTTTCCACAAGTAATCTTCCTCTTTGTGTTCTCACTTATAGACAAACTACTGCTTAATTATACAGATATTTGATATATGCACACACATAGGTAAAAATTCGAAATAATACTTTGCATAAACAAATAAACTAGTTAAACCTTAAAATTATAGTAATTGATATCCGGGTTAGGCCGCGTCGTGTTTATGGTGTCACAGGCACTTATTTTCTTGCAATTCTTTCTCAGAAGAAGGACACGATATGTTGTCCAAAACGTCAGAAGACACCATAAACACGACGCGGCCTAACCCGGATATCAATTACTATAATTTTAAGTATAACTCTGGCCGTGGAAGCCTGCGAACTAAGTTAAATAAACTAGTTTGCACAGAGTTGACGCAGACAGGCATCATTCTCAAACCCCAGAAGAACATCAGGTGCACCAAAAAAACAAAGTAGGCTACAGGTACTTCCTCGTGATAAGTCTAAAAGCCGTGCAAAATACTGTTGTGTGGCATGTAACCTTTCATTAAAGAAATTTTTATATTCATCTTATTGATATAAACATAATATTTACAAGCAAATTACTTCTAGCAGGATTTAAATAAAGTGATCTTGTATTATCTAGCTAAAATAATATCCTAATTTCATAATTCTGCCTGCCTACGAGATTCTCTTCACATAAAGAATATAGGACTCACATTAAAACTGAAATGTTGATTCACTATCAACTTAGTATGAGAAACACACTCTTCCTGGGTTGTGTATATCATTTATTTGAGGAATTAATGTAAATGGCATAGCATGCCGTGTTCATTGCTATGTGTTCTGTTTCTGAGGCCTAAGAATGGATGTTTCCGTATTTCATATTTTTTAACCTCCTAGAAATTTTCACACAGAGAAGGAAGTATATTATTAAAAGCTGGTATTGGTTGCTATTTGTGATAATCGCTGTCATATCTTGTTAATGTTGCACTTAATTTTGTCTTTCCGTAACTTAAATGTTTCATATGGAATTAGTTATGAAAGTGTTCATTAGCGTTATAATTACATCAAGTTGGATGTGTACCAGGGGTTCATGTTGGTCTCACATAGGTGGTGTGTTGTTTACTAAGTGGAAATGTTTTATCTTTTTTTTAATTCTTAACAATGAATTGTTGTTGGTAACTTACATGTAGTTTGCTGTGAAGGAATTTTATTCCATTGTAAATAAGCAAGCGTATCTTTATAAACTTTAATTTTTTACATTCAAGTGAGAAAAAAATAATTTTATCAAAAACTTTTTAAAAAATTGTGATTTTATAGGGATTCAAAAAAATTGTAAGCCAATTAAGGTTTTGTAATTTTTTCTTCTGGGCTTCCTAAAGACTGCATTTTAGAAGTGATTTACTTAAAACACTTGGACCTATATAGCACAGTCAGTATTCTTGTTTTATGTACCTGTCAGAATTATTGTATTTTGGTGCAATTTTGATTGAGCAATTGAAGTAACATGGGTGGTTTCTGAATAATTTACATATAGTTACGGTAATTATTGTGTGCAATACCAACATTTTTTAAACTACCCTCTTGGTAGTTACTTACTAGCTACATGGTTATGGCAGTAGCTTACTTACTAGCTACATGCTTATGGTAGTAGCTTGCTTGCTAACTACAGTATAGTCCCGCTATTCTGAACCTTGCTATTCCGAACAGAGTTCAGAAAAAATACCGATCTTTTAAACTTAAAAACAGGAGAAATGAAAAAGACGTTCGTGAAAAAACGTTCATTTATTGTTATATAAAGAAGTTAAATAGAGACATACATAGAGCCTAAGCTTGACAAAAATGCCTGAAACCAAATTGGAATGAAAGCTGGTTACTTACAGCACATGTCGGCTGACACTAGCAGATGTTCCCGCACTTAATTTACATCTTAACAAGTCAGTATGTTGATATTATTAATTAAATCCGCCTATTCCAAATTATTCAGTATTCGGTCCCAATTAGTTCGGAATAGCGGGATTCTACTGTATGTGCTTATGGTAGTAGTTACTTACTAACTACTTGCTTATGGTAGTAGCTTACTTACTAACTACATGCTTATGGTAGTAGCTTACTTACTAACTACATTCTTATGGTAGTAGCTTACTTACTAACTGCATTCTTATGGTAGTAGCTTACTTACTAACTACATGCTTACAGTAGTAGCTTACTTACTAACTACATGCTTACGGTAGTAGCTTACTTACTAACTACATGCTAATGGTAGTAGCTTACTTACTAACTGCTTGCTTATGATTGTAAAGGAAAAGTACATAACAAAAAATGGTATTTTCCTTGAAACTGCAAGCCACTTTTTATTATGGTACAGTTTAAATTTTCGGTTCAAAAACAGCCCCTATTGCTTACAAAGAAATGCAGATGCGAAAGTGGCTCATGAATTCAGTATAGCAGGGTGTCCAGCAGCCTTGAAAATCGGGAAAATCGGGAATTATGCTTGAATTTTGTGAACCGTCGGGAAAAATCGCATAGAAGAGAATCTTTTTTTTTTAAGTTGATAGTTTTTACGAAAATTTTACCATTTTCAGAAATATTAGTCATTAATGTTTTTTTGAAGTTGATAGTTTTTACGAAAATTTTACCATTTCCAGAAATATTAGTCATTAATATTTTTTTAAGTTTATAGTTTTTACGAAAACCATTTTCAGAAATATTAGTCATTAGTATTCACTCTTTGTGTCCTATGTTCATACATTTTTTTTAGTAAAAAATGCTATTGTTTTGAATTTTGGAAATTCAAGCCTTGAAATCCTTGAATTATGCTTGAATTTCTTCGGCTTGCCTCACTGGACACCCTGTATAGGCTAGTGCCTAGTGGGTCATTCAATATTAAGGAGGTCGTTTCCTGCTTATGACAAAAGAATGGACTGATTTGCAAAAAACTGACAAACAAATAGATCTGTATATCTACTATACATACAGCATATAGCATAAATTTAACGAGTGTTATGTGTAATTACATATTTACAACTTCAAGCCTCTGTGTAAGAATGGTCCGAAATCCTGTAAATTAATTATTGTAATAATGTAATTTGTTTTCCCTATTTTTATTGTGTGCAAACTAATCCTAAATTATTGACTGTTTTAGTACTTATTTCCAGGAGAAACGCTCCGGTATGTGACTGTTAACTTGTAAGTTAACCTGAAAAAATAATAATCATAAAATGACAAAAATAAATAACTGATAAGCATATTTTCTGTTTCCATACCTGTTACGGGGGTTGAACTGTAATTTTAAGAGCTTTGTAGTGTGACCTCACAGGCTCAATTATGTTGATCAGTCGTAAGCCTATCTCTTTTGGTACCCTTCTCTGGAAGAGTTTCTTAAAAATTATACAAAAAATGTGGTCTTATTTTGTAATTTGAATCGCTAAATTGATATAATTTATTCAGATTTGTGCGTGAATTCTCATAATTGGTAACATTGCCAAAAAAGAGCCAAAAAAATTGATAGTCTGACATTTGAATTTCTATTTTCCTTCTCTTGAAGGCACCATAGGTATTTCCTATTTCATTTCTACATTCAGCTTTATCCCATTTTATTCGCTCCATGTGAATAGAAACTTTCTTTTCTTCATGAATGCATAACTATCTTGTGATTCAGCAATGATCATTAACTTAACTACATTTAACAGTCATTTATTTCAGAAACAGCATTAAAATTTTTCAAGAAAAAATATACATAAAGACTGGGGTTATAATGAAATGCACATATATATTGCTTATAAATAATACTGTGTATTTATAATAAGCGCTGTCCTCCCAGATCTTTCTTCAGCTGCCCAAAAGATGAAAGTCACTCAGCATGGGAACGAGTTTTAGAAATCCATTGTGACAGGGGATGCAACGTGGATTGATTACGACAATCCAGAATCAAAAGAACAATCCAAACAATGGATTCATACAAATTTCCTGAACAAACCCAAGATCTGGCTTCCACACCAACAAAGAATTTCAAAACACGTCAAAATGCCATGAAGACCCTTCTCAATACGCTGGCGGCAAGCTTGAAGGGTAATGGAAAGTTGGTACCACACTACGAAAAATATATCAATCGGAGCACGACTATGTAGAAGGTGTACCTAAATGTTCCAAATAAAACTTTTGATTTTCGGAGGTTGAAAAAGAAAAACCCTCGTACAGTGTACAAATGTGAGGTCCTGTAACCACAAAACATCAATAACAAAAACACTATTATTCCACTTCTGTACTTGAGAAAAGTTGGCACAATATTGGAATTTAATTTTCTTGTTTTCTACAATACAATTAAGATTTTCTTGAAAATAAGTGTTATTTTGTTGTCGGCAATTACTTTAAAAAAAAAGAAAAATCAAAATTGGACATTATAGCTGATACATTTTCCAAAAAAAGTTATAAAATACATCATTTTGTGTGGTATATCTTAATAAACGATGTCGTAATAAGAGATTTGTTAGTTACAGGGTTTATGTGGCATATAGGTGGGACTATTTGATTTTGCCGTTATACCCAATACGTCATTACAAGTGATGTCTTTACAAATGGATTTGACTGTATTTAAAACCAGAGCACATGTGAACTTTCACTCAAGCTTGATTTCATCAATTGTTTGTTACAGAAAGTGGGTCACTTTAAAATTTTAAATGGGAGTTTGGGTAAAACAGAGTGTCATTAGATGGAGACATTGATTTGGGTATAAATATTTTTCTCTCTTAAATTTTAATGTTGTAGTTTCCTATATAAATGACTGTTACAGGTATTTGGTTCACCCAGAGTATACACGTATACAGTCTGATCGCTTTCATATGCCCCCACCCCAAAAACAGTTCATTGAAAGTTGTAGAACTAATCGAGGAAGAAGGAAATACTGACATGGACCAAGTAAATGCAACAAATACGCTAGCTATTCTGCTTCTTGTTCCTTATGCAATGACAACATACCGTACTTTAGCTTTGCACTTGTGTTTGGGCCACACACTGCGTAGGCTTCTCAATTACATAGTTTATAGTCATTTCAGGCACTTTCGATGAATGGGGTAATTTTTCCTGGTGGCTTCCTTTCATATCTCCTTTCCATATATGAAATTTGACAACAACAAAAATTCAACATGATAGGCTTCGAAAGCTTAATGCAACTGCTTATTACAGTACACAACCATCGTTAAATATTATTTATATACTGGTACCCTTACATAGGTGACCTAAAATCTATTTGCTATCTATATTAAGTTGTAAAGTCATATAATATAAAACAACGCTTTGTAATTGAGGTTATGATATTTTATACACTAATGTAAAGCAAATAGATTTTAGGCCTCCTATGTAAGAGTACCTTGAGAAACATTTGTGAGATTGTCAGTATAAGGCAGATTCAAGTATTATACACATCATCGTTGAATAATCATACAAACAAACAATATTGAAGTAAATTCCTTTATAGAGAGAGATTATTTTTGTGATGTGCCGAGAACGCACGGTCCGCTCGGTGGCCTGGAAGCAAGTCATCAGCCATTAAAGCTCATGTACATAACCCCTCAATTCAAGCATACAGATTTCTGAATTAGGCCTACATTTAGAGTAATCACCTACCTTTGTCATAGAAGATGTTGAAAATTATATCTGTCTACCGCCACAAAATTCTGACATCTTTTAAGAAAGTTTGCAGTCACATTAATTATTCCTGTGAAATTGCTGCAATTTCTCTTCTTATGTTCTCTTTCAGTTCTTCAATTGTACTGTATGAGGGTTATTCTTGTATACTTTATTTTTTACATTCCCCAAAAATAAAAATCACACATCTGGAGATCTTGCTGGCCATAACCCCTTACTAATTACCCTATCTTCAAACACTTCTTCAATTAAATTTGCATTTTTCTAACAAGCCTCCGCTACAGCACATACTGCAGATCTCTCATTAGAATTAGGCCGCCGTGTGGATCCTGCGTTCTAGGCACATTGCAAAAATGTCTCTGTATTTAATGAAAATCATTCAGAAATCACTCAAATATTTTAATAATTTTAAAATATCTGTTGGTGTTAATGTCAATACTGGTTGTTGTCTATGAGTAATAAGTTTAGATACTTAATTTTACTTAGAACTGTGATTTTGATGTACAAGTATGTAATGTACCAGTGAAATAGCGCTCTTAACTTGTCTTCTAAGTACCGTATATTTCCACAGATAAGACGTATAAATTTTTGTCAAAGTTTTATAGTTTTAGCCTATATCTGTCCTATATGAACCCCCAAACTATGAACTTTCTTTCAGTTTTCTGGTTGATCGCAAAAAGTTGCCAATTATTGCACTATTATTAGCCATTGGGTGGGTAGTAAAAGTTAGGGCAAAATAACTACAGTTAGTTAAAAAGACTTGACTACCCTTACCGGAACAAAACTTCCTCGATCTTCTTTCTTTCAAAATGGCATCACTGAGCACAGTCGCACCACAGTGGGACAGAACGATACGCGCATTGTGCATGAGCCATGTGATACACGTACCGGTATATAGGGAAAGTGGAAAAAATACAAAGCTTCGTGAATTATGGCATTTGTGGTTTTACTTACAAAATTCGCATTATTTCGGGACTTAACATTTGCCCACCTAACATCTTAATATATGAAGATAATATAATCTTGACATTGGAATACATCATTTTATAATGGTTTTATTTTATATGAATTTCAGTCAAATTTTTTGTATCTCCTGTAAGACCTCCCGGGCTTTTTGGGGCTTTTTTTTTATTCAACTATTGTCCTATCAGTGGAAATATACAGTATTTATCTTACAATTGTTGGTTTACGTACTCATTGAAATTTTATTAAACAAATACTGGTACATTAGCTCCGTTTCTAATTTCTGTCATTATGGCTGAAAACTGTGTAGACACTATACACTCTAGTACCGTATAATACATGGGCAGGGGATGCTATACTAGCCAGGTATCTTCATGCTTACAAGTGGAATCATAGGTTGCATTCAGATGTATTTGGAATGATAAGAAATATGCCTTTTGGCAAAGTCTGTGCTCTAGAGGTCTGTTAGAAAAGTATCCGACTGAAGTAATCCCTTCAGCTAACATAAAAAGTTTTGTATTTGGAACAGTTTCATGTTTACAATTATTTAATTCAAAACGAATGCCATTCATCAAATTCTTTATGAAATGCATTGTTTCTTTAAACTCTTTTAACAAAGAGCATAAACCTAGTGGATCTGTGTCTTTGACTGAATTTTCTTTAGATGTCAATTCAGTATTAGAAACACTACCTATCTTTGGCAGTGAAGGGAAGTCAGCATTGTTAAAAACAAATTCCCATCTGTCTTTTCCTCGTGAGGGACTATTTCGGCCATTTGAATAAGCTAAGAACTTTTCACATTTCCTATAATTAGTGGGATGGGCCTTATTGCGATTAGCGCAATTTGGAGGATGAAGTGGGTCTTTTGTACACTTATTAGTTGGGTGATTTTGACCACAGCGTACACATTTTGCTGAAATGTAACATCCAACTTTTTTATGGCCGAAACCTTGGCATCTGTAGCACTGTACAGATCCGTGATAGCCTCGATAGTCAAAAAATGGTTCTTAGGTCGTACAGTCCTCTTAAATTTCTAATATTCAGGGTGTTGGGAGTATCATAAAGTGTTATGACCCACAACAACATAGCTTAAAATTTCTTTACCCCAGACTGGTTATTCTTAACCTGCTTTTTTAACTGCCTCATGCTTTCTATAGGATACTGAAGATCTCTTAGCTGTCTGCTAATTTCCTTGGTAGGAGTCAAGGAGTCTAATTGAGTTAGCCATATCACTAGATGTTCGGGCATTTGACTCCAAATTGTGAGACAGGAAGTGCAAGTGCTGTATGCAGTGTCACTCCATTTATTAAAAATACTGCATTTCCTGAAGGAGCACAAATTAAGACTTTGAGCGAATCTTTGTTTATGCTGGTAAGTTGTCAAAATGATGCGTGATAGCCTGATACAGTTCTTGAATAACAGTAGATTTGCTAACTCCTGCAGATCCACTCAAGAATATATGAATAGAAAGATGTTTATGTATGTTTCCCATTTTCAAGACCTCCTTGTTCCATTATATTAACTTCATATTCTTGAGGTGCTCTGTCTGCAACAAAAGTTTGAATCTCTTCTTCAATTTCTCCAACTTCATTTTGCGTACTTTCTAATGCCTGGTCTAAAGTCTCATCTGGTATCAAGACATAAGGACCGTGGTTTACGTCAATAATGTCAATTTTCAAAGTGTAGAGTTCTTTGCAGTTGAGGTTCTCAATACCATTCAGCTCATCTCGCCAAGGTATAAATAGCAATGCCTGTTCTCTATAACAGTTTTCTGGATCCAAAGCAAAGTTATATTTTCTATAGTGCAATATTTTTACTTTATGTTGTTCAACAAATTGGAAATACTCATTATCTTCATTTTCATATTTTGATAATTTTACCTAAATCTAGTTGAAAACTCTGCCAAACAGACATCTTCCAAATTTTCTGGCCTTCTACTGTATTTTGTGAATACATTTTCCATAAAAATATCATGCAAATCTGCACTGAGTTCCAGCAGATTTTTATTTGGCTTTAACTTATTGCTGATCTTATCCTCACCTGCTACCACAAAGTCTGGCTTAAGATTCTCACCTTCAGCAGTTAAAATACTCTGCTCTTTAAATACTTCTAAAGCATTGTTGTTTATGACCTTTCCGAAAATCTGAGACATAACCTTGTCATGGCGCCTTATTCTTGGGTTTTTCATGGCTACGCACTGACCTAGTATGTGCCCCATGGTTTCGGGAAGACAGTGGCATATTCTGCACAAAACATCAATATTAGGGTGAAATAGACTTCCCAGCACTCTACATAAGCCCCTATTTGTTCTGAGCTTAAGGGCTTCGATAAACAATCTTGATGACAGCGAGTCTTGCTCATATAGAAATGAATTTCCAATTCTGTCATGATAGAAATTAGGGGCACTCCTGCCCTGCCAAGCACCATTCGAGTCTATCTAGTTCTTTATACTCCATTTTTCTCTTAAGCACATCCCGTTCCGTGCAGGGCCAAGAAAGTCCAACCCTTTCCGACCTCTTTTTCCATAGCCCTAATGAATGACGGGGTACCCGTAATTTCTCTGAGCAGCGGATCTCGTATATGTTGCATCTTAATACCCAGCTTAGTTGCTGCCAATCGTATAATATTTTGTAGCCTAGGGAACCCAAGGTCCCCGTCTCTCAGTCTAGTGTAAATAAAACCACTATTAATTTGGGCAGACAGCTGTAAGATGGTTTTAATTATCTGTCTTAACTGGTCGTCCATACTTTTAAGCATGACCATTGCTGGCGGCCTGCTAACTAGTTTATAAATTGTTTTAGGAATTAAATGGCTAGAAATGAGCTGTATCTTTTGTCTAGGTTTTAGTGGGTACATCATTATCTTTCTTGGCTTTCTTGGCTCATCAGTAACCATTTTACCCTTGTTCATTTTCAAGGGATCCACATCTATTCCCAGATAGTTCACTGGAGCTGCATATGAAGTTTTCTTATACAGTTTTATATTCGAATCTATAGCAGCCCAGGTGTGCCTATTGGTTGTAATTTGGAAAATCTTACACTTATGTAGAGATAATTTGAGCCCCACTTTATCCATACCCTTGCATAGCTTTCCTAGTAACATTTGCATTTGAGGTTTGTCTTGCGACTTTAAAACAATGTCATCAGCAAAGTCCAGAACCCTGCATTGCTGATTTATAAACTTATAACCATATTCGGAATTTTCTAAAGAAGAGATCAATTCATTGATAGCCATATTAAAAATGATCGGGGATAGGAATTGGATCCCTTCCAGGCTGGAAAGTAGTTTTACGTGATGACATTCACAAATTCTTCTGGAACCGGGTGCTGACATATAGCCTTTTCTATGAAACCATGGGACACCGTGTCAAATACTTTAGCCATATCCATTATGGTCTCACATATATCTTCATTTTTTTCCCCATGGTCCAGCAGTTTGGTCAATATCCTAGTGTTAACATAGCATCCCATCTCTAGAACAAACCCTTTCTGTCTTTGGTCTAGCCTGGTCACCCTGCTCAACCTTTTATCCACTCCTCCAGAAAAAATTCTGGCTTTGGCGGACATGATGGTGATGGGGCGTTAGCTCCCAGTATCGCAGCGATCATGACATTTTGGGATGAATGTCATCCTACTTATTTTCCAGCTGGAAGGATATATCTGAATAAGTATTATAGCATCAAAAATTTGGTCAATATCCTGCTTGCACAAATCGGGTGTCTTTTTGAAATACCATCGATACCTGGCAATGAAGCGTATCTCATTCTCTTAACTTTTTCCGCTACTTCATCAGGATCGAAAAGGGGCAAATTCCCTAACCACAATCTTGGGTGCTTCGTTGTCCCTTATTTCCGACTCCTTAGAAGATTGACTATCATTGCCTTGCCAAATATCACTCTATAGAACTGTTAATTCATCCAATGGAGGAGTGCTGTTGGTACCCTCAGTAAAATCTATATCTGGATAGGCCTTTTCAACCAGCAATTTAGGGTTACTATGGCAAAGCCTTTGACAGAATTTATATCTTTGCTTCCTAGTCATTTCTTTATCTCATGGTATTTTGTCCTATTATGCATATTTGAGTTTTCATATCTTCTCCTTTCATTATATTGACCAATAGGCCCATCAGAGCATCTATATCTAATACAGTTTACCCGTTTACCCGTGCTTGCTTGAATTTCTTCACGTTGACATTCAGAGCACTGGGCAGAAATCACATTGTGTCAACGCCCGCTAGGGCCCTTGCAATGCTTTGTTTTAATTAGACAGTCTGATTCCTCGAGTCCGTGCCAGTTCTGAGTCAATCGTTGAGTGGCAGCCAAAGAGTGCACCGCGAACGAGCTGTCCCTCACAGCCTGGAAGATCCGCGGGAGGCCAAGGCATGGGACCAAGCTCGAATCCAGACACCCACGAGCGAGCATGTGCGCAACGTCGAAAGAGGTTGCCCCCTTCCAAACTTTACCCACTTTACCTGGAGTAGATTTGTCCTTACAACTCACTGTTGAAGATCCTTGAAGTCAGTGAAGTTCCTCCTCAGCAACAAACTTCAACCACTGGATGCAGAAGAGTCCTCTCTCTCTTGTGAGCACCGGTCCATTGTGGAAACATGCCTGTTGACCTGTGGGGATGGCCAGGCAATAACTCATTTTTCTTTGACACATACCATCCCCCGGATTCAATTTTATTTCTTAATTATAGGTAACAGCATTAATATAACACTTAACTAGAACTAAAACATAACTACCACTATCTATTATCTCTAAAAGTATTAATGATGTACCTAGGTAAATTGATGACCTAAGAATTTCTAGGGATATAGATTTGAGGCCTTTCTTACTGAATCCTAGTTCCTGCATGTGGTTAACTGTTTGGTCGGGCAGAGACCCACCCGACCCAAAAATCAGGGGAAAGACCTCGAAATGCATGCCAGCCCAGAGCATCTGGCATCGTTCAGAGCTTCCTTCAATTTACTATCCCACCTTGTCCATGCCTTCGCATAGCTTCGCCAACAGCATTTGCATCTGAATTTTATCTGGTGAGACCAAAACAATGTCATCAGCAAATGCAAGGACCCCACATCGCTGGTTTATGAGTTCATAACCATGATTAAGGAAACGATCATTTCATTAATGGCCATGTTAAAGATTATTGGAGACAACGGATCGCCTTGTCTAATGCCTTTGTTAATAATAATAGGAATCCCTCCAGATTGGAAAATGGTACTACATTCATCGTAACTCTGCATGATAATGTTAGTAAACTCCTTTGGAACCGGATGCTGGTGCAGAGCTTTTCTTATAGAACTATGGGATAGTGTCGAAGGCTTTGGCCATGTATCTACGATGGCGATGCATATTCTTTTGTTCTTCTTCTCATGTTCTACTAGCTCAGTATCTTGATGTTGATGTAACAGCCTGTTTCCAATACAAACCCTTTTTGCCTTTGGGCTAGTTTGACCACTCCCCTTAACCTTCTGTCCACCACTCCTGGCTATGGCGGACATCACAGTAACGGGGCGCCAACTCCCAGCCTCGCGAAGTTCATGCCCATGCTTAGGAATAAACGTTGTTCTACTCACTTTTCCAACTGGAAGGGTATTTCTGCATTAATATTATAGCATTGAATAGTTTAGCAAGCGTCCTACTGGCGCCTGACAAATGTTGTTTTGAGATGCCGTCTATGCCTGGCAATGAGGCTTATTGCATTCTTTTTATTCTCTTAGTTACAATTATTTAATTCAAAACGAATGCCATTCATCAAATTCTTTATGTAATGCATTGTTTCTTTAAACTCTTTTTAACAAAGAGCATAAACCTAGTGGATCTGTGTCTTTGGCTGAATTTTCTTTAGATGTCAATTCAGTATTAGAAACACTACCTATCTTTGGCAGTGAAGGGAAGTCAGCATTGTTAAAAACAAATTCCCATCTGTCTTTTCCTCGTGAGGGACTATTTCGGCCACTTGAATAAGCTAAGAACGTTTCACATATCCTATAATTAGTGGGATGGGCCTTATTGCGATTAGCGCAATTTGGAGGATGAAGTGGGTCTTTTGTACACTTATTAGTTGGGTGATTTTGACCACAGCGTACACATTTTGCTGAAATGTAACATCCAACTTCTTTATGGCCAAAACCTTGGCATCTGTAGCATACATTGAGTTATACATACATTGTGAATAGAAATATACAAACATTTGAAAATGAATTTTCATAAACATCACTTACTACATTTATGCATACAAAAAAACATGATAGAGAAACAGAATCAAGGTGATATGTCCTTTCCTCCCAAGAAGAACTTATTGCTGTTCTTTATGCTGAGTTTCACAACTGTCCCATCTTGTTCGAAGGTAAGATCATCAGTGGTACGCCAGTCTGTAGTTCCCTTCTGTAGTGTGTTACCACGTTTGTGCACTTCCTCAATGACACCAGCCAATACTGTCTTAGCTACAGCTTTCAGTTTTTCTACTGTCCTCCCACTTCCATGAGCTCCAGCCTTTTTATTTATTGCTTCAAAGAAACTGTCCATGAAGGAGTGAGTACGCCACCCACTGAAGGAGCAACGGCCTGTGATTTGCTGTGATGTGGAAGCCAATAGACCTGTTTGGTTTGCACTCACCAGTTTTGAGTAATTACGTTGTTTTATTGGACTGAATTTCACAAGATTAGTTGAAGAACCTGTCCCTCTGAATATAGACCCCATCTCCTCTCTAGTTTTCCATGTGGCCAAGTTTGTGATCTGGGACAAGATACCAAAATCGTCCTTGTAGGTGCCAAAAACAGAGTGATACATGATCTGCTGTGCATCCTGTGGTGTCATATCACCTGCCATGTTTAGTTCCATTTCACACAGTGTCTTATAGGTGGCAAAAGCGCCTCGACCTGACACGTTGAAGTTTTTCAACTGAGTCTCTTTCCAAGAGAATTCTTGGGCACCTGGTGGTCTACTCGAAAAGTGGAAAGCTAATGGAAGGAGTGGAAAGAAAGCTCTCTGAGCCTGTCTGCTGGTAGTAATTAATAGAGTGTCTGCCACTGTTTCAATGACTTCCACACAGTCAGCGACCTCTCCCTTTGAGAGTAGCAAGCAGATCATCAATGTAAGGTAAATGAGACATTGCTCTCTTACATGCCCTTTTCCATTTGTCCTCATATTTAGCTTCTGTCTGCAAGTAACAAAGCAAAGCTGTCATTGGACCATGATACTGGACCATTGAGCTTCTCTTCTCTGCTGGAAAGCTGCATCCTTCTAACAGTATGTGATGCCTTCCTCCGAGACCATATTTTCTGACTAGAAACTCCTTGCTCCCTTTCTCATCCTTAGTTATAGGCATGCTGTTGTGACCAGTCCTGAGTTCTCCCATCCTTAAACCGAACCCTGTGAAGAAGGCTAAATAGGGGGCGACAACACCATACCAATTTTCCTTATTGTCCTTCAGAAATTTCTTGTATACCAAGCCATTAGCTGTAGCTGCTTTCTTTACAGCTTCTATTGCTTTGTCTTTAGCAATATTGTGTTGTTGGGCCTTGTAGTTTAATGTGAATTCTTTGGCATTAGTTTTCTTGTCCATATTGCCTGAGAATTCCATTGATGCCTGGCGGAGTATGTTGTGGCATGTGAATAAGACATTAGTGAGTTGACAACTGAGATTTAGATTGTGGTAAGAATCTTTTGTTTTTATGTTGAAGAGATCATACAGAAGTCTCATCGACATTATCAAAAATTTGAGACAGCTCACATTTTTGGTCTCATCCAGCTCTATCCTCGGTTTCTTTGGGTCTGCAATTTCTTCTTTTGTGTCTGGGTCCACTAGTGTTATAGCATTCCGCTTCTGTTGACTTGTTCCTGGGGCAGATGAGTCTTCTTCTCTCATGTGCACATCCTCTCCTTCTTCACCCATATTTATATTTTGTTATTTTCCAAATCACAGTTCATTCAAGGAAGGGTTGGTTTCTAATCGCATCTGTAGCACTGTACAGATCTGTGATAGCCTCGATAGTCAAAAAATGGTTCTTAGGTCATACAGTCCTGTTAAATTTCTAATATTCAGGGTGTTGGGAGTATCATAAAGTGTTATGACTAGAGACGAGACTTTCATGCAAATGCATGTTTTTAAGATAACTTAGGACATAGCTCAAACTGAGTACTTACCCATGTCATTACTTTCCGGTTCCAAATATGCATACTTTTTCCGTGCATGTTTGCATGTTTTGACCTTTTTGGAGGAAAAAACATGCATAAAGCATATTTAGGGTATTTTTGGCTAAATCATGCATATAATATGCATTATATTCAGTTTAAATGCATGTTTTAATGTGATTTCAAGAAAGTGACATCGTGGCAAAGTTTCCCTATCTTCGATTTTTACTAGCCATTTTTAAAGTCGTTTGTAAAGTGGCGCTAAGATGTACGAAAAGGAGGAAGGAATTTGACCTTGACTTTGTCCACCCTTAGCTATTTCCGGCCCGCACTTGGGGTGCATTGTACTTTCTCAGAGCTCGGGAAACCTGCAGTGTCTTTACAGTGTGTGCAGTGGTTAATGTGGTTGTCTGTTCTGTGATTTTACTATGCCTCCAATTAAATGTTCAAAAAGCGAACTCCTTGCACAGTGGATTAAGGGTATGGTTTTTATTAGATCAGATGGGAAAGTTTTCTTCTGCTACTGTTGCAGTAAAGAGGTAAGCAGTTTTATTCGGTTTCCGAATATTTTCTATGGCAGTTTTTTTGTTTTGTAAAACAATACTAAAAACCAGGGTCATAAATGCGAACCCGGACTACGGATTCCTTTGCTCATTAAAGAAGGCTCTTTGTGATGAAAACGTGGATGAAGAATTTGACCTGACACTTTCACAAATGTGTTCACTGAAGTTTGCACCCATAACATCGTGTGATGTAGAATGATCATTCTCTAAACATATTGACTGACAAGCGCAGGAACCTTACAGAAAGCAATTTAGAAATGCTGTTGGTTGTCAACTGTGCCAAAAAAGTTAAGTAAAGTAAGGAAATTGGGCCATAAATGTTAGTGCATATTTTAGTGTATTTCTCCCTTGATAGTGCATGTTTCATGGTTTGATAATGCATGAATGCATGCATATTTCGCAATTTTATAGTGCATGAAAGTCTCGTCTCTAGTTATGACCCACAACAGCATAGCTTCAAATTTCTTTACCCCAGACTGGTTATTCTTAATCTGCCTTTTTAACTGCCTCATGCTTTCTATAGGATACTGAAGATCTCTTAGCTGTCTGCCAATTTCCTTGGTAGGAGTCTAATTGAGTTAGCCATATCACTAGATGTTCGGGCATTTGACACCAAATTTTGAGACAGGAAGTGCAAGTGCTGTATGCAGTGTCACTCCATTTATTAAAAATACTGCATTTCCTGAAGGAGTACAAATTAAAACTTTGAGCGAATCCTTGTTTATGCTGGTAAGTTGTCAAAATGATGCGTGATAGCCTGATACAGTTCTTGAATAACAGTAGATTTGCTAACTCCCGCAGATCCACTCAAGAATATATGAATAGAAAGATGTTTATGTATGTTTCCCATTTTCAAGACCTCCTTGTTCCATTATATTAACTTCATATTCTTGAGGTGCTCTGTCTGCAACAAAAGTTTGAATCTCTTCTTCAATTTCTCCAACTTCATTTTGCGTACTTTCTAATGCCTGGTCTAAAGTCTCATCTGGTATCAAGACATAAGGACCGTGGTTTACGTCAATAATGTCAATTTTCAAAGTGTAGAGTTCTTTGCAGTTGAGATTCTCAATACCATTCAGCTCATCTCGCCAAGGTATAAATAGCAATGCCTGTTCTCTATAACAGTTTTCTGGATCCAAAGCAAAGTTATATTTTCTATAGTGCAATATTTTTACTTTATGTTGTTCAACAAATTGGAAATACTCATTATCTTCATTTTCATATTTTGATAATTTTACCTAAATCTAGTTGAAAACTCTGCCAAACAGACATCTTCCAAATTTTCTGGCCTTCTACTGTATTTTGTGAATACATTTTCCATAAAAATATCATGCAAATCTGCACTGAGTTCCAGCAGATTTTTATTTGGCTTTAACTTATTGCTGATCTTATCCTCACCTGCTACCACAAAGTCTGGCTTAAGATTCTCACCTTCAGCAGTTAAAATACTCTGCTCTTTAAATACTTCTAAAGCATTGTTGTTTATGACCTTTCCGAAAATCTGAGACATAACCTTGTCATGGCGCCTTATTCTTGGGTTTTTCATGGCTACGCACTGACCTAGTATGTGCCCCATGGTTTCGGGAAGACAGTGGCATATTCTGCACAAAACATCAATATTAGGGTGAAATAGACTTCCCAGCACTCTACATAAGCCCCTATTTGTTCTGAGCTTAAGGGCTTCGATAAACAATCTTGATGACAGCGAGTCTTGCTCATATAGAAATGAATTTCCAATTCTGTCATGATAGAAATTAGGGGCACTCCTGCCCTGCCAAGCACCATTCGAGTCTATCTAGTTCTTTATACTCCATTTTTCTCTTAAGCACATCCCGTTCCGTGCAGGGCCAAGAAAGTCCAACCCTTTCCGACCTCTTTTTCCATAGCCCTAATGAATGACGGGGTACCCGTAATTTCTCTGAGCAGCGGATCTCGTATATGTTGCATCTTAATACCCAGCTTAGTTGCTGCCAATCGTATAATATTTTGTAGCCTAGGGAACCCAAGGTCCCCGTCTCTCAGTCTAGTGTAAATAAAACCACTATTAATTTGGGCAGACAGCTGTAAGATGGTTTTAATTATCTGTCTTAACTGGTCGTCCATACTTTTAAGCATGACCATTGCTGGCGGCCTGCTAACTAGTTTATAAATTGTTTTAGGAATTAAATGGCTAGAAATGAGCTGTATCTTTTGTCTAGGTTTTAGTGGGTACATCATTATCTTTCTTGGCTTTCTTGGCTCATCAGTAACCATTTTACCCTTGTTCATTTTCAAGGGATCCACATCTATTCCCAGATAGTTCACTGGAGCTGCATATGAAGTTTTCTTATACAGTTTTATATTCGAATCTATAGCAGCCCAGGTGTGCCTATTGGTTGTAATTTGGAAAATCTTACACTTATGTAGAGATAATTTGAGCCCCACTTTATCCATACCCTTGCATAGCTTTCCTAGTAACATTTGCATTTGAGGTTTGTCTTGCGACTTTAAAACAATGTCATCAGCAAAGTCCAGAACCCTGCATTGCTGATTTATAAACTTATAACCATATTCGGAATTTTCTAAAGAAGAGATCAATTCATTGATAGCCATATTAAAAATGATCGGGGATAGGAATTGGATCCCTTCCAGGCTGGAAAGTAGTTTTACGTGATGACATTCACAAATTCTTCTGGAACCGGGTGCTGACATATAGCCTTTTCTATGAAACCATGGGACACCGTGTCAAATACTTTAGCCATATCCATTATGGTCTCACATATATCTTCATTTTTTTCCCCATGGTCCAGCAGTTTGGTCAATATCCTAGTGTTAACATAGCATCCCATCTCTAGAACAAACCCTTTCTGTCTTTGGTCTAGCCTGGTCACCCTGCTCAACCTTTTATCCACTCCTCCAGAAAAAATTCTGGCTTTGGCGGACATGATGGTGATGGGGCGTTAGCTCCCAGTATCGCAGCGATCATGACATTTTGGGATGAATGTCATCCTACTTATTTTCCAGCTGGAAGGATATATCTGAATAAGTATTATAGCATCAAAAATTTGGTCAATATCCTGCTTGCACAAATCGGGTGTCTTTTTGAAATACCATCGATACCTGGCAATGAAGCGTATCTCATTCTCTTAACTTTTTCCGCTACTTCATCAGGATCGAAAAGGGGCAAATTCCCTAACCACAATCTTGGGTGCTTCGTTGTCCCTTATTTCCGACTCCTTAGAAGATTGACTATCATTGCCTTGCCAAATATCACTCTATAGAACTGTTAATTCATCCAATGGAGGAGTGCTGTTGGTACCCTCAGTAAAATCTATATCTGGATAGGCCTTTTCAACCAGCAATTTAGGGTTACTATGGCAAAGCCTTTGACAGAATTTATATCTTTGCTTCCTAGTCATTTCTTTATCTCATGGTATTTTGTCCTATTATGCATATTTGAGTTTTCATATCTTCTCCTTTCATTATATTGACCAATAGGCCCATCAGAGCATCTATATCTAATACAGTTTACCCGTTTACCCGTGCTTGCTTGAATTTCTTCACGTTGACATTCAGAGCACTGGGCAGAAATCACATTGTGTCAACGCCCGCTAGGGCCCTTGCAATGCTTTGTTTTAATTAGACAGTCTGATTCCTCGAGTCCGTGCCAGTTCTGAGTCAATCGTTGAGTGGCAGCCAAAGAGTGCACCGCGAACGAGCTGTCCCTCACAGCCTGGAAGATCCGCGGGAGGCCAAGGCATGGGACCAAGCTCGAATCCAGACACCCACGAGCGAGCATGTGCGCAACGTCGAAAGAGGTTGCCCCCTTCCAAACTTTACCCACTTTACCTGGAGTAGATTTGTCCTTACAACTCACTGTTGAAGATCCTTGAAGTCAGTGAAGTTCCTCCTCAGCAACAAACTTCAACCACTGGATGCAGAAGAGTCCTCTCTCTCTTGTGAGCACCGGTCCATTGTGGAAACATGCCTGTTGACCTGTGGGGATGGCCAGGCAATAACTCATTTTTCTTTGACACATACCATCCCCCGGATTCAATTTTATTTCTTAATTATAGGTAACAGCATTAATATAACACTTAACTAGAACTAAAACATAACTACCACTATCTATTATCTCTAAAAGTATTAATGATGTACCTAGGTAAATTGATGACCTAAGAATTTCTAGGGATATAGATTTGAGGCCTTTCTTACTGAATCCTAGTTCCTGCATGTGGTTAACTGTTTGGTCGGGCAGAGACCCACCCGACCCAAAAATCAGGGGAAAGACCTCGAAATGCATGCCAGCCCAGAGCATCTGGCATCGTTCAGAGCTTCCTTCAATTTACTATCCCACCTTGTCCATGCCTTCGCATAGCTTCGCCAACAGCATTTGCATCTGAATTTTATCTGGTGAGACCAAAACAATGTCATCAGCAAATGCAAGGACCCCACATCGCTGGTTTATGAGTTCATAACCATGATTAAGGAAACGATCATTTCATTAATGGCCATGTTAAAGATTATTGGAGACAACGGATCGCCTTGTCTAATGCCTTTGTTAATAATAATAGGAATCCCTCCAGATTGGAAAATGGTACTACATTCATCGTAACTCTGCATGATAATGTTAGTAAACTCCTTTGGAACCGGATGCTGGTGCAGAGCTTTTCTTATAGAACTATGGGATAGTGTCGAAGGCTTTGGCCATGTATCTACGATGGCGATGCATATTCTTTTGTTCTTCTTCTCATGTTCTACTAGCTCAGTATCTTGATGTTGATGTAACAGCCTGTTTCCAATACAAACCCTTTTTGCCTTTGGGCTAGTTTGACCACTCCCCTTAACCTTCTGTCCACCACTCCTGGCTATGGCGGACATCACAGTAACGGGGCGCCAACTCCCAGCCTCGCGAAGTTCATGCCCATGCTTAGGAATAAACGTTGTTCTACTCACTTTTCCAACTGGAAGGGTATTTCTGCATTAATATTATAGCATTGAATAGTTTAGCAAGCGTCCTACTGGCGCCTGACAAATGTTGTTTTGAGATGCCGTCTATGCCTGGCAATGAGGCTTATTGCATTCTTTTTATTCTCTTAGTTACAATTATTTAATTCAAAACGAATGCCATTCATCAAATTCTTTATGTAATGCATTGTTTCTTTAAACTCTTTTTAACAAAGAGCATAAACCTAGTGGATCTGTGTCTTTGGCTGAATTTTCTTTAGATGTCAATTCAGTATTAGAAACACTACCTATCTTTGGCAGTGAAGGGAAGTCAGCATTGTTAAAAACAAATTCCCATCTGTCTTTTCCTCGTGAGGGACTATTTCGGCCACTTGAATAAGCTAAGAACGTTTCACATATCCTATAATTAGTGGGATGGGCCTTATTGCGATTAGCGCAATTTGGAGGATGAAGTGGGTCTTTTGTACACTTATTAGTTGGGTGATTTTGACCACAGCGTACACATTTTGCTGAAATGTAACATCCAACTTCTTTATGGCCAAAACCTTGGCATCTGTAGCATACATTGAGTTATACATACATTGTGAATAGAAATATACAAACATTTGAAAATGAATTTTCATAAACATCACTTACTACATTTATGCATACAAAAAAACATGATAGAGAAACAGAATCAAGGTGATATGTCCTTTCCTCCCAAGAAGAACTTATTGCTGTTCTTTATGCTGAGTTTCACAACTGTCCCATCTTGTTCGAAGGTAAGATCATCAGTGGTACGCCAGTCTGTAGTTCCCTTCTGTAGTGTGTTACCACGTTTGTGCACTTCCTCAATGACACCAGCCAATACTGTCTTAGCTACAGCTTTCAGTTTTTCTACTGTCCTCCCACTTCCATGAGCTCCAGCCTTTTTATTTATTGCTTCAAAGAAACTGTCCATGAAGGAGTGAGTACGCCACCCACTGAAGGAGCAACGGCCTGTGATTTGCTGTGATGTGGAAGCCAATAGACCTGTTTGGTTTGCACTCACCAGTTTTGAGTAATTACGTTGTTTTATTGGACTGAATTTCACAAGATTAGTTGAAGAACCTGTCCCTCTGAATATAGACCCCATCTCCTCTCTAGTTTTCCATGTGGCCAAGTTTGTGATCTGGGACAAGATACCAAAATCGTCCTTGTAGGTGCCAAAAACAGAGTGATACATGATCTGCTGTGCATCCTGTGGTGTCATATCACCTGCCATGTTTAGTTCCATTTCACACAGTGTCTTATAGGTGGCAAAAGCGCCTCGACCTGACACGTTGAAGTTTTTCAACTGAGTCTCTTTCCAAGAGAATTCTTGGGCACCTGGTGGTCTACTCGAAAAGTGGAAAGCTAATGGAAGGAGTGGAAAGAAAGCTCTCTGAGCCTGTCTGCTGGTAGTAATTAATAGAGTGTCTGCCACTGTTTCAATGACTTCCACACAGTCAGCGACCTCTCCCTTTGAGAGTAGCAAGCAGATCATCAATGTAAGGTAAATGAGACATTGCTCTCTTACATGCCCTTTTCCATTTGTCCTCATATTTAGCTTCTGTCTGCAAGTAACAAAGCAAAGCTGTCATTGGACCATGATACTGGACCATTGAGCTTCTCTTCTCTGCTGGAAAGCTGCATCCTTCTAACAGTATGTGATGCCTTCCTCCGAGACCATATTTTCTGACTAGAAACTCCTTGCTCCCTTTCTCATCCTTAGTTATAGGCATGCTGTTGTGACCAGTCCTGAGTTCTCCCATCCTTAAACCGAACCCTGTGAAGAAGGCTAAATAGGGGGCGACAACACCATACCAATTTTCCTTATTGTCCTTCAGAAATTTCTTGTATACCAAGCCATTAGCTGTAGCTGCTTTCTTTACAGCTTCTATTGCTTTGTCTTTAGCAATATTGTGTTGTTGGGCCTTGTAGTTTAATGTGAATTCTTTGGCATTAGTTTTCTTGTCCATATTGCCTGAGAATTCCATTGATGCCTGGCGGAGTATGTTGTGGCATGTGAATAAGACATTAGTGAGTTGACAACTGAGATTTAGATTGTGGTAAGAATCTTTTGTTTTTATGTTGAAGAGATCATACAGAAGTCTCATCGACATTATCAAAAATTTGAGACAGCTCACATTTTTGGTCTCATCCAGCTCTATCCTCGGTTTCTTTGGGTCTGCAATTTCTTCTTTTGTGTCTGGGTCCACTAGTGTTATAGCATTCCGCTTCTGTTGACTTGTTCCTGGGGCAGATGAGTCTTCTTCTCTCATGTGCACATCCTCTCCTTCTTCACCCATATTTATATTTTGTTATTTTCCAAATCACAGTTCATTCAAGGAAGGGTTGGTTTCTAATCGCATCTGTAGCACTGTACAGATCTGTGATAGCCTCGATAGTCAAAAAATGGTTCTTAGGTCATACAGTCCTGTTAAATTTCTAATATTCAGGGTGTTGGGAGTATCATAAAGTGTTATGACTAGAGACGAGACTTTCATGCAAATGCATGTTTTTAAGATAACTTAGGACATAGCTCAAACTGAGTACTTACCCATGTCATTACTTTCCGGTTCCAAATATGCATACTTTTTCCGTGCATGTTTGCATGTTTTGACCTTTTTGGAGGAAAAAACATGCATAAAGCATATTTAGGGTATTTTTGGCTAAATCATGCATATAATATGCATTATATTCAGTTTAAATGCATGTTTTAATGTGATTTCAAGAAAGTGACATCGTGGCAAAGTTTCCCTATCTTCGATTTTTACTAGCCATTTTTAAAGTCGTTTGTAAAGTGGCGCTAAGATGTACGAAAAGGAGGAAGGAATTTGACCTTGACTTTGTCCACCCTTAGCTATTTCCGGCCCGCACTTGGGGTGCATTGTACTTTCTCAGAGCTCGGGAAACCTGCAGTGTCTTTACAGTGTGTGCAGTGGTTAATGTGGTTGTCTGTTCTGTGATTTTACTATGCCTCCAATTAAATGTTCAAAAAGCGAACTCCTTGCACAGTGGATTAAGGGTATGGTTTTTATTAGATCAGATGGGAAAGTTTTCTTCTGCTACTGTTGCAGTAAAGAGGTAAGCAGTTTTATTCGGTTTCCGAATATTTTCTATGGCAGTTTTTTTGTTTTGTAAAACAATACTAAAAACCAGGGTCATAAATGCGAACCCGGACTACGGATTCCTTTGCTCATTAAAGAAGGCTCTTTGTGATGAAAACGTGGATGAAGAATTTGACCTGACACTTTCACAAATGTGTTCACTGAAGTTTGCACCCATAACATCGTGTGATGTAGAATGATCATTCTCTAAACATATTGACTGACAAGCGCAGGAACCTTACAGAAAGCAATTTAGAAATGCTGTTGGTTGTCAACTGTGCCAAAAAAGTTAAGTAAAGTAAGGAAATTGGGCCATAAATGTTAGTGCATATTTTAGTGTATTTCTCCCTTGATAGTGCATGTTTCATGGTTTGATAATGCATGAATGCATGCATATTTCGCAATTTTATAGTGCATGAAAGTCTCGTCTCTAGTTATGACCCACAACAGCATAGCTTCAAATTTCTTTACCCCAGACTGGTTATTCTTAATCTGCCTTTTTAACTGCCTCATGCTTTCTATAGGATACTGAAGATCTCTTAGCTGTCTGCCAATTTCCTTGGTAGGAGTCTAATTGAGTTAGCCATATCACTAGATGTTCGGGCATTTGACACCAAATTTTGAGACAGGAAGTGCAAGTGCTGTATGCAGTGTCACTCCATTTATTAAAAATACTGCATTTCCTGAAGGAGTACAAATTAAAACTTTGAGCGAATCCTTGTTTATGCTGGTAAGTTGTCAAAATGATGCGTGATAGCCTGATACAGTTCTTGAATAACAGTAGATTTGCTAACTCCCGCAGATCCACTCAAGAATATATGAATAGAAAGATGTTTATGTATGTTTCCCATTTTCAAGACCTCCTTGTTCCATTATATTAACTTCATATTCTTGAGGTGCTCTGTCTGCAACAAAAGTTTGAATCTCTTCTTCAATTTCTCCAACTTCATTTTGCGTACTTTCTAATGCCTGGTCTAAAGTCTCATCTGGTATCAAGACATAAGGACCGTGGTTTACGTCAATAATGTCAATTTTCAAAGTGTAGAGTTCTTTGCAGTTGAGATTCTCAATACCATTCAGCTCATCTCGCCAAGGTATAAATAGCAATGCCTGTTCTCTATAACAGTTTTCTGGATCCAAAGCAAAGTTATATTTTCTATAGTGCAATATTTTTACTTTATGTTGTTCAACAAATTGGAAATACTCATTATCTTCATTTTCATATTTTGATAATTTTACCTAAATCTAGTTGAAAACTCTGCCAAACAGACATCTTCCAAATTTTCTGGCCTTCTACTGTATTTTGTGAATACATTTTCCATAAAAATATCATGCAAATCTGCACTGAGTTCCAGCAGATTTTTATTTGGCTTTAACTTATTGCTGATCTTATCCTCACCTGCTACCACAAAGTCTGGCTTAAGATTCTCACCTTCAGCAGTTAAAATACTCTGCTCTTTAAATACTTCTAAAGCATTGTTGTTTATGACCTTTCCGAAAATCTGAGACATAACCTTGTCATGGCGCCTTATTCTTGGGTTTTTCATGGCTACGCACTGACCTAGTATGTGCCCCATGGTTTCGGGAAGACAGTGGCATATTCTGCACAAAACATCAATATTAGGGTGAAATAGACTTCCCAGCACTCTACATAAGCCCCTATTTGTTCTGAGCTTAAGGGCTTCGATAAACAATCTTGATGACAGCGAGTCTTGCTCATATAGAAATGAATTTCCAATTCTGTCATGATAGAAATTAGGGGCACTCCTGCCCTGCCAAGCACCATTCGAGTCTATCTAGTTCTTTATACTCCATTTTTCTCTTAAGCACATCCCGTTCCGTGCAGGGCCAAGAAAGTCCAACCCTTTCCGACCTCTTTTTCCATAGCCCTAATGAATGACGGGGTACCCGTAATTTCTCTGAGCAGCGGATCTCGTATATGTTGCATCTTAATACCCAGCTTAGTTGCTGCCAATCGTATAATATTTTGTAGCCTAGGGAACCCAAGGTCCCCGTCTCTCAGTCTAGTGTAAATAAAACCACTATTAATTTGGGCAGACAGCTGTAAGATGGTTTTAATTATCTGTCTTAACTGGTCGTCCATACTTTTAAGCATGACCATTGCTGGCGGCCTGCTAACTAGTTTATAAATTGTTTTAGGAATTAAATGGCTAGAAATGAGCTGTATCTTTTGTCTAGGTTTTAGTGGGTACATCATTATCTTTCTTGGCTTTCTTGGCTCATCAGTAACCATTTTACCCTTGTTCATTTTCAAGGGATCCACATCTATTCCCAGATAGTTCACTGGAGCTGCATATGAAGTTTTCTTATACAGTTTTATATTCGAATCTATAGCAGCCCAGGTGTGCCTATTGGTTGTAATTTGGAAAATCTTACACTTATGTAGAGATAATTTGAGCCCCACTTTATCCATACCCTTGCATAGCTTTCCTAGTAACATTTGCATTTGAGGTTTGTCTTGCGACTTTAAAACAATGTCATCAGCAAAGTCCAGAACCCTGCATTGCTGATTTATAAACTTATAACCATATTCGGAATTTTCTAAAGAAGAGATCAATTCATTGATAGCCATATTAAAAATGATCGGGGATAGGAATTGGATCCCTTCCAGGCTGGAAAGTAGTTTTACGTGATGACATTCACAAATTCTTCTGGAACCGGGTGCTGACATATAGCCTTTTCTATGAAACCATGGGACACCGTGTCAAATACTTTAGCCATATCCATTATGGTCTCACATATATCTTCATTTTTTTCCCCATGGTCCAGCAGTTTGGTCAATATCCTAGTGTTAACATAGCATCCCATCTCTAGAACAAACCCTTTCTGTCTTTGGTCTAGCCTGGTCACCCTGCTCAACCTTTTATCCACTCCTCCAGAAAAAATTCTGGCTTTGGCGGACATGATGGTGATGGGGCGTTAGCTCCCAGTATCGCAGCGATCATGACATTTTGGGATGAATGTCATCCTACTTATTTTCCAGCTGGAAGGATATATCTGAATAAGTATTATAGCATCAAAAATTTGGTCAATATCCTGCTTGCACAAATCGGGTGTCTTTTTGAAATACCATCGATACCTGGCAATGAAGCGTATCTCATTCTCTTAACTTTTTCCGCTACTTCATCAGGATCGAAAAGGGGCAAATTCCCTAACCACAATCTTGGGTGCTTCGTTGTCCCTTATTTCCGACTCCTTAGAAGATTGACTATCATTGCCTTGCCAAATATCACTCTATAGAACTGTTAATTCATCCAATGGAGGAGTGCTGTTGGTACCCTCAGTAAAATCTATATCTGGATAGGCCTTTTCAACCAGCAATTTAGGGTTACTATGGCAAAGCCTTTGACAGAATTTATATCTTTGCTTCCTAGTCATTTCTTTATCTCATGGTATTTTGTCCTATTATGCATATTTGAGTTTTCATATCTTCTCCTTTCATTATATTGACCAATAGGCCCATCAGAGCATCTATATCTAATACAGTTTACCCGTTTACCCGTGCTTGCTTGAATTTCTTCACGTTGACATTCAGAGCACTGGGCAGAAATCACATTGTGTCAACGCCCGCTAGGGCCCTTGCAATGCTTTGTTTTAATTAGACAGTCTGATTCCTCGAGTCCGTGCCAGTTCTGAGTCAATCGTTGAGTGGCAGCCAAAGAGTGCACCGCGAACGAGCTGTCCCTCACAGCCTGGAAGATCCGCGGGAGGCCAAGGCATGGGACCAAGCTCGAATCCAGACACCCACGAGCGAGCATGTGCGCAACGTCGAAAGAGGTTGCCCCCTTCCAAACTTTACCCACTTTACCTGGAGTAGATTTGTCCTTACAACTCACTGTTGAAGATCCTTGAAGTCAGTGAAGTTCCTCCTCAGCAACAAACTTCAACCACTGGATGCAGAAGAGTCCTCTCTCTCTTGTGAGCACCGGTCCATTGTGGAAACATGCCTGTTGACCTGTGGGGATGGCCAGGCAATAACTCATTTTTCTTTGACACATACCATCCCCCGGATTCAATTTTATTTCTTAATTATAGGTAACAGCATTAATATAACACTTAACTAGAACTAAAACATAACTACCACTATCTATTATCTCTAAAAGTATTAATGATGTACCTAGGTAAATTGATGACCTAAGAATTTCTAGGGATATAGATTTGAGGCCTTTCTTACTGAATCCTAGTTCCTGCATGTGGTTAACTGTTTGGTCGGGCAGAGACCCACCCGACCCAAAAATCAGGGGAAAGACCTCGAAATGCATGCCAGCCCAGAGCATCTGGCATCGTTCAGAGCTTCCTTCAATTTACTATCCCACCTTGTCCATGCCTTCGCATAGCTTCGCCAACAGCATTTGCATCTGAATTTTATCTGGTGAGACCAAAACAATGTCATCAGCAAATGCAAGGACCCCACATCGCTGGTTTATGAGTTCATAACCATGATTAAGGAAACGATCATTTCATTAATGGCCATGTTAAAGATTATTGGAGACAACGGATCGCCTTGTCTAATGCCTTTGTTAATAATAATAGGAATCCCTCCAGATTGGAAAATGGTACTACATTCATCGTAACTCTGCATGATAATGTTAGTAAACTCCTTTGGAACCGGATGCTGGTGCAGAGCTTTTCTTATAGAACTATGGGATAGTGTCGAAGGCTTTGGCCATGTATCTACGATGGCGATGCATATTCTTTTGTTCTTCTTCTCATGTTCTACTAGCTCAGTATCTTGATGTTGATGTAACAGCCTGTTTCCAATACAAACCCTTTTTGCCTTTGGGCTAGTTTGACCACTCCCCTTAACCTTCTGTCCACCACTCCTGGCTATGGCGGACATCACAGTAACGGGGCGCCAACTCCCAGCCTCGCGAAGTTCATGCCCATGCTTAGGAATAAACGTTGTTCTACTCACTTTTCCAACTGGAAGGGTATTTCTGCATTAATATTATAGCATTGAATAGTTTAGCAAGCGTCCTACTGGCGCCTGACAAATGTTGTTTTGAGATGCCGTCTATCCCTGGCAATGAGGCTTATTGCATTCTTTTTATTCTCTTAGTTACAATTATTTAATTCAAAACGAATGCCATTCATCAAATTCTTTATGTAATGCATTGTTTCTTTAAACTCTTTTTAACAAAGAGCATAAACCTAGTGGATCTGTGTCTTTGGCTGAATTTTCTTTAGATGTCAATTCAGTATTAGAAACACTACCTATCTTTGGCAGTGAAGGGAAGTCAGCATTGTTAAAAACAAATTCCCATCTGTCTTTTCCTCGTGAGGGACTATTTCGGCCACTTGAATAAGCTAAGAACGTTTCACATATCCTATAATTAGTGGGATGGGCCTTATTGCGATTAGCGCAATTTGGAGGATGAAGTGGGTCTTTTGTACACTTATTAGTTGGGTGATTTTGACCACAGCGTACACATTTTGCTGAAATGTAACATCCAACTTCTTTATGGCCAAAACCTTGGCATCTGTAGCATACATTGAGTTATACATACATTGTGAATAGAAATATACAAACATTTGAAAATGAATTTTCATAAACATCACTTACTACTTTTATGCATACAAAAAAACATGATAGAGAAACAGAATCAAGGTGATATGTCCTTTCCTCCCAAGAAGAACTTATTGCTGTTCTTTATGCTGAGTTTCACAACTGTCCCATCTTGTTCGAAGGTAAGATCATCAGTGGTACGCCAGTCTGTAGTTCCCTTCTGTAGTGTGTTACCACGTTTGTGCACTTCCTCAATGACACCAGCCAATACTGTCTTAGCTACAGCTTTCAGTTTTTCTACTGTCCTCCCACTTCCATGAGCTCCAGCCTTTTTATTTATTGCTTCAAAGAAACTGTCCATGAAGGAGTGAGTACGCCACCCACTGAAGGAGCAACGGCCTGTGATTTGCTGTGATGTGGAAGCCAATAGACCTGTTTGGTTTGCACTCACCAGTTTTGAGTAATTACGTTGTTTTATTGGACTGAATTTCACAAGATTAGTTGAAGAACCTGTCCCTCTGAATATAGACCCCATCTCCTCTCTAGTTTTCCATGTGGCCAAGTTTGTGATCTGGGACAAGATACCAAAATCGTCCTTGTAGGTGCCAAAAACAGAGTGATACATGATCTGCTGTGCATCCTGTGGTGTCATATCACCTGCCATGTTTAGTTCCATTTCACACAGTGTCTTATAGGTGGCAAAAGCGCCTCGACCTGACACGTTGAAGTTTTTCAACTGAGTCTCTTTCCAAGAGAATTCTTGGGCACCTGGTGGTCTACTCGAAAAGTGGAAAGCTAATGGAAGGAGTGGAAAGAAAGCTCTCTGAGCCTGTCTGCTGGTAGTAATTAATAGAGTGTCTGCCACTGTTTCAATGACTTCCACATAGTCAGCGACCTCTCCCTTTGAGAGTAGCAAGCAGATCATCAATGTAAGGTAAATGAGACATTGCTCTCTTACATGCCCTTTTCCATTTGTCCTCATATTTAGCTTCTGTCTGCAAGTAACAAAGCAAAGCTGTCATTGGACCATGATACTGGACCATTGAGCTTCTCTTCTCTGCTGGAAAGCTGCATCCTTCTAACAGTATGTGATGCCTTCCTCCGAGGCCATATTTTCTGACTAGAAACTCCTTGCTCCCTTTCTCATCCTTAGTTATAGGCATGCTGTTGTGACCAGTCCTGAGTTCTCCCATCCTTAAACCGAACCCTGTGAAGAAGGCTAAATAGGGGGCGACAACACCATACCAATTTTCCTTATTGTCCTTCAGAAATTTCTTGTATACCAAGCCATTAGCTGTAGCTGCTTTCTTTACAGCTTCTATTGCTTTGTCTTTAGCAATATTGTGTTGTTGGGCCTTGTAGTTTAATGTGAATTCTTTGGCATTAGTTTTCTTGTCCATATTGCCTGAGAATTCCATTGATGCCTGGCGGAGTATGTTGTGGCATGTGAATAAGACATTAGTGAGTTGACAACTGAGATTTAGATTGTGGTAAGAATCTTTTGTTTTTATGTTGAAGAGATCATACAGAAGTCTCATCGACATTATCAAAAATTTGAGACAGCTCACATTTTTGGTCTCATCCAGCTCTATCCTCGGTTTCTTTGGGTCTGCAATTTCTTCTTTTGTGTCTGGGTCCACTAGTGTTATAGCATTCCGCTTCTGTTGACTTGTTCCTGGGGCAGATGAGTCTTCTTCTCTCATGTGCACATCCTCTCCTTCTTCACCCATATTTATATTTTGTTATTTTCCAAATCACAGTTCATTCAAGGAAGGGTTGGTTTCTAATCGCATCTGTAGCACTGTACAGATCTGTGATAGCCTCGATAGTCAAAAAATGGTTCTTAGGTCATACAGTCCTGTTAAATTTCTAATATTCAGGGTGTTGGGAGTATCATAAAGTGTTATGACCCACAACAGCATAGCTTCAAATTTCTTTACCCCAGACTGGTTATTCTTAACCTGCCTTTTTAACTGCCTCATGCTTTCTATAGGATACTGAAGATCTCTTAGCTGTCTGCCAATTTCCTTGGTAGGAGTCTAATTGAGTTAGCCATATCACTAGATGTTCGGGCATTTGACACCAAATTTTGAGACAGGAAGTGCAAGTGCTGTATGCAGTGTCACTCCATTTATTAAAAATACTGCATTTCCTGAAGGAGTACAAATTAAAACTTTGAGCGAATCCTTGTTTATGCTGGTAAGTTGTCAAAATGATGCGTGATAGCCTGATACAGTTCTTGAATAACAGTAGATTTGCTAACTCCCGCAGATCCACTCAAGAATATATGAATAGAAAGATGTTTATGTATGTTTCCCATTTTCAAGACCTCCTTGTTCCATTATATTAACTTCATATTCTTGAGGTGCTCTGTCTGCAACAAAAGTTTGAATCTCTTCTTCAATTTCTCCAACTTCATTTTGCGTACTTTCTAATGCCTGGTCTAAAGTCTCATCTGGTATCAAGACATAAGGACCGTGGTTTACGTCAATAATGTCAATTTTCAAAGTGTAGAGTTCTTTGCAGTTGAGGTTCTCAATACCATTCAGCTCATCTCGCCAAGGTATAAATAGCAATGCCTGTTCTCTATAACAGTTTTCTGGATCCAAAGCAAAGTTATATTTTCTATAGTGCAATATTTTTACTTTATGTTGTTCAACAAATTGGAAATACTCATTATCTTCATTTTCATATTTTGATAATTTTACCTAAATCTAGTTGAAAACTCTGCCAAACAGACATCTTCCAAATTTTCTGGCCTTCTACTGTATTTTGTGAATACATTTTCCATAAAAAATATCATGCAAATCTGCACTGAGTTCCAGCAGATTTTTATTTGGCTTTAACTTATTGCTGATCTTATCCTCACCTGCTACCACAAAGTCTGGCTTAAGATTCTCACCTTCAGCAGTTAAAATACTCTGCTCTTTAAATACTTCTAAAGGATTGTTGTTTATGACCTTTCCGAAAATCTGAGACATAACCTTGTCATGGCGCCTTATTCTTGGGTTTTTCATGGCTACGCACTGACCTAGTATGTGCCCCATGGTTTCGGGAAGACAGTGGCATTTTCTGCACAAAACATCAATATTAGGGTGAAATAGACTTCCCAGCACTCTACATAAGCCCCTATTTGTTATGAGCTTAAGGGCTTCGATAAACAATCTTGATGACAGCGAATCTTGCTCATATAGAAATGAATTTCCAATTCTGTCATGATAGAAATTAGGGGCACTCCTGCCCTGCCAAGCACCATTGCACCATTCGAGTCTATCTAGTTCTTTATACTCGAATTTTCTCTTAAGCACATCCCGTTCCGTGCAGGGCCAAGAAAGTCCAATCCTTTCCGACCTCTTTACCATAGCCGTAATGAATGACAGGGTACCCATAATTTCTCTGAGCAGCGGATCTTGTATATGTTGCATCTTAATACCCAGCTTAGTATAATATTTTGTAGCCTAGGGAACCCAAGGTCCCCGTCTCTCAGTCTAGTGTAAATAAAACCAGTATTAATTTGGGCAGGCAGGTGTAAGATGGTTTTAATTATCTGTCTTAACTGATCGTCCATACTTTTAAGCATGACCATTGCTGACAGCCTGCTAACCAGTTTATAGATTGTTTTAGGAATTAAATGGCTAAAAATGAGCTGTATCTTTTGTCTAGGTTTTAGCGGGTAAATCATTATCTTTCTTGCCGCTAATAATAATTCATCAGCAACCATTTTATCCTCGTTCGTTTTCAAGGGATCCACATCTATTCCCAGATAGTTCAGAGCAGTGCTTTTTTTCTAACTAAAAAGGTGGCGGAACTCACAGAAACTTTTTAACCGAATCTCACGGGAGCTCCCACACTTCTCCCAGACGTCATTTTTCTGAGTTGATGTCCAACATTCGGGCCTATCATGGCCAGAAAAGTTTCTCCCCTGAATTGCAGTAAAATTATCGGTACTTGTGATGTACTCTTCAGATTCAGTTTATTCACAGTTGGCAGGTTTATGAGATACTTCAAAAACATCGTCATGCTTTCTTTTATTACGCACCGGTACGAAATAATTACTTATTTTACTCATTTCACTTCTCTACTTGTGAACAACGTGCACCTCTTGTTCCTACAACCATACTAAACAATTATGAATTCACTTGTCTGTGCAACACAAACCAAGGGTTTTCTTTTCAAATTATATGTAAGCAACGAATGCAGTGAAATTTAAATTGCACTAACCCCTGATTAACTGTGGTAGTTAGCTACTTACTACTGTTTGTTACTACGTTAGCATTAACTGCACTTGGTGCAATACTTATACCGTTAGAATGGCCTTGACCACAGGAGCAGTTTGCTGAGGCCTGGAAAACCCACCCCCAACCCTCTTACAGTCCAGTAGCCATGGCAATTTACAGAAACTATCATGTGATCGTATGTAGGCTATTATGTATGCAGATCTAACAAAACCAACGAACAAGCTTGATTTTAAATAAAACATACTTTTATGGGAATTGTGATAGAAATATTCTGAGTAATATCCAAATTTTATTTTTAAAAAAAGGTGCCGGTACTGCGTACCATTGTGTACCGTCACAAAAAAAGCACTGGTTCAGAGTCTCCCCTGGGGCTACATATAAAATTTTGTTATCATACAGTTTTATATTCAGATCTATAGTGGCCCAGGTGTGCCTATTGGTTATAATTTGGAAAATCTTACACTTATGTAGAGATAATTTGAGCCCCACTTTATCCATACCCTTGCATAGCTTTCCTAGTAACATTTGCATTTGAGGTTTGTCTTGCGACTTTAAAACAATGTCATCAGCAAAGGCCAGAACCCCGCATTGCTAATTTATAAACTTATAACCATATTCGGAATTTTCTAAAGGAGAGATCAATTCATTGATAGCCATATTAAAAATGATTGGGGATAGAGGATCACCTTGCCTTATGCCTCTATTGATAGGAATTGGATCCCTTCCAGGCTGGAAAGTAGTTTTACGTGATGACATTCACAAATTCTTCTGGAACCAGGTGCTGACATAGAGCCTTTTCTATGAAACCATGGGACACCGTGTCAAATGCTTTAGCCATATCCATTATGGTCTCACATATACCTTCATTTTTTTCCCCATGGTCCAGCAGTTCAGTCAATATCCTGGTATTAACATAGCATCCCAGCTCTAGAACAAACCCTTTTTGTCTTTGGTCTAGCCTGGTCACCCTCCTCAACCTTTTGTCCACCACTCCAGAAAAAATTCTGGCTACGGCAGACATGATGGTTATGGGGCATGAGCTCCCAGTATTGCGAGGATCATGACATTTTGGGATGAATGTCATCCTACTTATTTTCCAGCTGGAAGGATATATCTGAGTAAGTATTATGGCATCAAAAATTTGGTCAATATCCTGCTTGCACTAATCAGGTGTCTTTTTGAAATACCATCGATACCTGGCGATGAAGCGTATCTCATTCTCTTTACTTTTTCCGCTACTTCGTCAGGATCGAAAGGGGCAAATTCCCTAACCACAATCTTGGGTGCTTCATTGTCCCTTATTTCAGACTCCTTAAAAGATTGACTATCATTGCCTTGCCAAATATCACTCTATAGAACTGTTAATTCATCCGATGGAGGAGTGCTGTTGGTACCCTCAGTAAAATCTATATCTAGATAGGCCTTCTCAACCAGCAATTTAGGGTTACTATATGGTAAAGCCTTCGACAGAGTTTATGTCTTTGCTTCCTAGTCATCTCTTTTTTCTCCTAGTATTTTTATCCTATTGTGTGTATTTGATTTTTCCGTATCTTCTCCTTTCATTATATTGACCAATAGGCCCACCAGAGCGTCTATATCTAACAGAGTCATAGTTACTCCCGCTGTTTACCCGTGCTTGCTTGAATTTCTTCACGTTGACATTCAGGGCACTGGGCAGAAATCACATTGCGTCAACACCCACTAGGGCCCTCGCAATGCTTTGTTTTAATTAGAGAGTCAGATTTCACGAGTCCGTGCCAGTTACGAGTCGACCATTGAGTGGCGTTCAAAGAGTGCGCCATGAACGAGCGGTCCCTCACAGCGTGGAAGATGCACGGGAGGCCAAGGCATGGGGCCGAGCCCGGATCCAGATGCCCGTGAGCACACTTGCATGCAACGTCGAAAGCGTTTGTCCCCTCCCACACTTTACCTTGAGTAGATTTGTCCTTACAACTCACTTTTGAAGACCCTTGAAGTCAGTGAAGTTCCTCCTCAGCAACCACCTCTCTCTTGTGAGCACCAGTCCATTGTGGAAACATGCCTGTTGACCTGTGGGGAAGGCCAGGCAATAACTCATTTTTCTTTGACACATACCATCCCCCGGATTCGAGTTTATTTCTTAATTATAGGTAACAGCATTAATATAACACTAAACTAGAACTAAAACATAACTGTTGTAACCTATGGCTTTATTGGGATATAACTCCAATACAAAATTTGGTATCTTTAGACAACAGAAATGCACAAATAACATTAATAATATACAATATACAATTATTAGGGAACAGAGTCTTGGTTCATCTTGTTTCTGGCTGTCCAGTATAGAGCTGGTAGGTTGCCTTGTTTTTGCTGAGTTGTGCTGAGTCCTGTGCACTGAAGCAGGTGCTTCGACTCCATCACCGATCCGGCAGCCTTACAGATGGTGCACTTTTCTGTCTGGTATATTTTCATTCTAGCCAGATGTGCAGCTAGACAGTCATGTCCTGTTTCCAGTATGAAATTTACTACCGCTTCCTTTCGGTCTGCCCTTGTTTTTGTCCCAAAGGTAATTTATTCTTTCCCACTTCTTCATTTTAGTAAGTTGAGTAGTTTCTTTCTTCCATTTTTCAAGGGTTTTGTTTGAGATTATTTTCTTTATCGAGTTTACTGTCAGAGGTTTGGATTTCATGTAGGTTCTAATACCTTTTTTGGCCAATCTTTCTGCCAGTTCGTTGCCTTCTACTTCTACATGTGCAGGGATCCATTGGAAAGTAATGGTTTTCTTTAAAGTTCTTAGTTGTTCCTGCATGTGGTCAACTGTTTGTTTAGGCAGAGAGCCACCCGACCCAAAAATCAGGGGACAGACCTCGAAATGCATGCCAGACCATCTATCGTTCAGAGCTTCCTTCAGTTTACTATATTTATTAGTTTTCTCCATGACCCCTAAATGTAGACTATCTTTATCTTCCCACCTTATACTGACATCTAATACTCTAATCCTTCCTTCGCCAACTATTACAAGATCCGGCTTTAAATTTTCCCCTTCATTAGTTAGAAAGATTTACTCTTTATAGACTTGCAGGGCATTATTGCTTACTACCTTCCCAAAGACCTGGGGAGTTGTGTCCCTTTATTATAGCATTTTTCATAGCAACACACTTGCCGAGTGTGTGCCCCAAAGTCTTAGGAAGACATCCACACTTCCTACATAAGATATCAAAATCATGGTGAATTCGGTTTTCAAGCACTCTGCATAGTTCTGAGCTTTAAAGCTTTGGTGAAATCTAGATATAAGGGAATCCTGATTATACAAAAATGAATTACCAATTTTATCCTGGTAAAAGTTGGGTGCACACTTCCCTTGCCAGGCGCAATTACACCACTCAATTCTATTTTCTTTTTCAGCACTTCTTGTTCTGTACATGGCCAAGGGAGTCCCACTCTTTCTTACCTCTTTTCGATGGTTCGAACATAAGATTTCCTCAAGTAGTGGATCTTTTATACTATTCATCTTAATATCTATCTTAGCAGCTGCTAGCTGAACAATATTTTGCAATTTGAGAAAACCAAGGCCCTCGTCTCTTAGCCTAGTATATATAAAGCCAGCATTGATCTGAGAGGAGAGGCGTAGAATGGTTTTGACTAATTGCCTCAGCTGATCATTGATACTTTTGAACATGGTCATAGTTGTTGGTCTACTAACCAATTTATATATTATTTTAGGAATTAGGTGACCAGAAATTAATTGTAACTTTTGCCTTTGCTTTAAGGGATACGTCATTATCCTTCTGGCAGCCACCAATAATTCATTCGCCACATTTTTACCTTCACTGCTTTTCAAAGGATCTATATCTATGCCAAGGTAGTTCAAGGTCTCTCCCGGAGCAGAATATGAGATCTTTCTATCGTGAAACTTAATGATTGGGTCTATGGTGGCCCAAGTGTGCCTGCTGGTTATAATTTGAAAGGTTTTACATTTATGCAGGGCTAATTTCAATCCCACCTTGTCCATGCCTTCGCATAGCTTCGCCAACAGCATTTGCATCTGATTTTTATCTGGTGAGGCCAAAACAATGTCGTCAGCGAATGCAAGGACCGCATCGCTGGTTTATAAGTTTATAACCATGATTAGAGTTTTCTAAGGAAACGATCATTTCATTAATGGCCATGTTAAAAATTATTGGAGACAACGAATCGCCTTGTCTAATTGCCTTTGTTAATAATAATAGGAACCCCTCCAGATTGGAAAATGGCACTACATTCATCGTAACTCTGCATGATAATGTTAGTAAACTCCTTTGGAACCGGATGCTGGTGCAGAGCTTTTCTTACAGATGGGATATAGTGTCAAGGTTTTGGCCATATCTACAATGGCGTCGCATATTCCTTTGTTCTTCTTCCCATGTTCTACTAGCTCAGTCAGTATCTTGGTGTTGATGTAACAGCCCAGTTCCAAGACAAACCCGTTTTGCCTTTGGGCTAGTTTAACCACTCCCCTTAACCTTCCATCCACCACTCCAGAGAAGATCCTGGCTATGGCGGACATCACAGTAATGGGGCACCAACTCCCAGCCTCACGAAAATCATGCCCATACTTAGGGATAAACTTTGTTATACTCATTTTCCAACTGGAAGGGTATTTCTGCATCAGTATTATAGCATTGAATAGTTTAGCAAGTGTCCTACTGGAGCCTGACAAATGTTGTTTTGAGATGCCGTCTATGCCCAGCAATGAGAAATATCACATTCTTTTTATTCTCTTAGTTACCTCGCCGTGATCAAATGGCATAAATTCTTTGACTGTGATTTTCGGTGCTTCCTTGTCTGTAGTATCTATTTCCTCGGAGGATTGCTTATCCTCAACATATGTCAAATGTCATCATATAAATCTGACAGTTCCTCTAACAGAGGAGTACTGTGAGTGTCTTCTATAAAATCCACGTCCATTTAGCTTTCTCTACCAGCGATTTCGAGTTGTTGCGATACAACCTTTGACAGAGGTTAAACCTCTGTTTCCTATTCCTATTGTTTTGGCCTATTGCACATGTTTCTATTTTCGTTGACTTCACCTCTCATAATGTTAACCAGCAGGCCAAGTAGGGCATCAATATCTAATGGCGATTCATAATAAATTCATTGAGTCCTTATTTTCCACTGTTACACTATGTTTTATATAATGGCGATTCTTCGGCTATTGAAACTTGATGAAAAAAAGCATCTAATTTCATTTGCACCTCTTTGAACTTTAAAGCTTCAGACCTGGACATAGTTATTCTTAGCACTGATTTAGCCCAGTTTATTTTCCAATCTTCAGGTAAGACATACTCCGCTTTGAGATGACCCGACTCTACCTGGGCATTACTACCAATGTTTACTATATCGCTTAGGTTCACATCTAAACTAGTATTAGTAACTTGCTCATTCCTGTCTATTTGCTCTTCATTCCTTATTCCTGTATAACTCTTACTTAGTTCATTATCTGGACGCTCCACCACCAGCTTGGACATGCCCAGGCATCGTTATTGTGCCTTACTAGATTACTAGTCACAAAGGCAGGGTACACCCGCGCTGGCGAACTACTCCTCGCTTGGCTTCCAAGACAAGATTTCCTCTCCTCACTACTCACTCCCCTTCTGTCCGGCTTAACGGAAGAATATTCAAACATCAGACATGTGCGCAAACGCATCTTCTTTCTGGAACATTTGAATGACTATCAGAGGGTGAGTTCACCAAGTTTTCTTATTACCATAGCTTTCGTGAGTCCATTTTTGCGACGTTACAATACATAATGTATGAAGTATTTTCTCAAAATCAATTTTTTGTGGTTTCTTGAAGAAAATTTGTATGAAATGTTTAATTAACCTTAAATTTAGTCTTAAGTCAGCATTAATTTCTTCTTCAGCAAGAGGCATTAAGATTTGCATTTGCAGCATAAAAGGGTTTAGAAAATGAAATCTGTATTTTGATCTATTTCTTTTACCCTTGTACCATGTATGAGTGTGTAGGTGGCGGTATAATTCAACATACACGTGATGAATTTATCAATGAAAACAATACAGTTGTTAACCGATTGGTCATTGCTACTATCATATTATATTGGAGCAACTTCAAATTATAAGAATATGTGTTTGTGTGGGGACCTCAACCCCACTCAACCCTCAACCCTCAACTCAACCTCAAATTGAAACTCAACCCTCTCATGTATCCTGTACGATGAATTCCCCAAATGGACCAAATTCTTGCTTCAAGTACCACATAAGTTTAGCTATTTTGATCAAAATATCTGGCACGTGTTGTTGGATCATTTATAATCAGTTCAGTTTTTTCATGTTCATCTAAATCGAGTGCTTCTTCCAGGGCAATCTGACAATTATAGATCAGCTTAGTTAACAGTTGTATTAGTTCTGGTCATGATATTTCAGCTGCTGAAATTGTTTAAAAAAAAAAAAAGTTTGTCTTCCTAACTGACGAATCATTGCAAACATAAGTTTCTTTTTAGATTCCCAATAGGAAGGAGGAGATCTTATTTGACTCAAGACTCTATATCCATCGTCATGTTCAATTAATGAGTTGACAAAATTATTGTTCAGCAATCATTGGCCGTAACATTTTCGGTATAATTTTTCTTTCTCAAGCATATATCTGTATTGGACAAGCAAGATAATTCTAGTTTTTTCTTAGCCATATATAACACCTTCATGGATGTTAGGCCATGCTTCAGATTTTATTCTATCTGTATAAGGAAAATCCACCATAATTTTTTGGAAAACTTAGCTCTTCTATATCAGGTTGAATATGCCAGGGCAATGGATCTTTGTCATGACCGGGGCCTTCTACTGCGAGGGCTATTTTTTTTTTAAACTTCCTATGGGGCATAAAATAAAAACCACAGTGAAAATCAAAACTGTTTTATTTGGAACATTTAGGTACACCTTCTAGCTACTTCTGTACATAGTTTTGTTTCGATTGAGACATTTGTCGTAGCGTGGTACCAACTTTCCAATACCCTCTTTATAGAAGCTTGCCGCTTGCGTATTGAGAAGGGTCTTCACGACATTTTGAAGTGTTACGAAATTCTTCGTTGGTGTGGAAGCCAGATCTTGGGTTTTTTCGGGAAATTTGTGTGCATCCATTGTTTGGATTGTTCTTTTGATTCTGGATTGTCCTAATGAATCCACGTTTCATCATCTGTCACAATGGATTTAAAAAACTCGTCCCTGTGCCAAGTGACTTTCAACTTTTTCAGCAGCTGAAGAAAGATCTGGGAGGACAGCGTAGTGATCTAGTGTAGTGTAGAATGACACACTGTTCTGTGGGTTCCTGGTGGGCGGGTGAGGTCAGAGAATTCATGGAAGATGTCATGGTACAAGGATGTACTTGATAAGTCTTTGACACTTGGTTGTGAATTTCCAGTGGGTTGACAGTGTGTGGACATACCTGTGATACCATCGACTAGGTGCTGGTTATGGCAATCGGGAAGAAGGTGGAAAGATGCCAGGAAGTGTGATCCTATTATGTGTACTGCAACGTCAGTAATGACAAATCGCCGTGTAAAATTTTGTCGTATGCCAAAGTTCCCATGTGACGATCCCATATGTTTTGATGGTAGAGCCATTTGCTGCGCTGAGTTCGCAGTCAGCATGTCATTTCCCTTTCAGGAAATGGCGTGGGAAAGAGCAGAGGTCTGACCCAGTGTCTATGAGGAATCTGTACCTGCTTTTTCGGTCCATTAGAAAGAGGTGGCTCCCTCCTGTTGGGCAACCATTTACCGCCATTAGTGGTTGCCGCTGGAGTTTGTTAAGATATTGCATGGGGGGGTGCACTTCTGGGGTTTATCTCTGAAGCAATGATGGTACCAGCAAGTTCCATCGTTCCTGGGCATGGAGTTGCTGCGGAAACATGCTGACCTGTCACGTGACTGTGAGCATGCTCAGAAGGAGGTCTGTACTGGTGCCGTCTGTTGCGTGAGTTCATCAAGTCGTTTGGCTAGCAGACATACTTCATCACTAGAGGGAGTGGTTACTGCGTGGACAGAAGCGGTGTGGATGGTTGGGGGAGTCACCTCAAATATTTTGTCTGCCAGCTGCGCCACCTTGTCCAAGGAGATTTCAGCTTGAGTTTGGAGGATGGCCTACACTTGGGTGGGGAGGCACTGGATCCACAATTGGCAGAGGAGGTTGTCCTGCACTTGTGTGGAGCCTGCTAATAATCTTAAGTGCCGCAAGAACTGGGAGGGTTTGCGGTCCCCAAGTTCCTCCTCCATGAGCAGTTGCCCCACACGTTGCTCTTCTGATAGCCACAGATGCTGTATTAGCTCTGTGCGGAGATAGGTGTATGCATTTGCTGTGGGAGGGTTAGTGATAATGTCCTCCACTTCTGCAGCGTAAAGGCTCTCCAGCTGCGACACTACATATGCATACTTTGTGGATTCTTGAGTGACACCTGAAACACTGAACTGGGCGAACCACAGTGCAGGTTTGTCTGGCCAGAATTGCGGAAGTTTGACGGTGATTCGGTTCACGGTGTGAGGCGTTGTAGGCGGAGTTTCAGTGCTTCGGGTCTGCAACTGCTGCTGGGGAAACTGTTACTTTTCCTGTAACTGCAGCAGTTCCTTTTGAAGTCCTCCATCGTGATGTTGACGCGGGAAATTGCAGCGCGCATGTAGATGAGGTCGTTTCTTTGTTCGCGTGCACATGGCGTGACATGTTGTAGGCCTATGCGTTGCTCATCTTAGGGCCACCAATGTGGCTAAGTTGTGGTAGCTCACTTTATTACACATTAAATCATTTTAATTACAATGGATTGCTTCACGCCGCATGTGGTTGTGAAGCCTGCAGAAGGTTGTGAGACAACAGGAGCACGTCCAGTCTTCTCCGGAGCTTGGTTCGGTCTGAAGCGAGAGGAGCATGGCGTTCTTCCTCCCAGCGCGGCGTGGTATTCCACAAGGCATGCTAGGAGCAAGCACTGCTACAACAATGTTGTGGGGGTGTGACAATGTTCCGCCACATTTGAATCAGTTCGTAGTATGCATTTCCTACTAGCTTCTATTTCTTTCTCTTGCTCTGCAAACTATGGATGTTTTTGCAATTCAGGCTTCTTGATTACATCTCTCTTTTTTTTTTTTTTTTCCATTCTCTGCATACTCTGAATCAGTTTATAGTACATGTTTCCTGGCTTACACATACTAGCTTCTCGTTCTTTCTTTTAAATAAACTGAATACTTACATCCATACCTTTTCTGAATTTTTGTTTTCTTTTGTGATTCTTTTCTTTTTCTTTGTCTCTATATTCCCTTTTAAACCCACTGGTTTTCATACTTTCTGCTTTAGTTCTTCTTAATATTAGTTTTTTACTTCTTTTATTTTTGCTCACTTTCTTACATTTAGCAAGATTTCTCTGAAGTAAGGACTGAACAGATTTCTAATGTATCGAGTTTAATAACTTCCTCACTTGTCATGTTCGTGACTATTATGATCACCTTCGATGATCCCACCATTTAGATTATGCACAAAAAACACTTTGATTCTGAATTTTTTCTTGAAGTGTTGAGATTTTCATTGTGAAAAACATCGTATGTTATCAGAGTAGGCGTGACACAAATTAAATCATTACATTTTAAAGCAAAGTAATTGCTTATTAGTGATACAAGGTCAGTAATATTTCCAAAGGACCAAGTTACTGCAACACCATTGTTTTATACTTGGCCATTAGAATTTTGACTATGATAATCAAATAATCACAACTTTCTGTTCTTGTCTTGCATTACAGCAATTGATAAATGTTATGTCATAAAAATACCATGGCTGAATTTACTAAAGAATCTATTTATTTCACAGAATAAATGTTCTTCACCCACAGACGCTTTATACGAATACTCTAATATTATATACTAAAATAAACTCTGTGGGGCTACATCCCTGAAGGGACCAGGCCTACCACACGACCACTGCGTCATCTTACCATAGCATATGGCAGGATTGAGGGGCATGTGGTCAGCATGCCAACATCCACGGCCGTTAATGGTGGTTTCTGAGACCAGAGCCGCTACTTCTCTATCAAGTAGCTCCTCAATTTGAATCATGAGACTGAGTGCACCCTATTCCAAACGTCCCTACCTCAGAAAAATTCAAGGAGGTACCGGGGATCAAACCTGGGCCTGCAGATCTGTAGTCAGCGACGCTAACCACAAAACCAAGCAGGCGGTCAATATTGTATACAGATGCCCAAATTTTTTATATTTGGCAATATTTCATCTGCAGCTAGAAATGTAATAGTAATGACACAGTAAAGAACTCTGAGAGTTTCCTGGGATTTCTAATAGATAATAACTTGGATTGGGAGGATCACATTCTCACAGTTGAAGCTAAAGTTAGCAAAGGAATTTATTAATTACGTAGATTAAGACTTGGTGTAAGTTGATCTGTGCTAAAAGCCATTTATTATGCACATATTACCGGTAATAGTCACTTGAGTTATAGTACCTTACTTTGGGGTCACCAGTCTCCTGTAGAAAGGTCGTTAAAATTACAAAAGATATGCGTAAGACTAATGTTTAATCTCTTTAGCTGTAGTCACTGTAGGCCAGTTTTTGTTAGATTAGGTATTATGACAATTACTGCAATTTTTATCTCTCTGCTTGTTTTATATAAAAGAAAATATTAACAACAACAATGATTTGGGTTCTTCACATAGCTATCAAACTAGGTATTGTTTAGGCTTGTTTAGATGTAACTATAGTAAAACACACAAAAAAAAGAAATGTACTGTATGTCGATTAAGTTTTACAATGCTCTTCCTCTGCCCTATATTAGGTTTAAATAAGAAGTAAAAAGAATATTGAGTGAAAACTGTATTTATAAGGTAGATGAATTTTCTAAAATTACAATTTAATTTTTTTTAATCATTTACTGTAGAGTTGATCATATTTTATTTATTATTATGAAAAATGTAAACATTAGATTTAGCCTACAAAAATTTGTAAAATTATTTTTATATAATGTAGTACTTTATTGTATTGTAAAATGACCGATTGCAACCAAAAATTGCCCAAAGGTCAATAAATAAATTAAATACTGGAGCTGAGAAAAAATACCAAGATTGGTAGATAGGCCTACAAATTGCCCACTAATAAGATCTTGTTCACTAGCATCCCAGTTTTCTGTGGATTTGTAGTGAGAAGAATATATAGCCGTAATGCTCGACGCCATATTTTTATCTCTGTATGATGAAGAAACTCGTGATTGGACATTAGAGGTGTGACGTCACACCAGCAGAACACGTAGAATTCTGGGAAACAGGTTCACATACACATCCAACCTCGCGGGAGAGGTACAATATGGCACATTTACAGAACGGCAGAATTCAGAATGCCCTACTAAATTAATATCACCATTCCTAACATAACTGCCACTAAACTGGAATCTTGTTAGTAGTACTTACCTTATTGAAGAGGTGGATACAATGAAGCAGTTTCTTGGAAAAAATGATGTACTCTCTGGTCCTAGTATACTTTTCCTGCTGGCTTCTCGTTCTTTGTTTTGGATACACTAAATACTTACATCCGTTCATTTTCTGAATTTATGTTTTCTTTTGTGATTCTTTCATTTTTCTTTGTCTCTATATTCCCTTTTAAACTTACTGGTTTTCATACTTTCTGTTTTAATTCTTTTTACAGTTAGTTTTTTACTTCTTTCATTTTTGCACACTTTTTTACATTTAGCTTTTAAAGAGGAACTCTGCCGTGGGTGAGTTGGTAGCGTGACTGCCAGCCACCTGGGTGGCCCGGGTTTGATTCCCGGCCGGGTCGGGGATTTTTCAGTAGTGAAAAATGTCTTTCTCGGGTTCAGGACTGGGTATGTGTGTGTGTGTCCTTAGATTTAAGTAGGTAGGGGACTGGCGCACCCCGGTAACAAATCCGCTGAGAATATCCCCTTACGGGATCACCAGGGGTCGCTCGCGAACCTGAGGAATAACTTTTAACTGCCAAGTGACCTCAGAAATGCCCCTTTACTCTACCCTTACCACTCATTGAATTACTTCCATGCTTAATGTGCAACCACCTATTTTCGATGTTTTGTGTATGCACAGGTAGCTGATTATAATCAGCTGATTATAATCAGCTACCTGTGATAATTATCAGGAACTGCACATATGTTAGTACTATGCACATCTCTGCTTTGAGGACTATCAACAAATTGGATGATTTACTCTAAGATGAACGAAACCTCCATCCTCGAGACAATCATGGGAATTCCAACAATTCCAACAATCGGAAATAATTATGGTGCCGGGCAGAATCCACTGAGTTATCACATCAAGCAATGTGTTCTTTCTCTCCTTTCCACCGGTACAACAAAAAATTACGAAAATTGTCCCTCTTTGCTCCCCTGAACACCCACTGTCCTTGAATTATTCTTCCTCGATGGTACTTGTTCTTCCCAAACTTACTTTCGTCTATTTCGACAATTACACTTGGCTCTCCAATCTGATTGCCATGCGTTTTCACCCAATGTTCACATACTTCACGGCAAAAAGAGCTCCAGTCTGTGACACTATTATTTGCATTCCTCAACTCTTGTCTGATAAACTCTAATCTGAGTTTAGGTACATTGCACCATAAAATCACAAAATGACCAATGTCGTATAATGAAAGTCTTGGTTTCTCGAAAAATGTGTTTTTCCTACCACTCACTTTTCAATTACACCTGTTCCCGCCAACATGTTTCTGACAACGAAAGAAGCGTTTACCTTTCTCAATGGGCAGATTAGTTTCCCTGGCACATCCTTCACAAGGTCTAGTTGTACTTAAAAGTCTGTGGTTTTCATAGAAAGTAATCAACGCACATAATTCGTTATGAAATTGCAGGATAAAATTGTAGTTAAGTGGAGGAAAATTATTATTATTAAAGTCATATTTAAGAGCCGAATTTCTATTGTTCTTAATGGGAACAGATTCCCATCCTCTGCTGTGAATCGACCTAGATAGATTACATTGTGCTTCAGGTCTAGGCGGTGTATTAACAGTTCTTAAGATATGGTTTTCTTCTTTTAGTCTCTCGATGTCCTTTCTAAGAACTTCAACTATAGCATTTAAGTTTGCTATTTCGCTATCACTGTTCACTTGAAGCAACCCATTTGTAACGACTTCATTTTGGTTTGTACACCGTGGACATGCCCATGGTTTATCATCCCTTGATAACTCGTGTTCATTAACCTTTCCACAGCGAAAATGATTCCATTTATCACAATTATCGCACAAAATTCCGTTCCTCACAATTCTACTACACTTTCCACACTTAATATCAGTTAAAATACAGGTCTTATTAGGAGCTATAACGGTCGTGTCTAAACTCAGCGCCATCTTGTTGGTAGAGATCTCGCAAAATTATTCCTTGAAGAACAAGGAATCTGATTATTTTAACAATGTTTGCCCTCTCTCTCCTTTGAACTGCTGCAGATAAATTAGGGTGGGTGTTCAGAAATATCTGAAACACCTGATCTGTAGTTACCCGTGGTCTTAATACTACGATTTCTTTGAGGGTCTCCTCATCCATATTTCAGTGAATCCATATTCACAATGAAGATTAAAAAAAAAACCATGAAACTCACTTCACTAACTTATTGCTATAATAATATCTGTCCTTTTAGCCACCAATTTCAAGTCTGTTCATGCGGTGAAGGAGAATTCGAACTATCACACTGGGGATAACAATGTGTAACCACCATCAAAGATGAACTTTCGCGCCATGAGTTATTCTGTTCTCCAATAACAGTTCATCACAAGATAAAATAGCTGCCATTAAGTTGTTTGTATAATTTCTTTTAATGTGTAGGTATGAATTATAGGCCTCCTCCGTCAGATTGGAGTTTTGTTTACAAAGATTTTTATACATAGTATAGTGAGCAAGCATCCTATTTTTAATGTTTGCTAACTCAGGAGTATATCAGTTGTTGAGTTTAAGTTTAGCTTTAGCACCATTATTTTGTTTAACTTTGATTAATGGAAAGCAAAAGTGCCAAATGTCTACATACATCTTAAAAAATGAATCAAATAAGGAAGATACATTGCTATTACCTTTTATAAAATCCTCAATCATTTCCCACTTCTCCTCTTTTAAACTATTTGTAAAACAATCAATTAAGTTGTCGGATTGTTTCCTTACATATATAAATTTAGATCTATCACTACAATTCATGGTTTTACTATTAGGTTTCTTTATATAAGAATTATAAATCTGTAATAACAACGGTTCATGGTCTACAAAGGAATGACCGGCTAAACTAACTTCATATGAACTGTCATAAAAATTTAAAATTATATTATCTATACAAGACTTAGCTCTAGTTGGCTTCTTGTTGATATAAAACAAATTTAAAGATCTAAGCAAATTATCAAAGTTATTAGAAGCACTGCTAGATGAATTTCCCATTTCAATATTGAAATCTCCAGCCAGAATGATTTTAGTATTAAATTTCAATATTTTCTTTATGGCAGCTTCAAAATTATTAAAAAAAATACCTAAATCCCCAGATGGTGAGCGATAAATGCTCAGAATAAAAATATCTTCTTCAATTAATTTTATACAGCTAATTTCAAAGCACTGTTCTACAAAATATACAGACAAATCAAAAATAGAGTACTCTAAACCATTTTTAATAAAAATGCCTGTACCTCTATTCTTTTTTACAGATCTACATCTAAAGTCAGCCGCTATATAATTGTTTGGAACAAAGAGGTTAACTTCGTTCTCTGTAAGCCAGTGTTCTGCAACACACACCACATCAATATACTGACTGTTGCAGAAAGTCTCCAACTCTAAAAGTTTATTCCTTAGACAACCAATATTTACCTGCATAAGTTTGAAAATAGGGTTTTCCCCCTTAGCTATAGCTGGACTATTGTCAGACCAAGAACTTAAACTAGGCCTAGGTAAACCTGGACCTATATTGTCCCTGGCCAAACTTAGGCGTTTCCCTGACCTTCATTTATAGAATAGGAGTTATCAGTGTTAGGGGTAGAGCAAGTAACCTTTATGAAGATATCTCTAACTATTCTTGACAGAACACTCGCCAATACCTTTTTACCCTTATAACCAGTGAAGGAAGTGAGAAAAATCCAGAGGCGGTATGCTATTCTAAAATTTTTCCCTAACATACCTCAGTTTAGAAAAGCACATTCCCTCCTTTACAAATAATAATTTTGTGAAAGCAGGATATGTGACATCCACTTGGTGGTGTTTTTAATTAACTTCCTTCATGAGTAACCAACCCTACTTTATAGAATGATGATTGCCAAGTAGGAGCACGACACAAGACTAGAACGTCATGTACTGTTGATTGACAGACCATTATTTATTTCACATCATGGAAACCATCAGTAACAGCAGTGGGTGTCGGCATGCTGACCACATGCCCCCAATCCTGCCAAAAGTCACAACATTTTTTTACCGAGAAATATTTGTAGAATCTAGTGGTGTGGTCAATACGATAGAAACGAAAACCATCACAAGTTATAGTGACAACGGTTGCCGAAGAAAGCGTAAAGTTGGTGAATAATCATGAAAAATAATTATTATTTGACTCAAAGGAGCATTAATAATTTGTATTAAATAGCCATTCATTTTCAGTTTCACTATTGAAACCAGTGCCGGTATGTCATTGCACCTTTAAAACCAGAGACGGTATTCCATACCGGCGCATACCGCCTCACTTCCCTCACTGCTTATAACTAAAATGTTGACCATGCCTAGTATGATAGCTCCTATCACATGAATTAGTATTAACTGTATATACATTTTTACTAGGTTAAAAGACCCGGCGTCGCCCGGGTTTTGTATTTTGTAATTGGAAGTTAACTTATGAAGGATTTTCAATTTTAAATTCTAGGTCCTTATATAGGCATTTATAATTTGAAATAGGAAGAACGACTTATTACACTCAAACTATTCCCTCATAAAACGCTTGATATAGTTTTTTATGGCTCATAGAGGATCTAGAATTTTGCATCCCATCGCTTGTACAGTGCACAGCAAGCCTGGTAGAGGTTTAAATAAGAAGAAACAGAAATTCCTGTAACATAAAATTGTAATATCGAGGCGGGAAATTTCCCACTCTTATGTTACCATAAAGTCGTTTTGGGGATGAAATTAAACAGAAAGCATTATCACTTTCATACTTTTCTCTCCAAAAACCTGCGATATAATATAATAATATACACATTACCATACCTCGTTTTGTTTTCTCTATGTCCAGGGTAGAGAAAGTTATGTGATTCCATTATTTTAGTGGATTTCATTCTGTAATATTTATTTATAACATGAATTATTTTGATAACTTCTCTTATTTGTCAAAAGTGCATTTCAATTGTTTTTTCCAAGCCCATCATATAAAATTTGGCAACAATATATTCTGTGATTCGGAATTGATAATTCTATGTAAAAAGGGATTAAGTATTTTCAAAAACATTTAATTTTTGGCATTTAGAATCAGAATTTTTCAAAATCCTTTCTTAGTGAGCACCTACATTATGAAACGAAGGTACTGTCAAAATTCCAAGTCTCTACCTGTTATAGTTTAGGCTGTACGTTGATTCCTGTCATTCAGTCAGTCATTCATTCAGTCAGGACAAAGCCTTTTATATATATAGAGAAGAAGAGATATGACTTACAAATTTCTCTAAGTCCATTGTTTGTTTTTATTATTTCTTTATTTATGTGAGAGTTATGAAGGAGGTCAAAACGGTTTGGTATATTTACATAGACTACATTTGTATGACGTAGGCTATCAAGAGTTGTTTTCAATGTTGTTGTAGCTTCTGTTTTTTCATTGTTGTAAACATCATTGGCTCCCCCGATGATTATTGCGACATCATTTGATGACAAGTAGTTTGCATCTTCCGATGCACTAGGTACAACTTGATTAAGTTTAGCTCCAGGCTTCACCAAACCATCCACTTCAATCTTGTTACCAAGATTGTCTTTCACAATTTTGCTCAGTCCACGTCCAAAACTGTCCGTAAAGATTTTAACACTATGAAGAGTAAGAATCAGCTTGAAAAATTTTATGTCATAACCGGGATTTGAACACGGATCCACTTAATTAATAGTATATAAATAATAACTTGGCTTCAAAGTACCTACAAATGTAGGACGCCATTGGATGTGTGTTCTCAACGGAGAAACCTCCCGTGGTTTGCCTTGTCTTCTGAATCAGTTGAGGAATTTGATGTCGTACTGGCATGTTGTCATGGTAGCTCAATGGTAGAGCATCGGCGCGTTAAGCCGAAGATCCGTGTTCAAATCCCGGTTATGACATAACATTTTTCAAGCTGATTCTTACTTGTATTAATATCCCAGACATGGATTTAATGTCTATTTCCTTTCCCTCCACTTAATTAATAGTATATAAATAATAACTTGGCTTCAAAGTACCTACAAATGTAGGACGCCATTGGATGTGTGTTCTCAACGGAGAAACCTCCCGTGGTTTGCCTTGTCTTCTGAATCAGTTGAGGAATTTGATGTCGTACTGGCATGTTGTCATGGTAGCTCAATGGTAGAGCATCGGCGCGTTAAGCCGAAGATCCGTGTTCAAATCCCGGTTATGACATAAAATTTTTCAAGCTGATTCTTACTTGTAGGTGTATTAACAGTTCGTAAGATATGGTTTTCTTCTTTTAGTCTCTCGATGTCCTTTCTAAGAACTTCAACTATAGCATTTAAGTTTGCTATTTCGCTATCACTGTTCACTTGAAGCAACCCATTTGTAACGACTTCATTTTGGTTTGTACACCGTGGACATGCCCATGGTTTATCATCCCTTGGTAACTTGTGTTCATTAACCTTTCCACAGCGAAAATGATTCCATTTATCACAATTATCGCACAAAATTCCGTTCCTCACAATTCTACTACACTTTCCACACTTAATATCAGTTAAAATACAGGTCTTATTAGGAGCTATAACGGTCGTGTCTAAACTCAGCGCCATCTTGTTGGTGGAGATCTCGCAAAATTATTCCTTGAAGAACAAGGAATCTGATTATTTTAACAATGTTTGCCCTCTCTCTCCTTTGAACTGCTGCAGATAAATTAGGGTGGGTGTTCAGAAATATCTGAAACACCTGATCTGTAGTTACCCGTGGTCTTAATACTACGATTTCTTTGAGGGTCTCCTCATCCATATTTCAGTGAATCCATATTCACAATGAAGATTAAAAAAAAAACCATGAAACTCACTTCACTAACTTATTGCTATAATAATATCTGTCCTTTTAGCCACCAATTTCAAGTCTGTTCGTGCGGTGAAGGAGAATTCGAACTATCACACTGGGGATAACAATGTGTAACCACCATCAAAGCTGAACTTTCGCGCCATGAGTTATTCTGTTCTCCAATAACAGTTCATCACAAGATAAAATAGCTGCCATGACTTATGCCCCATCTATATATTTTGACGTACCTTCCCGGAAATGGAGTTAATTGATATTTGTATTGTTATATAGCAATCGCATTTTGCTTTTGGCTATTAAAGGTAGGCCTAATGGTTTATGAAGAAATAAAACAAATAGCAATAATAAAACTAAGAATTTTTTAAAATGCTAAATTAAGAAAGAAAAAAAAAAAGAGTGCGTGGAACGCCACGCGACAGAAGTAAAACTTTATTTATTTATGTATTTTCTTCAGTTTTCCTTTTCTTTGTCACTTTCATCCTCTCACGGCATCCTCTTGCTCTTTCTGCAATTGATTTCGGTTTTTTAAAGTCTGTGTGTGCCTTTTTATGAGAATTATAGTTTGTATAAGGCAAAATGGATTTTACCATAGGTTCACACGTATCAGTTCTATCATGCACTTCACTTACTGATGCTTCACGAGCATTTTCTAATGCTATTCTTCGTGATCGGCTTTCTCTCTTGCGTTCTGCTGCAGTTTTGGCCGTTACACTTCATGTATTTTCTTCAATTTTCCTTTTCTTTGTCACTTTCATCCTCTCATGGTATCCTCTTGCTCTTTCTGCAATTGATTTCGGTTTTTTAAAGTCTGTGTGTGCCTTTTTATGAGATTTATAGTTTGCATAAGGCAAAATAGATTTTAATATAGGTTCATACGTATCAGTTCTATCATGCACTTCATTTAAAATCATATGCGTTTTCTGCTACGACTTTGTTGATTATAGTGCTGTTAAACTTTTTCAAAATGTACACAGTCAAACGAAAAGAAAGATGCAGTGTTATTCTCGAGAAGGCGGTGGCTAGTGCTGTTCAACTTTTTTCAAAATGTACACAGTCAAACGAAAAGAAAGATTCAGTGTAATTCTCGAGAAGATGGTGGTTTTAAGACACTTTACCAATGTCGGATAATTGATTTAAATTTTGGATAAGCTTAATCATTGAGTTGAATCATTGAGTTTATTGTTTTAATTTTTGGATGTTTTAATATTTTTTTTAGTTTTGGAAATTTGTATTTTTTAATTTTGGATTTGCGTGGTAATCAACCTCCGGCTTCCATAAAATAGATAATATACTGAAGTGTTATGGGTAGTATAATAAATAACTACTAAAGTTTTACACTCACATTTATTTGTGTTCTTTCGTATTCAGACTACTGCGACTATCTTCGCCGTAACTTTATTTAACAATGTCAACAGAGAAAAAAAACAAAAGAGGGAAACAGAACACTGAGGGCCGAGTTTTCATTATAAATTTCTGTTTCCTTTATGAGAGTATATTACACAATACACTACACACTCCCCCCCTAGTGACAGCGATAGTGTCCTAGAAACGTGCAGGGAAGTGGACCTTGCGTCCTGATCTGGTGAAATGTCCAGTCACATCAGTACGAGTTTCTTGTTGAGGGTTAGTAACACTATGGGGACCTTCTTCCAATAGAAAAGCTGGTTTCAGGCGGTCCACTGAGATTCGCTTTATTAACCCTCCAATATTAATGTCGAAGAACTTATCAGTTCGACTCTTTACTGGGTAGGGACCGTCGTACGCAGGTTGGAGTGAGGATAATGGAGGTCCATGATGTATGGAAACATGAGAGCAGTTGGCAAGATTTTTTGACACAAAAACAGGTTTCTTGCCATGGGTTGATGTCTGACTTGGTTTAAGTCCTCTTACTGTCTCTTGGAGATGTCTCACGAAGTCAGACTGTGATACGGTAGGCTGGTCGGTGAACAGTTCTCCTGGAAGACGGAGCGGTGTACCATAGACCAGCTCGGCGGCTGAGTGACCCAAGTCTTCTTTTACCACAGATCGCATGCCCAATAAGACTAGAGGCAATGAGTCTACCCACGATGAGGATTGTAGTAGATGGCATTTGAGTGCTGCTTTCATAGTGCGGTGTTGGCGTTCGATAAGACCATTACTTTGTGGATGGTATGCGGTTGTCCTGATGCTCTGGAAACCTAGGTACTTGCTTAGGGATTTGAATAATTGACTTTCAAACTGTTGACCTTGATCAGTAGTTATTCTTACGGGAATACCAAATCGTGAAAACCAAGTGGTTATAAGTGCCTGTGCAACAGAGTCAGCTGTTTGGTTTACTATTGGTACAGCTTCCATCCATCTAGAGTATCTGTCTATAGCCGTGAGGAGATATCTGAATCCTTGGCACACAGGTAGAGGTCCAATTATGTGTTTGAATCTGTCGTTGGGAACTAGGGATTGTCCGACAGGAGATCTAGTGTGTCGATGAATTTTTTATCTTTGGCAGTCGATACATGCTCGTGTCCACTGTTGACAGTCTTTCTTCATATTGGGCCAGACAAATCGTTCAGTGATCATTTTGGTTGTTGCTCTGATTCCTGGATGAGAAAGGCAATGAACAGATGAAAAGGCAGCTTGGCGAAAGTTGCGTGGAATATATGGGCGTATATGCTTTGTTGAAATGTCACAGTATAATTGTTTTCTACTATCCGGCAAGCTGAGTTTTACTATTTTCATTTCCGGATTCTGTTGCAGTGATTCAAGGTCTACATCAGTCTGTACATCTGCCAGCTGATCATAATTTAGAGGTGAGGGAGATTCTATGGTGGCTAAACATGACAATGTGTCAGCCACGATATTGTCTTGGCCAGCAACGTATTTTATTGTCGTTGTAAACTGTGCAATATACTGTAATTGACGAGCCTGTCTGGGTGATGCCTTGTCCAAATCCTGTTGAAAAGCATACACCAAGGGTTTATGGTCCGTGAAAATTACAAAGGACTGGCCTTCTAAAAGATGCTTGAAATGTTTAATGGTGCTATATATTGCTAATAGTTCGCGATCATAAGCACTGTATCTGGACTGTGCTTTAGTGAGAGTTCGTGAGAAGAAACTGAGAGGTCGGGCTGCGCTGTCAGTATCCTGTTGAAGAACTCCTCCTATTGTGACGGCCGACGCATCTGTTACCAAGGAGAGTGGAGCACCGGGAATAGGATGTACCAGGGCCGCTGTGTTGCAGAGGGCTTCCTTCATTGCAGCAAAAGAGGTTTGTGCTTCTTCGTTCCAGTCCAGCAGTTTTGTGCTGTTTTTCTTGTGTCCGCTAAGTAATTTTGAGAGGGGCTGTTGCAGCTTGGCGCATTCTGGGATGAATCTGTGGTAGAAATTTACCATTCCCAAGAATCGGCGCAATCCAGTGGCTGACTGTGGCTCTGGAAAATTCTTAATGGCACTAACTTTCTCAGGTAGAGGCTTCAGACCTTGAGGACTGATTTCGTACCCTAAGAATTTGATCTGCTGCACACCGAAAATGCATTTGGCAACATTGATGCATAAGCCGTATTCATTTAGTCGTTCACAGAGGATGCGGATATGCTGAAGGTGCACTTTATCGTCTGGAGAAGCAACCAGGATATCGTCTAAGTAACAAAAGACAAAATCTAACCCTTTGAGTACCATGTCCATAAATCTTTGAAAGGTCTGTGCTGCGTTTCTTAGTCCGAAAGGCATGAATGGAAATTCAAATAGTCCAAAAGGTGTTGTGATGGCCGTCTTCGGTATGTCCGCTTCGTGCACAGGTATCTGTTGGTACGCACGTACAAGGTCAATGGATGAAAATATGGAAGCTCCATGCAGGATGTGGTTGCAGTCGGTTAAAAAAGGTATAGGGTATCTGTCGGGTACTGTGATATGATTGAGTTTCCTATAATCCCCGCAAGGCCTCCAATCACCAGATTTTTTCTGAGTTAAGTGCAGAGGACTAGCCCAACAACTTTTCGAGGGTCTACATAACCCTTGCTGGAGCATGAAGTCAAATTCCTTACGGGCTGCTAAGAGTTCTTCAGCTGAGAGTCTTCTAGTTTTGGCAAACACTGGTGGGCCTTTCGTTTCGATGAAATGTTCAATGTGGTGGCTTGCGATTTTTGTGTTGAGAATGTTAGGTCGCAGAATGTCAGGAAATTCATGTATAATCTGCTGATATCGGTTATTAATTTCCGTTAGCTGGACCTGAAGTTTGTAGTTGTGCGGTCAAGTGTGTGTTCCAGTCTATTAAGCGATGTGTAGAACTGTCGACGAGTAAATTGAAATGCGACAGGAAATCGACTCCTATTATAGGTTTACCTACTTCTGCGATTATGAATGGCCAATTGAATGTTCGACGTAAACCAAGGTCAAGTGTCATAAGTCGTTGACCATACATCTGGATCCTAGTACCATTCGCTGCAAAAAGTTCAAGTTTATTTGGTGACTTCTTTTCACTGTGTGTTGGTGGCACTACAGAGACATCTGCACCGGTATCAATCAGGAACTGGGTTGCTGTCCCTTTGTCACTAATAAAAAGGCGACTCAGCTCTAACCCCTGGCTCCCTGTCGCCGTGGAGAGTTGGGGAACTAGTTTTCCGGTCCGTTGTGAGGTGTAGCTCGGAGAGACATGCTGCATGGCTGTAGACATCTGTATGCCTCCTTGCCAAATTTAGTGTGGTAGTAACATTTTCCTACCTTTGTTGTCTGTCCTGTTTCTGCATTTTACCTCTGGATCTGGACCTAGACTTTGGTCTACCCTGTCGGCGGCGGTCGGCGAAAACATGCTTACTCAACTCTGCAACATGGAGTGAGAGCTCAGAAACTTGCTTCCTCAGTTCCTCTATTGAGTTGTTCATTGGTTGCGTAACAGCAATAGGAGCAACATGGTACGAGCTTGTGGGTTTTAGCTCCCAAATCTGGTCTGCCATGGTCGACAGTTTCGTCAGATCATCACTACTCACTGACAGGATAGCATGCATTTCTCTTGGTAGCCGCTGTAACCATAAAGTTTTAAGAAAATTCTCGCTTACCTTGTCTGAAGCTAAATTTCTCATTTCACAAAGTAATTGCAACGGTTTACGATCCCCGAGTTCCAAGTCTGTCAATAGTCGCTGTGTTTGTTGCGTTTCACTATCTGCAAAAGTTGAAATAAGACGCTTTTTGATTGCATCATATTTACCGGAAGACGGAGGATTCGTGAGAATATCGGCCACTTGTGTCAGAATTTCTGAGTCAATTGAACTCACCACAGTGTCATATTTAGTTTGGTCCTGGGTGATCTTTGAGTTACGGAATTGTGCTTCAAGTTGAATGAACCATATCCTCGGATCAGGCTTCCAAAACGGCGGAACTTTGATAGATACGCGGGCTACTATGGTTTCTTGGCTTTCCTGAGCAGTTCCAGCTGTAGTCTGCTGTACTTCTTCCATCGGGTCACCACTGAGGTGCCGATGCATCGGGGTCACCACTGAAGTGTTATGGGTAGTATAATAAATAACTACTAAAGTTTTACACTCACATTTATTTGTGTTCTTTCGTATTCAGACTACTGCGACTATCTTCGCCGTAACTTTATTTAACAATGTCAACAGAGAAAAAAAACAAAAGAGGGAAACAGAACACTGAGGGCTGAGTTTTCATTAAAAATTGCTGTTTCCTTTATGAGAGTATATTACACAATACACTACAATACCTTTAGATTGCTTAGGAATTGTCTAATGCCATTGAGGAAGTAATGTCTGAAAAATTTCCTTTGATTACTCCTAATCATTGAGTTGATTGTTTTCTGTGCAGTCCGCTCCGAAACACGTAGTTTTGAGTGTGACTGATTTCGTTACGGTTTTAGTGTGACTGATTTTCCGATTTACCCCAACCGCGAGGAAAGAAGTTTTACTTCAAAAAGCACAAAAATGAATATTTGAAATTCCTAACATTAAACTTTATTAAAAGCAGTGTTCACTTCCCTACCCATGTATGTAGTTTCTTGTCTCCAGCTCTCTATTTGGTACTTACATCTGTTTTATATTATACCGGGTATATTTAATTTTTATTCAACAAGTTAAAAAGTGTGCTGCTGTTTAAATAACATTATTTTACTCAGATGAGATTATTCTAGATATTTAAAATGACTATATCCTGGAAATTGATATCACTATATTTTCTAAAAATTGAACTTATATATGTATTATATTAATAAGATTTCAGCATTATGTACTAATAAGAGAAATGTATTATGTAATTTTAGTGTATTGTGCAGTCACTCAGTATCTTGCAGTGAAAATTGATATTATTGTTTACTGGAGGAAAGAAAATAAGTAAAACTGTCTAATTGATGATGAATGTGTTTTATTGATGATATGACATAACATCGCTCCCACTCCTCTGTCTCCATCTGTATCCAACTGCTTCTATATACAGAGTGCTTCAATATTGATACAATATTGAAGGCAACATGAACGTATGTATTGGCTTTGTTTTCATGCTAGTGGCAGACAGATCATTGCCACTGGAAGGATGATCTGGGCGTGCGATGTTCCCAGTTTGCGTTAACTATTAACCATAGACTTAATCACAAAATGCAAAATAAGTTTTGTATTTATTTTAATCTCATCTACTTCTTCCTTGATCAGCACAATTTCATTACTTTCATATTGCGTTTGTGTGTACAGTTATATAATTATATATACGGAGTGCTTCAAAAAAATGTATACACACTTTGAACTGTCATAGAAAATTTATTTCCCATTCTACAAGGTTAAATTTCTGGGAGAAAGTAATGTATACTTCTTCAACAGATGCCAGCAGAATAGATTCAACAAACGTGCCATATTAAAAAATATAAAAGACAAACTAAAATTTTCAAACAGTGGATAACTCGATACAAAATTAATTATAGCACAACGTTTCAACTGGTTCCTCCCAGTTTTCATCAGGTACTGGTTGGTAGATCAGCTGGGTTGAATGGTGTAACCCCCTCTACGTCACCATCATCATCAGTGAGGGGTGGGTGGGTAGATTCACAAAGTAGACGCTCAGATGCTGGAGGTTTTATACCGTGAAGAAACATGTTGTTACGTTGAAATCTATTAATCCATTCCGTAGGGATTGCAAAATCAGATTCAGGGCATTTTCTAATGTGCCAACTAATTTTAGGAGTAACACTGTCTTGAACCATTCTACGGATGACATTAATCCATTCATCTCCCAGGTGGATAGGACGCAGGAGGCCAATCAAGTTTCCTGTATGCTCTCCAGACCGTACACCGCTGGATTTCTTCTTATGGGGGACAGTAAAAGATGTGTACAAAAGATGTGTACGTAACCTAGACACACTTTGGAATGAGATTCATGCGGTGTGCACAGAAATCAAAGTATGTATACATTTTTCTGAAGCACTCTGTATATACAGTGATCACCGTTTAATGTAATCATGGATAATGTTATCAATTAGGTAATGTTAATACTTTTATGAAGTTCTGTATGGATTAATAATGATACATTGAAAAAATGTTGTTTATTGTGATCAAAGTTTCGGTTTATGTTATCACATTTTCCTTTTTGCGGCTTTATTTCCAAGAACTGTACGTCATTCAAAATTTCGTTTTAAGGGTTTCGTTTCTAAGTCAACTGTATTGTGTTGTACTGGAGGTAGCAATTCTGTTCGCAGCTCACAGGATGACCAGTTCGAGCGGGTGGCATTACTTAACTTTCTCTTTTGAGCAATAAAACATGTTTCATCCCCACAATTAAGCTGCAGCTTTTTATTTATGAAGATAATAGTGTTGACATATAGTGGTGGCTAATGTAAAATGAAAAGACTTGAACAGACAGGCGTTAGATTCTTTGCACACAGTATTCACCATAGATCAGTATAGACTTCCAAAAACACTCGTAATTGAGTATGGAGTGGGCTATTGGTTAATGGAAAAGTAGAAACAAACACTTCGTTACTGGTTGAAAAAATAGTTGCTTGCAGTCTATTACTTTATTAGCCTATGAGTGGTTCAATGATTCACAGTTACATATTATTTTATGAATAAATATTTTAAATTCTGTTTTGTACTGTAGTATTTTATATATGAATAAATAACTTTCATTTAATTCCTTCAGCTATTGTTATCAATTGGTTAATATTATCAGATTAGCTGTGTCCTGAAATGATCACAATAAGCGGCATGCACTGTATATGTAGGTCTCACAGTGCTTGTCTCCATGCAATTCGGGAATGTACTGATTATTTATTAACACAAATTAATAAGATGTTTCAATGGTTTAGCAATTTAATTCTTTCAGTACTTGAGTAACTTCGGGCTAATCACATCCCATCCATATGAGCATTTGTAAGGCCAAAGACCTATTATTTCAAATTTAAATAGTTGAAAATGTGGGCAAAGCCCATAAAACGTTGACTAGCAGTTGAAAATGTGGGCAAAGCCATGTAACGTACGTTCTGCAAAAATCGAAGTTAAAGTGAAGTCTAAAGTGTTTAAATATCAACCATCCCATTTAATTAACATAGTATATTGCTTCACTATAAAATTGGTTATAAAATAGGTTATACAGTTATCAATGATGATGTTCGCAGAGCACAGAAATAGGTTTCTGAACAGGTTGACAGTATCATGTGGTTTAGATAATTTTTAATAGCACTGTGTTCTGTCATAGCTTCACGTAGATTTCTCATAGCTCTATTACAACATGTCTGCTCCCAAAGCCTTCTGCATTTTTCCTTGTCTTGTAACATCTATCTGATATGTGGTGATAATATGTACTTATTTCTGAGAGTGGAATTTCTAGTTTTCCCTGCCATTTCAGCAGCGTAGTGAATGTATCTTGTAAGTGCGCTTACAGCGTTTTCTATGTCATGACATGATTTCAATGGTATATTTAAATCAATTATTTCTTTTAAAGTAAAAGCATGAAAAAGATATAAAAAGGAGAGGAAGGTGCCAGAGAACTTACCAATTGGCAGGAGAAGCTGGTCTTCAATTGGTGCTGGCTCTGGTATCATAGAAACACATAAAAAGAAAGAACAATAAAAACGAACATTTTCGGACAAACTTTGCCCTTTGTCAATCACTTAGAGAATGGAGCTTGAAGAGCTAAGAGCATTCTCTAAGTGATTGAAAAAGGGCAAAGTTTGTCCGAAAATTTTCGTTTTTATTGTTCTTTCTTTTTATGTGTTTCTATGATACCAGAGCCAGCACCAATTGAAGACCAGCTTCTCCTGCCAATTGGTAAGTTCTCTGGCACCTTCCTCTCCTTTTTATATCTTTTTCATGCTTAATGGCCTAGAGCCACCTAACCTAAACCAATACTTTAAAGTAAAAGGCCATTGTATTATAGAAACTGTGGTACTTGTTTTTATTTCAGCTGTTGAATTAAATGTTAGCATTATATGAAAAAGATGTCAACTGAGTTCTAGTATTACTGATGGATGCTACAAATGTGATATGCTTTTACATATGAAGATAACCAGAATATCAGGTGTTTGGCCTCATCTGGAAAGTATGTGGGTTCAACAGGGTATATGAAGGCGAATGACAATTGTGTTCCTGCTTGAAGAAGTAATCATCCTCTGGCGTTTGCAAGGTTGGATCCCCATCTAGGATGTTTAGCAATAAAACCACCTTTTATTAGGTAATGTGTACCCAATATATGACCTAAATCCCAGAAATTTGCAAGTGTAATTTTTTAACAGGTGCAGCAATTTGGTATTTCCTGTTATTTAGAGTTATTAAAATTCTAGACAAAGGAGCTCTTCTTCCATAACTGGTAGAAGCTCATCATGAAGTTAAACATTTTTAACAAAACAGCAGAACCTCCCTTCCTGGTTTCCGCTTGGATGTTCAGCACGATATATTGGCATGTAGAAATTGATATGTGGAGCTAGTTTTGTTTCAGTTACCTTCAAGATATCTAAGTTGTATTATTCAAGAAGCAGCTTTAATTCAAAATATTTATTATTTAGTCCTCAAGCATTCCAGGTGACCACCAACAGATGCAGATTTATATTAGTATTCATTTTTTTTGTTTACTAGAACAGGAAGCACTTGTGTTAAGGTGTTGATAAGTGGAACCCATAATGACACAATATTATCAATTTTGTCAATCAGTTTGTTAAGTACTGGATAGGATGTAGCGTTGCACTTAGTTGCATCAGCATTCTTGTGACTTGAATCATATGTTGTTTAGTTAGTTTAAGGGAGCATTCACAACAAAGTAGCATAACAAGCGAGTCGCAATAGTTGGATGCAGCTTGTGTGCTACTCATTTTAAATCCCAAATAAACAAATTCAAGTAGCGTGGCAATAGTGCAGCTCGCACAGTGAGACATTCATTTCTTCAGATAGATGTGGACTTATTTCTTGCGACGCTACTCAGGATGATGCATGCATACAGTTGCCTTTTCAGCTGTTTTCTGATTGTTAAGAAAATTCAACACATATTCGCTTGTGTAGCAGTAGATTATGGCAAAGATGTCATGAAAACTGCTGGAAAGAAAGCTACAATTTGCACATGCATAGGCTATACGATATGCCAATCAAAACCAGTAGAATAAAATCCTGGATTAAAATTGCTGAAACTATTTCCTCTTTAGGTAAATTACATTATTTTAAATGGGTTTCTCAATAGTTCAAGTGAAAATATATAATTTACATTAAACTACAGATCGCATTCGCTACTTCGGTATGAATGCAAAACTGTGAACCGTGCAACTCGATGTGCAGCCTGCATCCAAGTAGTGTGATTCGCATGCTATGCTACTTCAGTGTGAATGCTCACTTAAAAGCTTGTGTATCATTTCTAGAAACATTGTGGTTTGATGTATGTATTTTTATTATTATTATTATCCCACTGAGAAGCATCTTGCAATCCAATGTGCACAAGGCAGCTTCTATATTTGGCCGTATATTGCTCCTTGCAATTAGCGCAAACTGGGGAGCTGCTGGATTTTTTGTACGTTTAGAGGTAAAGTGGAAACCATCACATTTGACACATCGCGATTTTCCATGACAGTACTTTTTACTGCATCCATAATCTTCGCAATTAGCACACTGGATTATGGCAGGCTTTGGTCTTGGCAGTTTTAACAACTGCATAACGTCTAAATTTTGTCGTTTATGACATTTTGTTCTCGGTCAAGAAAGAAAATGGGAGAGAAACCATTGTAACAGGATGGTGAACTGGTATCATCGACACTGATTGGAACCCCATTTCTGTTAGCTCATTCATTTCCAGATTAACGTCACAAGAAGGGTGAAGATCCTGTATTACTACTCTGAAGTTCTTATCACTTTTAAATTGGTAATAGTAAAACTCTGCTTTCAGTCATTGGAAATAGCTTGTGACACTGCGATAGGCATCAATTGTTTCTACATTTAGTTTTACTTTATTAATGAATTTCATTTTGATCCAATGAGGGTAGAGTAGAGCAAAATATAATTCTAAAACCACCTTATACCCTCATTAATTTTATAAAATGATACTAGAAGAAGAAGAATTTTGTGTTTAACATTGTGGAAGTAATAGTTTATTTAAATGAAAATTTGTTTTAAATTAACTATTACTTCCACAATTAAAGTTAAACACAAAATTCTTCTTCTTCTAGTATCATTTTATAAAATTAATGCGGGTATAAAGAATAATAAATTTAATTGTTGTTAGGCCATTACAGCAATAGACAAAGTCTAATACAAATCTAAAAATAGAATTAATATAAAACTACAGCTAAATTACTAAGTTCTAAGTTACAAATAACACATATTTTAAGCTAAATTACACTATTACAATTGAAGTATTCATCCAAGGTATAAACAGGGTTACAAACTAACCAATTATGTAATTTTTTTCTAAATACAATGATATGAGTATGTTGAGTAGATACAGATAGTTTATTAAACAGTTTATGTCCTATGATTTCATGACTATTCAGAGATTTGGATAATCGTTGGAATGGAATGATGTATTGTATAAGGTGGTTTAAAAATTATATTTTGCTCTAGTTTTATTTTATCGTCACTGATTGTCTTACATTTATAACGATCAGCTTTGATATCATTCAATGTCAGGAGAAGCTTGTTCATATCTACAACATTACAAATATGGATCGGTGGTGGCTTCTCTGATTTTTAGCATTACTAACCTCTGTAGACCCATTACAGTACTTACATTGATCATATCTTCATTTTTATTGGCAAGAACTTCGTATCTGTTGTACTATCCAGCTTTGGTTTCTTGGCGTTGCTCTCTGAACTGGCCATTATACAAGGGTAAGTCAATAAATATCCTCACTTTTTGTTGGTAGGTTGGCTGTACTGCTTTTTCCTTGCACACATCGACATGTTCATTTATCTCCACTTGTGGAATGTTTGACCGGTATGACTCCACTTAGTGTTGCGCTGTATAAGAAAAATCACGTTATGATCTAAGACTTCAGACCAGTGGTGTAGGGAAGGAGGGGGGTCCCCCGAAATCAAAACATGATTTTTTTAAGATTTATTTTGTCAAATATTTAATTATTTCACTTAACAATAAAATACTGAACTTGTAAATGTAGGCCTATTATTTCAACTGTTCCCTGTGCTATTTAACTTTTCTTATAACTAATAATAAGTGTTATAACTTTTTTTTATTTATTTAAAACCATGTTCCATTGCTTATGTGTTTGCAGTACTACATGCTATGTCTTCATTACAAGTACTAATAAATTATATAAAAGTATCTATAGTGTTTTGTACATTCAATCATTATTATGAGTTTGTTTGCTAATTCTAATAAATTGCAATTTTGTTATAAAATTCTATCATTGTACATCTTTGTTATCTAAACCTTTGTTATTATCTATAATGAACTGAAGTCTATTGAGTGTATAAAGCATTTAAATGGTGTATAGTATTTCAAAATGAGTTCATGAGTGTTATAACTTAGGTAACGATTTCTTGTTTAAGTTGGCATGTCTTAGAGTATGATAAACAAATTTGCTAACTAGTTTTTCAGTGCTAAAATAGCTTAAAATGTGATTTTCAGTAGTTAAATATTTAAAAATTTTCCTTGGTTGAGCCCTAGAGAGCTATTCCACACCCCCCCCCCAAATACCGCGTAAGTTTTGACCTTCCCCGAAATTATTTTCTGGCTACGCCACTGCTTCAGACAAACACAATATACAGTTTTAAGATCTTGATTCCGACTTCCTTTATGAATGTCAGGGTAATTTTATTTCCCCTCACATTTCCAATCCTAAAATGAATTGTAGCCCGCTTTAGTACTAAGCTTTCTCGCCTTTCCCTACCTCGAGGGATAGCACAGATGTCATGTATAGGGATGGTTTGGAAGGGAAGAGAGTTTGCGCTAACTTGCCAAGTCCCAAGGGCTTGAGATGAAAGCTACCGTCTACTCCTTATTACGGTCAACACCCTCGGGGATTCCCTCTCCACAGGTGCGAATGAATCCTCCTCGAATCATGGCGAAACAGAAATAAAAGACAATCTGCTACAGATCAGGGCTCAGTAGCAAGATTCAAGGGAAGGATGCTGTAGCAAATTTTATACCTTCAGGACTCTAACGAATTTGTTTAAATTTCGTGCATGATGTGCTTATACTAGGATCAAAACTTTCTTTTGAAATTTTTTTCTCGCAAAAATCCTTTGTTGCTCAAGGCATGAATAAAATATTGAATTGCTTTGCAACAGGTTGAGACTCTTTCAGAAGGGTGCTTATTATTCTGCAATACAGATATATAACAAGCTTCCAAACAACATTAAATAATTATTACGTATTCAAAGAAAAAGCAAACCTTTCAAAACATCAGTCAAGGAATTTTTAATAACTCACACCTTCTACAATTTGGAGGAATATTTCCAGCTTGGATAAATTTGGCAGCTTGCAGTTTCTGTATATTATTGTTCAGTGGCGCCAACTTATATGGGCCCGTGGGGCTGAAGCCCACCCAATGATTTTCCGTGTAAATATTTATTATTATTATTATTATTATTATTATTATTATTATTATTATTATTATTATTATTATTATTATTATTATTATTATTATTATTATTATTATTACTATTATTATTATTATCATCAACCTTGTGTATTAACCGTGTTCCGTTCTTTAATCAGTGCAAAACGAAAATGACACTATAATATTATTGACATACATAGCATGATCTTCCTTTGTTTCAACTAACTGACGATCCCGGTCGTTTGAAATTTATATGTAAAATTTACTGTGAGGCCTATTTCCCCAGCATCCGTCGAAATATCTTTTTTCGCTTTGAAAAGACTGAGTTTTAGACATTTTTGCGCTCGACAATATCCTAGAAAAGACTTAATTACACATATTGCTGTTCTAAGTACGTTTAACCCTATATAGTACTGTATGTACGGTTAGCGGGTAAAAAGATTATGCTTGTGATGAATTTATCAACAGAAGTGCAGTCAAGAGAAATGCATTTACAACACGCAGTGCTACCCAATAGTCATATTTTATATTATTTTCGTTTTGCCTAACACCACCCCCCTAAAAAGTTTGAGTTTCAAATAAATTACAGTCCACGCCGGGGGGGGGGGGGGTGTTCGTAGCGCGGCTCCCTTCCACCCAGGTTCAATTCCCAGTCGGGTCGGGGATTTTTCAATGGTAGAAAATTTCTTTCCTGGGTCCTCTCATTCCCATCCCGCATAAAGTAGGAGGCGGGAGTGAAGCCCACCCAATGTTTTTCAAAAGTTGGCGCCACTGTTATTGTTATAACATGCATGCATTTTTTGATCTGGCGTGTTCTATATCCTTGAGCCCCGCTCAACACAGGATCTACAGGACGAGATATCTACAAACAACTGAATACGCACTGCTTGCAATACGGCCTCTCAGAATGTGAGGTGAGAAAGGTGTATTGCCCATGCTTAAGGTAAAGAAAGTTAGGTTAGATTCAATTTGGGTTTAGTATCCTTCGGGGTTGCGATGCGATGTGGTAACTACTTTTACAACCAATTTTGGCTACATTAAGATAACTTTTTCCTATTCTCTATAAAAAAAAAATAAATAAATAAAAAAAAAAAAAAAAAAGGGCTCTAACAATTTTGTTTAAATTTCCAACCTGAATACCATAATAGTCTATGCATAATGTATTATATTATTTGGCATATTATGTATTATAATATATTATAGGCCTACCAATTCCCAAAACTTTTGAGTATGGAAAGTTATGTTCCATACCGATTTTTATTTTTTTAAAGGTAGGTAACTAATAAAACAAAATAATGTAGCACAGCGTGTTGCAATATGTTTCTGCTGACAGGAGTTCTCTCAAGAAATACGTCACAGCATCGTATCATCTTTCCCTAGACCAGTGGTTCCCAAAGTGGGGTCCGCAGGCGGTTTAAGAAGAAATAGGATATCCTGTAATTTTGGAGTGCTTAACTGTGTTCCCCACCACTTATCTATGTGAAACAGCATTCTCCCACCTCACGTACTTGAAATCAAAGTTGAGAAATAAACATGAAGTTGAAAGTGACTTAATATTGAAATTATCAGACATTAAACCTAACATTGCAGAGCTAATTAATCAAAAGCAGCTTCACTGTTCACATTAAGGAGTAAACTCTGTTTGTTACCATTGATATTGTTATTTTGTCTATTGAATTTAATAAATTTGAATCAAAGTATTTATTTACCGTATTTTACGGACTATAAGACGCTCCGGACCATAAGACGCACCTTGATTTTAGGATGGAAATTTAAAGGAAAAGAAATCTAATTTGATTCTAAACGAAGCATTTTAAAGGAGATACTGCATTTCATTGAATAAAAAATCATAACCTTGTACAATGGAATTAGTATAAATCACTTCTAACTTAAAACCTGCGTTGTACAAAAATCTCTTCTGTACAGGTGGAATCGGCGAAATTTTAATAATTGAACTGATTTCTCATGAAATACTGAAAATACCTTTACACCCTCTAACCGTCAATTCAGCAAGCGGTTAGTATACGGGACAAGGCTAATTAAAGGTCATGCACTTCATTTAAACTACCCGGCGGAGACAACTCCTTTCGTATAAAAGAACTCAACATTCCTTTCTTTTCGCATTGTACACCTGGCTTCCAGCTACCTTCATTTTACGATTGTGACAATGCACTAATATACAGTCTGTGCCACCTTCTTTATAATTATGGTGTTCTGACAGTATTTACCGTTTTAATATTTTTTAATGTACTTCGGACCATTAGACGCCCCCAATTTTCACGGCTCTTTTTTTAAGGTAAAAAAGTGCGTCTTATGGTCCGTAAAATACGGTAGTTTTTGTTTCAAAACCCAGAGGGGGTCCGCGAAATTTTAGTTATTTTCAAGGGGTCCGCGGACTGAAAAGTTTGGGAACCACTGCCCTAGACCATTAGCCGGTTCTATGTAATCACTACTCACACTATTTTTCTCGTGGAAGTTCCGAACTCCTTCCTTTTGGTTTATTATCCCTTGCTGATTTAACCAATTTTTCTTAATTCATTCTTTCTACATGTTCGTGCCACTCTGACTTTTTGTCTTGTTCCCACACCTTTGCGTTACATCACAATTCCTTGCCTTGTCCAATAATGTCACTCTAAATTCTAAACCTAACTTTTCCGTGCTCTCATTGTGTGTTTCGAACAGCAACTTGCTTTGCTCGTCGGGGGCTTTGCCATATTATAGCCTATTGCTGTTTAGCTATATTAATCCTAAAAAAAAGTGGAACGATTTTAATACTATTTCGGGGGTAAAAAGTTTAAAATTTAAACTTTTAAAAGTTTTAGCTCTTAGTATAATCATTCCAAGTGTAAAATTTAAAGAAAAACGTTAAAGCCGTGTTCGAGAAAATCGCTAAAAACGAAATTTTCTTTATGTAAAGTCCCCTTAAAAAGAAGAAAAAGTCGTCACCAATCTTCGTGTCACATCCCCAGAAGGTACTTAACCCAAATACAGATTTTTGTTTTCATACGACTTCCCGTTCTGGAGCTAGGCTGTTCACAGACACACACACACACACACACACACGTTTCTGAATATAGTATTTTTGGATTCAGGGGACCTCAAAACGTGTATTTATGTTAGAAAATCAACTTCGAATTGGGGGTCGAAAACAATACTTCCTCTACCTATAGTAACTATAGTACGGCCAAAGAAAGTAATAAGTCAGTATTGCAAAGAGCGCGTATTCAGATGTTTCAACCTGATGCAAAACTTTTTTGTTGAGACAAAACCAGAGTTTCTACAAACAGTGGTTGGCTTATAACTACCCTTCATATAGTGTTTTCGAAAAAGAGTTTCAAATAAACGTTTTAGCTCTTAGTATAAGCACCTTATGTACAAAATTTAAACAAAATTGTTAGAGCCGTTTTCGAGAAAATCTCGAAAAACGTAATTTTCTTCATGTATAGTGGCATGAAATCATCGCCAATCTTAATGTCACATCCCCAGAAGGTACTTAACCTAAATACCTAATTTTGTTTTCATAGGTTTTGTCCTTCTGGAGCTTAGCTCCAGACTTGTTTGTGAAAATAGTCATTGTTGATTTTTCGATACGTGTACGATAATTGTCTTAAAAACTCAACTTCTTATTTAGGGGTCGAACACAGTGGTACGGGTAGAGGAAGTAAAGATAATTCCTTTATAATAAAAATCCCTTAAATAACTGTGAGAAGTCAAATGTTTAGACAGTCACGTACGTGAACTCATACGAACAATTCCACTAAATTACAAAGACGTTAAAATCGAAATATAAGGTCTGTTCCTAAAACTGAGTCATATACTGTCCACATTGTGAATACCCTGAAAAATAACGTTGTGCAGAGGCGAAGTGGGACTTGACTGTACGTGAATTGAATTTGGGAACAATCCTATAATCTTTGGTAAATCTATTGGATTATCATTATAAGATCGTTGAAATGAGGAATGCGAATTCTGAAAACTATTCACAGAGGGCACTAGTGCTCGGGACTAATGGCTTCCTTACGTATCGCGTCGGAAGTTCGCTTCTGATATCTGTTTCAGTCGTGTGAATCCAGTGATTTTGAATTGTTTTGAATGCGAAATATTGCGTGTTCAGTGTTCTATTTCTTGTGTAGGCAGTGTTTCGTGTGAGATTTCAAGTTCTTTGTGCATGGAGTGGACGCTACCCATGACATCTCAACAGGTACAGCTGTTTATATTCTGCAGCCTGTTAATCATCCCAAGGTAATAGTCACATTACAGTCTTCTGTTTGTAGTTTGTTTCAGCGTGCGAATTGCATGTTAGCTATCGATAGCTGTGTACAATGTTGGGGTGCCCAATGTTGTATTTCATATTTAACATAACCTATAAAAGGATTGCAATAAATAGAAGGAATCTTGATATATAACCTCCAACCTGATGTCACAAACGACATCTGTTGGCCAGTAATGGAATTACGCTTCAAATGGTATGGGTACCATACTGTACATACCATGGTTTAAGTAATGGTAGTAGTTCTCGGTCCTCTACATATGCTGTTCTACCACGTAATATTCACAACCAAGGCAGTTTGATATTGTTGATATGTTGTCCAATAATTGAATCCACAATATTGGTAACTTTATTAACGAGAAACTAAAGAAGATGATGATGATGATGACGATTAAAGTTTTACAGGACATTAATGAATGAATTGAGGAACGATTTCAAACGATCGTGGTTGAATTAGAACAAGAGGAGATCGTACTATGCATGTCAACAATGACCTGATTTTCGCTTTACGGGAATTCAACAATGAAACAGGATATTTGGTAATAGCAATAAATAATTTGATAATAGTAGGCTTACACGTTAGATTATTGGGTGGGCTTTGAACCCCACGGGACCATCTAAGTTGACGCTACTGGACACCATTGAATAGGGGACGATAGGGGTAGGGCAAAGTCGCAATGTAGGGGGGCCCACCTTTCGATGTGCGCAGGTTTTCACGGACGGGCGATGTTTTTTTTTGTTTTCCAGCGAGGCAGGTTGACCGACATGACGCTTCTTGTACATTGCTGAATTCTCCCGAAATTCTAGTTTAGTGGCAGTTAGGTTAGAGACGGTGTTACTAATTACGTAATTAGTGACAGGTTCTGTTAGGTTAGGAACAGCGTATTAATTTAGTAGGGCGTTCTGAATTCTCCCGTTTCGTAAATGTGCCATATTGTATGTCCCGCGAGGTTCGTTGTATTGGTGAACCTGTTTTCCCATAATTCTACGTGATCTGCTGGTGAGACGTCACACCTGTAACATCCAATCACGAGTTTCTTCATCGCACGGACATAAAAATACGGCGGAATTCATGGCACTTTTCGCTAGTTCGTGTTTTAAAAGAAAGTGTAACGTTTAGGAAGTACAGGTGGGACAAAATTATTCATCGAGGCAACATCTCCTCTCCAGAGAATAATCTATAACAAAATACGTGTGATTTTAGGTGTGTTATGACAAGAAAATTGATTTTGAAAGTGGGCCCCCCCTACAATGCGCCCTTATTAATATTACCACAGGGGAGCGCTCTGCCTGACGTCACACAAAGTGACTTGCCGTACACTTCCTTCACAAACGTTATCATTGGACTAAGCTGTCGTCCACTGATTTAACACTGCGTGTAAGTCTATTAAGTTAAATTTTCTACCGTGCAAGAAATTAGCAATGTAAAATTTTTAGGACTGCAAATTGACCAAAATCTTGACTGGAAGACACACATAGAAATGATAAGTCCAAAACTGAGTTCAGCGTGCTTTGCTTTAAGAATTTTGAATAATATATTAAAACAGGATGCATTACTTATGGTATATTTTGCATATTTTCACTCGGTAATGAGGTACGGGATCATATTCTGGGTCAACTCTTCCCATAGGGAGAAAATATTTAGATTACAAAAGCGGGCAATAAGAATAATATGTGGAAAGAAAAAAAGGGAATCTTGTAAACCGCTATTTGAAAAATTAAAAGTCCTCACTCTTACAGGGGAATATATATACTCTGTTATGTGTTATGTAGTGAATAATATTGATAAATTTCAAACTAATTTTAGTGAACATGGACGTACTACCAGAAACATGAATGATCTACACAGACCAAATAACTCGTTAAAACTCTTTCAGAAGGGTGCTTATTATTCTGCAGTACAGATATATAACAAGCTTCCAAACAACATTAAATTATTATGTATTCAAAGAAAGAGCAAACCTTTCAAAACAGCTGTCAAGGAATTTTTATTAACTCACACCTTTTACAATTTGGAAGAATATTTCCAGCTTGGATAAATTTGGCAGCTTGCAGTTTCTGTAGGCCTATATTATTGTTATAACATGCATGTATTTTTTTATCTGACGTATTCTATATCCTTGAGCCCCGCTCAACACAGGATCTACAGGACGAGATATCTACATCTACATCTACATCTATGTTTTGCCTGAATTAAATTGAAGTAACCTATATATTTAGGCAGATAGAAAAGAAATCTTGGCATATTAGAATACATTTTGCGTCTTTAATGCAAGAAAAGATAGTATTGTAGAAGTCTGCCGCCTGGTATTTGAACCACTGTGTGACAAACATCTCCTCCGCTCTGCCATACTCTGTCATTTCCTGTTAATTCTTGAGGTGTAGGAAAAGATGGAAATCACTGGGAGCGAAGTCCGGGCTGTAGGGTGGATGTTTGAACACCTCCTAGCAAGTCTCCTCCAGAAGTTCGGCTGGGAGGTGTTGAAGCATCCACCTCCCAACCGAACAGTACACTGGCCTTTGATAAATATTATTAGACATGCTAGCGATAGAAATAATTTCTGTAAACCGAGCGAGGTAGCCGAGATGGTAATGTCTTGGACTCGCATTTGGGAGATCCCAGGTTCAAATCCCGTAGCCGGCCAATTTGACATAGGTTTTTTCATGGCTTCCCCACTCGTAATGGCAAATGCCGAATTGGATATTTACATACTATGAATCATCCTCGCTATTTCAAAATACACCATTAATGTTGACCAATTTCCAGATGAGCTAGAAACCTGAGATTTGACAAACTTATACCTTTTAACTTGTAACCGAAGGAAAAATTCCTAAAATTCCAATTTTAATTTTCTTAAACCGAAAATGTCCTAAAGTCTTCCCGCACTTTCGAAGGTTTTTTATAGCTAAGCGGTAATAGGTTATAAGGCAGTTTAAATACATGGACTCTTATCTCCGATACGGAGTCAGTTAACAAACAAACAAAAACAAACAAAAAACAAAAAACCTTTTCCGAGAATCTCGCGGGGGGTTTGGGGGCATGGCCTCCAACGAGCGAAGCGAGTACTACGACACAAATCCGTTTGTCATTTTTCAAATTTTGGTTACAGTAGCGTAGCGTAGTCTAGTAATGTATTTTACATTACATGTACCGTACTGTACATATACTGTGATTTGATTTTGAATTAATGCAATTTTAATTAATGGATGTGTAATATATAATTGCCTTCTTCGCACATTTCAAGATGTAAATACACAAAATACAGCTTACATACAAAAGTATAGGCCCTAAATAAAGAGAAAGTGCAATGTACGGTTTTCTTTCAGAACCCCAAAATTTGTCCGAAATTTAAAATTGCTGCAACTTTTGGTAATTTCAATATAGAATAAAATATTACTACTCATTTTAAAGAAAACTTAATTTCCTACAACTTCTTTTATGCAAATGCTGCTGTATAATGTTATACGGCAAAGTTTGTCAAAAAGCGTAAGGAAAAAAAAAAGGTTTTTTTCTCAAAAATTTGCTATTTTCGGTGGCGGATATCTCGAAAGCTACTGGGAATATAGAAAAATTGTGTAGGTTCATTCTTGTAGAATATTTAATTTTGAATAGAGTAACTTTTTGTCTACAATGCATCGTTGTTTAGATATAAGCGAAAAACAAACAAAAAGGACCTTTTAAGGCCCCCTTCACCTTGTAGGTCTGGTGACTTTTAGTGTATTTACCTCCTAACGACTCGAAACACACTCCTGAAGTCAAAAAATTCTGTCCCCGACCATGTCCTCTACACCCCTTTTTGAACCTTCGTTGGACTACTACACGTGTTCAAAAGTTGGTTGCACGGTTTGACAAATGTTTCAATTCCGGTGGCGAATATGTTGAATAATACCTGAATACTTGTTTTATCTGTTGGAATATATATGTCCACGAAATTGTGTTTAGTTTCTGTAAACGGCCCCAGGGAAACTTACCATACGGCGCCTCGTAGTTTAGTAACGCTCGTTTGACTGTTGATTTCTATAACACCTGACTAAATCTCTGAACAATCAGAATGAGGAAACAGTTTTGTTTACTAATAGCCTAGGTTACAGTGATTATGCTCCACTATTGCGCCTCTTCATAACTCTGATCTCCATGGCATGAGTTTCATTTTGCAAATTGCATTACTGAAACCAGTTTAATTACTTAACAGTTCAAATTTACCCACAGAGATTTGGTACACTTGCGTGACGCATTTCCTGTTGGAAATTCAATTTGTAATATTTATCTATTAATTATATTGTAGAACACCGAACACCGAAATATTTTACCTGTGTACAGAGGGGACAAGGACAAGCAACTTTTATTAGGAGATTTTTGCTCTATGGATTCAGTTTTTCTTGTTACAGCATAAAATCTCCCAGGGCATGGCCGCCACTGACTACTAACATTTGAAAAAATGAAAAACAAAGGAACTTCGTTGTTAACACTGGAGTTATGAATAACAAAAACTAATTCAATGGCGGCTAGTCATGTGATTAGTCTGTAAATTTTGAACATTATGAAAACACTAAATTATGATATAGCTGTCGATGAATGATTAAGATTCAGGACTTATCGATCACTAAGAAGGCATGAAGCAATTTAATGAAAATTTTAACCTTATTTCATTTCATTATTGACTTATGAATACCAAATGGTAATGGCTTTAATGCCATGTAGCATACACATTTTCGTCATAGAGCAAAAATCTCCTAATAAAAGTTGCTTGTCTATGACCCTTCTATACACAGGTAAAATATTTCGGTGTTATTCATTAACACTCTGTGTGTGTTTGTGTTTGTGTGTGTGTGTGTGTGTGTGTGTATATATATACTCTCACTTTTGACTTGACGGAACATTGCCAAACATATTTACCTAGGTATAATAAAAGTGGACACAAGATCATATGACTTTGTCCTCTGACGTAAGGTTACATTTTTTTTTTGCACGCTGTAACTAATTAGAGGTACTTACAAATATTGTTGCCGTGGATCGTAGAAGTACGATTACTTCCACAAAGTCTCTGGCCTTGAAGACTTAACCCAGCCAGCGAGCTTCTCGTTACTTCTCGTTACAGCTTGCGCAGATCGCATGCGCGTAAGATCAGTGAGCTACTGTTGAGCACAGAGTGAAGATCATGCAGCACGTTGCCAGTCGTAGAAAATACTATAGTAGAGTGGAGGGATAATGCCGCAGCGAGAGAGAGAGAGACAGACAATACGTGGAGAAAGAAGAGCTGAGCCAATCAGGGTGCAGCTACCTCCCCTAGGCAGGAACTCTAGGAACGGTGACACTCTCTCCTAAGGTATATACGTAAAAACCCAGAGACTTTGTGGAAGTAATCGTACTCTAACTTGACATTCCCACATGCAATCTGGTTGCTATGAAAACAACAGAAATATCGATGCTGCAAAAATTACAAAAAGCACTAGTGCCGTAAGTAAAACCATCACAATACAAGCCTTTATCGAAGGCCGGAATCAAGGCCCCCAGTTTGTGGCGGCTTTAACAGGACAAATATTCAGTCCCCATAACAACCAACATATGCGAATGACTTTCTGAAATATAACATCTATCTTCAATAATGTATATACATAATATTTTCAGCTAATATCTCAATTAATGTAATTAAATTGATATAAATAATCATCGTGCAAAAAAAAAAAAAATCATGCAAAACTCGTTCCGTAAGCGCAAAGAGTTTTTTCAAACTCTTTCCTCGATCCGTGTGCACCGCTTACGGAACTGGTATCGCAATATAGGCCTACCTACTATTTCAGTAAATCCGGGAACACTTTTCAACTTAAGTTGAGATGGTAATTCGAAAGGAAGTTTGCTTTTATTACCGTTATAACCAGGGCTAGGATTTATATGTAATTACATATTTCTTAATTTCACATATAGACACATTTTTTTCACTTATCTCCATCTATTATGTTGTCCTCTATTCAAATTAAACAAATTTATTTTACATATTTTTCCATATTTCTAACAATAGCACATATTTATATGTAAAATAAATATTTGTCCATATTTAGTGATTTTAATGCAATATTCGTACATATTTCATTCTTAAGAGTAAAACTATATAAAATTGTCGTTTTCAGTGACAGAATATATGGCAGCACAGGATAAGTTTACAGTTATGTACAGAAATTAATGTGTGAAAAATGATTTGTGTTACATTGAATCAAATTTCTGTAATATAACAAAAATAATTCAGAAACTACAAAATAATAATCTCACATTACCTGGAAATATTGACATTGTGAAAAACATGATTCATGAACTCAAATGTATACGTGGACATTTAGCCGATCTTATCAAATGTAAAGTGGACAATGTGTTTTCAAGAAATCCAGGCTTTGAAGAAATGTGTAAAATCAGTGCAATCTTAAGTAGCTCGTCAAATGTAAAACTAGAATCAGAGAATTTTAAACACGCGCCAATCACTTCATGTGCAGTAGAACGAAGCTTCAGCCAATACAAATCACTTTTGAAAATTTAAAACAACATTTTGTGGCATACTGTTATGGTAGCAGAAATTATCAATGAATGAATACAAATAAAGTAAGTGATCTGAAAAAAATTCAATGATTTAATTTATGAATCCAGTATTTGTAATGTATTTTTATAGGTTCTAAAAGTAACAAAATGTGGTGTCTAGTGATTAAATTGGTTTTGATGTCCATATTTTACAAAATATATTTGCATATATATGTAGGCTACGTATTTTGACATTTTAGTACATATATATGTACATATTTTGACATTTTTAAGTACATATATATGTACATATTTTGACATTTTTTAGTACATATAAATCCTAGCCCTGGTTATAACACATCAAAATAATTATATTAACGAAATTCAGAAGTAACCTTTGTTTTTTCCGAAGAATGTACCTTGTTGAGAAGGTCCCTTCTTGACTCTAGTTTTGTTGCATATTCTAGGCAACTCATGACAAAGTTACTGAGTACAGCTAACATAGCTTTGATAGTGTCAATACCAAGTCTTGATCTTTTAGATGTTCTTGGAACAAAACATTCTTTCCACTGTTGCATTGCTTCCTGGTAGACAGAGACAGGATTGAACCAACTTTTGTAGTGATGGATGAGGGGACCATCTTCTGATAGAAGAATGAGGAAATGTCACTCCGTCTTGAACTCACATTAGCACCAGCATTATTCCATTTTGTGATTTTTACTTTCTCGCATATACGTAGTATAGAGAAAGTATTGTGATCGTGACAAAAAATCGAAGTGGAGATAACACCGGGAGAGCATGTTTCATGAAGCCTAGAAACCGAAAAAAATATTTTTGGAATGACGTCTGTCCGTCTGTCCGTGGACAAGCACAGCGGGTAAACGGTTCATTGTATTTACTTCATTTTTTTGAATTAAGGACTTTTTCGAAATTTTGTCGAACCGCCCAGAAATTTAGTTATCTGGTACCCTATGATCCCCAGGTGGGGCGAAGGGGCCTCCAATGGAGGTTTCATTACCTGTACTAATTTTGATATGCTTATTTTCCGAGAGAGGGTAGAGGGACAGGTGGTAAGCCCATCGCCTCGCAACCCCCCTCTGGAAACTAAGTATTTCTTGGACGTGAAAGGGCCGAGAAATTTTGTCCAGAGGCTCTAATTTAGGCTTGGAGTTCTTTTACGTGCCGTAAATCTACGACACGGGACCCCCAGCTAAAGTCCCTCCCGGAGGACCCCGTGCCCAGGATTTTTACGTCCTGAAAAATCCATCGACCGCGGCCGGGTTTGATCCCGCGCCCTGCGGATCTAGAGGCGGGCACGCTACCTCTAGACCACCGCGGCCGAGAGGGGACTTTTCATGAAAACTTTTTTTAAAAATTTGTTTTTTGAAAAAATGGCTCTAACGATTTTAATAAAAATTTAAAATTGGAAACTCTTATCTATGACTAATAAAATGGCTATATCTGTATTTATGCAAAAATGACTTAAGGGGTACTTTCCTCGTATCCATTTTCAATTTTTCTAGATTATATCCTTTACAGTAGGCGATACATGAAAACCTACCACAGTAAAGTTGTAGAAAAATTTAAAATGAACATTTTTTGTTTAACACATTTCTTTGTACATTTAATAGATATCAAGATAAAAACGAAATAAGGACAGCTTAAATCCGAATTTCAGAACAGTCAATTCAAATATGAATGACATTTTGTTGCCCCTAGTAACAAGAAAACTATAGGCCTAATGTACTTATTGTTGTGAAATGCAATCAGTTTAGCTCAGTCACAATGAACACACCAAAACCAATTACAGCGAGGTGGTATGGGCTAACAAGGAAGAGGTCCTGAGTTCAAATCAAACCTCGTGGCCGCCCAAATTGACTTGGGTTTTTCATGGTTTCCTAGTTCGCAAAGGCGAACGCCGGGTTTGTAGCACTTACTTATTTTCCATAACTCATCGCCGCTATGTCACTGGATATTATAATCGTTTAAACTGAATATCACATAAGAAGACATCACTAAACAATAGAAACATGCCGCGAATGAGCTGTTAATATAGACCAGCGTTTCTCTACCTATATTCCGCGAACACGGTGCAGATGGTCCGCAGACATAATTAATTAAAAAATATCATAAAGCAAGTGGGAAGTAAAGAAGTAGAAATTTTTCACATAAAATGGACAATAGATGTCAAAGTTTTTAAAATCTTCGAAAATACAGGCCATATTGCAAGTTTCCTTACTTTTGCAGTTACGAACCACAGTTTCAAACCCCTGATGCACTGACGTCTATGGTTCCCTCTTTCATTCAAAACCCTAAAAAGACTTTGTCAGAATTTGTTATTAGAGGCGCCATGCAGTTTTCAACAACTTATCTTTGTGAGAAGGGATTTTCATCGCTCGTTTAACTAAAAACATAATAGGCCTACAGAAACCGACTTAATGTATCTGCTGATCTTCGAATAAATTTGACTAATATTGATCCAAATATCCAGGAACTCTGCAAGAGGCGACAAGATCAACCGTCTCATTAAAAGTGAGCAATAACATAATTCCTAATTATATTATCAAATTGGTAATACATATTAAAGTCTGTTCAAAATCTAATTTTACTGTCAATAGTTTCATTCCAATTCAATAACTGTGTTTCCGTCGGATTAAAAAAATAAATGTATTTCGTTATAACGACCTATAATTTATTACCCCAAATATTAAGAATATAGGCATACATATAGCCTACTTTTAAAAATGGGATGTAAAATTAGGGGTTCGTAAAGTTTTTTAGACTTTTTAGAGGTCCTCGGGTTCAAAAAGTTAAGGAACGCTGATATAGACCAATGTTTCACGCAAATATACTAAACACGTGATATGACCTGTAGTTAAAGCGTGCAATATAACCTAAGTAATAGTAGTAGTGGTTTTGGCGAAATTCAAATATAAGTCGCCCCTTAAGCTTCCCCATTCGATATTCACATTTGCACGGACTGTGTGATGTATTTTGTTTATGAGCGAAGCAGAGTGACCAACTGCCCTTGTACACTGTTGCAAGTGCCTTGTATCCACCTCTACATGTATCTAAATATTGCATAACACTAACCACATAGTTAATTGCGCGAAGCGGAGGCGGCAGCCGTAGCGAAGCTCCCTTGCATTTTCGAATAATGTACGATACACTGTTTGTAGGTTTCGAAAATGTGTCATATCATATCTCCCGCAAGGTTTGTCAGCCTGCCACCTCTCGTCTAGCGGTAAGACGTCACACCTCCAACGTCCAATCGCGAGTTTCTTCATAATACTAGGACAGCAGAATTCGCTAGATCGTGGTATAAAAGAAACTGCATCGGTGAGGATAGGTTGAGTGGGACCGATTCTTCCCAAGGTGCGACTTATATTGGAATTTTCCCGTAGTAGTAGTAGTACTATTAATATGCAGTTTTACTGACATTGATTATTATTATTGTTATTATTATCATTATTATTATTATTATTATTATTATTATTATTATTATTATTTCACGGTAAAAGCATTGAACATAAAGATCGACCCTGATGCTTTCCGTTCTACATACTTGCTAGTTTTATGAAAATGTAGTAATTAAATTTTATTTGTCTCTTTAATTTAATTTTTTCTGAACTACCCTTTAACACGTATATGCGAGAAAGTTTGTGCAACGTATTTTTGCACCATTTATTTCTTTTGTAACGTATTCTTTCAAAGATGAAATTTCATCAAACAGCTGATCTAGATCACTTCCTCATACTCTTGATGAAAAATACTGGAGACACTCTTCCAATTTTTCTCTCTGTGGAGAAGTTCTAAGCAAAATGGGCTCCATACACCTAAATAATTCTTGCAGGAACCTTCTTCTTGGAGAGATGACAGAAGTTTCTTCTCCAAGATTGGAATAAAACTGTCATCATTCCTAGCCTGAATTTTCTTCAATAAATAAATCTGCTGAGATTCATGGAAGATTCCCCTCCATGGAATCGTGGCAGAGTTGAGGCAGCAAAATACATCCATAAAAAGATGCAGGGATTATTGAACCTCTTTTTCAGCATGGCTGGACGTTCCTCCTAAAAAATAAAATCCGGGGACATACATATAAATACGGGGACATTCCGGGGACGGTTTTTGTCCAGGGACAGATGTGTAAAACCGTAAGCTGCAATTTAGTCTGTTATACACTCACAGGGTTTCTTGCACCTTTCACAAAGACATAAGGGAACACAGCTTACAATCCATTATGTTCGGAAATAGTTCGTGCATGGCATAAGGGTACCTGACTTTTAGTCCTCTATTCAGAGAACTTTTGGTGCCATTTTAAGAAGGCCTAATCCCAAACCATCGTCTGTCTACAAAAGAATATAATAGCATTGTTCCCTAATCCGAAAATCTGCACCGACTTCGACACCGACAAAGAACAGGTGCTGTGGTAGTCGCGTGGATTTCCCCGGTGTTGTCGCTGTCATTCACTAATTCTTAAGGCTGGTATTCCACTATCCAAGTTATTTGGTCAAATCGTCGAGAAAAAAGAAAATGGCCGCCCGTTGCTTTAAGGAAACCGTATTGGACGAGCATTTGAAGACTTTCTGCATGTCATTACATTGGACCAAAGATTTTCCGGCGTTCATAGCACAGGGGTCCAAAATGGCGGCTAAATATCGACTGTTTTGAGAAGTAAACGGCACCAAAATAGTTTGATACCACACTTTCTTCAAGCAGGACTATATATGATTATTCAGTATTTAATCCACATTTCAAAAATGATATACCGGTACTACATGCTATAGTAGTAATATAGGGATATATCGTTTTTTAAAAAAAAACATGCAAGCTAACATAACTCGTCTCACATAACCTTCAATATAATGATTCAGTCTGATTTTGTCTTTTGGATATTTCTCAATTGCGGGGTCACCGCTACAAAAAAAATTATAATCTAATAAATTTATGCTATTATATATACTGTTTACCATCGAAACTCAAGCCTTCCGTAAAAGCCTGCATTTTCTACTTAGTATTGAGTAGACCCAATGTATGTACCGCATTATAAATCACAAACATTAAAACAGTACTTTTATGGCAGAGCATTTATACTATTTCAGTCACATTTCGAAAGCGACAAGCCAGAAGATATAAATATTGGCATGTATTATAAAAAGGCATTGCAAGCGAACCTAAACTCGTGGCATCGTTAACATAACCTTCAATTTAAAGAAAGTAGCCTAACGATTCGGCCTGAATTCCTTGTCATTTAGATATTTCTGCAATTATGCTAAAAAAAATTATATAAAATTAATAAACTAATGCCATTATAACGAATGTTTTAATGATTTAATCTTCGAAATTCAAGCTTTCCCTATACAGAGAAAACTGGTTTTGGTCAAAGCTATTGGATGTAGTGTAATAGCGCATCTTTGATTCAAATATCGCCTGACAAGTTCTTCGTGAAGTTCTTGTCCAATACATTGGATAGTGGAATACCGGCCTAAGTAAAGTACTGCTGTGGTTCGTATTTGGCAACATTGTACTGCACTGCAGACAAGTGTGAATACGCCTAATTACCTTTCTATTCACTGTTTGACAAGTCGAAGAGGATTAGGGTGGCAGGAGATAGGGGAAGTTCTCGGAAAAAGAGTCTTTAAAAAGTGGCACCTACTCTAAGTTCGTTTACCCATATGTTTTAAGTTGGTGACCCGGACAGCAGGTCACAACAATGTCCAAACTGGCAGTAAAACATGACCTCTGATATCTTCATATTGCCTTTCCTTGCTTTTGGTATCTCTTGCCAGATGCCGACCTTTCAGAAACGAAGAATTTACCTATGCCACAGGTTGGAAAAGCTTTAGAGGATGACCAAGAGGAAAGGGATACAACAAACTCTCGAGCACATGGTAATGTTGGATCATTAACATCGACAACATACTCATGGTTACCATTGCAACGATGCTGTAGCGCTTACTTGTTTTTCCGATTGCAGCGCTGATGTCGGGCCCCATATCTCGAAAATCATGTTATCTTCTCTATATATATAAAAGGCTTTGTCCTGACTGACAGGAATCAACGTAGAGCCTAAACTACAACAGGTAGAGACTTGGAATTTTGACAGTACCTTCGTTTCATAATGTAGGTGCTCACTAAGAAAGGATTTTGAAAAATTCTGATTCTAAATGCCAAAAATTAAATGTTTTTAAAAATACTTAAGCCCTTTTTACATAGAATTATCGAAACAAATTCACAGAACATATTGTTGCCAATCGTATAGGTGGGTTTGGATTAAATTAAATGGATGTTTGACAAATTAGAGAAGGTATCATTATAATTCATATTATCTATTTGTTATTATGAAATGACTTATCCACCTAACCACAAACCCAATGGACCAAAAGTTCAATAGATGCAACGTCATAAAGCCCTATAACATTATAATATTTACTAGATTTATGCACATATACATTCCTATTTATATATCACTATGTCATAAAATATAAGTTGGATATAAAATTATATAGTCACATACAATACAATCACATTTAAGATAGCAAAGTGCTATATGTATTCAACTAAAACCTAACCATTAAAATATACACTGATACAGATTTAATCACACTGATTTTAAAAACACACTGTTGTCATCTGTTAAAATATGTACACTTATGCCGAATTTTTCAGCAATAGTCATTAAAAATATAATTCTTCTTGAATATATGACAGTCAGTTGTCTATCCGATAAAAACAGTAGAAATTATTTTGTCGAAATCTTCTCAGCAAAGTCGTTAATAATAAAATAGTACTTGAGTGCACTAGTTGTAAAAATAGTTGGAATGTAGGCGGCTTGTAAATGTATTCCGTTGCATCAATTGTTTTGGCTTCTGTTTGTGGTTTGTGGTTAGGTGGATAAGTCATTTCATAATAACAAATTAATATTACCACAAACGGAAAGAAAAATGAAATTTATCAACATATTATCTATATTAATAAAAGGAATTGTCCTCGATGTCCAGCGAAATCTACTGAACGCAGAGATCTGAAATTTTAAACATAGGTGGGCTGAAGGGTCGGAAAATGCACCTCGAAGCCGGAATTTTAATTTTAGTTTTCCTTCGTGAGTTATGGGTGAAAAACGGGCAAAAAACGTGCATTTTTTGAGTTTTCAAAACATAAGTTTTCTGTTATACATTTCAATGTCAAATCAATTACAGTTGGCTTTGGCTATTTTTGTCATATCTTGAAAATTAAACTTTCGCGATCGCTTGAATGTTGTAAGCCCTAATATGGTCAAACATTGTTTTATTTGGACGAAGCTCACTATACAGGGGTTTTCTGGACCAAGGAACTCGAATCTGAGGTCGCTTTTACCAGCCGATGCTATCTAATCGTGGTATGTAGTCCACGTGATTTAGGTGTTAATAAATATAACGATTTAACTATTATGCTCTTAATTTTTAATTTTTGAAATAATTATCGCGGGCGAAGCCGCGGGCACATGCTAGTCATGTTATAAATAATAAACGTAACACTAAAACTAGCTACTTTAATACAAATGATGCGTATAATCTAACTAACTCCATGGCGCTAATATCCCAGAAGGGACAAGGCATACCACCCTACCGCTGCGTCATCTACCTGTAGGCAGATGGCAGGAGTGGGGGGCATGTGGTCAGCATGCCGACACCAACGGCCGTTAATGGTGGTTTCCGTGACCGGAGCCGCTACTTGATGCGTATAATCACGTTTGTTATTTTGTTTGGCACAAATTTCTCCAGATTTCAAAACTGCGGAAATTATTTTATCCTATATGAAACTGGAAAAATCTTTAAGGGGTATGCGTACCCCTGCGTACCCCCAGACAAAGGCACTATATATGTTTAAACATATTAGTTCAGGAAATAAAACTTGCGGAGAAATCTGTTTAATGTAGCCTAAAGTGCAAAATCTTAGAAGCCTTTCAGATTAAAAAATTATTGCAATTGGGTTGTGATATGAACTTATTCATCAAAATATTCAGTCTATTTTGTATTTTGTGTCTAGAGAATTAAACAAGTATTCAAGTTAGTGGTGAAACACTCAAAATCGGACGTAAGCATAGCATAGCCTACATAAATTTTCAGTAATAAGGCTTCGGGAGTATCGGCTTTGGAAAGTTTCGAGTGTTTTGAGTATTTAAAAGTTTCAGGCACAAGCTTAGAGGACTTAAAATTCAGATTTTGACTTACCTTTAATTCAAATAGATCAGTTGACATGAACATCGTAAGTTTAATTTGAAAATGAATTTATTATATTAGTGATATTTGTTTTGTTGCTGAATGTTTCTCAATATTTTGTACAAAAATTAATAAACATTTATTTTAAAAAAACTCCGACCTGTGACGCCCTCTTGAATCGTACATCCACCGCCCTCTGAAATGGCCTGGACTGTTTTCGTGCTGCTTAATGGCAGCAGGTGACGTATTAATCACTGCACACTGTTGCTTACGTGTTCAGTAACGAGCAGATGATTTTATCAGACGAAATAGCATCCTCATATTAATAGCAAGCATTTTATAAGACCATTCCACTCATACTCCGCGTGTTTGATATTGACCAATAACATTTAGTAATTTCTCGGATATAGACCAATCATGATCGTTTATCTTATATAATACTTGCTATTAATATGAGGATGCTATTTTATCAGGTAAATGGTCTGCTCGTTACTGAACACATAAGCATCAGTGTGCTGTGATTGCTGCCATTAAGCAACACGAAAACAGGTTATTTTATACAACATAACTAGTTTGGAAATTTAAATAATAGAAATGTAAATTGATTAATAAAACACAATTCCGATTCGGTGCAAGCCAGTTGGTGTGCTTTTATTCTATTCTGCTGTTAGCTTACCTGAGTGAAGTTAACTATGTCTTATATGCACCATTGGTAGCACTGGTCACAACATGGTAACTCGAATCGATTGATGGATGGTTGATTCATAGTATGCGGTGATCTCGTAGCTGTTAGTTTTGTTTTTATACAATAAGGTACGAACGTAATTATTATTTGTAGGGGGCGGATTTCTGTGACATGTCATATTTTTCCCCTTTGCATTATTTCATGTTTCCGACTAATTTAAACCCGACTCCAAGCATCCTGGTAAAAATGGAACGGCTTTTATTGTGCATAAAACTGCATATTTAGGACAGTTTCAACTATTGTAGCATATTTAATACGAATATGCATATTTATGCCATATTTTTGGTATATTGTGAGCGTGTTAAAGAAATTTTGAAGTTTTATATCATTTGCATTATAATGTAAATTTTGCATTATAATGATACTTCTTTGAGAATTTACTGATATTTTAAATAATTAACATTATACTTTAATAAAATGGATTGTAATGAAACTTAAAAAAATATATACACATTGTGTAAGTGGTAAAGTCACATTTTAAATTTTATTGGTCACATTTTAATGTTTTTTAGGTCATAAATGCATGCATATATCCTATTTTTTAGGTCATAGAAATCCGCCCCCTAATTAATTGTATAATCCGTTACATTTTTATTCATGGAGTAGTCTTAATAAATCCAACTCGTCAACTCTCGTGGGATTAACTATGATAAACGATCGTGATTGGTCTATATCCGAGGAATTGCTAAACGTCATTGGTCAATATCAAATACGCGGCGTATGAGTGGAATAGTCTGCTCTATTGTATTAGGCCTAATAGTTATTTCTAATTTTAAAATTTCTCTTAGTTTTCTGACACCCTCAAAATTAATATAGGGTTCCAAGAAAACATTTGCGGAGTGGGAGGAGTTATTACCGCTACCACTAAACTTAAACTTTGGTGACATGCTTATGAACTTATCAATAAACGTGAAACACTGTTTGCAAAAAATCGTCAACTGTAAGCGAGGAAAGGGGAAGCCCGACCCAGTAAAACAGAACTTTTTGTCAAGGGGAACTCCACTGAACAAAACATTGGCAGACAGTAATAAAATTACGTTTCGGGTATAGGCCACTTTGATTCCAACTTCACCTATTTTCTATGCTGGCCATTTCTGTATGGCGTCTCCCCACCATTTCACCAGCTCCCACGTGACTGCGAGCTTCCCGGCGCCCTCTAAATAATCGATAATATAGTCGCCGCACGGCAGGGGTGGAGGAGGGTGATTGCCGTATGAGGACTAACGTGTAGTCGCGGTGCGGAGTTCTCACAGAGCCCGTCTTATTTCAGTGTAACCCTTACCATTTTCAGGGGAGACGAAACAGGGATTTTATATACATTTTATAGTGGTACCAAAAAATTCACAATGGTGTCGTTAAGTGGCCCAAGTGTCTTTTGCTGATGGTGGAAATGCTTAGAAAGAAGTAAAAAAAGGGGGCACCGTGCTATAGAAAGGTCAGTTGCTATTTCCTAACCACACTTTTTCTTACACATGTTCTCTTTTTTAGCACAGTGCTCTTTTCTCTGAATAGTGGCATTCAACTTTTAGATGCTGTCCTTTGAGTAGTTTTGATTTCCATGCACTTACAGCCATCATCTTCACGTATCATCTGCATAGTCATGCTTATTTACTGCATTTACCTTCCATAAATATCCCCTCCCCTGTACAACCCTTAACTATGCTGGTGTTTTCAGGTTGCGCTAAAATGCTGGTGGGGTCTTATATACCCCAAATAAAAAAAAATAATAATAATAAACAGGTAAAATAAAACAAATATTATTTATAAACCATAATATTATGAAAACATATAGAATTATTAATGGTTAAAGAAGGTTGTTAACAATTTTCACATCCAAAATGGGCAAATAGGCTAGAATATAAATAACATCTATTTTCACACCAATTTTTAGTTTTTCTGTCTCTCTCTGTAGACAAATACAACATGCTTGTGGGGTCCAAACTATTAAAAACTCTGATATTTCACTTTTGAGCGCCAATAATGCACACCACTTACTTCCAGCAATGGTCAAATAACAATGTATACTAAGATTACAAAAAGCCTCAACGACATCTCATGTTTAAATCGTGAAATATTACAAAACAAAAGAGTGTGGAGGGGTTTCGCAGACCCCAAAAGTACAGTTAAGGGTTAAAAAGAGATGAATCAATAAAATACTAGCAGTCTCACGTTTGATACCACTTTTACTGCAGATGCCGTGTCGTTGCCCTTTCGATTAAAGCATACAGCCGGCTGAGCACACAAAATGGCATGGTTAAAGTTGGTTAGCTCGTACTATTCCAGTGTGTATGATACTACTATAGTACGTAGTAATAGCTAATATACGCGATGGAACTTTCTAGTGAATGACAAGGTCGGCTTCAAAGCAATGACAGGTACTGGTATGAGACATTTAAATCCAGAGTATGTAAACACAGTCTTTCACTTCAGGTGGTCTGTTTCATTTGATGAGTGGAGTGAACATTTCAGTTAAATGCTTTTCAATGTACTTAATATTTTTGCTGTAACTGCTACATTTTATTATGCTACTTAAGATACGTTGCTAAGCACGGCAGTTAATACGTTTCAACTTACAGTAATAATAAGCAGTTATAAGGAATAATACCCGGTAACTTAAGCATGTTATAATGTGGGTTATAATTAAGGCTGTACCGATTAATTGATTAACCGGCTCGATTAATCGATTAAACATTTAATCGTCGATCAATTACATTTTCCTATTAATCCGTTTAGTCGAATTCTGAAAAACGTTTTTCGAGAAATGGGTCAAATGACCAAACTCCTTCCTCTCGCTTCTCCGGCCTTGGCACATCATGTGTCATTTAGCCTATTGTGTCCAAACAATTTCCGTTATTCAGAAACCTGAAGGGTAGTTTAGTTTTGCAAGTCTTGGCTGAAAAAGTAACCGGAAATGTAAGTTTTGTATATATTTTTTCACTAATTAACTAATAATGGTATTCATTAATTCAGGATTTCTTCTGATTATCCGTAGTGTAGTAGTTATTAAACATGTAAAACAATATTAAATGTACACTTTGGTTTCGTTTAAAATACCGATCTGTTTGTCGATTAATCAGTCGATTAATCGATTAAAATCAAGCGTTAACTCGATTAGAAATTTTAATCGATTTTCAGCCCATGATGCATACTAACATTGAAATAATTAACAATAGTTAAAATATACAGTATCTTTATCAACATTCTGCAAAAGGTGCAATATACTAGAGTTATTACTAGGGTTCGGAAGTTTATGACCTAAAAAAAGTGGAAAATATGACTGCAAATATGCCCTTAAAAACGACTAAATATGACTAAAAAATCCTAAATATGACCTAATAAAAGACATTTTTCTAGAAATAAGTGTTCCAATTTAACGTTTGGCACTAAATTATTAGGCCTATATCACATGAATTCAATCAGATAATCACTTTTTAACAATTTTACCGGTGACTTATAGTTCGTCCACCGCTGTGGCGTAGGGATGCGTTCGCTCCTTTCACGCAGCGGTCCCGGGTTCGATTCCTGGTCGGGACAAGTTACCTAGGTGGAGTTTTTCTGGGGTTTTTCCTCACGTGTGAGACAAATGTCGAGTAACTTTAGGCCCTTGTGGTCCCCAGATATCATTTGGCCGTCATTATCATCTTCATCCCATCCTCGCCTTGTTTGGAGTGAGTGTGTGTGTGTGAATTGTGTGTCTTGTCCTATGCGTTCGTGTTGTGTCGGATGTGGCCCCGGCATTGGGATGATCACTCATCCGGGGAGGCCCTCCATGTCCTTGTCTCGTCAAATATGTGATCCAAAGATAATCCCTCTCCCGACAGGTCGGGGCCCTGTAAGGCTTGGGTCGCTTAGATCATAAAAGGGAGAGGTAAAACTAAGATAATGAAAGATGAAGAAAGATTTAAAGTTCTAATTGTAATGAGCTTCTAATTTTAAAGAATTTGCCCCTCTTCGCTCGTTTCATCAGCTCCAAATATTTTGTAGATCAAGCGTGTGACTATAAAAAACGATTGGTTGTATTGATTTTAAAACTAAGTTACCTATTAATGGACTTTAGGAAAAAGTGAAAGGCATAAAATAGAAGCTTTTGAGATGTGGTGCTATAGACGAATGTTGAAAATCAGGTGGACTGACAGAATATCTAATGAAGAGGTCTTAGAAAGAATAAAGGAGCAAAGAAGTCTATGGACGACACTCATTAGAAGAAGGGCCAGACTAGTGGGGCACATTATGAGGCATCCAGGCTTGGTCAATACTATATTAGAAGGAACAATAGAGGGGAAAAATTGTAAGGGAAGACCGCGCTTAGAATATGCAAAACAGATTATTGGCGATTTTGGATGTAAAAAATATGTAGGTCTAGACATGAAGAGACTGGCTCAAGATAGGAAGAACTGGAGAATTGCATCAAACCAGTTGTAAAACTGATGACTACAGAGAGAGACCTATTAATTGGGCATAAACATTAAATTAATGAAAAAAACTTCCAAATTTAACTCTACCATTTAGTGCATGTAGGCTACTTTATAATTGTCCTCCTTTACCGAATTTATAACTTAAATATGACGTTAAATTACCAATATGGCCAAAATATAACCAAGACCATAAAAATTACCAAAACATGACTTTATATGCAAAATAAAATCGATCGTGTAATTCGTGCAATTCGTGTTTAATTTGTGTTTGTGGTGAGAATGGAGGTCAGGACAAAAACATGACATGCCATGAACATCCGAACCCTAATCATTACAATAAGCAACTTTTTGACGTTTCAGACAAGCGTGATATGTCGACTTTTTATGGCAAGTCATGCTCTATTATAGCATTCAAAATCAGATGGAACTTTAAAGTAGAATGCCTTAATGAAGTGTCTGTGTTTCTTAGTCTTATGTATAGCAGTTGAACTTGTTTAAAATAACATTAGGCCTACAACTATTTTCAAGGAGTACCATTACGTAAACGGGGTATGCCGTAGCGTAGTGGTTGAGGCGCTACGCTACAAACCGGAAGGTCGCGGGTTCGATTCCCGATGAGGTCGTTGGAGTTTTTCAATTGGTCTAATTCTTCTGGTGGCACTATGGCCCTGGGGTCGACTCAGCCTCCAACAGAAATGAGTACCAGGAGCAATCCTGGGGGTAAAGGCGGCCGGTGCGTAAGGCTGACAACCTTACCACCTTCACGTGCCGAATTTCCAAGATCTGGGAGCCTCAACCTCTTGGAACCCTATGGGCCTCCATGGCCTGTATAGGGATCACTTTACTTTACTTTACCATTACATAAACGTGCAATAGTATACAGAAGTGCTGATCCTAATATAGAACTTATCCTATTTATTTCAACATAAAAAGAAGTATGTCACTAAAATTCAAATGTATTGATCTGGGTTGTGGTTATATTTAAATGCTACTTGTTACCCCAACCCAAGTGCAGTATGTGCAGATATAGGTTATTTATAGATTACAAATACGATTTTAATAATAATAGTAGACGGTACACTAGATAGCTGGGTGACGTACACATTACAACCACAAGAAATACGATATTCATCATTTGAAATTAAGTTTTATCATAGGTAATCCCACGAGAGATTACGAGTTTATCGATATATTTGCGAGAACGGATTTCGAACGAATTTATCTTACGAAATTCGTAATCTCGTGTAGTGCTTATTAAGACTATAAACTAAACTCCGTGGCACTACATCCCTGGAGGGACTTGGCCTACCACCCGACCGCTGCGTCATCTTACCGTAGCAGATGTCAGGATTGGGGGGCATGTGGTCAGCATGCCGACACCCACGGCCGTTAATGGTGGTTTTCATGACCGGAGCCGCTACTTCTCTATCAAGTAGCTCCTCAATTGGGAATCACGAGGCTGAGTGCACCCCTGCCAGACCTCCCTACCTCAGAAAAATCCGAGGAGGTACCGGGAATCGAACCCGGGCCGACGGATCTGTAGTCAGCGACGCTAACCACAAGACCACGCCGGCGGACTTATTAAGATTATACCATGAATAAAATTCAACGGATTTTGTAAATAATAATTGTTTTCTTACTTTGTTGCCAATATTCTGTCAAACTGTGAGATCACAGCATACTAAATGAACGCACAGTCGATGAATCTATTCGGTGCTACCAATGCTAGCACTGCGTCGGTATAGATTACTAACATCAGAACGCAATGTTGTATAAAATGCGTTTTTTTTCTATTCACTGGCAGAATGTGGCGTATTAATCACCAAGCAGATGCCTTACGCGTCTAGTAACGAGCTGGCGTTTTATCAGATAAAATTGCATCCTTGCGACCCTAGGAAGCATATTGTAAGATAACGATCGTGATTGGTCTATATCCGAGGAATTGCTGAACGTTACTGGTCAATATCAAACTCGCGTCGTATGAATGGAATAGTCTGCAATAATATACGTTGTAGTTTTTGTTTCTTTAGCTTGTTTATTACTGACAGATAAGAGATAACACAGGAGTATAAACACAGCTGAAATAAAAAAACAAAAAACAAAAATAGTGTTTTTTCCTTCCAGGCCTTGAATATTGAGATAGCTATTTTTTAACCCAATCAGGTTTGAGGTCTCACTAGGATTGCCAGTACTAGCAGATGCAAAAATTTAACAGGTGGATATTAGTAGCATTTGTATTTTGTGTAGGCCGATTTTTTCGGCAATCAGAGTTTTTTCAAGCATTAGGTCACTTTTGATTTCAAGGTATCCTGAAAAATCATATACTGCCTCTAAAATGTTCAGTAAATTATTTTTTTCTTAGGCTATTAAGAAGGAAGCCTTGCCTTGTATAGAAACAACTCTCTATTTTGCTAATATCTATCAAGTTTACTTAGTTACTCAATGGCAATAGACAATTCAAGCTAAAGGAATATTATCTATTTTATGGAACACGAAGGTTCATTGTCGCGCTTACCTATGCCCGCCATTCAACCCTATTCTGTGCTAACTCTATCCAACCATCCCTCTCATATCCTACTTCTCTTAAATCTATCCTAATATTGTCCCCCCCACCTACGTCTAGGCTGGTAAATAATCCCTTTTATAGGGTTGAGCAGTATTTTGAGTCTCCTCCTGATAACATTAATATTTAGACCGCTAATGATGTAATATAACTGTGATATTTTTAAGTAATGGTATTTTATCTATGAGTTAGATTTAATTTTTGCTTTGTTTAGCTTGCTTCGGGTCTTCCAGTCAATATTTTTTAGATATCTCTCTCATGCGTGCAGCATGTCCAGCCCATTTCATCCTCCGTGATTTAATTGCCTGGTGACGTGTACAAATTATGAAGCTCGTCGTTATGGAGTTTTCTCCAGTCCCCATTTTCATCTCTCTTAGGCCCAAATATTTTCCTAAACGCCCTGTTTTCGAATGCTCTCAGATTATTTCTTCCCGAAGAGTAAGCGATCACGTCTCTTATCTGTATAATACAACCGGCAGGATAATTATCTTATAAATTTTTATTTTTAGATTTCTGGACGGAAGACGATAAGATAAGAGTTTCTGAACTGCATAACAGCATGCATTTCCTGATTGAAATGTCTATAAACTTTACATTTCTAAAATGCTTACATATGCTACTTATACACTTTTTGAGGTGTTCCAATTTGTTGACATAGGACCCGATAGGAAGATCTTGTCGATGGGATACTAACGGAGGAGACATTAGGGCATGTTTTAACTTTATGATTATTTCTCTTGATTTGTTCTTACTAACATTATTTGTTCCAGCTAGTACAACTTTTACTTTTCACTTGCACCAGGTTTTATAGTTCCAAAGACTTTATGTCCACTAATTGACTTGAAAGATGTCTTCCTTGGCTGTCAGCTTATATGCTAACTTTCATGTGTTTAGAGTAAGGTTTCCTGGAGTAAGATTGATTATTTGTAGGCATTGTTTCTTTAGTGTCTTATCCGCCCATTTTGAGGTTATGTTGATGAGTTGTTTCATTGTTCATGGCACGCCAATCTTGTAGACTTTTTATTAGTTTTGGTATACTCACCGTCATAAATCAGTATATTTTCGAGTGTCTTGTCCACATAAAGGTTAAATGCAATGACCTTACTGTAAACCATGAAGTACATAACCACAATAGAGTAGGATTACCTCCACAAAATCTCTGGGTTTTTACGTATATACCTTAGGAGCGAGTCTCACCGTTCGTAGAGTTCCTGCCTAGGGGAGGTAGCTGCACCCTGATTGGCTCAGCTCTTCTATCCCACTCCACGTGTTGTCTGTCTCTGTCTCTGCGGTATTATCCCTCCACACAACTATTACAGTATTTTCTACCACTGGCAACGTGGAGCATGATCTTTACTCTCTGCCTAGCAGTAGCTCACTGATCTTACGCGCAGCGAATCCGCGCATCTTGGTAACGAGACGTAACGAGAAGCTCGCTGGCTGGGTTAGTCTTCAAGGCCAGAGACTTTATGGGAATAATCCTACTCTACAAGAAGTGCTAATCATATACAAAGAGGGGTACAATGAATTCCTTTGTAAACATCGGCGTATTGTGTTTTAAGAAGCTCCCTCATGCTGCACATGTTAACGTTTAGATTTCAGAAAGTTCTTCACTCTTGGCTGGCAAATAATTCTTTTTATAGGGCAGAGGAGTATTTTGAGTCCCCTTCTGATAGAATTAATTTTTGGACTGATAATGATATAATTTAAGTGTGTTATTTTTAAGTAATGGAATTTTAGCTTTGAGTTAGATTTAATTTTCGCTTTCTTTTGTCTTAACTAATTGCAACTAATCCATTTCTTAATCGTAACTTTGACGTGATCTATAGCATTTTTGCTCAGTGGTCAAATAAACTCTATCTGTCTGTGTAGGTTCAAATCTACTTTTCAGAAGTAGGAAATAATTATTACCATCAATATTTAAGTTGTTTTGTTGAAATGTTGCTAATTCCCATCGTCTTGATTCCTCAGTAGGAGCATTATCTAGATTTGTTCTATTATCTAAAATATGAAATCAAAAGTGTTTGTGTGGATATGTGGGTATGTAGGTATGTATGTTCCCTAAACAAATCTACATTTCTTTAGCAATTTGCACGAAATTTTGCTCATGCCCAGTTCAGCCAGGAAAGTAACGCGGGCAACGTTACAATTCAAGCAAACTACTCCTTCCCTTGAAAATTATATAATTTCTGAAAATGGAATTCAGTTCTCATGACAGCAGTGTATTGTTTACAGTGTTCACATAGGGCTTTGGGAGCTACATGTTACTGGGCTTTGACAAATTCTGAGGCTATCGATATAGGCCTAATACATTGGTGTAAATAAAAATAATGAAGAATGAAATCCACGAAAATAACGCACAATGTGATGCAGTCACATAACTTTCTCTACCCTGGACATAGGGAGTACCATTTTCTCATTTCACATTTTGATGTAAAATAAGAGATCGTATTGCGGGGACAGCTTAAGTGTGTGCCAACGAGTATGCTATTATCAGTAGTCGGTTAAAAATCCAATCGACTGATACGTTATTTATGGCTGTAGGCTTTGTATTTTTAGTTAAGAAATGTCGATATCTTAAGCCCTAAGCATGTAGAAGGTGACAAAACAGGATGGGACATTTTTAGTCGTAGGCCTATATGCGTAGTAAATTATTAAGTCCCATTTTTGGGGGAGGAAAGTATGGAAGCGATATTGAATTTCTTTTTGAATATAATATAATAATACGGAATAATATTCCGTAAAAGACAGATGTTTTCTACATCGATGGGAAAAAAAACCGATTGTTTTGCTACATCGATGATTCCCCCCGGCATCGACGTTTCAAAATATTTACAGTATTTTTTGCATTAATTTTGATAAATCAATTATGAATTGACACACTGAAGCGTACATTGGGAACTTATTGGCAGAAAATTCCCAAAACATCGATTCTTCTACATCGATAGTGGAAATATTTCAGTTTATTCAAGAAATTGCCTAATTTTCTGAAACCAAGACTTTTTTAAAACATACATCGATGTTTTCCGTCAAAATACAGCGATGTTTTCATGTCGATATCATCGTCACATCGATGGTTACTGCTAGTTTTAATATCGATGTTTTAACAATCGATGCTCATCCCTACTATGAGCCACAAAAAGCTATATCGAACGTTTTCTGAGGGAATCGTTTTAAGTCGTTCTTCCTAATTTCAAATCTACGTACCTGTATAAAGACCCAGAATTTGAAAATCCTTCATAAGTTAATTTCGAATTACAAAACCAGGGTGACGCCAGGCGTCTTAAGCTATTTCTTTATATTGGGTATGTGTGAGAAAAATAGGACCATTCCAATAGAATACGAATTTCTAAGCATTGTTTCAAATTCACCTAGGCTATTGTTTTTAGCAATAGTCTTGAGTTAGTGTGACTTGTATGTTATTTCGGAGAGTTCCATCACCGAGTTTTAGGGTTTTAAGTTCTACAGCTAATTTATCAGTTGAAGCTATCAAAAATTAATCAATTATCCAAACATAGTATAGTAATTTTTACCATATAGCGTTAAACAATACTGATGTGTATTGATTACTAGGTAACTAGATAATTAACATAATCGACAAAGCTTTACTTACGCACGTGGACCAAACTGGAATGCTCATTATCATAGTAAAATAATTATTCATTATGCAATGATCTTAATAAATGCTATTTTATTAAGATAAATCCCTGACTCTACAATATATAAACTAAACTATGACACATAAATGTGAACTCATTCCTCTAACAAATTAGAGGAATATAATCAAACAGTGGAATAGTATATTGCGATACAAGTGCCGTAAGCGATGCATACGGATCGAGGAAAGAGTTTTTTTTTTTTTCAATTTTCCGAGATCCGTTATACGCTTACGGCACGAGTAGGGTTATTGCATGCTATTTTTTGCACGATGATTACTTATATCAATTTAACTATATTAATTGAGATATTACCTGAAAATATTATGTATGTACATTATTGAAGATAGATATTTATTTCAGAAAGTGATTCGCATGTGTTTGTTGTTATGGGAACCGAATATTTATCCTGGAGGCGTTGCCCATAAAGGCTTGTATTATGGTGTGTGGCGTAAGTAAATTCTTACCGCACGGAAATTGGTTTTGTTTCCATAGCAACAAGATTGCATGCGGGAATGTCAACTTACGATCCACGGCAACAATATTCGTAAGTAGGCCTACCACTAATTAGGCCTAGTTAAGTCGTGCAAAAAATATAAAACATCTCATCACTCATGAATGTACATGTAGCATCACAAAAAGTTTGTGCTTGTAGAGCCATTTTTGGAGTCCTGTGTTTATTATACAGATTTACATCATATTCACCAATCTGACAAACAATGGAATTTTTGTTGGTATTAAGGCGGTCGTAAAATTTTCTTGTGATTTCTTTTAAAAGAACATGCAAGTACTCAACTTCTAAATCTTCATGAATCTGTGATGTTTTTGTAAACCAGTCAGATCCGTGAATGATTCTTAAGGCCTTGTTTTGGGCAACTTGAAGGGGTCTGAGATGATTTTCTTTGATATAGGAAAATGCTGGTGCTGCATGAGAAATGACGAGAAGTATCATGGTCCTATAAATCATGGTGATCAGCTGTTTCTAAATTCTCGTAGTTCTTTACTTCTGCGATAGATGGCAGCTGATGGTGTACTGTTCTTTTTAAATATTATTAATGATTTTAATTTATAAATACCGGGCCTCAGTTGGGCCCTTGCCTTATACAAAAACATACTTTACGCATATAATCTAGTTTGAATTTTGCCAAGGTCATCACTAAAAGTGAAGCATGGGGTTACTTGTCACTCCTGTTCCATGAATTCTTGTAACAGTGGATTTGGATGTATGTTCAAAGAGTTTTGAAGTGAAACTTCTTTAGCCGCGGTAGGGGTAAATCGAGAGCTTGTGTAACGCTCAAAAATCGTCACGAAATTAATGTAACGCTCAAAATCGTCACGAAATTACTAAGGTGTGACGGAAAGGACTGCACAGAAAACAATCAACTCAATGATTAGGCTTATCCAAAGTTTAAAAAATCCAAAAATTAAAAATTAAAAAAATCCAAAATAAAAAAATAAAAAATAAAAAAATAAAAAAATAAAAAATAAAAAATTTAAAAAATCCAAAATTAAAAAATCGAAAATTCAAAAATCAAAAATCCAAAATTAAAAACTCCAAAAACCCAATATTAAAAAATCCAATAATCCAAAATTGAAAAATCCAAAAATTAAAACAAGTTTCACTTCTGTCACGTGGCGTTCCACGCACACTTTTTTTTAAATTTGTCTCGAAACATCTGAACACAATCACTGAACTTCATTATTTCCAAGTCTGCATACAGCTGAGCATTGCGGATAAGATAGCCTGCTCCTGTTATCGTATTCCATCCAGTCGTTTCAGATGGCGTTTAAGCTGTTCCCCAAATTTCACAGGCGTATATCATACAGGATCGAATTAAGGAAGTATATAACAACAATTTTATCTTAAATGGAATGTGGCTTTTTAACATGGGATAGAATGCCATGAACCGTCGGAAAGCTTTCTCTCTAGTAGCAAGTATGTGTTGTCTAAAAGTCAGTCTTTTATCTAGATGAACATAAAGATATTTTGCAGACGTACTGAAAGGAATTTATTGATTTTGTATGCGTCGAGTTTCAGTTATGCGAGGAAATCTTTTCGTGAGTACGACCATTTGTGATTTATCTTCATTTATCTTAAGTCTCCATTTTGTGGACCATTGGGTCAATAGGTCAAGGGATCTTTGTGAATCTTTGAGGGCAGATTGGATGTTACTGTTTTTAGTGTAAATGACTGTGTCGTCTGCATACAGTGCTGAGAGACATTCTTGATTAGATGGTAGTCACTAGTCATGGACATACAAGGAATATAAAACTGGAGACCCAGACACCTCCTTGTGGTACCCCTGCTTGGATATTGTGTGGGTCGGAGAGATATGTGGCATGTTTTACTTGAAATGTTCTTTCCTTGAGGTAATTGTATATGAACCGTATGAAAGCACGTGGTATTTGGAGTGTGAAGAATTTGTAAATAAGGCCATTGTGCCAAACTGTATCAAAAGCTTGTGCTATGTGCAGGAATATAGTCACTGTGTGTTCTATATGCTTAAATCCTTTCTGTATAATATTTGACACGAGTCTGTAAAGTGCCTCTTTAGTACTGCGTTGTGCTTTGAATCCAAATTGTTTGTGTTGTATTCTCTCTGGGGTTTGGATTTAGTCATGTAAGAAAAAAAAACGCTCGAATACAGGGACCGGCAGAATAATCTGACGATTTTGAAATGCATATAAAAATAATAAAATCAGGTAAACTGATATAACAAAGTGCCAGTTTGCTTTTGTTGAATCCAAGACGTTACAATTCGGCTAACTCAGTCAATTTGACGATGTAGTTTGATAAGCTTATGTGAAGGAATAGTGTTGCTTGTCAAATCTAAATGTATTGCAACTTGAAATTCTTAAAATATGTCAACATTTCACAAAATTCAGTGGCATATAACTCCGCTAATTATTACACAGTAATTCACCTACTGTATATAACAGTATTCATGTAACTACATCAGCGAAGTAAACAAACATCTGACTGCACTGCAGACACTGCAGACACTGCACTGACTGTAGTATAGACATGATTTTAAAAATGTGACTTTAATTAGTTGTTACTCTGGTACCGGTCAACCGATTTGGTCCGAAATAAGTAGGCATCTTGCCACGGACATTATAAATGCATATTCCAATTTTCATGAAAATCCGATGAAACGTATTTGAGTTATCGCACCTTTTGCTATATAATACCATAAAAAGGCACTGAATTGGGCATTATTACCGTACCGGCCAACCGATTTGGTCCAATATCAATAGACATCTTTCCATGGACATTAAAAATGCGTATACCAAGTTTTATGAAAATCCGATATAGCGTATTTGAGTTATGGCGCTTTTAAAATAGACACTAAATTGGGTTTTACTCCGGTACCGGTCAACCGATTTGGTCCAATATCAATAGGGTTCTTCCCATGGACATTATAAACGTGTATACCAAGTTTCATTAAAATCCAATCAAGCGTATTTGAGTTATCGCGCTTACAGACACACGGACGGACGGACAGACGGACAGACATTTTTCCGTCCACCACACAATCTCATAAAGTACCATACTGGCACTTAATAAACATCACTGTAATGCAAAGTTTAATGATCACATTTGTTAGACCAATAATTGCCATTTACAGTGGTTGCGTGCACATTGGCACACGTGCACATCGGCACAATCGCATTTTCGTGCACATAGGCATGTTATTTTTATCTTGCAATATCATCGTACTCATCGCCACACACCCTTCGTAGGGGTGGACATGAGACAAACTTGGAATTACATTATCGTACTGAATGCAATGGAGTTCACAGTAACTGCTAGATAAACAGAAAGACAAACACTTCATTTTATTATTATAGATACATACTGTGTACATTAATATTATAATTGTATTGTTTAGAAATCATTCATGAAGTATCTGCCTGCGATTGAATGAGAGTTAACCTAACCCAACCCAACCTAACCTAACTTAACTTAACCTAACCTAACCTAACCTAACCTAACCTGACAACCTATCTACGATATCAACGGTCGGTTTCCTTAGCCGCGGTAGCTAAGGGGTGCTGCCTTGGAGCCGTGGTGAAAGAGGCTGTAGGTTTGAGTCTCTATGTCCACCCCTGCCCCCAACGTGGTGTGTGGCGATGAGCACGATAACCATTACAAGATAAAAATACTATGCCGATGTGCACGAAAATGCGACTGTGCCGATGTGCACGTGTGCCAATGTGCACGACACCTTTACGGTTCTTCCATTAGTTTCTGTTTGTTTTAAAAACTGTGTCCGATAAATGACGACCACCATGTTGTAGACATTCATAGCCTTGCCTTGAAGTTTTCCGTCGCTCTCATGAATATGTTTTCTGTACCGGTATTGCTATTTCGTTCTGAATAGCTAATTTAAGTTATCCAGTGCATGAGGTCTTCCGAAGTACACTTTTGACTTGAGATAGCCCCAGAAGAAATAATCACACATCGTCAGATCACAAGTCCACTGTGCACACAGCAAAACTCTCAATGGGCGTGGTCCGGGAAATGTTTCCTGGACGTGTTCTGTCAAGAAATAGTAACCTCCCTTGGCCTACTCGCTCCCCGGATCTGACGATATGTGATTATTTCCTCTGGGGCTATCTCATGTCAAAAGTGCACGTTGGAAGACCTCATGCACTGGATAACTTAAATTAGCTACATGAATGTCTACAAAATGTGGTCGTCATTTATCAGACACGATTTTCAAAACAAACAGAAACTAATAAAAGAACTGTAAATGACAATTTTTACTCTAACTCTAACAATTAAACCTTGCATTGCACTGATGTTTATTATTTTTATATACATTTCAAAATCGTCACATTATTCTGCCGGTCCCTGTATTAAATGGATGCCAGATATGGTTGCTTATTCTTCTGGAAGAAAATAATCTGAGAATATTCGAAAACAGAGTACTTAGGAAAATATTCGGAGATTGAAATGAGCTGGACATTTTGCGTGCATGGGGAAGGAAAGACATAGGTATCTAAAAAATATTGACTGGGAGACCCGAAGGGAAGAGATCGCTTTTAAGACCTAGACGTAGATGGGATGACAATATTAGTATAGATTTAAGGGAAGTAGGATTTGTGAGACATGGGTGGATGCAGTTAGCACAGATTAGGGTTGAATGGCGGGCTCATGTAAGCGCGGCAATAAACCACCATAAAATATATATTCCTTTAGCTTGCTTAGGAAATGTATGTTGTCATTGTAAGTGGGCCTAAATTCAGTCATCTGTCTCGCAGAGGTTGTGTCTCCGATCTGGTATTCACCTGGCGGTGTTAGGAAAACCCTGAGAAAACCTTACTCGAATTGGCTACACGAGGGTTCACTTGTAGCGGCCCGGGCACTTTGGACAATTGCCCATTTTGTGCTCGGTTTTTCCCCTGAACATTTTCCTAGGGAACGTTTCACTATTGTCAGTCTCAATTCCGAGTTTTCTAGACATCCTTCTTTGTTAGAGTTGGATTACTCCCACAAAGTCTCTGGCCTTGAAGACTAACCCAGCCAGCGAGCTTCTCGTTACGTCTCGTTACAAAGATGCGCGAATTCGCTGCGCGTAAGATCAGTAAGCTACCGCTGGGCAGAGAGTAAAGATCATGCTGCATGTTGGCAGTGGTAGAAAAGTCTGTAATAGTTGAGTGGAGGGATAATGCCGCAGACACAGAGACAGACAACACGTGGAGTGGGATAGCCAATCAGGGTGCAGCTACCTCCCCTACGCAGGAACTCTATGAACGGTGAGACTCGCTCCTAAGGTATATACGTAAAAACCCAGAGACTTTGTGGAGGTAATCCTACTCTACCTATTACATGTGTCGCTAAGTATTTAAATTCTGCGCTCGCTGATCTCGTCGTCCAGAACTTGAGTCGCTCCTCTCTACAGTAGGCTATATCTTGCGCACGAGTAGGATACAAAATAGCCTATGTTGAGTTCATAGTCACAGCAGAGGCAGTCCTCTGTTATTAAGTGCTAGAATTTTACTTTCTGAGATTGTGTGGTGGACGGGAAAATGTATGTCCGTCTGTGTGTCTGTAGGCGTGATAACTCAATTACGCTTTATCGGATTTTCATGAAACTTGGTATACGCATTTATAACGTCCATGAGAAGAAGCCTATTGATATTGGTACCGGAGTAATGCCCAATTTAGTACCTATTTTATGGTAATATATTAGAAAAAATTTATCAAATGCAAATCAGTTCTCATGACAACATATTGTTTTACTGTTTTCATATACGGCTTTGGAAGTTGCAATACAGTTAGCTTTGACAACATATTCCTTCACATATGCTTATCAAACTTTAAACTTTTGCTGTTCCGTAAGCCTTGCTTAATCGATCTGGAGCTTAACTCGGAAATCGATTACATAACTATTTTCTACATATCATGTTTCAATTATCACTGTTAAAACAATAGTATATTGCGACACAAGGGCGGAAAGGCACGTTTACGGGTCGAGGAAACAGATTGAAAACCCGAGGCGCAGCCGAGGGTTTTTAAGTTTTCGAGACCCGTAAATGCCTTTACGGTCCGTGTGTTGCATGCTATTTTTTGCACGACGGTTACTTATATCAATTTAATTATATTAATTGTGATATTACCTGAAAATATTATGTATATACAATCTTGAAGAATGGTGCTTATTTCAGAAAGGGATTCGCATTTGTTATTGTTTATGGCAACCGAATATTTATAAAGCGGGGAGGCCTTGGTTATTTCTGCTCGCAAATAAGCATTTGCGGGCGGTAAAGTAACTTTCCGCCCGTCGCCCCTAGCAACAAGTCACTTTCCGCCCGTCGCCCCTAGCAACAAGATTGCGTGTGGTAATGTCAAGTTACGATCCATGTAAACAACTTTCGTAAGTAACACTTACTAGCTAAGGAGTGCAAAAAAGCATTTTGACACTTCGTTATTCAGTTTACTTGATTTTATTTTAGATTGAACTGAAAAATCTGGGTAGGTACTGAGAATCGAACACAGCTTGTGGGTCTGTAATCAGCAAAGCCAACATTGGACCCCTCAATACTCTCTTTACAGGTAAGAATAATTTCTAAAACGAAGCTTCAGTTATTGTACTCAAACGTTTTGAACAAAACAGTAATTTTAACATCTATTTTAATCTACGCAGAAGTAATTTGTAGACTCAACCTGCTGCGTTTATCATTTGTAAGGTTTCGCGAGTTCCATGTAATCTGCAGATGACGTGTTTTGCAAGTCTGACCGCAATAAAAGTTTTGAAATGTATAATTGCATAACACTTTGCTGGAAAGTTTAATATAGCGAAGCTGGACTGGGAACACCCTGCCGAGATAGAAAATATTGGGGAGACCACAGTTGGGGGAATCTACTTTACCCTCCAACAAATCGTGGCTTGACCATTGTAATAAATCTTTGCACTGCTGTTCCACGTAGTAGGGGCAGGGGAAAGAGGAGTTATAGGAGTCTTCACTCCCACAAATATTCAGCTAGCGTTTAGAAATGGTGGAAATAGTTGCTCGAATTTCAGAAGGAAGCAGAAAAGTCAGGTGCCAGCTATATGCACTATGCAGTGTGAGTCTGTAAATCTGAAATACAAGAAGAACCCTTACCCCTTAATCCTGTCCCTGATACGATAGCAATCACTGTGGGATAAGGTTTTCGAAGGGGAATGCCCTGCAGCGTCTGAAATGAAGTTGTGTTTAAATCAGCTGGTTTAATCCACTAAAATTTATATCTTCCCTCATGGAATGGATTTAATCACTGCTTTTGCAGCGTGCTTATGGACCACACACGATTTCATTGTATTTTACAATCTCTAAAGTCTACGCATTCAAGAATATTTACCACGTTTACATGTGGGCTTGAAATCTATCTGAATCCGATCCCAACTCAATACGTTCCCTGTTTACATGGAAAGTTCTAGGAGTGGATTATTATTTCCTGTACTATTGGCTAACTTGGTTATGTATGGATAATGTTGTGGCTAACCTGATTAAACAAATGCCGCATTTATTCCGTGATTAAAAGGTATATATAAAAAAAGTGTTCTTTCGATAATTTCTAGTCACCATAAACAAATTATAACATAAAAGAGTAACAATAATATTAATATTATAATGTGAGTGAGTTTTTTTTACTGACAGTCAGCTGACAATAAAATGACGAACGCCGTGCGAGTTTCTCTGCGCGCGCACCAGGATTGAGTTCGCTAGCGTTTAACTTAGATGAAATTGAATACGACTTGAATCCGATCCGTTCCTCCATTTGCAGAAGATCGGATCGAAAATTCATTCCGGACTGAGTCCGTGTTTACATGACTATTTCAACACTGGGATCGGACTCAGATCGATCTGAATCCTGCATGTAAACGTACTAATTATTCAATTATACTATATCTCCATATTCTACCTATTTTAAAAATGATTATGCTGATAATTTATTTCAACTAGCTTAAAAGGCCCGGCGTCGCCCGGGTTTTTTATTTTGTAATTGGAAATTAACTTATGAAGGACTTTAGATTTTTAAATTCTAGGTCCTTATATAGGTATTTATAATTTGAAGTAGGAAGAACGACTTGTCACACTCAAACTATTCCCTAAGAAAATGTTTGATATAGCTTTTATGGCTATATGTAGAATTTTGCATCCCATCACTTGTACAGTACACAGCAAGCCCGGGAAGGGTTCTAATAAGAAGAAACAGAAATTCCGGTAACATAAAATTGTATTATCGTGGCTGAAAATTTTGTTTCTCACTCTCATGTTACCATAAAACCGTTTTCGGAATGAAATTAAGCAGAAATACAATATCACTTCCATACATCTCTTCCCAAAACACATTACCTTACCTCGTATTGTTTTCTCTATTTCCAGGCTAGAGGAAGTTAAGTGACTGCATTATTTTCGTGGATTTCATTCTGTGATATAATAATATATATATTACCGTACCTCGTATTGTTTCCTCTATGTCCAGGGTAAAGAAAGTTATGGGACTGCATTATTTTCGTGGATATTGATAGTTCTCTCATTTGTCAAATTTATTCTTCTTTCATTTTTTTTCCAAACCCATCTGAGACCCACTGGCAACAATATGTTTTAATGTCAAATGTGATTTGGATTCGATAATTCTGTGTAAAAAGGGATTAAGTATTCTCAAAAACATTTGATTTTTGGCATTTAAAATCATAATTTTTCAAAATTCTTTCTTAGTGAGCACCTACATTATGAAATGAAGGTACTGTCAAAATTCCAAAGTCTCTACCTGTTATAGTTTAGGCTCTACGTTGGTTCCTGTCAGTCAGTCAGTCAGTCAATCATTCATTCAGTCAGTCAGTCAGTCAGGACAAAGCCTCTTATATATATAGAGATACTTAAAACCACATCACATTTTAACAGTTTAGCATATTTTATGTAGCTGTAGTTATTGTGTTCATTCCTGATACTCCGTAAAAAACGTATGTTGTCAAGATTACATTATAATGTACAGAGATCGGACGTTAGGCAGTTTAGTATATCAAGTGCATGTCCATTGTAGTTTTATACCTATAATTATCTAATTTTTTTAATCATCTAAGTTTGATATTATATTTAAAACACTATGGTTGCAAAGAGGAGCTGCTGGAGAATTAGTGAACAATCTGACTGCCTTCTTCTGAAGTTTTAGTACAATGTTTATGTGTGAGGCGTTACCCCACAGTAAGAGAACATACTTTATCACGTCATAGTAGCATAGAAGAGGAAATATTATGTTCGATCCTGAAATTCGATGTCCCGTTTTCAGGTCCCTAATTCTAAAAAAATATAATTTTCAGAAATATGTCTTTGAGACTGTCTGTTAGAGTGTGTCACTGAAGAGCCGGTATCCTTAGCCGCGTTAGCTAAGGCGTGCTTGGAGCCGTGGGTAAAGGAGGCTGTGGGTTAGAGTCCCTTGGGCATGGGTGTTTGTGTGTCATAAAGAAAACACGGAAAACAAGAAAAAAAAAACCGAAAATAAGGAGAGAAAAAAGAAAAGAAAAAAGAAAAATAGTATTTAAAAAAAGAGCTCAACTCGAGAACGAAAAATTGTACACGGGAAAAGGTTGATGATAACTTTCTCTTACTCTTAATTTCACTCTGCGCTTAGAAAATTAAACTTTTTTGTGATCGAAAACGGCTTTAACCATTTTCTTTAAAATTTGTACAAGTTAAAACATTTTTACAAAAATTCTCTGAAGGGTAGTTATAAGCAGGCTTTAAAACTTAGTGCCCGAACACACAGAGGGAGTTGATTCCGGTTACCAACAACCTGAGTATAGGGGGTGGGGGTTGATTGCGTAGGCTGATAAGACAGTAGCTGATAGCAGTACTGAGAAGTGAATGCGCTTGTAATACGGTGCCTCTCAAATTGGTCAACAGTGTACCTTGTCATTGTGCGTGTTTATACGTGTTCGGCATGCCGAAAGTAAAGTGTTCTAAAACGCAAACATATATTGAAACATTTGGGAGGGACTATTATACACAAACAGGAGAAAGTATCGTTTTGCATGCTTGTAATGTGAGTTTAGATAATGAGAAGTTATTTTGTGGTCTTCCTATATCTGTAATCCGGTTTGTTTACTATCACGTGAACTAGCATAATATACCATATAGATAATGAGAAGTTATTTTGTGGTCTTCCTATATCTGTATTGCGGTTTGTTTACCATCACGTGAACTAGCATATGGTAGCTAGGGCATACGCCGAGCAAAGTCTGTACAGTACGGTTGCTGTTAACATATTCGATCGGGCACTAAGTTTTAAAGCCTGGTTATAAGCCATCATCGTTTGCACACTCTCAGGCTGGAGGTTAGCATGAGGTTAGCATTTTATATCAAATTCTGAAATCAGAAAGCAATATTACCCTTAATTAAGGCAAAGAAAGTTATCTTCCATAAATTTACGGTATTAAAAACTTATCAATAAGAATAAATTAATAATAATAAAATCAGGTAAACTGATGTAAAAAAGTGCAGGAATGCTTTTGTTTTCAGTTATAATTGCAATTTTGATAACTGACGCAGAAAATAAGTTATTTTTTTCCGAGTTAAGCTGCAGATCGATTCATTAAGCAGGGTTTACGGAAGAACAAAGGTGTAGTTTGATAAGCATATGTGAAGGAATATGTATGTAGTGTTATTTGTCAAAGCTAACTGCATTGCAACTTCCAAAGCCGTGTATGAACACCGTAAAACAATATGTTGTCTTGAGGATTGATTTGCATTTGATACATTCTTTCTAATATATTACCATAAAATAGGCACTAAATTGGGAATTACTCCGTTACCAGTCAACTGATTTTCTCCAATATCAACAGGCTTCTTCGCATGGGCATTATAAATGTGTATACCAAGTTTCATGAAAATCCGATAAAGCGTATTTGAGTTATCGCGCCTTTCTGATATATTACCATAATAAGGCACTAAATTGGTCATTGTTCCGGTACCGGCCAACCGATTTGGTCCAAATTCAATAGGCTTCTTTCCATGTACGTTATAAATGCGTATACCAAGTTTCATTAAAATCCGATAAAGCGGATTTGAGTTACCGCGCATACAGGCGCACAGTTAGACAGACAGACATTTTCCCGTCTCCCACACAATCTCATAAAGCACCATTCTGACACTTAATAAAGTTAACGTACACATTGGATTCATTAATATTTGTATCTAAATGTAACTAACGTGCTGTAGTAGAAAAGTATAATATTTTATAATTTAAACTGCACCTTTCGCCGTTTGCAATGAGTAATTATATGAGGATGGAGGTGAGTGCTGACTGTTACGCCTCACATTATTTAGTTACAAATTTAAACTTGTTTTAATGAATGTTATTACAAAGTGGAGCGAGGTTAATTTTACATGGGTCCATTAATTAACACCGCAGGTTGGTAGAACCTTATTGTGACATAACAGAGGTTAACTGATGTCACGTGTCAACATGGTAATCGTACTATGGCTTGATTTCGGGTGCATAGCGCTAAACGTTACATGTTCATTTCCAATTTGCTTCCTTTACTTTTGTCTAATGCTGACATCGGTTATGGTCGTTGATATTGATTGAAAATAATAATAATAATAATAATAATAGTAATAATAATAATAATAATAATAATAATAATAATAATAATAATAATAATAATCAGGGCCCGGATTCTGATGACCTAAAATTGTTTGAAAAATGACCTATAAAATGACCCTAAATTTAAAAAAAATGACTTAATAATCATAAAAAAATTACCTAAAAACTGATATTTTATTCATAAAAATTATTATTGTACACACAAAGTTATAGACTAGTTTGTACATAATTGTAAAAACTGTAAATAACTGTAATGTTGTGAATGTTCTTTTCTCACGAAAATTTATACTGGTGCTGAGGCACTGGCGAGTCAAAATTCGGCATTTCCTTTTGTGGTCTGCCGGATTATATTGTTGTTTATTGGGGGTAAACAGAAGTTTGCACTCTCAAATCCGAGCAGGTGGCAGACTCTGGTGCCAAGTCAATCTAATATCAATAGTAATATAATACAAAATTGGGCGTTTCTTTAATTCTCATTTCCGACTAAGACATGACAACACTTAACGCCCAATTTTTCCTTCTTGCATTAAACTAAAACACTTCAAAGACAGTACCGCTAGCGACGGTAAAAAAGTTAATACACTCAATGTAAATACATGAAAATGACTAAATAAGGAAGCAAATGACACGAAAATGACAAAATAATGGCCTAAAATTGAAGTAAATGCCCTAAAAATATAAAATGGCACAAAATGACAAAAAATGACCTAATAAAAATGTATTTATATATTCTAGAAGCCATGATTAAGATTCATCTACAAGTTGGCAATGTCTGTGCAGCATCAATAAAAAAATGACATGTCATTATAATCCGGGCCCTGATAATAATACTAACCATCAACATTAACATAACGAAACATTAACAGACATTTAAAAATCCATACATTAAATGGTGATTAGTAGACTTCGGACTTTTAGGTCGCTAAAAATGCTGTTTTAGGTACCTAAAATAGGCTCTGAAAATTGGAAAATAGGTTCTAAAAATAGTAAAATAGTCTCTTATAAAATCGTTAAGTTGCCAATTTTCTGAAATATCTCAATTACAATGCATAATATATTATTTATTGAAGTCACCATTAATCAATAATCATGATTAAACACAGATATAGGGCAAGATAGGGTGACGCGCCGCACTTTTCTTGAAATTCCTCTACCTCTAAACAGGATTGAATATTTTGAAAACTCTTTTTGAGATTCCAAGCTATGATCTTCCCTGCCTATATTTCAGCAAAGGAAATATTTATAAAATAATAATTAAACGTGTAAATACAATTACTAAATTGAAAGGCAAAGCGGGAGACATGCCGCGTTACAGGGTGCTATGCCGCACGCATGGGAGACATGCCGCATTCATAATATTAGTTTAAATTTACTTCAAAGGCACGTACAGAACAAAAGAGAACCTATCTACACAATCTCTGAATATTGGCGACTAGCCTTGTTTCATTTTCTGTACCAAATATTCCTTCAGGCCCAAGTGAGGGTTTTCCCAATTTCCTGTGTACGTGTGCCTACGAATAGTCCTCTCTGGCATATTATAGCAACGTTCGGCTTCCTGAATGGAAATTTCCCCCGCCTTAATTCGCGAACGGCTTCTTGTAGGTCACTGTCATTCCATAGGCCACGTTGTTTAGCTCCCTCCCTTTCCCTATACCTTGTTGGCATATTTATTGCTGAAAAGAGCAGAAAAAATAATTCTGGTGTGTAATTATACTGCAAAACATTGTGCGGCGTGTCACCCTTGAAAGCTATGCGGCATATGACCCAAAACTCAGGGACACGCGCCGCACTCATCTGTAGAGCTTACTGTTATTGTTGTTATGGCGAACTTCACTCACAATATCTTTACAACCTCTAAATAGTCTATTAAAAGTAGTACACTCAGAAAAATTGGAACAAATACAGATCAGGAGAGAATAAAGTAATGAGTCCAAAAAAGTTTCGCAGTGAAACTAGTGCACTTACCTGATAAATACCATTATAACAATGACATAAACACCTCAAACAATGAAAACACGCGATCCAATTACTCTAGGGAGGGAACTGGAGATGGTATCACGACAACTAGCGGTACCTAGCGTAAAATGTTCGAGTTTGAGGGGGTGCGGCATCCATCCCGGTGCGGCGCGTCACCCGGTCTTGCCCTAGGCCTATGGTACACAGAATAAATTATAGAGATATATTACTAGGGTCTGTATTAATACCGTAACAGTGAAAACCTAATCCTTGCGACCAGAAACTTCGCACGCTAGTATATTCAACCCCTTGTATCCCACAGTGATTCAGAGTAACTGGTTGTTGGAGTCGGGAGAAAAACACTACATTTTCTTGGGAATTCCAAGGAACTTTTCTACTGAAGACGAAACATTCCTTACTATTTAACCAAGTCGCAAATGTGTCATGTAGGCCTACTGCACATTCCGAGTTAAAAATTTAGTACGAAATTTAGTATAACAAAAAAAATGACTTATTTTGAACTTTAGAGGAAAAACAAGCAAAAAGGCAATATTACGCTCTAAAGTAAAAATAGGCAGTTTTAGGTCCTATAAAAGTATCAGTTTTAGGCATAGTCACTTATGAAACTTGCATATACAAGTTTTCGTCCATATATCACTTAAGGATTAAAATAGGTTTTTACCTAAAATCCGAAGTCTAGTGATTAGAATCGCTTTCGTGCCTTTTATACTGTACCAATTATATATAATTGTGTGTTCCTAGGCCTAATGGTTGCAGGGATGTACCGATGAAAACAGCTATTTATATGGGTCATTCTCCAGAAACGGGACAATTCGTGTAACTCTGACATTTTTGTTACTGTTTATGAAAAATTTGCAAATTTGTTAATTGGAAATAATGTAAACAACTTTTACTACATAAACACTCAGTTATTATAAAATTAACACTAGAACTATTGCAACAAAATATCACTTTTATACTGACAATGTCAGCTCCGTAGTCTGTAACCATACCCAAATCTTATGTTAAACAGTCTTAAGAAAACCTCAAATTATGAGCTTTAAAAGTTCATAAATTTCCTTTGTCAAGAAATAGTTTCAAATTTCACTTTATCAGAGGAAAAAATGCAGAATAATTAATTTTAAAATATTTTTTGTGGCTCTGAAGTTGTGTAACCAGGTCAACAATCAACTCCGTAGTCAAACATTAAGTGTGCCTTAACAAGTCAACAAATGGCAGCACAGTGTAGTTTGAAGGTTCTTGAGCTAAAGGGAAGGCAGCCATTTGCAAAGCTGTGAAGCCAGTTCATGTGAATGCTTTGGTTGCTGAGCTGTGTCCTCCTGAATTTGGAAATCAAGGTGAGTAGGTTTTTACACCATCAACTCCGTACCCTTACTGTTAATTAGTGTGTCACATTTTCAATTATAATCAGTATGTTCTTCTTATGGAGATTTAGTTAGTTTGTGTTGCCTGAAAGTTATATACATGTGATTTCAAAATTGTGGCATTGACAGTGAAAAGAGAGGAAAATCATCACCTCCGAAGCCATCAACTCCGTAACCAACAAGAAGATACGGAGCTGATTGTGGTGTTACAGAGTTGACCCACTCTTGCTATTCATAATGAAAGTCAAAATGTGTAACTAAAAACACATATTCCTGTTTGTTTACTTTTGGTATACAATTTTGTAGTTTGTTTGAACATTATTAATTTTAAATTAAAACATAGAAATAGGCATATGAAATATTTATGGGCTTAGTTGGACGGAGAACTATGTTTCTAATATTATTAACCCCTCTCTTCCCTCCTTCTGTTAGGTTATGACCATTGTTGCTGATTCCATATGTTCTCATGCTGTTTGTAGTTGGTATGCACATGTGTATGTAGGCCTAGCTACATTTCTTATGAGGCTTTTCTTTTTACATTTCAGATACACTATGGATGAAGTGAACAAAAAATTATCACAAAAGGCTATTGAGAATAGGCGGAGAATGAAAACAGAGGCCCAAAGAAAGAGAAGGGAGCGTATTAACAAAGATCCAGAGTCATATGAAATGCAAAAAGAAAAGGAAAGGGAAAGATACCATAAGCGAAAACAGGATGGTAAAATTAAGACAATACATGAGCTGTCAAAACGAGAGAAAAAGTTTAAGCGGAAATCATGGAAAGAAAGTTCAAGGAAATACCGTGATTGTCTCAAAAAACAGGAACAGGTAAAACCATTCTTAAATGAAAACAGCCCTCCTTCTTGTTCTTCTGATCAGCCTAATACAAGCAAAAAAGAACATGGGAGGAAAAAATTGAGAAGAGACAGAGCCAAAGCATATAGGAAAATTAAAAGACTAAGTTGTTACCAATGTCTTCCTTCTGAAATTTGTGACCACTATGCAATTGGTAGCATTTCAATCGAATCATCTTGTGGACCAAAGAACAAATATAGTATCCTTTTTTTTATATTTCTGCCTCTGATCATAAGCATGGCTCATTCGAAGGCATTATAATAACCACATAACTTTATACAGTATGTTTTTACAAACTATAATTGTACTGAAATCGTATATTTTATGTAATAAATTTGTTATTATTAGAAACATATATTTCTTCATTTTATGCTAATATGTTTTTGTTCAAGCTTTTCCTTAATTACATTATAGCAACTTCTGTAACATCTGTGACAACAGAAACTTCAACACTTGGAAAACGTGCCAGACTTCATTACGATGATGTTTATAGCACTGATTCTGAATCGGAAGAAAAACCAAAAAGTCTTCAGCACAAACAAGTTTGTGTGAACGATTATGTGGTGGTGCAATTTTGCAGCAAGAAAAGTGTGAAATATTACATTGGTGTTGTTCTTTCAATTGATGACGACAATTACACTGTTAAATTTCTGAGACTGAAAAAAGAGGGTTGTTTTGTTTTTCCTGATAGAGATGATGTATCATTAGTCGATAGAAATGATATTATAGAAATTCTGAAGGGTCAGCCTGAAATTGACAGGCGAGGACAGTATTTCTTCACACATGATTTCAGCAATTTGAAAGGACTGTGCTGAATTTATTTTTAACATGTCTGCTTTGTTTGGAAAATTTTTATTTTCATGTATCCTATATAAAAGAAATTACTTGTAGTATTCTTATAGGCCTAGCTGTAAGTACTCATACATCTAGACCTGTATAAAACTTATCTTATGTACAGGTATTTCTTTGAAGCTTCTATTTGATCATCATTTAATTCAACTTTTTATGAACCGTTAGAAAGGTTAACAATTTTAAAATGAAAACAATTTGTCATTTTCATGTAGGCCCAATGTGCTAAATAATATTTGTAATATTTAGTACAAAATAAACTTGTTCAATTTGTATTAGGCCAACTACGTAACTAATTTAGTCTACTCCGTGCCTCACGATGTCAACTCCGAAGCCCACTGTGTCAACTCCGTAGAAGGACACTTTTTTTTTAATTTTTTTTTTAGAAAAAGTAATCTTCAAACATCACTGCCAGTAGACCTGAGTAATTCTATAGCATGTACCCTGTTTATGACAAAAATATCAAGCTGATTAGTGAAAGTTATTTTTTTGTGAAAATGCAATTCCATTTTGTCCCGTTTCTGGAGAATGACCCATATATCAAATACGCAAAATAAAGCTTTAGCGAAAGAATCTAGAATTGCGGCCGAGATGTAAGCCGAGGCCGAAATACTGCATGAGTTCGCTGAAGTTTTTGCGTACGTGGAACATACAATACTTTTTAGTAAATGTTCTCTAATTTTACTACCAGTGAGCTCAGTTTTTCACTCATTTTCAATTATTTTGCTTAAAGAAAGCAAAGATAATGGCGATTGTATCATTGGTGCATGTTTATAAATTTCCCTTGCTGAGGATTGTTTCTTTTCCTTAAAAAAGCTTTTAAAGACATCGTTGATAATAATGTTGATTAATTAAACTAAATATATTCATATCAATTGAAATTACGCGTCATTTTTATCATACTTTCTGCAACGAAACTTATTATGCCTTAGAATGAGAATATTATAGGAGAAAAATTCCTCCGGCACTGGGACTTGAACCCAGGACCTTTGGCTATTCGCGCCAATGCTCTACCAACTGAGCTAAGCCGGAGCTCAATTCACATTAGGGCAATCAGTCATAGGAGAGAAGTTCCATCTGGCGCTGTGAATTGAGCTCCGGCTTAGCTCAGTTGGTAGAGCATTGGCGCGAATAGCCAAAGGTCCTCGGTTCAAGTCCCAGTGCCGGAGGAATTTTTCTCCTATAATATTCTCATGTAGTGTCCAACAGAGACAATAATCTGTGGCTCATGAATGCTTATATATCTGTCTTATTATGCCTTGTTAAAAGAAGCAATCGTACAAGAGGCTCATCTTTCAACTTATGCAACTTTTTACAAAAAATCCCGATTCTTTGTGTGCCTGTAACATTGTTACAAATCAAGTGAGAAGGAAAATATTTCATTTATGAACATAGGTCATGTGGTCCTTTAACATATATTTTTTTCAGCAAAATCCATGATGTTGATGTGACACCCCCTGTATGATCTGAGATGAAATGGGTCCTGGAGGTTGCTCATTCTTACGGAAACACTAATTTCACTTTAAAATGTACACTACAAGAAACAAATAATACAAACAATCTTGTATTTTTAATTATTCTTTTACGTGTGCAATTATTTCATTATACAAAGGCTTAGAATGTGCCATAACGCCTTTCCAATCGGAACTGTGTCGCGACCCGTCACTGCTTGCAAAGAGAGTATGGCTCATGCATGGGAATAATCTACTACGTACACAATGCCATCTTGTGTGTTATGCGGGAAGGTCAAGAACCACAAGTGGTTCGCGAACCAGTAAATGCCCATGTTTTAATATAGGTACTTCAATATTGTATTATTATTTTATTTTTAACATTTTGTATTATGTATGATATCTATTGTATTTGTTTTTTTGTAAATTCCTTTTAATGTATTTTGTCTTTATCCTGGTTGAGTGGAAGATAAGGCCCTATGGCCTTAACTCTGCCAGGCAAAATAAAACATTATTATTATTATTATGTATGCACTAGGACTAAGCTTTGAAGTAGTAATGCAAACTTCGCGCGTTCGCACCCACCACCAGTCATAAGAAATATAAGAAGTTATTAACTCATTATTATCGAATTTATTTCTTAAATTCAAAATTTCTAAATTACAGGGTTTACTATGCGTGTTATGCGGCGGCGACTTCTTTGATGTTAACTGTCAACGAATTGAGTGCGGCGATAATACAATGCTTGACAATGAATAATAAATCTCTTAACATGTAAAATTGAACTTTCACTGGGAGACACTGTAGAGACATCTAGGAGCCATAGTTGGAACTACGTCCACTAAGGGTTACCATGGTAACTTTACCGGCCTAGGTCGGTGCTACTTTACGGCGTAGCCGCTTTACAGAGCGTGCACTAAAAACGTTATTACTTCAGTATTCTTCGGACCTCCAGCGAGAGTATGAACAGTAATTTAAGCCAAAAGCATTTTCTCATAAAACAGAAAATGACTGCAATGAAGACAAGTTCTCTACGGAGTATGGAAACATTCATTGCAAACTTTGTGACGTATTCGTGTATGTAAGGAGTTTCTTGCGGGAGACTTGGTAGAATGTCTGATGAGGACGGAAATGGCTTTCAAGTGTGTTAAGTAAATTAACCAGCGTTCTACTGATTGAAGGAGCCCGCTCTTAATATGTAAATAGCATAACTTCTCTTAAGTAAAGCAGCTTTCTTAACTTTGGTGTAACTACCGAGTGCTTTTCATAGCTTACTGTTCGGAAGTGGTGTTATTTAATAGTCCGCTATTAACTTAGCTCTGAGTTTTTTCAACTCAAACTATCTGTGGCGATGGTGATACAGATGTGCACCAGGGAATAAAATCAGGTAAATTGATATAACAAAGTGCCAGAATGCTTTTGTTTAATCATTGATAATTGCAATTATGATATGCAGAAAATGACTTATTTTTGTTTTTGTATTCCGTTTCCAGATCGATTTATTAAGCAGGGCTTACGTAAGAGCAAAGTCTAAAGTTTGATAAGCATATGTGAAGGAGCATGTGGTTAGTGTTATTTTTCAAAGTTAACTGTACTGCAACTTCCAAAGACGTATATGAACACTGTAAAACAATATGTTGTCATGAGAACTGATTTGCATTTGATAAACTCTTTCTAATATATTACCATAAAATTGCCACTAAATTGGGCATTACTCCGGTACCGGTCAATCGATTTGGTCCAATATCAATAGGCTTCTTTCCATGGACGTTATAACTGCATGTATCAAGAGAATATTATAGGAAAAAAATTCCTCCGACACTGGGACTTGAACCCAGGACCTTTGGCCATTCGCGCCAATGCTCTACCAACTGAGCTAAGCCGGAGTTCAATTCGCGGTACCTCACAGACAGACAAGTTATGTCATATGGAGTACTGTGAGGCACACTAAGTAGTGATTTTTGTGACCGGGCTCCCACTGTTATGGACTTAGGTGTCATGTGGCCTCTCTTTAATGCTATAACCATGGCGAGCGGTAAGTTTAAGTAGTTCCTATGGTAAACAGCAAACGTGAACCCGATAATTCTATTCAGGCTTGATCCCAACATAGAAAATTGGATTTGTTCACTCAAAAGTTCAAAAACGCAAATCTGTTTTCATAGCCGTTAAAAGTCATTACAAAAATGTTTATGCATATCATATCTCCAATCTGCGAATTTAACATCCTTCGATAAAATAATGTGTTTATCGACGTGCGAACTACTTGAAGTTAGCAATAAATTTTCGCTTACGAACAAGTACATGAACACAAAAGTTAGACCACGCCCCATTTGACTGTAAACCGCTGAAGTGGCCTGTGTTTTGTTCCGGGAAGAATTCAACCGACCTCTACCCCTGGGAGATTTGTATCACAGCGGCCCGCCACACAAGAAACTCGTATGGGTTGCCTAAACACAAGGAGAGCTAAGACTATACAACAATAATAATCTTGAACTTTGTTATATGTGTATATATATAATTGTAATTATGATATGTAGAAAATAAGTTTTTTTTAATCGATTTTCGAATTAAGCTCCAGATCGATTCATTAAGCAGATCTTACGGAACAACAAAGGTCTAGTTTGATAAGAATACGTGAAGGAATATGTGGGTAGTGTTATTTGTCAAAGCTAACTGTATTGCAACTTCCAAATCCGTATATGAGCACTGTAAAACAATATGTTTCATGAGAACTGATTTTGATTTGATAAACTCTTTCTAATATATTACCATAAAATAGGCACTAAATTGGGCATCACTCCGGTACCGCTCAACCGATTTGGTCAAATATCAATAGGCTTCTTCCCATGGACGTCATAAGTGCGTATTCCATGTTTCATGAAAATCCGATAAAGCGTATTTGAGTTATCGTGCATACAGACACACTGACAGACAGATAGACATACAGACAGACAGACGAACAGCCATTTTCCCGTCCACCATACAATCTCAGAGAGAATCTTTCTGGCACATAATAAAGGAGAACTGTGTTTGTTTTTTATACAAAATACAAGGAAAATCACCGTCGACATTTTCATTTAACAATATTAATGTGCCCTTGTTCAAGGGCCTTAATATTACATAACATAATATATAGCCCAATGCCTTACAGTTTGCCATGCGTGAACAAATGGCAGTCCATAAACCATTGCCATTGTTCGAGATAAATGTTAGAGTAGGCTATGTTTTATTGTTTATGAAATAAATATCAACTAAAAAATTAGTTTCCTTTTTTCTATGAACTTAAAGAAATGTTTAATCTACAATTTTGTTCTGATCCTGATTTCATTGTGACTTACACCAGATATTTGTGAATGTCAGGTATGTAATTTATATTAAGCATTAAGGTAAAAATACTTATATCTGAATATATCAATGGCTTAGTGCACGCATGTGTTAGTACAATTTTGGTGTTAGAGGTGTTAGGAGACATGTAGAAGCTCCTGAGGCTTGTCGTATACAAATATGACAATTGAAAAACCGAAGTGTAATATACTTTCTGTCGGGGAAAATGTGGTATTTTTCCTAGGTGCACATTCGTGATAATTAGATTTACTGAACAAAACACATGTGTGTACTAAGCCATCGATAGGCTACTAGGATATTTCAATTAGCCTAATCCTTCTGATGACACCATGGTCTTGGGTCTACTCAGCCTATAACAGAAACGTGGAACGGGAACAATTCTGTGGCTAAAGGCGGCGATGCGTTAAGGCTAACAACCTTACACCCTTCACGTGCCATATGTCTCAAAATCTGGGATAATAATAATAATAATAATAATAATAATAATAATAATAATAATGATAATAATAATAATAATAATAATAATGATTTATTTGCTTATAGACTTTTACAGGAAAAGTTTCCAGCATCGTCACATTTATGCATTTTATACATTTTCAATAATTAGTTTACAAATTACACTAATTAAATATCATTAAAATCTAATTATAAAATTACAATTTAATGTCATATTAAATTGTATTGTAATTAATTATAAAATACATTATCAAACATTAAAAAAAAACACTATAACCATATTTTAAAATTCTTAAACTTTATTAATATGAGTTTCAATAGTAAATTAGTTAATTAAGCTAAAATTCATCTAACCTATAGAGACATCTTTGTATCAGATAATTTTTAAGTGCGATGTTAAAATTTCCTTTGTTTCTTTTTTATTTCTATCGGTAACTTATTATACAGTAAAATTCCCTTACTTAACGGATCTTTGTATGTTGAATTTTTATTTATTGTCACCCTGTGGTAGTCGGTTTCAACCTCCTGGAACCATAAGGGACTTCTTGACCCGTATGAGGATCACTTCACCTATTTACAGTTTTATTCCGATCTTGATGAAATTTTGCACACTTAATCTCCGGATCTTTCTCTCTTTATCGCCGTTCACGAAGCTGCTTCTTTTTTCCATAATTATTGAGATGCGCAGCAAGACTCCACCAGGACAGATGGGCGTATGTCACATCAATGTGGGACCCCCGAATAGGGAAAAGGAGCAGAGGACGTCCAAGGCGAAGATGGTCCGACGACTTCACGAGAACACTAGGCGCAACATGGAGCAGGACGGCTAGAGACAGAATAAAGTGGAGAAACATAATGAAAGGCTTAACAAACCCAAAGTGAACAGTGATCAGTGATAAGTGATGATACCTATCAAACGCAGCACTTGAGCTCGCACGGACCGGCTCACCGAGCGAGCAAACTTAGAGCCAGCCCTACGATCGGTAGGAGGCCCTTGCCCTAAAGGGATGCCAATGGGCTTATTTTATTTATTATATTTATTTATTATACCTAAGAAAAGAAAGTGTTGGTCATATAAACGCTGCAGCCAAAAGACGGTAGGCTATATAAAGGCCTAGAGTTTGAAAATAGGAAGTACTGGTACTCCACATATTTTATAAACATTAATTCATAGCATAATTTCTTAAACTTGAACACTGTAAGCCTTTGTTTATTAAATCAAAAGTTATAACTGTTATAAATTTATACATATACAATGTGTTATTGTATACCAGGAATAATCTTAGACAGGACGTACATTCACACAACACAAGAAATAGAAACTTTATTGATGTACCTTTTTACAGGATATCTAAGTCACTCAAAAGTTATCATGTAGTGGAAATGAAATGTTATAATATGCTATCAATAAGTGTGCTTAATTACCCAGCTGACAAGTTTAAACATAAGCTATATGACTGGTTAGTTGGTCACCCATTTTATTCCCTAGACGAGTTCTTTGAATTTAGTACTAACTCAATTATCTTTTGATATATTAACTCTTGGTTGTTTGTAAATTATTTTGTTTATAGTAACTTACTATTATATTTATATATGTAGGCATGTATTTTAAATGTAAAACTGACTTTGTCTATTGCTTCTTTGTAAGCTTAATGACAATAAAATATTATTATTATTATTATTATTATTATTAATTAAAAATGGTATCATACAGTACTTGAGTTTGTCAGACTCTATACGTTTGGTAATATTGCCTATTCCACTCATACGCCGCATGTTTGATATTGACCATTAACGTTTAGCAATTGGTCGGATATAGACCAATCACGATTGTTGATGTTATAAAATAAAAGTATTCCCTATTACAGGCCCAGAGGGTTCCAGGAGGCTGAGGCTCGTGAAGGTGGTAAGGTTGTCAGCCTTACGCACCGGCCGCCTTTACCTCCAGGATTGCTCCTGGTACTCATTTCTGTTGGAGGATGAGTAGATCCCAGGGCCATAGTGCCACCAGAAGGATTAGGCCAATTGAAAAAGTCCAACGACCTCATCGGGGATTGAACCCGCGACCTTCCGGCTTGTAGCGCAGCGCCTCAACCACTACGCTACGACGTACCCCCTTACCTTATAAAATGCTTGCTATTAATACAAAGGTGCGGTTTTATCTGATAAAATGGTCAGCCCGTTACTGGACACCTAAGCATCAACGTGCCGTGATTAATACGTCACATGCTGCCGTCATGCAGCACGGAATCAGATTAGTTTATACCAGGGGAAGTCAACTACGTCTCGTGATGACGTTTGTGGAGCAAGAGCATGCGGATCCCTTGTGTGTGACGTCAGCAAGAGCGCACGGTAGTAGGGGTGTTTAGAGTTCGCTAGAGCTAGGTACTAGAGGACCTATTCACTTTAGCTCTGTGGGTAGAACAACTTCTGGTTGGAAATACGGAGCATTTTTCAAAGTTAATGCAAGTACGCGATCCTGATAGTGTTCTCTCTGCAGAGTGTAGTTCTGCAAAACATTCTTCATCAGTTCGAATCGAGGTTTCAGGATGTGGAAAACCTTTCTCCAATGTTTAAACTTTTTGCTACCCCATATTCAGTTAATGTCAAAGACGTTCCTTGCCGGTATCAGTTGGAACTGCTAAACTTACAATGCGACGATCTGTTAAAGGACAAATACGAACGTAACTTGGGTAACTTTTACAGAAATTTCTCTGAAACCAGATTCCCGAGACTTGCCGCACGAATATTATGTAATTTTGGATCGACATATGTGGCCGAACAATTTTTTTCACTAATGAAATGTGCAAAGCTCAAATCAAGAAGTACATTGTCAAATCACAACCTAAATGTAGTCTTCGATTAAATATTGCTCAAACATTACGTCCCAACATTGATAAACTTGTTAAAGAAAAAAAGAGACAGGAAAGTCAGAAAATTGTTACTGTAATCTTGTATCATCTAAGGTGCAGACGAGCTTGTATGGTAATTAATTCAGTTCATTTTTTATTATTTTTATTGTAGTGAATTATGTTAATTCAAATGATAGTATTGTCTATTTTTGTCAAAGAACATAGATTTTGTGTAAAGGCAATTGTTCTCACAGAATAGAAAAATAGAATTATTTATAATATGTTAAACTACTGGGCTGTAATTAACCAATAAACTATCAAGAAAATTGATTGATGTTTCATTAACTCGGAAACACGTATTACGTAAGTTCTAACCCCCTAAATTCCCGCTGCCCGCAATACCAATGCCCCTCTCTTCCCCCCTGTTCACTGATGCCACCATTTCACATACTCCTCGCAGAGGTACAACGGGAGCAGTGAGAGCAGCAAGCAGTGACGTCACAGAGCAACCTTCTGTCTTCCCCTGGTTTATACAATACAACTCGTTTGGAAATTGAAATAATATAAATGTACATTGATTAAAAACACAATTTCGATTCGGTGCAAGCCAGTTCGTGTGCTTCTATTCTGTTCTGCTGTTAGCTTACCTGAATTAAGTTATCTACGTCTTACATGCACCATTGGTTGCACTGGCCACAACATGGTAACTCGACTCGATTCACGGATGGTTGATTCTTAGTGATCTCGCAGCTGTTAGTTTTGTTTTTTTCAATAAAGCACGAAAGTAATTATTTTTTGTATAATCCGACTACACCCGATCCTTGTACTGGAAGAAGAAGAAGCTGTATCAACTTTTGTATGTATTTTTCATGTAATTTGGAACAATAAATTGTAATTGTAATTGTAAATTGTAATAGCAGTAGGCCTACAGTTTGTTGCTGTAGAAAATAGCTAAAAGTGTACTTGAGCTTCGGTCTAAGTATGTAACAACTATTTAGAAAAACCCTGAGAGATTCCTTCAAATTGGCGAGAAAAATACAGTTGACGCCTCTTAATGTAATCGCGGATAATGTTATCAATCGGGTAATGTTATCACTAGGGACCGGATTCTTAAGTTTTTACCTATTTGTTTCCTTACTTCCAAAACAAAAAGCGCTCATACACTTTTTCGAATCATGACCATAGGATTCACCCACATTAATTCTGTGGCACCTAAAAATACCTAAATGGGGTATAAAAACCTAAATACACCTAAACGGGGTATAAAACCTAAAATATCTAATTTAGGCTCCTTTTTTGTCTTTTTTTGTTTGTCTGCTGAGAAATCGATATTTTGCGGAGAGAGAATAATTTTGGTCGGATAGAAATTAATACCACCAGTGTTTCATTCAACCCATTGTCGTCTAGGATGGACAGTATCAAGAGAGAAAGTGTAAGAGTACCGGCGTATTCCTTTTCAAATATTCTTACGAACAACCATTGTTGCCGTGTATGAACAAGGGTATAGATTTCCGTGTTTTAAAGCGCTTGTTGGCCCCTTTATTTACTACCCTCTTATTCATACTGAGTGGTCACAGTGTGAGGTTTAAGAAGATGTATTAATTATGCCGAAACAAATGAAATCGAGTTTATTACTGCATATTTTGATTGTTTATGCTTTCTTTCTTCAATTGTCTATAATATTGTCCTAAAGCAAGTTTACACAAATTTAAGTCAATTTTGTTAAGTTAAACCTTACAAGTATTATGTATTGAATCCTGTGTAGCACATTAATATTCATTAAACCAATTATTCTACCCGAAAACGATATTTTTGACAAAAAACCTAAAAAAAACTATTTCACCTAATGGAAAACCTAAGACGGTGGTTTTAAAAACCTAAAAATCCGGTCCCTAGTTATCACTTTTATGAAGTCCCTACAGAATAATACTGATACCTGTAGCGAGATTGAGATCGGAAATATACACACTAAACTTCACTAAAGGTATATACCTTGAAATGCTGATACATTGAAAAAATGCTGTATATTGTGATCAAAGATTCTGTTTATGTTATCACATTTTCCTTTTTGCGGCTTCATTTAAATTTCGTTTATAAGGGTTTCGTGTCTAACTCAGCTATACTGTGTTGTCCTGGATGTAGCAATTCTGTTCCCAGCTCACAGGATGACCAGTTCGAGGGGGTGGCATTACATAACTTACTCTTTTCACCAATAAAACATGTTTCACCCCTCAGATAAGCTGTAGCTTTTGATTTGTGAAGATAACAGTGTTGAGATGCAATGATGGCTAGTGTAAAATGAAAAGACTTGAAGAGACAGGCGTTAGATGTTTTACTACGCGGTGTTACTCACAGATCAGTATAGACTTCCAAAAATATTCGTAACTCGTAAGTGAGAATGGAGTATTGGTTAATGGATTCCCAAAGGAAAGTAAAAACAATTAAAAACTTTGTTACTGGTTGAAAAAATAGTTGCTTGCAGTCTATTACTGTATTAGCCTATGAGTAGTTCACAGTTACGTATTATTTTATGAACAAATATATTTAAATCTGTTTTGTAGTGTATTATCTTATATGTGAATAAATAACCTCTTATCGTCTCGTCTTCTGTCCAGAAATCTAAAAATTAAGATTTATAAGACTATTATCCTGTCGGGTGGTTTATATAGATGTGAGACATGGCCGCCTACTCTTCGGGAAGAACATAGTCTAAGAGTGTTTGAAAACTGGGTGCTTAGAAAAATATTTGGGCCCAAGAGGGATGAAAATGGGGACTGGAGAAAATTGCATAACGACGTGCTTTATAACCTGTACTGGATATAGTAAGGGTAATTAAATCACGAAGGATGAAATTGGCTGGACATGTTGCGCGCATGGGGGAGGAGAGACATCTCAGAAGCATTGACTGGAAGACCCGAAGGGAAAAGACCACGTGGAAGACCTAGACGTAGGTGGGAGGACAATCTTAGAACGGATTTAAGGAAAGTAGGATTTGTGAGGGATGATTGGATGGAGTTAGCACAGAATAGGGTTAAATGGCGGACTCAGGTAAGCGCGGCAATGAACCTTCGGGTTCCATAAAATAGGTCATATTCCTTTAGCTTGCTTAGGAATTGTCTATTGCAGCGTTTCTCAACCTTTTTGAACCCGAGGACCTCTAAAATGTCTTTAAAACAATTATGGACCCCTAATCTTAATCCCATTTTTTTAAAAAGGCCTATAGTCTTAATATTTGGGGCATTAATTGTATAGGCCATTATAACGAAATATGTGAAAATTGTTTACTTCTTTACTTTCCACTTGCTTTAAGATATTTTTTTAATTATGTCTGCGGACCATCTGCACCATCTTCGCGGACCATAGGTTGAGAAACGCTGGTCTATTGCCATTGAGTAAATAAGTAAGTAAGTAAGTAAGTAAATATGAATAAATAACCTTCGTTTAATTCCTTCGGCTACTGTTATCAATCGGTTAATATTATCAGATTAGCTGCGTCCCGAAGTGATCACAATAAGCGGCGTGCACTGCAGTAGTCTATTATAACTCTTTCAGTTAATAGCTGATGTAATTTTATTGTGCGACACTTCATTTAAATCCATAAATAAACGTTTTTGAATAACTTACTAAGGCAGGAGTGGGCTAACTAGATTTGGGTGATGATGTGGGCGCGCGGGTTGTGTGAATTTAGCGGCGCTACGGCGTATTGATCTGCCTGAAGTACGTTCATTCCAGCCAGGGCTATACTTAGCTACTTCAATCCTATATTCATGGAAACAGTTTTGATTATCGCTGGACGTACAGAGCTGCTTACAACGTCACGAATACAATCACGGTAGTGAAACGCTCCTTATCGACAATTCTAAACAAACCACCGCGTTTCCATTCACATTTTCCGATTCAGACGTGGAGTTAATGCGGAGGCTGAGAAATCAGAAACATGAAAGAATTGAAGATAAAGGTAAATGTAGGCCTACCCCTCTTCACCGTGCATCGTGAACTAAGCATTTACATTAAATGAAATAAATATGTAACGAGGGACTTCAACTATTTTCATTTTCCTACTGATCCTTTTTTTTAATTAATAATTTCTAGGGCTGTACCGATTAATCGATTAATCGGCTCTATTAATCGATTAAACTTTTTAATCGACGATCAATTACATTTTCCGATTAATCGGTTTAGTCGAATTCTGAAAAACTTTTTTCGAGAAATGGGTCAAATGACCAAACCCCTTTCTCTCGCTTCTCCGGCCTTGGCACATCGTGTGCCATTCAGCCTATGGTGTCCAAACAATTCCCGTTATTTAGAAACCTGAAGGGTAGTTTAGTCAACAAACTCGTGTGTGTCAAGTCTTGACTGAAAAAGTAACCGGAAATGTAAGTTTTGTATATATTTTTCCACTAGTTAACTAATAATGGTATTAATTAATTCAGGATTTCTTCTGATTATCTGTAGTGTAGTAGTTATTAAGTGCCAGTATGGTACTTTATGAGATTGTGTGGTGGACGAAAAAATGTCTGTCCGTCTGTCTGTCCGTCTGTCTGTCCGTGTGTCTGTACGCACCATAAGTCAAATACGCTTTTTCGGATTTTCATGAAACTTGGAAAACACATTTATAATGTCCATGGGAAGAACCCTATTGATATTGAACCAAATCGGTTCACCGGTACCGGAGTAATGCCCAATTTAGTGCCTATTTTAATAGATTAAGGCGCCTTTCTAATAGAAAGGCGCCATAACTCAAATTCGTTGTATCGGATTTCCATGGAACTTGGTATACGCATTTATGACGTCCATGAGAAGTGCCCTATTGAATTTGAACCTAGTATGTTGACCGGTACCGGAGTAATACCCAATTTAGTGTTTAATTTAAAGGCGCAATAACTCAAATACGCTTTATCGGATATTTATGAAACTTCGTATACGCATTTATAATGTCCATGGAAAGACGTCTATTGATATTCAACCAAATCGGTTGGCCAGTACCGGAATAATGCCCAATTGAATGCCTTTTATGTTAATATATGAGAAGTCGCGATAACTCAAATATGATTTATTGGATTTTCCTGAAACTTTGTATACCCATTTATAATGTACATGGAAAGACGTCTACCGATATTGGACCAAATCGGTAGACCGGTACCGGAGTAAAACCCAATTTAGTGTATATTTTAAAGACGCGGTAACTCAAATACGCTTTACCGGATTTTTATGAAACTTGGTATACACATTTATAATGTTCATGTGAAGACATCTATTGATATTGGATAATATCGGTTGACCTTTTTCGGAGAAATGCTCAATTTAGTGCCTATTTTATGATAATATACGTATTCGAAAGAATTTATAAAAAAAAAAGCAAATCAGTTATCTTGACAACATAGTCAATTGTTTTACTGTGATTTTATAAGATTTTGGAAATTAAAATACAGTTAGCTAAGACCAAAAACACTATTGTTTTACATGCGCTTATCCAACTAGACCGTTCAACTGACCCAGGTGGCTGATATGGTAACGTCTTGGTCTCACATTCTGAAGTTCCATGATTCAAATCCCGAAACCGGCCAATTTCACTTTTTTTTGTTGGTATTTTTATGTGAGCGTGCGATTGTCAAGATATCACAAATCTGTACAGTTCAGCTGATGCTGGAAGATTTTAATCTGATTATTAAAAAAAACTAGACCTTTGTTCTTCCGTAAGCCCTGCTTAATGAATAAATCTGGAGCTTAACTTGGTAATCAATTTAAAAAAAAAAACATATTCTGCATATCATAATTGCAATGATAACTGATTAAACAAAATCATACTGGCACGTTTTTACATCAGTTTAACTGATTTTATTAAACGTGTAAAACAATATCAAATGTACACTATGGTTTCCTTTAAAATACTGACCTGTTTGTCGATTAATTAGTCGATTAAAGTCAAGCGTTGACTCGATTAGAAATTTTAATCGATTTACAGCCCTAATAATTTCCACCTATGCTCAGTATTTAAAAAACAGCAAAAAGCTAACCTACTTTATAAAAAATAACTTATCTTATTATATGTAAAAGTTCTTCACGGGCTAACAGCCGAGTCGAGGTTTTAAAAAACTCCGAGCTTTAAAACCAGTTTCCCAGAAGATGGACTCAGAGATGGAGTCCGAAAGCTCGGAGTTTTTTAAAACCTCGACTCGGCTGTTAGTCCGTGAATAACTTTTACATAGTATTCGCCGAGAAAAATTCAAACCATTTATATTATCTTATTATAGTCAATATGTCGGCCGCGGTGGTCTAGGGGTAGCGTGTCCGCAGGTCGCGGGATCAAACCCGGCCGCGGTCGATGGATTTTTCAGGACGTAAAAATCCTGGGCACGGAGTCCTTCGGGAGGGACTTTAAGCTGGGGGCCCGTGTTGTAGATTTACGGCACGTTATAGAACTCCAAGCCTAAATTAGAGCCTCTGGACAAAATTTCCCGGCCCTTCACGTCCTTGTCATACCTTAGTTTCCGGGGGGGTTGTGAGGCGATGGGCTTACCACCTGTCCCTCTGCCCTCTCTCGGAAAATAAGCGTAACAAAATTCACACAGGTATCAGAAATCTCCAATTGGAGGCTCTTCGCCCCGACACTGAGGATGAGGATATAGGACAGAGAGTGAGAGAGAGAGAGAGAGAGAGAGAGAGAGAGAGAGAGAGAGAGAGAGAGAGAGAGAGAGAGAGAGAGAGAGAGAGATTATAGTCAATATACGAGGGCGAATGAAAAAGTAAGTTACACTTCCAAGTTATGACCATTTATGAAACCACCTACACATAGGCAACACAGCTATGACTACATACAATGTGCAGTTGGTGTCATTTTAAGAAGGTCTCGTCCCAAATCATCGTCTATCTACAAAAGAATGAGAGAGAGAGAAATACTTTATTCAAGTCATCTGCCTGGCAATCCAGGTGACCATACAGATCCAGAACAAGAACAAACAAAAAGCATCATACATTATACGAGGGGTATTCCGAAAGTAAGTTTCGTCAATGTATGGCAGGAGCGGCGTGTTCACCAGGGGAACCAAACAAACGCCAGACGAATCCCCACCCGTGGCTGGTTCCACGACGGAAGTGGCGTCAGCGGAGGAGGCATGACGCAGGCGGACTGCGCCGTAGAAGAGCGAGTCGCAGCAGACTGGCGTGCCCGCGGGTATTAGTGTACCGCTCACGATGGCACGAGAGATTTGGCGTCACTGCCATGTACCGCTATCTACATAAGGGCACAATAGGTTTACACACATCACATATGGTTTCCAAAATTTGGTTTGACCGGAGGTTTAGGCTTAATTGCTTGGCACTCCGGGGGCAAGGGTGGGCACAAAAAAAAATATATCTCCCCTCTTTCAAACGAGCCATTGCTGCAGCCGCTGAACCTTTTATTGTCCGAGGTAGAGCTGTTTGAAATTGATCTCCCGATTTCCGTCCCCGCAAAGTGCGGCCTCCACGAAGCCATCTCGCACAAACCTTATGGAACATCAATTTGTCACTCAAAATGGTCTGTATGGAACCTTTAGTAATGTCAGGAAGCTGAGGTGGAGCAGGCTGTGCGCCAATTCCTTGCATCGCAGGGCACCGAGTTTTACCACAGTGGGTTCTTCAAACTGATCGCACGCTACGACAAATATCTCAATGTCGCTGGCGACTATGTCGAAAAATAGTGCACGGTGTATAGGTCATGCTGCCATGCTGTATTGCTTTTGGGTCAATAAAGTGTCCGTGTGACAAACTGACGAAACTTACTTTCGGAATACCCCTCGTATAATAACTTGAATTGAATTGAAACGGAACATAAGAACTCTAAGTACTATATAAATGATTGTGCAATGAAAATAACGAATCTTCTAAAACCCTAGTCCCTAATACATATTTTAACAACAGTTTCATTATAAATATTGACAGACTGAAGAAATGTATTGACAAAGGTGAAACTGACACCGCGTGCGCATTGTTCCCTAATCCGAAAATCCGCACCGACACCGACAAAGAACAGATGCTCTGGTAGTCGCGTGGGTTTCTCCAGTATTGCCACTGTCATTCACTACTTCTTCAGTAAGTAAGTGCTGTGGTACGTATTTGGCAACATTGTAATGGACTGCAGACAAGAGTGAATGATTACCTTTCTATTCACTGTTTGACAGGTCGAAGAGGATTAGGGTGGCAGCAGATGGGGGAAGTTTTTGGAAGAAGAGTCTTTCAAAAGTGGCACCCATTCTACGTTCACTTTTCCACATGGTCCCCAAGAGACTGTAAACATTTCTCGGAACGGTCAACCAACTTTTCAATTCCGGATGCGTAAAAATCACCTCAAGCGCTATGTAAAGACACAGACAGCATTTTAAAGTACAGGAATGAGGGAAACCGGAAAGAAAGGGAGAAAGGAGAGGAAATAAGAGATTTAAGGAGAACTGAAGGGGTTGTTAGAAGGATTGAGAGAGGCACTGCTGCAGCGATTCAAGTGGGAGGTATGGCAAAATCCTCCATACAGTTCAGACTTAGTGCCATGCGATTATCATGTGTTCGGTTAGCTGAAAAAGGATCTCGATGGACAACGATTCCGAAACGATGAGGAGGTGAAAGCAGCAGTCTCCATGTGGTTACATAGCGCTGGAGGTGATTGTACGCATCCAGAAGAAAAGTTGGTTAACCATTCCGAGAAATGTTTACAGTCTCTTGGGACTATGTGGGAAAGTGAACGTACATTGTATGTTGTCATAGCCGTGTTGCCTACGTGTAAATGGCCATATCTTGGAAGTGTAACTAACTTTTTGATTCGCCCTCGTATATAAGTAGCATAAGCTACTAGAACAGAAATATATAAAAAAATCCTTGTACAAAGAAGAGTCATACATATTACTACAACTTCTTAAAACTGTTAAATGTGCTTGCAGTCCATGCAATAAAAATCTTGTACTAAAATGCAGATGTTGTCTTCTACGCGTTTCGACGCTAATACGTCATCTTCAGGTAATTTCTGCATGAATTGTAGACATCTGTTGCGTTGTGGGCTGATGGTCAGCCTTCAGTCGTAAGAGGTGTACTGGTCCCTGGTACTGACTTTAATTTTACGGACTTCAAGCACATATTTTAACAGTTTTAAGAAATTTTAGTAATATTTATGACTAAGTCATTATTTGTAGAAGGTTTTATATTTCTAGACTAGTAGCTTATGGAACTTATATTTGTTAACTATAGGCCTAATAAGATAAGTAATGTTTTATAAAGTAGGTTAGGTTTCTACTGTTTTAAATACTGATCATAGATGGAAATTATTAATTAAAAACGTAACGAGGTGTTCAGAGCTCCAGTGGCGTAACTCCAAAAATTACCTCCAGTGGTGTTTCAGAAATGAAGATATAGCTGTTGCATCAGTGTGAATTATTTTCACAGCACTGGAACAATATGTCCATTCCTTAAGAATTTTATCGTAGATGACAATCCTTCACGGATTCTTAATAAGGATACTAATTTAGAGACTTCTTTGAGCCCAAAATTTCAATCACTACACCCCCCGCCATAGCTGAATGGTTAGAACGCTCGCCTTTGAGCCAGTATGAGAATTTGTATGAGTAGGCTCATTCCGTCTGTTTAGGTTCACTGCCAAATAACAAATTATATCAAGAAAGCAATACGTCATATTGTTGGATTCGCATTTCTGCAGACAATTGAAGTCTTGCGCATGCGGTAAATTAAATCTCAATGACGAGATCCTATACTCCCTGTATGAAATGAGAAAGATGCGATATCGGTCTAATATACACCGTGTCCATAAATTTTCATAAGGCTATATTTTCCGTAATACTTAACACAAAATATGTTATTATTATTATTTAGTATTCTGCCTAGTGGCAGGTCCATGTCTTCGTACGGAGAATTTCTGACGCCAGTGTTCCCTATCTCCAGCTTCGTCCTTCAATCTGCTGTATCTCCTCCCATCTTTCATGTCATCCAGATGTTGTATTCTTCTCCTTCCTCTTCGAGCAGTTCCTTTGATCTTCCCTTCGATGACATCATGTATGAGTCCCTCGTGTCTAAGTATGTGTCTAAGTATGTTATCACATTTTAAAAGAGGGAAGTAGTGAATTCGATGCACTCGATGTAAGCCCCATGTGTAACACGGAACATGTCCAGGCAGTGATCCCATTCACGCCAAACTCTGACTTTCGATATGACTCCGTGGTACCAGAGTGCCCACTGGTCGACGCCGATGCCTCAAGTCTGGCTTCCGGACTAAGGATTCTGGTGACGACTGGTACGCACCTGGTTGAGGATGAGATGTTAGTGAGGACGCGGGAGTGTACTGCATCTGTGAAAGTTGTGGTAGGCTTAGGCATTCCATCACAAATCCACAAAAATCCCGGATTCGACATTTATTGTATTGTTGTTAGTACAGTAGCCTATTAAGTTATTTTTTCTTCGTAAAATATATAAATATATATATAGTCTATGTACTGGAATCCTATTTCCCCTATGTTAGGGCGAAGGGCCTCCAAGTGGAGGTTTCTGTTACCTATGTGAATTTTGTTACGCTTATTTTCCTAGAGAGGGCAGATGGACAGGTGGTAAGCCCATCGCCTATCCCCCTCTGGAAGCAGGTATTACTCGTACTTGGGCGTGAAAGGGCCGAGAAATTTTGTCCAGAGGCTCTAATTTAGGCTTGGAGTTCTTTTAACTAAACTCCGTGGCGCTACATCCCTGGAGGGACTTGGCCTACCACCCGACCGCTGCATCATCTCCCGTAGGCAGACGGCAGGATTGGGGGGCATGTGGTCAGCATGCCGACACCCACGGCCGTTAATGGTGGTTTTCTGGACCGGAGCCGCTACTTCTCTATCAAGTAGCTCCTCAGTTTAGAATCACGAGGCTGAGTGCACCCCTACCAGACCTCCCTACCTCAGAAAAATCCGAGGAGGTACCGGGAATCGAACCCGGACCGACGGATCTGTAGTCAGCGACGCTAACCACAAGACCACGCCGGCGGACTTGGAGATCTTTTACGTGCCGTAAATCTACGACACGGGCCCCCCAGCTTAAAGTCCCTCCCGGAGGACTCCGTGCCCAGGATTTTTACGTCCTGAATAACCCATTGACCGCGATCTTCTGATCTAGAGGCGGACATGATACCTCCAGACCACCGCGGCCGACATATACATATATATATATATATAAATGATCTAGATAACATATGTAGGCTAGTTATAAATTATTAAGTTACAAATTGTACAGTGCATATAAGAGGCCTCTGATAGGAACCCAGGATATCGACCAATAAGTGTTAAAGTATTAAATAAATAAAAAATAAATTATTTCATTCTTACAAAAAACCAAAACGCACTATGACCGTGCATTTTCCTTCTGCTGATATGAATTGCATGTATAAAACTTTACGTGTTGTATCAGTGTATGAATGTGGCTTGTTATTTCAACACATTTCCCATGTTTATCGGGATTTCATCTTGATTGCTTTTAATACTCAGAAGTATATATCATGAATCATTGTACCCGAATAAAATGAGACAGTTATTCTGTAGGGAACACTTTAACATGACAGATTATAGGATAGAAATTAATCGATGTAACATGACGCAGTACCTTGCTGAAGACTAATTACCACAGCAATCAGATATAACTGTAATTAATAATAGTAATAATAATTATATGCCATAATCTGCTATACGTTATTATACATAATTCTAGTAGGTAAATTCACGACCTAATATCTGGCCGTCAACAACTGCATGGGAAACATGCCCCAGTCTGCCATCTGCTTATGATGACGCGGTTATCGGATAGTAAGCCTAGTCCTATAAGGGATGCAGCGCCATGGAGTTCACTTTAGAATAAAATCAGGTAAACTGATATAACAAAGTGCCAGAATGCTTTTGTTTAATAAGTGATAATTGCAATTTTGATGTGTAGAAAATAAGTTATTTTTGTAATCGATTTCAGAGTTAATCGATTCATTAAGCAGGGCTTACGGAAGAACAAGGGTCTAGTTTGATAAGCATATGTGAAGGAATATGTGTCATAGCTAAACTGTATTGCAACTTCCAAAGCCGTATATGAACACTGTAAAACAATATGTTGCCATGAGAACTGATTGGGATTTGATAAATTCTTTCTAATATATTACAATAAAATAGCCACTAAATTGGGTATTACTCCGATACCGGTCAACCGATTTGGTCCAATATCAAAAGGCTTCTTCCCATGGACGTTATGAATGCGTATACCAAGTTTCATTAAAATCTAGTAAAGCGTATTTGAGTTATCGCACATACAGACCCACGGTTAGACAGACAGACGGACATACATTTTCCCTCTGCACACAATCTCACAAAGTACCATTCTGGCATTTATTAATCATAATAAAATTATTTCTATCCCTTTTTCTATCCTTATGAGTGGGTAATATCGATAATTCCTTTTAAGTTTGACTAAATATCTTAGATAAACTTTCACAAAAACAATTCATATAACATGAATTACGAATCGCGACTTTCGATAAATAAATATATAATATACAGAAATATAAACATATGATATCTTATATACAAGCAATGTTGCATAGTTCATGGATTAAGTGGACAGTGAAATCAAGGGCCATTGATGGAATTTGTTAAGCACAAGTAGACTCTCTGTTGTCCGGCACTTCGCTAATCCGACTCTACAGTAGTGCGGCGTTGTTTTTAGACAGGCGTTGTTTTTAGACAGGCGTGTTTCTTTCTACTGTATTAATATAACCATATAAAACCTTGTTTCAATACATTTTAAAAGACAATTGAAAAGTATTTGATTTTAATGCAGTATTATTACATCTAAATTAATTTTTCTGCCTTTTTTATGTAATGCTAGCTTAAAAGGCCCGGCGTCGCCCGGGTATTTATTTTGTAATCGGAAATTATCTTATGAAGGACTTTTGACTTTTAAATTATAGGTCATTATACAGGTATTTAGAATTTGAAATATGAAGAACGACTTATCACACTATTCCCTCAGAAAACGCTTCATATAGCTTTTTATGGTTCATAGAGGATGTAGAATTTTGCATCCCATCGCTTGTACACAGCTTGTACCCTGGTAGGGGTTCAAATAAGAAGAGACATAAATTCCGGTATCATAAAATTGTATTGTCTTTGAGGAATATTTATTTCTCACTCTCATGTTACTAGAAAACCTTTTTGGGGATGAAATTAAACAGAAATGTAATATCACTTTCATACTTCTCTCTTCAAAGACCTGCGATATACAGTAATAATATACACATTACTATACCTCGTACAGTTTTCTCTATGTCCAGGGTAGAGAAAGTTATGTGACTGCATTATTTTCGTGGATTTCATTCTTTAATATATTTATAACATGGATTATATTGATAGTTCTCTAATTTGACAAGTCTCGTTTCATTTATTTCCAAAGCCTTACCTGAAGACTGTCAACAATAGGCCTACTGTTGTCAAGTGAACTGTAATTTGGATTTGATAATTTTGTGTAAAAAGGGGTTAAGTATTTTCAAAAACATTACATTTTTGGCATTTAAAATCAATTTTTTTCAAAATCCTTTCTTAGTGTGCACCTACATTATGAAACGAAGGTACTGTCAAAATTCCAAGTCTCTACCTGTTATAGTTTAGGCTCTACGTTGATTCTCTGTCAGTCAGTCAGGACAAAGCCTTTTATTATACAGATTATCTATATATATATCTATATTAATAAAAGGAAGTGTCTGTCTGTCTGTCTGTCCGCGATGCCCAGCGAAATCTACTGAACGCAGAGATCTGGAATTTTAAACATAGATGGACTAAAGGGTCGGAATGTGCACCTCGAAGCCGGAATTTTAATTTTCGCTTTCGTTCGTGAGTTATCAGTGAAAAACGGGCAGAAAACGTGTATTTATTCCGTTTTCGAAGCATGAGTTTTCAGTAATACAAATCAATTACACTAGGCTTTGGCTATTTTTGTCATTCCTTCGACATAAAAGCATCGCGATTTTTTGAATGTTGTAGCTCACGCTGGTCGATTCATTTGTTTTTAATGTCAAGGCACGCAAACATAATATGAAATTTTCAACCTACACCGAAGAGGATTATTATTATTATTATTATTATTATTATTATTATTATTATTATTATTATTATTATTATTATTATTATAGGGATAATCATTATTAGCCTAAATATGGCCAAACGTTGTTCGATTTGGACGAAACTCACTATACAGGGGTTTTCTGGGCCAAGGAACTCGAATCTGAGGTCGCTTTTACCAGGTGACGCTATCTAATCGTGATATATAGTCCACATGATTTAGGTGTTAATATAATGATTTAACTATTATGCTCTTAATTTTTAATTTTTGAAATAATTATCGCGGGCGAAGCCGCGGGCACATGCTATCTTAAAAAATAATAAAAGGACGTGTTTGTCTGTCTGTCCACGATGCCCAGCGAAATCTAATGAAAGCAGAGATCTGAAATTTTAAACATAGATGGTCTGAAAGGTGGGCGAATGCGCATCGAAGCCGGATTTTTAATTTTAGCTTTCGTTCGCGAGTTGTGAGTAAAAACTGGCAGAAAACGTGATTTTAGCGCTGTCGAAGCATCAGATTTCAGTAATACATTTCAATGTCAAATCAATTGCAGTTGGCTTTGGCTATTTTTGTCATACCGTGGTAATAAAAGCATCGCGATCGCTAGATTGTTGTATGCCCACGCTGGTCGATTCAATTGATTAGAATGTCAAGGCCCGTAGACATATGAAATTTTCAACCTACACGGAAGAGGGATAGGCCTAAATATGGTCAAACATTGTTCGATTTGGACGAAACTCACTGTACAGGGGTATTCTGGGCCAAGGAAATCGAATCTGAGGTCGATTTTACCAGGCGACGCTATCTAATCGTGGTATGTAGTCCACTTGATTTAGGTGTTAATAAATATAATGATTTAACAATTATGCTCTTAATTTTTAATTTTTGAAATAATTATCGCGGGCGAAGCCGCGGGCACATGCTAGTATATATATATATATATATAAAAGGTTTTAGTCCTGACTGACTGACTGACTGACAGGAATCAACGTAGAGCCTAAACTATAACAGGTAGAGACTTGAAATTTTGACAGTACCTTCGTTTCATAATGTAGGTGCTCACTAAGAAAGGAATTTACAAAATTTTGATTTTAAATACCAAAAATTAAATGTTTTGAGAACACTTAATCCCTTTTTACACAGGATTATAAAACCCAAATCACAGAACATATTGTTGCTAATGGTATCAGATGGCTTTGGAAGAAAAAAAAAGAAATGCAAGTTTGACAAATAAGAGAAGGTAACAATTTATAATTCATGTTATAAATAAATATTAAAGAATGTAATCCACGAAAATAATGCAGTCACATAACTTTTCTCTAACTTGGACATAGAGAAAACAATACGAGGTATGGTGATATTGTATATTATTATATCGCAGGTTTTTGGAGAGAGAAGTATGACAGTGATATTTGCTTTCTGTTTAATTTCATCCCCAAAACAGTTTTATGGTAACATGAGAGGGAGAAATAAAATTTTCCGCCTCGGTATTACAATTTTATGTTACAGGAATTTCTGTTTCTTCTTATTTGAACCCCTACCAGGCTTGCTGTGTACAAGCGATGCGATGCAGAATTCTACATCCTCTATGATCCATAAAAAAAACTATATCAAGCGTTTTCTGAGGGAATAGTTTTAGTGTAATAAGTCGTTCTTCCTATTTCAGATTATAAATACCTATATAAGGATCTAGAATTTAAAAATCAAAAGTCCTTCATAAGTTCATTTCCAATTACAAAATTAAAAAAACCCGGGCGACGCCGGGTCTTTTAAGGGTATATGTACCGTACGTGAATTATTTTGAAATTTATGTTTTTTTTGTTTATAGCAGTAAAAAATTGTGCTGAATTTTCTGCATCCATTGATATATAATTTATATAGGTTTAGAAATTATTTGTGCCATTTAAATGGACATTTAAATTTGTTTACATGCTCTGAGCTACTATTCACTATTGACTTAAAATTGAATTTCCCGGTAACTCTTATTTTTCACACATATTGTTAGTTAGCTCCACAACCATTAGAGATAGAAGGCTGAAATTTTTTACACTAATTTTACATGCATATATGCATAAAGTAGACTACAATGATGCCCATAGGTATAAATTTAAAGAAAATGTGTCATGAAATATTGATCAAATTTCAAGATATTTTATATGCGATATATAAAAATTAATTGCATAAAAAATAATAACTTCAGCTGTATAAAAGTAGTCTACTTTGTAGAAAAATATGTTCATTATATGCATTAAAAAAATAAAAGGCGTCAGAGAAACCAGAAAAATGTTATCTCTATAGGAAGTGATTAGTGCATCTGAATTAATTTTTTCTTGCTCCTATAAAACGTGTAATTCAAAATTATCTTGGTCAATTTTTTATACTTTTATCTGCTTGTTATGTTCTAGTAAGCCTTGTTATAGGATCCTGTAATTTTTGTCCAGTTATGAGTTCATTTTCTTGTAAAATTTTAATATTTTAGAACCTGCGTTTTTTTATCTTTTTGTGGTTGTTCACGTACATATACCCTTAAGCTAGTTAGTAATAAAACATAACTTTTATGCATGTCACGTGGTTTTCGCTAATCCGGCACTACCCCCATCTGTATACTAAAGATTTCCCCACAATTGGCATGTGTAAGTATAACGCTAATGCTGATACATAATCCTATTTATAGAATAAAGTAAAAAGATTGAGGAGTAGTATGGTTTTGTTCATGACGTCACTGGTGGAGCATTGGTGGAGCAGCTGACCACTGTCCACTACCACTGACCACTGTCCACTACTACTGACCATTGACCACTGACCACTGACCAATGACCACTGACCACTGCCCTGGGTGCTAGCGCCCTTTGCTCCGCCTATATGTGTAGAACAACGGCCTAAGTGATTAATTATTGGTAATATTGGGAATATTGGTAATTATGAGCTTGCGCCCTTATCGCACATAGTTCTTTTATCTATCTGGGTGCTAGCGCCTTTTGCTCCGCCTGTATGTGTAGAACAATGGCCTAAGTGATTAATTATTGGTAATATTGGGAATATTGGTAATTATGAGCTTGCGCCCTTATCGCACATAGTTCTTTTATCTATCTGGGTGCTAGCGCCTTTTGCTCCGCCTGTATGTGTAGAACAATGGCCTAAGTGTTTAATTATTGGTAATATTGTTAATATTGGTAATTATGAGCTTGCGCCCTTATCGCACATAGTTCTTTTATCAATCTGGGTGCTAGCGCCCTTTGCTCCGCCTATATGTGTAGAACAACGGCCTAAGTGATTAATTATTGGTAATATTGTTAATATTGGTAATTATGAGCTTGCGCCCTTATCGCACATAGTTCTTTTATCAATCTGGGTGCTAGCGCCTTTTGCTCCGCCTGTGTGTGTAGAACAAAGGCCTAAGTGTTTATTTATTGGTAATATTGGGAATATTGGTAATTATGAGCTTGCGCCCTTATCGCACATAGTTCTTTTATCAATCTGGGTGCTAGCGCCTTTTGCTCCGCCTGTGTGTGTAGAACAAAGGCCTAAGTGTTTATTTATTGGTAATATTTGCGAGTGTGTAATATTATTGCAGGCTTGCATGTCTTAGCGGTGGTCCAGATGTGATGCAGCTGCGCGTACGAGAATAAGCCAGTGCACCACGCGTGTGGTCTTGCAGCAAGTCGTTACATGTTCAAGACCGATATAAACCCACGCTATCGCTTTTTTACGTCATAGGCTAGCCGACGTCGGTGGAGAGGTCATCGTCCGTTATGAAGAGGCCATATAGAATGTATAACATGTTGCGAGAAGACGATCGCAAAAAATCGTTCGCAAGATGGCCACTATCGTTTATCGATGTTGATAAAATGGTTGAAACCGGATTTTATTACACTGGTTACAGCGATATAGCAGAGTGCGCATACTGTCATACGCAAATAGGAAAATGGGAAAAAACGGACGTTCCAGCAAATGAACACAAAAGATGGTCCCCCAATTGTGCATTTTTAAATAAAGGTGGCGAGGGATCGGATGTATGCGGAACTGGTGAAGACGTGTGCGGTCATGGTGACATCGTTGAAGACGTGTGTGGTCACGGTGAACAAAAGCGAAATAATAAAAACTTGGCGCTGTTTTTTATTGCAATAGTATTTACAGTTTATTGCGCATGTGATTGGTTAAAATAAGACGAAATTTGATTGGTGGAAATAAAACGTTCTGGGATTGGTTAGCGGAGGGCTTTAATAGCTGCGAGACGAATGTTTCGTCCTCAGTGTACAGCTAGCCAGGATGATGTCAACAACTACGAAGCGCCCACGTAAGCAGACGCCAAAGCAAGCAGTTGAACTGGATGCTGCCCTACAGGAGCTGATAAACTCAATGCAGGTGACCGAGATACCGAACCATGCTGCGGGTCAATCTCCGAACCAGGCTGCGGGACAAACTTCTATCCAGGCGGCGGACCAAACTCCGTTGGATAAGACCAAGATCCCAATAGTAGCAACGCTGGAGAGATATTCAAATATGGATATTAATATGTCGGACACGAAAATGCTACAAGAGTTGGAAATCGGGGCACCGTACCTTATAAAGCAGGCACGCTCCACCTATACCAAGTACGGCCGCCGCGTTGTTTTGGACCTTCATAACGGCTGGTCAGTATTCTTGCCAACTAGATTTGCTAAACTTACAGAAGACCAGATACAGCAGCTGAACGAAGTTAACCTCTCTATCATATATTACGGCAGAGAAATTAATCCAGGCGGCTACTACTACCATAATGTGAAATTTGTGTGAATTGACTACATAGACATGGTGATGTGTGTAACAGATGGACCAATGCAATGTGCAAGTGTGCGTAGTGTAACAGCTGGACCAACGCAATGTTAAAGTATATATGGCACAAGCCACGCGTGTGGTCTCTTCAAATGATATATAAAGCATTATACATGCGAAGCTCATCATCAGTATGTCTTCTCAAGAACTAGTACGTCAACTCCAGGACTCATCGTTTGCAGATATCCCAGACATGGAACCTGCGGTAGAAGAGACGCCATCACCAGAACCAACAGAGTCGACTATAATATCCACTCTTAAGCGATATAGAACTGTATACATCCCAGAAGTGAGATGGAACAAATCGTTGAGCAAGCTACAAATTGGAGTTGTGTATCCGATAAAGGAAGCTCGTTCCATGTATACAAGGCGTGGGAGAAGAGTCGTCATAGATTTAAAGATTGGGTGCAGCGTTTTCCTACCACGAAGGTTTGGGAAGTTGAGTGAACATCAGCTTCAGCAGATTAACGAGGAGAAACTTTCATTGATGTACTATGCTAGGGAGCCGACTTCACGTGGTTCCCATTATTACGTTTTCGGATTTGTCTCAGTGTGATATGTGTATGAATTGACTACATAGACATGGTGATGTGTAACAGATGGACCAATGCAGCGTGATAGTGTACGTGGGAGGCAAATGTAACAGCTGGACCAATGCAATGTGAAAGTGTGTATGGCACAAACCACGCGTGTGGCCTCTTCAAATCATATATAAGGCATGATACATGCGAAGCTCATCATCAGTATGTCTTCTCAAGAACTAGTACGTCAACTGTGGGAGGAGATCCCGGACTCATCGTTTGCGGATATCCAAGACATGGAACCTGCGGTAGAAGAGCTACCAACAGAGTCGGTAGAACTGACTCTATACAATTCATATGGGCACGACGTGGGGAAGGTGGAGTTTCCCATCCGATGTACCGACATATATGGATTCAACCAAGAACATGTTGACTCGTCACCGATCCTACCCTGTGGCAACACGCTTCAAAATATTGCTGGGGACTTCTGCTACCACGACGACATCTTCCACAAACAGGTCTGCGATGGTGTCACCCATTTCCACCGGTGCAGGAGGCCCGAGGATGGTCACTACTCAATGTGGAGCATCAAGTGTAATCCTGACTGCCACCTTTTCGAGAAGCTGCAGCAAGCTGTAAGTATTATTATCACCACCCCTACCCATTGAATTATAATTTCGTAACACATTGCTTATAATGATTTGCTTTTATATGTTTCAGACAAAGGCAGCATTTTTCCACGATCTTCACTGCAGCCAGGGCGATGGATGTAACCTCAAAGACCACACAACGAAGAAAAACTTCGTAAATTGTTTAAACTTGTAATTTTATAAAATAAATTGTGTGTGATATAAAGGAAAACTTGTTTAAAAAATCATTTCAAACCGAGCTCTTCCATTTTATGAATGAAAAAGGTCGGGTCATAACCTTAACCAAAACCCCTTACTCCCATAATTCCAACACATGTCATAGACCAAAAGCATGTTCTATCTATTTTTACAGGAAGCCGTTCGCCTTTGGAAGGAATGTATAAATAAGAAACAGACAATTTTATGATTGAATTTATTTCAACTCATGATTACAAAACTCTTTAAAATTATACCGTGCTTGCATCCAGAGTCTAAGCACCATTACATTGTGTAGGGCACAGTTCATATTAGAGTCATTATGAAAAAGACATTTTGTTTCACAGTCTCTTAATTTGCCCAGCTTCGGTACACCAAGATCTTCCATGTTTATAACAGACCTCTGCAGCAGTTTTTCAAAAAATCTCGCCTTTTCTAGTCCCTTAGAATAAAGTCTGTCTTCACACTGTAATACACTATCAAGAACAGGTTTCAACTCGTCGTAAGGTAAGTATCCACTCAGCCATGGTATCCCATGCAGACACGATTCCACAAACCGCTGACATTTTACATCTGGGTATACGTCTTTAGGCGGTCGCAGCACGAAATGTCCCATTCTGCCATCATGCGATAATACAGCCACCTCTTTAGCCACGAATTCATTGCAAGTTGACTGATAGCCCTGGACATCCAATATGGTGAATTTCTCACACGACATTGGTGATGATGTTGGTCAGTGCAGTATACTCTACGCAGCGATCGTGCAGGATTAAACAGTAGGCCTTTGTGTTTGCAGGAATGTTGCTTGCTGCTGAAATTTCAACTCTCGTAGTGCAGGCTCCAGACTTCAGATCCTCGTTCTGCTTGGTGCAGTCCACCACATAGAATGGTGCATGTTTTATAAAATCGCTCCTTTTAAGCAGTGGTGATGGAGGACGCTCATAGTACGATTCTTGAAATCTGGCATACATTTCATACAGTAATCCATACGCACCATTGGTGCTGTCTACACGGAAAGAATGGTAGGGATACTTTTTATCATTCAAATATACGGATACGTCCTGTACATCACCTAAATCAAATTTTGAACCGTTTGCATCGGCTTTGCTTCTATCAGTCTGAAATGCCACGATAACCATTCTAGGCTTTTGCAGCTGAGGAGAAGTTGTCACATTCCATGAAACGTTGGTCGCTTGTGGTAAAGACGGATGTTCGTACAACTGCCAGCTTCTGAAATATATGGGCAGCGGTCGATCGTTTTCCATCGCGTTTAACAGTTTCAAGCGTTCAATGTCCGATACTTTAAGCATAGGAACAAACCATTCTATATCTGTGAGTTTAATTTTACTAACGGCTCCAATGGTAACATGTATAGTGTTCTTAGCTCTCATCATGACGAGTTCGAGTTTGCAGTTTAACAGAATTTTCTTAAAATCTTCTGCCACACCGAGAAAATGGTTCAGCGGTATGCAAACATTGAACTTTCCAGCTTTTACAATTTCTCCAACGCTCTCATTACTGGGGTGCACCCATCCAGAGTTCTCCAGTCTGACACAATCAGAATTATTATAGGAGCAGATACCTTTCAACAAGCTCGTAATACCAGGATTTCTAGTACGATCCACAGTTTCTCCATGAATATTGAGTTTTATTTCATCGAATAAATGCATAAAGCCGTTATTTACAACTTTCCCAGTGTACTCGGCATCTTTGTCGGATGTCACAGTACCACTTATCGAAACGAAACTCTGGCTGAGTAATGCATACAAGTTTTCGGCTTGAATGGGAATTCGTATTTCATCGCTTTCGCCGAGAGCCGAAGTGTTGTAAGGTTTGAATCCATGATACTGCGAATTTTCTATGGCGTCTTCAAATTGCGCCTTATCCCTTACGCTTAGAACGTGCATGTTGTAGTACTAAAAAGCCTAGAGATTCCAGATACTTCTTGTTAGCAGATGTTAACTTGCCGACGGTACGCTGATGATTACCGGTCCGAGCACGACGCACCGTCTTATATGCTGGTTCAGCTGGTGAGGATTTATTAAAGTTAAGCCCCATTCTTCCTAATGACGAGTCTCACAGACACTCGCTCTCCTCTAAAATCGATAAGTCTGTCGTCCTGATCCACGAGAGATATGGTAATGTCCGTTATTTTTTGTATGTTGATTAACGGTAGAAAAATCAGGTTTGCAGGCACCTCGGAGATTTTATATCCTGGTGGTACAGTAGGAAAGAATTCGTGTATGGTATGCGTTGGACGTCCGTTGAAGAATGACCCCGACGCGATGTTGCATTGAAGTCTTATAGTATTGATGTTATTTATGTCTGGCTGCTTTGTGGAAACGATAGCTTTCATTTTCGGTATTTCATCCGTTGTTGCAAATCCGAGTAAAGGGCCCACGGAGTTTGGAACATCAAAAGAAACGTCGAGAGAGCAATATATTGTCGTGAGCAGAGTATTGGGGTTCACACTGACTCTAAAAACCGAATCAGGATCAAGAGTGGAATTTGTTAATTTTTTTATCATGAGCGCGACATATTCTGAAATATCGCTAACCTCGTACGTCCCTTTAGGGATGGTGATGGCATGTTTATGATTCCCTGAGGTAACCGCCAACGAATTGTTACTCTCTGTAACGTTTGGAATAGAGTTGTAAGCGTCGAGTCTCAGCAACGCAATCTCGTAGTCTACCCCATCTTCCAGCTCGATAGGGGGATAATACGTGTTGGTTATTTCGGACGTGGATCCGCTTAGAGTGAACGTAGGCATCGTTTTAACACTTGTATGTCTGAGGTGAAGGCTTTTATAGTAAAAATGCTAGACAGAGGTGACCACAAATCTCGGTGTTATATTTCTGATAACGTGTAAAGTTGTAATATAGTTTAGAATGCGGGCCTGTATAATTTACAATTTCTGCAGGAGGAGGCAAGTCACCATAGCTGTCGAAATAAAATGAACGGCTCCCACACTTTTTCAACGCTACCCAATGCGTCCCAGGCCCTGAGGCATCATCGAGATTGATAATGATTCGTTCCTGTTTATGAGTCTTGGTAGGTAGCTCGTTTCTCATGTACACTCCTCTGAAATGTGGAATACATAGCTTTTTCGCATATCGCTCCAAGTCGTAGTTAGTTAGGGCTTTTTTTTAAGACGGATTCCTCTACCAGATGGATAAGGTTTTAAAAATAGCCCCTTGCCATCTCTGTGCTGGCGTATGAGCTCGTCGATCCCCTCCTTCTTTCCCAAGGCAATGCTTTCCAGCATGCGGTTATGGCGTACATGTTCTCCAAGCTGCTTCTTGTCGTTTTTTGCTGAATTAACAGCTTTAGCAATCTGTGCTCCCGCTCCACCTAAAGCCCCGAGCGCGGACAATCCAGCCAGAATTGGTAATATGGGCAATATGCCACCAATTTTTTTAGGCGACTTCAAAACTCTCTTCTTTTTCTTGCTTTTCTTCTTTGCCACCACTTTTCTGTATGCAGCCTTCAGTTTCTGAATTTTATCCAGTCCGGCACCCATTTTAACCTTCCCCTTCATAATTTTTGAAACGGCGTAAGCAGCAGCACGCTCCCCGAGGCTTGCGTCGGCAGCCTTAACACGGTTAGAGGCCTGTTGTGCCAATTTCAAGTCTGCCTTATGTCGATCGTTTATATCTGAGCTCTGTGCGTAGCTTATATCGTGTAACTTACAAGCTTCGTCCAAAGGATTGATTCCTGTATCGCCTCTTTTTAATCGTTTCTCTAGTTTGGTGCCTGGTCCGCAAAATCTGTACTTTGGTATGTGCAGTTCCACAGGCAGCTTGTTAATGAGCGTATTGATCACTCCTTCTCCACGACGACGTTTACCTCGTACTATTCGCGGAGCCATACTGACCTCAACACCTGCACGGTCTTGCCTTTTATAGGTATAAAAGCAGCTGCTTAAACACTTTGCCCTGTTATTTGCACCATGAAGTTTGAGAAGCAAAACGTATCCTTAGAGGTTCGCCCCATAGAGCAGACGGCTTCGATCCATGAACGCAAACATAGCATTTTACTACCCAACAGCATACGATGTATTATCTGTGGACCTAGCAACTCGGGAAAAACAAACGTGTTAATAAATATTCTTCTACATCCCAACGGTGTAAAGTTTTCAAATGTCTACATTTTTTCAAGATCACTGTTTCAGCCTAAATATAAGATGCTTGAAGAAATTTTAGCCAGAGTTCCAGAAATCGGTTATTACAAGTTTGATAACTGCGGGGACGGTATGCCAGAGCCTCACCAAGTACGAGAAAATTCTGTTTTGATATTCGATGACATTATGACAGAACCTCAAAGCCCCATAAGGAATTATTTTAGCATGGGAAGACATAACTCGCTAGATATGTTTTATCTAGCCCAGTCGTATGCTAGGATACCTAAGCATCTGATAAGAGACAATTGTAACTTGATGATTGTATTTAAGCAGGATGCGTTAAATCTAAGGCATCTTTACGATGACTACGTAAATGCAGACATGACGTTCGATAAATTCCTGCAAATGTGCCGCGAATGCTGGTCTTCGGAAAAGTATGGATTCCTAACCATCTGTAAAGAGGACTCTATAGACCGAGGGAGGTATCGGAGGGGAATGGACGAGTACGTTGTTATATAAAGACGTGCAAAGTATATCGGATGCTCACAATGGATGATAGAGGACTCATACGCGCATGCAGAGGGGCTATGGGCGTTGACAGATTTGGATCGCCGTTAATTGCGCGATACATCGATAAAATAGCACTGCCTCGAGACGCAGTAGGCAATTACTCGGTCAAAGGTAAACGAATACGCTACGTTGGCCATCCCACAGAGAACCACAATGCCGCGACGAAGGAGTACGTGGACAAGGTTCTGGCGCAGAAAGATTTTCACAAAAGTGATGGTAATATTGATTCTGGAAACTTTGAATTGTTTAAAACCACGGCCCAAGTGCTGAATAATTTTAAAGATATGATAAACCTGATGATCCATCATCAGTCGCAGCTCAGAGACGATGTTACTGCTTTAAAATACCTCATGCAAAGAACAGCTGGGGCTATGCAGAACATGTGGCAATCCAGTTTTTTTCAACTCTACAGTGGCACTCGTCTAAAATTAATTTATGATGGAAGAATCACGGTTGTTGACTTGGCCGATTCAGACGATCTGAGTACAACGTTAAATGGGGTCGCTGTTGACATTAATCAGCCTATCCATGTCTCGAGAGGTGATGTGTTATTGTTTAAGACGGGCTCTTTCTCGCGTGAGGTCCCCATTACGATCGAATACGCCTATAAAACGTGTGAAATCACAAAAATAGTCAACACTCGAAATGAATCCGTCAATGAGTGATGATCAGAGGAGAATTAAGGAGGAAATTGAAAAACATACCAAATCTATACGAGCAAAATATTTATCATTAAGAAAAGCAGATCTTCAGTCGAGACATGAGTTTTCAGACATTGTACAACCTATAACGCAACCTTTGGAACAGCTCGTCACTCTGAGTAAAGACAAATCAAAGCAAGATGAAAAGGAATACGAGCCTGAACCCTATATGGAGCAGACCCCTGTAAAACACTACAAGTCTATGTTGGAAAGCGTATATGGTCGTGTGTCTGGGGGTTATATTCAGAAACTAGTTCAATTGAGGCCTAGAAACGTGGACACCATATACGGTATAAAATGGCATCCAGACAGACAAACTTTCTCGATCGGGGCACTCCCTCTGTCGATAAGAAACGATACCATATATGTAGGCAATAAGAAATACCATTCCCGCCGCGGATTAATGGAGTTGCTTACCAAAAGCATACCCGACCCTAAGTTGTACAGCGATAACGACCTGGAGACCTATAAGGAAATATTGGAGAGGTCTAGCGCTCATAAAGTCGGCTATGATGATAACGAAGAGATACGAGTCTCAAACAGCCAGAAATTTAAAAACGTCATTAGGCGGTTATTTCCTGAGGATGAGGAGGTCGAGGTAGACGGTGATCTCAAGACTAAAAAACCAGTCAGGGGAAAAGGCCTGTGGAAGGACTTGCATACGAATCGCAAAATAGACTATAAATACTGGGACGACCCGAATGAGCTGGTTCATAGACTGCGTTTGTTGGTAGCATCATCTGAGGCTGGGAATCACTCGCATAACAACGAAATATTGGAGATTATAACAGAGTTAAGAGAAAGTGGTGTGATACAATGAGCAAACGCGAAATTGCTTACGAGCTTCATAAACCTGCTCGAATAAATTATCCAAGGCGTCATGTGACAATGAAAGGTTTAAATGATTTGTGGCAGAGCGATCTGATTGAAATGATCCCGTATCATAAGGAAAATAGAGGCTTTAAGTACATTTTAGTCTGTATAAATGCGTATTCCAAGTTTGCGTACGCAAGGGCTTTGAAGAACAAAACTGGAAAAACTGTTACCGCAGCCATGAATGATATACTTCAATCTGTTAAAACCCCGCCTACAAACCTTCAGACCGACATGGGGAAGGAGTATTATAACGCTGATTTTAAAGCCTTAATGCTGAAATACGACATCAACCATTATTCTACATACTCCAACGTTAAGGCTTGCATTGCTGAACGTTTCATAAGAACTCTTAAAACAACCATGTACCGTGAATTTTCTGCCAGGGGGAGTTACAAGTGGATCGATATGCTGCAAGAACTCATTAGGAAATACAACGATAGGTTTCACACCACCATTAAGATGAAGCCTAACCAAGTCAAGGACAATAGCCTGCTGAAAACTGTGTATCGGTACAAGGAGCCATGTGCGAAGCCAAAGTTTGCTAAAGGCGACTTTGTAAGAGTTTCAAAACACAGGAAAATGTTTAAAAAAGGATACTTACCGTCGTGGACTACGGAGATTTTCAAGGTGCGTGGAATCCAAGCCACATCTCCACCTACTTATCTGCTAGAGGATTTGGAAGGCAGCAACATAGAAGGTGCTTTTTATGCTGAAGAACTCCAGAAAACAAAGTTTCCAGACACTTATTTAATTGAAAAGGTGTTACGTCGTAAAGGAGATATGATTTTGGTGAAATGGATGGGTTTTCCTGCGTCCAAGAATTCATGGATTCATAAACATAACATTGCAGATGCGTGATACAGGATGAGGAAGGAACACTTGTATTTTTTACTTCATTAAAGACTCAAGTATAGTCATGTGTTTTTATTTCAATTCCTTTGCCTTTGACAAAGCCCTCACAACACACAGCATGATTCAATTTTATTTACATACACATGACACATAGCATTATACACAAGACACATAGCATAATACACAGGATACATAGCATAATACATTTTTATTTACATACACAAGACACAAAGCATAATACATTTTTATTTACATACACAAGACACACAGAATACATAGCATAATACATTTTTATTTACATACAAGACTCTGACACTATATACATTTTTACACTTTACATCTTTTAGCTGGGGGTCCCTCATCAACATCAGCATCCCTGATTTTGTAATGCCCGTGAGCAAGAGTATCTACGCCGTTGGGTAAAATGTAACGCTTGTCATCGTTGCTAGATAAAGTGACTTTGTTCATAGCAATCGAGAACACGTTATGTTTAAACGATCTGATGGATCTATTTACCGAGAATGTTGATTGTCCGCTCTGAAGACAGCCAACATAATCTTCAAAGTTGACATCTTTGTCAATAACATTTTTCCTAATGCCTTTCAATTTCTTTATGGTCATATGATTAAATTTTATAGCGTACATCTTTGCTCGCAGGCCTACAAACTCAGTTATAGTATGACCAGCACCTTCATCCTTGAATTTACCGACCACCGCCTTGTTTTTGGGGGAATACAAGGGATGTTCGGGTGGGTAGACGCTAGTATCCAGCTCATCTCGGAAATGCATCATGTCACGGAAGAGGTCATCCGTATCGATCTTATAGACGAAACTATCAGTATCCATATATGTGAGCTTAATTTTGTTTTCGAAATACTTTCGCATGGTATCATAATGAAAGTCGTACATCCTTGTTTTCGAAATTTCTAATATAGACATACCGACATAGATTGCTTTGTCAAACACCAAGCTAGTTTTAGCAAGATGGACACCGACCAAATTCTCGCTGAATATGGTTCTATCTAAAAAGTTCGACTTAGCCACAAGCTTTCTCATTAAATTTTGATCTGAAACAAGCCTAAAGTTCATCCTTTTCCGCACATTTTCCATTGTCTTGCCAAAAACGGCGTTATTCATCAGTTTAAAAAAGTCTTTTTCAAAGTTGTTGGCTGCAGCCCTACGCTTGGCCGTATTAAAGTCAATGTAAGGTTTCAACCAGCAGCTTTGGTGAAATTCAATAATTCTATGGATCTTGGATAACCTCAGTCCGTGTTGTAATGCTTGTATAAGCACAGAATAGTGAATGACATAATTTTGTTTAGTTTCAAGAGTTGTCAAAAGCTTTTTGTTTTTACTACCCGGAGGACACTTCATTTCTGCACAGAAGGGCAGATCTGTGTGAGCGTCGTGGAGGTGATCTGGATACTCAATGTCTACCTCAAGGACATATCCCAATTTAGAATTGGTCGGTATGGACATGACGTCAAAGGATGCTATCTCATCTTTCTCGAGCCAACGAAAATTACCAGTAGGCAACGCTTGAGACATAGCGTAACCATAAAGGTTATTGGCGTCGACGTAGTAAAGGTGAGAGCTCGACTTTGAGGCATCGTAGTCGGCGGAACAAGGGATATTTGCCACAGCGTGTCTCGTTACACACTGACAAATACCACCTCTTATCCCGCGTTCATACAACTGAATCATGTCCATATCGGTCAATAGCTGTAATTTTACCTCTGTGAACTTTAGCATGGATGCATAAGCGAATCCGGGAGCAGTCGAATAGTAGAGACAATCTAACCCATATGTATCATGGCACATTTGCCTAAAATTCTCGAAAACGTCTGTTAAGATCAAGACATCAGATTTCAAATATAAGTCTGAATATTCCCCTAAAGACTTGACCGAAAATGAATTCCAGACATTAACAGCATGAGAGTAGTCTCGATCTGAGACACCCGCATTGCTGAGTTTGTTGTAAAACGCCTCTTTAGGTGGTAATTTTGTCTCATCAAGAACTTCGTAGGACGACACATAGTCGTAGGGGAAGACCCCCTTTCGACATACCAAATCGGTTTTGTCACCAAACGAATTTCTGGTTTCTATAAATTTCGGCTTGGGTAGATTGTCCGCTAGCTTCTCCAAGCTACTGGCCATGAATCGGAAAGAATCGATAAATCTTAGTTCCATACCTCCCCGCTTCAAATAAGAGGAGGGAATAAATTTAGAAAACGATACATACTTCTCTTGAGAGTTGCAAATGACGTTAATTCTATTCTCGTCAAAACCAAGTTCTTTTACAATGAAATGAGCATCGTAATTAGAGAGGTTATGCAACACGACAGGGACGAATGTCTGGTTTCTGTAATTCAGATTACAGTTCCTGTGAGCGGCCCCTCTGAATCGCCCGCTGACATGACAGTGGTCCCTGACTTTATAGTTCACTTCGGTGAAATTACCATGCTTGCAAATGTGGCAGATGGTGCTGTTCATATACAGTTTGTTTTCATCCGGCGTTAGAGGGATCATAGGTTTGTTTATGCTATGTAACACTCGATCGATGACTTTTACATCAGCTACAAGCGATCGCATAAACTCCCCGCTGCAGTCTTTCCCTCTAAACAACCGTAACTGTGAAAACGTACCCTCCGCATCTTTGATAAAATAAGAAAAACTAAACGGAGTATGTTTCTGATAAGGTGTGGACCAAGATTTTGCGGGGTCGTTTAAGCACCCCGAAATCGGCTCCAATAGGCATTCGAAATCCGCATAGATAACAAATCTAATTTTCTGCGAATATTCGTGCTTATTAAAGCAAACTTCGGGGTTCTTTGGAATCTCGCATCTGACAGGAGTGAAAGAATTGCATAACACTAGATGTTTAGCCAATCTCTCATCTGCAGATTTACCCTCGTACGACTGGAAGTGCGTAAAACATCGTTTGCACACTCTGACTTGAAGATGGTTAGCTGTGACGAAAGGTCTAATGAATGCGTCGAAATCGGAAATGACTATATAATGAGAATTTTGCTCATTGCAAACATACAAAAGGTCTCTATGGTCCGCGAGTTGATTTTCCACAATTTTGATAGGAAACACGTAGTGCGAAATATTCTTCCCATCACGTTTTTCCTCTAGGCCGAAAACATTAATAGAAATATTATTCCTTTTAGAAAACTTGTCGATATCGTGTAATGAAACGGGGAATTTTACACAGCTCCAATCGTACTTCTCACCCAATTCGGGTTTGTTCAGGTAACTTGTCCACAAATCCTTGCCAGAATCGATAAATTTTGACAAAACACAGTATTTAAAACAAAAATCATCATCGTTCTGAATGTTGATGAGGGAGTGTAAGTGCCGGAATTCTACAGGCAGCATCATATGACCACGCCCCGCAAATGGGACATGTTCATTGATGCGCACTTCTATTTTAAACAATTTTTTGAAACCCCATCCAGAGCCACGTGTACTATGCTCCTCTTGCTCCTTTAACAATTTCGCGATGTGGTTGGATACGGCTTCATGGATGTTAGATGTTCTGTACAAAATTTGATTTCTGGTTTTAAAATTATACAATGCCGACTGACCATCTAAATTTTCAAAATCTGACTCTACAAAAATATTAAATTTTATGGAGGTAAATTTTAGCAAAGCCGAAGTTAGAATGAGAACAATTTTTTGATGGAATGAAGCAAGAATCGTCTCCATGTCGCCTGAGGGAATATCTGTCACAGCGTAAGTGGCTATTCGAGACTTGAATGCAGACTCGAGCATGAAAAACTCACTTTGATGTTGTGAAGAATCACTGCCTGCATCATGTCTCGCGTTGCCATTCCCCGCTCCGACCTATAAAAATAAAATACGAACATGTGTTACACACGATTACGATGAAATGTGTAATGACATAAATGTTTTTAAAAACGAACATTGTATTAAACGTACCTCTAATCGGACAGGTTCAGGAATCATGGAGGTACCGGCTTCGATCCCCGATGAGGCCCCGGCTTCAGCATGCCCCTGCTGACCTTCATGCCTGGAGGCGTTCAATGCTGATGTGCCATTCCCCGCTCCGATCTATAAATATAAAATGAGAACGTATGTTACAACACCATATATATTTTACATTTTGAAAAAACAAATAATAATAATAATATTAATAAATAAAAATATGATATATGTGATAATGAAATTAAAAAACGTACCTCTAATCGGGCTCCATCACTGCGCGCAGGAATCCTTGAAGTCTCTGCTCCGATTCCTGAAGTCCCGGCTACAGCAGGGAAATAGAGGTGAGCTGCCTGGTGGTACACTCCCTCACGCCTGGCGGCGTCCCTCGTAGCTGGGTGATGAAATTTCTCCCGGTGTTCGCTTAGAACTCGCAATGCTTTAAAGGTGGCGAAGCAGATGTCACAAGTAAAGGTCACACCGGAATGTTTTTCACGGATATGCCTTGTTAATATATCTCTGCGCGTGAATATTGCACTGCAGGTGTCGCACTTATACTCAGATTTAACATGGCGTTGGTTAATATGCCGGTTCAGATTGCGTTGATGTTTAAATGCTGAAGCGCACTCCTCGCACTTGAAAAATGAAGTAGTAGCATCCATCTCGGCTTCTAACGGCTGAATGACTCAAATCGGCCGCGGGTTATGTATTTATATCGGCTCACGCTAGGGACAACGCCTATAACGGTCACCACGCGTCGGTATACAAGCGGGGGGCCACTGCTGCGCTAGGCTGGGTTATTTTCGTACGCGTGGCTGCCGTACTCTAGCTAAGATACGCAAGCTCGCAATAATATTATATGACATGTACTGCAACATTGACACACGCTAGAGAACAACGTGCACATGTATGCAAGACCAACGCGTGGTGAGCTGAGTTATTCTGGTACGCAGAGATGCGGCTCTGCCGTGCGAGACAGCAGACAGCATGCTGGACCTCCCGCGCGGTGAGCCGGGCTATTCTAGTACGCGCAGCTGCATCACGTCTGGAACACGCAAGCCGCAATATTACAAACTCGCAAATATTTACCGATATTCCCAATAACGAGTCGAACACTTAGGCCGTTGTTCTACACAGGTGGAGCAAAGGGCGCTAGCATCCAGATCGTCAAAAGAGCTATGATCAATAAGCATGCTAGCACCCAGGGGGCCAAAGGGCAGTGGTCAGTGGTCAGTGGTCAATGGTCAGTGGTCAGTGGTCATTGGTCAGTGGTCAGTGGTCAATGGTCAGTAGTAGTGGACAGTGGTCAGTGGTAGTGGACAGTGGTCAGCTGCTCCACCAATGCTCCACCAGTGACGTCATGAACAAAACCATACTACTTTGAGGTAAGGTTTACTATGATTAATAAATCGTCGGATTGTACGTTTAAAGTATTGTATCGACTCACATTTTGTGTAGATGAATTTTCTTTACAACCAAAACATATATGATACATTTCTTGATACTCTTTAACACATAGTTATACTTGCATATAGCTATACTTGAAGATTTTATGTGAATCCTATATGAATGCATAAGTGTATAATATTTGTATTGTAAGGTTTGTTTATAAGCCAAGTTCGTTATTAATAAATCCCTCACAGGCTCGGTTTTATTCATAATTTAGTGTTCCCTTTTTTTATGAAAACAGCAATATCATTAGAATAGTGGCTTAATGGTGGTACGATGCAAACTTTTAAGGGACTTATGAACAGAACCTAAAGGGTCAACAGAGAAATTGAAATAATATAAAATGTACGTTACACAATTTCGATTCGGTGCAAGCCAGTTCGTGTGCTTTTATTCTGTTCTGCTGTTAGCTTACCTGAATTAAGTTAACCATGTCTTATATGCATAATTGGTAGCACTGGTCACATGGTAACTCGAATCTATTCATGGGTGGTCATCAGATAAATTCACTCCTGCTGCGCAGTCGCGAATCTATCGATAAACTCGTCAACTCTCGTGTAATTGCCCATGATAACAGCAATATCATTAGAATAGTGGCCCAATGGTGGTACGATGCGAACGTTTAAGGAACTTATGAACAGATCCTAAAGGGACAACAGAGAAGAAACGTATTTTGATGAGTCTGTTAGAAAATTATATAGAGTAGGCTATGTATATTTTATTTGTTCTTCTTATTTTAGTGTTTTCCCTTTCTCTTTTTGTAGAGAAGGAAATCTCTATATATATAAAAGGCTTTGTCCTGACTGACTGAATGAATGACTGACTGAATGAATGACTGACTGACTGACTGACTGACTGACTGAATGACAGGAATCAACGTACAGCCTAAACTATAACAGGTAGAGACTTGGAATTTTGACAGTACCTTCGTTTCATAATGTAGGTGCTCACTAAGAAAGGATTTTGAAAAATTCTGATTCTAAATGCCAAAAATTAAATGTTTTTGAAAATACTTAATCCCTTTTTACATAGAATTATCAATTCCAAATCACAGAATATATTGTTGCCAAATGGTATCAGATGGGCTTGGAAAAAACAAATGAAATGCACTTTTGACAAATAAGAGAAGTTATCAAAATAATTCATGTTATAAATAAATATTACAGAATGAAATCCACTAAAATAATGGAATCACATAACTTTCTCTACCCTGGACATAGAGAAAACAAAACGAGGTATGGTAATGTGTATATTATTATATTATATCGCAGGTTTTTGGAGAGAAAGTATGAAAGTGATAATGCTTTCTGTTTAATTTCATCCCCAAAACGGCTTTATGGTAACATAAGAGTAGGAAATTTCCCGCCTCGATATTACAATTTTATGTTACAGGAATTTATGTTTCTTCTTATTTAAACCTCTACCAGGCTTGCTGTGCACTGTGCAAGCGATGGGATGCAAAATTCTAGATCCTCTATGAGCCATAAAAAACTATATCAAGCTTTTTCTGAGGGAATAGTTTGAGTATAATATGTCGTTCTTCCTATTTCAAATTATAAATGCCTATATAAGGACCTAGAATTTAAAATTGAAAATCCTTCATAAGTTAATTTCCAATTACAAAATACAAAACCCGGGCGACGCCGGGTCTTTTAAGCTAGTCAGTTTATATGTATTTAGCAACACCGTCTGTATGTCTACACGTACCTCCAAGTACAAAGTTTATTGTGTTTTTAAGTGTCTTCTGGTAAAACGGCAAGTGTCGAATCGAGTAGACTCTTTTGTAATTTTATTAGTACAATAAATATATCATATCATGTAATAAGTGTATATTTAAATACTTAGCTAAATGTTTAGTTTTCTTGGACGAACTGTGTTTATCGGTAATCTCTAGACTTGAAACTTGACTGGCTGGTCATGTGTCAAGTGGATCATCTTCTTTAGGCTTTGCGTGAGGCTGCAGCAAGTAAATTCGCTTATCGTACAATTCTAACTGAGAATGTGTGAAGCGAAATAAATAAATAGTCTGTGCTTAAGTGCAGAGTATTAAAGAGAGTACAGAAATCTAAAAATAAAAATTTATAAGACATCCTGCCGGTTGTATTATATGGATGTGAGACATGGTCGCTTACTCTTCGGGAAGAACATAATCTGAGAGTGTTCGAAAACAGGGAGCTTAGGAAAACATTTCGACCTAAGAGAGATGAAAATGGGGATTCAGAAAACTGCATAACGACGAGCTTCATAACCTGCACTCTTCATATTATAAAGTAGGGTAATTAAATCACGGAGGATGAAATCGGCTGGACACGTTGCGCGCATGGGGGAGGAAAGACATATCTAAAAAATATTGACTGGAAGACCTAGACGTGCGTGGGAGGACAATATTAGGATAAATTTAAGAGAAGTAGGATTTGCGAGGGATGGTTGAATGGAGTTAGCACAGAATAGTGTTGAATGGCGGGCTCAGGTAAGCGCGGCAATGAACCTTCGGGTTCCATAAAATAGATCATATTCCTTTAGCTTGCTAAGGAATTGTCTATTGCCATTGAGTAAGTAAATAAGTATCACATCTTGTTCTCTCCTCATGACGCGTCCCAGTTAACAAAATCTGGGACTGCTTGAAGTGAAAACGAATTATTTTCCTGCTATACATTATTCATAGAAGATTATGGTAACAACAGTCTTTTGTTTCGTCTTCTTAATACTTCTTTAAATTACTTTATTTTCTCCGAGCTTAGGTGGATTTGAAATTTAAATCAGTGTCCTACAAAACCACATTAATACAAAGCACTGGACTGATATATATAACGTGAGGAGAAAGTTTTATAAAACAAAATTTAAAATCCGCTTTTGTGTCTCTGTGCTGACTCTTGCCCTTTCTTGTCTCGCTTCCTTATTTATGTATTGAGACATCACGCAACGGCATGGCGTTGAAACTTCAATATTCTTGTGTGATTGACGGGTCTCAGGAAGTTAATATCTATATTACCTGCAGACAGAAAGATGTCTCTGCTTTCGTTATTTATAATCAGGGTTCGGATGTTTATAAGATGTCATATTTTTATCCTGCCTTCCATTCCGGCCGCAAACACAAATTAGGCCTAAACACGAATTGCACGTTTGTTAAGCCTATCCTAATCGGACCGTTTTTATTTTACATATAAAGTCATGGTACGCCGTAGCGGCGCTACAAACTGGAAGGTTGCGGGTTCGATTCCCGATGAGGTCGTTGAGATTTTGCAACTGGCCTAATCCTTCTGGTGGCAATATGGCCCTGGGGTCGACTCAGCCTCTAACAGAAATGAGTACCAGGAGCAGTCCTGGGGGTAAAGGCGGCCGGTGCGTTAGGCTGACAACCTTACCACCTTACCGCAGAATGTCCAAAATCTGGGTGCCTCAACCTCCTGGAACCTTCTGGGCCTCCATTGCCTGTATAGGGATCACTTTACTATATAAAGTCATGATTTGGTCATATACCGGACATATTTGTAATTTAACGTCGTATTTCAGTTATAAATTCGGTAAAAGAAAAGCATTATGTAATACGTGCACTAAATTGCCGGCTTAAGTTATTTCCGAAAAAGAGTCACAAATATTTTGGTTTTACTGATAACTAAAATGTGAAGGGACAATAACAAGTAATAGCACAATTACCTCTTCCTCCTTGTTGTTAATAGAATATTTTCAGTTCACATTTGCAGTGGTATCTGGAAACATTAACAGATTAGAAGTTATTTTCAAGTAAAACTGTAAATCACCTGTAAAATTGTTAAAAAGTTATTAGGGCCTATCTTATTGAATTAATGTGATGTAATAATTTAGTATCATTAAGCATTTTAAATTGGAGCGTTTATTTTTAGAAAATACAGGTACGTTCTTTTATGAAGTCATTTTAGGATTTTTGGGTCATGTTTAGTCACTTTTAAGGGCATATTTTCAGTCATGTCTTCCAGCTTTTTAGATCATAAATATCAGAACCCTGTTTATAATTATTAAACTATTAAACCGTGGGGAGATTTCTCACTTGCCTCCTTCTGACATGTCGTTAGCTAAGTGTTGGAAAGGTACTAACTCCATCTTTTGCGAAAAATTAGATTGGCCTATTTACATTTATAATTCATACTCTATGTACAGTCGGTCAAATAAAAAACGTCGGGCGGTATTTGATTAAGTATCACGAACGAGCATATGCGCATGTACAGGAAGACTTAAGGTTAGGTTCACACACGCCTCTTGTCTATCCATGTATTTTCTTGATTATTTAGTCAGTTTTGTTCCAAAACAAACATGTATAGAAGGCTGTGGCTATATGCCTCAAATCCGCCATATTCTTGGTTGCAAATTTTTATAATATTAATAATTAACAGATTCGCGAGGAATATGTTTATTCAAGGAGCATTTTTTTAAGATTTTATTTTATAATACCGGTACTTCTAGTGCAAAATCAATAACTTACGCTCAACTTCTGCAACCAATCTTAGCATCGAAATACGCGTCCGGCCAGATCAACGTTTGCTATGAAAACTTCCGTTCGCATTATAGTAAAGTTCCCTCCTCTGAGCTGCTCTTTCATAAATATGGAACCTTCTCGCTGCTTCAGAGACCGAAAAATGCAGGTCAATTACAGCCCTAACTACACTTTCTCTCACGTTAGCATTTGTATGTGGCGATGACACAAAGCAAAATGAATTATGACAATGCATTAAGTTGAATATCGTGTGTTGCGCTTTCCGCGTTGTTCATTTTTTCCCTCCTGCCGCATGGCCTCATATGTTCCGAAAATGACCTGTATTTTGTGTTTTTTATAGGAAACTTGTGAACTAATGCGTCAAAACTTTAATTTTAACAGCATACGAGTCCCGACGTTTTTTATTTGACCGACTGTACATACAAGTGTAAAGGAGTATTAGGGAAAGTAGTTTTCCATCTCTAAATATCCTACCAAAATAATATTTTCTATGTTACGTTAAATATGAGTCTCCTGAGTATTCGTAGTTTTTTCCTTCGTTTTCACAAACGTTTCTTCGATGGACAGGAAACTGGACATCTAGCTAAGTATTTAATTAATGCACTCCTATACCGTTACATTCGCGGGTTCTATCCCCGGTGAGGTCGTTGAGATTTGGCCTATTCCTTCTGGTGGCACTATGGCCCTGGGGTCGACTCAGCCCCTAACAGAAATGAGTAGCCTACCAGGAGTATTCCTGGGATAAAAAGCGGCCGGTGCGTATGACTGACAACCTTCCCACCTTCCTGTGCCGTATGTCACAATCTGGAAGCCTTAACCTCCTGGAAACCCTTACTTACACAGTGGCAATAGACAATTATCTATTTTGTGGAACCCGCACTTACCTGAGTCCGCCATTCAATCCTATTCTGTGCTAACTCTATCCAATCATCCCTCGTAAATCCTACTTCCCTTAAATATATCCTAATGCTGTCCTCCCACCTACGTCTAGGTCTTCCAAGTATTCTTTTTCTTTTGGGCCTCCCAGTCAATACCTTTGAGATATGTCTTTCCTCCCCCATGCGCTGTACATGTCCAGCCCATTTCATCCTCCGTGATTAAATTACCCTTACTATATCCGATGACGAGTACAGGTTATGAAGCTCGTCGTTATGCAGTTCTCCAGTCCCCATTTTCATCTCTCTTAGGCCCAAATATTTTCCTAAGCACCCTGTTTTGGAACACTCTCAGATTATGTTCTTCCCAAAGAGTAAGCGACCATGTGTCACATCCATATAATACAACCGGCAGGATAATTTATTGTCTTATAAATCTTTATTTTTAGATTTCTGGACAGAAGACGAGAAGGTAAGAACCGCATAAAAACAAGCATTTCCTAATTTTAGTCGACACCTTACTTCTGCCTTAATATTATTCGTGTCTTTAATTATTGCTCCTAGATATTTGAATTTTTCCACTTGTTCGAACGATTTACCAGCTATTCTAATGTTTTGTAGTGGATTATTTTGACGTTTCATGACCATGTAATTAGTTTTCTGTATTAATTTCCAATCCGACATTTCTGCAGGCATCGAAAAGACTTTCTGCATTTCTCTCGATTGTGTTTACATCATCGCCCAACAAGCAAACGTCATCTGCATAAGCTAAAATCGGGTGATTGCCATTTAATTCTAGGCCTACCTTGTTTTCCTGAACATTCCTAATGGCATATTCCAAAGCGAAATTAAAAAGTAAAGGTGATAGTGCATCTCCTCGCTTTAAGCCGCACAACTGCTATAATTGTCTATGGTTATTCAAGGTGGCCTACCCGAACCACTGTGGTGGTGATTTAATTCACTCCTCGGATTAAGGGGGCGCTATCGCCTCAATAAGATGACGGGGAATTAAGACTGACGCGTCTTGAAGGCGTACGATACAACTGTTATAGAGCTTATCAGCTACTTGAGAAGTTGGAGTTGTCTCTTCTGAGGAAGTTTCATTAAGTAACAACTATAGCTTCACATTGGGTATAACAAAATATTCTCCACGTTTAACGTACTATAAGACGCCCTGGAACATAAGACGCACCTTGATTTTAGGATGGAAATTTAAAGGGAAATAAATTTAAGGTGATTCTAAACGAAAATTTTTAAACATAAACAAACTATAACTTTGTACAATCGAATCAGTGTAAATTACTTCTAACTTAAAACCTGTGTTGTACGAAAATCTGTACGGGCGGCATCACGTAAATTTTAACAACTGAACTGATTTCTCATGAAAGACTGAAAATACTTTTACACCCACTAACTCTCAATTCAGCAAAACGTAAGTGTAACGGGACTATGCTGTTTAGAGGCCATTGCCTTCATTTAAACACCCGGTGGAGACAACTCTTTTCGTATAAAATAACTCAACATTCCTTTCTTTTCACATTGTATACCTGGCGCCCAGCTACCCTCATTTTACTATTATGAAAAAATGCAATGTTGTACAATCTGCACCAAAATTTACAATTAACCTATCTTTACAGCACCTTCTTTATGATTATGAAATTACTTTTATTAATTTTAATTTTTTTAGTGTACTTCGGACCATTAGACGCACCCTACTTTCAAGGTTCTGTTTTCGAGGGAAAAAGTGCGTCTTACGGTCCGTAAAGTACGGTACTGCAAGAAAATGCAAACGGCAAAATTCTGACGAAAAAATAAATTTTGAATCACAGAAATTTATTTGCTTTTATGTTTTTACTTCCTCTGCCGGACAATAGGTAGAGAAGGTATTGTGTTCGACCCCCAAATTCGAAGTTGAGATTTTAACATAAATACACGTTTTCAGATCCCTTGAATCCAAAAATACTATTTTCAAAAATGTGTTTGTGTTAACAGCTTAGCTCCAGAAAGGAAAATCGTACGAAAACAGCATTTTGTATTTGGGTTAGGTATCTTCCGAGGATGTGACACGAACATTGGTAATGACTTTCTCTTATTTTTAAGGGGACTTGTCAATAACATTACGTTTTTCACGATTTTCACGAAAACAGCTCTAACGATTTTGTTTAAATTCTGTGCATAGGGTGCTTAACATTCTCTGAAGGGTAGTTATAAGCCACCCACTGTTTACAGAAACTCAGTCTTGCCTGGTGAACAATAAAGCTTTGCATCAGGTTGAAACAACTGAATACGCGCTTTTTCACGGCTTCTTATTCTGTATCAGAATGAGAAGTGAGAAAGATGTATTGGCCATGCTTAGAGTAGCTAGAAAGTTACATGAGTGTATTGATCAGATTTTATTTGAGTTATGTATCCTTAGGGGATGCGATACGATGTGGTAAGGACAATATCTTTATTTTTACAACCAATTTACGTGAAGAGAATTTCACACATAATATATTATTCAGTGCGTTTCACGTAATAGTTGGCCAATCGTGCGGGTTTCTGCATCGCGGCGGCCACAGCTCTAAATCCCGAGCGGTCGGGTGAAATATCTACGCAAATAAAGCCGCTAACGGTGTAATGATTCACAATTACAATTTAAAATTTCAATGAAAATAACCACGTACCTCATCACAAGAGATGTTGGAAATGTCCTTCTTTTGCATCCACACAACAAAGGAAATTTTCTTTCAAGCGCATAAGTTCAGCTTCCGTTAGAGTTAATTTCTCTTGTGATATTTCATTCAAGTTCTTCTAACATCATACTCAGTTACGAGTTACAAGTATTTTTCGAAGTCTATTGATATGTGGTAAGCACCGCGTACCAAAACGTCTAACGCCTGTCTTTTGAAGTCTTTTCATTTCACACTGCCATCACTGCGTGTCAACACTGATATCTTCATAAATCAAAAGCTGCAGCTTAAGGCTTAACTGGGGGTGAAACATGTTTTATTGCTAAAAAGAGAAAGTTAGGTAATGCCACCCCCTCGAACTGGTCATTCTGTGAGCTGAAAACAGTGCCGCTACTTCCAATAGCTACACAATGCAATTGAGCTAGAAACGAAATCCTTATAAACAAAATTTTGAATGGCGTAAAGTAGCCTACTTGGAAATGAGGCCGTAAAAAGGAAAATGTGATAACATAAACCGAATCTTTGATCACAATAAACATCATTTTTTCAATGTATCGGTATTAATTAGTTTATTTATTTATTTAATCAAAAATGAACATTACAGGTATACACCCAATTACAATGTCCATGACTAGACTAGCAATACATCATGTACTTAGGCCTACAATAACACAAATTAATAAGAAATAGGTATAATAAAAAGTAGGAAAGTTAGTATAATGACGTAAGAAGTAAAGAGAATAGGAGAGAGTAAAGAGAATAAGAGAGATAATAAGACCTATGTATGCCTATTATGTCCAACGCGAAGATAAGTGTCAAACGATCCTGAATTATTGTTAGGCTATCTCTATATATATAAACGGCTTTGTCCTGACTGACTGAATGAATGACTGACTGATTGACTGAATGACAGGAATCAACGTACAGCCTAAACTATAACAGGTAGAGACTTGGAATTTTGATAGTACCTTCGTTTCATAATGTAGATGCTCACTAAGAAAGGATTTTGAAAAATTCTGATTCTAAATGCCAAAAATTAAATGTTTTTGAAAATACTTAATCCCTTTTTACACAGAACTATCAATTCCAAATCACAGAATATATTGTTGTCAAATGGTATCAGATGGGTTTGGAAAAAAACAAATGAAATGCACTTTTGACAAATAAGAGAAGTTATCAAAATAATTCATGTTATAAATAAATATTACAGAATGAAATCCACTAAAATAATGGAATCACATAACTTTCTCTACCCTGGACATAGAGAAAACAAAACGAGGTATGGTAATGTGTATATTATTATATTATATCGCAGGTTTTTGGAGAGAAAAGTATGAAGGCTTTATGGTAACATAAGAGTGGGAAATTTCCCGCCTCGATATTACAATTTTATGTTACAGGAATTTCTGTTTCTTCTTATTTAAACCTCTACCAGGCTTGCTGTGCACTGTACAAGCGATGGGATGCAAAATTCTAGATCCTCTATGAGCCATAAAAAACTATATCAAGCGTTTTCTGAGTGAATAGTTTGAGTGTAATAAGTCGTTCTTCCTATTTCAAATTATAAATGCCTATATAAGGACCTAGAATTTAAAATTGAAAATCCTTCATAAGTTAATTTCCAATTACAAAATACAAAACCCGGGCGACGCCGGGTCTTTTAAGCTAGTATTTTATAAATGAAAGTCATGTGGGGCCCACATCATCGTAATAAATGTTGCAGTTGTAGCGAGAATTATATTTATCTGATTCTGAGTGAAGAAAATTAAATTAAACCTCTAGGTTACGTGGTGAATTGTTGAGGTAGTTGCATATTGTATGGGGCAGACTGTACGTCATCCATCACTTGGGTATTCATAGTAACACGTTTAGCAAAATAATTGATGTGGAGAAGAGGGTAACTTTTAATGAATGGATGATGTATTAACTTAGTTGCATTCTGGTAACAAATAAATTTTCATCAGAGTATGTTTTGATTACTCTCTTTCGCTGTCAAGCTCGGAACTTTTCGCCGGTTTCATTCCAGCTGATAATTCAGGAAAATCCATATTTGAAAGCATTGTGTTCTAGGCATATATTGTATTAAACCCACGTTTATTCATTGGCTCAGTTGATTATTATTGGTAACCTCATAGTTGTGTGTTCATATGTATGTATATGCCCAAGGAATGTGCATAGTAAAATATAAAATCACTATATCACTATAAGGAGAACTTTTCTTAAGTCTAATTTCTGTCCAAATTCAGTTAATTAAAGCTGGAGACTTTTATTGAGTGCCAGTATGGTACTTTATGAGATTGTGAGGGGGACGAGAAAATGTCTGTCCGTCTATCCGTCCGTCCGTCCGTCCGTGTGTCTGTACTAGTGCATTCTTAATATTTATTATTTAGTGTATTTGTTTGTTCCTTTTTCTGTCTCTCGTGAATGTAAGAGAAGGCTTTAAAACCTTAACTGTGCCAGATTAAATAAATTTGTTGTTATTATTATTATTATTATTATTACATATTCATTGGATTATATGTATTTCTCACAGGCTACTGAAACTCTCACATATTTTAAAAACTTTTCTCCCTTCTCTCTTTCTCTTGTGCATGCTCGCACACTCACTGCAAGAAGAGTAATTGAATTGCGACGTCTACACGCATTACATATTTTTGTCTGGGAATGTGACCTCGCATTGCTATTAACAAGTAACACAATCTCATTCACCCTACATGAAATAATGGCGTCGTGAGCTGAAAGAAATGACTTGTATGTGATCTAATGTAACAAAAATCTCTTCCAGGACGTCTTATCTCATGGGTTAAGTGATGCCTTATGATGTATGTAGGTTGCCAGGGGTATGCATTGAATAGCGTAGATGCAGTGTCGCAGAAGAGACAAATGTCCTTCCTTCTAGTGAGTGTAACATTTTGTTTAATGTATTAACAAACACTCCCGATATGGATTTTAGAAGAAAAATCTACCTATTGCGATGGATACCATGTCATAATTTTAAAAAAATTATTTCATATCTTTACGTTTCATGCCTCCCTAAGTACGAAACCACCGCCCGTTCAAAATTATATACTGTATATAAGTTATATCTTGACACGCTAGCGGTCGTAATTTTGAAAATATTTGAACCAAATTTCATTATGTTATTTCTAGGCCCAGTAGTTCGGACAAGTTCGTTAATGAGCAAAATTGACCCAAGGGGGGAAGGGGGGTTGAAATTTTGAAAAATCTATATCTCGGCCCCTATAGAGGGAAACTTTGTTTGAATAAATTAGAGCAGCGTTTCTCAACCTTTTTGAACCCGAGGACCTCTAAATGTCTAAATTTTTTACGGACCCCTAATTTTACATCCCATTTTTAAAACTAGGCTATTATGTAGGCCTATATTCTTAATATTTGAGGTATTAATTGTAGGTCGTTGTAACGAAATAATTCCAAATACTTTTTTTTTTAATTCGACGGAAACACAGTAGTTGAATTGGCAGTAAAATATTGACAATAAAATTATATTTTGAACAGACTTTAATATTTATTACCTATTTGATAATATAATTAGGAATTATAACACAGGTTTACCGGTATCAGACACTCGGGCACCTCCAACAATAAAACTCTTGTTAAGAGAACGCCTCTAATAACAAATTCCGACAAAGTAGGTCCGCAGACCATAGGTTGAGAAACGCTGAATTAGAGTAATTAGAGTAGACTACTCGCTATGGAATTCACAGTGACACCAACGATTCGGCGGTTTTGGGGGTATGAGTAGGGGTGAGGTTGGGGGTGGGGGGATGGAAATTCGAAATTTTTGAAACTACGTCATGTGGAGTATCGTTGAAAAGCTCTTGATGAGTAGGCTACTCTTCAAATCAATAACTAGTTTCTCGACAGCTCTCATATAAGGCGAGATTTGAATGTTCAAAAAAGTGCTCTTTCCTCTTTTTTTTGCAGTTATTATTGCGGGTTTTTCATGCCAAGGCTAAAGAATAAGAGTGCTGCGCAGTGACAATAAATTTAACCAAAAGCACTTCGAAATCTACCCCAGCCAGTAGGCCTGCCTAAAGGGATTTTTTATTATCGTCTAGCGAAGTTTAGATTCCCAAAAAATGAGAGTAAACAATGGTGCGAAAGTTATGGGTACAAAGGAAAGAATATTATGTGTAGGCAAAGTGTAGACTTACCGTATATTTCCGCAGATAAGACGATAGTTGAATCATAATAAAAGCTCTGAAAACCCCGGGTAGTCTTATAGAACAGATACAAAAAAAGAATAGGTCTATATATAATTAAAACAATATAAAATTATGTATTCATTATCTTGGTACCATTTTCAGGCAAATGTAAGCTTCAAAGTAACGCGAATTTCGTAAATAAAATCATAAACGCCATAATCCGCGAAATAAAACCATTTTTGGCATTTTCCCATGTTTTCCTATATACTGGTACGTGTATCGCATGGCTCACGCACAATGCGCGTACCGTTCTGTTCCATTGGGGTGCGACTGTGCACAATGACGCCTTTTTTTATAAAAGAAGATCAAGGAAGTTTTGTTCCGGTAAGGGAAATCAACATTTTTTAACTAACTGTAGTTATTTTGCCCTTACTTCTACTACCCGCCCTATGGATTACAATAGTGCGATGGTTGGCAACTTTTTTGCCTCATAAATCGTGATAACCAGAAAACTAAAACAAAAACGAAACTTTGAAGTTATTTCGTAAACATAGATGCATAGGCCGTTGGTAGTTTGAGGGTCGTCTTTGCTAAAACTATAAAACTTTGACGAAAATCTATACCTCGTCTTATCTGCGGAAATATACGGTATATAGGCTAATTTGCATTTCTAGTTTTATTTCATACAGCCTTTGTCTGCTTGCTTCCTTTATAACAAAAATTGTTGAGCCGCTAAAAACTGCAAAGTCACGGTTTCGATTCCCCATGCGGATATTGGGGGTCTGAACTTTTGCGTCCCAAAACCACTAAACTAGGACTTTTGCGTCCATAGATCCTGAGATCCAATGACCCGTTTGCGTCCCGGGTCTCTCTAGAGCAATGACCAAAATGCGTCCCATGAAATGCAAGTAAAATTAATAATATTAGGTTTGTTCGCAAAGCAAATCCGTGACCGCTTGAGAATTTGTTGTACTGCGCATGTCCAGTCTGTAACTTACCCGTGATTTGCACTTTGCGAATGGTTACAAGAATTTGGAATCGATAGTTTCTGCGATTAATCGATATGATATATAAATAAAATATATATTTCCTTTTGACATGTTATAAATGCAATATACATCGACAATATAATCTATATTTTGGGAAACTTTTAATTATCTTCCATTATTCATACATATAAGTAGCCTATGTTTATAAATCTGGCGCAATGTTATAGGAGGGAGGAGTCAGACGCGTGAAAATAGGTTACTGCGCATGTCTCGGATAACAATTCATGCTAGAGCCTGCAAACTTTTCTTATAGTACAGAAACTGTCCGTGAGAGCTTTGCGAACAGAAGATTGAAATCAGAATCACGGATTCTCGCTTTGCGAACGCGTGTGGAGAAAGAGCGCATGCGCGAACGATAAGTTCCTGGTTTCTGACTGCTTTGCGAACAAACCTAATGGTACCATACAGACCCAGGGTGCACCGCGAGGAGGCGAACTGCTTCACACCCCAAAAATTTTAATCCTTGCATTACTGTCAATATTAATAAAAATTGAAGCGGAAGCGGAGAATGAAGTTACTCTTTGTCTTTTGGCTACCAGTTTACTTTCTTGTGGTTGATAGGAACTTAAATGATACTGTTCGCACATATTCCAGTCTGCTGAGTGCTTCAGTTCTATATTCAACTGTTTTTTCTACAAAGAAGGCCGCAATAGTAATATCATCTATATTAATAAAAGGAAGTGTCTGTCCTCCGTCTGTCTGTCTGTCTGTCTGTCTGTCTGTCCGCGATGTCCAGCAAAATCTACTGAACGCAGAGATCTGAAATTTTAAACATAGATGGACTAAAGGGTCGGAATGTGCACCTCGAAGCCGGAATTTTAATTTTCGCTTTCGTTCGTGAGTTATGAGTGAAAAACGGGCAGAAAACGTGTATTTATTCCGTTTTCGAAGCATGAGTTTTCAGTAATACAAATCAATTACACTAGGCTTTGGCTATTTTTGTCATTCCTTCGACATAAAAGCATCGCGATCTCTTGAATGTTGTAGCTCATGCTGGTCGATTCATTTGTTTTTAATGTCAAGGCACGCAAACATAATATGAAATTTTCAACCTACACCGAAGAGGATTATTATTATTATTATTATTATTATTATTATTATTATTATTATTATTATTATTATTATTATAGGGATAATCAATATTAGCCTAAATATGGTCAAACGTTGTTCAATTTGGACGAAACTGACTATACAGGGGTTTTCTGGGCCAAGGAACTCGAATCTGAGGTCGCTTTTACCAGGTGACGCTATCTAATCGTGATGTATAGTCCACATGATTTAGGTGTTAATATAATGATTTAACTATTATGCTCTTAATTTTTAATTTTTGAAATAATTATCGCGGGCGAAGCCGCGGGGCACATGCTATCTTAAAATAATAAAAGGACGTGTTTGTCTGTCTGTCCACGATGCCCAGCGAAATCTACTGAACGCAGATATCTGAAATTTTAAACATAGATGGGCTGAAAGGTGGGCGAATGCGCAACGAAGCCGGATTTTTAAATTTGCTTTCGTTCGTGAGTTGTGAGTGAAAAACTGACAGAAAACGTGATTTTAGCGCTGTCGAAGCATCAGATTTCAGTAATACATTTCAATGTCAAATCAATTGCAGTTGGCTTTGGCTATTTTTGTCATACCGTGGTAATAAAAGCATCGCGATCGCTAGATTGTTGTAAGCCCACGCTGGTCGATTCATTTGTTTAGAATGTCAAGGCCCGTAGACATATGACATTTTCAACCTACCCGGAAGAGGGATAGGCCTAAATATGGTCAAACAGTGTTCGATTTGGACGAAACTCACTGTACAGGGGTATTCTGGGCCAAGGAAATCGAATCTGAGGTCGCTTTTACCAGGCGACGCTATCTAATCGTGGTATGTAGTCCACGTGATTTAGGTGTTAATAAATATAGCCTAATGATTTAACTATTATGCTCTTAATTTTTAATTTTTGAAATAATTATTGCGGGCGAAGCCGCGGGCACATGCTAGTAATAAATAGAATGAGAAAGTATGATGACTCCACCGCTAATACAATGGTGGGTATAGGGAGAGCGGCGGTCCACCGAAACACTGGCAGCACCTTCGTTTGCGTTTCAACTTCTCAATGCTGCATCATGATAGTTTGGCATATTATGATTAAACTCGCAATCTTTAATTATCCCTTGGTCCTATTTCTGTGAAATTTGTGCAGAAATAATCTGCACACAACAGTCCTTCTGATGGTTAAAACAGAGACTTAAAAAATGCGGACATAAATGTTTTTATTTCATTATATAAACATCACCAATTACACAAAATTCATGGAGGGTGAAACGGAATTTGACTATGCGACAATTTTTTTCATTTTTGTGTCCCGTAAAAACTTCAAGCGAGAAAGTTTTAGTGAAATATTTCAACTTTATTTTAAATTCAGTACAACCTTTATATCTTGAATGGTTTACGAGTAATTGAGTGGTAATTATTCCGAGCGCTACAGCTGAATGAATGATGTGGGACGATCGTGAAATGTTGAGGGTGAAGCAAATTTGACTTTGCGAAATTTATTATTTTATTTTTGTGTCCAGAAAGAGATCAAGCGTGTAAGGTTTAGTGAAATAGTATAGAAACTGAGTTGTGAAGGTCACTTGTTCTTTATTAGGGGAGAGAGGACAACAAGTGAGGCGGATGAGGTGTAACAACTACTGAAATGTATGTAGGTATCATTAATCACATATGCGTTATGCTACGCATACCGAAATTGTGTTTTTAAAATAACCATAACTTCTGATCTATTTGAAATAAAATATTAATTTTGATGGGTATTTTATAAGAAACTTAATACTCTACAACTCTTGTTCCGAAGGATTTTACTGTAAAATTAATCATTTACGCGCTAGGAGACAAAGTTCGCCGAAAAACTTGTGCAAAAACTTTCTTCAGTAAAATAATTGATTTTTGACAGCGGTCATCTCTTAAACGGTTCGAGAGAGAGAATCAATGTGTGGACACAAACTTTTAGGAAACTTAATCATCATTAATTTTCTGTAGGACCAATCGTACATGATATATAAGCAAACAGAAGTCACACATTTTCCTACGCTATGAAATTAACTCACAACGTAGGGTCGGGGACTTTGGTATAATCATCGCCAAGCAGAGGCGTAACGAGGGGGGTTTGGGGCATAGGCGTAACCAGGCCGACCATGTGGGGGGGTTATAACATCCGCGGGGTCTGGGGGGTATTCCATACCCCCAGGGGAGGGGAGGGGAGAGGGGGGTCCGGGGGTCCTCCCCCGGAAAATTTAAAAAATTAAGATGCAAAATAACGAGTTTTAAGCTTCCGGGGTTCCTACCCCGGAAAATTTTTATAATTAAGACGCAAAATAACGAGTTTTAAGATTCCCACGCTTTATACTTGTATTAAGTAATTTATGGGCAGACTTTAAAAAATTATACAATTTTCGCTATTTTAATCAAACCCCCAAACCCCCCCCTCGGTACGCCTATGGTTTGGGGGTTTGAACCCCCCCCCCCCATTGATTAAAAAAAGGAAAATTGTACAATTTTTTTTAAGTCTGCTTATAAATGACTTAATACGAGTATAAAGCGTGGGAAGCTTAAAACTCGTTATTGTGCATCGTAATTTTTAAAATTTTCCGGGGAGGACCCCCCGAACCCCCCTCTCCCCCAGACCCCCCGGATGTTATAACCCCCCATATGGTCGGCCTGGTTACTCCTATGTCCCCAAGCCCCTCCAAAAACATCCTAGACATAAAATCTTTAGGCAAAACATTCTGCTCTTTTTAGAGCTTTCATTGATTGGACTATAAATTGTTTAAAAATTATATAGCATTTTGCCGGTGAAAAACATATACAGGGTGTCTCAAAAATGTCCTAACACTTTGAATGAGTTTAAAAACATTATTTATGAACATAGAGACAAGTTTAAAGGCTTGAATTACAGAAGAAACATGTAGGCTAATTAAAGAATCATTTCGCAATGTTCAAATTGATGACCGTCATTGTCCAGACAAAGCTGATAACGCAAACGTCACGACACAGTTCATTTGGAATTTCGCAACACTGTCTTTCAATTTCCAATTTCAATGCATCAATTGTTCTTGGTTTTGTGCGATAAACTCTGTCCTTGAGGTATCCCCATAAAAATAAGTTCATTGGCGTGAGGTCTGGGGAACGCGCAGGGTATTCAATGCTACCCCTTCGTCCAATCCGTGTGTTTGGATAAGCTGCATGGAGGTGAGCTCTTACGTCTCGATGGTAGTGTAATCTGTAATCTGTACATCTGTAATTCAAGCCTTTAAACTTGTCTCTATGTTCATAAATAATGTTTTTATGCTCATTCAAGGTGTTAGTACATTTTCTTGAGATAGCTTGTAGACCTACTTTCTTTAAATAATCTTAAAGGTTCTTTTCTAGTTTATGTAGACCTATCTGGTTTAGATCATGTTTGAAACCAGTTTTGTGTTGTTACAGTCGCTGGTTTATTTTGCCAGATTCGTCCCAGATTATCACATTCGTACCCCTGGAACATGAGCTACATTATGCATTAAGTTAATTCTGTGGCTGGTCTTGGCCCGTGCCGCTTATGTAACTTGCTTTGTCCATGACTTTCAATCTCGAGCAGTGTCGTCTCTTCTTTGTTTGACTTTCAGAAGCGGAGAGTTTCTTTATGTGAACGTCAGAGCGAGTCGACCTGTCGCATATTCATAAACGATACGTAACCAACTTTGCATAACTAAGCAAGGAGGTTACTCGGCCGATAAGAGCGATGTTTGCCTTTGACGAATGTATAAATCATGAACTGGAGCTTGGAGGCTACCGTGTGGGGAAAACGTGACATATTCACCAGTTTTTTTAAAAGAAATAACACATATTTATCAATGCTGTGACATTATTATGAAGTAGTTCTTCTTGCGTTGCTAGTGGAGTTTTTCATAAGGAAATTTACGAAAGTATAAAGGAACTTTCTTCCGTAATGAATTTAATTAAGGAATCGCGCACAATGTGCATTATCTTAACCTAAGACTTAACTTACTGACAAACGCCCAGTCCTGAACCCGGGAAAGGGATTTTTCACTACTGAAAAATCCCCGAGCCAGGAATCGAACCCGGGCCGCTGGCGTGGAAGGCAGGCGCGCTACCGACTCACCCATGGCGACTCCGTAATCAATTAGAAATGTATTAGCTATTTTATTGAATCACTAGCTTAAAAGGCCCGGCGTCGCTCGGGTTTTGTATTTTGAAAATTCGAAAATAACTTATAGATCCTTATATAAGTATTTAGAATTTGAAATGAGGAAGAACGACTTATCACACTGAAACTATTCCCTCAGAAAACGATAAATATAGCTTTTTATGGCTTATAGCAAATCCCTGTGGCTTCGCCTACGATAATTAATCGAAAGATTAACAATAAGAGAAAAATAATAAAAATATTATTTTTAATGACACTTTGCACACGAAACATTCATATGTCTAAACTAAACGATTGATAGACCTAATTAATGAATCAACTATAAATCCGGCTTTGATGTGAATTCCACGATTAGAAAGCGCAGCATGGGAAAAATAACCTCAGATTCGAGTTCCCTGGCCCAGAAAACCCCTGCATACTGAGTGTCGTCTAAATCTAACAATGTTTACACATTGAGACCTGTATTCATTATCCTATCATTATCTAGGTTGAAAATTTCAGATATCTGCGTGCCTTGACATTATAAACAAATGAATCCACAAACGTGGACTTACAACATTCAAGCGACCGCGATGCTTTTATTTCCAAGGTATGACAAAAATAGACAAAGCCAACTGCAACTGATATGTCAACTGAAATGTGTTAGGCAGCGTTCACACTGAGGCGATAAGCGATATACGATACGCGACACGCACTGACATATACTTGAAATCTACAGGGAGGCGATAAAAAAAGGTTCAGGCAGGGTTCACACTCAGGCGATAAGCGATAAGCGATATATCGTGAGCGATATACGATACGCGACACGCACGGACAGATACTTGAAATCTAAAGGGAGGCGATAAAAAAGGTTCACACTCACGCGATAGCGATATATCGCAAAAGCGATATATCTCTCGAAGTGCAGCATGCTGGTCGCCTGAGCGATTTGTTGCTTACGATATTTCGAGCAGTGAACGTGTCGGGAAGAAGAGAAGACAATTCTATAATTTATTCTTTGAATTCATTTAGTGAAAGCTCATGAGTGCATCTGGAACTATTCCATTGCCGCATATAGTAAGAATTTGTGAGTGGTGGATTAATTAATTATGTGTAATAATATCCTAGATGTGTAAACAGTTTCATGTGTGGTAGGGATCATAAGATTCGATGCCACAACACTAGTTGTAAGGATATAAAAATAAAAAATAAAAAAAACATGTAAGACAGATGTGACGAGTGCCGCATGTAGCAAATTGCAGCAGAAGTAAAAGACACAGGTAAATACATTATTTAATTATTTATTGTGTAAGACAAGTAAGTAATCAAATTGTTATATTATTTACTCATAATGTAAATATTTCGAAACTCTGACACAATAAATAAGTAATTTAATTATAATTCAGGGATCATCATGGCCCGGATTCTAATGACATGTCACCTTTTTATTGATGCTACATAGGCATTGCCAACTTGTGGATAAATCCTAATCATGACCTCTAGATTATAGGAATGCATTTTTATTAGGTCATTTTATGTCATTTTATGCAATCTTATATTTTTAGGGCATTTATTTCAATTTTAGGTCATTATTTTGTCATTTTCGTGTCATTTGCTTCCTTATTTAGTCATTTTCATGTACTGTATTTACATTGAGTGTATTAACTTTTTTTCGTCGCTAGCAGTGCTGTCTTTGAAGTGTTGTTTGTTTAATGCAAGAAGGAAACATTCGGCGTTAAGTTTTTCATGTCTCAGTCGGAAATGAGAATCAAAGAAACTCCAAAATTTTGTATTTTATTACTATTGTTATTAGATTGACTTGGCACCAGAGTCTGTCACCTGCTTGGATTTGAGAGTGCAAACTACTGTTTACCCTCAATTAAATAACATAATCCAGCAGACCACAAAAGGAAATGGCGAATTTTGACTCGCCAGTGCCTCAGTGCCAGTATAAATTTCCGTGAGAAAAGAACATTCACAACATTACAGTTATTTACAGTTTTTATAATTATGTACAAACTAGTCTATAACTTTGTGTGTACAATAATAATTTGTTATAAATAAAATGTCAGTTTTTAGGTAATTTTGTTATAATTATTAAGTCATTTTCTTTAAATTTAGGGTCATTTTTCAAACAATTTTAGGTCATCAGAATCCGGGCCCTCATTATAATACAATTTGACAGAATTAACATGGGGAGTATATTTTGCATAGCCATATGTGCCTGAGGAAATGAAATTTTCAGAATCCCGGGGATGTCATAATTATATTGTCATGCTCTTCTCAGGATTGTTTATCATTCAAGAATCGCTAGCTCTATTTACTTCTTCTATTTATAATCTTTCAACAATTGACACGAAACTTAACACCTGCTTAGCTAACACCTACTTCGCGGGAAACTGCAAGCGGTGCTTGTCAAGGGAGAATCTTTCCCACTTAAAACCAATGACTCTTGCCAAATGTATCCAGTTACTTACTAATGAGTAGGGAAAGGCATTTAATGACCATAAAATAATGAAAAAATGCAAAATAGAAAAATGCATTTATTACCTAAAATAGTGAAACAATGACAAGGAATTTATTTTAAAGACCAATGAATTTTCCATTATTACTTACACTTATTAAACTTTTAAACTTTGGTATTCTTTTTTTCCCCAAGCATATAGGCTACAGGTATATAAAGTATTTGTTGTACTACATGGCTGGGTATTGTAAACCGACACATCTCCAAAATTTAAAGATCAAAAAATAAAAACTTCAAAGATCGAAAATATTAACAATTCAACATTTAAAAATTCAAAGATTTAAAATTAAAAAATCCAAAATTAAAAATTAAAACGTCCAAAACCCCAATTTTAAAAAGTTCAATAAGGCGAAATTTAAAAATCCAATAATCAAACATTGAAACAATAAAAAATTAAAACAAGTTTCACTTCTGTTGCGTGGCGTTCCACGCACACTATTTGTTCAACAGCCAAAACAGAGTTTCTACAAACAAATAAAATCAGGTAAACTGATGTAAAAAAGTGCCAGTGTGTTTTTTTTTACTCAGTTATGACTGCAATTATGATATGCAGAATATGTTTTTTTAATTGATTTACAAGTTAAGCTCCAGACTTATTCATTAAGCAGGGCTTAGGGAAGAACAAAGGTCTAGTTTTCTTTTTAATCAGATTAAAATCTTCCAGCATCAGCTGAACTGTACAGATTTTTGATATCTTGACAATCGCACACTCACATAAAAATACGAAAAAGAAAGTGAAATTGGCTGCTTTCGGGATTTGAACCATGGAACTCCATAACGTGAGGCCAAAACGTTACCATCTCGGTCACCTGGGTCAGTTTAACGGTCTAGTTGGATAAGCGCATGTAAAACAATAGTGTTTTTGGTCATAGCTATCTCTATTTTAAATTCCAAAGCCGTATAATATAACAGTTAAACAATTGACTATGTTGTCATGATAAATGATTGGTTTTTTTTTATACAAATTCTTTCGAATACGTATATTATCATAAAATAGGCACCAAATTGAGCATTACTCCGAAACAGGTGAACCGATTTCATCCAGTATCAGTAGACGTCTTCCCATGAACACTATAAATGTGTATACCAAATTCCATAAAAATACGGTAAAGCGTATTTGAGTTACCGCGTTTTTAAAATAGACACTAAATTGGGTTTTACTCCGGTACCGGTCAACCGATTTGGTCCAATATCGGTAGACATATTCCCATGTACATTATAAATGGGTATACAAAGTTTCAGGAAAATCCAATAAAGCATATTTGAGTTATCGCGACTTCTCATATATTAACATAAAAGGCAATAAATTGGGCATTATTCCGGTACTGGCCAACCGATTTGGTTGAACATCAACAGACGTCTTTCCATGGATAGTATAAATGCGTATACGAAGTTTCATAAATATCCGATAACGCGTATTTGAGCTATTGCGCCTTTAAAATATACACTAAATTGGGTTTTACTCCGGTACCGGTCAACAGATTAGGTTCAAATTTAACAGAGTACTTTTCATGGACGTCATAAATGCGTATACTAAGTTTAATGGAAATCCGATACAGCGTATTTGAATTATGGCGCCTTTCTATTAGAAAGGCGCCATAATCTATTAAAATAGGCACTAAATTGGGCATTACTCCGGTACCGGTGAACCGATTTGGTTCAATATCAATAGGGTTCTTCCCATTGACATTATAAATGTGTTTTCCAAGTTTCATGAAAATCCGAAAAAGCGTATTTGAGTTAGAGCGCGTACAGACACACGGACGGACGGACGGACGGACAGACAGACGGACAGACATTTTTCGTCCCCCACACAATCTCATAAAGTACCATACTGGCACTTAATAAATTTTCGAAATAAGTTTTCAGGGTTTATTCGATAAAACTCCCTGCATTTTGATTCATGTTGAGACAGCTGTCGAGAAACAACAGCCGAGCTATGGTGCACGTTGGTAAGATTGTGGGGATGTACCCAATATTTTCTTTTTCTTCTCATTCTACGCCTGAACCAATAAGCCACTACATCGTCTTCCTCACTTGAGCTCATAATTGTAACTGAAGTAGTGAGGATTGTGTTCCACCATATTTTTATTGCCCAGGTCACGCCGATTTATCGCTCGCAGTAGGCCTATATCACCGCAACATCGTCCTTGCGATATATCGCTTATCGCTTATCGCCTCAGTGTGAACGCTGCCTTACTGAGAACCTATGCTTCAAAAGCGCAAAAAAAAAAATGCACGTCTTCCCGTTTTTCGCTCATAACTCGCGAACGAAAGCTAAAATTTAAAATGTACTATGCCAGAAACCTGCACGGGAGTGTACTCAACATTGTCCCAAAGTTTCATGGCGATCGGATGAATGGTGTAGTAATGCATAAAGGACAGACACACATACATTCGTTTTTATATATGTAGATCAAATATTATTGTAAGATGTTTATGTCGATATAGATAGAATAGTCTATAAGCAGAGTTTATAGACAAACTAGGCAGCCGCTAAGGGTGGGAAAATTTTAGTCACATTTAAGGGCGGCAACATTTAGATTTTTTTAAAAGTGGAATTTGCCAATATTAAAGCCAAAAAGTACCTTTAGAATTTGATGCCTTTTTTCAATTCTTGCGAAATAAGATGTTGAAAACTAAAAATGGCTAAAACTGTTTTAATAAAGATATGATAAAATATTTATAATTATTATTGTTCAACTAAAAATAAATTACTTTTTTTAATATCTGTCACAATTTTGCCTTGCTCTATGTTACCAGTAGCCTACATTTGTATGAGTAAAATAACATCGCATTTTGTACCCCGTTGCCACGGTAAAGTAAACCGAAATCCCCGGTATCTTTAGAAACAAATTAAAGGCATTCTTAAGAAGCTTACACTTGCAACTTTATTCACAGTGTTTGCTCCAGCAAGATGCCTAGTATAAAGTATTCTAAAAATTGTTTATATCATATATAACGTCTTCATAAATACAAGCCTTTCTCAAATTAGGCCAATTCAAATCAAAGTTATTCAACCACATACCAATACCAGGCTAGAAAACGTTAAATTCCATACGGCAAAACATGGAGTGATTGAGGTGGCAATTTAGGGGGCGCCGAAATTGTAGATAACCTAGGGCGCCAAAATACCTAGAGGCCTGTCTGTAAGATTTGGACTTTACTGCTCCCAGGTTCGATTTCGATGTACTTTATGTGTGCGTAATGCGATAGGCTGTGGATTTACAGGAATAAACAAATCTGCAGGACATTTCCGACACATTGGCGACATAACAGACCGTGACCGGGAGGCCCAAATCGTGTCAACAATAAATAAAATGTAAATATGTAGAAATACTTTGTGTTGAAAAGTGCAGACACTTATCTATGTGTTAAAAGCTTCACTCGTAAAACACAGTTATTTTATTGAAATTTTCCTCAGAGATTTAAAAATTATCTTCCGCCGTCGAAGTGACGTCTACAACAGTTAAAACGTATTCATAGGTTAAGAGTTTTATAAGGAAATCCATGCTTATTGTTTTTTTGAAGTCCCAGCAATGTTGCCAACTTAGCGGAGTTCCCGTTAAATTTGGTGGATTTTTAACGTTTTCAACGGGGAAAAATATGGTTTTAGCGGATAGCGGGGTTTTCTGTGGATATTGTGCATTGACGGAATTTTGAAAGAAAATCTAATATAAAGCCATATTTTTAATTTTCTTTTTTAAATTTCAGCGTTTGAGGTTGATGAAATTACCAATATTACCTTCGGCTAAAGAGAAGGGTTTCCAGACGATGCACTGACAGAAATCAACTTCCAGTAGTTGAAACTTACAACTGTGGAATGGGGGGGAAAAAAGCGAAATATAAGTTGGAATTAAATGAGAATGTATATACAAGTGCTTTTAACCCTGTCAAATAAATTTCGGAAATGCCCTTATGCTTTTATCACTGCCATTAATTAATTAATTTATTTGGTTTAGCGGATTTTGAACACTGTTTTAACGGAATATTTTTTTAAAAGTTAGCAACACTGAGTCCCAGCTCAACTTAATATATTATAGTAACCTATTAGTCCAGTCAAATTATCACAAAAAAGTCATGTGGATGCAAGTATATGTACTTAATGAAGGTTATTCTACAGTTCGTAAAATACTAGTTTTTGTCAATGTACAAGTTTAGTTTAGTTTTGGAGAAGTAAAATAATTATTATTTGTGCTGCCAGTATTTGAAGGAACAATGTATCATCGGCACTTAAAACGCGATTGGTTTGTTACCCGAAGCGAGAGGAACATTTTCAAAATTTTTTTGTTGACGTATCATTATTACAACATTTTAGTATTGTATCTGCTGAAACACTTACAGGATATTGCTCTTAACTATCCTTCAGTTATTAACTGAGCAGCAAGCCACTCATGCACCACCTCCTTCTTTACTAGTCTGCGGTGAATGGACTGCCCCTCAATGCATCTTTAAGTGGGCCAAAACAACGATAATCCGATGGGGCGAGATCGATATTGTATGCAGGATGGTCCCACACTTCGAACACCAGTTTCACAAAAGTTTGAACTGTATGGCCGGTAAACGCTTTGCTTCAGATGCAGAAGTGAAAACAGCAGTTCGCAGATGGCTATACTCCAACCGAACGGACTTACACGGTATTTTGAAACTGATATCACGATGAGAGAAATGTGTTGAGAACCTTGGCGACTATACAGAAAAATAGACAAAAGATGCCCCTTCGTGTGTGCGTTTGTTTGTAATTCTACCTATTCAACTTTTTACAAAAAAAAAGTGCGTTACTTTTCGATTCACCCTCGTAAGCTATTATGTAAAGAAAAGTCCACATTGTAGATACTTTTTATAACTGTAAATTTATATTCTTACTTTGTATCTTAACGTGTTAATATGGTCCTTTTGATAGAATAAAATCAAATAAAATCAAAATTACTTGCAATTTTTTTTGTGTAAACCATTACATATGAAAAAAGAGTATAGTCCTAATACAATTACAATTACAATTTACAATTTATTGTTCCAAATTACACGAAAAATATACATAAAAAAGTTGATACACCACCCGAAGAAGCAGAGCTTGTGTTCGGGGTGGTTCAGTTCAATATATTAGAAAAAAACTTATACTAAATAATTACTTAAAACAATAAATAATTTGGAGAAGTATGACAGAATATTATGTATAAAAGGTTAGAACATGTTCTATTTACAATACAAAGGTACGAGGTAATAGAATAATAATATATAACAATTTATTTGTTCAAATTTTAGTAAAAAACAAATAAATTAAGTTCTATCCAAATTTTAAAGTTTAATATGAAAAATGTTATAACAGCAATAGTAGAACACAGAAGTAATAATTATATAAATTTCGTATTTTGAGAATCCTGTGATATAGCATTGGAATAGAGAGTGAGTAGGAAGTAAAGGACTTTTCAGCAGTTTCCTAACAAGGAAAATAAATTTAGCGAGTCTCAAGAGCCCAAACATTATATGCCTGCTAGAAGAGATGTACTGGCGTCAAGCCGTGATATTGCGGTGTAAATCGTCAAATAGCTGCATGCTGGTAAAACATGCATTTATTAACAGCAAAGAGTGCTGCTTAAAGTGTGCAAAATTTACGAGAGACTTTGCCATATGTTCCCTTCCACAGGTGTTGTGTTCAAGGGGCTATTTATTGCCTCCTTTGTTTGCAGTGTATACGAAAGTAAGGTAATCATGGAGCTTTCGACTTGAATACCGCTAAGCGCTCCCTATATTATATACACGTCTTCAAGTCCTCATGCCTGAAAAAAGTTTGTACCTAACTCACCTTAAGCGTTACGAAATGTTAGGTCTAGTAGGCTTTTTATATGGATTGCTGTATGAACGGATTTGAATTATTAAGTGCCTGAATGGTACTTTCTGAGATTGTGTGGGGGACAGGAAAATGTCTGTCCGTCTGTCCATGTGTCTGTACGCGCCATAACTCAAATGCACTTTATCGGATTTTCATGAAACTTGGTATACTCATTTAAAACGTCCATGGCAAGAAGCCTATTTATTTTGAACCAAATAAGTTGACCGGTACCGGATTTACGACTAATTAAAGGTCACATGCTTTTTAATTGGGAAATCATGACTATACTACAAAGCCCCGTTGCTAATCATTGAGGGCCTTGACTCCAATGCAGTCAGATGTTCTTTATTCCAGTTGAAATGAGTATTACATTAATACTGTTACATGCAGAAGGTATATTACTGTGAAATAATTAGGCCTATGTACATTAAGCGGAGTTCTCTGCCAGTGCATTTTGTGAAATGTTTACATATTTTAAGAATTTCTTATATCAGTGTACAAGAGTATGAATTAAGGTTAGGCATCAAATTTAAGAATTTTGTTCTTCCGTAAGCCCTGGTTAATGAATTGATCTGGAGCTTAGCCTAACTCGGAGATCTATTACAAAAGTACAGGAGGGTGTCCGGGAAAGACCTGACAAAAAAGAAATATATCTGAAACTATTGCATTTATTGACGTGATGTTTTCACGGTTACAAAGAGAAACACGATGAGTTTTAATAAGCCTCTATGTGAGCACCATTTGTGGCCAGATACTCAATTTCGTGTCACACACGCGAAAGCATCTCCGGTGTGCTATTGCATCGTAGATTCGGCCACGCAAATCTGCATTATCGGTCACAAGCGTGCGATACACTTTGTCTTTCACAAAACCCCATAGAAAGAAATCCAGTGGGGTCATGTCAGGTGACCTTGGTGGCCATGGTGTAGGTCCTTCTCTCCCATGGACTGTGGATTTTGGCATTTGCAGTTGTCTTGCCGCCTCACGAATGGATTTCCTCGGGCTTCTTACAAAAGCAGCCCGTACCCTTTCAATGTCATTGTCGTTTATGCGCGATTTCTTTGCCTTTCCCTGCTGTGACTCAACATTACCTATCTCCAGAAATTGCTTGTGCCAATGAAGGATGCTGTTTCGGGCGGGAGGATTTTGGCCTTTGTCTGTTTGGAAACAACGTTGTAGCCTACGCACGACTTCTCAGAATAAGACTGACTACACACGCTGCGCAGAACAAGCTTTTTCTCGTTTCTCCTCGTGGCTCGTGCAACAACAATGTGCATGCTCATGCGCATTACGGGATGCTACAAAACAAAACTTTTTGAGTTTGTCTTTCTAACTGTGAAAATACTGAGGTAGTAACTGTAATAGTTTCTGACATATAATTATTTATTTTTCGTCAGGTCTTTCCCGGACACGGTGTATCTTATTTTCTGCATATCATAATTGCAACTTTCACTGACTAAATAAAAACATTATGGCACTTTGTTACATCAGTTTCCCTGATTTTATTTTTTTACTGCATTCTGAGTAATCACATAGATTTTTTATTCGAAAGCCGTGTGTTTTTGTTTCATTTCTTTTCTAATCCTGATACAAACAATGTGTAGTTTTTCATAATGTTTGTATCCATGGCTGCTTCATGACATGTACTCTTCACCGGATATAGTAAGGTTAATTAAATCACGGAGGATGGAATGGGCTGGACATGTTGCGTGCATGGGGGAGAAAAGATATACCGGTATGGGAGACCCGAAGGGAAAAGACCACTTGGGAGACCTAGATGTAGGTGGGAGGACAATATTATGATAGATTTAAGGGAAGTAGGATTTGCGAGGGATGATTGGATGGAGTTAGCACAGAATAGGGTTGAATGGCGGGTTCAGGTAAGCGCGGCAATGAACTTTCGGGTTCCATAAAATAGATAATATTCCTTTAGCTTGCTGAGGAATTGTCTAATGCCAGTGAGTAAGGAAGTATAATTCTTTCTATCGGTTTGGTCGTAAGTTGTAGGCCTATATTTAGTTAATTTTGTTAAATCAATATCGTATGTTTTTTATTCGTGGAAAAGCTATACCCTTGTAACTTCAGAAGGATAAAGTCAACTGAAAACCCTCAGTGGTCTCTTGGGGAACCAAAATCGGGGCATTCTTGTTTGTAGCCCAGTGACTCAAGCGATAACTTACATGCCTGCTACTTGTTTCCGCTTACTATCACTTTACCGAAGAAAACATTGTGCACAGGGAAAATATTATTTTATTTCTGTCGCCAAAGAATCGCAGATCTGACTTTCCGGATGAATAATTCCTTAAAGACACGAAAACCAACAGAATATGCTCCTTAACAAGGAAAAAATATTTTCTTTATCACCTATGTGAAAGTTTGTTCACCGAAATCCTGTTCGCTTTATTTATGACCATGGGCGCCCATACCCGGGGGCAGGGAGGGTCGAGCCCCCCCCTCCCCCCCAGCTCTCAGGGAAAGGAAACAAAATGTATATTAATTACAGTCATGTGTTTTTCTTTCAAGACAATTTTTTTAAAATCAGTAAAGACATAAAAAGTTCGCAGAAACATAACCATATCGACAACATGGAAGCGGACCCCCAAAAATCAAAACCTAAAATTCTATTTCTGTATTAAAAAATTATTAAATTAAACAAGTTTTGTCTGTGTGTCAAATATGATATAAGCAGTTATTTTGTTTTCATAATATAATGAGTAGACTTCGGACTTTTAGGTCGCTAAAAATGCTGTTTTAGGTACCTAAAATAGGCTCTAAAAATTGGAAAATAGGTTCTAAAAATCGTAAAATAGTCTTTTATAAAATCGTTAAGTTGCTAATTTTCTGAAATATCTCAATTGCAATGCATAATATTATATTTATTGAAGTCACCATTAATCAATAATCATGATAAAACACAGATATAGGCCTATGGTACACAGAATTATATAGGCCTATTAGGCCTACTAGGGCCTGTATTACTACCATATCAGTGGAAACCTAATTCCTGCGCCCAGAAGCTATGCACGCTAGCATATTCAACCCCTTGTATCTCTCAGTGATCAGAGAACTAAATTTTGTTTTTCTTTCTTTCTTAAATTTAATTTTTAAACCTGGATGTCGGAGTCGGGAGAAAAACACTAAGGAATTTTTCTACTGAAGACGAAACATTCATTACTATTTAACCACGTCACAAATGTGTCATGTACTGCACATTCCGAGCTAAAAATTTAGTACGAACTAAAAATAAATGCTAGAATTTATAACAAAAAATAACTTATTTTGAACTTAGGAGGAAAAATAAGCAAAATGGCAATATTAGGCTCTAACGTTGTTTTAGGTCCTATAAAACTATCGGTTTTAGGCATAGTCACTTATGAAACATGCATATACAAGTTTTCGTCCATATATCACTTAAGGATTAAAATAGGTTTTTACCTAAAATCCGAAGTCTAATAATGAGTAGGCTATTATTTCCACTGCTCCATGTGTTATTTAACTTTTCTTATAATAAGTAATAAGTATCATAATATAACTTATGTAACGATTTCTTGTTTACGTTGGCATCTCTTCGAGTATAGTAAACAAATTTGCTAACTGGTTTTCAGAGCTATTTTACGCTAAAATGTTATTTTCACTAGTTCAATGTTTAAAAATTGACCGGGGGTGAACCCCCGTCCCCCATTCTTGGGGAATGGAATACCCCCAAACCCCCTGGCACTTTCGACCCTGCCCGAAATTATTTTATGCACTTACTATATTAATATAATGTTACAAAGTGGCCCAAGATGTTACAGGGACAAAAAATAAATTAATTAAAAAGATTGCCTCCCCCCAGAAAATATCATATGGGCGCCCTTTTTTATAGGATTACACATTATAAATGATATTATCTGCGGTTTCCTTGAACATAGCTGCGAAAAAGTTAGATACAGAAGTTTTCAAGTCTACCTTGGAAAATAAAACTAGCCTATGCCTCCTTAATGTTTCTTCCTTATTTATTTATTTAATCTTCCCATAGTTATGGGTTGCCTACACAGACAAAGAGTACCAGGAAAAAAAAAACAGAAAGGTAATTGAACATAGAACATTGAAAAGAAAAAGAGAATAAAATTAATGAAAAATTAATACAAAATAGAAAATCATTAACAGTTACGATTAGGATTTATATATGTGATTCCTCAGTATTGAAACAGATCCTCTGAGGGTTGCTAAAGCAACTTCAGTTATAACTGATGGAGGAAGTCCCAATCTCTTGAAGGTGTTCAACATGAAAGTAGTAACAGTTCCTCTTGCTCCTACCATGAGTCCAATGACTTCAAGTTCTTTGAGATTGTATTTATCACGATAGTAAGGGATGGTAGGATTATAAATGTCTTGCTTTTCCTTGTTAACATCTTGCGGCTGTGCCTCATTCACTTCGAAACGTACAGTAGGATCAATTATAAATCCGGATCGTGTGTTTCTTTGAAAAGCAATGATATCAATTCGCCTCGTAGTCCCGGTGGTAGAGAGACCATGCACCTCTTCAAAAGTAGTATAATCAGCATCTTTAAGGGCATTTGCAACAATTGACCGTACTGTATGGTGTCTGATGTTTCGAAGGATCTCGCCATGCGGACAGGAACCCAGAACATGTGCAAGGGGTTTTATCTTTATTAACGTGCAAATTGTGAATGCTTTAATGTTGGATCATTTTATACTTGAATTAAAATGAGATAAGAATCAGCTTTTCCTTGATTATGAAAGCAGCATTATTCTTCTGGACGATTTCCGGTGGCAGCATTCAGAACTACCAACACAAGCCGGCCGACCAGCAAAACAAAAACACAAGAGCTGCTCTCTCCATGCAAATGCCATCTTACGCATAAGGCATGCAGATTGAACTTGTTGATAAAGTGAAATGAACCTTAAAGTACAGGTGGACCAGTTCCTTTCTCAAATTTACGTCCAATTAGCTTAGAATATGAGGGTCGTTATGCGTGCTTTTAGTACGTCTACTTCCGAGGTAGGGGCCGGTCGCGTTATCGATAGCCATGAATATAGTTGTCCCACAAACTAAATTCAACCCCAAGCAAATCCTTTTCGAAAGCAGAGAGACTTCTGCTATATTCCCAAGGGTCAGTAAGTTCAGATCAGCTAAGCTTCAATATGGCCGTGCTTTCTATGCTAAGTTTTATTTATAGTCAAATAATGCGGCTGTTTCTAAAGGAATTTATGAACCAATTCCAGCTGATCTTATCTTCCCATAAATCTGATGAGCTTGTGTAGAGGAACTTCTTTAAGTAATTTATACATTGAGGCGATTTACAATAATTAAAATTATTATTATGAAAAACGCTGTGGCGCAGGGGATACGTTCGCTCCTCTCACGCAGCAGGCCCGGGTTCGATTCCTGGTCGGGACAAGTTACCTGGGTGAGGTTTTTTCCGGGCCGTCATTGTCATCTTCATCCCATCCTCGCCTTGTTCGGAGTGTGTTTGTGTGTGAATGGTGTGTCTCGTCCTTTGTGTTTGTGTTGTCTCGGAGGTGGCCCCGGCATTGGGCTGGTCACTCATCCGGGAAAGCCCTATATTTCCTTGTCTGGTCAAAAAAGTATGTCTGTGTTGTGATCCATAGTTCATTCCTCTTGCGACAGGTCGCGGCCCGGTATGGCCCGGGCGGCGCGGGCCGAATAAAGGTCCCTATAGGCCTAAGGGAAAGGAAGGCCTAAAGCTACGAAAGAGAAAACAAATATGAAAAGAGATTTATTAGTTTATAACCCTCTCTACAGTACTTTGTATCCATATCCGGTATCCGTGTTTCTCTCCGTAGGCTATGTCTCTTTATAAGACTTTTGGGATATCCCAATTATTATGCACTAGATTTTGTACTCTACAAACAGACGTAAGTTTGTTTTAAATTTGTTTGATGTGAAACGTTTTTAAGGGATATTAGGGATATTTTGTCTAAATTAAAAACTGGCATAGTGTTTATTTGCTAAGTTACAGTGTAATATAAAGTTACCCGGCTGTGTCAAGCAAGCATAAAACCACCCACAACCTTCCTTATTTCCTATTTTTATGTTTCTGCTACTTTTGCATTATCCTTCCTAGAGTGTCTCTTTTAGGTATTTTGCTATATTTCATTCTTGTCTGAAATTTGTCTTAAGAATCAGTGCCAACTTACGGTAAAATTTCTCCCATACATGAAACATTTCCCTCGTGAAAGGAACATTTATAGGTATGTAAAGAGAACTTCCAATTTGCTTGGTTGGCTTCAATGATTTTTAAGGAACAAGAGGCTTAGCTTAAATTACACTCAATGTGAATGTTTCATAATTATTTAGGCTACTTCCATGCATATTACAGCAGATAGAGCTAAACGGATTTAACGTTTTCGACAGCCTCCTGTAAAAAAATAGAGTTCAATGTCTCATTGTCATTTTAATATTTACATTTATCGTCCCCTTAGAATGAAAACCACGTATCTCAAAACTGAAGCAAGAGTACTTTTAATTTATTATTAGATAGAATAACACGTATATCAACTATTTGCCAGCCAATATTACAAGAATAACATGTGTGCTGTTCTCTAGAGAGGAAAAACGAAACCTAGTGTATCGCTAGGAAGCGTTATTAAGTGACAAAGCCACGTATGTGTTTTATGAGATACGTGGTTTTCATTCTAAGGGGAATCCTTTTAACATATCCAGGTCGATTTCCATTGAATCCGTGTACTGTATACAGTAGAGCCTCGATAATTCGAGCCCCGGTATTTCGAGGTTCCGTGTAATTCGAGGTGGTAATAAGAAAATTAAAATTTTCAATAAAACTAGAGTGAAATCCCGTTTTATACGGTGTCCGCATGTAAGTTTTACACACTTCCGAATGTGTTAAGTTTTGAGCTTTCTTTCAATTTTTCCATGTACAAAAATGCAGGTAAAACTGTCCCACTTTAGGGTTTTCGTTCATAATAGGCCTACACAGAAATAACCTTGGCTTCAGACTGCTAATGCAATTTTATTACAGATTGACAGAAACCGTTAGGTTCGATCTTTCTTTGTCGGGACCTCCTGTCAATCAGTTGTACAGTGCATACCTTCCTTTCAGAAAATAATACTGTATTGTTATAGACCAGGCCGTACTGGCGCACGAGTATGCAAAACTTTTCGGACGCAGTTTCTTTTTGGATTCTTAATTATGACACCTTACAGTATGTAGAAATGCAGGTTGCCACCAAATATTGTGGTCGAGGTTATCTTGACCCGCCATTAAAGATGGCGGATGAGCCACATCATGTTTACGCCATTATCTCCGTGATCCCTGGTCCAATCTTTCCGTTCTTTTTTTTAAATAAAAGGAAATTAAAAATACAACCAAAAATGTTATTATTCAATTTTTGATATCTTCTACCCTTTGAAAGTTATTTAGGTGCAAAGTGTTTTTTTAATATTCATAGAAAGGGTATACTAAAAATGAAACTATTTACAATTGGTTTAACAACATTTTACGTTTATTACATGCATTCCTAGTACATACATATATTTTTTATTCAGTTCAAATATAAAATACATGTTTGCAGTCCTCAACAATACATACATATAGTGGTAGTCAGTTCATTTGCTTCTTTTTTACAGCTGGAACTAAATGTCGTACAGCGAGACCTACAATTGCACGGTGGTACTATGTAACCAGGCACTGCCTTTTTTGTAACATACTTTGATAGAGTTCATTGCTATTTTTTTCATAACCAAATTCCGTCAAGTCTAATCTATTATGACAGAAGAAGCAGGATTATATGGTGGAAATACGTTACAATCCATATTAAACGGTAATCACTACGATAGGGGCGTTAGAGCACACTCTATGAAGCTCTTGCTTATTTGCAGCTTGAGCAATATGTTAAGTATGCTGAACTTCAAGTTTTGGAGGAGTTGTTTATAAATTTAAAAATCCAAATCTTACGGGAAGCTATTGCCGATCACAATGTGGCTGATTTCAGTACGACATATACTCTTTTAGAATGTGATCTGGAAAATGCAAATTTCTTTAAAAGCTTCAATGATTTCATGGCACCCAGAAGGGCTAATAACGATACATTGCAGTACTAAGCTTATATGAAATACTGTGAATTGGTTGGAATACTGTTCGACTCGTTGCAAGCCGTCAGAGATTGCAATTTTGAACTCCATATTGCATCTGTAAGAAAAATGTTACCGTACTTTTTTTTCTATGAACCACAACTATGCTCCTGGTATCACGATGTAGGCCTACTTACAAGACATGCTTTAACTTCCAGATGGCGTGAAAACTGATCTTGAAAGGGGTATGTTGTCAGTCAAGAAGAGTTCAGGATCACTATAGCTATTGAGCAATCACAGATAAGTTTATCAGCGGTCAGTGGTGGATTGATTGGGATAAAAAAAAATATGCAATGGGAAAATGGATAGTTCTGTACCCAACAAAGAGTGCTATTCACAATGTACTCCTGGAATGTTTGTGACATGAACAATGATCCTACAGGAGCAGCCGAGGATTAATTTACGCATAATAAATGGAGTCCCTCTAGAATAAAGAGAGATGAGGCTGATTTAAAGAGTTTAGTTAGGAGCCTGTCAGAAAGAAGAAACATATTTACAGAAAAAGACGAATAAATTGGTAAACGAAAATGTACCATCTTGTATTTTGAAGTTTGAAGAACATGGAGAAAATCTTCATGAAGAATTCTTTTATTTATGCTTTAGGAAAAAGAAAAAAGTGTCTTCGACCATATGAAGAGGGCAAGCTTTCGGAATTTAAAATACGCTCCTAAGCAGAAAGATACAAACTGCCATAAAGGTACAAGCAAGGAACTTCAGAAATTAAAAGAATCTCTTGACATCCATAAGATTGTAACGTTATCAATTCAACGTGAATATGACCCGAAGTCTATTGGTAGTCATGAACTAGCAGAATATCCTCGTGCCTTGACTGATGTGCATGGGTTCATGAAAAAACCTGATAAGCTCGTTCTTATGAATGTTATTGACAATGAAGTTAGTTGCGCTTATGATGTAGACTACGGTCTTTCGTCAAGTAATTGTATGATTCATATATTTGACTGGATGGCTCTTGTGTTCATCATTCAACTACGTAAATACGTTTGGGGACTTCACAGGAGCTTTCTACAAGTACATAATTTCTTTCTATTCCAGACCTAACATACAAATAGTGATGAGCAAATGCAAGACCAAGACCAAGACCAAGGAGGTCTTGGTCTTGGTCTTGGTATTGCACTCTCAGTCTTGGTCTTGGTCTTGCATAGGTAACCCTGGTCTTGGTCTTGGTCTCGGTCTTGCATCAGTGGTATTGGTCTTGGTATTGGTCTTGCATACTAGGTCTTGGTCTTGTTGCAAGAGTCTTGCAGTCTTCTTTTACGCATCTTACATGATTTAAAGTTACACCGATTACATGTGTGTTATTGCTTGCGAAAGTAACGAAAGCTTTTAGTTGCAGTAAACAGTAATGTGATGTCACGCTGTTTGCCGAAACGTCCATGGTGATATAAGCTAGTAATTGTGCAATCTATAGCAAATCACACAATGTCCATTCGAAACCCAAACTCATAGGCTGCAATGAATAATATTTATCTTTTCATATACCCTCGTTCTAATTTATAACACTTTGTGAAAAGATCATTTCTGCACTTTAAAGATTTCCGCTACCTCCCATAAATTACTTGCTACTTACTTTCAAGTTTCGGGCCTTCAATTAATTGGGTCATAAATAAATATAATTATTCTTCATGCAAGCAAATATTTCTAGACCAGGCATTTTCTACTTTTAGTATCTTTTCCCATTCGATATGCATCCTTAATATGAATCAGCAGCAAGAATTTAAACACCGCCACCGTCATGTGTCAATAACAAAATTGTAGTAGTAAAAAAAGTTTTCAGTGGATGTCCTATCTATCATCAGCAAAATGTAGGCCTGTATAGCACAGTACAATCAGATACTTAACTGTAAAGTAATAACTAGCAAATACCCGTCAAATAAGTTCCTGTTTTAATTAATCTACGGTTTAATTGTGTTTTATTGAATAATTATGAAGAATACTGGGCGTATAACCTGATTTTTTCAGACTTCACTTTATTTTGAAATTTCTGCAAAGAGAATGGAATGATCTGAATAGCTATGTTAAATTTTGTTCAAGTAGACAGGAAAGATTCTATGTAAGAGTAGGCTATGAATATTAATGATAGGTGTAAAAAAGGATACCATCGTTAATGAAATAGGCTACTGAGCATGTTAATAGGCGTTTTTAAGTTACGGGGGCTACTGTTTAAAGTTTCAAATCCTCAGTCAGAGGTCGCCCCATGGCTGAGTGGTTAGACAGCTCACCCTCCACGGCTGGGACCCGGGATCAGATCTCGATGGATCCATGTGGAATTTGTGGTGGACAAAGTGGTGTCGGGGCAGGCTTTCTCGGGGTGCTCCGGTTTCCCCTGCCATATGTAATTCCATCGTTGCTCCATTCATCGTAGTATGACCATTGTAATAAAGAATTATTATAAATCCTCAGTCATAGTTATCTTTTAACCCAGTGAGAGGTTATTAACTGTAAATAACTGTATGGCAGAATGTTTAAGTTTTATTGATAAATTATGTGGTCAGTATTTATATTGTACGCAAAATGAAATTTCATATTTGGCTTTGGACCTTTGTTACATCACTTTGTCTTTCGTACCTTAATACTAGAGAACTATTGCAATTAAACATTTTAAGAATGAATATGGAGTGTTTATCGTGAGTTTAACTCCCACCAATTGAAGGAACTAACTGTATGGAATGCCATTCAGAGAAACCCGTCAGATTAATAGTAAGTTTTCATTGCAGTAATTTGTTTTAACGTAGTGGTGAGAGAGGCAGTACACGGATTTTATATGTATTATTTGAATGGTGCGCTCGTTTTTGGATACGGACAGCGTCACGCACCGGGCCTGCTCTCATTGGTTACCGCACGATGAGGCAACCTCTACATTATAGGCCTACCAGCCTTGGGACTACCCCGGCTAGCGGACACTGCGGCGCCTTTGAGTAGCGGTCGCTGGCTCGCTGCATACACAATGGGGCTTTATAAAACTTTTTCAAATAGCAAGACTGCAAGAGTCTTGCAGTTAGGTCTTGTTCTTGCCAGAGTCTTGCAGGGTTGGTCTTGGTCTTGGTCTCGGTCTTGCATGGTCAGTCTTGGTCTTGGTCTTGCTAACGCTGATGCGGTCTTGGTCTTGGTCTCGGTCTTGCATTTTCTGCAAGACCAAGACCAAGACTGGAAGACCAAGACTGGTCTCGCTCATCACTACATACAAAGAATTTACATCTTTTCGATAGATATGGTGAAATTTCTATGAAAAATATGGAAACGAAAAGATATGCAAAAGGTTCCAGTCCTGTACAACTCAAAATCTTGGGACCATCCACTCACATACCTAAAAATATCAAGAGTTTTATATGTTGCTCTTCAAATAAACAAGAACTTGTAAGATTCCTGTGCAAAAGTGCAAATCACTATGTTAAACTGAATGAAAATCAAGATTTGGTGATATTTGGAAGATTTGATGACGAAACTAAATGTTTCAAAATCCAGGGAGCCGTTACTTCAGAGGTTTTGGATCTAAGATGAAATCATACTGAAGCAGACACCAGAATATACGTGCGTGCTTTTCATGCTGTACAACCTGGATCAGAGCTAATGATTCATAGTTCAGATAGGCCTACTGATATTTTTGTTTTGGCAATTCATTTCTGGCCAAAATTTAAAAATTATAACTGCTCGGCTCTATGGATGAAAGTTGCATCTAACAAATTAAGAATAATAGGTCGCCATTTAGTATCTGACTCTTTGGGAGAAAAAAATTATTAATGTCCTACCAGCACTACACACTTTTACTGGTTGCGACACAAGCAAAATATCTTCAAAGAGAAAGGCCTACAATGAAATTAAACAACCTTACGCACAAGACGTCCTTAAGCCTATGGGAAATGGACTACCTCTCCCTCACTCACAGTCAACAGCTCTGGAACAACTATATTTAAAATTAATAAATAAACCAGGACTATCAGCAGACGAAGCACGTTATATATCCATATCTCGGACTGTGAGACTGGTTTGTCATTAGACAGAATTCCATGCTCTACAGATACTTTACATCAACATGCTTTACGTGCATCAGCCCAAACATACATATGGAAGAACGCTTTCAACCCCTTGTGCGAGCCATTAGAGTTGACGGAATTTGGTTATGAAAAAATAGCAATGAACTTCTACCAAAGTATGTTACAAAAAAGGCAGTGCCTGGTTACATAGTACCACCGTGCAATTGTAGGTCACGCTGTACGACATTTAGAAAAAATAGTTGCAGCTGTAAAAAAGAAGCAAATGAACTGAATACCACTATATGTATGTATTGTTGAGGACTGCAAACATGTATTTTATATTTGAAACTGAATAAAAAATATATGTATGTACTAGGAATGCATGTAATAAACGTAAAAAGTTGTTAAACCAATTGTAAATAGTTTCATTTTTAGTATACCCTTTCTATGGATATTAAAAAAACACTTTGCACCTAAATAACTTTCAAAGGGTAGAAGATATCAAAAATTGTATAATAACATTTTTGGTTGTATTTTTAATTTCCTTTTCTTTAAAAAAAAGAACGGAAAGATTGGACCAGGGATCACGGAGAAAATGGCGTAAACATGATGTGGCTCATCCGCCATCTTTAATGGCGGGTCAAGATAACCTCGACCACAATATTTGGTGGCAACCTGCATTTCTACATACTGTAAGGTGTCATAATTAAGAATCCAAAAAGAAACTGCGTCCGAAAAGTTTTGCATACTCGTGCGCCAGTACGGCCTGCACTATTACAGTAATCCCTACTCAGCGACAATGGTAATTAAAAGTGTTTTCCTAGTAGAGCTGCTTTCCTGTTCCACTCCTTTAAGGGTCAGGCAATGACTTAACCCTTAAAGGATGCCGATGTAGCAAATTGGAAATGTTTGCCAATATACATGCAGGCGTAACACTACATATCTATTTTTTTAGCCATTATTGTCCTCATTGAACATTTGTTTATGATACCCATTGATTATAAATATTTCCGTATAATCCGAGTTTTTTGTAATTCGAGGTAGCCTCAGCCCCAATTAGCTCGAATTATCAATTCATGGCTTTTAGAGGAATGGATCAAGTCAGATAAAAAAATTGTACTAGAATATAACACTTTAGAACACGTATCGAATTTTAAATATATTGACTGTGACATCAGCTTTTATAATGACAAGGACATTGAACAAAAAGTTAAGTTTCAAGCACTGTGTGGGACCATCTAAAGAACTTTAAAAAAACGAAGTTATAAAAGAAACTAAAATGAAATTTTATAAAGTAATGACTTTACCCACATAGCTTTATGGCAGCGAAGCCTGGGCACCGACTCAAAAACAACTGAGCAAAATCCAATCGGCAGAAATGAAATTTCTAAAGAGTGTGAAGGGAAGTACGAGGATAGATAGGATTTGAAATGATGATGTTAGGGAAGAATCAGTACATAATAAAATAGTAAATAATAGACAAGATTGGACTGATCAGTTACTAAGAATGGAAAACACCAGATTTCCCAAGGCAGCTCTGGACTACATGCCGAGAGGAAGAAGAGATCGAGGACGACCCAAGACACGCTGGAGACAACTGTGAAGCTGGGACGGACAACGATGCCTAACCCATGAAGTGAATAATAATAATAATAATAATAATAATAATAATAATAATAATAGTAATAATAATAATAATAATAATAATAATAATAATAATAATAATAATAATAATAATGCCTTTTCTAGACTGAAAATGATCTATTACATTTTTTCAGTACCGGTACTCATTTTCCTTCTTCAGGGCTCATCTCCCTTTCATAAAAGCCTATGTTTTTTTTAATAAGTAAATATTTTTCACTTAGTGCCCGAACTTCTGAGGTACAGAAGGGTTTCTGTTACGAAGAACCCACAAAATGTGTCAGGTTTCGCAAAACACAACTAGAATTAATACGGTACTAACATTCTCATTAAAAATTATAAACAATAACTTATTTGGCATTCATAATAACCAGGGCCCGGATTCTAATGGCATGTCATATTTTTATTGATGCTGCATAGACATTGCCAACTTGTGGATAAATCCTAATCATGGCCTGTAGATTATAGAAATGCATTTTTATTAGGTCTTTTTTTTTCATTTTATGCAATTTTATGTTTTTAGGGCATTTATTTCAATTTTAGGTCATTATTTTGTCATTTTCGCGTCATTTGCTTCCTTATTTAGTTATTTTCATGTATTTACATTGAGTGTATTAACTCCTTTTTCGTCGCTAGCGGTGCTGTCTTTGAAGTGTTGTTTGTTTAATACAAGAAGGAAAAATTCGGCGTTAAGTGTTGTCATGTCTCAGTCGGAAATGAGAATCAAAGAAACGCAAAAATGTTTAATTATATTACTATTGTTATTAGATTGACTTGGCACCAGTCTGCCACCTGCATGGATTTGAGAGTGCAAACTACTGTTTACCCTCAATAAACAACAATATAATCCGGCAGACCACAAAAGGAAATGCCGAATTTTGACTCACCAGTGCCTCAGTGCCAGTATAAATTTCCGTGAGAAAAGAACATTCACAACATTACAGTTATTTACAGTTTTTACAATCATGTAAAAACTACTCTATAACTTTGTGAACAATAATATTTTCTATAAATAAAATATAAGTTTTTAGGTAATTGTTTATAATTATTAAGTATTTTCTTTAAAATTCAGGGTAATTTTTCAAACAATTTTAGGTCATCAGAATCCGGGCCCTGTTAATAACCATTTAGGCTACTCATACAGTAATGGTCGTTTCTTTAGTCTGGCTGTTCTAAAAACAGAAATCACTATCCTTAGAGTATTCTTAGCGCTAAGTGCATATTGCTACTTGTTTCTCTCAAAATAAGAAGAAAACGAGAAGCATTTAGCTGAGAGAAGCTGCATTCTGCTCTTGAAACTAAAGTAATCACAGACAGAATGGGGGAGCGTGTTAGTACTTAGGCTATCTCATACATGCCTCATGATAAAGTTTATTTTTAAACTTGACAAACATGCCTGGGCCAATAAAGAAACTGAAGTATTCTAGCACAGACCTTCAGAGGTAGAATATAATGCATTACCTGAATCTTAACTAAGCAACTTGACATGGTATTATTAGAGAATAAATTTCTTTCAGTTAGGGTAGTGGCAAATAGTAAAATTAGGGATGGGTCGATACCAGATTTTCTCGATACTCGATACCGATACATATTTTTTCCTCGATACTCAATACCTTCAACATTTCCAGTTTCAATAAATACGTACATTAGAAATTAAAATTTGAGAGAACTGTGTAATACCAACTAAATTAATTAAGTCTGCATATTTAATGAGACAAAATTTAATATCATCAGTAGCCTATAATTATTTTTAAACTTTACATTAAAACTAAAATTAGTTTTTTAAACAGTCCACTTTGTTAAAAAATACTAGCATTCTCACTTAATTGCAGAATTACAAAAGTATTGAAAAAGTATCGAGCTAGTTTTCTGAAGTATCGTTCGATGCCGATACCATGCAAGTATCGAGAGTATCGAGGTAGCGAAAGTATCGAGGACCCATCCCTAGTAAGAATGTTCCTATTAATCAAGTGTTTTCTGTACAAAAAGGCAACCTAACCTAATCAAGTAATCTAACCTAATCTAATTAAGTAATCTTACATACTCTAACATAATCAAAGAAATATTATCTTTCATGGAGTATAGATTTTAAAAACTAAAAATAAAATGATTATAAGTTATTAATCGATTAACTAAAAATATTTAATACTGTTACAGTATTTCATACCGTTTTAACGAATTTGAGAATGTGACCCTGACTTGCCTGAATACAATGAACGATGTTTTTAGTCATGCTAAAGTAGTCCCAAGTTCTTATAAAATGGGGAAATTGTTCTCAGCCTCCTGTTATACACGGTGTACAGTGAAATTATTTCTTCCTGACAGCGGAGGAACGCGTTTCAGGGAAGGGCCTTCAGAGGTGGGGGTTCAATTCAAGCCATCTTCCCCTCCCGCCAGTCATGACAGGCGTAGCCGTATACTTAGTAGAGGTGTACATATTCTGATTTTAGCTTGCTTGCCCCTTTGAAATTCTGTAACCAGCCACACCTTTTAGCTTGCTTGACGAGAGAGCAAGCTTCGTTGGAGCGAGGAAATGAAATACTGTCGCTATGAGTCACAAGCTCTTCATTGCTTGGTGAGTTTCACGGGGCCTAAAGAAACTGCAAGGCCTGGCGGAAATAATATGAAACTGTGTATATCAGTGCACTGGTAAGACGTGCAGTTACGTAGTTGAGGAACTTCAGATGTGTTTAGAGTGCAAGCAAAAGGAGAATGGAGAATTTTACCCTGAAGGAAGCAGAGGAGAAACTAAAATGTGGAGAGTTTGAATTATCAATGAACAAAGGTACTAGTCCGGCATGGGAAAAATTTTCAAACATTTTCGAGAAAACATCATAAAATCAATAATAACAACAACAAAACTCCCTTTAGGCAAGCCTACAGGCTGAGGTAGATTTCGAAGTGCTTTTGGTTTAATTTACTGTCGCTGCGTAGCACTCTTCTTCTTTAGCCTTGGCATGACAAACCCGCAATAATAACTGCAAAAAAGAGGAAAGAGAACTTTTTCAAACATTCAAATCTCGCCTTATATGAGAACTATCAAGAAACTAGTTATTGATTTGTAAAGTACTCAAGAGCTTTTCAATGATACCCCACAAGACGTAGTTTCAAAAATTTAGAATTTCCATCACCCCCACCCCCACTCGTACCCCCAAAACCCCCGAATTGTTGGTGTCACTGTGAACTCCATAGGGAGTACTCTAATTTATTCAAACAAAGTTTCCCTCCCTATACTGTACTTCATAGGGGCCGAGATATAAATGTTTTAAAATTTCAACCCCCTCCCCCGACCATCCCCGTGGGCCAATTTTGCTCATTAACGAACTTGTCCGAACTATTGGGCCTAGAAATATCATAATAAAATTTGGTTCAAATATCTTCAAAATTACGGCCGCTAGCGTGTAAAGATATATATATCACAATTTATTTTTTTTTGAACAGGTGGTGGTTTCGTACTTATGGAGGCATGAAACTTAAAGATATGAAAGAATTTTTCGAAAGCCATGACATGGTATCCATTGCAATAGGTAGATTATTCTTCGAAATCTACCTAATAATAAAAATAATAAATGTGTTAAGACGCTAAAACGATTTTTAATACTTTATCCACCTTTTATTTATCTGCACGATGAATTTCTTCTACCAGCATGTAGAAAAGCAAGAAAGTATTACCTACACTTAGCAACTACAGTTGTTTAGCTGATAGGTATGTCGCAAGGTTATTCGGCTTGTGTAAGTTAAGTTTAACCTGACCCACGCAAGCCTAAAGAAACCTGCCTGCTTGCTAGCTGTGACGCTGGCAACTTGCTTGCCTGGCGTTCAAGTGGGTATGGGCAAGCTAAAATCGAGATTTGTACACCTCAAATACTTAGTCAGCACAATGTGACTGCCCTGAAGACTGGCGACTGAATGAATCACCACCCCTTCAAACGACAATATTTCGATATAGACTCATCCTTGCTACTGCGCATTTCTTTGCACACTGCCAGCTAGAAGTAATTATGCCGTCCCAAACAGCACACGTTTCAGTAGTTTTGTCCCATATTTTCGTCACTGGTTGAAGCATATTTTGTTTGTGAAAGAACTGTTAACGCTTTTGCTGTGTAAGGGTTGTTACAATTTCACGTTTCGTATAAAAATTAATATTTGAATGCATAGCCCACTCCAATTATTAAGTGCCAGTATGGTACTTTATAAGATTTGTGGGGATGGAAAAAGTCTGTCCGCCCGTCCGTCCGTGTGTTTGTACGCGCGATAACTCAAATGCCGGTACGCTTTATCGGATTTTTATGAAACTTAGTATACCCATTTATAACGTCCATGGGAAGAAGCCTATTGATATTGGACCAAATCGATTGACTGGTACCGGAGTAAAGCCCAATTTAGCGCCTATGTTATGGTAATATATTAAGTTAGAAAGAATTTATCAAATGCAAATCAGTTCTCATGACAACATATTGTTTTAGAGTGTTCATATACTGCTTTGGAAGTTGCAATACAGTTAGCTATGACAAATAACACTATTCCTTCACATATGCTTATCAAACTAGACAGTTACACTGAGCGAGGTGGCCGAGATGGTATTATCTTGGACTCGCATTCTGGTTCGAACCCGTAACCGGCCAATTTGACATGTTTTTTGTTTGTTTATATTTTTATATGAGTGTGCGATTGTCAAGATATCACAAATCATTATAGTTCTGCTTAATGAATCAATCTGGAGCTTAACTCGGAAATCTTTTTAAAAATAGTTTACCTGATTTTATTATGATATAAATTATAATTGATTTCTTGTGAATTATTTCAGACAAGTAGGCCTACTTACTTTAAGTTAAAGGTAAAAAATATTTATATTTGATTATTGATTTTAGTTTTTACGTAGGCTAATATGTAGAACCAACAAATTTCTCAATAGAACTAATACTCCGGGCAAAAAGAGGGTCTGCTGAAATATTTGAAGGAATCACCCAGAATACCTAAACACTCTTTATTTTCCGGGGGAGGATACAGGAGGATTTTTAATGTGTTTAAGGATATTCAATATCCTACACCTCCAGTAATTGCAAACTTTCCTTCGTGTTGGCCTCTTCCTTCAATAAGCTCTGGATACTTATGGTATGGGCAGAGGAAGTAAAGAATGATATTATTCGGATAAAACTTTAAACAGAAAGGTTAAGGCATGGTAGGCTATATAGATCACAGCTTTTAAGACTCCATTGCTGTGGATGATCGACTCAGCTATCATGTCTTTCAGGGAAGTATGTTAGAACATTTTCATTGATTGCAATTTTGTTTAACTTACAAAACTACCGGATTGTTGAAATATTTAAGTATTTTATAATATTAATATGATGGTAAATATTACACACTTTTTGGATAACAGTATCATTTTTCATATTTTTAATCAATAAATTATTTGCAGAAACAATATTTTAAAACTCGGCAATGAAATTACGTGAAAAAGTGTACAAATAAGGCAGACTATATTATTACTCAAAGCAATACGTTCCCTTTTCTCAATGGTCTCAGCATTAACATATAGACCACACAACATTAATAAGACAGTATATTATCACAGTATAGTATAACAGTAGCGAAGCTCTAATGAAAGGAAAATGCATCCTTTTGACAGATCGTGCGACACTAGCACCCCAAGCGGCCAGCAGGATGGAACTAGCAAACAGCCATTTCCAGCATTGGAAAGATACGAATATATGGCTGTATTTCTTCTTATTTTTAAAATTACCAGAACGAGATTATTACCGGAAAGGCATACTGTTGAACTCACCAAATCATAGACTTTATGGTAATATAAAGAAGTTGTAGTTTCAAGATCGATGACATTGTATATCTTATAAAGTATCAGACCGGTTTCCGTCCACCATATAAGCTACATCCCTACATCTTCAAGAATTTAATTGACCTACTACTAACATATACTGTACTTACACTGAAAATTCTGACAAATAAGAAAACTTAATAATTTCAATAAGCATGTAGTAGTACTAGTTCAGAAATTAGGGGGGAAAGTAAAGTTATATAGGCATATAGCACGATAGGCCTATGGTCAGTATCAGATGCAATAGCAAAACACTTTTGTCTTTTTCTTCATTTTGTTAAACACGATAAATTATTAAAAAGTAAAGGATTAAACACGTTATCTTTATCCTCGACAGTTTAATTTTGTTAAATTCAATTATATAGGCCTAACATAACCTCGTGTTAAAACATTTTTAAAATTAGTAGGGTCAGGTGGGGTATTTGTAAAGAGGCCTATATATTTAGAAACCTTTGCATCGTTAGGATTTTCATTTATGATATACATATAAAAATAATTAATTGTATATAGCATTTACAAGCCATTTTCTGCTCCTAAAATTAAAAGAAATAGGAGTAAATACACTAGTATGGATGCAAGCATGATAATCACAAATTTGCAATTTAATTTCACAAATAACTGTTTTTGCTTACCTCTCAGGATCTTTAGGGAACCTGAAGAAAGATAAATCGGGAGAATTCCTTTGGCTGTTGGTGCAATTTATAGCACCACAAGCATTTCCATAAAATATTGTTGACATTTTACATAAGCAACAATGTAACATATTGTGTGGTTCTTGCTCACCGCTACGAGCGCTGCAGTCGCGCCGGTTGAAAAAAACTGTATGGAGCTTCGCTACTGCTATACTATACTGTGATATTATCTGATCTTGAAAACAAAATCAGGTAAACTGATGTAACAAAGTGCCAGATTGGTTTTGTTAAATCAGTGATAATAGTAATTATGATATGCAGAAAATGTTATTTTTGTAATCTATTTCCGAGTTAAGCTACAGATCAATTCATTAAGCTGGGCTTACGGAAGAACGAAGGTCTAAAGTTTGATAAGCAAATGTGAAGGAATATGTGGGTAGTGTTATTAAGTGCCAGTTAGATTTTTTGTTTGTTTTTGTTTTTGTTTTGTAAGCCACCCTGTAACAGGAGGCCCTAGCCCGCACTGGGATGTTATTGAGCTAATAATAATAATAATAATAATAATAATAATAATAATAATAATAATAATAATAATAATAATGGTACTTTATGAGAATGTATGGTGTACGGGAAATGTCTATCCGTCTGTCTATACGCGCGATAATTCGAATACGCTCATTCGAATTTTCATAAAATTTAGTATACGCATTTATAACGTCCATGGGAAAAAGCCTATTTATTTTCGACCAAGTCTGTTGTCCTGTACCGGAGTAACGACTAATTAAAGGTCACATGCTTTTTACATGGGAAATCAAGACTATACTACAAAGCCGCGTTGCTAATCACTGAGGGCCTTGACTACAATACAGTCAGATGTTTAAAAATTTATTATATCACGCCTTGCTTTAGATGTGAAACATTTGTTTTAATTTCGTTGTGTTGTTATCCACTTATTCCTTCACATATGCTTATCAATTGAATAACTGTAGACCTGGGATTTTAAGGCAAATGCCTATTTGTTCCTCATGAAATAACATGAAAAGTTTTAAATGTGTGGACGATTCATGAGTTTATAGAGTTTTATAGTACCCTAAAATGCCTATTTGGACCTTTAGAGCCTATTTTACTATTTTAGTGCCTAAAATGCCTATTTTGTACATTTAAAATAAAATTCAACCTCTGTAATTTTTACAATCTCATAATGGACATCCCTCAATGAAAAGCAGAACAACAGAGGTGAATTTTTCACAGAAACTTGATTATTCCAAATAATTGTCGTTAAAGGAATGCTGACTGACGGGGAAGGACTAGACTACTGTGTCAAGTCACCAGTGAAAGAACATCTGTTTAAGTGAATATACTTCGTGATGCCTAATTTTGCAGTTAAATCTGTTAAGAATAGGTATACGACGTTTCTTGCAGTAAAAAAGAACCATGTTACAGTTTAAGTGTATATTGTAATATTTTTAAGTCTATTTTCTATCTATTTACATTTTTTAAAGCATATTTTAAGTCCCAAAAGCCTATTTACTTGTCTTAAAAGCCTATGTTGTGGCTACTTGAGTTTGTATAAGACATTTCTTGAAAGGATATTTAATTTTGGAATGAGTTCCTGAAGGTTATTACTAGACTTCGGATTTTAGGTAAAAACCTATTTTAATCCTTAAGTTGCCAATATTAGAACTCATAATATTATTTATTAGTTACCAAAATCTTGTTTCATAGAGATATGTACACTACTCATAAAATCTCTTCACTAATAGTTCATTAGTCAGCTGATTGATTTGGAGGTTATGTCTGGATTGTTTGTATTTTTTTTCTTCTGAGTATTTTTGTCAATACCATTTCAAAGCAGCACGGCCTACATATATCTTCATATAAATATAACAAATAGGCCTAATAAAATCAGGTAAACTGATGTAACAAAGTGCCAGTAGGTTTTTGTTTAATCAGTTACGATTGCAGTTATGCTATGCAGAATAAAAATAAAAAATAAAATAAAAAGTCAAATTGGCCGGTTTCGGAACTCCAGTATGCGAGGCCAAGACGTTACCATCTAGGCCACCTGGGTCAGTTTAACGGTCTAGTTGGATAAGCGCATGTAAAGCAATAGTGTTATTTGTCATAGCTAACTGTATTTTAATTGCCAAAGCCTTATAAGATCACAGTAAAACAATAGGCTATATTGTCATGATAACTGATGTGCATTTGATAAATTCTTTCGAATACGTATATTACCATAAAATAGGCACTATATTGAGTATTACTCCGAAAAAGTTCAACCGATTTATCCAATATCAACAGACGTCTTCCCATGGACGAATACGAATGCGAATACGAAGTTTCATAAAAATCCGATAAAGCATATTTGAATTGTTGCGCCTTTAAAATAGACACTAAATTGGGTTTTACTCCGGTACCGGTCAACAGAATAGGTTAAAATTCAATAGGGTACTTTTTATGGGCGTCATAAATGCGTATACCAAGTTTCATGGAAATCTGATACAGCGTATTTGAGCTATGGCGCCTTTCTGATATAATCTATTAAAATAGGCACTAAATTGGTCATTACTCCGGTACCGGTGAACCGATTTAGTTCAATATCAATAGGGTTCTTCCCATGGACATTATAAATGTGTTTTACAGGTTTCATGCAAATCCGAAAAAGCGTATTTGAGTTATGGTGCGTACAGACACCGGACAGACGGACAGACTGACAGACTGACAGACGGACAGGCATTTTTTCGTCCCCCACACAATCTCATAAAGTACCATAGTGGCACTTAATAACTAGCTCTAAGAAATGAATAACTTAAATCTGCCAGGTATTTATTCAAGAAAGCAGCAGGCTAAAATCTAACCTCAAATCCTAAAAATTTGAAGCTTATGTAAGCTTTTTCTAAATTCATAATTAAATCAGAGTGATTCATTTTCCACAATTTTAAGAAGACAGAATATGAATTACATAGGCTTCAGAATTATTTATTAGCCCAAATACACTTACAGAAAACACCTAATATTATCAGTAAATTTTATTAGTTCTGCAGTCTATCAAACAGTTTAGTACTAGTTTTAGCAATATTTATTAATAATTCAGAGCCATGAACTCATAACTAATATTATTAGAAAATATTCTTATGAAACAGAAGACTAATAATTATAACTAATATTATTATGTATTTGCTAATAATATCTGTGTAAAAGTTCTATGAAACAGGGCCCTGGAGTGATTATTACTAAATATTGGAGAATGATTGTCATGATTAATTTTGTTTCTCACGGCGTTATTCTATTATTTAGTAAATAAATTATTCGTTAATTTCCTTTATAAAAATAATCTTCTGTGTGTCAATAGGCTACATGTTTCAATTGTATATAAAATTGCAATGCCGTGAATTAATTATATTGTTTATGTTGTGGAAAATCTGAATTGTTGTATTTTATGATTAATCTCTGCTAACAAAGTCCTGTCTTATTCTGGAATGTCCACGGCTATTGCATGTAAGGCGTCTGTTAAATATCAAAGGAGACTTATACAATATATTTAAAAATGACGAAGGATGCCTTAAGGTTATCTCACTTTTGGAACTGTCACAGTTAAAATCATTCATATAATGTAAAATCAACTCATATTTTGTCAGTAGTTGCTAAATTACTTCCAGTCCTTTTTATGTTTAATATGTTGTTGTTCTTACTAAATTTAAAGTTGCATATATGTTTTTCTTGATACTCCACTTCTTGTAGCACTTGTTCAATATAAATGTATGAATTATTGTGGTCGCTGGTGACCCTGGCAGTTAAAAAGCGACCTGAAATAAATAAATAAATAAAGTCCTATGTGCTGGTTTTTCAGACTACTCAAAGTTCAGTAGTGCAGGCCATAAATAGATTTTTATTCATCTCTATTGGGAGATAGCATAAAATTAATGGTTTGAGTCTTGGTTTGCAGAGTAGTCGAAATCAAACATCGTTTAGACGGCTACACCAAGTAGCATAAATTTTTAAAACACAGCAGTCTCATTAAAAAAAAAAAAATCTGAGAAGTCTTGTTAAACGAAAGTGTAATCATAAGACTGGAAATGATATTAATCATAAACATAATTATAATGAAATAGCTTAGAAGATATTATCAGGGTTGTCTGACCTTTTCCTTTCTGTTATTTTCTAGGTGAGTGGAGTCAACTCATTCATATGGATTCATCCCTTAATACTTTCAGTAAGTATGTAGAAAATCTCATTCATAATTAATTTTTAGTACACGCTCTCTAAAACAGCTGCTTGTCGAACTGGTAGCACGCCGAAAAATTGCACTTTAGCAACCATGGCCGCTAAAATTGCATCGGCCTAGCGCTTTAAAGTCGTCATGGAAATCTATAAACAAAATCCAGATGGCATTGACCAGTCACACCAACTTTAACAAGGATTACAGCATATAATTGGTCATAAAACAACAAATATAAGCCAACAACTCTTCACATCTTCGTTCACATGAGAAACATGAATGCACCAGTATTTAATTGCAATATATTCCTTCTCATAGTCTACAACTGATGCCGTGATGTTGCTGGCACCAGCTCCAATTCGATATTTCTGGCTTGGGTTGTAATTTCCTCGCGATTATCATTCATATTTTCACAAGCTTTTTATAAATAGTAATTCGTATGCATTATTGTTTTAAAAAAGCTACTATTATTGCGTCTATATCGTATTTCGTATTGGTACGTAGGTTAATTGTTGTTCCCGATTCAGGGGGCCGTGAGAATATGACAAATGGCTGACTATCTTTCATTTTAATTAATTAAACGGTAATTTTTGTATTATCTATTATATAAAGTCGAATGTGTGTTTGTGGGTATGTTTGTTCCTTATACAAATCTACATTTCTTTACCAATTTACACGGAATTTTGCACACATACCCAGTTAAGCCCGGAAAGTATAGCGGTCAACATTAAAATTCAAACAAAATACTCCTTCCCTTGAAAATTATATAATTTCTGAGAATATTATACTGAAAACAATGAAATGCTGTTCAGTTTACATGACAACAGTGAATTGTTTACTGTGATTACATAGGGCCTTGGCAACTATATAGCCTAATGCTGGACTTTAACGAATTATGATTCCATGTAATATATTGGCGAAAATAATTACTGAAAAATGAATTACACGAAAATAAAGCACAGTGTGATGCAGTCACATAACTTTCTCTACCCTCGACATAAGAAATATTTTCTCACTTCACATTTTGATGTAGAATAAGAGTTCGTATTGCAGGAGCAACTTACGTGTGTGAGTATGCTATATCAGAAGTCGGTAAATAGTCAGCTATCCATAGCTGTAGGCTTCGTATTAGTTGAGATTTATCATAGGCCCTAAGCATGGGATGGAACATTTTGAGTCCTATACTCGCAGTATATTATGTCCCGGGTTTTAGGGGAGGAAAGTATGAAAGTGATACTGCATTTCTATTTTATTTCAGGCCCGAAACGGTTTAACATGAGAATGAGAAATAAAATTTTCCGTCAAGTCAATACAATCTTATGTAATTAATGTTTCTTCTTATTTCAACCCCTCCCAGGCATGATGAGTAGAAGCAACGGAATGCAGCATTCGACATCCTCTATGAACCATGAAAAGCTATATCTAGCGTTTTAGCTTTCTGAGGGAATAGTATGAGTGCCATATGTTGTTCTTCCTCATTTCAAATTCTACATACATTATTATATCAGGACCTAGAGTTTCAACATCGAAATTCCTCCATAAGTTAATTTCAAATTACAAAATACAAAGCCCGGGCGACGCCGGGCCTTTTCAGCTAGTTTCATATAAATTAGATGGCTTCTACTAAAAAATATTGTATGCACCACGTACGCAAAAACTTATCGGACTTATCCAGTATTTCAACCTCGGCTGCTATACTAGATTCGTCTGCTAAAGAGTTATTTTGCGTACTTGATACATAAATAGCTATATTCGTTTCTTACTATTATAGTGTTCAAAATTATTATTATCAACATCATCCCGTTTTCATCATTGTCATTATTATTAAGATCATCATAATCTGTTATAAAGCTAGCTTGTCATAACTATTATTCCTAGTTTTAGTGACTGCTAGGTTTTATTTTCTTCTATATGAGTATAGGCCCTAGTGTCCTTCATCGTCCCGGTGGTTTCTATGAAGTCATTGGTTACATGTCTATGTGCAGGGCCGGATTTAAGAGTATGCCGCCTATAGGCTAAAGTCCATTTACCGCTCCATGAACTATAGTTCATATTTGCTTAATACATTTGTTTTATACAACAAAAGGATAGAGTTCATTGGTGTTTTCATCTTTTTTAAACAAATTTCATTTAGTTTAGATAAAACTACATTTTAATGGTTTACATCAATTATGTAATCAAATTGGTTATCTGCTTTTTTTTTTTTTGCTTGCTTCTTTTAAGATTTGTTAAAAAATGAAATGGGTTTCGAAATTAATTAATCATTCTGTTCTTGGAGATCAGTGATTTTAAACATATTTTTATATTTTAATGCTAATAACTATCTTTTGCGTAAGTTAATTGAAGAACTGTGTTCAATTTGAAATAAGTTGTCCTACACGATGAAATGCAATTACACAAAATGTAGTTAATTACTGGTTTATTTGTTGAAAAATATACAAACTTCTCTAAAACAACTCACCCCACGTAACCTTTATTTTCAAATTTACATAGCTTTCTTACGAGATTTCTTAATGGCAAACTCGTTAATAATGTCCTAATATGAAAGTGTTTTTGTTGTATTTCCTTCAATACAAAGTAGTGAATTTGTATTGTTATAGTTTTAGAAAGTATGTTGTGTAGAAGGACTAAAACATATTTTTAAGTAATATGTATTCTTAAATTCGTACGGAAAATATTATTATCGTCCGAAATACTTCATTTTAACTTTTGAATAAATTGCCAAACTGCCGCCCCTGAAAATTTGCCGCTCTAGGCTGCAGCCTACTTAGCCTATTTAGAAATACGGCTCTGTCTATGTGTCTCCCAAAGAAATAGAACCTCTTAAAAGCCTGAAACTGTAAAAAGCATTTTGTTGAATTCAGATGTACGGTACTTGATGTGTTCGTAGAAATTATGTTTTATTTAATTTTAGAAAGTAAATTCAATTTTTTTCAAGAGAAAGCATACCACAACATTATGCATATTATTTAGACCTATACGGAGAATGTAGACTACTTTTCGCACATCATAATTTGCGATAGTGAAATGTGTATGAAAGAACATTTTAATGATATTCCTAACGTGTGTACGTATAAACCTTCTGACATTTTCGTAAGCTAAACATTTAGCCTATATTCGTCAATCCGAAAGCTTGGCTGTATTGCTAAGGAATAATATAGACTAGATTATGTTGAACAATAAATGCCATTATATCTAGATATTATAACACCTAAAGGAATTAATAATTTCTTAATGTATGGTATCAGAAATGACATCGGATTTTTTTCGCAATAAGTAGGAAAAAAACATGTTCAACAATTAATCAATTTCATTTTGATCCAATGAGGGTAGAATACAACTTCTCCAGGAGACATACTGGGAGGTGTTTAAAAATCCACCCTACAGCCCGGATCTCGTTCCAATTGGTTTCCATTTTTTCCTACACCTCAAGAAAAGACAGAGAATGACAAAGAGGCGGACATGGTTGCCACACAGTGGTTCAAATCCCAGGCGGCAGACTTCTACGACACAGGTATTCAAACGTTGGTCCCACGGTATGAAAAAGTCTCAATTCCGGTGGCGAATATGTTGAAAAATAGCTGAACACTTGCTGTATCTATTTTAATTCTATAAACTGCCCTCGTATAACTTAGCAGTGACACTGCTGATGTTACTGACCACGGTTTAAACTGAATTGCGTGGCATCGGCCATGGGCGTCGGCATGGGTGGGCAAGGGGGGGCAACTGCCCCCCTCTGGATTGCCTTATGGATTCATTTATTTGTGGTACTCTTTGTCAACCTACAGTTGCAGCATGGAGAATAAAAAAAAAATAGAATTACTTTATAATGAGTTTAGCAAGTATTAACTAATTACAACTATAATATGTATTTATAATAATATCTCACCAAGGCCATTGCTCAAAAGAGCGTATTCTGTTAACTTGAAAAAACTTTGTAACCTCGTCGAATTCAGCTTGGGTTCAAAATAACGATCCGGTTAACTAAGTGAATATTAATGGGTTTAGCCTAATCATTTGAAATTGAGGTCCGAGATTGATTTTGCCCCCCCCCCCCCCTTAATAAAATTCCTGGCGACGCTGCTGGCTTCGGCTTAAGTCAACTTAAGAAGAAATTGCGTGAACGGCAGGTCAATCATTCCAACAGTAGGAGTCGATTCAATAACTGGCTAGAATGCGCCAGACCTATTTAAATATTTAAATAACGATGTGAAAATGTAGGGGGGGAGGGGGATGGTTATGATGGCGTCATACTACAAACACACCACTCTCAAACACAAACACTAATTAAACATTTGCATTTTAATTACCTCGAACCTGATTTAACAGGAGGGGGGGGGGCTAGTAGTCATCGCGTCACCGCGGCTTTGTGGACATGCAGGTGACTGGACCATCCTGTGTTTTACGTGGGCCCACTCCCAGATTCTCGCGGTGATTGAATCTAAATTACCCAGTTACATTTCAATCAATATCTGCTGATAAAAATCTTCTACCAACGTTTCTTCTCAAACAAATAAAAATCAGGTAAAATTATGTAAAAAAATTCCTTTAGGCAAGCCTACAGGCTGAGGTAGATTTCGAAGTGCTTTTTTAAAAATGTATTTCTTCTTCTTTAACCTTGGCATGACAAACCCGCAATAATAACTGCAAAAAAGAGGAAAGAGCGCTTTTTCAAACATTCAAATCTCGCCTTATATGATAACTATCAAGAAACTAGTTATTAATTTGTAGAGTACTCATCAAGAGCTTTTCAACGATAAAGACGTAGTTTCAAAAATTTCGAATTTCCCCACCCTCACTCGTACCCCCAGAACCCCCGAATCGTTGGTGTCACTGTGAACTCCATAGGGAGTACTCTAATGTATTCAAACAAAGTTTCCCTCTATACTTCATAGGGGCCGAGATATAAATGTTTTAAAATTTCAACCCCCTCCCCCGACCACCCCCTTGTGCCAATTTTGCTTATTAACGAACATGTCCGAACTATTGGGCCTAAAAATAACGTAATAAAATTTTGTTCAAATATCTTCAAAATTTCGGCCGCTAGCGTGTAAAGATATATATATATATCACAATTTTTTTTTTTTTTTTGAACGGGCGGTGGTTTCGTACTTAAGGAGGCATGGAACGTAAAGATATGAAAGAATTTTTCGAAAGTCATGACATGGTATCGATTGCAAAAGTGCCCAGATTTTGCTTAATCAGTGATAATTTCAATTATATGCAGAAAATTAAGGTTTTTTTCTTCTTTTAAATCGATTTCAGACTTAAGCTCCCGATCGATTCATTAAGCAGGACTTAAGGAAGAACAAAGGTCTAGTTTTAAAAAAATCATATTAACATCGTCCAGCAAACAGCAGGACTATACAGGTTTGTAATTTCTTGACAATCGCACACTCACGTTGTCTGGTCGGCTATGGGATTTGAACCAGGGACCTCCGGAATGCGAGTTCAAGGGGGTACCATCTCGGCTACCTCGATCAATTTAACGGTCCAGTTTGATAAGTATATATGAAAGAATAGTGATATTTTCTCATAGCTAACTGTATTGCGATTTCCAAAACCGTATATGTACACTCAAAAACAATATGTTGTCATGATAACTGATTTGCATTTGATAAATTCTTTCTAATATATTGCCATAATATTGGCACTAAATTGGGCATTACTCCGGTACCGATCAATGGATTTGATCCAGTATCAATAGGCGTCTTCCCATGGACGTTATAAATGCGTATACCAAGTTTCATGAAAATCCGGTAAAGCGTAGGCTATTTGAGTTACCGCAAGTACAGACATACGGACGGACAGACTTTTCCCGTCCCCCCACACAATCTTATAAGTACCATTCTGGCATTTAATAAATTATCATGGCTTCTGTTTCCTACAGTTATTGTCATTTTTATTTATTGTTTTTATACTGTGCTTCTCTGGTTCAAATGTGCAGTATTACGTCACACAGCTTCCAGATAGCGCGCGACATGCGTCACCTGGGCATGATGTGCATACATAACAGCTCCGTTTTATGTTAAGCGAGATTAAGTGTTGATAAAAAGCACAAGATTAAAGTAAAAAATTATTCATATGCCGGGATGGGCAGAAGGAGAAGTTACATGAACAACGTTATGAATACATTAAAGGGTTCACCAACACCTTTATACTAATTACTAGGGACCGGATTCTTAGGTTTTTACCTATTTTTTCCCTTACTTCCAAAACAAAAAGCGCTCATACACTTTTTCGAATCATGTCCATAGGATTCACCCACATTAATTCTGTGGCACCTAAAAATACCTAAATGGGGTATAAAAACCTAAATATACCTAAACGGGATATAAAACCTAAAATATCTAATTTAGGCTCCTTTTTTTGTCTATTTTGTTTGTCAGTTGAGAAATCGACATTTTGCAGGGAGAGAATAATTTTTGTCGGGTAGAAATTAATACCACCAGCGTTTCATTCAACCCATTGTCTAGTTTGGACAGTATCAAGAGAGGAAAAGAGTAACGGCATTTAAAATATTCGTACGAACAACGATTGTTGCCGTGTATGAACAAGGATATAGATTTCTGTGTTTTAAAGCGCTTGTTTTTGTTTGCCTTTAGTACTTCCCTGTTATTCATATTGAGTGGTCATACTGTGAGTTTTAAGAAGACGTGTTATTTATGCCGAAACAATTGAATTCGAGTTTGTAACGGCAGTGGATTGGCGACGATCTGAATTTCGCGACAGATGGCAAAGTAATATTTTGTCAAGCCTGCCAGAAACACGTATTATTTACCTTTCTAGAAAAGGGGGAAGTTTTCGTCCCTAGTTGATCTGTTGTGCGGTTAGCATGCGTAACAACCGAGAAAGGAAAATAATCAGTTTCACATTATCAACATCCAACCATAAAGTATTTTACTCAATAAATTAGAAGCATCGGATTCGAATCCTGAGAAGGGTAGTGTCTAGATACAGTATTAACTATTAACCAATTGTAAGAGATAACAGGAAGAACTTCACTGGTGAGAATCTTGAAAGATATTTAGTGATAGGCCTATACTGTAACCAGGAAATTTGAGACAATCTTCTTTTCACTGCTTCTTTTGATTGTTTACGCTTTCGTTCTTCAATTTGTATAATATTGTCCTAAAGCAAGTTTACTCAAATTTAAGTCAATTTTGTTAAGTTAAACTTTACAAGTATTATGTATTCAATCCTATGTAGCACATTCAAATCCATTAAACCAATTATTCAACCCGAAAACGATATTTTGTACAAAAAACCTAAAAAAACCTATTTCACCTAATGGAAAACCTAAAACAGTGTTTTTAAAAACCTAAAAATCCGGTCCCTACTAATTACTAATGTTTTCCAGCGTCAAGTGTTTAACAGCGATACATGTACAGTACGTTTACTTTTACTTTCTCGCATTTGACAGAGTGACTGTTGTATCTCCACATCTGAACTGAAGATGATGCAACTTGCAACGAAATGCATATTCAAATAATGGACGCATCTGGGACCAAGAAGAAAATGTTAATATTACGACAACATTGTTTTTAATAATGTGCGTGTGCCTTCTATATTATTTTTATTTTATATTAAATAAGTGGCCCCAGATAAGTGCTACGACAAGGGTTTCAATTTTATAACTATTTTAACTCTGTCTGAAGATGAAATTCATTAATAATGTTTCAAGATGCCTAGAAACCGAAAAAAAAAGTGTTTTTGGAATGACGTCTGTCCGTCTGCCTGTAGACAAGCACAGCGGGTAAACGGTTCATTGTATTTACTTCATTTTTTGAATCAAGGACTTTTTCGAAATTTTATCGAACCGCCCAGAAATTGAAATGTTAAGGGGACTTTTCATGAAAGTTTTTTGAAAAATTTTGACTTTTGAAAAATTGGCTCTTACGATTTTAATAAGAATTTAAAATTGGAAACTCTTATCTATGACTAACAATGGTTATAACCGTTTTTCTGCAAAAATGACTCAGAGGGTAGCCTACTTTACTCGTATCTATTTTCAATTTTTCTAGGCTATTTCCACTACATTGGGCGATACATGGAAACTTAGTACAGGCAAGTTGTAGAGAAAATTAAAATAACATTTTTTGTAAAACACATTTCTTTATCAAATTAACAGGTATCAAGATAAAAACGAAATAACATGACTTAAATACGAATTTCAGAACAAACATTTTGATTAAAATATGAATATTCTTCGGTTACCCATAGTGACAAGAATACTATAATCTAGATATTGTTGTGAAATGTAGTCAGTTTACCACAGTCGTAATGAACACACCAAAATCAATTAGAGCAAGGTAGTATTGGGTGATAGGGAAGAGGTCCTGAGTTCAAATCAAATTTCGTGGCCAACGGAATTTACCAGTAAACTTTTGTAATTAATAACTCATTCGTGCAGGATTTGCTTCTATTGATCGGCTATATCTCAATGTATCCTGCATTTTTTGCCTTTGAGATAGAGGAAACCATGCAAATCCCAAGTTGTTGTTGTTATTATTATTATTATTATTATTATTATTATTATTATTATTATTATTATTATTATTATTGCTATTATTATTATTATTATTATTATTATTATTACTATTATTTCACGGTAAAAGCATTGAACATACTTTCCGTTCTTGATTCTTGTTAGTTTTATGAAAATGTAATAAATAAAATTTAATTGTCTCTATAATTTACATTTTCTGTGCTAGCCTTTAACACGTATATGCGAAAAAGTTTGTGCAACATATTTTTGCACCATTTACGAGTAGGCTACGTATAGTTGATCGAGGGTGGATCGAAAAGTAACGCACAATAAATATTTATAGAGGTTTAAAAGCAAAGTTTAGATGATTGCTACAAGTATTATTCTTGACTGTTAGTTCTTTAAACTAATGTACAATTCTTGATAGTGTGTAAGAATCAGACTTCGGATTTTAGGTAAAAACCTATTTTAATCCTTAAGTGATATATAGACGAAAACTTGCTTATGCATATTTCATAAGTGATTATGCCTAAAACTGATACTTTTATATGACCTAAAACAGCCTATTTTTACGTTAGAGCCTAATATTGCCTTTTTGCTTGTTTTTCATCTAAATTTCAAAATACGTTATGTTTTGTTATAAATTCAAGCATTTATTTTCAGTTCGTACTCAATTTTTAGCTCGGAATGTGCAGTACATGACACATTTATGATGTGGTTAAATAGTAAGGAATGTTTCGTCTTCAGTAGAAAAATTCCTTGGAATTCCCAAGAAAATGTAGCGTTTCTCTCCCGACTCGCAAATCCAGTAACAAACAAAACAAAAAAAAGTAGTTCTTTGAATCACTGAGGGATACAAGGGGTTGAATATACTAGCGTGCGTAGCTTCTGGGCGCAGGGATTAGGTTTTCACTATTATGGTAGTAATTGTACCATAGGCCTATACGAGTACCTGTGTTTTATCATGATTATCGACTAATGGTGACTTCAATAAATATAATATTCTGCATCGCAATTCAGATATTTCAGAAAATTGACAACTTAACGATTTTATAAGAGACTATTTTACGATTTTTTAGAATCTATTTTCCAATTATAGAGCCTATTTTAGGTACCTTAAACAGCATTTTTAGCGACCTACAAGTCCGAAGTCTAGTAATAATACATGGATGGACAGATCCATAATGTTGTAGAGTATGTTTTTTATTTCCTTTAATTGTAAACTCTAATTGGTCTACTTCTACAATAAAAATAGTTCATATTTTCCTAGCTATTCCCATAGGCCTATTGTTCTTTTCATATCCGTTTTCAATTTAAAAATTGCGTAAATCCTTAAATACTTAGGTTGGTACAGTATGATTTTATTTCATAAGAAGGATGTTCACTTCTGTGCTAGAACCAAGCATAGGTTATACAATGCAGAATCTTTCTCTACTACAAGACTCTGTTGGACACTTTAGTGCCTTTAAATATATTAAACTCTTAGTGCACATAAAGTTCTCAACGGAATGGTGTCTCCAGGGAAATTATCCTAGTATGTGCTGAATATATCCCGAGAGATGAAGTATTGACAACGAATTTGCATGAATGGGAAAGAATGGCATTCCTTATCACGATGTTTGTGATATAGATCTCTTGCATCCCAAAGGTTCACAACATCTAGTGTCATGATCTTATAGAACTATTTATTTTCTTTTTGAGGACCACCGTAATGTTTTCCATAATTTAGGGCATTGAGTTATTAAAAGTGAAAGGTATGCATATACGTTTAAAATGGCATTTTTGGCTCAAATTACTAAATTTGTGAAATTAACACCATTTGAAAGCTCTGAGTTTCTAGTTTTCAAAAATGTATTATTTATGTTTATTTTGTACATAATTATCCTTTAAATGGCATTTAAAGCAGGGAGTGATTTAAAAAAGGTGTGGCAATAATGTCCACATCAAATTTTTTGTTTCGAATTTTCTGTTTCAAATAGTGCTCCATTTTGTAGCAGACACTTCTTGGCGAATCAAGTTCTCACTTGGTGGCATAAGGATGCATTATTTTCTGTGTTTTTACCAACCCAAGCACATGTTCTGTCTAAAAGGTAGATATTCTGTACAAAATTTTCATTATGCGTTTACCGTAATTCAAAATTTGCAACATTTTCATAACTTTGAAACATGAAAACACCCACAAAAATAAACTAGAATGTTCATTTTGGTATCATATTAAAGCTAATTTCAAGGGCTACTACATACACCAAAATCTTTAAAGTTTGTGTAAACACTGAGACAGCAGAGGAAATATTATAACATATTTATATGATTAAATTATGTCACATTATAAAAATTAATTTTTGACATAGTTAAAATAGTGATATCATAGTGATTTTGGTGGATTTAGTAGATGATAACTACAGAAGGATGCCAGTGAAAACAAAAATGAATTGGAAATAATTTTATAGATGTTATGATGTTACAAAAATTGAGTTAATATTCTTGTGAATTTTAATATTCTTAAAATATGTGACATTTTTAGTCTGAAACGTATAAGCATACCTTCTGACGCAATATTATAGCAATATTAATGTTTCTTTTTCTAGTGTACGCCTCAAAACAACAGCTCTATTTTAATAAAAACCTGCTCATGAATGAAATTTATTAAAGCAATCAATGCGATATCGTGAGATTTAGTCTCAAAGGAAACTTGGATGAAGCAAATTTTTAAGCAATGTTTTACTATCATCAACTTTCAAAAGAGTAATTAAGTGTTGAATATTTGAGTGCAGGATGATTGATCGAGAGAGTGATCGAGCGTTACAGTGAATGAGTGAGAATTCGAGTAATTGAGCGTGTGAGAATTCAAGTGAATGTGTGAGTATTCATGCGAGTGGATAAGTATTCGATGAGTGTTCAAGTTTTGAGAGTAAGTGAATTTTCGAGTCAGTGAAAAGTTTTGGAGTGAAGGATGGAGAATGGGAGTAAGTGATGTTCCCTATCTCCAAGATTTCAAGTTACTCTTCTTGCCACTCCATACACAGACTTGAACCATCAGAGTTAAAATGGTTTCCGAGTATAACGTGATCCAAGATGAGTGAATTTCAGACTTGCCTTGACAAACTCTGTCCTGTCGTTTCATCGGTTAATCGCACCAGCGCATACTTCACGATAGTGCGACAAGCTGAGTTAGATGTTTAAGTTACTTCCATTTACATCTTATGTAATTGTGAAAACGTAAGTTCTTTTAAGTGAGTTGCTTGCTATCGTATTTATATCATAAGAGTACAACATATTTCTAGCAAACAAGATTTAATTTGTTTTTATCGTTGCTTTGGCAAATTTGTTGGTTCTGTACAAAAATAGGTTACATAAATCACTAAATATAAGACTATTTTATAACACAATTAATTAATTTGTTGTAGTTTTCATTTACATAATGGGTGATGAAGTACGTACATATCATATTGTAAGAAAAGAAATAGACATAACCTCTAAAAATTTGTATTTTAGAAGAAAGTTGCGAGCTAGGGCCTTTAGATCTTACGTTACTAATAAAGAAACATGCGACGAAAAGGTAAGTCCATCGGCGAGAAGATACAGATTGTAAACATATGCAAAACTTTAAAAGAAAACTCTGAAGTATCTGTGCAAGATGTAGGAGTGAAAGTGGCGTCATCCGTGGGAGTAATATCAAGTACAGTTTTCAAAGTCCTAATACTGTAAGCACATATATGAGGTGTCAAGTCACCGGTCAAAATTAAACCAATATCAAAGACAAAATAGTCACTTGGCAGTATTGGGAATCTACCCTTGGCGCTTAATATATAGAAGAAAGTTTAATTGATTTTTTGCACGACTTAACTAATTAGTGGTACTTACGAATGTTGTTGCCGTGGATCGTAAGTTGACATTCCCACACGCAATCTTGTTGCTATGTGCGGTAAGAGTTTCCGTGCGGAAAGAATTTACTTACGGCACATCATAATACAAGCCTTTATGACAAGGCCCCCCCAGGACAAATTCGGTTCCCATAACAACAAACACATGCTAATCACTTTCTGAAATAAACTTCTATATTCAAGAATGTATATACATAATATTTTCAGGTAATATCACAATTAAATTGATATCAATAATCATCGTGCAAAAAATAGCATGCAATACTCGTGCCGTAAGCGCATAACGGATCTCGGAAAATTGAAAAATCTCGGCGCGAGAGCCTCGTTTTTTCAAACTCTTTCCTCGATGCGTATGCATCCCTTACGGCACTTGTATCACAATATACTATTACTGTATGTAATCGACTAAACAGTCTCAAAAACGTACTCTTGTGAACTGTGCTTTGTATTTTCACACTCGGTTGTTTACTTTTGCTCCGTACTCATCTTGGATCAAGTATAGTCGAAGCCTCAGTAACAAGTTTGAAACATCTCAACTGCCTGAATGTGACATGGAAACTTCTTGATGTCTCTGATGGGCTTAGTGTCGGAATTTATGAGTGACTGAATGTCATCACAAACTTCCCGTAGCATTTGGGGAGGATACAACAAGCAAGTATTCCAGTCAGTTATTTCAGTGTAATTGGTAGCTTCAAAGTTTGTCTAAAGCCCCCTGCACACAGGGACAGTTACTGGCGGCCAGTAACTGGCAGCCAGTACTGGCAGCCAGTGGATGTTCTAGTGGCAGCCAGTAGGCAGTACAAGGGTCAATTATTTAATTATGTATGATTATGATTAATATAAACAGTATTTATATTATATTAAAGAATATAGAATATTAGAGAACTTGTATTAATATTGTCAAAGTAGGCAAACTTTTATAAAAATTGTAGACTTGTAAATAGGTTGTGTAATAGGGGTAGAAAACAGAATCGGTTGTAAAATCTTTCGAATAATATTGCAGAAATCACAACACATGGGTAGAAAACAGCTAAGATGTGGATTCTTCTGTTATTCAAGCTGCCTAAAAAGTTATTTTGACTTTTAGAGGATTTGTCTGTAAAATCGCGTAAAATTTGTCAAAAAATGTAGTTTTGAGTAGAGATTAAAACAGGTAAAAACAGCTAGGGGTGATTTGATCTAATATTTTGTTGCCTAGAAAATATTCCTCATTCTAGAGTGTACGTTAATATACTTTGAGGAAAATTTGTTAAAGAATGTGTACTTTTATAGGAATTACGCCATATAATAAGGGTAGAAAACAGCTAAGGGATATTTTATACTTTAATATTAATGTGGTACTAATATTAATATTACATTGTGCAGAATTTTGTAAGCTAATAATTTGTATTAATATTGTATTAAAAGTAATATACTTATATTAATATTTATTTTTTTTCCTGTTATATGGGGAAGGTTTTGACATAAATGAACAAAACATAAAATAAATATTCCAACAAATATCTAAATAAAAATAGTGCAGATTTACGAAGTCAGGGAAAAGTTTGATTCTTACATTTTCCCCAGCGGTCAATCTTTCACTATGTGTACAAGTAGTAAGTTAATAAAGTTTTATTACTGAGTCCACGAATAAAATATTTAAAGATTTTTACGTTATTGCTGGCATATAATGGAAAAGAGGCTTGCTAATACCTCCGTAACGTTCTGATAGTGTCTGGCATAATTACCACTCGTAATCCATTCAAGTTATAAAGGATTTATAATAAAATTCAAATATCTCACTAAAAGTAACACACTTGAATCTTTTCTGGACACAAAAATAAAATAAAAATGTCACATAGTCAAATTTGCTTCACCCTCGACATTCCACGATCATCCCAAATCATTCACATAGTTGAAGCGCCCGGAATAATTTCCACTCAATTACTTCAAACTATTCAAAATATAAAGTAGATGCTTAATTTATAATATAATTCAAATATTTCCCTAAAACTTTCTCGCTTAAAGACTTTTCGGGATACAAAAATAAAAGAACTGTCGTATAGTCAAATTCGCTTCTCCCTGCATGAGTTTTATGTAATTGGTGATGAGTATAACATGAAATAAAAACATATGTGTCAGCTTTTCTAAGGTTCTGTTTTAACCATCAGTAGGGCTGTTGTGTGTAGATTATTTCTGCACTTCACTGGAATCCGACCAAGGGTTAATTAAAGGTTTCGAGTTTAATCATGCCGTGTATTTCTAGACGGAGTAAAATCCGTGAATAGCCATACTTAGAAACGCGTGACGTCACACACTCAAGTGCTGTGATTGGTCTATCCCGGAATGCGCAATCTATATGGTTTACTGACCTTGGGTTTTTTTAAATATTTCGCAAATAAAAGATCACAAAAGTAATTCCCCAACAGATACTTCATTCCAGTGCTCTACTGGCGGCTAGTATCCTTTAAGACACGTCCAATAATGGCTGCCACTAGGTCACGTGACCCGTTACTGGGTCATTCCGTGTCAAATCAACACACTTTTAATTAAAATTAAACTCACCATTCCAGATTTGGATGAAATTTTGTAGAGAGGTAATTATCTTGCATATTAAGAGAAATACAAACTTTTATTTAAATATTTCAATCCGTTTTGAAAATACAGCCATGTAAAGCACTAAAAAAAGTAACAAAAATCACATCAAAAACATATCTTTCAACTAATATAGCAACTCTTCTAATTAACCTACAAAGCTGGGGAAAGTATCGTTTTTTAGCATTTTTTACAAGCGTTTCAATGATATATAACACATAATAGTTCTAATGAAATTTGTTTTTCAAAATTCAAAGTGAAAATTTTGATTTTGAATTTTTTTTAAGTACATTTTTAAAAATTTTCAAAAATCCTAGGAAATATGTTATACCAATGTTAAATGATGTACTAAGTTTGAAAATGGGATGGAGATGGGTTCATGGTTAAAAAATTAAAACATCACTTTTCAAAAATAACCTCAAAAATAACTTATATGCCCCAATGGAAAGCATAATAAAATAATTTCGACAAATAAATTGAAATAAGGAAAATAACACAATCTTGACATCTTGTTGTTCAATGGAAATTCTTGTCTCATGCCTTATTGGTTTGCAAAGTGTTAAGATAGCACATAAATCCTTTTGATCTGTGTCGTAGGATTTACTGTATGTAATACATCTGTGAGAGGTATTCACAGGTCGACACCGATCAAAAGGCTTTATGTGCTATCTTAACACTTTGCAAACCAATAAGGCATTAGACAAGAATTTTCATTGAACAACAAGATGTCAAGTATGTGAGTTACTTCCCTTGATTAAATTTATTTGTCAAAATTATTTTATTATGCTTTCCTTGGGGCATATAAGTTATTTTTTACCTGATTTTTTTGTAAAGTGACACTTTTTTAATTTTTTAACCATGAACCCATTCCCATCATATTTTCAAACTTGGAACATCATTTAGCATTGGTATAACCTATTTCCTAGGATTTTTTGTTGAAAATTTTAAAAAGGACTTTTTAAAAATTCAAAATCAAAATTTTTCACTTTGAATTCTGAAAAAAAAAACAAATTTTATTAGAACTATTACGTGTTACATGTCATTGGAAAGCTCGTAAAAAATGCTAAAAAATGACACTTTCCCCACCTTTGTAGGTTACTTAGAAGAGTTGCTATATTAGTTGAAAGATATGTTTTGATGTGATTTTTGTTATTTTTTTAGTACTTTACATGGCTGTAAAGAACGGATTGAAATATTTAAATAAAAGTGTGTATTTCTCTTAATATACATGAAAATTACCTCTCTACAAAATTTCATCCAAATCTGGAACGGTGAGATTAAATGGGTGTGCTGATCTGACACGGAATGACTCTACTGGCGGCCAGTAAACTCAAACTCAAGCAGGTTTGAGTTTAGTGGCCGCCAGTAGTCTGCTGCATGTTGTGGGATAATTACTGGCTGCCAGTACTGGCTAGTGCTACTGGCTGCCAGTACTGTTCCTGTGTGCAGGGGGCTAAACCTGCCTTAAGTTTACTGGCCGCCAGTAGCTACTGGACGATGAAGGGAAGTACCCCTGCACACTGGGACAGTAGAGGGACAGTAACTGGCGGCCAGTACTGGCTAGTGCTACTGGCTGCCAGTACTGTCCCTGTGTGCAGGGGGCTTTAGGTTTCACGAAATTTCTACAAGATTTACCTTTAGAAATGGATTGCCTTATGCTTTTAAATTCTCCTAAATCAAAGCTCTAGCAAAATATCAAAATATTAATGATGTTCTACTTTATTTAACTTTATTTATCTTTTTGCGCGACGTGACTAATTAGTGGTACTTACAAATATTGTTGCCGTGGATCGTAAGTTGACATTCCCACACGCTTTGAAAACAAAAGAAATCTCAGTGCTATAAAAATGACAAAAAGCACACGTGCCGTAAGTAAATCCATCATAATCAGGCTTTAAAACTTAGTGCCCGATCGAATATGTTAACAACAACCGTACTGTACAGACTTTGCTCGAGCTACCATATGCTAGTTCACGTGATAGTAAACAAACCGCAATACAGATGTAGGAAGACCACAAAATAACTTCTCATTATCTAAACTCACATTACAAGCATGCAAAACGATACTTTCTCCTGTTTGTGTATAATAGTCCCTCCCAAATGTTTCAATATATGTTTGCGTTTTAGAACACTTTACTTTCGGCATGCCGAACACGTATTATAAATTTAAACACGCACAATGACAAGGTACACTGTTGACCAATTTGAGAGGCACCGTATTACGAGCGAATTCACTCCTCGGTACTACTATCAATGACTGTCTTATCAGTAGGGCCCGGGGGTTTAGCCACAAAAACATTACACCAGGTTAGTGGTGACTGGGATATAGCCGTATGTAAACACGAGGGAAGGGGTGACTCGCTTTCAGTGGCGCACTTTAATACGAACATTCAAGTTCAAGGGCAGTGCAGCTAGTCTAGTGAAATGATAGACACAGCACATTTAATCGTAAATCACAGAAACAAAATATATTTCCTAGTAAAACGAACATAAATATACACATCCAATGCTTTAATATTTGTTAACAATATTCACAGTGAAAATTAAAAGGCAATTTATATGTCTGTGCATACGCTTTGTTGCAGTGAATGGCAATATACATTTTGAAGTTTTCAAAAGAAAAATATCTTCTATTTTCCTCCAAATAAGATCTTTAATGGTAAAAACTTCTCTCTACGTTTCATGACGTGACGGGGGGATGAGATATTAGTGTTTCCCTTGTGTTGGTACACATCGGTCTTCTGTAGAACCTTCCAGTGCACCTCGAAAGGTAAAAACAGTAGAAAAATCCTGCATTTTTCTGGAGAATTTTTATTTTTATTTCTGCTGCACCTGTAGAAGTATCCCATCTTCAGGTTGACTCTTACCTATGAATAATTCCTCCACGAGTCTGATCGCTTGTGCCATTTACATATTTTGTCTCTCTAGAAGAGTGATACGTCTAGACAGTTGCCGAAATTATTTGCAATGAGCCTGATATTACTTAGTAGCTTTTCTAAACAAAAGGCTAAACATTTTATGGAGCAGCACCCCCACTCATTTTAGCTATGATCCACCACTGGTTGTCAAGAACGCACAACACACAACGACGTCAACAGAACACTAAACTGCCTCATGTAGTGCAAGTTGTTTACTAACTCAGAAAGCTTTCTATGCCTTGTGCACCACTAACTTGACGAATTATTGGCTAAACCCCCGGGCCCTACTTATCAGCCTACGCAATCACTCTCCACCCCCTATACTCAGGTTGTTGGTAACCAGAATCAACTCCCTCTGTGGGTTCGGGCACTAAGTTTTAAAGCCTGATCATAATACAAGCCTTTATCGAAAACCGGAACCAAGGCCCCCCAGTTTGTGGCGACTTGAACAGGACAAAATATTCCGTCCCCATAACAACCAACACATGCGAATCACTTTCTGAAATATAACATCCATCTTCAATAGTGTATATACATAATATTTTCAGCTAATATCTCAATTAATATAAATAAACTGATATAAATAATCATCGTGCAAAAAAATAGCATGCAATACTTGTTCCGTAAGCGCATAACGGATCTCGGAAATTGAAAAAACTAAGCTCAAGCGCCTCGTTTTTTCAAACTCTTTCCTCGAAAAGGAACTAGTATCGCAATATACTGTTATTGAACTATAAATGAGCATAACAAACTATAGCGTGTCGATTGTAGAACTTTAAGTAATGTTAAAAAAAATTACGGAAAATGTTCAATTTCGTCAATTTTTTTTAACTTTAAGTGCGATCGGAAGATGTCAACCGATTTTTAATTTTGTTATTTCTTTTTACTTTCTCGCATATACGTAGTATAGAGAAAGTATTGTGATCGTGACAAAAATCGAAATCGAGTTAACACCGGGAAAGCATGTTTCACGATGCCTAGAAACCGAAAAACGTCTGTCTGTCTGTCTGTCTCTGTGTCTGTCGTCTGACTGTGGATAAGCACAGCGGGTAAACGGTTCATTGCATTTATTTCATTTTTTGAATTAAGGACTTTTTCAAAATTTTGTCGAACCGCCCATAATTTTATATTCATAACTGCAATTATAGGGGACTTTTCATGAAAACTTTTTTAAAATTTAGGTTTTAAAAAAATGACTCTAACGATTTTAATAAAAATTTAAAATTGGTAACTCTTATCTATGGCTAATAAAATGGCTATATCTGTATTTCTGCAAAAATGACTTAAGGGGTACTTTACTCGTATCCATTTTCAATTTTTATAGATTATATCCATTACAGTAGGCGATACATGAAAACCTACCACAACAAAGTTGTGGAGAAGATTAAAATGAACATTTTTTTGTTTAACACATTTCTTTATACGTTTAATCGATAACAAGATAAAAACGAAATAAAATCAGGTAAACTGATGTAACGAAGTGCCAGTATGTTTTTGTTTAATCAGTTATGATTGCAATTATGATATGCAGAATACAAAAAAAGTCAAATTGACCGGTTTCAGGATTTGAACCATGGAAGTCCAGAATGTGAGGCCAAGACGTTACCACCTCAGCCACCTGGGTCAGTTTAACCGTCTAGTTGGATAAGCGCATGTAAAGCAATAGTGTTATTTGTCATAGCTAACTGTATTTTAATTGCCAAAGCCTTATAAGATCAAAGTAAAACAATTGACTATGTTGTCATGATAACTGATATGCATTTCATAAATTCTTTCGAATTCGTATATTACCATAAAATAGGCACTAAATTGTGCATTACTCCGAAACAGGTCAACCTATTTTATCAATTATCAATAGACGTCTTCCTATGGACATTATAAATGCGTATACCAAGTTTCATAAAAATCCGGTAAAGCGTATTTGAGTTACCGTGTCTTTAAAATAGACACTAAATTGGGTTTCACTCCGGTACTGGTCTACCGATTTGGTTCAAAATCAGTAGACGTCTTCCCATGTACATTATAAATGGGTATACAAAGTTTCAGGAAAATCGAATGAAGCATATTGGAGTTATCGCGACTTCACATAAAAGGCACTAAATTGGGCATTATTCCGGTACTGGCCAACCGATTTGGTCGAATATCAACAGACGTCTTTCTATGGACATTATAAATGCGTATACAAATTTTCATAAAAATCCGATAAAGCGTATTTGAGTTATTGCTCCTTTAAAATAGACACTAAATTGGGTTTTACTCCGGTAACGGTCAACAGATTAAGTTCAAATTCAATAGGGTACTTCTCATAGACGTCATAAATGCGTATACCAAGTTTCATGGAAATCCGATACAGCGTATTTGAGTAATCTATTAAAATAGGCACTAAATTGGGCATTACTCCGGCACCGGTGAAGCGATTTGGTTCAATATCAATAGGGTTCTTCCCGTGGACATTATAAATGTGTTTTCCAAGTTTCATGAAAATCCGAAAAAGCGTATTTGAGTTATGGTGCGTACAGACCCACGGACGGACTGACAGACAGACATTTTTTCGTCCCCCACACAATCTCATAAAGTACCATATTGGCACTTAATAAAATCAGGTAAACTGATGTAAAAAAGTGCCAGTATGTTTTTTTAATCAGTTATGACTGCAATTATGATATGCAGAATGTTTTTTTAATTGATTTACAAGTTAAGCTCCAGATTTATTCATTAAGCAGGGCTTAGGGAAGAACAAAGGTCTAGTTTTCTTTTTAATCAGATTAAAATCTTCCAGCATCAGCTGAACTGTACAGATTTTTGATATCTTGACAATCGCACACTCACATAAAAATACGAAAAAGAAAGTGAAATTGGCTGGTTTCGGGATTTGAACCATGGAACTCCATAACGTGAGGCCAAAACGTTACCATCTCGGTCACCTGGGTCAGTTTAACGGTCTAGTTGTAAGTTATAAGCGCATGTAAAACAATAGTGTTTTTGGTCATAGCTACCTCTATTTTAATTTCCAAAGCCGTAAAATATCACAGTAAAACAATTGACTATGTTGTCATGATAAATGATTTGCTTTTTTTTTTTATATAAATTCTTTCGAATACGTATATTATCATAAAATAGGCACCAAATTGAGCATTACTCCGAAACAGGTGAACCGATTTCATCCAGTATCAGTAGACCTCTTCCCATGAACACTATAAATGTGTATACCAAATTCCATAAAAATCCGGTAAAGCGTATTTGAGTTACCGTGTTTTTAAAATAGACACTAAATTGGGTTTTACTCCGGTACCGGACAACCGATTTGGTCCAATATCGGTAGACGTCTTCCCATGTACATTATAAATGGGTATACAAAGTTTCAGGAAAATCCAATAAAGCATATTTGAGTTATCGCGACTTCTCATATATTAACATAAAAGGCAATAAATTGGGCATTATTCCGGTACTGGCCAACCGATTTGGTTGAACATCAACAGACGTCTTTCCATGGATAGTATAAATGCGTATACGAAGTTTCATAAATATCCGATAAGGCGTATTTGAGCTATTGCGCCTTTAAAATATACACTAAATTGGGTTTTACTCCGGTACCGGTCAACAGATTAGGTTCAAATTTAACAGAGTACTTTTCATGGATGTCATAAATGCGTATACCAAGTTTAATGGAAATCCGATACAGCGTATTTGAATTATGGCGCCTTTCTATTAGAAAGGCGCCATAATCTATTAAAATAGGCACTAAATTGGGCATTACTCCGGTACCGGTGAACCGATTTGGTTCAATATCAATAGGGTTCTTCCCATTGACATTATAAATGTGTTGTCCAAGTTTCATGAAAATCCGAAAAAGCGTATTTGAGTTAGAGCGCGTACAGACACACGGACGGACGGACAGACAGACAGACAGACAGACGGACAGACATTTTTCGTCCCCCACACAATCTCATAAAGTACCATACTGGCACTTAATAATGGACGGAAATTTAAAGTCGGTGCAGACCTTTCGTTGGAGGTTTATTAAGGCAAAACTGTATGTCGTATAAAAAACGGATTACCCCAGCAGTAGCTGACTTTGAGGAGTCTACAAGTTTGATCCAGTGACTCTTTCTGGTATCTCCAAAGCTACATGTTTTATTTTGAGGACTTTTTGTAGATTTCCACATATTATGTAATAGGTTATTCGACCGACTTAGAGACACCTAGAGTTATCATATTTGGCAGCCTTGTTGGCACACCCAACTGTCATAAGAGGACCAAATTGAATGATTCTAGTTGATCTATAAGTTACTGAATAGCCGAAGCCGTAACATCATTGACACCTACAACAATCTGAATACGTGGAATTAAAAAAAAAAAAAAAGTTGCCACGACGTATGCCTCATCCACTGCAATATTTATTAACTTACATAAAAACCAACATTTATTCAGTTATACACCTGTTTTCGTATTCAAATAAATGCCATTCTAGGATTGTTATCACCACCAGAACAGTGTTCCGGGGTCTCAAATAAGTGGTGACACCTCTTCAGGTTCTGAGCAGTGTAATACATACCATTGTGGTTGACCGAGCACCATAGAACACACTCCTAACAATAAAATTGGATTTTACAAATTGTAAGAAATCGGCAAGTGTACAACTTTAATTTTTTTCTTTATTCCTTAAAAATATGGCATACATCTATTGCTTACCTACAAATGACTTATCTATAGGTCTATGGCTTTATACCCTTTAAGAAAAGAAGGATATTTGACTCCTTTTAAAGGAAGCATTTCGTGGCGTCCCATGATCCTTTATCCGTCTTTGCTGTTGTGCGGAACCCCTCAATATTCGAAAGCAGCGTTTCTCAACCTTTTTGAACCCGAGGACCTCTAAAATGTCTAAATTTTTTTACGGACCCCTAATTTTACATCCCATTTTTAAAAGTAGGCTATATGTAGGCCTATATTCTTAATATTTGGGGTATTAATTATAGGTCATTGTAACGAAATAAATCTAAAAACGCTGAAGACCCATAGAAATTTAGCATAATAATTACTGAACTGTCCAAATAATTAATAATGATTATAAAAATTCCGAGAAAAGCATAACGGAACAAAGTAGACTACATGTGAAACTCAGAGTTGTCTACCCCTAATCCGACGGTATAAGGTCAGCGAAGTCATCAACGCCGTCGTAAAATAAGACAGAACAACAACAACAATTCGACGGAAACACAGTTATTGAATTGGAATAAAACTATTGACAGTGAAATTATATTTTGAACAGACTTTAATATTTATTACCAGTTTGATAATATAATTAGGAATTATAACACAGGTTTACCGGTATCAGACACTCGGGCACCTCCAAGAATAAATCACTTGTTAAGAGAGCGTCTCTGATAACAAATTCCGAAAAAGTCTTATTTTTCAGGGGTTTGAATGAAAGAGGGAACCATAGACGTCAGTACATCAGGGGTTTCAGATTGTGGTTCGTAACTGCAAAAGTAAGGAAACTTGCAATAGGACCTGTAATTTCGAAGATTTAAAAAAACTTTGACATCTAGTATCCATTTTATGTGAAAATTTTTTACTTCTTTACTTGCTTTATGATATTTTAGGTAGATTTTCGAAGAAAAATCTACCTATTGCAATGGATACCACTTTATGATTTTCGAAAAATTCTTTCATATCTTTACGTTTCATGCTCCCCTAAGTACGAAACCACCGCCCTTTCAAAAAAAAAAATTTGTGATATTTATATATATATATATATATATATCTTTACACGATAGCGGCCGTAATTTTGAAGATATTTGAACCAAATTTTATTATGTTATTTCTAGGCCCAATAGTTCGGACAAGTTCGTTAATGGGCAAAATTGGCCCAAGGGGGTGGTCGGGGGAGGGGGTTGAAATTTTAAAACATTTATATCTCGGCCCCTATGAAGTATAGAGGGAAACTTTGTTTGAATAAATTAGAGTACTCCCTATGGAGTTCACAGTGACACCAACAATTCGGGGGTTCGAGTGAGGGTGGGGGTGGGGGTGGGGTTGGGGGATGAAAATTCGAAACTTTTGAAACCACGTCTTGTGGGGTATCGTTGAAAAGCTCTTGATGAGTACTCTACAAATCAATAAATAGTTTCTTGATAGCTCTCATATACGCGAGATTTTAATGTTTGAAAATAATAACACTTAAAAGAATTATTATAATATCATAATTTTGTCTTGTTTAGCGGCTTTGCTAATTTTATTCATTGCTGATCTTGCGCACGGCCTCCCAGAATATTATATCCTATTCTTGTTGTCAAAACAAATGATTGTAGGCTCTTCCTCTTTACCGAATTCAGTTCTTATTACTGCAGGTTTACCATGCCAAGGCTAAAGAAGAAGAGTGCTATGCAGCGACAATAAATTAAACCAAAAGCACTTCGAAATCTACCTCCGCCTGTAGGCCTGCCTAAAGGGATTTTTTTAATTATGTCTGCGGACCATCTGCACCATCTTCGCGGACCACCAGTGGTCCGCGGACCATAGGTTGAGAAACGCTGTTATACAAAAAACACTGTGAAGCGATCCGAGCGTAGGCCGATACATAATATTCAGAACTTGTGTTGGAATATATTTAGAAATTAACCCCTGAAGAACTTTGGAGCTGTTTAGATTGGCCTTTTCTTCTTACAAATCGCTGAAACACAAATAAAAAAATCTGATGTGAAACTCACATAACTTCCTCTGCCCAAATAAAAGTTAGCAGTATTCACATATCCTTGTACAGAATCGCAAGTCACAATTTTACGCTGATTATCCTATAAATACCTCTTCTTTCAATGATGCGACTAAAAGCGCAGTCTATATAACAAACTTAAAAAAAAAGAACAAATGACTGCAGACGTTTATTGAACTTTCTGCCGTAAAATATAATTTCCGAAATTTATCGAATATTTCCCTCAGATACATCTTTACTCTATGCATGGCCAACAACACATCTTTCTCACTTCACATTCTTATATAGAATAAGAGGCCGTGAAAGAGCGCGAATTCAGTTGTTCATCACGTAAGACAAACTTTCTACAAACAGTGGGTGAACAGTGGGTGGCTTGTAACTACCCTCAGAGAATTTTCTCGAAAAAATGTTTCTAATAAAAGTTTTAGCTCTTAGTGTAAGCAATCCATGTGCAAAATTTAAAGAAAATCGTTAGAGCCGTTTTCGAGAAAATCGCGAAAAACGAAACTTTCTTCATGTAAAGTACCCTTAAAAATAAGGGAAATTTGTCGCCAATCTACGAATCACATCTTCAGAAGGTACCTGACCCAAATACGAAATTTTGTTTTCATACGATTTTCCGTTTTGGAGCTAGCTTGTTCACAGATATTCCACACAGACACACAGACACACAGACATGTTTCCAAAAATAGTATTTTTGGATTCAGGGGGCCTTGAAACGTGTATATATGCTAAAAACTCAACTTCGAATTTTGGGGTCGAAAACAATACTTCCTCTACCTATAGTACCTATGGTACGGGCAGAGGAAGTAATAACGTTTAGAACTCCTGTTTGTGTTGCTGACATTCAACTGGATATTAGAGATTAGTGGTAATAACTCTAACAGCGGGTTCTGCAGACTGATTGGATCTCTTTTTACGTCGACAACAAAAGAATGATTTCAAACACTTCCTAAAGGAACTACTGGCGTAGAATAATGCCACGGGATTAAAACATGCGTTCGTTAAATATAAACAATACGATATCGATTGCAAATAAAAACGAGTTATTGCCTTCTCGTAACCTCCATCGTACATATCATACCAATTATCATACACCCATATCGTGCGTAGAGGCACAGAAGTGATCACAAATACCAGAGTAAGACTCAGGATCGTCTTTACAGTAGTTGCTCTAGACTTCGCCCGACGCTGATGCTGAGGTGTTTCTTCAGAAGCGATCGCTTTACTCCGTATCAGATGGGAAGCTGTGAGAATGTACATGGTAGCTATGATGTGTTTCAGCGATTTGTAAGAAGAAAAGGCCAATCTAAACAGCTCCAAAGTTCTTCAGGGGTTAATTTCTAAATATATTCCAACACAGGTTCTGAATATTATGTATCGGCCTACGCTCGGATCGCTTCACAGTGTTTTTTGTATCCTTTAGAACAGCGTTTCTCAACCTATGGTCCGCGGACCACTGGTGGTCCGCGAAGATGGTGCAGATGGTCCGCAGACATAATTAAAAAATATCATAAAGCAAGTAAAGAAGTAAAAAATTTTCACATAAAATGGATACTAGATGTCAAAGTTTTTTTAAATCTTCGAAATTACAGGTCCTATTGCAAGTTTCCTTACTTTTGCAGTTACGAACCACAATCTGAAACCCCTGATGTACTGACAACTATGGTTCCCTCTTTCATTCAAACCCCTGAAAAATAAGACTTTTTCGGAATTTGTTATCAGAGACGCTCTCTTAACAAGTGATTTATTCTTGGAGGTGCCCGAGTGTCTGATACCGGTAAACCTGTGTTATAATTCCTAATTATATTATCAAACTGGTAATAAATATTAAAGTCTGTTCAAAATATAATTTCACTGTCAATAGTTTTATTCCAATTCAATAACTGTGTTTCCGTCGAATTGTTGTTGTTCTGTCTTATTTTACGACGGCGTTGGTGACTTCGCTGACCTTATACCGTCGGATTAGGGGTAGACAACTCTGAGTTTCACATGTAGTCTACTTTGTTCCGTTATGCAGAACACCACAAGTCGGAATATAAGTAGTTGCTGATTATATTCGGGAATGTCAATACAGCCGCAATGTCCATTATCCATTGTCAATTTTGCGTTGTCCTTACAGGTTATTGCAGTAAGTGTAAATAGTGAAGCAAGGATCCAGACACCAGAAATGTGCAATGCCACTGTCCTTCTTGGGTTGAGGTTCTTTATACGGCTTAGGAAAGGCCTGACAATGACCTCATATCTTTGTATACTTAATATTGCAACGGAGTAGGCGGTCACTCCGAAGGATAGATGTGTTATGTACTTAAAGGGCCTGCAAAAGTACTGTTGGAACTCGGAAGTATGACCATCATATAAAGGTACCACCGACATTAATGTCATCAAGTCTCCAATGGCCAAATTTAATATATAAATGTTTGGAACCGTGCGGAACTCCATTTTGCATAGAATTATTAGAATAATTATAACATTCCCAACTGTACCAAAAACAAACATCACACGTTGAACTAAACGCGAATATTGGATAATGTACGTAATGCGTGTATACCTGCCATCTTCAACCATACTGGTGTCGTCTTCAGCCATACTATCAGTGTATTCGTGAATGTCATCGTCCTTGTACTTTATGACCACATCTTAGCATTCTCCGCTTTCCACTACACCCCACCCCAAACCCTTAACCCACGGCGCACTTTACTCAGGCGGGAAGGTTGGTGGAAGGAGGCGTGACGTCACGAGGCCTTCCTTCTTACTCCACGTGCTTTAAAACTGCATGGGCTGTGGGTTCTAGCAGTGTTGTGTTTAAATCGTGTTAGTTAAAATGCCTAAAAAAATTGTGCACGAGGAATTATACGATAAGGGGTGTTAAAAGTGATTACATAACATGTTTCAGTTTTCCAAAAGAACAGGAATTACACAAAGAGTGGGTGAAAAAATATTCTTAGAAAGGACTGGATTCCCTCAGCCGGGAGTGTAATGGCAACCCTAAAATATAAATTCTTCGTTTAGGGTAGTTTCTTTTCATTTCTTCGACTGTATAGTGAAAGAAGACACCGTTTTGTTTTGTTATATTTTTATTAGCCTGTAAATTCCGAGCTGACCGGATGGTTCCTTAAGTTGCAAAGAAACCTGACCTTGTAAATCACCCCAAACTGAATGACTTTATTTTCTGGAAGCATGCAATATTTCACTTTCTCAAGTGAACAAGGTTCCTGTAGGATGAAGGATTTTAAAAAGGTAGTGTACAGGCCTTTCAAGAGTTCAATGCTTTGCAATAGTTCCAAAATTATACAATATATTCTTTACGCTTAATTATACATGTATGAACTGACGGAATTTTTATGATTATGATGTAAGATGAAATAGAACGATGAGTCACGGTAAGTAAATATCTAAACTGCCCTTTTCACAGAAGAAACCACAAATAAAAAAGTGTGCGTGGAACGCCACGCCACAGAAGTGAAACTTGTTTTAATTTTTATTATTTTCAATTTTTTATTATTGGATGGTCTCAATTTTGCATTATTGGACTTTTTAATATTGGGTTTCTGGACTTTTTAAATTTTGGATTTTTAAATTTTGGATCTTTGAATTATTAATTTTAGATTTTTTAAATTTTCGATTTTTAAATTTTTTATTTTTAAATTTTAGATTCATGTATTTTTAAATTTTGAATTTTATTACTTATTAAATTTTGGAATTTTTAATTTTTAATTTTGTTTTTTTTTTTAATTTTGGATTTTTAATTTTTTTAATTTTGGATTTTTTAAATTTTATGGATCTTTGAATTTTGTAATCTAAGAATTTTTTATTTTTTATTTTGGATTTTTTAAATTTTGGTCTCTATGAAATTTGTATTTTTTGGATTTTTTAATTTTAGATTATTGATTCCTTCATTTTTTATTTTTAGATTTTTTAATTTAGGATTTTCGATTTTTAAATTTTTTTACTTTTTAAATTTTTGGATTTTTAAATTTTGGATCTTGGAATTTTTAAATTTTGGATTGTTTAAATTTTGATTCTTTGAATTTTTTATTTTTGGACTTTTTATTTTTTTTCGTTTTTTTAAATTTAGGATTATTAGATTTTGCATTTTTTTATTTTTATTTTTTGGATTTTTTTATTTTTTAAATTTTGGATTTTTGGACTTTTTAATTTTGGATCTTTGATTTTTTAATTTTTCAATTTTGTATTTTTTAAAATTTTGGATCTTTGATTTTTTTTATTGTTTGGCTTTTTTAAGCGCGGTAATGTATCTCCGGGTTCCATAAGATAGATAATATTCCTTTAGATTGCTTTGGAATTGTCTATTGCCTTTGAGCAAGTAAGTAAGTTATTAATATTATTGTTATTATTAGTATTATTATTATTATTATTATTATTACTACTACTACATAATACTACATGATACTATGCCCATTTGCAGGTCCTCGTACTAGGTCCGAAAAATTTCCTTTGATTACTCCTAATTATTAAGTTGATTGTTTTCTGTGCAGTCCGCTCCGAAACACCCTAGTAATTTCGTTACGGTTTTGAGTGTGACACTAATTTCGTCACGGTTTTAGCGTTACACAAGTTCCCGATTTACCCCTACCGCCGCTAAAGAAGATTCACTTCAAAAAATAAAAAATAAAAAACCGGTGACGGGAGATAAACATTGGACCTCCCGAATGCGGTCCCAAGACTCTACCATCTACGTAGCTCAGAAAACTAATTTTGTAAGATTAAAATCGTTTAAAATCTAATCGACAACGTAATTTGAAATCAAATTAACAACATAATTGCATGTGCTATTCTTGAATATGCAAATTAGTTTTCATTTTAGCCTCCTGGACTATATAACATAATACGCTTAATTTTATAAAATGTTGCATTTTAACATTTAAAACAAAGTTCTGTATACCTTTTACAGCAGTACACGCAGAGATTTAAATGTACCATAATTTAGAACATTTTACAGTTAGCCTACTGTGGATTAATCTTGTTTATAAAACTTCGTCGCTTATTCAAATCTTGTTTTAGGTCCTTTTTTTTACAAAATACTTCTGTTATGATATTTCACCTTTGCCACAATGTTATGGAATTTAGCAGACGATAATCTTTAGTCACTTCTGCTCTTAAATCTCGTGATTATTTGTTACCACTTTGTATTTGTTAGCCATACACAGAAGCAGGTTATTTTTTAATCATACTTTTGGGTGAATAATGCAGACCATATTCATTATTATTGTTTAAGTTAAAAAGAAGGGAATTTTTACCTCGCTTATATGATTACGAACCGACAGGAGCAATTCAGCTCTGTGCAAAGCGAGGCCTCATGACGTCAGCGGAACTCCGAGAAGTGGGGGTAGTATTCCCGCCTGAGTAGAGTGCGCCGTGCTTAACCTCACTTGGCTCATTACATCTAGGAATATCGTCCCCTTTCCCTGTATATATGCTATGTTCAACAAACCAGCTGTAAGTTGCTTTAAGAATGCAGTCACAAATCAGAGGATTGTCATGAAAAAATACAGCAGAAAGGTTTGGAAGCATGGAGAATGTGTTGGGACCAGCATAGGTCAATCTATTTCTTTGCAAACCAATACCCTGAAGAGATGTCATATTCCTGAATGTTTTATCAAAAATGTGTGTTATGTTGCAACTGTATAAACGTATAAAATTAATTGAGTCAGAATTCAGAAACTCTGTATGGCGTGGAATAGCGATCATATTGCCACTCAAATCTAAAATATCCAGTCTCGGCATTTTAGTAAACAAGTCCGACTGCAAGTAAATGATTTTGTTGTGGGATAAGTTAAGGTGTATTAAGTTGAATAACCCCCCGAAAGCGTCTGTTTCAAAATAACGAATGGAAGAATTCTGTAAAGTTAACAACTTTACGGACTCCAGGCCATTGAAAACTTTAGACCTAATCACTTCAATGTTGTTGGACCCCATAAACAAAACCTCAAGTGTTTTTAAATTATAAAACACGCCTGATGGGATGTCTGTTATATTAGTATCTTCTAATGAAAGTTTTAATAGCACTGATATGTGATCAAACGCACCTATTTCTATAAATGACACGTTGCATCGAGCGAAAGACAGACTGTTGACATGAGTATATGCTTTGTTCTGAAACATGTTTTTTCTAAGCACACTGTAGTTATTGCCATCGAGTACCATTTCTTCCAATTCGCCTAACGTGTTCTCAGGAATGTACTGCAGTCCTTCATCTGTACAGTCTATTTCGGGTGTATATGTGTCGCACCAACATCTTTCAGGACACAGACTGTGCAGTCTGATTCCCACCACCGTTATACAGATCCAATAGATCAGAGCTGCTGTGAGCAACGGATACAGAATCAGTGTTGGCCTTAGCCCTTCAGACATTCTAGTACCGGCAGCAATCATGGTATCAGCATCCAAGACTTCAGCAAGTCACCGGCATAAAGTTGGTTGGAGAACTCTATTTCTTAGGAATAATAGCCTGTACCTGAAGAGGAAAATGAGGAGAAACAGATTATATTACTAGAGCTGTCTTTAGTGTTACCCAAGTATTAAATATAAGTTATATAGTATAGTATATAGTATAAGTATATATAATATAGTATAAGTTATACATACTAGTATAAATAGTATCTTATTTCAATTTACATTTATAAATGATTAATTAATATGTACGAGGGAGGTTTCAATCTATTTTTTTAATCCGTTGCAATTATTGCATTCGGTTTGGTTTGATAAGTATTTTAACTTAAATATTTAATTAAATAAATGTAATATTTCAAAATACAACAGAATGCTTCTTTTCAATATTTCGATCCAAGTCCTCATAGACGATTCAATGATAATTTTTTTCATAAAAACGTAACAAATGAATACTAACGGTTATGTCTAACTATGAAGCTGGAATTAATGTTAAAGTACGTCAACCATTAAATAAGCACAAAAAGAAGAATTAAGTGTTAGCATTAGTTTTATATAAATTTAAAGAATGAAATATTAAAGATCAATAAACGGGGCCTAGTGAGAGAAGGAGCTTCGCGAGAAAACATTGAAATTCCATTTTTTTTTTTTCATTTTCATCATACTACTGCCATTTTCCATCTATTCTGTTCATGAAACTTCTTTTATTTCAATTTCTTATCAAAGAAGCATTAAGTCCCTCTCTCTCTGGACCCCCTTACAAAAGTGTTAAATTCTAAAATATGATTTTAAAAAAAGATTTAACATATCTATGGTAGTGGTTTGTGCATTTCTTCATGTAAAAGTTAAGCTTACCTTCTTTATAAACCTGATTTTAAAAATTATTTTTAAATAAGCAAAAATTTTTAAGTCCATTTTAGTGCAAAAATTAATTCACATTATTTTTAAAGTTACTAATTTACGGGAATTATCTGCGCTTCGCTATGAGACACTATAAGGTTTTGCTGTCTTTTTTTATTTCCCATTCGTTGAGAGATCAAAAGTTGACGTGGTCTCATGCTCCGAAGTGAAAGTTATATTTTTGCTTATTTTATACAAGTAGTAGGCCTAATTGTATTGACGATAGTAATTGACCGATAAAACTATTATTACTTCAATTTTAGTTCATTATTGTTTATTGTTCATTCTTATTACTCAATGTGGTGTATGATGTTTACAGACATTTGAAAGACATTCACAATAGAACACCTTTTGTATTAAGCCCTAAATGACATCGATGCCGATAGGCCTTTAAACTCTACTACCTACATATCTAGCAGTCGTATGTGAAGTGAGCATTATCACGAAATTACTATAAAGAAAGGAAATATGTACTGAAAAGGATAGGCTAAGGCCACTTTCTCTTTATAGGAAACCAAAATTAAAATTGAAGATGCATGTAATTGTGCAGCGCAAGGTTTATAATGATTTCTTTCGTCAACTCTACAGAATTAATTTTTATATTTAAATGCAATCACCTGAACATCCATTAAAAATAAAATCAACCTCTTATTATTTGTCTTATTATGTTATCAAATACGGACTGTCAGTGGCGTACCAAGGGGAGTGCGAACGGGGCGGCCTCACCGGGCGCCGTAAAGAGGGGGGCGCCAAAATTGAAAAACATATTTTTTTAGTTTAAGAAAAAATATTTCTTTTCAGGCAAAATATAAGGTTTTAATGGTCAAATTTTCTTTATTACTCTGTTAAATACTGCACTAATATTATTTAGAAATGAAATAAACATTTCGTTTTAAACAATTTAGGCCTATAGACAATACGAAATTTACGTCGTGGGCACCGAGCACACAGGAAAAGTTTCAATTGAACATGATGTGGCTGCTACTATAGACTTCAAATCTATTATAAGTAAGTTTGCATCCATCAAAGCTAGGAAGGCACATTTTTAAATTTTTGTTATGACTCTGAAATTTCTTTTCTCTTTATTTTTTTTTCAAACAAACTGACCTTATAATTAGGGGGCGGATTTCTATGACCTAGAAAGTAGGATATTTGCATGCATTTATAACCCAAAAAAGTAGGATATATGCATGCATTTAAAACCTAAAAAACATTAAAATATGACCATTAAAATTTCAAATATGACTTTACCACTTACACACTGTGTATTTTTTAAGTTTCATTACAATACATTTTATTAAAATAGAGTGTTAATTATTTAGAATATCTGTCTATACTGAAAATATTTGCACTTTATCACATTTCATCTCAGCTCATTATGGTTTCAAAAAATGCATTTCCATATTAGAAATTCTCAGAAAGTATCATTAGTTCATTACAATGCAAAACTCACACAATCTATGATATGAAACTTCAAAATTTCTGTAATATTCACATAAATATGCAAAAAAATATGACCTAATTGAAAATTTCCTAAATATGCAGTTATATGCGCAATAAAAGCCGTTCCATTTTCACCAGGATGTTTGGAATCGGGTTTAAATTAGTCGGAAACTTGAAATAATGCAAAGGGGAAAAATATGACATGTCATAGAAACCCGCCCCCTACTTATAATACAGTTTTATTTCATTAATATTTTTCTCTTTATAATGTGTTAAAGTAACATATTGCTTATTAAAAATAAATAATTGTGAACATTAAACCGTGTTAAAATTAAACTCATTGAACCTTGAACCTTTTAGTGTTAGGGGGCGACTACCATCTAATTAGCCCTGGGCGCCAATTAGCCTTAGTACGCCACTGCGGACTGTATAGAAACCAAAGCCTCTTGTTTTACAACTGGAAACATAGAAAATAATTATTGATATTGTTACGTCAACACATTGCCGCAGAAACAAATGACTACGAAGATTCTGTTTGTTCGAACCAGGGATTTGTTATGAAGTAATCGATTTATTATGAAGCACCATTTTATATGACATAAATATATAAGGAATAAAAGTTTTTTTTTAAATAAAATTATTCAAATGGAAAATCGAAATAAGTGTAAATTAATAAACCTAAGCTATGATATTATCCCTGCTCTCTAGCATCGCGTTATAAGTTATGATTTAGCGTTCGTTTAATTTCTTGCGTCGATTCTTTCCAAAGACGAAACATTCCTTGTGAACTGATCCTCACTGCAGTCGTGTATTGGATTAATTCTGTCCTCGGTATTTAATGCCCGCAGAAAATCAATTCGCCTCTGGTTAGTTACTAGCTGATCGAGTATAACCATCTTAAATATCTCCAGCCGAGTTTCGTCTAGGTGGTCTTGGTTTCGAACTGTCTTAGAAAAATCGGGGGAACTTTGTTTTAAACAATCGTAACGTAGTTCTAAATCATGGCCTTGGATAAAACTTGGTTTTAGCAACGCATCTTTAGTGTATAAACTACAAGAGGTAGAATACAGCTGATTACAGATGTTTTGAGATAAGTTGTGTCAAGTTTACAGAGATACTTAGATCTATAGTCAGTTGGAGGAAGCAAATGAAGAAGAAATCTTAGAAACTCACCTACTAGAGTAATCACAGCTCAATGGTTATGGATATGCTGCTGTCGTTTATCTTAGCCTAGGCCTGTGTATTTCCACCGACAAGGGAAGTGGCAGGAGGAAAACCCGAAATGATGTAGTCATATTATTTACATATTTTATTTTAGTTTATAAAACATTTATTCATAAAACATATGTATTACAGGTACTATATATTAAAACAAATAGTTATTTATGATTAGGGTGGCCATTTCTAAAATGTCAGAAAGGAGGACACTTCTTCGGTAATCTAGCATAGTATAAAACTTCGGGCATTGACGGCTGGACAGGTATAACCCTGACTAATTTTACTTAATAACTGCATTTATATAAAATAAATGATTATACACTGCTTTACTGATTTTTGAAATGTACTGAAATTCTTTGACCCACTGAGGATTAAAAGAAGTATTTCGTTTTGGCATTCTGGTAATTGAAGAAAAACACGGCAAACTGCAAAGAATGTACAATACAAATGGAGACTTGAACAACAATCAACAGTACTACCAACGCCACGTACTGCACCAAACAAAATGTGATAGTACGCTATCATCGTATGGACAAGCGTGCCAACGTTAGGAATAGATTCAGATTTTTCCGCGGCACCAACTAAACAAATGATAGTATCGACAAGCGTGCCAACCTTAGGAGTGGCAGGAACATAAGGGAAAATACAAATTTTATTAATACGCTTTACCGATCCATCAGAGTCTCGAAAAGGAGGACAAATCAAGGTCCGGCATAAAGCTGCGCCGGATGGAGGACTGCTTACCAAAAGCCTTACAGTCCGGCCAAAAGCCGGACGTCTGGCCACCCTATTTATGATCCAAACGTTAAAACGAGATTTTATTTTGCGAGTCTGTTATGTTTGCGAAACGAGCCCGTAAGGGCGAATGCAGCAATGCTACGAGCAAAATAAAATGATTTTACCACGCGTATCATACACTATTTTTTAGACAATCAATTAAGTTTATCAAATAATAATAGATGTTTGGATTTATGATAAGGAATTACGTAAGTACTGAATGATGAATTTTGCAATCACTGTGAAATCTTTCACATTTAAAAAGGCGTAATGAAACTGAGTCTATGAAATAACCATATGTAAATATTTCTAGCTAAAAGAGTTTTTTCTATCACAAGCAATGAAAACTGGTTACTCTCAGACATGTTTCTGAAAATACTATTTTTTTGTTAAGGAGACCTCAAAAAATGTATTTATCCTAAAAACTAAACCCGGACTTTGGGATCGTAAACAACACTGTCTTCTTCTACCTATGGTACCTATGGTAGAGTGAAAAAGGAATATCGTCCGAAAAGTGGGACATCTGGGTCCACTACTTGAAAGATAGTTTTAATGGGTTTCGCCGCTAACGGCGGTCTTTAAATTGGCCGGAGGTTTCACTACTGATAATTCTATACTGATATTCTATCATTTATTTCTTTTCTCATTAGAAGAGGCAAGTTTTCCGCATTATACCGATTCGAAAAAATATTGATTTTATTCGACCCACCCTACTATGGTAAGTTCTAAAGCCATGTTAACAACGAACATCAAAGGCCGTCCGGCAGATCGCCTTAATGTTTTGAGCCGAAGGATGCCAGTCAACAACATTGTATATTTTGGGTCTTCCAATTTGTTTCGTAGGCATTAAACTTGCTGTACAGCTAATAGAATTTCGTTCGCTACCAATCAGGACGCATTCCTTAATTTTATTTAATTTCAAGTTTTGACTCGACGTGGAGTATGAGACAGAATGTTTCCCTACCTGTGCCGCTTTCCCGCACCACTCCATTTAGGTAATACTTAACGTGACTTTAGAACTCACTGTAGGCCTACGTTGTTGTGATTAATACATTGTTTACGAGGTTTATATATCAAATGAAAACCGCAATTAATATTTTTCCAAGTAAGAATCAGCTTGAAAAATGTTATGTCATAACCGGGATTTGAACACGGATCTTCGGCTTAACGCGCCGATGCTCTACCATTGAGCTACCATGACAACATGCCAGTACGACATCAAATTCCACGGGAGGTTTCTCCGTTGAGAACACACATCCAATGGCGTCCTACATTTGTAGGTACTTTGAAGCCAAGTTATATTTATATACTATTAATTAAGTGGAGGGAAAGGAAAATAGACATTAAATCCATGTTTGGGATATTAATACAAGTAAGATCAAATTCCTCAACTGATTCAGAAGACAAGGCAGACCACGGGAGGTTTCTCCGTTGAGAACACACATCCAATGGCGTCATAGGCGTAACCAGGCCGACCATATGGGGGGGGGGGTATAACGTCCGCGGGGTCTGGGGGTCCTCCCCCGGAAAATTTTAAAAATTAGGACGCAAAATAACGAGTTTTAAGCTTCCGGGGGTCCTCCCCCGGAAAATTTTAAAAATTAAGACGCAAAATAACGAGTTTTAAGCTTCCGGGGGCCCTCCCCCAAACAATTTAAAAAATTAAGACGCAAAATAACGAGTTTTAAGCTTCTGGGGGTCCCCCCCCCCCGGAAATTTTTAAAAATTAAGACGCAAAATAACGAGTTTTAAGCTTCCCACGCTTTATACTTGTATTAAGTAATTTATGGGCAGACTTAAAAAATTATACAATTTTCCTTTTTTAATCAATGGGGGGGGGGGGGTTCAAACCCCCGAAACCCCCCCTCGGTACGCCTATGAATGGCGTCCTACATTTGTAGGTACTTTGAAGCCAAGTTATATTTATATACTATTAATTAGGTGGAGGGAAAGGAAAATAGGCATTAAATCCATGTCTGGGATATTAATACAAGTAAGATTGAACACGAAGATCCGTGTTCAAATCCCGGTTATGACATAAAATTTTTCAAGCTGATTCTTACTTGTATTAATATCCCAGACATGGATTTAATGTCTATTTTCCTTTCCCTCCACTTAATTAATATTTTTCCACTATTTTACTGCAGAAGGAATGCTTGCTTGTACATTATTTTTCTACATAGCCCCCTCCCAGTTCAATGCACTTATGCCATCTGATAGGCAGTGCTTCGATACCGCGTGAGAAAAATTATTTTGGTTGACACTGTAGCCACTCGTGCACTGCCGATTGGACGGTCTTCATCAGACTTGAGCTTATGCCATCAAGGTGCTCCTTTAATGGACCAAAGATGTGGAAGTTTGATGGTGCCAAAGCGAAGGGGATTGCTGAGTGCAGGTGTTTTGCTTCAACATGACAACGCCCGTCCTCATTCCATGAAAACTATCGATGACAATCGCTTCAAGTGCCTCTCACATCCACCATACTCGCCAGCTTTCATCTACATATTATGACCTTTATATGTGGCAACAATATTTGATTTGTGTCTGACTTATAAATGCTGTTCTTGAGTGGATCCAGATAAGTTGTATGTTAAGAGTTAAGGCGGAACTTTATTTAATATTATTATACTGTTTTAGGCCTACAACTTTTTGTATCCATGTATATCAAAATATGAGTCTTTGTTAACCAAACTTTCCGTCAGTATTATAATAGCCTATAAAGTCTTGTGTGAAAGTTATTAATAAAATGCAAAACTCGGAAAAGAATTACGTGCATCCCACGATTAGAAAGCGCCGCCTGAGAAAAATACCTCAGATTCGAGTTCTCTGGCCCAGAAAACTCTTGCATAGTGAGTTCCGTCCAAATCGATCAATGTTTGCCCATTTAGCCCTATATTCATTATCCCTCTTTATGTTATGACAAAAAAAAAAGGCATAGCCACCTGCAATTCATTTGACAATTGAAATGTAGGCCTATTACCGAAAACTGATGCTTCGATAGCCCAAAAAAAATCACGTTTTCTGCCAGTTTTCACTCATAACTCGTGAATGAAAGCGAAAATTAAAAATCCGGCTTCGACGTGCATTCGGCCACCCTTCAGTCCATCTATGTTTAAAATTCCAGATCTTTCCGTTCAGTAGGGCATCGCGTACAGACAGACAGACAGGCAAACACTTATTCTTATTATTATAGGTAATCAATCCCATTGTCTTTCTATCACCCACATCTTTTTGAAAAGACAATTTGAAATTTTCAAACATTTTTTCATTGCCTCTATAATTTCTTTCTTTTCAGTCGTTCTCTTTGGGTAGTGCCTCCTTCTTAACACGAACTATGTTTGAAAGTTATGATTAGACTTCGGACTTTTAGGTACCTAAATTAGGCTCTAAAAATTGGAAAATAGGTTCTAAAAATCGTAAAATAGTCTCTTATAAAATCGTTGAGTTGCCAATTTTTTTAAATATCTCAATTGCAATGCAGAATATTATATTTATTGAAGTCACCATTAATCAATAATCATGATAAAACACAGATATGGTATGGTACACAGAATAATGTAGACCTATTACTAGGGCCTGTATTACTACCATAACAGTGAAAACCTAATCCCTGCGCCCAGAAGCTACGCATATCATACTAGCATATTCAACCCCTTGAATCTCTCAGTGATTCAGAGAACTACTTTTTTTTTTTTTTTTTTTTTTTTTTTTTTGTGACTGGATGTGGGAGTCGGGAGAAAAACACTACATTTTCTTGGGAATTCCAAGGAATTTTTCTACTAAAGACGAAACCACGTCACAAATGTGTCGTGTACTGCACATTCCGACCTAAAAATTTAGTACCGGTACGAACTGAAAATAAATGCTAGAATTTATAACAAAAAATGTTTTATTTTGAACTTTAGAGGAAAAACAAGCAAAAAGGCAATATTAGGTTCTAACGTAAAAATAGGCTGTTTTAGGTCCTATAAAGTTATCAGTTTTAGGCATAGTCAATTATGAAACATGCATATACAAGTTTTCGTCCATAGGCCTATATCACTTAAGGATTAAAATAGGTTTTTACCTAAGATCCGAAGTCTAGTTATGACTCGTTATACCAGAACCACTAGAGCACATCCGTACTGGTCTGAGGTCTGAACTGAGCTTTAGGCTTTAAATAATATTAAATCCTGTAGTGTTCATCTCTCAAGTGTTTACAGTCATGTTGTTGAGTACCGTTGAGCTCCGTCATTAAAATTATTATGTGATACCTTTTTATCAACTTAGGATAGGCTGTGTCTCTGCTTTCGGCTTCACTGCACCATCATCAGAACATCTTGTTCTGTGGAATCTTTAAATTGATTTAGAATATGTTTTTCTATTGGCGTCATTCTAACTAAAAACCAATCCTTCTTCTTCTTTCCTTGAATTCTACTTCCCACGTTGTAGGGACATTAGGCGGCCCACGCCGCCCGGACCTTAAAGGACCGCGCCCCGTAGGGAGAGGGAGTTTCTATGGACCACATACTTTTTTGACCAGACAAGAACATTGAGGGACTCCTGTGATGAGTAATCAACCCAATGCCGGGCCACCTCCGAGACAGCCAGTAGGCTACACATAGGACGGCACACACCAGTTGTACACACACATTCATTCCGAATAAGACGCGAATGGGATGAAGGTGATAATGATGGCCAGATGATATCCGAGGTCCACGAGGGCCTAAAGTTTCCCGACATGCGTCTTACAAGTCAGGTAAAACCCCACCTAGGAGACTAGTACCGACCAGGAATTGAACCGGGGCCTCTGCGTGAGGAGAGCGAAAGCATACCCAGAGCCGCAGGGTTGGAGACTTAAAACCACTAAAAATCTTAATGCTGTTTAAAAACCAGTAGAGTACACTTCTTCATTCTCCTATATCGGACGTAGCAAGCTGGTGCCTTCTAGATATTTTGTGGCTTAGGCACAAATAAATAGCCTGTCCTAAGTTGTGTTATCTTGTTGTAAAGTCTGGTCTGGTCAGGACGTAAAAATCCTGAGAGCACGGAGTCTGTGGGAGGGACTTAACCCGGGAGTCCCGTGTAATACAGCATTAATAGGAATCTCTCGACCAAAGACCAAATTCTCCCTGGCCCTTTCACACATCGGCAATAGCTTACTTTCTCCAGTTTTTTTTTTTTAAATATATATATATATATATATATATATATATATATATATATATATATATATAAGCGATTGGCTTATCAATTATCCCTGAAGGTGCCTAAATTCGTCTACGGTACTGTAATCTCTATTCAAAGGAGTGATTGGATGTATTTATCCTGGGTAATACGAGATTAGGGGGGTACGCCGTAGCGTAGTGGTTGAGGCGCTGCGCTACAAACCGGAAGGTCGCGGGTTCGATCCCCGATGAGGTCGTTGGAGTTTTTCAATTGGCCTAATCCTTCTGGTGGCACTATGACCCTGGGGTCGACTCAGCCTCTAACAGAAATGAGTACCAGGAGCAATCCTGGGGTAAAGGCGGCCGGTGCGTAAGGCTGACAACCTTACCACCTTCATGTGCCGATGTCTAAAAATCTGGGAGCCTCAACCTCCTGGAACCCTCTGGGCCTCCATGGCCTGTAATAGGGAACACTTTACTTTAATACGAGATTAGGTGAATAGCAGAGACCGGATTTTGATGACGTGTCATCTTTTAATTGGAACATCATGGACATTGCCCACTAGTGCAGATATTCTGATCATGACTCCTAGATTATAAAAATTGTAAATTTTAGGGTCATGTTTTGGTCATTTTCTCTCACTTTTTAGGTAGATTTTCGAAGAAAAATCTACCTATTGCAATGGATACCACTTTATGATTTTCGAAAAATTATTTCATATCTTTACGTTTCATGCTCCCCTAAGAACGAAACCACCGCCCGTTCAAAAAAAAATTTTGTGATATTTATATATATATATATATATATATATATATTTATATATATATATATCTTTACACGATAGCGGCCGTAATTTTGAAGATATTTGAACCAAATTTTAATATGTCATTTCTAGGTCCAATAGTTCGGACAAGTTCGTTAATGAGCAAAATTGGCCCAAGGGGGTGGTCGGGGGAGGGGGTTGAAATTTTTAAAAATGTATATCTCGGCCCCTATGGAGTATAGAGGGAAACTTTGTTTGAATAAATTAGAGTACTCCCTATGGAGTTCACAGTGACACCAACGATTCGGGGGTTCGAGTGAGGGTGGGGGTGGGGGTGGGGGATGAAAATTCGAAACTTTTGAAACCACGTCTTGTGGGGTATCGTTGAAAAGCTCTTGATGAGTACTCTACAAATCAATAAATAGTTTCTTGATAGCTCTCATATGACGCGAGATTTTAATGTTTGAAAATAATAACACTTGAAAGAATTATTATAATATCATAATTTTGTCTTGTTTAGCGGCTTTGCTAATTTTATTCATTGCTGATCTTGCGCACGGCCTCCCAGAATATTATATCCTATTATTGTTGTCAAAACAATTGATTGTTTCCTCTTTACTGCAGGTTTGCCATGCCAAGGCTAAAGAAGAAGAGTGCTATGCAGCGACAATAAATTAAACCAAAAGCACTTCGAAATCTACCTCCGCCTGTAGGCCTGCCTAAAGGGATTTTTATTTTCATGTCATTTTTAGAATGTAATGTCAGTTTTTGGTAATTTTTTGGTTACTTCGCTATCTTTTTTACACATTTTTATTTTTAGGTGATTTTTTGAAAATATAAAGTTCAAATCATTCGATGTTTTACCATTTAGGCGTGCATTCATGATCTCCTTCTGTCCACCTATGTTTAATAAATCAGATCTCTGCGAATCGTAAACAAAAATCAAGATATCAACCGAGCAAGGCCACCTTGAATTAATTTCACAATTTAAAAAATCCCATTAGGCAGGCCTACAGGCTGAGGTAGATTTCGAAGTGCTTTTGATTTAATTTATTGTTGCCTGCAGTAGTTTTATTCTTTAGCCTTGGCATGAAAAACCCGCAATAATAACTGTAAAAAAGAGGAAGGAGCACTTTTTTCAAACATTCAAATCTCGTCTTATATGAGAGCTATCGAGAAACTACTTATTGATTTGTAGAGTTGGCCTACTCATCAAGACCTTTTCAACGATACCCCACAAGACGTGGTTTCATAAATGTATAATTTCCATTCCCCCATCCCCACTCGTACCCCCAAAACCCCCGAATCGTTGGTGTCACTGTGAACTCCACAGGGAGTACTCTAATTTATTCAAACAAAGTTTCCCTCTATACTTCAAAGGGGCCGAGATATAAATTTTTCAAAATTTAAACCTCCTCCCCCGCCCCCCCCCCCCCCCCCTTGGGCCAATTTTGCTCATTAACGAACTTGTCCGAACTATTGGGCCTAGAAATAACATAATAAAATTTGGTTCAAATATCTTCAAAATTACGGCCGCTAGCGTGTAAACAGATATATATATATATATATATATATATATATATATATATATATATATATATATATATAACAATTTTTTTAATATATCACAGTAGGCTATATATCTAATACTGTCTTGCTAACCTTTCCACAACAATCGAATTGCTCGTGAGTTTCTTATGGAAGGTAATTCGTCTCCTCGAAAATATTTGATTTTTGGCATTAAAATTCAAAGTTTTGCAAAATCCCTTCTTAGTGTGCACTTACATTATGAAACGAAGGTGCTGTTAAAATTCCAAGTCTCTACCTACTATAGTTTAGGCTCTGCGTTGATTCTCAGTCAGTCAGGACATGTCAGTCTGTAAGAACAAAGTCGCTTATATTATACTAGCTTAAAAGACCCGGCGTCGCCCGGGTTTTGTATTTTGTAATTGGAAATTAGCTTATGAAGGATTTTCAATTTTAAATTCTAGGTCCTTATATAGGAATTTATAATTTGAAATAGGAAGAACGACTTATTACACTCAAACTATTCCCTCAGAAAACGCTTGATATAGTTTTTGATGGCTCATAGAGGATCTAGAATGTTGCATCCCATCGCTTGTACAGTGCACAGCAAGCCTGGTAGAGGTTTAAATAAGAAGAAACAGAAATTCCTGTAACATAAAATTGTAATATCGAGGCGGGAAATTTCCCACTCTTATGTTACCATAAAGCATTATCACTTTCATACTTTTCTCTCCAAAAACCTGCGATATAATATAATAATATACACATTCCCATACCTCGTTTTGTTTTCTCTATGTCCAGGGTAGAGAAAGTTATGTGATTCCATTATTTTAGTGGATTTCATTCTGTAATATTTATTTATAACATGAATTATTTTGATAACTTCTCTTATTTGTCAAAAGTGCATTTCAATTGTTTTTTCCAAGCCCACCTGATACCATTTGGCAACAATATATTCTGTGATTTGGAATTGATAATTCTATGTAAAAAGGGATTAAGTATTTTCAAAAACATTTAATTTTTGGAATTTAGAATCAGAATTTTTCAAATTCCTTTCTTAGTGAGCACCTACATTATGAAACGAAGGTACTGTCAAAATTCCAAGTCTCTACCTGTTATAGTTTAGGCTGTACGTTGATTCCTGTCATTCAGTCAATCAGTCAGTCAGTCATTCAGTCAGTCAGGACAAAGCCTTTTATATATATAGAGATTATATAGAGACTAGCTTAATGGGCCGGCGTCTCTCGGGTTTTGTATTTTGACATTAGAAAATAACTTATGAAGGACTTCCGATTTTCAAATTCTAGGTCCTTATATAGGTAGCCTATTTAGAATTTGAAATGAGGAAGAACGACTTATCACACTCAAACAATTCCCTCAGAAAACGCTTGATTTAGCTTTTTAATATCGATAGCTTCTCTAATTTGTTGAAGTCCCGTATCACTTATTTCCATAGCTACCTGTGACCACTGCCAGCAATGTTGTCATGTGAAGTGTACATAGAATGTGATTTGGACTTGATAATTCTGTGTAAAATTTTTTTAAGTATCTTCAAATCATTTGATTTTTGGCATTTAAAATAAAACATTTTCAAAATCCTTTCTTAGTGAGCACTTCAATTATGAAACGAAGGTACTTTCAAAATTCTCTGCCTATTACAGTTTAGGCTCTACGTTGATTCTCTGTCAGTCAGTCAGTCATTAAGTCAGGACGATATATAGAGATACATAATTTTAACTGGTATGATGCATGTGTGAAAATATTATTGGTATGATATGTAATGCAGGGTACGCCGTAGCGTAGTGGTTGAGGCGCTGCGCTACAAACAGGAAGGTCGCGGGTTCAATTCTCGACGAGTTCGGTGGGGTTTTTCAATTGGCCTAATCCTTCTGGTGGCACTATGGCCTTGGGGTCCACTCAGCCTCTAACAGAAATGAGTACCAGGAGCAGTCCTGGGGTAAAGGCGGCCGGTTCATAAGGCTGACAAGCTTACCACCTTCATGTGCCGAATGACTAAAATCTGGGAACCTCAACCTCCTGGGACCCTCTGGGCCTCCATGGACTGTAATAGGGGACACTTTACTTTTATGATAGCCTATGTTATGCAATAAATTTCGATTAATGAAATTGATATAACCAACATTTTCATTTTCAGCAAGAAATCAATATTAAAAAACCTATAAAACATAATTAATGTGAGCAATCAATCATGGAATAAATCGAAATAATAAAATGTAGTTATAATAGAAAAAGCAATGTGCACTATTTGAAGAAGCTAAGTTGTATTAGTCGTGATCAGTAGACTTCGAACTTTTAGGTCGCTAAAAATGCTGTTTTAGGTACCTAAAATAGGCTCTAAAAATTGGAAAATAGGTTTCAAAAATCGTAAAATAGTATCATAAAATCGTTAAGTTGCCAATTTTCTGAAATATCTCAATTGCAATGCAGAATATTATAATTATTGAATTCACCATTAATCAGTAATCATGATAAAACACAGATATAGGCTTATGATACACTGAATTATATAGACCTATTACTAGGGCCTGTATTACTACCATAAGAGTGAAAACCTAATCCCTGCGCCCAGATGCTACGCACGCTAGCATATTCAACCCCTTGTTTCCCTCAGTGATTCAGAGAACTATGTTTTTTTTCTTTCTTTTTTTTTCCTTTTCTTTTTTCTGGATGTGGGAGTCGGGAGAAAAACTCTACATTATTTAGGGAATTCCAAGGAATTTTTATACTGAAGACGAAACATTCCTTACTATTTAACCACGTCACAAATATGTCATGTATTGCACATTCCGAGCAAAAAATTTAGTACGAACTGAAAATAAATGATAGAATTTATAATAATAAATAACTCATTTTGCACTTTAGAGGAAAAAACAAGCAAAAAGGCAATATTAGGCTCTAACGTAAAAATAGGCTGTTTTAGGTCCTATAAAAGTATCAGTTTTACGCAAAGTCACTTATGAACAGGCTTTAAAACTTAGTGCCCGATTGAATATGTTAACAGCAACTGTACTGTACAGACTTTGCTCGGCGTATGCGCTAGCTACCATATATGCTAGTTCACGTGATACTAAACAAAGCGGATTACAGGTATAGAAAGACCACAAAATAACTTCTCATTCTCTAAACTCACATTACAAGCATGCAAAACGTTACGTTTTCCTGTTTGTGTGTAATAGTCCCTCCCAAATGTTTCAATATATGTTTGCGTTTTAGAACACTTTACTTTCGGTATTCCGAACACGTATTATACATTTATAAACACGCATAATGACAAGGTACACTGTTGACCAATTTGAGAGGCATCGTACTACGAGAGCATTCACTTCTCGGTACTACTATCAATGACTGTCTTATCAGCCTACGCAATCGCCCCCACCCCCTATACTCAGGTTGTTGGTAACCGGAATCATCTCCCTCTGTGGGTTCGGGCACTAAGTTTTAAAGCCTGCTTAAGAAACATGCATATACAAGTTTTCGTCCATATATCACGTAAGGATTAGAATAGGTTTTTACCTAAAATCCGAAGTCTAGTGATCAGTAGCAATACTTATTTGAATATCTCGTTCCTTTTTTGTGCTGTGGGTAGCACATGTGTTAGAAGTGGAAAGAGAATTACAGTAGCAGAACTCCTCATATCTCCTCCGCCACCAGCAACAAATCCTCGGCGATTAAAAATCTAGCCTTAATTAAACAATCACCACAGCTCGGGTCGCTAAATTGGACAGAGACACGCTATGCGCCATTCCTCGAAAACTCTGCAGGCTGAAAAACTAATAATTCCGTACTCTCTCTGAGATATGAGATACGCTTTAGCAGTAACAACATCCTACATATTTTAGGAATGAGTAAACCTATACACAGAGTTAACTTGACAGCTGGAATCATTTACAGAGCGAAAGAATACTCCTTTTCTAAATCATAGTTTATATTGCTACTAGCTTAAAAGGCCCGGCGTCGCCCGGGATTTTTATTTTGTAGGCCTAATTGGAAATTAACTTAAGAAGGACTTTCGATTTTTAATTTCTAGGTCCTTATATCTGTATCTGTTACCCTATGATCCCCAGGTGGGGCGAAGGAGCCTCCAATGGAGGTTTCATTACCTATAGGCCTACTAATTTTGATATGCTTATTTTCCGAGAGAGGGTAGAGGGACAGGTGGTAAGCCCATCGCCTCGCAACCCCCCTCTGGAAACTAAGTATTTCTTGGACGTGAAAGGGCCGAGAAATTTTGTCCAGAGGCTCTAATTTAGGCTTGGAGTTCTTTTACGTGCCGTAAATCTACGACACGGGACCCCCAGCTTAAAGTCCCTCCCAGAGGACTCCGTGCCCAGGATTTTTACGTCCTGAAAAATCCATCCCGCGCCCTGCGGATCTAGAGGCGGGCACGCTACCTCCAGACCACCGCGGCCGACAGGTCCTTATATAGGTATTTATAAATTGAAAAGGGAAGAACGACTTATCACACTCAAACTATTCCCTCAGAAAACGCTTGTTATAGTTTTTTATGGCTCATAGAGGATGTATTCTGCATCCCATCGCTTGTACACAGCAAGCCTGGTAGGGATTCTAATCAGAAGAAACAGAAATTCCTGTAACATAAAATTGTAATACCGAGGCGGAAAATTTTATTTCTCCCTCTCATGTTACCATAAAACTGTTTTGGGGATGAAATTAAACAGAAATGCAATATCACTTTCACACTTCTCACCCCAAAACCTGCGATATAATAATGTACATATTACCATACCTCGTATTGTTTTCTCTATGACCAGGGTAGAGAAAGTTATGTGACTGCATTATTTTCGTGGATTTAATTCTATAATATTTATTTATAACATGAATTATACTGATAGTTTCTCTAATTTTCCAAACTCCCATTTCATTTAGGCCTATTTCCAAACCCACCTGAGACCACTGGCAACAATATGTCGTCATGTGAACTGTGACTTTGATTTGATAATTCAGTGTAAAAAGGGATTAAGTGTTCTCAAAAACATTTAATTATTGGCATTTAAAATCAAAATTTTGCAAAATCCTTTCTTAGTGAGCACTTACATTATGAAACGAAGGTACTGTCAAATTTCCAAGTCCCTGCCTATTATAGTTTAGGCTCTGCGTTGATTCTCTCTCGTTAAGTCAGTCAGTCAGTCAGGACAAAACCTCTTATATATACAGAGATAGTTGTATTAAATTATGTTGGTCTTTACTTTTTATATTCTACAAAACCAACATCGGTTGTACACTCCTTGCTGCAGCTGCAGGTGATATCGGTAAATGTTCTCTGTGCTTTCAACAACACCTGAAATGTAGTATTAGAAAAGTAATCTTAATTCAGACCCTTAGGTAAGAAGCAACGCATAATTATGGTGTTCGGCAACCAAAGGGCAGAATTCTCTATAAAAACGGAGAGTGAAGAAGATCGATTACACAGACCAACAGCCATTTTGGTGCCATTTCTTGGGTAGGCCTATATTTAGATCTCTGATGCCAAATGTGCCATTAGTTTTGCCCTATCACTTTTAGTTTTTGAGATATGGTATTACCATCATTCATATTATCCCATTTTACGTTTGATATAAATAAAAAAAACAGTGCCTATTTGTAGCTCTTCTGAATCATGTGAAGAAAAATGCAACACACTAACAGTACATTAACATTACAATAACAATATAACATGGTGTCTTCAAAAAAATCGATATTATCACATACTGTACGGTCGCTTATGACTTATGAATTTATGAATTTGTCAATTTGAGAGCCAAAAAATAATCCAGCTTTTAGTTTTTCTGTACTTCGTAAAGTTTTCGTCTTATGTCCAAAGCATGGTCAAGAACTTTCACTAACTATATTATCAAGCAAGATTTTGTTTCGCTAGAGTAAGAGTTCACGAATAAAATCCCCCCCGAGTAAGAGTTCACGAATAAAATCCCCCCCTTCGACAAAACTAGAACTGGCAGAGAAAAACTGTTTACACATTTGGAATAAGCACACCATAGGCGTAGCGAGGGGGGGGGGGGTTGGGGGTTTGAACCCCCCCCCCCCATTGAATAAAAAATGGAAAATTGTATAATTTTTTTAAGTCTGCCCATAAATTGCTTAATACAAGTATAAAGCGTGGGAAACTTAAAACTCGTTATTTTGCGTCTTAATTTTTAAAATTTTCCGGGGAAGGACCCCCGGAAGCTTAAAACTTGTTATTTTGCATCTTAATTTTTAAAATTTTCCGTGGGAGAACCCCCGGAAGCTTAAAACTCGTTATTTTGCATCTTAATTTTTAAAATTTTCCGGACCCCCCTCTCCGTCCATACTCGCCAGACCCCGCGGATGTTATAACCCCCCCCCATATGGTCGGCCTGGCTACGCCTATGAAGCACACTAAGTATAGCCAAAATCCGGTAAAACATCTGAGACACCAAACAAAAAGTTCTTTTTTGTTGGACTGTGTTATTATTATTATTATTATTATTATTATTATTATTATTATTATTATTATTATTATTATTATTATTATTATTATTATTGTTATAGTAAAGAGGTATCTGATTTGACCTTTAAGTCAAAAGGTTTTTTCGTAAGTTTATGCATATTATAGTAGGCCGTAATACTAGCAATTCGTGCTAGCTAAAATTTAGCTAAATTTATAATGTTAGCATGATTCTTCTTTTTAAATCATTTTCCGTTGTGGGACGTTGTGCACGTATTCAGACAGTAATATTGCATTTCTAACCCTTAAAAATGTCTACTATGAAGAGATTTTGCTCTGTTGCATGCAAACAACAATAAATTTTACAACAGATATAATGTTGACGAAAAAGTGCTTTTTATATTCATTTTATTTTCTCGCATATACGTAGTATAGAGAAAGTATTGTGATCGTGACAAGAAATCGAAATCGAGTTAACACCGAGAAAGCATGTTTCACGATGCCTAGAAACCGAAAAAACTGTTTTTGGAATCACGTCTGCCTGTCCGTGAACAAGCACAGCGGGTAAACGGTCCATTGTATTTACTTCATTTTTTGAATTAAGGACTTCTTCGGAATTTCATCGAACCGCCCTGAATTTGGCTTTTAATACTGAAATTTTAAGGGGACTTTTCATGAAAACTTCTGTCAAAATTTTGATTTTTGAAAAAATGGCTCTAACGATTTTAATAAAAATGTAAAGTCAGAAACTTTTATATACGACTAATGAAATGGCTATATCTGTTTTTCTGTAAAAATGACTTAGGGGGTACTTGACTCGTATCCATTTTCAATTTTTCTGGGCTATCTTCTTTACATTGGACGATACATGGAAACTCAACACAGTTAAAGTTGTAGAGAAAATTTAATAGAACCTTTTTTGTTAAATACCTTTCTTGATAAAATTAATAGGTATCAAGATAAAAACGAAATGACATGACTTAAATACGAATTTCGGAACATACACTTTGATTAAAATAGGCTAAGTGTAAGAATGATATTCTTTTGTTGCCCATAGTAACAAAAAATACTATAAACTAATTTTATTATTGTTGTGAAACGTAGTCAGTTTACCACAGACGTAATGAACACACCAAAATCAATTAGAGCGAGGTGGTACAGGGAAATAGGGAAGAGGTCCTGGTTCAAATCAAACCTCGTGGCCACCCAAATTTACCAGTAGGCTCTTGTAATAACTCATTCATGCAGCATTTGCTTCTATTGTTCGGCTATATCTCAATTTGCCTATGAGGTTGAGGAAACCATGTAAACCCCAAGTTATTATTATTATTGCTATTATTATAATTATTATTATTTCACGGTAAAAGCATTGAACATAAAAATCTACCCTGATGCTTTCCGTTCTAGATACATAGTTTTATGAAAATGTAATAAATAAAATTTAATTGTCTCTATACTTTACCTTTTTCTGTGCTAGCCTTTAACACGTAGCCTATATGCGAGAAAGTTTGTGCAACATATTTTTGCACCATTTATTTAATTCAGAACTGTGTTTCCATTCATTTCTTAGGATTTCTTGTTTTTTACAATATGAGGATTGTACAAGACAGTAATCCTATAGCCTAAGTGCATTTATTTATATAACTTAGTTCTCCAAAGTGGCGAAGTGCGAAAGCTTTACACGAGTCGCTCTTTATTGTGTCGACCACTACATACAGAAATGTGTGATATTATCTGGAGTCCAGTCCACATCGTATGCATTATCTTGTTGCCTAGACAATTACATATCACTCCATCCATGTCGCTTCATCACCACTAACCTGATAATATTAGGGGTTCAGTGAAGTAGAAATTATTTGTACTGTCTGGTATCATAATGCGTTATCTAATACGTCGTGCAGGAATTCCTCTTCGCTGAACATTTAAACTTTACAGAAGCCTAATATATGATCCTGTAAATGATGACGAAGTCAGAGAGTGATTATTGAAGGTAATGTAATGATTATCTTGTAAAATTACTAACAAATGTAGAGGCGACGCAGCCACGAGGGCAGTCATGTAGACAACTTCTGAAGTACGGGTTTCAATTAAACACAATCTGACGAATAATAGGAAGAAATTACTAATAACCAGGGCCCGGATTCTGATGACCTAGAAATGTTTGAAAAAGACCTATTTTATTAAAAACTATGCTGCTTCATTTTAACAAGTACCTCCACTCTCAGATTTAACTTATACTCGGAGGCGTAACCTGGGGGGTTTTTGGGGGGTTTGAACCCCCCATTGATTAAAAAAAGGAAAATTGTACTATTTTTTTAAAGTATGCTCATAATTTACCTAATACAAGTATAGGCTAAAGCATGAGAAGCTTAAAACTCGTTATTGTGCATCTTAATTTTTAAAATTTTCCGGGGGAGGACCCCCGAACACCCTCTTCCCCGGATGTTATAACCCCCCCATATGGTCGGCCTGGTTACGCTATGCTTATACTTATGTGTATTTTCGTCTGTGTCATCAACAGGAAAACTGTTTGAAAAATGACCTATAAAATAACCCTAAATTTGAAAGAAAATGACTTAATAATTATAAAAAATGACCTATAAACTAAAATTTTATTTATAGAAACTATTATTGTACACACAAAGTTATAGACTAGTTTGTACATAAATGTAAAAAATGTAAATAACTAATGTTGTGAATGTTCTTTTCTCACGGAAATTTATACTGGCACTGAGGCACTGGCGAGTCAAACTTCGGCAATTCCTTTTATGGTCTGGCGGATTATATTATTGTTTATTTAGGGTAAACAGTAGTTTGCACTCTCAAATCCAAGCAGATGGCATACTCTGGTGCCAAGTCAATAACAACAGTAATAGGTCTATAGGCCTAATACAAAATTTTGGGGTTTCTTTTATTCTTATTTCCGACAGAGACAAGACAACACTTAAAAAAAGATGACATGTCATTAGAATCCGGGCCCTGCTAATAACTTATAGGCCTACCTATTGGTGTATATTATTTTGTAATTTAAATATTAGAATACTTTATATTGAAATGGATTCATCATTGTAGTTATAGAAGGCGATTGTAGAACATTAGCTCTGAAGAAATGTTGAATACACACGTTAGCCTAATTCACTGACCAGTGTTATCTTGACTTAGAAGTTTATGATCAGTATTCTTCAATTTTGTATTACGTATTTAGGAAAAGTAACAACAAAAATTACTAGAATCTAAATTACTACTTCATTTTTGGAAGCATGGGAGTATTGCTTTGCTTTGGCAATAGCATAGCGACTGGTTGATTAATACACAATTTCGCAGAATTTCGTTCGCGAGTCTTTTATTATTATTTTCCTGTAGCTAATTTACTGTTTAAACAAAGAAAGTTCTACGATTACCAAACATAATATAGTTGTCACCACCACTAAACGTAATACTTAAATATCTAGGCACGCATCAATAGGTATAATTAAAACAGAATTCCAGTGACTGTGCTGTTGCGAAATGAGACATTTCTTATTTTACTTATTCTGAGAGAAAAGTGATCTTGCTTGCTTATTTTAGGTTCTCAATTAAAATAACATATTTTATTAAAAACTGTCACATTGAAAGTGCTTATTTCACTCCTAGACGTCATTATCACCGGTTTCCTTTCTTTTGTCGGCTAATAGAATCACTCAAAATCCGGGATATAAAGAGAGACTGTCAGATTTCTAAAAAAGCTTATCGGTGAAGAAACATAATTATTGGAGAGTACATCATAGAAAAAAAACTGTGTTTCTTTTCACATGCGCCTGTGACGTCGAAATAGTTCTTGGCTGACGGACGTAGGAGCTTCACACAAGAAAATCTGCGGATGACTTTCCTTACAGCCGTGAATAAGAGACCATTTCTGCAAAACTAATAATTTATTCGATTATTTCGTAAACTTTTCGTCCATATTTGATTTTTTACACTTTTTTTTTCTACTACAGTCCGCCGCCATGGGTGAGTTGGTAGCATGGCTACTTTCCACCCTGGCGGCCCAGGTTCGATTCCCGGCTAGGTCGGGGCTTTTTCATCGGTGGAAAATTTCCTTCCGGGGTTCAGGTCTGGTCTTGTGTCCTTTCATTCCCATCCCGCGAGAGGCGATGAGAAATCTGTGCGGTATTACCTTTGCCTGCATCACTCCGGACGAGTCTTGGTCATCATCCCACGTCTTTGTCCCGGCTCTAGACCTGCCTTCGGGCAAAACACATCATCATCATCATCACAGTGAAGCAACCCTACGAGCAAAATAAAATCATGTTCCACTTGTAAGGTATACTATTTTTTTCTCAGGCGTTAGGCCTAGTATTAGGGAAATAATAATTTTTCAATCGCTGCAGCCATTTTGGGAACTTTACAGTTGTTCGTGAACTCTCCTGTCACCTAGTATGCACTTGCTCAGACAGACGTTTTTTATTTCTCCGACATTGCTGCCAATGTAGCCTAAGAGATGGAATGGATAACGCTTTTCAGCCAACAGATAAGACAATCTATTGATTTTGGACCAAATCGGTTGACCGGTACCGGTTATGGTAATATATTATAAATAATTTATCAAATGCAGATTAGTTCTCACGGCAACATATTGTTTTACAGTGCTCATATACGGCTTTGGGTGTTGCAATAAAGTTAGGTTTGACAAATATCATTACCCACGTATTCCTTCACATATGCTTATCAAACTTTAGACCTTGTTCTTCCATAAGCCCTGGTTAATGAGACTGTTACAAAAATACATTCTTTTCTGCATATCATAATTTCAATTATCACTGATGAAACAAAAACGTTCTGGTACTTTGTTACGTCAGTTTACCTGATTTTATTCTAAAGCTTAGGCTAATTCATACTAAAATCTCAGTCGTTCATAAGATGATTCACAAAAAATTCCAAAAAGGGTTTTGTTTTACACAACAGTTGCACAACACGTCTACCAGCGCCTTCACGATCAAAAGTATAGCATTTTGCGCAAAATAACTAGGTACTGTACGTGCAAAAAATGTCTACGCATGTATAAAAATTATTGTACTTTCCTGTAAATATGCGCGATTTCCAAATAACATTCTCCTTAACTGTGCGCACTGAAAACACACGATGCAATTAAAATTCCAATCAACATCAATCCTTAGAAGGTTTTCCGCCTATATACTAGTGTTATCTTACCACATTAACGAATCTAAGTCCGAATTTGCCAAGATTTGTGATGTAAATATATCAAATTTTATTATAGATTCTTGTACATAGTTTAATAAATTTACATAATTTATTATATCCCTTCTTTTCTCAAAATTGTAGATATAAAAAATCTTTACACCAATATACCTTTAATTGAAACCATCGAAATAATTAATCAAACATTATTAAAAAATGGAGACAACGAGAATATTACGAAACAATTAACAACACTGTTAAACACCGTTCTTAAGCAAAATTATTTCAAATTTAATGGCAAATTATACCAACAAAATGAAGGCCTAGCAATGGGGTCGCCACTTTCTGGAATATTATCTGAAACATTTCTACAACATTTAGAACAAACTCAAATTACAAATATCATTAACAAATACAAAATAAAATTATATACAAGATTTGTTGATGATATTTTGATTATATGTAACAATGATTATGTTCATGAAATTACCAACGAATTTAACAAAATCCACATTAAACTAATTTTTACACTTGAAGAACCCACCAATTACAATATACATTTTTTAGATTTAAACATTTATTTCCGTAACAATAAACCCGAATTCAGTATCTACAGGAAACCAACCTACACAGACAACATTATAAATAACACCTCTAACCATCCAATTAGTCACAAAAAAGCAGCCATAAATAGTATGATACATAGATTAATTTCAATACCCATGAACAAACGTAATTACAATAAAGAACTTACAACCATCACACAAATTGCACACAACAATGGTTATAATAAATCTTTAGTGTTTAAAATGTTAAACAAACATAAAAATAAAATTAAGGAATCTCAAAACCCTATATCAACATTAAGTAAACAAACAGATCATATATATATTAATGTTTATTTACATTCAGCTTCCCTTAGTTAAGGGTTGCCCTAAGACAAAGCGTAATATAAAAGAAAATGATTTGCACCACAAAGAAGTGTTTACAAGTATTTACAATAAACATAAAGAAAAAACTCAAAATACCTAACATTTAATTACACAGATAACAGAATTTATAAAATAATAAAACCCATCACCCAACACAACACAAACATAGCTTTTAAAACTAATAACAGTCTCAAAAAACAACTTCAACAACATAACCACAACAAAGAAGATTTGCTAAACCTAAGTGGCGTTTATAAATTAACATGTAAAGACTGTGAAAAAGTTTATATAGGACAAACGGGTAGGGCTTTCAAAACAAGATATAATGAACATATTAAAGACTTTAAATATAATCGGAATAAATCTAATTTTGCCAACCACTTAATAAATAATAACCATGGTTTATATGACATCAACAACACTTTAGAAATCTTGCATTTACACAACAAAAGTCTTAAACTTAATGCACTAGAAAATTTAGAAATTTATTTAAATAAAGACAACATAATTAACGAAAACACCATAGACACCAACGCCCTCTTTGAAACTTACAAAGGATATAAAACCCGCAAGAAACATAATAAACAACTAGTGCTCAACCAGACCTCACAGGCACCGGATTAAATAGCAGGACAACAACTAGTAAGTACAACCGCATTTCAGAAAACTTAGTCTTTTTCCTTTTGTGTTTTCAATGATTGAATTACTAATAGATACTATTAAATTTAGGGACTGAAGATGACATGATTATTGTTGAAATGCATATCCAAGATATATACCGCCATTAACGACAAAAAGGCCGAATCTGATAAGAATTTGTGGGTTGTGCAACAAAAAACGCTATAAAATCATCTGCTTACAAGAAAGAAAATAAGTGTAAATTGCAATAAGACTTGTAACGAAACAAACAGGTATTTTATAATTTTAGACTGGTACAACAAATAAACGCTATATATCATCTGCTTACAAATGAGAAAATAAGTGTTAATTACAATAAGACTTGTACGAAACAAACAGATATTTTTATAATTTTAGACTTGAGTAAAAAGAAAATTACTCTTAAAGTTGAATGAATATACAGTTTTTATAGACAAGAGTTTTATGAGTAACTCAAAATAATTGTAAATAGGACAAATATACTGAAATAATTTAAATCTTTTAACCTAACGTAATATATTAACTGGAGAGAATTGTAATTGCACCACTATTGTATTGTATTATTGTATTTATTGTAATTGTACTCAACACAGTATATAAATTTTAGAAATCATTTTTAAAAATTGAATGAATTATAATTTGAATATTTGACGAGTCTTTGTAAGACAAATATTAGAACGACATAATGTCCTTTTATCAATATAAACAATCAAATTTATACTAAGATATTTTTTAAACTTTGAATCTAACTCAATAAGTGTAAAAATTTTAAACTACAATTTTGAGTAAAGAAGGGATATAATAAATTATGTAAATTTATTAAACTATGTACAAGAATCTATAATAAAATTTGATATATTTACATCACAAATCTTGGCAAATTCGGTCTTAGATTGGTTAATGTGGTAAGATAACACTAGTATATAGGCGGAAAACCTTCTAAGGATTGATTTTATACTATACTATTGAAATTTAGCTTAGCTTCATAATGAAGTTTATTAATAATCCAATCAACATATTTCAGACAGTAAAAGAGTCTAACTATAAAAATGTGACAAACACTACTGAGTATAATAAAAGTGTATTTTTTTTTCTCGAGCTTTGGCGTACATCTTTATAAAACGGGCCCAATGCGGTTATTTTGGAGTACCGACGGGGCACATTTTATAAACATGCCTGTCCCGGTCAAAATGAGATGTATAATCAGCCTATTTTCATAAATATCTTGGTTTCGTCCCAATATCTGACAACTTAAGTAACTTTCAACTAACTAATCATCTTTCAGTGAACGTGGGAATAGTGAACCCGTCTGCTTTCAGCAAACGCAGGACTGAAGTCACAACTGCCTCAATATAAAATAATTACTAAATATTCCATTTATCCTTTTAATTTCACTGGAATTGGTCAGTAGCCTGCTATTCGTGCATGTAGTTTGTTATGTAGCCTAGCCTAATGAGTTTAGTAACACCTCTTTTTCCCGTATTTTACACGCTTTCCTTTTTCCATATGGAAATTGCACCTAAAAATCCTGACTCTGGATATTATACAGTGCGTTTCACGTAAAAGTTGGCCAATCGTGCGGGTCTCAGCGTCGCGTCGGCCACAGCTCTAACTCCCGAGCGATCGGGTGGAATATCTACGCAAATAAAGCTGCTAACGGTACCATAATTTTGTACAGTTAAAATTACAATGAAAATTACCACATAAGTTACCTTCTGATAAGATATTTTGGAAATGTCCTACTCTTGCATCCACACAACATCGGCACCATTTTAGGAAATTTTCTTTCACGCGCATAAGTTGAGCTTCAGGGATAGAGTTAATTTATCTTATGGTATGGCATCCCTAGTAAAAGGCACAGATGGATTTGGATGCTTGCCATGTTTATTTTTCCACTGCTGCCAGTGCTACTTGGATTTCGCGCACAATAACCATCCGGTTTCTCAGAGGACTCGAAGCTCATGTGTCCGAAAATACCATACATAATAATAATAATAATAATAATAATAATGTTTTATTTTGCCTGGCAGAGTTAAGGCCATAGGGCCTTATCTTCCACTCAACCAGGATAAAGACAAAATACATTGAAAGGAATTTACAAAAAACAAATACAATAGATATCATACATAATACAAAATGTTAAAAATAAAATAATAATACAATATTGAAGTACCTATATTAAAACATAAGACAAAAATGCGTCCAGTAATATGCCGAGAAAACAAATTGAATTAAAGAATTATATTAAAATTGGATGTGTGTATAATTATAATATTATACTATAATATACACAAAAATTGAAACTTAAAACTAAGAAATTAACAAATAAAAGCAATATAGGCTAAGTGCCATGAAAATCGTGTACAATATAAATTTACCTAGGCTAGATAACGAGACATTCATTCTAGTTATCAGCGAGATACTTGATTGACTTTGACCTGAAAATCTGTAGGCTCCGACTACCCCTGATGTCCGTCGGAAGGGAGTTCCAGATACGGGTGATGGCTATTGTGAATGAGGCAGAGTACAGAGATGTTTGATGGCGTGGAATTGACAGTAGACTGTTATTCTGAGATCGTGTGTCGCGGTTATGTTGGGAAGATAACAGTGAGAAACGAGAGACTAAATAATTAGGTGCAGTATTATTAAGTATCTGATAGAGTAGAGTTAGGGAGTGTAGTAGGCGTCTGTCCTTTAGTCGAAGCCAGGATAATTGCTCAAAATAATCTGAGACATGATCATATCGACGTATGTTGAATATGTGACGGACACAAGAATTCTGAACACGTTGCAGCTTACAGGATAATTCAACACTTAGGTCAGTGAACAGGACATCGCAATAGTCGAAGTGTGGCATCACAAGTGACTGCACTAACGTCTGTTTTAGTTTAGCAGGCAGGAAATTTTTCAGTCTATTTAGTGAATGCATAATAGAAAATGCTTTTTTACAGATATGTTTAACTTGTGTATTCCATGTCATGTCAGAGTCAAAGTACACACCAAGATTTTTTACAGTTCTACTGTATGGAATAATTGTGTCGTTCAAGGTCACAGGCAAAAGGTCAGTGTTGTCAATAGAAGATAGCGATCTGTTTTTTCCAATCAGAATGGCTTGTGTCTTGTCTGGGTTCAAATTCAGTCCAAATTTTGTTGACCATTTACTGATAGAGTGTAGGTCGTCATTGAGCTTTGAAAGAGAGTCGTTGATTGTGTCAGGCCGAAAATGTAAATATATTTGCAGGTCGTCTGCATACAGATGATGTCGGCAATGTTTTAGTGCTGAAGAAATGTCATTTATATAGATTGCAAAAAGCAAGGGGCTTAATACAGAGCCCTGCGGCACACCTGACCTCACGAGACGCCACGAAGAAGATCGATTGTCGTGAGAAACACATTGTTGGCGTCCAGAGAGGTAAGATTGTACCCACGTGACTGCTGCCTGACTGTTAAACGAATAAAAATAATCATTGTAGGAATTCACTTCTATGTCAAAGCTGCAAGACAAGTAAGAACCAAAAACTACTAGAATATACACTAGTGGAGATCCATTGGAGTATTGCTTTAGCAATTAGTTTAACGACAGGTTCATTAATACACAATTTCGCAGAATTTCGTTTGCGAGTCTTTTAGTATTATTTTCCTGCAGCTAATTTACTGTTTAAGCAAAGAAAGTTCTACGATTATCAAACATAATGTAGTTATTACCACCACATAACGCAATAATTAAATATGAAGACACGTATCAATAGGTCTAATTAAAACCGAATTCCAATTACTGCTGTTGCGACATTTCTTATTTTGCATATTCTGAGAGAAAAACGATTATGCTTCCTTATTTTAATGTTATGAATTAAAATAACATATTTTACTAAAAACTGTCACATTAGAAGTGCTTACTTCACTCCTAGACGTCATTATCGCCGGTTTCCTTTCTTTCGTCGGCTAATAGAATCACTCAAAATCCGGTATTTAAAGAGAGACTGTCAGATTTCTAAAAAGCTTTTCGGTGAAGAAACATATATTATTGGAGAGTACTTCATAGATGGTAGCCTAAACTGTGTTGCTTTTCACATACGCCTGTGACGTCGAAATAATTCTTCGCTGACGGACGTAGGAGCGTCACAGAAGAACGTCTGAGGATGGCTTTCCTTACAACCGTGAATAAGAGACCATTTCTGCAAAACTAATAATTTATTGGATTATTTCGTAAAATTGTCGTAATCATTTGATTTTTTACTAATTTTTTAATTCCTACACTCAGCCGCCATAGGTGAGTTGATAGCATGGCTACCTTCCGCCTACCTTTCACCCTGGTGGAAAGGTTCGATTCCCGGCCGGGTCGGTGACTTTTCATCGGTGGAAAATTTCCTTCCTGGATTCAACACTGAGCGTTGTGTCCTTTCGTTCCCATACCGCGACAGGCAATGGAAAACCTCCGCGGTATTACTCTTGCCTGAATCACCTCGGCTTCTTCCCGGGTCTGGAACTGCCTTCGGGCAGAACACTCAACATCATCATCATCGTCATTATCATCACAGTGAAGCAATCCTATGAGCAAAATAAAATCATTTTACCACGTGTATGATACACTGTCTTTTAGAAAGGCGTTAATATTTGCGAAATAATTTTTCATACGCTGCAGCCATTTTGGGAGCTTTACAGCTGTTCATGAACTCTCCTTCCGCCTTGAACAGACAGAGGTTATTGTTTTCTCATACATGGCTGCCAATATAAGAGATGGAATGGATAACGCTTTTCAGCCAATCGATATGACTGCCTATTGATTTTGGACCAAATCGGTTTCACGGTACCGGTTATGGTAATATATTAGACAGAATTTATCAAATGGAAATCAGTTCTCATGACAACATATTCTTTTACAGTGTTCATATACGGCTTTGGAATTTGGTTTGACAAATAACCTTACCCCACATATTTCTTCACATATGCTTATCAAACTTTAGACCTTTGTTCTTTCTTAAGCCGAGCTTAATAAATCAATCTGGAGCTTAACTCGGAAATCGATTACAAAAATAACTTATCTGCATATCATAATTACAATTATCGCCGATTAAACAAAATCATTCTGGCACTTTGTTACATCAGTTTTCTTGATTTTATTTTATATTTTTTATATAGTTATCCTTATTTGTTAATTTCCTTCCCCATATATAGCCTATACATAGGCGTACCGAGGGGGGTTTCGGGGTTTGAACCCCCGCCCATTGATTAAAAAAAGGAAAATTGTATAATTTTTTAAAGTCTGCCCATAAATTACTTAATACAAGTATAAAGCGTGGGAAGCTTAAAACTCGTTATTTTGCGTCTTAATTTTTTTAATTTTCCGGGGGGACCCCCGGAAGCTTAAAACTCGTTATTTTGCATCTTAATCTTTAAAATTTTCCTTTATTCCCCCATTTTTTGTTTTATATTTTTTAATTGTGACTGAATGGTTGTATAGATGATTGAATGAACAGATGATAACATACGTCGGTGTCGTGCACATCGGCACAGTCAGCATAGTATTTTTATCTTGTAATATTATGGTTCGATGCTACGGAAAGAATAAATAGAGCTGTTGTAAAAATGTATGTATGTATGTATGTATGTATGTATGTATGTATGTATGTATGTATGTATGTATGTATGTATGTATGTATGTATTTGGCCCCTTAAGGGGGAAGGCGGGTTGGGACGACCCTAAGCACTTGAGCCTTGCGGCCCATTGTGCCAACCTCCGGAATGTAATGATGTGCAAGCCCAACGGTCCCCCGACAACAGACCCCACCGCGAGCCCCCACGGAACTCTCCTACATCCAACCATGCCACGTGTGCCGCTGCCTCGGTGTAGTCCAGTTATTCATTGGATGGCCAGGCGGCTTCAAAGAGATAAACCATTAAGTCGGTGTTTCTTTCTGTTAATTGATCTGACTATATCGGGCTTGGTTTCCGCTTTCCAAAACAAAAGCAACGTTGCAATATTCTCTCATTATTATCACTGACCTCAGTTCTTCCCTCACTTTAATCAATTCACACGTGTTATCGTTTACTGTAACTAGATCTTGCAACCTCGCGTTCCACTCCACGTGGATTTGACGAGTAGCTGTCATATCTGTCGCAGGACATTCTTAGATTTTGATTGGCTGGTGTAACTAGCTGATTGGTGCGCTAAAATTAAAGAACATGGGTTGAGCTGTCGGCAAACTTTTCCTCCTAACGAAAGGAAGCCGCCTGGCCATGCAATCAATAACCAGAGTATACCTCTTATAGATCCCCCAGGTTGGCAGCACACCAACCAGCAACTTCAGGATCACAAGCCACGGGGAGGACGGGAGAGGCCCGCAGCAGGCGCTGGAAACCGTGAAAGGAAACGGGATGATTATGAGGGGGAGTTTTGAAGATGAAATGGAGAGTGTTGGTGGAATGAGAGGGGGAAACTGGAGGATCCCCGAGAAAAAAACCCCAAAGGTCACTGCTTCGTCCACCACGAATGACACGCCCGCCAGGACCGGGGATTGAACCCGGGACCGCTAGCATGCCAGGCCCACGCCTTAAGTATGAGCCACCGTGACGGCAAAAATGAATATAACTTAATGGAAGTTTGAGTAGGGTTGAACGGATGGAATAACGGATTAATGGATGACCGAAGGATTGGATTGACGGTTGATTGGAAGGATGAATGGATGGATGGATTTCTGGATGGGTGGATAATGGATGGATGAACGGAAATCGGGATGAAAGGACGAACGATTGGAAGGATGGATGAGTGATTGGAAAGATGAATGGATTATTATAAGGAGTTATGGATGATTGGAAGGATGGATGATTTCAAAGATGAATGGATGCTTAGAAGTAAGGATGGACGAATGTAAGGTACGAGTGAACAATGAATGGATGACTGGAAGAATGGATTGATGGTCAAACACTATGAAATTGAGTAGAGGATAACACAAAGTGTCTCGTCGTAGTTTATGAATCTGTTTAAAGCAATCGTGGAATGAAATGCAGCTGACTTGGAGATACAAGGAAGAACGCAATGTCTGCAGACAATCAGGGTCAATATGTATGCTGCATGATATTAATCTCATTTATCATGGAACAGAAGTCAACTCGCAACTCTCTTTCCTCGTGTAGTCTGGTGCAAATAAAATGTGTGTGATGAACAGCATGTTGCCATGCTTCAAGTTATCATCTGCTTGGTCAGCACTCCTTGTTACATCACTAGACCTGGGATTTTAAGGCAAATGCCTATTTTGTTCCTTACGAAATAACGTGAAAATTTTTAAATATGTGGACGTTTCATGATAAATCACTTTCATTTATAGAGTTTTATAGCGCCCTAAAATGCCTGTTTGGACCTTTAGAGCCCATTTTACTATTTTAGTGCCTAAAATGCCTATGTTGTACATTTAAAATAAAATTCAACTTCTGTAATTTTTACAGTCTAATAATTGATAACCCTCAATGAAAAGCAGAACAGCAGAGGTGGGGTTTTCACAGAAATTGATTTTCCCAAATAATTGTCGCTAAAGGAATGCTGACTGACGGTGGAGGGGGAGAATTAAGGGGGAAGGACTACTGTGTCAAGTCACCAGTGAAAGAACATCTGTTCAAGTGAATATAGTTCGTGATGCCTAATTTTGCAGTTAATTCGGTTAAGAATAGGTATACCACGTTTCTTGCAGTAAAAAAAAGACCATGTTACAGCTATAGCCTATTGTAATATTTTAAAGTTTATTTTCTATCTATTTACACATTTTAAAAGCCTATTTTAGGTGCCTAAAACTAATCTTTTTAGATCCTAAAATCCCAGGTCTATACATCACTAAGGGGTAGCGGCATGAGACATTGGACAGGAGGGTTTTGGAGTTAGGGGGTTTCTTTCCAATCTTGTAGGGCAAATGTACCGTATTTTACGGACCATAAGACGCACTTTTTTTTTTACCTTGAAAACAAGGCCTTGAAAGATGAGTGTGTCTAATGGTCCGAAGTAAACTTAAAAAAAAAAAAAAATTAAAATTATGGTAAAAGTTGCCGGAATACCATAGTTATAAACAAGGTGTTGTAAACAATAAGATAGTTACAAATTTTGGCACATCAATGCACTTTTTTTTATTTTTTTATTTTTTATTTTTTTTTTTATTAACACCACGGTTTTATAGCTACATGCTCCATTACATAATGTAACACTACATGCTTATGAGAACAGTCACAATACTTAGATTTCATATTTTCAGTTTTTTTTTACATCACTTAATTAGTAAGTTATTTTGTAAAGTTTCAAAATCTTTTCAGTTTTTTGTACATCGCTTAATTAGTATTTTGTAAAGTTTCGTCACAATCGTAAAATGAGGGTAGCTGGAAACCAGGTATACAATGCTATAAGAAAGGAATAAAAAGGTAAAGCGATCCCTATACAGGCCATGGAGGCCCAGAGGGTTCCAGGAGGTTGAGGCTCCCAGATTTTTGGACATTCGGCACATGAAGGTGGTAAGGTTGTCAGCCTTACGCACCGGCCGCTTTTACCAACAGGATTGTTCCTGGTACTCATTTATGTTGGAGGCTTTTAGTTGAGGTAACACCACGCATGAATGCAGACGAATTTCTGGAGATCTTGGAACAGGTTGTTGTTCCCACCGCCAGAGCCGTTTACCCCGCTGAAGACATTCCAGTAATCAGGTTTGTCCTAGACAAAAGTGGTGTTCATCCTGCAGGTGTTACACGGGAATTCTTCGACCGCCATCCTGACATCCATGTTCTTGACTGGCCTCCAATGTCTCCCGACATGAACATCATTGAACTCATTTGGGTACACATGGTAAAGAAGTGGGTGCTTGCACAGGAGAGAACTAGACCTCAATTACTCGAGCACTGTCGGCATGTATGGGAAGACCTACGTGTGCAACCATCGAGTCTGTGCCTAGAAGACTGCATGAAGTTATTGCAAGGAACGGTGCATGGACATCTTATTAAGTTTCCGTAAGTGTATTTGCGTAATGCAAATACTAGACCTACGTGTTCGATAACATTTTATTTGAGAGTCATTCTCACATCATTTCTTTTTGTTGTCAACAGCTGGGGTCGTTCCACCACTGTGCATTGTCATACATTTGGTCTGTGTTTGCAACAGCTGATGTGTTGCATCTAATTAGCTACCCTTACACACAAACTTTATCGCTCGAGTTTAGGCAGGTGTGCACTCAAATGCTCGTGAAAACATGTGCATGTAAAGGCAATACACAATCAAAAGGAACCGCGCGGTACGTCATTCGTGCAAGGCTGCACTCTTTCGCCTGGAAGTGTGTGTGTATGTAAAGGCAGAAGACAAACAAACAAAACTCTCCAAGAGCAGATCAACTCCTCTGTTCTGAACTTTAAACAATATACCGCACGCTCTTAGCTGGCGTGTACAAAATTTACACACTCCACGCGCCATTCTTTTGAGAGAGAATTCGCGCGTGTTTGGCATTTACACGAACAATCTTCCGCGCGTACTCTTTTGTTGACACTCTATCATGCGAGGAAGAACGTGTTGCATTTTGGGCTGCATTTTTTCACCGCGCGTGATTGCCTGCTAGCTCTTTCCTCCGATATTGCCCGTACGCTCCCAGGAGTGTGGTAAAGAACTTGTGTGTGGGGCTTGCAAAAATTGTCAATTTTCCGAGAGTCAGTGTGATTGTTATTATTAGAGTATGCCTTCGAACTATTTTTTATTTGTTTTTATTATTTCGTGTTTAGTTTGCTGGATTACAGAATTTATTGTTTATTTATGTACCGTAGTCTCGTTTGTTTACAATTTCCAGCTATCCATTTCGCTGACTGTACATACTGTAGATCCATTTAAAATTATCATAGGTAATCCCACGAGAGTTGACGAGTTTATCGATAGATTCGCGACTGCGCAGCAGGAGCCAATTTATCTGATGCAACTCGTCAACTCGAGTTGGATTTATTAAGACTATTCCATGAATAAAATGTAACGGATTATATAAATAATAATTACTTTCGTGCTTCGTTGTATAAAAACAATACTAACAGTTGTGAGATCACGGCATACTCTGAATCAACCATCCATGTATCGATTCGAGCTACCCTGGTATAATCAGTGCTACCAATGGTGCATAGTTAACTTCATATCAGGTAAGCTAACAGGAGAACAGAATAAAAGCACACGAACTGGCTTGCACCGAATCGAAATCGTGTTTTAATCAATGTACATTTCTATTGGACACGAAGTCAGAATGAAAAATTCAATGCCATAGCCGGGATTTGAACCAGGATCTTCGGCTCCCCGTGCCGATGCTCTAACCAACTGAGCTACCATGGCAACGTGCCGGTACAACATTAAATTCTCCAACTGACTCACAATCCCAGAATACCACCAGGCGTTCTCAATACGAGATACGAACCCAGTGGCGACTTACAAGCTGTACTTAAAGACCCGGGCTTTATAGTAAACCACTAGTAGGTCACAGTGGAATGATAATTCTTTCACACTGGCTGTGTGTAGGCTAAGATGGACACGTGAAGTCAGAATGAATGGACATTTCTATTATTTCAATTTCCAAACAAGTTATGTTGCATAAAATAATCTGATTTCATGCCGCTTAGCGGCAGCAGTGACTATTAATCACTGCACACTGATTCTTGCGTCTCCAGTAACGAGCAGCTGGTTTTACCGCGATAAAATGCCATCCTCGCGATTCCTACAAGAATATTGTAAGATAAACGGCCGTGATTGGTCTATATCCGAAGAATTGCTTAACGTTATTGGTCAATATCAAACATGCGGCGTATGAGTGGGATAGTCAGCTGAAAAATCATGATTTTGGCACTTAGACCCTTATAGGCTAAAACTAAACGCTTCAAACTGTCTTTTCAGGTAGAATGTAGTGGAAGAATAAAGTGTACATTGTATAACCATCTAAGTTCAGAGATTAAATTCACTTAGTTACCGAACTCCGAAATAGCTTATAATGATTTACCAAGCTTAAGAAGTTAGGGTTAGAAGATTCCCAACTTATTATCTTAAACAGGTTTATAATAATCTTATGCAACTAAAAACTTGAAAGCATAATAAAAATTCTCCAGGAGCCCTCTGGCAGAAAGGGAGAATCTTGCAGAATTTCGTTAGAGAGAGAAGGAGACAAAGCTAAAGACGATAGGAAGTTGCCACAGGGAGTTCAAGGCATACAAGCGGGGAGACCTTCATTAACCTGCCAGCAATTCATCTCAGCGAGGGTGGTTCCATTTGTCAACGAATGAATGTAAGTTATTATTTATTTATGTATACAGGGCCTTGTCGACATCGTTAGGAATTCCTGAAAACCTTAACAATAGGATATTGGAGGATTGCTTGCGTTGAAAACGAAGGTAGTCTGATATCTATGGCACGTGTTAAAAGTTAAAGAAATCGGAGTATAATAGTAGACCGCATATTTTCAACAATTTTACAATACAATTACAATTTATTACTCCAAAGTACACGAAAAATATATACAAAAGTTGATACACCCCCCGAAGAAGCAGAGCTTGTGTTCGGGGGTGGTTCAGTTATATATTAGAAATAGGCCTACTTATACTAAACAATTACTTTTAAAAAATGCATAATTTGGAGAAGTATGACAAAATGTTATGTATGAAAGGTTAGAACATGTTCTATTTACAATACAAAGGTACGAAGCAATACAACAATAATACATAACAATTTATTTGTTCAAATTTTAGTAAAAACAAAGAAATTAAGTTCTATCCAAATTTTAAAGTTTAATATGAAAAATGTTATAACAGTAATAGTCGATAACAGAAGTAATAATTATATAAATTTTCTAATTTTAGACCTAAATTGTTTGTTGTTTAAGCTATTTAGATCAGGATGGTTGGTAATAAATGAATTGAATAGTCTTGGGCCAAAACTTGAACAGTGCTTAGCTCCAGCAGTTGTAACATTTTTTGGTTCAAGTAATAAATTAAATTGATTCCTTCGCGTGTTATATACGTGAGATTCTGACTTGTAATTGTCACGATGTTTATGAAAATAATCCAGTATGACGTACTTGTAAATTTGGTCTATGGTGAAAACGTTAAATTCAGAAAATAATAAATAAAATCAGGTAAACTGATGTAACAAAGTGCCAGTATGTTTTTTTTAATCAGTTATGACTGCAATTATGATATGCAGAATGTGTTTTTTTTAAATTGATTTCCAAGTTAAGCTCTAGATTTATTCATTAAGCAGGGCTTACGGAAGAAGAAAGGTCTACCATCTCGGCCACCTGGGTCATTTTAACGGTCTAGTTGGATAAGCGCATGTAAATCAATATGTTTTTTGTCATAGCTACCTGTATTTTAATTTCCAAGGCCTTATACGATCACAGTAAAACAATAGGCTATGTTGTCAAGATAACTGATTTTCATTTTTTTTATAAATTCTTTCGAATACGTATATTACCATAAAATAGACACTAAATTCAGCATTACTCCGAAACAGGTCAACCGATTTTATCCATTATAAATAGACGTCTTCCCATGGACATTATAAATGTGTATACCAAGTTTCATAAAAATCCGGTAAAGCGTATTTGAGTTACCGCGTCTTTAAAATATACACTAAATTGGGTTTTACTCCGGTACCGGTCAACAGATTAGGTTCAAATTCAATAAGGCACTTCTTATGGACGTCATAAATGGGTATACCAAGTTTCATGGAAATCCGATACAGCGTATTTGAGTTATGGCACCTTTCTAATATAATCTATTAAAATAGGCACTAAATTGGGCATTACTCCGGTACCGGTGAACCGATTTGGTTCAATATCAATAGGGTTCTTCCCATGGACATTATAAATGTGTTTTCCAAGTTTCATGAAAATCCGAAAAAGCGTATTTGAGTTATGGTGCGTACAGACACACGGACAGACGGACAGACGGACAGACAGACGGACAGACATTTTTTCGTCCACCACACAATCTCATAAAGTACCATACTGGCACTTAATAATTTGGAAGAATAGTCAGGAGGCTTAAATAAACAAATCTTTAATATTTATTACAAATCTTTATCATACAGTACAGTATGTTCCGGTACTTTACAAACATTACGTATTTTGCATAATTTTTTTATGCCATACTTCTTTTCCGAACTTAAACATATTTGGTATAGCCTATTGTCTTAGATTTATAACAATATAAAAATAGAGTTAAGACGGAAGATTCCGACCTTTCCTGATGACGGGTGATTCTGATCACTTTGGTTTTCCCTGAAAGGATTTAATTTTATCACGAAACTAGATTGAAAGCTTAGTGAAATTACATACCAAGAGTTTTTCATTACATGCCAAGGCGGCTTCAAAGGAATAAACCATTAAGTCGGTGTTTCTTTATGTTAATTGATCTGACCAATTCGGTCTGGTTTCCGCTTTCCAAAACACAACTAACATTGCTATATTTTCTCCTTGTTATCACAAACCTCAATTATTCTTACCTCGCTTTAATCAATTCACACGATTTATTGTTTGCAAATGATCTTGCAATTCCGCGTTTCGCTCCACGCGGAGTTGACGAGTAGCTGTTACAGCCGCCACAGGACATTCTTAGATTTTGATTGGCTGAGGTAACTAGCTGATTGGTTTGAAAATTTGAACATTTGTTGGAAGTACGAGGGTCATTCAATAATTAAAGAGACAAACTGACCTGGAGAAAAACAGTTTATTTATACAAAACAAGACTTTTCCCATTTTTCAACATAATCCCCATCAACATTTATTCATTTGTCCCAACGGATTACTAGCTATTTTATACCGGCTGCAAAGAACTCTTTGTCTTGGTGTTGGAGCCAATTTCCCACAAATTTCTTGACATCTTTCTTATCCTGGAACTTCTTCCCAAGTAATGCCTCCTTCAGTGGACCAAACAAATGGAAATCAGAGGGTGCTAAATCGCAACTTCAACAGGCCAGCCAGAACAGTGTTCGTCAGTCACTGATTCTCGACCACTTTTGAATGATTCTTCCCACTTGTAAAAATTTCCACGGTTGTAGCAGTTAATATTTTAGTATATAACGCCACAGTTGGGTGACTGCATGTAGCAGTTAATATTGCCGTGTTCTTGCTACTCAGTTTTGTTGTATAACAGTTTTAATCGTCACACGGTTAGTACGATTTAATTGTTTAACAGTGTTATCAATTAGTATGTTGGGCGCCATAGGTTATCATAACCTAAAATGAATCTCAGGGTCCGACGAATCTCAGCTAAGCTCTGGTAAAGCACCTACCTCTCACCTCAGGGTTACAGCTATATACATACTGATAAACTACGGGAATTGCAGAGAAGTACATTATGATGCAAACACATTTATTTGAATAAACTAGTTACATGATACTATGTTACAATTGTCCTTAGACTGGCAAATGTTTATTGACGTGGGTTTGTCTTAAGCAAGCCAATAGTCCTGTATTTGGTCATTATTAATTATGAAGTTAGCTATATTTCGCGGTTAGTATACAGAATGTCATTATTCGTTCATGGCCGTGTGTACGTCTTAGTTCCTGATACACCAACCGTCACAACAGTACTTACAGTTTGTAGATTGAGGTCACGTTATATCCCATGTTCGTATGTGCACTGGTTATGAAATCAACTATTGAATTAAACTGATCGATGACGACTGATATCCATAATAGCACTAGATCGACTGATCTCTGTGAAAATAGCAGACGGACTGATTGAAGGCGACTGACTGGAATCAACTACCTAATACAACTCATTGAAGACAACTCAGTACATAATATATAAAAACTCTAATATGTCTAAGTGGCATATTAGCTGATTTCTTATTGGTTATATTCCATTGGTATATTTGCCTAGGAATATAAACACTAAATTCCTATTGGCTCGCAGAATATAAGGCTCGCCCACTCTAATTACACTCATTGTCATTTTTCACATACTATTTTCAAGGTTCCTTCAAGTTTCTTACTCTCATAGCTTGGGGACGCTACGCTAAAGTTCGTTGCCTCTAACGGTACCCTTAATCCCTAATAAATCCATAACAAAACTGTCTCTTGTATTTCGCCACTTTATTCTTCCTTCAGTTTCGTGTTTACTTTTTATGGCCTTACTATCCTCCAAAATTACTCTCTGCTTAATGCAATACTGGCATTAGCTCTCAATATGTCAATGTTTTATATCTACTCACTATTTATTTCATACATATTAAATCTAATTCCCTCTATCAATTCTTTACACTGGTAATAATCCTCACACGGTTCATACAACTTTCACCATACACTTTTAGTCATTCTAGAGTAACTTATGTATTAGCTGGTTTTTCAACTTCAGCAATCAAAAAACGAATCACAGAACGTTGTTCAACCAATTTGGAATTTAAAGAAGACCCGACATCGTTAAAATTAATTTTGAGGTTATAAACAGAGGAATGTTGATCCATCAGCTGATTAGAACTCATTCCAGTGATGCCAACTTAAAATCCTAAATGTATCAAACTTATACTACCAAACCAACCGTCTTTTCCCAGACCAATTTGTCTCTGACCCTCGTAGTTATAAAGAAATGGCATAAATTCTTAACTTGAAACGAGTTGATGAGCTAGCCTCTACTTTCGGACGAAACATACAGGTTTTAAGAAATGTGGAGCAGTTCCAAAGGTTTTCCGTGAATTAAATGGAAACTTTATGCTCTGAAATGATGACAGAGTACTTAGAATGATCTCATAGTGATAGGTTAAATGGTGACATATTACTAAAATCAAAGTAATAATTCACTGCCATGAAGTCATATTGTTAAACAGAAATAGTATCAGGCCTCGTATAAACTTTTGTTAATTCACTAATAACTAAAATTAAGGCAACTCAATGCTGTAACTTAACTTAAAAATCTGATGTGAAAGTCACATAACTTCCTCTGCCCAAATAAAACTTAGGAGTATTCACATATCCTTGTACAGAAACGCAAGACACAATTTAACGCTAATTATACGATAAATACCTGATAACCTCTTCTTTGAAAATGATGCGACTAATAAAAGTGCAGACTATATAGCAAAGAAAAACAAGTGACTGCAGACATTTATTGAAACTTCCGTCGTTAAGAATAATTTCCGAACTTTATCGAATATTTCCCTCCAATATGTCTTTCCCACTTCATTCTTATATAGAATAAAATCAGGTAAACTGATGTAAAAAAGTGCCAGTATGTTTTTGTTTAATCAGTTATGACTGCAATTATGATATGCAGAATATGTTTTTTTTTTAAATTGATTTCCAAGTTAACTCCAGATTTATTCATTAAGCAGGGCTTACGGAAGAAGAAAGGTCTACCATCTCGGCACCTGGGTCATTTTAACGGTCTAGTTGGATAAGCGCATGTAAAACAATAGTGTTTTTGTCATAGCTACCTGTATTTTAATTTCCAAGGCCTTATAAGATCACAGTAAAACAATAGGCTATGTTGTCAAGATAACTGATTTTCATTTTTTTAATAAATTCTTTCGAATACTTATATTGCCATAAAATAGGCACTAAATTGAGCATTACTCCGAAACAGATCAACCGATTTTATCCATTATGAATAGACGTCTTCCCATGGACATTATAAATGTGTATACCAAGTTTCATAAAAATCCGGTAAAGCGTATTTGAGTTACCGCGTCTTTAAAATATACACTAAATTGGGTTTTACTCCGTTACCGGTCAATAGATTAGGTTCAAATTCAATAGGGCACTTCTCATGGACGTCATAAATGGGTATACCAAGTTTCATGAAAATCCGTTCCAGCGTATTTGATCTATTAAAATAAATTAATCTATTAAAATAGGCACTAAATTGGGCATTACTCCGGTACCGGTGAACCGATTTGGTTCAATATCAATAGGGTTCTTCCCATCGACATTATGAATGTTTATACCAAGCTTCATGAAAATCCGAAAAAGCGTACTTGAGTTATGGTGCGTACAGACGCACGGACAGATGAACGGACAGACAGACAGACGGACAGACATTTTTTCGTCCCCCACACAATCTCATAAAGTACCATACTGGCACTTAATAAGAGGCCGTGAAAGAGTGTGTATTCAATTGTTCACCACACAACACAAACTTTTTACAAACAGTGGGTGAACAGTAGGTGGCTTGTAACTGCCTTCAGAGAATTTTTTTCGAAAAAAAGTTTCAAATAAAAGTTTTAGCTCTCGCTATAAGCTACACTTGTGCAAAATTTAAAGAAAATCGTTTGAGCCGTTTTTGAGAAAATCGCGAAAAACGAAAATTTCTTCATGTAAAGTCCCCTTAAAAATAAGAGAAAATAGTCGCCAATCTTATCCTCACATCTTCAGAAGGTACCTGACCCAAATACGAAATTTTGTTTTCATACGATTTTCCGTATTGGAGCTAGCCTGTTCACAGGTATTCCACACAGACACACACAGACACACAGACACACAGAGATGTTTCCAAAAATAGTATTTTTGGATCCAGGGGGCCTTGAAATGTGTATATATGCTAAAAACTCAACTTCGAATTTTGGGGTCGAAAACAATACTTCCTCTACCTATAGTAGGGGAGACCGGACTTGGTTGTCACACGGGATGGTTGTCTCACTACATGTAACTGGATACACAGTTGGCAGGAGAGATTGGTTTTAAGTGGGAAAGATGCTCCCTTGACCATTAGCACCCCTTGCAGTTTCCCACGAAGCAGGTGTTAGTTTTGTGTCCATTGTTGAAAGATTTGTGATTTGCTGTGTTGAAAATAAAATATTTGCTCTGAAGTTTACTTCTACTTTTTCGTAAATGGATAAGTTTACAAATATCTTCTATATTACGTTAAACAATACATTTATTTAGGAGTAGCCTATATTGCTATATTCTTTTCGGCTTTTGCTTGGTAGAAAAGCTCGCTAGAGCAATGGAATTCCGAAATGGCGTCAAGGGGTTGGTTGTCACATGTGACTTCCATTCCCGTCCGGATTGGTGTCACGTGTTACAACAGACCAAATTAGAAGCCTAACATAAGAGATTGAAGGTGATGCAAGATTTCTATGCTATAATAATGTTTATTCATTTCTCTATCAATTTTAAAGAAACAAAAAGTTCCTTGTTAGACTCAACCCCATGTATCAGTCAAAAGTTTAATCTGTCACATGATACAACACTTTGTTTTTGTCAACAGTTTAATAATATTGATGTTATATTATGGGAATGCTTTCCTTGCTTTCCTGAGTATTAAATACCACACAGTTTAATAATATTGATGTTATATTATGGGAATGCTTTCCTTGCTTTCCTGAGTATTAAATACCACACAGTTTAACTTACAACATTTTTATTCCAGTTATTTTTTTGCAATGTGACAACCAACCCCAATGACTGTGACAACCAACCCTGAGCTGGGGTTGGTTGTCACATTTTACTTTTTTTTTTAGATTAAATTTAAATACTTTCTATTTCAATGTTTGTTTTGAACTTTCTTTTTCAATAAGCCAAAGAGTTGAAAGAACAGATATGATAATTAGATAAATAAAAAAACCGATAGGAATATTAAAAAAATATGTTTGATTGAAAAGTGTGACAACCAAGTCCGGTCTCCCCTACCTATGGTACGGGCAGAGGAAGTAAAAATGAAAGGATATGATTTTTACTTCCTCTGCCCCGTACCATAGTACTATAGGTAGAGGAAGTATTGTTTTCGACCCCAAAATTCGAAGTTGAGTTTTTAGCATATATACACGTTTCAAGGCCCCCTAAATCCAAAAATACTATTTTTGGAAACATGTCTGTGTGCCTGTCTGTCTGACTGTGAACATTCTAGCTCCAAAACGGAAAATCGTATGAAAACAAAATTTCGTATTTGGGTCAGGTACCTTCTGAAGATGTGAGGATAAGATTGGCGACTATTTTCTCTTATTTTTAAGGGGACTTTACATGAAGAAATTTTCGTTTTTCGCGATTTTCTCAAAAACGGCTTTAACGATTTTCTTTAAATTTTGCACATAGGTTGCTTATACTAAGAGCTAAAACTTTTATTTGAAACATTTTTTCGAGAAAATTCTCTGAGGCTAGTTACAAGCCACCCACTGTTCACCCACTGTTTGTAGAAAGTTTGTCTTACGTGATGAACAACTGAATTCGCGCTCTTTCACGGCCTCTTATTTTATATATTTATTTATTTATTGAATATCCACATTACACAAAACCCTATTTCACCCGAAGGTACATTAGGGTTGGAGATGTCACAAATGTTATTTACAATAGGTAATCCTGGTATTGGAATCTGAATGTCTAATATACACTATTTACAATACTGTACAGTTCTTACCAGGCGTAATGTCTACAATAGTCCTACAGTTTCTTATGTCTTACGATATGGTAAGTCTTAAGTTAAAGTTAATTGTGTGAATTCGTTTTTATATAAACATAACCTTAAATTATAGATAAGATATTGTTGGAATAAATAGCTTAACTAAGCAAGATAAAATAAATTAACTGAGCAATACATTAAGTTAGGTAAGTAAATACCCCAATGACTGAATAAAAGTGTGAGAGTTAAAGCTTCGAAAATATTCTATTTACAAACGATTGAAAAAGTTTGTGTCCGTTTTTTTCAGCAAGGACGTGTCCAATGGGACTGACATACTCTAAGTCTATTCTGTTCAGACACAAAAGAAGTTCAATCCTCTCCAGTTCATAACGTGAACATGTATACAATATATGTTCAACTGTTTCATCTTGCTGACCGCACTTGCAGGTGGCAGTGTTTGAGATCCGAAATCGGTGAAGATATTGCATGAATTTTCCATGCCCAGTCAGAAACTGCGTCAGAACAAAATTCGGCATGAGTTTTTTGCACTTCAACCTATCGCCCACTGTAGGAAAAAATAGATCTCTTGTTGTAGAACCATTTGAGCTATTCTGCCACAGAGTATCCCATTCTTCTAAGATATTTCTTCTGATTGTCTTCTTTATGTAAGAAATGGGACAAGCAGAATAGATGGGAAGGAGGTTCGAATTTGCAGCTGTTTTGGCCAGTTCATCCGCTCTCTCATTTCCTGCAATTCCTGAGTGTCCACGAATCCAGGAAAGACAGACATGACCAGGGAATTTTCCTATCAATCTGCGCACTTCGTGTGCGATTGGGTGTAGATTGTATTTGTCATTTATAGCAAGTAAAGCAGACTTCGAATCACTGTACACACATACACTATGGATGGTATCCTTGCACCATTTTATGGCTTCTCTAATGGCCAGGAGTTCAGCCTGAAACACTGAACACTCAGGGGACAATTTGTTTTTGTTTGTAAATATTTCTGTTGAGTTGGCGTACACAACAAATGCACACCCTACATTCATTGTGCCAGCGAGTATGTCTTCAAAGCGAGACCCATCAGTATAAATTTCATAATGGTGTGCCCCACTGTCATTTGGTTTCCTGAAGTATTGCATATGTAGGGCAGGATGTCCTGCCGAGATCTTATCAAGCGGTTTCTCAAGTTCCAGTTCTGATATATATTCAGGTACAGGTCTGCCTCTTTTTATGTTGCTTATGTGCGCCTTCATCGTACCTGTTAAGAACAATGGCTCTATTCCAGCCACGATTAAAGCAGCTTCAGTGGAGATGGTGCGATACCCTCTGATCATTCTGAGTAAATACCCACGTTGAATTTGGAGCAGTTTGTTTTGTGCCCACCGTTTCTGAAGTACATCCTGAAATGCTGCTACACCATATAGAATAAGTGGTTCTACTGCTCCATGATATATTATTTTGAGGATGTCGTGATTAAGTCCCCAGGTAGGTCTAGTTGCAAATGCCAGTCTTGTAAGTAGTGAACTTGCCTTTTTGGCTACATGATCAAAATGAGGGCGGAAGGTTAACTTTTGGTCTAATAGAATACCTAAGTAATTTAATTTATCAGTAAACTGTACTGGTGTATTGTTCATGCTGAGGTTGACTGGTTCAGCATTCCTTCGTCTAGTTACCAACAGAGCTTTGGTTTTATTTGCATTAAAATGAAGTTTGTTAGCTTGTCCCCAGTCATGAATTAAAGAGAGAGCAGTGTTAGCAATATTTTCTACTCTTGCTGCTGTATCAGATTTCACCAGCAGAAGAGCATCATCTGCATAGGCAAAAATACTACATCCATTTGGCAGGGGCTGTTGTAGTAGGTCGTCATAGAGTATGACCCAGAAGCCTGGGCTACAGGTGGATCCTTGTGGGCAACCCCTTGTAATGTTTTTGTTAATGGTAGTGCCACTTAATGCTAACTGAATCTTGCGGTTAGTAAAATAGTCTCTTATTAATTTATATAAGTTTCTTCGGCAGTTTTTCTTTCTTAGCTGGTGAAGCACTTTTGGCCACCATGCATGGTTGAAAGCACTAGATATATCCAAAGAAATAAGCAGGCCTATTTTCTTTTCGTTGAGTGTCCTCTGTATCCAATCAACCACTTTACAGACTGCATCCTCTGTTGATTTTTGTGGCATAAAGCCGAACTGGTTTTCGCTTAGCTGATGACTGCTAGTTAAGTGAAACATAACTCTGTCAATTATAAGTTTTTCTAAGCATTTCCCTAGAACCGGTATTAAACTAATAGGTCTGAATGCCCCAGCCACCTTCTTGTTATTATTTGGTTTTGGTATTATCTTGACTGACGCAATCTTCCAGCAATCTGGGAAAGTACCAAGTTGTAAACATTTGTTGAACACATCTGTGAAAAGGAAGGGAAAACAGAAATGGACATTTTTCACTATGTTAGCGGAGATGTGATCAGGGCCTGGCGCTTTTTGATCGTTTAGTTTCAGAATTATATTATTAACTTCCTGTGGAGTGAACAGGCAGTCGTTTGGCGTGTAAATATCATTTTCCGCTAGTGTACGAATTTGTTGCTGATCTGCATTATCTATTGTGTCTTCAGGGAAGAATGATGCAGCCAGTGCCTCTGCTGTTTCTTTAGGATTTGTTGTATATCCTCCTTCTGTTTCTATTGTAGACATGGTGTTATTAAGATTCTCGGGTTTTCGGCAGTACTTATATACAATGTTCCATGGGTTTACTGATGTCTGTGTTGAGCAAAAATTTTTCCAGCTATTCCTTTTGGCATTTACTATCTTCAGCCTGTATTCTGCTTTAATTAAATTGAACGCTTCCTCGTACCTCTCACGTAGTAGGGGACATCTGGACCGTTTGAATCTCCGGTAGCTTGCAAGGAGTCAATAAGAATGTGAAGTGAGAAAGATGTATTGTTGGCCATGCATAGAGTAAAGATGTATCTGAGGGAAATATTCGATAAATTTCGGAAATTATATTTTACGGCAGAAAGTTCAATAAACGTCTGCAGTCATTTGTTCTTTTTTTTTAAGTTTGTTATATAGCCTGCGCTTTTAGTCGCATCATTGAAAGAAGAGGTATTTATAGGATAATTAGCGTAAAATTGTGTCTTGCGATTCTGTACAAGGATATGTGAATAGCCTACTGCTAACTTTTATTTGGGCAGAGGAAGTTATGTGACTTTCACATCAGATTTTTTATAAATAAAATATCAGGTTTTTGGTCATTTTTTATAATTATTAAGTCATTTTCTTTATAATTTAGTGTCATTTTATAGGTCATTTTTCAAATTATTTTAGGTCATCAGAATCCGGTCCCTGGTAATTAACTAATTACATACAGGCCTATAATTGGGTCAACAACATAAAAGTAGATTAGACACAAATTTGATGAATAACTAATATTTCCATTATTTTTTTTTTTTTTTTTTTTTTTTTTTTTACTTTTTGGGTCTTTTTGTATATTTTCAGTCATTTATTGCCTATTTTAAAGCATTTTAGGTCATAAAAATCCTGGCCCTGGTTATTACTATTCTGAATGCATTGGAGGAGTGAAGAAAGTAAAAATGAACAGCAATATTATCCTATGAGAAAAGATGTGGAACTTCGTACGCCATCTAGACGTATATTCCGATTTCTTTGAAGACATTCTTCTTATTTTCCCTGGCTTTTGGAGTAATTTGTGAGAAAATATCATGTTCTTCACTTTCTCTGCTTCTACCATAATCCTTTGCGCCTTATAGTTCTTGCAGCTTATGTGACATTTTTATTTTCATTCGTCGTTCTCCATTTTCCTCGCCTTTGTTGAGGAGGAATCTCCTCTGCACTTGGCGTTATTACTGTCACTATGGTAACTGGAGTAATTCCTTCCCGTTTCGGCAGCGATCGTCACTTATTAGGATCACTTCCTTCAACGAAGAGCTCAGAGTCATGAGACTTATATCCTTCAAATTCGATTATTCATTTTATTCTAAATCTGCGGTATACTCCTATGATTATAATCTACTTGTGAAGAGTTATATAAGCTACCAATTGAAGGGTGTATTTCTGAAGTGACGTATATTGTGCTGATTATATTAGAGAATCGATCAAGGTGGCCGAGATGGCAACGTATTGGACTCGCATTTGGGAGGTCCCAGGTTCAATTCCCGTGGCCGGCCTATTTTACATGGGTTTTTTCATGGTTTCCCCAGTCGTAAAGGCAAATACCGAATTGGATATTTACATACCGTGAATCATCCTCACCATTTCCTCCTGTATCATATCCATTTCAATTAATATCAGTTTAAATTTACTCCTTAAAAATATACCAATAATAGAAACAATTGACAATCAATAATTCAACGGAGTACCCTACTGCATAGACACACACCTCGAATTCCTGATATGGCCTAGTAGCTAAAAGGTGTATAAACAGAACTGAATTAAATATATATATATATATCCTATTAGAGATTAATTCTGTGGCTTTGTTCTAGAAGGGCAAATGTCAATTTCGTGCAAAAATGAGATTTATGCATTATTGAGCTTGGCTAGTCTTTATCTTTCGTATAATAAAAGTGCCAATGTCTGTTATTAATAGACATAATCCAGAATCCTTAGAGGCCAATGTCGGAAGTTCTCAGCAAAAAATATTACTTCTATAAAGGCTTCAAAGTCATTTATCTCAAAAGCAAGTTTTATGACATTGGCCCTTTTAGAACCAAGCCACAGAATTATTACTTAGGAGAGATTGCCTCGGTACCGGTCAGGCCTCGTTAGCGGTCAACAAGTAGTTCCACATTAGCTGCCCTTACACACAAACTTTATCGCTCGAGTTTAGGCAGGTGTGCACTCAAATGCTCGTGAAAACGTGTGCATGTAAAGGCAATACACAATCAAAAGAAACCGCGCGGTACGTCATTCGTGCAAGGCTGCACTCTATCGCCTGGAAGTGTGTGTGTATGTAAAGGCAGAAGACAAACCAACAAAACTCTCCAAGAGCAGATCAACTCCTCTGTTCTGAACTTTAAACAATATACCGCACGCTCTTAGCTGGCGTGTACAAAATTTACACACTCCACGCGCCGTTCTTTTGAGAGAGAATTCGCGCGTGTTTGGCATTTACACGAACAATCTTCCGCGCGTACTCTTTTGTTGACACTCTATCATGCGAGGAAGAACGTTTTGCATTTTGGACTGCATTTTTTCACCGCGCGTGATTGCCTGCTAGCTCTTTCCTCCGATATTGCCCGTACGCTCCCAGGAGTGTGGTAAAGAACTTGTGTGTGGGGCTTGCAATTAAGACGCTAGACAAACACAGACTCTATGCGAGAAGTAATGTTCTTTTGTTCCTGTCTACCACTTCACAAATGTTTTCTGCTGCTACTTAGAGCTTAGAGTCTTAATGTGTAAATATTTGTTCACCGGTAACGTAGCCTGACCGGTACCGGGGCAATCACCCCTATGTTAAAATTGTGATAAAAACATCCTTAAGCACTTAACTTATTATCTTCTCTGGGTCCAATTTACACTCGGCATTCGAGATAAAATAAAATACATCTATAAATATATAAAAAAACAATGTTAGTTTAAGTCACAATCAGTTGGTTATAAAGCTGGTGGGAGTTCCGTTTTACTTGGAAGATGGAGTTGAGACATGTCCAATATTCGTAATCCTAATAATATATTAAATTATTAACACTCTAGAATCAATCAGATCTCCAAAACCGTTCTGCTGAAGTTAGAATCTGTCTGTTTTGCCTTTTCAGCAGAATGTGGACATACAGTCAGTTTCAGAACTACAGTAGAGTCCCGCTATTCCGAAAATTCACCTATTCCGAACAGAGTTCAGAAAAAATACCAATTTTTACTTCCTCTGCCCGTACCATAGGTACCGGTACTATAGGTAGAGGAAGTATTGTTTTCGACCCCCAAATTCGAAGTTGAGTTTTTGACATAAATACACGTTTTGAGGCTCCCTGAATCCATGTCTGTGTGCCAGTGTGTGTGTCTGTGTGTGTGGAAAAAGTCTGTGAACAGGCTAGCTCGAAAACTGAAAATCGTATGAAAACAAGATTTCGTACCTTCAGAAGATGTGAGCAGAGGATTGGCGATAAGTTTCTCTTATTACTTCCTCTGCCCGTACCATAGGTACTATAGGTAGAGGAAGTATTGTTTTCGACCCTAAAATTCGAAGTTGAGTTTTTAGCATATATACACGTTTCAAGGCACCCTGAATCCAAAAATACTATTTTTGGAAACATGTCTGTGTGTGTGTCTGTGTGTGTGTCTGTGTGTGTGTCTGTCTGTGTGGAAGTTTGTGAACAGGCTAGCTCCGAAACGGAGAATCGTATGAAAACAAAATTTCGTATTTGGGTCAGGTACCTTCTGAAGATGTGATTCGAAGATTGGCGACAAATTTCTCTTATTTTTAAGGGGACTTTACATGAAGAAATTTTCGTTTTTCGCGATTTTCTCGAAAACGGCTCTAACGATTTTCTTTAAAATTTGCACATGTGTTCCTTTTACTGAGAGCTAAAACTTTTATTTGAAACTTTTTTTCGAAAAAATTCCCTGAGGGTAGTTACAAGCCACCCACTGTTCACCCACTGTTTGTAGAAAGTTTGTCTTGCGTGAACAACTGAATACGCGCTCTTTCACGGCCTCTTATTCTTTATAAGAATGTGAAGTGAGAACGATGTATTGTTGGCCATGCATAGAGTAAGAAGTGTCTGAGGGAAATATTCGATATATTTCGGAAATTTTTCTTTACGGCGGAAAGTTCAATAAACGTCTGCAGTCACTTGTTCTATTTTTTAAAGTTTGTTATATAGCCTGCGCTTTTAGACGCATCATTGAAAGAAGAGGTATTTATAGGATAATTAGCGTAAAATTGTGTCTTGCGATTCTGTACAAGGATATGTGAATACTGCTTGGGTAGAGGAAGTTATGTGACTTTCACATCAGATTTTTAAAACTTAAAAACCGGGGGAATTAAAAAGACGTTCGTGAAAAAACGTACATTTATTGTTATACAAAGAAGTTAAATAGCGACATACACAGAGCCTAAGCTTGATGAAAACGCCTGAAACCAAATTGAAATGAAAGCTGGTTACTTAGCACATGTCAGCTCCATTTATACAATTCCCCGCACGTAGCCTGATTTACGCCTTAAGTCAATACGTTGATATTATTCATGAAATCCGCCTATTCCAAATTCCCGCTAAACCGAACGGTATTCGGTCCCAATTACTTCGGAATAGCGGGAATCTGCTGTAGTAGCCTACATATTATCATTGCCCTTAAATAACATGAAAATTATAGAGTAGGCCTACACAGTTCTTACCTGTTAAAGTTGAGAACTTCACACGGTAAAGGTGTCCGTTTGAATCCACAAATCTCACGTAAAATAACAATCTGTGTAATGGCAAACGTGGAGTTGACCGGTTGATTAGCATTGAGTTGCCAAGACTTAAGTAAAAATAATCTACTCTAAAAATACATATTTTGTTATATTTTCTTTTTGTTTAATACAAATATTTTTTATTAAAAGTAAATAAATAATTATCCAATTTTGTAAAATGAACTGAATATGGTTGACGGCCAGGAAAATCTGCCAGTTACAACGTATAGGACGTATTATTCGCTGGGCTTCAATGGGTTGAACTCTCAAATGTACCACGAATTATAATCGAATTACAGACACAAATAATATTAAGGCAGAAGTTAAGTGTAGACTCAAATCAGGAAATGCTTGTTTTTATGCAGTTCAGAAACTCGTATCTTCTCGTTTTCTGTCCAGAAATCTAAAAATTAAGATTTATAAGACTATTACCCTGCCGGTTGTATTATATGGATGTTAGACATGGCCGCAAACTGATCAGGAAGAACATAGTCTGAGAGCGTTTGAACACAGGGTGCTTAGAAAAATATTTGGGCCCAAAAGGGATGAAAATGGGGACTGGAGAAAATTGCATAACGACGAGCTTCAGGACCTGTACGCTTCACCGGATATAGTAAGGGTAATTAAATCGCAAAGGATGAAATGGGCTAGACAGGTTGCACGCATGGGGGAGGAAAGACATATCTCAAAAGTATTGACTGGGAGACCCGAAGGTAAAAGACCACGTGGAAGACCTAGACGTAGGTGGGAGGACAATCTTAGAACGGATTTAAGGGAAGTAGGATTTGTGAGGGATGATTGGATGGAGTTAGCACAGAATAGGGTTGAATGGCGGACTCAGATAAACGCGGCAATGAACATTTGGGTTCCATATAATAGATAATATTCCTTTAGCTTGCTTAGGAATTGTCTATTCCCGTTGAATAAGTAAGTAAGTATAGTGTATAGTCCGTTCACTGGTACATGAATCTTGTCTTATCACATAAGCTTCCACTGAAAAACAGGACCTAAGGTGTCTGAGCAATTTTCTGTCGCGTGCTAGACTCGAAAAATAGGGGGGGTTGATGATTCAGGATTCTGGTTCCCGAGTTATAGAGGGTGTTGAAGATTTGGTATGAAATTATTGTTAGCCACAATATTAAACAGTTTAGGAACTACATATTAAATGTGCGCAAATTGTTATTTATGATCTGCTGTCGGTGCTCTTTTCAATTGAGGAAAATACTGAAATTTAGAAAAAAATACAAAAGTGGCAATCGCTTTTATTTTTTACTAGCTGAAAAGGCCGGCGTCGCCCGGGCTTTGTATTTTGTAATTTGAAATTAACTTATGGAGGACTTTCGATTTTGAAACTCTAGGTCCTTATATAATATGTATGTAAAACTTGAAATTAAGAAAAAGATTTATCACACTCAAACTATTCCATCAGAAAACGCTAGATATAGCTTTTTATGGTTCATAGAGGATGTCGAATGCTGCATTCCGTTGCTTCTACACATCATGCCTGGGAGGAGTTGAAATAAGAAGAAACATAAATTACATAAGATTGTACTGACTTGACGGAAAATTTTAATTCTCATTTTCATGTTACCTACAACCGTTTCGGGGCTGAAATAAAAGAGAAATGCAGTATCACTTTCATACTTTCCTCCCCTAAAACCCGGGACATAATATACTGCGAGCATAGGACTCAAAATTTGGGCCTATGATAAACATCCCTATTTCTCAACTGATACAGACCTACAGCTATGAATAACGTATCAGCGGAAAGGATTATTTACCTACTTCTGATATAGCATACTCACACACTTAGTTGTCCCTGCAATACGACCTCTTATTCTTCATCAAAATGTGAAGTGAGAAAATATTTCTTATGTCGAGGGTAGAGAAAGTTATGTGACTGCATCACACTGTGCTTTATTTTCGTGGATTTCATTTTTCAGTAATTATTTTCGCCAATGTATACGTCGATGGAATCATAATTCGTTAAAGTCCAGCATTATATAGTTGACAAAGCCCTATGTGATCAGAGTAAACAATACACTGTTGTCATGTGAACTGAACAGCATTTCATTTTTTTCAGTATAATATTCTCAGAAATTATATAATTTTCAAGGGAAGTACTGATTTGTTTCAATTTTATTGTTGACCGCGTTACTTTCCGGGCTTAACTGGGTATGTGTGCAAAATTTCGTGTAAATTGGTAAAGAAATGTAGATTTGTATAGGGAACAAACATACATACATACATACATACATACATACACACTTTCGATTTTATATATTAGATTTGCATTAACTTAAATATAAATTCAACTACAGTGGTAACAGTCATTGCCAACATGGATGTACTGTATTTCGAACTCTGGAACAGCACGTACTTGTGAACATTTACTGTATTACTATGTAACATCTGCAAGAAGTTGTTCTATATTGCTTCCGAAAATACGTTAAGTAAGAAGTTATTCGAATGATTTCTGAAACAATAACTTAAACTAGCCTGAAAAATAGCAATTTACAGAAAGTCTCTATAACATGTAACAGATTCCCCTCTTTTTCAGACCGAATGGAAGTTGCTGTGTGTTACGGAAATTTGCATTCTAGATATACATAAAAGTAGGCTAATACAAGGTTCTGACAACCTTTGTTCATATTGTTTTTGTTTGCTACGTGCCTGCGAATATTGGTAAAGGAAGCTCAGTGATATGTATGCACATTGTGTTCCTATGTCCCTGCTCGGAGTAAGAGATGATCAGATAGATGAAAGCGACATCAGAACAAAAGCAACTGGAGAAGTCTTATGTTTCGCCTCTTAAATGCAAAAATATCAAGAGAATACTGTAATAGTAAAGAACTCAGTCTTGTTTACCTCTACTTCGCTTTAGTAGTAGTACTATATATGATCCTAAGAGTAAACAACCTAATGTGAAAGTACAGAACACAGTTCACAAGAGTTCGTTTTTTAGACTTTTCATGCCCGGTTTCTATAAACTCGCGAAATACCTATGGGTAAATTATCCAATGGACAACTTAGTTCCAGAATCACCCACCAGAGCATTAATGGTATAATGAGGAAATAAAAAATAATACATACTACCATGCCGGGGATCGAACAGTGGACTTCTTGAACCGTAATCCAGCACGCTGACAATGAGCTACGGTGAACACCGAGAACACATCTTGAATAACGGAGATGTAATTGTTTCAGCCTATGATTCCACTACTGCAAGTCAAGACATGGTTTTGCAATATATATCATACTAATTAGTTCGGAAGAACATTATCTTCATATAAATACTACTACTGTCGAGATCTAATGCGTAAGAGGAAGGAAAAATGAGAAGTACGACTCTAGTTTGCAATGTTTGCACAATCAGTGCTACCAAATACCGGCAAATACAGTCATTAGCGACAATGTACGGTACATGAAAATTTCAATAAGAAATATGTATATAAATTCTGATAAGCCCATCCTATTACGGAGAAACAAAGTCTACATTACAGATCATCTCAGCACTTCTAAAACTGTATTTTACAGGTACTGCAATCCGTGCACGTCCGCCATATTGATCCTACGAGAGGTTAAATTTTATCCAGCCATCCATGAAAGGACAAATTAACCCAAAGATTTACCCTTGAAAAGATCTAGCCCTAGTTTATAGAAACATTTTTTTCTCTCATTTTCATATTTACCCAGTGGACTTTTATCAAGAAACTCGCCAAAACTGTGTGTGATCGTTATCTTTAAATTATTTCTGTTCGTAAGAGTTTTCCTTGTGTAAATTCTGTTCATGGGATAATCTACCCATAGGTAATTCGCGAGTTTATAGAAACCGGCCATTAGTCGATTACTTACAGTAAAGTCAACTGAACTTTCTTTTTAAGATTAAGCGCCAAGCGTCCCGGGTTCGATTCCCAAAGTTTTGTATTTCTTCTCAATCTGTATCTTCTCGCCGCTGGAAAACCTTTTCCTCGTGCGTTTTTTTAAATTCTGAAGGCCCTGGCTCGAAATTTTCTTCTATAGCCTAATACAAATTATTAGAGGCAATGCCTATTACCGTACTTTTACCTACAATATCTGGTGTAGCCTACTTCTCACACATTATGTAAATGAAAAGTACAACGAATTATTTGATTGTTATAAAATAATAAAACTCCGTGGTGCTACATTCCTGGAGGGACTGAGCCTACCACCCGACCGCTGCGTCATCTACCACAAGCAGATGGCAGGATTGGGGGAATGTAGTCAGCATGCCGACACCCACGGCCGTTAATGGTGGTTTTCATGACCGGAGCCGCTACTTCTCTATCAAGTAGCTCCTCAATTTTAATCACGAGGCTGAGTGCACCCCGTTCCAGATTTCCCTACCTCAGAAAAATCCGAGGATAATTTTATGGAATGGAAATAAACATCTGACTGAGCTTGTCGCACTATCGTGAAGTATGCGCTGGTGCGATTAACCAATGAAACGACAGGACACAGTTAGTCAAGTCAAGTAGTCTGTTGTTTACTTTTCCTCCGTAAGCATCTTGGATCAAGTATAGTAATAATAATATCGATAATAATTTACTATACATAATAATAAACACCGGAGATAGTAATTCATGTAAATAAAAATGAATTGCCACATGTATGTTGCCGCATCACTTGAGAACGGCTCGACCGATTTGGCTGTGTGTTTCTTCTTCTTTTATTTTATTTATTTATTTATTTTTTTTTTTTTAATTGTCAGGACAAGGTTTGTATGAAATAAATTTTTAAAAAATCCACTGAAAAAGTGGGAAATGTGAAATGAGGCACAGCTTGAGAGTTCTGTTGTCACATGTTTACATAACAAAATAGAAGTGTGACAAAAGAAGTGTGACATAGGAACAGTTTGAGAGTTCTCCTGTCACATGTTTTCGTAACAAAACAAAAAAGAAGAGAGTCTTGCAACCAAGCTAAATCGAAAGTAAGTATGTATGTATGTATGTATGTGGGTATGTATGTTCCTTATACAAATCTACATTTCTTCACCAATTTGCACGACATTTTGCACACATACCCAGTTAAGCCCAAGAAGTAATGCGATCAACATTAAAATTCAAACAGGTCACTCCTTTCCTTGAAAATTTATATAATTTCAGAAAATATTACACTGAAAAAATGAAATGCAATTTAGTTATCATGACAACGTTGTATTTTTTACGATGTTCACACTATAATATTGGGAACTATATAATATAATATTGGGCTTTAACACAATATGATGCAGTCAAATAACTTTCTCTACGCTCGACATGGAAAATATCATTTTCTCACTTCACATTTTGATGTAGAATAAGCGGTCGTATTGCAGGACAGCTTAAAGCCGGTGTTCTACCAAGAGCTAGGCTAAGCTAACTTAGCTTTCAGCTCACATACTGTGCAGGTTTTCATACGTAGTTGTGCCGACACAACTAAGACTTACATATGAAATCCGGCACAACTACATATAAAATCCCCCACAGTATGCGAGCTAAGCTAAGCTAACTTAGTTTAGCTCTTGGTCGACAACCGGCTTAAGGGTTTGCCAATGAGCATGCTTTATCAGAAGTCGGTAAAAAAAATCATATCCACTGATATGTTATCCATAGCTGTAGGCTATAGGCTGTAGGTTTTGTATTAGTTGACAAATAGGGATATTTATCAGAGGCCTGAAGCATCTAAAAGAAGACAAAATGGGATGGGACATTTTCAGTTCTAGGCGCGCATTATATTATTATGTCCCAGGTTTTTGGGAAGTATGAAAGCGATATTGAATTTCTTTATTTCAGCCCCGAAACGGTTGTATAGTAATATGAGAGTGAGAAATAAGATTTTCTGTCAAGACAATACAATCTTATGTAACCGGAATTTATTTTTCTTCTTATTTCAACCCCTCCCAGGCATGGTGTGTAGAAGCAACGGAATGGATCATTCGACATCCTCTATGAACCATAAATAGCTATATCTAGCGTTTTCTGAGGGAATAGTTTGAGTGTGATATGTCGTTCTTCCTCATTTCAAATTCTACATACATAGGGTGGCGTGCACCATGCAGGAGTAAATCTTACTAAAGTAGTAAATTTAAGACGGAGACCTGGAGTATACAAGAACCAGTACATCTGTCTCACTCTTAAGTCATACTAATGTATGTGCTAGAGTGAGACAGACAAACCGGTTTTTGTTACGTAAGGTTCCCTTCCTAAATTTACTACTTTAGTGCTACTCTTTTAGTAACTTACTCTTTTAGTTGGTGTTGGAGAGCTCGATTGATAGTTACTTCTTTAGTTGTTACTAAAGTAGTAAGCGATTTTTACTAAAGAAGTAGTCGAATTCTGCGCAGAACAGAGCAGAAACGTTAGTGCAGCGCAGCAGAACACGTGCATTTCAATTGCCAGCATTATTCAAGTGCCAGATAATGAAAAGGAAAGGTTCGCTGAAACAATGAATATGAATTTGGGTTGTTCCAAATATTACTAATGACAATCTTCATGTTTTAAAATAGGTCTAATAGTAATGTTTTATTCATTACTAATTTTAATTCCTTCAATTGAGTATTTTCAGTTTAGTAGCTACGTATGGGTACTGTGATTACAATTTTTGTGCAACCTATTTCTGTATTATAATGCAAACAATTGGAATTTCCAGTTGATTTTCATAATTGATTCACTGTCAATATTATAATTATTTCTCTCATAATAATAATAAAGTTCTAAAATATATTAAAATATTTATACTTCCTAAAGTTACATATTCTTCCCCAAAAACGATAAATCAATTATTCTATAGTTGTTTATCATAAATCTCACTATAATGAATTATTAATACTTATTGACTGTTTAACAATATTAATAAGAAGTATTACACAAAATCATGAAAAAAGGGGGATAAAAAGGATAACAAAACTAATAAGGGGCATTATGTTTCTGTCCTTTTTCAAATGCACAGAACATTTACTTAAAAAAATATTACCTTATAAAAATAATAATATTACAACTGAGAAATGTAATATTTAAACAAAAAATGGCGGTACAATATTTCGGAAGCTATGAACTCCAATAATAATTATGTAGATGGTTGTGTGTTTAAAAATAATTTCAGTGACTACTTCTCTAGATCCTGTGCAGCTTCAACCTCCGGGCCCCTCCTTAAAATTTTCTTTCGGCACTCATGTTGGCATTTTTTTTTCTATATAGTTTATAATGCTTCTCACTTTCCTGTCCACAGGGTTAATTAAATAGTTAGCAGCATACTATAGACCTGCAGCATCTGTTATAGTTTATTCCCAAACATGAAAGTCTCGTCTCACTCCACCATTCGAGACTTGGGGAGTCTTTAAGGAATGGTTTTACAATGTGTCCCCTTCTCAATGTACGCTAATCCCAGAGTCAGTCAAATTTTCTTCCGATGTGGCCTGTTTGGACATTTTTACACCTGGGTTAGAAAAAAGGACATATTATTCATTAACACTGCGGGTGCAACTATTGAACTTTTAGCTCTTATAATTATTATTATAATCTGACATTCGCAATGTTGTGCTTTAAGTTAAGCTATAGAAGTGTAATGTAATAAAATTAATTTACAATAATTACATTAAATCGTTTAACAATGAGAATCACCTATTGTTCAGTAATTCTATGGTTAAGTAGCAGGGGGAAGTGTTTTCTGGGTAGCTGCAAGAACGGAGGCTTTCATTTATTGGAATGTACTATACCTCGCCGATATCTGTATCCATATGATTAGCTTGAAATACATCGTCGTTTTCTGACCCAAAGTTAGGGAGAACTGCAACATCTAAAGGCCGATCCAGCTAGGAAGATATTTAAGAGCACATGAGCTCCTTGTACCGTGCAATGCAAACGTCCCTTCCACTCACTCTTCCCCTCACCTTTGGTGGACGTCTTCCTAGTTGGATCGCTCTCCGCAATGATATTTCCACATTTGACTGGCTGAAATCACATGGATGTAGCGAGAATCTGACATCGTTTCTTCCAAACGCCAAAATTTCATGTAAGGATTTATGAGCTTAATTATTTACGTTATTAAATGCCCTACTAGGTATTATTTATTTTAATAATTTAATTTAATTTAATAATTTAATTTAATTTAATATTTAAACAAAAAATGGCGGTACAATATTTCGGAAGCTATGAACTCCAATAATAATTATGTAGATGGTTGTGTGTTTAAAAATAATTTCAGTGACTACTTCTCTAGATCCTGTGCAGCTTCAACCTCCGGGCCCCTCCTTAAAATTTTCTTTCGGCACTCATGTTGGCATTTTTTTTTTCTATATAGTTTATAATGCTTCTCACTTTCCTGTCCACAGGGTTAATTAAATAGTTAGCAGCATACTATAGACCTGCAGCATCTGTTATAGTTTATTCCCAAACATGAAAGTCTCGTCTCACTCCACCATTCGAGACTTGGGGAGTCTTTAAGGAATGGTTTTACAATGTGTCCCCTTCTCAATGTACGCTAATCCCAGAGTCAGTCAAATTTTCTTCCGATGTGGCCTGTTTGGACATTTTTACACCTGGGTTAGAAAAAAGGACATATTATTCATTAACACTGCGGGTGCAACTATTGAACTTTTAGCTCTTATAATTATTATTATTATAATCTGGCATTCGCAATGTTGTGCTTTAAGTTAAGCTATAGAAGTGTAATGTAATAAAATTAATTTACAATAATTACATTAAATCGTTTAACAATGAGAATCACCTATTGTTCAGTAATTCTATGGTTAAGTAGCAGGGGGAAGTGTTTTCTGGGTAGCTGCAAGAACGGAGGCTTTCATTTATTGGAATGTACTATACCTCGCCGATATCTGTATCCATATGATTAGCTTGAAATACATCGTCGTTTTCTGACCCAAAGTTAGGGAGAACTGCAACATCTAAAGGCCGATCCAGCTAGGAAGATATTTAAGAGCACATGAGCTCCTTGTACCGTGCAATGCAAACGTCCCTTCCACTCACTCTTCCCCTCACCTTTGGTGGACGTCTTCCTAGTTGGATCGCTCTCCGCAATGATATTTCCACATTTGACTGGCTGAAATCACATGGATGTAGCGAGAATCTGACATCGTTTCTTCCAAACGCCAAAATTTCATGTAAGGATTTATGAGCTTAATTATTTACGTTATTAAATGCCCTACTAGGTATGGTTCGCTTAATATTTATTAAATCACCTGCCACAACTCTCATTTTTGGTATACAACCTTCTTCATCTCAATAACTTATCCTCAGTTTGAACTATGTAATCCATTTAATGTGATATGTAACTCATAACTCACGCAAATGCCACAGAACACACTTACTCCACAACTTTACTCCACCCCCTGAGTAGGAGTAAATATTGGCCTTATTTACTCCACAACTTACTACGTTAGTAACGTACTCCGTGTTGGTGCTCTCCATCACTTGTGGAGTAAGTTCATTTACTCTGGGAGTAAATAAAATTTTTACTTCTTTAGTACATTCCTCTATGTTGAAAGCCGCCGAGTTTAGTTTACTCCTGGTTGGTGCACGCCGTCCTTACTAAAAGAGTACGGTTACTAAAAGAGTAGCTTACTAAAGTAGTTAGAACTAAAGAAGTAAGGCTTACTAAAAGAGTAAATGGCATGAGTTTGGTGCACGCCACCCATAGACTATTATATAAGAGCCTAGAGTTTCAAAATCGGAAGTCCTCCATAAGTTAACTTCAAATTACAAACACAAAACCTGGGCGACGCCGGGCCTTTTAAGCTACTATCGGCCAAGCACGAGAAAAACTCTGAGCAGAACGAGGAGCGGTACGTGACGTCATACCATGCTACTATTCACTAAGAAAGCACTGTCACCTTGCAGCTTGGAACACACTGCACACTGGAGGCTAATGTTTACAACTCGCTTACAACAGAGAGGCTCGTCTTTTCTCTGCCCAATCAGAACGTTAGTATCCACCTGCTTGTGAATCAACCCCTCTCACCGCACTCCGCTTACAGAGGTTTACTCGTGCTTGGCCGATAATAGTATGTAATAAATATTACCGGTACATCAGTTAATTATGTTATCATTATCCCTTATTCTAACCAAAAGCTCTATCAAAGAGCATGAATAAGGTATCAATCAAAATGTTTTACACTCCGGCTTGTAGACTTCATATTTGTGTTTTAATAAGTATTCTGACTAAAAAAGAATAATTAAAGATCTATCTTTAAAATGAAACGCCCTAATTTGATATGCCAAAGGGGTTTGGATGTATAGTCGTATACATAACAATTCAAACAACAGAAATTAACAGCTATTAACAGAAATTAACAAAAATATTTACTTTAATGCAGTGAATTAATTAATGTGAATATGAACTGTAGTAGGCCCACCGCTGTGGCGTAGGGGATGCGTTCGCTCCTCTCACGCAGCGGGCCCGGGTTCAAATCCTGATCGGGGCAAGTTACCTAGGTGGGGTTTTTCGGTGTTTTTTCCGGGGTTTTTCCTCACCTGTGAGACAAATGTCGGTGGGGTAACTTTAGGCCCTTGTGGTCCCCGGATATCATCTGGCCGTCATTATCACCTTCATCCCATCCTCGCCTTGTTCGGAGTGTGTGTGTGTGTGTGTCTCGTCCTATGTGTTCGTGTTGTCTCGGAGGTGGCCCTGGCATTGGGCTGATCCCTCATCTGGGGAGGCCCTCCATGTCCTTGTCTGGTCAAACAAGTATGCATGTGATCCATAGCTAATTCCTCTCCCGACAGGTCGCGGCCCTGTAAGGCCCCGGGCGGCGTGGGTCGCTTAAACGTCCTTATAAGGGAGAGGTAAAAAACTAAGGTAAAGAGAGAGATGAACTGTAGTAGACTAATGATTTACAGGTCGAAGTTACTCAAGCATTTCTCCACTTTTGGAAACTAACTCTCGTCATCCAGCCTTGGTTATTTTATATTGTACTAGCTGAAAAGGCCCGGCGTCGCCCGGGCTTTGTATTTTTTAATTTGAAATTAGCTTATGGAGGACTTTCGATTTTGAAACTCTAGGTCCTTATATAATATGTATGTAGAACTTGAAATGAAGAAAACGATTTATCAAACTATTCCATCAGAAAACGCTAGATATAGCTTTTTATGGCTCATAGAGGATGTCGAATGCTGCATTCCGTTGCTTCTACACATCATGCCTGGGATGGGTTGAAATAAGAACAAACATAAATTACATAAGATTGTATTGGCTTGACGGAAAATTTTATTTCTCATTCTCATGTTACAACCGTTTCGGGGCTGAAATAAAAGAGAAATGCAGTATCACTTTCATACTTTCCTCCCCTAAAACCCGGGACATAATATACTGCGAGCATAGGACTCAAAATGTTCCATCCCATGCTTAGGGCCTATGATAAATCTCAACTAATACAAAGCCTATGGATAACGTATCAGCGGAAAGGATTATTTACAGACTTCTGATATAGCATACTCACACACTTAAGTTATCCCTGCAATACGACTTATTCTACATCAAAATGTGAAGTGAGAAAATATTTCTTATGTCGAGGGTAGAGAAAGTTATGTGACTACATTTATTTTCGTGGATTTCAATTTCAGTGATTATTTTCGCCAATATATTACATCAATGGAATCATAATTCGTTAAAGTCCAGCATTATATAGTCGCCATGGCCCTATGTCATCACAGTAAACAATTCACTGTTGTCATGTGAACTGAACTGCATTTCATTTTTTTCAGCATAATATCCTCAGAAATTATATAATTTTCAAGGGAAGGACTGGTTTGTTTCAATTTTAATGTTGATCGCGTTACTTCCCGGGCTTAACAGGGCATGTGTGCAAAATTTCGTACAAATTGGTCAAGAAATGTAGATTTGTATAAGGAACATACATACATACATACATACATACATACATACATACATACATACATACATACATACCCACATATCCACAAACACACATTCGACTTTATATATTAGACTCGCTTCGCTCATTGGGGGCTCCGCCCCCAAACCCCCGCTGAGGTTCTCGGGAAAGGTTTTTTAAATGATCTATGGGAGATAGTATTTAGTCTGCTGTATTGGCTACTACCTTTTTGGCCACATTAAACCTGAAAAAGTAAACGTGGGAAGACTTTGGGATTTTTTCGGAATTTTCCTGTCGGTTGCAAGCTAATATGTATTAGTTTGCCAAGTCTGTTTTCTAGATCAACTGGAAGTGTACGTACATTTATGGTGTATTTTATGGAGTAAATTTCAACTGATATTAATTTAAATGGACATGATACAAGATGAAATTGCGAGTAAGATTCATGGTATGTAAATATTCAATTTAGCTTTTGCCTTTACGACCACGGAAATCATAGAAAAATGCAAGTAAAATTGGTTATAATATGTTGTAAAGAATGCGGGACTTCATCTCCGAGATATTATTAAAGAACATAAATTATGAATTTTCTTTAACAGATAGAAGAAAATTTTGTTAGTTCTGGACAAAAATATGTTAATTGGATTTAATTATGATGAACCTGAGACTTCAGAACGCAAGTCCAAGACGTTACTATCTCAACCACCCCGTTAGGTTTACGGAAATAATTATTTCTAAACTTTCAGAGCCATAAGTGAATACAGTTTGATAATACCGTTGCCATGGAAACCGAGCCCTTTTTCGGGGGTTTTTAGGGCTAAAAATTTTTAAAAATTTACTTTTTGGAATTTTCCTGTGGTTTACAGCCTAAAAGTTATATGTGTACAAAATTTCAAGTTTCTGGCTTATCTGGAAGTGAACAAACATTAATGTCAGTGAGCCGAACCGAGCCCTTTTTGGGAGTGTTTAGGGCTAAAAATGTAAAAAAATTAACTTTTTGGAATTTTCCTATGGTTTACAGCCTAAAATCTATATGTGTACCAAATTTCAAGTTTCTAGCTCATCTGGAAGTGGGCAAACATTAATATCGGTGAGCCGAGCCGAGCCCTTTCTCGGGGGGTTTATAGGGCTAAAAATTAAAAAAATAAACTTTTTGGAATTTTCCTGTGGTTTGCAGCCTATAACCTATATCTGTACAAAATTTCAAGTTTCTAGCTCATCTGCAAGTGGTCAAACATTTTTGTCGGTGATCCGAGCCGAGCCCTTTTTTGGGGGGTTTTTAGGGCTAATAATTAAAAACATAAACTTTTTGGAATTTTCCTGTGATTCACAGCCTAAGAGCTATAAGTGTACCAAATTTCAAGTTTGTGGCTCATCTGGAAGTGGACAAACATTAATGTCTGTGAGCCGAGCCGAACCCTTTTTTGGGGGGTTTTTAGGGCTAAAAAATAAAAAAATAAAATTTTTGGAATTTTCCTGTGGTTTACAGCCTGAAAGCTATACGTGTGCCAAATTTCAAGTTTCTAGCTCATCTGGAAGTGGGCAAACATTAATGTCAGTGAGTGAGTGAGTGAGTCAGTCAGCCTTGTGGCTTTATATTATAGGGATAGCATGTGCCCGCGGCTTCGCCCGCGATAATTATTTCAAGAATTAAAAATTAAGAGCATAATAGTTAAATCATTACATTTATTAACACCTAAATCGCATGTACTACATACCACGATCAGATAGCATTGACTGGTAAAAGCGACCTCAGATTCGAGTTTCTTGGCCTAGAGAACCTCTGTATAGTGAGATTCGTCCAAATAAAACAACGTTTGACCATATTTAGGGCTTACAACATTCAAGCGATCGCGAAAGTTTAGTTTTCAAGGTTTGACAAAAATAGCCAAAGCCAACTGTAATTGATTTGACATTGAAATGTATAACTGAAAACTTATGTTTTGAAAACGCAAAAAATGCACGTTTTTTGCCAGTTTTTCACTCATAACTCACGAACGAAAACTAAAATTAAAATTCCGGCTTCGAGGTGCATTTTCCGACCCTTCAGCACACCTATGTTTAAAATTTCAGATCTCTGCGTTCAGTAGATTTCGCTGGACATCGAGGAGAATTCCTTTTATTAATATAGATAATATGAATTATAATGATACCTTCTCTAATTTGTCAAACATCCATTTAATTTAATCCAAGCCCACCTGATACCACTGGTAACAATACGTTCTGTGAATTTGTTTTGATAATTCTATGTAAAAAGGGATTAAGTATTTTCAAAAACATTTAATTTTTGGCATTTAGAATTAGAATTTTTCAAAATCCTTTCTTAGTGAGCACCTACATTATGAAGCGAAGGTACTGTCAAAATTCCAAGTGTCTACCTGTTATAGTTTAGGCTGTACGTTGATTCCTGTCATTCAGTCAGTCATTCATTCAGTCAGTCAGTCAGGACAAAGCCTTTTATATATATAGAGAAGAGATATAGGCTATTTTTATGTCACTGATATTGCTTAAATTTGTTAGTATTTGTTTAGGTCTTAATTTCAGTGTATATGTACTTAGAGTTTACGTAGATTTCACTTTTCATTCTTAACATTATTTCATTGACTGTAACATTCGTCATCTCGCGATTAAGTCGGCCTGGGTGGCGCAGTCAGTACAGCGCTGATTTTCTGTGCCTAAGGTTCGATCCCGGCCGCTTATGTGTGCATAACTGTGTCAGGCCTATGTCGGTAGATTTACTGGCATGTAAAAGAACCCTGCGGGACAAAATTCCGGCACACCGGCGACGGTCACAGGCCCAAGTTGCAGTACATCCTCGTCGTTGAATAACTATATACCAACCAATCTCACGTTTAAGCCCAGAATAAATGTTTGGCATGTTTCTTTGCCAAAGTTTTTTCAGTTAATTGTAATTATATAGGCTATCCATGCACAAAACTAAAATTTTACACACTCACACACGCGCACACACATATACATTCACACAAGCACACAAAATAATTTTCAATCGACTTCCTATTCTATATTCTCTCCATTTTAGTTTATTCATGAGTGGATACACATGTTTGTCTTATGTTTTTATGCAGGCCTTATGAACTGTAATAGGCCTATTACTTTAATGCTGCTATTTTGCATCATTATTGTATTTATTATATTTTGAAGATATACAAAAAATTATGTATTTTGTATTCAACCTGTTTGAGTGGAAGAAAAGGCCCTGCCAGGCAAAAGATTAAGATTATTATTATTATTATTATTATTATTATTATTATTATTATTATTATTATTATGGCTCATGACCCGTGTGGCCATTAATGGAAGATTTCCACAAAATAATTGTCTTACATGTAACTAACTTTATTGTTGATGGATATTGAATTTACAGATGGAGGAATGACGGCAAGGCTATTTTTATATGAATTCACTACAAATAGGTAACACAGCCAAACAAAAAAGAATTTTTTGTATTTTAAATATACCCGGATTTTGGGTATATTTAGTGTGCTTATTCAAAATATGTAAACAGTTTTCCCTTCCAGCTCTACTTTTATATAGATGCCATTAACTTATAACCCCTTTCGCGAAACAAAATCTTGCTTGATAATATAGCTACTGAAGGTTCTTGACCATACTTTGGACCCATAGGACGAAAACTGTACGAAGTACAGAAAAACTAAAAGCTGGATTTTTTTTGGCCTTCAAATTAACAGCTCATAAGTCATAATTTCATAAACGACCGTACAGTATGTGATAATATCAATTTTTTGAAAGACCCCATGTTATATTGTTATTTTAATGTAATGTTAGTGTGTTGCTTTTTTCTTCACGTGATTTAGAAGCTAAAAATAGGCACTTTTTTATTTATATCAAACGTAAAATGGGATAATATGCACAATGGTAATACCATATCTCACAAAGTAAAGCTGATAGGGCAAAACTAATGGCACATTTGGCATCAGCGACCTAAATATACCCAACAATAGGTATAAATTCTAAGCCACCAAAATGGCTGTTTGTCTGTGTTATCATTCCACTGTGACCTACTAGTGGTTTACTACGAGTTTGTAAGCCGACACTGGGTTGGTATCTCATTTTGATAACGCCTGGTGGTAAAGTCCAGTTATTCATTGCATGGCCAGGCGGCTTCCTTCCGTTAGGAGGAAACGTTTTCCGACAGCTCAGCCCATGCTCTTTATTTTTACCGCACCAATCAGCTAGTTACCCCAGCCAATCAAAATCTAAGAATGTCCTGCGACAGATATGACAGCTACTCGTCAACTCCACGTGGAGTGGAACGCGAGGTTGCAAGATCTAGTTACAGTAAACGATAACACGTGTGAATTGATTAAAGCGAGAGAAGAACTGAGGTCAGTGATAACAATGAGAGAATATTGCAACGTTGTTTTTGTTTTGGAAAGCGGAAACCAAGGCCGATATAGTCAGATCAATTAACATAAAGAAACACCGACTTAATGTTGTACCGGTATGTTGCCATGGTAACTCAGTTAGTAAGAGCATCGGCACGGAGAGCCGAAGATCCTGGTTCAAATCCCGGCTATGGCATTGACTTTTTCAGTCTGACTTCACTTTTCCAAAATACAGGTACTTAATACAAGGGGACATTGTACAGTAGGGCTGTTTCTCGTTGGAGATACAATAATAATAATAATTAGGGCAAGGCATTTAATGACCTTAAAATAGTGAAAAAATGCATTTATGATGTAAAATAGTGAAAAATGACACAATATTTAGAAAAAACTTATCAATAAATGTTCCATCATTACTTAAATTTAGTTCTTTTAAAGTAATGATTTGCTAAAACCAATTTAACGGATGACAGTGCGTTATATATGAATTTACAAAATAAAATACACTTATTTTATTACTAAAAAAATAAGTGCATCTATACTACTTGGACATCCTTAGCGAAAAAAAAAATTCTTTCTGAACAGACATACCCATCAAATTTCCCCTAGCAAATATGTGCCATGTAAAAAGAAAGAAAAAAATTATTATTTATTGCTACAAGACAAACTGATATGGTGTTTACAATAAACCTGAATTAAAATTAACTAGGAACACTTGGCGGGGATTTTCAAATAAAAACATTACCTAAAACATTACCTAAAATGCCGGAAAAGACCTAAAATTCCGAAAATGACCTAAAAATTCAGAAAATGACGAAAAATGCAAAATAAAGCAAAAAAAATGCAAGAACAAATTGGACGACATTCTGCAGAAAAGAACCAACCCTCAAATTTAAAAAGCCGGAATAGATGCTAAATTTTTGCTACTGAACTATATATTTAAGTTGTGCAAACTAACCAATATGGCTTTTATTAATCAAACAAAAACACACTGAAAAGATCCAGGTGGCTTTTTATTTAACTTGAAATGCCTGTTTTTTAGCTTAAAAATCATGTGGGTTGGTTCCTTTCTGCACAGTGTCGTCCAATTGCCCTTATTTAATCAATTATTTCATGATACAAATGTATATATATATATATATATATAATCCAGCTATCTTTTAGCCTTCATATAAAAAAATGAAAAATCATCAAATACCTTGCCCTAATAATAATACAAGGGGACAGGGACGCTTAAGATGTTGGAAACCGCTGCTGTTGATTTCTTAATGGAAATATGAAAAGCGACAAGTGTATTAAATTTGTATTCGACAAATGATAAAACTCATAGAGAGCGTAAGAATATACAGTAGTAGTAGGTCTGTCATATGAATGTGTTTAATATAAAATAGAATGCACATCTGCAGGTTGCGGAAGGGTGGATGGAATCTCCACCCCTGTGAAGCGAAGTTGGCGTGATTTATTAGTGTAGTGCCCCTCTCTCTACTACAGATGATCTCCGGGTTTTTGGGGTGGCTTTCCCCCTTGTGATACCTACCATCAAGAGCAGGGATGGCAGGATTTTTATATATATATATTTGCACCAATGGGGACGTAGCCGTGTACAGGAAGTGTACGTAGTTCCTTGCATCTAATGCACAATTCTCCCTTGCCAGTATATTCGCAGTGGGAAGTGGCAACACACTACCGGATGTGTATTACAGTTGGCGTTGCCATCTGAACCGAATTTGGCGGGACATCCCGCATTTTAAGAACATTTTCAGCGTCCCGAATTATGCCTAAGAGAGACACATTATATATATATATTTATTTTGCTAGCCTTTTCTTTTCTAATGTTAGTGTCACTGTTACATTGCCTATTCTGTTTTGGCTTTGTAACGAATATATACCATCTTTCTCTTATTAATAAATTGTTCCAAGTCCAAATTTAGGTATGAAGATCGGCGATGTGGATATATTTGATAAGTGTCCCTCCTTAGCCTTACCAAAAGGTGGCAACCCTAATTACAGTGCACGCCGCTCATTGCGATCATTTCGGGGCGCAGCTAATCTGATAATATTAACCGATTGATAACAGTAGTACAGTAGTAGGCCTACTGAAGGTTGTTCATTCATAGGCTACATAAGACAATACACTACAAAAACAGAATTAAAAGCTATCTATTCATAAAATAATACGTAACTACGAATCATTGAACCACTCATAGGCTAATAGACTGCGATAGTAACTATTTTTTAAACTAGTAACAAAGTTTTAATTTTTTTTTAAATTTCTTTTAGGAACCCATTAACCAATACTCCATACTCAGTTACGTGTTACGATTATTTTTGGAAGTCTATACTGATCTGTAAACAGCAAACTATCTAACGCCTGTCTGTTCAAGTCTTTTCCTTGTACACTAGCCATTACTTCATGTAAACACTGTTATTTTCATAAATCAAAAGCTGCAGCTTAACTGAGGGGTGAAACATGTTTTATTGCTTAAAAGAGAAAGTTATGTAATGCCACCCCTCTCGAATTGGTCATCCTGTGAGCTGGGAACAGAATTGCTACCTCCAGTTCAACACAATACAGTTTAATTAGAAACTAAACACTTAAAAACCAAATTTTAAATTACGCACAGTGCCTGGAAATAAAGCCATCTTTGATCACAATAAACAGCATTTTTTCAATGCATCAGTATTAATCCGTACGGGACTACATAAAAGTGATAATATTACTCGTTTGATAACATTATCCACGATTACATTAAGCGGCATTCACTGTACTAGATAGAAATTAGTACGCATTCGTGGAAAGCCTTAAGAAAAACGCCTAATTTTGCTTTGATCTCCATACAAATTCAGTTATTCCTGAAGTAACAACCTAACAACTTAAAACCTGAATAACAGTCACAGGAAAAATTAGAGAAAAAAAAGTGTATTCTTGCGACAAGCGAACTTTCACTTCTCATTGACCTAGAAAATCCATTATTTCGCCGATGTTTCATGTCCCATGAAGAAATTTAGGCCTATCTCTTCTCTCTATGTATAAAAGGCTTTGTCCTGACTGACTGACTGACTGACTGACAGGAATTAACGTAGAGCCTAAACTGTAACAGGTAGAGACTTGGAATTTTGACAGTACCTTCGTTTCATAATGTAGGTGCTCACTAAGAAAGGATTTTGAAAAATTTTGATATTAAATGCCAAAAATCAAACGTTTTTTAGAATACTTAATCCCTTTTTACACAGAATTATCCAGTCCAAATCACATTTGACATTAAAACATATTGTTGCCAGTTTATCTCAGATGGACTTGGAAAAAAAATGAAAGTAGAATAAATTTGACAAATGAGAGAACTATCAATATCCACGAAAATAATGCAGTCACATAGCTTTCTTTACCGTGGACATAGAGAAAACAATACGAGGTATGGTAATATATATATATATATATATATATATATATATATATATATATATTATTATATCACAGAATGAAATCCACGAAAATAATGCAGTCACATAACTTCCTCTAGCCTGGAAATAGAGAAAACAATACGAGTTAAGGTAATATGTTTTGGGAAGAGATGTATGGAAGTAATATTGTATTTCTGTTTAATTTCATTCCCAAAACGGTCTTATGGTAACATGAGAGTGAGAAACAAAATTTTCAGCCACGATAATACAATTTTATGTTACCGGAATTTCTGTTTCTTCTTATTAGAACCCCTACTGGGCTTGCTTTGTACTGTACAAGCGATGGGATGCAAAATTCTACATCCCAAAATTCTACATATAGCCATAAAAGCTATATCAAGCATTTTCTTAGGGAATAGTTTGAGTGTGATAAGTCGTTCTTCCTACTTCAAATTATAATTACCTATATAAGGACCTAGAATTTAAAAATCTAAAGTCCTTCATAAGTTAATTTCCAATTACAAAATAAAAAACCCGGGCGACGCCGGGCCTATTAAGCTAGTATACTATAATCAAAATTATGTTTGCAATGTATATTGAATTATTTTTTTTATATAGGCCTGTCTGAATAAAAAAAATTTGTTTTATTTCTTTAATTTATTTTTATTTTTTTATTTAGAAAATAATCTTGTAGAGCACAAGGCTATAAGATTCGTCACATAGAATAAAATCATAAGTTACTAAAAAACACCATCTCAGTTATATGGACAGATATCACTTAAAATAATCTTAACATGTTTCCTAAAACCCTTGACATTATTTATCTGTTTAATCCTACCAGGCAGGCGATTATACAGTTTAAGAACAAGCACCATAAATGATTTATTAAATTTACTTATTCGATGAGAAGGTATGTTCTGAGCGTCTCTATTCTGAGTGCTGTAGGTATGAAAACTCTATTGGTTTTAAAATGAGTTATGTTTACATAAATACACTCTAACATTTAAAAAAACATATAAACCATATATCTTTAAAATACTATAGCCTATTTCTTAAATAATTTTTGCAGGAATATCCAGACTAAACTTTAAACATACATCGTAAAATACGTTTCTGAACAATGAAAAAATTAGTCAACAGGGAACAAGAACCCCAGAAGCAGATTCCATAAGCAAGTCTTGATTCAACTTCTGCATTATAAAACAAAAGTAAAACTTCAATATTTTACACAGAGTTTCTTTGAATTCCACTTGTTTAATGTTCTCAACAACTTACTTTTGAACCATTCCTATCATATAGGACACTTTGACTAGTGAGAATATTTAAAAGGAAATCCCTGGGACTCGAACCTGTGACCTACGGTTTTCGAATTCTGCCATCTTATTTAGAATTCAGGCTAAATCAGTAGGTGGAGCGTCGGCCTGGAAAGTCTAAGGTCTTGGGTTCGAGTCCCAGTGTCGGAACTTTTTTTCTATCGAACATTCTCTTATAATGTACTAGCATGTGCCCGCGGCTTCGCCCGCGATAATTATTTCAAAAATTAAAAATTAAAAATTTTAGAGCATATTAGTTAAATCATTATATTTATTAACAAATTAATCACGTGAACTACATACCACGATTAGATAGCGACGCATGGTAAAAGGGACCTCAAATTCGAGTTCCTTGGCCCAGAAAACCCCAGTATAGTGAGTTTCGTCGAAATCGAACAATGTTTGACCTATTTAGGACTATGTTGATTATCCTCTTCCGTGTGGATTGAAAATGTCAGACATCTGCGTGCCTTGACATTATAAACAAATGAATCGACCAGCGTAGGCTTACAACATTCAAGCGATCGCGATGCGTTTATCTCCAAGGTATGACAAAAATAGCCAAAGCCAACTGTAATTGATTTGACATTGAAATGTAGGCCTATTAGGACTACTGAAAACTGATTCTTCGAAAACACAAAAAATGCACATTTTCTGCTCGTTTTTCACTCATAACTCACGAACGGAAGCTAAAATTAAAATCCCGGCTTCGAGGTGCATTTTCCGACCCTTCAGTCCACCTTAGTTTAAAATTTCAGATTTCTGCGTTCAGTAGATTTCGCTGGGCATCGCGGACAGACAGACAGAAAAACAGACACTTCCTTTTATTAATATAGATTTTGCCGATAATCCATGAAATACTGAACTTTTTTTTTGTACAGGAGAAACATGAAGTTATTATGTATATCTATAGAATACAGAATATTTACTTTTAAGTTCCTAGAAACCTACTGAGGCATAAGTTCAAATCTTAAAGTAGATTTTCCTTAAATCTCCCTCGCACGGAGATGAAGTGCGCGGTTGTTTAATGGCGTTCAGGGTAACCTGTTGTCAGCAACATCCTCACCTCCCGGCAAATAATTTCCTTGTTCGATTATGTTCCTGGGTTGAATTCAACTAAGCCTACTCCAAGTTCCTTTCTACGTTGCAAAACTATGCCTACATATTGTTATACAGGTGGGAAATATGTTTGTACTATTTGTGGTATTACCCGAAGACTTGATCTTGGTCTTGAAAGAGATTAGTTTGAGTGTTTACTTACTTACTTACTCAATGGCAATAGACAATTCCTAAGCAAGCTATCTTAAAGGAATATTATCTATGGGTATTTTATGGAACCTGAAGGTTCATTGCCGCGCTTACCTGAGTCCGCCATTCAACCCTATTCTGTGCTAACTCCATCCAATCATCCCCCACAAATCTTACTTCCCATAAATCCGTTCTAAGATTATACTCCCACCTTCGTCTAGGTCTTCCACGTCGTCTTTTCCCTTCGGGTCTCCCAGTCAATACTTTTGAGATAATATGTCTTTCCTCTCCCATGCGTGTAGCATGTCCAGCCCCTTTCATCCTTCGCGATTTAATTACCCTTACTATATCCGGTGAAGCGTACAGGTCCTGAAGCTCATCGTTATGCAATTTTCTCCAGTCTCCATTGTCATCCCTCTTGGGCCCAAATATTTTTCGAAGAACCCTATTTTCAAACACTCTCAGACTACATTCTTCCTGATCAGTTAGCGGCCATGTCTCACTTCCATATAATACAACAGGCAGTATAATAGTCTTATAAATCTTAATTTTTAGATTTCTGGACAGAAGACGAGACGATAAGAGTTTCTGAACTGCATAAAAACAAGCATTTCCTGATTTGAGTCTACACTTGACTTCTGCCTTAATATTATTTGTATCTGTAATTACTGTTCCCAGATATTTGAATTCCTCCACTTGTTCAAACGATTTACCGGCTATTCTAATATTTTGTGGCGCATTATTTTGACGTTCCATGACCATATATTTAGTTTTTTTTTCTGTATTAATTTCTAATCCAACATTCCTGCAGGCATCGAAAAGACTTTCTTCATTTCTCTCGCCCAATAAGCAAACGTCATCTGCATAAGCTAAAATCGGGTGACTACCATTTAATTCTAGGCCTACGTTGTTTTCCTGAACTTTCCTAATGGCATATTCCAAAGCGAAATTAAAAGTTTGAGTGTTATGCTATATATTCATTAAACGGGTAGAGCACATCTCCTTAGCATTGCAATTTTCCTTCCTGGAACGGGAAACTTCATTAAATGTGCTTACTTTTGTTCAAGAAATTGATTAATGGGTAAAATTAATAGTTTTTAGAACTTGATCTTGTATTTTTACCCACTTCAGTCAGTTTTATTACGCATAAAACACGCCAGCCATATTATGGTTCTGAGTGAAGCAGGATGACCAATTGTCCTCCTTGCAAGAAAGTAAGTAGTGGCAGGTAGATTCTAGTTTAGTGGCAGTTAGGTTAGTTTAGGTTAGGTTTGTTAGGTTATGAACAGTGATATTAGTTTTGTAGGGTATACAGAATTCACGCATTTCGAAAATGTGCCATTTTATATCTCCCGTTAGGTTTGTCGTGTTGGTAAAACTGTTTACCCAGATAAGTTGGTCGTCAATTTTATGTTATTATCATGAATTACGTATTTTGATGTAAGAGATTGACAAATTTCGGGCTTAGTTATAATCCAGGCACCTAGGGACACATTTTTAACGTTGTATCGTTTAGTAAAAATTAAAACTGTAGTGCTAAGGAGATAGGGCTGGTCCCATTATAACAAAAAGCCTCATGGTATAAGTTTCATGAAAATCAGATAAAACGTAGCCTATATGAGTTAACGCGCGTACAGACGCACGGACAGAGAGACAGACGATCAGGCATTTTCCCGTCCCCCACACAATCTCATGAAGTACCATTTGACACTTAATAATTTGTATTAATAAAACACTTACTTTTATGTGTATTTTGGCGTAAGTATAAATCTAGCCTAATATCCGCGCTTCAATAGTTTTACTAAGAGCAAAAATTGTACTTTCTTAGAGTATTTGCTGAACGGGAAAAAGGTAGGCTATGTCCGTCTGTTCGTGTGTCTGTACGCGCGATACCACTAATACGATTCATCAAATTTTCATGAAACCTAATATTCACAATTATAAAGTCTATAGCAAAAAGTACTGATATTTTACTAAAGCTGTTGACCATTACAGGAGTCTAAATCTATCCTAACATTGTCCTCCCACCTACATCTAGGTCTACCAAGTGGCATTTTCCCTTCTGGTCCCCGAGTCAATACTTTTGAGATATGTCTTTCCTCCCCCATGCGCGCAACATGTCCAGCCCATTTCATCCTCCGTGATTTAATTACCCTTAGGGCCGGTATTACCACCTGTCGACAATTCCTCCCGATACGTGACTTCCAGATAGCTTAACTAGAAGATGTCTTGTAAGACCACCGCTGAACTGCTATCGGGAAGAACGCAGTAAAATTTTGTAAAATGGTCCTTAGCTGATTGAGCAAAGAGAGGTGTTTGTTGTAGTTCGGTAAGCGTCCGCTAGGTGTGGCAGCTCGGATTTGTATTTCTACAATTGAATTACACAAGGACATATTGTTTTAAGTGCATTAATCGATTTGTGCAGTTCTATCTTATTCATAAGTGAGCATAAAATTACATTTTTGTGTAAATTAAATCTTCCGGCATCAGTTCTAAAATTCAAGTGGCCAAGAACGCTTCGGCGTGCTGCCTGCCATCTTGCTTCAACCAAGCTTTTCTAACTAGCAGTTGGAAATTTGTCAGCCACTCCATCCTCCTGCTAGCTTATCTGGAAGTTGTCTTGCCAGACAGATTTTGTCAGGAGATCACAATACGCAATTCTTGGCCAACTTCCAGATAGGTTTTCTATCTGGCAGATAAATATGATATCAGGTGTTCGTCGTACAAGCCCTTACTGTATCTGGTGAAGAGTACAGGTCATGAAGCTCGTCAATATGGAGTTTTCTCCAGTCCCCATTTTCATCTCTCTTAGGCCCAAATATTTTCCTAAGCACCCTGTTTTCGAACACACTTAGATTATGTTCTTTCCGAAGAGTAAGCGGCCATGTCTCACATCCATATAATACAACCGGCAGGATAATAGTCTTATAAATATTTATTTTTAGATTTGTGAACAGAAGACGAGATAATAAGAGTTTCTGAACTGCATAGAAACAAGCCTTTCCTGATTTCAGCCGACACTTAACCTCTACTTTAATATTATTTGTGTCTGTAATTATTACTCCCAGATATTTGAATTTTTCCACTTGTTCGAACGATTTACCGGCTATTCTAATGTTTTATTGAGCATTATTTTGTCGTCCCATGACCATATAGTTAGTTTTTTTCTGTATTAATTTCCAATTCAACATTCCTGCAGACATCGAAAAGGTTTTCTGCATTTTTCATATTTATTTCATATTTTGTTCGATGTGTTTTCTTGAAACTTAAGTCTTATTTTGCTTTAGAGTTTCCACTAGAGAAAGAATGTTTGTAGCGGTTCCTTAGGAAAAGACACACTGGTAAAATAGTTATTCATTATAGATATATGCATACGCATTCATGAACCACAGATTATTGTCTGTTGGACATTACATAATATAATATTATAGGAGAAAAATTCCTCTGACACTGGGATCTGACCCAGGACCTTTGGCTATTAGTGCCACTACTCTACCAACTGAACTAAGCCAGAGTTCACTTCACAGCGCCAGATGGAGCCTCTCTTTTATGACTGATTGCCCTTAATGGTCTATCTCACTGACAGGTAAGTTATATCATATGCTGTACTGTGAGGCATAGGCGTAACCAGGCCGACCATATGGGGGGGTTATAACGTCTGGGGGGGTCCGGGGGTCCTCCCCCGGAAAATTTTAAAAATTAAGATGCAAAATAACGAGTTTTAAGCTTAGTTTTAAGCTTCCCACGCTTTATACTTGTATTAAGTAATTTATGGGCAGACTTAAAAAAATTATACAATTTTCCTTTTTTTAATCAATGGGGGGGGGGGTTCAAACCCCCAACCCCCCCCCCTCGGTACGCCTATGCTGTGAGGCACACTAATTAGTGGTTTTGTGACCGGGCTTCCACTGTTAGTGTACAGGTAGGGGGGGAAAGCGGACCGACTCTTGTAGCTGATATCAGAGCCTTGTGATACGTAAATAAATGTAAGAGATGTAACGGAAACGTTTGTTTTCACAACCAATGCAAATTACATGAAATAAGTCAACAGTCGACACTAGAACAAATTCCAATACATTCCCTGCTATCCTGTGAATGCCGCTAGGCATGCGCAGTGGTTCATATCGGCAACTTAGATACTTTAGTCGGTCCGCTTTTTTTTCCCCCTACCTGTACAGTTATTCATTGTTATGTTCCTTCCAAAATGTTCAATGCTATTAGCAAGTATATTACAACCTTCTTGTTCAAGTCCTTTACAGATTGCCATAATAAAAACGTGTAGTTTCTTTCACACTACTAATACAGGCCTGGAAAGCCCGTTTAATGTAAATATGGAGTATCCGTCAATTAACAGTCATGTTGTTTAACTGTCAACAGTAACTGGGTTTTGGTACACGCTCTCTAAAACAGCTGCTTATCGGACTGGCGAAACGCCAAAAAATTTCATTTGAGCAACCTACGCCGCTAAAATTGCATAAAACTGCCTTCAAACTGCATTCGGCCTAGTACGCTAAACGCGTCATAGCAATCTATAAGCAAAATCTAGATGGCACTGACAAGTCACACCAACTACAGGCTAACATGGATTTAAACATATATATTTTTCATAAAACAACAAATTTAAGCCAATATGTTTACTTATGATAATCAGAAATTTTTCCAGGATTTTTCGCAAAACACGGTAGCCTACTTCATCATGTAACAACAAATATAAGCCAACAACTTTTCACATCTTGGTTCACAAGAGAAACATTGCTTACCACGGATGCACCAGCATTTAATTGCAGTAATATAGCCTATTCCTTCTCGTAGTCTTGGGGCGGTACACGATGAAAGGTGGATAATGTGAGGACTGGGATTTATTCGGGAAAAGTACCTGGTTCGAAGCTTCGTTGGAGTCCTCTGTTTTTGCACCCAAACTTCCACGGCTGCTGTTGCTCAGGGTATCACACGAATCATCTCAGGGATATCGTTATAGCTAGTTATACCTTATGAAATGATAACCACACTATAACTTTTGATTATCGGAATTTATTCATTTGAACTGTAAATTGTGTAATTGTCTGCGCGTCGTCACCACTTTTGTTTTACTTGTCATCTACTTACGTGAATTATGTTCTTCTTATTTCTCACAATATAAAATAAAACTCACACGTTTATTTATCTTGAATAAGTTGTGCTTTATGTGTATTTGTGGCAGTGAGAATCGCCATTGCTAGGTATAGGTTTTACGCGACTTCTCCACGAGAGCAAGATGTGGAGCTCTGCCCTGTTCGGCGAGTAATGATGGAGTGTCGTTTTAGTAACGCTCTTTTTCGCGGTTAAGGATGCTTTTCTCCCATTGGCTATATGTTTCGTTACGTAAATCGTTCTTATTGGTTAAGCCAATTCGCGGGCTAGAATATATGAATTTAGTACGTTGTATTTTAAATACATACGTTTCTTTTACAGTTAAGATTTTGGAATTTGGAATTGCAAAATAATAATAATAATTGAATTTTGAATACATACGTTTTTTTTTTTACTGTTAATGTTTCGAATTTGGAAACGTAAAATCATAATAATAACCGAAATGAGAATTTTGATACCGAAAATAATAATAATAATAATTTGGATAATAGAATAAATATTAATTAGCTATTGTTTTATACATAAACCGAAAGGGTGGAATAATTGCAGTCTCAAATGCCCCTGTGTTAATTTAATTATGTCCGAAAAGGTAAATAATTAAATTAACACATCATACCCCAGAATATTTATTCTTATCAAATTTTGAATTACGCTTGAATTCGTAAAAACTTAAAATGAATATTTTAAAGTGGTGGATGACGACATATGAATTAGTGTAGCATAAGTGTATGTGTCAAACATTACAACTTCAATTTAAATAATTCTAACCAAAATTATTTGTATACAAACAACTTACATCAGGTTTGTATCACCTTGCATTCTCTTAACACAATCCTTAAAAAAAATGAAAACTATTTGAACAATATATGAAAATAATATTAAACATTTTTAACTTGAAACAACTCCTTAAAAAAAAATAAACATATTTTATATATGTCAGCACTTCTTGTTAGATATAGAGAATTTTTTTAAACATTTTGAGAAGATATATATGTCGAGATTTTTCTCATCGTTCATATTTGATATATATGTCGAGATTTTCTCATCGTTCTCACAATATCACTCACTTATTTATCTTACACAAATTCTCTTTCTTGAATCACTATTTAACATGTGCTTTCATGAGACATACTAATGTAACACACCATATATTAAGAAACAAGTATACAACTTTACATTACGTTGTTCTTACATAACAACATTACCCTTCAAACAATAAACATATATATATACAACATTACCCTATTAAAAATAACAAACAGTTTATATACATATATCACATTAATGTTCAATCCTATCTCTCTAATATATACAACATCTTAAACTTCTATATTTAAATCATATGTATTTATATTTTATTTACAACATTTCTATATTCTCAGGGTTCGGTGTCAGATCATGTTCGCATAGTTCAGCAATTCATACCTTTTATTCAATTTTAATTTCAGCTTATCTCTCTTTTGCTTGTGAATTATTAAGCTAGAACCACTTATTTTTACATTAATTATTAATCAAGCATTACTTATAATCCATAATCCTTTGTATTCATCTTTTAACTTTATCAATATCTTATTTTTGGCACAATATTACTACAAAATACTTCTTGAATTATTTATTTTATTATTGACACAACTATCTGTTACTATAGCAAAGTGATCTATTCTTCTTGAATGTTCAACGTAACATCTTTATGTACTTTAAAGTTGAAATTTCGATTACTCCTAAATCTAACATTTTCTGAATTGTCATATCAGCTTCCTTCTTCAATGCAATCGGAATTGGTCTACTCTTATATGCAAATTCGTCAACTGGTTCGATGTCAAACTTATGTTCGTAGATATTACATAGTCCTACGTTTTCTGAAAATACTTCTTTATTCTTGACTAGTATCGAAAACAATCTATCACGTTGATTTTCATCTAAGTTATGAGCCATATCTACTTTTTCCTTCAAAATAACCATTGTCGTAGAGTTCGCGCTAGGGTCGGCTTCTTTTACTTCATTCGTACAGACATAACCTATTTCTACTCGCCCTATGTTGACATCCCCGTCAACTTTATTCTCATATCTATCAGCGCAGTCATCGCAATTCAATGTCATACATTTAAATACTTCCTCATCATTATTTATATCATCGCAGCAAGGGCCTACTTTATGAATCATCATCTCATTCATCTGAATATTTTCTACAATAAACGTCTCGTACGGAATATCATTGTCACCTATCTCGCTAGACGCGTCTCTCCTACTCAAATCATTATCGAATGGAATGCTCATCCTATGTCCTCTTAAGTTCAATACTAGATTGTTATCTTCAAAACTTATAATACTGTTGTACTCGGTAAACACATCGACTCCAATAATAATATCTGTTACTAATTTCGGGACTACTAAGAAAAATATTTCAAATTTTATATCACCAATGTTGACATCTAACATGCATTGAAATTTCACTGACTGTTTCGCTCTTTTTATCGCTACCGTGCATGATAATCCGCAAATTGGAATTGAAATTAACTTGACTTTGTTTCGGATTAGCTTGTTGTACAAAGATTCACTTATTACGCTATTAGAACATCCTGTGTCTACTAATGCAGTCGTTTCATAATTTCCTATCACTACTTTTATTCTAGGAGGATCCATAATAACCTCACTTTTGTTTGCATTACTCTTTTGTTCACTAGGCTTACTACTTGAAAAATCTCCTTGCGCCTGAATACTATATATGGGTTCTATTTGTTTGTCTGAATTAACTGAACTTGTGCCAACACCATCCGAACCCTCGAGATATTGGCTTTCTAGTTTAACGGTTGTGCATTACCGCCATTATCCTGGTCATGAATTTCTACTATGTCATCAGATACATTTTCATTACGTGCACTATTGTTGAATGGTCTGGCTCTAGGATTTAATGAATTTTGCTGAGTCTCAACACTTTTGACTCGCCATTTACCATTATTTACTGACTGACCTGGCCTAACTTGATTATCATCACCATTGTTATTATTACCTCTCCTATTGTAGTTACGATTCTGGTACTTCCTACGATAACCTTGATTTCTCATCCATGGCATCTTTCTCCAAGAGTTTGGATTATTTCCATTTCCGCCATTCTGTCTATGGAAGGTAACATGGTTAATCTGGTTTCTTTCATTGTTATTCCTATTATATGGCCTATTTCCTGACCTGTTCTGAAAATATCTAGTGTTATTCCTATTCTGATTAGGCATAGGGCCTCTGTAAGTATTTCTAGTATCATAACTTCTATCACAATTGTTTACATTACCTTCTGCCCCTACCCCAGAATTTGTAAACCTATTAGTGGGCGGGTACATCCTATCAATATAGTTCTGCCTACCTCTGTAAGTATTTCTTTGTTCAAATGCAGCAAGCAATTCTAACATGTCTGCGAAGGTTCTGGGCTTAGCTACTATCAGATTTAACCTTACATTCTCTGGAAAGTGATTTACTACATTCTCCAACAATTCGAACTCATTTAATGGAGGATCTACTTGCCTACCCAACTCTGCCATTTCTAAAAAGTAGTCAATCATTGTCTGACCTGATTCTGGTTCATAGACACCATTTGCTAGTTGCATCCTGATATTGTTACGTTTAGTTAAACTCCAGTATCTACTAATGAAGTTGCGCTTAAATTCTTCGAATGTTGTTGTCTCATTGGTGGTTAAATTGAACCAATTCAAAGCTCTACCCTGTAATGCTTTCCGCACTATAATCATATACATATTAGATGGTATGGCTCTCAATCTAAAATAATCATGAAGTTCAGTCAAGAAATTCTGTGGATTTGTATTATTGTTTTCGTCGAAAACAGGCAACTTGATTTCATTCATCAAGTAGCTCGGAAAGTTGCCACTTGACTGACTAATTCCTGTGGACAAAGGTACATTGACATCTTGCATCTGGGAACCATTATGACTGTTAACCCTTTCATGACATCTGGGAGATCTACATGGTACATGTGAATAAGCTTCTTCAATAACATTTCTACTCATATTGTTTCCCAGTTGCGGTAAATTTACATCGTGATTTACAGGTGAAGTAACAGGTACATTTAGCCTATTTTCTAGTACACAAATTCTACTTGTCAACAATTCCTCGTCTTTATGTACTTTCCTACTTAATACAGTCAACTCCTCTTGTGCTTCAATGACTTGTATTTCTATGTCTTTCTGTTTAACTTTTAACAGCTGATTCTTTTTCTCTAAGTCGTTTCTAACCTCATCATTCATTTTAGCAAACCCTATTAATGTTTCCTCGAATGTATTTATCTGCATCTTCATGAGTGAAACACTACTATCTAGTTCTGAAACGTTAGCTACAATGACTTTCATTTCCTCACTTGCATTAGAAACATCAGTTTGCATTGTTTGCAAATTAGTACTAACATTTGCTATAACCTCTTTGACTTCTGCTATGTCACTATTTACAATGGTTTGAATATTTTCTAACGCCACTGTGACGTCACTATTAATCTGCTCTTTGAAGTCACCTAACCTTTCTTGTATCTCATTTACTACCTCTTGTTTTAAATCATCTTTCAGTTTTGTTAAGTTCTCATCCATTTGTACCAACTTCAAACTAATGTTTTCATTTTGTGAATTTACATCTGCTTTTACATTTTTAATATCGGTCTTAACATCATTTTTAACATCATTGATGTCAGTCTTAACCTCGTTCTTTACATCTTCAATTTTATTACTTAAGCTATTGAACATCTGTTGCATGAAACATTTAATTGAATTCTCTAACTGATCATCTGGAGATTCGCTGCCTTCACGCCTAGTCACATTTTCATTTGAAATGGAAACATGTGTATCTACCTGAATTTCCATGTCTGTTTGGATTTCATCAACTAACTGTAAACTATCATCAACACTTACATTGTTTACAATACCTTCCATTTCCGTGTCAGTTAGCAAGTCCTGTTCATCCTCCTGCATATTTGAATTTTCCTTCTGTGGTGACATAATTTTACGATTTCTTAGTTTCATTCGTAACCTTAAATATAACACCTTACTTGTTTGCAGGCTTCGTAGGCTTCATACAATTACTTTCAGGCTGGAAGTTGATTGTTGTCGAGTTGTAGGATGAGGCGTACAGGTCACAGCTGCTACTGCATGTTGAACACCTGGCCGGTCTACTGATGTCGTGATGATGTGATGTTGATTGTTGCGCGTCGCGGTAGCTAGCTCGCGATTTCTCACTCAACGTTAATCTGTATCACAATATTCTGCTCGCTAATGTCCTACTTAGCTTTTTATTCGCAGAGTCTTTAACAGTTCAATTGTTCTTATATAGCCACACGTTGTTGCGCCACAATGTTGGGGCGGTACACGACGAAAGGTGGATAATGTGAGGACTGGGATTTATTCGGGAAAAGTACCTGGTTCGAAGCTTCGTTGGAGTCTTCTGTTTTTGCACCCAAACTTCCACGGCTGCTGTTGCTCAGGGTATCACACGAATCATCTCAGGGATATCGTTATAGCTAGTTATACCTTATGAAATGATAACCACACTATAACTTTTGATTATCGGAATTTATTCATTTGAACTGTAAATTGTGTAACTGTCTGCGCGTCGTCACCACTTTTGTTTTACTTGTCATCTACTTACGTGAATTATGTTCTTCTTATTTCTCACAATATAAAATAAAACTCACACGCTTATTTATCTTGAATAAGTTGTGCTTTATGTGTATTTGTGGCAGTGAGAATCGCCATTGCTAGGTATAGGTTTTACGCGACTTCTCCACGAGAGCAAGATGCGGAGCTCTGCCCTGTTCGGCGAGTAATGATGGAGTGTCGTTTTAGTAACGCTCTTTTTCGCGGTTAAGGATGCTTTTCTCCCATTGGCTATATGTTTCGTTACGTAAATCGTTCTTATTGGTTAAGCCAATTCGCGGGCTAGAATATATGAATTTAGTACGTTGTATTTTAAATACATACGTTTCTTTTACAGTTAAGATTTTGGAATTTGGAATTTCAAAATAATAATAATAATAATTGAATTTTGAATACATACGTTTTTTTTTTACTGTTAATGTTTCGAATTTGGAAACGTAAAATCTTAATAATAACCGAAATGAGAATTTTGATACCGAAAATAATAATAATAATAATTTGGATAATAGAATAAATATTAATTAGCTATTGTTTTATACATAAACCGAAAGGGTGGAATAATTGCAGTCTCAGTCTACTGCTTCCAAGATTTTACTGGCAGCTGCTCCAATTCAATGTTTCTGGCTTGGATTGAAATTTCTTCAGGATTATCACTCATATTTTCAAAATCTTTTCATAAATACTAGTTCGTATGCATTATTCTTTACAAAAAGCGACTCATATATTATTCGTCTATACCGCATTTCGTATTCGTATGTACGGGTCATTGTTGTTCTGTGATTCAGGTGGCTGTAAGAATACGACGTTAACAACTGGCTGACTATCTCTCATTATAATTATTTATATGGTATTTTTGTTTCATTTCAAATAATTTTGAAAGCTGCTACTAAAAATAGTGCGTGGAACGCCACGCGACAGAAGTAAAACTTTGTTTTATTTTTTTTATTTTTTCAATTTTTTATTATTGGACTTTTAAATTTTTGATTATTGGATTTTTTCAATTTTGCATTATTGGACTTTTTAATATTGGGTTTTTGGACTTTTTAAATTTTTTATTTTGGACTTTTTAATTTTGGATCTTTGAATTTTTAATTTTGGATTGTTTAAATTTTCGATATTTGAATTGTTTCTTTTTATTTTTATTTTTTTTATTCTTTTATTTTTAAATTTTTAATTTATTGTTTATTAAATTTTGGATTTTTGGATGTTTTAATTTTGTTTTTTTTAAATTTTGGAAAATTGTATTTCTTTATTTTTTATTTTTTATTTTGGATTTGCGCGGTAATGAACCTCCGGGTTCCATAAAATAGATAATATACCTTTAGATTGCTTAGGAATTGTCTATTGCCATTGATGAAGTAAGGTCTGAAAAATTTACTTTGATTACTCCTATTCATTGAGTTGATTGTGTTCTGTGCAATCCGCACCGAAACAAGTCGGTTTTGAGTGTGACTGATTTCGTGTGACTGATTGTGATTGATTGTGACTGATTTCGTGACGGTTTTAGTGTGACTGATTTTCTCGATTTACCCTCTACCACCACTAAAAAAGTTTTACTTAAAAAAAAATTCCCTTTAGGCAGGCTTACAGGCTGAGGTAGATTTCGAAGTGCTAAATTTCGCCTTATATGAGAGCTATCGAGAAACCAGTTATTGATTTATAGAGTACTCATCAAGAGCTTTTCAACGTGGTTTCAATTTTGAATTTCCATCCCCCAAAAACCACCCCCACTCGTACCCCCAAAACCCCCGAATCGTTGGTGTCACTGTGAACTCCATAGGGAGTACTCTAATCTATTCAAACAAAGTTTCCCTCTATGCTTCACAGGGGCCGAGATATAAATTTTTCAAAATTTCAATCCCCCTCCGAACTATTGGGCCTAGAAATAACTTAATAAAATTTGGTTCAAATATCTTCAAAATTTCGGCCGCTAGTGTGTAAAGATATAAATATATATATATATCTGTATCTGGTACCCTATGATCCCCAGGTGGGGCGAAGGGGCCTCCAATGGAGGTTTCATTACCTATACTAATTTTGATATGCTTATTTTCCGAGAGAGGTTAGAGGGACAGGTGGTAAGCCCATCGCCTCGCAACCCCCCTCTGGAAACTAAGTATTTCTTGGACGTGAAAGGGCCGAGAAATTTTGTCCAGAGGCTCTAATTTAGGCTTGGAGTTCTTTTACGTGCCGTAAATCTACGACACGGGACCCCAGCTTAAAGTCCCTCCCGGAGGACTCCGTGCCCAGGATTTTTACGTCCTGAAAAATCCATCGACCGCGGCCGGGTTTGATCCCGCACCCTGCGGATCTAGAGGCGGCCACGCTACCTCTAGACCACCGCGGCCGACTAAATATATATATAGGTCTATTATAAACATCACTTTTTTTTTAACGGGCGGTGGTTTCTTACTTAGGGAGACATGAAACGTAAAGATATGAAAGAATTCTGACATGGTATCGATTGCAATAGGTAGATTTTTCTTCGAAATCTACCTAATATTGTCTTCACCACGTACGCAATACTTTATCGTTATTTTGCATACTTCATACATATGCTAAATAGCTATTATGGTATAGTACTACAGTTGTGTTCATACTTAATCATTCTCATATTCAGTCTGAAAGCGTTCCCAGACCCGTGGTGGAAACACACACCACTGTGTAGATAGAAGAAAGTCAATGTACTGTTTCCACACTTCTATTACTGCAATTACCGAGAGTCGCGTGCAGATGAAGGAAATGAAATTAACTCCTCATTGCTCGAGGAACTGGGGCTAAATTACGATAGACCCATTAATTTGAAAATTTCATATCATCACACCTACGTAAGCCTCTTAAATAAGTAAATTATCTTTTTAGTGGCCCTTTCACGTACATGGGACTTATTTTTCCCTTTTACAGAATTCCTTAGGCCAATCATTTCTATCAAGATCAAAAGATTATCTTATCTTATTAACATAAACTACATTTCTTAAATTACATTTCATAAGTTTCTTCTGGCAGTAATGACTATAACTATAAGTGTTTGTTTTGGAAGATAGTATTATTGTTATTTCAGACATGGGCTACAGTTTCGTGCTATATATAATAAAATATAATATTCGTGTCCACCTTATACCCTAATTTAATTAATAATCTTTGATGGTTTGCCTTTAACTATAGTTTAGTCTTGTAGTATAAATTTTTTCTTATATTATAATACACAGAGTACCCTGGTTTAAAATATAAAATTATTTATAGTTGAATTAGGCCTAATTTTCTTTTTTGCGTCTTTGATTTTAAAATTCCCCAATAAAATATATCGGCTAAAATATTTTTGACCTATTCCTTATGTATAAATATTGAAAACAATAAAAGTTACTACAACAAACAGCATGTTAAAAGTGTATATGTGCATTTGTTAATATTTTTATAGATAATAACTTTATTACCAGTCAAGTATTTATAAAACGTTGTGTAGGCCTATTATCACTTAGTCTATTTACTCACATTGTCTATTTTTATTATAGTTCATTGCTCTTGATGTGTTCTTGATGTAGTTCACTTCTGTTCCTGTATACTATGTTGTGTTGACAGGCTTTACTTGTAGGTAGTTAAAAGGCAAAACATCCAAGTATAATGTTGACTTCACAGTAGAGATGCATTTCACCTTGATAAAATCATCTTCAGCCTATGAATAAGTACTGTGCTTGTACCGTGATCGGATTTTTAATAAATTCAACGTTAATGGTTGTGTGATATTTCTCCACTTGTTTCACAATATACCGCTTATATACAAAGATATAACCCCCTAAATATAGAGAAAGTGCGATGTACGGTTTTTCTTTCGAAATCTCGAAATTTGACCGAAACTTAAAATAGTTATAACTTTTGAAAATTTGAAGACAAAATAACAAATGACTACTCATTTTAAAACTAATTAATTTTTCTACAACTTCTTTCGTGAGCACATTGCTGTTTACCTAAGGGTTGAAGTGCTATAATGCAAAGTGTGTCGAAAAGCGCGAGGCGAAAGAGCTTTTTTCGAAAATTTGTTATTTTCGCTGGCGGATATCTCGAAAACTATTAGGAATAGGAAGAAATTTGTATAATCAAACTTGTAGTAAATTTTATCAGCTTTAATTTTGTATATAGCAACTTTTCCACTACGATGCAACATTGTTTAGATATAAGTGAAAATCCTAAAAAAAGGGACCTCCTGCGGGCCCCCCGCTCACCCCCACTTTCGGGGACTTTTAATATGTTGTTCAGGACAATCCCTCCAACAACTCTGCAAAATTTCAAAAGTGCACGACTTTTTTGTTCGTTCCTTGCCTGGACTGTGACTCGTACTCAGAAATGTATTGATGCTGAAGGCCACCATTTTGAACATTTGAACAATCACATTTTCATCCGAAAGTAAAGTATTTTTAAAATTGGACTTTAAGCTTTCCATTTCTAAAAATTTAACCTCGTAGAACGGAAAATAGATTTTCTGACACTTCAAAGTGTGAATGCATTTTACTGAAGCACTCTGTATTATAGATAGTATTTGCCTTATATTTTAGTCTTGTGTTTACCAGTTGTTGAGTGATACTGTTGATGGAATTCATTGCAACTCTGTATTTATGGTGGTCGGGTGTGTTCATTAACCAATGCAAATAGTGCATTTTGGTCTATATGTCTGCAGTTCTCTGGCTTTCTTTTGATGATTTTATCCCAAGAAGGATTATTATAGCAAGCCTAATTGGTAAGTTGTTTACTTACTTACTAACTCAATGGCAACAGACAATTCCTCAGCAAGCTAAACGAATATTATATATTTTATGGAACCCGAAGGTTCATTGCCGCGCTTACCTTAGCCCGCCATTCAACCCTATTCTGTGCTAACTCCATCTAATCATACCTCGCAAATCCTACTTCCCTTAAATCTATCCTAATATTGTTCTCTTACCTACGTCTAGGTCTTCCAAGTGGTCTTATCCCTTCTGGTCTCCCCGGCAATATTTTTGAGATATTTCTTTCCTCCCACATTTCATCCTCCCTTACTATGCCTGGTGAAGAGAACAGGTTATGAAGTTAGTCGTTATGCAGTTTTCTCCAGTCCCCATTTTCATCTCTCTTAGGCCCAAATATTTTCCTCTCTCAGATTATGTTCTTCCCGAAAAGTAAGCGACCATATCTCACATCCATATGATACAACCGGCAGGATAATAACTTAGTCTTATAAATCTTTATTTTTAGATTTCTGGACAGAAAACGAGAAGGTAAGAGTTTCTGAAGTGCATAAAAAGAAGGATTTCCTGATTTGAGTCTACACTTATAATTTAACGAAATAGAACATGTAATTTTTTAGGTAGATTTTCGAAGAAAAATCTACCTATTGCAATGGATACCACTTTATGATTTTCGAAAAATTCTTTCATATCTTTACGTTTCATGCTCCCCTAAGTACGAAACCACCGCCCGTTCAAAAAAAAAATTTTGTGATATTTATATATATATATATATCTTTACACGATAGCGGCCGTAATTTTGAAGATATTTGAACCAAATTTTATTATGTTATTTCTAGGCCCAATAGTTCGGACAAGTTCGTTAATGGGCAAAATTGGCCCAAGGGGGTGGTCGGGGGAGGGGGTTGAAATTTTAAAACATATCTCGGCCCCTATGAAGTATAGAGGGAAACTTTGTTTGAATAAATTAGAGTACTCCCTATGGAGTTCACAGTGACACCAACAATTCGGGGGTTCGAGTGAGGGTGGGGGTGGGGGATGAAAATTCGAAACTTTTGAAACCACGTCTTGTGGGGTATCATTGAAAAGCTCTTGATGACTACTCTACAAATCAATAAATAGTTTCTTGATAGCTCTCATATGACGCGAGATTTTAATGTTTGAAAATAATAACACTTAAAAGAATTATTATAATATCATAATTTTGTCTTGTTTAGCGGCTTTGCTAATTTTATTCATTGTTGATCTTGCGCACGGCCTCCCAGAATATTATATCCTATTCTTGTTGTCAAAACAAATGATTGTAGGCTCTTCCTCTTTACCGAATTCAGTTCTTATTACTGCAGGTTTACCATGCCTAGGCTAAAGAAAAAGAGTGCTATGCAGCGACAATAAATTAAACCAAAAGCACTTCGAAATCTACCTCCGCCTGTAGGCCTGCCTAAAGGGATTTTTTTAATTACACTTATACTGAAGATATTTCAAAGATCCTAGATTATGTTGTTCACATGATATTAACAAACACATAAAAATAATCACTCAGAAATATCTATATTTGTGGAAGGTATCAGGGAAACTGCTGTTCAGTGCATGAAACGTGGCAGCCATTTTGAAACGATAATTATCCGTAACCATAACAGTTTGATTAATTTTGAAAATATTATGTAATTGTAGAAATAGTCAATAATGAGTATATCAGATTGGAAGACTGTAGAGCAATTCATTGCTGGGGAAAAAAAATAATGAAATTCACATATTTCTCACCAATGAATTTCATCGAAAGCTGTATGTGCCCCCTTAATGTGACAGTATTTAGTAAAACATGTTATTTTAATTCAGAACATTAAAATAAGCAAGCAAAATCTTTTTCTCTCAGAATAAGCAAAATAAGCACTATCTCATCAAATAAATTTAGACCTGCTTCTTAAATATGCTTAAATATTCATTTTGCATAATAAATGCGTGCTCTATTTTAATCATGCATTTGAAATTATTCTGTTATATAAATACTGGTTAACCTTAATGGTTGTCCGAGCAGTGGAATACATTTACGTCATACATTATTATGGGCATTGAATGAGAATATGTTCTTAAATTTCGCAATTATAGTTTTTATAGAATTCAAATTAAATAAGACACGTTACTAACACCCAGCATCACAGAATGGAGACCACAAGGACACGCTCAGGAATAGATCCAGTTCAAAATGTCTCACTTCACAACAGCACAGCCATTGGAATTCTGTTTTAATTAGACCTATTGATGCGTTTCTACATATTTAAGTATTGCGTTATGTGGAGGCAAAACTACATTATGTTCGGTAATAGTAGAACTTTCTTTGCTTAAACAGTAAATTAGCTACAGGAAAATAATACTAAAAGACTCGCGAACGAAATTCTGCGAAATTGTGTATTAATCAACCAGTCGTTATACTATTGCCAAGCAATACTCCAATTAAAATCTCCGCATATACTGGTGTAGATTTAGTAATTTTTGGTTCTTACTTGTCTTGCAGCATTGACATAGAAATGAATTCCTACAATGATTATTTTTATTTGTTAAACTTTCAGGAGGTTATGGTTTTGAGCAAGTCCATCTACGTACCTTGAGCACGTCCCCACACCACCAGCTGCGCAGACGACGTGAAATGGGTCTAAATAGAAGTGGTCGCTCGCCGCCATCTTGTAGGCAAGAAATTATTTAGCAGACGACATACAGCTGTTAAACGTAATAGGAAACATAAACCAACCAGTATTTAATCTCATAAATAACGAAAAAATTAATAAAACATGAATTGAGAGTAATATTATTATAAATAAATGTAAGAACTAAACGTAATTACCTGTATTTATCGCATGTAGACGCAATAACAAGATCATAGGCCTATCTTGACATTCCCAGTAGTTTGTCAGTAATTTTCGTGAATAATATACATTGCATAGAGAACTTTGGACATAGCCCTTCGGGTTCATGAAATATGTTGTGATTAAGTGAATGAATGAATGCAATTATAATTAAATAAAATGTAAAGAAATTAAATTGAAACCATACAATCTAATGCTCACCTATTGGTTCATAGGCCTAAATAGAATTGATTTAAAGAGGTGATGTCGGACTATTTTCTTGTTCAATCTGAAATAATATATGAACTAAAAATAATAATCCTGAATATTCGTAGGCCTATAGATTGTATTATAAAAATGTTGAGTATGCATTTAGATTTGGCAGTTTGTATTAGGGTATACAAGCAAAATATGCTATAAATTTGCGGTTGCTTGCTATCTTTAAATAGACATATAATAGCATTTTAATAGGCCTATTACTGAAAGTATAACCATGGTTACATTTGTAAGATGAGGAGGAAAATTAAACACAGAAAGAACTGTATCTGGTTTAAGAAGCCTGTTGCTATTAGACTTCCAGAAACGACCTGAGCAGAGTCTGTTGGGTTAAATTTCTCACGTCTTACAGCCGATAACCATTTCTTTAACAGTCCAGGATTTTGAAGAGGAAACCTAACATTATATTTTTCCGTTATTCCTAAGGACACATGGAACCCCAAACATTCCCTTACCAAATAAAATTACAAACTGTTTCAATATTTTATAATAATCTCTGTCATTTTATGGAATGTCATTAGTTATTAAAATATCAAATTTAAAATTATTGTTCACAACCTGTAGAATATAGTCCTATAATAGTACATAAAGTGACGCCGCACATAACCTATAATTATATTACTTATTTGTGAAAATAAATCCTCAATTCCTTCTTACGATGATTTGTGCAGTTGTATGCAGCACAAGAATGTCCCATACTTTTAGAAATCCCAGGAACACTATAAAACACACGGCAAGATTGAAACACAAAACATAAAAATACAAATTCTAACCAACTCACGTGTCCTACGATATTGGAATGTATCCGCAGTAATAATCACCGTTTTAAAACTCACTACACTTCATGTAATTATGAAATAGCACATGATAACAAAATGAACGCAAAATCTGTAATTCTAAGCTTACATTTCGTTTTTAATATTTAAAAAATCTCACTGTTGACATTCTCACGTGTGTCAGAAGCATAACACATGCCCACAAGATGGCGGAAGCGCGAGTTGTTCAATTTTAGCCACTGCTACGGCGCACATTGTAAGTCTATCTAGATACAGTAGGCCTATATAGGACGTCTTTCGTTTTGAGGACACATGAGCTTCGAGTCCTCTGAGAAACCGGTTGGTTATTGTGCGCGAAATCCAAGTAGCAGTGGAATAATAAACATGGCAAATATCCAAATCCATCTGTAGCTTTTAGTAGGGATGCCATATGCTATGCCACAGCGCATCGAACTGGTTACATACAGGATTCATCTAACCCTTCCTGTATCATAATATTATTTCTCCATTTTATAACCATGAAATGCTGCTGAAATTTTCACACAGTGGCCAGTGTATTAAATTAAATTCTTCGGGTACACGGCCATATCTGATGAAAACTATATGTTACTAATATCAACCAATTAGTGTGCTAGAAAACGAGGAACAAGTATTGTATCATACAGTAATATTAATATTTCCCCAATATAACCACTGCTGCTGAAATTTTCACAGTAGCCAGTAGTGTATTAAATTGAACTCTTCATATCTCATGTTACAAATATCAACCAAATATAAGTAACAGTGTGCTAGAAACCAAGGCACAGGTATTACACAAAGCTATCAAACGTGGAATGTCAGTGATTAATTTGAGAACGAGAACTCTGATTTAATGTATGGGAAATTGACCTATTATTTTTCAAGTTCCCCCATAAATAATAGTCACATACTGTTACAAGAACTTAAAGACAATACCATAAGATAAATTAACTCTATCTCTGAAGCTCAACTTATGCGCGTGAAAGAAATTTCCTAAAATGGTGCCAGTGTTGTGTGGATGCAAGAGTAGGACATTTTCAAAATATCTTGGGATGAGGTACTGTATGGATTTATTTTCATTGTAATTTTAACTGTAAATGTGAGAACCTGAATCATTACACCGTTAGCGGCTTTATTTGCGTAGATATTTCACCCATCGCTCGGAAATTAGAGCTGTGGCCGCCGCGACGCAGAGACCCGCACGATTGGCCAACTCTTTCGTGAAACGCACTGTATAATATCCAGAGTTAGGATTTTTAGGTGCAAGTTTCATATGGAAACAGGAAGGGAAGACGTGCTAAAAATAAAGTAAATTGGGGAAAAAGAAGTGCTACTAAACTCTTTACAAAACAAACATGCATGCACGAATAGCAGGCTATTGACCGATTCCAGTGAAATTAAAAAGACAAAAGGAATTCTGTATTTAGTAATTATTTTATATTGAGGCAGTTGTACCTTTAGTCCTGCGTTTGCTGAAAGATGATTCGTTAATTGAAACTTACTGAAGTTGTTGTTAGATATTGGGACGAAACCAAGATATTTATATAATGAGAAAAAAAAGTGTGCGTGGAACGCCACGCGACAGAAGTGAAACTTGTTTTAATTTTTATTTTTTCAATTTTTGGTTATTGGATTTTAAATTTTGCATTATTGGACTTTTTAATATTGGGTATTTGGACTTTTTTAATTTTTGGATTTTGGATTTTAAAATTTTGGATCTTTGAATTTTTAATTTTGGATTTTTTAAATTTTCGATCTTTGATTTTTTTATTTTTTAAATTTCGGATTTTTGTATATTTAGATTTTGGATTTTATTATTTTTTTAAATTTTGGATCTTTGATTTTTTTATTGTTTGGATTTTTTAAGCGCGATAATGAACCTCCGGGTTCCATAAAATGGAAAATATAGCTTTAGATTGCTTAGGAATTGTCTACCTATTGCCATTGAGCAAGTAAGTATTATTATTATTATTATTATTATTATTATTATTAGGCTATTGTATAATTGTTATTGTTATTATTATTATTATTATTATTATTATTATTATTATTATTATTATTACTACTACTACTACTACTACTACTACTACTACCCTCGTACTAGGTCTGAAAATTCTGATTACTTCTAATCATTGAGTTGATTGTTTTCTGTGCAGTCCGCTCCGAAACACCCTAGTAATTTCGTGACGGTTTTGAGTGTGACACATCCTTAACGATCTACAAAGCATTGGTTAGGAGCATCATAACATATGCTAGCCCAGTGTGGGGCCACGCCAGCAAAACTCATATGAGTAAACTGCAAAAACTACAAAATAGAGTATTATACACTATCACTAAACTTCCGCGAGTCACTCCAATCTGGACCCTCCATAAGGAAACTAACATGGACACCATCCAAGAATATATAGCGACTAGCGCGGCGACATTCTACGAAAGCTGCAACGGGCACGAAAATCCCCAAATCGCGGAGCTGGGCCGTTATGACATAACACACGACAAACACAAGAGGCCGAAGTCACTCCTTCCACAGGAGATGATTGAAGCACTAGGACTCTAACAGAACACACAAGACCTTATATAAGGCGGATAACTGGTAATTCGGACTGGCAATACTCTGAACACGAGCCAAATAGCAGGGGAAAATTTTTAATTTGGTTCCCCGAGTAGAAATTAATATGCATTTTGTGTGATTTCAGGAAATGGATCTCCAGACTAGAAGTCACCATGCATTAAGCCTACACTAAATAAAATCTGGTCCTGTTGCAAAATCACTAAAGTCAAGCTATTCTGCCAAGGTCTTTTGCGGTTTTCCAAGGCCTCGCAACGAATGTTGGAATAGTTCCCTTGCAAAAGACGGGCCGCAACCCGCATAATAACAACCTCCCCAAATTTCAAAATTGTTAAATAAAAGGACCCTTAGGCCGCGTAAGAAAACATTTTAGAGTAAGAAATTGGATATACAAAATTACAATAGACTGTCTTTTCGGCAACAACAATAGAATGGAACATGCTAGCCACCCCTACTTTACTACTATGACACCACCTCCAAATCATACTAAAAATTATGGGGCAAATGGGCTTTGCCTAGGTACCCATTGCCTACTACATAGTAGTGGGCATAAAAGAGGAAGGAGCCACGTATCAAAAGTACGTTGCAGATATTCTCAATTCGATTACGATTCCGATTCCGATTTGAGTGTGACACTAATTTTGTGACGATTTTAGCGTTAAGGCTAGTTTACACGACGACACTAGGTTTCGTAACCACTTTCATGAAAGTGATTTCGTAAAACTAATTACTAGGGACCGGATTCTTAGGTTTTTACCTATTTTTTTCCTTACTTCCAAAACAAAAAGCGATCACACACTTTTTCGAATCATGTCCATAGGATTCACCCACATTAATTCTGTGGCACCTAAAAATACCTAAATGGGGTAGGCTATAAAAACCTAAATGTACCTAAACTGGATAAAAACCTAAAATATATAATTTAGGCTACTTTTTTGTCTTTTTTGTTTGTCAGTTGAGAAATCGATATTTTGCGGAGAGACAACTTTTGTCGGGTTGAAATTAATACCACCAGCGTTTCGTTCAACCCAATGTCGTCTAGGATGACAGTATCAAGAGAGGAAGTGTAAGAGTACCTGCGTATTCCTTTTAAAATATTCGTACGAAAACCATTGTTGATGTAATGTGAGGTTGAAAGGACATTTTCTGCCTTCAAATGTATTCTAAGAGATAACAGGAAGAACTTCACAGTTGAGAATCTTGAAAGATATTTAGTGATATACTGTAACCAGGATATGTGAGGAAATCTTATTTTCACTGCTTCTTTTGATTGTTTATGCTTTCTTTCTTCAATTCTTTAATATTGTCCTAAAGCAAGTTTACACAAATTTAATTCAATTTTGTTAAGTTAAACTTAACAAGTATTATATATTGAATGCTATGTAGCACATTCAAATTCATTAAACCAATTATTCTACCCAAAAACGATATTTTGGACAAAAAACCTAAAAAAAACTATTTCACCTAATGGAAAACCTAAAACAGTGTTTTTAAAAACCTAAAAATCCGGTCCCTACTAATTACACACATTTTCTTTCCAATGCAATCGCACATTTCATGTTATTTCTGAAGTTCAAGTTGTTATAATCCCATATAAACGTTTGAAACACGTATGAATACAGGCATTTCACAATTTCCTCACCTGTCCACTTTATTTTACGAAATGCGAACAAGCTAAATAAGCGTATAATCTCAAAATTACTATTATAGTTTCGTGAAAAGTTGGAATCAGCCGAAACTGCGTAGTGTCGTAACTCATTGTCGCCAGTACATCTAGCGCTTGAGCATTCAAGTAAAAAACAGTTGCGAAACTCAGTTACAAAACCTAATTTCGTCGTGTAAATTAGCCTTTACACAAGTTCCCGATTTACCCCTACCGCCGCTAAAAATAGGAAGACTATACGTCCCGTTTTGGATGGGACAGACATGTTTATAAAATGTGCCCCCTCGGTACTCCAAAATAAGCGCAATGCGCCCGTTTTATAAAGATGTACGAGAGAGCTCGAAAACAAAAATTACAGTTTTATTATATTCAGTAGTGTTGATCTCATTTTATAAATTATACTCTTTTTATTCTCTGAAATGTGCTATTGGAATTTTAATTGCAGTGTGTTTCTTCAGTGAAGTTAAGCAGAATGTTATTTGGAAATCGCGCTTATTTACAGGAAAATACAATAATTTCTATACTTGCGTAGACATTTTTTGCACGTACAGCACCTAATTATTTTGCGCAAAATGCTACAGCCTACTTTTGATCGTGAAGGCGCTGGTTGACGTGTTGTGCAACTGTTGTGAAAAACAAAACACGTTTTGGGATTTTTGTGCATCATCTTATGAACGACTGAGATTTTAGTATGAATTAAGCTTTAGAATAAAATCAGGTAAACAGATGTAACAAAATGCCAGAATGCTTTTGTTTAATCAGTGATAATTGCAATTATGATATGCAGAAAAGAAGGTGTTTTTGTTCAGAGTTAAGCTCCAGATCGATTCATTAACCAGGGCTTATGGAAGAACAAACGTCGAAAGTTTGATAAGCAAGCATTTGTGAAGGAATATGTGGGTAATATTATTTGTCAATGTATTGCAACTTCCAAAGCCGTGTGAGAACACTGTAAAAGAATATGCTGTCGTGAGAACTGATTTGTATTTGATAAATTATTTCTAATATATTACCATAACTGGTACCGGTCAACCGATTTGGTCCAAAATCAATAGGCTATCATATCTGTTGGCTTAAAAGCATTATCCATTCCATCTCTTACATTGGTAGCCATGTCGGAGAAATCGAAAACCTCTGTCTGTTCAAGTGCATACTAGGCGGAAGGAGAGTTCACGAACAGCTGTAAAGCTCCCAAAATGGCTGCAGCGTACGTATGAAAAATTATTATTTCGCAAATAGTAACGCCTGTCAAAAAAATAGTGTATCATACGCGTGGCAAAATGTTTTTATTTTGCTCGTAGGATTGCTTCACTGTGATGATGATGATGATGTGTTCAGCTCGAAGGCAGGTCCAGACCCGGGACGAAGCCATGGGATGTTGACCACTACTCGTCCGAGGTGATTCAGGCAATAGTAATACCGGGCAGATTTGCCATTGCCTCTCGCGGGATGGGAATGAAAGGACACAACACCCAGATCTGAACCCAGGAAAGAAATTTTCCACCGATGAAAAAGCCCCGACCAAGCCGGGAATCAAACCTGAGCCGCCAGGGTGGAGAGGGTAGAAGTAAAAAAAAAAAATAGTAGAAAGTCAAATACGGACGAAAAGTTTACGAAATAATCGAATAAATTATTAGTTTTGCAGAAATCATCTCTTATTCACGGCTGTAAGGAAAGTCATCCGCGGATTTTCTTGTGTGAAGTTCCTACGTCCGTCAGCGAAGGACTATTTCGACGTCACAGGCGCATGTGAAAAGCAACACAGATTTTTTTCTATGAAGTACTCTCCTATAATTATGTTTCTTCGCCGAAAAGCTTTTTTTTAGAAATCTGACAGTCTCTCTTTATATCCCGGATTTTGAGTGATTCTATTAGCCGACAAAAGAAAGGAAACCGGTGATAATGACGTCTAGGAGTGAAATAAGCACTTTCAATGTGACAGTTTTTAGTAAGATATGTTATTTTAATTGAGAACCTAAAATAAGCAAGCAAGATCGCTTTTCTCTCAGAATAAGTAAAATAAGAAATGTCTCATTTCGCAACAGCACGGTCATTGGAATTCTGTTTTAATTCGACCTATTGATGCGTTCCTAGATATTTAAGTATTACGTTTAGTGGTGGTGACAACTATATTATGTTTGGTAATCGTATAAATTTCTTTGTTTAAACAGTAAATTAGCTACAGACTAATAATACTAAAAGACTCGCGAATGAAATTCTGCGAAATTGTGTATTAATCAACCAGTCGTTATACCATTGCCAGAGCAATACCCGATACTTTCAATTTGTTGTCCGAGTTGTGTCTTTAATTTAGATACTAGTACTTTTTGTTGTTACTTTTCCTAAATACATAATACAAGTGAAGAATACTGATCATTAGGGACCGGATTTGTAGGTTTTCACCTATTTTTTTCCTTACTTCCAAAACAAAAAGAGCGCATACACTTTTTCGAATCATGTCCATAGGATTCACCAACATTAATTCTGTGGCACCTAAAAATACCTAAATGGGGTAAAAAAACCTAAATATACCTAAACGGTATATAAAACCTAAAATATCTAATTTAGGCTGCTTTTTTGTCTTTTTTGTTTGTCAGTTGAGATATCGATATTTTGCGGAGAAACAATAACTGTGTCGGGTTGAAATTAATACCACCAGCGTTTCGTTCAACCCGTTGTCGTCTAGGATGGACAGTATCAAGAGACGAAGTGTAAGAGTACCGGCGTATTCCTTTTAAAATATTCGTATGAACAACCATTGTTGCCGTGTTTGAACAAGGATATAGATTTCTGTGCTTTAAAGCGCTTGTTTGCCTTTAGTACCTCCCTGTTATTCATACTGAGTGGTCACACTGTGAGTTTTAAGAAGACGTGTTAATTATGCCGAAACAAATGAAATTGAGTTTATTACGGCAGTGGATTGGCGATTACCTGAATTTCATCTCCCCCTTCTTGTTCTTCTTCTTTTCTTCTTCTGAGGTTATTTTATGACGTTGCACCCCGCGGGTTTCTACGTCTGCTCTGTCCTGAAGCAAGTTTACAGAATTTTAAAGTCAATTTTGTTAAGTTAAACTTTACAAGTATTATGTATTGAATCCTATGTAGCACATTCAAATTCATTAAACCATTTATTCTACCCGAAAATGATATATTGGACAAAAAACCTAAAAAAAAAACTATTTCACCTAATGGAAAACCTAAAACAGTGTTTTTAAAAACCTAAAAATCCGGTCCCTACTGATCATAAACTTCCAAGTCAAGATAACACTGGTCAGTGAATTACTAATGTACAGAGCTTTTCTTCTACAATCGCCTTCTATAACTACAATGATGAATCCATTTTAATATAAGGTATTCAAAATTATATCAATTACAAAATAATATACACCAATAGGTAGGTAGTTATTAGTTCCTATTATTCGTCAGTTTGTGTTTAATTGCAACCCATACTTCAGAAATTGTCTACATGACTGCCCTCGTGGCTGCGTCGCCTGTAAATCTGTTAGTAATTTTACAAGACTATTCAACACATGCGCCGCGTGTTTGATATTGACCAATAACGTTTTGCGATTCCTCGGATATAGACCAATCACGGCCGTTTATCTTACAATATTCTTGTAGGAATCGCGAGGATGCGGTTTTATCGGGGTAAAATCGTCTGGTCGTTACTGGGAAGGTAAGTATCATTGTGTAGTGATTGCTGCCACTAAGCGGCACGAAAACAGATTATTGTATACAATACAACTTGTTTGGAAATCGAAATCATAGAAATGTACATTGGTTAAGAACACAATTTCGATTCGGTGCAAACCAGATCGTGTGTTTTTATTCTGTTCTTCTGTTTTCTCTCCTGAATGAAGTTAACTGTGTCTTATATGCACCGTTGGTAGCACTGATTACAACATGGTAGCTCGAATCGATTCATGGATGCTTGATTCACAGTATGCCGTGATCTCACAACTGTTAGTTTTGTTTTTATACAGCAAAGCATGGAAGTAATTAGGCCTACTATTTGTATGATACGTTACATTTTTATTCATGGAATAGTCGTAATAAGTCCAGCTCGAGTTGACGAGTTGCATCAGATAAACTCGTGGGATTACAGCAGCTCTATTTATTCTGCCCGTAGCATCGATCCATCGACGTATGTTATCATCTGTTCGTACAATCATCTATCCAACCATTCAGCCATCAATTAAAACATATAAAGACAAAAAAGAGGAAGGAAGGAAAGAATGAAATACCGAAAACACATTGAAAAAGAGAGAGAGAGAGAGAGAGAGAGAGAGAGAGAGAGAGAGAGAGAGAGAGAGAGAGAGAGAGAGAGAGAGAGGTTAAAAAATTAATGACAAAGCCACCAGGAAAGAAGGAAATAATGGAAAAAACACATAGAAAGAGAGAAAGAAAGAGAGACATAGACAGAGACATAGAGAGAGAGAGAGAGAGAGAGAGAGAGAGAGAGAGAGAGAGAGAGAAGTCTACGTCTGTGTATTTTATATATATATATATATATATATGGGGAAGGAAATTAACAAATAAAGTTAACTATATAAATAAATATAAAATACGAGGGCTGTTTTTTTTTCAAGTTCCGATGGGGCATAACATGAAAACCACAGTGAAAATCAAAACTGTTTTATTTGGAACATTTAGGTACACCTACTAGCTACTTCTCTACTGTAGTTTCGCTCCTTTGAGACATTTGTCGTAGCGTGGTACCAACTTTCCAATACCCTCTTCATAGAAGCTTGCCGCCAGCGTATTGAGTAGGGTCTTCACGGTATTTTGAAGTGTCTTGAAGTTCTTCGTTGGTGTGGAAACCAGATCTTAGGTTTGTTCGGGAAATTTGTGTGCATCCATTGTTTGGATTGTTTTTTGGATTCTGGATTGTCGTAACGAATCCACGTTTCATCCCCTGTCACGATGGATTTCAAAAACTTGTTCCCGTGCCGAGTGACTTTCATTTTTTTCGGCAGCTGAAGAAAGATCTGGAAGGACAGAGCTTCCACACCAACGAAGAACTTCAAAACACTTCAAAATGCCGTGGGGACCCTTCTCAATGCATACAACCGGCAGGATAATAACTTAGTGTTATGAATCTTTATTTTTAGATTTCTGGACAGAAGACGGGAAGGTAAGAGTTTCTGAAGTGCATAAAAAGAAGGATTTCCTAATTTGAGTCTACACTTATAATTTAACGAAATAGAAAATGTAATTTTTTTTAATTACACTTATACTGAAGATATTTCAAAGATCCTAGATTATGTTGTTCACATGATATTAACAAACACATAAAAATAATCACTCAGAAATATCTATATTTGTGGAAGGTATCAGGGAAACGGCTGTTCAGTGCATGAAACGTGGCAGCCATTTTGAAACGATAATTATCCGTAACCATAACAGTTTGATTAATTTTGAAAATATTATGTAATTGTAGAAATAGTCAATAATGAGTATATCAGATTGGAAGACTGTGGAGCAATTCATTGCTGGGAAAAAAAATAATGAAATTCACATATTTCTCACCAATGAATTTCATCGAAAACTGTATGTCCCCCCTTAATGTGACAGTATTTAGTAAAACATGTTATTTTAATTCAGAACATTAAAATAAGCAAGCAAAATCGTTTTTCTCTCAGAATAAGCAAAATAAGCACTATCCCATCAAATAAATTAAACCTGCTTGTTAACCAGTGTCATGCGAAATATAACACGTCGGCTTAAGTTTAGAAGTCTGAAATTAAATATTCATTTTGCATAAAAATGCGGGAACTATTTTAATCATACATTTGAAATTATTCTATTATATAAATACTGTTTAACCTTAATGCTTGTCCGAGCAGTGAAATACATTTACGTCATATTTCATCATAACATTATTGTGGGCATTGAATGAGAATATGTTCTTAAATTTCGCAATTATAGTTTTTATAGAATTTAAATGAAATATAAGACACGTTACTAACACCCAGCATCACAGAATGGAGACCACAAGGACACGCTCAGGAATTGATCCAGTTCAAAATGTCTCACTTCACAACAGCACAGTCATTGGAATTCTGTTTTAATTAGACCTATTGATGCGTTTCTACATATTTAAGTATTGCGTTATGTGGAGGCAAGACTACATTAAGTTTGGTAATCGTAGAACTTTCTTTGCTTAAACAGTAAATTAGCTACAGGAAAATAATACTATAAGACTCGCGAACGAAATTCTGCGAAATTGTGTATTAATGAACCTGTCGTTAAACTAATTGCTAAAGCAATACTCCAATGGATCTCCGCTAGTGTATATTCTAGTAGTTTTTGGTTCTTACTTGTCTTGCAGCTTTGACATAGAAATGAATTCCTACATTGATTATTTTTATTCGTTTAACAGTCAGGATGTATCAGTGTTGCCATACGTACGACTATTTCATAGATTTGTACGACGTACGACGCAACCATGTGTCGTATGCCTATTCATACGACTATTTTTAATATTAGCATTTTATCGGCCTACTACCATTTTCTGTTAATTTTTGCAATCTACTGCAGAATTTTCAATTTGGATAAACAGGAAGTTTTTTGTTTTTTCTTAGTTTATTTTTTATATGCCTACATATCGCTAAATGAATGGCGGAATGTTATAATAGCCATTGTCAAATAAAACTCAGTCCATTTATTTATTATAGGCTTTTACGGGCCGGTGCCGCACCTCACTTAAGTTGTATTGTAGTATTGTTATTGCTACTTCTCTCATTCTTCTCCAAATATTTTATATTTTAGCCGCACGTGTGCTAAACGAAGCAATCCAAACCTCTAAAAAAAAATCTGATGTGAAAGTCACATAACTTCCTCTGCCCAAATAAAAGTTTGCAGCATTTACGCTAATTATGCTATAAATATCTTATAGCCCCTTCTTTGAATGTTGCAACTAAAAACGCAGGCTATGGGAAAAAAATCAAGTGACTGCAAACGTTTATTGAACTTTCCGCTGTTAAGAATAATTTCCGAAATTTATCAAATATTGCCCTCAGATATTTCTTTACTGAAAGCAGGACCAACAGTACATTTGTCTCACTTCACGTGCTTATATAGAATAAAATGCCTTAAATGTCCGCGTATTGAGTTGTTCGCCAGGCAAGTTGGTAGGTTACAACCACCCTTCAGAAAATGTTTTTGAAATGGTATAAGCAATCCATGTACAAAATTTAAAGGAAATTGTTAGAGCCGTTTATGATAAAATAGCAAAAAACAAAATATTCTTCAAGTAAAGTCCCCTTAAATATAAGAAAAGGTTGTCGCCAATCTTCACAGCCTCAGAAGGTACCTAACCCAAATACAAAATTTTGTTTTCGTACGATTTACAAGAAGCCGTATTGCAAAAAGCACGTATTCACAGTGGGTTGCTTATAACCATAGGCGTACCGAGAGGGGGGTTTGGGGGTTTGAACCCCCCCCCCCCATTGATTAAAAAAAGGACAATTATATAATTTTTTAAGTCTGCCCATAAATTACTTAATACAAGTATAAAGCGTGGGAAGCTTAAAACTCGTTATTTTGCGTCTTCATTTTTAAAATTTTCCGGGGGTGACCCCCGGAAGCTTAAAATTCGTTATTTTGCATCTTAATTTTTAAAATTTTCCGGGGGGGCCCCGGAAGCTTAAAACTCGTTATTTTGCATCTTAATTTTTAAAATTTTCCGGGGAGGATCCCCGGAAGCTTAAAACTCGTTATTTTGCATCTTAATTTTTAAAATTTTCCGGGGGAGGACCCCCGGACCCCCCTCTCCCTGGGGACCCCGCGGATGTTATAACCCCCCCCCCATATGGTCGGCCTGGTTACGCCTATGCTTATAACTACCTTTCAGAGAATTTGTTAGAAAAAATGTTTCAAATAAAAGTATTAGCTCTTGGTACAAGCAATCCATGCGCAAAATTTAAAGAAAATCGTTAGAGCCGTTTTCGAGAAAATCGCGAAAAACGAAAATTTCTTCATGTAAAGTCCCCTAAGGGAAATTTGTCGCCAATCTTCGAATCACATCTTCAGAATGTACCTGACCCAAATACGAAATTTTGTTTTCATACGATTCTCCGTTTCGGAGCTAGCCTGTTCACAAACTTCCACACAGACAGACAGACACACACACACGGACACACAGACATGTTTCCAAAAATAGTTTTTTTGGATTCAGGGGGCCTTGAAACGTGTATATATGCTAAAAACTCAACTTCGAATTTTAGGGTCGAAAACAATACTTCCTCTACCTATAGTACCTATGGTACGGGCAGAGGAAGTAAAAATTATACCGATAAAGAGCAGCTGGTCTTATTGTTTTTCTTTTATTTTGACCAAACATAATAATCATCTGATTGTTATTAAGTGCCAGTATGGTACTTTATGAGATTGTGTGGTGGACGAAAAAATGTCTGTCCGTGTGTCTGTACGTACCATAACTCAAATACGCTTTTTCGGATTTTCATGAAACTTGGAAAACACATTTATAATGTTCATGGGAAGAACCCTATGATATTGAACCAAATCGGTTCACCGGTACCGGAGTAATAGCCAATTTAGTGCCTATTTTAATAGATTATGGCGCCTTTCTAATAGAAAGGCGCCATCACTCAAATACGCTGTATCGGATTTCCATGAAACTTGGTATACGCATTTATGACGTCTATGAGAAGTACCCTATTGAATTTGAACTTAATCTGTTGACCGTTACCGGAGTAAAACCCAATTTAGTGTCTACTTTAAAGGCGCAATAACTCAAATACGCTTTATCGGATATTTATGAAACTTCGTATTCGCATTTATAATGTCCATGGGAAGACGTTTATTGATATTGGACCAAATCGGTAGACCGGTACCGGAGTAAAACCCAATTTAGTGTATATTTTAAAGACGCGGTAACTCAAATACGCTTTACCGGATTTTTATGAAACTTGGTATACGCATTTATAATGTCCATGGGAAGACGTTTATTCATAATGGATAAAATCGGTTGACCTGTTTCTGAGTAATGCTCAATTTAGTGCCTATTTTATGGTAATATACGTATTCGAAAGAATTTATAAAAAAAAATGAAAATCAGTTATCTTGACAACATAGCCTATTGTTTTACTGTGATCTTATAAGGCCTTGGAAATTAAAATACAGGTAGCTATGACAAAAAACATATTGATTTACATGCGCTTATCCAACTAGACCGTTAAAATGACCCAGGTGGCCGAGATGGTAGACCTTTCTTCTTCCGTAAGCCCTGCTTAATGAATAAATCTGGAGCTTAACTTGGAAATCAATTTAAAAAAAAAAAAACATATTCTGCATATCATAATTGCAGTCATAACTGATTAAACAAAAACATACTGGCACTTTGTTACATCAGTTTACCTGATTTTATTATTAATAGTATATGTTGACTCGTCCATATCAAAAGTGACTGCATACTTTTCTTTAAGTAATATTTGGAAATCTTACTTTCTTATGGTTTGTAATGTAATTTTATTATTAATATTTTATTTCTTCCTGCTACATCTGCAGGTAGCCGATGACAAAGAGTACCAACAACAATGGATGTATGTATACAGTTACGAGAGACCAGTTATCTGAGTAGTAGCTTTGAACAATAAAGTCACCATGCGTGAGTGGAGCAGTAGCACGTTATAGAACTTACAAAAACAAATTTTAACCACCATTTATAGAAAAAAAAGTCTGTACAGAGTACCTCACTTGGCAATCGTTATTACATTATTATTATTATTATTATTATTATTATTATTATTATTATTATTATTATTATTATCATCGTCATCATCATCATCATCATCATCTTCATCCTGACAATTCGCAAAGTGTACGACGATTTTAACTAGAGTACGACTATTTTCAGTTGTTGGTAAGACTGTTTTTCGTTTCTGATCTGGCAACCCTGGGATGTATGGTATTGCGGACACATGAGCTTCGAATCCTCTGAGAAACCGGTTGATTATTGTGCGCGAAATCCAAGTAGCTTTTAGTAGGGATGCCATATGCTATGCCACAGTGCATCGAACTGGTTACATACAGGATTCATCTAACCCTTCCTGTATCATAATATTATTTCTCCATTATAACCATTGCTGCTGCTGAAATTTTCACACAGTGTCCAGTGTATTAAATTAAATTCTTCGGGTACACGGCCATGTCTGATGAAAACTATATGTTACTAATATCAACCAATTAGTGTGCTAGAAACCAAGGCACGGGTATTGCACAAAGCTATCAAACGTGGAATGTCAGTGATTAATTTGAGAACGAGAACTCTGATTTAATGTATGGGAAATTGACCTATACACTTTATTTTTCAAGTTCCCCCATAAATAATAGTCACATACTGTTACAAGAACTTAAAGACAATACCATAAGATAAATTAACTCTATCTCTGAAGCTCAACTTATGCGCGTGAAAGAAATTTCCTAAAATGGTGCCAGTGTTGTGTGGATGCAAGAGTAGGACATTTTCAAAATATCTTGGGATGAGGTACTGTATGGATTTATTTTCATTGTAATTTTAACTGTAAATGTGAGAACCTGAATCATTACACCGTTAGCGGCTTTATTTGCGCAGATATTTCACCCATCGCTCGGAAATTAGAGCTGTGGTCGCCGCGACGCAGAGACCCGCACGATTGGCCAACTCTTATGTGAAACGCACTGTATAATATCCACAGTTAGGATTTTTAGGTGCAATTTCCATATGGAAAAAGGAAGGGAAGACGTGCTAAAAATAAAGTAAATTGGGGAAAAATAAGTGCTACTAAACTCTTTACAAAACAAACATGCATGCACGAATAGCAGGCTATTGACCGATTCCAGTGAAATTAAAAAGACAAATGGAATACTGTATTTAGTAATTATTTTATATTGAGGCAGTTGTACCTTTAGTCCTGCGTTTGCTGAAAGATGATTCGTTAATTGAAACTTACTGAAGTTGTTGTTAGATATTGGGACGAAACCAAGATATTTATATAATGAAAAAAAAAAAAAGTGTGCGTGGAACGCCACGCGACAGAAGTGAAACTTGTTTTAATTTTAATTTTTTCAATTTTTGATTATTGGATTTATTCAATTTTGCATTATTGGACTTTTTAATATTGGGTTTTTGGACTTTCTTGATTTTTGGATTTTAAAATTTTGGATCTTTGAATTTTTAATTTTGGATTTTTTAAATTTTCAATCTTCGAATTTTTTGTTTTTTTATTTTTTTATTTTTTAAATTTCGGATTTTTGGATCTTTAAATTTTGGATTTTATTGTTTTTTAAATTTTGGATCTTTGATTTTTTTGTTGGAATTTTTTAAGCGCGATAATGAACCTCCGGGTTCGATAAAATTGATAATATAGCTTTAGATTGCTTAGGAATTGTCTATTGCCATTGAGAAAGTAAGTATTATTATTATTATTATTATTATTATTATTATTGTTATTGTTATTGTTAATATTATTATTATTATTATTGTTATTGTTATTGTTAATATTATTATTATTATTATTATTATTATTATTATTATTATTATTATTATTATTATTATTATTATTATTATTATTATTATTATTATTATTATTACTACTACTACTGCTACTACCCTCGTACTAGGTCTGAAAAATTTCCTTTGATTACTCCTAATCATTGAGTTGATTGTTTTCTGTGCAGTCCGCTCCGAAACACCGTAGTAATTTCGTGACGGTTTTAGCGTTACACAAGTTCCCGATTTACCCCTACCGCCGCTAAAGAAGTCTCACTTCAAAAATAGGGCGACTATACGTCCCGTTTTGGATGGGACAGACATGTTTATAAAATGTGCCCCCTCGGTACTCCAAAATAAGCGCAATGCGCCCGTTTTATAAAGATGTACGAGAGAGCTCGAAAACAAAAATTACAGTTTTATTATATTCAGTAGTGTTGATCTCATTTTATAAGTTAGACTCTTTTATTCTCTGAAATGTGCTATTGGAATTTTAATTGCAGTGTGTTTCTTCAGTGAAGTCAAGCAGAATGTTATTTGGAAATCGCGCTTATTTACAGGAAAATACAATAATTTCTATACTTGCGTAGACATTTTTTGCACGTACAGCACCTAATTATTTTGCGCAAAATGCTACAGCCTACTTTTGATCGTGAAGGCGCTGGTTGACGTGTTGTGAAACTGTTGTGTAAAACAAAACACGTTTTGGGATTTTTGTGCATCATCTGATGAAGGACTGAGATTTTAGTATGAATTAAGCTTTAGAATAAAATCAGGTAAACTGATGTAACAAAGTACCAGAACGTTTTTGTTTCATCAGTGATAATTGCAATTATGATATGCAGAAAAGAATGTATTTTTGTAATAGTCTCATTAACCAGGGCTTATGGAAGAACAAAGGTCTAAAGTTTGATAAGCATATGTGAAGGAATATGTGAGTAATGTTATTTGTCAATGTGTTCAGCCCGAAGGCAGGTCCACACCCGGGACGAAGCCATGGGATGTTGACCACGACTCGTCCGAGGTGATTCAGGCAATGGTAATACCGGGCAGATTTGCCATTGCCTCTCGCGGGATGGGAATGAAAGAACCCAACACCCAGACCTCAACCCAGGAATGAAATTTTCCACCGATGAAAAAGCCCCGAACCGGCCGGGAATCGAACCTGGGCCGCCAGGGTAGAAAGTAGAAGTAAAAAAAAATTAGTAAAAAATCAATTACGGACGAAAACGAAAATAATCGAATAAACTATTAGTTTTGCAGAAATCGTCTCTTATTTACGCCCGTTCTAGTCCCAGTGCCGGAGGAATTTTTCTCCTATAATATTCTCTTGTAATGTCTAACAGAGACAATAATCTGTGGTTCATGAAAGCTTGTAGGCTATATCTATATTGAATGTTAACTGTACAATAACAGTGGGAGCCCGGTCACAAAAATCACTAATTAGTGTGCCTCACAGTACTGCATATGACATAACTTGTCTGTCTGTGAGGTAGACCATTAGGGCAATCAGTCATAGGAGAAAGGTTCCATCCGGCGCTGTGAATTGAATTCCGGCTTAGCTCAGTTGGTAGAGCATTGGCGCGAATAGCCTAAGGTCCTGGGTTCAAGTCCCAGTGCCGGAGGAATTTTTCTCTTATAATATTCTCATGTAGTGTCCAACAGAGACAATAATCTGTGGTTTATGAAAGCTTGTATATCTGGAATTATATGGAATTAAAGATTTTGTAATAGACCCTATTTTCCCATTTTAGAGCCTATTTCTAAAACTTAGAGCCTATTTTAGGCACCTAAAGTTGAATTTTAGCATCGTGTAAGTTCGAAGTATAATGATCACTGTTTAAGAACTTGTACAATATTATGAAATAAGTGTAACCCATTGTGTTGTATTGAGTATCGGATGTGCGTTATCTGGATGTTTGTGTGGTCACATGACGTGAAGTGCCTGTCTACGAGTGGTACGCTTCGGGCGGATGATACCTTCTACAGTTTCACATGTAACTGAAACCCATTCTAAAGCTCCCAGTCCCAGTGCAATTGTGTTACAAGTATCCTTGCCCATTGCACGGGAAATTCAACTGGAAATGCATTGAATGGCTGTGTGTTATAAAACAATTTTTTAGTACACGCTCTCTAAAACAGCTGCTTGTCGGTCAGGCAACATACCGAAAAATTGCATTTCAACAACCAAGGCCGTTAAAATTGCATCAAACTGCAGTTTTATCGGCCTAGTACTTTAAAGTCGTAATGGCAATGTATAAACAAAATCCAGATGGCATTGACCAGTCACACCAACTTTAACGTGGATTTAAGCATATAATTGGTCATAAAACAATAAATTTAAGGAAACATGTTTATTTATGATAGGCCCTAACTTTACCAGGTTTTTTCGCAAAACGCGGTTGCCTACATCATCATCTACTCTTATACAATTCAACGGCCCTAAATAGCGTGCTTGCTCGCCCGCTTCGTGAGACATCGGGTATACTCGGCGATGTTCGTCTCTCGCAGTCTAAACTTTCATGACGACTACAAAATTAGGAAGGAAAACCGTTTCTTTATTATATAAGGCCTAAGTGAAATGAACACAATGAACAAATATTCTAATTTTATTTTTACTTACAATTTTCATAGCTCTGAACCACAAACATTTTTAATAATCTACCAGTGTAATTTTCTTAAAAATCCTGGAGTCAATGAATAATGGCGGGCGAAGCCGGGGGCAACAGCTGTAAAATATTGGTGGTTTTATCTCTTGAAATATCGCTGATAATACGATAATAATCCAAACAAACCATTCCTTCCCTTGAAACATTATATACAATATATAATTTCTGAAAATTACACTGAATTGATAAAATAAAATTCACATCATATTCATGTCAATAAACAGCTGAGAAACAATACGTATTATGTGTTCACAGGTTCTTTGGAACTGCATAATCGATTCTGATATAGTTTTCCCAGGGGGCGCTTTCATGTCTTGGAATGTACTCTAAAGCAGGAATTTTAGCTGTTTCATTAATTATTAATGGCTTAGTTTATGAATGATTCGCATGCAAGTGTTAATAAATATAATGCTTTAATAATTATTATACTCTTAATTTTTAATTTTTAAAAGAATTATCGTGGCGAAGCCACGGGCACCTCCTAGTATAATACGAATACAAGCCAACTACTTTTCACATCTTCGTTCACAAGAGAATCATTGTTTACCATGGATGCAACTGCATTTAATTGCAATAATATATTCCTTCTCATAGTCTACTGCTGCCGTGAAGCTGCAGGCAGCAGCTAAAATTCAATGTTTCTGGCTTGGATTGAAATTTCCTTGGGATTATCATTCATATTTTCATATGCGTTTCATAAAATAAGTTCGTATTCATTATTGTTTATAAAAAGCTACTCATATAACATAATGCATCTATTCCGCATTTCGTATTGGTACGTACGGTTCATTGTTGTTCGTCGATTCAGGGGGCAGTGAGAATAAGACGCTAACAAATGGCTTACTACCTTTCATTATAATTAATTATACACGATATTTTTGTTTTGTTTCATATAACTTTGGGAGCTTTTACTAAAAAATATCGTATGCACAACGTACGCAGAAACTTTATCGTACTCATCCAATATTTCAGCCTGGGCTTACGCCTCTGCCGTTATAGTAGATTCGTCCGCTAAAGCGTTATTTTGCCTACTTGTTACATAAATAGCTATAAGCGTATAGTGAATCTTTACGATTTTCAAAGAGCGCAGATGAGTGAAATTTCGGGAAATTATTTTTGCAGCAGATTGAACCCATATTAACACACTGTCAATTTTTCAGAGCCTGGAAATTAATCTTATTTAAACCTGCGTTTTCTACACGAATTTACGTCTCATTTTCATGAAACTTGGTATACGAATTTATAACGTCCATTGGAATAAGCCAATAAATATTGGAACAAATCAGTTGACCGGTACCGGCGTAATGCCCAATTTAGTGCCTATTTCATGGTAGTATATTATAAAGAATTTATGAAATGCAAATCAGTTCTCATGACAACATATTGTTTTATAGTGTTCATGAATGCCTTTGGAAGTTGCAATACAGTTAGATATGACAAATAACACTACCCACATATTCCTTCACATATGCTTATCAAACCAGACCTTTGTACTTCCGTAAACCCTGGTTAATGGAATCTATCTGGAGCTTAACTCGGAAATCGATTAAAAATTACTTATTTTATTCATATCATAATTGCAATTATAAATGATTAACAGAAGTATTCTGGAATTTTGTTACATGGATTTTCCTGATTTACTATTATTATTATTTTTTATTGATTTATTTATTTATTTATTATTCTTTTATGCAACACATTTTCACACCTTTTCTTGGGAAGAAGAATCTCATCTTATTCAGCAGCTCAGAAAGTTTCTCACAATGTGGCATGTCTGGAGTAATGTTGCTCGTAATATATTCTTGATTATCAGGGCCCGGATTCTAATGACATGTCATCTTTTTATTGATGCTGCATAGACATTGCCAACTTGTGGATAAATCCTAATCATGGCCTCTAGATTATAGAAATGCATTTTTATTAGGTCATTTTTTGTCATTTTATGCCATTTTATGTTTTTAGGGCATTTATTTCATTTTTACGTCATTATTTTGTCATTTTTGTGTCATTTTTGTGTCATTTTCTTCCTTATTTAGTCATTTTCATGTATTTACATTGAGTGTATTAACTTTTTTCGTCGCTAGCAGTGCTGTCTTTGAAGTGTTGTTTGCTTAATGCAAGAAGCAAAAATTCTGTGTTGTCGTGTCTCTGTCTGAAATAAGATTCAAATAAACCCCAAAATGTTGTATTATATTACTATTGTTATTAGATTGACTTGGCACCAGAGTATGCCACCTCCTTGGATTTGAAAGTGCAAACTACTGTTTACCCTCAATAAACAATAATATAATCCAGCAGACAACAAAAGGAAACGCCAAGGTTGACTCGCCAGTGCCTCAGTGCCAGTAAAAATTTCCCTGAGAAAAGAACATTCACAACACTACAGTTATTTACAGTTTTTACAATCTATCTATCTACTCTTATACAATTCAACGGCCCTAAATAGCGTGCTTGCTCGCCCGCTTCGTGAGACATCGGGTATACTCGGCGATGTTCGTCTCTCGCAGTCTAAACTTTCATGACGACTACAGGATTAGGAAAACCGTTTCTTTATTATATAAGGCCTAAGTGAAATGAACACAATGAACAAATATTCTAATTTTATTTTTACTTACAATTTTCATAGTTCTGAACCACAAACATTTTTAATAATCTACCAGTGTACATTTCTTAAAAATCCTGGAGTCAATGAATAATGGCGGGCGAAGCCGGGGGCAACAGCAGTAAAATATTGATGATTTAACTCTTGAAATATCGCTGATAATAATAATCCAAATCAATCACTCCTTCTCTTGAAAAATTATATAATTTCTGAAAATTACACTGAATTTATCAAATAAAATTCACATCTCATTCATCTGTCAACAAACAGTTGAAAAACGATACGTATTATCCACCGCCGTCTCGAGAATTACGCACGAGAATTAGCCTATACAGTTTAGAAGGCAGTGGTTCACAGTTATCTTTGGAACTGCATAATCGAATCTGAGATCATTTTCCCAGGTGGCAATTTCTAATCGTGGAATGTACTCTAAAGCCGGAATTTTAGCTGTTTCATTAATTATTAATGGTTTAGTTTAAGAATGATTCGCGTGCAAGTGTTAATAAATATAATGCTTTAATAATTATTATACTATTAATTTCTAATTTTTCAATTAATTATCATGGGCGAAGCCGCGGGCACATCCTAGTTATGTACAAATTAGTACCTGTAACTTTGTGTATAAAATAATAATTTTTTTATAAATAAAATATAAGTTTTTAGGTCATTTTTTTATAATTATTAAGTCATTTACTTTAAAATTTAGGGTCATTTTATAGGTCATTTTTCAAACAATTTTAGGTCATCAGAATCCGGGCCCTGCTGATTATCTTCGCTGAAATTCCGATGTCTTGAATGTTCTTTGATAAAAATATTGAGACCACTCCTTTCACTGATATTACTATTGGTACAATGTTTACTGTTTGAAGTTTTCAGATGTTTTTGATCTCTAATGCCAGGTTCTGGTATTTATTGACTTTGTGCATTTCTGTTTTCTTTATTATTGCTGTTGTTATTGTTGTTATTATTATTATTATTATTATTATTATTATTATTATTAATATTAGCGCTTGGCATACAAATCACAGCTTAACTATTAAACCTATTAGCTCATGTCACCTTCATATCTTTCAGGGAAGTGGAAGTTTTTTCATTGATTGCATTTTTCTGTTAACTGTTATAGTTACCGGGTTTGTTTAAATATTTGATTATCATGTAATGTTTTATGGAGAAAATATTACACTGTTTGGATAATTGTACCTTTTAAAAAAATTTTAAACGATAAATTATTTGCATTACATAATACCTCTAAAAGTCGCCACTGGAGTTACTCCATATAAGTTACAAATTAAGCTGACCCAACACTATCGCCAAAAGCGATTCATACATTAAACAGTCTGCTAATGAGGGTTTTTATATCTTTTAACCAGTCTGCTGTCGAATTTTAAATGTTTATATATATACCGCCGCCGTGGGTGAGTCGGTAGCACGCCTGGCTTCCACTCCGGCGGCCCGGGTTCGATTCCCGGCCGGGTCGGGGATTTTTCAGTAGTGAAAGATCCTCTCTCCGGGTTCAGGACTGGGTGTTAGGTTAAGATAATGCACATTGTGTGCGATTCCTAAAATTATATATATATATATATATATATACTTTTTCTACCCGTATCATGGGTACAGGAAGTAAGTTATTTGGTTGGACCCTGCAATTCCATGCTGCATTCACAAAAAAATACACATTTTTCAGGACATTGAATTCCAAAATTCTATTTTAAGAAACATTCTGTGTGTGTGTATCTGCGATCAGCATAGTTGATGGAGTAAAAATCGTATAAAAAGAAAAAATGTGATCTGAAACTCGTAACTCCCTCTGCCCAAATAAAACGTTTTTCACTCCTTAACTAATTAGTGGTACTTACGAATATTGTTGCCGTGGATCGTAAGTTGACATTCCCACACGCAATCTTGTTGCTATGTGCGGTAAGAGTTTCCGTGCGGTTTGAATTTACCTACGGCACATCATAATACAAGCCTTTATGGACAAGGCCCTCCAGGACAAATATTCGCTTCCCATAACAACAAACACATGCTAATCACTTTCTGAAATAAACATCTATCTTCAAGAATGTATATCTATATTAATAAAAGGAAGTGTCTGTCCTCCGTCTGTCTGTCTGTCTGTCTGTCTGTCCGCGATGCCCAGCGAAATCTACTGAACGCAGAGATCTGAAATTTTAAACATAGATGGACTAAAGGGTCGGAAAGTGCACCTCGAAGCCGGAATTTTTATTTTAGCTTTCCTTCGAGAGTTATGAGTGAAAAACGGGCAGAAAACGTGTATTTTTTGCGTTTTAGAAGCATGAGTTTTCAGTAATACAAATCAATTACACTAGGCTTTGGCTATTTTTGTCATACCTTCGACATAAAAGCATCGCGATCTCTTGAATGTTGTAGCTCACGCTGGTCGATTCATTTGTTTTTAATGTCAAGGCACGCAAACATAATATGCAATTTTCAACCTACACCGAAGAGGATTATTTTTATTATTATTATTATTATTATTATTATTATTATTATTATTATTATTATTATTATTATTACTATTATTATAGGGATAATCAATATTAGCATAAATATGGTCAAACGTTGTTCGATTTGGACGAAACTCACTATACAGGGGTTTTCTGGGCCAAGGAACTCGAATCTGAGGTCGCTTTTACCAGGCGACGCTATCTAATCGTGGTATGTAGTCCACGTGATTTAGGTGTTAATAAATATAATGATTTAACTATTATGCTCTTAATTTTTAATTTTTGAAAAAATTATCGCGGGTGAAGCTGCGGGCACATGCTAGTACATAATATTTTCAGGTAATATCACAATTAATATAATTAAATTGATTTTTAATCATCGTGCAAGAAATAGCATGCACTACTCGTGCCGTAAGCGCATAACAAATCTCGGAAAATTGAAAAAACTCTGCGCGAGCGTCTCGTTTTTTTCAAACTCTTTCCTCGATCCGTATGCATCGCTTACGGCACTTGTATCGCAATATACTGTACTATATAAACATGTCCTAATATAATAACTTATGTTATGTATGATTGTAAAAGTGAAGAAAAAGCCTTGCCACATCGTATCGCGTCCCTGAAGGATACACAACCCAAACAATATCTGAATACTGCACTCGCATAACTATCTTTATCATAAGTATGGGCAATACACATTTTTCACTTCACATTCTGATATGCAATAAGAGACCGTGTTGTAAAGAGCGCGTATTCATTGTTTCAACCTCATGCAAAGCTTTATTGTTCACCTACCAAGATTGAGCTTCTACAAACAGGGAGAGGCTTATAACTACTTTCGGATAATTTTTTTGCAACAAAAAGATCAAATAAAAGGTTAAACTAGTAGTATAAGCACCTCATCTACTCTTATACAATTCAACGGCCCTAAATAGCGTGCTCAATCGCTCCCTCAGTTCGTGAGACATCGGGTATACTCGGCGATGTTCGTCTCTCGCAGTCTAAACTTTCACGAAGAGTACAAAATTAAGAAAACCGCTTCTTTATTATATAAGACCTAAGTGAAATGAACACAATGAACAAATATTCTAATTTTATTTTTACTTACAATTTTCATAGCTCTGAATCACAAACATTTTTAATAAACTTCCAGTGTAAATTTCTTAAAAATCCTGGAGTCAATAATTAATAATGGCGGGAGAAGCCGAGGGCACCAGCTGTAAAATATTGATGATTTAACCGTTGAAATATCGCTGATAATAAAAATCCAAACAAACCATTCCTTCCCTTGAAACATTATATAGGCTAATTTCTGAAAATTACACGGAATTGATCAAATAAAATTCACATCATATTCATCTGTCAACAAACAGTTGAGAAACAATACGTATTATCGGTGTTCACAGGTATCTTTGGAACGGCATAATCGAATCTGAGATCGTTTTCCCAGGCGGCGCTTTCTAATCGTGGAATGTACTCTAAAGCCGGAATTTTAGCTGTTTCGTTAATTATTAATGGTTTAGTTTATGAATAATTCACGTGCAAGTGTTAATAAATATAATGCTTTAATAATTATTATACTCTTAATTTTTAATTTTTCAATTAATTATCGAGGGCGAAGCCGCGGGCACCTGCTAGTGTAGGCCTACAACATTTAAACGAAGTCGTAATTTTATAAGAGCCGTTTTTGATAAAAACGAAACTTTGTTCATGTAAAGTGGCTCTGAAGTAAGAGAAAGTCAATGCCAATCTTCACATCCCCAGAAGATTCCCAACTCACATAACATTTTTTTGTTTTCATATTATTTTTCGTTCTGGAGCTAGGGTGTTCTAAGAAAAACACACAGACGTTTCTGAAAATAGTAGGCCTACTTTAGGATTCACGAGACCTAAAAACGAGAATTTATGTTAAAAACTCAAACTTCGACTTTGTGGGTCGCGGCCCCCCCCCCCTCGTTGATTTAAATCTTTTTACTCGCCGAAAGTAATTACCGTATCTAATAAAAAAAATAAAATCAGGTAAACTGATGTAACAAAGTTTCAGAATACCTTCGTTTAACCAGTGATAATTTAAATTATGATATGCAGAAAATACGAGTAAGTTAGTTTTTTAATCGATTTCCGAGTTAAAATCCAGATTGTGTCATTAAGCAGGGCTTACGGAAGAACAAAGGTCTAGCTTTTTTTAATCAGATTAAAATCGTCCAGCTTCGCCAGAACTAAGTTAGGTATACAGATTTGTGATATCTTGACAATCGCACGCTCACATAAACATACAAAAAAATGTCAAATTGGCTGGCTACGTGCTTTGAACCAGAGACTTCCAGAATGCGAGACCAAGACGTTAACATCTCGGCCACCTCGTTCGTTTTAACGGTCTAATTTTACAAGCATTTGTGAAGGGATTATGTGAGTAGTGTTATTTGTCAAAACTAAATCTATTGTAACTTCCAAAGCTGTATACTGTATAAACACTATAAAACAATATGTTGTAATGAGAATTGATTTGCATTTGATAAATTGTTTCTATTAACTTATATTACCATAAAATGGGCATTAAATTGGGCATTACTCCGGTACCGGTCAATTGGTTCAAAATAAGCAGGCTTCTTCCCATGGACATTAAAGTGTGTGTACCAAGTTTCATGAAAATCCGATAAAGCGTATGTGAGAGCGTATTGTTAAGAAAACTTAGAAGCTGTGTCAGCCAGGTAATACTTAAGACTGTGTATTTTGCCCAAATCCACAGCCATCTAGCATATGGTACGGTTCTGTGGGGTGGATCCGCAAATAGCCTTAAACTTTTTAAACTTCAGAAAAAAGCAGTGAGATTGTTATGTAGTTTACCTCCGCGAAGTCACTGTAAACCGAGTTTTAAGTAGCTTAGAATAATGACGCTACCTGCAATTTTTGTTTTTCAGTGCTTGATATAGCCTATATAAAAGAGAATCGCAAAGACTACCCTGAACACTCCAAGTATCATCCATATAATACAAAGTCCAAGAACAATTTAGTGACAGCTTATTATAATTATTCTAAAACACAGAAAAGTTTTTTAGGAATATCAGTAAAATTATTCAACCATATACCCATAACACTAAGAGAAGTCAAAGTGGACACATTTAAACGAAGGTTGAAATTATTTTTACTTGAAAATCCTATATATAATATTGAAGAATTTTATGAACTTAATTGGTAGTCTTATCTAGTGACGATGAATCAAAATACATTAATATTATGCAGTGTTATATGAATAATTATAATGTATATAGGGTACGACATTTATTAACTTTTAACTGGTGTATGTAATATTGTTATCATATTTATTTATTAGTGCTTGATGTTATATTATTACTGACGATTGTAATGCTTAAGATGACCTCTTGAGTTTCTGCAATAAAGGTTCTTATTATTATTATTATTATTATTATTATTATTATTATTATTATTATTATTTCAGTTATCGCGCGTAGAGACTAGAGACACACAGACAGACAGACAGACATTTTCCCGTCCCCCACAGAATCTCATAAGGTGCCATTCTGGCACTTAAGAACATTCATATTTAATGAAATAAAACAAATGAAAACATTTCCCTATTTCCCTATTTCAACAAGAGGATTTTAAAATGCAAGTTTAATAGTATTTATATGCTAGACGCTTTGATAAAAATGCGTAGACCAGCTGTGACAACTTACAAAAACTGCAGTTGTTTGAGTTCCTTATATTTAACTGTTATTAAGTGCCAGAATGGTACTTGATGATATTAGGCTATGTGGTGGACTGGAAATGTCTGTCCCTGTATCCGTGTGTCTGTACGCGCGATAACGCGGATATGCTTTATCGAATTTTCATGAAACTTGGTACAGTAGAACCCCGATAATTCGAGGTAATTGGGGCTGAGGCTACCTCGAATTGAAAAAAACTCGGATTATACGGAAATATCACTAAATCAATGGTTAAATCATAAATAAATGTTTACAATACAATAATGGTTAAAAATAAATAAACAATATAGCCCGCATACCTGTGTTACGCCTGTATGTATATTGGTAAACATTTCCAATTTGCTACATCGGCATCCTTTAAGGATTAAGTCATTGTCTGACCTTTAATGGAGTGGAACGGGAAAGCGACGCTACTAGGAAAACACTTTTAATTACATTGTCGCTGAGTAGGGATTACTGTAACAATAAAGTACTATTTTCTGAAAGGATGGTTTGCACTGTACAATTGATTGACACGAGGCCCCAACGGTTTCTGTCATTCTGTAATAGTTTGCAGCCAAGGTTATTTCTGAGTATTATGAACCCTATTTCGGATAGTTTTACCTGCATTTTTGTACATGGAAAATTTGAAAGAAAGCTCAAAATGTAACACATTCGGAAGGGCGTAAAACTTACATGCGGATACCGTATAATTTTCTTAAGACCAGCTCGAATTACCGGGGCTCGAATTAGCGAGGCTCTACTGTATATGCATATAACGTATATAACGTCCATGGGAAGAGGCCTATTGATACTGGACCAAATCGGTTGATACATCCTGATAGCAAGCTCAGCAGGCAAGATGATGTTTGTTTCGTTCTCTCATTCCATGGCGAAAGGGAAATACTGTAGGCTATCACGATGACGAAATGAAGAGAATGAAAGTCAATTTAAAAAATATATATTTCATGTTTCGTAGTAATTTATATAACTATTTCAACACATTTATTTCAGTTATGCATTAAAATAATTAGGAATATTGTGTATTATGTTTGAAATAAGGCAAATGCTCTTCACAATCCATAGCACGTGCACAACTTGTCTCAAAACGCCTGCTCATATGCAACACGCTTGATGTCGGAAGCTGACTGCTCTGCGAACTGCCAGGCGTTCTCGTCTTCACCCCAGCGAGAAAACATTACTGTACACAGGAACTAGAGTTCCTGCATCATAGGACAGCTTCATTAATTTTCGGTATATACTTATAAAATAAACTTTTTCTATCCACTTTGATTTCTATAACAAACAATGAGATATCGCCTCTAGATCCGAAGGTCGCGGGATCAAACCCGGCCGCGGTCGATGGGTTTTTTCAGGCACGGAGTCTTCCGGGAGGGACTTTAAGCTGGGTGTCCCGTGTCTTAGGTATACGGCACATACAAGAACTCCAAGCCTAAATTAGAGCCTCTGGACAAAATTTCTCGGCCCTTTCACGTCCAAGTAATACCTTAGTTTCCAGAGGGGGGTTAAGAGGCGATGGGCTTACCACCTGTCCCTCTGCCCTCTCTACAAAAATAAGCGTAACAAAAGTTCACATAGGGGTCTATCCATTAGAAATGAACCAAATTTCATAAAATTTGTTGCTCGACATTTTTTATTTTCCTAATTTTTTTACCAGTTATTTCCCAACTAAAGGTGAGCTCAAAACTATGGTAAAATTTTTTTTGGGCTCATACTTTTTTTTTGGCGGCCATTTTAAGTTTGCTTTTTAACCATATTTCAGTCGAAAACATATTTTGCACAAATGTATGTAACTCTGTTAATTTTATAGATAACAAGACAAAATAAACACCAAAATTATCAGAATGAAATGCTCTACACTTTTGTTTTAACACAATATTACCTAAGTAGTGAGGAAAGTGAAGAAAAAAATTCAAAACTACAAATTGAAAATTGACTAAAACGGAAGTTTTAGTGCCGCAAAATTATTAGAAGGAAGAAAGACTCGCCCTTAATTTTTTTTTCTGGTGTAGATCTACTATAGGACTACTCGCTGTAGAAGTTTAAAGCTTGAGAACCTTGCGGTTTTTTTAATACAATTTTTCAAAAATGCCCAAAACCGTATTTTGGCAATATTTGAAGTAGAATATCTCAAAAGGGACTGAGTGAAAAATTATGAAATTTATACAGATAACACCTCTTTACGATATAAATATGTGATATACATTTGGTGACTGAGACTCAACTCGTTTCAGAGTAACAGTGCTTTGAATTTGGCCAAAAATTGCGTTATAGGCACACGAAATTTAACGGTTATTTAATAGTAAAAATCCACATTGTAATTTTAAATGCAAAATTTTAGTGAGCCTTAGTATGTTACACAAAAGAGTTGTACATGTAGGCTACATTTCATCAGTTAGCATGACAAATTTATAATTTCCTCAGAGCTTTGAAGAGCGTTGAAATTTCGGTGCATAGTTTGCAATTTTTGGCCAACTTCGATGCACTGTAACTCTGGAACCAGTTCAGTCTCAGTCACCAAATTATTATCACATCTTTATATCGTAAGGAGGTGTTATGTATATAAATTTCATAATTTTCTCTCAGGCCCTTCTGAGATATTCTTCTTCAAATAATGCCAAAATAGGGTCAATCCATTAGAAATGAACCAAATTCAATAAAATTTTTGGCTCAACATTTTTATTTTCTTAATTTTTTTACCAGTTACTCCCCAATATTAGGTGAGTTCAAAACTAGAGTAAAACATTTTTTAGGCTCATACTTTTTTTCTTGGCGGCCATTTTAAATTTTCTTTGTAACAGTTTTTCGGCCGGAAACTTGTTTTGCACAAATGTATGTAACTCTGTTAATTTTATAGATAACAAGACAAAATAAACACCAAAATTATCAGAATGAAATGCTCTACATTTTTGTTTTAGCACAATATTACCTAAGTAGTGAGCAAAGTGAAGAAAAAAATTCAAAACTACGAATTGAAAATTGACTTGAAACGGGAGTTTTGGTGCCGCAAAATTATTAGAAGGAAGAAAGACTCGCCCTTAATTTTTTTTCTGGTGTAGATCTACTATATGACTACTCGCTGTAGAAGTTTCAAGGTTTAGAACTTTTCCCTTTTTTTAATACAATTTTTCAAAAATGCCCGAAATCGTATTTTGGCAATATTTGAAGTAGATTATCTCAAAAGGGACTGAGTGAAAAATTATGAAATTTATACAGGTAACACCTCTTTATGATATAAAGATGTGATATAAATTTGGTGACTGAGACTCAACTGGTTCCAGAGTAACAGTGCTTTGAATTTGGCCAAACATTGCGTTATAGGCACACGAAATTTAACGGTAATTTAATAGTAAAAATTCACTTTGTGATTTTAAATATAAAATTTTTGTGAGCCTAAGTTTGTTACACAAAAGAGTTGTATATGTAGGCTATATTTCATCAGTTAGCATGACAAATTTTTGGTTTCCTCAAAGCTTTGAAGAGTGTTGAAATTTCGGTGCATAGTTTGCAGTTATGGCCAAATTCGATGCACTATAACTCGGGAACCAGTTGAGTCTCAGTCACCAAATTTATATCACATTTTTATATCGTAAAGAGGTGTTATCTGTATAAATTTCATAATTTTTCACTCAGTCCCTTTTGAGATATTCTACTTCAAATATTGCGAAAATACGGTTTTGGGCATTTTTGAAAAATTGTATTAAAAAAACCGCAAGGTTCTCAAGCTTTAAACTTCTACAGCGAGTAGTCCTATAGTAGATCTACACCAGAAAAAAAAATTAAGGGCGAGTCTTTCTTCCATCTAATAATTTTGCGGCACTAAAACTCCCGTTTTAGTCAATTTTCAATTTGTAGTTTTGAATTTTTTTCTTCACTTTCCTCACTACTTAGGTAATATTGTGTTAAAACAAAAATGTAGAGCATTTTATTCTGATAATTTTGGTGTTTATTTTGCCTTGTTATCTATAAAATTAACAGAGTTACATACATTTGTGCAAAACATGTTTTCGACTGAAATGAGGTAAAAAAGCAAACTTAAAATGGCCGCCAAAAAAAAAGTATGAGTTCAAAAATTTTTTTACCATAGTTTTGAGCTCACCTTTAGTTGGGAAATAACTGGTAAAAAAATTAAGAAAATCAAAAATGTCGAGCATCTTGGTCTGGTTCATTTCTAATGGATTGACCCATAGGTAAAATGAACTCAGTCTCCATGGTGACTGGGGGTGGAGAAGCGGTGCCAGACGTAAAAATAATCCGAAGAAGAAGAAGAAGAAGAAGAAGAAGAAGAAGAAGAAAGGGATATCAATGATACATGCAATGTACCGGTTGTACCTCCGTAAACTCGGGTTCATGATTATTACTTCCTCTGCCCGTACCATAGGTACTATAGGTAGAGGAAGTATTGTTTTCGACCCCAAAATTCGAAGTTGAGTTTTTAGCATATATACACGTTTCAAGGCCCCCTGAATCCAAAAATACTATTTTTGGAAACATGTCTGTGTGTGTGTCTGTGTGTCTGTGTGTCTGTGTGGAAGTTTGTGAACAGGCTAGCTCCGAAACGGAGAATTGTATGAAAACAAAATTTCGTATTTGGGTCAGGTACCTTGTGAAGATGTGATTCGAAGATTGGCGACAAATTTATCTTATTTTTAAGGGGACTTTACATGAAGAAATTTTGGTTTTTCGCGATTTTCTCGAAAACGGCTCTAACGATTTTCTTTAAAAATGCACATGTGTTTCTTTTACTGAGAGCTAAAACTTTTATTTGAAACTTTTTTCGAAAAAATTCTCTGAGGGTAGTTACAAGCCACCCACTGTTCACCCACTGTTTGTAGAAAGTTTGTCTTGCGTGATGAACAACTGAATTCGCGCTCTTTCACGTCTCTTATTCTATATAAGAATGTGAAGTGAGAAAGATGTATTGTTGGCCATGCATAGAATAAAGAAGTATCTGAGGGAAATATTCGATAAATTTCAGAAATTATCGCTTTTAGTCGCATCATTGAAAGAAAAGGTATTTATAGGATAATTAGCGTAAAATTGTGTCTTGCGATTCTGTAAAAGGATATGTGAATACTTCTAACTTTTGTTTAGGCAGAGGAAGTTATGTGATTTTCACATCAGATTTTTTTTCATTTGTTTCGTTTATTTCTGTCAATAAATTCCATGGTCTCCTTTGAGGAATTTCTAACATGCTGTTATATATAATAATTCTCCACCTTATACCCTCAAATAATAAATAAAATAAAATTACATATTAACTTACAATAATATAATATATTATATATTATATTATATTAATACAATGATTCAAGTTGTACAATCTTGTAAAATAAATTAAAATCATACTTAAAAGCTTACATTAATAAAACGGCTGGATTTTTCTACTCTTTTTATTACACTAATTAAATAAGATTAAAATTCTTAAATTAGGTTAAAACCTTAAAATGGTAATAAGAGATCCTTGATTAGGCAGTGTAGTTATTAAATAAGTTTGAAAATCTTAAGTCAAGTTAAAACCTTAAATGTAAATAAGTAATTTTAGCTGTGTAGTAAAGGCTACTCTTTTTTAGAATAGGCCTATTTACAAACACAAAATCACAGGTTTTTATAACACGATAGTCACTGTGTGGCTAATATGCTCTAGTTGAAGTGATAAAAGTTTTTAATGTGTCATTATTAATACTGCAGAAATAGTAGTGTAGGTGTCGTGAAGATTCATCTTATTATGGAATCCTTGGAGTTATTAATACGATCGATCTTGGAAATGCATTTCGACAATAAAGTGTCATATTCTGCCCTAGTAAAATAATAATATCAAACATAACCAAGTAAATGAACGAACTATATTAGCTATTCTACTGTTGGTTAATGAATTGTAGTCTAACGAGGGTCATAATAATAATGTTGGATTTCTTTACCACCTTATACACTCAATAAGATGTGTAGGAATAACTTTATATTTTAGGCACTACAGTGTAGTCTGTCTGTCTCTGTCACTATCTTTCTGGAACCCTATAGCCCCTATGTCGGGGTGAAGGGGCCTCCAAGTGGAGGTTTCTGTTACCTATGTGAATTTTGTTACGCTTATTTTCCGTGAGAGGGCAGAGGGACAGGTGGTAAGCCCATCGCCTCTCAACCCCGCTCAGGAAACTAAGGTATTACTTGGACGTGAAAGGGCCGAGAAATTTTGTCCAGAGGCTCTAATTTAGTTCTTTTACGTGCCGTAAATCACGCCCCCCCCCCCCCGGCTTAAAGTCCCTCCGTACCCAGGATTTTTACGTCCTGAAAAACCCATCGCCCCTGGCCGGCTTTGATCCCGCGACCTTCGAATCTAGAAGCGGGCACGCTACCTCTAGATCACCGCGGCGGACACTACAGTGTAGTAGGCCTATATTAATGTGCAGGTTATGTTTGCTGATGTCAGTATTACACTTGAGTTCACATAAAGGCATATAAAATGGAAGTAAAATTTGTTTGCTGGTGTCTTATATTATAAAGTATTAGCAGGTGGCCACGGCTTCGCCCGCGATTATTTACTGAACTGCTAGATGTTTTGTTTAAATTATTTATTTAACAGAAAAGTAATAAAAACATTAACATTATTAACACTGAGATCGTTTTTACATAAATGTTCCATCCTATTTTGTCTCCTTTTACATACTTAGGGCCTATGATAAGCATCCATATTTCTCAACTAAAATACAAAGCCTGCAGCTATGAATAACTTATCAGTGGATATAATTTTTTACCGACTTCTGATATGGCATACTCGTTGGCAAACACTCAGACTGAACCAACTGAAAATGCTGTCCCTGCAATACGAACTCTTACTCTACATCAAAATGTGAAATGAGAAAATGATATTCTCTACGTCCAGGGTAGAGAAAGTTATGTGACTGCATCACATTGTGCATTATTTTCGTGGATTCCATTATTTATTTACAGCATTAATTCTATCGATAGCTTCTCTAATTTGTCCCGTGTCATTTATTTTAAAGCTTCCTCCGAACACTGCCAACAGTACAGTGTTGTCATGCCAACTCGTTCGAACTGTACATGGAATGTGATTTGGATTTGATAATTCTGTGCAAAGAGGTATTATGTCTCCTCTAAAACATTTTATTTTTGGCATTTAAAATCAAAATTTTGTAAAATCCTTTTTTAGTGAGCACTTACATTATGAAACGAAGGTAATGTCAAAATTCTAAGTTATAGTTTAGGCTCCACGTTGCTTCTCTGTGTCAGTCAGGACAAAGCCTCTTTTATAAATAGAGAGACCTCCTACTTTACTATTAGGAAATGAATTTTGGCTTATTTAAGCCATTCTCAGTCCTCATTGGTCCCGTGTGACACACTGATTGAATGTTCGAATTGTACGACCGTTCTTAAGTTCCTAGGAGCGAATTCAACCAGGGGGTTGTAGTCAACAGAGTTCTCATTTACCACCCATTCTCTATTAATGCAAATTTTGTATGCTTCTAACCTACACATTAATATAGGCTTACTAGTGCCGTGTGCTTATAATACACTTCTACATAGCTTACTGAGGGTACAAGGTGGTAAATAAACTCTACGTTTTAGCTATTACTAACCCGTAATCAGCAAGTTATCCGTCGTTGGGATACACTGTACTGAGTGACTGAGCAGTTTGTTCGTAGTTCTAAGGAGGATGGGTGTGTTCATATAATATTCCGAATAACAAAACCTACGTATAAATATTTGTTTGTTTTGATCCTCACGCGAGTTCATGCAGTTGAATTGCTCTGCAAAAGCGAGCTCTCCTCAAGTGGACGTGGATTAAGTTGAGTTTTATCATGTTAGCTAAAGGAAAATGTTTGTACTTGAAAAGTATTACATCTATTTAAAACGAATCGTCATAACATTTATCTATTATTACAGATATTCCGAAAAATGGGTAGGCCCTACTTAGGAAAATATTTACGCCTATGAGAGATTAATATGGGGACTTGAGAAAACTGCATAACGACGAGCTTCATAACCTGTACTCTTCACTAGAGGGTAACTAAATCATGGAGGATGAAATGAGCTGGACATGTTGCGTGCATGGGGGAGGAAAGATATATCTAAAAAATATTGACTGGGAGGCCCGAAGGGAAAAGACCACTTGGAAGACCTAGACGTGTGAGGACAAAATTAGGATAGATTTAAGGGAAGTAGGATTTGAGAGGGATGGTTGGATGGAGTTAGCACAGAATAGGGTTGAATTGCGGGCTCACGTAAGCGCGGCAATGAACTTCCGGGTTCCATAAAATACCGGTACATAGTATTCCTTTAGCTTGGTTAGGGATGTCTATTATCATTCAGTAAGTAAGTACTGTACTATTTCACAAGTAAGGAGATCCAGTACTACTTAGTGAAATGTCCATATTCCAATAACAGAAGTTGCATCTTTTTTAGTGTAGATGATGTGCCAGGTGTATGAAGTAAAAACTTTTGTATGAAGATCAGTTGTGCAGAAAGTCTGAGAAGTAGGCTACATACTGCATTGCATAACCATATGTGGAACTTACCAAGCTGTCTGTTAGTCGGTCCGTCTCTCTGTGACCTTGCCACTTCAATTCAATCTCTGTTCTTCCCCGTTAAGGAAACCCTCCATGTAGGGAGATACAACTTCTCTTACCTGCACTACAAAGCTCTGTATTTAATGAGTTTAACAAAACTTAAGTTCAGTATTGCCCTGCATTGAAACCGATTTCAAGCTCAGTTGGTCCAGAGCCATTATTTAATAATTCCTTTATTGCAACCAAATGGTCAAATTATGATGAATGATATATGGCAGGAAAAACGACAGCACTCCCATGAAACCTAAAAAAAAAAGGTAAACAAAAAATCTTCTTTTGGATTAAAACTGAGAGAGAGAGAGAGAGAGAGAGAGAGAGAGAGAGAGAGAGAGAGAGAGAGAGACAGAGACAGACAGACAGACAGACAGAGAGAGACAGAGACAGACAGACAGAGACAGAGAGAGACAGACGAGAAAGAGAGAGGGAAAGAAAGATAGGAAGAAATAATAGATTGGAATTAGGATTAGATACGAGGGCCGTCCACAACGTAAGTTTCCGTAGGGCCGTTTACACAAAAAAAAAATGTCATAGAAATATTTATTGCAACAGACACAGCAAGACGTGTTCAGCTATTTTTCAAGGGCATGGAGGTTCCAGGAGGTTCAGGCTCCCAGATTTTTGACATTCGGCACATGAAGGTGGTAAGGTTGTCAGCCTTAGGGTACGCGCAAGACGGAACCGGGATGGTCGCATGCTACAGGCAGCAGGAAGAATGAAGTCATGTCTTCTTACGAGGGTGAACAAGACGCCGCTTGGATGGTCTCTTGCCAGCCATCTGGTCAGGCCGCAGTTTGCTGGTAGAATGCTAGCCCTCTTTTTTCATGCGGCCGGCCGCTAGCGTGTAGTCTAGATTCAGGCGTTCCACGTGTGCATTTTGCAATCGCTCCACAAACAAAGGACTGTTTATAAGATACATGCTTTGTAATCAGCTCAGACCACCAAAATAAATACTGTTACTACTCAATGAAGGGGTTGGAGAGATCAGTCATGGCTACAGTTACTGACTTGTATGGTTTAAATTCAGTATTTTTGTATAATTTGTAGTAACCTAATAATTTTATACTATGATAATTTTCGTGTTGCGGCGTTAAGTGTGTTCGTTTTATTGTCTTCTTGTGCTCTGAAGATTGAATACAACGGTCGCACCAACTCAAGAAAACAATAATAATAATAATAATAATAATAATAATAATAATAATAATAATAATATTGTTTCTAACCATACATTGGTTCTCCATCTCAAACCGATTAAAAAAATATTCCCGGCCACAAAAACTATTTTTTTTGCCGAAAAAAGTTTTTACTCCATTTTTTTGGCGAACTTTCTGTCCTAGCACCTAAAGTATTGGGTTTACAACAAAAAACTTTTAGAACAAAAGCTGTGGAGCATTAAATTTACTATAAAATACATATTCAATTTAGAAACTCTGTGAGACAGTGAAATACTCTTGTGACATATTTAACTAATGTGACATATGTGATTTAGCTTCCTGTAATGATTTTGAATTCATAAACTCAATCCCATTGTCTTCTGAGTCTTCAAAACCTTATGAATGAGAATATAATAACAAAGAAATAAAAATAAAATGGAGATAATTCCGAAACTTAATCCATAACATGCGACCTGCCAGTTAAGCGACCAGGCTGCGTCTTGCGCATACACACTTCATACCCGGCGCCTGGCTCAACAGCATAGCGACCAGGAAGGGGACCAACCAAGCTGCGTCTTGTTCGTACCCTTGCTCACCGGCCGCCTTTACCCTCAGGATTGCTCCTGGTACTCATTTCTGTTAGAGGCTGAGTCGACCCCAGGGCCATAGTGCCACCAGAAGAATTAGGCCAATTGAAAAATCTCAACGACCTCATCGGGAATCGAACCCGCGACCTTCCGGTTTGTAGCGTAGCGCCTCAACCATTACGCTACGGCGTACCCACTTGAACTGAAACTTTTGTCATACCGTGAAACCAGCCTTTGAACACTTGTATCGTAGAAGTCTGCCGCCTGGGATTTGAACCATTGTGTGATAACCTTCTCCGTTTCTCTGTCAATCTCTACCAATCTCTGTCATTCATTGTCATTTCTTGAGGGATAGGAAAAGATAAAATCTCTGGGTGCTGGGTCAGAGCTGTAGGGTGGAGACTTCAACACCTCCCTGCAAGTCTCCTGCAAAGTTCGGCTAGGAGATGTTTCAACATCCACTCTACAGCCCGGAGCTCGCTCCCAGTAATTTTCATCTTCTGACATTTCAATAAATTACAGGGAATGACAGAGAATGACATAAATTGACAGAGAATGACAGAGAAGCGGAGATGGTTGTCACACAGTGGTTCAAATCCCAGGCGGCAGACTTCAACGACACATGTATTCAAAAGTTGGTTCCACGGTATGACAAATGTTCTCAATTCCTGTGGCGCATATTTTGAAAAATAGCTGAACACTTGGTATATCTGTTGCAATAAATATTTCCATGACCGTAGGGAAATTTACTTTGCGGACGGCCCTCGTATGTATGGCATCTGTACTGCTAATCATAGGCGTAGCCAGGCCGACCATAAGGGGGGGGTTATAACATTCAGGGAGAGGGGGTCCGGGGGTCCTCCCCCGGAAAATTTTAAAAGTTAAGATGCAAAATAACGAGTTTTAAGCTTCCGGGGGTCTCCCCCGGAAAATCTTAAAAATTAAGACGCAAAATAACGAGTTTTAAGCATCTGGGGGGTCCTCCCACGGAAAATTTTAAAAATTAAGATGCAAAATAACGAGTTTTAAGCTTCCCACGCTTTATACTTGTATTAAGTAATTTATGGGCAGACTGTAAAAAATCATACAATTTTCCTTTTTTTAATCAATGGGGGGGGTTCAAACCCCCAAAACCCCCCCCTCGCTACGCCTATGCTGCTAATATGAACCAACCCTTTTAGTACTTCTGACATAATCTTCTGAACATGTGTTGTCAGTAATATTCTACATGTAGTAATAGTATATTGCGATACAAGTGCCGTAAGCGGTGCATACGGATCGAGGAAAGAGTTTGAAAAAACACAGCGCAAGCACCTCGTTTTTTCAATTTCCGAGATCCTTTATGCGCTTACGGCACGAGTATTGCATGCTATTTTTGCACGATGATTATTTACATCAATTTATTTATATTAATTGAGATATTAGCTGAAAATATTATGTTTATACACTATTGAAGATAGATGTTATATTTCAGAAAGTGATTCGCATCTCTCTCTGTAGTCATCAGTTTTACAACTGGTTTGATGCAATTCTCCAGTTCTTCCTATCTTGAGCCAGTCTCTTCATGTCTACATATTTTTTACATCCAAAATCGCCAATCTGTTTTGCATATTCTAATCGTGGTCTTCCCTTACAATTTTTCCCCTCTATTGTTCCTTCTAATATAGTGATGACCAAGCCTGGATGCCTCATAATGTGACCCACTAGTCTGGCCCTTCTTCTAATGAGTGTCGTCCATAGACTTATTTGCTCCTCTATTCCTGATTCGCATATGTTGGTTGTTATGGGGACCGAATATTTGTCCTGTTAAAGTCGCCCAAACTGGGGGGGGGGGGCCTTGGTTCCGGGCTTCCATAAAGGCTTGTATTATGATGATTTTACTTATGGCACTTGTGCTTTTTTGTAATTTTCACCGCACGGAGATTTCTTTTGTTTTCATAGCAACCAGATTGCGATACACGGCAACAATATTCGTAAGTACCACTAATTAGTTACGTCGTGCAAAAAAAAATTAACTATTAAATATCCTAGGGCTACTAACAACAAAATGAAGTACTTACCTTTAAATCGCAGGTAGCAGGGCAAGTAGCTTTCAGTCAGAACTGACCGTCACATTTTGAAATCCAGGGACGGAATAGTTAAAGGTATTTTCTGCACACATGTTTACGGAGGCGGAAATTACATGGCTCTCTTGGAATATAGAAACAAAACGGCTAAAACGCTTAGAAAGTAGCTGAACTTTGTTAGCTTACCAAATTGAATGAGGCTCTGATTATGCTGTGATCTGTACGGGTTGCCCTAGGCATCTGATTCAAGCAGAGTCGTAAAGTCCAATCACCAATAAAACCAAATGCCGATACCAGCAAACTTATCCCATTACATTTCAAGTGTCACTTACATCTTACATGATTTTAATGGCTGCCAGGGCTCTTTTCTGCCGGAACTAGCTCCTAATGGTAGTTACCTCCGTGTTAAATTTGATATCGGAAAGTTTACTCTCTGGTAAGCTCCAAGAGTATTAATCTCAAATCAGATATTGGTTAAAAAATAGTCCTACCCGAGCACGCAGAAGTACCCTTGAAGAGACTTGGCAAGGGGGAGTTGTATGGGGGGGGGGGGGGTAGAAGAAACGGGAATCTGTTAATGAGATAGAGAATGCAATACTGAGATGGCGAGTGTATGAGATGTAAAGAAAGAGAGGAGTTAGTTAGTTAGTTAGTTAGTTAGTTAGTTTGTTCGTTTATTTACTTACACAGTACAGTGTTTTCACTATCCTATAGCTATAAGTTTACATATACTTATAAATAGGGGGCGGATTTCTATGACCTAAAACAGCGTTTCTCAATCTATGGTCCGCGGACCACTGGTGGTCCGCGAAGATGGTGCAGATGATCCTCAAACATAATTAAACAATATCATAAAGCAAGTGAAAAGTAAAGAAATATGTATTTCGTTATAATGACCTGTAATTAATACCCCAAATACTAAGAATATAGGCCTTCTTTTAAAAATGGGATGTAAAATTAGGGGTCTGTAAAATTGTTTTGACATTTTAGAGGTCCTCGGGTTCAAAAAGGTTGAGAAATGCTGACCTAAAACGTAGGATAAATGCATGCATTTATGACCTAAAAAATATTAAAATATGAGCAATAAAATTTAAAATATGACTTTACCACTTACACATTGTGTATTTTTAAAAAAGTTACATTACAATTCATTTTATTAAAATATAATGTTAATTACTTAAAATATCTGTAAATTCTCAAAAAATATCATTATAATGCAAAATTTACAAAATATGATATGAAACTTCAACATTTCTTTAATATGCACACAAATATGCCAAAAATATGACCTAAATATGCATATTCATATTAAATATGTTACAATAGTTGAAAATTTTCTAAATATGCAGTAATATGCACAATAAAAGCCGTTCCATTTTCACCAGGATGCTTGGAATCGGGTTTAAATTAGTCGGATGCCTGAAATAATGCAAAGGGAGAAATATGACATGTCATAGAAATCCCCCCTACTTATAAACTACATTTAAGTTATTAAAGTTTAACACATATAGCCTACATTTACAAATTTATCATTTACATACAAAACACATGTACAATAATTTGTATATTACATTATTTTAAACATGTTACATTTTACTTATGTTTCATTAACACTATATTATACATTGTAATATTATTTCTAACTCTATTTTTACATGGAAATTGAATTATACAAATTAAATGATAAATTCAAGAATACAATATATACACACTTAGGCCTACAAAGAATAAGGATCACCCAACCTTTTTCAGCTGACGACCCACCTTTCCTTATCGGGATAACTCCACCATGGACCGATGGACCGTGGAGATATCCCGATAAGGAAAGGTCTGCCCCAGATGCCAAAAATCAAGAACCAAGACAACAATCAAAACACAATTTTATTTGTTTCGATTTTTCTAATCTTTTCTGATGGTTTATTCGATGGTTTCTGATAGTTTTAGGATCGACTCGCGACCCACCTGTAACCCTTCCGGGACCCAATAGTGGGTTGGGAACCGCTGCCTTAGAACATAAGTAGTATGTAGAAGATTCGAAAAGATGGGTAGAGTGTTTCGTTAGTGCTATGCTGTTTTATGTCGCGTGTTGTAAGAGTGGTAGTCGCAATTAACTTTAAAAAGAAGTCTATGAGAATAAGCAAATAGGCTTCAAAAATAATGATACATGGTAGAGGGAGGAACTTGTGGGTTTTCTGGGAGTACATCAGAGGAGAAGGTTGGAGGATGTATCAATGAAAAAGTTACAGTAGAACACTGGAGGAACCTCTATTTCACTCTAGGCCTATGACTGGAAATTAAAAATAGTACAGTATAAATTAAGCTAGTACAAGGAAATAAATAAAAAGGAAGAACAATATTGATTGTGGGACGGCAAAGAAATCCGTAATAGCTATTTATGTATCAAGTAGGCAAAATAACGCTTCAACGTACGAATCTACAATAGTATTGGATGAGTCCGCTGAAGCTTTAGTGTAGGCCTACGTGGTGAATACAATATTTTTTAGTAAAAGCTCTGTAAATTATAAGAAATGAAATAAAAATACCGTTTAATTAATTATTAAAGGTATAGTCAGCCATTTGTTGACGCCATATTCTCAAAGCCGCCTGAATCCTATGCAATGAACCAATACGAAATGCGGATGTAGATGGCAGTGCGGGTTTCTTATGAATAATAAAGCTATGTTGGCTTAGGCTTAAATTTGTTATTATATTATTGTTTTGTAAACAAAAAAACTTTGTAAAGTTTCTGATTAATGTAAGGAAACAATGTTGCCTTATATGTGTTGTTTTATGGTCGAGTATTTTGTTTCAAACCCTGTTACGGTTGGTATGACTGGTCACTGCAAACTAGATTTTTCAGTTGTCATGATGACTTTACCGGCCTAGGCCGTTAAAAATTACTTCGGCCTAGGCTGCTAAAGTGCTACTTTCGGCGACTTAACGGTCCGAAAAAGAAAAAGGCAAAAGGAAGTTTCAAATGTGGAGCATTCCTTCATACCCAATAATCCCATGCTTCTTCTTCATTATCGTCCATAATCAGAGTTGACAACTCCTACAATCTTGTAATCTTATAACAGCGGTTCCCAACCGGTGGGTCGTGAAGGCTTACAAGTGGGTCACGACTCGATCCTAAAACTATCAGAAACCATCGAATAAACCATTAGAAAATATAAGAAAATCGAAACAAATAATTGTGTTTTGATTGTTTCCTTGGTTCTTGATTTTTGGCATCCGGGGCAGACTGCTCAATGTTGAAAGTGACTTAAGATTACAAACATTTTCATTCAATCCTGGCATTGACGTGTTGGTTCAATCGAATCAGTCCCAAAAATCTCTTTAATATAGTATTCTTACTTAAAAGAGCAATTTTGCCTGAAAAATTAAAATGGTCTTTGTGTACTTTTATAATTGTAGTTTTTATCTTCACCTAGGAACACTTGTTAGTGAGTATGAAACCACTAGTTGCATATATTGAAAACATATATCTATTGTTAAATAAATAACTGTTTTGCTAGAAAGTGCTTAGATTTTGTCAACTATTTTCAAATCAGAACACAAATTGTTTGTCAATAATCAATCTGTATCTTCAAAAAAGCATATATAAGCTTATATACATTTGCAATATTTGACGTTAAATTATATATACATAAGGAAGGGATACGATACAAATAAGGTTTTTTACTCCACCATGGACCGATGGACCGTTGGACCGTGGAGATATTCCGATAAGGAAAGGTGGGTCGCCAGCTGAAAATGGTTGGGAACCACTGTTGTATAATATTTCCTATTAGTAGCCTCTGGGAAATTCTGCTAAGGTACTCCGGGCGAAGTTTTACAAAAATGTTTTTTATGTTACAGGTGAGCAGTTAGTTTGAAGTGGAATACTGAATATCCTGTATGTCGGTAAGTATCACAGAGTACAATACCAATGATATTCAACCATTTTTCAGCCTGTAACCCTAGAAATCTTAATCAACTCAATTGCTTACCTCCCATTTTGTTTTGAACATAATTAAAATGGCACATAACCAATTCCCCCTTTTTTTTATGTTTTACTTTCTCTATATTGGACTTAGATGTCAAAGCACGGAGAGAAAGGAAACATCCAGGGAACAATTATATTGAGACAGGATATAGTATGTGATCAGCACAATGCAGGGCCTTATCTTTGTAACAGCCCACTAGTCGTTATAATAAAAGTACTTACAATTCGTCGATGTTTTTGGGCTGGCCTCGGCTCACTCAGTCGGTTACATTGAATTTCTCTTCTTTAGTCTACAGGGAATATTTTAGTGGGGTATATTATGGGGGTCGTTATTACCAATTTAAATAATAACAGTGTATTTTAAACTGGTATGAAAATTGTTTATTCTATCCACCAACTATAAATGGGATGGGTTATAAATGTTAATTCCCTTGGGGTATTTCAGATGAAGGACTGTTCGACAGAATGGTCTCCTTACTTCCCTCCTAAATTATCAAATAGTATCTAGTTTATCAAGCTGCAACCTGGTATATTTATCTGGTCACGTAAAAGTTCGTCGATCCACAGTACTTACAGTATTTTCACTGATTCTAAGTTTGGTACTGGCTGCAATAAAGCCGTACCTAAAAAGCCTACTATTCACTGACGTTAATTTAAATCAGACTTAGTACCGGGGTCAATCCCGATACTTATATTATAAAAATTACAGAGGGCAGCCCTATGGCAACCTCTGTATTGAAAAGATATGATGATCCCAGCCTACCGTATGTGCCGGTAGTCCACAGAATGAATATTTCAACATGGTGACCATTCCATCTCCCACTCATTCGTCCAAAAACCCCTATTTTATTAACAACAAATAAGAACTACTGTTAATACAAATTTTGTTCTTTTCACATGTTACCTCTGTTCTCATTGGTTCTGAGTTTTTAACATCTGCAGCTCCTACAACAAGACACGTTTTATGCCAACGTATTTTTAATTCCAGGAAATGGTATGGCATTCCTGGTATATGCATACAAGTACACTTTCCCATCTCCTTTTACTCAGAATCTGCTTTTCAGTAACTATAATCTCTTTTCAACACTTTTTTCTTCAATGCTGGACACCTAGCGTGCTTGAAATCCCCCGGAATTGGTCTGGCCCAGGCTGACTCATTCTACTGCACCTGCTTTCTGTATCTTTTAATAACATTACTTCTCATGTTATTCTCCCTCTTACCTATATAATATTCACTATTTAATATTTCTTATTTATTTTTCTTAATTCCATGATTTATTCCCTATCATTGTAATTATGATATTTACATTATTAATGGCTGGTGTATCACTGCTGCTTACATAGCATAATTATAGGCTACTTAACAATGCCTAGGTTATGCTTTCTTATAATGCCCAAATGATTTATGAAGAAAGTATATTTCACAGAAGTGTTCTTTCTGAGTAAATTATTTATACTCCTACAACCTCATGTTTTGGTATTGTGTTATGTGAGTTTGTATACCATGCAGTGACGTCTTCAATAACAGGTCAATAGCTTCAAGTCATTCATTCGAGATCCTATTCATTTGTACCTTATCTTACAAGCCTAGTGACATCCCTTTTATACCTGGTCTTGTTACTTTTAACCTAGGTCTATTCAAAACAACATTCTTCAGCATGCACTCACCCTCCGGCATACCTCTGTATTGACCTCACCATTTTAGTAATGCAGTTGTAACTTCCATAATATTACATGAACTGATTAATTCAATAGAATAAAACGCAACTAATTACACTTGAAAGCACTAATTAAAAGAACAAAATGAATGAATAATTAAATTGAATTATTACACTTGATTCTTACAACACCACGGATCCATTTATGGTTATCCATCTTAAAATTACATAACAATAATAAAATAAACAGCTGATTTATTTGCTGTAGTCCATCTTAGAACTACATAACGTCAGATATATATCGAGAGCGGATTTCTTGCTCACCGTCCAAAATTAATTTTCTTATACACTCACGATTTCTCTTGTATAAGTCATCTCACACGCACTTGACTTACCGCGATCAGATACACTTTACAATTAAAATCATGCATCACTCCCAGTACCTTATGTGCGAAATGACGTACCCCTACTCTCATGTTGTCATGTCCCCCTTTATTCCTTATACGCTTAGAAGGATGCCGTGCCTATCTATTTTTTTTTCAGATTCTTCGATTTCTTTCTGCCTTGTAACTTATCCAATGAATAAATATAATTTCTTTCGTTTTCTTAATTCCCACGTTCAATTATATCAACTGCAATAATAATTTTTTATTTATTTATTTTATTTGACTCCTATCTAATTGATGATACTAGATTATTTTTCTGAGGATGCATAGATGGATTATCCATTGATATTAGTATATTCATAGCATGAACAAAAGCCCTGGTGACTCATTTTTACACCCCATATTCTTAATCAAAACATAAAAGAAAGCTGTTCTTTTTAAATGTTAGCTATCAATGTTATGCTGCTCACTTTTGTTTAAAAGAATTTCAAATTACTTCTTGTTTTCATCCTTATTTATATTCCTGCTATCCCCTTCGTCCTCATATTGATAATTTTCATCTACTTCTGTTCCACACAAGTTTAATTTACAATCCCTCTCAATTGCATCTATATCTTCACAATAAGCGTTACTAAACTCGACGACTTCAACACCTATTTCACATTCAGATCGCGATCTCTCTGTCGCACCTGAAATACTATCTGTTGGGTTATTCTGACCTACAACATAAGCTTCAATAATATAATCGGTTGGGTTTTTCTGACCTACAACCTTATTTAATTCATCAATAGTAACATTAATATCCTGACCTCTAGTCAGATTTTCAATTGTAAAGAACTCCTCCTAGATTGCTAATTTCTTTAGTAGAACAGTTTATATGAACATTTACATTACTTGTAAGAAAAGGGACTTCAATAATATTTTCATTGCGTTCGATCTTAAGATAATTATCTTCACATTTAAAATTCTTTTATTTTCAGTAAAATGTCACAGCTTATTATGGTCGGTGCGCTAGATTTCAATTTTCCTGTCACCTATACTTAAATGTACCATGATTCGCTTATCAACTTTATCCTCGTATCAATTCGTTATTCCATCCCATTAGCATGTTTCCAGAGCTTATCATGATTAACGTTTTGCTTACATTAGTTATATTTTGGGGGGGGGGATTCAGAAAGCTTGTATTATTATTATTTAATTCTGTGGGTAATTTATATGCATTACTGTTCCAAATTTTCATTTTTTTTTATCTCTTTGTAAAAACGACTCCTATAAGCTATATTCCTCTAGTTCCCATTTAAATCGTCACTCTGCTCGTGGTCATTCACTTCCCCGTTTACATCATTATTATTATTATGGTATTCATTTGCCTCTGGATTCATTGATGTCCTATCCCCTGTCATGCTACCATTCTGATTACGATCTTCACTTTGTTGAAATCGGAAATACCTGCCTTCTCTTAAAGTACCGTTTCTGAAATTTTGACTCGTACTTCCTTATTCATTTTGTTCAAATGCCATGTGATTTACCGACGTGTGCGCGGGCCTTGACCTATTTCTGTCGTAGTTAGCATGGATATCGCCTGCGGCTCGGGTCTGGTCATTACCCCTATAGTTATTCCCGCTACCAGTATTATTTCTCCCATTTGCTGCATAATTAGTAGCTGGATGACCTTGATTATTTCTACTGTAGTTTCCTTGCCTCTGTTCTCGGTTCCCCGTAAAATCTGAATTACGTCTAGCCATCTCTCCGTTCTGATTATTATAATTATTCCTATTGCTAGCAGAATATTGCAGGCCATTTTCATATTGATTATAACTCTTATTTCTTTGGTCTGTTGGTTCCTTTACATCATAACTTCTACACAATTTTATTCCTTCCTCATATTCTGTTAATATGGCTAACATCTCGGCGTACGTGCTGGGTTTTGCTATAGTTAAATGATGATACACTTCTCTTCCGAAATGCTTCATACATATTTGTAACACGTCCAACTCGCTTAATGTCGTTTTTAGGGACCTGGCAGTCTTAATTACACGCATAAAATATTCGGTCATTGATAACTTTGCTTGTGGGTTATACTGCCCTGAGTACAATTCAGCCCTGGCCTTACTCTGCCTACTCTGACTCCAATAACGTTCAAAAAAGAGTTTTCTGAATTCAGGATATCCTACTCCTTCTGATAAAATAAATTCACACCAATCCCTGCATCTTCCTACCATTCCTTTTTGCACTATCATCATTTTATATTCTTCAGGTATGGCTTTTAATTTGAAATAGGCCTCCATTTCACTGATAAATGAATGCGGGTTTGACAAATTTTCGTCATTATATTTTGGCAAAGCAAATTCTCCAAGAATCTGATTTAGTGGCATATTAGTTTGATTATTTATAGGACTAACAAGATGAGTAACTAGGCCTACCTCACTTCGCACAATTCCGAGTCGATGCTAACGCTGGAAGCTACCTGTCCTCCGCTAATTGGTTCAATGCATTGCAAATTTGCATTGTTTACAACATTTAATTGTGGAGTACAGACTTCTCTACTATTAGCATCGCCTCGCTTATCAGGGATGTCACTATCTGCTTTGCTAATTTTCTCAGTAACATTACCTAACTCTTTTGTAATATTGTTCTGTACTACAATAACTTTATTAATTTCCTGGCTCAGTTTCATCTCTATGTCCCTAACCTGCCCTTGGAATTTATTGCTAAGCTCTCCAATTTCATTCGAAAATACTTTTACTAAGCTCCCTTCTATATTTTTATTCTTTTCTTTAATTTCAGTTTTCAATCCTTCAATCTTTTTGTCCATAGCATTTACAGTACTACCTAGTTTTTGTGAAAATTCCTGATCTTTGTTTACAAAATCATTGTCCACCTTTTTCTTATGAGCTTCTACTATACTTTCTATAGTATCAATTCTACAATTTATCCTGACATTATTCCCCTGACTTTCCTTATCTAATTTTTCAAGTCTCGCTTCATTATGTTTTATGCTTTCGGACATTTTCCCAACTATTTCCTTAAATTCCTCTGAATTTTTCTCAATATTTTCTAGTTTCCTATTATTTTCCTCTGCATTTTTATCTAATTTCTCTGCCATTTTCTTATCGCGTTCTTCTGCATTTTTATCTAATTTCTCTGCCTTTTTCCTATTATTTTCCTCTACCATTTTCCTATTCTGTTCGAATAGTGCCCCTAACCAAGAAGGCATTGCTTCCACTACAACCTCGCTATTTGTTTGCTTGGTCTCTACCTGTTTCTGAATGACTTGAGCTAACGGTTCCTCATCGCTATCCCCGTTATCAATTCTTTCCTTCCCCATTACTTCATTTATATTCTGTACTATTTCATTGTTATCATTAACTATGCTCTCAATCTCATCCCTAGTCAATAAATCCTGTCCTTCCTGTGATTCTAAGCGATCCATCTTTTTCTTAACTATTTTTCCACTACGCAATGTTATCATTACTCATTTCTAGCCTCATCTATACCCGTCACTGCACTATAATCACTTTGATAATAATTCATGCACCTTACCTTGAGTTTTACATAGAAATTTCACCACAGTACAAATAAACAAACAAGTACATACCCTCTTATGAACTAGCATGCACATGTAAATATTACCCTATTATCAATAGAATTACAAAAAATTTTATAATCTTCTCTCTTCTCTCCCCTTATCTTGAACTGCCCACTCCTAAAACTCGTATATCCGGTACACTGCTATCCTGTCTTCCTTATCTTGAATTAATCTGTTAATATGAAGTCTCACTTGCGTAATTATGATGTCAATTAATTGTTCTAGCTGACCCACGTATCGTAATCACTGTATGCAACCCTTGCTTAATCTTGTCTTCTTAATTTCGCCCCCACAATATTACTTTTTCGGCCCACGTTGTTAGCGCTATGTATGTAACAGCCCACTAGTCGTTATAATAAAAGTACTTACAATTCGTCGATGTTTTTGGGCTGGCCTCGGCTCACTCAGTCGGTTACATTGAATTTCTCTTCTTTAGTCTACAGGGAATATTTTAGTGGGGTATATTATGGGGGTCGTTATTACCAATTTAAATAATAACAGTGTATTTTAAACTGGTATGAAAATTGTTTATTCTATCCACCAACTATAAATGGGATGGGTTATAAATGTTAATTCCCTTGGGGTATTTCAGATGAAGGGCTGTTCGACAGAATGGTCTCCTTACTTCCCTCCTAAATTATCAAATAGTATCTAGTTTATCAAGCTGCAACCTGGTATATTTATCTGGTCACGTAAAAGTTCGTCGATCCACAGTACTTACAGTATTTTCACTGATTCTAAGTTTGGTACTGGCTGCAATAAAGCCGTACCTAAAAAGCCTACTATTCACTGACGTTAATTTAAATCAGACTTAGTACCGGGGTCAATCCCGATACTTATAATATAAAAATTACAGAGGGCAGCCCTATGGCAACCTCTGTATTGAAAAGATATGATGATCCCAGCCTACCGTATGTGCCGGTAGTCCACAGAATGAATATTTCAACATGGTGACCATTCCATCTCTCACTCATTCGTCCAAAAACCCCTATTTTATTAACAACAAATAAGAACTACTGTTAATACAAATTTTGTTCTTTTCACATGTTACCTCTGTTCTCATTGGTTCTGAGTTTTTAACATCTGCAGCTCCTACAACAAGACACGTTTTATGCCAACGTATTTTTAATTCCAGGAAATGGTATGGCATTCCTGGTATATGCATACAAGTACACTTTCCCATCTCCTTTTACTCAGAATCTGCTTTTCAGTAACTATAATCTCTTTTCAACACTTTTTTCTTCAATGCTGGACACCTAGCGTGCTTGAAATCCCCCGGAATTGGTCTGGCCCAGGCTGACTCATTCTACTGCACCTGCTTTCTGTATCTTTTAATAACATTACTTCTCATGTTATTCTCCCTCTTACCTATATAATATTCACTATTTAATATTTCTTATTTATTTTTCTTAATTCCATGATTTATTCCCTATCATTGTAATTATGATATTTACATTATTAATGGCTGGTGTATCACTGCTGCTTACATAGCATAATTATAGGCTACTTAACAATGCCTAGGTTATGCTTTCTTATCTTAAGGAAACACAAACATTCACGACAGCAAACGTTCTGGGTAGTGTTAAGTAAATTCCAATCCAGCATTAATATTTTGACAATTCATTGAACTGGTAGGCAAGTTATGAATTTTATATACTTTGTATGGTCTCAAATACCGCTATGTTGGCGATTAAATCAAACAAGCAAGTCAATTATACTCATGATAAGAAAAAGACCTTAGGTCTATAGTAACTTAACTTATTACGAGCGAATAGATCATAGGCCCAGGTATAACAATTATTATAGAAAAGTTTGGTATGTAACGCTAGAAATTGAACAGTGCGCTCTGAAAATAATTAGGGATGGGTCCTCGATACTTTCGAGCCCTCGATACTCTCGATACTTGCATGGTAACGGCATCGAGCGATACTTCAGAAAACTCGCTCGGTAGGCCTACTTTTTCGATATTTTGGTAATTCTGTAATTTAAGGAAATGCGGTATCTCTGTCTGTTTTTCGTAGTCTACAAAATATAGTAAATGCTTCTATTTCTCCTAGAAATGGAGAAAACCACTCTGTGACTTTTGTCTAGTCATAAAGACTTTCCGACTTTTAAAATCCAAACAGAAGAGATTCTTAATTGTTTCCTGTCAAACGTTTCAATAACAACCAACAAGCAAGCTGACTGTCCAAACCCCATTGTAATTTTTGAACAAAAACTTGTAAGTGGACTGTTTCAAAATAATATATTGCGATACAAGTGCCGTAAGCGATGCATACGGATCGAGGAAAGCGTTTGAAAAAACGAGGCGCTTGCGCCGAGTTTTTTTTTTTTTTTTTTCAATTTCCGAGATCCGTTATGCGCTTACGGCACGAGTATTGCATGCTATTTTTTGCACGATGATTATTTATATCAATTTAATTATATTAACTGTGATATCACCTGAAAATATTATGTATATACATTCTTGAAGATAGATGTTTATTTCAGAAAGTGATTCGCATGTGTTTGTTGTTATGCGAACCGAATATTTGTCCTGGGGGGGCCTTGTCCATGAAGGCTTTTATTATGATGTGCCGTAAGTGAATTTATTCATAACCGCACGGAAACACTTACCCCAAATAGCAACAAGATTGCATGTGGGAATGTCAACTTACGATCCACGGCAACAACATTCGTAAGTACCACTAATTAGTTAAGTCGTGCAAAAACTAATTTTAGTTTTAATGTAGAGTTTAAAAATAATTAGCCTATAGGCTACTGATATTAAATTTTGTCTCATTAAATATGCACACTTAATTTAGTTGGTACTACACAGTTCTCTCAATCTTTAATTTTCAATGAACCTATTTATTGAAACTGGAAATGTTGACGGTATCGAGTATCGAGGAAAAAATCATGTATCGGTATCGAGTATCGAGTATTGAGAAAATCTGGTATCGACCCATCCCTAAAAATAATGTTATTCTGTTCTTAAATTTATCCATGCACTAATATGTCTTAGCATTTTAAAATGTTACATACCCGTAAAATCTTAGCATACCGGTACCTCAAGTTGAATACACTGGTGTAGACTGTATTGTTCTTCGTGCAATGTGCATTTATCTTTGATCTGGTGTTAAGGTTGACGCTCACTTGCCCGTACAAACCGAGCAGATATCAGTATCCGTCCGTCTTCGGCGGCAGTTCTGAGGTAGGGCTACTTTGTGAGATTGTGTGGGGGACGGGAAAATGTCTGTCCGCGCGATAACTCAAATACGCTTTATTAGATTTTAATGAAACTTGGTGTACGCATTTATTATGTTCATGGGAAGATGTCTATTCATATTGGACAAAATCGGTTGACTGGTACCGGAATAATGCCTAATTAAGTGCCTTTTTATGGTAATATATCAGAAAGGCACCATAACTCAAAATACGCTTTATCCGATTTTCATGAAACTTGGTATACGCATTTATAGTGTCCCTGGCAAGAAGCCTATTCATTTTGGACCAAATCGGTTGGCCGATACCGGAGTAACGACTAATTAAAGGTCACATGTTTATTTAAATTATGTCTATACTACAATGCCGCATTTCTAATCATTGAGGGTTTTGACTTCAATGCAGTCTATATAGGCTAGACTGAGGAGATACTTGATTGAGAAGTAGCGGCTCCGCTCACGGAAACCACCATCAACATCCGTGGGTGTCAGCACGCTGACCATATGCCCCCGATCTTGCCATCTGCCTATGGTAGATGACGCAGCGGTCAGATGGTAGGCCTAGTCCCTTCAGGGATGTAGAGCCACGGAGTTTTGTTTTAGTTGACTTATTTGAGAACATCTTCAGATTTTTTATTTTTGTTATATAGGGAGGAAACCAGCCAAATATGGGCCCCTTTTTTTAAGTTGCTGATATTTCCGGTTCATAATTTTTTCAAGACTTTATAAAGCACCAAATGTATTCAATAGCATTTATTATAGATGATGAGACCAAAAAAAGAGTTTTTGTTACACAGTAATTGCAAATATAATAGATTATTTCAATAGTAAGAGGGGCCCATATTAGGAAGGTATGTATCCTATTATGGGCCCCTACAAAAAATTATTAAAAATTAAGACACGATATTGCTAATGCTTTCTTTAGCCATTCAGGCATTTCTCACGAATGAAATTCACTTGGACTGAATTTTGTGTACAGTCAGAATGGATCCATTTCACTCACTTGGGTTTACAATGGATGACCCATAAAAGGCAGGTATAATGTACAGCGGTCATCCATTTTTCTACAAGCAACTTGAGTCTGAAATCTTTATGTATCATAATGATTCTATACCTCAGTTACAGCTTCTTAAGAAATACTAACTTAAATATTAATATATCTTACCTCTGATGAATAATATGGAGTGACGTCAAACGCTGCTAAAACTTCAAAACCAACGAAATTAAAAATGATGTTGTGTGAGCTCTCGCGGTAGGTTCTCACACAGACTAAACACACCGTGACACTGTTTGAGTCGTGTTGAAGGATATCTGACTTGAATTTGAAGATGGCAATACGAATCACGCCGAATATCATAGGGGCCCATATTAAGCCGGGGCCCATATTAAGCCGGGGCCCATATTAAGCCGGGGCCCATATTTGGCAGGTTTACTCCTACTGAATAGAGGGTCCACGGTTTCGGAAAATGAATATTATAGATTAACTAAGGAGTAAACATACGCTGATGAGCTGTGTGCCAATACTCTGTTAAGGGACATTTTGGCTTAATGAATGCGTTCTCCTTAAACTCGCAATCTGAAACATTTTTTTTAAATGACTAATATAGGCTAAAACACACAGCTTCCTTTGCCAAAATAAAAGTTAGCCTCATAGTATAATATACTAGAACCAGTGGCGTAGGAAGGGGGGTGCGGGGGGTGCGGGCCGCCTCGGGTGCCATCACCCGGGGGGTGACAAAATAAAAATGTGTCTTTGTAAGTAAAAAATCGCTCAAGGGAATTTAAAGAAAATAATATCATTTAAAACAATTAAATAAGCTTAACAACTTTCTACAAGTCAACATGCGTATTGTAACTTCTTTTAGTTTTAAATGCAGTCAACAAAGGTATATTAATAAAACGCGGCTGAACTGGCCGCTGTGTAGATACGAAGAATAATATTATGGTTAGGGGGTGCGGTGTTCATTTCTGCCGATGCTTGTATCTGCAATTTTATTAATTTAAATGAGACTTCAACAATCGGTGATATTTTATATTACTCAAGCCGCAACCAATTCTACCCGCTGGGGCAGTCATGACTTTGACGAAAATAAACTTCGAATGTGAGTTGACCCCGAAGTCTCCCTCAATCTAGATTTCGAACTGGTATGTGCGCATATTTAAGAATAGATTATTAATATTACAGTTCCGTAAAATACTTACATTACTTGTTTATGAAATTTATTAGGATCAACCCATAAAAGAATGATGTATAATTCACATAATTTCCTCTGCCCAAATAAAAGTTAGCCTCCCCTTAAAAATGAGAGAAAGTCGTCGCCAATCTGTGTGTCACATCCCAAAAAAGTACCTAACCCAAATATAAAATTTTGTTTTCGTACGATTTTCCGATGCAAGAGGCCGTATTGCAAAGAGCGCGTATTCAAAGTGGGTGGCTTATAACTACCCTTCAGAGAATTATTTCGAAAAAGTGTTTCAAATAAAAGTTTTAGCTCTTGGTATAAGCAACCCACGTCCAAAATTTAAAGAAAATCGTTAGAGACGTTTTTCGAGAAAATTTTCTTTATGTAAAACTAAGGAAAACCTGTCTCCAATCTTCGGTTCACATCTTGAAAGGTACCTGACATAAATACAAAATTTTGTCCTTTTGTCAAAATTCATCTTTCCAAAATTCGAGATTTCGCTTGGAAAACAATATGTAAAAATATAAAAAAACCACTCCAGAAATAAAACTTTGCACAATTCCGGAATTTTTTTTTTCCTAGATGTTCGTTTTATTAACGGTAACACCCACAATTCGTGAATCTGTCGCTCACGAAAACAATGTATATCTGTCTGTCTATTTTGTACTTTAGATTAATAATAATAATAATAATAATAATAATAATAATAGTAATAATATTAATAATAATAATAGCATTTATTGTCGTTTAACAGTACAATGTACAATGTACAGCATAACTTAATGTGCTTGATGTGTATGTCTTTCCTTAATCCTAACAAAATTGGCTGAATTAGGTTAACTATGTCTTATATGCACCATTGGTAGCACTGGTTACAAGATGGGGCAACATGGTAATTGGAATCGCTTTATGGATGGTTGATTCATAGTATGCATTGATTTCGGAGCTTAGTTTTGTTTTTATATAACAGAGTAATTATTACTAATTTTGCATAATCCGTTGAGTTTGCGACTTACATCAGATAAATTCGCTGCAACTGCATCTATCGATAAACTCTTAAACTCTCGTGGGATTACCTTTGACTATCCAAAAAATAACACTTGGAACTGTTCCATCTTTTAATAATTCAAATGGGAGGGGGGGGGGTGACAAGAAATTTTCCGCACCGGGTACTACCTAAGCTTGCTACGCCACTGACTAGAACGCTATTTACCCTATGGGTGATTGATCCAGCTTTCATAACTGTTTACAACTTTTTCGTTAATTTTAATTTTGTTTTAATTGTATATTTACCTCATATATATTATTCATTTGAGTACTTTGTAATTTTATAAGGTGAGCATTATTACAATGTACTTGAATAATTGTGCCATTTTGTTTAAATTTCAATCGATAAATTAGCTCCAGAATGTAAATCACAAAAATTCGCTGCAGGAATTCCCTGACATAACATACATATCAGATTGACCTAATTCTAATACTGCAAATTCCCCACGATTATCAAAATACCATGTGTCGCACGGGTTTTGTATTTTTTAATTCGAAATGAACTTATTTCTTGATCATCAAACTCTTCGTTCTTAAATAGGTGTGTAGAATTTGAAATGAGGAAGAATGACTTATCACGCTCAAACTATTCTCTCAGAAAACGCTTGATATAGCTTTTTATGGCGCATAGAGGATCTAGGTTTTTGCACCCCATTGATTCTACACACTAAGCCATGTTGGGGTTCAAATAAGAAGAAACAGACTTCCCGGTAACATAAAAATTGTATTGTCTTTACGGACTATTTTATTTCTCACTCACATGTTACCATACAACCGTTTCGGGGCTAAAGTAAAAAAGAAATTCAATACCACTTTCATACTTTCCTCCTTAAAACGTGGGACATAATCCTAATATGCGCGCATAGGACTAAAAATGTTCCATCCTATTTTGTCTCCTTCCACATCCTCAGAGCCTATGATAAACATGCATAATTATTTCTCAACTAAAAATACATAGCCTACAGCTATGAATAACGTATCAGTAGATAGAATTTTATACCGACTTATGATATAACATAACCTTTTCGTTGACACACACTCAGACTCAGAGCGCTGGATTAAGCTATCCCCGAAATACGACCTCTTATTTTACATAAAAATATGAAATATGAAGTGAGAATTGGTATTCTCTATGTCCAAGACAGAGAAAGTTATGTGACTGCATCACATTGTGCATTATTTTCGTGGATTTCATTCTTCAATATCTACTTACAGCAATGAATTATATCTATAGATTCTCTAATTTGTCAAAGTCCCGTATAATTTACTTCCAAAGCTACCTGTGAACACTGCCAACAATACACTGTTGTCGTGGGAACTGTATATGGAATGTGATTTGTATTTGATAATTCTGTATAAAAATCTATTTCGTATTTGACATGATTTGTTCAATTAAAAATAAAAATTTTGCAAAATCCTGTCTTAGTGTGCACTTACATTGTGAAACGAAGGTACTGTCAAAATGCCAAGTGTCTACCTATTATAGTTTAGGCTCTACGTTGATTCTCTGTCAGTCAGTCAGTCTTTCATTCATTAAGACAGGACAAAGTCTCTTTTATATATAGGCTATATGTATGTATATGTGTATATGTCGGGATGCGGACCACATGCCCCCAATCCTGCCATCTGCCTATGGTAGATGACGCAGCGGTCGGGTGGTAGGCTTTGTTCCTTCTGGGATGTTAGCACCACGGAGTTATATGTATATATACATGACAACATATTGTTGCAAGTGGTCTCAGATGGGTTTGGAAATAAATGAAATGGGAGTTTGGCAAATTAGAGAAACTATCAACATAATTCATGTTATAAATAAATATTAAAGAATGAAATCCACGAAAATAATGCAGTCACATAACTTTCTCTACTCTGGACATAGAGAAAACAATACGAGGTATGGTAATATGTATATTATTATAACTTATCGCAGGTTTTTGGGGTGAAAAGTATGTTAGTGATATTGCATTTCTGTTTAATGTTATCCCCAGTAACATGAGAGTGAGAAATAAATATTCCGCAAAGACAATTTTATGTTACCGGGATTTCTGTTTCTTATTTGAACCTCTAGCAGGCTTGCTGTGTAATGTACAAGCGATGGAAAGCAAAATTCTGCGTCCTCTATGAGCCATAAAAAGCTACATGAAGCGTTTTCTGAGGGAATAGTTTGAGTGTGATAAGTCGTTCTTCCTATTTCAATTTATAAATACTTATATAAGGATCTAGAATTTAAAAATCGAAAGTCCTTCATAAGTTAATTTCCAATTACAAAATAAAAAAATCCCTTTAGGCAGGCCTACAGGCTGAGGTAGATTTCAAAGTGCTTTTGGTTTAATTTATTATCGCTGCGCAGCACTCTTCTTTTTTAGCCTTGGCATGGCAAACCCGCAGTAATAAGAAATGAATTCGGTAAAGAGGAAGAGCCTACAATCATTTGTTTTGACAACAAGAATAGGGTATAATATTCTGGGAGGCCGTGCGCAAGATCAGCAATGAATAAAATTAGCAAAGCCGCCAAACAAGACAAAATTATGATATAAATTCTTTTAAGTGTTATTATTTTCAAACATTAAAATCTTGCGTCATATGAGAGCTATCAAGAAACCAGTTATTGATTTGTAGAGTACTCATCAAGAGCTTTTCAACGATACCCCACAAGACGTGGTTTCGAAAGTTTCGAATTTTCATCCCCCCACCCCACCCCACCCCCGCCCCGCCCTCACTCGAACCCCCAAATCGTTGGTGTCACTGTGAACTCCATAGGGAGTACTCTAGTTTATTCAAACAAAGTTTCCCTCTATACTTCATAGGGGCCGAGATATACATTTTTTAAAATTTCAACCCCCTCCCCCGACCACCCCCTTAAGCCAATTTTGCTCATTAACGAACTTGTCCGAACTATTGGGCCTAGAAATGACATAATAAAATTTGGTTCAAATATCTTCAAAATTACGGCCGCTATCGTGTAAAGATATATATATCTTCGAAATCTACCTAAAACCCGGTCGACGCCGGGCCTTTTAATCTAGTACTGTATATATGTACTAGTTCAGAGAGCTGGTCTATATTTGCTTGTTCATTAGAATACGAAAGTGGGCGTTACAAAGGTATAAATTTCTTTTATTCCGACTGGGAAACCTTGTTCACTGAGAAATCCTGAAAAACACATATAATTCATTCTTTAATATTAACGAAACTTCCTTCCATTGAATCTTTCCTTTGTCATCTTCAGAAGTTGGAAGAACTCCAGATGTCTTTTCTTTGATGGTTATATCTCCCTTTCTCATCCATTCTTCGAATACTCTCCATATATTTACCCAGATAATTTATTAAGAATCCAACTGACGAAGTGCGTCATACGCATATAGCACAACTTTCGACGGTGGTTTCCTTATTCATAATAAGCACATAGGCTTATTTCATATAATGAGAGTAGTTGACCTAATCATTCTCTATTTTAAAATAATATAAACTTAATTATATAATCATATACCAAGATAGTACAGTTAACAAAACCTTGCGAATATATTTATACATACTGCATTTCAGTATTTGTTTCAATTGTTTATAATGTGCTTTGTTCTACAAAAACAAAACTAACAGCTGTGAGATCACGGCATACTGTGAATCAACCATCCATGAATCGATTCGAGCTACCTTGGTGTAATCAGTGCTACCACCAGGGCATATTATTATTATTTAGTATTCTGCCTAGTGGCAGGTCCATGTCTTCGTACGGAGAATTTCTGACGCCAGTGTTCCCTATCTCCAGCTTCGTCCTTCAATCTGCTGTATCTCCTCCCATCTTTCATGTCATCCAGATGTTGTATTCTTCTCCTTCCTCTTCCAGCAGTTCCTTTGATCTTCCCTTCGATGACATCATGTATGAGTCCCTCGTGTCTAAGTATATATAAGACATATAAGACATAGTTAACTTCATTCAGTTAAGCTAACAGCAGAACAGAATAAAAGCACACGAACTGGCTTGCACCGAATCGAAATTGTGTTCTTAATCAATGTACATTTGTATTATTTCAATTTCCAAACAAGTTAGGCCTATGTTGTATAAAATAATCTTTTTTCGTGCCGCTTAGTGGCAGCATCTGACTATTAATCACTGCACACTGATACTTGCGTCTCTAGTAACGACCAGACGGTTTTATCACGATAAAATACCATCCTTGCGATTCCTACAAGAAAATTGCAAGATAAACGGCCGTGATTGGTCTATATCCGAGGAATTGTTAAACGTTATTGGTCAATATCAAACACGCGGCGTATGAGTTGAATAGTCAAAGTAAAACACCGTATATTTCTGCAGATAGGAAGAAAGTTGAATCATAAAAAAATGCACAGAAAATCCAGAGTCGTCTTATAGGATCTGTATCTGGTTACCTATATCCCCTATGTTAGGGCGAAGGGCCTTCAAGTGAAGGTTTCTATAACCTATGTGAATTTTGTTACGCTTATTTTCCGAGACAGGGCAGAAGAACAGGTGATAACCCCATCGCCTCTCGTCTTATAGGATACAGATACAAATGAAAGTCTGAAATTTATATAGCCTAAATTAAAACCATTATAATATGATATATTCTGTTGTTAAGATTATATTATCTATATATATATATATATATATATATATATATATAAGGCTTTGTCCTGACTGACTGACTGACTGACAGGAATCAACGTAGAGCCTAAACTATAACAGGTAGAGACTTGGAATTTTGACAGTACCTTCGTTTCATAATGTAGGTGCTCACTAAGAAAGGAATTTACCAAATTTTGATTTTAAATGCCAAAAATCAAATGTTTTTGAGAATACTTAATCCCTTTTTACACAGAATTATAAACCCCAAATCACAGAACATATTGTTGCTAATGGTATCAGATGGCTTTGGAAAATAAAAAATAAATGCAAGTTTGACAAATAAGAGAAGGTATCTAATATATAAAGTCGAATGTGTATTTGTGGATATGTGGGTATGTACGTATGTATGTATGTTCCTTATACAAATCCACATTTCTTCACCAATTTGTACAAAATTTTGCCCACATACCCAGTTAAGCCCGGGAAGTAACGCGGTCAACATTAAAATTGAAATAAATCCGTCCTTCCCTTGAAAATTATATAATTTCTGAGAATATTATACTGAAAAAAAATGAAATGCTGTTCAGTTCACATGACAACAGTGTATTGTTTACTCTGATCGCATAGGGCCTTGGCAACTGGACTTGAACGAATTATGATTGAATCGATGCAATATATTGGCGAAAATAATTACTGAAAAATTAATTACACGAAAATAAAGCACAGTGTGATGCAGTCACACAACTTTCTCTACCCTCGACATAAGAAATATTTTCTAACTTCACATTTTGATGTAGAATAAGAGGTCCTATGTATTACAGGAAAAACTTAAGTGTGTGAGTATGCTATATCAGAAGTCGGTAAATAGTCAGTTATCCATAGCTGTAGGCTTTGTATTAGTTGAGATTTATCATAGGCCCTAAGCATGGGATGGAACATTTTGAGTCCTATACTCGCAGTATATTATGTCCCGGGTTTTAGGGGAGGAAAGTATGAAAGTGATACTGCATTTCTATTTTATTTCAGCCCCGAAACGGTTGTAACATGAGAATGAGAAATGAAATTTTCCATCAAGTCAATACAATCTTATGTAATTTATGTTTCTTCTTATTTCAACCCCTCCCAGGCATGATGTGTAGAAGCAACGGAATGCAGCATTCGACATCCTCTATGAGCCATAAAAAGCTATATCTAGCGTTTTCTGATGGAATAGTTTGATAAATCGTTTCTTCATTTCAAGTTTTACATACATATTATATAAGGACCTAGAGTTTCAAAATCGAAAGTCCTCCATACGTTAATTTCAAATTACAAAATACAAAGCCCGGGCGACGCCGGGCCTTTTCAGCTAGTCAATTTATAATTCATGTTATAAATAAATATTAAAGAATGTAATCCACGAAAATAATGCAGTTACATAACTTTCTCTACCCTGGACATAGAGAAAACAATACGAGGTATGGTAATATGGTATATTATTATATCGCAGGTTTTTGGAGAGAGAAGTATGAAAGTGATATTGCTTTCTGTTTAATTTCATCCCCAAAACAGTTTTATGGTAACATGAGAGGGAGAAATAAAATTTTCAGCCTCGGTATTACAATTTTATGTTACAGGAATTTCTGTTTCTTCTTATTTGAACCCTTGCCAGGCTTGCTGTGTACAAGCGATGCGATGCAGAATTCTACATCCTCTATGAGCCATAAAAGCTATATCAAGCATTTTCTTAGGGAATAGTATGAGTGTGATAAGTCGTTCTTCCTACTTCAAATTATAAATACCTATATAAGGACCTAGAATTTAAAAATCTAAAGTCCTTCATAAGTTCATTTCCAATTATAAAATAAAAAACTCGGGCGACGCCGGGTCTTTTAAGCTAGTCTTTATATATTAAGATGTTAGGTATCATTTGCGGCAAATGTAAGCCCCGAAATAACGCGAATTTCCTAAACAAAACCACAATCGCCATAATCCGCGAAATAAAACTTTTTCCCCCCTTCATACCGGTACATATATCACATGGCTCACGCACAATGCGCGTATCATTCTGTTCCATTGTGGTGCGACTGTGCACAATGACGCCAATTTGAAAAAAAATGAAGATCGAGGAAGCTATGTTCTGGTAAGGGTAGTCAATAATATTTTTAGGTAGTTTTCGAAGAAAAATCTACCTATTGCAATGGATACCATGTCATGATTTTCGAAAAATTCTTTCATATCTTTACGTTTCATGCCTCCCTAAGTACGAAACCACCGCCTGTTCAAAAGAATTATGATATTTAAATATATATTTATATATATCTTTACACGCTAGCGGCCGTAATTTTGAAGATATTTGAACCAAATTTTATTATGTTATTTCTAGGCCCAATAGTTCGAACAAGTTCGTTAATGAGCAAAATTGGCCCAAGGGGGTGGTCGGGGAAGGGGTTGAAATTTTAAAACATTTATATCTCGGCCCCTATGAAGTATAGAGGGAAACTTTGTTTGAATAAATTAGAGTACTCCCTATGGAGTTCATAGTGACACCAACGGTTCGGGGGTTTTGGGGGTACGAGTGGGGGTGGGGGATGGAAATTCGAAATTTTGAAACCACGTCTTGTGGGGTATCATTGAAAAGCTCTTGATGAGTACTCTACAAATCAATAACTAGTTTCTCGATAACTCTCATTTAAGGTGAGATTTGAATGTTTAAGAAAGTGCTCTTTCCTCTATTTTGCAATTATTATTGCGGGTTTGTCATGCCAAGGCTAAAGAAGAAGAGTGCTACGCAGCGACAGTAAATTAAACCAAAAGCACTTTGAAATCTACCTCAGCCTGTAGGCTTGCCTAAAGGGATTTTTTAATTTATTTCTCTTACTACAGATTGCAAAAACAAAGAATACCATTTCAATTAAACAAACTGGAAAACCCACTGTAGAATGATAGCCTATGTAGTGCAACGGAATCAACGATATGAAACAAAGTAAAACAGTATGCAAACTGTGAAACATATGAAAGTATTAGCCCTAAAAACACACGCTACAAGAAAATGAAATAAAGTATATACAGTGAGTCCCACGCAAGAGCTGGCCAATGACGCGAGTTTCTGTGTCGCGGCAGACACAGCTCCAACTCCCGAGCGATCGGGTGAAATATCTACGCTAAAAAAGCCGCGATGGTTGTAATGATTCAGGTTCTCACATTTACAGTTAAAATTACAATGAAAATAACCACGTACCTCATCACAAGATATGTTAGAAATGTGCATAGGCCTACGCACAACACTGGCGCCTTTTTAAGAAAATTTTCTTTCACGCGCGTAAGTTCAGCTTCCGAGATAGAGTTAATTTCTCTTCTAATGTTCTAATGTGTGGGGAATTGACCTATGCAATTTATTTTTCAAGTTCCCCATAAATAATAGTCACATAGGCTATTGTTAGAAGAACTTAAAGACAGTTTCACAAGAGAAATTAACTCTATCTCGGAAGCTGAACTTACGCGCGTGAAAGAAAATTCTCTTAAAAGGTGCCAGTGTTGTGCGTATTCAAGAGGAGAGCATTTTCAACATCTCTTATGATGAGGTACGTAGTTATTTTCATTGTAATTTTAACTGTAAATGTGAGAACCTGAATCATTTCACCGATCGGGGCTTTATTTGCGTAGATATTTCACTCCATCGCCCGGGAGTTGGAGCTGTGTCCGCAGCGACACAGAAACCCGCGTCATTGGCCAACTCTTGCGTGGGACTCACTGTGGTTGTAGTATAGCCTTACATTATGTAGGAGAGTGACCATATAAATTGCTGCGCATGATCTGTACAGAGTCCCTCAATACGAGAAGACTTATTTCATAATAGGCCTACAGATGTTGATTTAGGCAGAACGATCTGCAGAAGTCCATGAAGGTCTTTGTGATAGTTCCACGGCTACCTGGTTGCCTCAATTTTCAGGCGATCCTAGAGACTGGATCGAATTCAGCGATACCTTTACATCCATCATCATTCAGTTATTTTGCTCTAACTTTTACACCCACCGTATGGATTATAATAGTGCGATGGTCGGCAACATTTTTGCGATCAACCAGAAAATTGAAACAAAAAAGAAACTTTTTGAAGTTGTTTCGTAAACATAAATTCATAGGCCGTTCACTTTTGATAGATTGGGGGGGGTCGTCTTGTAGTACAGATATACGCTAAAACTATAAAGTTTTGACGAAAGTGTATCCTCGTCTTATCTGAAGATATGCGGTAATATACGGTATTCAGCAGTTTTACAGAATATTCTTAATCAATTATACACGTCTAAGTTAATACAATTACTTAATAATAAGTTAAGGGTATATGTACGTGAACAACCACAAAAAGATAAAAAAAAAGGCAGGTTCTAAAATATTAAAATTTTACAAGAAAATGAACTCAGAAGTGGACAAAAATTATACGATCCTATAACAAGGCTTACTAGAATATAACTATCAGATAAAAGTATAAAAAATTGACCAAGTTAATTTTGAATTACACGTTTTATAGGAGCATGAAAAAAGTTAATTCAGATGCACTTATCACTTCCTATAGGCATAACATTTTTCTGGTTTTTCTGACACCTTTTATTTTTTAATGCATATAATGAACATATTTTTCTACAAAGTAGACTACTTTTCTACAGCTAAAGTTATTATTTTTAATGCAATTAATTTTTATATATCGCAGATTAAATATCTTGAAATTTGATCAATATTTCATGACACATTTTCTTTAATTTTATACCTATGGGCATCATTGTAGTCTACTTTATGCATATATGCATGTAAAATTAGTGTAAAAAATGTCATCCTTCTATCTCTAATGGTTGTTGAGCTACCTAACAATATGTGAGTAAAATAAGAGTTAACGGGAAATTCAGTTTTAAGTTAATAGTGAATTTCTCATCTGACCTTTCTAAGGGTGTGGCTCAGAGCGTGTAAACATATTTAAATGGCACATATAACTTCTAAACCTATATAAACTATATATAAATGGATGCAGAAAATTCAGCACAATTTTAGTGCTATAAACAAAAAAACACAAATTTCAGAATAATTCACGTACATATATCCTTAAGTCGAAATGAGCAGCAATATTAAAACGTAGTAAGGTTTAACCGGCCTAAACAGCTAGTCCCATAAGGATACGAACCCACAAGACTTAATCAGATGGAAAGAAAATCTGAGTAATAGTTCAATGAAAGTAGCAACTATACAAGTCAATTTCCACAAACATATATTTTCATATACAGTACTAGCTTAAAAGGCCCGGCGTCGCCCGGGTTTTTTATTTTCTAATTGGACTTTAGATTTTTAGATTCTAAGTCCTTATATAGGTGTTTATAATTTGAAGTAGGAAGAACGACTGTATATCACACTCAAACTATTCCCTAAGAAAATGCTTGATATAGCTTTTATGGCTCATATAGGATGTAGAATTTTGCATCTCATCGCTTGTACAGTATACAGCAAGCCTGGTAGGGGTTCAAATAAGAAGAAACAGAAATTCCAGTAACATAAAATTGTATTATCGTGGCAGAGAATTTTTATTTCTCACTCTCATGTTACCATAAAACCGTTTTGGGGATGAAATTAAACAGAAATACAATTTCGCTTTCATACTTCTCTTCCCAAAACATATTACCTTACCTCGTATTGTTTTCTCTATTTCCAGGCTAGAGGAAGTTATGTGACTGCATTATTTTCGTGGATTTCATTTTGTGATATAATAATATATATTACCATACCTCGTATTGTTTTCTCTATGTCCAGGGTAAAGAAAGTTATGTGACTGCATTATTTTCGTGGATATTGATAGTTCTCTCATTTGTCAAATTTATTCTACTTTCATTTTTTTTCCAAACCCATCTGAGACCCACTGGCAACAATATGTTTTAATGTCAAATGTGATTTGGATTGGATAATTCTGTGTAAAAAGGGATTAAGTATTCTCAAAAACATTTGATTTTTGGCATTTAAAATCAAAATTTTTCAAAATCCTTTCTTAGTGAGCACCTGCATTATGAAACGAAGGTACTGTCAAAATTCCGAGTCTCTACCTGTTATAGTTTAGGCTGTACGTTGATTCTCTGTCAGTCAGTCAGTCAGTCAGGACAAAGCCTATAGATATAGAGATAACATACTAGCACATGCCCGCGATTATTTACTCAACTGTCAAGTAACAAAAATCATATCTCTGCGAACCGTAAACAAGTGAATTAATTTCACAATTGAATGCGGTCTTGTTAATAGGTGGCATTGGATGTACATGGACACATTGACTCAAATAGTATAGTGGATATTTTAAATTTACAATGCGTTGACTAGTTCTGGGCGTAGTCTTGATGTTACAGAAAATATCTTCAATGTCTTCCTATTAGAGATACTTTCATGATTTGTAAATTTAATTCAGAATAAATTATATAGATGTAGTTTTTTTTTTATTTTTTTTCTTTCTTGTTTTTTTAATGTATTTTCAATTGTTCAGCATAAGTTTTTTCAATTCAGTTTTAGAACAGCTCGGGGCTCAAACCTGGAACCCAACTTAGGATCGAAACCCGAACTACATGGAATCACGGGTCCTTAGGTAAAATTACGAGTCAAAGATAAGCTAAACAAAACAAACTGGCTAATCTGAAGTCTAAACTCAGACGGTAAAGCCCCAGCAACAAAATAGGAGTTCTCTATGTTAACACTCATAAATAAAAATCCTGAAAACATTTAAAAAAAAAAAAAAAAAAAAAATAACACTTTCAACTCTTCACAAAACAAGATCGAGATTTCACCCAAAATACAAAATCTAAAGACAGTATTTACGTGATTAAATCATACCCCCCCAAAAAAAACCTGATCCAAAATCACATAAGAAGTTGCCATTCTGCGCATTATCAGAGATAACTTGTGAAACCATTCTGCATAGCCTACAATCGTATCGATCCAGATACCTCAGAACCGAAGATTTCCTAAACCCTAGGAAAGCGTGTCTATCCATTTTCAAGTTCCATGTCCCAACTAAGAGCAAACAAACCCTGCCAAAAAAATAAAATAAAGGAAACAAACAGTACGGAGCAAGTCATTATTAGACATCGGATTTTAGGTAAAAACCTATTTTAATCCTTAAATGATATATGGACGAAAACTTTTATATGCATGTTTCACACGTGACTATGCTTAAAACTGGTACTTTTATACGACCTAAAACAGCCTATTTTTAAGTTAGAGCCTAATATTGCCTTTTTGCTTGTTTTTCCTCTAAAGTTCAAAATAGGTTATTTTTGTTATAAATTCTAGCATTTATTTTCAGTTCGTACTAAATTTTTAGCTCGAAATGTGCAGTACATGACACATTTGTGACGTGGTTAAATGGTAAGCAATGTTTCGTCTTCAGTAGAAAAATTCCTTGGAATTCCTAAGAAAATGTAGTGTTTTTCTCCCGACTCCCACATCCAGTAAGAAAAAACAAACAAACAAACAAACAAAAAATAAACAAACGTAGTTCTCTGAATCACTGAAGGATACAAGGGGTTGAATAATTGAATATGCTAGCGTGCGTAGCTTCTGGGCGCAGGGATTAGGTTTTCACAGTTATGGTAATAGGTCTATATAGGCCTAATTCAGTGTACCATAGGCCTATATCTGTGTTTTATCATGATGAATGGTGTCTTCAATAAATATAATATTCTGCATTGCAGTTGAGATATTTCAGATAATTGGCAACTTAACGATTTTATGAGAGACTATTTTACGATTTTTAGAACCTATTTTCCAATTTTTAGAGCCTATTTTAGGTGCCTAAAACAGCATTTTTAGCGACGTAAAAGTCCGAAGTCTAGTCATTATTGTTGTCAGAAATTGCTGTGACCGAAAATGTTGACTGACTAGTCTTGCACTAAAATCAATCACATCATATAGGCGTCTATAAATTGCAAGTTGCTGTAGCACCAGTATCACCAAGCTCTTCTATAGATTAATGGGTTTACAGATTGAGGTATAAGCTATGCTTATAGCAGTGATTGGGGCCGGGGGCGCTAATCAATATGGGGACCTACCCAGTATCCACAATTTATACCATTCGCAAAGTCTACACAAATATATGATAGTAAGCTGCCTATTTCGTTACATTTCGTGGACCCTGAAAAATGTACGAGGGCTGTCCAAAAAGTAACAGACGTTTTGAAATAAAAACAAAAACAAAATGAACAAAAATCCCTTTAGGCAAGCCTACAGGCTGAGGTACATTTCGAAGTGCTTTTGGTTTAATTTACTGTCGCTGCGTAGCACTCTTCTTCTTGAGCCTTGGCATGACAAACCCGCAATAATAACTGCAAAAAAGAGGTAAGAGCACTTTTTCAAACATTCAAATCTCGCCTTATATGAGAACTATCAAAAAACTAGTTATTGATTTGTGTAGAGTACTCATCAAGAGCTTTTCAACGATACCCCACAAGACGTAGTTTCAAAAATTTCGAATTTCCATCCCCCACCCCCACTCGTACCCCCAAAACCCCCAAATCGTTGGTGTCACTGTGAACTCCATAGGAAGTACTCTAATTTATTCAAACAAAGTTTCCCTCTATACTTCATAGGGGCCGAGATATAAATGTTTTAAAATGTCAATCCCCACCCCCGACCACCCCCTTGGGCCAATTTTGCTCATTAACGAACCTGTCCGAACTATTGGGCCTAGAAATGACATAATGAAATTTGGTTCAAATATCTTCAAAATTACGGCCGCTAGCGTGTAAATATCACAATTTTTGTTTGTTTGTTTGTTTGTTTTTTTTTTCTCTTTTTTTTTTTAACAGGCGGTGGTTTCGTACTTAGGGAGGCATGAAACGTAAAGATATGAAAGAATTTTTCGAAAGTCGTGACTTGGTATCGATTGCAATAGGTAGATTTTTCTCCCTAAAATTATTACATACATTTTGAAGGTAGACTCTTAGGTTATTTTTCTACATAATCGCCATTCAAATTAAAGCACCGTGGCACAAGCTTTTTGATGCCCTCCGCCGCCTGCGATTTCAACCACTTCAGAGAATTTATTGGGAAAAGGGTTTAAAAAAAAGCTTTAGACTTTTGTAACATGCAATTCGTGCAGAAAATTCAAACAAAATCTTAGCTACGACTTTCTCTTCATTTTGACAATCACTCTACTCGAAGATAATTTCATTTTCGCTATTTTCTTGAAAACGGCTTTATTTTATGGACTTGAAATACATTTTTTAACAGTTTTGAGAATTTTTAGCAATACTTTTGACTAATTTAATGTAGGGCAAGATAGGGTGACGCGCCGCACTTTTCTTGAAATTCGTCTACCTCAAAACAGGATTGAATATTTTGAAAACTCTTTTTGAGATTCCAAGCTATGATCTTCCCTGCCTATATTTCAGCAAAGGAAATATTTATAAAATAATAATTAAATGTGTAAATACAATTATTAAATTGAAAGGAAAAGCGGGAGAGATGCCGCGTTACAGGTTGCTATGCCGCACGCATGGGAGACATGCCGCATTCATAATATCAGTCTAAATTTACATCAAAGGCACGTATAAAACAAAAGAGAACCTATCTGCACAATTTCTGAATATGGGTGACTAGCCTTTTTTCATTTTCGGTACCAAAAACTCCTTCAGGCCCAAGTGAGGGTTTCCCCAATTTCCTGTGTCCGTGCGCCTACGAATAGTCCTCTCTGGCATATTATAGCAACGTTCGGCTTCCCGAATGGAAATTTCCCCTGCCTTAATTCGCCGAACAGCTTCTTGTAGGTCACTGTCATTCCATAGGCCACGATGTTTAGCTCCCTCCCTTTCCCTATACCTTGTTGACATGCTTATTGCTGAAAAGAGCAGAAAAAATAATTTTGGGGAGTAATTATACTGCAAGACATTGTGCGGCGTGTCACCCTTGAAAGATATGCGGCATGTGACCCAAAACTCAGGGACACGCGCCGCACTCATCTGTAGATCTTATTGTTATTGTTGTTATGGCGAACTTCACTCACAATATCTTTACAACCTCTAAATAGTCTATTAGCAGAAAAAATGGAACAAATAAAGATCAGGAAATAATAAAGTAATGAGTCCAAAAAAGTTTCGCAGTGAAACTAGTGCACTTACCTGATTAAATACCGTTATAACAATGACATAAACATCGCAAACAATGAAGACACGTGATCCAATTACTCTAGGGAGGGAACTGGAGATGGTATCACGACAATTAGGGGTACCTAGCGTCAAATGTTCGAGTTAGAGAGGGTGCGGCATCTATCCCGGTGCGGCGCGTCACCCGGTCTTGCCCTATGTATCACAAGTTTTTATACCTCTAGACTAGTAGCTTAAGCTACATATATCTGTTGAATGCGTTAAAATAAGTTATGTTTTTTTCAAAATAGGCTAAATTTTTAAGGTTTTATATACTGAGCACAGGTGGTAATTGCAATTTAAAAACAAATATGATTAAAACTACATAAATGCATAAATGCTGTTTTATGCAATTTTAGTGGCCAAGGTCACCAAAATGCAATTTTTCGGCATGTTACCAATCCGACAAGCAGCTGTTTTAGAGAGCATATACTAAAAAGTTTATTTTTATTTTGATTCGGTTATTTTGTTATCTGTTAAAGGAAATTCCTAGACCACAGTGTTGAACAATGACGTGGATGGCAGAGGAGGTTTTGCATGCAGGAATGGCAGACAATAGAACTCGGACTGTCATGTTTGACTGAAACAATTATACTATTGTTCTATGTGTGCATGGAGATGTGGTTGATTGAGCGAGCTGATTAGTTTCTTTGAATAGCTGAGATACACTGTCCAACTTGTTGAGTTGTGACAATCGTTCCGTTTAATTTGAGCACATTGCTGTTGCATACTGTACGGGGTCGAAACTCCATTTCCGTTTGATACAAAATCACAAAGAAATGCAGAAATACACTTTGTACCAAAATCATTCATTTAGAAATTATATTGCTTCAGATATTTGTTTCGTTATTTTATTTGTTCAATCGTTCACTTTTTAGAGTGACCAGACAACTGTACTCTTTTTAACAGTACAGTGTTATTAATCGGCGGTGACAGACCAACACGAGGTTTGTTCGCAAAGCAGTCAGAAACCAGGAACACATCGTTCGCGCATGCGCTCTTTCTCCACTCGTGTTCGCAAAGCAAGAATTCGTGATTCTGATTTTAATCTTCTGTTCGCTGTGTTCTCACTGATAGTTTCTGTACCAAGTTATAAGAAAAGTTTGCGGGCTCTAGAGTACAATTACTTCCACAAAGTCTCTGGGTTTTTACGTATATACCTTAGGAGCGAGTCTCACCGTTCGTAGAGTTCCTGCGTAGGGGAGGTTGCTGCACCCAGATTGGCTCAGCTCTTCTTTCCCACTCCACGTGTTGTCTGCCTCTATCTCTCTGCGGCATTATCCCTCCACTCAACTATTATAGTATTTTCTACGACTGGCAACGTGCTGCATGATCTTCACTCTGTGCTCAACAGTAGCTCACTGACCTTACGCGCAAGCTGGTAACGAGACGTAACGAGAAGCTCGCTGGCTGGGTTAGTCTTCAAGGCCAGAGACTTTGTGGAATTAATCGTACTCGACCATGAATTGTTTTCAGAGACATGCGTAGTAACCACAAACCTGACTCCTCTTTCCAACAACCTTGCACCTGATTTATAAGCATAGGCTATGAATAATGGAAGATAATTAAAAGTTTCCCAAAATATAGTTTATATTGGCGATGCTTATTGCACGTATAACATGTTAAAGGGAAATACATATTCTATTCACATATCATATCGATTGAACGCAGAAACTATCGATTCCAAATTCTTCTAACCGTTCGTAAAGTACAAATCACGGATAAGTTACAGACTGGACATGCGCAGTACAACAAATTCTCAAGCAGTCACGGATTTGCTTCGCGAACAAACCTATGGATGCGCAGTAGATGCAGACGAGTCCAATAAATATTCGTACAGCGCGGAGGGGTGTATGGGGCAGTTGTGTCGTTGCTTTCATTGCGGTAACACCGTATAATTTAGTTAAGAATTGAGAGACCTTGTTACAATCGCTTCTCCTTTCGCTATAAAGTGCAGTTCAACATTCTTACCCCTCCCCCCACATGCGTCACTTCCCCTCACGCGTATTTGACTCTCTCCTCTGATTAATACCACTGTATCGTATTATACTCTTTTAGAGGTTCATAAATGCTATACTCTTTTCTATTCACAATAGTCTCCTAATCATGCCTAGTAAATACGGCCTTTTCCTTGCTATTAATATAATTATTACTTGGCACGTATTTTCTAATTGAATTTGAAGTTAGAACTACAGTCGTTGCAGTTAAACCTTAAAAGCCAACATGCGCATAACAAAAATAAGATGAACAAATATATAGGCCTACTAGCGTCGTGTGCCTATAATCTTATTGAGGGTATAAGGTAGTAAAGCCTACATTATTATTATTACCCTCATTGGACTAAAATTTATTAACACGAGTAATCTATCCCCTACACAATCGAGAGAAATGCAGAAAGTCTTTTCGATGCCTGCAGGCATGTTTGATCTACAGAAAAAACTAAGTATAGTCTATGGTCATGAAACGTCAAAATAATGCGCTACAAAATTTAGAATAGCCGGTAAATTGTTCGAACAAGTAGAGAAATTCAAATATCTGGGAGCAATAATTACAGATAAAAATAATGTTAAGGAAGAAGTTAGGTGTAGACTCAAATCAGGAAATGTCTGCTTTTATGCAATTCAGAAACCTTTTTTTTTTTTGGCGTCTTCTGTCCAAAAATCTGAAAATAAAAAATTGTATTATATGGATGTGAGTCAGGTCGCTTACTCTTTGGGAAGAACATAATCTGAGAGTGTTCGAAAGCAGGGGGCTTAGGAAAATACTTGGGCCTAAGAGAGATGGAAATGGGGACTGGAGAAAACTGCATGACGACGACCTTCATAACCTATACTCTTCACCGGATATGGTAAGGGTAATTAAATCGTAGGTGGGAGGACAATATTAGGATAGATTTAAGAGAAGTAGAATTTGCGAGGAATGGTTGGATGGAGTTAGCACAGAATATGGTTGAATGGCGGGCTCAGGTAAGCGCGGCAATGAACCTTCGGGTTCTATCAAATAGATAATACTCCTTTAACTTGATATTGAATTGTCTGTTGCCATTGAGTAAGTATGTAATCTATCCCCTAAGAATTATGTTCTTCAGAAAAACGAATAGGCTATAGCTATTTTGTTAGTCATAGATAAAAGTTTCTTACTTTACAGTATAATTGGACTAATTATAGTTTTTTTAATCGACATAAAAAATTAAAGAATTCAATAGAAGTCTTCTTAATATTTCATTTAGCCTATAGAAATCTAATCCTAAGAGTGTCAGCAAAGTCCAATACAGTCCATAATTCAAAGAAGAAGTAAATACTATGAACCGTTTGCCCACGACCACGAAGGCTCTGCTGAGTTTCAGGTACATAGACAGACATTATAAAAACTATTCTTTTTCGACTTCTAGGCATCATGAAACATGTTTCCCGGTGCTAGCTCGATTTATATTTAAGAGGCTTCGTCCTGACTGACTGACTGACTGACTGACAGAGAATCAACGCAGAGCCTAAACTATAATAGGTAGAAACTTGGAATTTTGACAGTACCTTCGTTTCATAATGTAAGTGCTCACTAAGAACGGATTTTGCAAAATTTTTATTTTAAATGCCAAAAATTAAATGTTTTTGAGAATACTTAATACCTTTTTACACAGAATTATCAAATCCAAATCACAGTTCACGTGACAACATATTGTTGCCAGTGGTCTAGGATGGGTTTGGAAATAAATGAAACGGGACTTTGACAAATTACAGGACTATTAATATAATTCATGTTATAAATAAATATTGAAGAATGAAATCCATGAAAATAATGCAGTCACATAACTATCTCTACCCTGGACATAGAGAAAACAATACGAGGTATGGTAATGTGTATATTATTATATCGCAGGTTTTTGGAGAGAGAAGTATGAAAGTGATATTACATTTCTGTTTATTTTCATTCCCGAAACGGTTGTATGGTAACATGAGAGTGAGAAATAGAATATTCCGCAAAGACAATACAAGTTTATGTCACCGGAATTTCTGTTTCTTCTTATTTGAACCCCTACCAGGATTGCTGTGTACAAGCGATGGGATGCAAAATTCTACATCGTCTATGAACCATAAGAAGCTATACCAAGCGTTTTCTGAGGGAATAGTTTGAGTGCGATAAGTTGTTCTTCCTATTTCAAATTCTAAATACTTATAAATTGGCCTATAATTTAAAATCGAAAGTCCTTTATAAGATAATTTCCAATTACAAAATAAAAAACCCGGGCGACTAGTACTATATATGCGAGAAATTAAAATGGGGGAAATGTGCTAGAAAATTGACTCCATCCTTAACCAGAGACCACATTGCGACATTTCACACAATGGTTTCTTTCACAGAACTTTATTTAAAAAAGAAAAATGTCGCAAAGAATGTGTCAATCAATTTTACAAATCTTTCTGCTCAGTGAACCAAAACACAAAGGAAACCTCTATATTTTCAGTTTTTAAAAATACAATCAGTAGATCAGTTACATTTTATAAAGTCAGAAATAAAATATTTCTTCTAATGAAGAAGAGGGAAACGTACCCATTGCGGCATTTCCCCTTTGAATCACTATGCCTATGCGTTGCCTCATGTATTCAGTGGCGCAAGGATCGATAGTAATGGACTGTAGATGTTTGCCCAATTCATTAACAAAGGCTTTGGTTCCACGGCAAAGATGCAAGTGTCCATTATACCTAAACCTAAATATGGTACTAACAGCATATGAATTCGAAGTCACGCTCGAATTTTCTTCGGCTTTTGAGATATTCCGGTTCTGTAGTTTCTTCACTAAACAATAACCTGACTGACTGACTGACTGAAACCCCATAGCCGCCATGTTGGGGCGAAGGAGGTTCCTGTTACCTATACTGATTTGGTACGCTTATTTTCTGAGAGGACAGAGGGGCAGGTGGTAAGCCCATCGCCCCCTAACTCCCCTCCGGAAACTAAGGTATTACTAGGATGTGAAAGGGCCGAGAAATTTTGTCCAGAGGCTCTAATTTAGGCTTGGAGTTCTTTTACGTGCCATAAATCTACGACACGCCCCCCCCCCCAGCTTAAAGTCTCTCCCGGAGGACTCCGTGCCCAGGATTTTTACGTCCTGAAAAACCCATCGACCGCGGCCGGGTTTGATCCCGCGACTTGCGGATCTAGAGGCGGCCGACAAAACAATAACCTAGATAGACTATATTCTTTCTCATCAACAAATATCTGCTCACCCTAACTTCTTTATTTCTCTTTTGATCACTAATTATTGTTTGTTTTGTGTATTTTTGTTCATTGATTTTACATTCTTCCTTAATTTTAGGCAGTTATTGTGCATTTTCAAAACGTAATTTAAGCTTAAAACAATAAAAGGCGAGCGTTACAGTGACATAGTTCCAGCTCTGCTGCAAGAAGTCGTTTATCCAGTCATTATAACCACTTGGCATAGGCTGCAAATGTGAATTTGCGAGAAAATTGTCATTTTTGCTGAAACATGTCTCTTAAATATAGCCCTATATAAACTTTTTTTTTTTAAATTGTTATTAGATAAACAGTTGGGTAAGTGTATACTGTATACACTCACAAGACTTTGTCTACCCTAAGCTGCTAGAACCCAGGTGGTCGAGTTGCAAGTATGTCAGTATGGTCAACTTAAGCTCGAAATATCGATGCAAAGACAATACAGAGGCCTTGTTTTCTTTATAATGTCGCAGTAACCAAAATGGGAAAAATTCTTATGTGGGGGATTTTATATGACCTTAGTGAAAGCCTTGCCCTAAAGTTGCAGCGCGCATTCGCTTTGTGTGTAATATCCGACCAGCTGAGCATGTCACACCAGCCCTTCAATCTTGGCTCCGTGTCTGTGAAAGACTTTCTATACACTCCCTTTCTATTCTTCTTCAATTCCTCCAATCCAATCCTCAAATCCCCATTACCTGGCTAATCGTATTCAGTATTTATCTTCAAATCACTCGCTATATACCAGATCACAACATGACTTTCTGCTTTCAATACCTATCCATAGAACATCCATATATTCCCGGTCTTTTACTGTAACTTCTGCACGTTCCTGGAATCTTCTTCCCTCCAGCATCAGAATCTGCTGTATGCTGTCAACATTTAAAACTAGGCTAAACGAATGTCTATTGAAAAAAGCACTAATTGTTTAGGCATAAAACATTTTTCTATTTCATTGTTTTTTTGTATATTGTAGGTCTAAGTTACTGTAAGTTGCTTCTATTCTTGGTGTAACACATTTTGCTAAAATAGTTTCATTTTATGTAACTAAGACTCAATTAACTACTGTATACTATATAACTACAAGTGTTTTGCAGATGACAAGCCGTTTGTCCTTCTCCTGCTTAGATACGCGGTCCAATCAGAGACGGCGAGACGGAGGGAAGACTCTTACTGCTAGCGGCGCTTTGTTAGCTCGTACACGTGATTGGCGGTGAAGGAAATGGCTTCTCATTTGAAAAATACTTCAGTGTTTTCTAACTAGTTATAGAACTATGTTAGTGTATTTGTTTGTTCCTTTATTTCTGTCTCCGGTTGAGTGTAAGAGAAGGCCTTAAGGCCTTAACTCTGCCAGATTAAATACAATATTATTATTATTATTATTATTATTATTATTATTATTATTATTGCTATTAAAATTATTATTGTCTCCGCACTTGGGAATCGCCACCGGTTCGAGGAGGATGGGATACATGTCAGCAGCGTGTATCAGCGTGAGAATCCATCAGAAGTATTGGATATGTGTAGGAGTCGCTGCTAGCCTATATGGAACAGTATCAATAAGTTTATTGTTATATTCTTACTGTTTATTTACAAGGAAAGTTAATGCTAATTAATTAATACACAGAGGGCTCCAAAACACATAAAACCTACACACATACGAAACCAGTGGCGCCAACTTGTAACCCACCCAATAGTTTGTAGTGTATTATCGTGAATATTATTATTTATTATTATTATTATTATTATTATTGTCCACCGCTGTGGCTCAGGGGATGCATTCGCTCCTCTCACGCAGTGGGCCCGGGTTCGATTCCTGGTAGGGACAAGTTACCTAGATGGGGTTTTTCCTCACCTGTGAGACAAATATCGTGTAACTTTAGGCCCTTGTGGTCCCCGGATATCATCTGGCCGTCATTATCATCTTCATCCCATCCTCGCCTTGTTCGGAGTGAGTGTGTGTGAATGGTTTGTCTCGTCCTATGTGTTCGTGTTGTCTCGGAGGTGGCCCCGGCATTGGGCTGATCACTCATCCGGGGAGGCCCTCTATGTCCTTGTCTGGTCAAAAAAGTATGTCTGTGTTGTGATCCATACTTCATTCCTCTCCCGACAGGTCGCGGCCCGGTAAGTCTCGGGCAGCGCGGGCCGCATAAAGGTCCCTATAAGGTAAAACAATATTATTATTACTATTATTACTAATACTAATAATCATGTTGTTTACTCTGGCAATGCCAATTTCCACAGAACCCTCTTAAATACCTTTCTGAGCTTTGAAAAGATTGCTACATTTTTGCTTTCGACAATGCCCTAGAAAAGACTCACCACACACATTGCTGTTCTGAGTAGGCCTGTATCCCTAGAATCGGGTAGCGGGGAAAAGGTGGATTTAGATTGAGCAGAAGTGCAGTCGAGAGATAAAGTCTAAATTTACAATGTGTCGTACTACGTCATAATAGTCCGTGATTTATTATTATTTTTATTTTATTTTAGTATTTATCTAAGACGAAAAAAGTTAATATAATTATTATAAACTCTAAAGAATCTTCTTTAAAGTACAGTGGAGAGGTGGAAATGTGGGCCTTCCACCCTGGCTGCCCGGGTTCAATTCCCGGCCGGGGATTTTTCAGTAGTGGAAAATTTCCTTACTGGGCTCAGGACTGGGTGTTGTGTAGTCCCATTCATGACCCTAAGTGCAATTTATTTTTATTAGAGATACTGACTTAATTTCTTGTATCGTTAGGCCTATACATTTAGGCCAATGTGTAGCCATTTCAATATTATATAAGTTAATTTCATGAGTAAAGTAAGGGGCAGTAGTGTGAATTGTTTAATGTCTTTGAGCCCACCAAATTTTGTCTCAAAAGTTGACGCCACTGTACAAAACAATTCAAATCTGGTTTTTAAAACAAGCAGAAATAAATGCTATTGAAGAATGTCTAGATTTTCGTCCTGCGGATCCTGTTCATGCACGTTGGACATTGAGCATAAAGAACGAAAGCACTAAAAATTACGTCGAGAGTTAGGCCTATTCTTTTTCATAGCCTAAGAGTAATTTTGCCGCTCATAAACGCCGAATAAACGAGGGGAAGAGGCACATGTCCCACATAAATTGAACTATGCGGAGCCCCAAGGCTTTTATGGTTAGGCCTATCTAACGGTGGGGGTGTATTGCTCCTTAGACCGATATGCCCAAGGATGTGAGGATGTCTCATTTATAATTGGTCACATAAATGTCATCAACCTGGTCTGCGATATGGTGACATACTACGCCACCCTGGCCGAAACTACATTTATTACCGTATTATTATTATTATTATTGCCATATCATTATTATTATTATTATTATTATTATTATTATTATTATTATTATTATTATTATTATTATCGCTGTCATCATGGTTGAATTCTTTGCCTATACTTCTCAGCAAAATTTATATTAAGTTCTTTCAGGCTGTAAAAGTACAATATTGGTATTAATCTTGTTATGATTATTATTATTGTTTTGGATTGGAAAGTAGAAGGAAAAAGGAGAGGGAAACCCAAAGAGTGCTGGATAGATGGGGTGAAAAGGAGTAAGGCCAGAAAAGGATTAAGTGAAGTTGATGCTATGGACAGGGAATTATGGAGGCAAATGATTGTTGTGTGATGAAGGAAAACCATTGTATTATATAATATTCCTTAATAAATTATTATTATTATTATTATTATTATTATTATTATTATTACCGGTATTATTATTATTATTATTATTATTATTATTATTATTATTATTATTATTATTATTATTATTATTATTATTATTATTATTATTAAGATGCTGATTTACACGATATTTTGGGGTAACGGCCTCCCAATCAAACCCGGAACCTATGAATTCGTGTTACATTAATAATCTTTCCTGGTAAATTTGAGGGGATATTTTGACCGAGCGCTTGTATTCTCGTTTGTGTATGTTTAGTGGCCTCAGACAGCTGCAGTTCAAGCCCCTTTTTCTTTGAGACATACTTGCTGGTTGTGGCGTACGCAGCATTTTTTTTGTCAACAGCAAGCGGGCAAGGCTTGATTCAAACAGCGCGGTTCTGGGTGCGCCGTGGTTTCCCCCCCTCACCGCTTTGATGTTATGGAATGGACTCGTCCAGTTCTCTCCCTACCACTCTTCCTACCTTACCAAGAGCGAGGAGTGAAGTCCACGAGTTGCGTTGTATAGCTCAAACAGGCGGGATGTATGTGTAATCGAGTGGTTCTCAGTGGACGTTATTTCATATCCTCTGAGATGAACAAGTGATAATACCATCATAATGACGATAATTCGTTAATCTGGTGCATGTCGTTATGCCGGGGTGATTTTTAAAATAAATTACAACTCGTATATCGTGTGTGATAGTGTTTGTGTGTGTGTGGATTGTTTACGTCAGTGTTTTATCCAGTGTTGGTTACCTTCAGAAGAAACCTTGCTGTTCCTTGGATTGGCTGTTTGTTCGTCATGAGGAGAATAAGTGGTGAGTTAGTGGTTATGTTTTTTTAAGTTTGATTTTATGGGGAGCAGAGCGTCCCCTTCGAATGAAAATCTCGTATCTCAAAACAGAAGCAAGAGTACTTTTAGTTTATTAGTACATAGAAAAACACGTATCTAAAGTATTTGTCAGCCAATATTACAATAATATGTGTGCTGCCCTCTAGAGAGGAAAAACAAAATGTAGTGTATTGCTAGGGAGCGTTATTAAGTGACAAATCCACGTATGTGTTTTGTGAGATACGTGGTTTTCATTCTAAGGGGACGATAGGGTAAATAACGTGTAGTGATGAAATGTATGTAAATTCCCTTAACTTATAATACTAAACGATGTAATAATTGAGGGCCGTAGTAATGTGAGGTTAATACCACTGTACCGGTAACTAAGAACGTGGAAGCTGATGGCGGAGAGAGGAGAGCAACCATAAGTACAGTCATGTTAAGTAACGATCGGCGTTTCTTGTACACCATATGGTCACAAATCCGTGCATTTAGGTCATAAATCGGTTATTTACGTGGAAAAATTGACGCACACTTGTTACTTCATTTTAACTACTGACACCCACGCATAAACACTTGCTAAAAGCATCTTTAAATTTTGTTTTTGACATGAAACTTTTCTTCTTATATTATTAAATGTTAGGACTAAGTTAGGATTAAATGTTATGTTATGTAAAATCTATGACGAAGCCAATTGTATCAAACATGCCTAACGGCTATTAAGATTCTTATTCTTATTCTCTCTGGATGCTCGTTGATAATACGATGGAGTAGGATTATTCGTTTTATTGTTCAGGCTCAAGTATCAGTCATGTGATCAGAATATTTAAAATTAAACAAACTAACCTGTTTAACAATTCATTTTTCTTTACTTGCTTACTCAATGGCAATAGACAATTCCTAAGCAAGCTAAAGGAATATGATCTATTTTATGGAACCCGAAGGTTCATTGCGTGACCCGAGCCCGCCATTGAACCCTATTCTGTGCTAACTCCATCCAACCATTCCTCACAAATCCTACTCCCCTTAAATTTATCCTAATATTGTCCTGCCACCTACGATTTAATTACCCATACCATATCCGGTGAAGAGTATAGGTTGTGAAGCTCGTCCTTATGCAGTTTTCTCCATTCTCATCTCTCTTAGGCCCAAATATTTTCCTAAGCCCCCTGTTTTCGAATACTCTCGGATTATGTTCTTTCCGAAGAGTAAGCGACCATGTCTCACATCCGTATAATACAACCGGCAGGATAATAGTCTTATAAATCTTTATTTTTAGATTTCTGGACAGAAGACTAGAAGATACAGTTTATGAACTGCATAAAAGTAGGCATTTCCTGATTTGAGTCTACACTTAACTTCTGCCTTAATGAGAATTGAAGAAATTATATAACGTTATATGCTATCGTGTATACCAATATAACTTATACTATTATTACATTAATTTGCCGATAATGCAGCCTATTTTCTAGCTTCGGAAAGGAAGATTGTGACCAAAATCGTACCTTGAAAAGCAAGATTAGTGTTTTCTGTTGTGTGAAGAATGCATTCTGTTCGCTAAGAATTTCCGGTTGATAAGGAATTCAGGGACAACTTCCTCTACCTGAGTCGGCACGTGTAGACCTGTGTGTAGAGTATGATGTAGGCCTACATATGATACGTTGCATGGTCCTTGTTCATGCATCAGCTTTCCGTACCGTCGTCTAAACAGTTAAGAACTTTTTATGTCATGCAGGGCCAGGATTTTTGTGTGTTTATAAAATGTAGTATGTTTATAGTTTGAAATATGGTAAACATTTCGTGGTAATTTTGTATGTTATACTCATACGCTTCTTATACTACCGGTATTCATGTAAAATATCACTTATTTAATTTATGTAGCGGTATTAGAAAAAGTTGAATGTAAAACAACATCGTGTACAGAATAATTTGTATCTCATTAATTTTATTAATTGCAGCTTATACTTTAAGAACTACAAAACGAAAGCATTTCTAAAAGAATCTTCTAAAAGCTCAGGTCCACCCTTTCAGCTGCCATGGATGGTCCTGAAGGTCATAAAACAGAATAATAGGTAGTCTATACTTTCGGGTTAATGTACCTTTCCAAATGAATTCTCATTCCTTTACAGCCAACATCTTTTTCGTTTTTTTCGTAAATATGAAGATTTTCGCGAAAATATGCGAAAAAATTACAGCCACAAATCATAAATCGGGGAAAAATAGTTTTATGCTGCACCCTAGGCTCCTCTCTAATGAGGCCCGCCTGGGAAGGTGGGGTTTAGGGTTTCGTTACAAAAGAAATTCAATGTGAGACATAAACCTCGTGCTATTCAGTATATTGCTCCTAAACTAACATAAACGTTCCTAACCTAACAAAACGGCGGAGCTTGGCTGGTGTGCAGCATAAATCTATCTTTTGCCCATAAATCTTGCTGCATTTAAAGTTTTTCCGTTATATTTCGCGTTTATCGTTAATAACAATAAAGGGACCTTAATATAAGTGATGATGGTAGGCTGGTTTCTGTACAGACTAGTGGGGTAACTAACGGCCCCACAGTACGGGGGCCGATTCACAGGGCCCAAGAACATTTTTATACAAATTAATAGGGGAAAATGTTTTAAGGGTTGTTAGTGTATTAATAATTTTACTGATGATATTATAATAATAATATTATTATTATTTTCTTTTATTCATTTATAAATCTCAGCTTTTAAGACTGGCACTAAGTGAGGTACGGGTCAACCAAGCACACTCACTTGCCCAAGAACTTCCTAACAATACGGGCGGTATTAATAAGCACCGCTTTTTGCATTTTAATGTAAATATTTTTATCTAGATCTAACTTCTTGATATTACTATGAAGGGATACAGGGATAACTCCTGTAGTTGATATTACAATTGGAACTATGTCAACATTAGTCAAAGGCCACAGTCTCATCAACTCAAATCTCAACTCCGAATATTTATAGAATTTCTCTTGATTAGCTCTCTGTAGATTGTGGGTATTTGGAATTGTAATGTCTATGATATAAGCTGTATTGGCTTGCTTGTTCTGAAGAACTATGTCTGGTCTATTATTGGGTATAGTTCGATCGGTGATTATTGACCGATCATAATATATTTTATATTCCGTTGATTCAAGCACCGGACTAGGTTCATATTTGTAATATGGGACAGTTGTCTCTGCTAGTTTGCATTTGAAGGCGAGCGCCTGATGTACTATCTTATTATTATTATTATTATTATTATTAATATTATTATTATTATTATTATTCGACGAGTTGGCAGCTGATGAAAGACTGGGAATATGTAGGTATTATATTTTTAATGGTTGCCGGGATATAATAATATCTAGCAGATTGAAGTACGATATGAAATTATGAATTTCATGCGGCGAAATGTTCATTGTTGCCGCCATCAAAGCTTATCAGGTTAGATTGTTGGAAGAAAGAGAAATGATGGAGAAAGCAAACAAACTTCGTGAATATTATTCAGCTGATTTGTCTCCTGCCCCTCCTGAATGGATTGTAAATTTCGGTAAATAATGATGGACAAAATTCGCCTAATCGAAAACTCCTGCGTTGCGCTGTTTGTACTTCTTTTAGCTACATTGCCATACCAAGTATTCGGGATCTGTGTCTATACAGTAGGACTATTCTCACCTGATATAGATGTTTTATGTATAGCCAATCCAATGTTAATCTTATAATTTTTATCTTACTAGCTTTAATTACAAATCACCATACATCATACTATGTAAGAATTAACTAATAAATTATTGATTTATAATTTACAAATTATAATTATAATAAGATATATTGTAAAAGGTTGTCCCCACTCTCCTGTGTTCAGTGTCTTAGTATTTTATTTTGAGGGCATAAGACTAACAACCTCTTTGATAAATCTAATATTTCCCTCAAAGAACCAAGATGAAATTTATCAATAATTGAAAAATATTGGCCTACTGTTACTACAGAAAAGTGCTGTCAGATTAATAACTAAATCAGCCCCTGATTTACCATGCAGACCACTTTTTATACAAGAAGGAATTATGAATCTTAATAATTTTTATCCAAGGAATGACATTCATACATATGACACAAGACATAGCAACCACATTCATATACCTTTTACTATTATAGCTACTGTATATCCGTTTTTAACAAACTTCCTGACAACGCAAAATTACATAATTTTAGACAGTTCAAGTTCAAAATCCAGACTTGGCTGAAAAATAATCCATTTTATAGTCTTGACGAATGTATTGATTTTAATTATGCTGATATTAATGTGTAACCATTGAATTGTGTATAGTATGTAAATATTTTAGCATTGTATAATGAATTACATACACTTTTAATGACATAGCCTATTGTATTTCATACTCAAAGGCGATAGTAAATTGAATTGAATGGCACCAACTGCACTTGCGTCTACAGGCTGACGTTCGGAGCATGATGCTCCTGTCTAAAGTAGCTGCAAAAATTGTTTGGTTGCCATGGCAACGTGGAAGGAGTCATGCTTGTACATGGTCTATTTGGAGGCTGTAGTACATCTCTCCCAACCACGTGGGCTGCTGGAGTTTCAGCCACTCGTTTTAACCTCCTTGTTAGTCTCGTGGTTGCTCAACAGAATTTGTGGAACGGTACTTGGTTTGTCAACCTCCTTCCCCCAGAGAAGTTGTCCTCTTTTTCATTCGGTCGTTCTTCACTTCAGTTGTTCAGTATGCGAATGGTCAGGTCAGGTCGGATTGCGCGTTGCTGTTAATTAAGTCAGTTTATTTAACGATAGTTTTCATTTCAATGTTTTTATTATTATTTTTATTATTATTATTTTTTTTTATAGTATAGGCTCCACCCTGGTTAATGTTGTGTCAGATTAAATATTGATAGGTTTATGTCTTGTTAGCAATGAGGAATAAACCTTTGTAGTATAGTACAGTGAACTCTCGATAAACCGGACTAAAGTGGGCAGGGGTCTGTCCGAGTTATGAAATGTCCGGCCTATGGAGGGGAAATGAGGAAATTGTATCTAAGTAATGAAATTTCGGGTTTAAGCTACAAGAAAAATACATGAGACAGAATATAGGCAACTTACAGTTGGAACAAAAACAAATAACACTTCAGTACTGTCTTAAAATTTCTAGTGAGGTCTGAAATACACACTGTTACATTATTAGGACTCGATGATGATTAATGTGGGCACTTTGAGCATATTTTTTTGAGGAGATTTAGGCCCGGGAGAAACTGTAAATATTCTTCTGTGCACACTTTTTCTGTTGCTTTTGAATAATTACTTCTCTTGCAGTCCTGAAGTGGCCGTAGAATGGCTGTAGATCTAGGTCTGGGTCGTCAAGAATCTGACCGAGTTATCCGAAATCCGGCATACTGAGGTCCGAATTATCGAAGGTTCACTGTACAGTCAAAATTTTCGCGCTGGACTGAGGATGTTAAGATTCATAGGGAAACCACAGTATAAGTATTAATGCAGTAAGGAAAATATGTGTTATCTCAACTTATCAAATGACTTGGGGAAAATACATAAACACATCACAAAATATGTTTATATGGACAATATTGTTCTTTATTGCAAATCTGAATTTTAAAAGTATGAAATTTTAGTTAAGGAGGTGTAAACAATACCTAAAAGTGTTTTTTTTTTTTCAAATAGCAAGCTGACAATGAATGATTTGCGCGGAATGTATCACAGCCTGTTGAGGTGCCTAAAATGAAACGTGATAAATACCTGTTACTTCGGGTGACCAGTATGCTTCCTTGGTGACAAGAAAACTGAGTTAGCAAATGGTCGAAACAGTAGGCCTATTCCTTTTTACGCCACACGCTATATCGCTATATTGAGATTTTTAAAAGTAAGCACTAGTTTTATTGCCGTAATTTGTAGTTCGTTTACTTAACGACATAGTATAGGCCTATTGAAACAGTCACTTAAATATGTCCTACGCTTGCAAACAAAACTGAAATAACACGTCATAGAGAACCTTTCCTCTCACAGTTCCCTCCAAGAGAACCACAGCTTTAATCTTGGTCAGTGCTTTTTTTTTATCAGAGCATGTCACTGACAGAAAGAAACTATGTATGTGTTTATTGCTATTTGTTCACCAGTGAATGACTCGATTCTTCAGACGGGCTACAATAAGAGCATTGTGATAATTGCAAGCCCCACACACAAGTTCTTTACCACACTCCTGGGAGCGCACGGGCAATATCGGAGGAAAGAGCTAGCAGGCAATCACGCGCGGTGAAAAAATAAGCCCAAAATGAATGCACGTTCTTCCTCGCATGATAGAGTGTCAACAAAAGAATACGCGCGTAAGCCTGTGCGTGTAATTGCCAAACACGCGCGAATTCTCTCTCAAAAGAACGACGCGTGGAGTGTCTAAATTTTCGGCACGCCAGCTAAGAGCGTGCGGTATTGTTTAAAGTTCAGTACAGAGGAGTTGATGTGCTCTTGGAAAGTTTTGTTTGTTTGTCTTCTGCCTTTACATATACACACACTTCCAGACGAAAGAGTGCAGCGTTGCACGAATGACGTACCGCGCGGTTTCTTTTGTTGTCTATTGCCTTTACATGAACATGTTTTCACGAGCATTTGAGTGCGCACCTGCCTAAACTCGAGCGATAAAGCTTGTGTGTAAGGGTAGCTAATCAGGGCCCGGATTTTGACAGTCATCTTTTTTTTTTTATAGGCTACATCATGGTCGTTGGCCGCTATTCTATATCCCATTCTAGTTTGATCCTAGTCAAAACAAAGGGGAGGAGTACTCACAGAGAGTTCGCGGAAAATTCGCATCATGTGACAAAACGTGATTGGTTAATGTCATTAGCATGCGCTATTAGCAGGGTGTGGCTAACGGGTGTTCTTAAGTTCATGCAACAATAATATCAACATTTACACGTGAAATAACAAACTCTCACTGGCATCGTCATCATTATAGTATATCAATTAGCAAACAAAACAAAGGATTCATTGTTCACGACGACCCTGCGGATCAGTTGTACTGAGAATAAACAAACTAACATAAACACTATGAACACGTGCACTCTCTGTGAGTACTCCTCCCCTTTGTTTTGACTAGGATCAAACTAGAATGGGATATAGAATAATGCAGATATTCTGATCATGACTCCTAGATTATAAAAATGATTATTTGACTCCTAGATTATAAAAATGATGATTTTTAGGGTCATTTTTGGTCATTTTTCCAACATTTTAATTTTTAGGTATTTTTGTAAATTAAAAGTAATTATTTGGCAATTTCTTAGTCATTTTTGGTATTTTTCTCCATTTCGTATGTTTAGCAGTGGCGGCTCCTTGGGGTAGGCAGGGTAGGCAGAGCCTACCCTCATACATTAAAAACTGCACATGTCTTTTTTTTTATTCTTCAAAAAGTTTTTCAACTAGTATTTTGATATACCATATAGCGTTTACTATTTTATTTCGTAATATGATGAACAGCTGCCTTTATGTTACGTGCGAAATAATTCAATTCGCTAGCCCACAGTAATTTGAATGGCCCGCCCAGACAGTGCTCCCTGCTTCACTTCTTTTGAATGACGTCATGAGGTAGGCAGATTTGAAAAGTGCCTGTCTTCATGAGTTCTGAGATGGGCTCACAGATATAGAGGAATATCTGTGGATGGGCTACACAGCAATCTGTCTGTGTGAAATATCCATGTCCAGCGCATGCGTAAACTGCCCTGGCCAGCTAATGCAAATTCTGCCTACCCCATCACGGAAATGTTCGAACCTAGCCGATATCTTTACGAAGACTAATCCGTGCGCTTTTTAAAGGAACGTAACTCTGCTGCGGGATTGCTGCACCAAGGTTGAAGCGCTCATATAGTCCTTTTAAGAAAGAACGCATGGAAAGCCGTTCCTTCACGAAACTTTCTGAAACTTTACAAGGGCTCAATGCCGTAGGTTAAGCGTAGGAAATTTTGCCGTTAGATATTATATTTATGAAATTTAAAATCAACGTTTTAAAGTGATTTCTGCAAGTAGTTTTTCTTGTAGTTTAAGTGTTTAAGTTTAAAGTTCTTTAACACCGTTCTCTCGTCTTGACGATGTAGAAAAGCGACAGATTTGGGACAATGGTCGACACATCCCTATGTTTAACACGGTTGTACAGTGGTATTAATGAGACGTGGCAGTCCAAGCATGGATGCTCAGTAGATGCAGACGAGTCCAATAAACATTCGTACTGCATGGAGGGGTGTATGGGTTAGTTGTGTCGTTGCTTTCAGTGTGGTAACATCGTATAATGCAGTGAAGAATCAAGAGACCTTGTTACAATCGCTTCTCCTCTCTCGCAAGCGAAGTACAACATTCTTACCCCTCCCCATGATTCCCCCTACATGCGTCACCCCTCTCACGCGCATCTGACTGCCGCCTCTCTTTAATATCACTGTACGTCGCGTTTGTAAGAAGAGTGCTAGAAAATGTAATCTTTCGTGGTAGCCTATGATTCACACAGGACGTTATCTGAAAACCTATCTCTATTGCTGGCCACAGAGAACTAATTATGGAAGGTTCATTGCAATAAAGAAGGATACTTTAATATGAAAAACTTATCAAATGCTATAAAAACATGATCACATAGGCCAATTCCGTAAGTCGTAAACGATTGAAAAAAATTAATCCTATTTACGAATTGTCAGAGCATTTAGCAACACAGCTATAAAACAAGAAAGTGGAGAAAGATAGACAAATAATGAAAAGGCCGATGTCACGGTATTGTTAGGTAAGCAGTCGTTCCGAGTCGCGGGAATTTTAAAGAGTTCGCAATAGCTTTAACCACAACGTTTATTGAACATAATCTCCTAAATCAACTGGTAAAACAGGAATTCTGGTATGATGATGTTATTAGACGTTATGCTGGCAGGTAAAATCGGCGCATCTATTTGATTTTGAGGTGAATTAAGCTAAACATACGTACCACACTTCAGCTTAATTTATTCTCTAATCTCTAGTTTGCCTACCCTGGATACTTGGTCACGAGCCGCCACTGATGTTTAGGTAATTTTTAAACATTTAAAGTAATTATTTTTTCATTTTGTGTTGTTTCTTACAATGTATGGAGTTTAATTAATATACTTAAAATGAATATCATCAGAAACAAAATAAATCTTGATGTAATTTTAATTTGGATACAGAAAGCCGGTGTTTGCTGTTTGCATTTAATCTTGTCTACCAGTTAAGTAATTACAAGCCTGTAATTGGGTTAACAACATAAATGTAGAAAAGACACAAATCTGACAAGTAAACTACGGTGTATTTTCATACAAATTTTTGAGTAATTTTTGTTAGTTTCTGGGTAATTTTTAATATTTTTGTTAGTCATTTTATACCTCATATTTGAAGTATTTTTAGGTCATCAAAATCCGGGCCCTGGTGATAATATACAGGACATTATAAATTAATACGCATTGTGGGGAAACGGACAGCTGATCTTGACATATGTGCTACGAAAGTAGTAAGAAAGGAATGGAAAAACTATAATAAACAATTTAAAATTCTTAGTATAGTGAGTGTCAGTGGCTGTGCGGTAGTGAGTATTTGCATAAAAATGATTTGCTGGGCCTGTTTTGTAACGGGAACAAAGAAAGCCAGTGTGGAACACGGACGGATATGGTGATTTGGTGAATGGCAATCGTTCATTGCACAACCATTCAGATTCTGCCAAAAACATCTGTTCTATAACGGGAACCATCCTGCCTAAAGTAGCTGCAAAAATTGTTCATGCTATAAAATTAAATTCGTGCCTTGTTATAGTTCAACACAGCTAGCCTACAAGAAAATAGGCAAGTTTATTTATTTAGGCCTAGGTATTTATTCTGAGCTTCACTGACAATTCAAATTGCGAGCCGCCATTGGTTGCGCTACTAGTACGACCCCAGAAATGTGCAGTTCTATTTTCCTTTTGATTAATTATATTTAGAACAGGTTATTTAATGACCATAAAATAGTGGAAAAATAAAACAAATCCATGACCTAAAAATAGTGAAAGATGACACAATTTGTTTAAATGACCAATAAATTTACCATTATTACTTAAAATTAGATTTTTAAAGTAATGAATTGCTAAAAGAAATTTAATGAATGACAGTGCATTATATATGATTTGGCAATATAAAACACACTTATTTTGTTACTAAAGAAGTAAGTAAATTTATACTACTTGGACACTTGGCGATAAAGAAATTATTTCTGAATTGGCATGCCCATCAAATTGGCCCTAGCAAATATGTGCCATTTAGAAATAAAGAAAAAATCTTTATTGCTTCATGACAAACTGCTATGGTGTTTACAATAAACCTGAATTAAAATGAACTATGAACACTTGGCGGAGATTCTCAAATAAAAACGATCGTCTGTTGTCTGAAAGTAACGATTTGTACGTGGAAAAGCTTTGTCTACCTCCATTGAAACATGACCTAAAATGCCAGAAAGATCTTAAAATACCGAAAATTTAATGGATTGCAGTGCGTTATGAATTTACAATATAAGAAACACATATTTTGTTACTAAAGAAGTAAGTAAATTTATATTACTTGGACACTTTTAGTGAAAAATAAATTCTTTCTTTCCCATCAAATTGCCCCAAGCAAATATGTGGCATTTAAAAAGAAAGAAAAAATCTTTATTGCTACAAGACAAACTGCTATGGTGTTTACAATAAACATGAATTAAAATTAACTATGAACACTTGGCGGAAATCCTCAAATAAAAACGATTGTCTGTTGTCTAAAAGTAACTGTTTGTGCATGGAAAACCCCCTATCTACCTCCACTGAAACATGACATAAAAATGTCGAAAACAACCTGAATATTGTATAAAAATTACCTAAGTTATGTCTTGAAAATAACAAATTGCCATTATTTAATCAATTATTTCATGATACACATTTATAACAAATATATATATTAGAGATATATTTTAACCTTCATATAAAAAAGATGCAAAATGATCAAATGCCTTGCTCTAAATATATAATTTTGATATCGTGCAGTTTGTTCAATATTAACTCTGGCTCCAGTAAACCACCTTGAGGCAGTCGTAACAGATTAACCGGTCATTCAAACAGACTTCAAAATCTTCAGGGTCATCAACTTTACATTTTTGGTAAGCGTAACCGGCGAGGTTAGTGACGTCGTGGAAGTGCATCCAGTTGCAAAATGTGCATTATATGCAAGGTTCCGAATTATTTTTATTTTTATGGAACATATTACATACACATTGTTACAATACAGTTATGTAATGTCTGCCTAACCTACATCTTTCATAACCGACACACTGCCTTCTTATGGCATGGTGTAAATTCGAGTCTCACATGAAATGTCGGTTACACTTGTTATTGCATAATGAGAGCCAAATATGGCAGAGACTATCCAGACGCCTATGGGTAAACATCTATATTAACCTGGCTTTTTATTGTTTATCATGCTTGCTACAATAAAATCAGAAAACATTATTTCAACACAGTAGCTATATTCCAATGCATTTTTTGCACGACGTAGCCTAACTAATTAGTGGTACTTATGAATACTGTATTGTTGCCGTTGATCGTAACTTGGCATTCCCGCACGCAATCTGGTTGCTATGAAAACAAAAGAAATCTCCGTGCGGTAAACATTACAAAAAGCACAAGTGCCGTAAGTAAAACCATCATAATACAAGCCTTTATAGAAGAACGGAACCAAGGCCCCCCAGTATGTGGCAACTTTAACAGGACAAATATTCGGTTCCCATAACAACAAACACATGCGAATCACTTTCTGAAATATAACATTCATCTTCAATAGTGTATAAACATAATATTTTCAGCTAATATCTCAATTAATATAAATAAATTGATATAAGTTTAAATAATCATCGTGCAGAAAATAGCATGCAATACTCGTGCGTAAGCGCATAACCGATCTCGTGCAAGTGCCTCGTTTTTTCAATCTATTTCCTCGATCCATATGCACCGCTTACGGCACTTGTATTGCAATATACTATTTCGTTATACATTTACGGCTTGTAGAGAACCACTGTAAGCCTAACATGTCATTTTAATTAAAAGTTTTTAACAATTCCTTTATTGCAACCGTGGTCTTGTGGTTAGCGTCGCTGACTACAGATCCGTCGGCCCGGGTTCGATTCCCGGTACCTCCTCGGATTTTTCTGAGGTAGGGAGGTCTGGTAGGGGTGCACTCAGCCTCGTGATTCCAAATTGAGGAGCTACTTGATAGAGAAGTAGCGGCTCCGGTCCAGAAAACCACCATTAACGGCCGTGGGTGTCGGCATGCTGACCACATGCCCCCCAATCCTGCCATCTGCCTACGGGAGATGATGCAGCGGTCGGGTGGTAGGCCAAGTCCCTCCAGGGATGTAGCGCCACGGAGTTTAGTTTAGTTTATTGCAACCAATGGTCATAGTACGATGAATGAAGCTCTGTTGGATTGATAAATGGCAGGGGAAAAGGAGCAGTCCCAGAAAACCTGCCCGACCCCATTTTGTCCACCCCAAATTCTACATGGATCCACCGAGATTTGATCCTGAGTCCCAGCGGTGGAAGATGAGCGTTCCAATCACTCAGCCTATTGTAAAGTTTTTACTATGCAGGTATTATTAGGCCCTTGAGGAGGCTATCTCTTCTTAGTTATCACAAAATTGATTTTTTTTTGCTAATTCCTCTCACCGAAATAGGCCATGTAGGCCTACAACCTATAACACCTTTAATAGAACCTTACATTTCTTAAATCTGGGATTATTTGCTAATCTTATGGAATCTGTAATAACATTAGTGCTAGATTTAGTCTTATGTTTCAGGTTAATGAAAATAAGATTCTAAAGTGCATTTAATAATAATCGGCCTAAACTTAATTGTTAAGATACAAGGAGTATCTGAATTTATTTTTAAACGTCGAATATATTGTTCTTGGCCCCAATTTACTCATTTAAATAAATAACTTAAGTTTGCCCTCATATAGGGACTATTATCTCCTTTAATATAGAAAATAGGCTGTTTTGCCAATTTTCTGTCAACTATGTGACACCCGTTATAATTACTGTAACATCCGTCACGTTCAGGGTACTTTTTTCTTCTTCTTCTACTTCTTCTTCCCTCTAGAGTTTCTTTAATCTGCAATAACATTTCTACGTTTCTATTAGCTGTAATCTCACAGAGTTTATTAATTTTCACCATCTACTTCGTCTCCGTGGGTGAGTCGGTACAGCGCCTGCCTTCCACTCCGGCGGCCCGGGTTCGATTCCCGGCCGGGTCGGAAATTTTTCAGTAGTGAACAATTCCTTTCCCGGGTTCAGGACTGGGGGTGTGTGTGTCCTTAGGTTTAAGTAGGTAGGGGACTGGCGCACCCCGGTAACAAATACGCTGAGAATATCCCCTTAGCTCGCGAACCTGAGGAATAACTTACCTCAGCAATTGGGTTTCATTTATTTAATATTTAGTATGTTTTTTTAATATTTAAAATACTGGGAAAAGTTTTATTTAAGGAAATAATATCTCATAGTAGACACAAAAGTAAGAGATATCTTTTGTAATTAATGAGAATTTTATAACTATTATTTCTTTCTCATTTTTCTTCGTCCAACTCTAACACCCTTACAATGGAATGCCCGAAAACGCCCGTCTACTTTAAGAATCTCTACATCCTTATGGTATTTTAGATCAGTTTACCTATAGGCTATGCTCAGGTTTTAAAAATCTCATTTAACGTGTATTTTTTTTTTTTTATTATATGCCGTTGGGATATCTCAAGGAAAGGACCGTAGTAAGGGACCGGATACGTAAAGGGTTAGCCCTACGTCAGGCTGAGAAATATGTCTCTTAGGTGAATATGTTAACCTCCCATTCATCTCTGTCTTCATTAGCGTCGTACGAAAGTCATTTCCATCACAGGCGGGGTATGCTCAGAAAACACAAATTCCTCCCCTGTGTAACGAAAATTGAAACATACCGCCTTAGAGGTTTTGTGACATGTTCGCAGATAAATACAACAAATGAGCTAAAGACAATCGCCCTATGCTCCATAGGCCCTGCGGCATTGGTGGAAAGAGTTATGCTCTTTAGAAAAATTAACGATTTTCTCGTGAAAGAGTTATGCTCCTTAGGAATAGTAACGAGTTACTCTAACAAAATATTTAGATATAATATATCAACCTTGGGATGAAATTTACGGCCTTTTTATACCATCATTATCGGAATGTACATTCGTAATGTCAACTTGGCTATATTAAAGATGGGCTAACTCTGTGGTGGATATCAGACTGTGGAACTTCGTTACAATTGTTACAGTGTTTTGCAGATGACAAGCCGTTTTGTCCTTCTCCTGCTGAGATACGCGGTCCAATCAGAGACGGCGAGACGGAGGGAAGACTCTTACTGCTAGCGGCGCTGCGTTAGCTCGTACACGTGATTGGCGGTGAAGGAAATGGCTTCTCATTTGAAAAGTACTTGTAGTGGAGTACTTACATGAATTAAAATCTACTGACGTTAATTTCGGGTATTCCCGCAAATAATGTGTAGTATGCCTGAGATATATCTTATAACCGATTGTATTATCTACTAGCTCCACAGGTAACCATCACCGCTGTTAGTAAAAACACTTTATATGGCTCTACAATATGTTCTTTGGGTTTTCGCTTACGTAAACGTTTATCAAGGATGAGGAAAACTGGAATAGGCCTACATAAGGTTCTATCTAAGAGGTAATCCTTAATGTTAGTTTACATCACTACCGTGTTATAATCCTAGAGTGATAGGGAAAAAGCGAATAAGTCAAAATACTACGGTTTTAGGAGAGACAAGTAATTTATTTCCACAGCATTGTTACAATATTTAGTTCAGTCCATCAGATATTTTTACAGTTTATCTTATACTATGTAAAAATATCTATGTCCTCTCTGTACACAGGTAAAATATTTCGATGTTATTCATCACACTGTATAATGTAAGCAAGTCCACCGCTGTGGCTCAGGGGATGCGTTCAATCCTCTCACGCAGCGGGCCCGAGTTCGATTCCTGGTCTGGACAAGTTACCTAGGTGAGGTTTTTTCCGGGTTTTTTTCTCACCTTTGAGATAAATGTCGGGTAACTTTAGGCCCTTGTGGTCTCCGGATATCATCTGGCCGTCATTATCATCTTCATCCCCATCCTCGCCTTGTTCTGAGTGAATGTGTGTGAATGGTGTGTATCGTCCTATGTGTTCGTGTTGCCTCGGAGGTTGCCCCGGCATTGGGGTCACTCATCCGGGGAGGCCCTCCATGTCCTTGTCTGGTCAAAAAAGTATGTATGTTATCCAAAGATAATCCCTCTCCCGACAGGTCGCGGCCCTGTAAGGCCCGGGCAGCTTGGGTCGCGAGAAAGAAAGAAAGAAAGAAAATAATGTAAGCAACTCAATTTTTTACTACAGGTAAGCCACAAGTTTTGTCTGTTAACATTTTCCGATATTTATATTACGGTACGCTTATTGATTTTAAAATTGAAGCTGTGCGTATCAGCGAAATTGACTGCGCAGCACATTCAAATAATAGACCTATATGGATTAAACTTTTTCAATCATTTACACAAGAGGACTACTAACTTCGGTTGGAAATTGTAGCATTTTGTTACAAATTTGTATTGCCATATTACTAGGCTATGTGATCTACATCAGAACGTCTAGGTAATCAGAGGGTGACATTTACATAATAGGTTCACCTTTATCACCAACATTGTTCAATTTGTCAGTAGATCATATTTTCAACGAACTTAGTGAAAACAGCCTAGCTTTGAAATACGGTTTTAAATTAAGTCCATCTCAGGAGAGATTAACCGTATTGGGATTTGCTGACGACATAGCAATCATAGGTAAAGATAAAATTTCAGCTGCAATCCTTGTACGCCATGCCATTCAGCAATTTAATGAAATTGGCTTAGAAATTAATATTAACAAATGCAAGGGAATATGTATCGAAAAGGGTGAATTATCTGAAAATGATTTTCAAATTTCGCCAGGAAAGGCATTGCCTTGCTTGAAAAAAGGAGACTGCATTCGCTATTTAGGTGTTAACTTCTGTGACGAAATAAATTTTGACTCTCTTACAACCCTGAGTAAGCTGAAACTGAACTTGGAACTCCTTATTTCATCACCACTCTTGCAGGCAGATCAGAAATTCACCATAATAAACACCTCGATATGTCCTAGTTTGGTATATCCATTTCAGACAGTCCAGCCTAAAAAAATCCCTCTTAATTTCATCACAGATGCAGATATCATGGTGCGAGGGGCAATGAAGGAATTATTACAACTGCCAAATGATATTCCCAATGATATGGTGTATGCTGATACTAAATTCAAGGGCTTAGGACTATTCTGTTCAACATGGGAAGTGCACCTACAGCATATTAATGCATGTAAAATATTACAGAAATCTAATGTTCCATTCCTGAATATTACAAGGCATTTCTTCCAAGAAATTTCATCAAGCCTAGAAGCCTTAAAAATCACCGAATCTCCTTCCATCGTTGATAAGCATGGTCATGTTGATACCCGGAAAGTACGGCAACAGTTAAGAGAGAGAGAGCTTTTGAGAACTGGAGCAAGAAAGACCATAAAGGGAAAGGAGTGCTCCTATATAAACAGTACACACCAGCTAATAAGTGGATTAGGGAGCATAAAGGACTAACGTGCAATGAATGGCGAGAAGCAATCAAGATGACAGCGAATATATCAGCAGTCCGTAGTGTACCAGGCAGGTCCCAGGACGGTAACCTCTGTAGGCGTTGCCACAGGGAGTTCGAAACCCTTGCTCATGTCCTAGGGGCCTGTCCACATGGTGAACTCCTACGCAATTCGCGTCATCACACAATTAGATCATTAATTGCTAATGCCTTAAGGGACAAGGGTTTTTCTGTTTTTGAAGAAGTGCATGGTCTTTCCAGTGAGGGTAGTACTCGCAGAGTGGATATTATAGCCTTCACTCCTCAGTCATCTGAAGGGCATATAATCGATCCAACCGTAAGATTTGAGTCCCATGAGGATCAGCCGGAGGAGGTGAATGAGGAGAAGAGACGAATTTATGAACCCACCATTAAGTATTACAAGGATAAATACCATCTAACATCCATAACAGTGACAGGACTAATGATTGGAGCACGTGGCACCATCCCAAAACTGCTGTTTGACTTCTCCAAAAAGTTCGGCCTGCACAAAGCCATCCTTACAGAAATATCACTGGTGGCATTGAAAGGGTCTATTGCCATATTTCGCAATCATACCTGTGGACCATGACTTCCAATTTTTAATAGTTATATATACTAATTGTTAAAGCTTCATTATTAATTTAATCTGTTTTCTTTTACTGTTTTAATTTATATTTGTTGTTGGTACTCTTTGTCAATGGCAACCTGCAGGTGTTGCAGGAAGAAATAAAATAAATAGTAGCCTATGTAAAGATAAACTATTACCGGTATACGAGGGTTGTCCAGAAGGTAAAAGAAGATTTGGCATAACTAAATAATAACGAAAGATATCTTTATTTACAAAGATACCGTAATCGCCATTGCTGTCAAGGCATTTACTGTTACGTGGTACCGGTTTTTCAATGCCAATTTTATATTCTTCTACTGCCAAAGACCTGAGCCTGCATTTCACTTCCGCTTGGAGGTCTTCATCGGTTGGGAACTCTTTTCCACCCAAAAAGTCATTTAGCTTAGGAAACAAATGAAAATCGCTGGGTGTCAGGTCAGGGCTGTAAGGAGGATGTCCAAAAATTTCCCACTTAAAAGTGGCCGAATAAGGCCGAGCGTTATCGTGAATGAAAAACACCTTTTCAGACAACTTTCCACGTCTCTTGTTTTGGATAGCGCGTCGTACTCGAAGAGTTGCACAGTAGGCCTCTGCGTTTATTCCTTGTCTTTTTGGTAGAAACTAATTGTTATTTATTGCTATATCCACAGAGTAAAGGCTGTATGTAATCTGCGCCACGGTTGACACCAAATTTCAAATATAATAAAAATGAGATATGTAAATTGCGCCACGGAGATATGTAGGTTGCGGCAGTAGTTACAGGCATACAAAAGTTAGACCTAATATGTGAATGTTCGTTTGTATTCAGTTATATTAGATACAATTCTCCAGTTCCAAACAAGTGCCTACATAAAACTGAGAACTATTGAACAAGGGATACCTGTAAGAAGAACAGTTAAAATAAGTGACAAGTATTCTCGTCTACTCAAGGGGAGAGAACAATATATAAACAATGAAATATCCCTTATGATTTTTAAGAAGGCGTCATATGAGAACAACGTGATCATGTAAAAAGATTAAGGTAGTGTTCTTAAAAATTTTATAAGTGACGAAGCGTTCATGCAAAAGAAATTAGGGTATTGTTTTTAACATTCTTTAAAATGACAAAGCTACTAAGCCTAACATTTTTAACCACACCTATGCAATTTCAATGCCAGTCCTATCTGAAGAAGTGGGAAGGAAAATGTTAGTGCGTTAGTATGACGGTGACGCCATTTAAAGGTCGGTGGCGCAGTTTACATATGTCGGTGACGCAGTTTACATCTTGTAGGTTGGGGGAAAAGGTAGAAGTGGCGCAGATTACTTTTTCCCAGAGTAAAAAGCTAGTCGACGCTTAACGGTTTCTCCGAAAATTATCCTTAGGCTCTTTAGGCCGCAATTCACGGGTTGAAACTCCCGATTTGTGAGTGCTGTTAGGCTATTTTTTGCCGGTGAACCTAATTGGAAGAACGTTATGGTGGATAAGATGTTAGTATGCATTCCCCACTCATCTGCAGGATGTTGGACACATCCTGTTCACGAATATAATTCCTTTCGTACCTTCACTTGGTCATCTCAAGAAGATTAGCAGATACAAAGCAGTAATAAGATATTGTTAAGCAAGTCGCTTGGACTCGTTAGAGACTTGCCTTCACTTGCAGAACAAGACTTTGCAAAAGCAATAAACGAGAGTCCGGTAAAAGGCACATCCTGTTAACCTCAACTCCTCAAGATCCTGCGACACCACTCATGATGAAGATTGGATGCCCTTGGGAAAGCATGATGCACTTCAGTAATTTCGTTACTCTGCCCACTGGCTTAAGGAAGTTCATAATAAAATGCTGCGTCCTTGAGGTCGGATAAATGTAGGGCCTGTGACAGCTCAAGGGGGGCGAGGTCCAATCAGTGGGTCAAACAAAAACAGGGACGCTGCCCTATACATAGAATTAAAGAAACAGCTTGGAGACGAGAGACAAACATATGTGCTAGATATCTTATTGTTCTCTAGGACCAGGGTTCTCAAACTTTCTCAATCACTGTATTTTTTTTATTATTTTTTTTTTTACAAACTATAATTATGCGTAGGCCTACTACTTAAATAGTAAACTCAGTTATTTTCAGAAAATGTTCCTTAAGGGTCTATCAGTTAATATGTTTAACCTCTGTACATGTATTATGCAAGGTACCGTATTTCAGTAGAAACGAGATATGTTGCTTAAATATATTTTTGCACGACGTAACTAATTAGTGGTACTTATGAATATTGTTGCCGTGGATCGTAACTTGACATTCCCACACACAATCTGGTTGCTATGGAAAAAAATCTCAGTGCTGTAAAAATTACAAAAAGCACTAATGCCGTAAGTAAAACCATCATAATACAAGCCTTTATGGAAGACCGGAACCAAGGGCCCCCCCAGTTTGAGGCGGCTTTAACAGGACAAAATATATTCCGTCCCCATAACAACCAACACATGCGAATCACTTACTGAAATATAACATCTATCTTCAATAATGTATATACATAATATTTTCAGCTAATGTCTCAATTAATATAACTAAATTGATATAAATAATCATCGTGCAAAAAATAGCATGCAATGCTCGTTCCGTAAGCGCATAACGCCTCGTTTTTTCAAACTCTTTCCTTGATCCGTATGCACTGCTTACGGAACTAGTATCTCAATATACTATTTAGTTACAATTATACTAAAACGAACACAGAATATTAAAAGAAGGCAACTTCAAAATGAATTAATGAGAAGGATGAGATTGCTTCCCTTTACACAGTTGATCAGTGTTCGTCTCTGGCTTTGCCAAATTCAACCTTAAATCTCCTTTCTATGTTTAATTTTCGTATAAGTCAAACTCGAAAACCCTCTTTCACACAAATATGTAGTCGTAAATCCAATAAGAAACTTTACAGCAGTGATTGATAGTTCTACGTATTCCTTCCCAACACTGCACTGGTCCAAAAATTCAACATTGCAGCACATGATTGTTGTACAGTTATTATTATTATTATTATTATTATTGTTATTATTATTTTACTTATTTGTCAATCGCGTACCCCTACAGATTTTCGCGTACTTGCAAAGGATAAACATACCACAGGATGAGAACCCCTACTCTAGGAAGTAAACTGCTAGTAAATCCAATATATTTATGTTTGCAATGATTTAGTTTATATTTCTGGAGACATAGTCCATATAAATTATTGCTTTGCATTTATGGAGGCATAGGCCTAGTCCATAAAAATACTGTTAAGAAGATAGGCTATTAATCACTTCTTTCTAGTTGGTGAAAAATAGTTTATCAAAGGTTTGTTAGACACTTGCATATCATGCTGATTTATTAGCTTTCCTTAATAAAATAAATAAAATCAGGTAAACTGATGTAACAATGTGCCAAAATGCTTTTCTTTAATCAGTGATAATTACAATTATGATAGCCTATGCAGAAAATAAGTTATTTTTGTTATCGATTTCCGATTTAAGCTCCAGATCGATTCATTAAGCAGGGCTTATGGAAGAACGAAGCTCTAAAGTTTGATAAGCATATGTACAGTATAAACACCACAAATGGTCTGATATCTAAGGAACACCTTAAAAGAACACATTTATTACTTATGATACGTACATATGGGGTAACTAAATACAAATACCTTGTTACTTTTAAACGTAAAAGTTTCTTTTTGTTAGAAGAAATGTCTTTATTCCACACACACACACAAATACATATACTACTAGGAAAAAACCCTTTCCGTTCTGACGCTAGTTACCTTCCCAGTAGACTTTACTAACACTTACAGGGATATAAGCCTGCTGTATGAAGGCAAAGAGGATGCTTTCTAAAAAGTAAGTTCTGGTAACATTACAGTCAGTATTGTGCTAAGAAACATACGGCGCTTCTCAGTTCTCGTCTCGTCTTTATACACATGAATCCTACCTTTTCCATTTAAAAACAAAACATAGCAAGCCGTAATCAGAACAGCACTTTCTACGCCATAATAATAGGTAATCCCACGAGAGTTGACGAGTTTATCGATAGATTCGCGACTGCGAATTATTAAGACTATTCCATGAATAAAAGTCTAACGGATTATACAAATAATAATTACTTTCGTGCTTTGTTATATAAACACAAAACTAAGAGCAGCGAGTTCACGGCATAGCCTACTATGAATCAACCATCCATGAATCGGTTCGAGTTACCATGTCCTTGTTGTGACCAGTGTTACGATTCGAGTTACCATGTCTATGATCTGACCAATGCTACCAATTGCGATATAAGACATAGTTAACTTCATTCAGGTAAGGTAACAGCAGAAGAAATAAAGCACATGAACTGGCTTGCACCGAATCGAAATTGTGTTTTAATCAATGTACGTTTATATTATTTCAAATACCAAACAAGTTATGTTGTATAAAATAATCTGTTTTCGTATTGTTTAATGGCAACATGTGACGTATTAATCACTGCACACTGATGCTTTCGTGTCCAGTAACGAGCAGACTATTTTACCCGATAAAACGCCATCCTCGCGATTCCTACAAGAATATAGTAAGCTAAACGGCCGTGATTTGGTCTATATCCGAGGAATTGCTAAACGTTATTGGTCAATATCAAACACGCGGCGGATGAGTGGAATAGTCTTATTTAAGACAACGGCTGGGTAAGAGAAGTAGGCCTACTTTGTGCATCCCATGTTGGGAAACTATTTGTTTATAAAAGTAAAGTACAGGAATAAATTACATTTCACTCATTACTTTGCATAGATGATTTTTACATAGGTGGACAGAGGGAGATTGTTTATGAATGAACGCCTAAATGGGAAAATATTGAATGATTTATACGAAACTCAGTATGCGGATTTTTTGGGCTAGGGAACTCAAATCTTGAGGTCCTTTTTCACCTAGCGGCACATTTTAGTCGTGAAATGCATCTCAAAGCTGGCTTTTTAGTTTTTTTAGTTATCAATCGTTTGAATTCTTTGTGCATGATTTGGGTAAGATTCATGAATCTCTCGTTCGTTTTAATCGTTTCATTTCAAATCTTTATGCACATATGGCAGCACAAGGTTCGTTTTATTGGTTTAATTAGGAATGAAATTATGTCATTCATGTAATTTATCTAAAACCGATGCCAGTGTTAATAAATATAATATTTAATTACTTATTTATTGGATAAGCAGAAGTTAAGTGTAGATTCAAATCAGGAAATGCTTCTTTTTATGCAGTTCAGAAAGTTTTATCTTCTCATCTTCTGTCCAGAAATTTAAAATAAAGATTTGTAAGACTATTATCCTGCCGGTTGTATTATATGGATGTGAGACATGGCCGCTTACTCGGGAAGAACATGGTCTGAGATGTTCGAAAACAGGGTGCTTAGAAAAATATTTGAGCCCAAGAAGGGTGAAAATGGGGACTGTAGAAAAGTGCATAACGACGAGCTTCAGGACCTGTACGCTTCACCGGATATAGTAAGGGTAATTTAATCGCGAAGGATGAAATGGGCTGAACAAGTTGCACGCATGGGAGAGGAAACACATATCTCAAAAGTATTGACTGGGAGACCCGAAGGGAAAAGATCTCGTGGAAGACCTAGACGTAGGTGGGAGGACAATCTTAGAATGGATTTAAGGGAAGTAGGATTTCCGAGGGATGTTTGGAGTTAGGACAGAATAGGGTTGATTGGCGGACTCAGGTAAGCGCTGCAATGAACCTTCGGGTTCCATAAAGTAGATAATATTCCTTTAGCTTGCTTAGGAATTGTCTATTGCCATTGTGTAAGTAAGTGAGGAAGTAATATAAGATCGTAGGCTTCCGCGGCCCGAGTTGACAATAAAATCTTTTTGGCTTCCGGGTATCTGCCGCGTCATATTTAAGAAGTCTGCCGACGTTTCGACCATCTTGCCGTAGTCTTTATCGAGGCTACTGAAGAAGTAGGAAGTGAGGAAGTATCTATTGGATAAATTATTTAAATAAACACATAGCAATTGAGTAAATAATGGCGGGCGAAGCCGCGGGTACCTGCTAGTAAACAAACCCTTCGAATATTAATTTTCATAATTTCCGAGTTTATAATATTACCTTAGCCACAAATTCCAGGCCCACTATATTTTGAACATCTCAGAAAACAGTATGAATGACCTCTTCTTTGGATGTTATGGTGCATTCAAGGGCGCCCATACCCGGGGGCAGGGGGGGGCCGCGGCCCCCCCTAGCTTTCAGGGAAAGGAAAAAATTTAATATTAATAATTATAGTCTGTTTTTTTTTCTTTTAAGACAATTATTTGAAAGTCAGTAGAGACATAAGTTTGCAGAAGTTTTACCATATCGACACTATGGAAGCAGAATCCACACTGGATTAGAAAAGGGGATCCTTGGGGTTTGGACCCCCAAAAATCAAAACCTAAAATTCTATTTTTGTTTTTAAAAAAATTAATAAATTAAACAATTTTTGTGGGTGTGTCAAATATGATATAGCAGTTATTTTGTTTCCATAACATAATGATTAGGCCTGTTATTTCCATTGTTCCTTGTGTTATTTAACTTTTCTTATAAATAGTAATGAGTATTATAACTTAGGTTTGTTTAAGTTCGCATGTCTTAGAGTATGGTAAACAAATTTCCTAACTAGTTTTTCAGAGCTAAAATAGCGTAAAATGTTATTTTAATTAGTTCAATATTTAAAAATTTTCCGGGGGTGGACCCCCGACTTAGGTAATGATTTCTTGTTTACGTTGGTATGTCTTAGAGTATGGTAAATAAATTTCCTAACTAGCTTTCACGGCTAAAATAGCATAAAATGTGATTTTCATTAGTTCAGTATTTAAAAATTTTCCGGGGGTGAACCCCCGACTTAGGTAACAATTTCTTGTTTAAATTGGCATCTTAGAGTATGGTAAACAAATTTCCTACCTAGTTTTTCAGAGCTAAAATAGAGTGAAATGTGATTTTCATTAGTTCAGTATTTAAAAATTTTCCGGGGGTAACCCCTGACTTAAGTAACAATTTCTTGTTTAAGTTGGCATATCTTAGAGCATATATGGGCAACGTCCGGCCCGCGGGCCGGATGTGGCTCGCCCCGACTTTTGGTCCGGCCCGCGGAACATTTTAAAATCGCATTCGAAAAAGTAAATATTTTCGGTCCTCGCCAACAAGATAGTGAGAGGGGAGAAGCAAACTATGAGAGTTTCCTTTTGGTCAGCGCTAGAAAAATGCTAGGTCGGTAGTACACTCATCGCGTTACATTGCGTGGAGATAGTTTTTGCTTTGTTTTTAAGTTTTCTTAGTTCGCAAAGTGTATGAAAGGGTGTCTGGTGTAACAAAGAGAAAAGTGGATTCGGAATGTTGCCAATTTCAAGAAAGATGGACTGATGATTACTTTTTCATCATGAGCAATGGTAAGCCTATCTACCTGTTGTGTAATGAATCCGTATTTTTTTAAAAGAATACAATAAGAAGCGGCATTATTCGAGTAAGCATATTACTCAGCATACACTCACGGGTCAGTTGCGAAAAGATAAAATTCAAAAGCTAATCACCAATTTGGACAAACAGCAACACATTTTTAATAAACAGAGGACACAACTGGGCAATGTTGGGAAAGCTAGCTCATAGTCAATTCAACAATAGCGAAGTATGAAGGAGAATTTGTCAAAGAGTGTCTGTTAGAAATTTCAGATGTCTTATGTGCCGAAAAGAAAAAAGAATTTGAGAAAATAAGCTTATCAAGACGTACTGTTGTTCGACGTATAGATATGATGGTTGATGATATCGCGAAAAAATTGACTGATTGTGTGACCGATTTTAAATAATTTTCTATTGCCTTGGACGAGAGCACCGACTTGTCTGATACGAGGTATTGACGAAGAATTTACCGTAACTGAGGAATTGCTGGCTTCACGGGGACCACTAGTGGAGAAGATATTTTTCGTGAGGTTAGAAGTGCTATCGAACAGTATGGTTTGCAGTGGTGCAAATTAATTAGGGTTTGCAGAGATGGTGCGCCTTCTATGGTTCACGAAAGGGTTTAATCGGAATTTTGAAAGAAAATGCAATTGACTTGAACGTGCAAAAAGACTATTTAATAATTCTACATTGTATTATCCACCAAAAAACTTGTGTTCTAAGTCCATTCGATTGCAGAACGTCATGGATGTGGTAATAAAGACCGTTAATATTATTCGATCCCGCGCGCTTAACCATCGCCAGTTCAAAGTATTTTTGGATTACCTCTCTTCAGAACATGGTGAGGTGACATATTATTACGAAGTAAGATGGTTAAACAAAGGCAAAATCTGAAAAGATTTTACGATCTTAGAAAATAGCTGATTTTATGGAAATCAAAGAAAAACCTTTACCTGAAGTCAGTGATCAGAAATGGTTATGTGATTTTGCATTTCTAGTTGATATCACGGGACAATTGAATTAGTTGAATTTGAAGCTTCAAAAACAAGGTCAGTTGGTAAACGAATTGTACAGCCATTTGAAGGCGTTCCAGAACAAAATTAGCTTGTGGGAAACACAAATGCGATCTGGAAGCTGCTTTCATTTTTCAACACTATCCAGTCGCGAAAATATTGATTACACTCAATATTCTGAAGACTGAAATCACTGTCGGAGCAATTTTAAATAGATTTTCAGACTTCAAAAACATGGACAGCTGCTTTAACCTTTTTGCTACTCCGATGAAAAGTGACGTCGAGAAGGCTCCGACACACTTGCAAATGGAGTTGATCGAGCTTCAGGAAGACACACATTTGAAGTCAGAATTTGAAGACGTGGAGCTAAGTGATTTCTGCAGAACATACCTTGCCGAAGAAAAGTACCCACAGCTGAGAGCAAGAAAAACTATTTGTGCATGGAAGTACTTATAAATGTGAACAGTTCTTTTCCACGATGAAAACTAATAAATCAAAGTATCGAACCAGACTTACAGATGAAAATTTGGAAAACACTCTGCGCTTGTGTATTAGTGGAATTGATGCCAACATTGATTGTCTTCTTTATAAAATTCAAGCTCAAGCATCTCATTAATTTCTGATGATTGTAAGAAAATACTTAATCAGTTCGATATTGTTCTCATTCATGTAACTTTAGCATTATACTTTATAAATATAAAAAACCGTATCATGATTATGTTTTTACAACTACCTATTATCTCCGGCCCGCGACCTCATAAATATCGTAAAGTTTAGCCCGCATCTTTCCAAAGGTTGCCCATATCTGTCTTAGAGTATGGTAAACAAATTTCCTACCTAGTTTTTCAGAGCTAAAATAGAGTGAAATGTGATTTTCATTAGTTCAGTATTTAAAAATTTTCCGGGGGTAACCCCCGACTTAGGTAACAATTTCTTGTTTAAGTTGGCATATCTTAGAGTATGGTAAACAAATTTCCTACCTAGTTTTTCAGAGCTAAAATAGAGTGAAATGTGATTTTCATTAGTTCAGTATTTAAAATTTTTCCGGGGGTAACCCCCGACTTAGGTAACAATTTCTTGTTTAAGTTGGCATATCTTAAAGTATGATAAACAAATTTAATAACTTGTTTTTCAGAGCTAAAATAGCGTAAAATGTGATTTCAACTAGTTCATTATTTAAAAATTGTCCAGGGGTGGACCCCCGACTTAGGTAACGATTTCTTGTTTACATTGGCACGTAAACAAATTTCCTAACTAGTTTTTCAGTGCTAAAATAGCGTAAAAAAGTGATTTTAATTAGTTGAATATTTTAAAATTTTCTGGGGATGGACCCACAACCCCCTTGCTTGGGGGGTATTCCAAATCCCCTGCCACTTCCAATCCTCCCCGAAATTATTTTCTGGCTACTTCATTGTTGCACTTACATTATTATATTATTAATGTAATGTTACAAACTAACCCAAGAAGTTAAAGGGACAAAAAATAAATTAACTAAAAATTTGGCCCCCCCCCTAGAAAATATCATATGGGCGCCCTTGGGTGCATTAGTAGTGTTTAGTTACCAGTTACTATCGCCATCAACATCCAAGCTCTTACATCAGTGTCGGCCAAACACATAATTATGTGTAGTGAGAAACTCTAAGTAGCATGTCTAAGTACAGTAAATACATGCCGTGTTTCAAATCGTCATGTTTCTGTCTTTTAGAGGCGAACTATCTTTAGTGCAGCATGTAAGTCTCATGATATGGTATTGAAAATATTTTCATGCCGTTTTGTAGAAAGATAACATATCTACAGTCGCATATCATTATTAGCATAATAAAAAGCTCCGGCAGGCTTAGTATATGCAAAACAAATTCTCTCAATTCAGTTTATAAAATTGTATTTGTCTACACTGCATTGTGATGTGTAAATGTGTGACTTGTTATACAAATAAGTATTTATTCTCATTGACTAAAACATAAGAACTGCGCGAAAAGTTCTATACTATCCGTATTCTAGCTTGGTCTAATAGAATCTACTGTGGGACTTTTTCACTCCCCTAAACCCGAGACTAGCCAAGAAAGAAACCTGAAGGAAACAAAAAACCAGTATGTCTGGCTCACTCCTAAGTCATACGAGTAATGTGCTATTCTCTATCCCATTTAAGAACAATCCTGTTCAAAACAAAGAGGCGTGGCTGTCATAGCCCGCACGTGAGATCGCATGTGTCACCGTGTTTAATGTTAGTTTGTTTATTCTCAGTACAACTCACCCGCAGGATCGTCGTGAACAATGAATCCTTTGTTTTGTTTGCTAATTGATAAACTATAATGATGACGATGCCAGTGAGAGTTTGATATTTCACGTGTAAATGTTGATATTATTGTAGTATGAATTTACGAACACTGATTAGCCACACCCTGGTAATGGCGCATGCTAATGAAATTAACCAATCACGTTTTGTCACATGATGCGAATTTTCCGCGAACTCTCTGAGAGTTCGCCTCCCCTTTGTTTTGACTAGGATCAAACTAGAATGGGATCAATTATAGAGTGAGACAGATGTATATAGTCCAGTTATTCAATACATGGCTAGGCGGCAGGAATAAACTACTAAATCGGTGTTTCTTTATGTTAATTGCCGGTCATGGTAACCACCATTAACAGCCGTGGGTGTCGGCATGCTGACCACATGCCCCCCAATCCTGCCATATGCCTAGGGTAGATGACGCAGCGGTCGGGTGGTAGGCCTTGTCCCTTCAGGGATGTAGCGCCACGGAGTTTGTGTTAATTAATGTGTCTGATTAAATCGGTCTTGGTTTCCGCTCACCAAAACAAAAGCAACATTGTAGTATTCTCCCGTTGTTATCACTGACCTTAGTTCTTCCCTAGCTTTAATCAATTCACACGTGTTATCGTTTACTGCAACTAGATCGTGCACCCCCACGTTCGCTCCTCGTGGAGTTGACGAGTAGCTGTCACAACCGTCACAGGACATTCTTAGATTTTGATTCGCTGGGGCAATTAGCTGATTGGTGCGGTAAAAATAAAGAACATGGGTTGAGCTGTCGGCAAACTTTTCCTCCTAATAAAAGGATGCCGCTTGGCCGTGCAATGAATAAGTGGACTCTACTGGTTTTTGTTTACTTCAGGTTTCTTTCTTAGAACGGTCAGACTTCAGTATTATTGTTATTATAAGGTTAGATTTTGTTAAATTTTGGGAATGCATTTCTAGAAGAAAGTACAGTAAATAAAGACATCATGGTACTCTATATACATTGATATTCAGTAGTTCTGTAGGCCTGTATGAAACTGTTAGGAAATTTGTTCATATGCGTATTCTAACTCTGTAGCTGTACATATATCTGTGGCCTGCTTCTAAAAGAGTCAATGTCATAAAACTTGCTTTTGGAATAACTGAGTTTGAAGCCTTTGTAGAAGTAACATTTTTTGCTGAGAACTTCCAACATTGGTCTCTAAGGTTTCTGTATTATGTCTATTAATAGCTACATTAAACGTAAGATAAAGAATAGCCGATATCAATAATGCATAGATCTCATTTTTGCAAGAAATTGACATTGACCCTTTTAGAACCAAGCCACAGATATGTGCGGCCTGTGCCCAGTATTTACGGTGTTGCTAAGGACATTCTTGCTTTGTTATTAGATGTCTGGCATAGGGTAGCCTTGAGAGATCTGATGGAAAGTAGGCTATAGGAATAATCCACCTTGGGAGGTTCGCTTCCTGCGCTCTGTCAATCAAGGGGAACTTTATCTGTACCAATAACCTATTATTCTGACAAGCAAAAAGTACTGTACGTCCCATATCCCTTCGTCTCGCCAATCCGGAAGTGGGTCTCCATCAGTCAACACCTGGTTTTAGAATTCCCCTCATGCCCGACACCTTTGTTCTGCAAGACACCCTCCTCAGACATGGACCGCCATCTTTTATGACCGTGGGAGTACAAATGAATATGGTAGTGATAAGTAATTATAAGAAATTACAAATATAATTAAACTGAATAGGGCTGCAGTAATATTAAATTACATGCACAGATAACAGAAGTCCATTTCTAGCTCTCGTATCTTATTAAAATACAGCCTAAGGATATTTTTTAATAAGTGCCAGTATGGTACTTTATGAGATTGTGTAGGGGACGGGAAAATGTCTGTGCGTCCGTCCGTGTGTCTGTACACGCGATAACTCAAATGCGGTTTATCGGATTTTAATGAAACTTTGTAGCCTATAGGCCTACACGTTTATAATGTCCATGGGAAGAAGCCTATTGACATTGGATCAAATCGGTTGACCGGTACTGGAATAAAACCCAAATTAGTGTCTATTTTAAAGGCGCGATAACTCAAATATGCTTTATCGGATTTTCATGAAACTTGGTATAGGCCTACATGTCCATGACAAGAAGCGTATTCCTTTTAGACCAAATCGGTTGACCGGTACCAAAGTAACAACTAATTAAATGTCACTCTTTTTTTTTTTAAATTACGTCTATACAACAATGCCCCATTTCTAATAATTGAGGGCGTTGACTGCGAAGCAGTCAGATGTTTGTTTACTTCGTTGATCAAGTTGAAATTGAGTACTACATGAATACTGTTGTATACAGAAGGTGAAATGTTTAGCGGAGTTCTTTACCACTTAATTTTGTGAAATGTTGACATATTTTAAGAAATTCAAATTGCAAGAGGCGATATTTAGCTTTGACAGATAACATTATTCCTTCACATATGGTTATCAAACTAGACCGTTAAACCGAGCGAGATTGCCGAAATGGTAACGTCTTAGACTCGTATTCTGGAGGTACCTGGTTTAAATCCCGGAGCCGGCCAATTTGACATGGATTTTTTTTATTTCATTTTTTATAATTTTAATGTGAGTGTGCGTTTGTCAAGATATCACAAATATCTAGCTATTACATTAATAAATGTGGGCGAAATCACGGACACCTGTTAGTTTAAAATAAAACAAAATAAAATTGTAAATTAGTTCAGGTAATAGGCTAGCCTGATACTCGGATAAATGTATTAATCATAATTAAGTACTATGTACATGGCTTCTAACTCGGATACTTTCTATTTACTGAAATAACTCATTTTCAACAGATAAGGGTTAATATTAAATATTTAATACACTATTCCACCTTTACCCTTAACATATAATATACAACTTATTATGAAAATGCATTTCGGCGTATGCTGCGCCATCTTCAGTTCAAATAAGATGTAATGAACACCACAATTCTTCTCAAATAAGAAGAAGAATTGTGGTGTTCATTACATCTTATTTGAACTGAAGATGGCGCAGCATACGCCGAAATGCATTTTCATAATAAGTTGTATATTATATGTTAAGGGTAAAGGTGGAATAGTGTATTAAATTTTTTTTTTTCTATTTACTGTTCTAAAGTCTATTCTATATTTTGATAATATGACTTGATTTATGGATTCGTCACTTACCTTGTAATACACTCACATTTATATGCTTTAATTTGAATTGATATTTCATGTAGAAACACACTTTTGTCAACATGTACTTGAATTTTGAATTTGAAGAAAAATACACAATGAGTTTTTAAAATATGCATAATGCTCTTCCAAACCAATATGAAATGTTAAGTTCTGCAATGAAATTTCTACTTCAAGTCTCAGGTTGACATTTCTGGAATTGCTCTGCTGTTAAACTTCAATTCAGTAAGAATAAGCTATTTTGAGCTTGTATAGTAAAAAAGTAGCACTGTTGAAAGCTCATGCGATTTTAGAAATCTCATTTCAGGTGATTATAATCAGTAGAAAATCGGATTGTTCTAAAACATAGCAGTATAAAAGGGACTTGAGTAGCGTATGAGAATAAATTTTAAGACAAAAAAAAAGTCTAAGGAAAAATTTGTTGGAGGAAGGGGTGCCAACAGTAAGATAGGAGACTGAAATAATTAAAAGCTGGATTTGAAATAGAATGAGGTAGGTAGTAAGGGTGGAAGTAGAAAGAGGGGAGAATGGAGGATGCTGAAAGGAGAGTGGCAGTTTTCTTATATTGAAACTCTGAAAGCTTGGAAGATGAAATTCTCTGAAGATACAGAGAGGGAGCCAGCATATTAGGAAATTGATATCGAAGTCTGTGGTCTATTAGTTTGTGTGTTACTTACGTTCTCTACTCGGGATCGAATGACTTTCATTATTTTGGCGCCCAGAAAGTTAACTCCTTGTGGATGATTCACTCTAGGAAAGTCCTCTTGCTTTAGATGATGTGGAATGAGGGTTTTGACGCCACTTTTTATGTTTTAAAGGGAAGATCTCTGATGCTTGCTTTGCCGCATCACATTGCTGACAGTAATGTCATTCTCTTTTACTATTTCAGTTTTAAAGAAATTTAAATAAAATTGTGGTTTATAGCCTATTCATCTTGCTATAATGGCACATACAGGGTGTTGATGAATAACACCGAAATATTTTACCTGTGTATAGAGGGGACATAGACAAGTAGCTTTTATTGGGAGATTTTTGCTCTATGACGTAAAATGTGTATGCTAATGGCATTAAAGTCAGTAAAATTTGGTGCTTATAAGTCAATAATAAAGTGAAATAGGGTTAAAATGTACATAATAAAATATATCATAATTTAGTGTTTCCATAATCTGCTAAATTTACAGGCTAATCACATGACTGGCCACCACTGCATTAGTTCTGTAATTCAAAACTCCAATGTTAACAACTCAGTTCTTTTGTTTCGTCTTTTTTTCAAATGTTCGAAGTCCTTCTACGCTTTACATGAACTGTCAAATGTGAAGGCAGCGGTCACCCATCCAAGCCTCATCTGAGGTAACACTGCTTAACCCGCTGATGAGGTCGGATGTGGTATGACTATATCCCTCCTGGTGTTGTCTTTAATGTAGAAATGTTAATAATTTTTAGATGACTATTCCACTCATACGCCGCGTGTTTCATATTGACCAATGCCGTTTAGCATTTCCTCGGATTCGGTTATAGCCTATTACAATATCCTCCCTCGGATCGCAAGGATGTAATTTTATCTGATAAAATAAAAGCTCGTTACTGGACACGTAAGGAATCAACGTGCGGTGATTAATACGTCACATGCTGCCAGTGAGCAGCAACAACTAGCACATAACATTATTTTATACAGCATAACTTGTTTGGAAATCGAAGTAATATAAATGTCCATTGATTAAAAACACAATTCCTATTCTGTGCAAGCCATTTCGTGTGCGTTATAGCTTTTTGACGCCCTCAATCTTGTGATGCGCACTATTAGTAGCATTGGGAACTCGGATCGATTCTGTGTATACTGTGTACATGCTTTTGTCCTGAATGTTCACTGCATTTCCACACTCAGGTTTTCAATTTTGAATTGTATAATTATACAGACACTTGGAAAAAGTAACGCACATTCCATGTCTGTAAATAACTGACAAAAGGCAATATAAAATTCCCTGTATTCACTTAAAGAAATTCATCCTTACAAAGTAGAACCGTTTTTTGAGCAATTACTTTGCTGGATAATGGAATATCATTCATATTTAGGAACCAAAACAGCAAGATAATGCCGTGCTTTATTACAAATAAATTGCTATCGTTTCAGTACTACAAGTTCTACATTTATTTTGTGAAACTGAAGTACAGTAGAACTCCAATTATCCGAACTCCAACTATCCGGATCGCCAATTATCCGGATTGCTTTGAGGTCTTATTCCAGTAATTCTTGCATCATCAAAGATTGGGAGATCCTCTTTCAGGGCCGATTATTTGCAAAAAAGCAAAACTTTTAGCCAACATTATTCAAATTTGTCAGATGACCCTGACTGAAGTTTTCAAGTTTTGACATTTTACGTAACTACAGTACTGTAAAATTTACTTTTTAATTTCTCGCATATACGTAGTATAGAGAAAGTATTGTGATCGTGACAAAAAATCGAAGTCGAGATAACACCGGGAGAGCATGTTTCATGAAGCCTAGAAACCGAAAAAAGTATTTTTGGAATGACGTCTGTCCGTCTGTGGACAAGCACAGCGGGTAAACGGTTCATTGTATTTACTTCATTTTTTGAATTAAGCACTTTTTCGAAATTTTGTCGAACCGCCCAGAAATTTAGTTTTATAACTGAAATATTAAAGGGACTTTTCATGAAAACTTTTTAAAAAAAATTTATTTGTGAAAAAATGGCTTTAACGATTTTAATAAAAATTTAAAATTGGAAACTCTTATCTATGACTAATAAAATGGCTATATCCGTATTTCTGCAAAAATGACTTAAGGGGTACTTTACTCATATCCATTTTCAATTTTTCTAGATTATATCCATTACAGTAGGCGATACATGAAAACCTACCACAGTAAAGTTGTAGAGAAATTTAAAATGAACATTTTTTGTTTAACACATTTCTTTGTACATGTAGTAGATATCAAGATAAAAACGAAATAAGGACAGCTTAAATGCGAATTTCAGAACATAAATGTCAATTTAAATATGAATGACATTATGTTGCCCCTAGTAACAAGAAAACTATAGGCCTAATGTACTTATTGTTGTGAAATGCAATCAGTATAGCTCAGTCGAAATGAACACACCAAAACCAATTACAGCGAGGTGGTATAGGCAAACAGGGAAGTGGTCCTGAGTTCAAATCAAACCTCGTGGCCGCCCAAATTGACTTGGGTTTTTCAGGGTTTCCTCGTTCGCATAGGCGAACGCCGAGTTTGTAGGACTTGCTTATTTTCTATAACTCATCGCCGCTATGTCACTGGATATTATAATCGTTTAAACTGAATACCGCATAAAAAGACATCACTAAACAATAGAAACATGACGCGAATTAGTTGTTAATATAGACCAGCGTTTCTCAACCTATGGTCCGCAGACATAATTAATTTTAAACTATCATAAAGCAAGTGGGAAGTAAAGAAGTAGAAATTTTTCACATAAAATGGACACTAGATGTCAAAGTTTTTAACATTTTCGAAAATACAGGTCATATTGCAAGTTTTCTTACTTTTGCAGTTAAGGACCACAGTTTTAAACCCCTGTTGCACTGCACAGTCTAAAAAATAAGACTTCGTCGGAATTTTGTTATTAGAGGCGCCATGCAGTTTTCAACAACCTATCTTTGTGAGAAGGGATTTTCATCGCTCGTTTAACTGAAAACATAATACAGAAACAGACTTAATGTATCTGCTGATCTTCGACTAAATTTGACTAATAATGAGCCAAATATCCAGGAACTCTGCAAGAGGTGACAAGCTCAACCGCCTCATTAAAAGTGAGTAATAACATAATTCCTAATTATATTATCAAATTGGTAATACATATTAAAGTCTGTTCCAAATATAATTTTACTGTCAATAGTTTCATTCCAATTCAATAACTGTGTTTCCGTCGGATTAAAAAAAAATGTATTTCGTTATAACGACCTATATTTTAATACCCCAAATATTAAGAATATAGGCCTACATATAGCCTACTTTTAACACTGTTATGTAAAATTAGGGGTCCGTAAAGTTTTTTAAACATTTTAGAGGTCCTCGGGTTCAAAAAGGTTAAGAAACGCTGGTATAGACTAATGGTTCACGCAAACATACTAAACACGTGATATGACCTACATGCAGTTAAAGCGTGCAATATAACCTAAGTAGTAGTAGTAGTAGGCTAGTAGTAGTGGCGAAATTCAAAGATAAGTCGCCCCTTAAGCTCCCCCATTCGATATTCACATTTGCACGGACTGTGTGATGTATTTTGTTTCTGAGCGAAGCAGAGTGACCAACTGCCCTTGTATATTGTCGCAAGTGTCTTGTATCCACCTCAACATATAGCTAAATAATGCATAACACTAACCACATAGTTAAGTGCTCGAAGCGGAGGCGGCAGCCGTAGCGAAGCGCCCTTGCATTTTCGAATAATGTACGATACACTCTTTGTAGGTTTCGAAAATGTGGCATATTATATCTCCCGCAAGGTTTGTCAGCCAGCCACCTCTCGTCTAGCGGTAAGACGTCACACCTCCAACGTCCAATCACGAGTTTCTTCATAATACTAAAATTTAATTGTCTTTTTAATTTAATTGTCTTTTTCATTTAATTTTTTCTGTGCTAGCCTTTAACACGTATATGTGAGAAAGTTTGTGCAACGTACTTTTGCACCATTTATTTTTTAAAGAAAATATCTTTCTGCATGATGTATCCCATTAGCCTATCCGGATCGGACTCGGTTCCAATTAATCCCGATAGTTGGAGTTCTGCTGTATTTTTCTTAGAGTTAGCTGACGACTGAGGTGAAGAATAATGTTCTACTACAGTGAATAGACTTAGATTGTAATTAGCTTGTTACAGTAATATTACCGCTGTATTGGATGTAATTGACATGTCTGATCGATCCTCACAGTGGCGAAGACGAACACTGCTTTCTATCGTGTAAAATTAGCTCTCATTTGGGTCTATTGATAACACAGACCAACAGCCATTTTCGTGCAATAGAATTTATACTTATTCTTGGTTATAACTTATTTAGGTCGCTGATGCCAAATGTGCCATTAGTTTTGCCCTATCAGCTTTAGTTTTGTGAGATATGGTATTACCATTATGCATTTTATCCTATTTTACGTTTGATATAAATAAAGAACAGTGCCTATTTCTAGCTTCTAAGTCATGTGAAGGAAAAAGCAACACACTAACATTACATTAACATTACATTAACATTACAATAACAAAATAACATGGGGTCTTTCAAAAAATTGATATCATTTATCACATACTGTACGGTTGTTTATGACTTATGAGCTATCAATTTTAGGCCAAAAATAATCCAGGTTTTAGTTTTTCTGTACAGTTTTCGTCCTACGTGTCCAAAGTATGGTCAAGAACCTTGACTAGCTAACTTATATTATCAAGCAAGATTTTGTTTCGCTAGATTAAGAGTTCGCGAATAAAATCTATATAAAAGTAGAGCTGGTAGGGAAAAACTGTTTACATAGTCTATTTGGAATAAGCACACTAAGTGTAGCCAAAATCTGGTAAAAATATCTGAGACACCAAACAAAAAGTCCTTTTTTGTTGGGCTGTGTAATCATGATTTTAAACAACTTCACGAGCAGCAAAACTGACGTGTTTTCTACAAGAAATGCGAACTTTTAAATCTGAAATGTTCCGTTCCCAGCTACCTTGGCGATCTAAATTGTCATCCCCCTTTTCCGTATTTTCGTTATTGGCACCAGTGACAAGCTTGTTATGGTGTTGAATTTAATTTTCAGAAGGCCGCTCCCATGGCCATGTTAGACCACTCGCCTTCCACCGCTGGGACCCGGGATCGAATCTCGGTGGGTCCATGTGAAATTTTTTTGTGGATAAAATGGGGTCGTTACAGGTTTTCGCGGGATGCTCCTGTATCCCCGGCCATATATCATTCCACCCTAGCTCCATCACCATACTATGACCATTGGTTACGTTAAAGGAATTTATTATCTAATTTTCAGATAGCCTCTTTACGTTTCTGCTCGCTTTAAGTACTCTTCGGTGTTAATCTTTGTAGTTCTTGCAGTATAGACCTATTCTATCTGAAAAATTAGCTTTAAGATGACAACCGCAGAGAGATGTCATACAGCAAGGCAGGAAGTGGAAAGTCTTCAATAATATTAACTTTGACTTTGAGGTGTCACCTCTTCCTCGATTTTAATTAAAATTGTTTGTGTAACTGTCATTTTATATTCCGTTTGCCCATTAAAAATAATTTACAGCAAATAAAAACGACGATTCGTTTTTAAAGAGTTCATGCTTTATAGTATTTCTATAGAGGACACTCTGAGAGGGATCGTTCCTAAAGAGAAACAGGGCGCATAGATAGTAAACTAATGGTTTAAGTGTCTCTAATGACTTGGTGTAACGTACGTAGCCTATACAAATAAAGTCTTTTTATGACATTGAATCAAGTATGAGATTGAGAAATGCTCTGCTTATTTACATTTACATTAGAAAGTTTCCTGAATGCTCATTTTATGTGTTTTTTTTAACGATATACTGTACAGTCAAAAACCTCCATATAACGATATTTGTGGACCCTAGCAGATTGCATTGTTATACGAGGGTTATTGTTATATCGAGGGGTTGGATATACCACAATATTAGAAAGACTGCATTCAGAAAACTGTATAATATATAGACCAATTAATAGCACGGACATGCGAAGAAGAACTGGAACAGTATATTGCGATACTAGTTCCGTAAGTGCATACGGTTTTCAATTTCCGAGTTCCGTTATGCGCTTACGGCACGAGTATTGCATGCTATTTTTTGCATGATGATTATTTGTATCAATTTATTTATATTAATTGAGATATTAGCTGAAAATATTATGTATATACACTATTGAAGATGGATGTTATATTTCAGAAAGTGATTCGCATGTGTTGGTTGTTATGGGAACCGAATATTTGTCCTGTTAAAGTCGCCACAAACTAGGGGGTTTTGGTTCCGGCTTGTATTATGATAATTTTACTTACGGCTTTTTGTAATTTTTACCGCACGGAGATTTCTTTTGTTTTCATAGCAAGTAGATTGCGTGTGGGAATGTCAAGTTACGATCCACGACAATAATATTCGTAAGTACCACTAATTAGTTACGTCGTGCAAAAAATAATAATTCACAAATCCAAATAAATAGCCTACATTTAAAATATATAATTTTGTTACTCAACTTACTAACTTTCGTTGAATTGTAACCATAGCTACTTTACACCCACATGATAAAAATTTCTATTCCGACTGATTTAACATCACGGATCACTTTGAACCTAGGCATTACTAGACATTTCAAACTCTTAGATGGTGAGAAGAGGGAATGAAAGGAACAGCAATTTACCACGTAGCTAAGACAAAAGTGAAACACTTGCTCCTTATGGTCTTTTAACTGCACATGCTGGGCATGTTGAAGTAGCAATCCAACTCACTATTTTTGCACACATAAGGGGGAAAATGATCCTATTTTCCACCCCCATGAACCTTTCTTTTTTATAGTTGAAGAAATTTAACAGTTATCAGGCCCCCAGAAAACAATATTGGTGGCTGGGAAGGACACTGATCTGATACCAGCTACCATCCATAGGGCTAAGCTACTGGTTTGCAATAAGAATTCAACCTCCAAATATCGTTATAAAAGGGTTTTTGTAAAACAGATTGTTCGTTGTAGTGAGTGAAATTTAACATTATTTCGATAGGAAATTCGCTGGGAGCAAAGAGAAATATTGCTACATGCGGGTTTATCGTTATACTGATCTTCGTTTTACAGAGATTTGACTCTATAACACAATTATGACAGTGGACCTTAGGAAAAAGAAGCTTTTGATATGTGGTGCTATAGACGAATGTTGAAAATCAGGTGGACTGACAGAATATCTAACGAAGAGGCCTTAGAAAGAATAGAGAAGCAAAGAAGTCTATGGACGACACTCATTAGAAGAAGGGCCAGACTAGTGGGGCACATTATGAGGCATCCAGGCTTGGTCAACACTACATTAGAAGGAACAATAGAGGAGGGAAATTGTAAGGGAAGACCACGATTAGAATATGCAATACAGATTATTGACGATTTTGGTTGTAAAAAATATGTAGACATGAAGAGACTGGCTCAAGATAGGAAGAACTGGAGAATTGCATCAAACCAGCTATAAAACTGATGACTACGGAAGAAGAACACAATATATACTGCCGGGCTTAGGAAGAAGGCAGTAACGCGTAAATAAAAAAATACGAAGTTTTTGGTATAGTTGGTATCGTATTACAGTAATTTTTAAAAGCAGTAAAACGATTTCTGGTTAAAAATGTAAAAAAAAATCAGTTACTGCCTTAGCAATTTTTCGACATCTGTAATGACAGAAAGCAGTAAGTAGAGACTGCACTGTAGGAAAGCAGTAACTACAGAACTACTGCTTTTTAAGGTTGGATTTTCATCCCACGCTGTAAATACTCAATAATGTAAGAAAGGCAGTAACATCCACTTACTGCTGAGAAATCAAAGCCAAAATTCACCATCCACTTTTACCCGAGACGAGCTAAGAAAGAAACCCGAAGTAAACAAACACGAGTAAGTCTGTCTCACTCTTAACTGCATACGAGTAATGTGCTAGAATGAGACAGATGTACCGTACTGGTTTTTGTTTACTTAAGGTTTCTTTCTCAGAACGGTCAGACTATATTAAAAAGGCAATATCTGTTATAATTCAGTAATTCAGGGGGAAAATGTTGATGCCAGACATAAATTTTCTTGCTTGTTTTATAGTTAACTAGCTGAAAAGGCCCGGCGTCGCCCGGGCTTTGTATTTTTTAATTTGAAATTAACTTATGGAGGACTTTCGATTTTGAAACTCTAGGTCCTTATATAATATGTATGTAGAACTTGAAATGAAGAAAAAGATTTATCACACTCATACTACTCCATCAGAAAACGCTAGATATAGCTTTTTATGGTTCATAGAGGATGTCGAATGCTGCATTCCGTTGCTTCTACACATCATGCCTGGGAGGGGTTGAAATAAGAAGAAACATAAATTACATAAGATTGTATTGACTTGACGGAAATTTTTATTTCTCATTCTCATGTTACCATACAACCGTTCCGGGCTGAAATAAAAGAGAAATGCAGTATCACTTTCATACTTTCCTCCCCTAAAACCCGGGACAGAATAAGTTATACTGCGAGCATAGGACTCAAAATGTTACATCCCATCCTTAGGGGCTATGATAAACATCCCTATTTCTCAACTAATACAAAGCCTACAGCTATGGATAACGTATCAGCGGAAAGGATTATTTACAGACTTCTGATATACGAGCATACTCACACACTTAAGTTGTCCCTGCAATACGACCTCTTATTCTACATCAAAATGTGAAGTGAGAAAATATTTTTTATGTCGAGGGTAGAGAAAGTTATGTGACTGCATCACAATGTGCTTTATTTTCGTGGATTTTATACTTCAAGAATTATTTTTACAAATGTACGTTATTACATCGATAGCATCAAAATTCGTTAAAGTCCAATATTACGTAGTGTCCAAAGCCCCATATGAACTGTGTAAACAATAAACTCTGTTGTCTTGACAATTGAATGGGATTTCTTTTTTTTAGTATAATCTCACAAATTATATAATTTTCAAGGGAAGGAGTGATTTTCTTCAATTTTAATGTTGACCGCGTTACTTCCCGGGCTTAACTGGGTATATGTGCAAAATTTCGTGTAATTTGGTAAAGAAATGTAGATTTGTATAGGGAACAAACATACATACATACACACTTTCGATTTTATATATTAGATATGTAAATTATACGTCATCCATAAAGTACACAGTAAAGAGAAATTTACCGATAATCTCATTGTCATTATTCAAGTTCATGTAGTTACTTTTTCCTTAGCAGGGCAGTATAGCTCTTAATGGCTTATGCCGAAAGTGAACTTAGCGTTTTGTCAGTCATTTTGGTGGCTAGACTAGAATAGGTATAAACCTACATCAGGACTGGATTATCTAGATATATTATATGGTAGAATTTAAAAACAATTATTTATTTGGATTGGATAGCCTAAAGATGGAAAAATTTTGTATTTTATTTATGGTAAAATCTGTATTCTTTGTAAAAAAAAAAAAAATAAAGAGGAATACCGTTTTTGAGGCATGTAACTTACATCTGTAACGTATTCGAATCACCGTATAGATACACACTCTAACTTCTTCACTTTATTTTTTCATATTTTAGCGTAACAGGAGTATTTAATTGAAACTTTAACACTATGTGGAATTGAACAGCAACTGGGAACTTGAAGCTCTGTTATTTGTTTAAGAAGTTCACAAAAAAACTCTACTTTCCCAAACTCTCCGTTACAAATGAACGATTGAATCTGTCGGCCTGGATGGCACAGTCAATTTACGGGCATGTAAATGAACTGCTGCGAGGCAAAATTCCAACACAGACGACAGTTACAAGACATAGGAGCCCGAGCTTATACAAACAATGGCTGCTTTATAACTACCCTTATAACATTTTTACGAAAAGAAAGTTTCTTCTTAGTAGGCCTATAGTTTAGGCACAATTAAAACAAAATAGGTTAGAACCATTTCCGAGACAATTGCAACATGTGATCGTTCAAATAAAGTGGTAAAAAGTAAAGTGTTACCTATACAGGCCATGGAGGCCCAGAGGGTTCCAGAAGGATGAGGCTCCCAGATTTTAGACATTCGGTACATGAAGGTGGTAAGGTCAGCCTTACGCACGGCCGCCTTTACCCCCAGAATTGCTCCTGGTAGGCCTACTCATCTCTGTTAAAGGCTGAGTCGACCCCAGGGCCATAGTGCCACCAGAAGGATTAGGCCAGTTAAAAACTCCAACGAATTAAAGTAATTTAGCCTTTGATAAAACTGAAAGAGAATTGTTGAAAATTGTAAACAATTTTCGTCGTGGCACACCCTCAGACGATGTGCTCCCAACGATAAACCTTAACAACCATTCAGTTATTAGATTTGTCCTGCACGTAGATTCTATAGAGGAAGTTCTATATTGGGTTCGATCCTCAAATCCCATGTCGAGTTTTCAGCATTAACAAAAATTAAGAAATCCCCTGTATGTAATAGGGAAGGTTGCCCCGGTACCGGTCAGGTCTCTTTACTGTCAACAAGGTTTCCTCTAAAATGCAGAGACAAACATGGACTCTATGTGAGGAATAAAGTTCCTTTTGTTCCTGCCTAACACTTCATAACTGTTTTCTGCTGCTATCTCTCGCCATTTTAGAGGAAACCTTGTTGACCGGTAACCAGGCCTGGCCGGTACCGGGGCAATCGCTCCTAATAGGCTGCCGTTTTCATAAAATGACTTTATATGAGTCAAGCGTTATTTCTGCATTTAAGTTAGATACCGTCTGGGATGTGTCATGATTGGCTACAGCTCTCTCTTAATTTTACTATAGGATACTGCTTTACATCCATTTCATAATTGCGGGTGGGACTTTCTAGCATATTATAAGAACTATTTTTGTTTATTACGTATCATAAATAATAAACTAGAATTGGTTTTTCACATTCTGTAAAATTTACAATGCCTTTCCTCCACACTACATGCAAAGCATTATTTAAAATTTATTTTAAACATTTTAAGTTTGTTTTTCAAAATCTATTACGGGTGGGACATAATTTGGACACTGATTTTAATGATGCAAAACAAAAGTTCATTTGCTGTTCTGCTATTACTGTTAGGGTCTTAATGTTGTTATAAATGAAAGTATGAGGGAATAAATACAAATTATAAACTGTTTCCAGGTTGTCAGAACATTATTTAACTCATCAATAATAATTTAACAAATCCATCACCATTACGGGTGGGACAAAAAGTCACTTGTTTGTTATTTTAGATAGTAATTAACCACACATATTTTTTAAAGCTAATCTTTTACCAGATTGTACCTTAAGATGTGTATTTTCTCAAATGAAAATGGACAAGCTGATTACTCTTGACTACTTGGTATTAAAGAGTGTTAAAGTCATGCTAAAAATGGCAAAAAAATGGCAATAACCAAGTAAATTGACAGATTTTACACATGAAACCACTTCAGATAAGTTACACCTAAGTCCTTAATATTCAGAGAATTTGAGGTTTTAAACTTATTTTTGACCACCCAATTACAATAATGTTATAACTTCTCTCTTTGAGGGAAAAATTCCCTTATTTTATGAAATGGCTGTTTACACGAAGATAATGGTCACTTTTTTTCCTTCATTTACTCGAAAATGGCTCTAAATTTGTCTTAATTTTGTACACTACATGTTTGTACTCAGGGCTAAGATATTTGAAACATTTTTTTCGTCAAAATTATCTGAGGGGTAGTTATCAGCCAGTCAACGTCTGTATAATGTCTAGCTCTTATAGCAGCGTGTAACTTCTTATGCAAGAAGGGATGTTTATTGTATGCCCTAAGCATGTTAAAAGTTGCATCTGTAGTGTAATCAGAAGGGCCTGGATTTTGATGACATGTCATCTTTTAACTGGAACATCATGGACGTCGCCCACGTTGCAGGTATTCTGAAATGACTCCTAGATTATAAAAATGGTAATCTTAGGTTCATTTTTTTGTCATTACTCTCCATCTTTTAGTTTTAGGTAGATTTCGAAGAAAAATCTACCTATTGCAATGGATACCATGTCATGATTTTCGAAAAATTCTTTCATATCTTTACGTTTCATGCTCCCCTAAGTACGAAACCACTGCCCGTTAAAAAAAAAAATTTGTGATATTTATATATACTATATATATCTTTACACGATAGCGGCCGTAATTTTGAAGATATTTGAACCAAATTTTATTATGTTATTTCTAGGCCCAATAGTTCGGACAAGTTCGTTAATGGGCAAAATTGGCCCAAGGGGGTGGTCGGGGGAGGGGGTTGAAATTTTAAAACATTTATATCTCGGCCCCTATGAAGTATAGAGGGAAACTTTGTTTGAATAAATTAGAGTACTCCCTATGGAGTTCACAGTGACACCAACAATTCGGGGGTTTTTGGGGGACGAGTGGGGGTGGGGGTGAGGGGATGGAAATTCGAAATTTTTGAAACTACGTCTTGTGGGGTATCGTTGAAAAGCTCTTGATGAGTACTCTACAAATCAATAACTAGTTTCTTGATAGCTCTCATATGACGCGAGATTTTAATGTTTGAAAATAATAACACTTAAAAGAATTATTATAATATCATAATTTTGTCTTGTTTAGCGGCTTTGCTAATTTTATTCATTGCTGATCTTGCGCACGGCCTCCCAGAATATTATATCCTATTCTTGTTGTCAAAACAAATGATTGTAGGCTCTTCCTCTTTACCGAATTCAGTTCTTATTACTGCGGGTTTGCCATGCCAAGGCTAAAAAAGAAGAGTGCTGCGCAGCGATAATAAATTAAACCAAAAGCACTTTGAAGTCTACCTCAGCCTTTAGGCCTGCCTAAAGGGATTTTTAAACGTAATGTTGTTATTTGGTCATTTTTTGGTCGCTTTACGGTATTTTTTTCCACATTTCATATTTTCAGTCTTTAAAAAAAATATAGTCATTATTTTCTTATTTTGTGTTGTTTCTCGCATTATATAGAGTTATTGTGCATTTACTTACATTGGATATTATCGGAACTCTAAGTAAGCATAAAAATAGATCTTGTTATAATTTTAATTCGGATACAGAAATATGGTGTTGTCCATCGCTGTGGCGTACGGGATGCGTTCGCTCCTCGCAACGGGCCCGGCTTCAAATCCTGGTCGGGACAAGTTACCTAGGTGAGGGTTTTTCCGGGGTTTTTCCTCACCTGTGAGACAAATGTAGGCTAACTTTATTCCCTTGTGGTCCCCAGATATCACCTCTCCGTCATTATCTTCATCGCATCCTCGCCTTGTTTGGAATGAGTGTGTGTCTGTGTGTGTGAATGGTGTGTCTCGTCCTATGTGTTCGTGTTGTCTCGGAGGTGGCCTCGGCATTGGACTGATCACTCATTCGGGTAGGCCCTCCATGTAATTGTCTGGTCAAAAAAGTATGTCTGTGATCCAAAGGTAATCCCTCTCCCGATAGGTGGCGGCCCTGTAAGGCCTGGGCGGCTTGGGTCGCTTAAATCCTAAAAGGGAGAGGTGAAACTATGATAAAGAAAGAAAGGATACAGAAAGATAGTGTTTGCATTCAACCGTATGTATCAATCAACTAATTACAAGCTATGTTGGGTCAACAACATAAATTTAGAATAGAAACAATCTGATGAATACAAATTAGTAGCCCATTTTCATACAAATTTTTGGGGCTATTTTTAGTTTTGGGTTATTTTTGGTATTTTCTGCAGTCATTTTTAGCTTATTTTAAAAGTATTTTTAGATCATCAAAATCCGGGCACTGGTATTCATTGACCATATACTGCAAAATTTTTGGAAGTAAATAAATACTACAATGCGGAAAAGAACACAATCTTATTCCGTCAAATAGTTGTAATAAACCGAGTTTTCGAGCTTTATAAACAGATTACTAATAGGCCTATTAGTAACATGTTATCAATAGGAGATAACAGAAAGGAGATAATTAGCCTTATCTTGTGAAATCAAAGAATTTGGTCAAGGGCGGATGTCTTCAACCTGGGAAGTCGATTCAAGATACACTAAGAAGATAGAGTGTACTGATAAAGCTATCGATAACATATCCGGTAGCGTATGGCATCTATGCAAGGAGGAAAAATGTAATGCGATACCCACGAACCATACCGGTTCTCTGAACTAGACATAACCTCAGCAGTAGATTGTACTTTGTGAAAATAACTTGTTCTCAAATCTTGACATCTAACACGTGATATCAGAAAACAAATTATATACAATTCAACATTCTATTCGGAATTGTGTTCTTTAAGGTTTAAATACATAACAGTTTTATAATGTTTGACCGTCGGCGTGGTCTTGTGGTTAGCGTCGCTGAGTACAGATCCGTCGGCCCGGGTTCGATCCCCGGTACCTCCTCGGATTTTTCTGAGGTAGGGAGGTCTGGCAGGGGTGCACTCAGCCTCGTGATTCAAATTGAGGAGCTACTTGATAGAGAAGTAGCGGCTCCGGTCATGGAAACCACCATTAACGGCCGTGGGTGTCGGCATGCTGACCATATGCCCCCCAATCCTGCCATCTGCCTATAGGTAGATGACGCAGAGGTTGGGTGGTAGGCCTTGTCCTTTCGGGGATGTCGCGCCACGGGGTTTATAATGTTTGGACAAACTTGTCTGAGTGTGTGTGCCCTCGGGGATGCATTCGCTCCTCTCACGCAGCGGGCGCGGGTTCAAATCCTGGTCGGGACAAGTTACCTAGGTGAGATTTTTTCCGGGTTTTTTTCTCACCTGTGAGACTATTGTCGGGTAACTTTTGGCTCTTGTGGTCCCCGGATATCATCTGGCCGTCATTATCATCTTCATTCCATCCTCGCCTTGTCTGGAGTGTGTGTGAATGGTGTGTCTCGTCCTATGGGTTCGTTTTGTCTCGGAGGTGGCCCCAGCATTGGGCTGATCACTCATCCGGGGAAGTCCTCCATGTCCTTGGCTGGCCAGTATGTATGTGATCATAGATAATCCCTCTCCCGACAGGTCGCGGCCCTGTAAGGCCCGGACGGCTTGTGTCTCTTAAATGTCCCTAAAAAAAGGGAGAGGTGAAACTAAGGTGAAGAGAGAGAGAGAGAGAGAGAGAGAGAGGGAGAGAGAGAGAGAGAGAGAGAGAGAGAGAGAGAGAGGTGTGCCCATTCAGTTTGAGAGTTATAATTATATTTCTTAGTTTAATTCCGTCTACTTCGAACACATTTTCGCATATGGTATTTAATATGTTAAATTATATGTGAACTTAAATGTTTTTACTCCTCATACTTCGTTGACAGTGTAATTTCTCATTTCAGGAAGCCATTTATTAATTAAACCTGTCTATTTTGAAAACTACGTAAATTTACGGTAAAATATATTTTAACGACCCACGTTTCACACAAATAAAAATGACAGGAATTCAGCTTCGAATATTGCCTGGTTGAGGACTGCATATATTGATTGAAGCTTTTCTCTAAAAAGTCTAACTCTTTTACCGCTAAGCGAACACACAATATTTTGTAACCTAATTCGGAGTTCTAGGGAAATAAACCTATCTGTCTGATGATTATTTGCGAAACTGGATCAATCGGCCTCAGGATAGATTACAGGTTTGGAATTGTTGTATGTTTTAAACTTAAAAGAAATATGACTAATGAAGGAAAGCTGGCAGTCAGATGTATTGCAAATGGGCTTCCAATTAAAGCATCCGGAAATTTGAACGCAGCGGCACACGGTGATTAATTCGCCATGAAGATTTCCGAATGCTAAATTACAAGGCACGCACGCATTCGCTGGACTACCGGTACGCCCATTAACAAAAACCAGTTACAGACAACCGGGCTGCGAGTGAGTAATCATACGCTTAGCCTATCCCACACGTGGCAGAGATTAGATACAGTTTGTCGTAAGGTTATGAAAACTTAAAACTATTAAAAGTAACTCCATTTACACCAATTCCAACGACTCCCTTCACACCAAAATTTTCATTCCGACCATACACGTGGCAGAGATTAGTGGTTCCCAGGGGTCCGCGATGGTGTTTCAGGGGGTCCGCAGGCGGTTTAAGAAGAAATAGGATATGCCGTAATTTTGAAATGCTTAACAATGTTCCCCACTACTTATCTAAGTAAAACAGCATTCTCCCACCTCACGTAGGTCTACTTGAAATCAAAGTTGAGAAATAGACATGAAGTTGAAAGTGACTTAATATTGAAATTATCAGACATTAAACCTAACATTGCATAGCTAATTAATCAAAAGTAGCTTCACTGTTCACATTAAGGAGTAAACTCTGTTTGTTACCATTGATATTGTTATTTTGTCTATTAAATTTAACACATTTTAATCAAAGTATTTATTTGTTTTTTTTTTTTAATTTCAAAACCCAGAGGGGGTCCGCGAAATTTTTATTTTTTTCAAGGGGTCCGCGGACTGAAAAGTTTGGGAACCACTGCCATAGACTGTCCTTATCCTTATGGTCCAATTATATCACCACACAATTCCTCACCAACCATGGCCGATTTAAATCCTATCTACATAAAATGAACAGAACTGCCTCATCCTACTGCAGCTGTCCGGAAAAACCTCTACAGACGGCCTACCATCTAATGACTGAATGCACAAACTTCTCCAGAGACCATCCAGCTGTACTACAACTTGCTTCACCACCAAATATTCTGAAGGGACACTTCAACACAGTCAGCGTCGCTGAATTCCTCACGAGCATCTTCCATCAACTTCAGCACTAATTTTGGACAATCAAAACAGTGTTAATACCCGTGATATACTTCTGGTAAAACACGGGTTGTAATTTTATGCTAAATAAAAAAATAATAATAATCAACGTAGCCTTGATGTACATTTCTCAAATAAATGAATACAGTTCAGTGCTCTCAGGTGCAAGGAACTTAACATGGCTATGAGTACTTTGAAATTATTCTTGAGATTTTCCTGACTGGAGAGATGTTATATGGTTCCATTTCCAACTGTTGTTTATTTATTTATTTATTTAACCTGGCGGAGTTAAGGCCATAAGGCCTTTTCTACCACTCAGCCAGGGCGAAAACATGAAATACATAATAACAACAATAATAATAATAGGCCTAATAATAATAATAATAAATGAAAAAGAAGAAATGATATACGGTACCTGAAACAAGAAACGTACATTAAATACAAAGACAAAAATTCAAACCTAAAACACTTGAATAATATACAATACAAATGACTAAAATAAAGGAATACATGCTTAGTTATTACAAATAATGAAAATTAAATATATATATATATATATATATATAACATTTAGGAATTGATGCTAATTTGTAGGCCTAATATATATATATATATATATATATATATATATATGAGGCCTACAAATTAGCATCAATTCCTAAATGTTATTGTGTATTAAATTTAGTAAGTGACGCTTGAACTGTGAAGTCGTTTGGCAGCTCCTGAGATAGCTAGGCAATGAATTGCAGTGAAGAATAGCTGTTGTTGTTGTTGTTAAGGGTCACCTTAAATTCGACATTTCACTCCTTGAAAATGAAACCACAGCAGGGTGCCAAAATGCCGATAACAATTTCCTAAATCCGGAAATAATTTTATTTAAGAATATTCAGTTAATTTTCTATTAGGGAAAATTAGTAATTTTGAGTGGTAGGCCTAAGTTGTGTATAATATGAAATTTAAAGATTTTTTCACCACCTTATGCCCTCAAAAATCTGTGGGTTGGTTCTAAAAGGGCCAATGCCATAAAACTTGCTTTTGAGATAACTGACTTTGAAGCCTTTATAGAAGTAACATTTTTTGCTGAGAACTTCCGACTTCTAAGGTTTCTGTATTATGTCTATTAATAGCAGCAGACATTGACACATTTAGTATATGAAAGATATAGAATATCCGAGCTCAGTAACGCATAGATCTCATTTTTGCAAGAAAGTGACATTGGCCCCTTTAGAACCAAGCCCTCAAAAAATTAATAGTCCTATATCTTATAAGGATAAATAACCTTCAAAAATGTCAAAAGATGTTTTTGAGATTGGTTTGAAATTACATTAAAAGATCAGATTTATATAAGAATTTAATATATCCTGTGCTATGACTATAATGTTAACATCTAACATTAAAAGAATAAGAATAAGAATAAGAATAAGAATATTATCCTTATGACATAGGACTATTTTTGAGGGTATAAGGAGGTGAAAAAAACTTTAAATTTAATTTAATTGATAATCACCCTCAAAAAGGAAAAATGAAATTTATTAATCCTAAGTTGTGTACTTGACTGTACAATGATAATAGCACAAAGATAACTTCAATATTTAAAAAGTGTAAACTTGAGAGTCATGGAGGGTGTCTTATACAATTATACTCTAATTTGGAGACAAAAGCTAGAGATCAGATTCTAGAAAAGAGCATTTGCTGGGGTGCATGTGCAAGTATAGATTGAGACCATCTGTCGACGATATGAGTGTAATCCGGTCTATGGTACACATCGCCAGATCTGGACTTAATGTTTGATACTCCCTCCAGGTGTAGCTCTTCTGTAGCAAGGGTGGCGAGTCTCACAGCCACGTCCCAATGTTTCACTCCCATAACCACTAGGCAGGCTTGTTTGTTAGCAGCAGAATTGATACGTCTAACTTCAAAGTAAAAGCTGTAAATAACTTATCCTAGAAATATATGATTGACTTTGTCTTTTACTGTATACACCTGCCTACTTTTATTCAGTTCAAAAACTCTTATCTATTATTAACACCGAAAATTGTATTATAATTTTGACTGATATTGTAGGTTTTTTTAAAACAAAATAAACAAGGAACTGTTCCTTATATCGGCACTCAAAAAATTGCATAAAGCGTAAATAAGCGAGATATTTACCCTTTAATGATACAAATATTCAATACACCATTCAATACACTTCCGATGTACAAAAAGTACTAGACTCGACTGTCACGAATTTGTTAATTTAATTCACTTCTCTGTTGTTGGTTGGCAACTTGTTATTTGAAAGTTGAAATGACAATGGATTAGTTGCAGATTTCAAAGTAATGCAGACGGCTCAAGTTTCATTTCCTGCGACGGCGAGGCGGTACATATGCATTGTCAATTTCAGTGCGTTGTATAAATTTATTTTTACTATGTCTTTTCTTAAAATGCACTAATTCGCATATTTATTTTCCTTTGCATTCATTGGAAAATGTATTTAAAAGTCGTGTTTTTTTTCAGCAAAAGTCCTTTTTAGGCCCTATTTTTCAGCAAAAGTCCTTTTTAGCCCTTTTTAGGCCCTTCAGTCCGATTAGTCCGATTTAGCCTTTTTTAGGCCCTTCAGTCCGATTTACCCCTTTTTATGTTCTACTGTATTCGGAAGCAAGGGAAATGAAACGGAAAATTAGGAAGCTGGGGAAAAAATAGGTTAAAACCTTCAAATCCGAGCCGTAATAATGACTCAAAGAGCACATCTTAACTGTCCATTATTTCTCCGTTCATTACGATGTATTCGGATACCGCATACGTTTCACAGTGCTTATGAAGGTCTTACATTGGAACGCAGCCGTGACATAACAGCTGTTGACTCGGGAACGTGCATTTAATTGTAGTGGCAACAACTGCGTTCATTTTGGGGTTCCTGAATAGAAATACAGATATAGAGAACATTACCCCCACTCCGCTAAAACAGATGTGTTGCAGCTTATACGCTTATCCGTGTTCACTCGATGTACAAATTACTCAGTAGCCCCTCCCCTCTTCAATAGAAAGAAAACAATTGACATTAATAAGTTGGATGACGTATAGATGTAAATGACTCAACACGGTTGTTAGTGTGCGTGATCCCTCCCCCTTGTTTTGTAGTCTCTTCAACTGTATCATGAATTCCTAACCGATCACACTCTTCGGTTTGTGCATTAAACATTAAAGTAGGGATGGGTCGATACCAGATTTTCTCGATACTCTATACCGATACATGATTTTTCCTCGGTACTCGATACTTCGATACTCGATACCGTCAACATTTCCAGTTTCAATAAATAGGTACATTAAAAATTAAAAGTTGAGAGAACTGTGTGATACCAACTAAATTAATTAAGTGTGCATATTTAATGGGACAAAATTTAATTACAGTAATTAACTATTTTTACACTCTTCATTAAAACAAAAATTAGTTTTTAAACAGTCCACTTACAAGTTTTTGTTCGAAAATACTAGCATTCCCACTTAATTGCAGAATTACCAAAGTATCGAAAAGTACCGAGCGAGTTTTCTGAAGTATCGTTCGATGCCGATACCATGCAAGTATCGAGAGTATCGAGGTATCGAAAGTATCGAGGACCCATCCCTACATTAAAGTATTGATTGAGAAGTATAATGTGCGAGGCGCGTTCATAAAGTAAGTTTCCTTGGGGCCGTTTACAGAAACAACCCACAATTTCAGGGAAATATTTATTGCATCAGATACAGTAAGTATTCAGCTATATTTCAACAAATTCGCCACCGGAATTGTAACACTTGTCTTACCATGGCACCAACTTTTGAACACCTGTGTCGTAGAAGTGTACCGCCTGGGATTTGAACCACCGTGTGACAACCACCTGCGCCTCTGTGTCATTCTCTGTCATTCTTTGCCATATCGTAAGGTGTAGGAAAAAGTGGAAATCACTGGGAGCGAGGTCCGGGCTTTGATAAATGTTTCAGTTTCGGTGGCGAATATATTGAAAAATAGCTGAACACTTGATGTATCTGTTTGAATGTTGTCACGTAGCGAATGGCTGCGTGCATAATAGACGATAAGAAACCATTTCTAAACAAAGGAAGGGTTGGGGAGACTTCGATTAATCGATATTGAACCCTGTTATGACTATCGATACTGCCCTGAATTTATTTTGAATTACAGAAAAAAGAGAAGTGCGCATGCGCCGACGGTGAGTCGACGGGAGAAGAGCTGATCCGAAAAAGACAGTAAGGAGTACGTGCCTGACCACGAGAGAGAGAAGTTGAAAAGGCAGAAGGGAGAAGACGAGATTGGGATGTGTGACAGCGGTAGAGGCGGTCTGGCATAATGGTGTGTCAGACTTTCATCTAAAGGAAATTCTGGTTGTGAACTTCCTTGACACGGCTATATGGAGATAGTCATTAATCAGAAGAATACACCAAGTCGGCCAGTACGAGACACCGCTACAGCGAACATCAGCTGTGAGAGTGAGTCGTGACTGCTCGCTCTGAATAAGAGCAGATATGGACATCAGGAAGTAATGGAAGACAACTCAGGATCGGAGGATAAGTTGGACATCACTGGTTGAGTATAGTCGTCTAGACTTTTTCTTATTGTTTGGGGAGTGAGAAAATTGAGATATCCTTTTTTTTTGTAAGGATGGTTTCTAAGTCATGTATGGCGATTAGACACCGTATGGAATAATAGAATAGAATAGAATAGAAACATAGAAGTGAGAATTCTAGAAGTAAAGTGATGAAATCCAGTAATCCAACTATTTTCTATTTCTGGTCTAAATTAATTATAAAAGAGCAGTCAAGAGCCTAACAACTGAATGCCAATGATAAATCTCTTCACTTTAGGTTTTTTTGGGTGATTGTCCCACGAATGAATACATAGCTAGGGGCAATTGGTGATGCTCATATAAACTTTGTTATTTTTGAGACAGGACGCGAGGGGAGTAAGGAAGAAAAGTAATTAAGGGGCATGCTTAGTACTTCTTACGAGGGCCCCTCCCACTTGGGTTTCTTTCAGGTGACGGGTGACTATCTATAAATAGATTTCATGCTGGCCTGTAATGTTAAGTTATGTTTTTTTTATAGAGATTTATCTACAAGCGAAGGTGTATGGAACATGGTAGAGGGGGATAAGAAGTGGAAAGATTGAAGGGCAAAAGAAGGCCTACGAGTGGTAGTGCATTAGGTGTGTACCATTGGAAAATTTACATGTTAGGGTAGAAGTAGAAGTCACTAAAGGGGTTATAGAGAAGCTTACTAATCTGGGCGTGAATTAGTTTCAGTTAGAATTCTAGGGAATTTAGAGACAAAAGAAGATTGGGTGCCCATGCTAAAGAGTAGTAACGTAAGAAGTAGGAAAACTAGAATAACCACCGAGTGAATTAAATCAATGGTATAAGCTGAAGGGAACTCTACTTAAAGAAAGAAAGGGGTTAAAAGATAATAGCTGATGACTGGTCAGGTTAGAAAGAGGAGAGTGAGTTGAAAGATAACAACACATGATTGGTTAGGTTAGAAAGAGGAGAATAGGAAATTGCGAGTAGTGTACTGATGATAAGTAGTTTATTAGCAAGTACCAGAGATTGTAAGGGGAAGGTGAGGGAACGCCGGAAGTATCCCGAATCAAACAAATAAAATCTGGTAGTAGACAAGGCCTATACCAGTAACATATAAAGAAAAGAAATTTATGAGAGATTGTGAAAGCCATCGATGTTGGAGGCGAACAACGGCCCCACGTGCCTCTAGGAGAGAGTGTCAGGGACCTCTGACATCGATTTACAAAATTTTATTTTTGGTTGCGGCCCATTAATATTTTCCCGGTTGCAGGAGAGGAGTCAGATTGTTTGTAACTCAAGATCTAGACGTCGCTCCTGTATCGGTGGTCTATCGCCACAGTCACTCTGTGGGTATAGGCCTAAACTTCTATTTCTTTCTTCATGAGACTGTCTTTCCTATCTATCTTTAAATACAATTCTTCATGGACTAAGCTGACTAATAGACTAATATAGGAGACATAGGTGGGATTATTGAGTGTAATTTGTAGAGTTAAGGACTGGATTATGAATTGAAAACCTTTATTTATTTAAAAAAAAAAAGTATAATATATATATTGAACTATCCTGAAGTTGCACATGTAAATGACTACACAAGTCAGTAGTAAATTAGAAGAATAATACCAGATGTTCTAGTAGATACCTGAAAAACAAAGAAAGAAAATTAAAGTAATTAATTAAGGATTTGTTATTGTTGAACAGAGAACGTACTTATATAGTTAAAATTGGGTATACTAACCTTGAATAATCAAATATTATCCTACCAATAAAAGTGTTGAAAGGTTAATGTAGTGTAAATGTAATTTATTGTATATAAGATTGTTATTGTTGAAAAAAAGAAAAAAAAAATAATATATTAAATAAATTATGGTTATTGTTATGCAAAGTAAATTAACGTGAAGTTCAGATTTTTGACCCTTATCCTTGTAATGGTTTGAGAGTAGCTGGTTTTTGTGCTAAGTTACATGCTTTGGTAGTGAGTATAAAAAAAAAAAGGAGAAAAAGAAGAAGCAGAAAAAAAAAAAATAAACGAAAGGTAAATCCGAACCCAACTCCCGTCTCCTCTGTTAATTTAAAAGCTAGTCGAGGGGCATGTAGGTACATAGCCTGTGTATCTATAATTTAATTTGTGTCTGGGCTGATACATAACAAAAAGAAAAGAGGAAGCGTATTGATGATGGCGCCCGTTAATAGAAATTTTCATCAATATTATCAAAACTGGGTAATTTGTTAAAAGAGAGAGAAAGTAGACTGAGAGTAGGAAGTTTGCAATCACCCGGTGTCAAAGGTAGTCGTACTGAATGTTGGAATGTGGACTATGCAGGCAGTGTTGTGATGACACGACAGGTGTATGAGTGACCTTGTTTTGTAGGAGTTCAGTAAACTTATATACTACGATTGAGAATAATCACATATTAGTCGTCACAGATTTTGGCGAAGATTTAATCCAAGAAGTTAGGGAACTTTATAGCATAAAGTAAGAGCGCCTTCAAAAGTTTGGTCGCCCATAGTATAAAGTAGAAAAGCCCGTCACAAAGTTTGGCGCCCAACGTGGGGCTGAGTAGTGTTAAAACAAAACAGTATTGCTAATTGTTGCAACTTAATTTAGTTAAAATTGTTAAGTAAAAAAAAAAAAAAAGAAACCTTTATTCAGTTGAAGTTCCATATTATGATAGCCCATAGCGTGAGGCAGTGAAAGTTTGATATCCTAACGTGAGGCGAGATAGTGTTAAAAGAATTTTGGGAGTTAGGTTAGTATAACTGAAATTTATTCTCAAAAACAAATAATAATAATAATAATAATAACATATTTTTGGGAAAAGAATAATGACTATTGACAAGTAAGGACTTCTATAGATGACTAAGACAGACGACTGAACTATTGTGTGTTCTAATCTTTTTTTCCAGTGGTATTGTTAATATATAAATATGGCTACTTATGTTGATCCGTATGCACAAATAAGAGCAGCTGAGCTAACCCAAGCTATTAGGAAGTTGAGGAAGGCGGATTTAGAGGCAGAATGTGATAGAGTAAAGTTACCGACCACAGGTACAAGGGATGAGTTAAGACAACGCTTGTTAGATTATGCCCGTAAGAACCCTCAGTCATTTCAAGTGTTAATTACGGCTTTTGCTCTGAGTCAGGAAGTTTTGGAAGAAGATTTAGTTGAACATAATATAACGGTTCCACAAGATTCATATGGAGATGTAGTGTATACATGGGTTAAGTTAATGCGTAGGAAGGCCATGGCGGTAGCTGATTCAGAAGAAGTTGTACCAGTAGTACCATCGTTTACAATTCAGTTAGAGCCACATAAACCAAATACTTTGGATCTGGTTCGTAAATGGAACATTAAATTCAAACCTGGGGATAGTATTTACTTATTTTTGGAGAGATTGGAAGATTTAAAACAAAGTTCTAAGTTACAGGGTGTAGAGTTATTGTCAGTATTACCCGAAATTTTACAAGATTCAGCTTTACTTTGGTACAGGAACAGATTAACAGATTGGCCTACATGGGAAGCTTTTTTGAAAGAATTTAGAGAATATTATTTGCCTATTGATGAGGAAGACTCGCTTTTGGATGAGATTAGACAGAGAACGCAAGGTCCCAAAGAATCGATTTTTGATTATGTTAATGCTATTCAAACGTTAATGAGGAGGCTGAGTACTCCAATGAGTCCTCAACAAATGATGAAGACTGTTATCAAAAATTTGCGTCCTGATGTAAAATTGTACCTTAGACCTGCAGAGATTCAAACTATAACAGATTTAATACGTGTAGGTAGACAGTATGAACAAATATTGTTAGATTCTGAGAGATATATTCCTCCTCCAACGCAGGTTAGAGCTACAATTAAAGAAACGGCTTATAAACCTCAGAGACAAGTTGTTATACCTTCAGTTCATACAGCGCTAGGAATTCAGGGAAAACAGGAACTTCCATCGTCCGAGTTACAAAAGAAACCCAATGTTAGTTTTTCTGCAAAGACGTGGGATAAGGAACGGAATTCAAGTCCTGTAAATGATTCTAGAATGGTTAAAGTAATAGAAAATAAAGAGAGACAGGATGAGTCGAGGGATAATGGTAAAAACACCACTTTGCGTTTTTCAAATAATCAGCGATGTTGGAATTGTGATAAAACAGGACATAGGCAGTTCGAGTGTAAAGCACCTCGTAGAGTTACTCCACGCGCTACGATTAAATGTTATAATTGTAATAAGCTTGGACATAGGTCTATTGATTGTAGGATGCCCCAAGAAAGAAAAGTTAGGCCTACAAATCCCTTATGACAATTAACTAAAAATCAGGCTTGTGTGATGTTAAATATAAATCCTACAGATTTAGTTAATGGAGATAGATGTTTTGTTGAAATTTTGCTGGAGGATATTACATTTATTGCTTTAATAGATTCAGGTTCAGATAAAACTTATGTGGGAGAGAAGGGTGACTTTTTATGTAAAATGTTAGATTTAGCAGTAGAAGAATCTGAAGTTAGGGTGGTGCAACTAGCAGATAAAACTTATAGTTCTATAACAGGAGAGAGAACTTTTGAGATGAAATTGCAGGACAGGATTTTTCCGATAAAATGTAAAATTATGCCAAATTTAGCAGTAGATATGATTCTGGGCATGGACGTTTTGAAACAAATTGGGTTAGTAGTAGATTTGCAAGATGGGACTTGGTATTTCAAAGATGAACCAGCAAAAATTTTTCAATTTGTTAAGGCTATAGATTTAAAAGAAGAAGATCAACTACATAATATTCTTACTTTACCTACACCTCAGGAAAGGGACAGATTGAATATGTTTTTGGAAAATCAGTTACAGAAATTTGATCAGTGTACTGGACTTACCGATCTGATTTCTCATGTTATTGATACAGGCGATGCAAAACCTATAAAACAAAGATATTATCCAGTATCACCCATTTTGGAAAAAGTTATACACGCGGAAATAGATAAAATGTTATTGGAAAAAGTTATAGAGCCTTCAAATTCACCTTGGTCGTCTCCGGTAGTTATGGTAAAGAAACCAGATAGAACATGGAGGTTCTGCGTAGATTTCAGAAAAGTAAACAATTGTACTAAAAGAGATAGTTATCCTTTGCCATACATTGAACATGTTTTGAGTAAATTACGACATGCTAGGTATATCAGTACAATAGATTTGAAAAATGGGTATTGGCAAGTTCCATTAGATGAAGCAAGTAAAGAAAAAACAGCATTTACCGTACCTGGTAGAGGATTGTATCAGTTTCGAGTTATGCCTTTTGGAATCCATAACGCACCAGCCTCGTTTCAAAGATTAGTTGATACTATATTAAGAGAAGAGATAGGAGAGAAATGCTTTTGTTATTTGGATGATATAGTACTTATTAGCGAGACATTTGAAGAACATTTGTCCTTGTTAGAAAAAGTCTTAGAGAAATTAAGAAAAGCTAACCTGAAAATTAATAGGGAAAAATCAAAATTTTGTAGAAGTGAATTAAAATATTTGGGTCATATCATTACTCCATTAGGAATTGCTGTAGATTCAGATAAAATCTCGTGTATCCTTGAGTATCCAGCCCCTACAAAAGTCAAGGAAGTACGAGCATTTTTAGGATTGGCTTCTTGGTACCGACGATTCATTCCATTTTTTTCTGAAGTTGTAAAGCCCCTCACTGCACTTCTGAAAAAGAATCAGAAATGGCGTTGGACTAAGGAATGTCAGGAATCTTTTGATGAATTAAAATCGAAATTATCTAGTAGTCCTATATTAACTTGTCCAGATTATACTAAACCCCTAGTGCTACAGACAGACGCTAGTTTTTCAGGACTAGGAGCAGCATTAATTCAGACAGGAGAGGAAGGAGAGGAAAAAGTAATAGCTTATGCTAGTAGAACTTTAACGGTAGGTGAGCAAAAGTGGGCAATAGTTGAGAAGGAATTGTTAGCTATATTGTGGGCAGTTCAAAAGTTTCGTCCTTATTTGGAAGGTTATCATTTTAAAGTATATACTGATCATTTTGCTCTGAAATGGTTAAACACATTACAGAATCCGACCGGACGATTAGCTAGGTGGAGTTTATTGCTCCAGGAGTATGATTTTGAAGTAATACATAGGCCTGGTAGATTACAAAAAGTTCCGGATGCTTTATCTAGAATACACGAAGGGAAAGTTCAAGAGAAAACGGTAGAGGAAGAATTTTGCCTCTTGTTGACTGATAACTCTGAAGTAGTGGAATGGGAAAATATACAAGATGCTTGGTATATTAAGCGGAAGGAGCAAGTACAAAGTAAACCTAAATTTTGGCCAGATTGGAAGGTCGTAGATGAGAAGTTGTACCATCTTAGATTAGATCAGTTAGAACAAACTTTAGAGGGAACAGTAAATAGGTGGAAATTAGTTATTCCGCAAGATTTTAGGATTAAAGTATTGCAGGAATGTCATGATGCACCGACTGCAGGGCATATGGGGATAGCTAAAACTTTCTTTAGGATAGCAAACAAGTATTATTGGCCGGGAATGTTTAGAGATGTTGCTAAATATGTTACTGCTTGTGAAATATGTCAGAGACAGAAAGTGTTACAGACGGCTCAAGCAGGACCAATGCATTTTTACCAGAAAGAGAAACCTTGGATGACTGTAGCTACAGATTTGTTGGGACCTTACCCACGTTCCAAAAAAGGGAACCGATATGTGATTGTATTTCAGGACACCTTTACCAAGTATGTAGAATGTAAAGCGTTAAGGAAAGCAACCAGTAGAGCAGTTACGGAAGCATTTTATGAATTGATTATCCTTAAATGGGGAATTCCGGGATATTTGCTGATGGATAATGGACCGCAATATACTAGTAAATTAATGCGAGAGATAGCTAAAGCTTTTAATATAACTCCTTGTTATTTACCTGTATATTCGCCACAAGGAAATCCAGTAGAAAGAGTCAATAGAGTATTGAAGACAATGATTTCTAGTTATATTCAAAAGGATCAGACAGTTTGGGACGTGTATTTGAGAGAATTTAATTTTGCTATAAATACGGCTAAGCATAGTTCCACTGGATGCACTCCTTATATGCTAAATTATGGGAAGGAGCCTGAAATTATCAGTAGGATTGAAAAGGTGGAAAACCAACCGATTCATAAAGAAATTCCAAAACTTTGGGTGGAGAAACTCAATAAATTGAAAACGGTACGTTTGATGGTTAGACATAACTTAGAAACCGCCTATAAGAATTCGAGTCATTATTATAATCTTCGGAGGAGAGAGGTGAAATTTCGTCCAGGAGATCTAGTGTTAAGAAGAAACTTTAAATTAAGTGATGCCTCACAAGCTTATACAGCAGGTTTAAGTGCAAAGTTTGTCGGGCCCTATATTATAAAGAAAAAGTTCAGTGAAAATAGCTACGAACTGACAAACCGTTTTGGTAAAAAGTTGGGGAAGTGGCACGTCAAAGACTTGAAACCCTTTGTTCCTGGATAAACATTCTTTAAGGCTGGTAAACTAAACAAAAAAAAAAAAAAAAAAAATGTGAACAGTGTTAACATTATTTTTTTTATGGTGAGTGGGGGAAGAATGTCACGTAGCGAATGGCTGCGTGCATAATAGACGATAAGAAACCATTTCTAAACAAAGGAAGGGTTGGGGAGACTTCGATTAATCGATATTGAACCCTGTTATGACTATCGATACTGCCCTGAATTTATTTTGAATTACAGAAAAAAGAGAAGTGCGCATGCGCCGACGGTGAGTCGACGGGAGAAGAGCTGATCCGAAAAAGACAGTAAGGAGTACGTGCCTGACCACGAGAGAGAGAAGTTGAAAAGGCAGAAGGGAGAAGACGAGATTGGGATGTGTGACAGCGGTAGAGGCGGTCTGGCATAATGGTGTGTCAGACTTTCATCTAAAGGAAATTCTGGTTGTGAACTTCCTTGACACGGCTATATGGAGATAGTCATTAATCAGAAGAATACACCAAGTCGGCCAGTACGAGACACCGCTACAGCGAACATCAGCTGTGAGAGTGAGTCGTGACTGCTCGCTCTGAATAAGAGCAGATATGGACATCAGGAAGTAATGGAAGACAACTCAGGATCGGAGGATAAGTTGGACATCACTGGTTGAGTATAGTCGTCTAGACTTTTTCTTATTGTTTGGGGAGTGAGAAAATTGAGATATCCTTTTTTTTTGTAAGGATGGTTTCTAAGTCATGTATGGCGATTAGACACCGTATGGAATAATAGAATAGAATAGAATAGAAACATAGAAGTGAGAATTCTAGAAGTAAAGTGATGAAATCCAGTAATCCAACTATTTTCTATTTCTGGTCTAAATTAATTATAAAAGAGCAGTCAAGAGCCTAACAACTGAATGCCAATGATAAATCTCTTCACTTTAGGTTTTTTTGGGTGATTGTCCCACGAATGAATACATAGCTAGGGGCAATTGGTGATGCTCATATAAACTTTGTTATTTTTGAGACAGGACGCGAGGGGAGTAAGGAAGAAAAGTAATTAAGGGGCATGCTTAGTACTTCTTACGAGGGCCCCTCCCACTTGGGTTTCTTTCAGGTGACGGGTGACTATCTATAAATAGATTTCATGCTGGCCTGTAATGTTAAGTTATGTTTTTTTTATAGAGATTTATCTACAAGCGAAGGTGTATGGAACATGGTAGAGGGGGATAAGAAGTGGAAAGATTGAAGGGCAAAAGAAGGCCTACGAGTGGTAGTGCATTAGGTGTGTACCATTGGAAAATTTACATGTTAGGGTAGAAGTAGAAGTCACTAAAGGGGTTATAGAGAAGCTTACTAATCTGGGCGTGAATTAGTTTCAGTTAGAATTCTAGGGAATTTAGAGACAAAAGAAGATTGGGTGCCCATGCTAAAGAGTAGTAACGTAAGAAGTAGGAAAACTAGAATAACCACCGAGTGAATTAAATCAATGGTATAAGCTGAAGGGAACTCTACTTAAAGAAAGAAAGGGGTTAAAAGATAATAGCTGATGACTGGTCAGGTTAGAAAGAGGAGAGTGAGTTGAAAGATAACAACACATGATTGGTTAGGTTAGAAAGAGGAGAATAGGAAATTGCGAGTAGTGTACTGATGATAAGTAGTTTATTAGCAAGTACCAGAGATTGTAAGGGGAAGGTGAGGGAACGCCGGAAGTATCCCGAATCAAACAAATAAAATCTGGTAGTAGACAAGGCCTATACCAGTAACATATAAAGAAAAGAAATTTATGAGAGATTGTGAAAGCCATCGATGTTGGAGGCGAACAACGGCCCCACGTGCCTCTAGGAGAGAGTGTCAGGGACCTCTGACATCGATTTACAAAATTTTATTTTTGGTTGCGGCCCATTAATATTTTCCCGGTTGCAGGAGAGGAGTCAGATTGTTTGTAACTCAAGATCTAGACGTCGCTCCTGTATCGGTGGTCTATCGCCACAGTCACTCTGTGGGTATAGGCCTAAACTTCTATTTCTTTCTTCATGAGACTGTCTTTCCTATCTATCTTTAAATACAATTCTTCATGGACTAAGCTGACTAATAGACTAATATAGGAGACATAGGTGGGATTATTGAGTGTAATTTGTAGAGTTAAGGACTGGATTATGAATTGAAAACCTTTATTTATTAAAAAAAAAAAAGTATAATATATATATTGAACTATCCTGAAGTTGCACATGTAAATGACTACACAAGTCAGTAGTAAATTAGAAGAATAATACCAGATGTTCTAGTAGATACCTGAAAAACAAAGAAAGAAAATTAAAGTAATTAATTAAGGATTTGTTATTGTTGAACAGAGAACGTACTTATATAGTTAAAATTGGGTATACTAACCTTGAATAATCAAATATTATCCTACCAATAAAAGTGTTGAAAGGTTAATGTAGTGTAAATGTAATTTATTGTATATAAGATTGTTATTGTTGAAAAAAAGAAAAAAAAAATAATATATTAAATAAATTATGGTTATTGTTATGCAAAGTAAATTAACGTGAAGTTCAGATTTTTGACCCTTATCCTTGTAATGGTTTGAGAGTAGCTGGTTTTTGTGCTAAGTTACATGCTTTGGTAGTGAGTATAAAAAAAAAAAGGAGAAAAAGAAGAAGCAGAAAAAAAAAAAATAAACGAAAGGTAAATCCGAACCCAACTCCCGTCTCCTCTGTTAATTTAAAAGCTAGTCGAGGGGCATGTAGGTACATAGCCTGTGTATCTATAATTTAATTTGTGTCTGGGCTGATACATAACAAAAAGAAAAGAGGAAGCGTATTGATGATGGCGCCCGTTAATAGAAATTTTCATCAATATTATCAAAACTGGGTAATTTGTTAAAAGAGAGAGAAAGTAGACTGAGAGTAGGAAGTTTGCAATCACCCGGTGTCAAAGGTAGTCGTACTGAATGTTGGAATGTGGACTATGCAGGCAGTGTTGTGATGACACGACAGGTGTATGAGTGACCTTGTTTTGTAGGAGTTCAGTAAACTTATATACTACGATTGAGAATAATCACATATTAGTCGTCACAGATTTTGGCGAAGATTTAATCCAAGAAGTTAGGGAACTTTATAGCATAAAGTAAGAGCGCCTTCAAAAGTTTGGTCGCCCATAGTATAAAGTAGAAAAGCCCGTCACAATGTATGTCCATGAAATTGTGTATTGTTTCTGAAAACGGCCCCAGGGAAAGTTACTTTATGGACGTTCCTCGTATAATATAGGCTAAGCTAGGTGTTTTCATATTTTGCTTTATTTTTTTTCAATTTTTGCACCTTTCGAAGATGTAGCGCAGTATTTTTTATACTGAAAATAAGCTTTCCGTTCCAAGTTCATTGCCCCGGTCCGAATTAAAAGCATTTTTATGCGACAGTCCCATGTCTGTCGATTTAGGGGCAAGTAAAAGAAAAAATTACCATTAATTACAACTTCAGCAGAAGGCGTAAGTTGCAGTTCATCACTGACATTAAGTGACCACAAAACTGACTATATCGGGAAATATTAAAGTGATTTATTAATAATTAATAAAGGAAGGTAAAATTGCTTCTGTGTAAAGTTGCCCGTTGGCGAAGTCTAGTGACATATACAATCTCTTATCCATACATTTTCACTCATTCTCTCTATAACACACTCCCATGCATAGTAAATACGCATGAATTCACAGATACACAAGTCTTACAGTGGATAAAGCATTTTCCACATATTGCAGGATTGTGCAATCGTTTTGACTACGTGTGATGGCGATTTAACGATTGTGCAATCTGTTGTGTAAAATAAAAGATGTAAGAAATATTTTTTTCTGCAATCGCGAAGTTGCACAAAACCCTGTTTGAACATATGTGGTATTTTATGCTGTCAATACCTGCTGTCCGAAGTTTTGATGATGACATCAACGTCTCGGAATACTTTTTTTTTTTCTTCTGGAGTTCGAGCTGTACAAAAGTTTATTAGGGTTGTGGAAGATGAGTAAAGTAAGAACGGAAATGTTCAAAGTACCAGCATATGAAACAGTGGTTGAAATACGAAAGGGAATAGAACCAAATATAAATAAGGAAATGGTTAGACTATTATTATAGCAGTAAACGCTGCTTCACCCATTTCTGCGAGTTCCAGCGTGCTTGGGGAACTAACTGCACAATAGGCCTACTGTGTAAAAACACGTGCTTGGGCAAAACAATTGATCGTGTTTGGGCTGCTTTACACACAAATACACACAAATACACACACACATGGACACATGGTCCCCATGTTGCTGCAGCTGTTCGTGAGAAAATCAACACATTTGGAAGGGAGGTGCTCCAACATCCTCCATACAGTCCAGACCTTGCACCGTCGGACTTTCATTTGTCAGGTCCCATGAAGAAATTCCTGGGCAGTAAACGCTTTGCGTCAGATGCAGAAGTGAAAACGGGAGTCCGCAGATGGCTATACTTCAACCGAACGAACTTCTGTGAACAGGGTATTTTGAAACTGGTATTTCGATGGGAGAAATGTGTTGAGAAACTTGGCGACTATATAGAAAAGTAGACAAAAGATGTCCCTTCATGTGTGCATTTGTTTGTAATTGTACCCGTTAAACTTTTAGTAAAAAAAATTATTCTGCGTTACTGTTCGATCCACCATCGTACATGTTTTCATTTTTTCATTTCTTTGTATTTTGTTTAGGCAGTTCTTATACTACGTTCCAGGTAAGTTAGTGGTTAGGTGATTTTGTATTATTCCTGTAGGTGAAAGATATTTTGGAACAATTGTGACGGTTTTAGTTTCACCCTTTATTATTATTATTATTATTATTGTTATTGTTATTATTATTGTTATTATTATTGTTATTATTATTATTGTTGTTATTATTATTGTTGTTGTTGTTTAATAAAATATTTCGACGCCTTTGGTATAGTTTCACTGTAGCGCTAACGAATTTACCACGAATGGACAAACGGAATGGTAGTAACTTATTATGGCAAATATAGATCTGAAACTGAAAGTGAATGTAATATGGACAGTGTCCAAATGAGAAACTTTCTCTCTAGAATGTCAGTCTCGTATGTGTATTGTACAAGCAGGATTTCCACGTTGTCTGTCATGTTTATAATGAGTCCATGCAGTATTGAAGACAGTAAATGTCGTTTTATCATTTAGTGGTTCACTATTAGGATAAACTATTGGAATGAAATCAGGTAAACTGATGTAACAAAGTGCCAGAATGCAGGGCCGTAGCTAGATGGGCCACCGCCAAGGGCGCAGTTACAGAGAGGGCGCAAAATGAACCATGAAAAACCCCGCCTTTTTTTTTTTTTAGACTGGTGCAATTTATGAAACAATAAAAATTCCCCGTTAATGGAAGAAATCTTTCAGGTTATTAAAACTTACTGCACGTGAACTATCTGTAGTATTATGCCGATTGTCAAAAAACAAAAGGCAGTCATGCACGTTTTTTATTGACAGAGTATAACATAAATCATGAACGGTATGGAATGATATAACAGTAAAAATTAAAATGTACGTTATTATTGAGATGAAAGTGGTTCAACTATTCAAAAAAATACTTTAACATATATTAATGTGTTAAACATTTTAGTAGGCCTCAGGCCTATTATGTAATTTATTTTTGATACTAGATTTTATTATTTAATTCTTTAATTCTTTTTTAAGTAGTTCAATCGTCTGAAAATAAGGTTTTAGTAGGTACCTTGAAAGTCCAACACTTCGTTCATTTTCAAATTGAGAAATTAAAAAAAATCAGAACCCCCAATAATAGAGGGCGCAGATTTGTCAAACTCGCCAAGGGCGCAGAAGGACCTTGCTACGGCCCTGCCAGAATGCTTTTGTTTAATCAGTGATAATTGCAGTTATGGTATGCAGAAAATAAGTTACTTTTTTAACCTAATTCCGAGTTAAGTTCCAGATCGATTCATTAAGCAGGGCGTATGGAGGAACAAAGGTTTAAAGTTTAAGGCTTAACCTTAATTCATACTCGTAAACACTGTTATAAGAAATTCTTAACATTTGGGAACATTTCTCAAAATGCAGTGGCAAGGAACTCCGCTTAATGTACGTAGACCTAATTACTGCACAGTGATATACCTTCTGTATATAACAGTATTCGTGTAGTAGGCTACTCATTTCAACTTGGTCATCGAAATAAACTGACTAGTTTGATAATCAAAAACTTATGTGAAGGAATATGTCGTAGCTAATGGCAGATTCCAAAGCCGTATATGAACATTGTAAAACAAAATGTTGTCATGAGAACTGATTTGCATTTGATAAATTCTTTATAATATATTACCATAAAATGGACACTAAATCGGGCTTTACTCCGGTGCCGGTCAACCCATTTGGTCCAATATCAATAGTCTTCTTCCCATAGACGTTATACAAGTGTGTACCAAGTTTCATGAAAATCCGATAGGCTATAGGGTATTTGAGTTATTACTCATAGTGACCCATGACGAACAGAAAGACGTACAGACATTTTCCCGTCCCGCACACAATCTCATAAAGTACCACACTGCCACTTAATAACTTATTTTCTGCATAAGTTATCGTAATTGCAGTTATCACTGATTAAACAAAAGCATTCTGGCACTTGTTACATCAGTTTACCTGTTGTTATTGTTATTATTATTATTATTATTATTATTATTATTATTATTATTATTATTAATATTATTAATGCTTGACATTTAAATCACAGCTTTTAAACTTCATACGTAACTATCAGAGTTGATAAAAAACATAAAAAACGTTTTTTTTTTTTGTTTAAAACATGTTTTTTTTGTTTAAAACATGTTTTTTTTTGTTTAAAACGTTTTATATGTGAACAACAATGTTGGTTGTTTTAAACGTGTTTTTTAACGTTTTTTATGTTTACAACAATGTTGTTTGTTTAAAAAAAGTTTAAATTGTTCATTTTGTTTAAATCAACCATTTTAATGTATAGGGCCTATTATATACATATACATACATATATATATATATATGTAGCCTATATATATGTATATATATATATATATATACAGTTGAAATGTTTAAAACATTTTAAATAATTTGTTTCAAACATTTTTTAGCATATGTTTATAACACTTTTTAATTGGGTGTTAAATTTAATTATGCAGACAATTTACATTTTGTCAATCCAATGACACCCTGTGCTAAGATGTTCAAGATTTACGAGTCGTAGACTTAATAGTATTTGAAAATACATTTTGTACCAGTATTATTTGTTTATGATTTAATAGTTCATGATTAATAAAAAAATAATGCAAACTACTGTTTAATTACTGCTCAACTGATGATTGACTTTCACCATGTTTTACGTGGTCTTAGCCGCCTTACATTATCAAACTTACAAGGGATATCCTACTACAGTGTTGCCAAATTGACACATTCAATATTTAATATTAATAATCTCTTTCTTTAAAAAGGAAGACCGCAAAATAGATGGTAGGATGAAGTCAGAAAAAATTGAAATCAATTACTCGAAATCAGAAACTGGAAGCTGGCGACAGAGGATAGAGAAGTCTGGAGGAAAAGGATACATAAGACATCACCTCACATGATTTTCTGGTATTCTGGCCCTAGTTTTTTGTTTGTTTTCTGTTTACAACACTAACAGGGTGTCACTGACTTGACAAAATGTAAATTGTCTTCATAATTAAATATAACACACAATTAAAAAATGATTTAAACATATGCTAAAAAAACATGTTTAAAACAGATTGTTTAAAACGTTTTAAACAAACTTATAAAAACACAAGCCCTTGTTTTAAACATGTTTTAAACACTTGTTTTAAACGTTTTGTTTTAAACATTTCAACCCTGGTAACTATCAAACCTATTAGCTCATAATTTCAGCTTCATGTCTTTCATGGAAGTGGAACTTTTTTCATGCATTGAGTTTTTCTTTAACTTGTATAGTTACCGGATTATTTAAATATTTGTTTATTATATAACGTTATATGGTGAAAAATATTACACTATGTTAGGATAATTTTACCATTTTTTAAATTTTTAAACGATAAATTATTTGTGTTACATAATATTTCTAAATTCCGCCGCTGGAAATGCTCGATATAAATTACAAATAAAGTTGGGACAACACTGTCGCTATTGATAATAATAGACTTATCTTGTGGTCTGTGCATCATTCTGCAGCAATCCTTGAATTCAGTTTACTTATGAGTTCGAAGGTACTTTTTCTAACCCTCTAAAGATTTTGATACATATTTAAATTTCAAATTTACTTTTTCTTTCTCTACTGCCCGTATCATAGGTACATGAAGTAAGTTGTTCATTTCGACCCGGAAATTCCACCCTGCATTAAAAAAAATTACGAATATTGTTGCCGTGGATCGTGACTTGACATTCCCACACGCAATCTGGTTGCTATTAAAACAGAAGAAATCTCAGTGCTGAAAAAATTACAAAAAACACTAGTGCCGTAAGTAAACCATCACAACATCGAAGGCCGGAATCAAGGCCCCTCAGTTTGTGGGGACTTGAACAGGACAAATATTCCGGCCCTATATCAACCAACACATGCGAATCACTTTCTAAAATATAACATCTATCTTCTATAATGTATATACATAATATTTTCAGCTAATATCTCAATTAATATAAATAAATTGATATAAATAATCATCGTGCAAAAAGTAGCATGCAATACTCGTTCCGTAAGCACATAACGGATTTCGGAAATTGAAAAAAACTGGGCGCAAGCGCCTCGTTTTTTCAAACTCTTTCCTCGGTCTGTATGCACCGCTTACGGAACTAGTATCGCAATATACTATTTTAAACCATTGAATTCCAAAATGCTATTTTAAGAAACATTCTGTATGTGTGTTTGCGAGTGTATTGTGAACACGTTGAAGTTTCTGTGACATTTGTGGCATCCAGTGAGAGAGTCGGCTAGGCCAGAAATAACGGAATCGAGATATTTTGGGATTTGTGTTTGGCTTTCTAATGAGAAAAAAATTTCTTCTTAACACTTGATTTATTTCTTCTTAACACTTGATTTATTTCTTCTTATCAGAATTTACACATTTCAAAATGTTTACAAAAATTAACTTCAGACCAAAGTGCCTTATGGTTTTTTCCGCAGTTTTTCGATATTTTTTTAAATTTTTCAAAACTTTGTAGCGCCATATCTCGGTACGTATTTGGTTTTATAAGACGTTTAAACATAGAATATGGTAGGAAATTTAATGTTCTTAACTTTTGTAATGGAATGTTTTAGGCTGTAACGGGTTGTTTAGGAGCAATAAGAAATAAAACTACAAAAACCCAAAAAAGTTCTAGGTTATTGGCTGGCCTGAAGTTCGCACAGGGTTCTCGAATGGGAAAACTTAGATTCTACACCATAGAATACCCACATACAACATATTAAGAAATTATTAAGTTCGGACCTTTTTCCAGGTAAAAGTACCTGGTGACTGGACTATTCATATCACGTTACTGATGCTTCCGAGCTGGCTTAGCCCAATCTCTCACTGGACAAACGCCATTCCCTTAATTTATGAAAATTGTCTTTCAAGAATAGATAAGGAAGGAACCCACACAAACCTTTGGTATTAGGTTTACAGTTACACGACTATGTGTACTACACAGAGATGACAATAACTCAAATTTGAAAATTTTTGGCTTAGCCCACTTTCTCATTGGATGCCACAATTCAACTCTCAGATCTCCATACAGGATGTGGCAGTAGTGGAAATAAGGCATCACTAGGGTCTGTGTTAGTGTGTGCTTTATTTGCTCTATTTATGGTGTGGTACAACTGAACGTCGATCGAGGGTTCGATTCCAAGTTGTTTTTTCAATTTTGAGTTTGGGGTCGAGTCAGGCTGTAACAGAAATTAGTACCAGAAGCTAGTTCTGGAGGTAAAGGCAACGATGCGCGATGCTGACAACCTATCTACCTTGATATGCCGAGTGTCTTAAAATCTGAGAGCTTCAGCTTCCTGGGTTTTCTTGGCCTCTATAGCAAACTTGGCAAACGAGGCACTGAAGGTGGGAAGTTACTCTGCCTCCTGTTCCCAATAGCCTCGTTCAACAGCAGAGACAACTACAACTAAACCGGTTGATTCTGGGACTAAACGCATGACAAGTGTAGTGTTGGACTCAGCTGAACTCCTCTAGAATGTGGGGAAAGGCCAATACATCCCCTTAACTTTCCTCACATTCCAGAGGAGTTAAGCTGAGTCCAATATTCTATCCAGTGATTCCCAAAGTGGGGTTCGCGGATCCCAGGGGTCCGCAGGCGGTTCAAGAAGAAATAGTATATCTCGTAATTTTCTCAAATTACATATCTTCTAAAGCAGCTTCACTGTTCACATTAAGGAGTAAACTCTGTTGGGAAAACGGTAGAACAGGCCGCGCACGAGTACCCCACTCCAACCCGCCTGGAAAGTAGGGGTTTTGAATAGGTTTTTATGATTTTGAGATATTTTGTGAGTTATGAAAAGAACAGTGTTGGTGCAAGGGAATTTTCCTGCATCAATTAAGCCGTATAATACGGCGTTTTTTATAATTGCGAAATATTATGTAGCCTTTGGTGCAAGGGTCTTTTTTTATTATGAAATATTTATTTGGTTTTTTATAATTGTGAAATGTTCTGTTGGCTTATATACGGCGTTTTTTATAATTGTAAAATATGTTTGGTGCAAGGGTATTTTTTCATTGTGAGATATTATTATGGGCGCTAAGCAGCCATTGATATTGTTATTTTGTCTATTGAAGTTAATACATTTGAATCAAAGTATTTATTTAGTTTTTTTTTTCAAAACCCGGAGGGGGTCCGCGAAATTTTAATTTTTTTCAAGGGGTCCGCAGACTGAAAAGTTTGGGAGCCACTAATATAGAAGGAAAAGGGATGGGCGAATGTAGGGATTGGAACATTTCGCACTTCCAGTGCCTCGTCTACAGGCCCTGCTTTATAGGATGGACTTTAATTTAATATTCATCATCATCATCAGGATCTAAAAGCAATGCCTTGTTGTAGTCGCCGTGTTTTCCTCTTCATCGCTGTTCTCTTCAAATTTTCATACAACAGCACGTCCATATCCTTGATCATGTTTCCATCACTTCATTAAGCACTTCATTTGTTTTCTTGTCCAACCAACTCGTCTTTGTTAGTCTTCTCCATATCCACATTTCTGCTGCTTCTAGTTTCTTGACTTCTACTTTTCCGATTGTCCATGTTTCGCATCCCTATGTTAATACACAACTTACAAATGTTTTGGAAAATTTTTTCCTTACTTCCATGCTTAAATGGAAATGGAAATGGAAATTTAATATTATTTAATGGAAAAAGAACTTGAAGAGGATGAAAGGAAACGGCAGGCCTTGTATAAGAGAGACCAATGGCATGTGATGTTTCATGCATGTAACACTTGTTCTGTGAGTCACGCTAGATGTTGTTTACGAGCTCTGAAGAATAATAATTCACATGCTTTCTTTATGATAAGCCACGAGACATAATAATCAATTATATCGGTCGTGTCTTATGGTACCAAACAAAATTCCATGCCACAATCAAAGATGTTGAATGACGGCCTCATTCGGGATTCTGATAAGTTATACACACGCTATACAGTATAGTATCCACGCCACGCCACTTGTTGTGATCAGTTATTACATCCTCAGTGCAAGAGTGAGCAGTCTTATTACTAGGGTTCGGATGTTTATGACCTAAAAAAGTGGAAAATATGACTGCAAATATGACCTTAAAAATGGCTAAATATGACCCAAAAATCCTAAATATCCCTTCATAAAAGGACGTATTATCTAAAAAAAAATCCCTTTAGGCAAGCCTACAGGCTGAGGTACATTTAGAAGTGCTTTTGGTTTAATTTATTGTCGCTGGGCAGCATTCTTCTTCTTTAGCCTTGGCATGACAAACCCGCAATAATAACTGCAAAAAAGAGGAAAGAGCACTTTGTCAAACATTCAAATCTCGCCTTATATGAGAACTATCGAGAAACTAGTTATTGATTTGTAGAGTACTCATCAAGAGCTTTTCAACGATACCGCACAAGACGTGGTTTCAAAAATTTCGAATTTCCACCCCCCACCCCCACTCGTACCCACAAAACCCCCAAATCTTTGGTGTCACTGTGGACTCCATAGGGAGTACTCTAATTTATTCAAACAAAGTTTCCCTCTATACTTCATAGGAGCCGAGATATAAATGTTTTAAAATTTCAACTCCCTCCCCCGACCACCCCCTGGGGCCAGTTTTGCTCATTAACGAACTTGTCCGAACTATTGGGCTTAAAAATAACATAATAAAATTTGGTTCAAATATCTTCAAAATTACAGCCGCTAGCGTGTAAAGATATATATACGAGTATATATATATATATATATAATAAAAAGAAAATTTGAACAGGCGGTCATTTCGTATTAGGGAGGCAGGAAACGTAAAGATTTGAAAGAATTTTTCGAAAGTCATGGTATCGATTGCAATAGGTAGAATTTTCTTCGAAATCTACCTAATAAATGTTCCAATTTAAAATTTGTTGACTCTAAATTAATACATCACATTAATACCATCAGATAATCACTTTTTAACAATTTTACACGTGATTTACAGTTTTACTTGTAAAGAACTTCTAATCTGTTCATGTTTCCAGATACCACTGCAAATGTGAACTGAAAATATTTTTTAACGCACGTCTATTGGAAGTTGTTAACATCAAGGAGGAAAAGGTAATTGTGCTATTACTTGTCATTGTTCCTTCACATTTAAGTTACAGTAAAACCAAAATATTCGTGACCCTTTTTCGGGGGGGGGGGGGAAGTTGACAGTTTAGTGACATATTGCATAATTGTACTCTTTTACTGCTATTTATAACTGAAATATGACGTTAAATTATAAATATCACCGAAATATGGCCAAGATCATGAAAATTACCAAAATATGATTTTATATGCAAAATAAAAACGGTCCGTTTAGGATAATAAATGTGCCATTCGTGTTTAATTTGTGTTTACAGCAAGAATGGAGGTGAGGATAAAAATATGACATGTCATAAACATACGAACCCTACTTATTATTAATTTACCTCATTAAGAGGAAGATCAATTGGTTCAATTCTGGTTGAGGATATACGTTTTTCAGAAGCGTACATTCATCGGAAGGAAACTGAAGAAGAGGTCTTCCCTCGAAATTTAATATATGGTTGAATAATGTGTCCCGGGATAAAAATTGTGGGAGTTATTCCTCTAATTTCTGTTGATTTGAGGTAATGATAGACCTTTAATACAAGGAATCCTTTTTATGCGGAAACTTTTTAACAGCGTTGCCCCTGCTCACAATTTCCCCGCTGTTGTGCTTGCAACAGCGGGGACCGTGTTCCGTTACTGCCGGCAAATCAAGACTTTAACATAACATAGGCCTACATATTATATAGGCTTATTACTCACTTTTTTTTTTATATTTTTTTTATTTTTTTTTTTATAGATAGGACTACTGTTGAAAATGACCCCGGACAGCAGTAAGACATGTCTCACATCGTTTAAACAAATTATTTGCCACTTTCTGTAATTCCGCTTCGGTAATACACTGCACTGCGGCAATGCGATAGTGATGCGAGGTTTCCTCATAAAATGGACTCACTGTAGAATCAAGCCGGTGAAAGAGACCTCTTTAGAGGCCAACTAAAGAAAGGGCAATGCGGTACTGCATAGGCCTACTGTAAGTATTCTGCCCAATAATGATATTTATTAACGTGAGTAAAGTAATGATTCATCTCGACAGTGCAGCTTCATCTTATCTCAAGAAGACTAGGGCAGCTGGCGATATCGGGATGCCCTTGTTTGTTAAGGGCACCGCAAGGCGGTTATTGACCTGTTGGTGTCACCATCTGGTAGTAATAATTCCTAAATTAGAATTATAACAAGGGACATAAAGAAATAATTGTTCTGTGACACTTTAAACATTAATGGTGTTATGTAGCCTAATCATTAACTTGCTGATCAACTATCAACTTGGTAATAATGTTTTTTTTTTCTTCTTTCTTTCAGGTGAGTTCCAGTATTGCTGTAGGCCTATATTGAAAATTAAAAGACCAATATTCGTAAGTAGCCTATTAACTAATATACATTACTAGCATGTGCCCGCGGCTTCGCCCGCGATAATTATTTCAAAAATTAAAAATTAAAAGCATAATATAGTTAGTTAAATCATTATATTTATTAACACCTAATTCGCGTGGACTACATACCACGATTAGATAGCATCGTCTGGTAAAAGCGTCCTCAGATTCGAGTTTCTTGGCCCAGAAAACCTCTGTCTAGTGAGATTCGTCCAAATAAAACAACGTTTGACCATATTTAGGGTTTACAACATTCAAGCGATCGCGAAAGTTTTATTTTCAAGATATGACAAAAATAGCCAAAGCCAACTGTAATTCATTTGACATTGAAATGTATAACTGAAAACTTATGTTTTGAAAACGCAAAAAATGCACGTTTTTTACCCGTTTTTCACTCATAACTCACGAACTAAAACTAAAATCAAAATTCCGGCTTCGAGGTGCATTTTCCGACCCTTCAGCCCACCTATGTTTAAAATTTCAGATCTCTGCGTTCAGTAGATTTTGCTGGACATGGAGGACAATTCCTTTTATTAATATAGATAATATGAATTATGATGATACCTTCTCTAATTTGTCAAACATCCATTTCATGTAATCCAAGCCCACCTGATACCATTGGTAACAATACGTTCTGAGAATTTGTTTTGATAAATCTGTGCAAAAAGGGGTTAAGTATTTTCAAAAACATTTAATTTATATCATTATTATTATTATATTATTATATTATTTATAAATCATTATATTTATTAACACCTAAATCACGTGGACTACATACCACAATTAGATAGCGTCGCCTGGTAAAAGCGACCTCAGATTCGAGGTCCTTGGCCCAGAAAACCCCTGTATAATGAGTTTCGTCCAAATCGAACAACGTTTGACCATATTTAGGCCTATATTGATTATCCCACTTATAATAATAATAATAAGAAGAAGAATAATCCATTTCGGGATTAGGTTGAAAATTTCATATGTATGCGTGCCTTGACATTAAAAACAAATGAATCGACCAGCGTGAGCTACAACATTCGAGCGATCGCGAAAGTTTCATTTCCAAGGTTTGACAAAAATAGCCAAAGCCAGCTGTAATTGATTTGACATTGAAATATATTACGCTTCGAAAACCCAAAAAATGCACGTTTTCTGCCCGTTTTTCACTCATTTTTGGCATTTAGAATCAGAATTTTTCAAAATCCTTTCTTAGTGAGCATCTACATTAGGAAACGAAGGTACTGTCAAAATTCCAAGTCTCTACCTGTTATAGTTTAGGCTGTACGTTGATTCCTGTCATTCAGTCAGTCAGTCATTCATTCATTCAGTCAGTCAGGACAAAGCCTTTTATATATATAGAGATATATTTATCTTGTACATCTAATATGAGCATAGGCGTAACCAGGCCGACCATATGGGGGGTTATAACATCCGCGGGGTCTGGGGGGTATGGAATACCCCCTTGGGAGTGGGGGGTCCGGGGGTCCTCCCCCGAAAAATGTAAAAAATTAAGACGCAAAATAACGAGTTTTAAGCTTCCCACGCTTTAGCCTATACTTGTATTAAGTAATTTATGGGAAGACTTTAAAAAATTATACAATTTTCCTTTTTTTAATCAATGGGGGGGGGGTTCACACCCCAACCCCCCCCCCCCCTCGGCACGCCTATGAATATGAGCCTCCGAACAAAATTTCCCGCCTTTCACGTCCAAGTACCGTATTTTACGGACCATAAGACGCACCTTAATTTTAGGATGAAAATTTAAAGGAAAATAAATTTAATATGATTCTAAACGAAACATTTTAAAGGGAATAATATACTTCATTCCATAAACAAATTATAACCTTGTACAATGGAATCGGTGTCAATCACTTCTAACATAAAATCCGCATTGTTTGAAAATCTCTTTTCTATAGGTGACACCGGGAAAATTTTAACAACTGAAATGATTTCTCATGAAAGACCAAAAATACTTTTACACCATCTAACCCTCAAGTCAGCTCACGGCAAGTGTAACGGGACAAGGATGTTTAGAGATCATTGCCTTAATTTAAACCACCCACCGGGGACAACTCCTTTTGTATAAAAGAACTCAGCATTCATGTCTTCTCGCATATATACCTGGCTTCCCACTACCCTCATTTTACGATTGTGACAAGTGCAGTGATGTACAGTCTGTGTTAAAATTTGTAACTGTCTTATTGTTTACAACACCTTGTGTATAACTATGGTATTCCGGCAATATTTACCATAATTTTAATTTTTTTATTGTAGTTCGGACTATTAGATGCACCCAGCTTTTAAGGCTCTGTTTTTAAGGTAAAAAAGTGCGTCTTATGGTCCGTAAAATACGGTAATACCTTAATTTCCTGGGGTTGTGAGGCGATGGGCTTACCACCTGTCCCTCTGCCCTCTCTAGGAAAATAAGCGTTACAAAAATCTACATAGGTATCAGAAACCTCCAATTGGAGGCCCTTCGCCCCGACACTGGGGATATAGGACAGAGTCAGTCAGCCACTTCTATTTTACTTATATATGAAGTTATGTAATATACTTATAAATCTAATTACTACACTTAATAACTTATCCTTAGTCTAATCTAGTATACTTAATAATATAAAGTTATGGTAATAAATAATAATATTCCTATGGATATGAACCTAATGCTCATGAGTCAGTGACCAATGCAGTATGCTTTCATGTATTAATTTTTAGTACATGCTCTCTAAAACAGCTGCTTGTCGGAATGGTAACACGCCGAAAAATTGCATTTTAGCAACCAAGGCCGCTAAAATTGCATAAAATTGCATTCAAACTGCATTCAAAATGCAGTTTTATCGGCCATGTACTTTAAAGTCGTCATGGCAATCTATAAACAAAACTCAGATGGCATTGACCAGTCACACCAACTTTAACATGGATTTAAGCATATAACAAAGTCATAAAACAACAAATTTAAGCCAACCTGTTTCTTTATGATAATCAGAAACTTGAACCGAGTTTTTCGCAAAACAGGGTAGCCTACTTCATCATATACTACGAATATAAGCCAACAACTTTTCACATCTTCGTTCACAAGAGAATCATTGTTTACCATGGATGCACCAGCATTTAATTGCAATATATTCCTTCTCATAGTGTACTGCTGCCGCGATGTTGCTGGCACCAACTCCAATTCAATGTTTCTGGCTTGGATTGAAATTTCCTCGGGATTATCATTCATATTTTCACAAGCTTGTCATAATTATAGTTCGTATGCATTATTGTTTACAAAAAGCAACTCATATAATATGCATCTATACTACATTTCGTATTGGTACGTACGGTTCATTGATATTCGGTGATTTAGATGGCCGTGAGAATACGACTTTAACAAATGGCTGACTATCTTCCACTATAATTAATTATACGGTATTTTTGTTTCATTTCATATAATTTAGAGGGTTTTACTAAAAAAATATTGTATGCACCGCCTACGCAAAAACTTGATCGGACTCATCCATTATTTCAGCCTCGGCCGCTGTAGATTCGTCCGCTAAAGCGTTATTTTGCGTACTTGATACATAAATAGCTATTATTTTATACTTTCTGGCCGTTATCCTTGATATATGGATCTGGCATTCAGATTGGACAGTGCTACGATTTGAATCCGCGATCTCCAAAACAGGACATCTTCAGGACCTTTTGTTACTAACTATATAACTACTTTTTTATGGGCTATTTATTAATAAGTGCATTTTCTTCGTGAAAGAGTAGTAAATAGCATTCAAATGGCCAGACTTTCGCCATTGTCACCTAATTCAATTTATTATTTGATGCTCTTTTTTGGTAGACAACCTCATTACCAGCAGTGATAAGAAATATCGACATCCATTAAAAATGCATTTAGCGATAAAATATAATCACTAGACTTCGGATTTTGGGTGAAAACCTATTTTAATCCTTAAGTGATATATGGACGGAAACTTGAATATGCATGTTTCATAAGTGACTATGCCTAAAACTGATACTTTTATAGGACCTAAAACAGCCTATTTTTACGTTACAGCCTAATATTGCCTTTTTGCTAGTTCTTCCTCCAAAGTTATAGGCCTAAATAAGTTATTTTTTGTTATAAATTCTAGCATTATTTTATTTTCAGTTCGTACTAAATTTTTAGCTCGGAATGTGCAGTACATGGCACATTTTTGACTTGGTTAAATAGTAAGGATTGTTTCGTCTTCAGTAGAAAAATTCCTTGGAATTCCCAAGAAAATGTAGTGTTTTTCTCTCGACTCCCACACCAGTAAAAAAGGGGGAAAAAAGAAAGAAGAAAAAAAACGTAGTTTTCTGAATCGCTGAGGGATACAAGGGGTTGAATATGCTAGTATGATATGCGTAGCTTCTGGGCGCAGGGATTAGGTTTTCACTGTTATGGTAGTAATACAGGCCCTAGTAATAGGTCTATATAATTCTGTGTACCATAGGCCTAAATCTGTGTTTTATCATGATTGCTGATTAATGGTGACTTCAATAAATGTAATATTCTGCACTGCAATTGAGATATTTCAGAAAATTGGCAAAACGATTTTAAAAGAGACTATTTTACGATTTTTAGAACCTATTTTCCAATTTTTAGAGCCTATTTTAGGTACCTAGAACAGCATTTTTAGCGACCTAAAAGTTCGAAGTCACACAGCGAACTAGTTGGTTTTCCAACATCTCTGTAACTTGGAATACCATAAATGGCAAGTGGATGTTGCTCGTAAACAAGAGAAGGAATTCTGTAATTCGTACTGAAGCGTCTGGTTTGTAGTATTTTCGTGACGTTGATTGAACTGATATCGCCGAGGTCATTGAACTTACGACCAGTAGCGGCCTCACGAATGATTGTAGGGTTAACAATCAACATGAAATTGTTAGTCGTTGAGTGTATGTCATTTGTTGTGTTGAGATGGTTTTATGCTACGTTACACTTTATCCACAGTTCCACGAATGCACTGTTTTCTTACTTGCTTTCGAATTAGTTCAAACTGCAGGGTTTTGGATAGGATTTTCGCTACGAGTGGGTGGCTGAGATGTGGGATATCGGGTAAGCAAAATTGTATCTTAACCTGCACTGTTATTTTGTAATTACGCATTTTATTAATTGGCCGCATACATGTGCCGCTTTTGCATTATGATTAATTCATATTTTACAGTACACAGCATAACAGCAGCAGGTGAAGACATAATTATCTGTGGTTTGGTTCTAAAAGGGCCAATGTCATTTTCTTGCAAAAATGATATTTATGCATTATTGAGCTCGGCTAGTCTTTATCTTTCGTATAAGTGCCAATGTCTGTTGCTATTAATAGACATAATAGAGAAACCTCAGAGGCCAATGTCGGAAGTTCTCAGCAAAAGATGTTAAAGTCAGTTATCTCAAAAGCAAGATTTATGACATTGGCCCTTTTAGAACCAAGCCACAGATTATTATAGTCTCTTTAGACTACAAGCGACTGAAGATGGTGTAAACAAGCACCGAAATGCATCTCGCAATATAAAATGATAAAACCCAAGAAGCAGAAAGCCGAATTTTTCTAATCATCGATTCATATATGAACTCTCTACAATTTTAGACTCAGAAGAGCAACAATTTTATTGTATATAATCAACTGGTTTTTTATGTCAAAATTGACTACTGCAATTAGCAGCTAAATAGATATTGTTACATTTTATAAAAATCTGCTGTCAACAGATTAACATTTTATGACTACATACTACTTTTAATTGCAGCGAATTTTAAGTGTATGTTTTTAAATACAAATAGATTTTAATGAATTTGTACATAATTATTGTGATAATGTAAATAGTATTTTAATTGACAGTGTAAATATGTGTATTCTTTTTTAGCATGTGTATTTTTAGCATAAATCACAACTCAAACATATTATATCATTTAAATAATAAATATTTAAGGCTAACTGCGGCTTTTTGGTTCTATCATTATTTGAGGGTAAAGGCGAAACATTAATCACCAATTTCCTTACTATAGTCCAGTCAAATTAGATTTTTTGCTGCATTAAATCATGTAGTTCCAAATGTTTCAGGAATGTGTAGTGGGAGGTCCCCTGAACAACGCCTAATGTTTTCCCGCCAATTTCAGGTGCCGCGGGGGGTGGGGGGAGGCTCAAAGGTCCCTTTTTTCAGTTTTTGGCGCAAATCTCGAAAACAGTGCATCGTACAGAAAATGTTATGGTATTCAAAATTAAAGCTTATTAAATTTCGGACAAAACGAAGTTTCGTTCTGTCTTGGTCATTTCTGCTAACTCGTGATGCTCGAAAGTCGACATGCTGTTCTCAACTCACAGAATGGACTAACTAACTATGTATACTACGTCGATTATGTAAACAATAAATAACGTACATAAAAGTTCACATTTTATACATACTGGTATAAAGGCTCACATGCATATATATATACATGTAGGCTATATATATTAGTTATATGGATAATAAATAACATTTATGTTCACATAAACAATAAATAACGTGATACAGAGAATTAAAGCACTTGAAAACGGAAATAAAATGATGAGCAGTTTACTAGCGGAATCTCGAAATCGACCCCGAAATTTAAAAATGGTCTAACTTTTGACTACGTGAAGATAAATTATCAAATGTGTGTATATTCTTGAAGAACATGTAATTCTCTACAACTTCTTTTCTTACTAGTTTCTTGTAAAATGGAAAACTAAAGAATTGGAAGGGCGAGTTCGACGAAAAACGTGAGGCGCTACAAATTTTTCTGCAGGTTTTCCATTTTCGCCGGCTCATTCTCGGAGACAGTAACATATAAAGATAAATATGAATATACCGTTTTGTCGGGAATTTAATAAGCTTTAATTTTGAGTACCATAACATTTTCTGTACGATGCACTGTTTTCGAGATTTGCGGCAAAAACTGAAAAAAGGTACCTTTGAGCCTCCCCCCCACCCCCCGCGGCACCTGAAATTGGCGGGAAAACATTAGGCGTTGTTCAGGGGACCTCCCACTACACATTCCTGAAACATTTGGAACTACATGATTTTTTGCAGCAAAACCATCTTTTTTTATCTAATTTGACTGGGCTACTGTCCACCGCTGTGGCGTATGGGCTGATCACTCATCCGGGGAGGCCGTCCATGTCCTTGTCTGGTCCAAAAAGTATGTATGTGATCCAAAGATTATCCCTCTCCCGACAGATCGCGGCCCTGTAATGCTCGGGCGGCTTGGATTGAGGTAAAACTACGATAAAGAAAGAAAGAAGAATATTTTAACTAATTACTGCATAAAGTTCTTCATTCACTTACTATGCTATTCAAGCCTACCTAAAATCATGCTGATATTTAATAAATCAGCGAGATAAGGCTGTGAATCTTATCAGTTAACAATCTCATTGGTGCCCTGCTTTTAGCCTGCCCTACACTCTCCTCTTAGCACTGATTCAGCTAACTGGAACTACATTGGTTTGTGTTTTAATTTTTTCACCAACTTCATGGTGTGATGGTAATAATAATAATAATAATAATAATAATAATAATAATAATAAATATATTAAAATATATAAAAATATTTGTAATCAATAAATATATTTGTCACCATTAGGTAATCAAAGATTACAATAGGTGAAGTCAAATGGTGAAAAATTAAAAATCACAATCCAAGTATTCTTCTTTCTTTCTTTCTTTCTTTCTTTCTTTCTTCGTCTTAGTTTTACCTCTCCCTTTTAGGATTTAAGCGACCCAAGCCGCCCGGGCCATACAGGGCCGCGACCCAAGTATAGTTGGCCAAAGCAGAGAACTTCTCTGCGGGGTGCACTGCTAATTAGAGGGGCAAGAGGAGGTGGTAGTAGAGGAGGCGGTGAGGGCTGCAATCACAGGTGGCTAAACGATTGCTTATTGGCTGCCGTGCGCGTGATTGTTGCCGCCGCACGTGCCGAAATGCTCTATTAGCAAAGTTAAAAATATTTGGCAAGCACTTCAGTTGCTTATAATTTCTGTGCAGTTTTATTTTACTTTTCTTATAATTTCTGTGCAATTAGTTTTATTATAATTTCCGACTCATAGATTTTTTTGTTGGTATTATCATCTTGTTTCAGTTTTCTGTTTTTTTCCCCTTATCAATTACAGCATTTACCCGGAAACCCCGAAAAACTACGGAAATCCGGAGAAAATGAGTTTTTCTTTGTTCTTTGCTCCTGATATGCCCAGAGAATTTCTGACTCACATATTTTTTGTTGGTATTGTCACATAGTTTAAGGTTTCAGTTGTTTGCCTCTTACCAATTACAACATATCTCCGGAAAACGCGGAAAACCACGTATATACGGAGAAAATGACAATTTTTTTTATCTTTGTTCTTTGCTCCTAGTATTCAAAGGGAATTGGCGACTCATATGGTTTTGTGTTAGTATTGCAATCTAGATTAAGGTTCCAGTTGTTTGCCTCTTATCAATTACAGTATATCCCCATAAAACTCGGAAAACCACGGAAATCCGCAGAAAATGACTTTGTTTTAATTTTCTTACCTTAGTTGTTTGCTCCTAATATTCCCAGGGAATGTCTGACTTACATATTTGTTTGTTGGCATTGTCATCTAGATTAAGGTTTTAGTTGTCTGTCCGTTATCAATTACAGCATATCCCCGTAAAACCCGGAAAACCACGGAAATCCACAGAATTTCTAGAACTCGAAACTTGTGATGTACAGTCACTGTAACAATTATTGCGAAATAATTCTTCTGCTTCAGGTGTGTCCTTTGCAGTTACAAAAGGGTGAGTATGTGGACTACGAGATATCTGCCATAATTGTAATGGTCACATGCAAAGAAAAGGGGAATCATAACTTCTAAACATGCCAAGTGTAAGTTAAAGTTCTTTTTCTTAGTTGCTCGCTGAAATCTTAAAATCAATGACACTAATTTGTCCATATTACCAATCCAAAATTGTGCTGTTTTACCCAATGTCCCTTCTCTAACTTCAGTCAAGAAAGTAGGGTAGTGACTGTGGAAGGTTTGGCAAGATAAATTATCATTCACAGATTTCAAATTTGAATATGAAGGGTGTTCTGCCAGGTTTTCAATCGCTTTCATCCCTTCAGCATCAGGATTTTTTCCAGTATTCTTTGTCATGCTGTAATTGGTGAGGGGGAAACAACTGAAACCTTAAACTATATGGCAATAAAAACAAAAATTATGTAATTCAGAAATTCCCTGGGAATATTGGTATCAAAGAGCAAAGATTTAAAAAAATTTAAAAGATATTAAAACAAACTCATTTTCTCCGGATTTTCGTGGTTTTCGGGGTTTTCCGGAGATAAGATGTAATTGATAAGGGGGAAACAACTAACCCCTTAATATAGATGGCAATACCAACACAAAAGCATATGAGTCACACATTCTCTTTGAATATTAGGAGCAAAGAACTACGATTTAAAAAAATTAAAGCAAACTCATTTTCTCCGGATTTTCGTGGTTTTCGGAGTTTTCCGGAGATAAGATGTAATTGATAAGGGCAAACAACTGAAACCTAGAACTAGATGGCAATACCAACAAACAAAAATCCCTTGGAATATTAGGAGCAAAGAACAAAGAATTTAAAGAAATTTAAAAAAAAAAATCAATTTCTCTGGATTGCCGTGGTTTTAGGAGTTTTCTGGAGATATACTATAATTCATAAGGGGCAAACAACTGAAACCTTAATCTAGATGGCAATACCAAGAAAAAACATACGAACCAGAAATTCCCTTTGAATATTAGGAGTAAAGAACAAAGATTTAAAAATAACAGTCATTTTCTCCGACTATACGTGGTTTTCGGGGTTTTCCGGGTGTATGCTGTAATTGGCAAGGGGAAAATAACTGAAACCTTAATCTAGATGGCAATACCAACACAAAAACATATGATTCACCAATTCCCTTTGAATACTAGGAGGAAAGAACAAAAATTTAAAAAAAATTAAAGGAAGCCATTTTCTCCGGATGTCAGTGGTTTTCGGAGTTTTCCGGGCTTATGCTGTAATTGATAAGTGGCAAACAACTCAAACCTTAATGTAGATGGTAATGCCAATAAAAAACATGAGTCACAAATTCGCTTTGAATATTAGGAGCAAAGAACAGAGATTTAAAAAATAAAACAAAGTCATTTTCTCCGTATATACGTGGTTTTCCGGGGATATGTTGTAATTTGTAAGGGGCAAACAACTGAAACCTTAAACTAGATGCCAATATCAACAAAATGTGTGAGTCAGAAATTCCCTGGGAATATTAGGAGCAAAGAACAATGAAAAATTAAAACAAATTCATTTTCTCCGGATTTCCGTGGTTTTCCGGATTTTCCGGGTAAATGCTGTAATTGACAAGAGGCAAACAACTAAAAACTTAAACTAGATGGCAATACCAACAAAAAAATATGTGTCGGAAATTCCCACGGGGGGGAGTGTTTCATATTAGTGGCCCATGGTCTAGGAGGAGAATGTTTTCATAACAGATAGTGTACTGTACTACAATGTTAATAATAGCACGGCACGGTTCCGACTCGTAACGTAACGGCCACATTCCTCGCATTCCTCACAGAGAAGTTCTTTGCTTTGGAACACAGTACAGTGGTATTAATGAGACGTGGCAGTCCAAGCATGGATGCTCAGTAGATGCAGACGAGTCCAATAAACATTCGTACTGCATGGAGGGGTGTATGGGTTAGTTGTGTCGTAGCGTTCAGTGCGGTAACATCGTATAATGCAGTGAAGAAACAAGAGACCTTGTTACAATCGCTTCTCCTCTCTCGCAAGTGGAGTACAACATTCTTACCCCTCCCCATGATTCCCCCTACAGGCGTCACCCCTCTCACGCGCATCTGACTGCCGCCTCTCTTTAATACCACAGTATTCTTCAACAGTGTAAAAGTTCTTTTTAAGAAAGATGTTCCTTACTTTATCCTTAAAAATTCGTATGTTGTTTGTATTTCTAACGTCAATGTGGACTTGATTAAAAAGTTTGATACCTAAAACAACATGGCTGTCACAGGTTCTTGTTGGGTTAGATACAGGAACAATTATGTTAAAATGATTTCGAGTGTCATGTAAATGAACTGCGCCGACAGAAACAAGTTCATTTTGATGCTCAAATGCATACATTATGTTTGTCAATACATACAATGAAGAAACAGCCAGTACTTTAAATTCTGCAAAAATAGGTAATCAGAGCTTCTGGCCAGTAATAATGTCTTAGGCTCGATTCTCAGTCTAACCTTTAGAATTATGTTTTTTATAGATATATTAACACATACTGATTAGATGAACTCTGAAGGATTCAGCTTTACGGACTATCTATCCGGAAATCACTAAATCGTTTCATTTTAGGAGGACTATTCCATTCATAAGCCGCGTGTTTGATATTCACCAATAACAATTGTCAATCTAAATGCATTTGCGTGCGGTGTTTAATACGCCACATGCTGCCAGTGAACAGAAGGAAAACACATTGTTTTCAACATAGCTTGTTTGGAAATTGAAATCATGTAAATATGTATTGATTAAAAACGCAGCAGGCCAGTTCGTGTGCTTTTATAGCGTTTTGATGTTAGCAATTTCCATCGACGCTCTTGTGGTAACGCACTATTGGTAGCATTGGTGACTGGAATTGATTCACCGCATCGATTCATCGACTGTCCATTCATTTAGCATGTCGTGATCTCACAGTTTGACAAAATAGTGACAACAAAGTAAGAAAATAATTCTAGAGTGATAGTGAAAAGGCGAATAAGTCAAAAAGCTAAAGTTTCAGAATAGAGGAAAAACAATTTATTTACACAGCGTTGTTACAATATTTTTGCATGTTATAAGTACACCTGGGATTTTAATCTCTAAAAAAGTCCGTTTTAGGCACCTAAAATAGGCTTTTAAAACAAGTAAATAGGCTTTTAAAAGATACAATAGGCACTTAAAATATGATTTAAAAATGTTTAAATAGATAAAAAAAATACTTTAAAATATTACAATATACACTTAAACTGTAACATGGTCTTTTTTTTCTGCAAGAAACTTGGAATACCTATTCTTAACAGAATTAATTGCAAAATTAAGCATCACGAACTATATTCACTTAAACAAATGTTCTTTCACTGGTGACTTGACACAGTTAGTCCTTCCTCCTTAAACCTCCCCCTCCCCCGTCAGTCAGCATTCCTTTAGCGACAATTGTTTGGAATAATAAGTTTCTGTGAAAAAACCCACCTCTGCTGTTCTGCTTTTCATTGAGCGATATCCATTATAGGATTTAAAATATTACAGAAGTTGAATTTTATTTTAAACTAGCTGAAAAGGCCCGGCGTCGCCCGGGCTTTGTATTTTGTAATTTGAAATTAACTAATGGAGGACTTTCGATTTTGAAACTCTAGGTGCTTATACAATATGTATGTAAAACTTGAAATGAAGAAAAAGATTTATCACACCCAAACTATTCCATCAGAAAACGCTAGATATAGCTTTTTATGGCTCATAGAGGATGTCGAATGCTGCATTCCGTTGCTTCTACACATCATGCCTGGGAGGGGTTGAAATAAGAAGAAACATAAATTACATAAGATTGTACTGACTTGACGGAAAATTTTATTTCTCATTCTCATGTTACCATACAACCGTTTCGGTTCTGAAATAAGAGAAATGCAGTATCACTTTCATACTTTCCTCCCCTAAAACCCGGGACATAAAATACTGCGAGCATAGGACTCAAAATGTTCCATCCCATGCTTAGGGCCTATGATAAACATCCTTATTTCTCAACTAATACAAAGCATACAGCTATGGATAACGTATAAGCGGAAAGGATTGTTTGCCTACTTCTGATATAGCATACTCACACACTTTAGTTATCCCAGCAATACGACCTCTTATTCTACATCAAAATGTGAAGTGAGAAAATATTTCTTGTGTCGAGGGTAGAGAAAGTTATGTGTCTGCATTACAATGTGCTCTCGTGGATTTTATTCAAGAATTATTTTTACAAAACGTTAGCATCAAAATTCGTTAAAGTCCAATAAATTATTATGTAGTGTCCAGAGCCCCATGTGAACTGTGTAAACAATACACTGTTGTCTTGACAACTGAATGGGATTTCATTTTTTTTGCATAATATTCTCAGAAATTATATAATTTTCAAGGGAAGGACTGATTTGTTTCAATTTTAATGTAGACAGCTATACTTCCCGGGCTTAACTGGGTATGTGTGCAAAATGTCGTGTAAATTGGTAAAGAAATGTAGATTTGTATAAGGAACAAACATACATACATACACACTTTCGATTTTATATATTAGAAGATGTACAAAATAGGCATTTTAGGGCACTATAAAACTCTGTAAATGTAAGCATAGGCGTAACCAGGCCGACCATATGGGGGGGGGGGGGGTTATAACATCTGGAGAAGGGGGTTCCGGGGTCCTCCCCCGGAAAATTAAAAAAATTGAGATGCACAATAAGGAGTTTTAAGCTTCCCAAGCTTTAAACTCTTGTTAAGTAATTTATAAGCAGATTTTTAAAAAAGGTGATATATCACAATAATGAAATAAATAGTACAATTTTCCCTTTTTTAATCAATGGGGGGGGGGGTTCAAACCCCCAACCCCCCCCCCTCGTTACGCATATGAATGTAAGTGATTTTTCATGAAACGTCCACATATTTAAAATTTTTCATGTTTTTCCATAAGGAACAAAATAGGCATTTGCCTTAAAATCTCAGGTCTAGTTATAAGATACTGTGTAAAAATATATGGGTGGGCTGAACTAAATATTGTCATAATGCTGTGGAAATAAATTGTTTTCAGTGTCTCCTGGAACTTTGGCCATTTGACTTATTCGCTTTTTCCCCTATCACTCTAGAATTATTATTTACAAAATCCATTATATTTTACCCTATTTATGGAATAGTATTAATAAATCCTACACGACTTTACGAAGTTCATCAGATAAATTTGGTATGGTAAACTCATAATTTTTCGTGGGATTACCTATGATAGCCTAATGTTTCCCAGCTCGATGCAATTCCATCAATCCATCAATTCAGGGCTAATGTAGATAGGTTTGTGATTTGTGAAGAGTCTAATAAACAGGGCCCGGATTCTGATGACCCAAAATTGTTTGAAAAATTACCTATAAAATGACCCTAAATTTTAAAGAAAGTGACTTAATAATTATAAAAATTGACCTGAAAACTGATATTTTATTTATAAAAAATTATAATTATACACATAAAGTTATAGGCTAGTTTGTACATTGTAAAAACTGTAAATAACTGTAATGTTGTGAATATTCTTTTCTCACGGAAATTTATACTGGCACTGAGGCACTGGTGAGTCAAAATTCGGCACATCCTTTTGTGGTCTGCCGGATTGTTTTGTTGTTTATGGAAGGTAAACAGTAGTTTGCACTCTCAAATCCAAGTAGGTGGCAGACTCTGATGCCAAGTCAATCTAATAACAATAGTAATATAATACAACATTTTGGCGTTTCTTTGATTCTTACTTCCGACTGAGACATGTCAACACTTTAACGCCGAATTTTTCCTTCTTGCATTAAACAAACAACACTTCAAAGACAGCACCGGTAGCGACGAAAAAAATCTGATGTGAAAGTCACATAACTTCCTCTGCCCAAAAAAAAAGTTAGCAGTATTCACATATCCTTTTACAGAATCGCAAGACACAATTTTACGCTATTATTATCCTATAAATACCTAAATTTTTACAAACAGTGGGTGAACAGTGGGTGGCCTGTAACTACCCTCAGAGAATTGTTTCGAAAAAAGGTTTCAAATAAAAGTTTTAGCTCTCAGTAAAAGGAACACATGTGCAAATTTTAAAGAAAATCGTTAGAGCCGTTTTCGAGAAAATCGCGAAAAACGAAAATTTCTTCATGTAAAGTCCCCTTAAAAATAAGAGAAATTTGTCGCCAATCTTCGAATCACATCTTCAGAAGGTACCTGACCCAAATACGAAATTTTGTTCTCATACGATTCTCCGTTTCGGAGCTAGCCTGTTCACAAACTTCCACACAGACAGACACACACACACACACAGACACACACACAGACATGTTTCCAAAAATAGTATTTTTGGATTCAGGGGGCCTTGAAACGTGTATATATGCCAAAAACTCAACTTCGAATTTTAGGGTCGAAAACAATACTTCCTCTACTATAGTACCTATGGTACGGGCAGAGGAAGTAAAAAAGTTAATACACTCAATGTAAATACATGAAAATGACTAAATAAGAAAGCAAATGACACGAAAACGACAAAATAATGACCTAAAATTGAAATAAATGCCCTAAAATTATAAAACTGCATAAAATGACTAAAAATTACCTAATAAAAATGCATTTCTATAACCTATAGAGCATTCGGACCTTAAAATGCAGTACAGCAGCAATGGGATCGTTTATCTCTTTCCTTCTCCCGCATTTTTAGATTAGCGCTGTCCTTCTCTAATGTAGCGGGGTTGCCAAAATTTGAATTTTCTCGTTTAAAATGAGTGAATACCTAGTTATGTATAGAATTTCAAGCCGCATTTGATGCCGTTAACGTGAACAATTAAAAAAAATAATTGGGTATGAAAATTACAAAATAATGGAAAGTTTCGCCAAATGCTAAATGTTCATTGCATGGAACTTATCATGCCAGAACTCCTCTTTGATATGTAATATGATATTAATTTTTTCACTGCTGGTAAAGGATTATTTCAGCTCATTGTAGGTACGTCTTACTTTAAATTTGAGTGATTAGAAAATGCAGTATGTGTCTTTCTTTTCAGTCATGTTCAGAGATTTTTAGGCTCAAACATGAAAAAGTCAGTCGCTGGCTAACTTCTTTGCTATTTATTTTACATGGGGGGTCACAGTGAGGCAAATGGTCTTGGAATATGAAAGTTATGTTTAAAATAAACACCAAGTCCATATCTTGCTTAGTTCGTAATTTATGATAGGAAGAAAGGTCTCCTTTGTTTTGGTTTCACGCGTGAGGCTGGCTGGAACTGTCAGTAGCAGTCTCTGTAACAAGACGTTGCATGCTGTGCAGTGTTAATTTCGTCAATAAAATATTTTTTATTAAATAAAAATCAGTGGTAGACGTACAAATGTTGAGGACAAGTGGATTGTACTCGTGTTTAAATTTGTGTAGTTTTAACTCCCGTGCGAGGGAGGTTTGTAGAATAGTGTACAATGAATCCTCAAATTCGAAAGAAACGTTCCATAGGTAAACTAAGGGGGAAAGAACGTATATTATGAGTGTCCTGGATTATTTTTTAAAGACACTGAATGTGAGTAGTGCTGTCAGTGATGACATCGTACAGTGGTTACGTAAAAAACAGCTCTCTTTTGAGAACGGGTTGCTAAAGCGGGAATTGTTGGATATTGTTTATTTCGCAACGTAGGGCCCTGTAGGATAAACAGAGAATAGATAAATTGGCAAAAACGGCAGGTCGGCAGATTCTACGTCTCCCGCATTATCACTGCGAGTTAAATCCAATTGAAATGGTGTGGGCCCAGGTGAAAAACTACATCCGGTATAATAACGTATCGTTATCAGCTGCTTGTAAGAGCATTACGGTGAAAAACTGGGCAAATTACGTAAAGCACGTAAAAAAAAGTAGAAACAGATTGTGGAAAGCAGACAAATGGCAGGATAGCGACGATGAACAGTTTTTAACAAGACTTTCTTCCTCGTCCACATCATCATCATCATCAAGTTCATCTCCCGAACCCAGGATATCAAGAGCGGGAAATCATAGAAGGCGTACAGTGATTAAGGTATGATATATTTAATTTACCATCCTTCAGATATCCATTTACAAATGAGCTTTAAATTTCAAACTACAAATGTATAACTTCACACTCAAGCGGCCCTCCTCCTCGAGTCGACTTGGCAACAGGGCGCTCCATTTACGCTGTACTGCATTTTAAGGTCCGAATGCTCTAATAGAGGCCATGATTAGGATTTATCCACAAGTTGGCAATGTCCATGCAGCATCAATAAAAAGATGACATGTCATTAGAATCCGGGCCCTGGTAATAAACATAATTATTATTGCTGAGGAAATTATTTATGATATGAGTTAATGTGAACACAAAGTACACACGCGCGGTTTTGTTTACTGCATTAAAGGCATCTGCATATTAATTGCTCCATAAGAAGTTTTGAAGGTCAATGCTGTCTTTGCTTTTAAATTGCTTGCTAGTAATATTACTGGTATTCTATCGTTGTGAAGGCCCTTGTGCCAACTACTACAGAGGCGGAAGAACTAATCACTGGGGCAAGGCATTTAATGACCATAAAATAGTGAAAAAATGCAAAATAAAAATGCATTTGTTACCTAAAAATAGTGAAAAACTGACACAAAATAAATATATAAAAAAATACCAATAAATTTTCCATTATTACTTATATTTAGTTTTTTTAAGTAATAAATTGCTAAAACCAATTTAACGCATGACAATGAGTTAGACATGATTTTGCAATATAAAACACACTTATTTTATTACTAAAAAAGTAAGTAAATCTATACTGTAGGGCCTACTTGAACACCTTGGCTAAAAAAATTAATAGAAAATAAAAAAATCTTTCTGAACTGGCATGCCCATCAAATTGACCATTGCAAATAGGTGCCATTTAAAAATAAATAAAATATAATTCTTTATTGCTACAAGACAATCTGCTACGGTGTCTATGTACAATAAACCTGAATGAAAATGAACTATGAAAGCTTGGCGGAGATTCTCAAATATAACGACTGTCTGTTGTCTGAAAGTAACGATTTGTACATGGAAAAGCTCCTCTCTACCTCCACTGAAACACGACCTAAAATGCCGAAAAAACCTAAATATGCCGAAAATGACATAAAAATGCAGAAAATAACCTAAAAATTGCGAGAAAAAAATTACCTATCTCTTAATAATGACGAAAAATGCTAAATAAAGCAAAAAAAAAAAATGCAAAAACAAATTGTCCTTATTTAATCGTTTATTTCACGATACACATTTAAATATTGTCACGTAGCGAATGGCTGCGTGCATAATAGACGATAAGAAACCATTTCTAAACAAAGGAAGGGTTGGGGAGACTTCGATTAATCGATATTGAACCCTGTTATGACTATCGATACTGCCCTGAATTTATTTTGAATTACAGAAAAAAGAGAAGTGCGCATGCGCCGACGGTGAGTCGACGGGAGAAGAGCTGATCCGAAAAAGACAGTAAGGAGTACGTGCCTGACTACGAGTGAGAGAAGTTGAAAAGGCAGAAGGGAGAAGACGAGATTGGGATGTGTGACAGCGGTAGCGACGTTCTGGCATGATGGTGTGTCAGACTTCCATCTAAGGAAATTCTGGTTGTGAACTTCCTTGACACGACTATATGGAGATAGTCATTAATCAGAAGAATACACCAAGTCGGCCAGTACGAGACACCGCTACAGCGAACATCAGCTGTGAGAGTGAGTCGTGACTGCTCGCTCTGAATAAGAGCAGATATGGACATCAGGAAGTAATGGGAGACAACTCAGGATCGGAGGATAAGTTGGACATCACTGGTTGAGTATAATAGTCTAGACTTTTTCTTATTGTTTGAGGAGTGAGAAAACTGAGATATTCCTTTTTTAAGGATGGTTTCTAAGTCATGTATGGCAATCAGACGCCGTAGGGTATGATAGAAGAATAGAATAGAAATATAGAAGTGAGAATTCTAGAAGTAAAGTGATGAAATCCAGTAATCCAACTACTTTCTATTTCTGGTCTAAGTTAATTATAAAAGAGCAGTCAAGAGCCTAACCGCTGAAGGCTACAGATAGATCTCTTCACTTTAGGGTTTCATGGGTGATTGTTCCACGAATGAATACATAGCTAGGGGCAATTGGTGATGCTCATAGAAACTTTGTTATTTTTGAGACAGGACGCGAGGGGAGTAAGGAAGAAAAGTAATTAAGGGGCATGCTTAGTACTTCTTACGAGGGCCCCTCCCTCTTGGGTTTCTTTCAGGTGACGGGTGACTATCTATAAATAGATTTCATGCTGGCCTGTAATGTTAAGTTATGTTTTTTTTATAGAGATTTATCTACAAGCGAAGGTATATGGAACATGGTAGAGGGGGATAAGAAGTGGAAAGATTGAAGGGCAAAAGAAGGCCTACGAGTGGTAGTGCATTAGGTGTGTACCATTGGAAAATTTACATGTTAGGGTAGAAGTAGAAGTCACTAAAGGGGTTATAGAGAAGCTTACTAATCTGGGCGTGAATTAGTTTCAGTTAGAATTCTAGGGAATTTAGAGACAAAAGAAGATTGGGTGCCCATGCTAAAGAGTAGTAACGTAAGAAGTAGGAAAACTAGAATAACCACCGAGTGAATTAAATCAATGGTATAAGCTGAAGGGAACTCTACTTAAAGAAAGAAAGGGGTTAAAAGATAATAGCTGATGACTGGTCAGGTTAGAAAGAGGAGAGTGAGTTGAAAGATAACAACACATGATTGGTTAGGTTAGAAAGAGGAGAATAGGTAATTGCGAGTAGTGTACTGATGATAAGTAGTTTATTAGCAAGTACTAGAGATTGTAAGGGTGAGGTGAGGGAACGCCGGAAGTATCCCGAATCAAACAAATAAAATCTGGTAGTAGACAAGGCCTATACCAGTAACATATAAAGAAAAGAAATTTATGAGAGATTGTGAAAGCCATCGATGTTGGAGGCGAACAACGGCCCCACGTGCCTCTAGGAGAGAGTGTCAGGGACCTCTGACATCGATTTACAAAATTTTATTTTTGTTTGCGGCCCATTAATATTTTCCCGGTTGCAGGAGAGGAGTCAGATTGTTTGTAACTCAAGATCTAGACGTCGCTCCTGTATCGGTGGTCTATCGCCACAGTCACTCTGTGGGTATAGGCCTAAACTTCTATTTCTTTCTTCGTGAGACTGTCTTTTCTATCTATCTTTAAATACAATTCTTCATGGACTAAGCTGACAAATAGACTAATATAGGAGACATAGGTGGGATTATTGAGTGTAATCTGTAGAGTAAGGACTGGATTATGAATTGAAAACCTTTATTTATTCAAGAAAAAAAAACCCAGTATAATATATATATTGAACTATCCTGAAGTTGCAAATGTAAATGACTACACAAGTCAGTAGTAAATTAGAAGAATAATACAAGACGTTCTAGTAGATACCTGAAAAACAAAGAAAGAAAATTAAAGTAATTAATTAAGGATTTGTTATTGTTGAACAGAGAACGTACTTATATAGTTAAAATTGGGTATACTAACCTTGAATAATCAAATATTATCCTACCAATAAAAGTGTTGAATGGTTAATGTAGTGTAAATGTAATTTATTGTATATAAGATTGTTATTGTTGAAAAAAGAAAAAAAAATAATATATTAAATAAAATACGGTCGTTGTTACTTAAAGCAAAGTTAACGTGAAGTCCACGTAAAAAGTTTGGCGCCCAGCGTGGGGCTGAGTAGTGTTAAAACAAAACAGTATTGCTAATTGTTGCAACTTAATTTAGTTAAAATTGTTAAAAAAAAAAAAAAGAAACCTTTATTCAGTTGAAGTTCCATATTATGATAGCCCATAGCGTGAGGCAGTGATAGTTTGATATCCTAACGTGAGGCGAGATAGGGTTAAAAGAATTTTGGGAGTTAGGTTAGTATAACTGAAATTTATTCTCAAAAACAAATAATAATAATAATAATAATAACATATTTTTGGGAAAAGAATAATGACTATTGACAAGTAAGGACTTCTATAGATGACTAAGACAGACGACTGAACTATTGTGTGTTCTAATCTTTTTTTCCAGTGGTATTGTTAATATATAAATATGGCTACTTATGTTGATCCGTATGCACAAATAAGAGCAGCTGAGCTAACCCAAGCTATTAGGAAGTTGAGGAAGGCGGATTTAGAGGCAGAATGTGATAGAGTAAAGTTACCGACCACAGGTACAAGGGATGAGTTAAGACAACGCTTGTTAGATTATGCCCGTAAGAACCCTCAGTCATTTCAAGTGTTAATTACGGCTTTTGCTCTGAGTCAGGAAGTTTTGGAAGAAGACTTAGTTGAACATAATATAACGGTTCCACAAGATTCATATGGAGATGTAGTGTATACATGGGTTAAGTTAATGCGTAGGAAGGCCATGGCGGTAGCTGATTCAGAAGAAGTTGTACCAGTAGTACCATCGTTTACAATTCAGTTAGAGCCACATAAACCAAATACTTTGGATCTGGTTCGTAAATGGAACGTTAAATTCAAACCTGGGGATAGTATTTACTTATTTTTGGAGAGATTGGAAGATTTAAAACAAAGTTCTAAGTTACAGGGTGTAGAGTTATTGTCAGTATTACCCGAAATTTTACAAGATTCAGCTTTACTTTGGTACAGGAACAGATTAACAGATTGGCCTACATGGGAAGCTTTTTTGAAAGAATTTAGAGAATATTATTTGCCTATTGATGAGGAAGACTCGCTTTTGGATGAGATTAGACAGAGAACGCAAGGTCCCAAAGAATCGATTTTTGATTATGTTAATGCTATTCAAACGTTAATGAGGAGGCTGAGTACTCCAATGAGTCCTCAACAAATGATGAAGACTGTTATCAAAAATTTGCGTCCTGATGTAAAATTGTACCTTAGACCTGCAGAGATTCAAACTATAACAGATTTAATACGTGTAGGTAGACAGTATGAACAAATATTGTTAGATTCTGAGAGATATATTCCTCCTCCAACGCAGGTTAGAGCTACAATTAAAGAAACGGCTTATAAACCTCAGAGACAAGTTGTTATACCTTCAGTTCATACAGCGCTAGGAATTCAGGGAAAACAGGAACTTCCATCGTCCGAGTTACAAAAGAAACCCAATGTTAGTTTTTCTGCAAAGACGTGGGATAAGGAACGGAATTCAAGTCCTGTAAATGATTCTAGAATGGTTAAAGTAATAGAAAATAAAGAGAGACAGGATGAGTCGAGGGATAATGGTAAAAACACCACTTTGCGTTTTTCAAATAATCAGCGATGTTGGAATTGTGATAAAACAGGACATAGGCAGTTCGAGTGTAAGGCACCTCGTAGAGTTACTCCACGCGCTACGATTAAATGTTATAATTGTAATAAGCTTGGACATAGGTCTATTGATTGTAGGATGCCCCAAGAAAGAAAAGTTAGGCCTACAAATTCTTTAAGACAATTAACTAAAAATCAGGCTTGTGTGATGTTAAATATAAATCCTACAGATTTAGTTAATGGAGATAGATGTTTTGTTGAAATTTTGCTGGAGGATATTACATTTATTGCTTTAATAGATTCAGGTTCAGATAAAACTTATGTGGGAGAGAAGGGTGACTTTTTATGTAAAATGTTAGATTTAGCAGTAGAAGAATCTGAAGTTAGGGTGGTGCAACTAGCAGATAAAACTTATAGTTCTATAACAGGAGAGAGAACTTTTGAGATGAAATTGCAGGACAGGATCTTTCAGATAAAATGTAAAATTATGCCAAATTTAGCAGTAGATATGATTCTGGGCATGGACGTTTTGAAACAAATTGGGTTAGTAGTAGATTTGCAAGATGGGACTTGGTATTTCAAAGATGAACCAGCAAAAATTTTTCAATTTGTTAAGGCTATAGATTTAAAAGAAGAAGATCAACTACATAATATTCTTACTTTACCTACACCTCAGGAAAGGGACAGATTGAATATGTTTTTGGAAAATCAGTTACAGAAATTTGATCAGTGTACTGGACTTACCGATCTGATTTCTCATGTTATTGATACAGGCGATGCAAAACCTATAAAACAAAGATATTATCCAGTATCACCCATTTTGGAAAAAGTTATACACGCGGAAATAGATAAAATGTTATTGGAAAAAGTTATAGAGCCTTCAAATTCACCTTGGTCGTCTCCGGTAGTTATGGTAAAGAAACCAGATAGAACATGGAGGTTCTGCGTAGATTTCAGAAAAGTAAACAATTGTACTAAAAGAGATAGTTATCCTTTGCCATACATTGAACATGTTTTGAGTAAATTACGACATGCTAGGTATATCAGTACAATAGATTTGAAAAATGGGTATTGGCAAGTTCCATTAGATGAAGCAAGTAAAGAAAAAACAGCATTTACCGTACCTGGTAGAGGATTGTATCAGTTTCGAGTTATGCCTTTTGGAATCCATAACGCACCAGCCTCGTTTCAAAGATTAGTTGATACTATATTAAGAGAAGAGATAGGAGAGAAATGCTTTTGTTATTTGGATGATATAGTACTTATTAGCGAGACATTTGAAGAACATTTGTCCTTGTTAGAAAAAGTCTTAGAGAAATTAAGAAAAGCTAACCTGAAAATTAATAGGGAAAAATCAAAATTTTGTAGAAGTGAATTAAAATATTTGGGTCATATCATTACTCCATTAGGAATTGCTGTAGATTCAGATAAAATCTCGTGTATCCTTGAGTATCCAGCCCCTACAAAAGTCAAGGAAGTACGAGCATTTTTAGGATTGGCTTCTTGGTACCGACGATTCATTCCATTTTTTTCTGAAGTTGTAAAGCCCCTCACTGCACTTCTGAAAAAGAATCAGAAATGGCGTTGGACTAAGGAATGTCAGGAATCTTTTGATGAATTAAAATCGAAATTATCTAGTAGTCCTATATTAACTTGTCCAGATTATACTAAACCCCTAGTGTTACAGACCGACGCTAGTTTTTCAGGACTAGGAGCAGCATTAATTCAGACAGGAGAGGAAGGAGAGGAAAAAGTAATAGCTTATGCTAGTAGAACTTTAACAGTAGGTGAGCAAAAGTGGGCAATAGTCGAGAAGGAATTGTTAGCTATATTGTGGGCAGTTCAAAAGTTTCGTCCTTATTTGGAAGGTTATCATTTTAAAGTATATACTGATCACTTTGCTCTGAAATGGTTAAATACATTACAGAATCCGACTGGACGATTAGCTAGGTGGAGTTTATTGCTCCAGGAGTATGATTTTGAAGTAATACATAGGCCTGGTAGATTACAAAAAGTTCCGGATGCTTTATCTAGAATACACGAAGGGAAAGTTCAAGAGAAAACGGTAGAGGAAGAATTTTGCCTCTTGTTGACTGATAACTCTGAAGTAGTGGAATGGGAAAATATACAAGATGCTTGGTATATTAAGCGGAAAGAGCAAGTACAGAGTAAACCTAAATTTTGGCCAGATTGGAAGGTCGTTGATGAGAAGTTGTACCATTTAAGATTAGATCAGTTAGAACAAACTTTAGAGGGAACAGTGAATAGGTGGAAATTAGTTATTCCGCAAGATTTTAGGATTAAAGTATTGCAGGAATGTCATGATGCACCTACTGCAGGACATATGGGGATAGCTAAAACTTTCTTTAGAATAGCAAACAAGTATTATTGGCCGGGAATGTTTAGAGATGTTGCTAAATATGTTACTGCTTGTGAAATATGTCAGAGACAGAAAGTGTTACAGACGGCTCAAGCAGGACCAATGCATTTTTACCAGAAAGAGAAACCTTGGATGACTGTAGCTACAGATTTGTTGGGACCTTACCCACGTTCCAAAAAAAGGAACCGATATGTGATTGTATTTCAGGACACCTTTACCAAGTATGTAGAATGTAAAGCGTTAAGGAAAGCAACCAGTAGAGCAGTTACGGAAGCATTTTATGAATTGATTATCCTTAAATGGGGAATTCCGGGATATTTGCTGATGGATAATGGACCGCAATACACTAGTAAATTAATGCGAGAGATAGCTAAAGCTTTTAATATAACTCCTTGTTATTTACCTGTATATTCGCCACAAGGAAATCCAGTAGAAAGAGTCAATAGAGTATTGAAAACAATGATTTCTAGTTACATTCAAAAGGATCAAACAGTTTGGGACGTGTATTTGAGAGAATTTAATTTTGCTATAAATACGGCTAAGCATAGTTCCACTGGATGCACTCCTTATATGCTAAATTATGGGAAGGAGCCTGAAATTATCAGTAGGATTGAAAGGGTGGAAAACCAACCGATTCATAAAGAAATCCCAAAACTTTGGGTGGAAAAACTCAATAAATTGAAAACGGTACGTTTGATGGTTAGACATAACTTAGAAACCGCCTATAAGAATTCGAGTCATTATTATAATCTTCGGAGGAGAGAGGTGAAATTTCGTCCAGGAGATCTAGTGTTAAGAAGAAACTTTAAATTAAGTGATGCCTCACAAGCTTATACAGCAGGTTTAAGTGCAAAGTTTGTCGGGCCCTATATTATAAAGAAAAAGTTCAGTGAAAATAGCTACGAACTGACAAACCGTTTTGGTAAAAAGTTGGGGAAGTGGCACGTCAAAGACTTGAAACCCTTTGTTCCTGGATAAACATTCTTTAAGGCTGGTAAACTAAACAAAAAAAAAAAAACAAAAAAAAAAAAAAAAAGTGAACAGTGTTAACATTATTTTTTTTATGGTGAGTGGGGGAAGAATGTCACGTAGCGAATGGCTGCGTGCATAATAGACGATAAGAAACCATTTCTAAACAAAGGAAGGGTTGGGGAGACTTCGATTAATCGATATTGAACCCTGTTATGACTATCGATACTGCCCTGAATTTATTTTGAATTACAGAAAAAAGAGAAGTGCGCATGCGCCGACGGTGAGTCGACGGGAGAAGAGCTGATCCGAAAAAGACAGTAAGGAGTACGTGCCTGACTACGAGTGAGAGAAGTTGAAAAGGCAGAAGGGAGAAGACGAGATTGGGATGTGTGACAGCGGTAGCGACGTTCTGGCATGATGGTGTGTCAGACTTCCATCTAAGGAAATTCTGGTTGTGAACTTCCTTGACACGACTATATGGAGATAGTCATTAATCAGAAGAATACACCAAGTCGGCCAGTACGAGACACCGCTACAGCGAACATCAGCTGTGAGAGTGAGTCGTGACTGCTCGCTCTGAATAAGAGCAGATATGGACATCAGGAAGTAATGGGAGACAACTCAGGATCGGAGGATAAGTTGGACATCACTGGTTGAGTATAATAGTCTAGACTTTTTCTTATTGTTTGAGGAGTGAGAAAACTGAGATATTCCTTTTTTAAGGATGGTTTCTAAGTCATGTATGGCAATCAGACGCCGTAGGGTATGATAGAAGAATAGAATAGAAATATAGAAGTGAGAATTCTAGAAGTAAAGTGATGAAATCCAGTAATCCAACTACTTTCTATTTCTGGTCTAAGTTAATTATAAAAGAGCAGTCAAGAGCCTAACCGCTGAAGGCTACAGATAGATCTCTTCACTTTAGGGTTTCATGGGTGATTGTTCCACGAATGAATACATAGCTAGGGGCAATTGGTGATGCTCATAGAAACTTTGTTATTTTTGAGACAGGACGCGAGGGGAGTAAGGAAGAAAAGTAATTAAGGGGCATGCTTAGTACTTCTTACGAGGGCCCCTCCCTCTTGGGTTTCTTTCAGGTGACGGGTGACTATCTATAAATAGATTTCATGCTGGCCTGTAATGTTAAGTTATGTTTTTTTTATAGAGATTTATCTACAAGCGAAGGTATATGGAACATGGTAGAGGGGGATAAGAAGTGGAAAGATTGAAGGGCAAAAGAAGGCCTACGAGTGGTAGTGCATTAGGTGTGTACCATTGGAAAATTTACATGTTAGGGTAGAAGTAGAAGTCACTAAAGGGGTTATAGAGAAGCTTACTAATCTGGGCGTGAATTAGTTTCAGTTAGAATTCTAGGGAATTTAGAGACAAAAGAAGATTGGGTGCCCATGCTAAAGAGTAGTAACGTAAGAAGTAGGAAAACTAGAATAACCACCGAGTGAATTAAATCAATGGTATAAGCTGAAGGGAACTCTACTTAAAGAAAGAAAGGGGTTAAAAGATAATAGCTGATGACTGGTCAGGTTAGAAAGAGGAGAGTGAGTTGAAAGATAACAACACATGATTGGTTAGGTTAGAAAGAGGAGAATAGGTAATTGCGAGTAGTGTACTGATGATAAGTAGTTTATTAGCAAGTACTAGAGATTGTAAGGGTGAGGTGAGGGAACGCCGGAAGTATCCCGAATCAAACAAATAAAATCTGGTAGTAGACAAGGCCTATACCAGTAACATATAAAGAAAAGAAATTTATGAGAGATTGTGAAAGCCATCGATGTTGGAGGCGAACAACGGCCCCACGTGCCTCTAGGAGAGTGTCAGGGACCTCTGACATCGATTTACAAAATTTTATTTTTGTTTGCGGCCCATTAATATTTTCCCGGTTGCAGGAGAGGAGTCAGATTGTTTGTAACTCAAGATCTAGACGTCGCTCCTGTATCGGTGGTCTATCGCCACAGTCACTCTGTGGGTATAGGCCTAAACTTCTATTTCTTTCTTCGTGAGACTGTCTTTTCTATCTATCTTTAAATACAATTCTTCATGGACTAAGCTGACAAATAGACTAATATAGGAGACATAGGTGGGATTATTGAGTGTAATCTGTAGAGTAAGGACTGGATTATGAATTGAAAACCTTTATTTATTCAAGAAAAAAAAACCCAGTATAATATATATATTGAACTATCCTGAAGTTGCAAATGTAAATGACTACACAAGTCAGTAGTAAATTAGAAGAATAATACAAGACGTTCTAGTAGATACCTGAAAAACAAAGAAAGAAAATTAAAGTAATTAATTAAGGATTTGTTATTGTTGAACAGAGAACGTACTTATATAGTTAAAATTGGGTATACTAACCTTGAATAATCAAATATTATCCTACCAATAAAAGTGTTGAATGGTTAATGTAGTGTAAATGTAATTTATTGTATATAAGATTGTTATTGTTGAAAAAAGAAAAAAAAATAATATATTAAATAAATTATGGTTATTGTTATGCAAAGTAAATTAACGTGAAGTTCAGATTTTTGACCCTTATCCTTGTAATGGTTTGAGAGTCGCTGATTTTGTGCTAAGTTACATACTTTGGTAGTGAGTATTGAAAAAGGAGAAAAAGAAGAAGCAGAATAAAAAAAAAAAAAAACGAAAGGTAAATCCGAACCCAACTCCCGTCTCCACTGTTAATGTAAAAGCTAGTCGAGGGGCATGTAGGTACATAGCCTGTGTATCTATAATTTAATTTGTGTCTGGGCTGATACATAACAAAAAGAAAAGAGGAAGCGTATTGATGATGGCGCCCGTTAATATAAATTTTCATCAATATTATCAAGACTGGGTAAATTGTTAAAAGAGAGAGAAAGTAGACTGAGAGTAGGAAGTTTGCAATCACCCGGTGTCAAAGGTAGTTGTACTGAACGTTGGAATGTGGACTATGCAGGCAGTGTTGTGATGACACGACAGGTGTATGAGTGACCTTGTTTTGTAGGAGTTCAGTAAACTTATATACTACGATTGAGAATAATCACATATTAGTCGTCACAGATTTTGGCGAAGAATTTTGGCGAAGATTTAATCCAAGAAGTTAAGGAACTTTATAGCATAAAGTAAGAAAAGCCCGTCACAATATATTCAAGCTATCTTTTAATCCTCAAATAAAAAAGATGCAAAATCATTAAATGCCTTGCCCTACTAATCAGTATTCCTGCAGTGCAACTGAAGGGAAGATTCTAATAAGAAAAACGGTAAACAGAACCATACCTATGGTACACACATACAATTTTTTCTATCTTCTTTTTTCCTTTTTTCTCTCGTTTTCCATTTTCCCTTCTTTTCCTTGTTTTTTCCTTCTTTCTTTCTTCCTAATAGCGACGAGCTTCAGGACCTGTACGCTTCACCAGGTAAGGGTAAATAAATCGCTAAGTATGAAGTGGGCTGGACATGTTGCACGCATGGGGGAGGAAAGATATCTCAAAAGTATTGACTGGGAGACCCGAAGGGAAAAGACCACGTGGAAGACCTAGACGTAGGTGGGAGGAAAATCTTAGAACGGATTTATGGGAAGTAGGATTTGTGGGGGATGATTGGATGGAGTATGCACAGATTAGGGTTGAATGGCGGACTCAGGTAAGCGCGACAATGAACCTCCGGGTTCCGTAAAATAGATAATATTCCTTTAGCTTGCTTAGGAATTGTTTATTGCCATTGAGTAAGTAAGTAATTAGTTACACACAAACACCCTTGCCCGAGACGGGACTCTTAACTCGCAGTCTCCTTCACCACGGTTCCAAGGCAGCATGTCAAATTTTAGGATACCTGCCATTTATAATTTTTCTTGACATATTTACAGATTTACAAGAAATGTAGAATTGTCATTACAGAAGTGACAGGAAATCTTTCATAGGCAGGCCAAGTCAGTAGGTTATGTAAATGTGTGGCATAACTTAGCAAATTGTTTTTTTGATTTTAACTTTCTTGTTAATAAACTTGCTAAATTGTCTTGTTAATAATGAACATGAGACCTCGCAGGGTTTTTAGGCAACGGATTAACCTAACTTTCAATTTCAGTGACTTTATGTACAAAGAGATGTAATTCATTTATTTTCTATGGTAATAATTGATTGCTTAGGTATAACATTTGATGATATCAATTATAGCACGCGTATGTGAGAGCCATCTACAGTGTACTAAAGTAATCTTTAGGTTTGACATAAAATTGTCGCATTTATGAAAAGGGTTCGTTTAGTCTGACAATTTACATTAATTTGCCTGTAATGTAAGGAAACGTTGTAATATTTATGAAAAATACAATCGTTATGACATATTGACAAATTTTTCAGACTTGACATAATTGTCGTATTTGTCACATCTGTAGAGTTTTATGAAATAGGGCCCAGGTCTAAGTAGCTGGCTCCTACGTCAGTTTCTGCTTTGGTCTATTGTTCTACTTTGGTTACGGCTGGTGTGTATTAATTCGTTTTAGTATTATTATTATTATTATTATTATTATTATTATTATTATTTATTTCAAAATTAGGCTAGGCCTATATGAATACATAGTTAATGTATAAGTGTCCTGAAACTACGAAAGAGCAGGTACATTTTTACATTTTTTATGTGTTACATTATTGAAATATAATCTTGCTCTAAATATACCTTAAGATAAAATATTGTGAAATAGTACTCCTGACAGTAGTAGGTACCAACAAGATAAACCTATTTTAAAAAGGATAAAAATCTAACCTATGAGTTTTTTTATATATTTTTTATTTATTCTGGATTTAAAGGTTCCATAACTACATTTGGCTAAACCTGGATGTAATATGATTTTAGAGTTATGCAGATGAGAACCGAAACTAGAGCTATGTGACAGACCAGCAGAAGGGAAACATTTGAGTTCTACTACTAGTTTTACGTCTTGTACTGTGTTCATGTGAAACAACTAGAATTTTTTTTCTTATTTTTATGGTACAATTTTAATAGTGAGTATATTTAAATTTGGGCAATGTTAAATAGCCTACATTAATACAGTATTATATTTTATTATTGATTAAATAATATTTGGTTATAGATTGCGGGTTCAACAATAATTATGACTGGTTTTGGAGTAAATACAACCTGCAAATAATTTATTAACAGACCTATAGGCCTACTCCAACAGAATAAACCATACAACCTGCTGTTAGTGGCTATATTATTTGAGGGAGTCTCCACGACAGTGGTCTGACCCCTCCAACAGCTCAACCCATGCTCTTTATTTTTACCGCACCAATTAGCTAGTTACCTCAGTCAATCAAAATCTAAGAATGTCCTTTGACGGCTGTGACAGCTACTCGTCTACTCTGTGTGCAACTGTGGGGTTGCAAAATCTAGTTACAATAAACAATATCAGGTGTGAATTGATCAAAATGAGGGAAGAACTGAGGTCAGTGATAAGTAGGGTTCGGATGTTTATGACACGTCATATTTTTATCCTGGCCTCCATTCTCACCACAAACACAAATTAAACACGAATTGGCTGATTTTTATCCTAATGAGGGGGGTTTTTATTTTGCATATAAAGTCATATTTTGGTCATTTTTTTGGTTTTGGTCATATTTTAGTCATATTTGAAATTTAAAGTCGTATTTAAGTTATAAAGTCGGTAAAGGAACACAATCATACCAGTATAAGTACTAGGACAAAACCGGGTGGCGCGCCGCACCGGGATAGATGCCGCACCCCCTCTAACTCGAACATTTGACGCTAGGTACCGCTAATTGTCGTGATACCATCTCCAGTTCCCTCCCTAGAGTAACTGGATCACTTGTCTTCATTGTTTGCGGTGTTTATGTCATTGTTATAGCGGTATTTATCAGGTAAGTGCACTAGTTTCACTGCGAATTTTTTTTGACTCATTACTTTATTCTTTCCTGATCTGTATTTGTTCCATTTTTTCTGCGTGTACTACTTTTAATAGACTATTTAGAGGTTGTAAAGATATTGTGAGTGAAGTTCGCCATAACAACAATAACAATAAGCTCTACAGATGAGCGCGGCACGTGTCTCTGAGTTTTGGGTCACATGCCGCATAGCTTTCAAGGGTGACACGCCGCACAATGTATTGCAGTATAATTACCCCCAAAATTATTTTTTCTGCTCTTTTCAGCAATAGGCATGCGAACAACGTATAGGGAAAGGGAGGGAGCTAAACATCGTGGCCTGTGGAGTGACAGTGACCTACAAGAAGCTGTTCGGCGAATTAAGGCAGGGGAAATTTCCATTCGGGAAGCCGAACGTTGCTATAATATGCCAAAGAGGACTATTCGTAGGCGCACGGACACAGGAAATTGGGAAAACCCTCACTTGGGCCTGAAGGAATATTTGGTACTGAAAATGAAACAAGGCTAGTCGCCAAAATTCAGAGATTGTGTAGATAGGTTCTCTTTTGTTCTGTACGTGCCTTTGAAGTAAATTTAAACTAAATTGAGAATGCGGCATGTCTCCCATGCGTGCGGCATAGCACCCTGTAACGCGGCATCTCTCCCGCTTTGCCTTTCAATTTAGTAATTGTATTTACACGTTTAATTATTATTTTATAAATATTTCCTTTGCTGAAATATAGGCAAGGAAGATCATAGCTTGGAATCTCAAAAAGAGTTTTCAAAATATTCAATCCTGTTTTGAGGTAGACGAATTTCAAGAAAAGTGCGGCCCATCACCCTATCTTGCCCTACATATAAATAAATAAATAAGCCCGTCACAATCCCTTATAGGGCAAGGGCCTTCTACCATGGTAGGGCTGGCTCTGTTTTACTCTCCCAAGGTGAGCTATTTCCTTGGAGAGTTGGGTTTTTGCCTCCTGGTGGGTTAAGACCTATATATTAACAACACTTTCCTAGGACACTGTTTTCCTAATGAATTAAATGCTGTATCATTTGTTTTCAGTTCACTTTTTCTGTGACCTATCCTGAACATCTCGTTTCTGCCTCCTCCCTGAACTCTTCTTCCTTTCCTAGATCACTGTTTTCCTAATGATTTAAATGTTTTATCACTTGTTTCCAGTACACTCTTTCTTTGGCCTGTCTTGTCCATCTCATTCCTAACTCCTCCCTGAATTCGTCCTCCCATCTGCGTCGAGGTCTGCCCCTGCTTCTTTTACCCTTCCTCTGGTCCCAAACAGTTGTTGCATACGCCCATCTTTCTTGATTCATTCTGATGACGTGACCTCCCCAATTCCATTTGGTTTTTCTTACAACAATCGCTACGTTTTCCAGTTCACTTCTTTTTCTTAACTCCTCATTTCTTATCCTGTCCCTTAGATTTATTCCCAACAGTTTTCTTTCCATCTTTCTCTGACAAATCTCTATCATGTTAACTTGTTCCTTTCTTAATGCCCATGTCTGGCAGCCATATAGTAGGACTGGTATGACGCACATTTTTAGCACTTCCAATCTCTTCTTGATATTTATGTGCCAGTCTAGGAGGATGAACTTTAAGCTCCAGAACTTTCCCCATGCGAGCCTAATTCTCCTGTTGATTTCTGCATTTCCGTTATTTGACATGTTGATTGATTGACCCAGGTAAGTATATTCTGTACAATACTCTATTGCCTTTCCTTCTACAAATACCGGTATTTCTATATGGTTTGTCATTATTTTAGTTTTTGAAGGATTCATTTCTAGCCCTACTTTCTTGCTTCCATTGTTTAGATCTGTTATCATCTTTTGCAGTTCCCTTTGAGACTTTGCGAATAATGCAATATCGTCCGCAAACCTAAGATTAGTAAGTTTTCTCCCATGTATGTCTATGCCATATCCTTTCCTGTTCCATCCTGTATATCTGAATATCTCTTCCAAGACGTTTGTAAACAACTTTGGTGAAATTGGGTCTCCCTGCTTCACCCCTCGTTTTATCTCAAATGATTCTCCTTCTATTTCCGTTGTTACTTTTGCTTTGCTGTTTGCATATATTTGTCCTAATAGTCTTATATATTTCGGATGGATCCCTATAGATTTCATTGCTTCCAGTACTTTATTATGCTCTACTGTGTCGAAAGCTTTTCTGTAGTCAATGAGTGCTATATAAAGATGTTGGTTATACTCTGACATTTTCTCTATTACCTGATTGATTGTGTGTAAATGATCTATAGTGCTGTAGTGAGTGCGGAAGCCTGCCTGCTCTGGCGGTTGGTTTTCATCCATTATTTTGGTGAGTCTATTTGTCAGCAGTTTCGTAAACACTTTATAAAGGTTGGCCATAAGACTTATGGGTCTGTAATTGTTCAGGTCTTCTCTGTTTCCCTTTTTGTGGATAAGGATTATGTTGCTTGTGTGCCATGGCTCTGGTATGATCTCTGTTTCAATGATGGTGTTCATGAGGTGTTTGATTTGCTCTATTAATTCTTCACCTCCCCATTGTAAGTATTCATTGGTAATACCGTCTTCACCGGGTGCTTTATTACTTTTTAGGTGTTTTACTATGATTCTTACTTCATCTTTTAGGATTGGTGGGATAGTTTCCTCCTCATCCGTTTTCTTTAGATGCTTTTCTTCAATTTTGGCTTTGCTGTCATATAATTCCTTGTAGAAATGTGTGGCTGCTTTAACTATGTCTTCTCTATCTCTCTTTATTTTTCCTTTAGTATCTTTAGCCTCTATCAACCATAGCTTTTCCTTGCTTAGCTCTTTCCTTATTTTCTTTATTGATTTCGATTCCTCTAGTATGTTAATTGTTGTTTGTAGTTCATACGTTCATACGTCTTTTGCCCTACATGGTCAAGTTAAATTTGAAATTTATCTCGTTAATTTAATGTTTATGCCAAATCAATAGGTAACTTGAATTTTAAAATTAATGCTATTGTTCATATTTTATAGGGAATCCCAAGATCTACAAAATATTACGAGTATTTTGAACTGATGAAATAAGCAAACCGAAGCAAATTCTTTAAAAATAGAAGTTCATTTCAAGCAGGGTTGGAATGTTTAAAACAAAACGTTTAAAACAAGTGTTTAAAACATGTTTAAAACAAGTGCTTGCGTTTTTTTAAGTTTGTTTAAAACGTTTTAAACAATCTGTTTTAAACATGTTTTTTCAGCATATGTTTAAATCATTTTTTAATTGCTTGTTATATTTAATTATGCAGCCAATTTACATTTTGTCAAGTCAGTGACACCCTGTTAGTGTTGTAAACAGAAAACAACAAAAAAACTAGGGCCAGAATACCAGAAAATCATGTGAGGTGGTGTCTTTTGTATCCTTTTCCTCCAGACTTCTCTATCCTTTTTTTCTGACTGCATCCTACCATCTATTTTGTGGTCTTCCTTTTTAAAGAAAGAGATTGTTAATATTAAATATTGAATGTGTCAATTTGGCAACACTGTAGTAGGATATCCCTTGTAAGTTTGATAATGTAAGGCGGCTAAGGCCACGTAAAGCATGGTGAAAGTCAATCATCAGTTGAGCAGTAAAGGCAGTAATTAAACAGTAGTTTGTATTATTTTGTATTAATCATGAACTATTAAATCATAAACAAATACTACTGGTACAAAATGTATTTTCAAATACTATTAAGTCTACGACTCGTAAATCTTGAACATCTTAGCACAGGATGTCATTGGATTGACAAAATGTAAATTGTCTGCATAATTAAATTTAACACCCAATTAAAAAGTGTTATAAACATATGCTAAAAATGTTTAAAATGTTTTAAACATTTCAACTGTGTGTATATTTTTTGTATTAAAATGGTTGATTTAAACAAAATGAACAATTTAAACTGTTTTTAAACAAACAACATTGTTGTAAACATAAAAAAACGTTTAAAAAAACACGTTTAAAACAACCAACATTGTTGTTCACATATAAAACGTGTTAAACAAAAGAAAAACTTTTTTTGTTCTTTAAAATAAACATGTTTTTTTTCAACCCTGATTTCAAGTAAAACTGTAAATCACCTGTAAAATTGTTAAAAAGTGATTATCCGATTGAATTCACGTAATGGAAGGATTTGGTGTCTTCAACGTTTTAAATTGGAACATTTATTTCTTGAAAATACGTTGTTTTATTAGGTCATATTTAGGATTTTTGGGTCATATTTAGTCATTTTTAAGGGCATATTTGCAGCCATATTTTTCACTTTTTTTAGCTCATAAACATCCGAATCCTAGTGATAACAATGAGAGAATACGGCAATAACGTTGCTTGTGTTTTGGAAAGCGGAAACCAAGACCAAATTAGTCAGATAATTAACATAGAGAAACAACGACTTAATGGTTTAATCCTTTTAAGCCGCCTAGGTATGTAATGAAAAACTCTACTATACTAAAGTAATGAATAACATTTTATACTGAATACCCTATGATGTGAGTTCGCTTGTGAGTGTGCTAGGAATTAATGCAACCCATCTAGATCTTCCTAAAGCCCGTTAAACAGATGAGTTATGTACCCTCATTAAATATGTCGCGACTGCAAGGCTTTCAGGTCTTTGCTTATTCACCTCCTTAATCATCCTGCTATTATGCAGACTAATAAGTAGTTGCCTTAGACTTCACAGTAGTGAATAATTAACAGGATCTGGAAGCAGCATTACTCTGGATTTAGGAAGGCTGATCAAACTTAATGAGAATTAAAGAACAAGCAAAGAAGAATGTTTATTACTTATTTGACAATGTTAATACAGAACACTGCAGTTTAGATATATCTTCGTAACGTTTGTGTTACATTTTTAGGTTTGGAAAACGTGAACTCAGCTTTTAAATCTTCAACGTGATCTTGAGGTATTAATTCAAAATTGAACTGTGAAAATAATTTACCTAAGAAAGTGAATAAAGTCAAATTTGGCCGAATGTATTTAACTAGCAGGTGCCGCGGCTGCGCCCACGATAATTAATTGAAAAATTAAAAATTAAGAGTATAATAATTATTAAAGCATTATATTTATTAACCTTTGCACGCGCATCATTCATAAACTAAACCAATAATTAATGAAACAGTTAAAATTCCGGGTTTAGAGTACATTCCACGATTAGAAAGCGCCGCCTGGGAAAACGATCTCAGATTCGATTATGCAGTTCCAAAGCTACTTGTGAACACTGATAATACCACTGCCTTTTAGACTGTATTACTTGTGTGTAATTCTCGAGACGGCGGTGGATATTAGGTTTGTTCGGAAAGCAGTCAGAAACCAGGAACAAATCGTTCGCACATGCGCTCTTTCTCCACACGCGTTCGCAAAGCGAGAATCCGTGATTCTGATTTCAATCTTCTGTTCGCAAAGCTCTCACGGACAGTTTCTGTACTATAAGAAACATTTGCAGACTCTAGCATGAATTGTTATCAGAGACATGCGCAGTAACCTATTTTCACGCGCCTGACTCCTCCCTCCAAATCCTTGCTCCAGATTTATAAGCATAGGCTACTTATATGTATGAATAATGGAAGATAATTAAAAGTTTCCCAAAATATAGTTTATATTGCCGATGTATATTGCATGTATAACATGTTAAAGGGAAATGTATATTTTATTTGCATATCATATCGATTAAACGCAGAAACTATCGATTCCAAATTCTTCTAACCGTTCGCAAAGTGCAAATCACGGGTAAGTTACAGACTGGACATGCGCAGTACAACCAATTCTCAAGCAGTCACGGATTTGCTTTGCGAACAAACCTATTAGGTATCGTTTCTCAACTGTTTGTTGACAGTTGAATATGATGTGAATTTTATTTGATAAATTCAGTGTAATTTTCAGAAATCATGTAATTTTTCAAGGGAAGGAGTGGTTTGTTTGGATTTTTACTGTCCGCGATACTCCCAGGGTTAAACTATCAATATATTATAGTTGGTGCCCGCGGCTTCGCCCGCCATTTTTAATTGACTCCAGGATTTTTAAGAAATTTACACTGGGAGTTTATTAAAAATGTTGGTGGTTCAGAACTATGAAAATTGTAAGTAAAAATAAAATTAGAATATTTGTTCATTGTGTTCATTTCACTTAGGCCTTATATAACTTAATAAAGAAACGGTTTTCCTAATTTTGTACTCTTCGTGAAAGTTTAGACTGCGGGAGACCAACATCGCCGAGTATACCCGATGTCTCACGAAGTGAGGGAGCGAGTGAGCACGGTATTTGGATGGCTCAGTGCAGAGGTGACTAAGTGCCATCAAGAAAAGTGCTAATATTTGTGTGTATTGACCAGCAAAGATCGTATTTTACCTACACCAAACATGACTATTCTCTATCCCATTCAAGAACGATCCTAGTCAAAACAAAGAGGCGGAGCTGTCATAGCCTGCAAGTGAGAACGCACGTGTTAACCGTGTTTGTTTATTCTCAGTCCAACTCGCTCGCAGGGTCTTCGTGAACAATGAATCCTTTGTTTTGTTTTATAATTTATATACTATAATGATGACGATGCCAGTGAGAGTTTGTTATGACACGTGTAAATGTTGATATTGTTGAATGAACACTCGTTAGACACACCCCGGTAATGGCGCATGCTAATGACATTAACCAATCACATGATGCGAATTTTCCGCGAACTCTCTGTGAGTTCTCCTCCCCTTTGTTTTGACTAGGATCAAACTAGAGTGGGATCAATTATAGCAGCCATAACTGTGTCTGTAACTGATACAGCAAGGCTGTTAGTCATGTTTGGCTTAGGTAAAATACGATCTTTGCTGGCCAATACACACAAACATTAGCACTTTTCTTGATGGCACTTAGTCACCTATGGCACTTAGTCACCTCTGGCACTGAGCCGTCCATTTAGGGCCGTTGAATTGTATAAGAGTAGATGCCTAAAAAGAGCCTTTAAAATTCTAGTATCGGTACCTTAAGAAATCAAGCGATTCGTTTTACATAGCTAAAAATAACTGCCATAAAATCGATGATCGCAGAATCAGACGGCCATGAAATCGTTACCTTGTCACCAGGCTTGCAATGTTGTACAAGGATTGAAGACTCGAGTTTAGTGTGACGTGCACCTACAATGACATCACTGTGTATGGACAGTCACTCCAGAGCATAAACAGAGCGCGCCCTGATTGCATCTGTTACAATCTTCGTGAAGATGATAAAAAGGCAATCTATGTTCATAAACATTAATTTTACGTGGAATATAAAATGGACGTAATTTATTTGATCATGCTTCATTATAGAAGCAACATGAAATGTATTCACTTTTTATCTTCACCTGTTTATACATGAGCGCTTTGACACCTCACTCACCTTCCTGCTATAGTACATGCTTAGTTAACCTTACCGTTCGCTGTGCATACATCGCAAGCCTGCTTACAACATCTCTATTTAAAAATAATTATTTTGTATAAGTTTGTTTATTTAATCACTCTGAATTTAGGGAGAAAAATCGTATGACATCCCTAAACATTTATTAAGTGCCAGAATACTATTTTATAAGATTGCGTGGGGGGGGGGGAAATGTCTGTCCGTTTCTCCGTGTGTCTGTGACTTGTGCCGGTTTAAAGCCCAATTTAGTGCCTATTTTATGGTAATATATTATACAGAATGTTTCAAATGCAAATCAGTTCTCATGACAACATATAGTTTTACAGTGTTCATATACGGCTTTGGCTGTTGCAATACAGTTGGCTTTGACAAATAACACTACCCCCATATTCCTTCACATATACTTATAAAAATAGACCTTTGTTCTTCCGTAAGCCCTGTTTAATGAATTTATCTGGAGCTTAACTCGGAAATCGATTTAAAAATAACTTATTTTCTGCATATCATAATAATGCAATTATCACTGATTAAACAAAAGCATTCTGACACTTTGTTACATCAGTTGATCTGATTTTATTTACGTTTTAAAGACTTTTATGTGTTTTGAATCGTAAATTTGAAAGCAATAATAATTTCGTTTCGCTTGTGTTTTTAATAGTAATTGGAAAAAAACTGTGGTAAATTCGTATTGTAGCGGAAATCAGGCTCTTTTGGTTGGCAAATATTTGTTGAAAACAAAATACTGTTTGAAAACAGTTGGAAATACGAAAACATTTGTGAAAATGAATGAATCTTGAGAGTTTATACGTTACTGAAGTTACTGAAAAGACAAGTACCGGTAACTTCGGGGATGCCATGTGTTGTGGTAACAACATTCTTTTCATTTTTACGACCAATTTACACGAAGAGAATGTCATAGAGGAGAAATCCTGTCAGGAGCTGCCTTAAATTGAGGGTGCCATTAGGACAAAGCCAAATAAAAACAATGCTAAGAACCATATATTTTCTTAAAGATGAGAATTTATTTTCCTAATTTTCAATATTCATATATTTTTATCAGAATATTATAGGAGAAAAATTCCTCCGACACTGGGGCTTGTACCAAGAACCTTTGGCTATTCGCGCCAATGCTCTAACAACTGAGCTAAGCCGGAGTTCAATTCACAGCGCCAGATGGAATCTCTCTCCTATGACTGATTGCCCTAATGGTCTACCTCACAGACAGACAAGTTATGTCATATGCAGTACTGTGAGGCAGTAGTGATTTTTGTGACCGGGCTCCCACTGTTATTGTACAATTTACATTCAAGATACTGTAGATATATAACTTTTCATGAACCACAGATTATTGTCTCTTTTGGTCATTACATGAGGCTTAGCTCAGTTGGTAGAGCATTGGCGCGAATAGCCAAAGGTCCTGTGTTCAAGTCCCAGTGTCGGAGGAATTTTTCTCCTATAATGTTCTCATATAGGCTAATGTCCAACAGAGACAATAATCTGTGGTTCATGAAAACTTATACAGTATATCTATATATTTTTATATTGAATTTTAAAACAGCTATCATTAAAGGACTCCTATTTATTAAAATATTCTAACTTTTATTTGGACAGAGGAAGTTATGTGAATTTTACATAAGATTATTTAGTCTTGAACTGCAAATAAAACTAATTTATTAACGCATGATCGATATGGCATATGATTTAATGTTATTGAGTAATACTTGTACCCACCTAAGTCACGTGTGCACTCCCACTCAACATTGTAAGGCTACACCCCGCAGGGATGTTGTATGCTTGAACCCACAGCTAATTGAATATGCGACCCAGCCGATTGTCCTACTTACGTGCACTTAAATGCATCACACAAGCAGTTGTGTAAACATCGTTTAAATTTGCATTGAAGTTTAAATCGTTTAATGCTATTTGGAAGATTTCCATCCTTCCATGTGTAGGCCTATTTTGTGAGTGGTATATGGGTCATTCTTCAAATACGGGAAAATTTGGAGTGTGTAAAATCCAAATTTTTTACTTTGTTTTTAGAATCTCAAAAAAAATTACTAAAATACTTCAGGGGTTACTTGATTATAATAAGACACCAGCAGAGCTTAAATGTTTATATTTTTATTTATTTTAATTAAAAATTTTTTTTTTAAGCCATGTGAATGACATCCGTGTACATGTGGATGGCAGGAGGCCACATTAATGACTAACTTTGGCAACAATCTGCTTTTCTTTATGTGATTTCATATTTTTCTCAGTGTGCTTCAGTTGATTTTGCACCAAATTTGCAAATTTGTGTGCATAGCCTACTCCTGAATTAATGTAATTTTAACTAGACTGTGTTTTTATGGTTTGGGGGGGGGGAATCAAGCAGAAATTAATTTAATCAGTTTTAAGATTTTAAGTACAGATCACAGACACCGCAAACGCAATAGTACCCTACATTTATCATCTACATGACTTGAGAGTCATCCACATACCCCTTCATGAGGCATGTGGATGACACAAAAATCAGGCATGTGGATGACAAAAAAGGAGTTTAAGTGGTCTCAGCAAGCCATTCCTAAACCTCTGTAGGCTCAACTTCAGTCAGGTACTTTGAATTGAAAGGTTTATCATAGTGCATAATCAAAATTAATTAATATTCACTTTCTGCCTACTTTCTAGAAGTCATGTTAATGACGGGGAATAAAAACGTTTTCCTTGAAAATGATGCAAAGTCCTTTGTTAATCCCAAACTGTTTGTAAGCAAGCAAAATTCAACCTTACAATTCAACCACAAGCTGCCCTGTTGACTTTCTAACACTGCACTGTTGCGAGTTATACAAATTTCTCATTTCTGCAGAAAAAATTCCATTCTTCTCAGCCATGACCAAAAACCCTTGGGACATTTTTTATGTTCATTAGGTGGGGTGGCAATTTTATTTCATTTTTATTTTTTAGTGGTTAATATTCTTCACACTTTCATACTCATTGGCAGGAAAAAAGTTGAAAAGGAAATAACATTTTGTTTTGTGGAAAAATGCATTAGAATATACAAAACCGGGGTATGGGACAGGGCCTTTGGATGACATTTCATTTAATTAAATTTGATTTTGGAATATCAGAATTTAAAGTTAGTGACATTTCAAAGTGATAGTTGTAGTACGGAAGTAGTAGAAACAAACTTCTATTTTAATTTCTTTTTTTTAAGTTGAACTTGAAGGGAAATATTACTCCGGAACACAAATTTTCCCGTATTTGAAGAATCACCCATATATTCAGAAGCGTGGTAATCGCAATTCTACGGATCACGTTATCAGTTATTTAATTTTAATTGGCTTTGAATAGTTCATAATATGGCGTAATAAAGCGTATCATTGAATTTTAAGTTTTAAAATTGTGAGACAGGGATTTAATTTCGTTGTCGTTAGCCAAAAGGGATGATTTTCCAAATATATATTCATAGTATTTATAAACCCCTTTAATTTTTACTTCCTCTGCCCGTACCATAGGTACTATAGGTAGAGGAAGTATTGTTTTCGACCCTAAAATTCGAAGTTGAGATTTTAGCATATATACACGTTTCAAGGCCCCCTGAATCCAAAAATACTATTTTTGGAAACATGTCTGTGTGTATGTCTGTGTGGAAGTTTGTAAACAGGCTAGCTCCGAAACGGAGAATCGTATGAAAACAAAATTTCGTACTTGGGTCAGGTACCTTCTGAAGTTGTGATTCGAAGATTGGCGACAAATTTCTCTTATTTTTAAGGGGACTTTACATGAATAAATTGTCGTTTTTCGCTATTTTCTCGAAAACGGCTCTAACGATTTTCTTTCAAATTTGCACATGTGTTCCTTTTACTGAGAGCTAAAACTTTTATTTGAAACTTTTTTTTCGAAAAAATTCTCTGAGGGTAGTTACAAGCCACCCACTGTTCACAAACTGTTTGTAGAAATTTTGTCTTGCGTGATGAACGGCGGAAAGTTCAATAAACGTCTGCAGTCACTTGTTCTTTTTTCTTTTTTTAAGTTTGTTATATAGCCTGCGCTTTTAGTCGCATCATTGAAAGAAGAGATATTTATTATTAGCGTAAAATTGTGTCTTGCGATTCTGTAAAAGGATAGCCTATGTGAATACTGCTAACTTTTATTTGGGCAGAGGAAGTTATGTGACTTTCACATCAGATTTTTTCGCTTATCTTTCACTTTTACTATCCATAGCTATGTCCAAACTAGTTGGCCAATGACGCTCTGCTCTAACTCCCGAGCGATCGGGTGAAATATCTACTCAAGTAAAGCTGCTAACGGACGATACAGTTTCCCACATGTACATTTCGATTTGCAATGAAAATAACCACGTACCTCATCACCAGGCTTTAAAACTTAGTGCCCGATCGAATATGTTAACAGCAACCGTACTGTATAGACTTTGCTCGGCGTATGCCCTAGTTACCATATGCTAGTTCACGTGATAGTAAACAAACCAGAATACATATATAGGAAAACCACAAAATAACTTCTCATTATCTAAACTCACATTACAAGCATGCAAAACGATACTTTCTGCTGTTTGTGTATAATAGTCCCTCCCAAATGTTTCAATATATGTTTGCGCTTTAGCACACTTTACTTTCGGCATGCCGAACACGTATTATAAATTTAAACACGCACAATGACAAGGTACACTGTTGACCAATTTGAGAGGCACAGTACTACGAGGGCATTCACTTCTCGGTACTACTATCAATGACTGTCTTATCAGCCTACGCAATCACCCTCCACCCCCTATACTCAGGTTGTTGGTAACCGGAATCAACTCCCTCTGTGGGTTCGGGCACTAAGTTTTAAAGCCTGCTCATCACCAGGGCCCGGATTCTGATGACCTAAAATTGTTTGAAAAATGACCTATAAAATGACCCTAAATTTTAAAGAAAATGACTTAATAATCATAAAAAATGACCTAAAAACTGACATTTTCGTCATAAAAAAATTATTATTCTACACACGAAGTTATAGACTAATTTGTATATAACTGTAAAAACTGTAAATAACTGTAATGTTGTAAATGTTCTTTTCTCACGTAAATTTATACTGGCACTGCCGGATTATATTGTTGTTTATTGAGGGTAAACAGTAGTTTGTACTCTCAAATCCAAGCAGGTGCCAAGTCAATCTAATAACAATAGTAATATAATACAAAATTTTGGCGTTTCTTTGATTACACTGATAAACAAGCTGTAGATATCTTACATGCTGTATACCTTTTCTAATGCAGTTTTTTATGCTGATTTCAATTCTGGAAACCGTTTTGCTCTATCACGTCAGGTTTTGAAGATATCAACAAAATTTAATTTTCATTGAACACCGTTCATAAAAATCTTTATGTAGTTTGTAGTAATTTTTCGTGCAACGTAATAGGCCTACATTGTTGTCATTTGTGAAACCAGTTATACTTAATGTAATATTACAAAATATTTTTGATATCGCATTAATATACTTTCATTTGTTTCTTTTTATTTTTACATTAAGTGGATATTATGGCGTCCAGAGGTTGCATAAATTCACCAGACTTTTTTTTGCTATGTGTGTGGCTATCTGACAGACAAATCCTATCGGAAGAATTTTACACAGTTTTTTTAAGAAAGCATATGAACTATACTTCGATTCAAAGGTGGATACTGGTAAATTGTGGGCACCACAGTTCATCGTTTGACATGTGCATGCAACTTGCGAGGTTGGGTAAGGAAGGCGAAGGAGAATAACCACCTGGCTTTTGGAGTTCCTATGATATGGCGTGAGTCAAGCAACCACACCACAGGCTGTTATTTCTGATTGGCAAATGTCACCGGATTTTCCTATAATCTCGTATATCTGTGTGAAGTATCCAGATGTTACCACAGTTTCTAAACCAATTCCACATGATTCCATCACTTGTCCAATACCAACAGCGCCTACAAAATATACAGTTGATGAAGAAACACAACAACAAAGTTCTCTGTCACCTCCTAGCAATGATTTGGACTATGACTATCAACCTGGAGAGAATATCCATTTCATAAACAATGCTGAGCCTTGGGACCTCGTACGGGACGGGACCTGACACTAACAATAGGGCAAGCTGAATTGCTCGGTTCACGCCTTAAAGAATTTAATTTACTTGCACCGGGACAGCAGAGATAGAAAACACCACTACATAAAGAAAAATTTGCCGATCAGAGACAGAATCCATCCAGGAAATAAAAATGTCCGTCGTGTACCGTTGATTGACCGTGACAAAATTATCTTGTCACCGCTTCACATCAATTATGGGGCTCATGAAGTATCTTGTGAGGGCACTAGACGATTCAGATAGTTTTCGGTACTTGTGCAACAAGTTTCCGGAGTTGAATTATGCAAAATTGAAAGGTGTGTTCATAGGTACACATATAAGGAAGATATTTGCTGACGGCCACTTCCAAAATTTACTGAATGGTACTGAAAGACATGCATGGCTGGCATTCAAATCAGTCATGGCCAATTTCCTTGGAAATTATAAATCTGGTGATTATGTGAATGTTGTGAAGAAGTTCATTAGGGCATACAAACAGCTGGGTTGCAACATGTCTCTCAAAATTCATCTCTTTTATTCACATCTTGACTTCCCCGAGAACCTAGGTTCAGTCAGTGACGAACATGGTGAACGTTTTCATCAGGACATCTTGGTGATGGAGTCATGGTATCAGGGTAGATGGAGTCATGGTATCAGGATCAATGGAGTGCAGCAATGTTGGCTGACTACTGCTGGACGCTTCAGCGTGACATGCCAAATGCTCATCACAAACGCAAGTCTACAGTCTAAAAATTCAAACCAAACACAGCTTAGATTAAGAAAATATAGCAATTTATTTGGATTTTATATGTGTATTATGCCTATAACTACATATTTATTTACAGAATGTGTGTCCTGTGAGTCTATCGCACTATTTTCTTAGCGAACGCCATGTTCATTAGTACTCTCTGTATGAGTGACATATAAATAGTTGAGTTGTATGCTATAAACCCATGGGTGATAGAGACAAATGGTTTGCATATTCTGAATCAGCACGTTTCAATTGTCATAGAACAAGTGTTGGATACCAAGATATCCTCCGATTCTATTTTTTTGTTTTTCAGTGTTATCATTTCCGACTGAGACATGACAACACTTTAGAACTATTTTTCCTTCTTGCATTAAACAAACAACACTTCAAAGACAGCACCGCTAGCGAGGAAGAAAAAGTTAATACAATACAATCAATGTAATTACATGAAAATGACTAAATAAGGAAGAAAATGACAAAATAATGACCTAAAATTGAAATAAATGCCCTAAAAATTTAAAATGGCATAAAATGACAAAAAATGACCTAATAAAAATGTATTTCTATAATCTAGAGGCCATGATTAGGATTTATCTAGGCCTACAAGTTGGCAATGTCTATGCAGCATCAATAAAAAGATGACATGTCAATAGAATCCGGGCCCTGCTCATCACAAGAGATGTTGGAAATGCCCTCCTCTTGCATCCACACAACAATGGCATCTTTTCAGGAAATTTTCTTTCACGCACATAAGTCCCTTATTATTATAAGTGGGATAATCAATATAGGCCTAAATATGGTCAAACGTTGTTCGATTTGGACGAAACTCACTATACAGGGATTTTCTGGGCCAAGGAACTCGAATCTGAGATCGCTTTTACCAGGCGACGCTATCTAATCGTGGTATGCAATTCACGTGATTTAGGTGTTAATAAATATAATGATTTAACTATTATGCTCTTAATTTTTAATTTTTGAAATAATTATGGCGGGCGATCGCTTGATTTTGTAAGTCCATCCTGGACGATTCATTTGTTTAGAATATCAAGGCCCGAAGACATATGAAATTTTCAACCTACACGGAAGAGGGATAATCAATATAGGCCTAAATATGGTCAAACATTGTTCGATTTGGACGAAACTCACTGTACAGGGGTATTCTGGGCCAAGGAACTCGAATCTGAGGTCGCTTTTACCAGGCGACGCTATCTAATCGTGGTATGTAGTCCACGTGATTTAGGTGTTAATAAATAGCCTATAATGATTTAACTATTATGCTCTTAATTTTTAATTTTTGAAATAATTATCGCGGGCGAAGCCGCGAGCACATGCTAGTAAGAAATATTTACTCACTTCACATTTTGATGTAGAATAAGAGGTCGTATTGCAGGGACAACTTAAGTGTGTGAGTATGCTATATCAGAAGTCTGTAAATAATCCTTCCCGCTGATAAGTTATCCATACCTGTAGGCTTTGTATTAGTTGAGAAATAGGGATGTTTATCATAGGCTCTAAGCATGGGATGGAACATTTTCAGTCCTATGCTCGCAGTATATTATGTCCCGGGTTTTAAGGGAAGAAAGTATGAAAGTGATACTGCATTTCTCTTTTATTTCAGCCCCGAAACGGTTGTATGGTAACATGAGAATGAGAAATAAAATTTTCCGTCAAGTCAATACAATCTTATGTAATTTATGTTTCTTCTTATTTCAACCCCTCCCAGGCATGATGTGTAGAAGCAACGGAATGCAGCATTCGATATCCTCTATGAACCATAAAAAGCTATAGGCCTATCTAGCGTTTTCTGATGGAATCGTTTGAGTATGAGAAATCTTTTTCTTCATTTCAAGTTTTACATACATAAAGTCCTCCATAAGTTAATTTCAAATTAAAAAATACAAAGCCCGGGCGACGCCGGGCCTTTTCAACTAGTCTAATATATAAAGTCGAATGTGTGTTTGTGGGTATGTATGTATGTATGTATATATGTATGTATGTATGTATGTATGTATGTATGTATGTTCCTTATACAAATCTACATTTCTTCACCAATTTACACGACATTTTGCACACATACCCAGTTAAGCCCGGGAAGTAACGCGGTCAACATTAAAATTGAAAGAAATCAGTCCTTCCCTTGAAAATTATGTAATTTCTGAGAATATTATACTGGAAAAAATGAAATGCTGTTCAGTTCACATGACAACAGTGTATTGTTTACTCTGATCACATAGGGCCTTGTCAACTACATAATGCTGGACTTTAACGAATTATGACTCCATCGACGTATACATTGGCGAAAATAATTACTGAAAAATGAAATCCACGAAAAAAAAAGCACAGTGTGATGCAGTCACATAACTTTCTCTACCCTCGACATAAGAAATATTTTCTCACTTCACATTTTGATGAAGAATAAGATGTATTGCAGGGACAACTTAAGCGTGTGAGTATGCTATATCAGAAGTAGGTAAATAATCCTTTCCGCTGATACTTTATCCATAGCTGTAGGCTTTGTATTGGTTGAGAAATAGGGATGTTTATCATAGGCCCTAAGCATGGGATGGAACATTTTGAGTCCTATGCTCGCAGTATATTATGTCCCGGGTTTTAGGGGAGGAAAGTATGAAAGTGATACTGCATTTCGGTTTTATTGCAGTCCCGAAACGGTTGTATGGTTACATGAGGATGAGAAATAACATTTTCCGTCAAGTCAATACAATCTTAAGTAATTTATGTTTCTTCTTATTTCAACCCCTCCCAAGCATGATGTGTAGAAGCAACGGAATGCAGCATTCGACATCCTCTATGACCCATTTGATGGAATAGTTTGTGTGTGATATATTTTTTCCTTCATTTCAATTTCTACATACATATTATATAAGGACCTAGAGTTTCAAAATCGAAAGTCCGGGCGACGCCGGGCCTTTTCAGCTAGTTAACATATACGCAAATGTGAGACATGGCCGCTAACTGATCAGAAAGAACGTAGTCTGAAGGTGTTTGAAAATAGGGTGCTTCGTAAAATATTTGGGCCCAAGAGGGATGACAAAGGGGACTGGAGAAAATTGCATAAGGATGAGCTTCAGGACCTGTAGGCTTCACCAGATATAAGTTAGTAAGGGTAATTAAATCGCGAAGGATGAAATGGACCCCCCTGGGAGAGGGGGGTCCGGGGGCCCTCCCCCGGAAAATTTTAAAAATTAAGATGCAAAATAACGAGTTTTAAGCTTCCCACGCTTTATACTTGTATTAAGTAATTTATGGGCAGACTTAAAAAAATTATACAATTTTCCTTTTTTTTAGTCAATGGGGGGGGGGTTCAAACCCCCAAAACCCCCCCCTCGTTACGCCTATGCTCAAAAGTATTGACCGGGAGACCCGAAGGGAAATGACCACGTGGAGGACCTAGACGTAGGTGGGAGTACAATCTTAGAACGGATTTATGGGAAGTAGGATTTGTGGGGGATGATTGGATGGAGTTAGCACAGAATAGGATTGAATGGGGACTCAGGTAAGCGCGGCAATGAACCTTCGGGTTCCATAAATTAGATAATATTCCTTTAAGATAGCTTGCTTAGGAATTGTCTATTGCAGCGTTTTTCAACCTTTTTGAACCCGTGGACCTCTAAAATGTCTAAAAAAAGTTCACGGACCCCTAATTTTAGACCTACATCCCATTTTTAAAAGAAGGCCTATATTCTTATATTTGGGGTATTAATTATAAATCATTATAACGAAATATATGAAAGAATTTTACTTGTTTACTTCTATTTGCTTTATGATATTTTAAAATTATGTCTGCGGACTATCTGCGCCATCTTCGCGGACCCTAGGTTGAGAAACGCTGGTCTATTGCCATTGAGTAAGTAAGTAAGTAAGTAAGTAAGTAATAGACTTTAAACGGTAAGAGCTTAAGTAATACTAGTCTAATATGGACACCAGTGACTGTACTACTCTAATGACAATTATGTCCTGGGAAAACGTCATTTGTCACATGACCTAGTTATGTAAACGACTCAGCTGTCTAACATGTCGGGTATGAATTTCATCTCACCGCAGGAATCCCATCTTGATTGCCTTCTAGAAACAAATGCAAGCTGTTACTGCCGTTCAATCAGTGTTGTTTGTGTTTTTCACTTTAAGCTAACAGTTTAACTGCTGCAAAAAGTTTTACAATGTCTGTAAAAATATGTAGGCCTGTTGTTGCATAAGACAGTCACTGTGAAATGCTAGTGTGAGAACCCTTGTTAATGAATAAAGTTAACTTCAGATTTACAAACAATTTCATGTTCGACTTATATTGTGTAATATAAGCGAAAAAATAGTTTAGTTTAATCAGTGATTCAATAAACCACTTAACACAAAATACAGGGAAATAATTTGAATAAGTTATCATCAGGGCCCGGATTCAGATGACATGTCATCTTTTTATTGATGCTGCATAGACATTGCCAACTTGTGGATAAATCCTAATCACGGCCTCTACATTATAGAAATGCATTTTACTATGTCATTTTTTGATATTTTATGCCATTTTATTTATTTCAATTTTATTTAATTATTTAGTCATTTTCGTGTCATTTGCTTCCTCATTTTGTCATTTTCATGCATTTACATTGAGTATACAAATAATTCAACATTTTTGTAGGATCTAGCCTACTTTTAAAACAATTTTCTTACTTTTCTTCTCACATGCTCCAATCAAGAACAAAGAACAAAGTTTTCAGACTTACAACATCCTTTCTGCATTTTGAGTTTTTACAATTACGTATGAAATGGTCTATAACTTTGTGCGTACGATAATAATTTTTAGGCCTATAAATAAAATATCAGTTTTAGGTCATTCTTTACAATTATGAAATCATTTTCATTAAAATTCAGGGTCATTTTATGTGTTATTTTCAAACAATTTTAGGTCATCAGAATCCGGGCCCTGGTTATCATACTCTTGGAACCCTTAGGGCCTGTATAGGAATCACTTTACTTAACTTTTTAGTTCACAAAGTGCAAACTATTATTAAGCACTAAACACGGGTCACGGACGCCTATTTTTTAGATTAGGGTTGTATCGGTAATCTCGTATAGGATCTATTAAGACTTTGTTCTCAGTATTCTGTCAGCCGTATGTTCACGGCATACTAGATGAATGAACAGTCCACGAATAGGTTCGATGATTCGATCCGAGTTCCCAATGCTACCAATAGTGCGCGCCACAAGATGGAGGGCGTCGTGGTCGTTCCTTAAATCAAAACGTTATAAAAGCAAGCGAACTAGCTTGAACAGAATCGAAATTGTGGTTTTAATCAATGGACATTTAAAACACGTTATGTTGTATAAAATAATGTTTTCATTCTGCTGATTGACAGAATGTGACGTATTCATCACCGCAAGTTGATGCGGTCTCAAGTTTGATATGCATATGTGAAGGAATATGTGGGTAGTGTTATTTGTCAAAGCTATCTGCATTGCAACTTCCAAAGCCGTATATGAACACTGTAAAACAATATGTTGTCATGAGAACTGATTTGCATTTGATAAATTCTTTTTAATATATTAACATAAAATAGGCACTACATTGGGGCATTACTCGGGTACTGGACAACCGATTTGGTCCAAAATCATTAGGCTTCTTCCCATCGACGTTATAAATGCGTACACCAAGTTTCATGAAACTCCGATAAAGCGTATTTGAGTAATCACGCGTAGGCTACAAGCACACGGACAGAGAGACAGACAGACAGACAGACTTTTTCCCGTCCTGCACACATTCTCATAAAGTACCATTCTGGCACTTAATAATTTTGACGCTAGGCCTACTAACGATAATTACATACGAAGTACAAGTCCATGTGAAAGGACATTGAATTTGTTTAATATTGATTTTTCAAACTTAATTAGTTCTTAATCCTGATTTGTAACTAATTTGAACGTGGTCAGTTGATCGTACATAAAAATATCCCGTAGGATTTTCTTAGCCTTTTGAAATGCTTAGAAGACTGATTGTCTTCTAATGCCCGGTTTCTATAAACTCGTGAAATACCTGTGGGTAAATTATCCATGGGCAAATTAGTTCCAGAATCACCCACAATGACATAATGAGGAAGGCCTTGGAGTTATACAGTTAATTTAATTCAGAAGGCTTTGATTTTCATTGTTTAAATTATTATTGATCCTATGAAAGGTTAAATTTTATCCAGGCATCCATGAAAGAATAAATTAACCCGACGATTTACCCTTGGAAAGATCTAGCCCGAGTTTGTAGGAACATTTTTTCTGTCATTTTCATATTTACCCAGAGGACATTTATCTAGAAATTCGCCACAGGTGTATGTTACCTTTAAATTATTTGAGTTTGTAAAAGTTATCCCTGTAGTCTATCATAGGTATTTCGCGAGTTTTTTGAAACCGGGCATTAGTGCTGAAGACAGACGAAAATTGCAAGCCAATAAACACTCTCTTTCATTTGGCGTATTGCCGACCTCGTGGTGACTTCTTATTTACATACAGGTCACGCATAAACATAAACCCGTTTTATCTGATCGGAAATGGAAAGTTCGGTAATCTACAACCATATGTATACATCGGTGATAGCCCTAATTATACAGAAAAGTGTGTTTTAATCGATATGGTGCACCATATGGCTTGTGTTCTGTATGAGATGGCTCAAGGCGCCACTTCATCTCTGGAGTAATGGTGTCGCCGACCTGCTGGTAATTTACTGCGCTGTTGCAATGTTGAATGTTGCTTGCTTAGCATCAATTACTGTACTAAGCTTTTCTGCACCGGTAATACTAGTCTTTCACTGATATTGAAAATTAATAGCGTTCAAGAGTTAACGTAGAAAAACCAGTGCTAGAATTAGGTTAATAGTAACAGTGATATTTTTCATAGTTTACGAATTTATCTGATGAAACCCTCAACTCGAGTTGGATTTATTAAGACTATTCCATGAATAAAAACGTAACGGATTATACAAATAATAATTACTTTCTTGCTTTGTTGTATAATAACAAAACTAACAGCTGCGAGATCACGGCATACTATGAATCAACCATCCATGAATCGATTCGAATTATCATGTTGTGACCAGTGCTACCAATGGTGCATATAAGAACAAATTAGATTCAGGTAAGCTGACAGTAGAACAGAATAAAAGCACACGAACTTGCTTGCACCGAATCGAAATTGTGTTTTTAAACAATGTACATTTATATTATTTCAATTTCCAAACAAGTTATCTAATATATAAAGTCGAATGTGTGTTTGTGGATATGTGGGTATGTATGTATGTATGTATGTATGTTCCTTATACAAATCTACATTTCTTCACCAATTTGTACAAAATTTTGCACACATACCCAGTTAAGCTCGGGAAGTAACGCGGTCAACATTAAAATTCAAACAAAATACTCCTTCCCTTGAAAATTATATAATTTATGAGAATATTCTACTCAAAAAAATGAAATGCTGTTCAGTTCACATGACATCAGTGTATTGTTTACTCTGATCACATAGGGCCTTGACAACTGGACTTTAACGAATTATGATTGAATCGATGCAATTTATTGGCGAAAATAATTACTGAAAAATGAATTACACGATAATAAAGCACAGTGTGATGCAGTCACACAACTTTCTCTACCCTCGACATAAGAAATATTTTCTCACTTCATATTTTGATGTAGAATAAGAGGTCGTATTGCAGGGACAACTTAAGTGTGTGAGTATGCTATATCAGAAGTCGGTAAATAGTGAGTTATCCATAGCTGTAGACTTTGTATTAGTAGAGATTTATCATAGGCCCTAAGCATGGGATGGAACATTTTGAGTCCTATACTCGCAGTATATTATGTCCCGGGTTTTAGGGGAGGAAAGTATGAAAGTGATACTGCATTTCTATTTTATTTCAGGCCCGAAACGGTTTAACATGAGAATGAGAAATAAAATTTTCCGTCAAGTCAATACAATCTTATGTAATTTATGTTTCTTCTTATTTCAACCCCTCCCAGGCATGATGTGTAGAAGCAACGGAATGCAGCATTCGACATCCTCTATGAGCCATAAAAAGCTATATTTAGCGTTTTCTGATGGAATAGTTTGATAAATTTTTTTCTTCATTTCAAGTTTTACATACATATTATATAAGGACCTAGAGTTTCAAAATCGAAAGTCCTCCATAAGTTAATTTCAAATTACAAAATACAAAGCCCGGGCGACGCCGGGCCTTTTCAGCTAGTGTTGTATAAAATAATCTGTTTTCGTGATGCTTAAATGACAGCATATGACGTGTTAGTAACTGCACGTTGATACCTACATTTCCAGTAATGAGCCGACCTTTTTATCAGGTAAAATCCCTTCCTCGTATTAATAGCAAGCATTTCATAAGGTAAACGATCGTGATTGGTCTATATCCGAAGAATTGCTAAACGTTATCAATCAATATCAAACACGCGGCGTATGAGTGGAATAGTCTACTTTAATACAATTTTTAAGCTTACCGTTACAGGACAGCAATGTACGAGGCGTGTTTTTTAAGTAAGTACCGTTTTGGAATTAAAAAAAGACGTGCAAAGATATCGCAATAATTTTATTTTTACATGAAAGCCTGTACCTTAATCTACTTTTCTACATAATTTCCGTGAATATTGAGGCACTTGTCATAACGTGGCACCAGTTTTTGAATACCCTCCTCATAAAATTCTGCCGCCTGACAATTTCCGGTAATTCAAGTTCTCGGTCACAATGCGATACAAAACACTACGAGAATATTGAGGAAACCAGTCGCACTTTGATGAAATTGTAAAGCGTCTGTTTTCTCTCACCTTTTCTTCCACTTTCTGCACCAAATCTTCATTAAAGACCGAAGGACGCCCACTCCGTTCTTCATCATGCACATTTGTGCGGCCATCTTTAAATGCTCTCACCCATTTCCTTACCATTCCATCACTCATAATGTTTTGTCCATAAACTTCACAGATCTCACGATGAATATCGATCGGTTTTACGCCTTTAGCACTAAGAAATCGTATAACAGCCCGTACTTCACAATCGGCGGGACTCACGATTGTCGGAGGCATCTTAAACACTCAGTAAACAACGTATACAATGAAGAATCAGACTGTAATGGCGTCAGTGCGTAGACAAGAGATGTAGGTAACCATAAAAATAAAATTATTGCGATATCTTTGCACGTCTTTTTTTAATTCCAAAACGGTACTTACTTAAAAAACACGCCTCGTATTACACCAGCACTAAATTTGCTCTATGGATTCAATTTTTCCTGCTACAGCATGAAATCTCCCAGGGCATGGCCGCCACTGACTTCTAACATTAGAAAAAAATGCAAAACAAAGGAACTTCGTTGTTAACACTGTAGTAAGTAGTTATGAATAAAAAAAGACTAATGCAGTGGTGACCAGTCATGTGATTAGTCCGTAAATTTTGCAGATTATGTAAACAGTAAATTATGATATAGCTGTTGACGATTGATTAAGAGTCAAGTTTTTATCGATCTCTAGGAAGACATGAAGTCAATTTAATTATCATTTTAACCCTCTTTCGCGTAATTATTGATTTATGAGCACCAAATTATAATGACTTTAATGCCCTGTAGCATACACATTTTACGTCATAGAGCAAAAATCTCCTAATAAAAGTTGCTTGTCTAAGTCCCCTCTATATACAGGTAAAATATTTCGGTGTTATTTATTAACACCCTGTATAGTTTCTGTTGCTTTCTGCTATAATAAAATTCTTGCTTCACTCTTAAACCCTATCCAAGCAATGCATTTTTCTTTTTAATTCAGTCTTATAATAAAGACTTCTTTGAGCACCATTCCATAATTTTCAGGAGTTCAGGTTCTGTGTGTATAGCAGTAGGCCATGCGACTGTTAATGTGCAATTTTCTATTGTTGATGTAGCCTATTTATGGCGTCTGTTAATTCAACTACAATGCTCAACTGCGTGCTCAATTTCAGTTGGACATAGTGTGGTGCAAGAAATGATTCACAGCATAGGTTATCGGAAGGTTTGTACCCACGTTTATTGACCGAGGACCACAAACGTCAGAGACGAATCATTGCCCAAAAACCTCCTTCAGAGATTTCGAAATGAAGTTTATGAATTTTTTACGAGTATTGTGACTGGAGATGAAAGGTGGTTCCATCATTATGAACCTGAAACAAAACGACAGAGTATGGATGGCACCATCTGAATTCGCGATCGAAGAAGAAAGCGAAGACAGCTGGAACGGAATTCTATCGCAAGGGTATTTTCAAACTTTCAGAACGATGGGAAACATGTGGTAAAATAACTGAGACTGTGGAAAAGAGAAAGAAAGGTCTGTAGACTGAGGTGATATACTTGGTTTGACTTACAAATAAAGAGTAGGCCTAAGGTTGTGAAAAAATGTTGCTCACGACTTTCAGTATGCCCCTCGTACATAGCCTAACACAGTTAATTTTTCATATAGGCCTAGCTCTCTCCACATTAAAATATGACGTATTTTATAAATACCAATCTGAAATCTTAAATATTTTATATGCTCTCCTTGTTTGTTTGATGTATGCTTGTTCATTTGTTGGGGAAGTTACAGAATTAATATGTTCTGTTATTCTTCTGATACGGAAGACATTGTAATTTACTACTTTACTCCGTGGCGCGACATCCCCGAAGGGACAAGGCCTACCACCCGATCGCTGCGTCATCTACCTATAGGCAGATGGCAGGATAGGGAGGCATGTGGTCAGCATATCGACAGCCACGGCCGTTAATGGTGGTTTTCATGACCGGAGCCGCTACTTCTCTATCAAGTAGCTCCTCAATTTGAATCACGAGGCTGAGTGTACCCCTACCAGACCTCCCTACCTCAGAAAAATCCGAGGAGGTACCGGGGATCAAACCCGGGCCGACGGATCCGTAGTCAGCAACGCTAACAACAAGACCACGCCGACGGTCAAAGTCATTGCAATTGGTAATCTGAAATGTTAACAAAGAAATAAGTAAATGATGTAGGACTGATGTTCTTCTAATGAAAGTAAAAGCTTTTTGTCTCTAGCCTGTTGAATATTCAACGATAAACGAGGTTATTTCTGGAGAGATCACTTTGAAGAGAGCTAACAGAACAGGTCAGCCAGTGGCATGCTTTAAATCAGGCCTGTCCAACTTCATAAGTACTGGGGGCCAAAATGTTTCGACAATTGATGCTGAGGGCCAAACAGTAAAAGCTTCACTCCCATAAATATAACAGTAAAGTACAGCAGACCAAATTGTTGAAATATGATTCATTACCAGTAGGCCGAAATTAGAATTTAATGTGAGCACTGAGGATTTTCAGACTGCTTCGCTAAAGTATGGATGTCCTCTTCTATGTTAGTAACTGCCAGTCTTAGTAGGTGTAACAAGGAATCATCAGTGAGACAGTTCCTATATTTATTTTTTATGAATTTCGAGTTGGAGAAAGCACTCTCACATAAGTGCTTCCAAACATTGAGGAAAGCTAGAACCAAAATCTCTAAGCTGAAGAAACCTGCCCTCTGAAAAAGTTGAGTCCCCTCTCAGACCTGGTTTGAAGAAAAGGATCAGCCTGAAGATCGCAGAGCTCCAGTTGATACATGGATGGCTGATTCTCAATATCCATATTCAAAGGGTCATTAAAAAGCAGCAGTTTACCTTTAATATTTTCAAAGTCAGAAAATCTTTCATTGAATTCTTCAATAATAACTTCAATATTTTCACAAAACTAAAAAAAATTACCATCTTCAATTTCTTCTGACAGCTCTTGACAACATGGAAAGTGTGTTAAATCATTTCTTGATAAGGTTGATTTAAGAAATTTTAAAACCATTAACATGACCTCTAACCCTCAAACACTTTGATTTTTGCCCTGAAGTCTCTGGTTCAACTCATTCAAGTATTGTGTCAGGTCAGTCATGAAAGCAAGCTGCCTTAGAAAGTCTGGATCTTCAACCCGTCGAATAAGATTTTCACTACCTGCACTCAGCCAGCGTACATTTAAGTGGAGTGATAGATCTCTCATCCAAAAATTCCCGGAATCTGCAGTGAAGTTGTGTCTTAGTGCCACCACGTATCTTGTTGGAAACTGTAACCACTATATTCATTGCATCGCTTTGTTTCACTGACTTCCCACACAACGCCTCTTGGTGAATTTTGCAATGGAACATGAGGAAACGTACCCGAGCTTTCCTAATTAATCCTACCAGTCTTTTCCACCGTTTCATTTACTGCTTTAAATATATCTTCACCCTTGGTTATCCACGTAAATAACATAATTCAAGAATTTCTTCTTGTGTTGAAAATTCATTGTTGATCATTCGTGTGAAAATCAAGAGTTGACTGGTGTCGGTCTGGTCGACACCGTCATCCACGCATAGTGAAAAGTAGCTGCATTTTCCAACCATATCTTCTAATTTCTTTGTTATTTGTCCTCGGGCCACAAAACTGTGAGAGCGGGCCGCATGCGGCCCGAGGGCCGCGGGTTGGACAGGCCTGCTTTAAATGCAAGTCCTTGACTTACACGGAATCCATGCCTGATGAAGTACAGTCAGCTTCAGTGAATCATGAGAGAGACTCCACATTTTAATTTAAGGAAATTCAGAAGTGTAGGCTACACTTCTTCTTTATAGCACACGCCCTTAGCCAAAGACGCTCCTCGTTAAGCTGTGTTTGTCTGGGAAGATGGTACTAAGCCTGCAGTGTATTAAACTTTAGTAGGCTATACTAGACATTTCACAAATAGTTAATCCGGTATTCCTTTTTATTTTTGAAGTAAAACTTCTTTATCCGTGGTAGGAGTAAATCGACAGTTAACCCAAACTTGAGATACGGACAAAATCGTCACAGAAAACAATCAACTCAATGATTAGGCTTATCCAAAATTTAAAAACCCATAAATCTAAAATTTAAAAAATCTAAAAATCCGAAATTAAAAAATCGAAAAAATAAAAAATCCAAAGATCCAAAATTTAAATAACCCAAAATTAAATGCAGAATTCCTAAATTAAAAAATAAAAAATTTAAAAAATAAAAAATACAAATTTTAAAAAGTCCAACAATCCAAAATTTAAAAAAATCCAGTAATCCAAAATTGAAAAAATCCAAAAATTAAAACAAGTTTCACTTTTTTCGCGTGGCGTTCCACGCACACTTTTTTTATTTTCTCGAACATACCTAGTGATGAAAGATCAACTCTAGATAACACATTTAAAACACGTTTCATGATGCCTAGAAACACAAATGAAATGTTTTTGGAATGACCTCTGTCCGTCTGTCTATCTTTGGACTTACTAGCGAATAAACGGTTCAACTCCTTTTCTTCATTTATGGACTTTTTTTTAAATTTTGTCGGGCGGCATAGAACTTGGTTTTTACAACTGAGGTAAATACTAAGGAAACTTGAATTTTTAAAAATTCTAAATTTAGATTTTTTGCAAAATGGCCCTGATGATTTTAATAAAACGTTTAATTTCTAAACTTCTGCCTGTGAACAATCAAATGATTATTGATTAAGTAGGCTTTTTTTAAGTGTGTGTGTGTGTGTGTGTGTAATACATTACGTGGAGTTTAGCGTCCTTTTTCGGTTTTCTGCGCTATCTCCATTACATGAAAACCTAGCACAGTAAAGTTGCAGAACAAATTAGAATGAACATTTTTTTGTAATGATCATCATCAATTCACCACTATAGTGTAAAGCCGTCGGTTTGGGTGGCGTAATCAGTATCGCTCTGCCTTTCTGTGCCCAAGGTTGCGGATTCGATCCCGGCCCAGGTCGATGGCATTTATGTGTGCATAAATGTGACATGGCCAGGGTATGATTATTTTTACAGCATCTCTCACATTAACTGAATGAATATGGACCGACTAACCTTCAGATTTCCAAGGTAAAGAAACAAATTATAAAAGAGAGTGTGAATTAAACTAAATCAATATGACTTAGGCCCACTTTTATGTCGGGATATTTCTATGAACCTATGGAGTAAAATATCTCAATACTTTATTATTATTCAATTACTTTGTTCAAGAAAATATAGCAATCTATTTTTAAGCCTACTATTTTATTTAATAATAGCAATAGTAATGCTCTATTGTTACTTCGCTTATTTCGCATATATCCCTACTTATATGTCATTGGTTATCACGTGATATCATAGGTTACGAGGGTGCTGCGTAAATCTCTCCTAGGCCTAGACTTCTTATGTTCAACTCAGATTTACTATATTAACGGGGTGTATGATGGATTTTTCACATTTTATCTGATATTAACCCCTCGTTGGCAAAGATGAAATTCATCATTAATGCTGTTTTGTTTACTTCAAGTTTTCTTAGCTCGACTCTGGTTTAGAGTTCTATGCTCCGTGTGGAGTGAAAAGGATTTAATTCAGTAAACTTGAAAGCTGAGTAATTTTTACTCGCCTACAAGAACCTGGATTTCTTTCCTCTATGAAAAACACGAAGTAGGCCTAAGTGAACCAAATAAGCTGAATGAGCTTAGCTGACTTAAGTTAAACTTTGATTTCTTTCCTCCACGAAAACCACAAAGCGAATGAGCTCATAAGCCCAGTGAGCTTAGCTGACGAAAGTTAAGTAATTTCAGTTGTAAGGAGTCGCAGGTGCCATGCGATACATTAAAAAAGAAGACAAACCAAATAAATAACAGTAATTTTCAAATCGAAAACAATATACGGCACTGTAATCTTGCAGTATTATCTCGGTCTACACTGGTCTACACGTCAAGATACAAAGCTACAGCTGTGACACCTAGTGCCGGCAATTGAAAAAATTAAAGACTATGCACAAAATAGGCCTACAACTGTTTAAGGAATAACATGCAAATATGCAATTTCCGCTCTCTATTTATTCTAAGCGAACTGTTAACAATATCTTAGTGTCGAGCGAGATGGCAACGTCTTGGACTCGCATTCGGGAGGTCCCAGGTTCAAATCCCAGGGCCGGCCAATTTGACGTGGGTTTTTTCATGATTTCCCCAGTCGCAAATGCAAATGCCGAATTGGGTATTTACATACCTTGAATCATCCTCGTAATTTCATCCTGTATCGTATCCATTTAAATTAATATCAATTCAAATTTACTCCATTAAATACAGCAATAATAGAAACAATTGACAAGCAATAGTTCCATGGCCTACCCTACTGTACAGGCACAGATCCCGAACTCCTGATACAGCCTCGAAGGTAAAAGGAGTATAAAATCAGCTGAAATAAAAGAAAATCTTAGTGCCAGAGGAATTATTGAATTACCTATCGTAAGAATTTTCTCCTTTCTGCTCACGGGACACTGCCTTAGAGCATGCTATTGGAAAAAAATAGTTTCAATACAATCTGTAATGGTAAACGTAAGTATTGTTATGTTGATATATTTCATAATTTTTCGTACGAGGGAAGTAATTGTGTTATACAGGGTCCGCCAGAAAAATGTATACACACTTTAAGGAACGAAACTATTTATTAGGTTTGTATTTTTAATTTAATTACTAATCCAACATCTACCGGTAGTACTTTCTTAGTTCAGTGGTTACATTAGATGTTCAAAATGTTGGCCGTTGGCGGCCAGACACATTACTGAACGATGAGTGGTCGCCGCAGCTACGTCGGTCAATGTTTCAATGGAGATCGCAGCACATGCCGCTGTAATCTCCTGGCGAAGTTCCTCCAACGTGCGTAGCTTACGTCGATAGATTTGATCTTTCACGGTTCCCCATAAGTAAAAGTCCATAGGGGTTAATTCTGGCGACCGTGGAGGGAACTCAATGGGCCCTCTTCGTCCAATCAGGATCGTCATCATTAATCACATGCAGTAATCGTGGAATGTAAGGTTTCCACTTAACACCTTTCAGAATTCGTCGTGCACTTGTACTGCTAATCCCCAATTCACGCGCACATTGCGTAGCAGACTTTTGTGGAGAAGTAACAAACTTTTCCAACACAAGATCCGACGAAGCAGGACTTGTAGCTGTACGCGGTCTTCCTGATCTTCCTTTCTGAATATCACAAATCGTTCCATGTGCCTCAAATTTGCCAATAATGCGTTTAATTGATAGATGGGTTGGGAGTTCTGTTTCAAACTCCCGCCTCCACTGACGCTGCACTTCAACGGCATTATCAAACCTGATAAACCACTTCAGAATGCATTTTCGCTGCTCGAACGTTAAGCGTTCTCCAGCCATTTTGTTTTGTCACTATCGTGTTGAAAGTAACGACATGTGTTGAGCGTAAGACCATACTACAACATACTGGTAATATCCCGAAACAATATCCCGATACAGTCTGATAAAGAGTGTATACATTTTTCTGGCGGACTCTGTATAATGTGTAAAACAGTTCCACCTATTCCCTCGAAATTGGTTTTTAAAAATTGTCTTATTATACGCGTATTATCAGCTTAATAGCTTTGTTATTTCTAAAACCTTTAGTTTTCAACATTATAAAACATTAAAATTTTGTAAGTTCAATATTCTGTGGGACGGACGATGTATTTCTGCTTGTATTCCGCCATCTTCAGGTCCATTTTCTTTTCCCAGATCTTATTCTACTCGTTGATCCATTTCAACTCCAGAATAAAAGCCGAAATATAGCATCCATCCCACAGAATACAACATTTTAATGTCTTATATTCTTGACAACTATAGATTTTAGAATTGAGAAAGCTATTAAGATGATAATAAAACAAGAACATTTATAAAACCAAATTCGAGGAAATAGGTGGAATTGTTTTACACAGTATACAACATAATTTTTGTTACTTATTGGTATAACATATTGGTTCCAACATTTCAGAATGGGTGAAGGAAAAAGAACCAAAATTACGTGCAATGAGTTATGCTATTAGAATTAATAGTAACAGTGTTGCATTTACTAAAATAAATTTATCCAAGTACTTTAGTAATAATGATGTTTTCTTCTTGTTACAGGTGAGTGTGTTACATACGCTGCATATCACGTGGTCAGTACGATAAGTATAAAATCATTTTGCAATGCACGTTTAAGGAATATTTCAGGAGGTGTTACTGTTTTTAACTTAACTAAAAAACCTAATATCAGTACCAGTCCAGATTTGAATCACATGGCGTACACAGCTGCCGTAAACGTATTTCTTTCTGTATTTTCAAATCAATTATATTTGCTACAACCGAACAGGAGCGTTTCCAATGTACCATCAAAATATTATGAAATTAACTTATGAGAGTCGTATCTCTTCTTGTGACTCATATGAAGTAGAAATAGGAGTTTCCCTCACTCTGGAATTCAACAGTTATCGTGTGAATGTTTTAAAAGCCTATTCCATTCATACGCCGCGTTTTTTATATTGACCAATAACATTTAGCAATTCCTCGGATATAGACCAATCACGATCGCTTATCTTATAAAATGCTTGGTATTAATATGAGGATGCGATTTTTAATCTGATAAAACGTCAGCTCATTACTGGAAATGCATGTATCAACGTGCAGTGATTAATACGTCGAAAGCTGCCAGTGAACAAAATAAAAACACATTATTTTGTACAACATAACTATTTTAGAAATTGAAGTCTAATATAAATTAGGCGCAAGTCAGTTCGTGTGCTTCTATTCTGTTCTGCTGTTAGCTTACCTGAATTAGGTTAACTATGTCTTATATTCACCATTGTTAGCATTGGTTAGAACATGGTAACTCGAATCGATTCATGGGTGGTTGATTCATAGTATGCAGTGATCTCGCAGCTGTTAGTTTTGTTTTTATATAACAAAACACGCAAGTAGTAATTATTTGTATAATCCGTTACATTTTTTATTCACGGAATAGCCTACTCTTAATAAATTCAACTCGAGTATACGAGTTTCATCAGATAAGTTCGCTCCTGCTGCGCAGTCGGGAATAAACTCGTAAACTTTCGTGGGATTACCCATGTAAAACTAACGACTTTAGGTCATTGTGGATTTGGCATAATACTAGCAACCATTATCATAACAGGCATAAGTGAAGAGATGCTGTGGAAAATACCGGAAAGATTGTACGGGTAGCGGGACCAGAAACCACGTAAACAGAATGTAGCCAGTTTTGTTTTGCAGCGTTCATTTTTTGTTTCGTTATGATGGCTGACATAAACATATTGAATAAGATCGCGCTCCCGTGTACTTATTAGGCAGCGTTCACACTGAGGCGATAAGCGATAAGCGATTTATCGGAAGGAATTTGTTGCGGCGATATATTGCCAGGAAGGTTCACACAGCGAGCGATAAATCGGCAGGCCTACAGGCTGAGGTAGATTTCGATGTGCTAAATATCGCCTTATATGAGAGCTATCGAGAAACCAGTTACTGATTTGTAGAGTACTCATCAAGCGCTTTTCAACGATACCCCATAAGACGTGGTTTCAAACATTTCGAACTTCCATCCCCCAACCAACCACCCCAACTCGTACCCCCAAAACTCCCGAATCGTTGGTGTCAGTGTGAACTCCATAGGGAGTTCTCTAATTTATTCAAACAAAGTTTCCCTCTATACTTCATAGGAGCCGAGATATACATATTTCAAAATTTCTACCCCTCCCCGACCCTCCCCTGGGGCCAAATTTGGTCATTAACGAACTTGTCCGAACTATTGGGCCTAGAAATAACATAATAAAATTTGGTTCAAATATCTTCAAAATTATGGCTGCTCGTACTTGGAGGCATGAAACGTAAAGATATGAAAGAATTTTTCGAAAGTCATGACATGGTATCGATTGCAATAGGTAGATTTTTCTTCGAAATCTACCTAAAATGTGGTGGGAACACAATCTTCACTACAAAAGTTACAATATCGTAAGCAACAAATCGCTCAGGCGACCAGCATGCTGCACTTCGAGCGATATATCACTTGCAATATGTTGCGCTATCGCGTGAGTGTGAACCTTTTTTATCGCCTCCCTTTAGATTTCAAGTATCTGTCCGTGCGTGTCGCGTATCGTATATCGCTTATCGCTTATCGCCTGAGTGTGAACCCTGCCTTAAACGTAATGATGTAAAATTGAATTTGATATATATATTTTTTTAATTTATAAACTCGGATCTTTAAAAACTTGGATCGAAGTAAAACAGTTCTAGATCATTTAGGAGAAACCAGGTAAGTCTCCAAAGTATAATTTTACAGGAGAGCAAAAAGAAGGTTAAAGGCATCCCCAAAATCATATTATTGATACAGGAATAAAGTTTTATTGAGAAAATGCTTCTCTTGACTTCTTTCACCGAGTAATATGAGAAAATATCCCCTCCATTAGTTACGCCGAGAGTGGACTTAATTTTTCTTTTTCAAATTTTAAATTATAATATCTAACGAACTTACACTGTTTTTCAAGAGTAACTTTTTTGTTTATTTCCATGTGTAAAGCACATCAAAGTTAGTCGAGTAAAAATAAATTATCATCGTTTGAAGTTCAAGTTTTTTTTTCAGTAGGAAAAAAAGCAATACAGCTAATTTGAAACAATTCTTATTTCAAGTGTCAACATCATATTCTTAAAGATCTGGGTCACTTGCACGAACATTATCAACTCGTAGACACTTATAGAAGTTATGAAATACACTGTCTTTGAGAGGCGGAATGTCTAGAATTCTTCTCCTCTCTGCTTATAGGGACAGGACCTTCATTGATCAGAGAAGTTGGCAATGAGTTTCTCCCACGCCTTCTAAGAGAGATTTCTCTGAAATGAATGTTCTCATTTAAAGATTCTTTGATTAAAATGTACTTTCTTATTCCTTAATGTATTTCAGCCATTGAGTTTTCTGCCATAAAAATGTATTTCCCATAATGGTCCACCTTCATCTGGAATGGACTTGTTGCTTTACAATGGGAAGAAAATTCTATATAATGCTTCCTTTCCATGACGAACGCGTTGAAGGGGATCTTTCGTCTGCATGACCTTACCAACTGATGCGAGTCACTTGGGTGATTTATTTTCATCGCAGTTTTCTTTTTCTCCTTTTTGATTATTGCATGATCGCTATCGCATTATACGTGTGCTCACAAGTCGGAATAACTTGTATGAAAACATGGAGGCTACAAAACTGTTTCTGTTTTGTCTCCCACAGCAATTTGAAGATTAGATCACAGACTGTATGTTCTCTGGCAGCTGTGAAACGGATTGATAGAGGCAATCTTTTTCCACCTCTCCAAGAAACAGTTGACCCACGTGAAGGAAGAAGCTTTATTATTAAAATTATTATTATTATTTTCCTTCCGATTAGGCCAGCTTAGGACCACGTGAAACAGTTGTGTTCTTGTCTTCCCAAAACTTCTTTATTCTTTCGCGATGTTGCTGTTTCCGTTCGTCCGTCCATTTATATATACTTCCCTTTTTCTTCTTGGGTTTCTCTGGAAATTCGCCATCAAATATTGCTTTCCTAACTTATTATTCATATTATTATTATTATTATTACGTTCAAGTAAGTAGGCCTAAGTTTATTAAACAATAATTCATAATTTATAAAATACCATCCAAATATTTCATGTGCATTCAGCGACCCCTGGAGTCAAATCATGCTCCCAGTGGTGAAGCATAGGACCTCCAAGTTTCTGAGAAATCTAGTAAAATGTAAGGCATCTTCATGTCCTTCACACAGCGAGCTTAGCCTATACTCTGGAATTTTTATATATCTTGCTTTGACATTTTCCATTGCCTTTAGATAAGTTATGTTTTCTTCAGATGACTCCATGTGTATTCCAAGGCATATGTCACAACTGGTGTCACTTTTAGCTTGAACAGTTCCATTGCTGTGTCCGACATCTTCACCTCGTTCATCGATTCTTTTCTTACAGTTTGATTGCCTGGTTTGCAAATTATTATTGATAAAGAGCCGCAACCTTGACCTAGTTGTATCCACAGAATTTTCACGACAGCATTCTGGAACCGGGGCCCATTCAGAGAACTTCCCCATTTTCGGCCACAGAAAAACGCAGAAGGGGTCGGAAGTGTCCGTGTGTCGCCTCCATGGAGACAAATGTATAGGTCGCTGAGTTCTTAAAAATAAATAAATTACAGGGGAATAAAAGAATTGTCATTGATTTCCTAAATTAAACAGGTAAGGTCTTGTTAGTTAACGTAATGAGACTATTATAGGAGAAAAATTCCTCCGACACTGGGACTTGAACCCAAGACCTTTGGCTATTCACGCCAATGCTCTACCAACTGAGCTAAGCCGGAGTTCATTTCACAGCGCCTGATGGAACCTCTCTCCTATGACCAATTGCCCCAATGGTCCACCTCGCAGGCAGACAAGTTATGTCATATGTCAAAGGTCCTGGGTTCAAGTCCCAGTGTCGGAGGAATATTCTCATGTAATGTCCAACAGAGACAATAATCTGTGGTTCATGAAAGCTTATATATCTAGTTAATGTAAGCTAATCTATTTTTTCTGTCTAAATTTTGATACCCGATGTGTAACATTGTGATTTTATGAGAGTTGCGAGTCTTATATTCCTCTGCCCGTGCCCCGTACCATAGGCACTATAGGTAGAGGAAGTATTGTTTTCGACCCCAAAATTCGAAGTTGAGTTTTTAGCATGTATACACGTTTCAAGGCTCCCTGAATCCAAAAATACTATTTTTGGAAACATGTCTGTGTGTCTGTCTGTCTGTGAACACTCTAGCTCCAAAACGGAAAATCATATGAAAACGAAATTTCGTATTTGGGTCAAGTACCTTCTGAAGATGTGAGGATAAGATTGGCGACTATTTTCTCTTATTTTTAAGGGGACTTTACATGAAGAAATTTTCGTTTTTCGCGATTTTCTCGAAAACGGCTCTAACGATTTTCTTTAAAATTTGCACATGTGTTCCTTTTACTGAGAGCTAAAACTTTTATTTGAAACTTTTTTTCGAAAAAATTCTCTGAGGGTAGTTACAAGCCACCCACTGTTCACCCACTGTTTGTAGAAAGTTTGTCTTGCGTGATGAACAACTGAATACGCGCTCTTTCACGGCCTCTTATTCTATATAAGAATGTGAAGTGAGAAAGATGTATTGTTGGCCATGCATAGAGTAAAGAAGTTACTGAGGGAAATATTCGATAAATTTCGGAAATTATATTTTACGGCGGAAAGTTCAATAAACGTCTGCAATCACTTGTTCTTTTCTTTTTAAGTTTGTTATATAGCCTGCGCTTTTAGTCGCATCATTGAAAGAAGAGGTATTTATAGGATAATTAGCGTAAAATTGTATCTCGCGATTCTGTACAAGGATATGTGAATACTGCTAACTTTTATTTGGGCAGAGGAAGTTATGTGACTTTCACATCAGATTTTTTGTGTAAATATAAACAAGTTCTTGTACTCTCTCTATTTTTTTTTTTTCGCCAGGAAGATTGACTATTTTCCTCAAGTAATGCTACTGTATTAAAACTGCATAGGCTATTGTAAGTAAACTACAGTATATTAAAAGATTTGGGACAAATTATTGAATTACTATTAACTACACAGTCAGTAGGAAATACAGCTGATTACTGCAAACAGTTGCCTGGATTTTTATGTCGAGTAACCGTAGACGGACAATAATTAGTTATCAGGGCCCGGACTTTGATGACCTATAAAATACCAAAAAATACCCAAAAACTTAATTTAAAAAAAACTTGTAAGAATTAACTAGTTTATTCATCACATTTGTTAACCCAATTGTAATTAGTTAATTGGTACATACGGTGAAATGAAAACGGCAAACACAATCTTTCTGTGTCCAAATTAAATTAGGCCCTATAACAAGTTCTATTTATTTATGCTTATTTCGAGTTCCGATAATAATCAATGTAAGTAAATGCAGAAAAACTCTATATAGTGCGAGAAACAACACAAAATAAGAAAATAGAAATAAGATCGTAACACAACCAAAAATGAACAAATAATGACACTAAATTCTAAAAATTACCTATAAATTTTAAAAAAAATGGCCAAAAAAGTGACACAAAAATTATAATTTTTATAATGATCAGCATATCTGCGCTAGTGGGCAACGCCCATGATGTTCCAGTTAAAAGATGACATGTCATCAAATTCCGGGCCCTGCTTATAATGAACTCCACTCTCTGGGTCTACTGTAGGTTTCTTTGTTTTTGTTGTGCATCTCCGTTTAAGCAAAAGCAAACAATCTTTCTAACAATTAAATGACTGTGAATGGTTTTTTTTAATTACTCAATATTCATTTATATGATTTACTGTCAACGTGGTATTTAGATAAAATATAATGGCTATTTGAGCAATTAATTTCTCAGATGACCGATCAACTTTGTGGTTTTTGCATCAGCGAGCATTGGGAAACGCTCTTTCACGGACGTTGATTTGCAATAAAGCAAAACTTTTAGCCGAAAAAATCGATAGTTGCTCAGCAAAAAACTGACCTCTGACAGGGTGTTCAAGATGTTTGTACAGTACTGTACAATTTAGTTTTTTTTAAGAAATTACTTTTTTCACGATTTATCCAATTATATGGATATTTGATTTTCCGGATCGGGTTCGGCCCCAATTAATCCGGATAATTGGTGTTCTACTGTATTCCGAAACGCAAAACCACTTCACGAGAATTTTAGCCACTACTGATGTTTATAGGGGTTCGCCGTAGCGTAGTGGTTGAGGCGCTGCGCTACAAACCGAAAGGTCGCGGGTTCGATCGCCGATGAGGTCGTAGGAGTTTTTCAATTAACCTAATCCTTCGGGTGGCACAATGGCCCTGGGGTAGACTCAGCCTCCAACATAAATGAGTACCAGGAGCAATCCTGGGGGTAAAGGCGGCCGGTGCGTAAGGCTGACAACCTTACCACCTTCATGTGCCGAATGTCTAAAACTCTGGGAGTCTCAACCTCCTGGAATTATCTGGGCCTGCATGGCCTGTATAGGGAACACTTTACTTTACTGATGTTTATACCACTTGGTTACGCATTTTCTTGTTATTATTACCTGCTTTAGCTGAGAGGTGAGGTTTTAAAGGTGATAGTTGATTGTGAGATTTTTTAAAGGTGATAGAAGATGTGAAAAGCAGGATATTACAAGCGAAAAAGAGCTTTCTTTAACAAGAAAAGTCTATTGGTGTCAAATATTGACCTAAAGATCAGAAAAAAGTTTCTAAAGTTATATGTTCGGAGCATAGCACTCTATGGCAGTGAGACGTGGACTTTAGGAAAAAGTGAAAGGCATAAAATAGAAGCTTTTTGAGATGCGCTTTAGACGAATGTTGAAAATAAGGTGGACTGACAGAATATCTAACGAAGAGGTCTTAGAAAGAACAGAGGAACAAGGAAGTCTCATTAGAAGAAGGGCCAGACTAGTGGGGCAGATTATGAGGCATCCAGGCTTGGTCAATACTATATTAGAAGGAACATTAGAGGGGAAAAATTATAAGGGAAGACCACGATTAGAACAGGGCCGTAGCTAGGCGGTGGCGAGGTGGGCCCCCGCCAAGGGCGCAGGTATGAAGAGGGCGCAAAAATAACCATGAAAAATGCCACCTTTTTTAGACAATTTATCAAGCAATAAAAATTATAGATTTTATGAATTAATTATTTTTAAGTAGTTCAATCGTCTGAAAATAAGGTTTTAGTACCTTGAAAGTTCAACACTTAGTTCATTTTCAAATTGAGGTTTAGGTTTTCTTTGATAATAAGAGTGTTTTATGTTAAAATAATAAACAATTTTACAGAAATTAAAAAAAAATGTTCAGACCCCCCAGTATTGGAGGGCGCAGATTTTTCAGACTCGCCAAGAGCGCAGAAGGACCTTCTTACAGCCCTGGATTTAGAATATGCAAAACAGATTATTGACCATTTTGGTTGTAAAATTTAGGCTATGTAGACTGGCTCAAGATAGGAAGAACTGGAGAATTGCATCATACCAGTTCTAAAACTGATGACTACAGAAGAAGTTTTGTGGCCGGAAAGAGATAAGGAGAACTGAAGTGCACAGCAAAGTAACCTACAGTAAGTGCAAACAGTGGGCAGTGGCATGCATTCTGACATGACGTCACTTATCGTGCTGCCTGCCTGGTGATAAAATGTTTCTATGACTTTTATTTCGCCGTATTGCTATAGGGAATTGATTTGTGCAATGAATTAAACACATGCAATACTATTGTGTTGTGAAGTAATAGCGAAGGGTCACTACTAGGAATTCGCAAACGTGTCCAATTAGCTTTGCATCAACATATTCCTTGACTTAATATAATAATAATGTTAATAATAATGCTAGTAATAATAATAATAATAATAATATCAGACAATATTATAGCAATAGTATGAGCCACAGTAATAATGAAAATACAATGATAATAGTAAGAATAATAATACATTTGATGTAAAATATTTCAATTTTATTATTATATATTAATATTAGAATAAACAGAAGACTCAGTGCATTTCATGAGTTAAAATTGGGACTCAATAATTATGGCGCACATAGGACTAAAAATGTTCCATCCTCTTTTGTCTCTTTTTACATGCTTACAATAAAACTCCCTATTTCTCAACTACAGTGAGTGCCACTCAAGAGTTGGCCAATGACGCGGGTTTCTGCGTCGCGGCGGGCACAGCTCCAACTCCCGAGCGATTGGGTGAAATATATACGCAAATAAAGCCTATATATTTATTTATTTATTTATTTAACCTGGCGGAGTTAAGGCCATAAGGCCTTCTCTTCCACTCAGCCAGGGCAAAAACATGAAATACAAAATGACAATAATAATGATTAATAATAAATAAAAAAAGAACTGATATACATGAATACAAGAAACGAACATTGAATACAAAGAAAAAATTAGAACATAAGTACTTGAATAATATGAATATGTAATACAAATGACTAAAAGTAAAGAAATAAAAAATGATGAAAGTCTAAACAAATACATTCTTAGTTATTACAAAATATAATGAAAACTTAAAATATATTACTAATTAGCATCAATTCCTACATGTTATTGTATACTAAATTTATTAAATGGCGCTTGAACTGTGAAGTCGTTTGGCACCTCCTGAGATGGCTAGGCAGTGAATTCCAGTGACGAATAGCTGTTGTTGTAAACGAATTCGAATAATGTGTAGTTCTGTAAAGAGGCGTGGATAGTAAGGGGTCAAGCTGAGAGCGCGTGCCCAAGTTATGGTAGGAAGAAAGGTAATGAAAGCGACTGGAAAGATAGCTAGGTGTTGAGGTATGAAGGATTCTATAGAGCAGTATGAGACAGTGAAAATATCTTCGCTCACGCAGGCGTACCCATCGAAGTGATTCCAGTGACGGTGTTATGTGGTCATATTTTCCTTGTGAACTTTCTAATAGTAAGGAATATTACGAAGAACATTTCTAATAGGGCAGTGACCTTCGCCTGAGGCTACCATAGTAAAAGTAATTCTCATAAACATTTTTAAAATCTTAATATAGTACGTTGTAAAACTGTGCGTATATTCATCTGTATGTTCGTATGTTCGTAAGGTTACTGCCCTAAGAGAAATGTTCTTCGTATATTCCTTATAATTCACAAGCCATCCAGTGCCACAAGGGGGCTGGCTAGAATATCGGTAAGACGATGGGTTCGGGTTTATTTTTGCCCTCTCCTTTTCTATCTCTTTAATGCATGCATCATTTGCTTTTAATATATAAATATTATCCGTGTAGCAATCGATCACAGCGCTATTTTGCACTGGATTTATACTGACCACCTAACATATCGATGGCACAGACGAAAATACTCTGTGGACATGAAGGACCATCCACACACTCCTTCCGTATTCCACACTAGTCCATAGTACCTGTTTGCATCAAGCGAACAGATCGCTCTTCGTGCTTGTAGGAGCCACCACGACAAGCTGTGTCACCCGCACCTGTCAATATTCCGATTATCACGAGGAAGAAGGGAGTGGATTCACTTACAGCCCTGCCAATCACGTGGATTTCATCTTGGGTTACCAGCTGGATTATCCTTTTCTTCTTCCTCTTCTTCTTCTTCTTCTTCAGATGGAAGGTGAATAATGGGTGAGAAGGACAGTGCAGGAGAGGAGAGAGTGTTGGTTGTAGGCCTATAAAATTAGGAAACGGGTAAACCTCGAGACCTCTTCGTCCGCCATGAATATGACACCAGCCTCACAGAGAATCGAACAAGGATCCAATTCATTTTAGGCAAGTAAGGAGCCACCGGCGCAAATTTAAGGGGGCCAAAGACAGAATTTTCATGAGTTTTTGGGGTTTCCCGTTATTCATGATTTCATTTCACAAACACTCTTCACCCTCTTACTCTCTCCCTTTCTCCTTCTCCCTTTCTCCTTCTCCCTCACTCTCTCCATCTCTCTCCAACTCTCTCTCTTTCTCTCTCTCTTTCCCTCTCTCTTTCCCTCTCTCTCTCTCCAACTTATACACCGTAATCATTTCGCGAAGGGGGAAAATACTTCGTCTGGCAACAACATATGAAACTTCAAATTACAGTCAGGGTTGCACACGAATACAGCTGCATCGTCTAAGTTACTTGGGATCAGGAGCCATTGGTCAGAAATTTGGCCTGTATGGCCCTCTTTATTCTGGACGAATATCTCCTAACCTTTCTCTTAATCTATTTTAACATTCCCATTTCTCTCTCTTTCGGATTATGTACGGCTGGCGCCGCTTCTCCGCCCCCGAGACTGGGTTCGTTTTACCTATGTGAATTTTTGTTACGCTTACTTTCCTAGAGAGGGCAGAGGGACAGGTGGTAAGCCCATCGCCCCTTAACCCTCCTCCGGAAACTATGGTATTACTAGGACGTGAAATGGCCGAGAAATTTTGTCCAGAGGCTCTAATTTAGGCTTGGAGTTCTTTTACGTGCCATAAATCTACGACAAGGCCTCCCCCCAGCTTAAAGTCCCTCCCGGAAGACTCCGTGCCCAGGATTTTTACGTCCTGAAAAAAACCCATGCGGCCGGGTTTGATCCCGCGACTTTCGGATCTAGAGGCGGGCACGCTACCGCTAGACCACCGCAGCCGACCATTCCCATTTCTTGGGGCGGGGGGAAGTCCCTGCCAATGTGAAATTCATGCGGAAGAAAGGCTTGTAAGCGGATCTAGTTTATTATTTAAATGGGGTCCTGAGCCATTGGTCAGGAAATTGAACGGTGCAGCGAACACATTTTGGTGTCTGACAATAGACTGGGACTTTATAACAACTATTTCATAAATGTAGGTAGCTTACGACAGCTGAATAGAGAACCATGTACCAATCTGCCTGTGAATTGTTTAAAACCAACAATTTCCATCTTATTTCAGAACAGTCTTGTCAAAGTCAACACAATGTGTTTAATAGGCCTACCCTTAATGTCGTACTTGATGTGCGCATGTATTTGGCGTGAAAACGTTTTTAAAATCGATGCTGAGTATGGGAAGGCAATCTCGTCCAAATATGCGACTTTTTTTTTTAATAGACGTAATTTCAAAATTCAGTTACTCGGGTACAGAAGGATAGCGCCGCCATCTTGGTCTTATTTTAACCCGCGATCGCTCGTGCTGTGGTCATGCCATCACTCGCGCATTAGATTTGATCTAACATGCGTTTTTTTCCCTTTTGTAGCTACTAAATGCAACTCAACGCATGGGTTCATCTTTTTTAAACATTATTTATTTAAGGTCGCTTTTTAACAACCAGGGTCACCAGCGACCGCAATAATTAATACATTAATATTGAATTGAAGTATCTAAAATACATATATGGTAACTTGAAAGTTTAGTAAAAGAACAACACATTAAATATAAAAAGGAAGGAACTTAAAACTATTAACAAACTATGAATTGAATTAACATTTTATATATATATATATAAATATATATATATATATATATATATATAAATATATATATATATATATATATAAATATAAATATAAATATATGCAATGGGTATGCAATGAAGAACTTTACTATACCACTATTGATGTTTTCGCTTTAGCACTGCGGGAATGTCGAACAGTATACTAATATTCTTTTTATTCTTATAATATTTTTATGTGATCGTGACATTTTAAGATAATTTTGAAACTTTTTTCCAGCTTCTGTTTGTAGTTAGTCTGTATTACTTTGTTATCTATATATAGGGTGTTAATGATTAACACCGAAATATTTTACCTATGTATGAAGGGACATAGACAAGCAACTTTTATTAGGAGATTTTTGCTGTATGATGTAAAATGTGTATGCTTCAGGGCGTAAATTTCGTGCTTTAAGTCCATTATTAAGCGAAATAGGGTTAAAGTTTTCATTAAATTGTCTTCATGCCTTCTTAGTGATCGATAAAAACCTGATTCTTAATCATTCATAAACAACTATATCATAATCTGCAAAATTTACAGACTAATCACAAGACTGGTAGCCACTGCATTAGTTCTATTATTCTTAACTACAGTGTTAACAACGAAGTTCATTTGTTTTTCATTTTTTTAAATGTTAGAAGTCAGTGGCTGCCATGCCCTAGAGAATTTATGTTGTAAAAAGAAAAATTGAATCCATAGAGCAAAAATCTAATAATAAAAGCTGCTTGTCTGTGCCCTCTCTATACGCAGGTAAAATATTTCGGTGTTATTCATTAACATATATATATATATATATATATATATATATATATATATATTGATATTGATTCATATTTCACACAATTTTGAGAAACAAGTGGAGGCAAATAACTAATATCCGTTAAGCAGTCGTGTTGCTGTGCCAAGTTGTCGCGTGGAGTAAATCTGGGAACATGCTTCTTTCAGTTTCGTGTCAAATTAGATTCCATGTGCCAGTCGCTAGGGTTGGTGGATGCGGTAGGGATTACAGGAACGCTGATTTTTTTCCTTTCCTTTACCCTTGATATCTAACTCAATTTTCTTCAATCAGTGACGTATTGTCAGATGATTCTGACTATTCTCTTAATGTTTTTATACATTTTAATATTTCAAGATAGTGAACGTGGTTTATACGTTAATCTCATGAAAATTAGTTGTGATAAATTTTATAACATTTCTATATTAAAATAAATAGTGCAAAACATAGTGCAGGAATTTTCATACATTACATGTAAGTAATTGAATTTTAAATTCTTTCAGAGTGAAAACATAAAAACAAAAAAAGGAGTTTGGATCTTACCGAGTTTAATACCGTATTAAAGGCATCATACTGTCTGAATAAATATTTGGCCAGCTTATCCTATACACTTCTGAGATCAGTATAAGAAATAATGGAAGACCGTGAAAACAAAGTCAACATTATACCGCGCGAATACCATACCGGTGCCTATTTTGGTTATTTCTTAATTGTAGAATTTTTTTATATACTGAATGTGAATATTTTAATTTTTTTTTTATAATATACTTACTCACTTACTTGCTTAGTCAATGAGAATAGACAATTCCTAAGCAAGCTAAAGGTATATAATCTATTTTATGGAACCCGAAGGTTCATTGCCACTCTTACCTGAGCCCCGCCATTCAACCCTATTCTGTGCTAACTCCATCCACCCATCTTTCGCAAATCCTACTTCTCTTAAATCTATCCTAATATTGTCCTCCCACCTACGTCTAGGTCTTCCATGTGATCTTTTTACTTCTGGTCTCCCAGTGAATATTTTTTAGACATGTCTTTCCTTCCCCATGAGTTCAACATGGCCAGCCCATTTCATCCTCCGTGATTGAATTACCCTTACTATATCCGGTGACGAGTACAAGTTATGAAGCTCTTCGTTGTGCAGTATTCTCCAGTCCCCATTTTCATCTCTCTTAGGCCCAAATATTGTCCTAAGCCCCCTGTTTTCGAACACACTCAGATTATGTTCTTTCCGAAGAGTAAGCGACCATGGCCCCATATAATACAACCGGCAGGATAAATCTTATAATTTTTTGTTTTTAGATTACTAGACAGAAGACGAGAAGATACGAGTTTCTGAACTGCATAAAAGCAGTAAGTTAATATATTTTTGGAAATTATAATACTAGTTATAGTGAAAACTACTTTAATATATTTTTACTTCCTCTGCCCGTACCATAAGTACTATAGGTAGAGGAAGTATTGTTTTCGACCCTAAAATTCGAAGTTGAGTTTTTAGCATATATACACGTTTCAAGGCCCCCTGAATCCAAAAATAGTATTTTTGGAAACATGTCTGTGTGTCTGTGTGTGTGTCTGTGTGGAATATCTGTGAACAAGCTAGCTCCAAAACGGAAAATCGTATGAAAACAAAATTTCGTATTTGGGTCAGGTACCTTCTGAAGATGTGAGGATAAGATTGGCGACTATTTTCTCTTATTTTTAAGGGGACTTTACATGAAGAAATTTTCGTTTTTCGCGATTTTCTCGAAAACGGCTCTAACGATTTTCTTTAAAATTTGCACATATGTTCCTTTTACTGAGAGATAAACTTTTATTTGAAACTTTTTTTCGAAAAAATTCTCTGAGGGTAGTTACAAGTCATCCACTGTTCACCCACTATTTGTAGAAATTTTGTCTTGTGTGATGAACAACTGAATAGCGCTCTTTCACGGCCTCTTATTCTATATAACAATGTGAAGTGAGAAAGATGTATTGTTGGCCATGCATAGAGTAAAGAAGTATCTGAGGGAAATATTCGATAAATTTCGGAAATTATTCTTTACGGCGGAAAGTCTGCAGTCACTTGTTCTTTTTTTTTTTAAGTTTGTTATATAGCCTTGCGCTTTTAGTCGCATCATTGAAAGAAGAGATATTTATAGGATAATTAGCGTAAAATTGTGTCTTGCGATTCCGTAAAAGGATATGTGAATACTGCTAACTTTTATTTGGGCAGAGGAAGTTATGTGACTTTCACATCAGATTTTTAGTAATAAAAATCAAATGCTACGGGCTGCATTAATAATTAAGTGAAATTCCTATTACAAAATTATAATGATTAAATACAACGTACCTTCCACCCACAAAAAAAGCATAAACGGTCAGACAAACAAATATTACAAAAAAAAAACATCTTTGGAGCTTTTAGACATTTTGAACATGCAGGCATAGCCTTTATTCTTGTTCCAGAGATTGTTTCTGTTGACAGGTATTCTCATAATCGCAGATTGTGGAACTTGTTTTCCCAGTGTTATCTCGATTTAGATTTTTTACTTTCTCTACCCGTACCATAGGCACTATAGGTAGAGGAAGTATTGTTTTCAACCCCCAATTCTAAGTTGAGTTATTATCATAAATACATGTTTTGAGGTATCCCTGAATCCAAAAACAATACTTTCGGAAACATGTCTGTGTGGATGTGTGTGAACAGTCTGGTTCTAGAACGGAAAATCGTATGAAAACAAAATTTTGTATTTGAGTCAGGTACCTTCTGAAGATATAAGAAGATTGGCGACAAATTTCTTTTATTTTTAAGGGGTCTTTACATGAATAAACTTCCGTTTTTCGCTATTTTCTCGAAAACGGCTCTACCAATTTTGTTTAAATTTTGAACATGGGTTGCTTATACTAAGAGCTAAAACTTTTATTTGAAATATGTTTAAAAAAAAAATCTCTGAAGCCACACACTCTGAATACGCGCTCTTTGCAATAAGCCTTTTATTCTAGTTCATGATGTGAAGTGAGTAAAATTTATTGGCCATGCTTAAAGTAAGGTAAGTTACGAGAGTACATTAATAAGATTCTATTTGGGTTTGTATCTTTCGGGGTTGCGATGTGGTAACGACATTCTCTTCATTTTTACAACCAATTTACATGAAGAAAATTGCATTATGATAGTTATATTGTACTAAGAGGCTAACTTTTATTTGGGCAGAGGAAGTTATGTGAAGTTTACATATTTTTTTTTTCAGTGGTCACTATAATGTGTGTTATGTGTGAAGTGATAGTGTAGAAGGATGCAATCTTTATACAAGGCTTGTAAACTACAGTTGTATAGTTTACTGATCTTGATCTTTATAAGTAGGGACCGGATTCTTAGGTTTTTACCTATTTTTTTTCCTTACTTCCAAAACAAAAAGCGCTCATACACTTTTTCGAATCATGTCCATAGGATTCACCCACATTGATTCTCTGGCACCTAAAAATGCCTAAATGGAGTATAAAAACCTAAATATACCTAAACGGGATATAAAACCTAAAATATCTAATTTAGGCTCCTTTTTTGTATTTTTTGTTTGTCAGTTGAGAAATCGATATTTTGCAGGGAGAGAATAATTTTTGTGGGTAGAAATTAATACCACCAGCGTTTCATTCAACCCATTGTCGTCTAGTTTGGACAGTATCAAGAGAGGAATAGAGTACCGGAATTTAAAATATTCGTATGGACAACGATTGTTGCCGTGTATGAACAAGGATATAGATTTCTGTGTTTTAAAGCGCTGGTTTTTTGTTTGCCTTTAGTACTTCCCTGTTATTCATACTGAGTGGTCATACTGTGAGTTTTAAGAATATGTGTTAATTATGCCGAAACAAATGAAATCGAGTTTGTAACGGCAGTGGATTGGCGACGATCTGAATTTCACGACAGATGGCAAAGTAATATTTTGTCAAGCCTCCCAGAAACACGTATTATTTACCTTTCTAGAAAATGGGGAAGTTTTCTTCCCTAGTTGATCTGTTGTGCGGTTAGCATGCGTAACAACCGAAAAAAGGGAAATAACCAGTATCACATTATCCACATCCAACCATAAGGTATTTTACTCACTAAATTAGAAGCATCGGATTCGAATCCTGAGAAGGATAATGTCTAGATACAGTATTAACTATTAACCAATTGTAAGAGATAACAGGAAGAACTTCACTGGTGAGAATTTTGAAAGATATTTAGTGATATACTATAACCAGGAAATGTGAGGCAATCTTATTTTCACTGCTTCTTTTGATTATTTATGCATTCTTTCTTCAATTGTATAATATTGTCTTAATGCATGTTTACTCAAATTTAAGTCAATTTTGTTAAGTTAAACTTTACAAGTATTATGTATTCAATCCTATGTAGCACATTCAAATTCATTAAACCAATTTATTCTACCCAAAAACGATATTTTGGACAAAAAACCTAAAAAAAAACTATTTCTCCTAATGGAAAACCTAAAACAGTGTTTTCAAAAAACCTAAAAATCCGGTCCCTATTTATAAGCTTATAAATTTTTCACTTTTTGAAAACTATGGTAGTAAAATTTATATTTTACATGTTATTCTTTACATTGCTGTGTTTGCACTGCTTTCTTCAATTTGATTTCATTTTCGTTTCATGTAACGGTTGGTAATACCTGTGGGAAATTTTCATGTGCTGAGTTCTGATTTCTGAACCGTGTCTATTGTGGTCAGGAATGAACCTTTAGGCCTTCATGATTTTCTCATTAAAATTTGCAATAACTCAGAACAATACGTACGTTTGCGCATGATCAACATATGAGATCTGTTATGTGGCAAGTACCTATGCATTTCAGCTTCATAGCAATGCAGTATTCCATGACATACCCGAAGGCACCCCACGATAAACGCATTATGTTGTTTTCTATTAAAGATGAAAAGAGAAAGCATGTCGTTAAACACTTTTTTTTTCACAAGTTGACCTGCTTCGCTTGACTGGCTATGTTTGTATTGTTTGGTTGAGGTTTAAATGATCTAATGTTTGTTGTTATTTCAAGACAAATCATGATCTTTCAATTAGGTTCAATTGTTCCATTAAATATTAATATAGTTCAGAGTCTAGGGACTAATATCAATAACATCGGTAAGAAAATATGGTTATTCGAAAGGTTTTACTGATATGCAAAGAACGCCGCTTAATGTATTCGCGGATAATGTTATCACGTTTATGAAGTCCCTTACGAATTAATACTGATACATTGAAAACATACCATTTATTATGATCAAATAATCGGTTGTGTTCTCACATTTTCATTTTTTACGGCTTTATTTCCAAGTATTCTACGTCATCAAAATTTCGATTTTAAGGGTTTCGTGTTTGAATCAACTATTTGGGTTGTACTGGAGGTAACAATTCTGTTCCCAGCTCACAGGATGACCTGTTTGAGGGGGTGCCATTTCTTAACTTTCTCTTTTGAACAAAACATGTTTTACCCCTCAGTTAAGTTGCAGCTTTTGATTTATGAAAATAACAATGTTGACATACAGTGATGGCTTCTGTAAAATGAAAGACTTCAGGGTCAATCCATATCAAATCAACCCATGGGTGTTCCTGACGTATTTTATTTTATTTTTAAGTATACATTTTCTGTTTCTATATGTATCTGGGAGTACAAAACTATTTTTTTTGTCAAATTTTTATCACTAACACTTTTGCTTTTATTGGCCATTTTGTTTAGAAGGATCTGTCATTTTTGACGTTTTCAGAGGTTAACGATAAGTTACATAACTATTTTGTTTATTAAGTGCCAGTATGGTACTTTATGAGATTGTGTGTGGGGGACGGAAAAATGTCTGTCCGTCTGACTGTCTGTCCGTGTGTCTGTACGCGCCATAACTGAAATACGCTTTATCGGATTTTCATGAAATTTGGTATACGCATTTATAATGTCCATGGGAAGAACCCTATTGATATTGAACCAAATCGGTCCAGCGGTGCCGGCGTCAAACCCAATTTAGTGTTTTTATTTAAAAGCGCCATAACTCAAATACGCTTTATCAGATTTTCATGAAACTTGGTATACATATTTATAATGTCCATTAGAAAACGTCTGTTGATAATGGACGAAATCGGCTGGCCGGTACCGGAATAATGCCCAATTTAGTGTTTTTTATGGTATTATATAACAAAAGGCCCCATAACTCAAATATGCTTTATCGGATTTTCATGAAACTTGGTATACGCATTTATAACGTCTATGGCAAGAAGTCTATTAATTTTGGACCTAATCGGTTGACCGGTACCAGAGTAACAACTAATTAAAGGCCAAATGTTTTTTTAAATTTTTGTCTATCGGTATAATTTGACAGTTAACACTATTCCTTCACATATGCTTATCAAACATCACCTTCAAACTGACTGAGTTGGCCTATTGGTAACGTTTTGGACTTGTATTCTGGAGGTCCCCGGATCAAATCCCCTAGCCGACCGATTTGACATGGATTATTTATTTTATTTTTATGTGAGTGCGTGATTGTCAAGGTATCACAAATCTGTAGTTCTGCTGACGCTGGTCGATTTTAATCTGATTAGAAAAACTTATTTTCTGCATATCATAGTTGAAATTATAATTGATTCAACAAAAACATACTGGCACTTTGTTATGTCAGTTTACCTGATTTTATTAAGATATCAACAGAAAAAAAATAACCATCTTAATCTACAAGAAACACACTACAATTCTTATTACTCATAACCTACTCTGATGAAGTCCAATTCATTAGCTTTTGCACGAAAACAAACTCAGTTTTTTATACTAATGACAACTGTTTTTTTGCTACTCTCCTCTTCATGTAGGCTATGTCATATAAATAATATCATACATAAAGTTCCACGAGTCTGATGACAGTCGATGAGTTTTACCACATAAACACCGGTGAGCTTAAAAGCAACCTGATGGTTCACTGGTGAATTGTTCGGTGACTTGATAAACACACTGATGGAAGTCCAATGGATCGATAGAATTAATCATTGGCTTTAAAAACAGACTTCTTCCTTATAGTCCGCACGATTTCAGCAGTAATATGAGTTGATCCAGGAAGTGCATTAAAATGTCAAATTTCCAATAGTATTTCCGGAGAATTGAAAAATAGGAAACACTTTTGCTCTTGCTTGTCCCGTGGACGCCTGAACTAGGGAACAAAACTTCTAACAACTATTGGAAATTCCTCATTTTGATGCATGGATTGGCTCAGCTCATATGCCTTCTAAAACCGTGGACTGCAGTGGATTATAATCCAGTGTGCGATTTGTAGGGGGATGGGGGATTCCCTCCATTGGCTTGAATCATCGCATGGTACACATATTTAAAATTTTAATTTTATTTAATATTTATGTAGATGTGAGCCTACCTGAATGGACAAAAACACATGGAAGAAGGGGAATCCAAAGTACAGAAATTGAAACCAAGTGATATTAGCTCAGGACAGCGAAGATGTAGACTAACTAACATGTGTAGGAAACTTCAATACAAATATGAGAATTAGAAATAAATCATAATAAAACAAAACTCATGACTATGAGTAAGGATGAAATGGAAATCGGAGGACACAAAATTAAGGTCAAATTTTTAAAATATTTAGACTGAATCCTGCAGTGCGACGGATCATCGAATTTAGAAATTGATAGACGGACTTTTCAAGGGAACAGAGTTTTTAGATTGTTAAATTCATTACAGTTGAGCAGTAATATTTTGACAAAAGCTAATAATACATGGGCTTAAGGAAATAGTAGAAAGTATAATACTATATTTGGAGCAGAATCGTGGACTGTATATATCCAAGTAGGAGACAAGAAGGAATATTAAAAGCTAGAGGAATGGTTTATTGCCAGGAAATCAAGGAACGGATAAAAACATGGTAATAAAAGGCCTAAATCAAAAATGTTGCATTGGTATGGGCATCTAAGTAGGGTGAACGATGGAAAATAGCCAAATAAAGTAACCTGATGGGAACCAGCGCGAAGGAAAAGGAAGACCAAACGAAAATTGAATGAACGGAGTAAAAGAGTATGGAACTGAGAGGATTGCAAGAAGAATGTATTCTAGAATCTAGGTAGATATTTATGCAGGCAAAAAAGTGTTATTTAATTGTATTTAAATGTACGAGGGTCATTCAATAATTAAAGAGACAAACTGACCTGGAGAAAAAACAGTTTATTTATACAAAACAAGACTTTTCCTACTTTTCAACGTAATCCCCATCAACATTTATGTACTTGTCCCAACGGGTTACTAGCTTTTTTATACCGGCTGCAAAGAACTCTTTGTCTTTGTGTTGGAGCCAATTTCCCACAAATTTCTTGACATCCTCGTAATCCTGGAACGTCTTCCTACGTAATGCCTCCTTCAGTCGACCAAACAATTCGAGTTTCAAGTGAGGAAGTTACAACTTCAACAGACCGGCCAGAACGGTGCTCGTCAGTCACTGATTCTCGACCACTTTTGAACTGTTCTACTCACTTGTAAAAATTTCCACGGTTCATACACCTTTCACCATACACTTTAGTCATTCTAGAGTATATGTTAGCTGGTTTTTAATCTTAAAAAAAAAAAATAAATAAATAAAATCACAGAACGTTGTTCAACCAATGTGGAATTTTCAAGAAGACCCGACATAGTTAAACTTAATTTTGAGGTTATAAACAGAGCAATGTTGATCCATCAGCTGATTAGAACTCATCCCAGTGATGCCAACTTAAAATCCTAAATGTATCAAACTTGTACTACCAACCATCTTTTCCCCAGACCAATTTTCCTCTTTAATTATTGAACGACCCTCGTATATAGGTATGGTGTGCATTTTGGTGGAGCATTGTAGAATAGGCTATTCTAAATAAATAAATAAAATATATGGTAATGAATCTATTAGGCGTTCCCCCTTCTGGTAAAATCACAAATCTCACACTGTTATGTTATAGTCCATAACTAACAATTGACAATAATTTTGTAATTATATAGCCTACTAGCTTAAAAGACCCGGCGTCGCCCGGGTTTTGTATTGTGTAATTGGAAATTAACTTATGAAGGATTTTCAGTTTTAAATTCTAGGTCCTTATATAGGCATTTATAATTTGAAATAGGAAGAACGACTTATTACACTCAAACTATTCCCTCAGAAAACGCTTGATATAGTTTTTTATGGCTCATAGAGGATCTAGAATTTTGCATCCCATCGCTTGTACAGTGCACAGCAAGCCTGGTAGAGGTTTAAATAAGAAGAAACAGAAATTCCAGTAACATAAAATTGTAATATCGAGGCGGGAAATTTCCCACTCTTATGTTACCATAAAACCGTTTTGGAGATGAAATTAAACAGAAAGCATTATCACTTTCATACTTTTCTCTCCAAAAACCTGCGATATAATATAATAATATACACATTACCATACCTCGTTTTGTTTTCTCTATGTCCAGGGTAGAGAAAGTTATGTGATTCCATTATTTTAGTGGATTTCATTCTGTAATATTTATTTATAACATGAATTATTTTGATAACTTCTCTTATTTGTCAAAAGTGCATTTCATTTGTTTTTTCCAAGCCCACCTGATACCATTTGGCAACAATATATTCTGTGATTTGGAATTGATAATTATATGTAAAAAGGGATTAAGTATTTTCAAAAACATTTAATTTTTGGCATTTAGAATCAGAATTTTTTCAAAATCCTTTCTTAGTGAGCACCTACATTATGCAACGAAGGTACTGTCAAAATTCCAAGTCTCTACCTGTTATAGTTTAGGCTGTACGTTGATTCCTGTCATTCAGTCATTCATTCAGTCAGTCAGGACAAAGCCTTTTATATATATAGAGATTTATTTTTATAATTATGTATTTCTGTGGGAAGTTAAGCTCTGAAGAGTTATCCAGTTCAGTGAGTAACGTATTTATCTTGGTTTCCCAATATAATGGAAGCGCTCCAAAGCATTACAATTCACTTTTACCTGTGCATCTCATTAGAGGCAGAGAATGTTGTAACATTAAGATATGCTGGCAATGTACCAAATCAGTTTCTATCCTTCTGTTCTTGCAGGTAGTCCTGCATTCCGTCTTAGAACATAATGGGCCATTCAGATAGAAACTTAACCGTAAACGTAACGTAAACTTAAAAGTTTGGGGCCATGTTTTTCAATGTGACCATTCATAATGCATCACGTAAACGTGAAAATTAAACGTAAAATTAAACTTAACGTATACCCTTGAAGGTTGCCACGGTACTGGGGCGCGAATGATCACACCTCTCAATTCTATGCGTTAGGCCTATGACTTGTACAAATAACTTAACAGGCGGAATGATATGAATATAATGTTTGGCTTCTCAAAACGAATGGATAATAGATCCGACCGGAATTAGGGATGCAGACATGCCAGCAAACAGTGATGGCGGTTGAGGCCAGGTACGTTCCTTCACCCGCAAGCACTCTCACATTTACAAGCGCAGGAGATTAGAACCAACCGTAATTTCCGCCCCATGAGTCACCTAGTCTACTGCAACCAGTCAATCTTAGATTTTTTTAATACGTCATTTTATCTTAAAATGTTTGTTATATATCAATTTTACACATAATTACAAGAGAGATGGACCAAACAATGTATAATTTACTTTAATAGGAACCTTTCTAACAAATACATAAATAAAAGTTAGGAGAAAACTGCTTTCAAGTCCTATGTTCCTATTAAAGTAAATTAGGCTATACATTGTTTGATGTTATTTTTCTTGTAATTATGTGTAGAATTGATATATAACAAACATTTTAGGATAAAATGACATATTAAAAAATCTAAGATTGACTGGTTGAAGTAGACTAGGTGACTCATGGGGCAGAATTTACGGTTGGTTCTAATCTCCTGGCTTGTAAATGTGAGGGTGCTTGCGGATGAAGGAACCTACCTGGCCTCAACCGCCATCCCTATTTGCTAAGGGTATAGAGCCTTGCAAATACCAGCTTCTGCGTTACGTTTATGCGAAAAATAACGATACAACCAATCAGAGAACAGAACAGGAGACGGACGTTTAAGTAACCAAGAGATGACGTCTTTGACGGAGAAACTCGTCTATATGATAAAAGGCACCCATTATATAAAGATGCGGCATTGAAGGAAGATATAAATGAACATTAGTTCCCCAAGAAATGAACTGCAGTAGTAAATACAGCCCATTTAATATTCTTTAGTTTTTATGTCTGCATACGCTTGTATGATTTCAATTTTTAATGGCCTACACATGTTTAGTAGAAACATGAAAGTAGCCTATTTTCGTCTGCTGCAGCCATTTTATCAGCTGTTCAAGTTCTCATTTGTGATTGGTTGTTATCTACGTTTAAGTTTTCATTGCGAATGCTCAATGCCGTGCTAAAGTTTACGTTTAAGTTTACGTTCTTAAGTTTACGGTTAAGTTTCTATCTGAATGGACCATAAACCACTAACAGTCATAGAGGTCTCTATTCTTAATGTTCATGCATTAAATACAACTTATTAGTATAAACATTGCTTATAGTTTTGCAGGTCTGACGTACGTATTTCGGATGACTGAACGAATCTGTGCGTCATCATTTCCCGGTTACAAATGATTGAGCCAAAGAGGCGAGCCCTTCGATCCAGTTTCAGTCACACATCTAGAGTTACATGCAACTTTATTTAATTTCTGTCAAGCCACAATTTAGACATAATCGTCCCGATGGATCCTTTCTTATTACTCGACATGTTATTACATTCACAAAGCTGTTGTTCCGTGCGCGCCTATGAAATAATCATTTTGAAACATAAGTTAATGTAATACCTGTAAGCCGTAATAAATATTTAGGTCGTATTTTCACAAGATACTTTTATCATTGTTCACATATAATGTTATACTGATTACTAGGGAAGCATTTTATTATTTTGCATCTTTTTTACATGAAGGTTAAAAGACAGGTCGAAAATATATATAAATATCTATCACCAAATAATTAAGTAAGGGCAATTTGTTTTTGCATTTTTCGTAATTTGAAGAGAGAGGTCATTTATTGGCAATTTTTAGATCATCTTTCGGCATGTTTAGGTCATGTTTCAGTGAAGGTAGAGAGGATCTTTTCCATGTACAAATCGTTACTTTCAAACAATAGACAAGTTTTTATTTGAGAATCTCCGCCAAGTGTCTGTTCATTTTAATTCAGAACACCAGAGCAGTTTGTCTTGTAGCAATAAAGATTTTTTTCTTTCTTTTTAAATGGCACATACTTGCTAGAGGCAATTTGATGGGCATGCCAGTTCAGAAAGAATTCCTTTTTCGCTAAGGGTGCCCAAGTAATATAAATTTACTTACATTTATTGGTATTTTTTTTAAGTGTCATTTTTTACTTTTTACGTCATAAATGCATTTTTTGTTGCATTTTTCACTATTTTATGGACACTACTTTATCAAATTGCTCCTCATTTGTCTTTAAGAGTGGTCCAAATCTATCCGAGACCTTCCTGCCAAAAAAGGGGGGGGAATCCGAGGAGGTACCGGCTAGCATCCTAAACCACCAGATAAGTAAACTCGACAATCGAAAACACAGTAAACACTTCAGTTATATCACTGCACTGTGTAGGTATGAATTAATAATTCCATGTTTTGTTTTCTGTCTGAGCTGATATTTTACACAACTTTTTCTTTATGGCATTCTGCCCTTTGGGGAAAGTTGTTAAGTCCTTTAAAAATATTATAATATTATAAAATTATAATAATAGTTTAAAAGGCCAGGCGTCTCCCGGGTTTTGTATTTCGTAATATGAAATTAACTTATGGAGGACTTTCAATGTTGAAACTCTAGGTCCTTATATAATATGTATGTGGAATTCGAAATGAGGAAGAACGACATATGACACTCAGACTATTCCCTCAGAACACGCTAGATAATATAGCTTTTTAAGGCTCATAGAGGATGTCGAATCTTGCATTCCATTGCTTCTACACACCATGCCTGGGAGGAGAGCAAATAAGAAGAAAAAGAAATTCCGGTTACATAAGATTGTATTGTCTTGACAGAAAATTGTATTTTTCACTCTCATTTACCATACAACCGTTTCGGGGCTGAAGTAAAAAGGAAATTCAATATCACTTTCATACTTTCCTTCCCTAAAACCTGCGCGCGTAGGACTGAAAATGGTCCATCTCATTTTGTCTTTTTAGATGCTTAGGGCCTCTGATAAACATCCCTAGGCCTATTTCTCAACTAATACAAAGCCTACAGCTATGAGTGACGTATCAGTGGATTTGTTACTGACTTCCTATATAGCATACTAACTGGCACACACTTAAGTTGTCCCTGCAATGCGACCGCTTATTCTACATCAAAATGTGAAGTGAGAAAATTATATTTTCCATGTCGAGGATAGAGAAAGTTATGTGACTGCTTTATTCTCGTGGATTTTATTCTTTAAGAATTATTTTCACAAATGTATTAATTACATCGATAGTATCAGAATTTGTTAAAGCCCAGTATTATAATGTAGTTTCCAAAGCCCTATGTGAACACCGTAAACAAAACTTTCGTTATGTAAACAATTGACAGCAGAATTCTCTAACTTTGACTCATTTCACATTTCCGAATTTTTCCTTGGATTTTCCAAAAATGTTCTTTCATACAAACCTTGTCCTAACAATTACGAACACAACAAAGAAAGAATCAGCCAAATCGGTCGCGCCGTTCTCAAGGGATGCGGCAACAACCATTTTGGTAATTCATTTTTATTAATATAGATTCAGTATATATTTCTTTATTTGTTATGTTTAGAAATGGATTGACATTAAAGTATTTAGCGGGGCCGCAAACCGAAGCGAACCATGCATTGTTTTTACTATACACATAAACAGTATTGTTCAATTACGCAACAAGAATTAAGATTTTACTTTTGAGAAGCACTTTTTCGAGTGTTCATTTTTGCTGTCAGTTGTTTGAAATCTGGCTGATATAATTGGTAAGCGCAGTTCGCAATAGAAAACTGGAATTTTAAAAACTCAGTCCCAGGGTCTCGTAAAAGTTTCCTGTAGTGTAAAACTGTTTTGCATGTGACAAGGGTATCGCTTGTCTGCCTTCATCTACCTTCCACCGGGTGGGTCGGACTCTGAAATGATGAATCACTGGAACTGCAACACATACACACAGTGTGTCTGATATAATCACTGTCATGGCTGTTATCATCTTGTCACGTCTTATGTCGCCTTGATGTTTCTGTTCACTCTCATCTTAAATAGCTTCACCATCTTCTTCACAGTCATGGTCATCACTTCACTGATGCAGACAAACCTCTGTATAACGAAGATCGAAACGATAAACCCGCTTACAGCAATATTTTTATTTGGTTCCGGCGAATTTCCTAACTTAATAACATTAAATGTTACTCACTTTAACGATGAAGCTACTTTAGAAACACCCTTTTATAATGATATTTTGTAGTTCAATTCTCATTGCAAATCAGTAATTTAGCCCTGAGAATCGTAACTGGTATCATATTACTGCCTTTCGTAGCAACAGTTATCAGTAACTGTTTCATTTCTTAAAAATTACAAAAGAAAGGTACATCAGGTCATCATCATCATCATCATCATCATCATCATCATCATCATCCTGACACGTAGTAGTCCTGTAAGAACTGTTACGTCTACAAAAAAATTTCCGTCCATCTTTTTGGAGGGCGACCAAGTGATCTCTTCCCATGTGGTTGGTAGTTCAAGATTGCTCTGGGGATCCTGTCTCTGGCCATCCGTCTTACATGCCGCAGCCAGTCCTCCTGATATTTCTGGATGTAGTCTAGAATTGGATCCATGTGGAGTTCCTGTAGTATATCTTCATTTTTGATGTGATCATATTTGGTGTGGCCCGCTGTCCTACGCATGAACCTCATCTCACTGGCTGTAATTCTACTCCTGTCACATTGTCTTAGAGTCCACGCTTCACTGCCATAGCAGAGGACAGGTCTTGCAAGGGTTTTATATAAACGGAGTCGAGTGTGTCTCTGGACTAGGGAAGGTTTCATAACTTTATTTATTATACCCAGTGATTTATTAAATTTGGTAATTTTCTCAGGTATGTCCATGTCCGAGTAAAATGATAATTTGTAGCCTAAATAATTGAAATCATTAACTCGTTCTAAAATTCTATTGTTGATACATATTTTGCTTTGTACTGGGTCTTTGCCACAGAAGGCCATGATTTTTGTTTTATGAGGTGATAATTCCATATTAAAGGTATTTGCAATTAATGACAAGTTATGTGTTGATCTCTGTAAGTCATCTTCCGTGGTAGCGGAAACATCATCAGGTACATCAGGTAAGGGTGGAAAATAGGGCCACTGAAGGTAAAATCATCCCTTACGTCTGCAAAAACATGCAATGACTTCGGTTGCTACTTCAACAAAGTTATCGAGCAAATAGTTTTCGTTTTGTTTAGCCATGTGGTCAATTTCTTGCTATTTTCTTTCCCTTTTCCCACCCTCTACGAGTTTGAAATTTCAGTATGTACCTGACTCAAAGCGTGGTTTGATTTATGCTCTTAGACCAGTCTGATTAGCAATTTTTCAGGGTGTGTGTTTAATTAATGGTTACCATTCAAGGAAATCAGTAGGCTAAGTTTAAAAACAAGATTAACAATATTTTAATATCTGGATTTATGATTCGCTTCCTTAACGTTGAAATATCCTATACATCATAAAGTACTTCGTGCAGACTTCCTAATATGTGGTATATCCAACTCCTCGATGTAACAATAACGCTCATATAACAATATAATCTGGTGGGGCCCACAAATATCGCTATACGGAGGTTTGACTGTATTTTAATATAGATTTAGTCAAGTACCAGAGCATGGGTTGGCAACGTTGTAGAGAACTATAGCTAGGCCTATATACTAATTTCACTTTAAGTTCAAAGTAGTTGTAAACAAAGCCACGTGACAAGGGAGCGCCTCATTGGCTAGTGGACGAACTGTAACTTTTGCTGCTTTGTATGCATACTCTTGCTCTTAATAAAATAGTTCGGTTCAAACCGTACCTTTTTGTAGCTATTTTCGTACAGAATGCTCGGCGGAGTGGTACTTTAGAGTTTGTTTACATCTCCTTTGAACTTAAAGTGAAAATAGTATAGTAGAGTTTTTCATGTATACTCAGTCGGCTTCAGAGGATAAAACAATTAAATCGGCGTTAATTGATCTGACCAAGTCGGCCTTGATTTTCGCTTTCCAAAACAAAAGCAACGTTGCAATGGTCTCTCATTGTTATTACTGACCTCAGTTTTTCCATAGCTTTAATCAATTCACACGTGTTCATTTCTGAAGCAGATCTGCATATGAAACAAAATTAATTTGATCAGATTTTCCTGACGCATAATAACTAAGTGAACTAATTAAACCGTTACAACAGATGCAAATTGTAGGCGTTTACGACGGCTGTGTGAATGCTCAAACACGCCATCTTGGAATGAACTTGCCACAGCCCCCTCCCAATAACTTGTTAAGACCTGCTGAATGTGCGTTCATTTATTTATTTATATCGGTTATACAACACGTACGTGAGGACAAAAAAGTCGTGTGCTAGAACTTTTAAAATATTTTTTAAGACATGCACCACACTGGAATATACACGAATCCTCATTCCGTTTCTTTCCGTGGCGGGTAAATCTCCACGTGGTATTGTCACATGCTCGGCGGAGTGGTACTTTAGAGTTTGTTTACATCTCCTTTGAACTTAAAGTGAAAATAGTATAGTAGAGTTTTTCATGTATACTCAGTCGGCTTCAGAGGATAAAACAAATAAATCGGCGTTAATTGATCTGACCAAGTCGGCCTTGATTTTCGCTTTCCAAAACAAAAGCAACGTTGCAATGGTCTCTCATTGTTATTACTGACCTCAGTTTTTCCATAGCTTTAATCAATTCACACGTGTTATTGTTTGCTGTAACTAGATTTTGCAACCCCGCGTTTAACTCCACGCGGAGTAGACGAGTTGCTGTCACAGCCGTCACAGGACATTCTTAGATTTTGATTGGCTGAGATAACTAGCTGATTGGTGCGGTAAAAGTAAAGAGCATGGGTTGAGCTATCGGCAAACATTTCCTCCTAACAAAAGGAAGCCGCCTGGGTTTGTAAAGAATAACTGGCCTACAATAAAGGAGGAGACATTGCCGCTAAGGACAATTATTGCAAGTAGAACATTTAATTGAGTTCATATTTGACCCTCTCAGTCTTTATAAAAGTTCAGTTATGTGAACTGAAGGCTAGGATTGTTCTCATTGGTCTATTTAAAACTGTTAAGCCATTCTATTTTCTCGAATAAATTTAAGGGGATTATCAGCGTATTTTTTTAATTCGTTTATCTTTTTTTTCCACTATTAATTCTGGTTGCTTCCATAAAATATAAGATATTAAGAAACTCAATTTTCTTGATTGATAATGTGAAATTGAATTAACAAACAGCAATTATCTGTAGAAGGAGGTTTACACCAATTCGTATGACGTACAGGCAGGAAAAAAAGGCTCTTATAGCTGAATATAATATAATTTGTGTTAGTATTTTAAAATAATGTTAATAATTAATATATTTACTTATAAAACAATACGATTAGAAACCATATTCTGGGTTTCGAATTGGGCTAAGTCAACAGTCGACACTAGAACAAATTTTAATACATTCCCTGTTATCCTTTGAATGCCGCTAGGCATGCGCAGTGGCTCATATCGGCAACTTAGATATTTTAGTAGGTCCGCTTCCCCCCCCCCCCCCCAACTGTACATTTTCAGTTTCCGTTTCGATTCAGAATCTTTGGAAATCTGAGCCTGAAATCTCACTGAATGCTACGTTTTCGAGGTCTTGGGATAATTCACCTTATTTATCATTTAGCGTGCACCAATATTTTAAATTATCAAGTGGCGTTGACTAATTAATGTAGATCGATTTGATAATCTAAATTTGATTCATCCAGTTTTGTTCTTTTGAGTTACAGACTTTTGTATTTAAATTGAATTTGCCTTTTTTAAAAAATGATAAACGTATTAGAAAAAGAAAGCACAATAACTGGATTGAATGTATTATTTGTAGATTAAAATAAAATTATGAATCAACCGAGCCAGTAAGCACAACTTATGTTTCCCGCCTTAAAAACAACCTCCTTTCGCCTCTGCATGACAGTGTTCCCAAGTTCGCACTCAGATTTTATTAAGTGCCAATGGGATACTTTGTAAGATTGTGTGGTGGACGGGAAAATGTCTGTCCGTCTTTGGTCTGTACGCGCGATAACTCAAATACGCTTTATCAGATTTTCATGAAAGTTGGTATACGCATTTATAATGTCCATGGGAAGAAGCCTATACACCTGTGCTTGGACGTCGATAAGTGGGATTTGTGGGGGACCCACCAGCACAAGGGCAGGATTTCTCCCAGTAGACCAACCTTACTTCGCCTTCTCTGTACTTCTGAAAATCCATTATTGCACAGTCGGCAATATTGCGTTTTTGACGAGACAAGTTATTTTAGGGACCCTGTTCTCTTTCTCTCTCTCTCTCTCTCTCTCTCTCTCTCTCTCTCTCTCTCTCTCTCGTTCTCTCTGTCACACACATACACAAACAATCAATACTAGATGTGAAGACTTGTTGTAGATTGTAGAAGAATAGTAACTCTGCAGACACCTCTGTTAGCTAGCATTAAAACTATCTTACCAGACATAGCAAGAATTTTTTCTGCACAACAAAACCAGTCACTATTGTTTTCTTGCAGTGTAGCCCTGGTCAGTTTATGAAAATGTATTATTATAGAGAAACATTCTCATTAGAACTCATTCAGCGATGTGTTGAGATAGTTTTTGAAGTGAAACTTCTTTAGCCGCGGTAGGGGTAAATCGGGTGCTTGTGTCACGCTCGAAAATCGTCACGAAATTATTGTCACACTGAAAACCGTCACGAAATTAGTAAGGTGTGAGAGAACGGACTGCACAGAAAACAGTCAACTCAATGATTAGGATAAATCAACTGCAATACGATATAAAGGACAAAATAAAATACTCAAAGGGGAAACTAATGATAGAAGGTGATTTAAAGAAAATTGTTCAGACCTAGTAGGCCTACGAGGACCTGCAATCCAATAATAAAAAATTGAAAAAATTAAAATTAAAACAAGTTTCACTTCTGTCGCGTGGCGTTCCACGCACACTCACTTCTTCTTCTTCTTTTTTTTTTTTTTTTTTTTTTTTTTTTTTTTTTTTTTTTTTTTTTTTTTTTTTTTTTGCGCGAAGATTGTCTCTCGGCTCGCATGAGTTAGTGGCTGAAAGTTTGTTCGATATTGTGAGACATTTCACTTATTGTTCTGCATGTATGTGTTTCATAGCTTCTGCTTGTGTTATTCTCTCTCTGTTTTGAGCACGATTATTACTAATTTCAAATATAATTATTGTTTATAGCGAGTGTTATGTATTCCAGTTTCAGATTCCGAAAGATTCAAATTAATTCTACCACTAAGAATTCGAGAAATAATTATTTTGCAGTGACAATGTCTGATTACTTCAGCAATATTTTTTCTTCCTTGCACGGGAGAAACGCGTTTGAGGAGAAGGGCATTGAAATCAGGGAGTTGAATTCAGAGAGACAAGCCATCTTCCCCTCCCGCCAGTCATGACAGACGCAGCCATATACCCGAGTCAGCGCAACGTTACCCCCTTGATGACTGGCGTACGAATGAAATATCACCTGCCATTACGACAGCTCCACCAAATGTTTTCGTTATTAAGTGCCAGAATGGTACTTTATGAGATAGTGTGGGGGACGTTTGTCCGTTTGTCTTTTCGTTCGTGTCTGTACGCGCTATAACTCGAATACGCTTTATTGGATTTTCATGAAACTTGGCATACGCATTTATACTTTCCATGGGAAGAACCTATTGAAATTGGACCAAATCGGTTAACTGGTACCGGAGTAGAGCCTATTTTATGGTAATATAAAAAAAATCTAATGCAAATCAGTTATCATGAGAACATATTGTTTTAGAGTGTTCATATAGAGCAGGCTTGGCAAGCAATGCACTGAGAGTGCGAAGTTCTCTACCCCTACACTCGCCCCATCCCCATTCCTTCCACCTGAGAGGTAGGCAGACTCGTGACGCATGCCACAGTGGCGGTACCTCAGATATTGGAGGAGAGATCTTTTAAGTAATGAAATGAATATTTCTTGAACTGCTGAAGAGTTGGCAAGGAAGGCACAAAGAGATGTAATGGGGCAACTAGGTACCATGAGGAAATACGCAATGGCAACGTTGAAGCACAGTTCTAATATTCTAGCCAAGCCTTCAGCTCAGAGAAGCAGGTCTATACAATTAGCATTATTTATTAACTAGTTCTACTTATTTCCCTAATGTTACTAGTGGCATTTAAGTGGTTTCTACACCGTAATTCTCAAAATAAACGTCACAATTTAGCTGAATAGTGTAGTGAAATTATTTAAACGTACATTATTACATATTGGCGTATTCTTAATGGCACTGTTTTAATTTAGACAGTTGGCATCTTTTTAGTCTCTTTGCAGATATTATCTTTTTAATATCCGAGTGCAAACTCGATGAACTTAAACATAGAACACATCGTAGATATTCATAAGAAATGTGACTGCCCAGCAAGCTCTTGTTCAAGGTCAATAGGCTGAAAAGTTGTTCAAATTGATAAGTAGTACATAACATGGCCAGTAATTTACTTGCAAAAAGGCGCAGCTTGGGAAATGTTTTCGGCAGTGAAGTGCATAAATCCAAACCAAGTTTTCCTGAACTGCGCAATGGTGTTCTGCTTTGAGGGTTAATTGATTCCAATATTGCAGTTCGTCATGGCCCACCAAAAGATCATATGTAAATGGATTTTCGAAAAGCCTGCAGTCGTTGTCTAACGCTTGCACGACTACAAATTTATCTGAGAATGCTCCTGATAACTCCTGTAATAGTGCCATATATTTTTCTTTCTTATCAAGAAATTCATCTTTCATAAACGATTTTAAGGATGGGAAATGGTGCAATTTATTCTCTTCTATTTGGCTCTGCCACATATTTAATTTCTGATTGAATGCTTTCACAAAGTCTGTTAAAACTTAAATGTACAATCGTGTTGTGTTTGCCATCATTTACGTGAACCGTGAAATCGCTTAAGAACGCTAAATCACAAACAAAAATATCATCTTTAAGTTCTGGAACTGCAATCCCTTTGGTTGCTAGGAACGTATGGCAAAAGTATGGCAAACATGCCTAATTTCGCAGTACCACTAATTTCGCAGTATCTTTTTATTTTATTTATTGCAAAATTGGGAACAGTAGTGGAAATATTTCATCTTATTCATCTTCTCTTCTGTTTTATACATTTTTTCATTTTTTCCATTACTGTTCCTGAAATGAAATAAAAAGGTACTGCGAAATTAGGAGTAGGCCCTACTGCGAAATTAGGGTTGTTTGCCCTAATTATTTCCGTACATCAAACATTCTTTGCAACATTTTGCCTCTGGTTAGCCATCTTACCTGGCAGAAGTATGGCAATTCCAAGTATTCGGAATCTGAGAGTATCAAAATTTCCTGAAATTGTCTATGCCGCAGAGTATGCGCTCTGATTATATTCACAATCTTAACAAAGACATCCATTACGTTATTCAAAGTAGTTGATTTTGCACACAGTGCTTCCCTGTGAATAATGCAGTGAATGGCTACAAAGCTATTACAGGGAAATCCATTTTTTCAAAGGAATTTTCGCAGTCTCACTATTAGACCCATTTCTGTTCCCCCCATTGCTGGAGCCCCATCTGTAGCTACGCAGACCAACTTGTCCCATTCAAGCTTAAACTGTCACGCTATCATCATAACTGCCTCAAAAAATCTTCACCGCGTGCGTGATCTTTCATTGAATAAATATCCAGCAGTTCCTCGATCACAGCTAATTCTGTATCTACACGTCTTATAAACACAGCAAGTTGAGCAGTATCTTTATTTTCAGTAGTTTTGTCCATGGCAAGGGAAAATGAATAATGTCTGTCAACCGACCTCGCCTTAGGTTCCAACATGAGCCGAATTGAAATGCCTCCTGATGGTAAAGCTTGTAATGTAGTCAATAATAGTAGGACATATCAAACCCTGTGCTTTATCATCTTCAAGAAAAAAAATTCTTGTTCTCCCAGTCCCGATTAAATACTCTTCGTTCACTCATGTTGCACACAAGCCAGCACTGAACAGGATTGCTGCCACGCGACTAGTCCCTGAGTCAACCGGTTTAGTTGTCATTACCTCGCTCCTGAAATTGAGTAGTGGGGACGAGAGGGAGGGTAACTTCGCGCCTTCAGTGCCTTCGTTCCCGACCCTGATATAGAGCTTTGGAGGTTGCAATGATAAATAACACTACCCACATATTCCTTCATATATGCTTATCAAACTAGCCCATTAAACTGAGCGAGGTGACCGAGGTGGATCGCATTACAGAGGTCCCTGATTCAAATCCCGTAGAGCCGGCCAATTTGGCATTTTATTTATTTATTTTATGTGAGTGTGCAACTGTCAAGATATCCAAATCTGTATAATTCTTCTGTTGCTGGAGGATTTTTATCTGATTTAAAAAAAAAACTGAGCTCTGTTTCTCCATAAGCCCTGCTTAATGAATCGATCTGGAGCTTAACTTGGAAATCTTAAAAAAAAAAAAAAATATATATATATATATATATATATATATATATATATTCTGCATATCATAATTGCAATTAAACAAAAGCATTCTGGCACTTTGATTTTATTAATTAATTTTTAATACTGGTATCAAAATGATCCTGTCAGTCGTTGTAGGTAGGCTTTGTAGTGTTTAGCATGCTGTACATTACCAGTCTTACTAATAATCCAGTTGTAACATTTATACGAGGAATATACACAGCTGAGGTGAAAAAGTGTACTAATAATCCTTGCATAAGGCTGAATGTATGCAACCTTTACACAGCCTGGCCCCCTTGTATAAACTTGACGTAAATAATCAAGATGGCCGGTATCCGTAACAGCCGGTCGTTTCGTAGATGTCTGAGATTGAATTTTGAGGCTACGCATATTCTGAGCTGCTTTTGCGGATTTATAAACATTGTTCCTTGTTTGCGGGACATATTTCCATACTTGTACCCATGATTACAGCTTTCTGAAAACAATATAATGAAATACTGAAACAAGAATTAGTCTGCAAACGATCCATCGTTGTTTGCCCGCTACACCGATAGATGGCGTTCAGCAGTCCCTTCATAGCCTGGGGCTAGTAACGTCACAAGTAGAGTGACGTATTTGATGACGTTGGACGTACAAACCCGGTGTAAACTCGGCAGTTACACTCCTATTATTGGTAATGCGGCTTATGCAGAACTTGCACGGTGAACAACCAAACAACCGTTCAACGCAGGTATAAGCAGCTTTTATTAGTAAGGCTGTAAATCTTTAGCAGTGACTTAAGCGCCTGAGGGTTTGCGGCAAGCAAGTGATATTACAGTGTCTGAACAGAAACTCTTAGCGCCTATTAATGGATATTGATAGAAGCTACTTTTTCACTGGAACCAAATTTCACGCTAATTATTTACATATGAGTATGAGATAATTACGCTATACATGTTTTATTTTCTAAACTGTCGTAAAATATTTTTATGAAAGTTAATCCCTTATACTTGTGCAAAGTGGTATAATTTGTGTACTACAGCTTTAAAACTTCCACCCGTATTACGTGATATGCATTTGATTAATACTTGAAAGTTATTGAGGACTTCTCATAAGCAAGGAAATAGCCGCTGTGTTTATAGCAATTAGCTCATTATCGAATCTGAAGTGTTGTGCTTTGCTTTAATTTCTGATTTGCCGGTACCTGGTTGTTATGGCAGTAACATGGACATTTAATTTTAATTTGCATGTTGCTGTTGTTGAAGGCGCCATAACCATAGTGAATATTAATTTTTAGCGTTACTACCGTGATATCTCTTAAGGTACTTACTGGACAAACCTGTTCCTGCAGACTTTTAGGAATTACTTGGGGGAAATTTTCTGACACTACCGATTCTGTCAATCACTGCCTTCTAAACGGTATTAATCGTGTATACACTGCCTGTCCTATACGGCTAATTTTGCGTACTCGGCGACATTACAGATGGCAGCACCTTTCACACCCAGACTGCTTCTTGTTTTTTGCTACGACATTGTTGATTATGTAGTGCTGTCACCGCCGTCTCATAATCACTGCCTTCTAAACTGTATTACTCCTCGAGACGGCGGTGATCATAATATAGTCTATCAATGCGTCTAATTAATTTACATTTATTTTAATTATTGCTCCAAAATTCAATTTCAAGGTAAATGTCATATACTGGAATAATATTACGTTCTAATCAAATAACACTAGTATCTGTGTCTGTTTAATGCTTATTTTGATTAGTGATTGCTGCAATCTGGGTGTGAACTGTGTCGCCTCTACTGGATAAATTAGGCAATTTAACAATACTCTGAACTCCATGTTAAAATAAAGCATAGGACAGGCAGTGTAATTCTCGAGACGGCGGTGCTGTCAATTTAGCTGTTCGCCAATTATGGAAAGTGTGAGATTGCTTTCACTGTCTACTTCACTGGATACAAATAGGTAAATTGTTCCCTCGAATATTGTACAGGAAACTTGCCTCACCTTGTTCCTGTAGGATGATTTTATACTTGATCCTACTACAATTTATACTACAATTAATTAGTGTTTTCTGATGATGCTGTAAGATACAGTATTGAGAAAAGTACAAAAAGAAAGTAATTGGGCTGAATTACAATTACCTGAGAGGCATTTTACTTAATTACAATTACAAATTACTTTTTCAAAAAGTAATCAGTAAAATTACAATTACATTTACAATTACTTTACAAAATGGCAGTACCTAAAAATTCCTTGTTTTTGGTTTGTTTTTTGCACAAGCCCAAATTATTAATGAGCATGAAAAAAGAAATCAATGAGAATATTTTCGGAAAAATTGAGCAACTTTTTGTTAATATTAACTCTAATTTGGATATTAGTTGCAAAAACAGTAACGATGACGATATAGCAAGCGAGAAAGATACTAATATTAACGACTACTAAATTGTAACAATTACAATTTTATTTCCAGAAGTAAATTACAAGTAGAAATTGCATTTGAAAAAGTATTGATTACAAGTAAATGGGACCAAAAAAGGAATTGTTACTGTAATCCGATTACTTTTACTCAATTACTTCCCATCACTGGTAAGATACCATGAGTGTTTGGCTATTTAAGGAGGGCATACAGTTTTCGGTGAAATTCTTAGGTAAGAAATAGGTGAAGTTAATTATTTTCCCCTCAGAAATCAATTGCTCTACAATCTTGCAATCTGACATAGGCTACTCTTTATTGACTACTTCTACAATTGCATAATATTTTCAAAATTAAATAAACTGTTATAGTTATGGGTTATTATCGTTTCAAAATGGCAGCCAGGTTTCGTGCACTGAAATGCCGTTTCCTTGAAAACTTCCACAAATATAAATATTTCTGAGTGATTATTTTTCTGTGCATTTGCTAATGTCATATGAACAACACTATCTACAATCATTCATTTAACATTAATAGTCTACTTTTAAAATATATAATATAAATTGTATATATATAGGCTATATAGGCCTATATACAACCACACATTTTAATGAAAAAGAAAATTTAAAAAATACTTATACTGTATATATTTGAAAAATTGTAGATTAGGTTCTTCATATGATGTTTAAAAATAGATAGAAAAAAGAATCACTCAAAAATATAGCCATCTGTGGAAATTATCACGGAAACGGCATTTTAGTGCACGAAACGTGGCTGCCATTTTGTAACGATAATTACACATAACTATAACCTATAACAGTTTAAATAATTATGAAAATAGTATGTCATTGTAGAAGTAGACAATAAAGAGTGTGTCAGATTACAAGATTGTAGCCTATTTATTGCTGAGGGGAAAAAATGATGAATTTCACCTATTTCTCAGCTATGAATTTCACCGAAAGCTGTATGTTCCACCTTAAAAATAATCTCTCTTCTTCTTCTCTCTCTCTCTCTCTCTCTCTCTCTCTCTCTCTCTCTCTCTCTCTTAGTGTAACCTCTCCCGTTGTAGGCAGGTATATGCCGCCACCCTTGCCTTGCAGAACCGCGTCTTGTCGGGAAAGGGATTGCCTTTGGATCACATACCGGTATATACCTTTTTGGCGAGCAAGGACATGGATGAGTCCCCGGATGAGTGATCAGCCCAATGCCGGGGCCACCTCCGAGGCAACACAAACACACAGGATGAGATACACCATTCACACACATACACACACACTCCAAACAAGTCGAGGATGGGATGAAGATGATAATGACGGCCAGATGATATCTGGGGACTACAAGGGCCTAAATTTATCCGACATCCGTCTCACAGGTGAGGAGAAACCCGGGGAAAACCCCACCTAGGAAACTTAATTCCATTTAAGTTATCGCACTGTTTTTCTGTCCGTCGTGTATATTTAATCAACTGTAAGTCGCTAAAAAATGTTTTATATCATATAAAAACAGTATGTTGTCCCACTGATCTAAGTGGCACTCCACCCTCTACTGGCCTCCAAAATGAAGATTGGTTTCCCACAATAACACGTGGACGTCGGCCACAGAGGTAAGAATGAAATCACTGGAAATTGTTTTTAGACAGTCAAAGGTTACTTTTAGTGGTAGACGATATTAATTAAAAGATGTAAATTATGCCAATGAGTGTTAAAAATTATGACACTCCAGGGTCACCAACGTTTGCTTTGCATGGAAAATACTCTTTTAGTTAAGAACAATTGCATATAATTATTAAATAGACTTATTCCGATATAAATTTAAAATATTAAAATTCATTAAACCTTTTTAAACACTACATTTCTTACGGTAGTCGCAAATACGTCATAATTGTTGGCTGAGAAGCGTTGCTCATTCACATCTCTTACATTGGCAGCCAAGTACGAGAAATCAATAACATCCGTCTGCGCAAGCGCGTACTGGGTAACAGGAGAGTTCGCGAACAGGTGTAAAGCTCCCAAAATACCTGCAGCGTACGTATTAAAAAATATTATTTCGCAAATATTTAAGTTAAAATGATTTTATTTTGCTCGTAGGATTGCTTCACTGTAGGAGAAAAAAAAAGTAAAAAATAAAATATATGCACGAAAAGTTTACGAAATAATCGAATAAATTATTAGTTTTGCAGAAATCGTCTCTTATTCACGGCTGTAAGGAAAGTCATCCGCAGATTTTCTTGTGTGAAGCTCCTACGTCTGTCAGCGAAGAACTATTTAGACGCACAGGCGCATGTAAATAGCAACACAGTTTTTCTTCTATGAATTGCTCTCCTATAATTATGTTTATATCCCGGGATTTGAATGATTCTATTAGCCGACAAAAAAAACTGGTGATAATGACGTTTAGGAGTGAAATAACCACTTTTTAATGAGACTTTTTTAAAGGAAAATATGTTATTTTAATTCTGAACATTAAAATAAGCAAGCAAACCCGTTTTTCTCTCAGAATAAGCAAAATAAGCACTATCCTTTCAAATGAAGTTAAGACTACTTTCCTTATGAAATATAATATTTTTGCTTATGTTTAGGAGTCTGAAAATACTCGTAACTATTCAATTTTCTTAGAAATCCGGGTTCTATTTTAGTCATACTTTTTCGAAATATTCAAATATGTGTACTGGTTAACCTTAATTGTCGACCGAGCAGTGAAAGACATTTACGTCATTACTGTGTTGTGGACATTGAAAGAGAATATGTTCTTAAATTTCGCCATTTTAGTTTTTATAGAATTCAAATGAAATATAAGAAATATTACTATCACCCATCATCAAAGAATGGAGACCGGAGGGACAAGCTCACGAAGACAGCCAGTTCAAACGTCTCACTTCACAACAGCACAGCCATTGGAATTCTGTTTTAATTAGACCTATTCATGAGTGTGTGGATATTTAAGTGTTATTTTATGTGGTGGTAATAACTACATTATGTTTGATGATCATAAAACTTTCTATGCTTAAACAATAAATTAGCTATAGAAAAATAATATTTAAAGACTCGCGAACGAAATTCTGCAAAACTATGTATTAATTAACCAATCGTTATACTATTGCCAAAGCAATACTACAATGACAAACCATTATGTTAGACCAATAACAAGATATTTTTACGTGTTATTATTACTTTTCAGAAATACTTAATACAAATAGAAAGAATACTGAACATAAACTTCTAAATCAAGATAACACTGACCTTCATAAGCCTAGGCTATGTCTTTGTACAGTATTTCTGTTCACCTGGTGAGGGAAATCATCGATGTTAAAATCAGCGGTAACCATCCATGTAACGATAATATCGACCTGAAAACAGCGATGTACATTTAAGTAAATGGTGCAAAAATGTGTTGCACAAACTTTCTCGCATATACGTGTTAAAGACTAGCACAGAAAAAAGTAAATTATACAGACTATCCCACTCATACGCCGCGTGTTTGATGTAGACCAATAACGTTTAGCAATTCCCCGGATATAGACCAATCACGGCCGTTTATCTTACAATATTCTTGTAGAAATCAGCAGCATGACAATTTATCGCGGTAAAATCAGCTGCTCGTTACTGGAGACGCAAGTATCAGTGTGCAGTGATTAATAGTCACTGCTGCCACTAGGGGGCACGAAATCAGATTATTTTATACAACACAACTTGTTTGGAAATTGAAATAATAGAAATGTACATTGCTTAAGAACACAATTTCGATTCGGTGCAAGCCAGTTCATGTGCTTTTGTCTGTTCTGCTGTTAACTTAACTGAATGAAGATAACTTGTCTTATATGCACAATTGGTACCACTGTATTATACCACGGTAGCTCGAATCTATTCGTGGATGGTTGAATCACAGTATGCCATCATCTCACAGCTGTTAGTTTTGTTTTTATTATGCAACAAAGCACGAAAGTAATTGTTATTTATATAATCCGTTACATTTTATTCATGGAATAGTCGTAATAAATCCAACTCGAGTTTACGAGTTGCCTCATAAATTCGCTCCTGCTTCGCAGTCGCGAATCTATCGATATACTCATCAACTCTCGTGGGATTACCTATGACAATTAAATTTTACTTATCAGACCTTTTCATAAAACTAACAAGTATCTAGAACGGAAAGCATCAGGGCCGATCTTTAAGTTCAATGCTTTTATTGTGAATTAATAATAATAATAAAAATAATAATAATAATAACAATAACAATAATAACAACTTGGGGTTTCCATGGTTCCCTCAATCTCAAAGGTAAAAAATGCAGGATACATTGAGATTTTAGCTGAACAATAAAAGTAAATGCTGCACGAATGAGTTTATTACAAGAGCCTACTGGTCAATTTGGTAGGCCACGAAATTTGATTTGAACTCAGGACCTCTTCCCTTTTACCCTATACCACCTCGTTCTAATTGATATTGGTGTGTTCATTAGACTGTGATAAACTGACTACATATCACAACAATAAATAGATTATAGTATTCTTGTTACTACGCGCAACAGAAGAATATCCATATTTTAATCAAAATGTATGTTCTGAAATTCGCATTTAAGTCACGTTATTTCGTTTTTATCTTGGTACCTATTAATTATATAAAAGAAATGTATTTAACAAAAAAATGTTCTTTTTCTCATTTTCTCTACAACTCGACTGTGCTAAGTTTCCAATGTACTGGGTAATAGAGATAGCCTAGAAAAATTGAAAATGTATACGAGGAAAGTACCCTCTATATCATTTTTGCAGAAAAAGCGGATATAGCCATTTTGTTAGTTTTTATCAAACTCGTTAGAGACTATTTTTCAGAAATAAAAATCTTTCAAAAAAAATCATGGGAAGTCCCCTTAATATTTCAGTTATAAAACTAAAATTCTAAAAAAAAAGTTCTTAATTAAAAAATGAAGTAAATACAATGAACCGTTTGCCCGCTGTGCTTGTCCACAGACAGACGGACAGACGTCATTCCGAAAACACTTTTCTATTCATCGTGAAACATATATTTCCTGTGTTATTTCGATTTCGATTTTTTTGTCACGATCACAAAACTTTTTCTATACTATGTATATGCAAGAAAGTAAAAAATAATGGTGCCAGAAAATTAATTGAAATTAAAAAATAGACTGAAATATTTCCATGAAAACTCATTGTAAAAATTCAATGTTTTTGGAAATCAAGCTGCTGTAAACCAATAACGTGTATATCTTAGAATTAAGGTAGGCCTATTAATCTTTTTTAAGTTAAAAGAAAGTATGTCAATTCATCATTCATTTATCAAAATAAGCACTATCCTATCCAAAGAAGTTAAAACTGCTTGTCCTATAAAATATATTTCTGGTTATATTTGGGAGTCTGAAAATACTTGTAACTATTCAATTTTCTTAGAAATCCGGGTTCTATTTTAGTCATACTTTTCCGAACATATTCAAATATATATAATGGTTAACCTTAATGGTCGACCGAGCAGTGAAAGAAATTTACGTCATATACAGTACTACCTTAAAAGGCCCGGCGTCTCTCGGGGTTTGTATTTTGTAATTTGTAATTAACTTATGAAGGACTTTCGATTTTAAAATTCTAGGTCCTTTTATAGTTATTTAGAATTTGAAATGAGGAAGAATGACATCACACTCAAACTATTCGCTCAGAAAACGCTTGATACAGCTTTTTACGGCTAATAGAGGATGTAGAATTTTGGATCCCATCGCTTGTACACAGCAAGCCTGGTAGGGGTTCAAATAAGAAGAAACAGAAATTCCGGTAACATAAAATTGTATTGTTTTTGCGGAATATTTTATTTCTCACTCTAATGTTACCATAAAACCGTTTTGGGGATGAAATTAAACAGAAATGCAATATTACTTTCATATATCCCTCCCCTAAAACCTGCGATAAAATAATATACATATGGGTCTGTCCATGAGAAGAGGTCCATATTCTCCAAAAATTGAAAGTAATAGTACAGTGTTGATTGGTACACCAAAAGAAAGCTATAATACACTATTTTTGATAACTCAATTTTAAAATATGTTATTTTGGGTATTTCTCCATGTTTTTGAAGCCCAAACTTACATTTGAATTTTGCAGCAGGTACTTGACAAAATTTGTATACTAAAAAAAATATATTTTAATTAAACAAACAAGACATGGGACAAAAACATTTGCTGAATGTTTCTCTGTGTTTTTAAGGTATGTTTAATAACATTTATTTCAGCATAAGATTTTCCAAAATGTAGAAAACCTCACTTTGAAAAATGACAAGTATTTGCTGTCCTGATACTAACAGAAAATACAAAAAAGTTGTATTATGTTTTCACTGAGGCTATGTGTACAAGATGCTTGGAACTGCTAGTTTATGACCCAGGTAATAGGTAGCAATAGACACATTTAAAAAAAAAATCATCTAGAATTTATTTTATAATCTTTTGGATTATGTCCTGATACTAACAACTTTGGGAGGGAATATCTAAAGTGCACACTGTTGGACTGCTTTTGTGTGCATATTTTCAATATATTCATATAATTTCAAGAGAGAAAACTGTAGGCACATATCTGTCAACCAACAGATATACTTCTGAATATATTTACAAGCCAAAAATATTTTATTTCCCTGAAATTATAAGCTATACGTATGCTTTTTCCAACAACATGGGCAAAACAAATTGTGATAGGCATAAGTTATTTATGGAAAGTCACAAGACTGATGAAAAATTTAAATTGAAGAGAAAGAACATAATAAAGAATTATATAGGAAGAAAAACCTGAAAAAAAGAACAGCACTAGAAGCAACATTAAGGAAAGGAATGGAGGCAGAAAGAAAAAGAGTAAGCCGTGCTACTAAGAAGCAAGCAGATAAAACTTTCATTATATATATATATATATATAATATAATATAAACTTGCTTAAAATTTTAGAATAGCCTACCGCTGAATAAAAGTTCATAAAGAAATAGTTAGGAGGAGGATAAGTGAAGACAAGGGGTGGAGTGAATAAAAATTGAGTAGTTACTACTAGTAATAAGTACTAGTAGTAGTAATTACTTTCAGTAGTTACTTACAAGTGCCAGCTTTTACTTAATTTTGAGTGAATAACCTTATACTAGTACTTATAAGTTAATACTAGTGAACATCAGTAGTTACTATCTGCTTAGTTGTGCAATCTACATGACATGTTTGTAGTGGGCCATGATTACTTAAAGTAGGCCATGATATCTAAATAATAAGAGGAAGTGTTTGTCTGTCTGTCTGTCTGTTTGTCTGAGTGCGATACACTGCCAAATCTAGGGCATGCAGAGATCTTAAATTTTTAACATAGATGGACTAAAGGATGTCTGAATTCACCTTAAAGCCGGATTTTCGATTTTTTGCTTTTGTTCGCGAATTATAAGCTCCCTCTCTCCCCCCCCCAAAAAAACTGTCAGGTGGGAAGGTATCACGAGGGCCATTTCATGATATGTGGTTCCATATCAATTTCATGCATCCTTAAAAGAAGATTTGACTTCTGTCAATATGAAGATCACAGAAATCTGTTGCCATGATACTCAAGATAAGGAAGACACAAATATAAATGAAAGGAACGAAGAAAGACTACCCACACTAGGAGAATGGGTAGCTGTCATCTACGACAATTAATGGGAACCTGGGATATTCAACGAAATAAATAAAAAATGCCAGTGTGGTTGTAAAATTCATGTCTTGTGTTGGCCAAAATCGTTTTGTGTGGCCACAACAAATTGAGTTTGATACAATTTCATATAAATCTATTCTCATTGTGATAGAGGGAGTTCCTGTCTTAGTTTCATATTCGAGACAAGCAGTGTGCTCCTTTTCCGAATAACAATACAATTGCATTGTAAACACGTAGGCTATTCTGTAACTTTGTAATGTTGGCCTCAATGTAATTTAATACAACTTATATTCTATTTTCAAAAATTAATATTATATAATAATAATGACATTAGTTACAATTATAATTTGACTGTAATATGTTCATCCATGTGAAAGATATTTTGTCCTGATACTAACTGCCCGGATACTAACGCACATGCAGTTACAATTGAGGGGTCAGCGCAACAGTGGTCTATCCCACCTTTTTATATTTAGAGAAAAAAGCAAGTTCAAGTTCTACATTGTAGTTTTTCGTACAATTTGAAAAATGCAGTTTTATTGGTAGTGGAATGTTCTATGATGCTTGGTCAACTTAACTGCGATGTTACAAAGTTTACTGTTCAGAGATATTAGGTCAGTTCGCACAGCTAAATCATGTACTGTCAAGTACCACGACGCATGCGCACATTTTTAATATGCTGATATATGACATTCTGCGCATACTTTGCGCAGGGAGACCGACAATGTGCGCATGCGTCATGGCCCATGACAGTTAGGGATTTACTTTGCGAACAAACCTATTATCAATTTTATGAGACGCTGCAACACTGTTTTCTTGGTTAGACCACTATTGCACTGACATTTATTTCAACTTGACAGAGGAGAAAAAAAATATTTCAATAAATATTGGACTTTTACATGCATTAAAACATTATTTTAAGAGGAAAGGAGTTGTATTTTTTTTATTTATAAATTCCAATGATTATTCAGTTCTACACACGATGAAATAAATGAAAAAGCTCACTACCATTCTCCCCAGTTTCTTCAACACTTACCTCATTTACAGAAATCAGATTATCATGAAATTAATTATAAATGAACGGTACATATTTCTGAAGACCGTTAATAGTCTCTAGTTATTTTGGATTTATTTATCTCGGTTTCAAAATGTTTGGTTGCCCTTACACAAGAGGAATTCTGTTTCAGGGAACAGATTATTGACTTCAAAACTACCTACAACAAACTTAATTTGTCCAACCTCTATATAAGAATGAAGTTTACCTCCAAGCCATGCAAATAGCATCACTAACTAATTTTCCATGTCTGAGGGGATAGACCACTGTTGCGCTGACCCCCTCAATTACTAGTATTACAAAGTATTAAAATTACCAATCAATAAAACAAAATATACCAACTAAGTCTTGAATAGTGTGTGATTCAACTGCTTTAACCAAAATTTGAATACATGCAGCACTTTAGGAGGAACTTTTACAATAATTCATTCAAATTTGTTAACCTTATTTCCTCGTCCGTATACTAACAAAACAAAAATGAACAATAAACAGTATATTTTTGCCATCAATCCCAAGCAAGATACTGGGAATAGAAACTAAGAGTGGTGTTTAAGATGTATATAGCAAAATTGTTTTCTGTAAGTCAAATACCACATTGTACTTCATATTATGAAGTTTAAATTTCAACCAAAGTGTCCTGATAAGTTACTAACAATGGACAGTCCCATATAACCATACCTCGTACTGTCTTCTCTATGTCCAGGGTAGAGAAAGTTATGTGACTGCATTATTTTCGTGGATTTCATAATTTAATATTTATTTATAACATGAATTGTATTGATAGCTTTTCTAAATTGTCAAAGTCCCACTTCAATTATTTCCAAACCCATCTGAGACCACTGGAAACAATATGTTGCCTTGCCAACTGTGATTTGGATTTAATAATTCTGTGTAAAAAGGGATTAAGTATACTCAAAAACATTTGATTTTTGGCATTTAAAAACAAAATTTTTCAAAATCCTTTCTTATTGAGCACCTGCATTATGAAACGAAGGTATCATCAAAATTCCAAGTCTCTGCCGGTTATAGTTTAGGCTCTACGTTGATTCTCTGTCAGTCAGTCATTCATTCAGTCAGTCAGGACAAAGCCTCTTATATATAGAGAGAGAGATTGTGGACATGAATGAGAATATGTTCTTAAATTTCGCCGTTTTAGATTTTATAGAATTCAAATGAAATATGAGACATATTACTAACACCCAGCATCAAAGAATGGAGACCGGAGGGACAAGCTCATGAATAGATCCGGTTCAAAATGTCTCACTTCACACCAGAACAGTCATTGGAATTCTGTTTTAATTAGACCTATTGATACGTCTCTACATATTTAATTATTACGTTATGTGGTGGTAATAACTACATTATGTTTGGTGATCGTAGAACATTCTTTGCTTAAACAGTAAATCAGCTACACAAAAATAATGATAAAAGACTCGCGAACGAAATTCTGCGAAATAATATATTAATCAACCAGTCGTTATACTATTGCCAAAGCAATATCCCATGAAAACAGAATGTCCTTTGGGCTACATACTTTTTAAATAGTGCATCCTATTTCTTATTTGATGGGCAACAATATTAACTATTACCACTCAGTTGTATCACTAGTGGCACGAGTTTCCGTTACTCAGCACGAGTGGCTAATAATTGAAGTTAATCATCTGATTAACAAGATGACATGTGAATAACTGTATTAATATAATATACTAAGATATATAATATGCCAAAGCAATACTCCAATAACTTCTCCTTAAATTAGGGTTCAAACAATTTAGATTCTAGTAATTTTTGTTCTTACTTTTACGAAATACGTAATACAAAGTAGGGATGAGCATCGATGTTTCCCCGTCGATGTTAAAATAGGCGGTAACCATCGATGTGACGATATTATCGACTTGAAAACATCGATATATTTTGACGGAAAACATCGATTTATAGCCTATGAAAAAAAAAGTATTTGTTTCGGAAACTAATCAAAATTCATAAATATTTTCATGAAAACTATCGATTTAAAAAATCGATGTTTTGGGAAATTAGGCTGCTGTAAATAAAACTATTTCTTAGAACCAAGATGTGCATATTAATCTTATTTTAGTACTGTAAATATTTAAAAACATAGTTTTTTCCAGGTTGTTTTCCATCTATGTAGAAAAATATGGCCCATCAATGCTCAACCCTAATACAAAGGAAGAATACTGTTCATAAATTTCTAAATCAAGATAATACTGGTTAATATTTCGTAAGCCTAGAGTTTAAAAAATTCTCGAAATGTCTCTGTAAATCTGTTCACCTGTTGTTAAAATTGGCGGTAACCATCAAATAATGGTTTCAGAAAATTAGGCAAAATTTCTGGGTCAAATGTTTTAGAAAATCGATTAGTGTCATAATCGTTAACTTACTGTCATCCGTAGTTTGCAAATGTCCTCAGTCTCATTGAGCTACGTCGTCGCTGTGCTGCATCCAGATGTGATATGAGTCGATATAATAGGGTGAGTCCGAAAATAAGTTTTCCCTGGCGACTGTGTGCAGAGGTGTGGATGAAAGACAATAAACAAAGTGTGAACAAAGAAATAACATTAACTAATGAAAGGATCAAGCTTGTGTGTGAACGCTTCAAGAATGTAAGAGTGGTTGATGTTAGTAACCTTGAAAGGAACTTGCATACTCAACACGGAATGCATTTAAATTCCTCTGGAAAGGACGAGATGACTGCAAGGATAGTGAATGCACTTCAATCATTGAAAACATGTGAAACAAGCCCAGTTTATGAGTTAACTTATTATTCTGATGAATTAACTAATGAAATCGGGGGTAATGACAAATTGACAGAAGAACAGGGTATTGGTAAGACTACTACTATTTCACATGAGCTACCTGCTTCTTTACTAGCTAATGATCTAAATAATAAAGATATTAATATGTCCAGCACTAGTAAGAGTCATGTTAATACATCAACATCAGAATTAAGTGATGAGCAAACTTTTTTATAAATAGAAATAGTGATTGTGTAAGCAGTGTTAAAAATTGCTCGAATGCATTTAAGGTTGTCCACCTGAATATTCAGTATTTAAAAAATAAATTAAATGAAATAGAGGTACATATAGGTCAATGTAAACCTCAGGTATTGATTCTAACTGAACATGGTCTGAAGGATAGTGAGTTAGTATTATACAAATTAGAACGTTTCAAATTAGCTTCTTATTTTTGCAGATCCTCTTTCAAAGGAGGGGGTACAGTTATTTATACGCAAATAAGTTTATGTTCTAAGGAAATAGACATAAGTAAATTTAATATAGAGGGTGTAGCTGAATTTGCTGCAGTGAAAATTTTAGGTAGGGACAATGTTAAATGCATAATTGTTGGAATTTATCGCCCACCAAACAGTAATCTTCAGCTGTTTCTTAATGCAATGGATACTTTAATTGAGGATATGTTAAAATGTTGCGATTACATCATATTAGCTGGTGATGTAAATATCAACGCTAGTACAAATAATGCCATGTATAACAAATTACAGGATGTCTTGAAATGCTATGATATTAAAAATCTAGTTCATTCGCCCACTAGGGTTACCCCGTACTCCTCATCTGTAATTGATCTTGTCATGACTAACATGACTTCTGAATATATTAAGGTGGATATACAAAACTGGCATATATCTGATCACTTTGCACAAGTTATTAATATATTTTTCTCTTTCATGGTCAATAAAGAAAAATTGAAAAAACAGTATAGATCCATAAATAATAAGAATCTAAGTAAATTAAATCAGTTATTACTAAAGCCCGGATTTTCATGCACTATCAAACTTAAAAACATGCATGCATTCATGCACTATCGTATCTCCAAATATGCACAATGAAGGGCGAAACATGCGCTATCAAAAATCCGCACTGTACTGCAATATATTTCAATTTCTCTTCTAACAATATACAACGAGTTTTTCCAAATTCTCCTCACTTAAACTCGTGCGTTTATCAGTTTAGGACATTCTTGAACGCAGAAAAGGATCTTTCTACTTCACAAGAAGTAACAGGTGCATACTTAAGGGAAGAAATTTGACTGAGGGGGAGATCGAATTCCATGTCTTTTACATTTTTTCCACATAATAGGCTACGTCTTTCACTGTATTCAGAAGTTTAAGATCAGGATTTGAACTAATTACCTTCTTAACTTTTTCCCTACTTAACTGTCACACCCATTTCTCCACAACACGATTCTAAAGATAATTATTCAACGTCTTCAACAATGGCTAGTGACTGACAAATTCAAGCAGTGTTATAATTTATAGCAGTTTTCTTTCAATGGAAGGTGGTGGGGGTAAGCGAGTCGGCATTTTCTTTTGTAGCCTGGTGTATTATATTACTGTTTATTTAGGGTAAACAGTAGTTTGCACTCTCAAATTCATGCAGGTGCAAACTCTGTTGCCAAGTCAATCAAAATATAACAACGGTAATACAATACAACATTTTTACGTATCTTTGAAAAGTCGAGATTTTAGGGAGGCACATTCATAATATGCACAGTTATGCATGGTAACTTGATATTATGCACTAAAACCAGGTAATGAGGGTTTATATGCATTAAAAACGTCTGAATATGCTATATTAAACCAAACAAATCCAAAACATGCATTATGCATGAATTTTGCCATGAAAAGGCCGAAATATGCAAACATGCACGGAAAAAGTATGGTTATTTGGAATCCATAAGTCATGTAATGAGTAACTACAAAGTTTGAAAAGTCTAACCAAAGTATATAAAAACATGCATTTGCATGGAAATCCGGGCTCTAGTTATTACTTAAGACAAATTGGGATATAGTTTATAAAGTTACTGATCTCGAAGAAAAGTGGGATGTTTTTTATAATTTTTTGCTGCAAAACTTTGAGAAAACATGTCCTCTTAAATATAAAGATTATACTGGAAGAAATATTTTAGATAAAGTTACACTTCCTACAGAAATTAAGGAAATAAGAAACAAAATTAAGGATATGTACTTATTACATAAAGAAACAGGTTTTAACGGATATCACGAACTGTATAAAATGTATACGAGGAAATATCATAAGTATTTGAATGATTCTAAACGCAATAAATATAGAGACATGATAATAAATTCTAGCAATAAAACCAAAGTATCATGGGACATTGTTAATTCGATTCGAAATACTAGCAAAATTAGCAACTCTAATATATCTATACAAGATAATGATATTTTAATCACAGATCCTATTGACATATGTTCAATATTCAATGAACACTTTTTAACTGTAGGAAATTTTATGGGTCATCAAATCTCTGACATGTGCTATCATTCTGTTCCATATTGTACTAAGGACTCTATGGCTCTATTTGACACTGATGAAAAGGAAGTTGAAGTAATTATTAACAATTTGCAAAACAAATCCTCTTCTGGATGGGATGGTCTCTCATCCAAAATAATTAAATACTGCAAAAAACCATTACTAAAACCACTAACTCATTTAATTAATGAGACGATGAATAAAGGCAAATTTCCCCAAACCCTTAAGCTTGGTAAGATTAGACCAATATACAAGAAGGGAGACATTAATGACAAAAACAACTATGGACCAATTACATTAACTTCTACAATCAGTAAAATCTTAGAAAAAGTTTTTTTTAAATAGATTACTCAAATATCTAAATAAAAATAATATATTAAAAGAATCGCAACATGGTTTTAGAAAGGATTTCTCCACCATTACGGCAATCGTTGACTTCATCGAAACACTTGTTGACCTGTTAGAAATGGGTGAAGAAGTAATGGGGGTCTTCCTAGACCTTACAAAAGCCTTCGACACGGTTAATCATCAAGTATTACTGCAAAAGCTTGAATATTACGGTGTAAGAGGTTTAGCTAATAATTTTATCTCGTCTTACTTGATAGGTAGAAAGCAATATACTGAAATTGAATATGTGGAAAATGGTTATAAGTTATTAAGAATATGAAATCCAATGTTAATACCGTTAAATATGGAGTCCCTGAAGGCTCAATACTGGGCCCTCTTTTGTTCATTTTATATATTAACGACATGCCAACTATTTTAAATAGTAAAACCATTTTATATGCGGACGATACCTCACTTCTTATAAGTGGTACAGAAACTAATTCGTTAAGGAATAATACCAACACAGCAATTGAAACCATAACAAGATATTTTGTAGAAAATAATTTAACAATTAATTTAAAAAAAGTCAAGTTTTAAAATTTAAAACAAATAAAATTGATAGTAGTATTCAGATATTCATAAATGGTATGGAATTATCAAACAGCCAATACTGCAATATTCTAGGTATAACTATTGATGACAAGTTATCATGGGAAAATCATATAAATAATTTGTGCAATAAAATAGCCAGTGGTATTTATTTGATTCGTAGGTTAGCTCAAATAGTTGATAATAATGTTTTATTAAAAGTATATTACGGCACAATATTTCCTCATCTAAACTATGGCATTGTGATATGGGGATCTGCAACGAAAGGAAGATTGGTAAGGATATTATTGCTACAAAAGAAAATTTTAAGAACTATTTTTAACCTAAACTATTTAGAATCGTGCAGAGATTTATTTATTGAGAACAAAATTTTAACTGTATTTGGTTTATATATATTTAATGTAATTCTTTTGGCTAGAAATAATGAAAATTAAATAAAATTCAACAGTGAAATTCATACGCATCAAACCAGGACTTGTAACAATATGCATAGAAGTCATGTTCAGCTGAAAATCAAACAAAATTCTCCTCTCAATAGTGGAATATACTGGTATAATAAATTACCTATAGAAATAAAAGAAAAAAGAAATCTACAATTTAAGAAAATTCTCAAACATTTCTTGATAAATAAATGCCTGTACTCTTTTGATGAATATTGATATTATAAGTTTTGTATTTATTGTTTAATCATGCTGATTTTTTATTATGTAATTTTATGTTATTATTTTATCTTAACATGGGACAATGTCTGAAACCATATTGTATGGTACATAGACAATAATAAAAATTATTATTATTATTATTATTATTATTAAATATAATGAGACATTAAAGATAAGACGAGAAATTTTGTCCAGAGGCTCTAATTTAGGCTTGGAGTTCTTTTACGTGCCGTAAATCTACGACACGGGACCCCCAGCTTAAAGTCCCTCCCGGAGGACTCCGTAGCCAGGATTTTTACGTCCTGAAAAATCCATCGACCGCGGCCGGGTTTGATCCCGCGACCTTCGGATCTAGAGGTGGGCACGGTACCTCTAGACCACCGTGGCCGACTCGAACCACTTTAGAAGCTTCAAAAAGCCCTCCAGGAAGGAATCAGGGCTCTGCATACGGAAGAAGCGTCGAACGGCTTGTGTGACGTCAGCTGTGCTCACAAAGCTCCTTTTGTCGAGAGTCTTCTTCAAAGCCGGAAACAGATGGAAGTCACTGGGTGCGTGATCAGGACTGTATGGCGGATGAGCTAGGCGCCCCCAACCAAGAGTTTCAATATACCCTAGTTTTGCGTTGCCGTCGTCGAATGTGTTCTCGCATTGTCATCCAACAACAGAATGCCAGATTGGAGAAGGCAAGGCCGCCTCCTTCAATTTCGACAGGGTGTGACACTACCGCGTAGCAGTGATGGTTCCATCCTCCAAAACGTCCAGCAACAAAACCCCTTGGGCGTCTCAGCATCTGCTGGATCGCGGTCGAACGATACCCAATGGTTAGGGCCCTGATTTATTGGTGAAATAAAATGGCTGATTTCGGTGTTAACTTCCTTCTATTTCGATGGGTATTTCGTGAAATAAATTACTTATACTACAATGGGAACATTGCGCAATGATAAACTTAGCTTCTTTATTTACATGAACTAACACCCCCCCCCCCAATTCTATATTCTTCTGCCCTTGTATGAACTGAAGTAACTTTCGATTTAGGCATGATTAGAGTTATTGTTCAAATATAATGACGAGAAGTATTATCGTAATTTTTACTAAACACCATCAGACAGCCATTTGCAAACAGAGGTGCCAACCATACCACTATTGAAAACTGTTGAATACAAGTAACAAACATTCTACACTCTTCTGCTGTAATCGATCATAGGCATCGCTAACTTGGCAAAGACATAGCAGGAAAGTAGTGTACTCAACAGTACAAACCAGGTCACAGACAATCTTTGCGTAAATTCTGCAATCTTTGTAATCGATCATCGATAAATCGATAAATCTTCGACAGCCACAGAAACAGCAGGAAAAAAAGGCATGTTACTAAGAAGTAAAAAATACAGTACACCAAAACACAATATTGTGATTTTAAGGCATATTTTGGTGCTCATTTCTCACTTTACGGACAGAAGGGGCATATTTCGCACTTATAGTCACATTTCGCGGAATCGAGTAAATTTCGCGATATTTAGTGGATTCAATTTGGTTCATATTGTATTTTAAGCATGTAAATGCTAAATATAGCTAAGGGTGCTTTTTTTTTTTTTTTTTTTTTTTTTTTTTTTTTTTTTTTTTTTTTTTAATTTCGCGCTTATCGTTGTTACCAAAAAATACGGCCCCTACCAATGGTGTATGCGTGCCTCGCGTTCAACCGTGGTTCAACCGATGTCTTGTTTCCGCCATTGCTGTTCGATTTCCTGTGGAAAAATAGAGGGGGAAGCTTATTTTCGGACTCCCGCTCGTAGTTTATTCATTGAAATAATTGGCCGTCAGTTGTTTGTGTATGGTTCGAACCAGTGCCTTATAAAGAAGCATGCAGGGTATTAATTGGTCTATAGTCAATAGGTGTGGGTGGATTTTTCACATTTGTAAGGTACGTACAATGCGTTCTTCCACAATGTAGTTTGCTGTCGTTATGGAAGTTTTAAATGTACAGGTTCTAGGCATGCGCAGTGGCTCATATAGGCAACTTTGATATTTTAGTAGGTCCTCTTTTTTCCCCCTACCTGTACATGTTAATGTTAGTTAGTTAGTTAGTTTGTTTATTTTCTTACACAGTACAGTGTTTTACATAGTTTACATATACTTATAAACTACATTTCTTAAAGTTTAACACACACATTTACAAATTAATAATTTTCATACAAATATTCAATGCATGTTCAATATTTAAACTTGCTACATTTTACTACATTATACATTTTAATATTATTTCTAGCTCTATTTTTACAGTATATGAAAGATGAATTATACAAATTGAATGATAAATTTAAGAATATAGTATATAGGCCTACACACTTACAAAGAATAGAGATCACTTATATTATAAAAACAGTTTGATAAAAGAAAGGATTTTAGCATTTTCTTAAATGAAAATACGTTATTTTATTAGGTCATATTTAGGATATTTTGGTCATATTTAATCATTTGTAAAAGCATATTTGCAGTCATATTATTTTCCACTTTATTAGGCCATAAACATCTGAACCCTAGTCATGAGTGTCAATAGCGTCATGATCTGATATAGCATAGAGGTTGTAGGCCTATGGCCTAAATGGAATATTACCTCATGCTATAAAATTGTATAACATGTTACCTGAAAGTGTGTCCAGTTCCATTAGAAATTTTAAACCAAAAGCATTATCATATTTTTTAGATGTGTACTTTAGTCAGTAGGATAGTTATAATATATTTCTGTGAAGTCATACAAATAATGCATATTTCAAAATTGGTTAGTAGGCTATATTTCAAGTTTTTTGTGGTTTGTAGTGTGTTTCACTAGTGAATTTGTTATAGCCTTAAGATAATTGTAGTATGTGTCACAATTTTTAGGTAGATTTCGAAGAAAATCTACCTATTGCAATGGATACCACTTTATGATTTTCGAAAAATTCTTTCATATCTTTACGTTTCATGCTCCCCTAAGTACGAAACCACCGCCCGTTCAAAAAAAAAAATTGTGATATTTATATATATATATATATATATATTTACACGATAGCGGCCGTAATTTTGAAGATATTTGAACCAAATTTTAATATGTTATTTCTAGGCCCAATAGTTCGGACAAGTTCGTTAATGAGCAAAATTGGCCCAAGGGGGTGGTCGGGGGAGGGGGTTGAAATTTTTAAAAATGTATATCTCGGCCCCTATGAAGTATAGAGGGAAACTTTGTTTGAATAAATTAGAGTACTCCCTATGGAGTTCACAGTGACACCAACGATTCGGGGGTTCGAGTGAGGGTGGGGGTGGGGGATGAAAATTCGAAACTTTTGAAACCACGTCTTGTGGGGTATCGTTGAAAAGCTCTTGATGAGTACTCTACAAATCAATAAATAGTTTCTTGATAGCTCTCATATGACGCGAGATTTTAATGTTTGAAAATAATAACACTTGAAAGAATTATTATAATATCATAATTTTGCCTTGTTTAGCGGCTTTGTTAATTTTATTCATGGCTGATCTTGCGCACGGCCTCCCAGAATATTATATCCTATTATTGTTGTCAAAACAATTGATTGTAGGCTCTTCCTCTTTACTGCAGGTTTGCCATGCCAAGGCTAAAGAAGAAGAGTGCTATGCAGCGACAATAAATTAAACCAAAAGCACTTCGAAATCTACCTCCGCCTGTAGGCCTGCCTAAAGGGATTTTTTCCTTTGAACCAATGTATGTATGTCACCCCTCGCATGAGCTTTGCTCTTGGGGGTTGTATTATATTATATATATATAGATAAAATATTAAATATTATTAAATACATGTTCCAAAAAAATCATAAACTACTTGTTTTGTTTAGATACGAGTTTGTTTATGGAACGAGCAAAGCTATTTTCATAATTTTCATACGATTAGCTTACTTACCATTTAAGGCAAGTTGCGTACGACTGTTTTTGTTCGACCATAATTAGCCTAAATGTTTAATTTTTTAGATTTGAGATTCACTCAAACAGACGGTCACGCTCCAGCGCGCCATGACCTTCGCATCAGCTGGTTGCGTAGTTCTTGTCTTCTATAACTGATGGCAGTTCATGTCGTCCGTCAAATCGAAGCTTCCTTTTCGTCATTTTGATGAAAGCAATGGACTTTGACAACACCATTTCAGTTTAGTATGATATTAAAAATAACACGAACAGAATTGATTTTATTTTAATTACAGGCTAATTATTACGCAGATTTCAGCTGCTACCTATACCCTTAGCAACCAGGGAAGGCGGTTGAAGCCAGGTAGGTTCCTTCACCCGCTAGCACCCTCACATTTACAAGCAGAGGGAATTAGGACCAACCGTAATTTCCTCCCCATGAGTCACCTAGTCTACTTCAATCAATCAATCTTAGATTTTTTCAATATGTCATTTTATCTTAAAATGTTAGTTATATATGAATTCTACACATAATTACAAGAAAAATGACACCAAACAATGTATAATTTACTTTAATAGGAACATTTATAACAAATACATAAATAAAAGTTACGAGAAAACTGCTTTCAAGTTCTATGTTCCTATTAAAGTAAATTATACATTGTTTGGTGTCATTTTTCTTGTAATTATGTGTAGAATTGATATATAACAAACATTTTAAGATAAAATGATATATTAAAAAAATCCAAGATTGATTGATTGAAGTAGACTAGGTGACTCATGGGGAGGAAATTACGGTTGGTCCTAAATCTCCCGCCCTTGTAAATGTGAGGGTCCATGCGGGTGAAGGGATCTACCTGGCCTCAACCGCCTTCCCTGATTGCTAAGGGTATACATGGTCTCAAGATCGTTTCGTGTTCGATAATAATCGATACCACACCCAGGGCCGTGGAGAGGAAGCAAGGGCCTCAGGAACAAATTTTCCCGGGCCCCCGTCAAATATTAAATTCACCACTGAAACCCAACCTCGTCCTTTATAATGCATGGACAAAAGGATTATGTAAAGGTATTTCATAATTATTGTATATGTAATGTTATGTAAGTAACTTATTACTTGAAGACATATTTTTGTTAGTAATTATAAAGTTAGTAATATTTTACAAAAAATAAAACCGTATAAATTTAAAAGCTTTTCAGTTGTGCTCATAAGAGGTAATGATAACTTAATATGTGATTTGGCAAAATGCTATCAATAAGCATAAAAACTAAACACTGTACAACTTGTATCTTTGACTTTTCAACTAAAAATAAAAACACTTAAATTATAGACCCAACTATGTAAAATAGCAAAACAAAAGGAATCTCGGGGATAACTTGGCACAAGTATGTACCAATTTTATCTGTAGGCCTATGTAACAGTTTAATCTGTATGTACCAAAATTAATCTTTTGGAAATTATTATTTTAAATGCCGAACATTAGTGAGGCCTGCTGTTCAGTCCGATAAGATTTCTGCTTCTACTTTTCAAAAATAGCAATTTTTCTTCAAGAATAATCCGTTTCAGATTAACTGATGATTCCGTGTTGCCGTTATAGGCTACAAGACAATGCAAATAAAAATAAAATCAGGTAAACTGATGTAACAAAGTGCCAGTATGTTTTTGTTTAATCAGTTATGATTGCAGTTATGATATCAGAATACAAAAAAAAAAATCAAATTGGCCGGTTTCGGGATTTGAACCCTAGAACTCCAGAGTGTGAGGCCAAGACGTTACCATCTCGGCCACCTGGGTCAGTTTAACGGTCTAGTTGGATAAGCGCATGTAAAGCAATAGTGTTATTTTTTGTCATAGCTAACTATATTTTAATTGCCAAAGCCTTATAAGATCACAGTAAAACAATGGCATGTGTTGTCATGATAACTGATGTGCATTTAATAAATTATTTCGAATACGTATATTACCTTAAAATAGGCACTAAATTGAGCATTACTCCGAAACAGGTCAACCGATTTTATCCATTACCAATAGACGTCTTCCCATGGACATTATAAATGTGTGTACCAAGTTTCATAAGAATCCGGTAAAGCGTATTTTAGATACCGCGTCTTTAAAATAGACACTAAATTGGGTTTTACTCCGAAACCGGTCTGCCGATTGGGTCCAATATCAGTAGACGTCTTCCCATGTACATTATAAATGGGTATACAAAGCTTCAGGAAAATCCAATAAAGCATATCTGAGTTATCGCGACTTCTTTTATATTAACATAAAATGCACTAAATTGGGCATTATTCCGGTACTAACCAACCGATTTAGTCGAATATCAATAGACGTTTTTCCATGGACATTATAAATGCGTATACGAAGTTTCATAAAAATCCGTTAAAGCGTATTTGAGTTATTGCGCCTTTAAAATAGACACTAAATTGGGGTTTACTCCGGTACCGGTCAACAGATCAGGTTCAAATTCAATAGGGTACTTTTTATGGGCGTCATAAATGCGTATACCAAGTTTCATGGAAATCCTATACAGCGTATTTCAGCTATGGGGCCTTTCTAATATAATCTATTAAAATAGGCACTAAATTGGGCATTACTCCGGTACCGGTGAACCGATTTGGTTCAATATCAATAGGGTTCTACCCATGCACATTATAAATGTGTTTTCCAAGTTTCATTAAAATCCGAAAAAGCGTATTTGAGTTATGGTGCGTACAGACACACGGATAGACGGACAGACATTTTTTCGTCCCCCACACAATCTCATAAAGTACCATACTGGCACTTAATAAGTATATAAAACATAATTTGATCTGTTTATTGACTTAGGCCTATAATCCATTTTATGTTAGACCAAATTTAAAAGGTAAAACATAAAACCGGGTCGGCCGCGCCAGGGCTCCTTAGGGGTCCGGGCCCCGGTGCTGCCCCCCCCCCCCCCGTCTCTTCGGGCCTGATGTCGAAATGATAAACAGCGTTGAACTGAGTGTAATTGAAATTAAAATTAGTCAGACATTAAAAACACTTCTTGCTCCACTTACATTATTTATGTAGAAACGGTTTCCAGGAAAGGAGCTCCCTCATCCTCAGCTGATGGTTGATGGTTATTATAATTAAGGATTAATTTCGATATACGTAGAAGGAAAAATGTGGTTTATGGTTGTCTTGATATTGTGGCTTAATACTTCACATTTCTATTGTACATAGTAACGTAACACCCGAACAGTATTAGGCCTACTATCGTAAATTGTTTGCTTTTTGCAGAGATCATTATAGAAAAAAAGAATATTGTGGTATAGAGCCTGTGTACATATACGTCAAAGAGAGTGTTTTTTTTCCCTCTCAGTGCAAAGGAGTACAACAATGTATTCTCTAAGGGATAGCCATGGTCGTGTAAGGTCTGTCCCTCGACTTATAAATAATGCAGCAAAAGGACTCGACAAGAGTTATTTTCTGAACAGCTCTCACCATTGAAGATTTTTTCTCTCTCCCATCGCCCGGATTTTTATACCTCAGTGTTCCTGGCTCATAGCTTGGAACATTTCCCTGAATCCTTGGGCTTATGTATGTTTTCTTTTCGTCTACACCAAAATATGTTTTATTTATACCATAAATGGATTCCTTCTCACTCTATCCAAGATAAGTGAAATCTAGAAGAGCGAAACCGACATCTTGTGTACAGAGGACAGATGAAAACGACTTAAATGCGTTTATTTCTTTCCGGTTTATATCTCAAACGTGCTGTCTGCTGTCTTACTGTTTTTATGTCTCTCCCTTCTTGCATGCTACAGCGAATACCTCATACAGTCTATGTTATTCACTGGTTTTGGTTGTTTTCAAGAAGAAAAGAAAAGTTTGCCAGTTGTCAGAAAGTGAGGACCATAATAATTACTTTTAGTACACGCTCTTTAAAAGAGCTGCTTGTCGGACTGGTAACACGCTGAAACATTGCATTTTAGCAACCAAGGCCGCTAAAATTACATAAAACTGCATTCAAAATGCAGTTTTATCGGCCTAGTACTTAAAAGTCGTCATGGCAATACAAGATCCAGATGGCATTGACCAGTCATACCAAGTTTGACATGGATTTAAGCATATAATCGGTCCAACAAATTTAAACCAACATGTTTCTTTATGATAGTCGGCAACTTTACCAAGGTTTTTCGCAAGACAAGGTAACCTACTTCATCATATAACAACAAAGATAAGCCTACAATTTTTCACATCTTCGTTCACAAGAGAATCATTGCTTGCTATGGATTGCTTGCAATATATTCCTTCTCATAGTGTACTGCTGCCGTGATGTTGCTGGCACTAGCTCCAATTAATTGTTTCTGGCTTGGATTGAAATTTCCTCGGGATTATCGTTCATATTTTCACAAGCTTTTCATAAATATTGGTTTGTACGTATTATTGTTTTACAAAAAGCGACTCATATAATGCATCTCTACTGCATTTCGTATTGGTTCATTGTTCCGCGATTCAGGTGGCTGTGAGAATATGACGTTAACAAATGGCTGACTACCTTTCATTTTAATTAATTATATTTGGTCTTTTTGCCTCCTTTCATATAATTTAGAGAGGTTTAAATAAAAAGTATTGTGTGCACCACGTACGCAAAAATTTTAACGGACTCATCCAGTGTTTCAGCCTCGGCTTACACCTCGTCCGCTATACTAAATTCGTCCGCTAAAGCGTTATTTTCCTTACTTAATACATAACTAGCTACTAGCTCATGAATCAGAGTTGTAAAGATGTTCAAAAATTCAACCACTCGTCCCCTGCCACTCTAATTGACCTCTCTACGATACATACAAGCCGAGTAATAAAATTTTGAAAAACACCGATTCTAGCTGTTTTCGATTTTCTTAAAAAAGTTATGAACCCCTTTTTATAGTTTGGAACGCATTTACTTCGTCTTTTTAAGCTCTATCTAGTGCTATTTTTCGTTTTTCCCACATTTTTATTTTTGATACCTTAAAATGTCCACCGCTGTGGCTCAGGGGATGCGTTCAATCCTCTTACGCAGCGGGCCCGAGTTCGATTCCTGGTCGAGACAAGTTACGTAGGTGAGGTTTTTTCCGGGGTTTTTCCTCACCTATGAGACAAATGTCAGGTAACTTGAGGCCCTTTTGGTCCCCGGATATCATCTGGCTGTCATTATCATCTTCATCCTCATCCTCGCCTTGTTCTGAGTGAATGTGTGTGTGAATGGTGTGTATCGTCCTATGTGTTGTCTCGGAGGTGGCCCCGGCATTGAGCTGATCACTCATCCGGGAGGCCCGCCATATCCTTGTCTGGTCAAAAAAGTATGCATGTGATCCAAAGATAATCCCTCTCCCGACAGGTTGCGGCCCTGTAAGGCCCGGGAGGCTTGGGTCGCTTAAATCCTAAAAGGGAGAGGTAAAACTATAAGAAAGAAAAATATACCTTAAAATCGGAAGAAAAGAAAGAAAGAAAAAAAGGAAGAAAAAACACTATTTCTCTTAAGTTATTGCATCTTTTCATCGATTTCTTCCCAAACATTTGCAATGAATTAAAAGATTCACTTCCGGAAATAAGTGTTACTTAAGCTAAACTGGCCCTATTTGCATCCTGTTTCTGGTTCTCACTATTGTTGGTGGTTATACTCAGTGGCGGACGCAGAAACTAAAAAGATTTAAGTAACTTACATATATATTTAGTTTTTAAAACGGGCCACTTACATTGCATATATAGCCTTTTTTCAAATTTCGGGGGGGGGATATATCCCCCTAATCGCCCCCTCCCCGCGTCCACCACTCGTTATACTTATGTAGAGAACCAATTCATGAACTGTGATGCATGTTCGTATCACCCACATGGACACTCTTGAGTGTGATGGATTAATGATATGTCTTGGCTTCATCAAGCTTATGTTTCCTTGACTGATTTATGTTTGATCATGATAAAGTGTCACTTAATCCCCCGCTCTCCTCATTACCCCTCGTCTCATTCAGATGTCAAGGGTCAAAATTAAATGAGTGGAATCTGCACATGTGTTTATCATTATGTAACGTTCAGTGTCTACATGTACAGTCAGATACAGAAACAATAAAAATCCAGTTCGCGATTACATGATAAGTTCTAAACAGTAAGCCAGTTGTTTTTCTCTCTCTTTTTTTATTTTATTTTAGCTGAGTTTGTACTCTTTTTAGCTGCGAGGCCATATCGGGAGTTCAGGATGTGTCTATACAGTAGGGTAGGCCATGGAAGTATTGCTTGTCAATTGTTTCTATTGTTAGTGTATTTTTTTGGAGCAAATTTCAACTGATATTAATTTAAATGGATATGGTACAGGATGAAAGGGTGACGATGATTCATGGTAAGTGAATATCCAATGCGACATTTGCCTTTACGACTGGGGAAACCATGGAAGAACCAATGTCAAATTGGCCTTCCACCGCTGGGATCCGGGATCGAATCTCGGTGAATTCGTGTGGAATTTGTGGTGGAGAAAATGGGGCCGGGCCAGGTTTTCTCGGGGTGCTCCTGTTTCCTCTGTCATTTATCATTCCACCGTTACTCCATTCATCATAGTATGACCATTTGGTTGCAATAAAGAATTATTATAACTGGCCGGTCATGGGATTTGAACCTGGGACCTCCCGAATGCGAGTCCAAAAGTTACCATCTCGGCTCGTAAGGCCAACCACAATTCAAGTGAAGAGAGTAGTTTAATTTTTTGCTTTGGGTTGGATGTGGCGTGCGTGTTCTTACGAGGGTCGTCAGAAAATAAAGAACGATTTGCCATAACTAAATAAAAAAATCCCTTTAGGCAGGCCTACAGGCTGAGGTAGATTTCGAAGTGCTTGTGGTTTAATTTATTGTCGCTGCGCACCACTCTTCTTCTTTGGCCTTGGCATGACAAACCCGCAATAATAACTTCAAAAAAGAAGAGAGCACTTTTTCAAACATTCAAATCTTGCCTTATATGAGAGCTGTCGAGAAATTAGTTATTGATTTGTAGAGTACTCATCAAGAGCTTTTCAGCGATACCCCACAAGACGTGGTTTCAAAAATGTCTAATTTTCATCCCCCCCACCCCCACTCGTACCCCCAAAACCCCCGAATCGTTATTGTCACTGTGAACTCCATATGGAGTACTCTAATTTATTCAAACAAATTTTCCCTCTATACTTCATAGGGGCCGAGATATAAATTTTTCAAAATTTCAACCCCCTCGGTCTTCATCGGTTGGGAACTCCTTTCAACCCAAAAAGTCCTTTAGTTTCGGAAACACGTGAAAATAGCTGGGTGCCAGGTCAGGGCTGTGAGAAGGATGCGCAAAATTTCTCGCTTAATACGTTGAATTTGTGCCTACGTTTGAGTAGCCTAATTAGGCCGAGCGTTGTGGTGAATCAAAAACACCTTTTCAGAAAACTTTCCACGTCTCTTGTTTTGGATAGCGCGTCGTAGACTCTGCGTTTAGGCCTATCCCTTGTCTTCTTGGCAGAAACTCCAGGCTCAGGTCTCTACTGCGCTAGAGGTTTGAATTCTGTTTACAGACATGGAAGAGTTACACTGACATACAGTGACTTGCGAATTACGAAGTTCTCATTCCAGCATGTGGACAAGTCAAACCAGTCAACATCAATGTAAGCGTTCTTTCCTAACCAAACTAAACATACAAGACTTCTTATTTCTGTGTTTTGTCTTTCAAGTGGACACAAACAAATGAGGTTTAGGGCTTTGGAGAAAGCGTGCGTCCTTAAAACGTGTACGAAATAGTATATTGCGATACAAGTGCCGTAAGCGATGCATTGGGTCGAGGAAATAGTTTGAAAAAACGAGGCGCTCGCGCCGAGTTTTTCAATTTTCCGAGATCCGTTACGTGCTTACGGCACGAGTATTGCATGCAATTTTTTGCACGATGATTATTTATATAAATTTAATTATATTAATTGTGATATTACCTGAAAATATTATGTATATACATTCTTGAAGATAGATGTTTATTTCAGAAAGTGATTCGCATGTGTTTGTTGTTATGGGAACCGAATATTTGTCCTGGGGGGCCTTGTCCATAAAGGCTTGTATTATGATGTGCCGTAAATAAATTCTTACCGCACATAGCAACAAGATTGCGTGTGTGAATGTCATCATATGATCCACGGCAACAGCATTCGTAAGTACCACTAATTAGTTAAGTCGTGAAAAAATTTAACATAAGCATTGCTATTTAGACGACTTTTCCACTCATACGCCGCGTGTTTGATATTGACTAGTAACGTTTAGCAGTTCTTCGAGATATAGACAAATCACGATCGTTTATCTTATAAAATTCTTCCTGGAATCGCAAGGATGTAATTTTTTCTGATAAAATGTCAGCTCGTTACTGGACACGTAAGGCATCGGCGTGCAGTGTATAAGACGTCAGATGCTGCCGTTGTTTGGAATTTAAATAATATAAATGCCAATTGATGAAAACAAAAATTCGATTCGGTGTAAGCCAGTTCGTGTGCTTTTATAGCGTTTTGATGTAAGCAACTACCACGGCACTCTCCTCCTTTTGATGCGCACTATTGGTGGCATTGGGAACTCGGATCGATTCACCGAATCGATTTGTGGACTGATCATTCATCTAGTATGCCGTGATCTTACGGCTGACAGAATATTGACAACAAAGTAAGTAAATCATCAATATTTACGAAATCCGTTACGTTTTATTCATGGAATAGTCTTAAGAAATCCTACTTGAGATTGCAAATTTCATCAGATAAATAAACTCGTAATCTCTCGTGGTATAAACTTGAAAATAAATGTTTGAATGTGGACTATACAGTTTTTAAATATGTAGGTCTGATTGCTTCGCCCGCGTTTATTAGTACAATCGCTAGTTGTTTTTCAAATAATTTTGTGCACGATGTAACCAATTAGGGGTAGCCTACTTACGAATATTGTTGCCGTGGATCATAACTGGACATTCCCACATGCAATCTGGTTGCTATGAAAACAAAATAAATCTTAATGCTGAAAAAATTACAAAAAGCACTAGTGCAGTATGTATAATCATCACAATACAAGCCTTTATCGAAGGCCGGAACCAAGGCCCCCCAGTTTGTGGGGACTTTAACAGGACAAATATTCCGTCCCCATAACAACAAACACATGCGAATCACTTTCTAAAATATAACATCTATCTTCAATAATGTATGTACATAATATATTCAGCTAATAACTCAATTAATATAATTAAATTGATATAAATAATCATCGTGTAAAAAATAGCATGCAATACTCGTTCCGTAAGCGCATATCGGGTCTCGGAAATTGAAAAGATTAGGCGCAAGCGCCTCGTGTTTTCAAACTCTTCTCGATCCATATGCACCGCTTACGGAACTAGTATCGCAATATACTATACTTAACAGCAAAATAATTAAAACATTGTATTTAATAACACTTTCATGCAAATCATTCAAAATAATTGAAACGAGTAACAACTAAAAAACTAAAACTCCTGTTTCGAGGTGCATTCAAACGCCCTTCGGTCCATCTGTGTTAAAAATGTAAGATCTCTGCGTGCCATAGCTTTGGCTGGGCATCGCACACAGACAGACAGGCAAACCCTTCTTATTATACTTTTTTTTTTACATTTACGCAGAAGTCTTCAGAAACTAAATTTGCACAACGTACTTGCTATATCACAGTGCGAAATGCCATATACTGCTTTGCAAAGGCCAGTCTTTGAACCGGTTCATCAGGAGATGGCTTCGTCACTCATAAAGAATAATACAGGCTACTGAATATGCAGATCTGATGTCATCGTCGCATTCTAGGAATTCCCAGACAAGAGCAACTAGATAATTACTCAAATCTGCCACATGTTCCAATAAATTTTCTTGATGATGACAATAATAATAATAATAATAATAATTTATTAAGGAATATTCCACAATACAATGGTTTTCCTTCATCCAACAACAATCTTTTGCCTCCATAATTCCCTGTCCATAGCATCAACTTCACTTTTTTACTCACCATACTCCTTTTTACCCCATCCATCCAGCACTCTTTGAGCTTCCCTCTTCTTCTTTTTCCTTCTACTTTCCAATCCAAAATTTTCTTGGGTATTCTATCCTCTGTCATTCTGAGTACATGTCCAAACCATTTCAAGCGTCTTTCTTCTACAGTTTCCTAAATATTCTTTTCAACTTGCATTATTTCCCTTATCCTATTATTCCGAATTTTTTCTTTCCTGGATTTTCTTGCTGAACGCCTCCAAAAATCCCTTTCTAATAATAATAATAATAATAATAATAATAATAATAATAATATAATAATAATGTTTCATTTAACCTGGCAGAGTTGGTCTACCGCCTAAGGCCTTCTCTTACACTCAAGCAGGAGTGCAACTGAATTACATTATTTTTAGGATTGCAAACATATAAGATAGGTTATTATTGAATTACATCAAGTTAAAAGACAGTTTAAATGTTATAAGTTAGTCATTATAAAATGCAACAAGGAAAGAAGGCATAAAACACTCCACAAAGAGAAAATACACCCCAAATGTTCCAGAGATTTCGTGAAAAATGAACACCAAATGTACAACTGTTGTTTGTTTGAAGCATCATAGGAAACGGGCTTTCAAGAATGTTTACCAATAATTTCAGCTTTGATCATGATCATGATTACTAGAATTTATCATTTTCGGTACTATGGTTTGTTCTTTGAATGATTTGGAGTTTGGATCGATATATCGTAATGGAACATTCTGTTCGGCTTTAAAATATAGCATTTTAGTTAAATATTTTAGGTTTTACTTGTTTTTTTAACCTTTTAAATTTTCTTTATTAGTGTTACATATTACTACTTGTAACTCATTTGACTAAGATGTTTGTACGTTAATTAGTATCCATGTGCTGCACCAATACAGACAGTCGACCAAACAATTTATGAATGCAAAGTATTAGTCAGAGAAAGGAACACTCTAAAACAATAAATGGTGCAAAAATATGTTGCACAAACTTACTCGAACATACGTGTTAAAGGCTAGCACAGAAAAAAGTAAATTATAGGATCAATTAAATTTTATTTATTGCATTTTCAGAAAACTAATAAGTATCTAGGGTCGGTCTTCATATTGAATGCTTTTACCATAATGAATAGAACCTCTATTCATTATGCTTTTACTGTGAAATAATAATAACAATAACAACAACAACGGGGTTTGCATGGTTTCCTCAATCTCAAAGGCAAAAATGCAAAATACATTGAGATATAGCCGAACAATAGAAGCAAATGCTGCACTAATGAGTTATGAGGTAAATTTGGGTGGCCACGAGGTTTGATTTGAACCCAGGACCTTTTCCGTATTACCCTATACCACCTCGCTCTAACTGATTTTGGTGTGTTCATTACGACTGTGGTGAACTGACTATGTCACAACAATATCTAGATTATAATATTCTTGTTACTATGGGCAACAAAGGAATATTCATATTTTAATCAAAATGTATGTTCTAAAATTCGTATTTAAGTCATGTTATTTCCTTTTTATCTTGATACCTATTAGTTTTATAAAGAAATGTATTTAACAAAAAATGTTCTTTTTAACTTTCTCTGCAACTTTACTGTTGTAGGTTTTCATGTGTTGCCTACTTTAATGGACATAATCTAGAAAAATTGAAAATAGATAAGAGTAAAGTACCCCCTAAGTAATTTTTGCAGAGAAACGGATATAGCCATTTAATTAGTCATATATAAGAGTTTCCAATTTTAAATTTTTATTAAAATCGTTTGAGCCAATTTTTCAAAAATCGAAATTTTTAAAAACTTTTTTTATGAAAAGTACCCTTAATTTTTCAGATATAAAACCCAAATTCTGGGCGGTTCGATAACATTTCGAAAAAGTCTTTGGTTCAAAAAATTAAGTAAATTCAATGGACCGTTTATCTGCTGTGCTTGTCCACAGACAGATGGACAGACGTCATTCCAAAGACACTTTTTTCGGTTTCTAGGCATCGTGAAACATGCTTTCCCGGTGTTATCTCGATTTCGATTTTTTGTCACGATCACAATACTTTCTCTATAATCTAAAAAATTATAGTGAAACGGGGAAAATGCCCTGCTGATAAAACTCAATTGATTAGAGAACACCTGAGAGATTTTGCTGAATTCGTAAACAAAATAAATTTTGATTTATTGTAATGTAAATATAAGCCAAGAAAAGTAATATGTGTAGAACGACAAACAATACAAACGAAAGAATGTAAAATCTAGTATGTAGTATTACTATGATGTAATGGAACATGCCGTTAATATACTTAAAATAATAAAGGTATATGTAGGCTACACCGAAGAAAAAAAAAAACAAACAAATCTGAAAAATTGCATTTTTTTAACGGCGTATTTAGATAGACAGTTCTTTTCTATTTCATTTCATATATATATGTATATATACTGTATATATATTTTAATTATCAGGTATGTGGATAGCTGTTGCGATATTTAATGTGTAAGTGTATGTGTAGTGTCATTTTTGTATATAGGGCAAGATAGGGTGACGCGCCGCACTTTTCTTGAAATTCGTCTACCTCAAAACAGGATTGAATATTTTGAAAACTCTTTTTGAGATTCCAAGCTATGATCTTCCCTAACCTATATTTCAGCAAAGGAAATATTTATAAAATAATAATTAAACGTGTAAATACAATTACTAAATTGAAAGGCAAAACGGGAGAGATGCCGCGTTACAGGGTGCTATGCCGCACGCATGGGAGACATGCCGCATTCACAATATTAGTTTAAATTTACTTCAAAGGCACGTACAGAACAAAAGAGATCCTATCTACACAATCTCTGAATATTGGCGACTAGCCTTGTTTCATTTTCAGTGTACCAAATATTCCTTCAGGCCCAAGTGAGGGTTTTCCCAACTTCTTGTGTCCGTGCGCCTACGAATAGTCCTCTTTGGCATATTATAGCAACGTTCGGCTTCCCGAATGGAAATTTCCCCTGCCTTAATTCGCCGAACAGCTTCTTGTAGGTCACTGTCACTCCATAGGCCACGATGTTTAGCTCCTTCCCTTTCCCTATACCTTGTTGGCATGCCTATTGCTGAAAAGAGCAGAAAAAATAATTTTGGGGGGTAATTATACTGCAAGACATTGTGCGGCGTGTCACCGCGTGTCACCCTTGAAAGCTGTGCGGCATGTGACCCAAAACTCAGGGACACGTGCCGCACTCATCTGTAGAGCTTATTGTTATTGTTGTTATGGCGAACTTCACTCACAATATCTTTACAACCTCTAAATAGTCTATTAAAAGTAGCCTAGTACACGCAGAAAAAATGGAACAAATACAGATCAGGAAAGAATAAAGTAATGAGTCCAAAAAAGTTTCGCAATGAAACTAGTGCACTTACCTGATAAATGCCGCTATAACAATGACATAAACACCGCAAACAATGAAGACACGTGATCCAGTTACTCTAGGGAGGGTATCACGACAATTAGCGGTACCTAGCGTCAAATGTTCGAGTTAGAGGGGGTGCGGCATCTATCCCGGTGCGGCGCGTCACCCGGTTTTGCCCTATGTATGGTTGGTATTTATTGCACCACTGCCACCGGGTTGTTGAGCCACTTGCATTGTAAGAAAAAAATATATATATATTCATTTTTAAATTCTGGCTGCTAGTTCCTTAGGTAGAGCCCTTTTTTAAAAAAAGCTTCATTTTGCCATGACCCTTGCTCGGCTATCAAATTTCAGAATTCTTAATTTTCCCTTTCTGCTATAACTTTTAATAACTTATTAGCAGAGCCCGGATTCTGATGACCTAAAATTGTTTGAAAAATGACCTATAAAATGACCCTAAATTTTAAAGAAAATGACTTAATAATTATAAAAAATGACCTAAAAACTGATATTTTATTTATAAAAAATCATTATTGTACATACAAAGTTATAGACTAGTTTGTACATAATTGTAGAAACTGTAAATAACTGTAATGCTGTGAATGTTCTTTTCTCACGGAAATTTATACTGGCACTGAGGCACTGGTGAGTCAAAATTCGGCATTTCTTGTTGTGGTCTGCCGGATTATACTGTTGTTTATTGAGGGTAAACAGTAGTTTGCGCTCTCAAATCCAAGCAGGTGGCAGAATCTGGTGCCAAGTCAATCTAATAACAATAGTAATATAATAAAAAAATTTGGCGTTTCTTTGATTCTCACTTCCGACTGAGACATGTCAACACTTTAATGCTGAATTTTTCCTTCTTGCAAAAAGCAAACAACACTTCAAAGACAGCACCGCTAGCAACGAAAAAAGTTAATACACTCAATGTAAATACATGAAAATGACTAAATAAGGAAGCAAATGACACGAAAGTGACCTAATGACCTGTTGAATGACCTGAAATTGAAATAAATGCCCTAAAAATATAAAATTGCATAAAATGACAAAAAAATGACCTAATAAAAATGCATTTCTATAATCTAGAGGCCATGATTAGGATTTATCCACAAGTTGGCAATGTCTATGCAGCATCAATAATAAGATGACATGTCATTAGAATCCGGGCCCTGCTTATTAGCTATTAATTGTCATTAACACACTAGTAACTAGTGGAGTCATGTGCTGAGTAAGTATGAACTCCCTGAACGTCCTCTTTTCTCGTTTATCCGTACATGTGTTTTCCATGCAATTCGATACAAGGTTTGCTTTCCTCTGAATTTCCCGTAAATAGCAAATAGCTT